>OY365792.1:13861952-18861952 GCA_959347355.1 Napeogenes inachia
GCTTCGAGAGCAACTCCATTCCCCCGTACCAGCGCACCTCGACAAAATTCCTGACCAGCTTACATCGGTCGAGGACGCTGTCTCAGCCGCGACTAACTTCACAGAACATTTGGTAGACAGCATAGGAAAGTCCTCGAGGGAGGTCCGAGTGAACTTCGAGGGTTACCGAGCACTCCCTCCGGACATTAGACTCCTCATCACCCGTAAAAACGCCGCGATTAGAGCCCATGACCGATACCCGACAGATGACAACCGACGGAGGCTGCGCCGTCTTCAGAGGGAGTCGAGACAAGCTCTCGACGACTTCAGAGATAGCGGCTGGGATAGGACGCTCGCGACGCTCTCTCCAACACACCAGGCATTCTGGCGGTTGCAGAGAGCGCTGAAGGCGGACACTGTCTCAGATATGCCTCCCTTGGTTGGACCTAACTCCGCCATCGCGTTTGACGACTCTGACAAAGCTGAGTGCTTAGCCGACAGTCTAGAGAGCCAGTGCCGTCTGTCTGCTCAATCCGTTGATCGCGATCATGTCGAAATAGTCGACAAATCGGTCAATATAATGTGTTCTCAGCCACCGGCCGGTCCGCCAATCGAGGAAACGAACCTAGACGAGGTGACGTCCATAGTTAGGGCGCTTCACGTCAAGAAATCGCCAGGTCCCGATAGGATCACTAACAAAGTGATAAAGCTTCTTCCGCCTCCTTTAATTTACCTATTGGTTACCATTTTTAACGCTCTACTGGCCGGTTGCTCGTTTCCGGCCCAGTGGAAAGAGGCCATAGTGATAGGGTTCCATAAGCCGGGCAAACCCCGGCATCTGCCTAGTAGTTACCGTCCCATTAGTCTTCTTAGTTCCTTAGGGAAAGTATATGAGAGAATCATCCTCTGTAGACTTAGATCGGAAGTCGAGAGACTCAAAATCATCCCAAATGAGCAGTTCGGCTTTAGAGCCAACCATTCATGTTCCCATCAGGTGCAACGCCTCACGGAGCACATACTGATAGGGGCCACTGTGAGGGCCAAGAAGCATAGGACAGGAGCGCTCTTCCTCGATGTAGCTAAGGCGTTCGACAGGGTCTGGCACAATGGACTGGTGTACAAGTTATACCAGTTCAAGGTGTCGGACAGACTCGTACTCATCATACGGGACTACCTGTCGAATCGCTCCTTTCGCTACAGAGTGGAAGGCGTTCTGTCAACTCCCCGCCCCATCAGGGCGGGTGTTCCCCAGGGTTCAGTTCTCTCGCCCATCCTCTACTCCATCTACGCTAGCGATATTCCTAGGCCGCGATCTAAAGTGCACCTTGCCATGTACGCGGACGATACCGCGCTTTACACGTCCTCTAAGGATCACTGGGAGATATACCAACGTCTCCAATCCGCAGTCGACTCCCTTGAGAGTTGGCTGCGGAAATGGCGGATCGAGGTAAACCCTGAGAAGAGCGTTTCGGTGCTCTTCGAACGGGGCCCCCCAAGGATCCTCCCGCGAATCAAACTCTTTGATAAACCGATACCTTGGAAAGACGAGGCAAAATACCTAGGAGTAACGTTAGATAGAAAGTTAGTTTTCACTGCGCATATTAGGACCGTTCGTAGCAGAGCGGCCTACATATTAGGTCGTTTATATCCGCTGTTAGGCAAGCGGAGTAAAATGTCCCTTCGCAATAAGGTGACACTTTACAAAGCTTGCATACGTTCCGTCATGTCCTATGCGAGTCCCGCTTTTGCGCACGCTAATCTGAAACCCCTTCAGGTGATTCAGAACAGGTTTACACGGATTGCAACCGGGGCGCCGTGGTTCGTACGCAACATCGATCTCCATAGAGACTTGAACCTTCCGACCATCGCTCAGTACTTCAAGGGGCTTTCCCAAAAGTACTTTGAACGTGCTGAGCGACACCCGAACCCACTGGTGGCTGACGCCGCAGAGTATAGACCACGTAAGACTACTTTAGTCAGAAAAAGAAGACCCAAGTCGGTACTCGTTGACCCCGACGACGCGTTCACAGTAGGTAATAACGTGTACGCGTAGGCATAATTGACACCACACAACATACAGACACACACCGTCTGTACCGGTACAGACAAGGTCCCAACTGAGTAAGTGCTCCGTTGCTCCGGCGTTCTGCCGTCGGAGGACGCTAGTGTCCAAATTTCCTTAGCTTCCCTCCTGACTAACGACGCCCCGAGCCGAGGTCCGTGTCTCAATCTGAGACGCCCTCGGGACGTCGTTCCCCATGGGGGCCCATCTGGCCCCCCCTTTTTAAGGGTGGGTCTCCTGACCCACCCATTCCCCCGGTGACGCTGTAATAGCCAACAGGGCTAACAGCATAGACAGACAAAAAAAAAAAAAAAAAAAAAAAAAAAAAAAAAAAAAAAAAAAAAAAAAAAAAAAAAAAAAAACACACAAATTATCATCTAAATATATTATTATAATATGATAACTTTAAAGAGTAGTATTAATAGTAAATAGACATTACTAAATAGTTTCAGTATTATCTATACATATAATAAAATTGTCACTGATCCATTTCTGTACATGGAATATATTAAAAAAAAACAATATAGGGGGCCTTTATAATAGCAAGAGAACCACATACTATATTTTTTCATATTGTCTGTTCGTCTGTATGTCTGTATGTTTGTGCACGCCAATCTCAGAAACGGATTAATAGATTTGGATGTAGTTTTCGGGTATATATTGTCATGGAATTCACTTTACATTTTGTTTATTTTTTTAACAATCAGCATTGCTGCTTACCAGTTTGAAGCTTTATAGTTTTTACATACATTGGGGTACAAAGGGTACGTTTTACCAAAATCGAAATTTACGCGTACGAAGTCAGGCACAGCCAGTGAATAATAATAGGTAACTCGCTTGGTTACTAATTACTCGCTTAAGATAAAACGTATTCAAAGTTACCACCCATCGGGCAGAATCGTGCCGCAAAGCGACCTAGTCGTGTTCCGGCACGTTGCTCGATGAAGCCGTTTATGGGAAATGGGTCTGAACAGTTGCGGTGCGTTGGCGAACCGGTCTGACGTCGGGTTGGTGTTTGTTTTGTCGGGTGTCTAGTCGAGGAGGGTAGCGGGATCCGAAGCGACGGCTTTCCGCTGGCCGCCCGCAGATAGTTGGGGGCCCAATTAGTGGGATAGCCAACCACGAAAGGCTGCCCCGCCAGCTGTGAAAAATCCCAGGGTGGCTCCATCGTGCTGGTTGGCGACCAGACGAGGAGGCCCGATGGCGATCCCTGGGGGGGTTCGGGCGTCCCCGCAGTCTCCAGACTAGCCTCCCAGTGGCAAGACATCACCAATTTCGACGTCGGGTTCGATACGTGCCGTCTCGTTCAACTGCCATTTCCCATCCCTATTCACTTTTATATTTATTTTTTTTATGAAAAAGTTAAGAAAAAGGAACAAGGTTACACAGCGGTTGCACTCCTCCTCATATAAAGTGCACCTCACTAATATCAGGGGTTTGCACTCAAATCTTTTAGCTGTCCACCACCACCTGGAGACAGAGCAGCCGCACTTGCTCTTTTTGACGGAGACGCAGATACAATGTCCTTTGAGCGCTGCATACTTGGATTATCCCGGTTACGCGTTGGAGCACAACTTTCGCTCACGGGCCGGAGTCAGTATGTACGCGCGGAACGACCTCTGTATTCAGCGTCTCCGTCACCTTGAAGACCCCACTTTTTCTTCCCTATGGGTTTTAGTGGACACAGGAAACGAAAAAATCCTGTATTCCTGTGTCTACCGTTCGCACAGCGGTGACCAGGAGACAACTCGTTTATTTGAGTATCTCAGTGAGGCTGCAGATATGGCTCTGTATCAGTACCCTTCGGCGCAGCTCGTCTTTCTGGGGGACTTTAATGCCTGTCATCAGGACTGGCTGTTCCCGTACCAGAAGACCGACCATGCTGGAAGAGAAGCGCGGAAATTTGCGTTGTCCTTGGACCTCTTTCAGCTGGTGAAGCAAGCGACAAGGGTACCAGATGTGGTAGGCCATACAGCCAATTGCCTGGACCTTCTGCTGACAACTGATCCGGACAGGTATCGTGTAGAAGTCACCTCCCCCTTGGGAACCTCCGATCACTGTCTGGTGAAATCTGTGTTTACATATTCCCCACCAGCTTTCGAACCTCATGGTGTTAGGCGAGTATGGAAATACAAGTCCGCAGATTGGGATGAGATGCGACACTTTTTTGCATCTTATCCTTGGCGGCAGGTCTGCTTCTCTTCTTTGGATCCGTCGAGTTGCGCGGATGCTATAACCGATGTGGTGCATCAGGCAATGGAGTATTTTATTCCTTTTGCTGACGTACCCATCGGTGGCAAAGCTCGCCCATGGTTTAATGCCGAATGTGGTCATGCTCAAGACCGAAAACATTCGGCATATCTCATTTGGGCTGATGCTCGAACCCGCAAAACTCCGGATGTAAGTTTGAAGAAGAGAGCCTTTAACCAAGCTGCCAAGTCCTACAAGAAGGCATTGCGGAAGGCTCGTCTTGATCGGATCGTTAAGAATGGCGAAAAGCTCTCTGTCAGACCAACTGGCAGTCGAGCTTTCTGGTCTCTTGCCAAAGCGATCGAGTCGAACTTCTGCCAACCCTCACTGCCTGCTCTGCTGAAGCCTGATGGATCCCTGGCCCACACTGCAACAGAGAAAGCGAATGTATTTGCTTCTCTGTTTGCTGAGAATTCGCATCTAGACACTGGCAATGCTTCTCCAGCACATCTTCCTCACTGCGGTATTTCGATGCCTGAAATCCGCATCACTAACAAAGAGGTATGGAGAACATTGTGTCGTTTAGATGTGAATAAAGCCAGTGGTCCTGATGGTATACCAGCCATTCTGCTCAAGACATGCGCAGCTGAGTTGTCTCCTATACTGACACGTCTGTATCGCCTCTCTTTCATGACTGGAATAGTGCCGAAATCCTGGAAGCTGGCTAATGTGCAACCCGTGCCCAAAAAAGGCAGCCGTGCCGACCCTGTCAATTACAGACCGATTTCAATCACCTCCATACTCTGTAAGATTATGGAGCGTGTATTGAACTCGCGCCTACTAGCATACCTAGAAGGTAACGATCTCCTCAGTGACCGACAGTACGGGTTTCGCCGTAATAGGTCTACTGGGGACCTCCTAGTGTATGCTACTCACATTTTAGGCGAGGCCATCGAGAAGAACGGAGAAGCGGTCGCCGTCTCTCTGGACGTCTCGAGGGCATTTGACAGGGTCTGGCATGCGAGCCTTATATGCAAGCTTTCAGCGTACGGTATATCTCCTGGTCTGATCGGCTGGGTAACGGACTTTCTGAGCCACAGATCTCTCCGAGTAGTTGTCGACGGGTGTTCCTCGGAACCCTTGACAATAAATGCCGGAGTGCCTCAGGGGTCCGTTCTTTCTGCAACTCTGTTTCTGCTGCACATTAATGATCTGTTGAAGCCCGGTATCTATGGGTATGCAGACGACAGCACAGTTGTAGAAAGATATCTGCCGAGTCCTCGGGCTAGTCGAGATCAAGTACAGTCTGAAAGAGAAGCCATGGTGCAACGTTTGAATGACAAACTTCAGGCAGTCTCCGCATGGAGCAATGCCAATCTTGTCAAGTTCAACGCCACCAAAACGCAGACGTGTCTATTCACCGCCAAAAGGAGCCCTTTCACCTTGGCTCCTACTTTCCAGAATGTATCCTTGGAATACAGTGACCGGCTTCAGTCGTTAGGCTTAGAGATTTCCTCGAACCTCAACTTTGGTCGGTTCATTGAGTCCAGAGCAAGAGCAGCAGCAGCAAAGCTTGCCGTTCTTGCGAAGGTTCGGCAGTACTTTACACCGGGACAGCTTCTTGTTTTATACAAAGCACAGATCCGGTCGTGTGTAGAGTACTGTGGACACATATTTGCTGGTGCCGCAAAGTCTCATCTTGCGGTTCTGGACTCAATTGAGAGGCGAGCAAAGAGGCTTATAGGCGATCCCGAATTGGTCGAAGCCGACCTCCAAAGCCTTGAACACAGGCGTAAAATTGCTAGCCTCTCAGTATTCTATAGGATACATTTTGGTGAGTGTGCGCAGGAATTACACGAGTTAATTCCCCCGTCCCCCTTCCATCACCGGACGTCCCGACGCACGGCAGGTATCCATCCTTTTGTTGTGGACATTCCACCTGTCCGAACGAAGCGCTTTGCTTCCTCATTTTTAGTGCGTACAGCAAAGGACTGGAACAATTTGCCTGCGTCGGTATTTCCGGCCAAATATAATGTGGGTGTCTTCAAGAGAAGAGTGAATAGGTTGCTAGGGCAATGCGACTTACCATCTAAGACTACATTCCACTTACCATCAGGTGGAATGTAGTCAAGCATTGCCTTAGGTCTTATAAAAAAAAAAAAAAAAAAAAAAAAAAGAACCACATGGTGTTAGGCGAGTATGGAAATACAAGTCAGCAGATTGGGATGAGATGCGGCACTTTTTTGCGTCTTATCCTTGGCGGCAGGTCTGCTTCTCTTCTTTGGATCCGTCGAGTTGCGCGGATGCTATAACCGATGTGGTGCATCAGGCAATGGAGTATTTTATTCCTTTTGCTGACGTACCCATCGGTGGGAAAGCTCGCCCATGGTTTAATGCCGAATGTCGTCATGCACATGACCGAAAACATTCGGCATACCTCATTTGGGCTGATGCTCGAAGCCGCAAAACTCCGGATGTAAGTACAAAGAAGAGAGCCTTTAACCAAGCTGCCAAGTCCTATAAAAAGGCATTGCGGAAGGCTCGTCTTGATCGGATCGTTAAGAATGGCGAAAAGCTCTCTGTCAGACCAACTGGCAGTCGAGCTTTCTGGTCTCTTGCCAAGGCGATCGAGTCGAACTTCTGCCAACCCTCACTGCCTGCTCTGCTGAAGCCTGATGGATCCCTGGCCCACACAGCAACAGAGAAAGCGAATGTATTTGCTTCTCTGTTTGCTGAGAATTCGCATCTAGACACTGGCAATGCTTCTCCAGAACATCTTCCTCACTGCGGTATTTCGATGCCTGAAATCCGCATCACTAACAAAGAGGTATGGAGAACATTGTGTCGTTTAGATGTGAATAAAGCCAGTGGTCCTGATGGTATACCAGCCATTCTGCTCAAGACATGTGCAGCTGAGTTGTCTCCTGTATTGACACGTCTGTATCGCCTCTCTTTCAAGACTGGAAAAGTGCCGGAATCCTGGAAGCTTGCCAACGTGCAACCCGTGCCCAAAAAAGGCAGCCGTGCCGATCCTGCCAATTATAGGCCCATTTCAATCACCTCCATACTCTGCAAGACTATGGAGCGTGTATTGAACTCGCGGCTCCTAGCGTACGTAGAAGGTAACGATCTCCTCAGTGACCGACAGTACGGATTTCGCCGAAATAGGTCCACTGGGGACCTTCTAGCGTACGCAACACACATTTTAGGCGAAGCCATCGAGAGGAACGGAGAAGCGGTCGCCGTCTCTCTGGACGTCTCGAAGGCTTTTGACAGGGTCTGGCATGTGAGCCTTTTAAGCAAGCTTTCAGCGTACGGTATATCTCCTGGTCTGATTGGCTGGATAACGGACTTTTTGAGCCAGAGATCTCTCCGTGTTGTTGTCGATGGGTGTTCTTCGGAACCCTTGACAATAAATGCCGGAGTACCTCAGGGGTCCGTTCTTTCTGCAACTCTTTTTCTGCTGCACATTAACGATCTGCTGAAGCCCGGTATCTATGGGTATGCAGACGACAGCACAGTTGTAGAAAGATATCTGCCAAGTTCTCGGGCTAGTAGAGATGAAGTACAATCTGAAAGAGAAGCCATGGTGCAACGTTTGAATGACAAACTTCAGGCAGTCTCCGCATGGGGCAATGCCAATCTTGTCCAATTCAACGCCACCAAAACGCAGACGTGTTTGTTCACCGCCAAAAGGAGCCCCTTCACCTTGGCTCCTACTTTCCAGAATGTATCCTTGGAATACAGTGACTGGCTTCAGTTGTTAGGCTTAGAGATCTCCTCGAACCTCAACTTTGGTCGGTACATTGAGTCCAGAGCAAGAGCAGCTGCAGGAAAGCTTGCCGTACTTGCGAAGGTGCGACAGTACTTTACACCGGGACAGCTTCTTGTATTATACAAAGCACAGATCCGGTCGTGTGTAGAGTACTGTGGTCATATATTTGCTGGTGCCGCAAAGACTCATCTTGCGGTTCTGGACTCAATTGAGAGGCGAGCAAAGAGGCTTATTGGCGACCCTAAATTGGTTGACGCCAAACTCCACAGCCTTGAACACAGGCGTAGAATTGCCAGCCTCTCAGTATTCTATAGGATACATTTTGGTGAGTGTGCGCAGGAATTGCACGACCTAATTCCCCCATCCCCCTTCCATCACCGGACGACCCGACGCACGGCAGGTTTTCATCCTTTTGTTGTGGACATTCCACCTGTCCGAACGAAGCGCTATGCTTCATCTTTTTTAGTGCGTACAGCGAAGGACTGGAACAATCTGCCGGCGTCGGTATTTCCGGCAAAATATAATGTGGGTGTCTTCAAGAGGAGAGTGAATAGGCTTCTAGGTTAATGCGCTTTACCACCTAAGACTACATTTCACTTTCCATCAGGTGGAATGTAGTCAAGCATTAACCTAGTTTTGTATAAAAAAAAAAAAAAAAAAAAAAAAAAAAACGTATTATACATAAATATTTTTTTTTACCACTCCGAAACGTTTTGGCCTGTGGCTAGGTAGGTATACATTGAAAGCGATCATTATATTCGAAATATATAAGCCAGCTCCTTTAACAGATGAATCAAAACATTCAAGCAATTGAACGATAACCGCAAACAATTTACGATGAGCGAGCATAAAGTGATATTCGACGTCTTGAAATGTTCATTGTGAAGGTCACTCAATTTTGATCCTCTTGTGCTTGTTAAACGAATTTGTAACCATAGAACGTAACATGCCAAGGAGGTATTTTAAAAACTCAGATTTAACATTTTTGTTATTAGTTATATGTAAATTAAATCTAAACAATTTTGTAAAATTCTTATACTTCATCACTACATTAGAAAGCTTGGCTACTCACAAGTCCGCATGTGCAGAGCGGGAATAATGCATAGTACATAATTCGTAGTACATAATAAGCTTGTACATATCACATAGTACATAATATGTAGTACGTAATGCGTAGTACATAATGTGTAATACATAATAATGTCTGATGTTGGGATTTTGCGACCCAGTTCCATTCGTCTAGGAGATCCAGTAGCATCCATACACTATTGTGACTTCAACTCCTGATGGTAAAATCTTATCAAAAATAAACCCCGGTACACCCATTTCTATTCTTCTAGAAGATCCAGTACCATCGATTCGAAAAGGTACCATAGAGTAATTCCATCATTTCTGACTGTGAAATCTTATCAAAAATAACAAAATGGCCCTAACCTAACTAAGCGCATCCAGTTAAATTCGTCTAGAAGAGATCTCAGCAAAATAAAAAAAAATACAAAAAGTATACCTACATATATATTATTTTGCGAATATGCGTGAATATAGCGTAAATTCTAAAGTATCAAGTTTGTTTTTTTATTTATTTTATAGTCGTACATCGATCTTGTACCAATAGAAACTTTGGCATCCAAGTGACCAGTCACGACAACGCTCTTAGACCAATTGTGAACTGATTATTGACGTGGTTTTCGAATTTTGAAATATTTGCAACAAACAATCAAATAAATAAGAGTGTAAAATAAATCTTATTGAAATGCATTAACATCGAAACTTCTCAAGATATATGTATTTGATGTGTGTAGAAATGATGGAAAAGTGTTTTATTATAATATCAAAAATTAAAAAAATTAAGAAAGAAATTAAGTGATTACGAATAGTTCAACATACTATGTGTTACAATTATTAATTTCATTACATTAATTAGGTTGGATTTTGTAGCCGTATGTACCTACATACCATACATAATAAGTTTTCGGTATTTCGGCATAACTCTTAAATTTTGGACTACTTTATTCAAATAATGCTACAATTTGTAGGATTTACAACTAAATTTCGCCAAATACAATTATCAATACTATAAAAAATATTGAGGTAGGTAGGTAATAGTTATTTCTCGAAAATAGATCCCAGAGCCCAGAACCCATAGTAGTAAAGGAAAGATATCCAACCAATATCCACTTATATCGGACAACGTTTTGAAAATTAATATATTTTTCAAATAAAAATTTATTTGAAAGACAAAGTTTACATTCTATGTCCGCCGATAAACGTGATTAATGCTTATTGCTTCCAATCAATCACTATTGCGTCTGTACATATTATATCTGGAAATAGATTTTTTTTTAAATGAATTGTAACTAGATCTATTCATTAAAACCTTATTTGCGTAATCAGACTCAACACGCACACACATACACACGAACCCAAACACAGGCACAAACTTGCTAATGCATCATATAGGTAAGTATAACAAAAGATTCGTGTAGGTATCTTATAACCATAGATTTTCGTACTGCTTCTAATATATTGAGTAAAAACAAAAACCAACCACTGGTACAGGGATTTCCATCTAGAAGTAAGATGTCATGATGACGTAAATTTTTTTTTTGGTATGAAATTACACTTAAGAAAAAAGTTTTGCACATTACGTAATGCCAACACTAACCGGTTGGGTTCACGACTCTTAAGGCGGTCACGGCCGGCTGACGATCTGTCGTACTCTATACATATTGTTTGTTAGTATCATAACAATGAGGATCTCAATTAATATTATAATTGTCGATATCATTTTAAGTAATGATAGATCTTTGTTATTTTTATAGTAATGAAAGTTAGATGTTAATGTGCGTCAGTTTCTGTTGTTTTTTTGAACCTCAACGGTTCTTGTATTTGTATTTGCTCTTGTAGTTGCCATTAAAATGTATGTATTTATTTTAGCTGAAATATCCTGTTAAGATGGCCAACTATAATTTACGTGACAGGACGAAAGTGTGAGAAGAACGGGTACCGGGGCTTAGGGTCAAACATTATCAAATTCGTGTGACATAATATTTTATAGATGGCCCCCCGAAGGATTACTTTGTTTTGGGGTTTTTTAAATTAAATTCATAATGCTAGAACTTTCTACTAGAACACTCGGAAAAATTTCAAAATTATAAATGTTTCAAAATTATCCAAATTCTTTGTCATATTATTATATTTACATTTGGTTTTAAATTACTTTCTTGAAAAATATTTTTCAACTAGCACCTGAAAATATTCTGTATCTACTCAATATGACGATAGATGGCAGTGCATGATATGTATTAGAGAAAAACACATTTTCATATTATATTTGAGTATCTGTTACTAGCGACCTTTTGTTCCCTCTCCCCTTTCCCAAGTACATTATGTATGTATGTAAATTATAACACAAATATTAATTGCTCCAGTTAAAATATTAAAGTTTTCTTAATAACATTTTATACGTAACGTAAGATGTGGTTAATAAATTTAATTACACTAAATTCCTCGTCGTACTCTGACTATATTCTCTGATTATAGTCAATCAAATAGATTATAGTCACTCTGATTATAGTCAATAGTTTATTTCACGTAAAATTGAAATAATTTTCTGGCCTGAAATAATTACATACGTTGACTCAAAATAATACTACAACACTACATCAACTTTTTCAAAAAAAAATTTTTTTAATAAAAATCAGGTTAGTAGTTTTGCGCGTAAAACAATGAAACACACGGACTCATGTATCTAAACTCTTTTATTTATTTATTTGTAAGTAATAGCCCGCAATTACTTTAAAAATAACTGAAACATGCAAAATTGTACAAAAAAAAGAACTTATCAGAAAACTATTAATTTACCAGATATACCTATTTAAATATGCATTATCTCTTAATTAAAACCTTAAATTATATATATATCAATCAATTAAAACCTTAAATTATATATATATATATATATTTTGTCTCATCAACTATACAAGATATATAATTACTACTAAACACTAATGCTTATGGACGAGCCAAAATTACAAATCCAGAAGTCTATTGTGGATCACTTATAAAAATAAATTTGGCAAACCATACTTCCTTGAACTGCGAAGTTTTTGCGATGACGTGTGTTTATTAATTTCCTTGAAAATAGAATAAAAATAGTCCTCAAATCGGTTACTGCCCTTTGTATCGTCAGTTTGAAAATTCTGTACACCTGTCTGTCATCTGTGTTTAATTACTTTGGGCACAAACTCATATATACTACGTATATGTTAATTTGGTTCTTTGTTGTTGGCAGCATTGATATTTGCTATTTTATTTATATTGGCTAACAGTAATGGATGGGACAGCAATCAGCATTGATATTCCTACGCGCTCGCTTCTTGGAACTAACTGACTGTTTAAAAATCTTGTTAGAACGCAGTTTAAGTGCGGTGCAAGTGTAACCTGCTTTCTGAGAAGTGAAAAAACACAGTAATGTTTTTTTTAACAACGATATACCTACTTTGTACTAAACGGCCATAACTTTATAGTTATGACTTATGGCACTTGTGTAAAGTGGCTCTTGTTAGAATATATTTTTACTAAATTTACTTTTGAACTTAGAAATTTGTAAATAAATCATAGATTTATCTAGTATTAAAAACTACATTCTTTCGTACTTGTTATTTAAAGAAATAAATATTGAGCGTATATGAAATAAATATGTGTCGGTGTTCGGATTGTAGGTAGTGTTAGATTTCTGGCGCCATTGGCTGTAGCACTAATTATTATGAATATTATGATAAAACCAGTTTCTGTATGAGAAAAGTACCTTTGTACATATGGTATTATTAACACATATTATTATGTAAATAAGTTTGTTAAACCTTATTGCCTTACTTGTAGCACAGCTCTTTCTTATGTTCTAGTAATAGGTACTTCTTAATAGAAATAAATAAAAAACCGGCTAAATGCGCGTCGGACTCGCACCCGTGGGGTTCCGTGCTTTTTCCTTAATTTTTCTAATTTTAGTATTTGTTGTAACGGCAACACAAATATAGTATCTGTGAAAATTAAACAACTAGCTATCACGGTTCATGAGATACAGCCTGGTGATGGACAGGCGGACAGCGGAACCTTAGTAATAGGGTTCCTTTTTACGCTTTGGGTACTTTGGGTAATGTTGTATTTAGTAACGAATATTGTTCTTATTAAAATTCTGTGAGACTGAATAACACCTGTTCTATTAATATAAAACTGGGGTCTGCGTATGTTATAACCGCTTTGAGCCAGTTTTGGCAAGGTCAAATAAATAAAAAGTCTATTTTATACAATGTTTATAGTTATGACATCCCACATATTTATATTTATTATATAAGTTATTTAAATTATACATAAAACAGGAAATTAGGATTAAAACCGGGTACGGTTATATATGGTAATATAGTTGAAATATATCAAATATTTTTAATATTATAAAAAAAAACTTGTTTAGCGATGCGATGTCAAGGATAAAATAATCGATCCGGGCAGGATTGAAACCAGCAACTTATTGAAAACCGTCACTCTACTACTTAAGCTATCGCTACCTGCTACAATAAATTTTACATTAACTGTCAAGAACCGTCTAAACCGAATTACAATGTTAAGTATCTTATCTACACTTTTTCTCTTTACTAGTACTTCATGGCCTTTGAATCTAGGGTACTAACCTATTCCTTAGTTTAAAATTCAAAGATCTCTGTCATGCCATTAGATATTTATGATTACAAAATAAAACGTCAGAGATCACGTTTTTTTAAACATTATGCACCGGACAACGTCTAGAACAATTGAGGAAAAGATATCGACTGTCATCTACTTATTGTCTGTATATATTGTCTATGCTTTTAAAAATCGTCGTTTTAAATTATATCAATAAATCATTTTTATACTTTCATTGAGTTGAGTTGAGTTTCATCATGATATTGTGGAATTATGTTTTTTTACTACTTAGAAGAGAATTAATAAAATATATCAGAACTAAAACATTAAATGTCAAATCCTATGTAGAGTCGAGTTTTTAATTATATTGCATAACAACAATTATAATTATCTAACTTATTTGGAACTCTTTTTTTGCGTTAGAGTAATCGTTATGTATTTCTTTAAACTAAGAAGATGATGACTGTCAACTTTAAGGCTCCATAAACGAAATCACTCTCACTCATAACCGTGAAGAATCATTGCAATAACTGATTGACAAAAAACTTTTTTTTTATTTAAAAATACTTTAATCGTAAATGTTTGCAGTTACAATTGGGCGGGTTTAATTTGTTGTTTAAAAAAAAAAACAAAAATAAAAAGATCATTTTTAAAGTATAACGTTGTAATAATATTAATAATAGTATAGTGAAATGTGATAAGCAATACAAGGTAACAGTTCTGTGACTATGCGCCAGGTCAGAAGAGCGCTGATGCAATTTAATATATCGGAAAATCATCATATAGAGGTTATCGTACAAACCTGTTATTGGAAATTCAGTCTTTTTTTATTGTCTAAAGTGAAATTTAAATTCGATTTTTATTCGTCAAAATAAAAAGTATTTTATATTGTTCTGTTAAACCATACCTACTAAAACTATTTTACTATTACTACTATATTACTGGAAATAGAGAGGGTAAGAGTAACGATTGGCGAGCGCGCGCAGGTTCAGTTAAGCTTAAGTCTATGAGAGATTCAGTTTTTTGACCATATCTTTAAAACGAAAGAATATTTTTTTATTCTGTTTTTTGGAGTAGAAGACCAGTCACGTCCCTGACATGCGTGCCAATTTTAGTTAAAAGTGGTCGAGTGGTTTTCCTGTGATGTTGCCTCAAAAAAAATGATTCCCAAACGGTTAAGAGCTTCGCTTACGCTCAGCTCAATAAGTTAGTTAATTTTCGTGGAAAATTACTTTTTTAAAATATATGAATTAAATATTCTAAATTAAATTTTATTATCTTGTTTATAAATGAGGCGACTTATATTCCACAACGCAAATTGTGTCGGATAAGATGTTTTCTGACGATAGTAAACAGAACCTGATAATCAAAAGCTTACCTAAATCTATTTTAAGCTCCGCTTTATGGGCTGACCTTGGCTTACATCACTTATTACTTACTAGTGATACTACTCATAAGCAAGATTATTCGCCAGAATAATTTCGATTATTTATAATAATCGATGTTATTCTAAATCGGTTAATTTACTTAAAATGGCTCTATAAAAATGGATTTACCGGGATCCTCTGAAATTATTTTCGTTACAATAACGAATTATAAACAGATATTTGTTTATAAAAAGATCTTTAATAAAGTTATTGTATAAAAATAAGTACAAAACCCTTCAGTGAAATACATAATTTAATAGTCCAACAAAAAGGAATTTGTTTTATATGGATTAAAAGAAATTATATGTTAAAAATATAAATTGATTACAGACGTTATATATTACTAGTTTTGTATTTCAGTGAGTAAGTTTATTCATATACAACCAAAATCAATAGTCTGACTTTGACCTACTTGACATTATTTAAATATTAATATTACTGGTGCTGTTTTTGGATTAATTTATTTGACATTGTGGTTTTGCTTAAAATGTATTTTAATGTTATTAATAGTAAAAGATACAATTAATAAAACAAAAAGTGTAAAGACAAAATTTGATATTCTTTTCCAAATAAAATATGGAGTAAAATTATTCCTGAAGTATTATTATAGCTACAATAATATGAATAATGTCTGTACAACTAATGTTGTAAAACATTAAAAAGTCTTATCTTAATTTAAAAATATTCATAAATAAATATACACAATTTTATCATTTATATAGTCACTGTATGTGTAATCTAAATTAAAATATAACTTTTTATTTATATATTTTTTAATATTATGGGAACGCGTCGCAAAACTTTTAAACATTAAGCGGGAATTATTTTCAAACAAGGTCAAAACATTAAATGATCGGTTCAGTAAGTAATCGATACACTGCTTGGCCTATCACTTACGACCGCCATTAGCATTCGATGAAACGAAACACCTGTCATAATCATAGTACAAAATACCTGTCACAATCAAAATTAATATCACATTTAAACAGAACAGAAAGCATCAGTCTAAATTCTCCGTGTTCCTTGACCCCATAACTACGTGACGTATCACGTGACGTATTGGCACGTACAGAGTACACGATTTACTGAGTTGTTCGAGAAAATTCTTCGTCTGTTTTATGTTAAATGTGAATGTTTATAATTTATATGATATGGGGAATTTCATTCATAAGATATAGTAATAAGTATGCATACATTTAGTTTATCCTTCTCCTTAAAGTAAATAGGACATTAATCCGATTTTTATGATAATAGGCCGATAAATTCCGATTCACTAGTCATTATACAATCAATTATGTCCAACCAGACAGATACACGATAAATGTAACAAACAATGGCCAGCGACAAAAAATGGCGTTTATTTAAAGATAATAATAATAAATACCTACTTAATTTATTATTTATTATTATAAAAGATGGTATTGATACCAACACCTACAGGCTACAATACATAGACAGGGTTTTCCTTTCATTTTATTCTCATTTCCAATTATGACTTTTTTGCTTACACAATATATAGATTTAAATTACAGAAATTTCAACATTTCGATAATATTTTTTTACTCATGGAATTCTTGGTTAAGAATGTTCTGGAAATTAGAGAGATAAACTGCAGAATTGTATCTAACTAAAATTGTACGTGTATACCTAGTTTAAAGCGCTTTGTGAATTGTATATCTATTATGATAAATGAACAATTACAGTTGATTAGAATGTTATTCTGTTTAATTAATAGTAGTCGTGAATGAGATCTACAATTATAACTACAACCTGCAACAACTTAACAAGAATCCAATGAATGTTTTGTCAATAGGCTGTAGTTGCTTGGCGCCACAAACTACAAGGCAACGATCACAGGGTATATCATACAAGAAGATAACATATTTTCATAGTTATACTCAAAGTTGTTATTTATTCTATTTACATAAGTAAATCTTCCCACAATTTATTGACCTATTATGCAGTCTATAGCTATAATTAACACTTAGATTAGATTTAAAGTATTTATTTTTAATAAGAAATACTTAACAATGTGCTAATATAATATACTTAAGCATCTTTTTATATTTTTAAATATCAACAAAGAAATGTGTTTACTTTATACACAGAACATTAGAATGATTTAACATAAAAATATTTAATTAATTAGTGGTTTAACCAGTATAATGTTTTAACAAACAAGTTGTGTGAATGATATCCGGCACGCCTCGAACTCGGGACACGTCATTGTTGTTTTTTTTAAAATGCCGCGGTCGTGTTGTTTCTTGTTAAATTAGACATTTAAATTATTTTTTAATATTTATCCGTCAGTCATGACTTGATACTTTAAAATATATTTTGATATCTTAAATAGGATTATATTTTGACAGTATATGTTATAAAGTTATTCCGTAATCAAAGTTAGAGGTTTCATAGGAGGAATCTCTGAATCTATTCAACGCAATAAGTCATTATTTTCGTTTCTTGAGTCATTGAACGCTCCACCTACATGGTACACTGTCATTATTACTGGTAGACTGTATTTTTATGTTTCACGCGATAGGAATTTGCCACGCTGAGTCAGCATTTCATGAAATTTAAATACATGTTACGTCATTATACTTAAAACGTTTTATGTCATTGTTGTCTGTTTGTTTTTGTAAATGTAACTCCTGAAGAATTTAAAGGAGGGATGTAAAATGAAGGACCATAAAGGTAATTATTAATCTATAAAATTTCCCTTCATGCGATTGTGGTTATTGTTATTGTCCAATGTACATACGGTTAGGGTTAAAACAATTTTCGTTCAGGAAGTATGCCAATTTTTTAGGGAAAAAAGTGTAGCTATAAGGCGGGTGAAGCCGCTGGCAAAAATTCATCTGGCAATAAAAAAGTAAAGATGAACATTAAAAATATAAAAAAAAAAGAAATTTAAATATTTTAAGCAAAAGAACGTATTTAAGCTTTTTTTATTTTTGACGGTATATCTATGTATCTTCGCACACATCACATGAAAACTACCTACTTCATGTGTAGGACTTTAACTGTTTTCAATTAAAGTAAGTAGATTAAAAATTTTATTTAGTCTATAGTCTAAAGATGTATTTAGTTTCATGTGATCACGTTTAATTGCGAGTAGGTATAATTTACAGCAAATTTACTTTTATATTATCAATTATGTATATCTATGGTTTAGATAAACTATATTAATTATCATTGATATACTTATTATATTTCATTATTCATTTCATTCTTTAAAAAATCTAAACACAAATGAACAACTTCATTCTGTCATACCTATTACACAGTTCTTAAAGTAGAATTACATAGTCATTGCGTCAGTGGTACTGATTTAAAAATTATTACATTTTTGCGGGAAAATACAAAATATATTTAAAATAGTAAAAAAACTATTGGTGATGAACATGATTTTTCTGAATTTGACATTAGTTTATACGTTGTGTAAATAAAACTTCAAGAAACAAGTAAACAAATAATTATTTCTAATCTATTCCAATCTTTTGATTTCAATTGTATTATAAATAAATAAATTAGATATCCAGTTGGCATTGAGTGTCGCCTTCCTCAGAGTGAGGAAAACATTCTGTCCGTCGGTGTCCAGGAATCCTGTATTTATTGCTACTACATTCTCTATTAAAGCTACATTTATTTATTTATCTTGTATAGTCTTTTAAGTCCTAAAAGGTATACAGTTTATGTCTTACTATGTATCTATTATATTCGGTACAAAAAAAATATAGTAGGGTAGTATTAAACATACAAAGTTAATCGATATTAGTAAAGATTTCATGTTCTATTTACTGATTTATCTTTTACATTGCTTAGTCATAAAAGATATACAGTTAATATCTCACTATATATTTTTATAGTCCGCACAAAATACATAATACTTTTTGAAATATTAATCAATATTAGTAAAGATTGCATGTTATTTCTTTTCTTTGCATGTGATTTCATCATTGTCATGACTTTCGAACACTCATCGTTACTCGTATCGAGGATGATGAAACTTTAAAAAAACTGTAACATTGTTAAAATACATTTTAAAATTCCGTTTATTTATTACATTTTATTAATCACAGCATGACGAAATGGTAAAACCAACTTAGAAATATATAAACACTTTTATATATATTTTATAAATAATATTATATTTCTTAAAAAGAATCCAAGAAAAGCTAAAGATATTTTTTTTTTCTTTTTCAAAAATCACCTTTAAATTTAAAATTAAACCGTTACTTTCGTTACGGAACTATGTCCAGCTAGGGTTGCCAACCATACTTAATATTAAAGTATTATACTTCATTTTTGGTAGTTATGCTTTATACTATACAAATAAAGTATGTGAAAATACTTTATTTTCAACTACTGCAAGGCCTATGCCTTGCAGTAAAGGTTGAAAATAAAGTATTCTAAGGTGTTCTATAACAAAACACTAATTATAGGACTTATAGGTACCTACTTAACTATTTAATATATAAGTTAGAACTGATGATGGAAACAATTTACAATTACTAAACGAAATGAAATGTGAATGTGTCATCACCCGAAATAGTACTTATAATACTTTTTATTAATAGGAGCTCTAATTATATGAAAAAATGGTTTGATTTTAGCGCATATAAAAGGGCTTTCCATTCTTCCTAACATGTCTTTGAGATTAAATTTTAACATTTTGCAATGGTAATAGATTTAATTAGAAACGAATTGTTTATTTATTAATTTTCCATGTTTAAAATATAAAAATTAGTAGATGTTAGCTTGTGCTAAAAACACACAAAATTACAAGTGTTTAGGGCAATATAAGCATACATTTTTAAAATACTTTATTTTGTTAAAATATTTTTTTTTACTCAAACAATTTTATAAGTTTTTTTCGTCAAAAAAAGTTGGCAACCCTATGTCCAGTAGCGATTCCGTTACCTACTTTCGTTACAATGATGGTATGGTTGCTTGCTATACCTGGTAGCGAGCTGGTTAATTTCGTTAAAAGATTTTACTTGTCAGATTCAGCTTAAAGACATACTCAAAATAAATAAATAAACATTTTAATAGAAAGAGCTCTTGTAGGTATTTATTAAAATAATCTCAAATTACATCTAATGAGTACTCTTTTAAATATTCTAGTGTTCCCGCTAGAATATTTAAGAGAGTACTCATTAGATATTCTAAGAATCGTGATCACAGTTCCCGGTACCATTATTTAGACCACGTGATGTCCTAATTTACGCGGAAGTAGGCCAGACGAACACTTCTACTATATGGGACAGAGGTATTAACTGAATAAATTGAAATTAGTTTGTTATGGTTAGAATACAATATTTTTCTATAAATATGTTTCAGTTTACGGTAGGGACAGGTAATCTTCACGGTGAAAAGATAGAAAGCGATACTATTGCTTCCCAATTAGGTCGATGAGGGCAACCGTTGGTTTTTTAGGTTACCTTAAAAAAGGTAGCATCATCTAT
Source organism: Napeogenes inachia (assembly GCA_959347355.1). Lineage (NCBI taxonomy): Eukaryota > Metazoa > Arthropoda > Insecta > Lepidoptera > Nymphalidae > Napeogenes > Napeogenes inachia. The sequence continues at coordinate 13,882,536 of OY365792.1, forward strand.
GCTGCCGGGTATACCAACATAACGGGCATCTCCTTCTTGAACAGATAATTTGAAAAAAATATATACATATAAATAAAAAGGGATAGTTTTCATATCACATTAGTTCTAAATATTAGTACATAATTAATTCGTACAATTGTTACATACTAATTTCCTTGAAGTTTCTTTACTTAAATTGTTCTTTTTCCTTACCTCTTGTTAGACCTCATTCTAACTATGATAATAACACAAGATTAGGAACTATTTGTAATTTTTTGTGTAAAAACATTTTACATTAGTGATGATCAGCTTTCTTTTTTATTACCAGAAACATCTTGACGAAAATATACGATGTGCCGCTAATATATATGTTGAACAGGCATTTACTCTATACGCCATTACCGCTAAATCTCAAAAAAATATTAGACATGTCGGTGGGTAGTAATGAATTGCGGAAATAAAGGCAAGGACACCCGTTGACACATATTCGCGGAAATTATTTGCTAAATCGTTGCTATTTATATTACAATACGTTCAGAGTAACGCACGTGGTTATCATCGTTAAACCAGATATTTTTTTTTTCGTGAAAGATATATATTTATTTAATCATATTGGATTCAAATTATTGTTACTTTTTTCACGTAATGTGCATGGAATCTGATGAAGCTATTATTATTGGATTAAAAAATATATAATGAAGAAAGTAATTATTCATTAGGTTGAAATAACTCTGTATACTGTATAATAAACTCTTTATCTTAACCGGGTCTGCTCTTTATGTCTTTGGTTTGTCCATTGTTATGTCTCATAATATTCAAGCTCAGGCAAAAAAAAAACACTTTAGTATTCTCAAGTGCTCCTTAAGAGAGGAGGTTAGAATACCGAACAGTTTACCTGATTTGTAGTGTTATGCCAAAATCAAACTTACAAAATAATTGGAACGGATAGAACGTATCTTTCTCATTTGTTTATTTTTTTCAAATATTTTTTTCTCTTTATTGGGGTAAAAAAATAATTGGGATAACAATATTGTAGTTTTTAATAAAGAAAAAAACCTTTTGCCATGGTTCTTTACACATATCCTAAAATATATACTCAACCAAAAGCGTGTGGAACGCACCCTGTTCCATTTATCTGAGAGACTGCAGCATCCATATACCTACAGAGTACCTTCAGGTTACTCCATCAAATCTGACAGTACGATCAATTCTAATAGAACCTAAATCAGGTGCAACCAGTTCCATTCGTGTAGGAAATCCAGTAGCAGTAACCGAAATGTACCTTTACTGACTCCACCATGTCCGAGTACTAATTAACATAATGGCCTCTTAATAATTAACATAATGGCTTGAACTTGAACGATCTTTTTTCATCTAGGAGATAATTTGCATCTACCGAAATGTGCATCTTCAGGTCACAGAATAAATAATACTTATATCATATAATAATGATGTATAATGAAATCACACGTAGGTATAATATAAACATAGTTATACATAAATAATATAATAATAATTAAAAATATAAGATTAAGTATGCGACAAAAGAACAAACTAATTTTTTATTTTTTCAATGTGGTGATGCGGTTTGGTATGTATTTGTTTTGAAAACACGTCCTTTAAGTCAAGAATGTGGTAAAACGGTCTTAATTTCTTTAATATACTTGTACGAGCGTGGATCTGCCACGTGACACTTTTCTAGTAAAAATCTAGTAACTGTTTGCTTACTCGAATCATTAGTGTAAACAGATTAGCGACCTAGTTTCCCATATTGTTAACTGCGCACGCGGCGCCTAGCCAATTCTATTTTCATTTTTATCTACGCTAGTAGGTACGCTGTCTGTATGTGATTTTTGAAATGTTTATATATTTACGCATCTTGTACTCTCAAATGACACAAGCTTCACGGTGATAAAAATAATCAGCATTCCTTGGTACTTATCATTTTATTTATAGTTGTCGCGGCATCTTTTAAAATAAACTACTCTTTCCTTCAATGAATTGAATGAATTCTTCGATTTGGTGGCATTTTTTTGTTACGATTGGCTTATCTCTAATAATCCTTAATTTTTTCCAATTTTAGGTGAATTACTATAATATCTTGAAAAATGTACCATAGGTTCTATAGTGAATATAACTTAACTTTACCTTAACGTTCCCAAGACTTCCGACTATGACAATTGTACTGACATTTCTTTATAACAGAGAGCCCCACAGAACCGTCTCCGCAACACCTTGGAAGGACGATATACATAAAGCATATCCCTTTTTTCCTCTGTGAAAATCCGTTACGGATACCCGCCGGCCAAGAAGGTGATGACCGGGGGTAATACTACCTGGCAGCATAGAAAACGTTGCCAATTTTAAGGCTAATCGGTAACACACCTACTGTTGCCCTCATGATCGCCTTCGCACTCACCGTAACGCCCCGACTATAAAGTATTTTCCTACTAAAAGTTATACAATTATTATTTATTATATAATTTTATAAATATAAATGTAATCAATTTGCAAAGCCCATTTAAATTCAGACACTACCGACTGACACACTGACCTTCAGACACAACGAGTGCGTACACGCACTGTTGCTATTCGGCAGATATATTTATAACATTCCGGTGCTAATATTTAAGCAGCCATTTCATTATCCAATTTACAGCGCTACGTCAACCAGTGTAACAATTGTGAACGCTGTTACTGAAGTAGTGTTCTCATATGATTAGTGTACAATCTTACTCGCTATTTTTCTTGGTGAAATAGGGCACTGTAGATTGCATAATGAAAGAGACACATTATTCTTGTGTTTTTATATATTGAATGTAATGTAAGTGTATGAGTGAGAAAAGAAAAATATCTACCTGAAGAAATGACATTCAAATGACATTGTCTTTTTGTTATACTGATTACTAAATAAAATTCTGAATGTGTGTTACGTAAATGTTAGCTCTTTTATTTGTTTGGCTTTGACTGACAAATATTTAGAGAATTGATCACTTATAAATCATTATAATTAATGTATAAGCCGGCAATAATATTGTTATTATTTTTGAACCGGTATTTAAGTAGATATATAAAATTGGATAGCGAAATAAAATGTAGCCTTGTTTGTACTGAATAAATTTACGATGGTTTAAAAACAATTTATTTGTTATGTACCCTGAACTCTTAACCCGGTGACAATTTTGTTTTGCAATTGGATATACCTATTGGATATACTTTACCTATTGGATATACTTTCGTCAACGAAAACTGTTAATCATTAAAATGTAACATGTATGTATGTAGGTACTTAATATTTTATCTTGTTTTGGTAGGAAGTAAAGAGTGGATGTTTGTTTATAATTCTCTTAAACTAAACAAATATTATGTTGCAGTTTCATTTTTAAAAGCTTTTATTTATTACCATAAACAATGTATTATATCTTAAGATGTCATAATATATTGTTATTATATTTAAACCTCAAACATATATTTTTTTACTAGAAACGGTTTTTACATTGACTTACAATTACAAAATAAGCCATCATTACCTTTTTTTATTAACATTTCTATACCAGTTATTGTAATTATTCTCCATATTTTTTTAATTTCTATAGCAAATACATGAAAGTAGTTACAGATTTTGTCTTGTTATTAAATAGTTTTGTTATATGTATAGATCAGAGCAAAACAAACAAAGCAAGTGTATCTAAATTAATTGCTAACAAAACAGATGCTAATCGAGTGGCTAAGTAATCAGTTAAATATTTAGTTTGATTATAATTATTTTGTGGTATGCATAAATTGTCCGCCTCATTTTGTGCAATTCAACATTATTTGCGATATTAATAGCTTTGAATAATGTATTCGTATAATATTTCTATTGCCCTGGAAGTCAGTTCACGAAACACTGATTTGTTAAATAACTGGTTATTATTGATCGCTTATAATTTACATTTACAACATCAACCGTATAATTATTATACTTACAAACATTAAGTAGTTATCTGGTTAATTTTGTAGATAAAAAACTAAGTGTATGTTAAAATTAAAAGTGTTTACGTTTTAATTCAGACAATTGCGACGTTAAATGTTAAAATAATAAACTTTGAGAGTTGAGACACATTATTATTTAAGACGCCATTTGTCAAAATGACACTACGTTTTTAGTGTTTTGACATTTAATGACGTTTGAAAATTGAATCTATGTATTTTTAATTTTACATTTAATAATTAGTTGCGATAATGTAGAACTAAACTTTTTGTATTCATACGACGCTGTAGATCTCATAGATGTTTTAATTACATCTCCTAGTAACAAATGATTATAGATTTCTTTATAATTGACGCATTTCCATGTAAAGCTTCCAAGCGGCTTGGATGCCCGCCAAATTGTAGTTGCGTCAAACCATTTGCGTCCAATTCCCCTACTTGCACACAAAAATAAAACATCCAAAATATAACTTATTATTTTCCATTATGAGATTGTCTTTGATGTATCGCGCTAGTAACAACTAATGAAAATAAGTTCCAAACCTTTTAATATATAAAGATAAATTTAGGTTTGTTTTATAATACCTACTAGTAATTATAATAATGTAATGAATTTCACACGTAGATAAACCTAGAATCTGGAAACAGATTAGCTGGGATTAGCCTCTTATTTTACGGGATAAGAACTAATTCTTATCCCGTAAAATAAGAGGTTCCTGTTGGAAAACCAGTATTCACAAATGACGGCCCTTGGAGAAGATTTGCTGACACTAAGTATATGTACTTCATTTATTAGTATTTTTAAATAGTCTTCTGCCTGTTGCTTTTTCTATAAGATCACAGATAAGGAATGCATGTTATTAAAAGATCATTTGAAACTTGAGTGTTTTAAGTGGAGTGGAAACAATGAAACACAATCACTTGGTCACGATTATGCAGTAAATAACGTTGATTTTATTTCATTGTTAATTCTCTGTATTCTAATAATATATCAATTACGTATAATGTTTTTATTACCAACGGATGTAGATGAGAATACTAATTTAGATTGGATACGATTTATTTGATGTAAATATTGTGCTTTATAAATTTTCAAAAATAAAGATGATTAAATTTTGTCAGTCATTCCATTATGTTTGCTATAAATTTTTATTTTTAAATAAACATCAAGTTTTTTGTAATTAAACTTTAGTGAACCATGATGATTATAAAAAATATACATATGCCAAAAATAATCAGCAAATTTATTTAAATATATTTTATTTGATATTTACGTAAACGTATCATCTTTTACGAAACAAGCGGAGCGAGAAATTCGCCTCCGGTTACCATAAGCATTTGGCAGGCGGCCATCTTGGAGCATCGACTTCCTAATAGACTAGGTGAAAGTCATACAGATATTTTGTTTAGTTTAATGTTACATTTCAATATTTTTATTGATAACATTGACATTTTATTTTCATTTCGAAACTATCTTAATTCTTGTTTTAATTTGGATTAAATCTTAAGAACTCTTAGTTGCTATTCTGGTTTGATCTTTTATACTAGATTTTAATTTTGAGTAACATAAAAAGCGGATGAAAGTTTTAACCTTTTTCTTTGTCATCAACATTAAAATATATGTACCTATAGTAAAACAGCGTGACAGCATTGCGTAATAAATACATTTAATGTATGAATACATGTAGGTACAAGTAAAATTTATGTTCTTGTAGAATTATTATTTGGTTACATTGTTAGGATTATTGAAACAAATAAAATATTATGGACTTACGAGTACAAGCTTTCCTACCTTTTTATAAAGAGCCACTTCATGAATTTTGATTCATGATTTTAAATAAATACTCCTGTATAGTTTCGAGATTATGAGATTAGAAACTTCTTGTTCTAATTTTAAGAAAATTCAAACGACTTACATATACTATAATGTATAATTTTATTTGGTACTAACTAACTTATCTTAATTATTTCCGCGCGCTGACGCATGTCCGGTCAAAGAACTCGAATATGACGCCTTTCTTCACTGTCCGCTGAAATAATATTTTAATAATAGTCTTTGTCAGCTACTTCGCTAGAGTTGCACAGTTATTAACTTCAACATTACGTATTTCTCAGTTTGCATAAGACGAAGGGTCTTATAATCGATTTATATTTACAAAATATAATTACGAAATACGAACAACACACATGCCTACATAGAAACACAAAGCCATTAAAAAACTTACCTAAAACTTTCTGGAATGTTCTAAATATTGGTAACGAGATCTATTTTAAATACAAGCGCCATCTAGTGTAGACTAAAATACAACATTTTTTGCATAAGGCATTTTTGTTTTATTATCTTTAGTATGTACCATATGATACAATATCAACCCTCACAATTTTTTTAAAAGTCGAAACAATAAATATATATTTATATACTTTATGTACTGTTTATATAAATACATTCGGCTTCGTCATTATTTTCGTAAGGATACGTCATACGTAACAATTTAGTACTTTTATTCGGTCACGGTCATCGTCCGGTCATCATGATGACGCTGTCTCGTTCGATAACTCAACAAACTATACACACATACATATTTAAAAAAATAATATAAAATGACCAAAATTAAGTATGATAAATTTTCTTATCTAGTTGGAAGACTGATTAACATTTTTTAATTAATAATTCTTTTATCAAAATAAAAGACGTGGGCCACAGACGGTTATTCAAATTAGAAACGGTTCGAGGGACCTTTTTACTATGCACCCTACGCACATTCCGCCACAATCAGTCGGTAAATTAATGCAAGCGCAATAAAACCGGTTAAATTAAGTAATTTTTCAACAATTTATGTCTTCAGTTTCTTTTTGTGGAAAAAAAATTGTAATAATTATTTTATTCTTACACTTTAAGTTTAACATGTTTGAATACAGAAGTAAGAATAGTATAAGTATATTAAAATGCTAATATAGTGTATACTCTGTAAGTTTAACATGTTTGAACTTTAAAAAAAAAATGGATTTATATAGCATATAATTAGTGCACTAAGACTAGGTAAAATATTGTTAGACTGTGGCGTTAGTACCGTCCCACACAAGTCACAAAGCAGTCAGGCAGGTGCCCTTAGCAGTAACGGCTCGCCCCACTGCCCCGCATCGGTTGTTAGCCCTTTGAGATCATTCTTTGTTCGTAATTATGAAATTATGGTAATAATTTATTACGCTTTACCTTTAAATAAAAGAATACTAATTACTAGTATGTTAATAAGGATATAAAATTAATCAAATGTATATAAGAGGGTTAACTTTTTTAATTTTAATTTAGGTAATTTTGTTAACTTATATTAAATTTGTTATGTTATTGTCATGGATCTTCACTAATGAAAGTTACTTAAGAACTTCTGAAGTACACTTTATAGTTAATTGTAATTTCATAACCATGTAATCGTACATAGAGCAGGTCTGATGTAAATTTGTAAGAGGTTTATAGATACTTAAAAAAATACAATAAACAAACCGATGGGGTTTAATTATAATGATCTAATTGATTTTATTTAATTTGGTTGAATTATTTTATTTCATGGTACTTGAAAGTTGAAAAGACGAAATAATTGTTGGTGTAGTGATTAGTGATCGTAACGATTAAAGTAAATGTAGAGGGTTCGATTCCCACACGGAACAATTCTTTGTGTGATTCATAGATTGTTGCTCCAAGTTATGATGTACTTTGTATCCGTTATTTATATGTTTGTGAAATTCCCGTGACACCGGGCTTATATTATCTCTAAGACGGGAGTTGTTATGAAAAGAAAAAAAATGTGGGTAAAGTTCATAATAAAATCGGTTCCCGGACTATTTGGTCTTTACAACTATTTTTAACTAATTGTACTTAATTAAACACATATTTGGACCCAAAAAAATCGCTGTTTATTTGTTAAAGTACTTATATTATTTCATTTCGCAATAGTAGTCTCTTAGACCAAATGGCCCTGGAACCGTCGATACATAATAATTATTTAAGTTACAGTTTTTAATTATTATACATTACCTAGCTCGGAATATAGAGAAATATAACGTTACTTATACACGGGTCATGGAACATGGAGTGAAAGGATCCATTACTTAGATTTTTGTGATGAAATCTGACCTGATCTTCCAAAGAAACAATCTACAAATTCGAATAAATTGAATAGTTTATATTTTATATCTTCTAAGAAACTTGTTGTTGCGTAAAACCCATTTTAGGCATACAATTTTGATTATATTATGGAATACGTTATCGTTTAAGCATTACATTTTGGATGCAGGGGTAAACAGCTGCAGGACTTATAAATTTTAAGTTTAAAATTTAAACGCGATTTATGATCATCTACAGTACCGAATTGTGATCTCTACTTGTATGCTTGTCATGTAAGCTCGGGGTCACCCAACGAACTATTGATAGGGCTATGATTGGTATTTCTCTACGCGATGGAATCAGAAAGGAGGAGATACGTAGACGTATCAAAATAACCAACATAGCTAAGCGGGTCAGCCAGCTGAATTGGCAAAGAGCACATTGCTTGAAGGGCAGATGGCCCATGGAGCAGAACATTTTTTGGTTGGAGCCCATGTACTGGCAAGCGAAGCGAAGCGGCATCTAGCGAGGCGGACGGACGATTTGATCGGAAATGCTGGATGCAGGCCGCTTCCGATCGAAAAAGGTGGAAGTATTTGGGAGAGGCCTATGTTCATTAGTGGACAAATATGATGACGTTGACTTGAAAGTTTTGCACAATAAATGAAGAAGTAACAAACAAACATACAACTTTCGCATTTATAATATTAGTAGGATTCCTTTATTCATCATACTCCTGAGCTTAGAGTGAGCTAGATTAGTAACGTAGCAACAAAAACAACTAATTACAACTTTGCCCGAAAGAAAGAAAGTAAGAAATCATCACACGTACCTACCATTATCAGGATCAGAAGAAATATAAATGTCATCCCACAGGAACATTTTATCTGGTTAAGGAGTATCCCAAGATAAACCTTGTGTGCTCCAAATATCTATTAATCCATTCGTTTTACATGTACCACAGGTCGCAGCCGAATGTAAAAGACATAAAATCATCCCACAAGAAATTTTTTTCGAGATAAAAACTATCCTGTATGTTGATACAGATTCTCTTCTAACCAGATATCAAATTTCATAAAGTTATAGTTTTGGCGTGAAAGAGTAACCAATACATTAGGGTCAAAAAACATGCAAAATATATAATCATTCCATGACATCCCACAGAACATTTTTTCGGGATAAAAACTTTCCTATATGTTAATCAAAGTTACCCTCTACGTATGTGCCAAATCTCATGAAAATCGGTTCAGCAGTTTATGCGTGAAGGAGTAACAATCATACAAACTTACAACCTTTCGCATTTATAATATTAGTAGGATTAGTAGGATAATATGATTTAGTCAAAATATCCGTGAACTAACATAGTTTACTTGAGCTCGTGACAATCTCTACGAGCTAAACCGTGCAAAGACAATAGATCTATTGATAGAGAGAGGTTAGAGCTTAATACCAGATAGAAGCCATAGATTAGCTCTTCGCTAGACATAGATTAGATATAGTTTACTTGAAATATTAGAAAATACCGAACCGAAATGACATAGGCTTAGGTCTCCAATTTTGTAATTTAGTGATTCATCTTCGCCAAATTTAGATAACTATATCTAGCTTTTAGAATATTGTAATATGGATAGTCAGACAGGGTTTTATAGACTGTTACCTTACCTCTATTATATTCTGTAATAAAAAAATACTTTTAATTAGTTATTTATACAAATATAAGCGTCCAATTTTTTTTTAAATTCTATCCCAAAATAAAAGGAAATGACGCGACATTTTACATATAATCCCGTTACTTTTGTAATAAGAACTCAAGTCAGAAAAAAGGCACGTAAAAATTATGCGCTTTTGTAATTTATCAGACGGTCACGGAAAGCTGTTTTTTATATTAGTTTAGATTAAAATAGCAATAATTACTTTAAAACATAGTTATTTATTTCGCTTAGTCACGTAATAGTGGTATTATAATCGACCTTTGGTCTAAATACGGTACTCTCTTTTTAATTAGGACGTAGGTATATATATCAAAACAAATATCCCCATATGAAATTGCTAAAACATAATGAACAGTTATAAATAATTGATTCAATTTTAATATATTATTTAGCTTAGTCATGACACGCATATAAATTATAAACAACCTTTGTTCTAAATTATTAAATATTAATATAAGCACTTGTTACAACATTACTGTTTGAGTGCAAATTTTACCAATATGAACCTGCTAACACATTGATTGAAATTGTTTATTTTAATGTAAGAAAACATGATAATATTAAATTTTGTGCTTTTAGATTATTAATTACATTTAAAAATATATATATATATGTATATAAGTCTACTATACGATCGTGCAATTTAGAAATGAATTATGAAACTTATTTTAAACATTTGCAATGTATTATTATGCAACTTGCAACTTAAGTTTTGGAGTGAAACAAAAAACTACTACAAGTGTAAAGTTACGAGTACGATATTTGTGTACTTTCGTTTATTCAGAAGGTAAGTTTATTACTACTGCTACAACTTACTGTAAGATAAGATTTAAAATGCCAAAATATACAGCATTATTTGTAATTAGTTGACTACGTCTTACAAGCAGCCTCTTTACATCAATCCCAACAACATTTGTTTAACTACTTTTTAAAATTGTAATTTTCCCATACAAAATTTATTTGTTGTCTCTGAACTGGCATTAACTCTGAGCTTAGGTATGGCGCCCTGGCGTTGACCTTTTAAGTACTTCTTACAAAATACAGAGTAATAACTAAAAGAGGGAGCAAACATAATTTTGTTTTGTTTTTTTTTTGTGTTGTTTATCAATTTTTTTTTTAAAATGTAGAATAAATGTTGTTGCGATTGATGTAGAGAGATTGCCTGCAAGAGGTGGTCAACTAATTAAAAATAACCCTACAGGTATATATTTGCGTTATCGATTCAAATATAATATTTTAATATATACTCTAAGAGTTTACAACTATCTGTTCTTATAAAGAACAGATAGTTGTAAACTATAATCAAACCCAGTATCTTTGGTTCTGCAGTCAGGACTACTAACCGCACTACAGTAGACTAAGAAGGATACTAACAGATTGTAAAACTGTAACTACCAGTTGGATATAAAAAATATTTTTCTATTTGATAGCCTATTTATAGTGTAACACATATAGTCCGTATACGTATATAATATATACATACGTATAAGTGCAAGTACTTATACCCTTTTTATATTGTTAATATATCTGATAGTGATATATACCTACCCTTACCTACACAGTATTGGAAACTACCCTTAAAATGTATAGCAAGTATGCGTATTTATTGCGATTAGTAGCTAAAAACCTGTTGTGTATGTAGAATCACGCTGAACCGCTACTAGGAATAATATATTCAATATCCACTGGATCGACTCTGTATACATAAAACAATAGCGATCTCAATACGGTTCACTGCTTCAGATTTATAGCTAATGCTTAGTTTAATGAATTCTCTAAGTTAATTTGATACCTAAAATCTCCGTATGATCAAAAAGCTTTCATAAACAAAATATATCTGAACAACCAGTTATAAGAACTTGTGTATCTTGTTACATAAGTGAGAGGTGGTTCTAGATATATAACAATCATAAAAGTATTTATAATAACTAATAAATATTAATTACCATATAGTATATAAAGTGATCGTAAAAGTTAAATTGATGAGCTTTGGTTCAATTATTGATATTGGTAATGAATGCTAAATGCTGCTTGCACTGCTGCAAACTGGTAACTATATAACTTATATATAGCTATATATATATATATATATATATATATATATATATATATATATATATATATATATATAATTATAGGTTGTGTATTACACTTCAGACTCCTAAAGTTACGTAAAGTTAACTGTAGTATCTTAACTAAAATATTGTTACTATTATTAACGGGAAAGTGTTCTCTTGTTAGTATGTCCTTCCTTCCAATAATAAGTAGTAAAGAGTAGTGTAATTTCAACATCATAAATGTTTTCCTGTTAACTTAATACATACATTATATATGTACATATTATACTTTGTGAGCATTGAGTTATATTGTATTGATCTTAGTTTGTTTTTACCAATAATCATAACATTTATAAAATTCATAAATATATAGAGAATTAGTAATTTTATTTGATATGAAACTATTACATTATATAATTTCTAATATGGAATATATTCTGTGCGATAAATCTCAAGGTTACATCAAAAAACTAAAATATAGATAACTCGCAAAAACCACAAGCCATGTGGCTATGTTACCATGTGACGTGTTCAAAACAACGAACTACGAACTGCGCAATACTCGACGACTTTATATATTTATATATATGTATATTATATCCACATTATATCTGTCCGGTTGTAAACTCAGCTATAGACTTAATACAGACACTACATTACACCCTATTACAAGAATAATAAATATATTTAAGAGAAATAAACTATATTAAAAATTATACTATTCATTATTACGTAACCATTAGAATAGTATTATAATCTATAAAATCTATCATAACATGATAACGTGTTATGTAACTATGATAATGATAACTATTAAAAATCTCTTGATAACAATTGATGTTGTAAAATTGATAATTTAAATACAGATTATTCAAGTTCTTATTAATTTGTAACTGTTAATCTTAAGTGCCAGGATCACGTTTCATAAAAGATACATATTATGTAATTCTTAACATATGATGAAGATAAATTTATCACATTTGAGTTAAACATTAAATTCAAAGAATATTTACTTTATTAATATAGGATAAATTATTTTGAATACACTGAAAAATGATTGACAATTTATTAAATGTCAAATAATTTTCTGCTAAAGCGATAATATTTCATATTTCAAGCGAAAAATCATATTTATGTCGCAAATAACGTTAGATCTAAGTCTAACGAAATGTCTACAGAAAATGCACTTGTGTGAGTTATCAGATAACATGTGTGTGTATGAAGGTAATTATGGACCTCAATAATATTATTAAAAATGACTAATGTTTATGTAAGTATGTTTCACGTGACAATATAATATAATTAGCGTTCTTATCGACTTTGTTGTTTCCCTGACTGCGCAGTTGTGTTATTTGCTTTTAATTACTAACAAATCGATAAGTAATCCTACTTCAGTATCACAAGAAGGTTATGGTAATTTTTGTATTAATTGATAATTTTATGAATATTATATTTCGAATCAAAAGATCTACAATGAATTGAGAAACGTTTGTCTCTCATTATTATCAAAGTTAAGGTTTTTTATTAATGAATTCTTAAATGAACTTCTCGAATTGAATCTATAAAGTAGTCATTTGATTATCAAATTTAGTTAGGTCAATTTGAGTACTAATATCGCAATGTTAAAAAAATTGTGAAGAAAGTAGTCGTTAGCGAGCTAGTGCTCCCATCCGATTAGTGGATTCTTTTCTGTCCAATTTTTTTTGGCCCATTTAATGCACTGTAAAATGGATAATGAAATAGGCACATAAGTAATATCCTATATACCTATCTCGTCTACTAGTCTAAGTTTATCGTTCGGGTAAATTATTGTATAGTAAGTTATTATATTAAATAACGTCAAAATCAAAGCAATATATTAAATACATGTATGTACGTATCTTTGTATACTCCTATACTCTTTAAACGTTAACAATAATCCATATTTATAGTATTTTAATAAAAACAACATAAATCAAGGTGATAGATATTATCTAAGGATATTCTGCATAAATTGTACTTGATATGATTTTATCAATGTTGTTTACAAATAGTAAATAATAATATTTTTCAGTGACTCAGTTGATTACATATCGTCTGACAAAATCTACAATTCGTTATATCATATTTTTATGATATATTATCTGGTATCATTTTATAAAACACAGACAGACAAATATTTTAATTATATGTAAGGATGGAAACAATAATATGGTATTCAGTAAAAGTTATTAAAATAAAATATATTATTTTTGTAGTATCAAATTTAGTTTGGGCAAAATACCACAAAGAGATAAGACATTTATAATGGTACCTGTTTAGAAATTGCAACTGGTTTATACAAGATTAACAGATATTTAATTATTACAATCGTATGTATTAAAATATATTATAACTCTTATTTGGAATTATTTCATTAATTGTTTAATAAAATTATGATTGTTATCTATTTTTAAGATAACGGGTAGTTTTTAAAAACCCCTAATAAGAGATATAACTGCTTAATAATAGATGACCTCGACGGATGCTGGAGATAAAGCGAGCGTTGCCTTCGTATGTGCGTTGCTATGGACGCGGATGAGATGGTGAAAGGTGTAACTGATCTGGCGAACTGCCAAGATGCTGTAGCTTCAAACTACGAATAGCCTATTAGTATATTTTTATTCCTTATCTGCCTATTTTATGCCAAAAAGTTAAATGATTACAAGGAGTTTGTTTACATTAGATTTATTATCATAGAAAACAAAGATAATAATATTTATGAAACAATGAATGTCTTAACAATATCTATTTGTATCAGACCAAGCAACTTTTATAAAAAATAACCAATTAGAATAATAACCAGACAATTTATAACACAAGCAAGAAACTAAAATAGACTGCTCACTGCAATGACGTATCACTTGAATAATAATGAACGGGCCGCCATTTTATAGTTTTCCAATATTAACATTAGAAGCGTCCTTATCTTGTGTCAAATGACATTGAGTTACACTTACTCGAATGACGTTCAAAGTTATAACTCACGTGACTGTTAATATTAGGTATTTAAAATGTTATAAACAAGATACTACACATGCCGAGGAACTTTGCCTGAGTTTTTTTTTAAAACCTATCTTCGGATGGCACAAAAACCCGTCATAGTTTTATCGATCATAAACCTGCCAGTCGTAATCGGATGAAAATGCGTGAAAGTGCACACTCACACAGACATCGTGTTTATTATTTAATTACCGGATACGGTTGTGCAAGTAAAATGTTTCTGTGATTCAAAAGTGTAGAAACACACTTTCGTATTTATATAAGCTAAAATTATTTAATAAGTATATAATCTATTTTAACTACCTCTGTACCTACTCTCTGTACTTTATAATACAATTATACTAACAAAAACATAAAATGTTTGTCTGTGTACGCAAACAATACTGGTTGAATTTGAATAAAATTTTACACAGAGAAAATTCATAACCTGAAAAGGTTACATACTTCCTCCCCCGAAAAATAAGAGGATCTCGTGGGAAAAGGTCAACAACCATTCGGCACACGCAGATATAAGGGAACTACCAATGTTTGGAACTTTAGTTATTAGTTCGTTTTAGTTATTAGTTCTGAATAATTCTCAGCTCTCTATACGTCTTTTACGCGAGCAAAGACGCGGGCAAAAGCTAGATTGATAGTTAAGTCTGGTTAGGACTGATGTTGTGTCTTACTATACTGTTACTGGTATTCTATTATTAGTAATAAAATAATATTAATTATGTTTATTAGTCGAATAATTACAAATATTTCATAGACCATCTTCCGATAGTTAATAATTTCTTTCTAAAACCACAAATACAGTAAATAGTAAAACCTATATCATTATATGTATACGAGAGATGCGCCGAGTATCCGGTAAGTATTCGATATTCGGTGTATTCGGCATCTTCTTCGCTATTTGTATTCGGCAGAATTATTCGGTTTTTCTGCCGAATATATTAGATTTGATTATTTCTATTTTCTTGGCTCCACGACACGGTAAAGAACTGAGAGACAAAACTAAGATTTATGTCATATTATAAGTCAAAGTAATCCTATAAATAATGTGTTGAATAACGATTAATAATATGGAGCAATTAAGCTTCAAATCAACATTTATTTCGAAACATATCAAGTCAACATATTTATTATTCCTAACGTACAATTAGTATCTAGTATCATTAGTATTTAATATCAGTAGTCAACATTTATTTTGAACTTTATATCAGAATGTATTTTTAAACCTCAAAAAAATATTTTTAAACGACAAATCAACATAATATTTATTTATTTATCTAGCCAACAGCCATACGTAACGTAGGTACATGTTAGAACCTGTTTATGACAAACAAACAATGAAATGATAAGCCGAATAGTTCGGCCCACTAGCCGATTCGGTAAAGGTTAAAGCGAATAGTGTTGGTTTATTCGGTGAAACCACTATTAAGCGCATATCTAATACATACCAACTTTAAATTTAATACATTTTGATAAATTATAATTATGGTTATAAAATCATTTAGGAATAATATTACGATTTTAGAAATTAGATTACTGATTGTATTAGATACGGTTGTATCAGTAACAAAGTTACATTACATATCTGCACCAGACGACATATTTGTCCTATATTAATCAAAGAGAAATATTATTTCTATTTGTTGAAAATATTAACTACATTATAACTATATATATTAGGTTATGCTGTATTATATTAGGCTACATTCAAAGTCAAAGTCAACACTCATTATAAATAATTTACTTAAATAATAATTATCACGAATTGACCAACATAGTACCACGTTTTATACCTCTGAAGTATCACTTAAGATAAAATGATACCTGTGATACAACGTAGTACCTTAATAATATTTATTATCATTTATTAATGAATCGTAGTAAGTATTATTTCTATACTCTCGATATATCTTGATACTTTGAAAACGTGACCGCGTTGAGTCAACGGTTAATAGTGTTAATACTCACGTGTTTCTATAATAAGTCTTGATAGTGGCGTCTTTGCTGGATGTTTCTCATCTAATTAGTATATTATGTATTGAACAAATATCCCTTTTTATTCAATTAATTTTTGGTAGGTATTAAAAACTGTAACAATCATTAAATGTTAAATAACTAACTGTAAAAATTATTAAAATTTAAACAATTAGATTTCTGTATACCAAAAAATAAATGGAGTTAATTCACGCTTATCTCATTATATTTATGTTTAATTATATTAAGTGCATCAATGGAATTAAAGGACTTGGAAAGTGACATTGTTTTTCGACTTCCAAATAACTAGATCATTGAAGTTCATTGTCGTCTCCTCTAAACCCACGTGTTTATTTCTATTATCTTCAACTGAATAATCTCGCGAGTGACGCCATTGGAGTCTAAATGTCTCTATTAAATTTGTTTCAGTAAAACAATTTCATGCAATAATGAGTATGTGTTGAAATGAATGGAAATTTATTTTCTTTTAAAAAGTCTTCAACTGTTTGTTATTTCTATGTATTTGTATCGTTGTCTAACACCCTTAACAAAGGCAAATAATCTGCTTACTTAGGGGTTAGATCAATGTGTGTAATTTGTTCTGTGCTATTATATAAAAAAAAAGAGATAAGAGTAGCAAAATTTAATAGAGATGGTCTACCAACTGCCAGTATTTTTTATTTTAAATAAAAAGGGTTTAATACAGAAGTTTATCGATACAACAAGTGTAAGTGTACAAACCATAAATGATCTTTCATAAGTATCTGATGGTGAAAAATTTGAATACCTAAATATTTAATCATTTTTACCATATTAGATAGGACTGCAACTGACATGTACACCATAGGTCACTAGGTCACCGAATGATTTCACCGAATAACCGAATAATATTCGGTTTAACTTTTACCGAAACGAATAATCATGTGAATTATTTAGTTCAGGTCTCATTTCCTTGTTTGTTTGTTATAAACAGGTTCTAACAAGTATGTTACATATGGCTTCTGGCGAAATGAATAAATATGTTGATCTCTGGTTATTTTTTTTTTGAGGTTTAAAGATAAATGCTGATTTAAGGTTCAAAATAAATGTTGACTATACTAAATTCTAATTGTAATACTCACAAAACAGTGGACCGAAAGGACTACTTCTTACCATTTGGTTTTATCATATCAGGTCTTTAGTTTCCTCGATAAGGGATGGAGGGAGTGCCTGATAATTGTATTTTTTTTAATTGGTGTTTATAATCATGTCTAAAAAGTTTGGGAGATTCGTAACATTCCATCTATATCACTAACAATCCTGCGTGACAAACCACGTTTCGAGAGTGATCTACTTCTGTCTATCTGTCAATACGTTTAGTTGAACGGAATTTAAAAATATTATAAACCTTCATTTATAATTAAAAATTGGCGTTAAACCAAAATTTGAGAACATCATTACTAGTTATTGTTGAATGAGTCACGGTAATGATATTTGTAGGTAAACAACATTTCATATTGTGTATGAAATATGTATGAAGTACACTTTGTTTTGGATGACTTCATTTGTTTCGGTTTGCACAGCTGCTTTGAAGTTCAACGGGAGTCAGGAAAGAGGGTAGCTTAACTATTAATTTGATATACATTTAACGACATTTATAGTTTTATAGTTTAATTCATATACAAACATAGTTTCATGAGCTATTTTTACATTATATTACCAGTAGTTGCTAATCCAGTTTGGAAAAAAAAAATATTCTGCATAAAATGCTAAAAGCAAGACGAGAACCGACACGATATGTCTGATGGCAGAGCGACGGGGCTGGACTCCCAAAGGTCGCAGTTTCGAGTCTTTTCTTAACGAGATTTTTTTTACAAAATTAGCTGTCATTAAAAACTATCTTATTCAAAAACTTCCTGCGAGTCAAGAAACTACTGAGAAAAATATCTTTGGAGGAGTAAACTCAAGTAACTGTGGGAGTAAAATCGCAGGCATAAGAGAGTAAGTTAATTTTAATCATATATTATCCTACATTTTGCCAGACTTGTATATTTATTTATTAAATGCAATACATAAAAATACCACACATTATTTGGCAGCCGTACGAGTGTTTACCTATAATTTATATCTTGTTAAGAGAGAAGACAAAATAACTACAAAAGTAGGTACTCCTGAGATAAAACGGAATTGGCTTCTGTAATTATATAAGAAAAAGTGAAATAATTATAGAAATAATGTAATTGATAATTTCAAAGGAAAAACAAAACATGGTTAGTCATATCACCATGTGGTTTTGTTTAATTACTTGCGTTTGTTCAAAACGGGCACAGTACTAACAGGTGCATCCTACTTATTTTTTTAACAAATACAGAATAAGTGTTTAATTTGTATTTTATGTATTATAATACATATCTATACATGTTATGAAAATGTATGGATAGTGTACATTGCGCATATTTAAAAATATATATGTATTCGAGGGGCAAGTAAAAATATGTTTAAGTATATTTTTTTTCTGTTTATGTATTCGCTGGCGTCACGACCATTATTCTTAAAAGATTTTGATGATCATGTGGTTTCAGCATAGTGGTGTGTGTGTGGTTGTGTCCAAATATAGACAACTTTACTATCATGCTAAACTAAACTAAAATTAATCCTTAATTCTATTTTAGTTACGATGAAAGTTGGGTTATTATTTGAAATGGAGAGGTGAAAGGAAAGGTTGGAGCAGAAGCCAGCTAGTGTACATAATTACTATATTCAAAATTGTATATTGTATTGTAATATCAAACCGTGTGTCAAATAATGTTACGTATATTGTATTGAAATAACAAACCGTGTGTCAAATAATGTTACGCAAATATTAAGAACTATCTGTGCCTGCGACTTCGTACGCATAGATTTCGATAAACGTACCTAACCGTTCAAACTTTCACCCAACCCCGGCAAACAATTTTTGTGTGTAGGAATATTTAATTTATTGTTATGTTGAATTACAGATATTTTTTTACAGAGGAGGTAGTTCATTTCGTATTTTTTTTTTGAAAACGATATATTACTCTGTGATGGACCACTATTTCATTCTGGAAAAAAATCTTACCGCAATGGTACGAAAATAAGATATGACTATCTCAGATTTGTTACACGTATAGAAGAAGATTTGGTTAGTACCTATTACGTGATTGATATAAATTGACCTAACTTTTTTATTTCTTAACTGATTTAAATGAAATAAACACTAAATGTTAAGTGAAGACTGTGACAATATATTCCTGAAAACTGCATCCAAATTGCTTAAGCCGTTTTTGAGATAACGTAACATACAGACATACATACATACAGACAAACAGACAAACTGAGAAATCATTATTTTGGGTTCTCTTTCTCTTATAAAGGCCCCCCCCCCCCATTATGTTTTTTTTTATTTTTTCCATGTACTGAAATCGATCAGTGACAATTTTATTATATTTATAGATATATATGTATATTGGCGACACTCACTTACTAATATAAATGATTAAAATATTTTCTTTCACTTGAAGTTAGTTTAATAAAAAAAATCCTTTACAATGACTTTTTTATTATTTTTTCATAAAAAGTTTAAAATAATTCAATAAAATAAACACAGAAGATATAAAGAGAATGATTAGCTTTGTTCGTCTTTGACTTTTTGGTTGCAAATAGGATCACCTTAACTTTTTTTTTAGTATTTTTAAAAGACAACTTTCATAAGAGTTGTTGACATTAATATCTGGTTTGGTCTTTAGTAGGTTTATTATTATATCATAGACTTATTGGTAAATATTTATACATATACAGGTACATTTATGGTACATACAGGTACATTTCATATGTACTATTAATATATATTAATATTTATATTTACATTTATGTGTACTATTTGTTGGCAAAATCCACAAGTCCTTATTATTATAAACTCTTTAATTAATACATTTAATTCAAAATACATTAAATTATACTTATTTTATACTATAAAATATTGTTTCGTGTTTAAACTTTACGAATATAGTTAAAACACTAATCAAGGACATTATTTTTATGTCGTTATGACATAAAAATATTATTCAAACATAACAAAGTTTGTATAACCATGGAATACTTATAGTGTAAACAAACTACGTTTGGTCACGTATAGAGGAAGTGAAGTTCGATCACACAATAGAGAATCCATTTTGAAAGGGTCTAAAGTTGCGGCCTTCGAAGGGAACAACAGTGAAACATACAAAAGTGCTGTTAGTGATTATTTATTGGTTATTGATCTATCTATAGGGCCTTGCTAAATGACCTAAATGAATGAATTAATAATAATACATATTTATAATCTCCGAGGATAATTGACTTTTTTTCAGATTAAATTGTTATTTGTTCATTAATTCTTTTGCTCTTTCGTGTTATTAATTCTCTTAAGTAAATGTTTTTAACATTATTTATTATTACATATTACGGATATAGTTGTATCTTCGTAGTTTATTTACTGTACTAGTGATTTGCCAAATTTCGTGTACCAACTTCGTATAAGAGCTCTAAATGTTCTAATGAATACCAAATAGAAATGTACGTATGTGTTAAACATAATGTTTTTCTGTCCCCCATTTAATAATTATTTTATTGATTTAAATTTATTAACTTATTTAAATTTATATAAATATATATATATATATATATATATATATATATATATATATATATATTTTGAATTCCTGCCCGTATCGGTTTATTTTTCATTTTATATTTATATAAATTTAAATAAGTTAAACATTAATTTCGGTAGTGGCACCTTTTCAATGTTTATCTATACTGCAAAATTAAAAACATTCGTTAGGATTTTCAAAAGAAGCCTAATTAATAGTATAGTATAATTCATTCATAGTAAGTCCAATCCAAGAAGGTGATAGTTAAGCGTTATGTGCAAGTCTGGCGACATAGAGGGGGCTGCTATTCTTGAGTTTATATATTACAAAAAAACAGGTTTCCCAACATAAACAACGCTTAAACCTACTACCTATATATTCATTAAAAATATTGTCATTTAACAGTATGTTTACTTGTTGTAGTTTATATTCTACCAAGGTCATTTTGGAAACCTAATAAATTTCTATAACCTTAAATCCTTGAATAGTGAAATTATTAACTTCCGCACACCACCTGCTTCCATTATAGATGTTAGAACTACTTCCTTCGATTTAAAGTATCGACAACGAAAAATTTACCAACATATAAAAAATTCAACAACATAAAAAAACGTGTTCAAATTATTAACTAT
Source organism: Napeogenes inachia (assembly GCA_959347355.1). Lineage (NCBI taxonomy): Eukaryota > Metazoa > Arthropoda > Insecta > Lepidoptera > Nymphalidae > Napeogenes > Napeogenes inachia. Next base: position 13,904,610 of record OY365792.1, read on the forward strand.
TTATCAATGCCATACCACAATTAAGTGAATATTTCAAATTATTTATAAACATATGTTTACCCGGCCGTATTCACTTTAAATTCTTACGAATTGGGCAGTCCGCCGCAGTTCCGCCATGCTTCGGACTCATGAATACTCCAAAAACACTAAATACTAGACGTTTAAAATCTCAAAAATCTACGTGAGTATGACCACGTATATATACGATAGTAATCATGAATGATTAAATACAAATAAATCAATAACCTTGTTAATCATGTTATAATTACTTTAAAAAAAATAATACTGAAAAGTTACAATAGTCCCTGATTCGAGTCTTGTTCGATCAATTTAATATGACAACTAAACCATACACATTTTATCAAAATCCGTTCTGGAGCTAATCGACACAATTGGGATAAAAAAGTTAAACAAATCAATATCAATAAAAAAAATAAAATCTGAAAGGAGGCCTTGATACAGGTGACATAAATATAGTAAATACTTTTTAACAAGAATAAAAAAAAAACTGTTTAAAAATATAAGTGTTAAAGAACCCGCTTGCCTTCAGTGAAGATGACGAGGCCATGTCTACGTGATCCCGACAACGCAGTCCTCGTTAACTAATTACTTCTTAAACTATCAACAGTTTAGTTTATCTGTTTTAAACTAACGTGAACTAGTTTATTTGGTAGGTAAATGAATATGAAAACAAGACGATTAGTATTATCAAAGCTATTTAATATTTTTAATACAGTCAAATCAATATTATTTAACAAATAAAAATTATCAAGCAATTGCGCAATACGTTATGGCGATGTTTTCAACTATTTTTATATTTTCCTGTGTGATAAGGACTTATCAAGTGTTACAGTTCCGAACATGTAAACATTTCGACTGAAAACTTTTTTGATGGTTAAAACTGAATAATAATATTACGTTAATCTTTAAATGTATAGCAGACTCATATGATAGCTTTTTAAAATCAAATTAAGCAGCTAGCAATTTAAAGTTTGTTGAAATAGGGATGTACTAAATTTACTCGATTTCTTAAAAAAAAAATAGAAAGTTCCATATTTAAATACCAAAATTCTCTCTCAAAAGGACAATATTTGCAAGTGAATAGAGAAGTGGTATTTTCTCTTTCGTTCATGAAGGGTGCAGGGTTCGACGACCGAGTGGCCTCGGGGCCGTTGTCCTCTGGCCATCAGCTGTTATACAGCTTGACCTACTTTGCACACATACACACGATTTTATTAAACCTTATTACCACAGCATAAGAACTAAAATATATTGCAGTTAAATCATAGTATTACATAAAACTTCCACTCATTAGTGTTTAAGTTGTCACGTGTACATTCAACCTTAAACAATATTTTTATCATAACTAATGAAAAGATAAATAACAGAAGATAGATTTAATTTAATTGTGGATTATTATTTTATTTAATTATATAACTAACATAGGTCTTCTAGGTCATTTTAGTATTTACTGTTTACAATGTAACTGTTTATCATAGACTGGGTTATAATAATTAACATATCTATAAAAGGTCAAATCTATATCTAATATATTTTCAGGACACATCATACATGAACATAGGTTTGGTTAGACTAATAGGTTTCTAACATTATTTATAAGTAGGTATTAAAAACATGTCTGACCTTTCAAAATTGTACATTATACGCTTTGCAGTCAGTTATCCATAAATCAATCTAGTTTTTTGTTAATAATAATAATAATATCAGGACAAATTACACACATTGATCTAACCCCTAAATAAGCAAATTCTTTGCTTGTGTTAAGGGTGTTAGACAACGATACAAATACATAGAAATACACATATAAATACTGTGAATATATTTAATAAACGACCAAGCCCAGAAACACCGACATCTATGTATGTGATGATACATGCCTGTCTCCGCCAGGAATCGAACCCGAGCCCCATTGCGCCGTGACATGTTAGGCGTCTGATCTAACCACTCGACCAACGCGACGGGGCGGTGAATGTAATTACATTTTTGTTTTTCCGTGAAAGTTAAAAAAATTGCCTGAGTGAGAAGTATCCTATATGTTGAATTAGATATCCAACATTTCCTCAATTTTTACTAACAATTCAGCACGAAGTTTTATTGCATTATAATTATAACTTCAACCAATCCAGAAAACGAGTATTCAGTTGCTATGAACATTATAAAATATTCTTAAGTATAAACTGTAATATAAATAAACCGAACCTAAAGTTATAACCATACGAGGTTTGCCCATAAGAGTATGATTTTTGTGAACAAACAAAATAACCAAAAATTTAAAAATACTATTTTAGAGTTCCGTACTGACTCAATTAATTGACAAATATTACTCTACTATTTTACTAGAAGTTACTAGAGATACCAAAGTCCAAACTATACTATGATATTTTTATAACAACTTAAACTGACTTAAATCATCTACAATTTATAAACATTTTCTAATTATAAACGTGTTAGAAGACACTCTTAAAATCCGAGCTAAAAAAAATCAGATAAAGAAAATTCAATTTGTTGAAAAAAAAAGTTTATTTAATATTATATAAGTATTTACATTTATATATATGTATATCAATTAATATCAATCACTATGTGTCCAACAATTTACATAGATATTTATAATACATATATATACATACATGAATATACCGCAATATTTAAAGATAAATAATCTGATAATTTTATTTGGACGATAACCTAATTTTTATTGTATTGTGAGCGAAGTATTTTTATTGAGTTATCTTTTGATATCAAATTTTACATTTCAATAACATATATACGTATTTATGATAATGGAGATACCATATCTACGCTTTGTTTTCTTTATGGAATAATATATTATACGGATATACAGGGTTATTTGTAATTAGTTGAGCACCTTTTGCAGGCAGCCCCTCTACATCAATCCTAACAACATTTGTTCTACGACTTTTTAAAATTAATAGTTTTAAAAATTTAGTTTTTCCCATACAAAATTTATTTATTGCCTCTAAACGTGCATTAAACTTGAGCAAAGAGAGGCCACGCAACTTGTCAAAATATGTTACAAGGCCACGTGCATCGGGTGGCGGGGTGGCGGGGTGGCGGGGTGACGCAGCGGCGGCTATGCACGTTAGAACTTGATCATTTTTTAAGGTGTAATAAAAAATAGCATCGTTTTCCACTTTTATTTATTAAAATATTTTCTACAATAGTCGAAACACATATTGTCTAACTGTTTAAGAATCTAATGAAAAAACACAATTTCCAATAGAAGTTGTCCACAAGTTGAATGTCTCAATATTTTTATGTGGTTTATGAAATAAGGGCACTGTAACGAAACCAAATAAATATTATTTTTACAAAACAATAACTTCACTTTAATTTCCATTATACATATCATATTATCTCGTTTGTTAATATTTATATCATGACAATAAAACAATAAGTTACTTACGAATTTCTTGAAGATGGCGCGTAACAGAAAAACGTCATAATTTTCATTAATATTATTTAATTAAAACGTAAGAAGTGAATCGACTGTTTCTGACGTATAATATTCTCATAGAAGAAACACATAAGTACCATAAAAACAGACAAATGTACACAATCCACTTTAAAAATAATAACTTTAGGCTTCTTAACATGTTGGATCGTCACTATATCACAAATAAAATTATTCTTCATCATGGTTTCTGCTGTTTCGAGTTGTTGTTCATTCTAGGTATAGCAAAACAGACCTTGTAAAGATCAGGACCCCAATGCTCCATTTCTCAGCCAAAACTCGGTATTTCTTTTCATTCTTACTTCTTCTATTTCAGACAATCAATGTATTTTAAAAATATTATAAATTACATTTCATAATTTCTTCTTCATGTTATAATCTTGAATTTATTTATTACTTTTAATAGCAAGTCCATAAAATCGTATTGTCCAGTATGTAATTACAATTCATTATTTAATTATAAAACTCTAATCCGATAATTTTATTTTTGGTTAATGTAAATTGTGTTTTGTAATCCACATACTTGTCATTTTGATTATTTAGTATTTCCATAGCAACATGGTGTAAAAGAGATGAAGCTATACGAAAAAAGCTGGCGCGCGCGTTTAACAGTTTCTGACTTTCGCTAGCCTGCCGCTACCTATACTTTAGACTGCTTACAAAATACAGAGTAATAAATAATCGAGGGAGCAAAAATTTTTTCTGTTTGTTTATTCTGAGTTATTTATCAAGATTTTTTAAAAGTCGTAGAACAAATGTTGTTGGGATTGATGTAGAGAGGCTGCCTGCAAAAGGTGCTCAACTAATTAAAAATAACCCTGTATACATATATTATATAGATATAAAACGATATTTTATATATTCTGTCCATCTGTCATGTATTTGTAAATCGAGATTGGGACTTACATGATTACTCTTTTAATTATTTTAATATGAAAATGAGCCAGTTTTAGAACATTGAACATATTGGCAGTGTGAATTATATTTCATGTAAAAATAAAAATATAAACATAGAAAGATAACTATTATAACAACATATGGTTCTGAACTATTAACCCACGTACATATTGATGTAAACATTGAACACGTTTGTTATTTTGTTGTAATGCTAAAAAGTTGTAATAAAATAACAGTAACATACTTATCAGAAGTTTTAATTCAAGTCAAAATTATTTTGTTCCTAAGAAACAAAGGGTGTTTTAAAGTGTGTATACAACTTAAGTCTATTTGTTCTTTGTAGCTGTCATTGTGTTCTAGTGGGGTGTTGCCGAATTGTCCGCTAGAGCACTACCGTTAATAATCTTTTTTTCATAATGTCTGAAGGACGAAGATTTGTTTATCAAATATTATTAACATCTTTATATTTTTATAATTAGGAATCATCTCCAAACTTCGGGCTTAATATAAGGAAAGCAACTCTAAATTCTAATAAATATCGCTACTAAGATAATTTCAATCAATCTTAATCATCAGCTCAGGTTACTTGGAAATTTGGCTATTATTTAAATTTATCATTATAAGCACTTTACTTAATTCGCACGCCTTCATAAACAAGATGTTAATAAATCATAACTTGTCTCGTGTCTCGTTAATATGACAAAGAAGCTGATTTTACAATTTATCTTGATTATCTAGAAACGTAAATTCGGTGAAAAAAAATCAAATGGTCATCAAGGTCGCAGTCACATAATCGAGTGACACCCCAGCCGCCTGCTTGTCTCGCTTCTTGATAATGTATGACGCGTTTATATATTTAACGGGTGACACTCGTTAAATCGTCCATAGCTTCATTTATAATTATGAGCTATTGATGAAATCATATTTGCAAATGATATTTTTTTGCATGATTGATTGCAATATTTTTTGAATAGATATTTCAGATTTATAATGAGTATAAAATACTATGAAATAAAAAAAAATCACCCACTCGTAACGAGTGTCACTCGTTAATTGGCGCACTCTTGTCTTGTCTATAGTATGCGCTGGAGTTTAGTGTTGTTTGTGTCCTCACTGGAGCCCCTCATTATCTCTAGTGCTCATATACCAAAAATAGGTATGCGTAGAACATGTTTATCTTATCTTTCGCGAAATTAACTTGATGTTGATGTAAACAGTCTGTTACTGTTGGATATAATAGTATAATATGAACTTATTTCAGTTGTAAAACATATTAAAGTAAAACATAAACTTATCATGACAATTTTCATTCCATTTTTATGTTGATTTCGATATTTGAAACTTTGTGAGAAAACTTATTAGTATGTGATTTTGTAAAAGAATCAGAATTATATTTATAATTTTATAAATTACCAGAATTGGATCTAATATACCGTTCTACAACTCCCGTTTAGGAATTTCAGATAATCGTTGTTGTTCTGACTTTTACAGAAAACGTAAGTATTTCTTAAGATACAAGCCAACTGTTGGTCATATTAAATAAATATATATCTATAATGTAATACAGAAAAACACAAAAACAAAACTTAGTATTCATATTCTTGTATAACTTATATTAAAAAATAAGTTGACGTCAATGGCTTCAAAGCCTGTCTTGAGCACAACATTATGCGACTTTGCGACGAACTGATAATGGGGAACATTCACGTATTTTTTTTTTGACGTAAATTAATCATTTACCTCTCAATATCGTAGAAAAAAAAATAAATAGGCTTGAAAAGATTCTAGTTTTTTTTTAAAGTGAAAATTAAAACATTGAGTAAATTTGACCCGTTTATATTAAACCGAAGTATGAAAGTAAAGGTGTCAATGTAAATATACCTGCTGAAAAACAAAATGTAGCAATGTCACTATTTCCTCATTTTACACACAACATTGTTACACAACAGTTTTAAAAGTAAAACTATCTGTTTTAAAAAGAAAATTGTTTACTGAAAACACAGCTGATAATACTTCTATAGCATCTTATATCTTCTATATCTGCTGATTATCAACCAAGTTATTTATCTGAGTCAAGTGAAGTGAAAAATGATTCAGAGGCAGAAACATTTTAAAAATGTATTGTTTACCTAGTAGCATGCTAACTGCTATTCAAAAAGAGTTTGCATGTATTTGTTTTGTTAGAGTTGTTTGAGTATTTAGAAAATGTTTTTAAGATTACCTAAATAATTGTATCATTTAATAAAACTTTAAGCACGAAAATATAGGTTTAAATTATTTATTTTTCTCAGTCACACTGATACCACAGTATGAACTTAACCGCCGATATATTGAATGGTGTGTCAAATGACGTCACATTTCCTTTCGACCAATGGTGGCGCGTTTTGGAATTTTGAATTTCGCTCCCTAAATTTGCACTTTTCATAAATTATTTTATGGCCTTAAATGATTAGTAAATTAAAAAAAAATGATTTTATTATAATAAGATGATAAAAAGTAATCGAAATAAATATTTGAGACCATTTAAATCTTTTTGCATGTTCCCTATTCTTTTTGAAGAATTGTACTTTAATTCATTTATTCTTTTTTATTTAGAGAAGGACGTCATCGATTTTTTTGTTGTTTTCTTGCAAATTATATTTTTCGTAAGTATTATTAAATCGCCAACTAATAGAAATATAAAATTTATAATGTCTATCTACGTCTAAATCTAACGAAAGTAACAAATCGTTTTCGTGTCGTGCCATAAAATAGAATTTGTCATGAAGGTTTCAAAAAAATAATATTTTTTAGGTATGTACAAAAACAATGTAATAACTCACCAATGATTTAAAAAATATATATATTTTGATAATTTTTATATAAATATATATTTACCCGGCTATAATCTAATCGGAATTTGCCCGACTAGTTACGAACCCATTCGGGGTTCCTTTTCATGATGTAAAGATGTGATTCACGGCGGTGATACTTAATAGTGGTTTACTTAAATTCATATGACAAATATATAATTCTTAATGATAATCGTTTATGGGTTTATGGGAACTGGCAGAAATTAGGAGGTATTTAAGGGAAGGGAGTCGGGCACTTGGAAAGTGTGGCTAGGGCTTCACTGGTTCTGTGGATACTGGAATATAATATTTTATCCCACTGCAAGATAAGCTGTAATAAATTTAATATTTTATAATAACACAATTTTACCTATAAGTAATAATGTAATTTTAATAGCCTCCATTTTGTTAGTTTCTGACATTCATTTATTTATATCCTATTCATTCATTTAATAAAGAAAAAATAAATTTATGTTTTTGATGTTTTGTAAGAATGGTAACTGGTATTCACATATTCAAATAAAAAATATATTTTTGAGTAATTTTGCCAAACAAAACTGAACCCTCGTAGTATTAATTAAAACATATTATTCTATACGTCAGAGAAAACTCAATTGACAAGAAAATTTAACAACAAAAAATATTTAACATTGTTTTCGCGAAGTTATTTTGAAGTTGTAGATGAAAGCCCGCTAAACCTGTTCTTTACAATAAAAATTTGCAAAAATTTACATACAAATGTTAAATATAATTCTAATATTTATCCAAGGTATTCAAAGAAAAAACATTGTTATTGTGATTTTAACTTATATGAAGATATTATTAAAAAACTTTATTAGATATATTGTAGATATTATAAAAGATTCCTTAGTCGTGTATTCTTAATTTCTTTGGTATTAAAATAATTCATAATATTAAATAATAAGCCATTGTCTTTGAATGACCTCTTAGATTAAAATGTACTCTTTACGTAAACAAAAATATTGAAGATTAGAACTAAAAAATAATTATAATAATTACTTATCAAATTATACACAACTCTTTATCAATAATAAATTATAATACTTTTATTTTTCAAAAATATTTTACAGAAGCATGAGATAAGATTAAGAAGACTAAAGTTAGAGTTCGTCGGTCGGGTCATGTGACGTCATTGACTTTCGCAAGCAACATTCATTAAATTTAAAACCTTATACTAAGGTGATAGAGTCTTTAATCAATAATAATGTTTCATCCATGTGAAGTTCCCATTTTGCTAGCTAAGTTTTGTGTACTTTAAATTTAGCCTTGAAAATTGTATCAAATGTTTCAAGATGCTTCTAAGTAGATGTTACATTTATATGATAATCCCCTTTATTTGCTAACATTTACCCAGTTTCTCTTATCTTTCTTTACTCTCAGTTCATTTTAGGGATATAACAATGAAATCGAAGCAGAGTAAACAAATCGTGTAAAATAATAAACAAAAAAAACCCTAGAAAACACGAATGTTGTCTATGTGGAATAGTTTACCAGAAACCCTAACTAGTGCACAAACAATAAACAATTTTAAAAACAGACTTGATGAACCTTCAAATCATGTAAGAATATAACACAGGTGCCTTGATATGTACGCTTCAGATCAACGATCTGCTAGTGCATTATAAAAATAATAATAATGAATCAATCAAGAAAATATTAATTCAAAATATTATAGAGTATTTGGTTGCATCTTTTAAGCGCATGCGCATACCTAAACCTAAGTATCTTAGATTTTATATCATTTTATTCCGCATCTTTTGGATACTTCTGTGCGGTAAATTAGAACTATAAAATCTTATTATCCAAAGATTCTAGGAAAGTGAACTATGTCGTCCTTCACCGCTTCTGGCACGCTGCAATGTTGGCCCAAAACCTTTAAGTTCTCGATTAGAACACGTTTTAGATTAGCTTGGCTTTGATAGTTTGTGGTAGCTAATAAAAATAAGTTCAATTAGTTTAGTAGCTTACGGGTAGCTTTTGCATTGTGCAATTGCCCTTAGATTGCAAATATCAGATACACAACTCTGACTTAATAAGTGACGAGTTACCGTTAAGTATATCGTGCTGTGTCTAAATAAAATACTTAATAAATATAAACATATAAGTCAGAAACCAGTAATATAAGTGGATTTTGATTGTAAATGTAACATAATATAGATATTATTGTATTTTATAAGCATGGAGTTACAGATCAACAACATTCCTTGGATAAGCGGGTCACGGATACTACATCGCGCGATCTACTTGTATAGCCTACTTACTTTAATAAATATATTATAACTTGCTTTTATGTCATTGTATTTTGTTTTGTAGAAATGAAGGAGAGAGTAGGATAGATGTAGAGAAAGGGATGTGGGATAAAAATTTCTCACCTTACAATCATCGTAAGTTCTTTTTAGATCTACATGCTTTGACACGAACGTCTATTGGAGACTAAGTTATTAAATTATTATCGAGGTAATATATATTCAAATAATCTGTAAACATTACAAAAGCATAAATTCAAAACAAATAAAACCAATACAGCAACATCAGTCTGATAATAGAACCTAAGAGTTTACAAACATACAACATTACAAGACCTCTTTGTTATTGCTAATTCCACGTATCGTACATACTTCACTGCCGCTTCTAGTAAATTATAATATAGATCAGTGGTTTGAATAAAAAAACTGAAAAAAAACATCCTCTCGCTAAATATAGTCACTTATGTGTTTTTATTACATTATGTATTTATTTTTTTGATCAATAGTTTGAATAAAATTATAGTAATAATATTGTCTCCTTAATTTGAAAGTTTTCAATATTTGTTTGATATTGTATATTTCTTCCCTGGTTGATTTTGAAGTCAGGGCTGATATTAACAATTTTATTAATCCATAATCGTAATATTTTTGTAAACAGTAATATTAGATAACTGAGTAAATAAACAAATTATATAACGTCATTGAAAAACATCAAGAACAAAACACATAAAGGATTGTAAATAATGTTCAGGGTTATCTTATCAGTTCTAAATAAACATATTATAATATGTATTAATATAAATTAATCAAATATTTATTGGTGTAGTAAAAAAAAAAATGTCAAATTATTTGACTTAAAGAGCAAACCATGTATATGAATTAGTTCGACTTAAGTACCCTAGCACATCTCTTCAGTGTTTCATCTAATATCCAAACCATAAATGTCTATTTTTAGTTTTCATATATATAAGATAACATATAATAAACTAACTATGTATTACCCGGCTATATTCACGTTGTAGTACAATCATACTATATTTTGTACTTACTCGCAGTTCTTATTTTTCAGCTGGAAACATGTACAAGGATTTTTTTTTAATTTTATCGTATTTTTAATATCTATAAATATAATCTTATCTGTACATACATTATTTTTTTTAATAAACTATTGGTACGTATTCAGTATCTGGATACAAATCAACTTATTATCTGTTTATCTTTCGGTATGTTCGCGCTTCATTGAATTGATAAAGTTGGGTGTAATATTGTCGTATTATCTGAGTCAACTTACAGGATGTTTTAAGACTAACATTTTCGAGGTTGTATCAAATTGTATCAAATGTGGGTTATAATGTATGGATCGATGTGTGTTGAATTTTTAGTAATCTTCTCTATGGTCGTTAAATTATTGAAGTATTAATAGATAGCTTAAAATTCAAGCAACTCCTAGCTACAGGAAGGCGTAGAGAAATTTTGTATATATTTAATATTTTAAATTATGTAATAAGTTAATATAAATTAGGTGTCACTAATTAAACAAAACATTTATACATTGTAGAGTTTCTTTAAGTCTCAAACAAAAACTAATAAATTAGATCTAAATATACATTCAATTAGTGATTTAGGTCAATGTGTATTTTAATTGTCCGCAAGTTTATTGACTTTTCGTGACCTTTCTACATAATCGATGTTTCAAAGACAACTTGAGTTCTAGCGTGAGTCAGTCAGTTCAAGATGTTAATACATAGAGATGCTGTGACTTTTCTTTTTCTTTACATATTAATTATAAGAAAGAAAGAAAATGAGTTTGGGTCATTGTAGCCCTTTGAATATATAGAAATTCGTTATTTCATTACAATAAATTGTTGTTTATTATATATTAAAATTTAGCGAAAATCAAATGATGAATACCTACGTACTGAAACGAATTAAGATGGATTTTCTGGATAGAGGCAATTTATTAATATTATTATTTATGATGATGATACGGTTGATATACATGATAGGGTTCAAGTCATTTGTTACACAAAATTACAAAATAACATTATTTATAGCGAATATTACTTTAGTTAGATTTAAAAAAATCTTGTTAGGTGTTTTACCTCGTTTTATAAAACGTGACAAATTTCTACTTTATGATTCAGCACTAACTGTGTTAACATAAACAGTTTACATATATATAGAAGTTAGTATGTATTGCCATCTTAAGCTTATTTAAATATATACGTTAATGTAAAATAAATCGATACTGGCACAGATTCGAACCCGCGACCTCGGGCACCGTCCCGTCGCTCTACTAAATGACGCAGCGGTACGATAACTCATATCATCGTATATTTATAAAAAAAAATATGTATATTTTCTTTAAATATAATTAATGACTATGGCGTTATAAAAACTTCACAAAATCTCATCCGTATTAAAAAAAGTGTACTGTAAGCCTTAAAAACTACAACCTTGGCCGAGATCGATTCGTGAATGGCGAATTAAGTGTGCGTTTACAATCGATATCGATAAAAAACTGTTTACATCACTACCTGTAATATAACTGAATCTCTTACTGACGATTTAATAGGATCATTGATTCAATAGTAAACACTACTGACTATAGTAACTGATTTAAATTTTAAAATACAACCTCTGGAAGTTTCCACTAAGGTTGATAACGTAATACAATATGTTAGTATTACTTTAATAAAACTTTTAAAAAATATATAGAACAGTTTTTTCTTAACAGTGTTCGAATCTATAATTAAAAATAAACATCCTTTGATAAATCATATCCATAAAAAAGAAACAAAATTAAGCCCTTTATTCTGACCTTATTTACAAATTACTTTCTTTATCTGTGTCTATTCAGCGCCATCCTTTTCTAACCCTCTATCAAATAATTTTCCCGTATTTTTTTTGTCTTCCAATACAATATAGTGTATTTATTTTTTATTTTAAACTTTACATTAAAACTCTGGTTTTTTTAACTAAAGTGTCTTTAGTTAATCGTCTTTGAAATATTTCTCACGGACGATATAAGTTCTCGTAACATTATTATTATTACCTTATCAGCTTGTTGTTTACGTTATCACCGTTACTATTGAGCAAATATTTATTTATTTGACCTTCTGACTATTTTTTACTTCTTCAATCTGTTTCCTGTTCCGAGATACAATATCTTAGCCTATAAGTTAAATTCATAAAGGCCTTTAACTTACACCGATCAGGTCGTAGTAATTCAGATTTTTAATTGTAGTGTCTGTCATATTTATTTATTTATTAAATATTATTGTACAACAAAAAATATACAATTGGCTGACTTAAAGGTAAATCGTTCTCTACCAGTCAACCGAAACATTATGCCGAGAAAAAACTTAAAGGGTTAAACTTAAACTTACACTACAAAACTAATTAAGACACTCCTCACACAAACAAACTTAAACGTACCTGTACAACGTATAAATTCGTAAATGTTATATTTAATAAATCAATGTAAAAACAATTTAAACAGCACTCGCGGAGTGTAGTCTTTTCTTACCTAACTCCGCCAATTTATTGTATGTGTACAAACGGTTCCGTACAGTACATTTTTTGATCCTTCGAACCGGATAGAATTAGATACAATAAACTAATATAAATATATGTACTATAATAAAAACATAAACTATATATATAATATAATATCAGTTATATAATATATGTGTAGTATATACTTCTAGTATTATAATTTGATTATTAAAATATGAATGGAACATAATAATTAATTTGTAAGAAGGGGGTCAATCAAGCCGGTCACCTAGTAGTAAGTGAACATCGCCCACAAACTTTTAAACTGTCATTGGATTATAAATAATATCTACTCGTATATCAAAGCAAAATATTTCTATAACATACGGTATATTATATGACTGACAAATTATGTAGATTTATAATAAATTGGAACCATCATTACTTGTTTTATATAAATACTACTGACTATGGGATTAGTAGCTAAAAACAGTGATCTCATTCAGACATATTTTTCTTAAATTTTTAGGACATATTTAAGTATTAATAAGTTTAAGTTATTTAATAAGTGAGAATGGCGACACAGCTGTATGTAATAGGTACATTTATTTGTAATTACTTAGGTATATCATATGGATATTTGCTATTTATAGATTACTAGATATAAACTATATTAATTGATTTATAAAACTATTTCTTTGCAAATTCATTAAAGCCTACTTGACCATGTATAACTTTTGAAATCATGATACAAACTGAACTAAAGATTGAATGATCACTGTGGCTCCGATACTCGCTTCATATTCTGTATACGTACAATATACAAATATACATATCGAGTATCTGAGTGAACAGGAAAATACACAGTATGTCAATACAAATTAAGGCGATTATTCTTTAAGTAGATATACCTGTATATCTTAATAGTTTATTGTATACCATGCTTCCGTTTGTCATGTAAATATAAAAGGTGATGTCATCTAGCTGACTGTCTAGAAATAATTATAATATGTACTTACAATTTACTTGAACAGTTCATCGCCAAAAGATATAAGATAAAATTTACAAAATTCAACTGAGTATCACACGGATTTAGATTCGTCGCATCAGAGCATTGAACCATATTCGTTTTTTTTATGGAAATCCGTTTTGGGAATCTGAATTTTCAATTTCAATGTCCTTGACCGGTTTGACCGGAGCCTCGTGCAGGTGAAGATTGCCAAAAATACTTCCATATATTCAATTAATTGTATATAATTGTTTGTATATATTTTTAATTAATCTTTTAAAAGTTTATATATTTCTTTGTAAACAATTATAACTCAAAACTAACGTGTTTACAGAAATTTTAGGACTAGGTATAACTTTTATATTTTTAAGAAGACAAGACACTGATAATGTATTATTTAGTATTTACAAAATATTCTAATATATTTTTTTAAATATAAATCTTAAGCAAAAACGATTATTTTACAAAAAAAAATCGCATTGTTAATCAAAAGGTACAAAATCTTATTTTAATTGAATGATGTTATTTTTTTTTTTTTATAAACATTAGACAAAAAAACATACGGTCTAGAGCGTTCCGTTTGAGCAAAACATTTTATTAATAAACTACTTTTAGACGTTTAAATCATATCTTTCATATGAATTGCTTTAAGATAGTTGAGATTGCTTTGCGATAATTGATATTTGAGATAATTCTGCTAACTTTGTTCTGTAGAGTTCCTTCTAGATAGTTCATATAAAAAAAAACTTGTCCTATAAACCTAATACATATATATGTTCATTTATCATCTGGCGAAGTAATTATATTTAACGGCAACATGATCTAATTTATTAATTTGCAATTAAAAGCACATTGTTATTAATAATGTTTATTTATTAAACTCTTTTTTAATAATATTGCAAATACGCAATATAATGTTATTTTTGTTGGATAAAATTATTTGCAAAACCGGTGTCAAATATAAGTACAAATAGAATCTACGAGAAGATATTAGGATTGATTTCAAAGTCGAGTGACATTTTGATGGCCGCGATCTTGTTTTGCGTTGTAATATTTTCTTGACAAGTATTTTGCAAAATTCACCGTATCTCTCCTATCCTATGTGTAATACTAAAATCGAAATGCTAATCTATTTACAAGTAATAATATTCTCTATTGGATATCCTATTTGAAATACTAAAATCGAAATGTTTATCTATTACGATTTACAAGTAATATATTCTATATTGGAAATACAAAGTAATGATAAAAATTTCAAATAGGTATAGAACTAGTTTGTCGTTCAAGTTTTTATGCTCTTACGTAAAGTTTAGAGACCGGGGAATATAAATTTGAACCGGTTTACCTGGCGTTTGTGTTTAGTTTACAAGTTTAATTTCTGTTTATTTTTAAATATTAACTACTTTTGCGAGAGACTTCGAATGCGCTAAACACTTTACAATATGTTATTGAAAATATATAATTGTGTATTGTGGAAAAGTCTGTAATATATTTTATAAATAACAAAAAACTATTTGTATAAAAAGTAAATACTATTTTGTTATTCTACTACGTTGTATGTTTGTATTTTAGAATGTCCGTGTAAACAATCTATTATTCAGCAGAGGCGGAGTGCGTCGACTGTTTTTTTAATTGAGATTCACTCCCATACTTACAGACTATTCAAAATGTCTATCGAGCAGTCATTTCAACTCATCATATGTCATTTTGTCGTCAAGTGTAAAGAATATTTGTGTTTTTAAATATGAATAAAGAAATGTTCAGTATTTTTATTATTACCTACAATGAGTGCCACTGTCTGCTGATACTGAAATAAAATCTTTAAGACACGCTAAGGTATAAAAAGGTCGAAGTACTCCTTATATGTATAAAACATGGCCGAAGCAGAGCAAAAAAATCACAATTGCTAATATTTTTCCTAACCTTGAAGCCTGACCGTACAGTATTGACAAATAACCACAGGTCAAAATAACTGTAAAATTATACGCTATAATATATTAGACACTAAAAGGTTTTTTAATATTCTATCTATTGTAAGCAAAAACGATTTATTAAAAAAAAAACGTATTTCTAATCAAAATGATTTGAGGTAGGTTTGTTTAATCATCAAGACTCTCATTTTAAAATATGTAGGTATGTAGGTAGGTACTAGCCGAAATTTCTAGATAAATATAAGTGGAACTACTAAAATTTATTTTCTAGAGTTTGTTTGCCCTTAAGGATTTAAAAAAAAAATTGTAAGTACCTGCAGTGATATTAAGTATAATACGTATAATAAATAAGTTTTATACATAGCATAGCATTATACATGAAATACTTTCAAAATAAATTATCACTAAATTAAAAATATGAAATTATTGTAATTAAACTATTTTTACGGATTTAACTCGCGTAGGCATAATGAATTAAATTTTACACCTTACCTCAGCTCCGGTGTCTTACCGTGAAGACGATTGCTGCAAAGCATTTGAAACATCCGGTTAGATTTAAAATGTAAATTTAAAATTTAATTCATTATACGCGAGTTTAATCCGTAAAAATAGTTATAATTCAATGTGTAGTAGTCGTGAAAGCCTTGCAAAACACTATATGAATACCTATATGTTTTATATCAAACAATTATTTATTCCATTTCTATATACCTAACTACTTTGTTGATAACAAATTTATAATCTAGACTTCCTTTGTAATATCTATGCCTTGTTTCTGTAAGGTTTAAATTTATTATATTGTTAATATTTTGCTATTATTTTAGTTATAACGAATGTAATATTAAGAATTGCTTCGGTATTACGATCTTTGCATCATTTTCTGTATTTACATACAATAATGTGGAATCTAAAGCGACTATTACAATAAAATCGAACAAAAACCTTTGGTTATAAAATCGTAACAATAAAGACATAAAAAATACGCTTTTTATAGTATCAGGTGCATCGTTTGTGCGTGTGTGCGTGTCGTTCATGGAGTGAATAGGTACAAGGGACAGAAATTGTACCACGGGATTACCCTGTTGTATTTATGCGCAATAAAACTTTTGATCCTACTTTCACCCCTACTGCATACACATTTGGATTGGTTATTCTGTGAATTAGATTAAATTTCCCCTAAATTCGGTATCTACGCTAGGTTATTGTGACGGAGGGAGAGTGAATCGATTATTCTTTTGCGTAATTGTGTAGTGGTGCAAATAATGTATGCGTAAACGCAATCTTTCTGCGTGTGTGTGTAAATTAATAAAGAATTATGTTAGATTTGTGAAATAACAGACGGAAATAGTTCAGCTATTGCTTTTTAATACTAACTGATTAGCTAATACAAATGCCGCTTGATATCGCTGTAGATACAGAGCTTGTAACTCTGAAGCATATGAGGTGATACTAAAATTAAAACTGGTTCTAGAAATTTGTAACTTATTCACAACCACTATGAATAACCAAACTGTCACAAAGGTTTTCTAAAATAATCCCATTGCACCCCTTTTGAGTGCAGCAATCACAAAAGAAATAATTCTGTTAGACAGTATAAAGTATAAAGGGGTGTCCACGTTAACAATGCTGATCAATTAAAGTTTTTAGTTCAAAGGACAATATGTTGTTTCATAAATCATTTTTTTTTACTTTTGGAACATGTCTAATAAGTAAAATTAAAATAAATATTAAATAATCTTGTAATATTTGTATTTAACTTTCGTGAACCATGACGATTATTAAAAATATATAAACCTAGATGTACTCATGCTAATTATTGGAATTTTGGCCGACAGTTCACGGCACAGTCTGCCAAGCTTCGAACCCATAACTAAGATCGATAAATGGGTTCGAACACAGCCTGGTAAATATATAAAAGAACCTGTTACTGTGACATTCTTGAATACTAATACATATTTTGTCTTTAGTACCTACTCTATAGATAAGAGTGGTGGCCGTTTGGTGCTGTAATACCAGGGAGTCCTTCAAACCTTAGGGACGAATAATGAGTACATGTACAATGTACATGCCGGTCTCCCCCACAAATATAATTTCATGTTAATAATAATACCGAGAACAGAAAACCTAATCTTGTTACAACATAATTGGTTAATTTAATAATAAGTGAACTAATCTATTGGCCAATTACGTAAATACAAATAAATATTAGTCATCAGATGTTTAATAAGGTTTCTTGAACGCACACCCTAAAATGCTTTATACGTGTAGGTACTATATCTTAAAAACATAGTTTGCAAGCTTTTTGATTCTGTGAAAGAAATTTAAGGAGGATTGTTGGTAGGTAGTTTATATATTTTTATAGTACTTAATATCAATAAATATATTAAATTGGCCAAGAATTATAATTACATGTTTAATTCATAATTATAATTATTTATAAATTGGTCTTGATATGATTCTCAATTGCAGATCACAGAACACAGAAAAATAAACTTAATTCAAGACGATTTGTATGAAAAACTATGATCTTATTCAAGCCATAAAATGTATATCTTCAAGACGATTGGTTTTTACATTTTTGGTATGGTCTCGAATGCATAACTAATTATGTACTAAGAATACTTCAATGTATTTGTACTTAGTCGTAATGAAAATTTTAAAACAAACGACCTAAGCTCATGACCTATGTGGTTTACTTCTCCGCCCACGTCACTTTCAAAACGTTTCAAGAACAAATTCACGCGGATACCCACGGGAGCACTCTGGTACATACGTAACAATGATTTCCATATGGCTTAAGTTCTCCACACGCTACAAGAATACGAGCAACCCTTAAAAGTTCTTTTGGGGGCGCCGTAAACCAATCCCTTACGGTGGAAGATATATTCATTGTAGAATACCATTAGAGAAGCTTCCCAAATCAATCCTTAAAAATTGTGTCGCACGTCCTTCTCGCTCCTACGCTTTCCACATACCTAATAATATGTAAAGACGAACCGTCCAAACCTGTAGGGACTCTCCCTTAAGGTAAGACCCTTTATTCACGTCACATTTTCATACAAAGCCAAAATTAGAACTAACATTACACAAAAATTAGAAATGTTTAAAATTAACCAATGTACTTATTTTCTCAACAAAAAGTGTCTCTGAACTATATATTTTTAAGAATTGCTTTTCTTATAGTATATTTCATACAGTAATAATTCATTGTGGCCTTAATATCGTATATTTGATTAATTGTAAATTTATTTAGAGACGCTTATTAAAACAATTATAATTAATATGTTACGCCTAAACAATCGATATTAATAAATCGATTGAAATAAAAACTGTGACTAATAGTTTTTATGTGGCATGTAACATACTTTTACTGTTTGAAAATATCTTTAAACATGTATAGCCATGTTAAGCTTATTTAAATTTATATTAATAAAGAATGAAAAATAAACCGATACGGGCAGGGATTCGAACCCGCGACTACTGGGAAACCGTCCCGTAGCTCTACCAACTGAGCTACCGCAAAGCTATCCGCCTCGGTGAATTAAGCATTCTATATGTGATCGTCTTTATCGGGACGGTGAAAACATCTTTTAGGTTTCTTTCGAAGATCCTAACCAATGTTTCTAACTTTGCAGTATAGATAAACATTGAAAAGATGCCTCTACCGAAATTATGTTTGAAAATATCTTTAAACATGTAAAGCCATTTTAAGCTTATTTGAATTTATATTAATATAGAATGAAAAATAAACCGATACGGGCAGGGATTCAAACCCGCGACTACTGGGAAACCGTCCCGTCGCTCTACCAACTGAGCTACCACATCGCTGTCCGCCTCGGTGAATTAAGCATTCTATATGTGATCGTCTTTATCGGGACGGTGGTCTTAAGATATTACACGATCTAATGGAGAGCATCTATGCAGTTAGTATTTAAAGTGTTGTACCGGATACCCTATATTAATTTGCCACTCGCTAGCCGGCTAGAGCTTCTCAATCTCGTTTATAATAACAAAGAAAAGAGTAAATAATAATAAGTATGCCCACATAGCACATATACATCATACAGGGACCAGGGTTAGTTGTAATTAATTGACCACCTCTTGCAGACAGCCTCTCTACATTTGTTCTACGACTTTTTACAAATTTTGAGAAACAACACAAAAAAAACGAAACAACATTTTTTTTTATTTGTTACTCTGTATAATATAAATATTACGTATATCTTTTACTTATTACTCTGTATTTTGTAAGAAGTACTTAAAAGGTCAACGCCCGGGCGCCAGTTCAGAGAAACAAATAAATTTTGTATGGGAAACGGAAACTTAAATTTTAAAAACTATTTATTTAAAAAAATCGTAAAACAAATGTTGTTGGGATTGATGTAGAGAGGCTGCCTGCAAGAGGTGGTAAATTAATTGCAAATAAACCTGTATATGTGGACAAAATGTTATAATTGTAAACTGAGTCTTCGTATCAATTTTTAGTGTTTAAGAGAATACTTAAAATTTATACGATTACTTAATCATTAGGTACTGTCTACTGATTATAACTTCTAAGTTTAACTACTTGGTTAAAAGTAACTCCAGCCATTTATTTCTTTTTCTTTGTAAGTAATGACTGATTGTTATATGTAATAATTAAAAAACACTCGAATTAACGGCGATCGTTCCAAGTTCCATTTTAAGATAAATTAGTGATTTTATTAAATTATTGCAAAAAGGTGTTCTGCATTTTAAATGAAAAAAGATTTTAATCAAAGATTGAAAATGTATTATACCTACTTTATACGTCCACAAATACGCAAAGTCACCTCTAGATATTTTAGAACGACCCAATAAACAACTCTATGCGTCTATCTTAACAAATCTAAGCAAACTGCCTTATAAATAAGGTACGAAACCTATCTCTATATCCAATTTCAGACTATCTATTGTATTCTCTTTACTTTGATATAAAAATTATGATAATATTTGACTTACACGGCATAGAATGTAACTGCGTACGTTGTCTAGCGCTCTAGGAGCCCTGGTGACGTATGTAAGATAGATTTATATGACATGTTTTCGCTAAGATCTAATCTCGTTTAGGACAGAGCTATATCACCTGATGTTTGTTTACTTTAGTTATCAGCTGATCCTTGAATTAGGAAATTTCGTTCTTAAAATGTTCAATTTGTCTTGTTCAATTAAACTCTCGGGCAGTGTTATGGAATGTTGAATGTCGTCCGATATGCCATGACCATGACGGCAGTCGAATAAAATGTACCAGCATTATATATTATAAGTCTTTTTACATATATGTATAGATTGCCGTTGTTCGGATTTTAGGTTATGTTATTGCCGGTCACGTAGGCCTTAGAGCGAGAGGACCGATGTTTGAGTGAGGAGATCGGATCCGATCCAGTAGCGCATTGAAGGTTAGAGAAGGATAGAGATATGGCGTGACAACAAACATGGCGTCGCCGGTTGCCGGTCGAACCGGTTCGACCGTACCACGTGCTTACTGCGTCGTACCCGATCGTACAATGTTTGTCAACAAACGCCCTGTGAAGGTCATACGATGAAGGGTTGAGAAAACAAAGGAGTCCTTATTGCATAATAGTAATAACAAAAGGAACTTTAAACAAAACGGAACCATTTGTATTTTTTTATGAATATTTTTGTAGTAGCTGGGATAATAACGTAACTACTTTGTCTTGTTACATAGAGTTGACGTAAGTCTTTGTTCCTTAATTTCTTTTTGTCTCAAGACAGATCTAAACTTTAAAGGTGTTAAGAAATGTTACTTCTCATTACAGTAGGAACCTACCTACCTACCTACTAGCATGTAACACTACACACAATTGAATACAAATTAGAATGAAGGTACAGTCTCTACTTACTTGTAAGTATGTACCTAGTTCCAATTAAAAAAAAAACAAAAACTTTTTGTTTTAGGGTTTTAGGTATAATAAAATTGTAATATAATTTCATTGTAATTCCTGCTGGGGAATTATTACATATTACAATGTAGTTAGTCAGCTGTACTCTCATATAAGAGCATACTAACTACTGTGTGTTATGATATGGGAGTAGGTAGGTATAAAGAATGATGCAATGACTCGAGCATGGTAAACAATAATATACCTAAAATAAGCAACGCGATATCAGCCAAAACCTTTTACCAAGAACTGTTTAAGTTCTTTCTTTTTGGCCGTAAGGTTAAACGGGAACATCTGGATTCTATATGCGTACTGAGAAGCTATGAATGCTTGGTACACGGTGGTTGAAAATAAACGAAAAAAATGTAAACACGTCAGCGGTGTGAGCGAGTACGCATGCGCAGACCAGAGGCCACAACGACGCACTCGGTCGCGGGGCGGGAGACGCGGAGGGAGAAGGCGATGTGCGCCGCGCGGAACACAGCCGGCTGGCAACTCCTCAGTTGGATTTTAGAACATCGAACGGGCGGGCGTGTGTAGAATGGATCGCTAACGACACCAGTAGTTTTTTTTATTCCGCCTTCTAACAGTGTTTGGTTATTACCTTCTGGCACATTTTCCGTAAATCCTTCTCGACGGTGGTGCTCATTTCTTTTGTTTCCCATATAAAATTTTATCTTGTCTCAAAGCGCCGTTTCGATTTCACGTCGAGAAGGCAGCCGCACAAGTTTGAAAGCGGCTTTTTGAGAGTAGTAACACCTACTCATAATTTTGTTATCGTTGTAAAAACGCATCAGGCAACAATCAAAATGGTGAAGAAAATATCAGAAGAAAGCGTAGATAGCGGTAAGTACAATGTTATGCCTTATTTTATGAAGTTGTTGTAAACTGCTCTTAATGTTTAAATTTACGTCAGATGATGACTGACACATTTGTTTGTTTTGATGTGCAAGATTGTTGTCTTGAAGGTTAAGCTTATTGACAGTACTTTAAATGTAGACGTTATTTTTACCGGCTTTTTGAAAACTGATACCTAATAGTATCTATGTAGAATATCTAAAAGCTTATTAGGTTATTTAGTAAGCTTGAATCAAAATATTGCTTTGTTTTTAACTTTTGAGGGTAGATTAGATTCAGTTCGCCTAATAAGAAATCATTTCAGTAAGATGTATATTTTATAAATCAACTCTGGTGATGTTTTCTTAAATTTAATAACTATTCAATCATTCAATGGTACGTAAATTTTTGTATTCAATGAATTAAAATAAATATGAACCATGTTTCTTTTATTGAATTCTAAAATATATTTTAAACAAATATTACCTACTCGGTTTTTTTTAACTAGAAACCAATGATGTTAATATTGTTTGTAATTTATTTGGGTCTCGTCTATAACGTGTAACTAAAAGACTCATAAAATTATATGTTCTAATAAGCTTCTATTTGTTCTACGCGTAGTCCTATACCTAGATAGTTCCTATTGCATATGACTTGCATCATATAACTGACCAATCCTAACAGAACCATTATGGTTGTTTTTCGATTGCTGCATTTGTTTTTTATGCTCGTTCTATAGAATGTTCAACTTCAACAACCTTTTAACTTAAAAAACCTAAATAAAAACTTTAATTGTATAATTTAAACCTTAATTACCTATTCATTTTAAAAAAATCGAAGTTTTAAATAATACGAAATCTTAATTTTTAGTTGATTTTGCGTGACTTTTTATTTCTAATTTTAACGAAATGAAAACTTGTTTTTATGGGCCTTAATTTGGGCTTGGGATTTATTAGCTCCAAGTTACATGGTTACTTGGTTACATGATAATATTTTTAGTAATTGCATTAGAATGTGTTATTAAATATTTGGAAGAACCCTGGTTAGTTTGAAGTAAAGCCAACCGTCATCAGATAAGTTTTTACCAACCCTGTTTACCCCATTATAATTCATTTAATATATGATTTGTACATGTACCTTTCCAATGTCGAATTCTCCCTCTCTTATCGAAGCTTTAGTAGTATTTAAGATGTCCTCAGAATGGTGTCGAATACCTACGTTTTATTTTGTAATTATACATTTTATGTTCAGGTAAAATTATAATGCTAGAATATAAAATTAGGGAATTATTACTTTCTACCATTTCTTATAAAGTTTATATAATTGGTAAAGAATGCGTTAATAATTAAATGCAACTACATTATCCACGCTTGTATATAAACATGGCCGCTGAAGCGCGACGCCCCACAGCGTTCATTGCCAAGGTCATCCTAATATCAAACTGCGCATTGAGCTTGGGTACACACTAGCATATACAGCCTACATATTATGTAAGACATTGATGGCACACATAAATCAGGTATGATGTCACTTTAGGTAATTGAGTATATATTTGGAAATGGACTTCCATGGGTGAGCGACGGTTGTATCCTGTAATTCTTTTTTTATTACCTTGGAGAATTACATAAAATAGGTATATATATTTTTTTAATAGCTGGTATTATATCTTTAGTAAAATGATTGTGTTCAAGTAAGTTTCCATTCTTCAATGGGTTCGTTCCAGTTTGCTTTGATTAGAGTAATTCATGTCTATCGAAAGCAAATTGTAACCTTGACCATGATTGCTTCACGGCTTTTGCCAATGCTATTGTTTTACCAGGCTCCACTCCCTCCGCAATTCACCATTTGCAAATTGATTTCTTCCGTACAA
This sequence comes from Napeogenes inachia, assembly GCA_959347355.1. Taxonomy (NCBI): domain Eukaryota; kingdom Metazoa; phylum Arthropoda; class Insecta; order Lepidoptera; family Nymphalidae; genus Napeogenes; species Napeogenes inachia. Next base: position 13,929,167 of record OY365792.1, read on the forward strand.
GCTTTCTTCGTGCCTGCTGGTCATCCATTAAAGAATATTTTCTTACTTTGAATAAATCTTTAAAAAAACAATGAGTTAAGGATGAGCAACACATGTATTAGCATTTCAAATAAAGATAAGAATTTAAAATAATTTGGTTAAATTTGTGGCATTGTATTATCCCTATTTCATGTTTGTTCCTATCCACCCCAACTCTTCGAAACTAAATTATCTTAATGATTAGCTTTAAAGGCAATCTCTGTGTAATGGTATCATGTTTACTGACTTATGGTTAGACACTACAGGGAACGAAATTATATAAAGCGTATTAACACGTGTCCAAGTCATTGGACAGTGAAAGCTGTTCGGTGAACTGCAGAAATAGTTTAAAAGACCTCAGCGAGATTTCACTGAGATTACCATCTGGTTTAGTTGAGCGACACTGCCAGGGCGAGTTGGCAGTTTATACATCGCTCTAGCTAATGTTACCCTGTCGACTTTGATCGTTAGTAATAATCTAGAACATCTAGTTAAGTATACATCACTTTAATTTGTATTATATCTGTGTAATTTATTGGATTGCTGCTATTCAATTACGCACTATATGTAAATACTTAAACACGCTCCTAAACTTTTTAGCTTAAACAATACAAATGGTTCTACCTATCTATCAAGCTGTATAAGAAAGTTTCGTCTCATATGCGGGGCCCTTACGCCCTTAGGGCAATTGTATATATACTTACATTTAGAAAGCAATTCGTTTTGTCAGAGGATTGTTACTCAAAGTACCTATAGGGTTTTTTAATTGAAACTTGGTCCACTTAGACGTAAGCAACTAGATTTTAGAAAGCAGAAACTATGAGAAGGGCTAAGTATTAGCTTTGACTATGTATAAAAATAATTACCATTAATGTAAACGATTAAAGACTGCCGAAAATAACTGTTATTAAAATATAATCGATATGATATGCAGATTTTTTTAAAATTACACCCTTCAGAGACAAATTATAGTATTTTTCATCAAAGATTACTTTAGTAAATTACTTTAATATTTAGGAGTTATATAATGAGTAAGATAGAGTAACATTCGGTGTATTTGTAATGACACAGATTCTTAGTAGACCATACCTACAGCCACAGCGCGTTCTATGTTCTATTTTCATTCATTTTTTATTCGGCTGCTCCCGTTTAGCGTTGTTGCCGCTCAGAAAAAAAAAATTGCCAACGCAACATAATTTTCGTTTATGTAACCTGCCACGTGGAGTGACACACGTTGGCAACATTTTGTCCAGATAAGCTGATACCGTTCAAATACAATTGGATTTACGGAGTGGAGTATAACACTTATGTAACATCACACTGGTCAAATGTGCCTTCTAAATATTAGAAGAAAAATATTTACTATCAACTAGCTCACTAGCAGAATTGTTCACGTTTTAAATAAGAAATAGTTTCTAGTATAAAAATGTATCACATTCGATCCGATGAGACTACACATAGAATGACGAAGTATCAAATTTGTGATCGCTCATATTATTAAAATTTAATGTTTGTACAATCAACGAGATAAATTTATAAACAGGAAGCAACCAGACGTTGCTCCGAGTGGGCGTGTCTCTAGTCCGATTGTTACAATCGCTATTTTATTCGCTTTGCTATATATCCTGTGTTTTGTATGGCTAATAGTTACTCTCTAACTTTGACCGGCAAACCAAAATGGGTTTTATCTATTTTGTAACTAAAGTTGTATTTTCATTGCACATGGCATTTATGATGTTACTACAGCGGGAGGTCATTGTTGGTATTTGATATGTTTAAGCTTTAACACCCATCAACCTAAAAAAGTTTGTTTGAACCATTAAAATATTGTATTATATACATTCAAAATAAATGGAATATTGTCAAAGCTTTCCTTATTTATGTTAAATATTTATAAAGAGAACAAAAAGGTCGTTTCCAAAATTGTATCAGATGTAATGAAATGTCCTAAGTTGTTTGCTGTTCCAATTTTATCTTATATTTATTTTAAGAGAATCTGACTGATTAATCTATCAACGTACAGTACAGTTTAATCCGATGGTTTTAGATGACGTAGATTATATTCTTAGTACTTCAAAGAGATGAAATTGTGTTTACAACTACGTCATCTTAGGTAAAAACGACATCTGAACTACGAATTTGTCGGAGACAAAACCTGGTATAATGTATTAAGTAGGTACTGACTAAATTGAAAATGCAGCTTAAGAAGTGTTAATAAGGAAGACAATTTAAATAATCAATTCCGGAACACGTAGTCTGGTAAGTTTACTACACGTTTCTCGTAAACTAATAAAGTAACAAGTGTTTTACATCGGTTATCCCAGCAAGATTGTTTTTACAATACCTAGTCACAGTGTATTAAAAATGTGTAAGTAGGTAGGTAGGTAGGTACCCTCAGGAATAAGTATTCATAAGTATGGAAATTGAATATTTATTTACTTTTCTATTTATAGCTAAATTTTAGATTTCGAAATGAACTAGTTTATAATTTAGTTTCTAAATAAATTCTTATTTATGTTCTGATTTCGCGATGTATAATAAAGCTGAGTTCTTTTGTGACATCATTGAATGACAAAACACTCATACATAGGTAGTTATATAAAAACAAAAGAATACAATAACAAATCTTGAAGTAAACAAAATATTTTTCAATCAGTAACGATTAAAGGCCTCGAGTAGAATGATCGCGTAACGTGGGCGCACACTCGTACAAACGTATGCGCATACGCAGCGATGGGTGCGGCTGGGCCATGTAGGTCGTTGAACCGGCTTTGTTTGCCAACTCAGCTGCACTCAGTCACGCACGTCAGAATAATATTGTTGATGACATCGTTCGTCCCCAATAGATACACAAAGGGCTTAGTGATTAGCGCATCTTTGCTTCTAACTGCTACTTTTTTATTCAAATGTTCAACTCTGGTGAAACCGTTATAACAATATAAACGGAAAGCGAAGTGAGAGCTACAATTCTCGTCGGGTCAGTTATTGTTTTCAGAATGTATTGTTATGCACTATTTGCATGCAATAAACGTCAGGGTTACATTGGTTATCTGATATCTTGATGAATTTATTATCAGGAAGAAAACTGTTATCAAACTTCGTCATATGTATTTCATTGATTTTTCTATCGATTAGTTGCCATGTGGTTGGGTGGTGTATAGTTATGCATAATATGAGTACCTTCTGCGTGCGGAAGTGAAAGTTGTTTAAGTAGTAGTTAGTGTTCCTTCGAACTTTGCTACCGTGCTAGCACAGCGAGCCAAACCCGTTGCCAATTGTATGTAAATATACTGTTGTCTTGTCAGGGTACAAATTGGTTTTGTAATTCATTTCTACATAAAACATAGACGAAAAGAAATTGTGTAAGGCTAATGAAGATAAGATAACATTAGGTCATGCATACTTAAAATATAAATGTTAATATAGATACATTTTGGTAAGAAAATCAATATTTTAATAATAAAAAAAAACTTAATGTCGATGTTTACTTCAAAAAACCGTTTCATAATTCTCCTCCTGCTCAGAAACGACCTCGTAACATTTCCACTTTATTGTTTCGGCCTTTGGGATTAATTTGAAGTAGTAGATATTGTATCTGTATTTTTATCTACATTCGAAATATTAATGACAGATAGCTGCGGGCTTCCTGTCAATAAAACATTTAATGCAAATCGAAAATATCAAAATGTGATTTCCGAAAGCAATAATCCATTTAACCTATGGATTTATCAATTGATCAAATATTTTCTCTGGAAACAACGCTAACGAAATCAGCGTGCCAAATTGTTATCGATTGGATCGGTACTTATTAGATTTATCAGTGGTGTTCGAATACCATAACATCAAGAAATAATTAAGTCTTTTTATACAACTGAAATGACCGTCAAATTTGCAGGCGTTGGTCGCGGCAGCAGTCAATCGGGGAGCGAACGGGAATCCGACGAGGTCTCTCGCGGGCCAGAGTCCTCAGCGCCCGTGGCCATCCCCGACAGCGAGGACCTGCAGCGCCGCAAGGAAGAGGCGCGTAGGAAGCGCCGCAGGAAGAAGCGCTCCGGCAGCTCAGTCGTCACGTCATGTTTCCAAGGTTAGTGAAGCACTTGCTTATATATTCATATCCAAGTTTAGAAACCCGAGCTCGAAATGTTAATTTATTTTCGAGTAGATACTTATTGTTTGAAGACAATACTAGAAAGTTAACCATGATATCCCAATCGGGCCGTTCGTGTTTATTAAACGAAAGTGTCATTTAAGTAACTATCTATTGTGAAAGCAAAACGATTTAACTACAGTACTTGAAACGTGAAATGCAAAAGCCTTTTCGCGTGCATAAGGCTTCTGCGACATGCGCAAACTAAAAATACAGCAAAATCCCTCATGTGCATGACGTACTAGACGTCGAGAACTTAATAATTTGCATTCACGTAGAATCTTAACTTGTGTACCACTTTACTTCAAACTAGATTAGATAATAGATTCACATCTATATCACGGCTGCTTAGGTTTAACGTATATTATTCTCTAAAATTTATTGCAAACATCTAGAATCTAGATAAATCTATACAAATTGGCAAAACAAATTTATCCCAAACAATTTGCCAAATATTACTTGCAGAACAAGATCAATTCACAACGGCCAATAATTTCACACCTAATTGAAAAAAATATTGTCCCCAGATCTATACAAGCTAACAGGGGAAGTACTAGGCGAGGGCGCTTACGCGTCAGTACAGACGTGCGTGAACATCTACACGGGGCAAGAGTTCGCGGTGAAGATCATCGACAAGGTGCCGGGGCACGCCCGCGCCAGGGTGTTCCGGGAGGTGGAGACATTCCACTACTGCCAGGGACACCCCAACATAATCCAGCTCATAGAATTCTTTGAGGACACGGACAAGTTTTATCTTGTCTTCGAGAAGGTGAGGATTTTTATTACTATTAAAAATAGATTATTATTAGTTAGTTCTAGATTTTCGTTCGATAAGATTACTTGCCTAATAAAAATATTTTTATTATAGATTACTATAGATAATTACAATAAAAAAACTTACTATTATAATTACTGAATAGATAATTACAATAAAAATTAATGTCTGATGGGGAAAGGTTATAACAATAGTTAATTGTTTAAAAATGTAATAATAGAAAACTATTTTTAGATTTGAAATAATAAACTCGCTCGCAAATTGTTAGTACAGAACAATGACTAACTTTGTTTGGAAACTATTTCAACATAATACAAAAAAATATATATATTATTCATTGAGTACTTTTTATATGTATAACAAATTATTCACGTATAATATAATAAAAGCCTTTGAATGAAAGAACACTTGAATAAATATGAATTAATGATTAAACACCCCAGATCGTTGGCTTGTGGATAAAAAGAAAAATATGCGATATGAATAGAAAAATAAATATTTCAAAATATATTCATACCGAGATTAAATGTTATCTCTCTGGGGTTATTATGACACGAACTGCTTGCGTCTGGTAATAAAACTTGATCTTAATTTATTAAATACATTTTTGATCTTAATTTATAAATTGAAATTTGAAATTAAATTTTAATAAATAGCAGTTTATAAATGCAGCAAAAGCTGAAAAGTACAAAAAAAAGTATTCGTTTATCAATAACACTAAAGTAATTATGTAAAATGATTGCTGCGTCGGTTTGAAATATAAGGTTTAAATGAAAATGTAAAATAATATACACATAGTGAAAATCGTAAAATCGATTTATTTAAATAAACTCATGAAATCTTAAAACACGTTAAGCAATAAAGTAGTAAAATTTAAATTTAACAAAGAATTAAACCAACGAAGCCATTTAGGGATTTGTGGAACTTGTACCTTATACTGTATACAGTTAGAGGAATCGATTACTGTACCTGGAATAACAAATGTTGTTCAATCAGGTTAAGACGGGTTAGAGAAGCCAGTTTGTTGAGACTTATATAGAGTATTGTCGTTAAGTCCCCCGCAAGGCCAAGTTTGTGGGCGATAGGCAAATAACGTGATGTGTTCTCTGATTAAATACTTAACATTATTTTGTTTAAACATGATTTATTAGTTTAAGGTTTTCCAATTGATTTTATGCCTACCCAATTCTTATTATATTTGAGAATATTGAAATTGAGTTTTTATATTCCATGATTAGTTATTATTATAATTATTATGATTTTTGGTTTTAGAAACAGGTTGCCAAAATACAAATAAAACAGATTATAAAATACAAATAATAATAATCAATGAACATAAATTGTGAAGTGGAAATTATCCACAATATATTTAAATTATTATGAACATCTACTAAATATACAATAAATCTAGTACAATGTGTCTAAGGGACTAACTAGTCATAAAGTATACCTAAATGTTGTGTAGAATAAAAAAAACAATGATTTATCAGAAATCAAAATAATAATCATAATTTCGTTCGTCCAGATCAATGGCGGCCAGCTCCTGTCGCGGATCCAGGAGCACCACTACTTCTCAGAGCCGCAGGCCGCGGAGATCGTGCGTGAGATCGCCAACGCACTGCACTTCCTGCACGGGAAGGGCGTGGCGCACCGCGACCTCAAGCCCGAGAACATCCTGTGCGTCAACCGCGACTCGCTGTGCCCCGTCAAGATCTGCGACTTCGACCTCGGCAGCGGCATCAGCTTCACGTCCAGCCTCGCCAGCCCGCTGGCCACTCCGCAGTTGATGACGCCCGTGAGTTCATTTTTATCTTTATCCATAATTTCTATAGCGTTTTCACATTGACCAGTCAGATTTTTTATAATATTTTGGAAAAGCAAAGTGTTTATAGTAATGGAAATTTGATATCACAGCGAGATCATAACTCATAATGTTGTTGTAGGTGGGCAGCGCGGAGTTCATGGCGCCGGAGGTGGTCTCTCTGTTCGCGGGCTCGGCGGCCACGCACTACGATAAGCGTTGTGACTTGTGGTCGCTGGGCGTCATCGCTTACATCCTACTGTGCGGCTACCCACCCTTCCGCGCCGACTGTGGCTCCGACTGTGGCTGGGAGCGCGGAGACAACTGTCGCGCCTGCCAGGACCTGCTCTTCACTTCCATACAGGTAACTTGAAATTTGGTTCGGTCGTGTTCGAATTTGTCTGTTTAATTTTAGCTTCGTAAGTAGAAAAAAAGCTTAAAAAATGTATATTCAAGACGACTTTTCTTTCTTAGGAGGGTCGCTACTCGTTTCCCGAGGAAGAGTGGGCGCACATCTCGAGCGAGGCTAAGAACCTGATCGCGCAGCTGTTGGTGCGCGAGGCGTCGCACCGTCTGAGCGCCGAGCGTGTTCTGCAGCACGCCTGGCTGCGACGCGCCGACGCCGCCGCCGGGGCGCCGCCACGACGCGCCTTCCCGCCGCTGCGCACGCCGCACAACATCAAGCGGTCAGTTGACCATCCGCTTACATCTATTCCATCGACACAACTACACCCTGAACATCATGAGATTATTTTCTACTTTCACCCTCAGGAATATGTCCGCCCGCAACCTCTCCAATTTCGCGGAATCCGCAATGGCGGTGAACCGAGTCATCCAGCAGCATTTCTCCATGAACTACTCGTACATGGAGCGGCCGACGGCTCTCCGCGGCAGCAAGTCTTGCCACCCCAGTCCCGACCCGGTGGCCAGCATCCTGGAGGACGAGCTGGGGCCGGGCTGCGCCCCGCCGTGCGTCGCTCCGTGCTGCGCGCCGCTCGGCCTGTCCCCGCCCACCGACTCGCAACTGCTGCGCCGCCGCCTCGCCTCGGCCGAGCCGCTCCCCGTGCACTAGTGCCGCCCCCCGCCCCGCCCCGCTCTCCCGACGCGTGTGTGAGTCGTACCGCCGGGGAGCGTGGTTGGACCCGACCGGTCGCGTCGGCGTCGCCTCCGCCCCGCGCCGACGGTTATTCCTCCAGTGATAGATCCGATCGCAATTTTACTGTGAACGGTACTTATAGCTGTAACAGTTTTATTTGAGCCTTTTAAATATATATTTTTATGAATAAATAAAAACGACTGAATAGTTTTTATCGATATGTAGAGTATTTGTGAGTTTATGTTGAGGCGCTCGCCGCCGAGACCGACGCCGGTCGATAAAATCGTATTATATTGAGATAGTTGTGCCGATCTACATACTTTATTACGACTGCGGATGAAAAATATTATTTTTGGATTTATAAAATCCGTTCTTTGAAATTGAGCTTATTTGTGTGATTGCATTTTGTTCGTGGCCTATCCTTTGCAATAAAAATGTTGTTACTTTCGATGACGTTTTCGGATACTAGTCTGTTTATGTGATTGTTTTTTGCATTTTTTGCACCAACAAAGGAAAAAACCGCATCTCATTAATTAAGAATGAATTTTAATTGAAATGAAGAGCTAAGATTAATACGAGAGTGAAGGGATGTATGTGACATTTTCACGGAGAGGTTCAAGTGTAGATATGTGTATGCGCATAATTACAAATCAAGAATAAAATTCGCTTTGTATTGTCTCGTGTAGGAAGGGCACTCGTGAACTGGTTGTATGAAATGTCATATATTTTGACCCGAACTATTGGTTAAGTGTTGCATGGGGTTCCATGGAGCTGCCATAAAATTGTGATCAGTTTGAATACTTTTATATTGCTGAAGAATGAAGTGTTATAATAATGTTAAGTGTAGACTTGCTAGCCTTTAACCCTGCGTATGCGTTGATTGGAAAAAGGTACACGCAACGCCAACTGTGATTGGCCGTTAAGTTTATTTGTTTCACAAATTTTATATCTTTAATTCATATAAATTACAAATCTAATTTATTCTTTATTCCGGTGGCTTTATCCAATCAATTCGAAACTTTTCGCAGTTCTTTGTTAAAAATTTGTTTTCGACTTTAATCATTGATTTGAACTGTCATTTGAAATACAGATGTTTGAATTTTCATAGTTTCTATTTATTTAATTCAAACCCTCTAGATTAAAAACATAAATTACATCGTCGATACAACATAATTTTGGAATAAAGAGATTTACACAAACTGGTTTTTTAATTTGTCGTAAATACCCTTATACAATTACCTTTACATTATCGTATAATTGTAAATATAAAATAATAAATGAAAGAAAAGTTAAATTTGCCTGATACAAACATTTCGACGAATTTTTATATTGATTTATTTTTGTTTCTTCAAAAATTGCTACAAATGTTCTATTACCTATATAAACTGAATACACTCATTGCTTTAGATCATCTCTTATGTACATAAGAATCATCTCTTTAAAACTTTTATCAGCAACGAAGCCCATGCCAAGTGCGCGTGTGTTATCGAAGATATCCGGAAAACTGCCAACAATACGTGCAATCAGCTCATTATGCTGAAAGCGAATTAGTGACGCAACCTTATCGCCTGCCACTTCTCGCAGTGCTTGTATCATTTCGCTTACCGACACACTGATACCAGGCAAATTAATAACACGCCATGTCCCAAAAACATCTCGTGGAAGAGTGGCTGCGTGAATAATGTTCTGTACCACAGTACTCGGACTAGTTAGCCATAATTTCAGATCAACATCTACTGGACAAATGCTCCCCTCTCCATTTAATGGTTCTCGTATAATTCCACTAGCGAATGACGTCACAGCTTTATTAGGGATCCCTGCTCGGATGCTGACGGTGGGTAGACGAATGATACGAGTGTCTGCAAAACCACGACGTCCATAATCATTAAGCAGTAGTTCACACATTGCTTTTGCACTGCCATAGGAATTTTGAGGTGTTGTTGCTGTTAGATCGTCGATTACTGAAGGTAAATTTCCGCCAAAAACGCCAACTGTACTCGTAAATATAAAACGTAGCAGAGGGGCTTGGTATCTAGCGGCTTCGGCAAGTGCTCGCGTTGCATCAAAGTTGATTTGAAGACCCAGATCAAAATCTGCTTCTGCGTGACCACTGACTAATGCTGCAAGATGAAAGAGCACATGGATGTCAGGTTTAATTATAAGATTTGCAGCGGAAGGTTCAATTAAGTCAATGGCGAGGGTGGATACTCGAGGGTCGGTATGTGGTTGCGGTCGCACTACATCTACTAATAACAGTTTTGCCACAGGAAGTTTGGAATCTTCCGCAAGGAGCGCGTCGGCTACTCGAGTGCCCAAAAATCCCGATGCGCCTGTTATAACTATGTTCATTCTTGATTTATATTAATATTCGATATATATATTTTATCACAAAGCACTGGGTGATCCGCTTGATTTAGCTACTACAACAATTGTACGTGAACAAAACATGTACGTAATTATGATACCTTCTTACGACTACACATAGAGAGGTCAAAGATGAACAATATAATATTAAACAAACCGATAACATGATGAATTATGATAAAAAACTAGAATTTTTCTTTTACTAAAGAATTATACAGATTTCTTATGATATTATTAATGTATAAAGTTCCACTGAATGTTAGAAGGATACGTAACTTTAATATAACTTTAATTTTGTATATTTATTTTGTTAAATGTGTCTAGATGCCCACAAATAAAAACGAACCTATATTACGTAAGTACTTAATTATTAGTTGACGAATCAAAACGGCCTATGTTCTAATTTTCATTACTACAAACATCTTTTTGCTATCCTCAATGAACTAGAGCTAGTGAGAAATAAGTCTTAGATACAATCACCATATTTGTTGATAAAAATAAAACAAAATTACCAAAAGTCACAATTTCATAATAATTTTAGTTTTCTTAGGAATACAGAAATATATTTCTCGTTATTATGTACTTTCATGAATTAACAAACACATTATAAAATATTTAAGTATTATTGTCTTAGCTTTTAATGAAAAATATTTTTTTTCATTAATAACTAATAATAATAGCTACTAATTATTCACAACTAATCGATTACTGAAAGACCATAGAAACGTTTTATTTGCTTGACTGTCAAATTTGACATTGATAAGTTTTAAAGGTCACCTTGAAAATTGAGGATACAACTGTGAACTGTCAAAGGGTTTGATAATAAAGCGGCAATGATAAATATTTACCCTCTTTTGCTGTAAGAAAATAACTTATTTTAATTTATTCAATGCCATATCTTCAGTTTATGATAACAGAAAATAATATTGAGTATACATAGTTTGATACGCCTGAGTACATTAATGACTTACCAACAGGACTAAAATAAACTGTAAGTATACTTAATTAATTTACACACACAAAATAAAATGTGTTTTTAAAATTTCTGTTAAGTTAGTCTGTAAAATAAAGGATACAGTATACATATCGATGTATTGATTGCTTAAATTAAAAGTAGTTTTATTTTCTTTCAATAAATAGTCTTGGAAATTGTTTTCTCAACCATTCTATTTAATTTGTGATATATGGGTTCTGTTACATTATATACATTATTTATTCTTATATAATATCTAAAAGCTTTATTTCTTAAATCTTAAAACCCCAATAAACCTTAATTTACAATATTCTGAGGGAATAACATTTTATGTTATTGGTAACAGAAACAATTCTCATTATTAACAACAATTAAAGTATTGGTTTTATATAAACTCAGTAGAATAAATCTTACTAGCGGCAATCTCTCTTAAATTAGATATAATTCTAGAGAATTTGTAGATGGTTCCAAGACCAATTGGCAAAAGCAATTTTTTTTTTATAAAATTGAGTTATACATTATATACATACCTAGTTGGTTACAGAAAAAAAATATGCTGTATTTTCTGTGGCTATTCAGTTTAAGCTTTTCATGTTTAAATAGTTTAGAAAACTGAAATTTTGGATTAATCTTGATCAAATTTTTGCTACTAAGATTATTTAGAAATTGTATCATGAGTTATAAATCCTGTCTTGTGAAATGAATTTGAGTTTGTAGATGCACCTAAACTCAACTTTAATCTTTGATTTTAAGTTATTTATGTTTATTAAATTAATTAAAAAATAATGAAAAACTGACATTAAAACTGAAACTTAATTTGAATGGTATGACAATTTGAACAAAAATTGCTCTTTTTAATGAAAATAAGTTATAACATAATAACAACAATATTAAGTAAAAAACAAAATTAGAGTTTTGATCAAGATCAACAGAACCAACACTCACCATAATCAGTGATAAAACATTTCAATAGAATTGAATTTTCATTGAACTGTTACAGTCACAATGAACGATTATTTCAGTTGGATTTTACACAGCCCTGAGTGGGAGCACGTCAATTATTTGAATTTATTTATCATAGTTATGATATTCTGTTGTTTAACTCGTAAAATATCTCAGCTAACATGTACAAAGGTATTTCATTATTATAATAATTATTTTTATTCCTATATATCGTTTTCTTTGCTTATAATTAATCTTGTATGTAAAACTAAAAACTACTTCAGTAAGTTTATTTTTCTTATAATTATGTTATATTAATTGTATTATGATAAATATAACGACCATTATTTAAAAGGTATTGGATTCCAAGTAAAGCAAAATAAAAAAAATAGACTTGATTCTTAATTTGCACTTATATGAAAATTTAAAATAATAAAATATAAATTGTTACTCACTCTTATTATTTAATGGCGATGTCAATTCAGAACAGTGCCGAAAATTTGTATTGATGCTGTTGGTTAACTCATTCATATCAAGTATTTTTTTTTACACAGGTAAGTTATTAAACGAGAATTAGTTAATTACGTAATTTGTTTTCTGATGTGTTTAAAAGAAATCGCCTAACAACTACAACCAGTAAAACATAGTAGAGTGAACAATGAAGGTATGGTTGAGTTATTGCTTTGTTTGAACATGTATATCCTTTGTCTGGTATTCTTATTCCGGGATTAACAAAAGCTCGTAACTGTATACGGCTTCAAGTATTGTACGGTGCGGTTATATAAGTAGTGAGGGTACAGAGGCTGCGACTGCAGCGGCGCGACGACGCTCTTCCTCTCAACATGCAGAAGATGCTCGCCAGAGAGAAAAGTGACTATGTGCGCAAGGTGCAGGAAAAAGCCGTCATTGAAAAGGTTACAGTCGACAAATGGAGCCAATATTACAATTTTTTGAATCTGTACTGGACAGAATTTATCGTATTTTTATGCACGTCTACAGTATTTTCGTTGTGCGTGTAAGATTTTTCGGATTATTGTTATTATTTTCATCCGGGATCCGGTTTTCATTTTCAAAGGGAACTTACGCGTGAAATCAGTTTTGCGAGAACAATAAATAATCCAAATTTACGGCATCCAATCCACATAATAAGTGGTGCATCAACATATATAACAATAGATCATTTTGTCTCAGAGGCAGATGGCAGTGGAGCGTCAAGAGGCACCAGAGGGTGCGGTAAAGGCTGCGGGGGCGGCCCAGAATGGGGAGGCGGAGGGAGGTACTGTGCGTGTGCTCACGCTTAACCATGGAGAGCATCAAGATGCTACGCTTTATCGGTATTTTGTTTCACATGTATATTGTATTTTAATAAATCAGAACAAGCTTTTTACTGTTACATTGAGAAGGTTATAAGATGGATGATAATAAGACCATATATAAATATTAGATAGGACTGACCAGAACATTTTTTTAGATTTGAGAAAGGGTGCCACTTACAATTCAGCCCAGGTCCAAACCTGCTCGGTCGGAAGGTGTTTCTATATACGAATTATGTTGTATCTGACAACCGTAAGTATATAACCTCAAGATAACCTTGACTTGAAAAATTGATTTGAATATAATAGTATTGTTAACCACATTCAGATTAATTCAAAAAAGTGATATTAACCTCATCTGCAATCAGCGGAAGAGAAAACCGAACCGGAGTTCGTCCGCAACCAGTACTACGGTCTGGAGTGGCGAAAAGAAGACAACAGCGAGTCTCTCGGCACCGGCCTGCTGGTCACCGACACTGAGTTCTACTGTGAGATCAAACTGAGCCGCGCTGGGTCCTTCCATTACTACTTTGTTTATGATAGCCCGTGAGTTACATACCTTAATATATTTAATTGAACATATACATTTACAGATTTTACTATTATCAATAGCTCTTACAGGTGATATATAAATTGGCAAAGACAAAAAGTTAAACACAATTTTTTTTTGTTACGTTATAGCGATTCTATATTATACAGAAAACTTATATCCAACGTGAAGCGCTGTATCAATAGAAATGAAATTAATACACATTTCAAATTTAAAATACTTGTATTACGACTCAGCATTACCACAGATAGAATCATCTAGAATGTAACATTATTTAAAAATAGATCGTCACTGATGGTTCTAAGTATACAAAATCGTGTGTCCTCAGCGAGTCCCGCGTGGGTCCGCAAGGCTCTGGTTGGTTCCACGTGTCCCCGCGGCTGTGTGCGGGCGGCGCGCTGGTGCCGCTGGACGGCGTCATGTGTCAGACCGTGCTGGCCAAGTGCCTGGGGCCACTGCCGCGCTGGCCGCACGTGCTGCGAGTGGCGCACGAGGCCGGATACAACATGATACACTTCACTCCCGTGCAGGTCACAGATGAAATAGCACCCGAACATATTTTAGACCTTTTACTTTACTTTTAATAGTTTTTTTTTATAGGAACTCGGGGCCTCGAATTCGAGTTACAGCTTGGCCGACCAGCTGAAGTTGAACCCTCGCTTCAATGACAAGAATTCCGGGCGGGATGCCACCTTTGCAGATGTGGAAAATGTCATCGCGAAAATTCGTAATGACTGGAAGGTTAATCCTTACTTCTGTTAATCAGTAGGCGATTAAAATATGTATCGAAATGCTACAAGAAGCTTAAAAATTAAAATAAACATGTATTATAAACTGTGACAACAGATGCTGTCAATCTGCGACGTGGTGCTGAACCACACGGCTAACGAGAGTCCGTGGCTGTCAGAGCACCCCGAGGCCAGCTACAACTGTCTGTCGTGTCCTCACCTGCGGCCGGCCGCACTACTGGACGCCGTGCTGGCGCGCCTGGGGGAGGACGTGGCGGGGGGGAGGGAGCCGCGCCTGCCCACTATAATTAACACCCACCAACACCTGGAGGTGAGAGATACTGCACCTACAACTGAGAGGGAGGGGAGCTAACGTAGCACACGTACCTATTGAAAACGCTACCCTGTCTGTATAACTTCACAAGTAGTTTAAAGAGTGGAAGGAGAAGATAGAGGGAGATAGGAATACACGCTCTTGTTACTTTAGCTACATGTTCGAAAATAACGCGAGTCCGCGAGTTTACAGTTATATAATAAAAGAGTTTGTTAGATATTCATTTTTACAGATGTCAGAACCAATAAAATAAATGGTTCAATTGATAAAATTAGTATATTATTGAATAACTATATATAGACTATCCGCCACATCCTGCTGACGGAGCGCATCCCGGAGGCTCGTCTGCACGAGATGTACACGTGCGACGTTGACAACATCGTCAAACAGTTCAGCGATATGGCCAAGAATAAGTTAGTGGTGCTTTGTGATCAGTTCAATATTGACGTTTTTTTTTTTATATTTATTTTATATGTTATACAATAGTGAAGTATATAATAGTAAATTATAATATGTTTTCATATATATTAACGTCAATTTGCCTTGTGTCCCGCAGGGTGCCCGCTGCTAAGAGCCCTACAGAGGCGCCGGCGCTCCGCTTAATTCCCGATCCGCAGCGTCGTCGACTCGCGGCTACCATAGACCTGCACCACGCACTGCAACTCTACAATGTACACAGGTACACACACACACATACATATACAGATAAATCCTTTTATCTTTCGTCTTGTCCTCAGACACCCATCCAGTACGTTATCTAAGATCGAACAAATAAGAAAATACTCTTAGACTCATGGGATTTTTAGGTATCATTGGGTTTTTATGTAGGACTCGCAGATTGATACTGTATAAATATATTTGTTTGGATTTTACTATTATTAGCAAAAAAAATATTTACGACATCCAAAAAAATATGGTTGCCTGTAAAGTCGGTTTTACGGGCGAAGATTTACGTGACCACGTCTTTTTTTCGGTAGAATATTTATTGATATGAATATTATTAAATTGCACAATATTTTAATAATTTGAGTGATTTTGTTGAGGATAGGACGATGAAGACGTTGTCACGTAAAATCATTTTATATATTATTTATTTTATATTATATTATTGATGTTATTATTTTTTACAAAATTTATATACAGACTTTTTCGATACATCAATT
Source organism: Napeogenes inachia (assembly GCA_959347355.1). NCBI lineage: Eukaryota > Metazoa > Arthropoda > Insecta > Lepidoptera > Nymphalidae > Napeogenes > Napeogenes inachia. The sequence continues at coordinate 13,945,371 of OY365792.1, forward strand.
AGTTGCGGAGATATCGATCATTGAAGTTATTGTTTGCTACCAGTATTTTATATATATATTTTTTTCAGTTATAAAAAAATACTATTTCCAATTGTGTCTACCAAGTATGGTCACATGTACTGGCCTACATATTAAATAATAATAAGTACAGATAATGTTATTTGACGTCACTTCTGATTTTATATATTTTAATATTTTTAATTTTAAAGAATTAATTTGAAAATCAAAACACTTATTCAGATCGAAGGTTCAAATTTTTGCTAAATAAATTTGAAATTAATTAAAATTTGTAATTGTAAATAATGAAGTTGAAAATTAAAACATTTACTTAAATTAGATGTTAAAATTCTTGCTCAACACATTTTAAATCAAGTTTTCTTATATCTGCCACTTTTTCTTAATATTTGTAATTTTAAAGAATCAATTTGAAAATCAAAACATTGCTCGGCGGACCGATCATGTTTGAGTGGGAGAGAGACGCAAGGCATTCTATGTGTGTGTGACTCATCGTTACGTTACCGGGCGTTACACTTTTTCATAAGTGACTCCCAGCTTAACCTAATTTAAGACGTTGTCACGTCAAAAATATGTCTGCATAATAATACAGTTTGAATCCAATTAATCATAAGTGGAGAAAGTAGATTAGAGACAATAAAATTGAAGGGAGGGCACCGCAATCAACGGTGTAGAATCCCACTGCGAAGATGAGGCTTCTTAAAAGCCCTGTACCATGTGTGTCGGTGATGCAGGGCGGAGTGTCCGGACGAGTCGTCTCGTGTGTCGTCGTGCTGCAGCGCGCTGCGCGCCCGCCTGCTGCAGCTGAACGCGGCGGCTGCGGACACGCTGCACGACCACCTGCGGGCCGCCGTCGACAACTGCGTGGCCGGCATGAGGTACCACCACTGTTGGAACACAGCTTTATATTTTAAAAACCGGTCCGTATCAATCTCGTAAGGGGAGAAACGTATATACTTGTACAAACGTTTGTATATATATATATATAAATACATACATATTATACGAACGTGTATATACCGAACCAGAGGAAATAGTCGTACATTAATGGAATGTCGCCATGTTGCTCAGTCATGATTGGTTAACTAGCGATTCTGATATTTACAAAATGGATGTTGGATGTAAATCCATGTGGATCCTGTGAGGTGTGCATTCGTATATAAACTTCATTTAATTGACCTTACTAGATGAAAAGTGACGTTTATTGATTTTAATTTTTAATGAATTACAAATAACCATAACAATGAGTAACAGAATACAAAAAAGATAGGTTATATATCGATACCTTGGGGCTCAAAGGGCGTAAACACCATTTTGGCCAAAATGACTTTTTGATGCAGTATTGTTCAGTTTTTTTTTCTCTATCGATCTGTGTAATTAAAACTAGGAATTTCGGAAATATGAGGCAATTACGTCCCACGTTTTTTTTTAGATTTGGCAATAATAATAATAAATGTTGGTCGTATTGTAAGTCATAGTTCTAAACTTGAATTACACCCTCTTTTCTTTCTTATAAAAATGTAGTTGACTCATACGTCACATTGATATTGACAAATTTAGGGCGTATAAGCCACTCCTAGTCTAATAATATGGTGAATAAATCACTATGAGGCTGTGTGAAAGTGGGACTATCCCAAAGACCTATATTAAGAAGAACATTTTTAGTTAACCCGGACCATAGTCGTGTAAACTAGACTAAAAATTGAGTAGTTTTCGGTTAACAGCTTTTGTGTTAGAGTAAGTTAGGTTAGTTAAGATGATTATTTGTAACGTTTGATTATCAACGGTAATGTTATAATGACAATAAAGACTTTCATGTCTTTAATTTTGTTTTTAATTTTAAATTTTTATTTTATTTACACAAGTCGTTAATAACGTCGACGTGGATATTAAAGTAACAACTGGGAAACGAAAGACACATAGCAAATTAGCTTAATATTTCTCTAAAGACTGTATATACGCCCTTTTTTGAGAATGAAAACCATATATTGACCTATACACTGTGACAATTTTACAGAAATTGCGAAATTCGGGGGCGTAAGCGCCATATTTTTTCATTTTTTGGGGCGTATCTCAATGCTATCTTCTTTATTTATTCATTTATTTTTAATGTTATGGACTCATATTGTGTATTAACATTATTTAGGTATTGGAGCCAAAAATTGACTATGAGAGTTTAAAAATAAAAAAGTTGCGATTTTTTTTCCAAATTTTTTTTTTTGTTTTGCCTCTCCTGAAAAGTAGTATTTTGGCGTTTACGCCCTTTGAGCCCCAAGGTATCGATATGATTGTTGATTAATTTGAGATTTCTTCTTTCTATATTTTACCTTTTTTAAGTATGTAATTTTGTTTTATTATCAACGGACGCATCTTTTTTCTGTTGGTGAGTTAAAATACTAATTTTATTTTGTTATTTAATTTAAATTATTTATTTCTTATTGAGGCAAACTTATATGTTAATTATAATATTTGCTTTCAGGTATTTCCGCCTCCAATCAGATGGTCCCAAGATAGAGGAAGTTAGTGAAAAAAATCCCTTAGTACCAAGGTAAGTTAAAATAATAATGTTAATATTGTCTTGAACACAAATACTTATCTCACTTTTACCTACATTAGAAATTATAATATCTGTTTTTAATTGGCCCATTGATGACAAACTGGCATCAATGAGCCAAGGAACTTAAATATCAGAAATTCCTAACACCAGTGGCTAAAACAGCGCGCGCATTAATAATAGTTGGCCAGGAACTTACATTCGAAATTTGAATTTCTTGACATCAGTGTTTTAGCGACGAATTGATGGTAGTTGTCAACGAACCTATATTCGAAATTTGAGTTTTTTTACACCATTGCATTGGCTTAAGCGGTACTTTGATGATAGTTGATTATAAAGTAGGAACCTACATTCCAAATTTGAATTTCTTGACACCAGTGTCTTAAGCGCCGCATTGATGATAGTTGTCAAGGAACCTACATTCCAAATTTTAATTTCCTAACAAGGAGTTCAATAGGTGCTCAATGTAAGCTTGTAATTCAGATACTTCACGTTCCCGTGCTCCGTGAGCTCTCTGTCGTCGGTGGAGGCGGTGGTGTACGGGGCGGGGGGCCGCGGGGTGATGGCGCACAACGGCTGGGTGATGGCGGCCGACCCGCTGCAGGACTTCGCCGACAAGGAGCACGACGGGAGGGTGTACCTGCGCCGGGAGCTGATCGCCTGGGGAGACAGTGTTAAACTTAGGTTCGTTTTTTTTATTGCAGTATATAGTTTGCGATCTAATGTGTTTGTGTATAACATCTAATTTTACTGTAATGGACGAAAGTAAAAAAAAAATGTTTTTCAAAGAGTAGCTTTAATAACATTTACCCCTTGTATTCTATCCTCCGTTGACATCGTGCTAATAGTTTTATATGTGCTCAATTTATGATTAATTAATAAAATTTTGAACCTAAAGAGACAATTTTTTTTGAGGGTTAACTAACTGATTTTTTAAAAGAACTGGATTCGAAATTATATAGTAATGACTGCCAGACATTATCAAAAACAATTATTATATGATGGCTCTGCATTACCCAGATACGGGGAGAAACCGGAAGACAGTCCTTTCCTGTGGGCGCACATGCGGCAGTATGTCGAGCTGACTGCAGAAGTCTTCGACGGACTTAGACTTGATAACTGTCACTCCACACCGTTACATGTATGTTGGTTACACTGACAGTAAAAGAAAAGTACTTTTTTGGAATATATATATACGGTTGGAATATGTATTCGGTTTAATGATAATAATAATAATTAAAATAACTGTCGCACTCATAAAATGTTACATATTATACATAATTATAAAAAACAAAGTGTGCATAAACACCGCGATCCTATTCCCGAGTCGAACACGATCGTACATTGGTCCGTTTCAGTCCAACTAAGTCAGATGAAGACGTAATAATATGCTATTTCTTTCTCCATTCTGATAAATACTATTTTTTAATATTGTATATGTGAAGATTTTCTTCATCTAGACGGAGGAGTGAGAAACAGCTAGTTAATAATATTTCTTCCCGCAGGTAGCAGAGTACATGTTAGACTGCGCACGTAACGTGAAGCCAGAGCTGTATATAGCGGCGGAGCTGTTCACTAACTCAGACCACGTGGACAATATCTTTGTTAACCGACTAGGTATCACCTCGCTCATACGCGGTGAGTTGCACCTTTTTTAATAATAATAGTAATATATGTATTTAAAAAAATTGTTTCTTGTACATATACGTATACGTACATACCAAATTCGTAATATCTTTTACAAAGCCTAACTGTACTTAACTTTATTTTAAAAGAGATAAGTAATGCTTTGTACTAGGTCTTTTTCTAGTATGATGGTACTCAATAAATATACAAAATATTGTTATGTATCAGCTCTCCTCTAATAGATATAACTCACAACTGCCCTCCGCCCTCAAAGATTCTTACCATTACATGTGAGATGAATCGATCATATCGTAGGAGGTATCGTAAGTGGTGTGTCCCGCAGAGGCGCTGACGGCGTGGGACTCCCACGAGCAGGGTCGCCTGGTGCATCGTTTCGGTGGACGCGCCGTGGGGTCGTTCGAGGACGGGCGGGCGGCGACCCCGCGCGTCGCGCATGCGCTCTTCCTGGACCTCACACACGACAACCCTTCGCCTGTCGATAAGAGGTGAGCTATGGTACTAATGCCTCAAAACTACATCTCGTTTTGATAACAAGCAGTGACATACTCCCAGATGTGGCGAGTTCGAGTCCTGCTCGTGTGAATTTTTCATTTTCATTTATCTTCTCTTATGTATGAACTTTATAAATGTACATTACATTTTATTATGTTTTTGTGTACGTCCTTAGGAGCGTCTTCGACCTGCTGCCGTCGGCCGCGTTGGTGTCTATGGCGAGTTGCGCTACCGGCTCCACCAGGGGATATGACGAGCTCGTGCCACACCATGTAAGATTCAATATACTTACGTATCAGGCCTTTAGTAAATTAATTACACAATTATAACACAATTTACCATCAATGAAATAATCTTTAATATTAAATCGTAATAGTTTCGTTCATCTTTTTAACAATATACTTTAATTCATATTACGTTTATTAAAATAACGTCATTCCAGATCCATGTGGTAGACGAGTCCCGTCTGTACCTGGAGTGGGAAGAGGGAGAGGGGGAGGGCACGGGAGTGAGCGCCACCAGCGGCATCATGGCGGCGCGACGGGCGCTTAACGATCTGCACTTACAACTAGCCGTCTCCGGGTACACGGAGGTACGAAGAGATTGTGAAGGTTTACAAGGATTAAGATATCCCTAAAACTTCTAGTTTACCAAATGTATTTTTTTGTTAAGGTGTACGTCGATCAAATGGATACCGACGTCGTGGCTGTCACGAGACACGACCCCGTGTCGAGAAAGGTTTGACTTAATAAATAACTGGTTTCAATGGGCCAACGTAAAAAACGTAAATAAATATATTTTTTTTCAGTCTGTAATTTTAGTGGCATTCACGGCGTTCAAAGCCCCCGACGGTTCCTTCACCGGCCGTTACGTGAAACCTTTGCGCTTCGAGGGACAGCTCGAGGAGATAATACTCGAGGCGGTGTTAAGACACAAAGATCATAAGTATAATATATTATTTTTTCCTCAGAGGAACCTTTAATTTATTGCAATAACTAATAATGGAACATACAAATCGTTGAAATGTCCAGGAGCACGGGGCGGCCGTTCCAGGGAGCGGGCGAGTTCGTGCGACATCCGCAATACATCAACGGTCTGAGCGACTACGAGACGAGCGTGCGTCGAAGCGTCCCGCTCGCGCAGTCCAGCGTGTTCGTGAGCGAGCGACGTGACAGCGCCTACACTGTGCTGGAGTTCGGCGTGTTGCCGCCCGGCAGCGTGGTGGCCGTGCGTGTGGCGCCGCACGCGCGACACGCCGCCGCGCTGAGGGCCCTGCGCCGCGTGGGATCCGATCCGCTCGGCCTCGAACCCGCCCTGGAGGACCTCGACCTCGGCGACTTCAACGCCCTGCTGTACTGTTGCGACGCGGAGGAGCGCGAGCGCGGTGGTGGCGGCGCCTACGACGTACCCGGCCACGGCCCGCTCGCTTATGCCGGACTACAGGGAATCGCCTCTCTGTTGGAGGAGCTGGCTCCCCGCGATGACCTCGGCCACGGGCTGTGCGACAACTTGCGAGCCGGCGACTGGCTGTTGGACTACCAGTGGCGCCGCCTAGAAGGTGACCCTCGCTTGGCCGGCGTGGCAGCGCGCTACCGCGAGGCGCTGCGGCCGGTGACCGAGCTGCCGCGATTCCTGGTGCCCACTTACTTCGAGGCCACTGTGCGTCGCATGTACGCGGCAGTGTCCCGGGCGGCGCTGGCCCGGCTGGCCCCGACGGTCCGCAGCTCGGACACGGCTAAAGCCCTGGCGCTCACATGCGTGCAGTTAGCGGGCGCAGTGCGTTCGTCGCAACTTCCCGTGGCGGCGCCCGCGCTATCACTGTCGGCCGGCCTGCCGCACTTCGCTGTGGGGTACATGCGCTGCTGGGGGCGAGACACCTTCATAGCGCTCCGCGGAATGTTCTTGCTCACGGGCCGCTATCAGGTCTGCACGCCAATATTTATTTTAATTTCCTTTGTATAATATCGACGAATAAATTAACTTAATTTGCAAACAAAACATTGAATTCATAAATAGAAAAATGAATAATAATTACTATTGTATTTTAGGATGCCCGCTACCACATTCTTGGATTCGGTGCTTGCCTGAGACACGGTCTGATACCGAATTTATTAGACGGAGGACGCAATGCCAGATTTAATTGTCGCGATGCGGTATGGTGGTGGTTGCAGAGTATAAAACAGGTAATCTATATTATGCTTAAAAATAACCTGAGAATTTAAAAAGTTGTGATCGCAAACTGTACAAGCAAAATTCAAATGTTCAATTGTAAATAATAATAATAATAATAATATATTTTATTGCAACCACATAAATCACAAAAAGAATAGAAAAACAAATAACAGTACATATAAAAAAAAAAGTTATGGGTATAAATTAAGGCGGTCTTATCGCTATGTAGCGATCTCTTCCAGACCACCTTATACTGGTAGGAATAAGGTGAAATATAAAGAGAAAAGTGGTGCATAATAATACATACAAAATATATACACGTACATAAACCTATATGATGCATTGCATACATATAACAAATCCTAAATTAATATATATAAGTATATATAGAATTTAAATACATATAATAATGTCATGAATAAAGGAAAAGAATGAATACCTACTTAAAAGGAGCACAAGAAAAGGAAGAGCTAGTACAATAAAATATAATAATTTAATATATAAAAATGTTGTTTCATTTCAAAGTACTGCACGGAGGCTCCTCAAGGTTACTCGATCTTGACGGATCCGGTATCGCGTATTTTCCCCAAGGACGACAGCGAGCCCGTCCCGCCCGGTGTCGCCGACCAGCCGCTGCATGACGTCATGCAGGAGGCCCTGGACGTACACTTCCAGGTATCATTGATATTTCAGAGATTAGAAACTATTGCTTACATTACAGATAGATAAACGATTTCAATATTTTTTTACTATTAATTGTTCTATTCGACTAAAGGGTCTCGTCTTCCGAGAGCGAAACGCCGGCCGGCAGATCGACGCCCACATGTCCGACAAGGGCTTCAACATCCAGATCGGCGTGGACCCCGAGACCGGATTCCCGTTCGGCGGCAACGAGGCCAACTGCGGCACGTGGATGGACAAGATGGGCTCGTCCGAGGCCGCCGGCACGCGGGGGAAGCCCGCCACACCGCGAGACGGCAGCGCGGTGGAGCTCGTGGCGCTCGCCTACGACGCGGCCGCGTGGCTCGCCGTCCAGCACCGCGCCGCACGGTACCCCTATCCCGGCGTGGCGCGACGACACCGCGATGGCTCGCTCACCGCCTGGACATACGCGCAGTGGGCCGAGCGCATCCGCCGCTCCTTCGAGAGGCACTTCTGGGTGCCTCCCGCTCCCTCCGCCGCCGACGCGCGTCCCGACCTCGTGCACCGCCGCGCCATCTACAAGGACTCTCACGGCGCCTCGCAGCCCTGGGCGGACTACCAGCTGCGCTGCAACTACGTCGTCGCCATGGCCCTCGCTCCGGATCTCTTCGACCCGCGGCACGCCTGGCTCGCGCTCGACACCGTTGAGAGGCTCCTTCTCGGTCCGCTCGGCGTTAAGACCCTCGACCCCGGCGACTGGGCCTACCGTCCCGACTACGACAACTCCAATAACGGTGACGACCCCAGCGTCGCGCACGGCTTCAACTATCACCAGGGGCCGGAGTGGACGTGGCCGCTGAGCTTCTACCTAAGAGCGCGACTTGCCTTCGCCCACGAGAACGGGTGTCACGCGAAGACCGTGGCTGCGGTGTACGCGGCCCTCGGGCCTCTCGTGGCGGAGCTCCGGGCTACACCGTGGCGCGGGCTGCCCGAGCTGACCAACGCGGGCGGGTCCTACTGTAAGGACTCGTGCCGCACGCAGGCCTGGAGCTCGGGCTGCGCGCTCGAGGTACTGCACGACCTGGAGCGAGCGAGGCGGACCCGGCCGTTGCCCGTAGACTGACGCACTCTCCGCGGCCGCCCGCGCCGGCTGCGCCACGCGCAGCGCGCGCCCTCGCCGCGTCGCTTGTACGCGGAGCCCTACGAGCGGCCGCCGTCCCCCTCCCCGCTCCCCCCACCGGCCCGACGAGCCTCCGCCCTACGCCGCTTGCTACCGCGCCGTCGCCGTCCGTGCTCCGCGCATTCTGCTCAATCCTTACGTCTGTCGCAAATCATATATAACTTCTTACCGATCCCGAGAGCCGGCACACTCTCTACCGTCATATATAGCGACCGCTATTTTCTTTACGGACTGCCTCTCCGAACCTGTCCGTCGCTGTCCTCCGACTCGCCCGCTCACTACACACCGTTGCCTAGCGTCGGGGTTCCTCAGGCGCCCGGAGGTGGCGTTCTGGCAGGTCTGGAACGAGCAAGAGAGCGTCCTCCGGCGCGTTACGGTTCCATCCGTCGCGGTAGAAAAGATCTTCCTCGAGTGTTCGAAGCCCCGCTCGAACCGACGGCCCTGTACCCGGCGCGACGCCTCCCCCTCGACTACCGCCAGCCGGCGGAGTGCGCCTCTCCGGCGGGTCCGCTTTTGTCCGAGCGACGCATGCGATGCGATACACCCTCCCTTCGCCCCATTTCCGACATAGAATCAGCGCCTCGGCCCGAGTTCGCTCGTCCGGACGAAACGGCGTTCACCTCGCGCCCCACCAGCGCATTCTCCGCCTTAGAGGGCACGCTGCCGGCCTCGATGCAGTACGGCACTATCGGACCCTCGGCGACCTACGAAGCTCTGGGATCAATGGGGTCGCTGGAGCCCTCGGGCGGGGTACTGCATCGCAAAGTGCTAAACACTGAGCGCCTCCTCCCTCCCCTGGTGTCGTCGGGGGTCCGTCGCGACCCCCGCGCCCGCGCCCAGCGTCGCATCACTCGTGCGCTACTAATCATCAGCGGCGCCTTCTATGCGGTGTGCTTTCTCGCCTTCTACTTCCTCAGTCTCCCCTGATAATGATAATCTACATTTATTATCTGTGCCATATATTATAGTATATAGGAACGCCCCTCGCCACGTTTGGTTTTGTGGGTTGTCTCTTGAGATTATTAGAGAATTTAATGTCGGCAGGTAGCAGCTATTGTATAGTTATATTTATATATATTGTTTCAGGTTATTTGAAATGTGTGTTGTAAATTACATTTTTATCTTTTTGTTTTATAATCTGTAATGACTTATGATAATTGTTGTATATAATTTATGAAATTAAAGATATGCTATGCGAAAACTTATATATTTTTTATATAATTGTTATGTTATTATATTGTTATCATAATAGCATTATATTTTATATAAAATAAATGATTTTTGATTCATGTTATATTTTTAAAGTTCCTTTTTCTCGTTAATAGTTTTGTGAAGACAAAAATATATTTTCATATACCAGATCCTAATTGTATGTTTAAATGTTATATTCTATTAATAAATAAAGATTTTAATTTAAATAAACTTTTTGTTCTTGTCTTTTTTGCCTTTGTTACGATAACAAAAGGTCAATCATAAAATGTGCATCAGCTGTATTCTATATTTATAATAAAATTTTAAATAGAAAGAAAACTATACTTAATATAAGATAAATAGAAAGAATCATGGAGGTCATAAGACAATGTCTAAGGGAAGTACATAATAGGTTTTTGAAAGAATTCTCTCTTTCTTTATGTGATAGTCAGTCTGTCTGTTCGCCCGTACATCCTTTATTAATTACTGCATTGATGAAAATCTAGTTTTAATGTTAAAAACAAACTCGGTTTATAGAAGTCTTATTTGAACGTTCCTATAACCTATTGTTCTATTGTGAAAAACCTTGACATTTATCTGGATCGCACGTTGTCTTGTTAATCATTAAAGAACTTCGCAAGAAAATCTTTGTTGCAATGAGATCTTTATGGCGTCTGCATTATTTTCTTCCTATTCCTAACAAAACTATGTTATCACACTCTCTTCTTTCTATTCCTGATTATGCCCATGCAAGGTACATTCATTTAACTGAGGACCAATTTAACAACTTGAGTGACTCCAAAATATTGCTATACAGTTCATTTGGCTTAAGAAAATATATCTAACATTCCGAATTTCGTCTAAAACTCAATTAGCTTTCAAGATTCCAAATTCCAATGGCCGTCGGGATTTACACGTTCTTTCTCTTCTGTACTGTGTATTATTTCACCCAAAAGCTCCCTCATATTTGAAGGAGAGAATTACGAACATTGCACTTCGCCTGATGTATTGTCACAATTTTTGATTATAAGAATGCCAGATAATTCTGTGTATATGTGTATCTGTGTATGTGTATCCGTGTACGTGTATCTGTGTATATGTGTATCTGTGTATGTGTGTGTCTGTGTATATGTGTATCTGTGTATTTATGTGTCTGTCTGTGGTTTTTATTAATTGAAACATTAGTCCTTCGAGCTGGTTCTTAGGAATTTTTGTCCGTAATAAAAGCAGTCGATTCCAGATTCTTATTGGTGTTGGTGCGGTTCTTATGCAATATTAATAGTGAAAACATAAATAAGTGAAAAATTGTGTTTTCGTAGCTTAATTTAGTACAATATATAAACCAGTTGCATAACCTTAAGAACGCAGAAAAAAAATATGTTTAAAAACCGCCGTTACAAAGAGGCGTATAAAAAGAATAAAAATTATATTACTATGAACTTATATTTTTCCTTTAGTGTTTGTTACTAAGTAACGGGAAAGCCTATTAATATTTTGATAATTCTCTTTTCATCAAATAATGAAAATGATCAAAATATATTCAGGCCTATTATGATACATATAGGTTATATAATGAGTCACGCATATAGGTATACCTATATTTGTTTATCTCTCTATTATATGTAAATGTATCTGAAAAGAAATATTAGTTGTCGTAAATATCGTCTTGACTTGAAATGCAGTGATATCATTTTTAATTTTTAGATATTTTGTATTTTTTTAATAGAAATATTATATGTAGGTACTTCTGGTATTCTATTTGAAGCAGGAAAAGAAGTGATTATTATTTGCATATGGCCAAGATTTTTTGCTAAGGTTACAGTGACTGCTAAATATATAGGTTTATTCAGTTCAATGTCATTTAAATGATTGAAATGATTTAAATGATTGACCTAAGAACATTGAGTAGGTCCTTATATATAACTTCAAGTGAAAAAAAGTTACTGTATTTACTATACTTTTTGGGTTATTTTATTTCTTAAAGTCGATATATCTTTCGCAATAATTCAGGACTTTCGGCAATGATCATTTTGTTAATACCTAAAGTAATTACCAGCGACCTTAAACTAAAGACGGAAGCAAAGAGTGAAACAAGTTTTATGAGCATTTTAGCGTTATATTTCATTGTATTGTATTCTTTTTAAATATTACCAACAATTTTTATTACTTATTATAATAAATATGACTGCTTATTTATATATACTACCGATATATTTGTAACCACAAATAATATAGATACAGCATGTAATAATATTCTTAACTTTTTATTAAGAAAAAATAAATAAATATATACTATAAATATAATTAAAAAGTTGTTATAATATACCTAGATGTATTATAATATTTATTTATTTAAATATAAAATTTATTTACCAATTTCTTACTCCTTAAACTTAGGACTTGTTGGCGGTCATATTTTGCGATATAAATAAGAGTTCGTGCGCCCGCGCAGCTATAGTGCTGTGATCACCATGACGGCTCTTAGAGAGGTCTGTTAAGATTAATATTAATTATTTATCTTTTGAGTGATTCATGTTAAAATAAGAATAACAATACTTTATGAATAGGTACGTGTTTTGCTGGATTCGGTTTAAGTTTAAGATAAATTGATGTTTTTTTTTAATATAATATGGTGTTGGTAAAATTGGTTAGTTAGTTACAGTTCTGTAATGATGCAAACATTTCGAGTGTCTTTAAATATTAAACATAAGCTGGAGCTGAAATTGCAGTACTTTGAGCTGGTACAACTGTTGTAAAATAACAACAACAAACAATTTGTTTGTTAAAATCTCTAAAGATCAAAATGTTATGTAAGTATTTCCTGATTCCGCGTTCTTTCGATTTAATTAATCCTAAACCGAGGATTGAATGCACTTAGTACCTATATTTTTATTAGATTTATGTATTTTATTCATTCACATCAAAATAGGTAAATAACATTAAATTTGTTTACCATATTCTAAGTTTATGTGAACCAATCCATAAACAATTTTCTCCAATTTAACTGTTGGTTAAATACTAAACGTCACCATATGTTATTCTGTAAATAATTAAACATTTCTCGGAAGTCTTCCAAATCAATCAAGTAGTAAGATTCCAGACCTAACAAGGTTGCCTTTAGAATCCTTAACAGTGCAAACATCTTATTAAACTGGAATTTTAATTACAATTATGTTAAGTTTTTCATAGTAAATACCTGGTAAATAAGTACTGTATCTCCTTGTAAGTAGTATCGTTTACTAAATAATAATTACAAGTCAATCATTAAGGGTTGGGATTTATGTATTAATTAATCACTATTAATATAATAATTTAATAACAATTATTAACAAATACTTTTTATGCTTTTTTCTTTTTAATATCACGGTCTATTTATTATTTGCAACTACACTACCGACATTGATTGCCAGTTGGTAGCTCAATCCTTAAGTTCAAGGCAAGTCTTCTAGGCCACGGAGTAAATGTTTGATATCAATTATCATTCAATAATAACTTATTAGCATATTGTAACCGTATGGAAAATCAATAAGTATAAACTAAAAAATAAATAGGAGATGTAAAAAACCCTTTCGGATTGTATTAGTACTCCCTAATAACATTTAACGTTACTTTATTCATATTTCAAATATAAAAAGCAGGTATATATGTTATAATAGCGGTTTTTTTTATTTAGGTAATACCTTTAATTTCAGGCTATATTTTATAATATTTCGGGACGGACAGACTGATAATAAAAATCTGAAAACAAATTACAATCCGAATCAAAATCTTATATCAATTTTAAATCAGATCAATGCGAGACTCGGAACAATAACTAAAGCAAAACTAATATGTAGTTATTATTCTGAGCTGAGACAACCTGCCATCTGAGATAATGTTACGTCAACCGAAAGCTATGTGAATATTGATGAAGTGACTTATTTTATAAGATCTAGAATCAACAAGGACTTCATGACTATATTATGAATAATATAGATACTTATTTGATTTGCGTAGTCAAATAAAAAGTCTAAGTTTTTATTTCAAACAGGCATTGCAAACGTCAGACTCTATTTGCATGAAACCTAAGGACAGGTCCATTCAGAAGAAATTAAAACTAATGAATGAAAAAAATCTTTTAACCATTTAAATGTGTGTATAATGTGTTTTGTTTCTAAGATGTAAGGTAAAGGTGAAACGGATAAATAAGTAAATATTCAACTTTCTACTGGTACTCTAACAAACGATGTAATTATGTAATAAGGAAATAGAAAATACGTCTTATAATTATTTTGTTTTTAATTTTCTAAATATAACTATTATTATGCTAATTTATAAACTGTAACTTTCAGATCCTTTACTTGTTATGCGCCGTGTTATTAGTGGCCTTTATAGAGGCCAGGCCTGACAGTGGAGGACATGTCCCACTGCCAGGACCCGGACTGTCTTACGGTAATTTGTTGAAATAATATATAATTTACGACCAAATTTAAGAATGTGTTTTATAGAGTAGCTTTGTTATTTTTTAAATTTAAGATCATTATGAAATTACATGATAAACCTTACTACGATATAAAATTTTAAGAATCACATAAAAAAATTGTAAACAAATGTGTTAACAATCTCAAAATATTGTAGACATAAATGTAGGTTAATCTCAAATTCTTATTTTAAGGAGTTTTATACTATATTTTCAGGTGGCATCCCCTACGGTAGCGTAAGCGGCAATGTTGCAGAATATTTCAGACGTGGGCCATCTTTCGGGCAAAGCGGAAACTTCGTTGCAGATGACTATCAGCGTCTAGACCAATATTTATAATAGATGGCGCTAGTTGTAAGATAGATGTGAATACAATATTAATTAAGTAATATTTAGTTCATTTTGTAATTAATTTATTTTATGAATATTGTTATGTTACAATTTATAATAATAAAAAAATTCTTTCGAGTTATTTTACTACAAACCTACTTACTTAAAAAGTATTTTTTTCTTGCTACGAGAAACACTGAAAAAGACAAAACCAACAAGATTGATATCTAATGTCTTTGATATGATATTAAATACGCTCGCCCAAAGACAGCCTTGTAAAGTTGTCCATGTACAAGATAAGTAATTAATTAAATAAACAGCGTTAAATTAACCTTTTCCCGTTATCTCCTTAACGTAAATACTATCTAGCCTGTTGAATGTTAAACACAAAAAATGTAATTTAAATATTTATGGAACACAATCATATAATTGGATAATAGAAAGAAAAGATCAATGAAGTCTCCAATATACACACACACCAGCATCGTATGATGTCTCAGTATTCGGTAGTCAGCGGTCACTAAGTAGGTATCTACCTACCTTATTGTATATTAAAATTTCCCACGACAGTATTGTTATGAAATTACCAGTTATTTTAATGATTGTGTTGTGACAAAAAATAATGCTTGTACTCTGTAAAATTAGTTTTACAGAGTACAAGCATTTTTTTTTTCAAATTATAATTAGTTGATTATAATATTTTGTAAAATAGAATAAGTACATTTGCAATAGGATTAATAGGCCTACCTACATTTCGCTAAGTGTTGGCTACAATATTCAGATAGGATTTTGTTGTACTTTGACTTTAGCTGACTCGAGAGAGTTTATAATCTTTTAAAGAAACATAATCCATTGAAATATATCCTGTATCTTTAAAAAAAATGTACCTATATGCAGGTAAGAATGAATAAAAATGTTAATTCTATCTTTTATTATTTAAAATATAGTTAGGAAAAACCTTTTTATAACGTATAATATATCAGCTTAGGTATGTTTCACCAAGCTTCTGCTACCGCTACCGCTAAATTTTATTTAGAACTAAAACACCTGGGTTTGACTAAACTATAAGCCAGCATATTCGATTGAAGGATTGTAACTAACCATGTAATTGAAAATGATGTAACGAATTAAGTTAGTGGGACTAACGTCACGCACCAGCCCGTCAAAACATCTTATTATTCTAAGCTACCACTTAAATGACATTAAAATGATGTTACTATCTTTGGTAATAAATGACATTTAATAAATTTTGATACGTGTTATTTGATTGGTCTAAAATTGATAACACGATTTTCAAGTTGCTATTATTTTTTGCAGTTGCGAAAAGGCACCTGGTAGTTTAAGTATACTCTATTTTAGTTTGGAATTGGCAAGCGACCATGTAAATTTGTGTCATTGCCTATACTATTGGAAATTTGAAGATTCTTGAAGAATGCCGAAGAATGAACTATGGCTACTAGTGTCCTGGTCTCTCACTCATAATTGTTATAGTATATTCCTTACATACATCCAAGTCGACCTCCTGTGGTACAGGAACCCTTGAGTCTTATACGACTACAACTACAACCAACTACACTAAGCTACAACGAACCATATACCTACATACCTATGTATTTATTTCTATGCGAGCAGACGAAGTCGTTGGCAACAACTGGTAGTAAATAATAATGATTCACAAATTCTAATTGTGTTAGTTATTTGGAGTTGCCTTACCAGTTAGAACTCAACGCCTCAACCTTTTTTTTCATAATTTTGTAAATAGTAAATAGTAGGAAATAATTAAAATACCAGCTGAACATAACAAGTTAACATACGTATTTGCTAGCATATTTAAATTCTTCGCATATACCTAAAATCAAATCTTATTAAATTAAAAATTACATAAGTATATAGCATCAGAATTAAAAATTCTGGACATACTAACCCAGTTTAAATACCTCTCTTTTCTGGGTTATTGTAAAATGTTTTGGTTTGTTGTCAATTTAAAAGTCGTTGTAAAAACTTTATAAGAACTTGCGTATAACATTCATTGAGAAACGACCAATACTCACATGACGTAGTATACTTGGACTCTAAAATTAAATCATTATAATGTAATTTCACACGAATTTAGTCAGTACTGTTATAAAGATAAGATGTGGAATTGTGTATTAATAAATTTAGAAACAAGAGAGTAAGAATTTATTATAATTCAAAGCACGGATATTCGCGGTATTTTTGAGCGGTCATTGTTATATATTTCGCATTAGAATGATATAATTTATAACCGAATACATTTCAAAGAAAGGTGGCGCGTCATGTACAATGCTTAAGAAGACAATATTATATGAATTAAATTATTTCAAATAGTCGTATTTCTGGTAGATTAAAATTCCCAGAATTCACGTAGAGTATTTTACAGATCGTTGTAAGCCAACGACTACCTATGTCTTTCTAAATATTGTCAAATATTGAACTTACTGTTTACGTTGTCATAGAAATAGAATTTTTTGTTTTATATAATTGGTAAATATATCAAGATACTGTTCGTCATGGTCAAGATACCCTACTTTTAACTTGTAACCAATGAAAAATGGTGAATAACCTGAGTACTTAGTTATTTATTTATTGTTTTCTTAACTTTAAGGGAGAAACCAATTGACGTGACTGATAAAGTTACACTGTAACGGGCTAGACCATTAAATTACGTAGTTTTTTAATCGTCAAACAATTGAAAGATAACATAGGGGTACGTGAGGGAAGGACGCAAGAACCGGCTATCATTTATTCGACAAATACAGTTGTCTTAGTGATAAGCGTAGCGGTTAAATATATATATGATAATCACAAATAATAATTGTATTTTTTATGTGAGTAGATTTATTTATCTTAAATGTTTCTTAAAGAAAAATATATTGACAAATTATTTATTTAAAATACGTTATCACTGTTTTAGGAAGAACTAAGAAGGTAATTGTCTATATTCTGTTTTAATGTTAAGTCGGTAAACAGTAAATAGTTTTAAATGTGACTTGATACTGACATTGATCTTAAGAGTTACAAAATAATTTACCTATTAGTGACTCATATATGACTCTGACAGAGATGACTTTAATATGACGCAACTGTATGATGTAAATATTACCTATATAAAGTATACGTAGCGTATTACCACGTAGCGTATTACCACGATGTCACACATAGTACGAGTGTGTTGTACGTCAGTATGATGTCACTCTTTCAAATATATGAAAAACAAATGTATCCTCCAATTTTACCATCTCTACGACCTGCGGTTTAGACTGTATGCTATAACTAAGTCAGTCAGAACCTATTAGATTATATTAAATTTGCAGCATTTTTCATTGCTGCTTAACTTCTATTAGTCACAGCGAGATGATATATACCCTATAGCCTTCCTCAATAAAGGGACTATTCAACACAAAAATAATTTTTCAATTCGGGCCATTAGTCCCAGAGATTAGTGCGTTCAAACAAACAAACTCTTCAGCTTTATAATATTAGTATAGATATCACATTGAGGTAATGTTACTGATATATTTTTTTAATCTTAATGTATATAACAGTAGTTTAATTATTTCTGCCAAATAATTATGGTTTTATGCAAATCGCTGTTACACGTACTGTTGTATGAGTGTAAATTCCTCGTGAAAACGTCGTCTATTGTATTTAGTGACCCTACTTCAACTAATTATGTTCCTTCCTCTCTCTCATTACCGCCGCTAACACGATATTACTTGACAATGACAAGCGTTTATACAAAATTTAATGATTGAATGTTTTGAGATTTTAAATAATCGCATAAATACATACAATAATTAATACTGAAACTAATGAATACATTATTTTCTTGAGTGTAATTATAAAATGTCTACGTTCGTGGTTGACGGTCGAAATTAATAATCGATCTACAACCAGAGATTGAAATCATTCTAGTAATGCTTCCTATATATTAAATTGATGATCCTTAATTAATTCGGACTTATTTGATGATTTTTTGGAAGTTTTAATCTTTATGAGCAAAAACTGAATCGGGATGGATTATTAATTTTACCGGTTGGACTGTAGATAGGTAAATAAAACCTTATCATTTAAATTCAATAGACACCTTGATTGCAATACCTACACCAAAATATAGTATAGTACACATATATGTCTATACTTATAGTACCCTATACCTTTAAGTAATGAAGGATTTTAAAAAAGGGTGATTAAAAATTGCGTCTTATTTTTCACACATAATATAGTAAATACACGTGCTATATTATAAAACTAATCCAGAGCAAAACTCATATTACTAAATAAAACCGTCAATCACCAAAATCAAAGGAGTCAATATAATTAATGATATTGCATAAGTTACCTAACACCTGTGTGTAACTTCTTGATGACTGTCATATAAGGCTTGTATTCACCATAGCGTGCCGCTAATCCCAAACACCATGGAGGTCAATGGCACCATGATGGAAGTCCAGTGAAGCGTGGCTCTAGGACGCGAATGTCATATAAAACGAAGTCTTCAGCGGCTGGGGACAGTGTGTCTCCGCTGCGGGCTGAGTTCAAGATGGTTAAGGTAAGCCGATTTCTAAGAAATATTTTTTGAAATTGGGAAAACTATTCGTATGTTTTTATTGAAAATGTCTGAAATATGTTTTTCGATGTTTATATTTCTTGCGTTGTGATTTTATAATTTTGATTCTACTTCTTATATTTTATTTAGTGATATTGTTTTATGAGAGATGTATTTTTATATTATTTTTATAAGAATATTTAATTAAGAGATATGTATTATATATTCCATATCTTTTTTCTGTCTTCGAGCGTAATTTTTTTTAACTATTTTGTTTTATATTAAATAGCATATACTTTGTAAACGCTATTTGATATAATTTTAAATTAAATAATATTCGATGTACACTTGCACATAGGTAACATACATAGTTAAATACTTTCTTACCTATGGCCACATTAATTTGATATATCCGAGATTTATACTATTTAGCATTATATTTTTCAAATTGTTTCAGTTCGTTCTTTTCATCATCGCTTGCACATTATCTTTAGCCTTTTCAGCACCCGCTGAAAAGGCGCAAGATTTGGCACCGTCCGAGAAAGAGGATCTACAGACCGCTGCCTCCCATTACGGACATTTTGGAGGTTACGGCTGGGGGGGATATGGCTATGGAGGTCACTTTGGCTATCCTCATTATGGTTATTATGGATATCCTGGCTATGGCTACGGCGGTCTATATGGTGGCTGGCCGTATGGTGGCTACGGACATGGCTATTGGTGGTAAATAACTTTATAGGACCGTTGGTCTCATTCCAAAGAAATAATAAAAATAATACCATAGATTTTGTGATGTTTATGAGGCTTATCTGAAAATATTATTTTAATTGTGATGCATACACTTGAAATTACCCATTTAATATTTAAAGTATGGACACATTATAAAGTAAAAAAATCTTATGAATCATGAATTGTATTTTCTATGTTGTATTATATTCCTTCGTTTAAGATTAATCTGTAAGTAATGCAACATAAATTATCAGTCTTCTTATGTGCTTGCCTTATACTTATAACAAAATATAGGTTTTTTATAATAATAATAAATAGTTTTATATTCTCTACATTTAATATATTGTAAGCTACTTCAACAGCATTTTTTTTCTCATGTACATATATTTATATATATTTATTGCAAAAGAAACTTGTAAAAATTTATAATATATACTTTAGCCTATAATATGTCTCTCTTGTGTGAATGATATTTTAAATAAATTTATGGAAGAGTAAGCGGGAGAATATGAATTGTTTTATTTATCTAGGTTAGTCTTAATAATTAGAAATGACAAAGTAAGTTGTTGTAATCAGTAATAAGAGGTATATAACAAGAAACATATTCTTGTAACATACCTCTGATTATAAAATGATATGAAATCATATCCCAAAAGAAGATGGGTAAATTATATAATATACATATTTGTAAAAAGTCGTAGAACAAATGTTGTTGGGACTGATGTAGAGAGGCAGCCTGCAAGAGGTGGCCAATTAATTAATAACCCTGTATATATAATTATTATCGGATTATTAGTCACGTACTGGTGTCCGTTGTCCTGGAACCGAGTTTATACGTTACATACATAAGAGGTTTTATATACTTAGAAGTATTCATTTATAATTCCTTCCATTTTACTTTTTAATTCCTCTCTTGCTACCCTGTATATTATTTGCTACTTACTGCAATTACTAAGATCGTTACAATCATTGGGTTATATTAAGTACAGTAATAATTTATCCTAAGATAAAATATATGCTTGTACAACCCTGCTATTTTTTTTAAATTTAGAGTTAAATAAATTAGTAGTGGTGAGTTAGAGCCCTCTTTATAACCTCTATATCGTGTCTATGAAACATATAGTTTTAAGAACTGTAGAAGGAAGAAAAAACGTAATAACTTTCAATTATTTTTACGTAATTATTTTATAAATAATTTTTGCTATAACAAAAAAATAATAACTTATTCCACAACTTACTTAGAACTAATGTTGATAGAAGCCTTTATAAGAAAAATAGCAATTAAGCCAATATCGTAAAATGTTTAAAAAAAACAAACACACATTTATAGATGATTGATATTGATGACGATGATGATGTATATCTAAAAATGGTTACGTGGTGGTAATTAACAAAAGATCTGTACACATAAATATTGTAAATTGAAAAACATAATATAATGACACATATAAATATTGTCAATTGAAAAACAAATCGACCTGAAATTTTCCTTTAAACAAATACCAATTGTTATATGATTGGAGAAGCCTTATTATACAAAAAAAAACCTTAAGTATGTAATATGTTTTCTGATGGAAAATAAACTCGTAACGCCTAAATTTCGACTTTAAAAAGATAACAAATCCTTCATGGGCTTCAGTGTACGCATATATATTAAGGTTCCACAAGATATCTTGGATCTTCCTTTTCTTAGTTTTAAATCTAAAATTAAAACCATATTATTAAATCAATCTTATTATAAAATTGAAGAATTTTTGGATGATCGAAATGTATGGAACTTGGGTCGTTGACTCATTTGCAGGGTTGATGTTATAATGTATAAGTCAAACATTGTTTAATTTCATTTAAAAAGAGCAACTGTTGAGTTTCTGGCCAGCTCTTCTCAGCAGAACAGCATTCCGAGCTGGTGGTAGTTTACTCACAGACTGACTATACTGACCAATTTAATGTAATTGACGATTCAAAAGTGCGTGTAAATGCCTACTTGAATAAAGATATTTTGAATTTTTGATGCTTCTTCCAAATAATATTTACAGTTGGTGCTGTTTGATCACTATTGATCTTCGGCTGATGGAGGTAACAATGACTTTTTTCAATGCTTTAAATAGTTTATAAAATGGTTTTTAAGTTATTTATTTAGAAAGATAGGTATGCCCTTTTAAAAAATCAACAAAACAAGTAGGTAATCGAAATGTAATATTTATTGACAATCATCATATATGGGCAGTAAGATAGGTGTAACCATAATTAAATATATTAATTTCTTCAGCAATAACTAGTTGAAAAACATTCCTGTTCTAACATTATAGAACTAAGAAATATAAAAAGCAAATTATAAATACTTATAATTATTAAAAGAAAACATCGACGTTCGTCATAAAAAAAATACATCGCAAATTAATTATTTATTGGCATGCAAGTAGGTACATACACAGACATTATCCTATCTATTAGTAAGAACCCAGATAGTCAAGACGCAATATTAAAGCACATAAAACTTTTAAAGTATAGACTATAGAGGGATAGAAGCTCCTAGGGCAACTATCCTCTCGAATTCGGGACGACAATTGTTTTCGGTGTACTTGAGCGGTGAATACTTACGTTTGAAACTTTAAAAGGTTCGTTGCATCTGCTGTGAATGTATTCAATCATATAAGTGAAGAACGAGTACTGAATAAAACGTTAAACGTTGTGACAGCACAACGGTTAACGTTTTATTCAGGCTGGAGCGTTTAGGGGACGTTAAAAAAAGCATTCGCTGTTTTGTTTTTCGTATTTTTTTTTATTTTTAGAAACGAGACGTTAATCCTTTTGCGGTATCTATCCCTATTTTACCCCGGTTTTACGGTTTTACCCTATACAAAACATTAAAAAATGCCATAATCGAAGTTAATGTTCCGGTAGATAGATGATGCAAATGTCTTTTGTTATAATAGTTAGGATGTTATTTTCATAAAATAAGTTAGAACCTTGTTCATATTTTAGGAAATTAATTTTTATATGATTTGGCATTGTTTATATAGACGCAATATTAAATATTAAGATTAATAAGAAATTCTAATTCTAGATTCATAATTTAAGAAGTTTTATTACCGTTGCCTATGTGGAATAGGAAAAGTATCTGTGTATAATATTATATTGAAGATCCGTATAATGCTAATTTTCTAAAAATGTACTTATTTTCTATTTTGTAAGTATGTACTAATTTTCTATTCTCAAAATTATGTCTAAAGACAAAGATACTTATTTTTGTAACGAGCAGAATAGGTATTAAATAACTAAAATACAATAACATCTTATATATTTTTGTAGTTTTTCTTGTTTATCTTTATAGAATGACAAATTAATCAAAACGTACACGTTGCACGTAATTGAAACTTTTGGGTAACCGTCCTATATATTTAATTAGAAAATATTTATAAGTAGAATTAAATTAGCTTAAGCTTATTAACAACTTAGTTTCTTAAGCAAATCAATTAATAAAATTGTTTGAAGATATATGTATAGTTATTTTGATAAAAGTTAACTCCTTATAATAATATATCAGCATTGTGTATATTCGACGTCTTGCTAGAAGTATTGTATAGTACCTATAACTCCAAAGTAAAATTGAAAACTAAAAATATAAGAGATATTAAGAAATTATGTAACTGTACATACAATTTTTTAAAAATTAATTTGTAACATAGTTTAATATTTATAATATTATGAACATATTTTAATATTTATAATATTCGATTATAGATGCAGTGGAGCAAAAAGAAAGTGTTGTTAATTTATTAATTATTAAAATTAAATGTGTAAAGTAAAATGAAATAATATTTAATATCTAATCGAGAGTCTCAGTCGTCATATCTAAATATTAATTGATTTAAAATTTATGGTGGATACTGACGACCATTTAACAAATTAAGATTTATAAAAATAGACCAAGTGCGAGACGGACTCACGCAGGAGGGATTCCCTACCATATAAGTATAAAAAAAACGGCAAAACAATTACTTTTGTTGTATGGGAGCCACCTCAAATATTTATTTTATTTTGTTTTTACAACAACAGAAATACATAATATATAAAAATTTCAACTATCTAGCTATCACGGTTCGGAGATACAGCCTGGAGATAGACAGACAGTTGAGTCTTAGTAATAGGGTACCGTTTTTACTCTTTGGCCACGGAACCCTAGAAAAGACAAAATGTGTTTTTAATATAAAATACCATTGCGAGAAATAAAAACAATTAAATATAACTTAATTATTATGATATATTGCTTTGGCCTTTCAACACTGAAGAAACCGCTTCAAATATTGCAAACAACTTTGCTCTCAACAAAGAAGGTTATTCATATCATGATTGAGAGGTTACAATAATACACATTAGTAATAATAATAATTTGTAATAATAAATAAGCGGAATTTAAAGTAAGAAAAAAAAATCTAGTTAATAAGTTATTATTCAAGACTAATTTTAGCCTAAACACCTCCATCTCGTCTTACCGTGAACACGATTGCTGCAAAGCATTCGAAACGTCGGGTTAGATTTAAAATGTAAATTTAAAATTTAATTCAATATACGCGAATTAAATCCGTAAAAATAGTTTTATTTCAATTGTAGTACTCGTGAAAAGTGAAAACTCGTTAAATAGACAACGGTTCAAATATTTGGTTGGCAGCCATTTCTTAATTAATTATAGATATTTTTGTTTCTTTATAACATATTAGTATACCTAAGTATCTTTATATGTAAATGAAACATTATTACATTTTCTTTAGAAGGTATATGAAGGGTAAGTAACAGTCGGATAGCAGTTTATAATTTTAATTTACAACGTCTAAAAACTAAATTGACTATCTGTTGGTTAATTTTGTATCAGCAAGCTAAATTTACGTTATACGTAAGTTTCAATCTATAATAAACAAAATGATTTCAATTATTCAGTCCGAGTATTATGAAACAAAAAATAATAATAATTCGGAGAATTTAGCAACGAATCACAAGCACTATTAAATTTAAGTAAATATTTTTTGATAATAATGAGTTCGAGAATAGAGAATAGTAAAAAAAGATATTTAAATATAATCCGGAAAATTTAACGAGTCACAAGCACCATAATTTAACCTCGCTTCCGTAAAGGTCAGATACTGACCTTTTGCTAGTAACAAATTTATTCTCGCCTTGTTAGAATGTTTGTGTTCTCTTAAATCCTAAAGATGACACCTACTACAAAATGGATGTTTATTCTCGAACTGTTCGATATCATAAGCATCTAATGTGATACTGAATCTCTAATGGGATATACAAATTGTATTGCCTGTGTTTGTCACTGAACCGATAAAATGGACTGACTTTGATAATAGGTTTCGTGCATCTAGGTATTTAGTTTAGTTATATAATAGCTACCCGGAGATAACACTGCAATTCGACCATGTTTGTTAATTTTTTCAAAGCAGAACAATATGTGTCGGTCATTCTAGTCTTATTATATGCTTCTTTCGCGAAAATAATAACATAATTTTATGTAACCTGACAATTTTTATTTTCTATAAAACAGTATATTTATACTGCTTACTTTAAAAATACTTTTTTTATCTATAAATAATTAAAAAACAACTGTGACCGCTTAATCACATAGTCGGTATAATGCCCTCGTATTAACTATGTGCCATCTATGTCGCAACTTATCCCAATAATATGAATAATTCAGATATTTATGTTAATATATGTTATATGTAAATATAATGATGACCTGTTGGTGTAGTGGTTAGTGACCCTGACGGAACCAAAGGTTGTGGGTTCGATTCCCACACGGGACAATTATTTGTGTGGTCTAAAGATTGTTGTTCCGAGTCTGGGTGTTTTTTATATCCGTTATTTAAATTTTTAGAAAGCCTAAAATAATTTCTAATGCAAGAACTGTCTTAAGAAATAGATTTCCGATGACAGGTAGAGGTACTCATATTATATAAAATCTTAAAATGTATTTTTTTAACTAAAAGGGTCTTTTAGTAATTATAGACAGACAGGCAAATATTTTATTACGCAAAGCTATTTAAATTTAGCTTTAATGAATTTATATTAAAAATAAATTTATATATTAATATATATATTTGTTTAAAAATAAATTATATCTTGACTCATTACTGAATAGGATATAAAATTTTTAAATCGTGTTGCTTCATTTCGTAATAATTAAATTATTTTTTTGGGGAACAAGTTGATCCGCCTGCCTGTTAAAGGATGTAGATGACCTTAGACAAAGGTCGCGCAATAGGAAATACTCTATAATTCTAATCTATGAGGAAAAAAGTTGTCTATCTAATGTCACTTTAGCTATTAGATCTAGATATCAAAGATGAAATGCATCTAACATTCTCGGCTCTATCTTATGTGGTTGTATGTAAATACGTTACTTAAGGTTTTGCTTCTAATGTGGTTTACCATTGATTACCAGTGATTTATATAATACTAACTATTACCCGCAACTTTGTCTGCGTGGAATTTTTATATACACGTTTGAATCGGATATTGTTCACGATTTTATTGATTTCAATTTCGTTATCGCGGAATATTTTTTTTTTAATAATGAAAGTAGCCCTAATTTTTCCTTATAACATTAGCTGTTTGCCAATGTAAGCTCTTAAAATTGGTTCAACTATTTCAGAAATTACCCGGCACAGACTTAAAAATTTTAAAAATTGGATCCATTTGTGTTAGTACCTGTATACTTTCACATGTATTTAGTAAAAAGCTGTTAATTTGGAATTAGAAATCAGACACTTAGATTTTATTTATATGTATAGATCGATATACCTACTGAAATTTAGCATGTGTTTCTTTAAAAAATAATAAGAACGGTCCTGTTCATGAACCACACTATTAAAATATAATAAGAATAAAAATCTTATACCAATCACTTTACGTAACATATATATAAGGAATTTTTAATTGATTTAAATAACTTAATAAATTACTCGTTAATCGCATTAATTTATAATGTATTCAATTATAACTTGCATATAAAAGATGTATTGGTTTAAGTTTACGTAACGTATCACGTCCTCTTGACTAATTTATAGTCATTATCAATTGCTTCACACACTTTACACATGTGACGGGACATTTAACTTATACAAGTATATAAAATATAAAATACATGAAAATATCTTTATTATTTAAGAGGTATTTTTAAATGTATTATGAAGAGTTATATATCTAATATTTTTAAAGAAAAATGTGAGGTTATTTGTTTCACTTTTAACTACGTCTTATCTATCTATACTAATATTATAAAGCTGAAGAGTTTGTTTGTTTGAACGCACTAATCTCTGGAACTACTGGCCCGAATTGAAAAATTCTTTTTGTGTTGAATAGTCCATTTATTGAGGAAGGCTATAGGGTATATGTCATCTCGCTGTGACTTATAGAAGTCAAGCAGCAATGAAAAATGCTGCAAACCGGGAAAAGGTTTCTCTTTTGAGAGCTTTCCTCGCGTGCGCTGAAGAAACACTAAAAACCGCGCGGACGGAGTTGCGGGCGACCCCTAGTATATTATTTTTAATCCTATATAATAAGTTATTTTTAATCCTAAAAGAAAGGTTCTATTCTCGAGGTCAATCAAAACTTATAAACGATAATCCGAGATAACAGATCACATTTTTAACTATTCAAACCGCTTTAAAACTTAAGTATAATATTTTTATATCAGCTTTCTTGTTAACTTTTAACCTTATACAGCAATTTATATGTTTTTAATTGGAGACGAAACAAAACGCAGACGGTCAACCAGACAGTTTTTAGCGTTGCTATTGGTTAATTGCTGTAGGTATAAACCCTTTTTTTTTTTCATTTGAAAAATGCGTTACGTATCATCCCAGCGGCCAGGAAGGTGATGGCCGAGAGGGTATGTGGGACTACCAGCATCTGTGCAGCATAGATGACGCTACCATTTTTAAGGATACCCACTAAAAAACCAACGGTTGACCTTATCGCCTTAGTGGGACTCCACGGGATCGCTTTCGCACTCACCGTGGCTTTAGGTACAACCCTGAGGAAGAGCGAGGATTGGAAAAGAGAATTGAGAAGGGATTGGACTACCAGCTCTCTCACGCCTCGTACAAAATGCAACAAAAACGGCTTCATTACTTCGATTAACAGTGTGTGGTACTACCCGTTCTTGGCTCCTATACAAGCTGCAGTTTGTTAACTACAGTCAGTCTCTAAGCTTCTAACTGTCTTATATATACTGACTTATTGATTCGTATTAATGTTATCCATAGCTTTATTGGTAAAAATAGCGTTCGGTTTGTTTGATAACTAATTTTTATTCCGTCTATATCTACATTATATTTAACTGTTTATATCTGTTTATTGTTGTAAGAATCATTTCACAATACCAGAGCAGAATACATAGTGATGGTATGTAACACTTAAAGATATTGATTAATTATGTATTGTGCGTAATACGGTTGGCATCACAGATAAAAAACACGTGTCATGATGCTTGATGACATATGCAGCATCCGGATATATTTGACCTTGAATAAGAGTCAATGTCAACATTGTTTGTTTTATTGACCCTTGCTACTGTTACCTGTTAGATTAGGCTCTTTCAAAGTAATGTAAAACTAAGAGGTATATTTTTAAATTACAAGGCAGTTTTATATAAAATAGTTTATCTTACACACTTTTTTAAATAAGATATTTGTGAAATGTTGGTATCCGATTAATTAATATATTAATTAATTTGTATATTATGTTATCTGTTTTATTGTATGAAAACAAAATTACTGAAAGGATTTGATGGAGATAGCTATTTTAGCTAATTTAAAAAACTTTATATTGCCGATATTTCTCTCATCTTCTAGGTTAAAGTTAAACTGGTTTAAATAAATCTGCGATTTATAAAATGACACCAACCATTTATCAGTGGTTTTGTAATCACTAACAGGATGGTATCAATTAACTGTGGAATGCGGCTGTGGTGAGCATCTTGTAAAGAAAAATAATATATTATTTAAAAGAATTAAAGCATGTATAGATTGATCTACAGCCGTTTTTAAACATATGAAACTAGGGTTATCTGCCTTGAGAGTTTACTACGAAAACTACTAGTGAACTACTTACTACAGAATAACTATGTTTAATTCAAGTATTTGAGGATGTTTAAATAATTATGGTCAGTCATTTTAAGCGACTATTTTATGCTACGCTGTGTATTAAAATTTATAAATTAAAATCTGTTCAACTACTTTTGGGGCTGACTGTACTTTACATTTCACACTTCTTAACCTTTAGTATTAAA
The DNA here is from genome assembly GCA_959347355.1 of Napeogenes inachia. Classification (NCBI taxonomy): domain Eukaryota; kingdom Metazoa; phylum Arthropoda; class Insecta; order Lepidoptera; family Nymphalidae; genus Napeogenes; species Napeogenes inachia. Next base: position 13,974,653 of record OY365792.1, read on the forward strand.
TTACAGTAATAATAATAATACAATGTATTGTATATAAATGTGCACATCTTTTATATTGCATACTGAACATTCTCAAGTGGCCTATTCGGCCTCTAGTTATTTCTAAGATTTTTTTTTAAATTTAAATTTAGCGAATGTTTTTTAATCATGTTAAACTTACGGTATTAAAATAAATATGTATAATTTGTTACTAACTAACGCTTTTTATTTTTATGATAGAGGTTATATCTATAAAATGATATTATTTGTATTTATTCATTCAAAGAATGCAATGTCATACACCAGGTCATAATCATTTGAACCTTGAGGGGTTTATTTGACAAACACATCGTAATAACAACCTTCGTTTATAAATTATAATAACAATGACATTAGCATCGAAGTCTTAATTATATTAATTACATTCTACAACTTACTTTACATATTCTATTTTAATTATGAACTCTATAGATAATATGTTTGGTTCAGAGAATCTAATTGTAATGTGAGGTTTTTTAGATGAAATTAACTATATTTTGGAATTATAAAATTGTAATTTCTATACTCGTTTTTGACAAGAAAGGAAAAATAGTTAGAAATTTGATAAAAAAAATGGTTTGGTAAAAGGTTATTCAGCTAAACCACAAAGACCAGGGGCTAGTGGGTGATAGATGAGAAAGTTGCTACGGTTGTATACCCGTCTATAGATTTGAGTTTATTTTAGCTAATTCTTATTGCACTAGGTATAGTGCATTGAAGACGCTCAACAACGCTTTTGTACGCATTTAATCCTACTGACGTGTGACTTCAAACTTTTTGATGATTCTAAATGTAGCTTTTATAATACTTTGTGGCTTCTATTTTAGATAAAGTTTCAATGCTGTATAAATTAATCATTTTATGCATATTTTATAAGTAGATAAAGTTATTTTTAATTATAATATGTTATATAATCATTTAACATTTTAATTATTTAAAATACGTATGGTAATAAAAAAGATAAAAACTTTTGAAGGATAACAAGGATTAGATATTTCTTTTGTTTTTGTCTGTAGAATTCTTTCATTTATCTAGACTGCAGTTGTTCTGAGGATAATAATTGAGATTATTTTATTCATTAATTATAAAAATATTAAGAATACTACTTCTTATGTAACTTTATGAAAAACACATGTAATCAATACGTCATGAGAGGTTTTTTATTAGGTACAACTGTGCGGAGTGATAATTAGGATTCATGACAAAATTACTGATTTCTAATCTTTGGATCTCAATCAATTTGGAAATCTTTGGAATCATAGAAGTTTTTTTGAGCTAAGAATAAAACGAATAAGTACTGTATCGATAGTTTCGTCAAAATGTATTATCACTTACTGATGTTAAATCACTTACCATGGCTATCACGCCAATAAAATCATTAATGATAGTTTGGGTTATAAAATCTGTTAACTTTTAACAAACTTATTATCGTTTTTTTAGACGTTAAATTATATAACTACTCACATCAATGTTGCAACATAAAAAATGTTATCCAAATATAGCTTACAATGTTATATCAATTCGAATTAAATAAAAATGTATACACAATTATAATTTAAGTGTAAGATGACGCTATTAGTTATACAAACTGAAATCATTCAAATTATTTTTATATCCGCTTGGAATTCGTCTTCAGATGTTATCGTTCTGACCTTGTCGCAACTTGGATGGTTGGATACACTAGCTTCATGGCAGATCTATCTTTTTTTTGAATATACATATTATAAAGTTATCTTTTACCGTTATTGACATTATTTTTGTCTAAAATGACCGTTCTTGCATTCAGTTTTTGTACATAAAAGTATACAATTTAAAAGTGTTAAAAGTTAAGGATACTGTAGGAATTATATTTTATATGATATTCACCAGCTAGGGAACAGATCGGCTAAATAACCATCATCTCTGGTCTGTCCATTAAGAACTATTAAAGCTTCGTCTAGCGACTCGGGCATATTGGAAAATTCTAATGCGTTGATCAAAGAAGAATAAATGAGAGTAATGAGAGAGTTAATAAAGAGGTAAGGTAAAGTAGGTACCTAGGTTTTTTATATTAAGTTAATGCTTGCGTACATTTCACCTGATGGAAAGTGGATTACTGCACCTTACTACCTCATAAATGGTAAGGCGCATTAACTTAGTAACCTATTCACTCTTCTCCTAAAGACCCACGTTATATTTGGACGGAAATACCGATGCAGGCAAGCTGTTCCATTCTTTCGCTGTACGAAATATGAAAGACGAAGCAATGCGCTTCTTTCGGACAGGTCGTATTTCCACAACGTAAGGATGGATAAATGTCGTGCGTCGGAACGTCCTATGATGGAAGTGTACGGAGGCACGTATCCTATAGAAAACTGAGAGGCTAGCAATTCTACTCCTGCGTTCAAGGTTATGGAGGTTGGTTTCAATTGATTCAGGGTCGCCTATAAGCCACTTTGTTCGCCTCCCAATAGAGTCCAGAACCACAAGATGAGATAATACAAGTAGCTGTCCCGGTGTAAAGTACTGTCGGACCTTCGCAAGGAACCTAGGTAAAAAAGTGGATTCTTCGGCATATATATAATTATATCAGGAGTAAAGAATTTTACTTCATTAAACACCGATCATTTCAAAGTTCTGATTTACTAACAAAAATATGCAATAGTTAGTAAAAATTATAAAAATAATTTACTAGAGAACTTAATTTTACTCAAAATTATAGAATTTTATTTTCCAAGCACGAAATAGTGTTGTTTTAAAAATATTAGAGCATATCTGGGTGAAGATATTTTAAGGTATATATTTCTTTAAATAAGAATATAAGTATTTTTTGTGCCGATACGGAAATCGAGACGAGAAGTATTTATAAGTTAAAAATTATCTTTAAATTTATTTTATGTAGGAAGTTGTTCTTGTATAAAAGAAATAAAATACATTTTATTTATCGATGGAGACTCGGTTTTGAGATAAATAGCAATATAATAAAAATAATAGAACGATGCGCTCGATATATCCAATTCTAATTATTATTCGAACGTTTGTAAACTAGGTGGCCCTGAATTTAAATGATTCTCTTTCAAAAGCTTTTTAGAGGAAACGATTTTATAAAAGCAGTCTTTGAGCGTTGTTCCACCCACGGGAACAAACGATTTACTGTTTTGCTCTCTATATTAATTAAGATGTTAATTCTATAATAATTACTCTTATAGTCTTAGTTAGATATTGTGTCAAAAGCAAATTAAATATCTGAAAAATATTTTCTTGGTGGTAGATCATAACATCCGGTCGCCGGCAAAGTTACCACCCATCGGGCAGAATCGTGCCGCAAAGCGACCTAGTCGTGTTCCGGCACGTTGCTCGATGAAGCCGTTTATGGGAAATGGGTCTGAACAGTTGCGGTGCGTTGGCGAACCGGTCTGACGTCGGGTTGGTGTTTGTTTTGTCGGGTGTCTAGTCGAGGAGGGTAGCGGGATCCGAAGCGACGGCTTTCCGCTGGCCGCCCGCAGATAGTTGGGGGCCCAATTAGTGGGATAGCCAACCACGAAAGGCTGCCCCGCCAGCTGTGAAAAATCCCAGGGTGGCTCCATCGTGCTGGTTGGCGACCAGACGAGGAGGCCCGATGGCGATCCCTGGGGGGGTTCGGGCGTCCCCGCAGTCTCCAGACTAGCCTCCCAGTGGCAAGACATCACCAATTTCGACGTCGGGTTCGATACGTGCCGTCTCGTTCAACTGCCATTTCCCATCCCTATTCACTTTTATATATATTTTTTTTTTTATGAAAAAGTTAAGAAAAAGGAACAAGGTTACACAGCGGTTGCACTCCTCCTCATATAAAGTGCACCTCACTAATATCAGGGGTTTGCACTCAAATCTTTTAGCTGTCCACCACCACCTGGAGACAGAGCAGCCGCACTTGCTCTTTTTGACGGAGACGCAGATACAATGTCCTTTGAGCGCTGCATACTTGGATTATCCCGGTTACTCGTTAGAGCACAACTTTCGCTCACGGGCCGGAGTCAGTGTGTACGCGCGGAACGACCTCTGTGTTCAGCGTCTCCGTCACCTTGAAGACCCCACTTTTTCTTCCCTATGGGTTTTAGTGGACACAGGAAACGAAAAAATCCTGTATTCCTGTGTCTACCGTTCGCACAGCGGTGACCAGGAGACAACTCGTTTATTTGAGTATCTCAGTGAGGCTGCAGATATGGCTCTGTATCAGTACCCTTTGGCGCAGCTCGTCTTTCTGGGGGACTTTAATGCCTGTCATCAGGACTGGCTGTTCCCGTACCAGAAGACCGACCATGCTGGAAGAGAAGCGCGGAACTTTGCGTTGTCCTTGGACCTCTTTCAGCTGGTGAGGCAAGCGACAAGGGTACCAGATGTGGTAGGCCATACAGCCAATTGCCTGGACCTTCTGCTGACAACTGATCCGGACAGGTATCGTGTAGAGGTCACGTCCCCCTTGGGAACCTCCGATCACTGTCTGGTGAAATCTGTATTTACATATTCCCCACCAGCTTTCGAACCACATGGTGTTAGGCGAGTATGGAAATACAAGTCAGCAGATTGGGATGAGATGCGGCACTTTTTTGCGTCTTATCCTTGGCGGCAGGTCTGCTTCTCTTCTTTGGATCCGTCGAGTTGCGCGGATGCTATAACCGATGTGGTGCATCAGGCAATGGAGTATTTTATTCCTTTTGCTGACGTACCCATCGGTGGCAAAGCTCGCCCATGGTTTAATGCCGAATGTCGTCATGCACATGACCGAAAACATTCGGCATACCTCATTTGGGCTGATGCTCGAAGCCGCAAAACTCCGGATGTAAGTACAAAGAAGAGAGCCTTTAACCAAGCTGCCAAGTCCTATAAAAAGGCATTGCGGAAGGCTCGTCTTGATCGGATCGTTAAGAATGGCGAAAAGCTCTCTGTCAGACCAACTGGCAGTCGAGCTTTCTGGTCTCTTGCCAAAGCGATCGAGTCGAACTTCTGCCAACCCTCACTGCCTGCTCTGCTGAAGCCTGATGGATCCCTGGCCCACACAGCAACAGAGAAAGCGAATGTATTTGCTTCTCTGTTTGCTGAGAATTCGCATCTAGACACTGGCAATGCTTCTCCAGAACATCTTCCTCACTGCGGTATTTCGATGCCTGAAATCCGCATCACTAACAGAGAGGTATGGAGAACATTGTGTCGTTTAGATGTGAATAAAGCCAGTGGTCCTGATGGTATACCAGCCATTCTGCTCAAGACATGTGCAGCTGAGTTGTCTCCTGTATTGACACGTCTGTATCGCCTCTCTTTCAAGACTGGAAAAGTGCCGGAATCCTGGAAGCTTGCCAACGTGCAACCCGTGCCCAAAAAAGGCAGCCGTGCCGATCCTGCCAATTATAGGCCCATTTCAATCACCTCCATACTCTGCAAGACTATGGAGCGTGTATTGAACTCGCGGCTTCTAGCGTACGTAGAAGGTAACGATCTCCTCAGTGACCGACAGTACGGATTTCGCCGAAATAGGTCCACTGGGGACCTTCTAGCGTACGCAACACACATTTTAGGCGAAGCCATCGAGAGGAACGGAGAAGCGGTCGCCGTCTCTCTGGACGTCTCGAAGGCTTTTGACAGGGTCTGGCATGTGAGCCTTTTAAGCAAGCTTTCAGCGTACGGTATATCTCCTGGTCTGATTGGCTGGATAACGGACTTTTTGAGCCGGAGATCTCTCCGTGTTGTTGTCGACGGGTGTTCTTCGGAACCCTTGACAATAAATTCCGGAGTACCTCAGGGGTCCGTTCTTTCTGCAACTCTTTTTCTGCTGCACATTAACGATCTGCTGAAGCCCGGTATCTATGGGTATGCAGACGACAGCACAGTTGTAGAAAGATATCTGCCAAGTTCTCGGGCTAGTAGAGATGAAGTACAATCTGAAAGAGAAGCCATGGTGCAACGTTTGAATGACAAACTTCAGGCAGTCTCCGCATGGGGCAATGCCAATCTTGTCAAATTCAACGCCACCAAAACGCAGACGTGTTTGTTCACCGCCAAAAGGAGCCCCTTCACCTTGGCTCCTACTTTCCAGAATGTATCCTTGGAATACAGTGACTGGCTTGAGTTGTTAGGCTTTGAGATCTCCTCGAACCTCAACTTTGGTCGGTACATTGAGTCCAGAGCAAGAGCAGCTGCTGGAAAGCTTGCCGTACTTGCGAAGGTGCGACAGTACTTTACACCGGGACAGCTTCTTGTATTATACAAAGCACAGATCCGGTCGTGTGTAGAGTATTGTGGCCACATATTTGCTGGTGCCGCAAAGACTCATCTTGCGGTTCTGGACTCAATTGAGAGGCGAGCAAAGAGGCTTATTGGCGACCCTAAATTGGTTGACGCCAAACTCCACAGCCTTGAACACAGGCGTAGAATTGCTAGCCTCTCAGTATTCTATAGGATACATTTTGGTGAGTGTGCGCAGGAATTGCACGACCTAATTCCCCCATCCCCCTTCCATCACCGGACGACCCGACGCACGGCAGGTTTTCATCCTTTTGTTGTGGACATTCCACCTGTCCGAACGAAGCGCTATGCTTCATCTTTTTTAGTGCGTACAGCGAAGGACTGGAACAATCTGCCGGCGTCGGTATTTCCGGAAAAATATAATGTGGGTGTCTTCAAGAGGAGAGTGAATAGGCTTCTAGGTTAATGCGCTTTACCACCTAAGACTACATTTCACTTTCCATCAGGTGGAATGTAGTCAAGCATTAACCTAGTTTTGTATAAAAAAAAAAAAAAGAACAGACATTATACATACCTCCTTACTAAACATGTTAGGAGTTGTTCTTCAGTTATAGCATGCAAACGGATTAAAGTCTTTGATAAAGGTAAATGACAAAGGTTTTACAAATTTTATTAAACATTTTTAGAAATCAATAAAATATCGTAACTGGTTTAAAAATAAGCACACGACAGATCTTTGATTGTAAATTAAAAAGTGTGGCACCAACAATTCTTTTAAATTTTTGTAGGTTTTTATTTAAATAAATGTATACATGTATTCAAATCTACACTTATTATAAGAAATTAAATATGATGTTAGAGATATTATATAACATCATACATTGTCTGTCCATGTATCACGCTAATACAGATTATTGATTTCGATAGGTTATAGCGTGTTGTCATAGTTTCCCCGATGTTGAAGTCTAAACTATTAGGGAATAAAAAAGTTACGAAGAACTCAAAAATGATATGGGCAGAAAAAAGTCGCTGGTACAAAACAAATTTTATCCTTGAAGTCTTTTGGTTTCCTAGTATTTATACATCGAATTTATGTTAACGTGCCGTATGTAGCATCGTGATTGGTCCAGTACCCATGTCAGAACAGCTTACCGTGACATTGACAGTTTTAGTGTATTAGTGGGCATGATCAAGGGTCCTTTTTAAACCCTTATCTCTTCCTTTTGTTAATAAATGATGTTTTCAAAAATACAGGTAGGGGCCCGTGGTTTATGCTGTTTTTTGACGATATTGTTCTTGTGAGGATATTTTTGAGGTCTAAAGCAGACTGAAACAATAACAAAAAAAATAGGAGTTTGCCTGAAAATTAGAAAACTTGATTTGATAATATTTTGATATAAGTTATTTAGGGCGTATATACGTTTAATTAAAAAAATATTTTATTACTAAACACATAAAAGGAATTATTATGTGGCATTGTATAGGTCAAAGACAATTAAAACAATTAAATTTAATCCCAAGAATATATTTATTTTTACTTATGTAATTTATTTGTTTAATATTAAAAGATGAAGGATTTTTGTTAATATTTTTGTTTTATTATTCTATTCCAATCAATTTAACGACTTACCTAAAATTGTGATGACAAATTAATTGCGGTTTTACGATATATAAAATAAAAATATATAATTAATGTGTTAGTATTTATTTTAACAGCATTTATGCTTGTAGTCTAACCAAAATAGGTAAACAGTTAGTTGTAAAAACCCTTAAAAACTCCTGATTAAAATCCTTATTACCAAAAAAAAGAATGTAAGTATAAAGAGACAGTATGAAAGATCGATTATGAAAATTTTAATAAAAATACTAATAATTTACATATTTTTTGCCAAATTTATTTAATTACTTCAATTAGAATTTCTTTCAATTGAGCAGAGTTGACTTAAAGTTACACTCAGCCCCTCGAGGTCTGGGCAGCGTTTAAGTTGTTTGAGCAGGGTTGCTATTAAATACTTACTTCAAAAAATAAAAATGAAAAATGAAAATGAAATAAACAAGTTGTTTGAATCTTTAACCAATTATAAGTTAAGTATGATAATATTTAAGTAATTGGCTTTAAATATTTTGAGCATAACTTAGTTTGTGCCACGTCTCCGGAAACTTCAAAAGTCGTTTGGAGTACCTGTCCATCTGTCAACCTGTTATACCACTGATATATTGTGGTGTAGAAAAACATTATATGACTTTGAGCTAATTTATAAAAAGCCAAAACAAAAAATATACATACCTTTATTTATTTTATTTATTTATTTATATCTTTTCCACTTAGAATCATAATCAGTGATCACTTGTGTACGTCAACATGGATGTTTCAGGAGGACCGGCCTATTACGATACCAGATTTATTGTAAAAAGACCTTCTGTAAAAGCAGATTTCTATCTTAATGTTAAAACTATGACTGTTCCACACAACAAACTCAGCCGGATATATTTTTTGTTATAGTGATCACTGTTTCACAAACGTCAATCTTAAAAGCAATTTTAGAACAACTAGAACCGTCGCAATCAATCGGAAATGAAGCCTAATGATTTCAGGCAACGAAAATGGAATAACAATAACAGTAAAAAAATACAAAAAATCTCCAGCCTGCCACACAACTTGTCACCGTAAGCAGCACTCGTTCACGAGCATAACACAAGAGATACTTATTGCTGCTATTCCAAAGTTAAATCCCTTTTTGAGTAGACCAATTTGATTAATGGAATTTAACTTTGAGACTGTCACTCTTATAACACGTTGTAAAATAAAAAATATTTTCTAGAAACTGTCAATAACTTTGTAAATTTACCGGGCTTCCTTGATCTTTATATAAAAGTTAATTAATTGACAATTGTGTTTTTTGTTAGGGTGGTACTACCACGAGCTTACTTATACTTGTATGGCTATATTTATTGGTCTACAGTTAGCCACTCACAGTTTTAACTTAAACCTGTCAAAATAAAAAATTCTTGTTCCAAGAATACTAAAATGAATCCGTAATGTTTCATACGTTATCATAGTTTATTCTTTTCATTAAAATTTTATAAAAAAAGACGATCATTAGAGCCAATTCAAGATTCTTTTCGTTAAACATGGTTTCCTTGAGGAAAATAAATTGTTTTTCTACAACTCTTAGGTTAGTTACTTTATTTTGAACTTTATACTTGCAGTCATAGAGTTCACAAAGTAGTTTCACCTTTCACTGACATCTTCGATGATCATTATAATCCTATATAGGAATGTCTTTAGATGTCACAAATAATAGCGCTATGTTAGGTATTGAATAATTCGATAATACACTCGTGAATCCCATTGTATTCATATTTATTAACGCTGGTGTATAAATAACATTTATAGTTATTTGAATTGATATTCAGTCAGGAACATTAATATTTGTCAATTATCCGACCATTATTGAATATGCTGAATATCTCTGTCTGTTAATTAAGGTTATAACATATTACATTTCTTCTAATTCCAAGTTTAGACTAGGCGAGGATTTACAGTTATTTCAAATAATAATCACTGGCTCAACATTTTAATTAAGCAACTGGTGTTGGTAGCCTAATCTTAGATACATATTTGTGGTAAATCTTGCATAATTGCTGTTACATTACCACCTATAAATAATTGTGGACATAAATGTTTGTTGACAGCACGCATCTGCTCCTTGTACTAATAAGCCAGTAAGCCAGGCAGCAAATTATTTTCGTTTACACTGTTTTAAGAGCAAATTTGTCGAGGTTTTGAAAATGGAACATTTTATTAGAAATATATTTTTGCTTTTAATATTCTATTGCTCGATGCTAGAAACAAATACCTACAATTTTTACTACTATCTAAGGTTATGCTTATGATAATATCTATCATGTTATCATAATATAGTTAATTCTTAATTATACGAACTTTTTTTTGTATTTTCATTGGTGTTATCTATTAACAACATGGAAATTCTAACTAAACTCTTTAGTATTCATGACAGAGCCATAAAAAAAAACCTATCGCAATATCATTTGGCAACTCAGAGCGGTTTGGGTGACAAATGAGTATAGAAGTATTCATTAGGAAAATTATTTTTAGTCAATATTACTTAATTTTTGTATATCAAATACCAACTGTCTATGTGAATTGTCGTAACTTATTTCACCATTAATTAGTCCTGGACAGACGTAACCATCATTTGTTTCTATTACTTTATTCGTTTTGAACTGTGTGAGTTATATACTATATAATGTATTTGAGTGCCAAGACATAAAAAGCCAGCGCAGGATCTCTAGTAACAAAAGAAGTGACTTTGAAGAGGCCATGTATCGTACGAACCCATTTTACCAATCTTCTAAAAGTATTCTGCTATATTTTTGTATTACTTGCTTATACGCAAATGGAGAGAGAGAGAGATTGTCTAAGCATCTTTAATAATAGTTAGTTTTATTTTATTTAATACAGAATATGCTAAACTTACGGTTTTTAAAAAATACGAGTTATTCGTTGGCCACGTATATAAATGTTACCAAAAAAAGTAGAGGCAGAATGTACCTATATCTGATTGTTAAAATGGATAAGACAGTTTTTAAGTAAATGAGAATTGAGTAAAAGAAAAAGGTAAAAGAAGATCATTGTTCTTGCAAGCCCTCAAGGTACACTGAAAAAAAATGTTGTTTTGTTTCTATTATCAAAAGTTTGGTTTTCAAACATTATCGACTTAAACAAGGACATTATTCTTAGTTATTGATAATTAAATAATAGCTTTTTGTTATATAATACAATTATAACAAAATGCATAACACTTTTGTAGAGCAAGGATTTTAGAATAAAAAATGTATAAAATTAACAAGAATCTTTTATTCATAGCTTGCTTATGTTAATACAATTATTTAAGACGCAAAGGTTTTATATCTTAAGTAATATTATTTATGCAAATGTATTTATTTTTGTTTTTTTTATTCTCACGCTTTAACCACCCAACGGATCGCATGGAAATATTGAACACACGACTGACATAGATACAAAATAGGACTAACAGTACATTTCATAAAAAAAAACGATCAAGGAGGATAGATGACTTTGTCTGTAAATTACTCTGCTAACCTCCTTTTTTACCTCATCTTAGCGAACGAATCCACTGAGAAAAGTTAGTCTTTAACATATCTAAATCTTCCGAAAACACTTGATGCTAATTTAAAAAAAAAAACATTCAGAAGATTTCTTTTCTCAGAATATATTTAAAAACTTCCGAATTAATTTCCATAGGAATGATACTTCTAAATTAAAATGTGGCCAGGACAGAAAAAATAAAATAATGGTATGCATTAACCCTGATCTTATTTTTGTTAAGTTAGGGTTCCGTACAAAGCCCTAGTCTTGTCTCTCTTTTCTTCTCAATTTTTTCTGACGTAACTGTATACTTTTGTGAATTTATTAAATGAAAAACGTTGAAAAAATTGTGTCCCACAAAATTTATAAATTCCATTTTTTGATAGATATACAAAGTTTAAATATTTGCCAGACAAGACAGTTTAGATTTCTATGATAATCTTTGATCAACATGAAGGTGATTAATTTTAATGGTGCTTATTAACTCTGTACTAACTATTCTCTAAGCATATATAATCTCTCTTGAAAATAACTAATTCATTATTCAGTTCATTACAGTTTCGGATGCGAAAATAAACGAAAGATAGATATATTTGTTAAAATTAAACAGACGGAACCCCCATCTTCAAGGCAAATTAGTTGTTAACTGACTTTAATAAAATGTGCATTGTTAGTTAACATTGACATAATATTATGCGAACTAATGTGTCATTTATAATAACGGGGTATTCTTATTATAATAATAAATATATTTAATTATTTTAAAGTTTTTTTTATAAAACTTAATGACTTGTATTATGCTTGGATAAAACCCTCATAGCTATTCAGAGCTCTTAGTATTATAGTAATGTACATTTATAAGGTACGTACCTAAGATTAATTTTATTACAAGCTCAATTTAAATTTAACTAAAACTATAAACATATCACGGTTTTTTAAACTAACTTTTTGGAAGTTGTTTGAGACAAAAAATCAAAAACCTAACTTAATGGTCACATACAATTATAATTACTATACAGATACTACTGAAATAATATAAAACATAGAAATATGTTTGTGTGTTTCAAAAAGTGCTGATAAACTTTTGTAGTAATCTTTAATATTGATACAAGTACAACCATTATTACATAAGGCAACCTTCACACAAAGTGATAATATTAAGCTATATTAAGTTATACTAACTAATGGCCTGTACCGTTTGAACTTGACACACGAGCTATAAATAAATATAAATATAATAAAATATACATTTTCATTTAAAAGATATATATTATATATTTTTATGTAAACCTATTATCTTTAATGCTTTTTACTTAATTTTAGTGAGGTCATTGGTTGTCATGGAAGGACGATCATTTAGACCCTAGTTTAGAGACTGGTTGGCATAGGTTTTTTTATCTTTCCCTAGGTTCAAAATACATAATATCAAATGAAAATTAAATAACAATAAGTTCATAATTTCAATCATAATTATTTTTATTTACAAATTTATACACGTGTACAAGTATACATTTACTAATAGATATATTCACATGTTTTTATATCTAGAAACAAATAATTGTAGCATGTATAATAAACTTATTTTATTAAATTATTCAATATTTATCGTCCTTATATTTTTTTATGTCAAAGAAATTGATGTGAGGTTAATTAAATCTTTGATATGTATAGTTAATATATTATTAATACGTGTCTATATGCCTAAAAATATATTTGTATGGTATATTTAATTAATGAGATAAATATACTCGTAATATAACAGTTGTGATTGTTTTTATTATGTACAAAATTATAAGACTGCTATTGGCCTATTTATTGGTGAAGGACATTACAAGGGAATATATATACATACATATTAAAAAATATATAAAAATGTACGAGTATAGTTATGTAAATAAAATTAAGCAAATTGATATTGCTGAATTTCACAATAGATTGTAAACAATTTTAATTGTAACATTAGAAGTGTGGCTTTAATTTATAATTAAATGAGCGAAAAACAACAGATAATGAAAAGTTCCCAGCAAGCAGGTTTCTTCAAAAAGCAGGTGCGACAAAAACGAATATTTCTATGTAACAAGGATTTCCTTTATCAAGCAACATCATGCAATTAATTTATTTATTTGAATTATTAGATTTTAGGAACTTCACCTGTGACCTTTACGTCACAATTAGGTCATTTTTAAATCATCAATACTTGGACAAGTATATTACATATTCTTGAAGGACTCGAAAGTATAAACAAAAGGTAATTTTTGCTTTAATGTTTCACACAGCTCAATTTGGCGCGCAAAGCTATATATGTTAGCGAAGATGCGCGCGCAGGTCATACGTGTGTGCGCACGCGCATAGTTTGTTTGTGATATGCAGTGAGTGCTTGGACAGCTCGGAACATGGTGAGCTTATTTTATATTGTGTTTTATTAGTGCTAGTGTCCCTTAGTTGATTATTTATGTGATTTACATGGTGGAAAATTTATATTATTCAAATCATCATACGGAAAAAATACTTGAAATTCAACTTAAGAATGTACATTTCTAATATGTATTCAAAGAATATTTTTTTTCTTTGAATACATATTAGAAATGTACAAGAATTTATCAAGTATTTAATTTGTAAAAATAACAAATAAAATAAAATTGGGAAATGTATGTCTATTCTATAATCTTCGCTGAATATTCAAAGATTGATATCAAGAGAATACAACCTATAATACATAAATAAATACCACGAAAGCTATGAAACATTTTTTATATATATTCGTAAATATTATTTTCAATTTCATTCAAATACAAAATAGTAATATATTTTGTCTGTACGTCCTTAATAATGCACATGCTATTGGTAAACCTCATTAGGTAATTATTAAAACTTGATGTAAAGCCTGATTTACCGTAAATTTTAATACCTCCAACCTGAAGTACAATCACGTATTCGAACTTGGGTCAACAAATTGCGGTTTATCTCTCACCGCAGTCATCTCTACATAAATATAATTCGGTAGTTTGCAATATTCTATTTCCATATTCGGTGTTTTCGCCTACATTACAAACATTAATCCAGATACCCATATTAGGTCTAAGAAATATATTCAAAATTTGTTATTCGTTTTTTTATTTATATTGTCTCATCGATTATATATTAAAATGTTGTTTGAATTGAATTTAATTTCTCACGTCTTTATTTATTAAAATAAATGACAATATGGCGTCAATTATTTAATATATAAATAATTTAATATATTGATTTGGTATCGATATATTTTTATATCTTTATACTTATAAGCGTATTTTTATGAGGTTTTTAGGGCATTAGGAAGCTTACATTCTTGGATCTTATGTAACGATACTTGCAGGGCTATGCATGGCCCTTTAAATGTAAGCGACTTTGTCTTATTATGTACATATGTAGTGCTGAATTCGTTTTACTTGACGTAATATAGGATGTCGCTAAGAAATATTTGCTTTGTCTATATTGAGAATTGTTGAAACGTGTTTATGAAACTGGAGGATTTTCTGTTAGCAAAGAATTTTGTAACGTATATATAGAGTATTATGTTACAAATTCGTTTACTTTATTGTTGATTCTAATAATAATCAAAAATTTTGAATTCAAATATGGTTGGAATTGACCATTAAGTCAGGTATTTTATTAAAATGTTCTAATATTAATTCAGTGTTATATATATATATATATATATATATATATATATATATATATATATAACACTGAATTAATATATATATATATATATAGAAGCAAAAATAAACTAAAGCTTTAGGGCTATAAACGAAAACCAATACGATATCAATGTTGGAAAATATCTATCTACATGTATGCCACGTATGCCATGTTAAGTTTATTTAAATTTATATAAATATAGAATGAAAAATAAACCGATACGGGTAGGGATTTGTTTGCATATCGTATAGCGATACGGTAGCTTAGTTGGTAGAGCGACGGGACGGTTTCCCAGTAGTCGCGGGTTCGAATCCCTGCCCGTATAGGTTTATTTTTCGTTCTATATTTATATAAATTTCAATACGATATCAATTAATCCTACCATTAGCTTTTTGAATCCGAATTATTTTAACTTTCTGTAAGGACTCCATTATATATAGATATTCTAGTCAATAATAAAATTGAGTGATACGTTTTTTATGTCAAAATAGAGAGTAAAAAGACTTAATGAAAAAGAGTAAAAAATCTCTGAGAAGATTTTTTAGCAAATAAAGATACAGTTACTTAAGTAATAAATACGTCGCAGATTTAACTCAACCATGGAACTATAGTTTTATTTTCAGTAACTTGTACGAGTTTTGACGTTATAAAAACTAATCATTTTATAAATCATCATAAATAACTAACGATAAATATAATTTTTAACAGATTATTTATATATTTTGATGCCCAGAGTGTATAATAATTCTATGTTTTAAACTGTCATAATATTTGGTAAACTGTCATAGTTTTTGTTACGTCCAAGTCATACTGCTGGTACTACAAGTACAGGTACAAGTACAATTCTTATCTAGACGGACGTACTTAATTCATATTCAAATATGCTTTGACTCATACGCGCCAACAATAGCTCTTTACACCTGGAAATCACGGAATAAAATAGATTCTATGCATCTTAATTACGTTATTCTTATAAACTATTTCCGTTACTTACAAGTAATTTACATGTTTTATAAAAAAATATTATTACTTATTAGTCTCATTGTCTAAATTTTTATGATGGAATTTTTAGACTGAACAAGTTACATGAATTTTATTTGGATAAAGATAACTATTTAAAATGTTGATTTAAAATTACTGTTAACATCTCGCAAGCCAGTGGTTCCTCCAGATGTTATAAGTTGTTCTGATGTCAGTTACATAATAAAAATGCCTTAATAACATCGACGAGGTTATTGAAATTGTTTTAAATGAAACTCTCAGTGACAGGTAAATGATGACCTGTAAATTATCACATAAAATATATTCATTACGAAAAAAGAAACGTACTTTAACAGACCGCATTATCAAAAAATGTCAGTCTGTTCGAATCTGGTTATAGACCAAGCATGTGAAATATATATTAAAAAACTAAATTATATAACTTTAGTTACTTTTAACTAACTTAAAAAAAATTAAAACACTTAAAATTAAATATAAATAATGAAAATGAGTATAAGGACCAAAGGTAATTGATAATTAGAATCAAAGTACGTATATGAATAGGGTTAAATTTTTCTCATTGTTTTAATACATTTTTTGATATTTTTATTATAACAAGACTCTATCTAAAATCAGAAAAATTATAAATTAACTTGTATATAACAATTAAAATCCAGATATGCATATAAATAAAAATATACAAAAATTTTGTATTTCGATCCTAGCCACAAAAATTACGAATGTAGTGAAAAATTTTAATTAATAATGAATTAACAAATATCAAAACAAATAGCTTTTTAAATCATAGTTAAATAAAATTTTATTGTAAAGAATATAAATCAAGAATTTTTTTTTTTATTATATTTAATATATTTTATAAATAAAGCAAAGGCATAATGAACATAATATAACTATGTATTATAAATACGATCCTTACTTCACTTTTACGAAAGACACTTTCTTACAAAAAGTAACTTTAATTATGAAGTAAGAGCCTTCATCTGTCATGCAAGAATTAAATTAAAACCTATAATCGAGTATATAAGAAGATATAATATGAAAGCTGAAGAGAACACTGAAGATGATACATGAAGCAACGGTTCGAGGTAAGGTTAGAGAAAATAATGTTGCCAGTTATTAAACACCGTTTCATAAATTAATTATCAATCCAATTATTCGAGAGAAGATTATATTTAATAAAGTTTATTGCTTTTATTATTTTGGGTACGACCTTTATGAATACATAATATAAATATTTTTTTCAATGAATTTGTGATAATAAAATATTTAAATGTGTGTATGGAGTCACGTTTTATAATATTTTTTTTTCTTCGTACTCGATAATATTTTGGGCAAAAACGAGCAATAAATGTGGGTAAGAGAATTCCGTTTGTAAATGTCAATCAAATATGTGTAGGTGACCTTTAGTGACCAGTTGGCTAATATAAGGTTGCGTCTTACTTCAGGTTACATCGACGCTGTGTTGATATCAAATGTTATGTTATCCAATGATAGTCATTTTATAATCAAACAGGATAAAGATCTCAAATTTGATAGATTAGAATAGGTTTTGGATTTTTGAATACTGAATATCATAAAATACTGATAGTAATTAAAAGCCTTAAATAAAATGGAATGGAAATATATTGAGTATATAATTTTTTAAGATAAAGAAGATAAATAATTGCAAATTTATACAAAATAATTTTTGTATATTGTTTATTTTTTTTTTAATACTTGATAATGTACCTTTGATTGTAGCAAAAACTATGTTCCATGGAATTTATATGATATAAAAATAATTGCAAACATAAATTAACAATATATCTTACGTAAATTGGATGGCAATTGCTTCATTAAAAAACTAATCTTCTCAAGTATTCATCTTGAATGAAATAATTAAGACGTGTTTTATTTGAGGTCAATGTTAACAAATAATGTATATTTGAATAGGTTTTAATATAATTATATCGATATTAATAATATTAAAAATACATTTAAGTACTTTAATGCGATACTTTAAGGTCATTTTTTTACATTAGATTCTTTCTTAATATCTAGACTATAAAATCTTGTTGTATTTTTGTTTAATCAAAAAATAAATGTTCTGTAAAATTTTGGAAGCAAAATAAAGATATTTTCTTATTTATTACTTTCCTATTCCAAACGACGTTGTAGAGATCAGTCCTCACTTATGATTAGATATTAATTGTTTTTACTTAGATAATGTGCAAATAACCCATAGCTTAGAAGGAAAAAGGTATTTGAAATCAGAGACGTATCTGTATATTTATAAATTATCTTTGTCAGTGTGTGTGTGTTATGCTTATTAAAAGAAAAGTTATATAACAATAACTGTGTTATATATGTCATTGCTAATTAATTCACAAATATGTTTTAGGTATTTGCTATGATAGTCACTCACACATTAGATACTATACGCGTAGTAAAATAACAATACAAAAACAATGCCCTGTTGGAGAATTTAACGCTGCTGTAAGAAAGTTACGAGCGAGATTATTTCCAAAAAATATGACACCTATATAATAATAATAATATCACAGGACAAATCACATAAATTGATCTAACCCCTAAGTAAGCAAATTATTTGCTTGTGTTAATGATGTTAGACAACGATACAAATACATAGAAATACACATTATAAATATTTTGAATATATTTAATAAACGACCATACCCAGAAATACAGATATCTATGCTCATCACATACATGTTTATCCCTATCGGGAATCGAACCCGAGCCCCATTGCTACGCTATACGTTAGACATTTGCGCTAACCACTCGACCATTGGGGCTGTTAAATATATTACATACATATCAGCTAGTTATAAATCAAACACTTTCCGATTCAAAGCACAAAGAACATCGTTTGTTTGGAAAACAATCATTCTATATCACCTACAGATCAGACCAGGCTTTACTCAGTGGATGTAACAGACAATAGTATTACAACATCACCTCATTTATTGTTTGTTTATGATTTATAGATGATACCAAATAATGACCCATTCAATACTGAGATGACTCATTTTTTAATATTCGAAGCATTATTTATTATGTTAATATATGTACCATTAATTTTTAATTTATTATCATGTTTATATTATTATAAAATAACATGTAATATAAAATTAAATATAAATTTTTTTGCTAACAAACGCATTTAATTGACTTTGTAGTTAAAATATTCTTAATAGTTACGCACCTTGGATATGACAGCTGATTGATATGAAAATAACTTTGTTAAATATTCAAAGATGGCCGATGAAGTCGTTAACATATAAAATTATTATTACCGCTTACATTATGTCAAAGAATGACATATTTTTACATATATTATAGATGATAGGCCGTTACTGTTTAAACTTTTATTAATAGTCTCCCGGTGGCTAGAATTGGACCCAAAATTTAGGTTTTAATGTGTATGAGCATTTAAACGAACACATCTAGGCACATACATATATGTTTTGTTTCTATTCTATTACGTCATCAATTATTTGACTAGACATTAACAGTGTCAACTTAAACAATAAAAGAATGTGTGTGTTATGTTTTGCATCGTAGTGTGGGTAATTATTTTTTATTAATTCAATGTATTGTTGTATAAATATTAGTTTTTGCACTTCTTCTTAATATAAAGTTAATGTGTGTCAAATTGCAAACCCCTTCGTCCAAGAATAATTAATAAAAGCGATAGGTCTAATGAGCAAAAGTAAATAAAAAATATAGTTAAAGCTCAATATTTCGCAATAAAAAAAACGATGGGCTAAATTTATTTATTTATTATTATTTTATAATATTATTATTTAATAAGTTTACTATCATTAAACGTAATATGAATTTTATAAACATTCAAAGTAATTGTAAAACTGTAATAGGTACCCATGTATTTTAAATATTTTATATGTTTATAAGTTGTAATTGTAGTATATAATGTTAATCGTAAGCAGTCCTAATGATCACGTGAAGTCTGAGCATGAAGGGAATCTATTGTTTGAACAAAAATAATTATATTCTTCGAGAGGTTATAATATTTATATAGCAATTAAAAATACATTCAATTGTAGTTGTTAGCCATTCCTTTTATAGAGGTTCTATATTATTATTAGTTGTAAGTCATTCCTTTTATGGAGATTCTATATTATTATTAGGTTCTCCTGTATTATTATTATAGAAATAACTTAGAATAGTTCTTAATTGATATTGTATCAAAATTAGCATTGACGTAAATATTGTACATTTTAAGTATGTCTCTGAATATATAGGTTGCTTATTAAACGTCTCAAATTATTTATAATCAATATTTAATTCCTTGATAACATTATATAAAAGGCAATTAAGGCAATTTATATTTTCCATAACAATTATAAAATGTATGAGACGGGAAAATACATTTCGCAATAAGAAGAAACTCGTTGATGTCTTTTGTATGACGCATCATATTTATGTTATCAATATAAACATGCTTCTTTAAAAATTCATTAAAACCATGTTTTCACTTATTGTTACATTTTTAAAATATTAAAAAAGCATCAGTTAAATATGACGTTATCAAAGGAAGGGTATTTTTTTCTATAATCACTTAATATTATAGTCATTTGATTGACAACGCAACCTCATTTACCAAAAATGTATGCATAAAAGTTTTTGCTTGTTACTTCTGTAAATTCCTTATCATACTGGTCCAGTATTATTCGAACCCTACCATATACGACGCAGCATAATAATTAGAGGTGAAGCTTCCAAGCTTACGCAAGGCCCTTATGTTTAACATTGCGACACTAACCACACGAAACCTTGACTCTTAGACCAAACAAGTGAGAAATGTCAACCTATCATCAACTATGCAATCTCATAGTTATATTAAACTAAAAATCATTAATTATATCTTCTATACATAGAGCACAATGATTCCTTAACTTTTCAATAAAAAAATCAATCAACAACTTTTTATAAATATCGACATAATAATAAATGACTTTTAAATTTAAGAGCAATTTCATATAAATATAAAAATCTGTAATTTATTTAAGCCTACTCAGTTATAAGAGTATTCTGTAAATAAATTACAACAGTCATACAATCAATAACATACATACATACAACATAAATTACATGCATATGCGCTAATAAATACGTGCAAGGGTAAATTCGGTCACCATTTAATCATGGTGTCATATTAGTATTATCAGCTCTTCGAGTAATTTTATGGTTTCCCAATCCCGGGACCAGTGAGCCTTGGATGAAACATCTTGACGCTTTCCCAGAATTACAACATTTGTATAAAATTTTAATGTGATGTAATATACTTTTTGGATTTTAATCACATAATTAATTCTTACTCTTACTGTTTATTAGTATGTAGATGAGACAGAAATATCTAATAAAAAATTTATTTGTGACTTCAATTCCGAAAGCTTCCCACAGTTGTTTTATCAACTACATTATTTACTACTTATCTATATATTATCTAGTACTTTAATTATAAAGTGTTATATAGATATTTTATTAAAAGTGATCAAAGATAATAAAACCTTAATCTGCATACACAAACACTTATTTATTCTCAGACTTAGTTCAGACAGACCAGGATTTCCGTAACACAGTTTAACCAAATACTTGTACATGTAATCGACGCTAACATCTCATAATACTTGACGTATCACAGCCACCTTCATAGTTAACTTATTAAAATGCATAAATTCAAAGATTTCAATGTCAGCACACGTTCATTGCCGCAGCCATCTCTGAGATGAGAAACATACAAAATATTTTATAGCACTTTCGTTCCTAATACAGTGGAATAACATCGATAATTATGTGAAGAGAAGAGTAGTTGACATATACATTGTTTTAAAGATTCAATATGCCAAAGGTTACATAATTTGGAGGAATACGGATTTAAAATTCTTGTAAAAAAAATGGTTCAACTGTGGCTAAAAGTTGATGTTACTGAAGTTCGTATATGACGGTAGTAAACTTTTTATGTTTTCAATTACTATATCTTTCTTCCAGAATTAAATACAGATTATTAGTATATCTTTGTCATAATTTAAAAGTAAATTTATTTTTATTTTATAATAACATTTTATGTACTAAAATATAAGATCTTAATAATATATTTTGCTTATATTTCCTAAAATGGTAAGTGACATTTTGGTATAAATAGTTTAGTATGTATTTTTTATGTTTAATTAATTAAGCGGTTGCAACAAAGATGATAATACCTGATTGTTCAAGGTCACTTAATTCTCCAAACCTGTTAATTATTATTTCCATATATTAAAACAAATTAAAAACTATTCGTAACTAATAAAAGATTTGTATACGTCTAATAAAAAGGTATCTTTAATATAAATATTATACAATATTCCAGTTTGGACTCTTTTAAAAAGTTGTATGTTAAGTTTATAATTTTAAATCAAATCAATTTAAAAATACGGAATATTTTCTGTTCGCCGGTCTGCATGTATTAAACCTATTTTTTTTGGAATGATTCCTAGATGTTGATTTAGACAATAAGCAAACATAACGTTTTCGTTTACATCTGACTAAAAGTTTTGTAATTATAAAGCAAATTAGTTTTTGTTTCTCCGTAGTTTGAAGGAATAAATTGTATATTTATTTATATCTTTTCCACTAAGAATCATAATCAGTGATCTCTTGTATACGTCAACATGGAAGTGTCAGGAGGGCCTACTATGATACTAGGTTTATCTTAATAAGCCCTTCTGTAAAAGCACTTTCCATCTTAACGTTAAAGCTATGAGGGTTCCAAACGCGTCCTGGTCTGAGAAGAATCACACAACAAACTCAGCCGGTTATATTTTTTGTTATTGTGATCACTGTTTCACAAACGTCAATCTTAAATGCAATTTTGGAACTAGAACCGAACAATCAATCGGAAATGAAGCCTAATGATTTCAGGCAACAGTAAAAAAAAAAAAAAAAAAATCTTCGGCCTGCCACACAATAAAAATATATTATATATCGAATGGGACAATCACTGACCATACTTAATCCTACATAGTATTTCGTCAAAATCCGTCTTTTTTCTCGACGGTAAAAAAAATTAAACAGTAAAAAACGTTAAAATTAACAATGTTTTGAATTCCATCTCATGGATCTACCGATTGGTATCCAAAAAATGCATAATGTACAGATTGTTCATCGTTATATAATAAGCCGTAAAATTGTATGTATGCCATTTTACAAAAAAGCACTAGGTAATATTACATCTCTTCGAAACTGAATTAATGTAGTCAAAAACTTTAATATGTGTAGTAAAACTTGTTTTGCCCTATACAATATATCAAAATTTCAAAAAACTTAGAACTGCATAAAAACAATTTAAAGACATAAACACATAACATGAACCTGTTAAAATTAGAAACTTATAAATGTCCATGTAAGTATATATAAATATATAATGTAAAATAATCCGATACGGGCAGGGATTCGAACCTGCGAACTCTAGGAATCTGTTCCGTCGCTCTACCGATGGAGCTACCGAGATACGGTATCGGTAAACTTCATTCCATATTTATATCAATTTAAATAATGTTAATATGTTTACAGATAAATATCTGTAAAATGTATAGCCATGTGTTTGAAAATTCAAACATCCATGTAAGTAATTATTGAGCTATTTTGCAACAGACGATAAAACAATATCCATCATTGAATAAATGGCTCAATACATGTTCACAAAAAAACATTTCAGTTTTAAAATACTTTAATTAAAACCTTCAGCTTAATATTTATTCTCAAGAATAAATTATTCGATTCAAACTAAAATATTAATATTAAATAAAGTACTGCCATTTATTTTCGGTATTCAAAATTTATTGTCTTATTTCACCAACTCAATACTTTCGACATAAAATATTCGTCATCAAGTGAATTGCTTAAGAGTTGAGAGATGGCACAATAACCTTAAATGTTATAATAAATATAAACTTCAATTAGCAGATAATGTGTTGTCAGTAAAGTCTATTGCTAATTTTTTGCAAGGTAAAAAAGCTATTGTTTTGTTAATTTTATAATGACAGCAACTAATACTATATTTTTTAATCTCAATCTGTGATAATAATCAATCGCGATACAATGTTTGCTAAAAAGAGTGAAAATACAATACGTTTATTGAATCACCAATAACTGACAGGTGGATTGTGTTTGTAGGAATTAATCTCAGAATTATATTAATCTCACAACAGTATCCTAAATTAAATCAATCGAAATAAGATCAAAACTACGTGTAAGCAATGATTTCCCACTGAGCAGATGTTATGCAATTTTGACAAATGTCAAGGTTTGTAAATTAAATATGTGAATATAAATACCGAATAGTATTTATCACAATAAGTGTTTTATTTTTATAAATTATATTCTTTATTAGCGTTTAATGTTATCTTAATCAAGAATAATAAATTAGGTCTTTGATTATATAATTTAATTTAAATTTAATTTAATTTTCAAAGTGTATAAACTAGAAGAAGAGTATTAAAAATTATGTAGGTATAATAGACAAAATGATTTTTATATGATGTTATGTAAAAAAATAAAGAATTTATCTAACCCTTAAATTTCCAGTTAATGTATTTTGTAACATATTATATTCATATAGCACTGTAATAAAAATCAATAGACTGACAGGTCTTAGTTTCAACTATAAATTCCAGCCGGTGCTTTAGGGTCAAGCGCAGTCAATCAGTTAAATTTTAAAGAGTACATGTTGATATATAGGCTATTGTTTAAATTTTAACAGCTGGCCATTTGTTTAGTCAAGCTTCTTCTTAGGCACAATTGTTTTAAGTAATATATCTAAGATATGTAATTTATTCTTTGTTTGTGAATGTAACACATCATGGATATACAATGTTATACGCTATAGATATATGTTGAGGACATTTTCCTATTCCGTTGAGTTAATTAGGAAAATATAAGCTTTGGTTCGATATTAAATATTTAATAATTGATTTTATGTAACTACATGTCAACTTATATACTTGCATAAAGACTTCGTTATATTAAAGATATATTCGTTTTGTATAAGCTATTTAACAATTTGCCATAACTTATTAAAAACGTATGTGGATTCAATTTAATTCATAGTTAATAAAATAATTTAAAAGAAGATCACATATAGAATGCTTAATTCACCGAGACGGACAGCGATACGGTAGCTCAGTTGGTGTAGCGACGGGACGGTTTCCCAGTAGTCGCGGGTTCGAATCTCTGCCCGTATCAGTTTATTTTTCATTCTATATTTATATACATTTAAATAAGCTTAACATGGCTATACATGTTTATAGATATTTTTAAATATTAAATCATTTAATGTTTTGAAAAACAAACATCATATTTAAATTGTAGAAGTGACCTCTGGAGTTATTGACGGTCAATCGGTTATTTGTAATAGCAAAATACGAATCGAATTTATAATTAACCTAATATGTACTTCCATGTTTATTGTATACTTCAACAAAATACCAATATTTTAAATTAATAGAGTCGTTAAGGATCTGCGACTAGAAAACCACTTCGTTTCGATTCTATTTTATTCTACTATACTTTATTTTAAAATTAAAATAAGCTGGCTATTTATAGAAAATTAAAATAAAATAAAACCATAAGTAAGTTCAATAACTATTAAAATTAAGGTAACATATGTTTATAAAAAAATACTATTATTCTGTATAACGTAAGCGTAGATCGTTATTTCTCCGCCAATTAGTTTAATACATAAATGAATCCTGTGTGGCACTTGCGTTAAGTCACTTGGCGTAATAATGAGTGTTCCATAAAGCAAAGCCTTCTTTAAATGCTATTTTTTTTCCACTGATTGGACAAAGTTAGTTCATTGTGGCATTAATTGAAAAAGACTAATCGATTTGGCGTGTAAATTGAATTGTGAATAACAAAGAAGCTCTTTTACTTGTGTATGTGCCTACAAATAATATTTAAATAAACATAAGAATATTTTAAACGAACACAGCAAAATACACTTACTTTCATTTTACCACATAATTTAAACGAAACGGTAAATTACAAAAGTAATGTCACATTCTGACAGTTGTTGTACCGTGTCAATCTATTTCTCTATGGGATTATATAATCTGTTATTGGAATTCCGGAAAATTTAGGCCATCTTTACACACATTTTTGCGCAAGTCGTAACAATGAGGTCAGGCTAACTTGCACTTTTCAATATTTTATGTAAACCGTCTTTAACTATTTAAACTTTACATTAGATTTAAAATAATACAGTGACCTCGGTATATTATATCGCAATGTGGCTTCTCTTTTACTGAATTATTTAAATAATGAATAACTGGAGACTCAATAACTATTTGTATATAAACATTGCTATATTACATATTATTTATTGCATAGCTTTAAAACTTGAACTTCAAAGATTCAGAGCTTATAAGCTTCATGAATAAGGAAATATGAATATATAATTCTAGATATTAAGTATAACCTGCTTGCTATTATCCTGCAACTTTGTCCGCATCACAACAAAGTCTATTACACAAAGTTACCCCTTCCATTCGAAAAATCCGGGGAAAATTATTTATCCGAAAATCTCTTTCTTAGCGGGTGTTTCTTTACATAGTATAAAGAAAAGTCGGTTCCCGCTGTCCCGCTATATATGCTTAGTTCTTTAAAAGTACTAAAGGGATTTTGATGTGTTTTTTTAATAGATAGAGTGATTCAAGAAGGAAGGAAGGTTTATATTTATGGAACGTATATATTTTAGTACAGAAAAGCCATTACAAAGATTTTATTTGATGTGATGTTGCAA
Organism: Napeogenes inachia; assembly: GCA_959347355.1. Taxonomy (NCBI): domain Eukaryota; kingdom Metazoa; phylum Arthropoda; class Insecta; order Lepidoptera; family Nymphalidae; genus Napeogenes; species Napeogenes inachia. The sequence goes on from OY365792.1 coordinate 14,001,496, forward strand.
TAAACATATTTTTGAGCTCTTAAATTTGAAAACTTGGTTTAACCTTAAGATACATATAAAATTAATGTACTACAGAAATGTATATCATTTAAACATCAATATGAAGCCACAATGGTTTATATTTATCTCTAAAGGATAACCCGAAGTAACCATTTTTTGTATATAATATAATATGTTATTTACCAAGCTTTGTATACAATACAATTTAATTTCATATTCAATTGAATGGATTATATATGTAGTACATTTCATGTAGATCCATACTGCCTTTAACAGAATTTCATTAAAGTGGATATCTTAGAAGATATCATAGATTTTAAAGTGGAGGAACAGCGTAAATAGTAAATATAAAAACATCTTGTAGGTAGTATAAGCTCAATATCAATCAATATTCACCGCCACATAATAGTATCTACATTGCCCCGAGGCGGGTTATAACAAAATCTACGTGAAGCTAGTTTCCAAATTTGATATAGACTACCCTTATGGCTAAAATAAAAAAAAGAAATAAACCATATACCTAAATCAAGTAAGACTTTAAAATGGTTTTTGACGTAAAAATGTAGGTCATAAATTATTTTATTCAATACCCACAAGTATTTTAAAACTAGATATATTTTACAATGTCGTTGGACAGTCGACGACAGTCGTCCTTTGCATTTTAATAAGTTTTATTTCCAGCTTACGTTTCCTACACACACACAACTTAATAAGTTTCCTACACACACACAACTTTTTAAGATTAACTTATCTCCTTGTTTCTCGTTTCTAGATTTAATTTAATTATCTGTGCATCGTTTTCGTACCCTAAGCGCTATGCTTCTCTTACGACACTTTACTTTTGAAATAAAACACATACTTTCATTAAAATAAATAATTCTAGACAAAATTATATTTAGATGTAATTTTCGAATTAAATTTGATATTACATTTGATCATATCAAAATCAATATGTATCTTTGAGTTTTAATGGAAAAATTAAAATATATACATGTACATTTAATTATTGAAGCAAATTAAGTAGATTAGAAGCTCTTAAGGTAGGTAATATAAATAATTTTCATTTTATATTAAAAAAATAAAACGATGAACCCAAGTTTTTAAATAAAAAAAAAAAATAGTTAGAATTAAAACAGTTCCTTTTCATACACTTTTTTATATTATTTTTTTTCTATTATACTGCAACTAATACTTATAAAATAAATGTAAGAAATTGTATGAATGTATGTTAAAAAAAAATAAAGAGGATAAACAAACAAATCGGCTATTAAAGGGCCGGATGAAATTTAGTGAAATATCAAGTAAGTGGCACTGGACTTTCATGTCTAAGATTGTCCTGTGAGTATTATGAATGAAATATTTAAATAATTCTTAGCGCCTGGCTAATTTAAATAGCAATATAACATGACTTGCGATCTGATGTAAAGAATATTAGGTACATAAGTTGTTTTGAAGGATTTATAAAATATAAGTTTGAAATGTCATTTTAAATGCGCATGTATAATAAGGTGAAATCGTGAAATTTGAAGCTTCTCATCATTATAAAACCCTTATATGAAATATTACCTATATCGATTTTAATTATAGTAATAGTTTGTAACATGTATTACAACATCTACTTAAAATTGCTTTCATTGTACGTTGACGATCGGCTGGAGTAACAGTCGCTTGCTGACTTGTGTACTCACCGTTTTATTATTTTTATAAATTATTTTTTAATATATATATATTAACAAGAGCCTCTGTGATAAGACAGTCATCTTATACTCTACTTTACTTAAAACACGGGGACATAAAAACAAATACAAGTCATTTCTTTAACAAACCAAACATTATTTCAGAGGCTGTCACTGCACATCGCGGTGGTGCTACTATCAGTGTACCACACATGCAAGGCAGCGATTCCCAATCCCAGCCAGAGTTATGCAGTTCTCGGCTCACCAATTAATGCGGACTTGAACGAAGATGGCTATTTCTACCCGAAACCGAAAATACCATTCCCTCCACCACCACCAGTAACACGACCGCCGCCACCTCCAGTGACTCAGCCGCCGCCGCCTCCTCCAACTCGGCCACCGCCACCACCTCCGACTAGGCCACCGCCACCACCACCAACTCGGCCACCGCCACCACCACCGACTCGGCCACCGCCACCACCACCGACTCGGCCACCGCCACCACCACCGACTCGGCCACCGCCACCACCACCGACTCGGCCTCCGACACCACCACCGACTCGGCCACCGTCAGAGGGATATTTCTACGAGAAACCTCGAATACCGTTCCCACCTCCACCACCAAGAACTCCTTCACCACCACCGCCACCTCCCCCTACTCCTCCACCACCTCCAATAACCAGGCCTCCTCCAACCTACCCCCCGCCACCACCGCCACCTCCCCGCACTCCTCCACCACCTCCAGTAACCAGGCCTCCACCAACCTATCCCCCGCCACCGCCGCCACCTCCTCGTACACCTCCACCACCTCCAGTAACCAGGCCTCCTCCGACGAATCCCCCGCCACCGCCGCCACCTCCTCCACCACGAACTAATCCTCCACCATCACCATCTACCACAGGATATTACTACAATACTCCCAAAATACCATTCCCTCCGCAGACAACTACTACTAGAAGAACACCACCTCCTACTCGACCGCCTTCTACTTATCTACCACCTTTAACAACAAGAAGGCCAACTCCACCTCCAACTCGTCCACCTACGTATCTACCGCCTTTGACAACCAGAAGGCCAACTCCACCTCCAACTCGTCCACCTACGTATCTACCACCTTTGACAACAAGAAGGCCATCTCCACCTCCAACTCGTCCATCTACGTATTTACCGCCACCAACGCAACCACCACCTACAAGACCTCCACCACCCCCACCTACAAGACCTCCCCCACCGCCACCTACAAGGCCTCCACCACCGCCACCTACAAGGCCTCCCCCGCCTCCACCTACAAGGCCTCCCCCGCCGCCACCTACAAGGCCTCCCCCACCGCCACCTACAAGGCCTCCACCACCGCCACCTACAAGGCCTCCCCCACCCCCAACTACAAGGCCACCGCTAACGAAAACTACTGGTTATAACTACCCAACACCTAAAGTTCCTTTTACATTTCCAACAAGACCTCCAACGACATATTTACCTCCAATCACCAGAACTGTAAATCCGACAAGACCTCCGCCTTCTACTTACCTTCCACCATTAACAACAAAGAGGCCACCTACCCCTCCTTCTCCGCCCTCGACAAGACCAACTTATAGACCACCTACAACATACCTTCCACCTACAACGAGAAACACACCTCCGCCTACAAGATCTACGCCACGAGCAACCTTCCCAACTTACTTACCACCTTTAACAACAAGAAAATCTACACCGCAACCAACATTGCCTCCAACAACCAGGCCTCCGCCAACTACAACAAGACAAACTCCACCACCAACTACGAGACCACCTCCGCCCCCTACATACTCTACATTATTACCATCAACAGGGTACGATTACCCAAAACCTAAATTTCCTTTTACGATACCAACAACAGTAAGACCCACACCTCTTCCAACACAACCAACTTACTTACCACCAATAAGACCAACCCTGCCAACAACTCGAAGTCCTCCAATATACGTGCCCCCTTCAACTAGTAGCGTATATATAACACCCCCCACAACCCGTAGGCCTACGCGACCACCGTTTGTACCTGAACAAGGATACTTCTATGATAAACCTTTAGTACCTTTTGTGTTCTAATCTAGTTTATAAATGTTACTAAGATGCCATAATTATTATAATTGTGATACCAAACTGAGCGTCTCGAGACTCGCGTATTATATGCTTATGTTTGTATATTTATTTACGAGTATAATTATGAATTTATAAATGTTATATATAAATATACAAACTATTATACATCAAGTAACACATAAAATAACCTCTTTTGATTAAGATGAGTGGTGTTCAATAATAAAATTTGTGACCTAAAAGTTACCATTTATGTGATATCGATAATAATAACGAAATATATGTAATATGTATATTTTAATATTATAATAATAATTAATACTCAAAAATCTCGAATGTGAAATCGACACTGCCTTAACTAATTCTACTTTAAGATTAAAAAGATATTTTTTAAATAAAAAAAATGATTATTTTTTTGTTTACTTATTTTTGATACGACATCCTTCGTCCTTATTTAAATTAATAATATTAGTTACTTTCGTCAAAAACTAAACAAGGTTTATGCTTTGTCTCATACAAAGCATAAATCTCATTTCCCTCGCTAGTAGTATTTGGATATTACCTGCATCATTCCTCCATACCTGTAAAGTGAAATACTGGGATAAAAAGATATAGGAATTGTTCACAAGGACTAAAATCGATATATTAGATTTACGCATAGGTCTTAACAAAAAAATATAAAAAATTGTGGATCACATCTGTCATTAAGATTGTCAAGTAACCTAGAAGGGTTTTTAAGATTTCTGGGATGAAAAGAAAAGACGCATTAAAATGACAGAGTTAAGAAGATGGTCGAGAGGTAAGAAACCTAAGTTCTGTTTAAAATGTAGTGTTTTTACACCGAGTCACTTGAACAACTAACTGTGCCTGGTTGTACACGGTGCAGTTTGAATAGAGCTGAGAAGTCGTTAAAAAAATAAAAAATTAAGAGTGCTGGAACTCGATTATTAATATATTATGTACATTATGTAATTTAAAATTATATTCAAAACTAATGGTGTTATATAAGTTCATAGAATGTTAATATTCTGGTGAGAATGCTCAAATATAAATACATAAATAAATTAAAAGTGTTAAGTTAATGTTTCATATTTAAAAGAAATAAATATTTCCCCCCTCCCCTCTTAACTTGCCTTCTTTTCTCTTACATATTACAATCAGTAGAGTTTGGCTATTTGTATAAATTCCTTGATTTTTCCCCTATTTGCGTGTTCGATGAGAAACTGTACAACAGACTTTTATAATTTCTCCTCTAGGTATATAGGATAATAAGATTCAAGATAGGTTTCTTTTGCACAAAAAATATATATACATGAATGATTATTATTATAGTATTACATCATTCATGGTTTAATGATATTTAAATTAAACGATGAGCGAAAGTTACACTTTGAATAACTTGTTAGAATCCATTAATATTTTTATTATAATGTGTTAAGATTTCATTCAGAGAGGAACTGTTCAGAGAATAGCTACACCATTTAAGCTGTTTAAAAACAAGAGAGGTCGTTGATACCGGGCCCTTGTGATTTATAAAATTAGCGTATTCTAGAATAATAAAGCACATAACATGTTTTCACTTTACGTCAAGTGGCATTAGGAACGTGTGCTGTCCGTCTCTGGCACGCTCCGCTGATCTGAGTGTAGTGATGTTCATGTGATATCGACTAAGGTAAGTGAAATTAAGAAATATGTACTAGTTTTTTTTTATGTTATGATATGCAAGTAGAACGTCTCTTTCTAAATAGCCATTGGTAACATATTTTAGTACATTTAAATACAAAATAGTAACTACCCAAATCTTATTAAATTAAAGTAATTATAAAGAATGACGATTAATTTGAAAATATATTATATAGTATATTATTGGTACAACATTAATATAATTATAGATTTATGAATTAAAAAAATATAGTTTCTACGATAGCGACCGGTACAACACTAAAATTACTTACAACAATCTAAAAGAAAAACACATTGTGTGTCGTTGACGCTTACAAACAATCCGGTGCATTTTTCAGTGTGGACGCAAGTAGCGTAGTTGTTTAACAAAACACATACAAAAACAAAGAGGCATTCTTTCATTATTAGTGATGTGACTTGGGGACAAGATGTCGGAGGCATCTGTGAGTACAGCGAGTTCTCGGATAAAGCAGTTCGGATTATACAGAACCATCGATGCGAGGACTGAGGAGTTCTTGAGGCTCTCAAGGAAACGGCAATTAAGACAGGGCTGCGCGTGCGCCGCCGTGTCCACAGCGATCACCGTTACCATTGTAGTTGTGAGTAATTATTAATAATTAGTAAAAGCGATATTAACATATTCTCTAGTCATTAATAATATCATTATCGTAATGTAGTCGTAAGCGCTGTTATCTGCAATCTTCATGTTTCTTGTTAATTTCTCTATCTCTTCGTATATTAATTTATTAACTACTTGCCTTGGCTTACTTCAAGAAAGTTTTTTGTCTTAAAGTTTAATCCGTATTGAATACTCATGGATATATATGAAACCCTATCAAATTCAAACTGTACTGTGACCAATAATTTAAAATATTTTAAATGACATTTTTTTACCTTAAATAAGAATACATATACTAAATTGAGATATATTTACGTAACACTAGAGCTAAGGCCTTAAAAGTTTTTTTTATATTTGTTTATAAATGTTTTCTCCGTGTTTGCTTATAAGGTAGAAACTAAACAATTAAAACTTCTCAGAATTTACTTGTTTTTTAACAATGACCTACATTAATATAAATATATAATAAAAAATAAACCGGCACGGGCAGGGATTCGAACCTGCGACTACTGGGAAACCGTCCCGTCGCTCTACCAGAGTCCCGATAAAGACGATTACATATAGAATGCTTTATTCATCGAGGCGGACAGCGATATGATAGTTCAGTTGGTAGAGCGACGGGACGATTTCAAAGTAATTGCGAATTCGAATCTCTGCCCGTGTCGGTTTATTTTTTATTCTATATTTATATGAAAAAGCTTACCATGGCTATACATGTTTATAGATATTTTCAAACAATTATCTACATGTTTAATAAATTTTAGTTTTCAACAAAAACAAATATTAATTATAGATACTAAAAAGTAATTTACACCTAACGTATAAACTATTAATGTTAACATGTAACGCGTTATAAATACCATATAATCAATCATTCTAATTGTCTTAGAAATGTTCCTGTTTTGTAACAAATCGATGACAGTTTCTTCAGTCACAATGTAATAGACTGTTTATTCAAAAGTTGTTTGTATAATATCTAAACGAAAGCATATTCTTTTGTTACTTCATTGACCGCTATGAATCAGAATTGATGTGAATCGATTTTAAACTTAACTCATCCACTCTGATAATGATTATATTTCTGTTATCATTATACTAAAAATTATTTTATATATTAAAGGTTTTTATATAAATATATAATGCTAAATTCAAGCGGGTTGTAGTTCGATTGCTAGAGGGACGGGAGAATTTCTCAGAGGTTTCTTATTCTATATTTATTTTAAAAAATTAAATGACTATTTTTAAAGTTCCAAATATGGAAAATAAATTTAAATAATTCCAACTATCATGATCTTTTGTCATTAAAATCGATTAAATGTCGTTGCGTTGCACAATCGATTAAATGTCGAAGAAAAGAAAGTTAATTTTAAATATTTTTTATGGTCGCATGATCAAACACTTCTGGATTGTTTTCTTTATTAGAATTATTACTTTAATACTTTGTTAGTTCCCACCGGTTAATTTATTGGAACGGAATGTGTAGTTTATCTCCGCGTTGTTATAAACTCGTGCGTGCTTCACAGTTCATAAACTTTATATATTCATATTATTAACATTAGTGATTAATGTGTTTTCAATAAATTATCTACTTCTAGTTTAGCCTTTGGATAGTGCAATCTATCCGTAGATACATTTATAAGAGGCAAATCATTGGATAGATTAAATGTTTCTGGTTTATCTTAGATAACTTTTGTATATTATATGTGTAGTACAGTGTGCTAATCTGATGTGGTAAGTTGATAATATTTATGTATTGCATATTTATCCATCTTTAATATTAGCTTTGAACAATATATTGTAGTGTTAATATTTTGTGAAAATTTTGCAAGCTTATAATATAATATTGATACACTCATTGAAATATACTACACCAGAATAGTATTAAGAAATAAAACATACATTAAAATATTACTTTTGTTTTTCCAGAGCGTCATATTGATCTACGAGTATGGCATTATTTCGGAGTTTTCATCAAAATCAACTTTGAGACCAAACTGGCTCGGACTCATGAATACAAGCGAAGCCATGCCTTTTGAAGCAAAATTTAATAAAGCTGCAATAAATCTAGAATCGTCTATTCCTCTCCTACCGCTTATACTTAAAGCACTGAAGAAAAATCGATACTATGATAATATAATGGAAGACGCTTCTAGTACTAATCCTCTTTATGAAAAGAAGGAAACTGATGATATGACTAAAAAAATATTTGCAGATACCAGAAATTGGATGCCTCCAAGGATTTATGCTATAGAATACAAAACTTCTCCAATAATATATTATAAAAACCCCACACGCAATACGGATTATTTTACAAAAATACGAAGAATAAGAGATTACCAAAGAATAATGAATTATGTGGATAAAATGATTAGTGAAAAAATAACAGGCTCAACTATGCCTATGTTAAAAAATAGTTATGCTTTCGATAAAAATTTACCAATTCCATATACAACACCTATGTCAATAAATTATAAAACAAAACATAATTTAAAAAGCAATCCAAAAGAAACGATTATAAATAAAAAACCTAAATGCAGCTGCCCCAAGAAAATGAATCACCTTTTAAATAAAATGATAACACTACTTACAAAACTTTTACCTAATTTAACGGAAGATATATTGAAAATGCCTAAACCATGTCATCATAATCACAAACAAATGACAAATATGATAACAGAAAGTTCGCAAACGACCATTGGAGATCATATCGAATCTGGAACCATTATGAATACTGTTGAAAATTCAAGTGCATTGTCTGAAACTAAAAATACTTTTGAAACAACAGTACCCGATGTAACGAGGGGAAAGAACAAACAGGCCGCTTCTTTGCTCAAGTCTTTGCCACCTAAAGTTGATTTTACTTTACAAACAATAATAAAGCTAATAAGGCCCAAAATATTTAGAGGGAAAACTATGATAAACGATTTAAAATTACATAAATCTAAAACTATAAAACCACCTCCGGAAAGCACAGAAGATTATTATTTTTCAGCAGAAGATACAACAAAATCTTTAACTATCTTAGAAACAAATAGTATGGTTTCGTCTGAACCTGTAAAAGCTAATGTAACTGACATATTTACTAGCGAAAATTTCGAAAATACGAAGGATTTAGACATAACATCTACGCTAATAACTTTGCCTACTTTATATGAGGAAGCCGATGATGACAATTTAGTTGTTACTACTACTCCCAATATAAAAAGTAGTTTTGACTCTCTAGATGTTCATAGTTTAGAGTTAGTTAAAAGCAAAATTATCCGAAATAAAATAGAACTTGATGCTAAAGGTGGAGGATTAAGAAGCAACGAGAAATCCAAATTATTGTATTCCGATAATACTAAGATGTTAAAAAATAACTCAGTAATCTGGGGCTTATTAAGAAAAATGGGACAATTAATTAAATCGAAACCACTTGAGTCAAATACTGAAAAGCATATTGATAAAGTTACTAATCTCGAAGTAATTATGAATATTCCACGTAAAAAAACAGATTACTTTCATTCTAGTACTTCAATACCACCTTACTCTCTAACAATACGAAATTTTACTACCCCACCTCTTTATACAACAAAAAAATATTATTTAAACAAAGACGAACAAGACCTAATGTTTAAATTTGATGATGAAATACTAGAAGACGAAGATGAGAAATCTTCTTATGAAGAGGCACTGAATTCTAGTAATCTTAAAAAAATTGAAAAGATGATAATTCTATTTAACAATTCTGAAACTGAGCACAATAAAACAAATATTAAAACACCGTTAAACCAATGGGAAAATATAAACATTGAGGAAAATATTTCAGTTGAAGACACGACTAAATATAAACTTCCTAAACGTAGACCAAGCTATTTAGAAATACAACGTAATGACTGGAAGCACGACGAACATCAAGATTATGATAACATTAATAATTACTAGTTCTAATATTTTTTATCAAATATTATGTAAAATAAGTTTGCGGCCTTTCATTAAACACATATATTTACTTTTAATAAAAAAAAATATATGAGCTACATTTATTACATTTTTTATATCATATCTATATTGTTTGATTAAATTATTTAAAATTAAGCAATGGTATTAATATGAGAATGAAATTCTGAAATATGTTTCTTTTTGTTTCCAGGTAGTTCTACTAATCTATGAATATATGATTACTGTAGAAACAAACTTAGTACAAAACAAGAGACCATTTAACTCTAATCACACACAGAATGACTTGCCTGTCGCCGATAGACTTGATAGAAGCCATTTTGGTTTTGATCAAGATTATTTTGAAAAAATGCCTCTTCTTGTAAATAGTCTCCAGGAAGTAAACTATGTTGATCCAAGTATCGACATGTCAATATCTTCATTACAAGCCAACCAAAAAACGAAAAATCTTTACATACGGCCTAAAACAGTGGCCAAAGTACATAAATTTATAAGAAGAACTAGTCCCAGACCATTTGTCTTTGAATTTAAAAGTCCGTATCCGAAACCTTTTAGTAAATTTAATGGAAACCCAAGAAATTGGGTAGAAAGATACCGTAACGCTGAAAGGTTAAAAAATTTACACGAAGTAATTAAATACCTTGAGAAAACACTACACGCGAAGTTTGGGGATATGTATTTACCAAATAAACCACAAATAGCACTTTCCGGTATTTTAATGTCACCAATGAATACTGGAGATGTTGCATCTTATTCGACAAAGAAAGAGGAAATACCTCAGGACTCAAGAAAAATAGAAGTAAAAACTAATCATCAATCAGACCGTCTATACACCTATAGGCCAGATAATCCAGGCGATGTTAATTTGCTGGCGGATGGATTTAGATTTTCACCAACAATATTTTCAACAATTAACAGAAAAAAAAACAAACATACTGTACCTATGCTTAGATCGTTGCCAGAAATATCAAACAGTTGTTTTGATATTGAGTGTGACAAAAACAATGTCAGCAATACAGAAAAAAAAGTATTCTTACCTAGTTCAGTATTAATTAAAAGTACCACATTAACACACAATAGTAAGCCAAATTCTCTGAATGTAATGCTCAATTTAATGCCTTCTCAAGCATCAGATACGAATAAAAACGACAATGAGCAAGAAAAAATTTACATTACAACATCCAAACCCTTGTTTCAATATAAAAGAAAAATGACGTATCCTGTGAGACGAACATTTTTACGGAACGATAGGCCTAAATTTACTTATCAAAGTAAGCGAAAAAACAATTACGATACTCTAACGAAAAAATATGAAAACCATCCCAAAGTATTGTTAAATTTCAATATTTATTCGACATCAAAACGTTTAGAATCTGATGTCCCAAATATTACTGAGCAGAATAATCTTGATACTGTTACAACTAGTACAGCTTCAAGTTCGACCAAGCCAGATGAGAAGATTAATTATGCAGATGATTATTTAGTGCCAAACTTGTCAAGCGTTGAAGATTATCACATAGGAAGTTCGGGAGTCATACCAATAGAATTACAACCGACACCCGTAACATATCCAATAGTCACCCCTATAATTCCTTTGACGTCTACAATGGCTACGACAGAAACAATATATACAAATTCTCCTGAGATATTTAAATTCAGTCAAGAGGATGCAAAAATACCTGATCAGTATATTGGTATAGAAAAATTTGATAGATCTAAATTAGAAGATGTACAATTTGAAAGTAATTATGGTGAATTATCAAAGAGTGAAAAGGATGATGTTATAAGGAAGACTCTCTTAATTAAGTTGAGAAACATGGCTGAGACAACAACAGCAGAAGTGAGTACAGAACATAGTACATTTAATATGGAGACTACCACTGATTTTGAAATGGGAATAGCTACAGAAACGTATGTCCCTCAAATAAACGGACATTATAGGAATATAAGGCATAAAACACTAACCAGTATATTGCAAGAAAGTTCAGAGCGGTACAGAAAAAAGAGGCTCGAAAATCTAACGACAACTCCAAAATCTACGTACGTACCCATGCATGATATTAGACGAATCCAAAATAATAGTAATGTATAAAAATAAGTAATTAAAATATTTTTATTTAATAATAATTTATTCATAAATATAATGAAGTTAGATAATCATTTATTTGGTATATCTTCCATTATCCCACCGACCGTGATTAACCTTTTGCTCTATAGTTTCCAAGCATTTTGGGCATAATTTCTGAAATATATTAAATATCAGTTTACTTCATCAATGAATTAACATTTTTTGTTATCAATAAATTGTAAGAATGACCGTACAACTCTTAATTTATTAAATTATTAACGAATTCCTGGTTTACCAACGAAGTTTTTGTTCTGGGATTTCTCTAACGTAAATATTAATTCCTCTAAAGTTTACTACACAAAAATTACTTTGTATGATTATAAATATAATGATAATGGTCTATCATTACAATGAAATACATACATAAACAGAAGCAATTATTCAGATTGCTTAACTTTCACATACTCTTGAATGAATCATTTACGAGCTAATGACAAAAGTCCACAACCTTGTAGGATATTTTACTCATTACTTACAATTAAAAATATTCTCAAATATATATTTAGTACTAAATATGTGTTTTATTTTTAAATAAATAAGTAACTGCTAAAAACACAAAAATATATAAGAACAAATTTAGTTAATAGTCTTACACAGTTTAACCAAACTACAACTGAATTTTGTTGGAAGATGTCGATGAGAACTTGATGCATGTACTAGGAAACTGTGAGAAATCGACATAAGTTTTATCAAAGTATAAAACCTCTATCTTATGCTATAAGATAGTTGAAAGTGAAACTGATGCTAATTTGGCTATATGTGTATGTGTGTGTGTTACACATGGATGTTGTGATTTTTTAATATATCAAACTAGAATTGTGGTTTGATTCAATAAATAATTAAGATTTAATATATAAACAAAAACAGTGCTTTTCAATTAGGGTTAGGTATTGATTTTTTTCATAATGAGATATTATTTATCATTAACATTACTAAAATAGGAGACATTTTATTATAGTTTCATTAAATAATTAACCGATCATGGTCAGAACCAGAATAATTAAGAAGATAAAATTAATATTAAGACTTTTAGATAAATATATATTCGTAAGTCCTATTACAGAAATTATCAGGATCTCGAAGTTGGTTTTATAAATGTATAAACAGTCCTTCCTATATTGTCAAAACCGTCTTGCTATAAGAACTCTATTTTAAATAGTAGCTTTAGGTTTACCATGACTATCAGAATGCTTTACAAGGAATGTAGAGAATGTAAAGTTTTTCAGAAGTATTTCCTTCTTATTTCTTATAATAAAAAAATAATAGTACTACTGTTTTGATATACACGGTGAAACGTATAAAAATAATTCCAAGTTGATATAGCAAGTACTGAGGTTAGGGTACCCAGTCTAGTTTAGTCTTAGTCTAGGTTTATTTTTCTACAGATGCACCTAATGAGTAAGAAAGTTTGGCAAAGAGTTTGGGACAAAAGGGCCTCAGCAGGTAACAATTACTTTGCAGTGAACATAATTAATTAGGAGAATGTATTGGTATGACATTTTCTCAATAAACTTTTGCCTTTTGTAGTGACATTGTTCTTGAACCTAGTGTAGAGATATCTTTTGCACTATCTGCTACCTGCCTGCATTTCGTTGTCATTAGTCTGTCTGTGAGTTGGGACAATCAGACGTAAGCTTAAAAAGATAACGGTTCGCTAGTTGTTTTTGGCATGTATTCGTTATATTTTTAGTAATTTTACATATAATAAAATTGTCACTGATCGATTCCTATAGTTAGAATATATTAAAAAAAATATTTTTTTAATATATTTTTTTTAATTTATATAAGCAAGAGAACTCAAAACAATGGTTTTTCAATTTGTCTGTTTGTCTTTATGTCTATATGTCTGTATACCTGTGTGTTTGTGCACGCTAATCTCAGAAAAGGCTTAACTAATTTGGATGCAGTTTTCAGAAATATATTAAAATAATTAATAATACCCATTCCAATAATAAAAAAATCAAAATCGGACTACCTACTCCGTAAAAAATGATCTGTGATTGAATAAAAAAAAAAAGATTAAAATTAACTAAAAAATACTCCTACACGCAAAAACGGAAAATGATGAAACCTTAACGGAGTTTGATGAAACCTTAAAGGTTTATAGTTTATGCATTTGTACCCACAAAGGGAATGTTTTATCAAAATAAAGAAATAAACCGATACCGGCAAGTTTTCAAACTAGCGACCTCTGGTAAACCATTTCGTCATTCAATTTCCCAGAGGCCTCAGAGGTTGGAATCCATGCTCGTATCGATATATTTTATATTTATTTAAAATTTAAGTTACCTTAATATAATTGACATATTTTTTTATATATTTTTTAAAGAGTGTAATTGTTACCATAGAAATGTACATGCAATAAATCACTTATTAAAAAAATATAAAAGAATAGAATAATAAAATATTACACAGGAATAGGAGCAACGACTCAAAATAATACTTACAGTGATTTCTTTTTGTAACCAAAGATAACACCTAATTGTAAAGTTTTATAACTTCCTAAAATAAATTACCTTACTGTGTTCTAGTAAAGGATGTTTCAAGGTGAAGAGAGATGATGCAGTAGTTGTTGTATATGGTCACCATCAAAAAGTGTAAAAGTTAACTAAGATTCTATCACGAAGATGCCTGTATCTGTTCTTTATTGTTTATGAGTATGTACCTATTCGCGTAGAAAATCTAGATCCGTACCCGCCTGCTCCCCCGGTGAAGCTGTCACATCCAATAGGGACATCATAGACAAGAACAAAAAAGAAAACACAAAAATCGCGTGGAGATCCCATTTCGTAACCAGCGCAGCGATGGTGTAGGTATAACGAGCAACATAGGGTCTATGGAGGAACCCAAAACTGTATATAAAAGTTGAAAAGATCGAGTTAACTCGAGAACGGTTTTCCTACCTATTGAAAAACTTAACATACTTTTTTGTAGTTTTTTATCACACGCTCACTTCTAGTTCGCTCAGTCTGTGTTACACAACTTGAACAGCACGAGTTTATTTATTTCGGATTCTATATTTTATCCTGAAGTTCTTAGAACATTTTTTATCACTTTATTCCAGGCTTATTCTTAACTTATTCCTCCTATATTCGAGGATAAAATTATCAAACTGTTATTTTATAAAAATTACGATGTATCATATATATTTTTCAACTCTTAAGGTAAAAACAGTATTTATTGAGGAATTGATGATTCATAATATGGTAATTGATAGCTTTCAAAAGGTATGATTAATAATTTTTTTAACTTTACTCGTCAATATATTACTTACGATTAATTACCTATATGATCTCTTACATTCATGTAATTACAAAGCTTACCAAACATATTTTATAAGTAAGTAGTTTTGTTCCCGTGACCTTATATTAATAATGCAACTATGTTGTTCTCCACTATAAACATGACCCAAGTATATCTATCCCTTTCTTTTATATCTGACCTAAAATGCTCCATCTCAGCTCACGCATCTCATGAAATGCCCCGTTACTTTTGCTGTGCAAAAAGGCACTATCTGCAGAGGTTTGATAACGAAAGAACAACGTTCTGGTATCTCTTTCTAACTTACATAATTTGCTCACTAATAGAGTGGGAGGTTAAAAACAACTTGTAGACCGGTGGTGCAAGTTTTTGACAGTACACTTTAAACTTAGCGGAGTTGCCTTCGAAGTCCGTGAGAAAGATGACTTATAATATATAAAAAATTTGCTTCTGTGATTGTGAAAATAGTGTTTAAAATGTGATAATTCCTCTATATAGTGTGTGTAATTGTGAGGTTCAAAACTGACTTATAAGGTATGTACACATTTTGGGTATAACTGTAAATGACAGTTAGGTTAAGGTGTGTTTACATGCGGAACTTTCTTTGCATATATTATTTCTTAGTCATCAAGGTCATTGTGTAATATGTGTCAGAAATATTTATCAATATTTTATTTCGAAATAATTAAAAACATATGTAATTAAAGATCAAAATAAATTTGAATAAAAATATTTAAAGTACTTCTAGCTTGTCAAAAAGAATGTATATGTATTTTGGTGTTGGCTTCTTTTTTGGATTTTATTAAACTTAATATTAATAAGAGTATGAATTTTAACACAACGTACCTATATAAATGAAGACAGAATCGGCGAGGTCACGGCTGTTCAATTTAACAGATTTCTCAGAATAGGTACATGTATCATCTGACTTAGCGGTCCCTATGTTCGTTTTTTTTTTCAAAATTACCAGGTTCGATCCATTCAATCCACACACAATTTACAAACCAGCAATAAAACAGCGTGGTGGGCATAGATCCGCAACCTTTTTCTAATACGAAAGGATACAGGTATGACATTTTGGCTGATACATACATATATACATGTGTGTATGTGTGTATGTACATGAGTACATACATACATATACCTACATACTTATTTAAATTCATGTACAAAGTTAACCGTTACTTCTTAAATATAACAATACGTACAGACAACGCTACAAGGAACATCCATTTATCACTTTCCCACGGCTGTATTGTGTTAGTTCAGTGACTTGATGTTGATTGTAGTATTATGGTAGAAATATTTTTTATATACGCAAGACATACGAGTACAAGTAATAAGTTACTCATACACTTATGATAAATCCAAAATTTTTGAGCTGAAGCATATTAGTAATTAAAATCAAAGGTGTCAAATATGCTGTAAAAGTAGTTTGGAAATCAATTAACAAAACAACACCATACCTAGATATTAAAAACCCTCACATAAAAATTACAAAAATCCAACCAGAAGTGATGTTAAAAATACACGAACATTATAAATAACGTTAATTGTAAATGTCACATGTGAATATTAAATTGAGCGTGACTTAAAATGCAACGCTGCGGAATGCGCCTGAGCATGTCTTGTTGTCCTAAATACGTAAGACTAGGCTCTAAACGCTGTTATATCTAATGTTTTTTTTTTAAATATTCATTCCATTTTCGAAATGTTAAATAATTAATATTAAAATAGAGAGCTTTATATTATATTCATAGTACATGTTTGTATAATTCTCTATGTATACATGTTCCTGGATAACATCAAATAACAAATACAAATATAAGTTTGTATTTGTTATACGAATATTTGGTCACCGATCGGAAAAGAATCTGGGACTCATCCAACAAAATGTATAAACTATTAATTATTTGTTTAATAAATAGAAATATCAAATATTGACTCAAATTAAAAAAATCTTAATTATATAATTATGTCATTTTCAATTCAAATAATTATTTTAAATAAAATGAGGTAGGTATATTGTTGATAGCATGCAAGGGCTTTGAGAATTATCTTTGCTCATCGCATATTTCAAAGGTGCTATATTTCAATTCTCAGATAACTTGTTAACTACCGACTAACATTTATAATTTAACAAACATAGTTTCTTTAAAAACTATCAAAACAAAATGTATTCCCTGTTAGAACCTGCTTTAAATTGATATATAAAAAAAATATTTATATTATAATGACTTCTGCATTTGTTATAGGTAGCTTTCAAGACAAGATTTTTAAGTAAAATAGAATAGTTAGTTGAATAAACATCACAAACCCTCACCACATGCAACCCGATCTACAAATATCATATTACAAGTAGGGCATGACAGACTAACAGCCACTTTATTAAACTTCATTAATACATAAATTGAAATCTTGATAATTAATTCTTAACTTCAGGCTTCAATACGAAACTGGGATCGAATAGTTATTGTACACAGTACACTATTCGAAAGTATTGTAACAACCCAAAAGAATCTAAGAACGTAACAATAGTAACGTCGACCACAACTAAACTTGTTACGCCTCTATTGTGAAAGACATTCATTGACCAACTGCTCTCGATTGTAAATAGATACTAGATTGGAAAGACTGCTATCGGGTACAGATAGATTGGGATTAAGCAATTTACAGAATTAGTTTTATCCACGTCTTTTAAAGTAATTTTAAAGTTCTAAGTTAGTAATTAATTAATTTGTATTTATTCTTAATGAGCATCAATTATAACTAATTAATTTGCATACAGTTTGACCATTATCATTAATAATGCAATTATTGTCAGATAGTTAACGAATTAAATAATTATACAATAGACAACATGAGTTGATTAATTTGCTACGTTTATAAGTTCCCACTATCATTGTAAAGGCATACTAATAAAACAAATGTCAGTTGCAATATAAATTACGGCGTATGATACATTTTCGAATATAACGTAAAAACAAAAATAATATTTCAGATGGCAGAAATAATTTTAGAAAGACGGAAAGCCGCTGCAGTAGTCAGCGTAACTAACCCACTGATAATACTGTTGATAATATGTTTGTTTCAACAAAACGCTGCCCAAGTTATAAACAGGGTACCCCACTTCATTCCACAAACTGGAGACATGTCACAATTCAGTTTACCTGAAGGTACTGCCGTCGGGACACCAGTGTATCATTTGAAAGGTAATTCTTATATAAGCTTACAATTACCTTTGTACGTACAGCCGTATGTCACTTATAACGACTATCGGACATCGTTATGTCCAATACTCCGTTGAGTATGACGGTCCCTTCAATGTCGTTATATCCGGATATAACTTGTGGCAAAAAAAAAAATTGCAGTTTCCAGTGCAGCAACCGGTTTCGACTGCATATTTTTTTGTCAAAATTTTATCCAGATACCACATTATATGTCTAACATGAACTCTTAACATTAGAGCTTTTATATTTTATAGTATAATGAGAATATAAAAAATCTGAATTTTATATTGTTACTATATTTCAGGTATAGATCCAGAAAACGGAAAGTTAAGATATTCAATATCTGGACAGTATTTCAGTGTGGACTCTCTTACTGGCGTGGTCACACTCGCCAAGGCTCTGGATAGAGAGGAGCAAGCTACCTTGGAAGTCATCATTAGCATAACTGGTATGCACAAGAACATTAAATTTTTTTTAACTTAATTAATTGAAATATAACGATAATTCTGTTTCATTCTTTATTTACATGGTGTAAGTCTTAGGAGCCCTTGTGTGTTTTATTTAGATGAAGGAATAGAGGATACAGAACCAAATACAGTATCACTGAGAAGAGTTATACCCGTGAGAGATGTAAATGATAACCCGCCAGTATTTCACAACAGACCGTATATTGTAAATATTAGTGAATCTACCGCTGTCGGTAGTGAGATAGAGGTAAACATAATTGTCTAAATATATATATTTGTGAATGAAAATGTATATGAAAATGATTATGTTCTAATACAGAATATATTGCAGGTTACTCCCAATATTATAATAACAGACCGCGATGAAGGCGATAATGCGAGAATTCAAGTTCATTGTTCAACTAAAGAAAGAGGAAGCGATGTTGAAGCCTGTTCTACCTTTAGAGTCGTAACTGATATGGTAAGACTAAAAATCTGTCCATACCTAAGACTACTTTAAATACAGAATTTTCAATACAATACATGATCGGCTATCCTTTTTAGATAACTCCAAATAAATACCAAGTGCGCATATTTCTGGCTAAGCCTCTGGACTACGAGAGTCGCTCGGCGTATGTTCTAACACTCGACGCTTCCGATGTGTCCCAGAAACCCTTAAACGCTATTGGAAGCGTGTCCGTGGCTATACAAGATGTTCAGGATCAGCCACCTGTTTTCGTTAATGCGCCATACTCGGCTACGGTTCCAGAAAACACTGCTGCTGTACGTTCTAAAAATACTGTATAAAATACTAACGTCAATTTCAAGGCATAATTTAACCCCTATTGAAGTGTTACGTCCTTTACATTATGAGCAAATTTTTGTATTAACGGAAATTACTGTTTATTTAGTTAATTGAACTAAGCTATTGTTTTATTAGAATACAAAGATAATGGAAATAATAGCCAAGGACGGTGACACAGCAAACCCGCGACCGGTATTGTTGACCCTCGAAGGCGACACTCAACGGTATTTTCGTCTACAACCGGAGAGATCTATTGGACGTGCTACGCTAGTCACTACCGAAGTTCCTGTCGATAGAGAGAGTGACGTCGTAGTTCAGAATGGAGGAGTCTATAACTTTTTTGTGAAGGTATTATTATTAGTATTCTTATAGAAAAAAAACATCAATTATTTTCGCAGCCATATTGCATTGCATTAAGAATGCTATAAAAATATAAATAAT
Source organism: Napeogenes inachia (assembly GCA_959347355.1). Lineage (NCBI taxonomy): Eukaryota > Metazoa > Arthropoda > Insecta > Lepidoptera > Nymphalidae > Napeogenes > Napeogenes inachia. The sequence continues at coordinate 14,021,800 of OY365792.1, forward strand.
GTTTACTTTTACTCTTCTTTTAGGCCACTGAGTTAATAAACAATGAAGTGCCATCTGACTTTACGGTAATTCCCATCACAATTATTGTAACTGATGTTGACGATCACATTCCAGTTTTTAATCGGGACGTTTTTGACATTTCTATACCAGAAAACATTGAAAATGGAAGTCCCATACCAGAGTTATCAATATATGTAGAAGATTATGATCTAGGACAAAACAGCAAATATGATTTACATTTACGCAATGTTCATAACTCTGAAAATGTTTTCGCTATAAGTACTGATCATGGCGAAGGAAGAACGCCTATAAGTATAAAAGTTAAAGATTCATCCAAACTCGATTACGATGTGGATGATGAAGAAAAAAGATTATTCAGTTTTGATATTGTTACATCAGTTAATAATATTGATCTTAGTGCTGCTAGAGTAAATATTAAGTTGTTGGATATGAATGACAATGCTCCAGTATTCCTTGAACCACAATATAAGTTTAGTGTATTGGAAAATGCCCCTGTCGGTTTTAAGATTGGCGATGTCCAAGCCACTGATAAGGATTATGGGATATTTGGTGAAATTGAATATTCTTTATCAGGATTCGGTTCATTTTTATTTAAAACTGATAAAGTTATGGGAGGTTTATTTGTTGCTAATACATTGGACTATGAAATACAGAAAAGTTATAGTTTAACTCTTCTAGCCAAAGATGGTGGTGGTAAATCTACCTCGGTTAGCATTTTTATAGAGGTTTTGGATACAAACGATAATGCGCCAGTATTCGAAGTCTCTGAGTATAGTCGTACAATTAGAGATGGAGCAACTAGTTTTGAACCACAACTTGTAATACGGGTAAGTGAAAGTTATTTAAAAAATATGTACCATATCTTAATGAATATTTATGTTTTTATTTATCTGCATTTAAAGGCAACAGATGCTGATGGATCGACCCAAGGAGGTGGACGCATTCGTTATTCACTAGAATCAGACAACAGTATTGCACACAGAGGCGAAGTGTTTGCCATCGATGAAGAAACTGGTGAGATCACTATTAACGACAAAGTTGAAACTATGGACACACCGAGAGGTCAATACGAACTTCTAGTACGAGCTACTGATTATGGTTAGTATATAAAAACTTGCAATTTATGTTCTTGTCATAAATGTCTAATATATTTATTTTTGACAGGAAATCCTCCTCTTCATAACGAAACTCGAGTCTTCATACGTGTAGGTGTTCCCGGTAACCAAAGACCAACTTTTAAGGGCAATTACCACCATTATAAGTATACCGTCAATCAACTGGAACTAAACGAGGATTATACGTTTGATCTAAATCCTATGAACTATAAAGCAAGTATACGAGAAGATGCAACGCCGGGACAAAATATAACAACCGTTATAGCTCACGATCCAGATGGGATGGATGAATTACTTACATATCATATTATATCCGGTTCGAAAGACAATTTCGTGATAAATGAAAAGTAAGAAAAGTTGCAGTTACTTAAAAACTATGACATCAACCTTATGTAACAATAATAATAATATTAAATAATATACTATATGTTATTTAATATATTATATAATACTTATCACTCTAATTTAAATTAAAATGTATCACCGTAATTTAAATATATATTAGTAAATGTTATTTTCAGGACCGGTTTAATAACAGTATCAAATGATGCAAATCTCGATCGCGATATTAATCCCGAACGCTATGAGATTATTGTTTCAGCAGTCGATAGTGGAATACCAATACCAGAAACCGCTACCACCACTGTTTTTGTAACAATACAGGATGTAAATGACAAACCACCAAAATTCAATGAGACTGAATCAACTACATATATTTCCGAAAGAGCTAATGTTAATGATCTGGTAACAAAAATGGTAGCCTATGACTCTGATTTAAGTGGAAAACTTAAGTTCAGTTTTATAGAACCATTAAAAGCATTTTCAAAAGCTGGGGTACAAATTAAAGCTAACTATATGTATGATTACAAGAATATGTTTAAAATAAATGAAGATACCGGGGAAATCCTTGTTAACAGCACTTTAGATTACAATCAAGTATCTAAAGTCATTCTTACTGTTAAAGTTACTGATATAAATGCTGAGATAAATAAAGATAAACAATTTGCAACATTGGAGCACACAATTTACATTCAGCCATATGCGGACAAAAATCCCCAATTTACCAATGCAGGATGGACAAGCTCTAATCCCACGATTCATCATAAGATTAAAGAAGAACAACCAATCGGAAGTACGGTGTTGGTGCTGATGGCGGAAGATCCAACTTCTGGGCATATTGTTTCTAATTTCAAAGTCATTAGTTCGCAAACTAGTCTCATACAAGTTAACCCACTAAGTGGTCAAGTTGTATTAACAAATAACTTAGACTATGAGGATTTGAGTAATCCTAATTTGACTCTAACAGTCCAAGCTACAAGTAATGATGGTAGTAAACACAGTATAGCTAATGTTATCGTTGAAGTCATAAACTTGAATGATAATGCGCCAGTATTTGATAAAGAGGTATTTTTTATTGTGGTATTAAATATGTTTATATTGCATGTTACATACACACTTATTAATAAATAATAATAAAAATACTTGCAAAACTTGAATATGTAATTGAATACAAAACAATAAATTTCTTGAACCATATATTATGGTTTGAGAATTCGAAAGCTGCAAAACGTTAATATTTTAAAAGATATTTTTTATGACTACATATTTTATTTCCAGCTATATAAAGTAAGTATTTTAGAATCTATTAAGCATCCGGAACATATAGTAACTGTACATGCCAATGATTCTGATGCAGTCCTAACTGAAAAAGATAAGAAAAACGGATTTTCAGACGTGCGATATTCATTAAAAGGAGAAAATTCTGAATTATTAACTATAGATAATGTTACTGGAGTTATTCAGGTACTACTATTATATTATTAAGTTTAAAAGAATATATAAAAACTACCGAAAATAACAAAATGCATATTATATTAATAATTAACTTATTTCACAGGTAGCTCCAAATAAAACCTTAGACCGTGAACGTCAATCCGTTCTTCGCTTGGAAGTCGAAGCGACTGATACACCAGCAGGCGGTTCAGACCAACTTAAGTCTATCACGACGGTACTGATAGACGTACTAGATGTTGATGATAATACTCCAGAGTTTGATAAAAATGTTTATACTGGTAAGAGATTGTGTTTATTTTACTGTTATAGTTAATGAGATTTATTAGAGGCAATAGAAAAAGATTTAAATATTATGGTTCGCATTTATTTTGTTTCTATCTGGGTTTTATATAATTTAGACAAAACTAATGTATTATATATTGGATTTACATTTACAGCTGTTGTACCGGAGAATGTACCAATAGGCATTAGCGTCATCAAGTTAACTGCTATTGATCCCGATGAAGGCCTTGGAGGTGAAATTAAATACGAGTTTCTAGATGAAGGAGAGGCTCACGGTAAAATGTTTTTTTATGAAATAAAATCTGATGAACCATTTCTGCGAGTAATTTCTAGTAACAAGTCTTCTAAAACATTAAACGCTTAGAACTCGAAAGAGAATATTAATTTTAAAAAAAATATAAATGGGCAGAATTAGAATATCACAAAATATTTTTTTAGGTCTCTTTAACATTGATGTTGCTACTGGCGAGGTTACCACCCGCAGCGCTCTAACCGGTAGGGGACGTACCGATCCCTATCGTCTTCTAGTAGGGGCGGTCGATGGAGGTGGACACACGGGGGACGCCTCACTCTCGTTGTACATAGGGGACGTCAGCGCTAATGATGGGGTACCTCGGTTCATCAGGCCTGCCGTCGGAGAGGTGTTGAGTGTTAGTGAGGTGAGTAATGAATAATAAAAAAACTATGCTTTTGTACTAAATGATGCGATACTACGTATATCCTTTTAAAAAAAAAAACATTTTATTTTCAAAACCTATTTCAATACAGAATGCTACAATCGGCACTCCAATATTCCAAGTGGTGGCGAGCGACCCGGACGATCCGACGCAACCCTCGGGACAACTTTTCTATTCCATACAGCAGAGCAATGCTGATGCTAAAATATTTAATCTTGGTAAGTCTCTCTAAATGTCACGTTCCTGTCATAGCTATGTGAAACTTTTATTTGTTTCTACATGTTTTTTAACCCTAGACCCAAAAGAGGGGTGTTATAAGTTTGACCGTTGTACCTGGGTGTCGGTGTATCTGTGTGTCTGTTTGTGGCCTTGTAGCAGCCAAACATGTGGATGGATTTGATTGGTGTTTTTTTGTTTTTTAAAAGCCTGGTCCTTTGAGACGGTTCTTAGCTATGACTGGGCGAAATAAAACAGTCATCTTCAAAATATTCTGATTTTATTGGTGCTGGTTAAAGGTTCTTATGCAATTTTGATATTAAACACTTAAACATGTGGAAATTAGTGCATTCATAGGTTCATTTAGTACAATATAGAAACTAGTAGCATTATTTTAAAAATAGTAAAAAAATATATAAAAAACTCTCTATACAAAAGATTTCCAAGTTTTTTTGTGTCAAAATAATATTGTTATGTACTTATTAAATTCGTTGTGTTGAGGTATCGCTAAATAAACGAAAAAAAATAAATACAAGTAATTTACCAGGGCAAATATCGAAATAACAATATCAAATCGTATAGCCTAAGTCCTCATTAATTAGAAAAACTTCGTAAAATAGACACCGTCGCCAAGGAACGTACAACAGTTCCCCGTCGCAACGACTTTAATAAGTAATTAACAATATTATTTTGATCCTTTTTAGTAGTCTTTAAAGTGGGAATTTAGGACAATATAAACTGATTTTATTTTAAAAATACTCGTAGCATGGACGGTGACAAATCTAAACTGAGCAGTGACGACTTATACTTAAACCTTAATTCTCAGAACCCGAGACGGGGTTACTCTCGACACGTCAAACGCTAGACCGCGAGCGCAAGTCATCGTACACCCTGGTGTTGGTGGTAACAGACCGTGGAGCGCCGCCGCAGCAGAGCAGCCGCATCGTCACCGTGCTCGTCGAGGATGTCGATGACCACAAGCCACACTTTGGACGAGCTTTGGTACGGTCAAAGTAATTCTAATACACAATTTTTTTTTAAAGCAAACCATAAATATATGTCAATTTATAAAGTCCATGTAAATGTTTCTGATTGGTTGAGTCATAGTCATAGTATTTACAGCCAATCACAATTTTGAGTAGTATATCAAATAATGTCTACTTTAATCGCCTTCTATGGACATATGGACTTCTTTTTTTCTCTTTATTATATCAAGAAAAGACATAAATGATTAAACAAAAACAATACAACATCAGACCATAAGTTAGACATTAAATAACTTATAAACATGCCTTTCTATAATAAAGGGTGATAGTTCATTCGGATATGTTTTTTAAGGATGATCCTCCACTGCTCATAATGACTAAGGAAGAAGTGCCTGTCGGAACTATTATAGGAACAATAGAAGCAATAGATGAAGACATTGATGAAAATGCTGCCATAGATTATATGATAACAGGTACTAACAATAAAATTAATCTATTAAAATAATAAAAAAAAAAGTAAATTCTTCTTTATTGCTGTTTTTATTGATTTTTCTAAATCAATGTTTATTTTTAGCGGGCAATGAGTTAGAACTAGTAAATCTAAAACGGACAAACGACAGCAAAGCCATCATCATAGCAGCAGCAAGGTTGGACCGTGAAGCTGTTTCAAGATTACTTCTCACTATTAAATGTTTTAAATTTGATACTAAGCCCCGCATACATAAGGAATATAATCGCTTGGTAAGAATTATTAATTTTGCAAGTATTTTTTGAAAAGGGTACTTTGAGACAATTGTTATATTATTTTATTTTTTAGGATCTATCTGAAATCCAAGTAGTGATTAAAATCCTTGATATAGATGATCATCTTCCTGTATTCGAAAGTTCAAATATGACGGTCGGAGTCCGGCTCAATGTCGCTGTAGACACTGTCATAGCCACAGTCAAAGCAGCAGACAAAGATCCAGAGGCTTTACCAATAAAATACAACATATTCAACATGACCTTTGTTTCTCCTATAAGATCCAAATCTTTTAATAATATATCCGATGTAATCGTTTTAAACAATGTCACAGGAGAGTTGAAAATTATGAAAAATTTAATACACTTCGCCGACGGAATATTTAGGTAAGAATTGGTAATTGCTTTATATATCTAGCGTGTAGCGTGTCAAGTTAACATAACTAGCGAGCAGCACTATGTGCAATATTACACGAATCATTTAGAACCACTGTTGCCTCCTTCATAACTCAAAAACAATTTCACTTAAGCATTTCAAATTTGGATCATAAATTGAGATTTGCAGACACATATATGCTCCAAATCTTATAAACGCACCTGAAACGGCTATTAAGATATAAAGGTCCCAAAAGTCGTCCTTTTTATCACTGACTGACCTACAGATCAAAACTCTAACGTAGTTCCAGGTGACCTACAAAGTTCAATCTTACCATCCAGGATAGTTGGATGAAAAAATAAGAATAAACTTTTAATTAATGTATTGTAATTAATGTATGGAATCAGGAATGAAAATTTATGTAAGCCAATGTAAATGTGTATTTTAAGGTCTTCACGTGAATATGTAACGAGTGTAATACCATCCTTAACTTTTATTTTAACTATGAATATAGCTTTCTTATATACATATTAATATACATATTATTACGTGGGATATAGTAATGTCATTATAATTATCATTTCAATATTTAACGAACATTAATAGTGTAAAATCATAACCAATAAATAATTAATTAACTGGTGTTTTGGACCAAGGCGCACGAAACACAAAAAAGACAGTTAAACCCCGTTAACGTAGAAATATGTATGTTTATCTACGTTGGTTCGTTAATTTTATTATAGAAAGTAGTTCTAATAATTTCTGTTTAAAAATATATTTTGTGATGTTATAAATTAATTTTAGGACTCAACACCGAACTTGGCACTCATTTAGATTACTACTTGTTATATTTTATATATATTATATACATTACTTGTAAATCAAAGTCAGTCATAATATTAAACTTGACTCGCTTTTCACTTTTCTGTTGTTGATGTGATTTTCTTATTATATTATTTCTACAACTAATATTTTTGTATTGTTTTCTAGGCTTGTTGTACGCGCTAATAACTCCAATGAAGCGGATCGCTATAGTGATTTAGAAGTAGAAGTAAGTAATTTTTTTCGCACATTTTATATTTATTATATATTAACTTTAATCTTATAAATAAATCTCCATCAATATTTGATATGGAGGAATTGATCTTTTAAGTGTTTGTTTGTAAATTTATCCATTAATTTGTGCACTCATTGCTTGTCTATAGGTAGTAGTGGTTCGGGAGCGTGATCTCCTCCGCTTGGTGCTGGGGGGAGATGGAAGGGGGGCGCGGGCTCGGGTAGCGGGTCTTCGAGAGCGGGTGTCCGCCGCACTCACACCACAGAGGCTCAAGCTACAGTTACATGATGCGCCGAGACATGACATCTATGATAACCTTGGGTGAGACGGATAATTATTGATGATTAATTAGAAATTGCTTGTTTAGAGCCTATATTTTATATTGGTGGAGGTTATTTAAGTACATAGTAGATTGTCTTAATCTGATTCGGTTGTCTGCCGTGAAACACAAGCCCATACTACCATTATTAACTCATTATGTAACTGTAACTTAACCATAAATTTAACTGTAAGAAATGCCTATGTTAGTAAAAATATTTGAACGTTGAAACGAAAGAAATCTTTAATTTATCTTTACTTATTTTTTTAACAGCCCATGCTTCCAATTCCGTAAAATGGACACCGGCGAGGCGCTTTCACCGAACGCCATGAAGGCCACAATACGCTCGCTGGGCGCACAGTTCCAGGACATCCTGCAGACGTACAGCGTGCACAACATCACGCTGTGTGGGCCTGGACGTGCGGCGCCGGCGCCCGCGCAGACCGCGCTGCTGTCGCTAGCCGCGCTCTTACCGCTAGCCGCCTTTGTGGCGACGATTGTGTTGTGCTGTATGCATTCTAATGGTGTGTATATAAGTCTGATAAATAATATTAATTTATTCGAAAACGTTGAGAATTTGCGTATAATATTTGAAGACTTGCTTAGTTAAATATCTAATCATCCCAAAATGTATTTCAGAAATATTTGGTTTAATTTATTCTAAAGAAGTTTTTCCTTAACAAGACATATAAATAACTTTAATTATTTATGTATGTATTACTATTCAGCTAAGCGTCGCATGCGCGCTTCAATGGCAAGGGAAGCACCACCTCGACTCTACACGGAGCCGCTCTACTCTACGTGACACACACATACAGACACATACAATACAATACGTGCATGACCACATGCACAGATGCTGCCATTACAAGTGATAAGATAAATATAAAGTAGTATTCCTATTTCAAAACATATTGAAAATTATGTAAACAAATCTTTTACTCAACAATTCGCGTGATCTTCAAGAATATAACGATACTAATAAGAGTTTTAGTTAATGTGCTACATTTTGCGATTGTTGATCTTTTACCATAAAATATGACACACATTGTGTTAATGCAGCTGTCTATTTTTTTAATAATCAATAATAAAATATAACAATGATTGTCACTAATATATAATAAAAAAAATGGTAGAGTTGAATTTTAAATAAAAAAAAAATACTAAAAAAATGTGCAAATCGTAATGTACAAAGTAGTAGAGTAGAAAACCTTGAGCTTTAGCTAAATTTATACAAATATATTGTTTTGACACCGATTCATCTTTATTAATTATACATTAACACTTCTTGTTAATATTGGTGATATATTGAAATGCGGCGACGTAAATTAAAAATATAATAAAACTATGTCCTACTAGATTAGTGAGTTCAACAACGTACAGACAGTTGACATTATCATTATGGCTGACTGTATATATATTTGTTGTATATACACGGTTATTTGTAATTAATTGGCCACCTCTTGCAGGCAGCCTCTCTACGTCAATCTCAACAACATTTGTTTTACGACTTTTTGATATTATTAGTTTTTAAAATAGAAATTTCCCATACAAAATTTATTTGTTGTCTCTGAACTGACATTAATTCTGAGCGTAGGTATGGCGTCCGGGGGTTGACCTTTTAAGCACTTCTTACAAAATACAGGGTAATAAATAAAAGAGGAAGCAAAAATTATTTTGTTTCGTTTTTTTTGTGTTGTTTATAAAGGTTTGTAAAAAGTCGTAGAACAAATGTTGTTGGGATTAATGTAGAGAGGCTCTCTACAAGAGGTGGCCAATTAATTACAAATAACCCTGTATGGTTAGAAAATATGTTAAATTTTATATTTAATAAAACAGCATATTAAGATAGCAGAAAATTTAATAATTGCCACATAGTTTATGTATGAAACGTTTGCAGGTGTATACATATTACTGTTTTCCTTTTATTTAACTCAACTTATTAATTACATAAGAAATTACTGATTTAAATATTTTATTTATAACTCTTTATACTTGCCGATAATAATACTCTAAGTCTAAGAGATAAGATAATTGGTCTGCTAATTATTAGTCACGTAAGTACCAACAATAATTGTCATTGTCATAATATGAAAATGTTTTATGTTAGTAACAGCCGTAATTCCTATGTAATTATATTAATTCAAGGTTACTTAGGAAGGTCAAATTGTGATATTCATAACAGCAACCTATCACCAATATAGGTTTTTATTGATACTACATATGCCATTAAAGTAAAGTAATAAAAATGTTACATCACTGCTATTAGTACCATTATTATCACTTTTATCTAAATACTTTTAAATCCATTTTTAGTGGATGACGTTACATCCATAAAAGACTTTAATCTGAAAGTATAAAGCTTTCTAATTCTAGGTAATAATTAAATAAATTAAATTTATATAAATTAAAGCCATCTATTTTACCTACAAATTACATTTATAAGATTGTATAATATTTATATTATATATACGTAAATTAAAAATAATATTACAATTACCTATATATTATATAAGTTTGAAGATTTGGTACAAATTTATCAACCGTCCCGTAATAGTGTGATAAAATATCATTTTATGTCATATAAGACTAAGTCACAATAAATTGTAATTGTAATTATGATTATTAACGTATATTTATTTCTGTATATAAAATAAAATATTGGTGTTACAAGTATGAATTCTTTTATTTTAAAACTATTTGGTTTCTTTTTAACTTTCTAATTCAATTAAAAAATAATAATTAGTTTTATAATTTTGTTTGAATATAATAGCTACTATGCTAAATATAAATTAATACAATTTGTTGGATTTGTAAGATACGTTTTATATAACATTTAAATTGTATGAGCTCTCTATAGTGCGCAGCCGCAAAAAGGCGGCTTGTGGAATATTTTATTGGGATTTAAACCGATACGAGCAAGGATACGAACCCGCAACCTCTGCAAAACCGTCCCGTCGCTCTACCTATTAAGCTTAACGTATTTCTACGTGTCTCGGTCAAATAAGCATTTTATACATGACCGTTTTTATCTGAACGGCGCGGTGGTGACTACTTTTCGACTTCTTCCGAAAACCCTCAGCTTATTAACTTAATTTGTCAGAGGTCTGAGGCCAAAGGTCGCGGGTTCGAATACCTGCCCGTATTGGCTTATGTTTCATTCTATATTTATTATAAATTTAAGTAAGATTAACATGGCTATGCATGTTTATAAATATTTTGAAACATTTTATTGGGAGTTGAAAGAAATAAAGGAATAAAATGCTTGTTATTTACTCAGTTTTCAATGCATTCCATTAGGCGATCCTTCTGCCGAGAAAAAACATTTATCGCTTTTCTATGGAAATCTGGTATGAGATAATTAACTTTTTATCAATGCTAGTCAATGCTAATAAACGCCCTTAAGAGTAAATATATTTTATTACATATAACATTGCGTATATAGTATATATTTATAGTTAGTGTTATATGTATAGTTCATACTTTTACTATACATGCGAATGTCTGTCTGTCTGACTATTACACTTTCACGACTAAACCCTATGGTTTGGTATATATTTTCCTGTGCCCGATTTGGATGGAACTGGGGAAGAAAATAGTTAGCCAGAGTCAAACATACAATACTTTTTTTTTTTAAAATGAACCCCTTTATTCCTGAAATAAGGTATCAAAATTTGTCTATCAAAAATTTATCAAAAAATCTAAACCAACCCCAGTGTAGTCTTTTATAAGACAATCTAAATAAACTTATTTTTAACGCCAAAAATAAATCAAATCAACGAAATGCATGTATACATATATTATTTTTTTTTTTGTTTCCTAACTCATACTATAAAGGAGAATGCGAGTATGTTTGTTTCTCACGCTTTTACGTCTTAACTAAGCAACCGTACAAATAATATAAGAAGCAATTAATCTCTAAAAAAAACTACTGTACCTGATTAAGTAAGTTCAATAATAACCTTCCGTCCGACATAACAAGTCTGTTTTTTCACCTATACAGCGCGAGCGAAGCAGCAGTGAACAACTATTGAATAATAATATATACTACGTAATTAAATATACAGAAATCAAATTTGTATGTCAAGAAAACACAATCTTACTAACACAATCCGATAAATTTATGTAAATGTAAGTTAATATTTTATTATGAATTAAATAACAGGAAAACATCTATAAATAATTTTGGGTAATTATATATTTTTTTGATGGTCTGAAGCAGTTTGAATGCACACACAAATACGTTCATGGTTTATATACACACATACATATACACAGATTCATACATGGTGTAGCGTATAGTTTAATTCAGACGAGAAAAACTACTGCCGCACTAAACATGTTTTTGATTAGTTTACTTGTAATTTTAGTAATTCTTGTATTATCTAGAGCGGTTCGTAGAAAACACAACGCAATATACATGTCACAAAAGAAATTAACTGGAAAAACAGCTCTCGTCACAGGTGGAACATCTGGAATTGGATTAAACATTGCAATAGACTTCGCAGTAAGAGGTGCCAAAGTTATAGTCGCATGCCCATTTGAAGATGAAGGGATCAGAGCAAGAAAGAGAATTATAAAAAGATCAGGAAATGATGATGTGGTTTTTAAATTTTTGGATCTTGCTTCTTTAAAATCTGTTCGCGAACTGGCAGCTGACATTATTCAAACTGAAAATCGATTGGATATTTTAGTGAATAACGCTGGAATCGGAATCCTCGGAGACTTTATGACCGATGACGGAATAAATTTTATAATGCAAGTGAATTATTACGGACATTTTTTATTGACACACTTGTTATTGCCGCTGTTAAAGAAGTCAGGGACGCAATTTGAACCCAGCAGAATAATAAACATGACTTCAATTACTCGTAACTTGGCTTCCACTGACATTGACAACTACAACAAAACTGGATATTGGTACAAGATAAGAATCTATTCAAATAGTAAACTAAGTTTAGTTTTATTTGCTCACGAGTTATCAAAGAAACTGATCGGTACAAACGTGATAGTGAATTGCGCTGATCCTGGCTTTGTTTCCACCCGAATTTATCAAAGTTATATCGTGTTTATTGGAAAATTACTTCAAATTTTTATAAATTTAATCTTCAAAAATCCTTGGGAAGGAGCGCAAACAGCAATTTTCATGGCAGTAGATCAGAAGGCTGGGGAAGTGAGTGGACAACTCTTTAAAAATTGTGAATTAAAACGAACACCGAGTTGGAAAACAATCGACAAATGCTCGGATATATTGTGGAAACAATCAGCTAAATTAGTTCTCCTAGAAAACAGTGATATATAGAACTAATTAATTGGCGAGGATTTCAATAATTATTTACCTTTCCATTTTATTCGATAAATGGCAGTGTTAAAAGCTAATAAGTGACGTAACTGTGATTTACAAGTATATTACATACCATATAAGGTATGGTTTTTGTTTAATAAAAATAAATTATGTATAATAACCTTATTTTGATATATATACCTACTTATTAATCAGTGTCAATCAATCAATTGATTGATCAATGTCAGTTCTTCGGATACAAATAATGAGCCTGTTTATAGGTTTTATTATTATTGTAGTCAATTTGTGTTTTTTTTGATAATTCTACAAAAGGGAAAATGATTCCATAGTATGAGATAAATAATGAGAAACAATACAATTTTTCATAAAAATAAGCCTAGTAGTTAAGTGTATTATAATGATAACCCAAATTACTTATTGTTTTTCATGTGATTTTTTCATCACACATTCGAGTTACTATGACATAAACCTTGAGAGCAGCTGACGCCGACCTTTACCCTCTATTTATGATAAGCTAAATTATAAATTTTATTTTATTTATATTCATTTAATTTGTAATCTTGTAGTTCTTAGACTAACAAAATAAGATATATAGAATTGGACACCTCTGCGTGCAGACAGACAGACAGAAGATGCAGAAACAAATGTCGGAAGAAAAATAGCAACACACCAAGCTTTTAGTTTCATTTTCTGTCCTAGTTACTATAATACTTGAAATATTTAATTTTCTGTAAAAGCATATTATACACTGATTATTAACTATTCTTTATATTGTAAAGTTAAGTAAGTTTAAAGTACCTATAAAATATACAGGGTTATTTGTAATTAGTTGAGCACCTTTTGCAGGCAGCCCCTCTACATCAATCCTAACAACATTTGTTCTACGACTTTTTAAAATTAGTAGTTTTAAAAATTTAGTTTTTCCCATACAAAATTTATTTATTGCCTCTGAACGTGCATTAAACTTGAGCAAAGAGAGGCCAAGCAAATTGTCAAAATATGTGCCAAGGCCACGTGCATCGGGGCGCGGGGTGGCGGGGTGGCGGGGTGACGCAGCGGCGGCTATGCACGTTAGAACTTGATCATTTTCTAAGGTGTAATAAAAAATAGCATCGTTTTCCACTTTTATTTATTAAAATATTTTCTACAATAGTCGAAACACATACTGTCTAACTGTTTAAGAATCTAATGAAAAAACAAAATCTCCAATAGAAGTTGTCCACAAGTTGAATGTCTCAATATTTTTATTTGGTTTATGAAATAAGGGCACTGTAACGAAACCAAATAAATATTATTTTTACAAAACAATAACTTCTCTTTAACTTACTTTATACATATCATATTATCTCGTTTGTTAATATTTATATCATGACAATAAAACAATAAGTTACTTACGAATTTCTTTAAGATGGCGCGTAACAGAAAAACGTCATAATTTTCATTAATATTAATTAATTAAAACGTAAGAAGTGAATCGACTGTTTCTGACGTATAATATTCTCATAGAAGAAACACATAGGTAAGTACCATAAAAACAGACAAATGTACACAATCCACTTTAAAAATAATAACTTTAGGCTTCTTAACATGTTGGATCGTCACTATATCACAAATAAAATTATTCTTCATCATGGTTTCTGCTGTTTCGAGTTGCTGTTCGTTCTAGGTATAGCAAAACAGACCTTGTAAAGATCAGGACCCCAATGCTCCATTTCTCAGCCAAAACTCGTATTTCTTTTCATTCTTACTTCTTCTATTTCAGATAATCAATGTATTTTAAAAATATTATAAATTACATTTCATAATTTCTTCTTCATGTTATAATCTTGAATTTATTTATTAGTTTTAATAGCAAGTCCATAAAATCGTATTGTCCAGTATGTAATTACAATTCATTATTTAATTATAAAACTCTAATCCGATAATTTTATTTTTGGTTAATGTAAATTGTGTTTTGTAATCCACATACTTGTCATTTTGATTATTTAGTATTTCCATAGCAACATGGTGTAAAAGAGATGAAGCTATACGAAAAAAGCTGGCGCGCGCATTTTACAGTTTCTGACTTTCGCTAGCCTGCCGCGATCTATACTTTAGAAAATACAGAGTAATAAATAATCGAGGGAGCAAAAATATTTTTTGTTCGTTTATTCTGAGTTATTTATCAAGATTTTTTAAAAGTCGTAGAACAAATGTTGTTGGGATTGATGTAGAGAGGCTGCCTGCAAAAGGTGCTCAACTAATTAAAAATAACCCTGTATATTAATAATTACTTCCGTTAGTTTGCGAGAAAACAACTGAAAAAGCTAAAAAGTATATTATTCTTTGTGAATTAATATCTATTTTTTTTTGTCTGTCTATACTGTTAGCCCTGTTGGCTATTATAGCGTCACCGGGGGAGCGGGTGAGTCAGGACACCCACCCTTAAAAAATTTATGTAGAGAGACTGCCTGCAAGAGGTGGCCAATTAATTACAAATAACCCTGTATATCTATATCTGTATGTTTGTGGAAGCTAATCTCAGAAACGGATTAACCGGGTTGAATGTAGTTTTCGGGAATATATTGACATGGGCTTCACTTTGCGTGTAGTGTTTTTTATATTTAAATCGGTTAACAAAAAAAGTACTTCTTCATTTCTTATTTTACATTAAAAAATTAAGAAAGTATAAATATGAACTCGAAAATACATCTACACGCAAAAACTACTT
Source organism: Napeogenes inachia (assembly GCA_959347355.1). NCBI lineage: Eukaryota > Metazoa > Arthropoda > Insecta > Lepidoptera > Nymphalidae > Napeogenes > Napeogenes inachia. The sequence goes on from OY365792.1 coordinate 14,037,399, forward strand.
AACGGAGTTTGATGAAACTTTGAAAGGTTATAGTTTATACTTTGGTAGCCACAAAAGGTACGCTTTAGCAAAATCTAAATCTACGAGTACGAAGTCGCAGTCACAGCTAGTATAAAATAATATTCTTAATCATTGTCAATGTTAATAAATTACAATATAACTCTTATTTTCCTTATACATTAATTTTATCAAATGTAGAAAAAAGTTTATATGACTTTATATCTGTGCTATATCTACTCTTAACACAAATTACCTTACTATTAGGTTTATCTGAATCCAAATACCACTTACCATCACTTTGAAATAATGACTACTTATCTAAGGGATAAATGTACTTCTATCTTGACTAACATTTATCTCTGCGAGTACATGAATAACGAGTCTATCATGACATCAAGAGACTGCATAATTAATATCATCCAACAGGAATGTCAGATAACAAGCCTCAGAAAACTAGAGATAAGGTTTGGCTTTCAGTACTTAAACAAGAAAATGTTATTTTATTATTATTATTTTTTTTATACAAAACTAGGTTAATGCTTGACTACATTCCACCTGATGATAAGTGAAATGTAGTCGAAAATGTAAAAAATATAAACAATACAAATAAAATATAATAATATATAAATATAATATAATATAATATAAATGTACTATTTCGAAAGAAAGTGTGAGACGAAGACGTAGACGAAGACGAAGACTAAGACTTACGATATATTGTTGATTGCTCTTATAAATTTGGAGTGGCTGTAAATATAATAAAATACTCAAGGATTATAATTGGTAGTTCTCGCAGAATTAGCAAAAACGATTTTTTCCAATAGCCTTCAATAATTTTCAAATTCCATTTCTCTGTCAAGTTACAAACTTGGGACTGCATATTGACTGTACATTAATCTTGCCACCTCAAGTACAAGAAGTAGTAGAGTTCACTTTAATATTACCGATTACTGACTATGTGGATGTGGGTTACTCTGACATTAATGTTTAGCTTTTAAATCAACTTGATCATCTCCTCAATGGCTGTATGTTTAATTTTCGGTCTTCGCAAATACTATTTATCTATCTATAGAACTATCGTTTGACACTAAAATGGCTTTTTTTTTAATTACTGAAGTTTAAGAATTTTGTGCACTCTCTTTTCCCTTTTGTATGATCCAAGTCCTTCAAATTATTTGGAATCCCATTTTCATTTTCTCGGTGATACTCATAGTCGTCAACTTCAATCCTCTGAAAATGTATCACTCCGAGTGCTTCTTTGTTGCAACCGACTTTTAATTCAATTCATTTACTACACAGGCTATAAAACTCTGGAATGCATTACCTATCGAAATAAAGAAAGCTCCTAACAGAAATATTTTCAAATATCTTGCAAAAAAACATTTGCTATAAATTTACATTTGTCTATTCAATTGTAAACTAGATTTTTATTTAAGATATTGTTTATCCTTTTTGTTCCCTAGAAAATTATCTTATTAGGTTAGTTATTTTTCTTCTTCATATTTATTACTCTTTTTATTTGGTTTATATGCACCTTTGTATATTTATTGTTTATTTGAGGGCATGCTGGAAGAGAATGCCTGTGGCATTATTCTCGCCTTTGCAAGATGTGTTTTTATTTTTTATATTAATAAATTAGTCAAATTCCCATCTTAGTCCCATTGAAACATGTAAGCAGTTTGGTTTCACAAGGGGAAATAACCGAGGCTGGTGTTGAGAATTTTTAGCATTTAATGTTTGATGCATTGAAGGATTTAAGGGTTGCTTTGGGTTTTTTCTGCTATAGTTCCAAAAGCGTTTGATAGCGTCCAACATGAGACAATAATCAGGAAATTACAGCATTATTCCTTTAATATACATACAGCTCTTAAGCTAATTGTTTCATACCTAGACAATAGGAAGGGGGTAGTGAATAAGTAAACATAATACATACGTATACAAAACAATATTGAAGTTGTATTATTTGCCGAAGACACGTCAAAACGAGCGAAACTGTTCTGAATTATGTATACCAATCTCTACAATTGTGATGAATTACGACTAAAATTGTGTAAATAATTTACAGTTGAATTGAATAGTAAGAAAATTAAATGCATAAACATGTTAACAGCAAATGTAAAGCCAAAGCCAAGGCCTAGTGTATTGTTAGCTAATAAACAATTGGGTCTTGTGAACAGTACGGTATTCTTAGGTATTACCCGAAATGAAAAACTTCAATGGGGTTCACATATTACTAAACTGCCGACTAGACTTAGTTCAGCAGCTTTTCCAGTTAAGAAAATACTCCAGCTAACACACAAAGTAACAGTGCGGATTGCTTATTTCAGCCACACAGCGTGATATCTAGTTTACTTTTATGGGGACACGCAGCGGATATTCAAACTTTTTTTATATTGCAGAAAAAAGCTATTTATGCAATCTACAACGTATCTGGTAGGCACTTTCTGAGAAAAATGCTTATGGAAATAAAAAATAGCTTCATTGTGTCATTATATATTTGATCATTTTATTTACGTTCACAAAACATAGAAAATTTAATCAAAAATAATGTTCTGCATTCCATGAATACAAGAAATAAAGACAAACTTGTTTAAAACAATCCACACTAGCCTGTCAAAGTTTCATAAGTCATTTTATGGATCATGTGCCCATTTTTATAGTAAAAGTCCCTGCAGAAATTCATGAAAATACGCATATAATTACTTTTGCTCAAAAGGCAAACTAATACAGGCCTAGGCCATTCAGAAAGTTTTGCAAAAAAAAAATATAAAAATAATATTATATTATTTTGAAAATTCGATTACTGAAAATTTAAAACGTATGTTTCAATTAAATTTTCAGTGCATATTTTACAACTATTATTAAAATTTTACTTTAAACCTGATGAATCGCTTAATCGACAGAATCTGAATCTCTAGGATCTCTGACACCTCGGAATGATAGACGATAGGGTTCCATAGTTTGAGGCAAAAACATTAGCAAAAAGATAGTTTTCTTCCTCTTTAGCTGTGGGACGCCTCCGTCACCTGAGGGTAGCCTTATGCTACCATCGTCTAGAGTCTTGACCTACAATTACCTCTTATGATACCTAAGAGTGCTAGAAATGGTCCTTATTTAAAAAGTAAAGCGAGTCCGGGTGAGGTTTTTACTCCTAGTTCTTACTTCCTCGCGACGATAAATTAAAGTCAATTGTTAAACTTAGGTCTGTGGTTGTTTCTGGGAAAGGAATTGTACCGTCATGTTCCGGGAAGAATACACCTTTCATAAATATATGTCGATATTTCAATTTATTGTTTAGCATATGAAATTTAAAAAATAATACGTAACTTACCAGATTTAAACTTATAAGGTTCACGATCTTGGTGGTTGCGATGAAAAGCTGGATAGAGTTGTTGACCTGGATAATTGGGTTTAGGAAGAGTAAGGAGTTTATGGAAGAGTAAGGAGTTTATGGAAGAGTAAGGAGCTTCATGGACGGTTCCACAAGGCACTCTATGGGCCTGATATAGATGTTCTGGCGTCCGTGGCTTGGCTACGATTTGGTGAACTCTTTGGTGAAACCAAAGGTTTTGCTTGTGCAATTGCTGGCGAAGTTGTCAAGACGTACAACTATCGGAAATACATAATAAAGGATGGCACTGTTGATATATGTCGTGCGTGCCACTAACATGGAGAATCCATCAGACATGTTATTTCCGGTTGTTTTCATCTTGCCAATGGAGAGTATTTGCACAGGTACAACCAAGTAGCCAAGATTATCCACCAACAACTTGCTCTTCGATACGGTCTTGTATCTTTTGAAGTGCCATATTATAAGTACACACCGGAGCTAGATTTGGAAAATGGTCATGCTAAGCTCTATTGGGACCGATATATCATCATGGACGGACTATTGTAGACAATAAGCCTGATATCGTGCTGGTAGATCGGTTAGAGCGGGCATATCTTGTTGATATCAGCGTCCCGTGTGACGCTAATCTTGTGAAAGCTGAGAAGGACAAACTATCAATACTTAAACTTAGCTCACGGGTAATCTCGACATGAGGGATGTTGACTCAACAATAATTGTCCCGATGGTAGTTTCCGTAAATGGTCTTATAATGAAGAGTCTCGATCATTATCTCAAGTGGCTCTCACTAAACAACTGGATCAAGGATCGGATACAAAAGGCAGCAGCTTTGGGTACGACACGCATTGTGAGGAAGTTTCTTTCGCTGTCGCCCTAACCACCGACGAACTGGTCGTAAGGCCCACGTCGAAGGAATATTATTTTTATATTTATATTTATAATGTTGTTTTTTTATGTTATACATATAAGTAAATAATAAGATAGATATGAAATAACTGATAATAATAATAAAGATAAATTATAATCATTAATGTTTTAGAGATCTTTAACATGTTAAATTGACTCTTCAAGCCAATTTAGAAGTCTTGGCAGTAATTTATATACCCATAGAGTAACGTATACAAATTGTTAGGAATAGCTTTGCTATGGTGGGTTTATAATAAATAAATGTTGGGACTAAGTAAAGCCAAGCAATCTTTAAGTATATGACACATGTTTGTGAGCCCATAAGTGCGATTACAAAAAAAAATACAAAATCGGTCCTTCTGTTTTGGAAGTAATTTTATATATAAACACACGGAAAACGAATTTTATATACGAATAAGGACGTACAATAACATTCATATGAAATGATGTAATTTAATATATTATATAAAATATATTAAAAGTAGTTTCTGCAACTATACAAATGTTTGTTTTATTCCTCAAATAATAATATCTGAACGCACTTGAGGAAAATATACTATGAAAACAAAAAGAAAACAATCTTAATTTATTCAAAGTTATATTTCCAAGTTCCAAGTGTCAGACTTGCAGTACACGTTTAGGTCTCGTGTATTGCAGTTGTTACTTATTAATAAAATGAAGATAATAAGTGATCGTACATATTATGTTGCGTCTATTTGTTTTATGTTTTTGCAAACTATATCGTCACATAAAGTAAATGTATGTACATATTTGTGTTTTAATAAATTGTTTTTATTACTTAAACCATATGTGACGTTTTTAGGGTATAGTGTAGTAATTTAATTTAACGTTGCAGGACGATCCCATCGTGACTGTTAGAGAAGGTAGATTAAGAGGACTAGTTGGCAATCTAGTTGATGGAGCCAGGTACTACTCTTTTAAAGGTATACCGTATGCTGCTCCACCCATTGGAAATTTGCGTTTCAAGGTGAGTATTGAAAAATTATTAAATATAATATTATGTACAAATTTGTTGTGAAAAATATATTTATTTAGATTTTAGGTCATTTCATGTATTTTTTAATAATTCGGCCTTAAAATAAACAGGTTTAAAGATAATACACAATGAATATTTACTTTTATATAAATTTAAAGTAGGTATTGTTTACGGCGTCAATGTATACCATACCATATAAGCCAAAGGTTGTTGTTGCCTTTAATAGACTCGGGAAATCTTCATTTGGTGCGTTAATACCACCGCCATCACGGTATTTACCATAAGCGATCACCAGGCTTGGCGCTTTGATTATTGGGGTAACCGCAGAGTTTTTGTAAAAGTTCTGACACTATCTCTACCGACAAATCCCACAAAACGTACACTACCCGTAGGCATGAGCCGCTTACGAAAGTGTGAAAAGACGATTAGAGTTGGGTAGCCAACTATGATAGGTCGATTTAGACATTTTTCTAATAAAATAATTAAAAAATTTCGACTATGAATGCGACAAGTATAGACAATTAACAAAACACACACATATATAAATATCTATATGGTTGATATCTTATTTGACTTAAAATATTCCAGGCACCATTACCTCCTAGACCGTGGAAAGGTATTCGTGATGCATCTAATTTTGGCGCCATCTGCACTCAATTCAACTCTACATACCAAGGAGATGAAGATTGTTTGTTTCTTAATGTCTATACAAAGTCTCTGCACAGAAATGCAAGAATTCCAGTCATGGTATACATTCATGGAGGCTCCTATTATGAAGGTTCAGGAGATTTCTTTTTAGGTGACTTTTTAATGCAGCATGGCGTCATTTTGGTTACTCTCAATTATAGACTAGAACTGCTTGGATTTTTGTCACTTGACATTCCAGAAGTACCCGGTAATGCTGGAATGAAGGATCAGGTCGCTGCATTACGTTGGATCAAACATAATATAGAAAAATTTGGCGGAGATCCAAATAGTGTTACTATCTTCGGGGAAAGTTCTGGCGCCTCTTCAGTCACCTATCATATGTTTTCTCCTATGTCTAGAGGTCTTTTCCATAAAGTTATAGCTCAAAGTGGAACTTGTATCCATGATTGGGCCATTGCGCAAGGTGCAAGAGCTAGGGGTTTTAGAGCTGGCAAGATTCTGGGAACAGAGACTAACGATGTACACGTATTATATGATTATTTCATGGGTCTAGATCCAAATTTGCTTACCAATTTAACTTTCTCAACACTTACTGATGACGAAAGATACAGAGGTTTACCTGAACAATTTATACCTGTTATTGAAAAGAAATTTCATAATGTAGAAGCATTTATTACTGAAAATCCAGTTAAAATGCTAAAAGAGGGAAAAGTACACAGAGTTCCTTTGATGGTCGGGTATAATTCTGCTGAGGGGCTAGTCATTGTCAGAGATCACGTTACAAAGTTGGATGTTTACAATAACCAACCTTCATATTACGTCCAAAGAGAAGTCGCAAATAAGGTATCAGCAGACAAATTAATTGAGTTCGGGGACAGAATAAAAAGATTTTATGTTGGAAATAACAACATAACGGAAAATGATCTTAATATTATAGCAGATATGCAAACTGATATGCATTTTTCGTATAATAGTCATAGATTCGCAAATTTATATGCGTCTTTGTCAAAGTCAGTGTATATGTATAGATTTAACTTCGTAACTGATTTGAATATTATCAAAATTGCATTGGAATTAACGAATTTGAAGGGCGTGAGTCATGCTGATGAGCTTTGGTATTTGTTTTACAACTACTTAAATGAAAATTTATATGAGGATCAATCAAAACTAAGAGAAATTATCTATAAAGTGACGAAGCTGTGGACGGATTTTGCAAAGACTGGGTAAGAATTTAACTTTCATCTTGTTGTAAACTTAACAAAAAAAGAATAAAGCCTGTCCCTTGGAGTTTTGGCCGGTTCTTCTCCATAGAGCTACCCTTTGGAATCGTCTAACTACATTCTGACCTTTCATAAGTGCACATTCTATTGCTAAAATATTTAAAAAAAAATGACTTTGGGTTTGTTCACTCAACCAGCGGGATGACAACTTATACCGTTTAAAATGTCACATGTTGATTAATTGATTGATTTAATAGCTTTCAGTTGTGCCAGTAAAGCACAATGTCACATGTTACTGCATAGTTCTTAGTTTCTTTAAATTTGACATTATAGTGGAAAAATAATAGTTACCCATTATTTCCCATTTATTACGAATTATATTTAAGACCCATTTAAATATAATTCATAATAAATAGGTATTCCCAAATATATTTTCCGCATTAGTATCTACCTTATGGTTTTTCTTATGATTCATTTATTGATTCACATTAATCAACAAATTCAAGTCGCTCTATTATTCACCGCATGAGTAAATATTTATTTAGGTATATTTTATCCTGACCTTGTTTATATACCTAGTGGTTAGCGTGTAAGATAATCGATATTTCTAGAAAACACTAACATAAACACAGTTATTTTATGCAACAGGAAAATTACCGCTTTCTATTTATATTTAAATGGAGATAATAGATAAAGAAATACTGTAGGTACAAAGTTATAAGAAATGTTTTGCTAGTTTTACTTTTGCATAAATAATTTTGTCTTTATAGTAGTACCTAAAATTAGTTCATACATTAACAACTCTTTGGTTTTAGTCATCCAACTCCCGATAATGAGGTTGGAGAAAATTGGAAGCCGTACACAGTTCAGGGTAAGGAATACTACAATATTGATGATTCTTACTCGTTGGGACATTATGCTGATAAAGAAAGAATAGAGTTCTGGGATAAAATGTATGAAGAGGCTGGATTGCCGCATATATCATCACGCAGACGTAATTGAACTTTTGTAAAGTAATATTATTTTCTTGCTTTGATCAATTTTTTTTTAATTACATTATATGATAAATATATCAATATATGTACATGGTTAAATAAATTAAATATAACATAATGCGCATTTTAATTTTAATCAATAAATTATTCATTTTAAGTAAACACAATGAAAAATTCATAGATACTGGCAAGACTCAAACCTGTGACCACTGGGAAACCGTTTCCTCGCTTAGAAAATTTAAATAATGTATTATAACTAGACAACTATTTGCAAAACAAAAAAATAACTTCTATTCCTATTTATAATAATGTGATAAGACAATGTCAACAACTAAAATGGAAAAATTTTAAAAATATTTAGTCAAACATTATCCAATAACAAATTAGAAATTTTAATACAAAATCATTTGTTGGTGAATCCCAAGCAAATTTTATTAGTAACCTATATCTTGCAATAAGGCCATACGCATTTTAACCAGCTCTCTAATGTGATGTATAACTATTTTACGATCTCTTTTCCTGTAGATGTAAAATTTCTAGGACTGACGATAGATAAGCACCTACAAAAACTGCATGTCAAAGAAATGAGTTGAAAAATACATTTGTCAATCCAATCCCTCAAGCGTCTGCTAATTTTTTATTCCGTTTTTAGAAATACATCATCTGTGAAAATTTTAAATGTCCAACTATCACGGTTCATGAGATACAACCTGGAGATAGACAGACCGACAGCGAAGTCCAAATAAAAGGGTTCCGTTTTTACCCTTTAAGTACGGAACCGTAAAAATTAAAAACCTCATTAAATACGCTTATTATTTGAAAACTAATAATCTACTTATAACTCAAAATATTATTTTAATAAGAATTGATTAACAGAATCTATTATAAATGTTAATCGACTCATCGTAATAATTAATTACTTATTAATTTAGAAATAATTGGGGATGCTCTGTTAGTTAATGTGCCAAGGCCCATTCTAAGCAGAAATCTTTTAAATAATTTTTAATTAGTTTTAACCAGAGCTTGTTTAAAAAAAAAATAAACAGACCTTAAATCAAACATAACATCTTTTGTAGTCAATTTACTCTGATACTAAAATCGGAATAGAATGACGATCTTTTTAATGGAATATAAAATTTGTAATTTGTTAACAATACGTAGTCTTCATAATTTTTAATTTTTGTTTTAAAACGATAAACGGTATGTTTCCGTATTTTTTATTGTGAACAGTACAATGGACTACTATCTTTAAAAGAAGTAGCTACATACTTAATTCTGATCGAAGTAAAAAAAAAACTATTTAGATATCAAAACTGGGAAGACAGTATGTTTATATTAATATTTTTTAACCCAAGATCTTTCATATCACTGAATAGACTTTTATGTGTTTCATATATTTTATTTGTAGCAGAGTTTTCTCTCACAGTCAGCATTAGGTAAATTCTAAATGTAGTATGGATGTGCTTCGCTTTTCTGTGGCGGTACAAACTACTCTGAACAATGTTTGGTATTTTTATCAACACATTTGTGAGTACTGCAGTTTGTTCAGTTAGTTTAATATGTAATAATAATTGGTAATTTTTAGAGGTTTTTAAGTAGTAAAGTTTTTAAGTTTTAATGAATATTGCAACAAAATTTGCACCTACTATTTCACTTGATTAAGGATTGGCGTGCGATTTCGGGATAATCACCGAGATAAGCAAGGACATATTGGGATGGAAACTATATTGAAATATTGGTATAGGAACAAGAATCTAAAAGCTTTTCAGAAATATATAGAAACCCTTATAGAATAAGGAACAGGCAAGAGCCAATGGAACAGAAAGTCCGAAGAAATGGCATACTTAGATATATTAATAGACTGGTTCAGCAACTAAAGTAACTTTTATTTCTATCATACATACATCATTTTAGCATGTTAAAATAGTAAATCCAAAAAAAATAATACTTTTAATTTAGCTTCCTTTTATAATATTGCTCACCTAAGTACATTTAGTTTTAGCATTATTATTTTAAGAAGACTTTTAAATCATTATGTCTGCAGAACATGTTCACAATTTATATAATTTATCTTATTATTATTTATAATATTATTTATCTTTTTATTATATCATTATTAAGAAATATAGCCCTATCAATAGTCATTTGATGATCAAGATCAAGAGAAAAATATACCAGGATGTGAAGTGATAAATAACAGAATCCATTTTCAGCGTTTCTATTTTTTTTGTATCTGTATCTGTTTGTTAATTAATTGTGCACGCATCACTAAAAAAATATACCTAGCTAATATAAACATTTATACATAGAAATTGAACGTCACTCTCGAGTAACATTTAGTTTTATCATTCATTACACACTCTTCACTCTATCAGAAGATGTAGGTATGTATTTAAAGTTTCCCAGAATTCTACTTTATACATATAAAAAAACTGTAACTGATCGCACATGTAAAATATTTTCAAAAATTCATAATGGGGGCTTCATTATATAGCAAGAGAACCCAAAACAATGTTTTCTCATTTTGTCTGTTCGTTTGTAGGTCTGTATGTTTGTGCACGCCAATAAAAGAAACGGACCAATCGATTTGGATGCAATTTTCGGGAATATATTGTCATGGGAATCACTTAACATTTTGTTTTTTTTTTAACAATCGGTTAACAAATAAAGTAGTAAATATCTCTTATTTTCATATAATATAAATATTATTATTATAATAGTGATTAAACAATAAAAAAAATACATAAATAAAGAAGAAATGATGAATCTTTGAAGGTTTATAGTTTTTACATAGATTGGTATGTACAGAGGGTACGTTTTATCAAAATCGAAATGTAGGTACGCGTACGAAGTCGCAGGCACAGCTAGTAATAAAATATAATTAGGAATAACAGGTAACGAATGTTGGATTTAAAAAATATGATATTTATGTTCTCATCATAGCTACAACCACTGTCAACCATTTGCTAGTTTCATAAAGAAATTATTTTTTTACTTTTTTTTTGTCTGTCTATGCTGTTAGCCCTGTTGGTTATTACAGCGTCACCGGGGGATCTAAAGAAATTAATGCCTACGAAAGCAGTATACAGATGTTCGAAATCCATTGGGTGGCTGATTCTGGGGTAACAGGATCACGTAAAAAATGATGTTAAAAACGTTAATTCTTGGTCGTAAACCTTTACAACGTTCCTTTTCCAAAAGACGCAATCCAAGACTATCGGGACAAACTGCTGTTTTTCAAAAACGTACTACTTTGCAACTTCTAAAAATGAACCAGCTCATCGTATTTGGTTGTGTTATTCTAAAATACTAGATACTGTCTATTGTCAAACTGGCTGGCTATTTGCTTTCAGTAGTTTAAGTGAAGAAGTATCAGGGTGATCGCATTGAGGACAACTTATACATGCGGTTCGTTCGTCGCTGCGCTCAAAAAATCTGTTTTTTTAAGCTCTTAATTTTTTCATTAAGTTATTAATTTTAGTAATAAAACTAAATTAATTATTTATTTTACCTCTTGAAATTAAACTATCTAGAAAGGGTATTAATCATTCATTGCGTAGTTTAGTGACACTAAAGCGTTCACTTGGTAATTTTTGGATGACTAATTAATTTCTTTATTTATTTTTTTCACATACACTTCGTAGAAGTATAAATCTTTCATTGTTCAGCACAACACTAGTGACCTGTGCCTACATAGGATTTTTAATAATATGCTATTTACCAAAATTATGTAGTATTACCAAATAAATTTCATACTATAATATTTTATAACCATGAATTGAATTTGGTCATAACGGCTTATTAATTTTGTAAGAAATATATTTCATAAATAGTGCCGTGCTCAGGTTACTCAAATAATCTAGATGTGTGGTTAGGACATAGCGAGGACTGTTACGCTAGTGTTTTTAAGTAATCTACGTCAACTAAGTTCAGGATTTTTAACTTTAGACATTTCTAACATTTTAAGGCGGATGGCGATTGCCAACTGAATGAAATGTGTTTTAATTACGGAGGTAAAAAATTTGTCATTCCAATAAAGTTGCATTACCCACCAAAATATAAATGTGAAATGAAAGCAAAGTTAAATTTTACTTGATATCATTACTTTTTACATATTACTTTTAGTGTCTTTAATTTTGTAGACAAATTAGACACCAAGTGTTAGTAATAGTTAAAAAAATTTAAAACCAAAATTTATACGTTTTTGATTTATTCCTTTGAATAAATCAGAAATATCTATCTAGATGCTAAATTTGAACTTTGAAAGTCATTTGGCAGTTATAATTCTGATCTATATATATTTTTGAGTTATAAGAAAGTCATAAATAGCAACAAATGATTTGTGTAATAGTACAAAAGGTACAGTTGGTATCTATTAGTCAGTACGGATCGTAATCAATACCTAATGACCTGTACCATGATTAAATACCAATTATACCAATAAATTTCAGGTATTAGTGGGTGATTTCCATATTGCATTTAAGCATTTAGTTATTGGTACTGTTATAAATGAATTATTTCAATCCAGCAACAGAACAGAATAAAAGTCCAGATCGGTTTAATATTTTATTAAAGCTAGTGGGCGGCCACCTTGGCGGCGATGCGCTTGTCGCGCTCCTCCGCGATGGTGAGACGGATACCCTTGCCGCGTGGCAGCGAGATGTACGCCTTCGTGCCCTTGCCGATTATGAACACGTTGTTCAATCTGTGGATATTAACGAGTTGTGAATTTTTTAAAAAAACAAAATAACTTTATGGTAACTATTTACATGGTAAAATTGACTTAAATTTATATAAATGCTTAACATGGCTATACAAATTAACAACAAATTAGTTAAAGGTTTTTAATAAGAGAAAATCTGTTTTCCTAATTATGAAAGACATACAGTAATAACATCCATTTATCATAGACATGAGTTTCTCACAAACAACTATGAACATACCTAGTTGCGAAGGTGTGTCCCATGGAGTCCTTGATATGTACAATGTCGAAGGATCCTGGGTGGCGCTCGCGGGACACGATGGTGCCCACACGCCCCAAGTTACGACCTCCCGTGATCATGCACAGGTTACCTGAAATTATCTATATTAAGAAACATCTGGAAAACGCTTGTATATTTTAAGAATTGCTATGACTTTTACATTTATGTATAAATAAAAAAACATTTAGACATTACAAATAAAATTTTGAAATCAAAAGATCTTAGGACAATCATAGATTGTCATATAAAGAATAGTTATATCACAATGATGTAAATTAGTTTTTTTATTAGTAAGAATATTTAAAAAAAATACTGATTACATATTGAGAATGACACTTTTATTTTCAACAAATAAAAACTGACAAAAAACATACCAGATTCAAACTTGATAAAGTCCATGATCTTGGTGGTTGCGATGTCAAGCTGGATAGAGTCATTGACCTTGATAAGTGGGTCCGGGTAGCGGATGGTACGACCATCATGGGTCACCAAGTAAGGCACATTCTTAGGACCAGTGCCTACATCACGGACCTTGCATAGCTTGTACTGGAACAATTTATAATTCAAAATTAAATTAGATACAGAGGCAAAGCAGGACAAAGCATGTAATTAACCATCTCATATATATGTTCTATCTACAAAAAGGCTGAAAGGATGAAATTGACAACCACTGTCAACTCTTAAAACTTTTGGCAGAGATAATTTTGACAATGTTGATGGAAATAGAAATCATTTTGATGACAAAACACACAAAGCATTTACAGTATAACTATTATATCTAACTTTTCCAAAAATTCTGATTTTTTATTGCCAAAATTTCAATTACTATTCTTAAGTCAATCAAGTTGTAAAGAAATATAAAATTGTAATAACGAAATATCTTCACAATATATCATCACTCATCATTACAAAATAATTTATACAGAAGGTGAAAGACTATATAAAATATATAAAACAATTTCCTAAATATTGAGTAAATTACTATTAATAAGAGAATGATATTAAAGAAGAGAACATTTTAATTACAAAACTATATTAGTTGAATTTCTTTAATAATTACAAATTAACTACAATTTTTAGATAGTAACTGAGAACTTTACCTAGCACTTTCCTTATAAGATATTTTACCAACAAAGGATATAGGTACAAAATATAACATGAAGAAAAAATAAGGAACTACATTACAATAATCTATTACTCAATCAAAACAGATTATAAGTGGTAGTGAGAATTGAAAATAAATGTTATTTAGGAATATTGTTTAACCATTGTTCTGTAGGAATTTAATATTTTGTATTAAATATAATCAAAGTAATGCTATTATAATCCCAATAAACTTCAGAACTTTAAAATGTACAAAACATTTATTTTGTGGTTTATTTTAAATCAATCCTAAACAACAGTTTATAATTTATATATATAAATAATTAATAAAGAAATGCATTTACTAATTGTTACAGAGAAACCACTTAGTATATAGGATGAAAGTGGTAGAGGAAATTGTTTTTGTAACTAATTTCAGTAAGTAAGCATCTTAATTTTCTCACCTTGGCCTCTTCAGGTGTTATCCTGTGAATGGTGAATCTACCCTTAACATCATAGATTAGACGGAACAATTCATTGGTTTTCTCAATTGATACAACATCTGAAATAAAAAATGGAAATTTATCTCATAAAAGTGAAACAAAATTTAATTTTGTTATTTCATATAAACAAATAGTGGTTTGCAGCAAAACAGACTCAAATTACTTGATGCATGTAAAAATATTTGATGAAGTTAATAATTACAAAAACCTAGATATCAAAATATATTATAAAATTATTCTCAGTGAATTTTCTATAACATAACCTATTTACAATATGAAAGATTGGACTCACCCATAAAACCAGCTGGGTAGGTAGGATCAGTTCGAACTTTGCCGTCAACTTTGATCAAGCGCTGCTTCACAATCTTCAGAACCTCATTGCCGGTAAGCGCGTACTTCAAGCGGTTACGTAGGAAAATAACGAGCGGGAGACACTCGCGCAACTTGTGTGGACCAGTGGAGGGTCGTGGTGCATATACACCACCCAATTTATCCAACATCCATGCTTTGGGCGCGTTTAAACGCTTCAAATGCTTTTTAGGTCCACGAGCCTATAAACACAACACTTCACTATAATCATTTGAGTCAATGAAATAATTCAGAACAAGTCACTTTATAACCAGATAACATAACTTATCAACATAAATTCAGGACATAATAGAAATAAATCCCCTAATAATAAGGAGTTAAAATTGTATGTTGATGACTTTAAAAACTATACGATTTAATAACATTATACCGGGAACAGAAAATATTATATCAAAAAGGTACAATAACGTTATCCACACTTTACAGGGAATACAAAATTCGAATTACAATTCGTAAAGGGAAAGATTTAGATGGATTATTTTAGATATTTTAAGCTTAAACTCACCATGTTGGACACAAAGTTTTACAAGAAAGAACGTAAACGTCAGGCAAGTGTCAAAAAGGCTGAAACAAGTTTTTGTTTAACAAATATCAGCGACAATCCAAAACATACTGCCAAAGTGAGTATTGAAACGCATTATTATTAAAAAAATATTACATACAATTATATATTTTTTAACGGGCATCAGAAATTCGATAAACAATATTACTAATAATTGACCAGATATCTATAACATAAAATAGGTTTCGATAAAATATTCTTTTTTATAATGACTTTTTTTTTACCATAACACGCCTTTAAATTATTTATAAAAAGTGTCTTTCTCACATCACAACATTCCCACTTAATATCGACTCTTTTCTAAAACCCTAATTACTGACCTATTTTTAAAATCAACAGGTGTTTTGATCCAAATTCACATAGAGATAATATTAATTCTATGTAAATTCATTGAACCAGGATATAGTTTACGGGATATTGAAGACCAATTGTTAGATTGACAGAAATGTTTCCCAGAGTCGCAACCTCGGATCCTGTTCATAACTATTTATTTTTAATCTACAATGCTCAGCGATGTTAAACTTATTATAATTTTTCATTCTATATTTACTTAAAATACATCTATTTTACTTTGTTAGGCCAACCCAACTGTTTATATCTTCAAATGTAAATAAAGACCATCACATTATCTAGCGAGTGAGAAGCGAAGCTCTCTGTGGTCAGGATCAATGCGTTCTTTTAAAAGGTTTTTCCTCCGAAACTACTGAATCGATTGACAATTGATTTTTAACCGATAAGTATCATCGAGTAAATGGTCATAGGACAATAACATTTTGTGATCAATTGTGGCCTTGAAGAATAATAAAGAAAAATCAAAATCTTTGATTTCCATTAATGTCAATTGGAAAAAGCTAGCGCGCGCGGTTTATGTTAGTCGGGCAGGTGGGGTCCATCAAGCAGAGAATCTGTTAAAATATTTAGTTTTTTTATATAAGTACATTTTAAATTTGTATCATACTCGCTAAATTAAGCGACAGCATGGCCTGCCCTGAAAATAAAATGAGCCCTGAAAATAAAACAATGTTAGTTATTATCTCGCTTTAAGATGTAGGTCCTATTTTGTTTCATTATATACAGTTTTATTTTCGTTATCAGATATATCTATATAGTTTGAATTTGATATGCGACAAAGACGATATTACCTACAGGATAGTATAATTAAACGAGGAATAATAATCTGAATTCAGAAATGTGTATAGAATTATTATAATCTGTGAAAGGTAGGCACTATACAAAGTCATAGATTACACAAATATTGAGAAATGAGATAGACAATTATAATTTTGGGGTTAGAATATAACCTTTGATGAAAAATGCGTAAACAATTGTGCATTATTGTATTATTTAGGTTGTATGGCTTGCTCTGATGATAGTTTTGCTTGGACAGATGCTTCTAGTGATTCAAGTATCATGTAAGTGTTATATTTGTATATCTGCGTAACAAAACACTTAACAACATTAGTTTATACTACAACTTAAATTTTACATTTAGTCTTTGTTAATTTATGAATAATAATATTTATGAATAATTTCCAAACAAGGAATGTACGAAATAAACGCATGCTAAATGTAATATCATTGGTTACGTATAATTAGGTTAGGAACACTCGTGATAACTGATATCATGAATAGGGCCTTCCCTCTTCATGATATCAGTTAAAGTATTAAAACTTAAAAGTATTAAAACAAAAAAGGGAACTTTTGTTTTAATACTTTTAATACACATTTCAAATCTTAATCCGTTAAATCGAAATTGTTTGTAAATATTGACAGTATTTGCTTGGAAATTATATTTTACGGTAATTCTATTTTAGGACACCCGAGTTAGAAAAAGATGATCATGATGAGTCTGGTCTCGATTACAAGAAGAAGATACATGAAGAGCTATTTAATGACGTTCCCAGTACAGGTAAAACTAAGAAAAAGAAAAGAAAAGCTTCAGAAATGATAGAAAGCACTTCTGTTAATAACAAAAAAAACATTAAAACCGAACAGGAAAGCGATATAGAAGCACCCAAAAAGAAAAAGAAACGGAAGAATACAGAATCAGATGATAAGTTGGATTTCTCTCAAGATACTCTCCTTGCTGAGGAATATCTTAATTTTAGGGTAAAGCAGGAAAAGTTATCATTTGCACAGCCAGAGCCAGTGAAAAAAAAGAAAAACAAGAAGCATAAAAAAGAGGTAGAGGCCGAATATGAAACACAGGATTCAGAATCAACAGAGACATTGATAGTAGGAAATGAAGCAGAAACTAACCATATGAATGATAATTCATCAAATAACCATGATAAAGCCAGTGTAGAAATAGAAAAATTTGAAGCTGAAGAAACACTTGTACAAAAGAAAAAGAAAAAAAAAAATCAGGAGTCTAAGCACAATGAAGTCGAAGACAGATTACAAATTAATTCATCAGAAAACATACCAAGTGACAATATTAAGAATACAGATGAACCCTTAACAACCAATGGGATTAATGAGAGTGATTCTGATTTTGAGCCTAGATCTAAGCACATTAAACCTGCACCAGAAATAAAAACCCTGAACAGTAAGAAAAGTACAAAAAAATTGGAAAAAGAATTGTCTAATAAACACTCAACAAGCATCGCGGATAGGCTTACATTTGAAGATGAAGAAAGTATTGATTCAGAAAAGATGGTTAGTGCTCCTTCAAAGCAACTTCAACAATTTATAAATATGAATACTAAACTAAAAGTGTGTGAACCAAAGATTCAAAAAGAAAATTTAGTCACAGATAATGACGAGGTGTGGATTTTTAGAATTCCTAAGGAGGTTGATATAAATGATTTGAAAGATTTAAATTTTATTTTAGATATGAAATGGAAAATCAAAATCAATGGACAATCTTATGATGGTGTCATTGAAAATCATTTATCGCAGATGCCTTTATTATCTTACAAAGAAAATAAATGTCAAATCCATAATATGCCACTAATGGGGGAAGTTAGCTTACGTAAACGAATACCTAAGGCTCATATACCACAAGAAACATGTATGATAAATAATCAAACTAACTTTATACCACTTCCAGAGACTAAGTGCCGTCACCCACTGTTTGGGATCAATTATAAGAAAGCTATTAAAATACCAAGAACAATTGCGGAGCGATTGAATGGTAACACTAAAAATGATACATTATCAGAATCATTTAGTGGAAAGAGAGAAAAGAAGAAACATAAAAAAGAAAAGAAAAAGATTGAAAAAGAATCTGAGCCAGAGGTAGATATTGAGGTACAACAGTCACCAAATCCTAAAAAGAAAAAAAGGAAAAGGAAACATAGTGAGATGACTCAGGAGCCAAGTACAACTAAATCTAAGAAATCCAAATATGCTAAGGTGGAACCAGATTCAGCTGAAGCTTGGGAATCTGAAAGGGCAATTGAAGCAAATCTTTTTAATTTTTAATATAATTTACATATACATGTATAAGTTTTTTATTTCATAAATGTTTTTTATATTGTTACAAAAGAATGTTGCGTTTTTAATTATCATTAACAAGATCATAATGAATTATAAATTGTAAAGATACTAGATCTTAAATTAACTCAACATTTTTAATTAACTCTTCAAACCCATATCTGATTTGGCAGTAATTTGAATACCTGCAGTGTAGAGCATAAAAATTGTTAGGTTTAGCCCTGCCATGCTAAGTTTCCTATTAAATAAATAGCATATTTCTAAATATATTGGACTATACTGGGAATCCATACATACATACAGAGAGGCTGAAAATGTGGGATTATGTTTTTAATAGTGAGAGTTATTAAAAAATCTCTATCAAGACAACTGCTACTAACTAAAGTTACGAATCTTTTAGGAGACCCTATAAGGGTATTAGAAATAAACAAAAGCTAAGCCCATTAGAATAAAATATTACATAAAATATATAATTTGTTAGATGTAACTTCAGAAACTTTTGAAAAATTTGTTTTAATCTTAAGATACCAATTTCTAAAGGGATTGGATACATCATTTTTGAATACTGTACATTTTTATAGTATCTAGAGTATCGTTGAATTCATTTAACATTACAGGACGATCCCATAGTGACTGCAAAAGAGGAGAGGAGAATTAAATTGATACAAATTTGTTTTATGATATCAGATTCTACATCTTCAAAGGTCTAACCTATGCTGCTGTCAGGAATTGACGTTTCGAGATGAAATATGGCATATTTAAAAATTTAGGCCGTGTTCCGAAATACAAACCAGTATACTGGCCAGTGCTGATGACGTCAAAAATCGACGCCAATCGACACCGTCACCAGTGCAATATGGCGTGGGTGTTATGACGTCATTAGCCCTGGCCAGTATGTTGGTTTGTATTTCGGAACACGGCCATAGTAATATGTAACTAACGTGAAACCATTTGCCTTAAACATGACATTTAATGGGAAGACTTATGATAATCCATCTTTCTTAGTGCGCGGAGCATAAAAGTCATAAATTCATTTTGTACCCATCATTGATGTACCCTAAAGCTGAGGGTTATTCCCAACATATCCATATTTATTTTTCTTTCAAAATACCAATGATTCGTTAGACCTTCCCAATAATCTTGTTTCTTCACTTTACGAGATAGATCAAATAATGTACTAAGTATTGTATACCTTAAAAAGTTCTACAAGAAAGTCCGCGATGGTATATGTTTATCTCTTAGGGTTATCCCTAAGAGATCTATTAAAACCATCTATCTAAATTGGCTATTGTGGGTTGTCCCAGAATAGCCAATTTTTATACTTTACTTTATACGAGAAATAATTGCTTATTTACGAAGCGATTTTAAGTTATACAGCATTAATCCTTATCTTATTAAGTACCTTAAGTACATTTTACATTTAATATGGAACAATGTACATTTTGTTTGTCTATACTGTTAGCCCTGTTGGCTATTACAGCGTCACCGGGGAATGTACAGCGCGTTTGCGGCAGTACGGTCGGCCGGCGCACTCTGGTATGGAACCGTGCAAACCTTCTCAAAAATGGCTTTTGTGAATGTTCAGTATCGAAAATTTTGTTAATATATATAGCTAACTGAATGTCTAATAAATATTATTTAGCATTTAAAATAGGTTTCTTTTTTTAACAAAACCAGACCTCCAAGTTGATGGTCCCAATAACTTCGATTATGTAGCTCCGAATTCCTCAAGTTTACATGGTCATATTTTGATTATGTTCAATGAAAATCTATAAGTGTGATATATGGCTAGAATGGTTGAAATGGTAAAAAAGTACCTATTTAAATGGTAAAAATTAAAAGTATTTCTATGTAGGTATTTGTATCGTTGTCTAACACCCTCATCACAAGCAAATATTTTGCTTACTTAGGAGTTAGATAACTTTGTGTAATTTTTCCTGATATTATTATATTATTATTAGTATGTATTTATTAGTATATATCTAAGTTATTGACAGCGTCGTATCAGATTATTTCGTCTTAGAAGTTTATTTTTGCCGTCTTACTAATAGTTGTCAAATTCCATTAGTATTTTTTATATAACAATGACATACTCGAATATCAATAATAGAATTATTAGGCTTACAATAACATAAGATCGTAACATTATTAGTAGTTTGTAAAAGTAATATTAATAATAACTGAAGCTATTGTTAAGATTATAAACATCTGTTAGTTACTTTGGTTTCGTAAATCATTATAATTCAAACTTTTTAATGTTAATCTATTCTGCATGTTAGAAAAATTTATTAGGACTTACAAAAAACCTAACATCTGTCTTTTCCGTCGTAAAAAGGAACATGATAAATAGAATAGTAATACCTACATATTACAAGATTCGTCGAGATTCATAGCGATACGGTATTTCAAGTTCCCTAGAGGTTCGAGTTTTGCAAATATCGATAAATCTTACATTGTGTTCATTTACAATGAATTAATGCAATTTCTATTATAATGATTAGCATTCACATTATTTAATTTTTAATTTATTCTACAGTTAAGGAGTATAATGAATATCATAAACCACTTAAATTCATCTATTTATTTATTATATAAAGTAATTAGACAGTGGTGATCCAGACATGTAAATATTTTTTCCTTCACAAATGTTTAATTCCGTTTCTGTGACGATATATGCGGTAATCCAGCATCTTCATATATTTTATCCCAGAACTCTATTCTTTCTTTATCAGCATAATGTCCCAACGAGTATGAATCATCAATATTGTAGTATTCCTTACCCTGAACTGTATACGGCTTCCAATTTTCTCCGACCTCATTATCGGGAGTCGGATGGCTAAAACCAAAAGTTTTTAATGTATTATCTAAGTTTGTTAAATAGGCAATACAATATTTATGCAAAATGAAAACTACCTGAATAAGTCCAATACCTTTGTACCTACAATAATTCTTTATGTATTATTTTTAATTGAATGTAAATAGAGGATAATCATTTTCCTGTCGCATAAAATAACTGCGGTTATGATAATGTCTTCTAGAAATATCGATTTAACATCTAGGTAATAAATAGGTCATCTTACAAGATAACATCTAGGTAATAGGTATGAAATAAACAAGGTCAGGATAAAATATACCTAAATAGAGACGGATAATACTAGGTAAGTAAATAGATAAATTTATTCGTTCGGTGAATAATGGAGTAGCATAAGAAGAAAATGTTAAAAATATTCCCAAAAATATTAGTATTTATATGAATACTACTACTATAATATGAATATATATATATATGAAATATATTTAAGATACATAACTTTATTTTTTTTTACTATAACAATTATAAACATCAAAACTATCCAGTAACATGTCATATTTTAAAAGGTTTGTTGTCATCTCTTTCGCTCACCATAATTTGAACGAAGCCAAAGTCAAAGTTTTATTTTAAGTTGCAGGCTTATCTCTTATAAAAGGTTAGAATATAGTTAGACGATTCCAAAGGGTAGCTCTATGGAGAAGAACAGGAAAGAAACTACAAGGAATAGGCATTCTTCTTTTTTTTAAGATTATGACAAAACGAAAGTTAAATTCTTACCCAGTCTTTGCAAAATCCGTCCATAGTTTCGTTACTTTGTAGATAATTTCCCTCAGTTTTGGTTGATTTTCATATAAATTTTTATTTAAGTAGTTGTAAAACAAATACCAAAGCTCATCAGCATGACTCACGCCTTTCAAATTCGTTAATTCCAATGCAATTTTGATAATATTTAAATCAGTTACGAAGTTAAATCTATACATATACACTGACTTTGACAAAGACGCATATAAATTTGCGAATCTATGAATGTTGTACGAAAAATGCATATCAGTTTGCATATCTGCTATAATATTAAGATCATTTTCCGTTATGTTTTTATTTCCAACATAAAATCTTTTTATTCTATCCCCGAACTCAATTAATTTGTCTGTGGATACCCTACTTGGGACTTCTCTTTGGACGTAATACGAAGGTTGGTTATTGTAAACATCTAACTTTGTGACTTGATCTCTGACATAAACTAGTCCTTCAGCAGAATTATACCCGACCATCAAAGGAACTCTGTGTACTTTTCCCTCCTTTAACATTTTAACTGGATTTTCAGTAATAAATGCTTCTACATTATCGAATTTATTTTCAATAATAGGTATAAATTGTTCAGGTAAACCTCTGTATCTTTCGTCATCAGTAAGTGTTGAGGTCGTTAGATTGGTGAGTAAATTTGGATCTAGACCCATGAAAAATTCATATAATTCATGTTCATCGTAGGTCTCTTTTCCAAGAATTTTGGCAGCTCTAAAAGCTCTTGGTCTTGCACCTCGTGCAATGGCCCAATCATGAATGCAAGTTCCACTTTGAGCTATAACTTTATGGAAAAGACCTCTAGACATAGGAGAAAACATATGATAGGTGACTGAAGAGGCGCCAGAACTTTCCCCGAAGATAGTAACACTATTTGGATCTCCGCCAAATTTTTCTATATTATTTTTGATCCAACGTAACGCAGCGACCTGATCCTTCATCCCAGCATTACCGGGTAATTCTGGAATCTCAAGTGACAAAAAGCCAAGCAGTTCTAGTCTATAATTGAGAGTAACCAAAATGACGCCATGCTGCATTAAAAAGTCACCCAAAAAGAAATCTCCTGAACCTTCAAAATAGGAGCCTCCATGAATGTATACCATGACTGGAATCTTTGCATTACCGAGCAAAGACTTTGTATAGACATTAAGAAACAAACAATCTTCATCTCCTTGGTATGTAGAGTTGAATTGAGTGCAGATGGCGCCAAAATTAGATGCATCACGAATACCTTTCCACGGTCTAGGAGGTAATGGTGCCTGTAATTTATTTATTAAAATAAGATATCAATCACATATTTCACTGTCGTTTTTTTAATTGTCTAGAGTTCTAAGTCGATCTATTATATTTAAAACTACCAAAAACATCTAAGTCGATCTATTATATTTGAAACTACCAAACTCCAATAGCCTTGTTCATATATTCGTAAACGGTCATAAGTAGCCCCAATCTGGTTCCTAACAAGATTAGGACTATTTAGGACAGAGAAAAGTTTTTGCAGTAAGTATTTATTATTATGGGTAGTACCAGGACATCTACTAAAAATCTACAGTAACCCTCCTAATCAAACTGGCAAGCCTCGTGATAGCTTAAGCAATAGACCGTTAGGTCGTGGTGAAATCTAAACAAATGATACCGTAAAAAATACCAACTTTAAACGGATAAAAAAAATAAATATTTATTCTTTATTATTTTTCAACTTTTTTTTAAGGTTATAAATAAACAACATGAAATGACCAAATTAAATAATATTGTTATTTATTATTTGTGCAATATACATAATACGTTTAATCATTTTCAATACTCACCTTGAAACGCAAATTTCCAATGGGTGGAGCAGCATACGGTATACCTTTGAAAGAGTAGTACCTGGCTCCATCAACTAGATTTCCAACTACTCCTCTTAATTTACCTTCGCTAACAGTCACTATAGGGTCGTCCTATAATGTTAAATGAAATTACGACACTGTACTCTAAAAACGTAACCTAAGGAATATGTAATAAAAACAATCTATTTATAACAGATATAATAAAAATATGTACATACTTTTACTTTATGTGAAGATATTGTTTGAAAAACCATAAAACAAATAGACGCAACATAATATGTACGATCACTTATTATCTTCATTTTATTAACAAGTAACAACTACAATATTTGAGACCTAAATATGTACTGCAAGTCTGGTATTTCGAACTTGGAAATATAACTTTGAATAAATTAAGGTTGTTTTCGTTTAGTTTTCATAGTATATTTTCCTCAAGTGCGTTCAGAAATTATTGTTTTAGGAATAATACATACATTTGTACAGTTTAAGAAATTAATGTAATATGCAGTTTAATATAATATATTAAATATATTATATTACATTGCATTGTTTAATATGAATGTTAACGCTACGTACGTATATATATATATACGTCTCAGGTTACGATTAATTCAACGATAATTAGTAACACTATTGACATTTTTGGAACGTAGTTCCTTATCGCGCGTTGTGAAAGGGGGCTAGACGGTAAAAATTCTTACCAAAAGTTGTCACGACATGTTTTGCTATCTCTCTCTCTCTTATAGAAAGCAAGCGAGATATTTTCATTTCTATCATTATTATTTTTTGTATTATATTAAATTGCTTAGTAGTTCTTTATTATTTATTTGATATTGGAGTTTGTTCTTTTAGAATCAATTTGCAAATAAGATAGTTTAAATGAAAATAATAATACAAAATTGTGATTAAATATACTCGTAATATTTGTAACAACGCCATCTATTTATACCTTAGGGATACACAAACAAACAAACAAACTACATCTGTTATATACATATCTGTACAAAGTGAAACCGCTAGGTAGCGGGACAATAATTCATGGGTTTATTTATTAACACTTTTTAATTTAGTTATTCATTTTATTTACAATTTATTATAAATTATTGGCGAAATAATATACAAAAATATTTTACAAATATTATTCATTAGCATAATAGCTTATATTAATAATTTAATATTTTTTTATTACAATAGGTAATATTCATGTTTTTTTTGACGTTTATTAATCATTTACCTCTCTATGTCGTAGAAAAAAAATATAAATAGGCTTGAAAATATTCTACTTTTTTTTTTCAAAGTGAAAATTGGATCTACTTGACGGTTGGAATGTATATAACTTGGAGCGTTGTTAAAAAAAACTTCGTTTTGTCCAAATCGGTTAAGGAAACAAGAAGTAATGGTAAATTGAAAATTTACTTCAAGCACTGTTTCAAAACTTTTAAAAAGAATTGAATGCGGGTACAAGGTAATTGAATTGAATTGAATGCGGGTTAAAGGTAGAATTTCTACTTTTTTTTATCTGAATTTTAATAAAATAATAATTTTGTTACATAAAATCTCAATAGATGGCGCTGACTTTTTTTAGAACTAGATATGATTAGGTTTTCGCATATGGTATTGCAGTTTGAAATTCTACAAAGAAATTTTCTTCGATAGGGCCGAGGTACATCCGAACCCACTGGTGGTTGAAGCGACCACCTACCAGCCTAGAGTCACCCCGTTAGCTTTTAAAAGAAGACCCAAGTCGATTCTTATTGATTCAGATGACAAAATAACGACTGACAACAGACGATTAGCTTACACTATATCACACACTTACACACACCGCCTTCGCCAGCAAAGGCGAGGCCCTAAACGCACGTTGCCTCGGCGTTCTGCCGTCGGGGAGCGTCATAGTCATTAAAAAAAAAAGAAATTCTTTTATTGAACATTACTCCAAAACATAATATTTATATTATTATTTTCAGTTTGATATCGTAGCAATAGAATGGCTATATATATAAAATTGCCACAGGAATAGGATACTATAGAATTAACTATAAGTCTATTATAGGTCTGGATAATTGTAGTTTCCACAGATTACGCGAAAAGCGACTTACACGCTGGCGGAGCCGCGGGCAACAGCTAGTAAATAATAAATAGCATTATAGATCTTAAATTATTATTATTATTATTAAAAAAAAATCTAAATCGTCGGATTCTCATTTAAAAATAGGTATTCCACAAGGATTTATTTTTGGCCCCTTTTCATATTTAGTGTATATGAATTACTTGGCCTTTTTCGTAATAGCTCTATGTGACATTATACTCTTTGCTGATAACAGCTCGCTTATTTTTAAAGTTCATCGTAACACAACTATTTTTTGCAAAATAAACAGTACTCTGTCACGTGTTTTTCATTAATGTTAAACTGTGAAAAAAAAAAATTAATCTAAATGCGTGAAGATTACATTTCCTAATTTAAAAAATCAACAATGTGGTTTATTCCTTAACAATGAAGTGTTACAACTTATAACTTTAGATAAAATGCTTCACCGGAACCCCCATTTGTCAACTCAGCTTGGTCGTGTTTGCATTAAAGAAAATAGGAGTATAATTTACAAACCTTAATACGACTCAACTCGCTTATTTTAAATATTTTCATATATATTTTTTATGAAAATATTATGTTATTTTTTTTTTTTTCTTAAAATAGATCTATACTAATTTTACTATTTGTAACTTCGAAGTTGGAGCTTCCTCGAGAGATGTTTTTTTAATAGTATGCTTACGATCGCTTTTCAATACATACTTATTAACATTTTATTTATATACCAAACTGTAAACAACTATTTTAATAACAGTGTATGTCTGTTACATACTATAAATAGAAGTAATAAAAATAAACTCGTAAGGACTAAATTCCGTCTTCAAATAGTCAAAAAATCTTTCATGGACTTGTGTGTACGCATTTACAATAATAAAGTTCGACGAGGTATCATAGGTCTTCTTTTTCTTAGTTTTAAAACAAAAATTAAAAGCATATTATTGAATTTATCTTATTATAACATTCAAAAGTTTTTGGTTGAGCATAATGTGTGAAACTTTTCTTGTTGACTCATTTTGCAGGGTTGATGTTATAATGTTAGCGTCAAACATTGTTCTATTTCACTTAAAAAAGCAACTGTTGAGTTAAATCAGGCTCTTCTCAGCAGGGCATCATTCTGTTTTGTCAATTTTTAATGTTTATTTTTTTTATTAAAATGTTCAACGAATTCAAAAGTCTATACTTAGTTGGTCCTAATGTACTGCTGAATTTAAATAATACTGATATTGATTACTTCTTCAATCTAAAATAAAAGTCTTGGCAGTAATTTTAATACCCACAGCTTAATGTATACAAACGTTAAGGATAAATACAGTCATGCTAAGTTTAATGTTGAATAAATTAAATATTTTAAAATCTATTGGACTGAAAACCTTGTTGAAATTTTTACATACATTAGAGGTATGTAATTTTATTTTATTTTTCAGAAACTAAAAAATAATATACATACATCAGCGCCACTATTAAAACGAACTATAGTTAAGAAATCCATTTATAACAAATTTATAAACATTTTGTTATCTCATAAGTACAAAAAAACGGTCGGTAAATACAAAATCGGTCGAGTCATATAAAAAATATGAAATATGAAGAAGGGTGTAGCACAACTAAAACTAACATTTATATTAAAAGATGCAGTTAAATATAATGTCTAAAATATATTAAAAGTAATTTCTGCATCTATACAAATATTTGTTTTATTCCTAATACAATATTTTCTGAACCGTCTTCAGGAAAATATACTATGAAAACAAAAACTAAGAGGTGTCAAGGGACACCCGGATGGAACGAAGTTCCTTTCGATTAATTATTAAAGGAATAGGGAATATGCATAAAATTTAAAATGGTCTCAAATAATTTTTTTTCGGATACTTATTATCATCTTATATAATAAAAACATTTTTTTTTATTTACTAATCAGTCATCAATCAGTCTGTTGTCAGTCGTTATTTTGTCATCTGAGTCAATAAGAATGGACTTGGGTCTTCTCTTAAAAGCTAACGGGGTGACTCTAGGCTGGTAGGTGGTCGCTTCAACCACCAGTGGGTTCGGATGTACCTCGGCCCTATCGAAGAAAATTTCTTTGTAGAATTTCAAACTGCTATACCATATGCGAAACCTAATCATAGCTAATTCTAAAAAAAGTCAGCGCCATCTATTGAGATTTTATGTAACAAAATTATTATTTTATTAAAATTCAGATAAAAAAAAGTAGAAATTCTACCTTTAACCCGCATTCAATTCAATTCAATTACCTTGTACCCGCATTCAATTCTTTTTAAAAGTTTTGAAACAGTGCTTGAAGTAAATTTTCAATTTACCATTACTTCTTTTTTCCTTAACCGATTTGGACAAATCGAAGTTTTTTTTAACAACGCTCCAAATTATATACATTCCAATCGTCAAGTAGATCCAACCTTATTACGTACCATACAGACAGATTGTATTTTTTGGTTTCTGTTACTTTAATCGCCCCCGATCAGTTTTTTGGCAAAATATTGGATGTACAGGCATTCGATTTTTACCGTCTTATTACATATATTTATATATTTGAGATTTATGCTAAATAAACAATAATTTTAACTAGAACATTTAGTGGAGGAAGCTGTAGTGACGAAAATAATATTGGCTGAATCGGTTTTTTATTGACTAATTAATGCTTAATCAAACTATAATCTTAACTAGAGCATTTGGTGCTGAGTAATATTGGCTAAGTTGGCACACTTAACTCACACAATAGTGGCTAAGTAATGTTGCATAGTAATGTTTCATAGTCTACGCAATCAAAGGTTAAAACCTTCTCAACTATAAATCACATAAAACGTACCAAATGCATTCTATGACTGCTCCCATGTGTCAAAATAATGTATGTATTGTTCTAGTAAAATTTAAGCTGTTATTGCTAATTTAGTTGTACATTGAAAATAAATAAGTGTCAGTCGTACGAATTACTCGACTCAACATGATGTCAAGTAGGACCAGTGGATATTGAGAAGCATCAACCTAGAGATGAATACAGTATTCTAAGTGGGCGTTGTAGAGTAAAAGCAGATGATGCGATAAGAAATATTGTCTTGTTATATTTAATATTAATTTGGTTTTAAATCCAGTAGGCTTTGATTTTCAAATGATAAATGATATAAGACCTAATTTAAATGTTAGAATTAGTCTTCTAATTCTAATTGACTATGCCGATGTATGCTACTCTAACATCTCTGAATCCAATCTTAATAAATTAGATCGTATTCTTAACAGTTCTATTCGATTCATTTTTTGTTTACGTAAATTTGATCACATCTCTGAGTATCGCAATAAGCTCAAATGGCTTCCCATCCGTGAAAGACGAATTTCGAGACATTTAAGTCAACTTTTTTCCATCTTAAATGATCCATCTTCTCCTCGGTACCTGAAATCCATAATTCATTTACTCAGGACCACTCACGAATTGAATCTTCGATCGTCGTCCAATCTTAGTTTATATATTCCTTTACACCATACTGGTTTTCTATTTTCCTCTTTCACAGTAAACGCAATAAAACTCTGGAACGGCCTGCCTGATCATCTTCGGCGTGCTCCTAGTAAGCAGGTGTTCAAGAAACGTGTATGTAGATACCTTCTAGAGAAGACGACTTAAAATTTTCCGTCGTATATAGCGTAGCGATTTATTATTTATCAGATATTATGTTGTATATGTAGTAGTTTATGTATTTATTATAGTTCATAGTATATTTAGTATATTGTAAATAAGGTATATGTTTAAGTTTGTTAATTTATGATACTCTAGTTTGTATATGTATTATATTTTTTAGATCCGTAGTCATAGCTTTGAATTTTATATTTTTTTTATTTTCTGTATTGAACCCTTGTAGTTCTTATTTTTCTGTATAATGTTTCGGTTGACTGGTAGAGAATGCTTTAGCATTAAGTCCGCCAATTGTATAATTTTGTACAATAAAGTTTAAATAAATAAATTAGTATAATTTAATAATAATAATAATAATAATAATAACGCTTTATTCCAGAAAATAATATTTACAGACAAACGAGTTCCCTGGTTTTGTGATATTCCCTCTTCTCCCTTGTTTAAACGTCTGAGACAGCTATTCGTGGATCATAAGCCACATTGAACACAGTTGTGTTCAATGTCGAACACAGCGAGTAAGCTGACACACACACAGTATAGCACACAATGCTATATTTGATAGACCTTCCGACCATCGCTCAGTACTTCAAGGGGCTTTCCTAAAAGTACTTTGAACGTGCTGAGCGACACCCGAACCCGCTGGTGGCAGACGGCGCAGAGTATAAACCACGTAAGACTATTTAAGTCAGGAAAAGAAGACCCAAGTCTGTACTCGTTGACCCCGACGACGCTTTCACAGTAGGTAATAACGTACGCATAGGCATAAGTGACATCACCCAACATACAGACACACACCGTCTATACCGGCATAGACGAGGTCCCAACTGAGTAAGTGCTCCGTTGCTCCGGCGTTCTGCCGTCGGAGGACGCTAGTGTCCAAATTGCCTTAGTTTCCCTCCTGACTAACAGCGCCCCGAGCCGAGATCTGTGTCTCAATCTGAGACCCACTCGGGACGTCGTTCCCCATGGGGACCCATCGGCCCCCCCTTTTTAAGGGTGGATCTCCTGACCCACCCGCCCCCGGTGACGCTGTAATAGCCAACAGGACAGTATAAACAGAAAAAAAAGCTATATTGGGCACATTTTATAAGAACACGCTAAGAACCACGTTCCCTTTTTCTAATCTTGTGTGCAAAGTAAAATGTTTAAGATCCAAATAATTTCACACTGATACACAGTGCTTTATAGCTCTTGCCACATTGAAAACCTTAAGTCATAATCATCTCATGTGGAGGTGTATACTGATCACCCAGTCTTGTATTGGTAGTGGTATTCTTCAGCCTATTAGGTCTATGCAAAAAAGCCACACCACCACAGCGGTTCTAAATGCAATGTAGCCCTTGCCATCCGTGTAATTTTGCCTTATTTGTAGCATAGACATGATAATTTGATATTTCGAATGCGCTTCTACGAAGAAAGGTATAGCAGTAATATAAATCTTCGAAGAAAGGTATAGCAGTAATATAAATATCCGAAATATATTATATGCTACAAATAATCTTTGAAAGCTTAGAATTTTTTATTTTAATCTCAAAACACCTATTTCTGAACGCACTTCAATGAACACAAAATACTACAAAATCTAATTAAAAAAGAATACATTAATGGGAAGTTTAGGCACTTCCAAGAGCGTAAACCTGCAGTATATATTTAGATCTCGAGCATTGTAGTTGTTACTAACAAATAAAATGAAAATAATTAATGATAGTGCATACTTTGTTGTGACTTTATGCGTTTTAGTATTGCATACAGTATCTTCAGATGAGGTGAAGAAAGTAAGTACTTTTGAAAATATCTATAAACATGTTTAGCCGTATAACCTTATTTAATTTTAAAATAAATATAGGATGTAAAATAAACCGATATGGTCAGGGATTCCATTGATTCTATACCTATTGAGCTACCGTAGCGATACCTCAAATGGTAGAGCGACGGAATGTTTTCCCAGAGGTTGCGGGTTTTGAATTCCTGCCCGAATCGGTTTATTTTTCATTATATTTTTTTAAAGTAGGTGCGTATTATGCATGTTATTCATATTAGTTTTTAATATATACTAGATTTGTATAATACAGTATCGTTAAATTTATTTAATATTACAGGATGATGCCATAGTGACTGTAGAAGAGGGTAAATTAAGAGGACTGGCTGGTAATTTAGTAGATGATACCAGATACTACAGCTTCAAAGGTATACCGTATGCTGCTCCACCAATTGGAAAATTGCGTTTCAAGGTGAGATAAGAAACATTTTAAAATATATTATTATGGAAACACTTGTGCTGTGATAATTGATTTTTAATTGGTAATTCCATCTTGATTCTTGTTTATCAATATAGAAAATTAAACAAGTTTGGACAGATAATTATTGATAATTACTGCGTAGTAATTAAAATTGTGCGGTTTTAGTTATAATTTCTAAGTAATAATTAGGTAATTTATGCTTGCATTATTTCGACTTTTATTATTGCATTGCATCGCACCAACTAAAATACAATCACAATTGTTGTGGCGTTTTTCTACAGCGGGATTTTAAGAAAATCTATTCTTCCATACTCAATTAGAGCACAGAATAATCTTAAAACACAATCCTAAAATCTACTTGGAAGGCTGGAAAAGCTCTTATTACTGTTGTTGTATACACTGTTGTTGTATAATTACACTTGCCAACTGGTGACCT
Source organism: Napeogenes inachia (assembly GCA_959347355.1). Taxonomy (NCBI): domain Eukaryota; kingdom Metazoa; phylum Arthropoda; class Insecta; order Lepidoptera; family Nymphalidae; genus Napeogenes; species Napeogenes inachia. The sequence continues at coordinate 14,070,298 of OY365792.1, forward strand.
GTATGTTCGTGTATTCTTCTATTACCTAAATCGAGGCTTTCTTATATAAATAGGAAGTGGCCGTTGAGCTTAGTGGATGTTCCAACGTCCCTTATAATCGACTACCGTCCGCTTTATGTAATATGTATGACTTAATATATAATACTGCAGCAAACGTTTTAAAAAGCGATAACAGTTTAATCTCTTTAAAATAAAGTAGGTGCCTTGATACTATCCTAGTTAAAGAATTTGAATTTCTGACTTGTGATATGTCATGTCTAGATAACTGATATAACAAAACAATACATATCACATAATACCTTAAAAAGTAATCGGGATAATTGACATTTTTCTTTACTGATTTTACAGGCGCCACTACCTCCACTACCATGGAAAGGAATTCGTGATGCATCTAACTATAGCTCCATCTGCACTCAGTTCTCTTCAACATATAAAGGAGACGAAGATTGTCTGTATCTGAACGTCTATACAAAGTCACTGAATGAAAATGCAAAGATGCCAGTCATGGTTTTCATTCATGGAGGTGGCTATTATGAAGGTTCAGGAGATTTATTTATGGGCGATTTTTTATTGCAGCACGACGTCATTTTAGTTACTCTTAACTACAGACTAGAACTGCTTGGTTTCTTGTCACTTGATATTCCAGAAGTACCGGGTAATGCTGGACTGAAGGATCAGGTTGCAGCGTTACGTTGGGTTAAAAGAAATATTAAAAACTTTGGGGGAGATCCGAACAATGTTACTATATTCGGGGAAAGTGCCGGTTCTTCGGCGGTCACATATCATATGTTTTCTCCTATGTCTAAAGGCCTTTTTCATAAGGTGATAGCTCAAAGCGGTGTTTGCATTAGTGATTGGGCCATTGCACAAGGTGCCAAAGCAAGGGCTTTTAGAGCTGGAAAGATTATTGGAAAAGAAACAAACGATGTTTATGAGTTATACAACTATTTCATGGGTCTAGATCGATATTTGTTTACTAATATAACTTTAGCAACACTTACGGATGACGAAAGACACAGAAGTTTACCTATGCAGTTTGTGCCAGTTGTCGAAAAGAAATTCCAGAATGTAGAAGCGTTTATTACTGAAAATCCAGTAAAAATGCTTGTGGAGGGAAAAGTACAGAGAGTACCATTGATGGTCGGGTATAATTCTGCTGAAGGTTTATTTGCTGTCAGAGAAATAGTTCAAAAGTTAGATTTTTATAATAATAAACCTTCTTTTTTCGTTCCCAGAGAAGTCGCAAATAAGGTACCTTCATATAAATTAAAGGAGTTTGGGGATAGAATAAAAATATTTTATGTTGGAAATAACAATATAACGGTGAATGATGTAAACATTATTGCAGATATGTATACTGATATACTATTTTCATACAACATTCACCGATTCGTAAATTTTTATGCATCTCTCTCGAAATCGGTATATATGTATAGATTTAACTTTGTCACCGATTTTAATATTTACAAAATGGCTTTGGGTTTATCAGATCTGAATGGAGTGTGTCATGCTGATGAGCTTTTTTATATATTTTACAACTTCTTAAACGAATATGTGTATGGGAAAAAACTGAAATTGAGGAAAGTTATATACAAAGTGACGAAACTGTGGACCGATTTTGCCAAAATGGGGTAAGATTTAAACTTTAGTTGTGACAATCATACGAAGGAAAAATGAAGCCTGTACCACCTACAGGATTTCTGGCAGGATTTTTTTCTCTTTAACTAACAACTATTGTCTGACTTTTTTTTAAATCAATGTTCGCCTTTTTGAATTAAGAAGTTATGATCTTGTTCATACTAATCTAAATCAAGAAGGTATAGCTAGTTTGCCTTCATTCTGACTGAGTGGAAAATTTTAATGTTATATATTATAAATTGATAAATAATAGTTATATATTCCAAAATATATTTGGGTCCCTAATATAAAATGAAGAAAAAGAATATATTTTTTAGCACACGGCACAGTAACAGACAATAGTAGCTTAGTATTAATTTATTACTTCACTATACTTTGGATAAAAAGTAATACTTATTGAGCTAGTTTTACTTTTGCTTTAATATTTTTACGTTTATATCCAACTTTGATGATTCATTACAATTTTTTCTTTCAGTCATCCAACACCCGATAATGAAGTGGGAGAATACTGGCAGCCGTACACAGTTGACGGTAAGGAATACTACAATATCAACGATTCCTACTCGTTGGGACATGACGCTGATAAAGAAAGAATGGAGTTCTGGGATCAAATATACGAAGAGGCTGGATTGCCGCATATATCATCACATAAACGGAATGGAACTTTGTAAAGATATATTACATTTTAGGCTATATCCTTTAATTCTTATTGGATCATATAATAAAGATATGAATACATACAGGTACATTTTGTTTGATATATACTACACTCCTTACCTCTACAATAAAAATATAAAGCACGTACTAACCCAATTTTAGAAAATTAATTATTCTAAATAATGGAAAAAAAAGAATTTCTGATGAATTTCATTAATACTGGAGAACTTGAACTCGCTATGCAAATGAAGTATATTGTATACCATGATAAATGTAGCATTCTAAATATTATGCTCTATAATAGGGGGAATAGCAACGACATTTATTATTAAGAAATCGAAAATCTTTACCTATATATTTACATATACAATATAAAATAATATTAACAAGATAAATTTAATTATTAATATGTAATTCGAAAAATAATTTCATCAATCTAACGATAAATCTGCGTGCACAATGCTTACAAAAAACTTATACAACGGATGTTTGTTATCTTAACCACAACATTAATTTATGTATTAATTACAGAAATATAGTTACTAACTAAAGTTATTTCAAATAGTATAACTCTGTCTTTTGTATGTTTGCATATGAAAATATTTTTAAGACCGCAAAAATGTACGGCTAAGAAATAGTTTTCTAAGACATTGTTAATACTGTTGAGTCAAAGCTATTTTAAAAAAAAATAAATAGGCATACAATGCGTATGATAAGTACGTCAAACTCTACTTTTACTGTTTCAATGGGAAGGTCTATGACAAAGAACAGGCCAGAAACTCCATGGATACTCTTTCATCTTATTGATATAATAAAAATTACCCATTGTGCTGGCCAATGGGTAAACTTAATGGGTATTCTTAGAAAAACTGTGGATTCCACCATTTCCATCGCTATGTTGTTTAAAAGTACATTAGTTTGCACCTGTTTAAGAAGTAGAAAATCTAAGAAAAATAATCTTTTTATTATTAAGCAACATGTTGTTAGCACTACATTAATGCACTATTCTAGAGAGACCCTTCATTACATCGTCATGATACATAAGCATAATTTTTTCAAATATTTTTCTAAATGAAGATTGTCTGATTTTTAGAGTGGTATTACTTTGCTACATTTCAATAAGTTAGAAAACAAGAAATACAATAATTAAAAATCGTTGCTAAGTAGGGCGCAACGAGATCCACTGTTGAGCCAATCATCTTTACAGATGCTCCCACTAAGTCGGATATATTCTTAATATTTAAGGTCCTAAGACATTTTATTATGTCATTGGATTCAATTTTCTTAAATTTGAAATCAATATTTAATTTTTTTATATTTTTTTGTAGTAGTGACTCAGCGACTACAGGAGAAGAAATTAAAGAAGTGGTAGGAGCTGGATTTTATTTTTATTATTTCCAAAAGCAGAGGCAACTTCCTTATCTCATTTTATTATTTGATTATCTATGTTTAGAGAAAAAAATTGGAGTTGCGAGCTTTGCTTTTATCAGCTGAATACTCTATAATATTCCGGGTAATTTTAATTTTATTTAAAGAATTACTAATTAAGTTTCTAATATACAGACGAAGCTTTTTAGCATTCCATGGATGGATGGAGTGCAAACAGTGCCTGGCACTTGCGACCCAGGTGTAGGTTTAAGTGGCCTCTGTGTTATGCGCATACACGCTCGCCTCCAATATCCACACTCCTTTTCCTACCTAACCAAATTTGGAAATAACCTACTAATGCTGCCTTTGAAATATGTTCTAGAAATGAAGCAGTGCTTATTCTTGAAAGGCTAAGGTATTCTCAAGAGAGATTTCACTGTTATACTTCTCGCTCCCACTTCTACCGAAACCTAAGAATTGCTTATTTTATTCTCAAAACACCTATTTCTGAACGCACTTATGCATATAAGTGTACACAGAATATTACAAAATCAAATGTTAAACAAACCTTTTTTAATGGACATGCAGTATGTGTTTAGATCTCGTGTATTATAGTTGTTACTGACAAGTAAATTTAAAATTTAATTCAATATACACGAGTTAAATCCGTAAAAATATTTTTATTTCAAATAAAATGACAATAACAAATGATCGTGCATACTTTCTTGTGGCTACTTGTGTTTTGGTGTTGCATACAATATCTTCACATAAGATGGAGAAAGTAAGCACGTTTCGAAAATAACCATATACATGTATATCCAGGGTTATATAAAATTTAAATAAACAAAGAATGAAGAATAAACCGATATGAGCAGGGATTTCAATTATTCCAACCAACTCAGGTACCGTATTGCTACGGGACGGTTTCCAAGTGGTCGCGAGTTCGAATCTCTGCCCGTATCAGTTTATTTTTAATTCTTTGTTTATTTAGAAATAAGTGCGTGCTGTTCATGTACATTTTATTCATATTTGTTTTTAATATATATAAAATTTGTATAATAGAGTATTGTTAAATTATTTAATATTTCAGGATGATGCCATGGTGACTGTAAAAGAGGGTAAATTAAGAGGACTGGCTGGTAATTTAGTTGATGATACCAGATACTACAGCTTCAAAGGTATACCGTATGCTGCTCCACCAATTGGAAAATTGCGTTTCAAGGTGAAATAAGAAATTTTAAAATATAATATTTTGTAAACAAATATAGGTGCACTTGTGATGTGATAATTGATTTTTAATTGGTAATTCCATCTTGATTCTGGTTTATTAATATAGTCCTAAATTGAAAAAGTTTGGTTAGATAATTACAAGATTAAATAAATAAATTCACTATACATACTCTTCTATAATATACAGTGTATAATTGTATAATATACCATTTATATGAAACCTAAGTTGAAATGATGGTGACTGAGTATAATTGAGAAGTTAAGATGTTTAGAGTTCTTGAAAAAATACATTCGGGCCTTCGATTTTTTCCAGCGACAAATTGGCAAAGTAAAATCTTAAGTTTATCTTAAACTTAGGCAAAGAAATATTAAAAACTTTGGGGGAGATCCGAACAGTGTTACTATTTTTGGGGAAAGTGCCGGCGCAACTTCGGTCACATATCATATGTTGTCTCCTATGTCTAAAGGCCTTTTTCATAAGGTGATAGCTCAAAGTGGTGTTTGTATTAATGATTGGGCCATTGCGCAAAGTGCAAAAGCAAGGGCTTTTAGAGTTGGAAAAATTCTTGGCACAAAGACAAACGATGTTTATGAATTATATAACTATTTCATGCATCTAGACCAATATCTACTAACTAATGTAACTATGGCAACTCGCACTGATGATGAAAGATACAGAAGTATAAATATCCAGTTTATGCCAGTTGTTGAAAAGAAATTCCAGCATGTAGAAGCGTTTATTACTGAAGATCCAGTTCAAATGCTAGTTGAGGGAAAAGTAAACAAAGTTCCTTTGACGGTCGGGTATAATTCTGCTGAAGGTTTATATGTTGTCAGAGATCAAGTCACAAAGTTAGATGTTTATAATAAAAAACCCTCCTTTTACGTTCCAAGAGAAGTAGCAAATAAGGTACCTTCATATAAATTAAAGGAGTTTGGGGAGAGAATAAAAATATTTTATGTTGGAAATAACAATATAACGGTGAATGATGTAAACATTATTGCAGATATGTATACTGACATACTATTTTCATATAACATTCACCGATTCGCAAATTTATATGCTTCTCTCTCGAAATCGGTTTATATGTATAGATTTAACTTTGTCACCGATTTTAATATTTACAAAATAGCTTTGGGTTTAACAAATTTAAAGGAGTGTGTCATGTTGATGAGCTTTTTTATTTATTTTACAACTACTTAAATGAATATGTGTATAAAAAAGAATTGAAATTGAGGGAAATTATATACAAAGTAACGAAACTATGGACCGATTTTGCTAAATTGGGGTAAGATTTAAACTTTTGTTTAAACATAATCAAACCGAGACAGAATGAAGCTACGTACTGTCTTGTGAATGTTTTGATCTCTTAAGATTTATGTTTTGGAATTCAGTAACTATAGTCAGATTTTTTCAAACTCCGATGAATCATTACTTTTTTTTTTACTTTTAGTTATTCAACACCCGATAATGAGGTCGGAGAAAACTGGGAGCAATACACAGTTCACGGTAAGGAATACTACAATATTGATGAATCCTACTCGTTGGGACATTACGCTGATAAAGAAAGAATAGAGTTCTGGGATCAAATATATGAAGAGGCTGGATTGCCGCATATATCATCACAGAAACGGAATTGAACTTATGAGTAGATATATTTTAGGCTATATCCCATAATTGTAACAACATTATTTAATAAAGGTATAAATACTTGTAGGTAAAACCATATATTCATTAATCCATACCACCACGCGAATAGATTGCCCAAACAGAAACTATGCCACTCGCCAATTCTGAGTTAAACACAAAAACAATTCACAAACTCTTATCTTATGGCGAAAAAAGTAATCCAAAAGTAAAGGCATAAGAACTTGAGGGGTGGTCCTATACATGAATTCTAATCAGGAAAAACAAGCGATAAGTTTTTGCTTTCCAAGTAGTCGCAGTGGAGTTTCGAATTCCCCGGGACTGGCAACATTAATAAATGCACGTCCAGACAGAACATCAAGCGAAAAACTGAAAAAAAAGCTTACGAAGGGTTATGTGTCAGGCGAAGAGTCGCGTATCCTAACCATAAATGAATCACAAGGACCTACTTACGTTCCATTTTTATAATTAACACCAAAAGTAAGATACAACTGCACGACAGCGTTTCCCACGCAGTTGTAGCAGTGCTGTGTGTGTTTTACCGACAGCGAGGACGACGCGACGGGCAGATTCATCAGGTGAGCGATGAAGGCGATAACATTATAGAATGTAATACTAAGCCATAGCCTAGCTTTTACTGTGGAAACCTTGCTCATGATTAGTGAAAAAATAAAAAGTACAGTAGTTGCGTACGTACTGTTATATATTTGCCTTGTATATAATAATGCCTAATATGCCTAATATATTCACCTAGTCAGCCCTTTTGATTTCTCATAGTATTTTTATTAAGATGATAGTTCAGTTCGAATCCATCTTCCGCGCGTGACACTTGCTCTTTTAATTAAGTCCCTATATTGTATTCAATTCAAATAAAGTGTTTTGTGAATTAAACATTGTTTTTTAAAAAGGGCTTTCTCCGAAACCTTATAACAATTTGGTGGCAGCGGTGGGATACCGATGGTGAAGGTATCCTTGGGACGTCTCCGTTCAAGTTCTTAAATAAAGTGATTATAAAAGTTATCGCGAGTGTCAAAAGTGCAATAATAATAATAATAATAAAATCTCGAACTCATTTCTACGATACAGAAATCGTCGTAATATTCTCGATAATATAAATAAGAAGTGAAACATCCGTAAATCAAATCCTAAAGAAGGCTGCCTTACGACTTCCTGTGACTATATATTTAAATTGTTTGGTGTAAATCAAATTTCTTTTATCACATTATACATCGTGTTCCCGAAAAGAAAACATGTTCCAGTATATTGCCTGCGTGTTCCTGTAAGTTTAATTAACATTATCTCAGTGACAGTGAAAAGTAACTGTAATCGTGTGTGTTCTACTATATTTTAATATCTTAAGTAATTATTGTCAAAATAATTAATATTCTCATCGCAAATAATTTATAACTTTGAATATTACTGTGACACAATTCTTAGAATTATCCTATCATATTTTGTTATTGAATAACTCTGAACTGTAACTTGAAACCACCTTAGTGGCCGTCTATCACATCGAATACTTTTATATTTATTGTTGTGAATATACTGCATTGAATAAATTAAAATGTCTCGGGAAGCTCAATTAAAAATTGAAAAATCTGAATTTGTCGACATTGGAACCCTTTTTAAATTTATTAAACCATTTGATGGTACACGAGAAAAATTAAATTCCTTTTTAACAAACTGTGACAATGCGATTAGTTTAGGCTCCGAGTCTCAAAAATCAATCCTATTTAAATATATATTGTCACAACTTCAGGGCAAAGCTGAAACAGCTTGCTCAATTAAAGAATTTGATTCTTGGGAACAACTAAATAGCTTTTTAAAAACTCAGTTCGGCGAGAAAAAACATTATGCTCACTTACTCACCGATCTACAGGAATGTAGACAGCTTAATAATGAACCCGTAAATCAATTTGCACTGCGCGTTGAGACTTGTCTTTCAAAGCTCTTAACAGAAATAACTCTCTCTAATAAAAAGAAATCTGAACTATGTGGTCGTACAGCAGCTATAGAAGATTTGGCACTTCACACATTTTTACTTGGGTTAAAACCTGACTTATCTAATCTAGTTCGAGGCAAAAATCCGTCTTCGTTAAACGAAGCTATTAACATGGCAGTGTCTGAGGAAAAAATTCTCAATTTATTTGCTAAACGCAATTTTCATACCCCATTACCGCCACGTCAAAATTCAAAATCTCAATATCCGTTTAGACCTTCTAATACAGCTGGGAATTCAAAATCTGTAGCACCGAGACAGTTTGACCGAAATAATCAAGATCAATTTTGTCGATATTGCAAAAAATCAGGACACACAATCGAAATATGTAGGAAACGTATGTATAACAATAATAAATTCAAGGTTCCCCAGACATTCCAATCTCAACAACGTCCAAATCAAGAATATCTTCCTAAGCCTTATCCTGCCCGCGTTAACTGTGTGGTTGACGAAAATATAAGTCAAGATCCCGAGTCTCAACCAACTTGTAATGTCGAAAATTATGAATATTACAATGAAGAAAATCATTTAAACGAATAATGGGCTCACGGAGGTGTCTCGTGAAGCCCACAATACAATCTATAGCTACTACCTTCAATGATAATGACACCCTATCCAAATCCAAGGACCACACGGGTAACCAGCCCCAAGCAAGCGTCCAATTTTTCAAATCCAAGGACCACACGGGTAACCAGCCCCAAGCAAGCGTCCAATTTTCCAAATCCAAGGACCACACGGGTAACCAGCCCCAAGCAAGCGTCCAATTTTCCAAATCCAAGGACCACACGGGTAACCAGCCCCAAGCAAGCGTCCAATTTTCCAAATCTAAAGACCACAAGGGTAACCAGCCCCAAACAAGCGTCCAATCTTCCAAGTCCAAGGACCACAAGGGTAATCAGCCCCAAACAAGTGTCCAATATTTTAAATCCAAAGATCATGAGAATAACCAACTCCTAAATAGTGACCTAAAAGTATATGAAATAGCATGTATACCTAACAAAATATCCTTACCTCATATCCTCGTTCAAACTTCTATCAATAAAAAACCTCTAACGTTACTTGTCGATACCGGATCTTCTGTGTGTCTCCTCCAGAAATCCGCTGTTCAGGAATTCTCACTCCTGAAACTCAATAATAACATAATTAAATTAAAAGGTATAGATAGTTCTGAAGACTCGGTACCTACCCTAGGTGACTTTAATATGAACCTAATATTTAATAAAGAATCTATTTCTTTTACCTTTCATGTAGTTGATCAAATAAACTTATTTTATGATGGAATAATAGGAAATGATTTACTTACTCACTTTCAATGTTCTATTGATTACAACCGACAAATACTTAATATAGATAAAAATAAAATTAAACTAAATTTTTCTGACCCAACTTACCAAATACCAGCTCGCTCTGAAATTACCGTGGAATGTTCAGTCATTAACCCTGAAATAAAAGAAGGTCTTATCCTTGATCAACACATAACTGAAACACTATTTATTGCTAATTGTTTAGTCCATGTAAAAAAAAATAATCGCATAAATCTTACCATCCTGAATACTTGTGAAAAACCTGTAACTTTAAATTCCAATTTACAACTTACCATAGTTCCAGTTGATTATAAATCATGCCAGTCATATAACACAAATAAAACATGTTTAGATAGAACTAATGAAGTTTTGAAACTTCTTCGCGTCACACATTTAAATTCTGAAGAAAGTGAAGCCCTTTATGATATGTGTTCTAATTATTCAGATATATTTCACTTACCTGACGACTTACTTACTTCAACTGATAGTATCCATCACGAAATTCGAACATCTTCTGACCAGCCTATTAACGTGAAATCCTATAGATTTCCCGAAGTACACAAACAAGAAGTGAACTCCCAAATCAAAAAGATGCTCGATCAGAAAATTATCCAACCCTCTTTATCTCCTTGGTCTAGCCCAATATGGATTGTTCCAAAGAAAATCGACGCTTCTGGTCAAAAGAAATGGCGTGTCGTGATAGATTATAGAAAACTAAATGATAATACCATCGGTGAAACCTATCCTATTCCCAACATTGTGGAAATTCTTGATCAATTGGGTAATTCCAAATATTTTTCAACCCTCGACCTTGCTTCCGGGTTCCACCAGATTAAGATGGCACCACGAGACGCTTGTAAAACAGCATTTAGCGTCCCTCAAGGGCATTTTGAATTTAATAGAATGCCCTTTGGTTTAAAGAATGCCCCATCTACTTTTCAACGCTTAATGAATAATGTCCTTACGGGTCTCCAAGGAGAAAGGTGTTTCGTATATTTAGATGACATTGTCACATATTCTCATGATCTTCCTACCCACATAAAGAATCTAACTGCAGTGTTTGAAAAACTTCGTAAATTTAATTTAAAATTACAACCTGACAAATGCGAATTCTTGCGGAAAGAAGTTGGTTACCTAGGACATGTTATCACTGAAAACGGCTTAAAACCAGATCCCAATAAAATAAAATCCGTTCAAGAATTCCCTATCCCAAAATGTTCCAAAGATATAAAATCCTTTTTAGGCTTAATATCTTACTATAGACGATTTATCCCAGAGTTTTCAAAATTATCCAAACCTCTTACAACACTCCTAAAAAAAGATACTCCTTTTAATTGGACAAATGAACAACAGTTAAGCTTTGAAATATTAAAAAATAAACTGGTCACTGCCCCAGTTCTTATTTACCCAGACTTTACCAAAACCTTTAACCTCATTTGTGACGCATCAAACTACGCGATATCCTCTATTCTTTCTCAAGGGCCAGTCGGAAAAGATCATCCTGTAGCCTATGCATCCAGGACTTTAAATAAATGTGAAATCAACTATAGCACCACAGAAAAAGAGTTATTAGCTATAGTTTGGGGTTGCAAAACTTTTAGACCATATTTGTTTGGTCGGAAGTTTGTTATTGTTACAGACCATCGTCCATTAAAATGGCTTTTCAATCACACCGACCCAAGCAGTAAATTACAACGTTGGCGTCTCCAACTTCAAGAATTTGAATATGAAATTATATATCGAAAAGGTAAATTAAATTCTGCAGCGGACGCCCTCTCTCGATATCCTGTTAATCCCGTATACCCAGAAAATATAACTGATACGGACTTGATTGATCTTGGTACATTAGATATTAGCCCTTTTAATGCGGAAACTCTTGATTTCAGTCCTTTAAATCTGCCAAGTATAGAAAGCTTATCTCATAATCCTAATCCTACTTCTCCTCCAGCACCCATAATTGAAGGTCCAAATCTAAATCCTGAATCAAATATCGAACCTCAACCTACTACTAGCAGCCAAATTCCTCCCTTACAAGATCCAAGTCCTGAAACAAATCTTCCTATTCCAAACTTAATCGACCATGCTGATACCTACTCTAAATTTCTAAAATCTACTTCAACTATAAAATATAACACAACGATTGTGGAGCATAATGATACTTTATTAAAAAGTCAAGATAAAAACCTAGTAATACCCACATCTCTTGACCTTGACGAATCTATCCCTTATGTTCAAGATATTCTGTTGAACTCTCCAGAATCTGAAACATTCATAAACTCGGAGAGAACCCTACTCTCATTTAAACCATTTGTTCATAACGGTAAAAACTACCATTTCTTATTCATTAAGGTACACCACTTCGATAACTGTTCCTATAATGACATCTTTGAATCCATTAAAAATGTACGCAATCATCTTATATCTAGCGATGAAACTGTCGATAAAATAAGTATTACCGATTTTAAAAACCCTTTCGATAAACACACATACATCAAAATTTATAATATATTAGCTTACCTTTTCCATGATACTGGTATTCATATTAACATTTACCGTAATAAAATATATTATCCCAGTTCTTCTGAAGTAAAAAAAATTCTTCGTGAAAACCACGACATCCCCATTGCCGGACATCTTGGTTCAAATAGAATGTTCAATAAGATCCGAGAACAATACTACTGGAAAAATATGCGTAGTGAAATAGAAGATTATGTAAAAAACTGCACTTCATGTCAAACTAATAAAGCTCTCAGGAAAATTAATAGAGCACCAATGCAAATTACTACTACTTCCTCAGCTCCTTTTGAAAGAGTATCCATTGACATAGTTGGTCCTCTCCCCGAATCTGGTACAGCCAAAATAAAATATATTCTTACCCTTCAAGATGACTTAACAAAATATTCCGTAGCATATCCTATTCGCAGTACTACCGCTATAGAAACTAGCGACTGCTTGATCCATTTCATCTCTTTATTCGGCATCCCTAAAATGATCCTTACCGACCAAGGTACAAACTTTACAGCAGAAATGTTTAAAGAAACCTGTAAATTTCTTAAAATAAAACAACTTTGGTCGTCTCCCTATCATCCCCAAACACAAGGTGCACTAGAGCGAAGTCATAGTACATTAAAAGAATATCTTAAATCATATATATCTGAAACCCAGGATAACTGGCCACAATATATTTACACAGCCATGTTAGCATACAATACAGCAGTTCACTCTACGACTAATTTTACCCCATATGAGCTGGTTTTCGGCCACAAAGCTGTTCTTCCCAATTCAATTTATGAATCCGCCTCAAACGCTACGTATCCTGAATATATTAGAATGTTGCAGCACCGTCTTCAAATTACGCGAGATAAAGCCATTGAACATATAAACAAATCTAAAGCTTCTTCAAAAAATTATTATGATACTCATACTCGCACTGTAACTTATCATGCTGGCGACTACGTTTTCTTAAAAAATCATCTCCGTCTGCGTAAAGCTTTATCACCAGTTTGGAAAGGACCTTACAAAATTATTAAGGTAAATGGTAAAAACAGTTTAACCCTGTTGATAAATAGACGACACGTGACCCATCACTTTGATCAAGTTAAATTGGCTCGTCGTCGTGATTCTTGATTATTATCCTAAATAAGTCATAAATCATTTTCTTTTTTTTATTTTTATTTTTACATTCAGTTTATCAATTAAAAGTATTATAAGTAGATTTAAGTTAAAGTTATTCTAAGAATACTCTTAATTTTGCAGTTCCTTGGCTTCTGCACAAGAAAGCTACATCGAATCTTCAGTAAATACATCCGGCATATATTTTGATCCCGTTGGTTCTATAAAAATAATTGATGGATATCTTAATGTTATAATTCCCGTAGATATTTCATATATACAACCCCATATTAAAAACCTAAACGATGTGATGGACAGCTCTAAGTTTTTATGTGGACAAAGTACACTGTATTCAAATAAAGAATGTATTAACTTACACCAACCCTTAACAATAAGATACAACGATATAATTCGGGATTATGAATCCATATCACATTTAATTGAATCTAGATCCAAAAGATCAGCCTGGTTTGGAGGAGTAGGTACTATATTCAAGCATTTATTTGGTACTATGGACGAAGAAGATGCTATTCAATATAGTAACGCTATAAAACTCATTGAAAATGACCAAACTATATTATCAAAATTAGTTAAACAAAATATTCTTGTCACAACATCCACATTATCTTCCTTTAAAGAAACCTTAAATAAAATAACTGTCAACGAACAACAGTTACATCATGCTATTGATACTCTTTCTATTGCACAGCAAAATTTAACTATACTCTCTGATAATATGTTATTAAAGTCAAAGATTAATGGTATTCTTAATATGTTAGAGAGCAATTTGTTAACTCTCTCTTTTAAAATAGAGGACATAATAAATGGAATTATGTTTAGCAAAGCCAATATCTTATATCCCTCCATAATAACTCCAAAACAATTGTTTACAGAACTTGTTGAAAATTATAGGTTTTTAGCTGATTATCATCAATTTCCTGTAAGTCTATCTCTAGAAAATATATATACCTTAATAAATGTTTCCGAAATAGCCACTTATTATCATGATGAAAAGATTGTATTTGTATTAAAAGTACCACTTGTAAGTTCAAAAAGTTATAAATTATATCATAATATTCCTTATCCGGTTAGTGTTACTAATAACACTTATGTCACTATAATTCCATCAACTAAATATATAGCAATCACTAGAGATAGATCTTATTATTGTAAGTTAGATAGTTTAATTAGTTGTAGAATTATATATAATACTAATTATATTTGTGATAATGTAAGTGTGTATTTCAGTTCAACAACCCCGATCTGTGAATCGGAAATTATCTCAAAAGCATTAACTTCTGTACCTAATATTTGTAAAACCAATTTTTTAAGCGGTCATTTAGAAATCTGGCAACCATTGTCTAATAATAAATGGATTTATGTTATTACAAATCCGTCTAAGTTATCTGTAGACTGCCAAAAATCCACAACTACTGAAATAATAATAAAAGAAACAGGAATATTAAAATTACCTATGTATTGTGTAGCTTACTATAAAGATTCAAGGTTAATACCCAAATATTCAAAAATAATTGAACTACCACCAATTCAAGTAAACCTCAATTTAATAAATGACTCTTGCTGTAACTCTAACTTTTTACTAAAAATTAAATCGCGTATACCTACTTTAAATTTAAGCAATATTAACCTTGATTCTATAACATCTCAACAACATATTCAAACAAATAATATTATTAATGATTTAGATAACATTATTAAGAAACCGCATATTGTCCTATATGGAGAATATTATTCTTATACCACTATTGTTATTTCACTAATCATTATATTTGTAATATTAATTTTAATTTTTAAATTTGTTAAATCAGGCAAGTGTCACATGTTTTCATATAAACGTAATACAATTCCTGAAATTGAAAAACCTCAAACCCTTCATGAAAATGATATTGATTCCTCTAGCATAACAATGCCTAAACTCCGGACATCCCTCTCATAAACTTAACCTTTTAGGGTAAGTTTATTTCTAACCCAGGGGGGCTGTTATATATTTGCCTTGTATATAATAATGCCTAATATGCCTAATATATTCACCTAGTCAGCCCTTTTGATTTCTCATAGTATTTTTATTAAGATGATAGTTCAGTTCGAATCCATCTTCCGCGCGTGACACTTGCTCTTTTAATTAAGTCCCTATATTGTATTCAATTCAAATAAAGTGTTTTGTGAATTAAACATTGTTTTTTAAAAAGGGCTTTCTCCGAAACCTTATAACAGTACGTAACAAGAATATAAAAGAAATTAATGTACCTATTCTAAATTTTAATAATAAAAACTTTATTATATATCAAATACTTCATATTATATTATACGAAATGTACGATAAACAAATCAATAAAAAAATAATAAAAATAAAAATATACATATAAAAAAAACTGTGCCAAAGACTCACTAATATATTTAGTCAAAAAAGTAACATAAATATTATAATATAAAATATATTTACTTGCTATAAGTAACTTCAGTAATTTTAGAAATATTTATTTTAATTTCGAAATAGCAATTTTTAAACAGACTTGTGGCACTTACCGATACTATAAAAACATAATAAATACAAAACTTGGCTATTGATATTTTCAAGTGCCAGACTTGCAGTGTATGTTTAGGTCTCATGAATTGCAGTTGTTGCTTTTAAGTAAAATGAAGACAATAAGTGGTAAAACATACTATTTTGTCACTATTTGTTTTTTGGTATTGGAAACCATATCTTCACATGTGAGAGTAAGTAGGTATTTGGAACTTTGGTTTATGATACAAAATTTCTGATTACCCTAGGTTTTAGTGTACGTATAGTCTCTTTAAATTATTTAACATTACAGGACGATGCCATAGTGACCGTCAAAGAAGGTAAACTAAGAGGACTAGCTAGTAATTTAGTTGATGGTACAAGGTACTACTCCTTCAAAGGTATACCGTATGCTGCTCCACCCGTTGGAAATTTACGTTTCAAGGTATGATAAGGAACATTTTGAAATATAATAATATGTAAACTAACACACACACATGTACTGTAGTAATTGATTTGTAATGAATGTAGATTATTTTTTATCGGTACGGCCATAAATTAAACTAGTTTTGAAAGTTAATAATTATTTTTTATCTTTTTTTTTTATCTTTCAACTTTTATCCACGGACACTTTGCTAGTGCACTTTTTCACTATTTATAGGTTTTTTTTGTTTTATTCTGATATAATTATATTAAAATGGCTTAATATGTTATAACGTCTTATCAATAATTAGATATTAAAAATATGTATTAACTTATATCTAATTAATTATAGCATAGCTATATTAATCTTATTTAAAAATTTAATAAATATAGAATGAAAAATATTAGTATTGGCGAGGTCCAAGCTTCGAAGTTTGTCAATTTACTAGCTTTGACTAGGATTATACCCTGTGGGATTATGTTGGTGCATTGGGCCGTGACAACAATTGACTCGTGAGATTGCTTAACATATTTGACTTTACCTATCCGATTCATTTCCACTCGTCACTACTACTACTTGACAAAAAGCTTACCTAGCCTTTCTTGATCGGATCCCATGACAATATATTATTCTTTCAGCTTGCGATACGTTAAATAGCTGAGCGCTAGTCTGGAATTCATTACTTCTAAGCGTTCGCCAAAGGTGCTATTTTTATATATGGGAAGTTGTCTCGCCCTGTGTTGTGCTTTACACATTGGGCCATGTGCAAAGGAGGAAGCCGTTCTTTTCATCAATTTTATTTCTTTAAACTTGAATTTAAATGGGGATACTTATGCTGTTATCTTATACCTTTATGACGATCGACGACGTTATCTTATACCTTTATACGTTATGCTCGAATCTTTCTTAGTGCCCCGAGAATAAAATTTATAAAGCCATTTTTTACAGCGGATTTTGCTCAGATCCCAAGCCCGTAAACATTGATGATTCCCCAAATCTGTGTGCTAACCTGGGGTATGATGGGATATCAATGACTTGTTTTAACTTGTACATTTTAATGATTCGCTAAACTTTACCAACAATCATTGTTATGTGGTTGATAACATTAGAGATGTTATATATTCCGTGTGCGACGATCTCGGGGAAATGTAGAAAAAAGCTCAAAGAAATTTGTGTATTCTATTGTGATCTCTCTTGGGGTAATATTTGAAATGGAATAAATTATTTTTTGCTTAGAATCTTTTCCTTCTACGTACAACCAGAATATAGAATAAATTTCCGTTGGGTACCTAGACTGCAGAGCGTCATACTTGCCATCAACGGACTTGTATTTTCACCTCTTTAGATTTTTATTAATAATATATGTTTGCCCATACATTTCATTAAAAAGATCTGGTTTTTACGCACCGTTGGAGGGTTGTAGTTTCTTTTACGGAAACTATAAACCAGCAGCATTCTTATCTAAAAGCCAGGTGATCTCAAGGATTTCTAGTATAACGAGTAAAGTTAAGTTGTAGTAAGTGCCCAGAACTATATATTCCACAAGTTTATTAAATTTGTGTACTACCCGCCTTACAAGATGGGCATATTTTATTATCCATGAATCTTTTTCGAACGTATAAATTCGAACTTACGACTTCTGCTTGTCATTTTTCTTGCAACAAAATCATTTAAGATGTAATGCAACGATATAGAACAGAATAACACAAACACTTTTCTAGCTAATTGATATGTTATTTTACTTAATATATATGTTACAGGCACCACTACCTTCTCGACCATGGGAAGGAATTCGTGACGCCTTAAACTTTGGCCCTATCTGCACTCAGTTCAATTTAACATACCAAGGAGACGAAGATTGTCTGTTTGTTAATATATACACAAAGTCTTTGCACACACAAGCAAAGATTCCAGTCATGGTTTTCATTCATGGAGGTGGCTATTATGAAGGTTCAGGAGATTTATTTTTGGGTGACTTTTTATTGCAGCACGATGTCATTTTGGTCACTTTTAATTACAGACTAGAACTGCTTGGATTTTTATCACTTGAGATTCCAGAAATACCCGGTAACGCGGGAATGAAGGATCAGGTCGCAGCGTTACGTTGGATCAAAAGTAACATTAAAAACTTTGGGGGGGATTCGAATAGTGTTACTATTTTCGGAGAAAGTGCTGGCGCCACTTCGGTGACATATCATATGTTTTCTCCTATGTCTAAAGGTCTTTTTCATAAAGTGATAGCTCAAAGTGGTGTCTGTATTAATGATTGGGCCATTGCACAAAATGCAAAACAAAGAGGTTTTAGAGTTGGCAAGATTCTTGGAATAGAGACTAACAATGTTTATGAATTATATAATTATTTCATGGGTCTAGATCAATATTCGCTTACCAATCTAAATTTAGCAACTCTTACTTATGATGAAAGATACAGAAGCGCACAAAACAAGTTTGTGCCAGTTGTTGAAAAAAAAATCCAGAATGTAGAAGCGTTTATTACTGAAGATCCAGTTAAAATGCTAGTTGAGGGTAAAGTATACAAAGTTCCTTTGATGGTCGGGTATAACTCTGCTGAAGGTTTATATGTTGTCAG
Organism: Napeogenes inachia; assembly: GCA_959347355.1. Lineage (NCBI taxonomy): Eukaryota > Metazoa > Arthropoda > Insecta > Lepidoptera > Nymphalidae > Napeogenes > Napeogenes inachia. The sequence goes on from OY365792.1 coordinate 14,089,292, forward strand.
AGATCAAGTCACAAAGTTAGATGTTTATAATAAAATACCCTCCTTTTACGTTCCAAGAGAAGTAGCAAATAAGGTACCTACATATAAATTAAAGGAGTTTGGGGAGAGAATAAAAATATTTTATGTCGGAAATAACAATATAACTGAGAATGATGTAAACATTATTGCAGATATGTATACTGATATACTATTTTCATATAACGTTCACCGATTCGCAAATTATTATGCATCTCTCTCGAAATCGGTTTATATGTATAGATTTAACTTTGTTACCGATTTAAATATTATCAAAAAAGCGTTGGGGATGATGGATTTAAAAGGAGTTTGTCATGTCGATGAGCTTTTTTATTTATTTTATAACTATTTAAACGAAAATTTGTATAAGAATCAAGTGAAATTAAGGGAAATTATATACAAAGTGACGAAACTGTGGACCGATTTTGCGAAATTTGGGTAAGTTTTCAATTTTAGTTTAAATATACCTAATCATACCATCGCAGAATGAACCCTGTGCCACGTACTTTCTTAAGGGGGTTCTTTATTTTATTTTTAGGAATTAGACAACCATAGTCTGAACGTTTTTTTATATAATATATGAAAAAATACTATGACTTTGTATATACTGAGCGAAACCAAAAAGAAATAGTTTCTTTCTCTTGCGGTCTTACGAAGTGGATTTTTTTATGATAAATATCTAAATAAAAGTTATGTGTTCCGAAATATATTTGCCTCCTTAGTAACTTATTTATGGTTTGTCTTATTATCCATGTTTATTAGTAAAAAATGCTTTTTTTCCGGCGTGTAAAAGTATGTGTTTATCTGATTTGCATAATCCATTTGCATTTAGATACGTTTTATATCCCTTGTTTATTTGATAATACCTAACGATTATTTGGTAGGGTTGTCGATATTTTTAGAAGACATTAACACGAATGCAATTATTTTATGTAACTTTAAAATAACTATGATAATGGGAATATATTTATTTTGCACACAGCACATAGTAACACAAATTTAACTTACTTGTGGATATAAAATTAATACTGCTAGGAAAAAAAATCAACAAAATAAATATATAAGTTATAAAGAAAATCACGATAGAGAAATAAATAAAAAATATATAAATAGCGCATTTAAAATCAACCACACTTTAGGGTCATAAATCGTGCTGTACTCAAATAGGTATACTATTCAGCAACCAGTACAGAGGCAACCTTATTACTATAGTAAAGGAGTAATGAGTGAATGACAATTCAAAATATATTTTATTATTTATTTTTCATATATTTTTTAACTAACAGATAAAAATACTATGGGTACTAAGTAATAACACTTGAGCCCGTTTAACTTTTGAGTTAATAATACTATCTGTATATCAAACTGAGATGATTAATTTATATTTTTTTACTCTCAGTCATCCAACACCCGATAGTGAAGTCGGAGAATACTGGCAGCCGTACACAGTTCACGGTAAGGAATACTACAATATTGATGAATCCTACTCGCTAGGACATTATGCTGATAAAGAAAGAATAGAGTTCTGGGATAAAATATATGAAGAGGCTGGATTGCCGCATATATCATCACACAAATGGAATTGAACTTATGTGTACAAGTTTTTAATTACATTATATATAATAAAGATATGAATATACATACAAGTTGTTTGATATACATTACAATCCTCATCTCTTTAAATATGTTATAAGAAGGTTATGAACATGTTAATCACAATATTAGGAAAGGTAACAATAAAATTTAAATCAGTTCCGAATAAGTTTTATCGACACCCGAGGACTTGAATCGGCAGTCTCAGGGAAACAGTCCCGTCGCTTTACCAATTGAGGTACCGTGTAGATGATAGTCATGACAGACATCGCATTCTAAACATCATTGTCTTCTAAAAATCTTTTACGCCAGGTAGATGTAAGTACAAGAAAAAAGAACAGATTAACTGTCTATATTTAATTGTTGAAAATAATATAATATTTAATTGCAATCTTTTACTTCTTTATTTATATTATTTATTGTACAAAACATAAAAACAGACATATAATAGTTGCTTATTATATTAAAAATAAAATACATGTAAAATAAATACAATGGTCTTATCGCCTAAAGGCGATATCTTCCAGACACCCACTATGTAAGGAATTAAAAAAAAACTAGTTCCCATACAAATGTGAAAGTTATACACATTACAAACATACATAAAAATAATTACACATTAATACATAACCATGATTAAAACCTAAATATTACACAAATGTTAGTAATAAAACAACAATATAACATTGCAAATAAGTCGTTTTAATTTTGTTCTCATAAATAATATTATTCTAGAATTTCTTAAATGTTAGTAAAATTATTTTTTTTTAGTGTTTTCTAAGGCTTTCACGAGTACTACACGTTGAAATAAAACTATTGTTACGGGTTTAACTCGCGTATATTGAATTAAATTTTAAATTTACATTTTAAATCAAACCCGACGTTTCGAATGCTTTGCACCAATCGTGATCACGGTAAGACGAGATGGAGGTGTCTGTCAGTAAGTCAGTTAATTAGTCATCTACCTCCAACGGTTTCTAAGCTTCCGGGCGTACAGTTCAGGATTCACACAAAACGCACTAAAAGTATATTGAGGTCTTGCAGTGCGGTCACAGACATGGGATTTTATTTTTTCAAAAATGGGTCCCAGGTGTTAGATAATCCCCAACCATTTTCTCTATTAAAATAAGGATGTTTTTTAATTTCAATATTTTTATTTTTATTATTATTATTTTTTTTTTTTGTCTGTCTATGCTGTTAGCCTTGTTGGCTATTACAGCGTCACTGGGGGAGCGGGTGGGTCAGAAGACCCGCCCTTAAAAGGGGGGCCAGATGGGCCCCCGTGGGAAACGACGTCCCGAGGGCGTCTCAGATTGAGACACGGACCTCGGCTCGGGGCGTCGTTAGTCAGGAGGGAAGCTAAGGAAATTTGGACACTAGCGTCCTCCGACGGCAGAACGTCGGAGCAACGGAGCACTTACTCAGTTGGGACCTGTCTGGGTGTGTGTCTGTATGTTGTGTGGTGTCACTTATGCCTGCGCGTACACGTTATTACCTACTGTGAACGCGTCGTCGGGTTAAGGAGTACCGACTTGGGTCTTCTTTTTCGGACTAAATATTCTTACGTTGTCTATACTGTGCAGCGTCAGCCACCAGTGCGTTCGGGTGTCGCTCAGCACGTTCAAAGTACTTTTGGGAAAGCCCCTTGAAGTACTGAGCGATGGTCGGAAGATCTAAGTCATATTACTTTTGATAGGTCTCAAGAATTGATTCACTTTCCTTTGAGGTTTCTAGATAGTTTTTATAGAAACCTTTTTTAAGATGTTGTCGATTATGTCAGTAACTCCTTTCACATATCGCAGTACGGCCGGTTGACGCTGTGTAGTCAGGATTCTTGAAGATAAGAATATCAAGGAAAGCTAAAGTATCATTTGACTGCAATTCCTTTGTTTCAATTAAAATTGTAGTAGGAGCTGAACAAAGAACCTTGCTGATGCGACTGTGCCAACGTCCAGATTAGTCGACGCTACGCCACTGTTGACAAATTGATTCATAACGTACATCTTTAACTTTCTTTAACAATATTTTATTCTACATAATCGGAAATCTGCATTATATGCCATTCCGTAAAACCTATTAGCCGAGTTCTCCTCCCGTATATATCATCTATCTAAATAATTGACGATTCTTTTGAACCTTAATCACCTCCTTACTCTCTTCCAAACTAGCTTTCGCACACATGCTCTGCCTTGCTTAAGGTTACTAAAGACATCAGATAAGCTAAGGATAACCCTTCGAGACGTTTCCGCAGCACTGGCACGGTGCCACGGTGGAACTCGTACTCGTAAATAATGCGATATCTTATGTTTTAAATTTTGTAGTATATATCTCAGTTTACAAATTGACTTATATACATATGTATACATATATGTAATTTGACAAAGCGAACGAATAAATGACTGAATATATATATATATATATATATATATATATATATATATATATATATATATATGTCGTAGATCACGATAATTTAACGATAATTAGTAACTCAATTGATATCATTGTAACAGTGGGGTGTGAACATCGTGACGTAACAAATCACGTGACCGGAATCGTTTGGAGGGGCACCGGAGACATTTTAAATATTGGAGAGCATTGAGTCGAGGAGGATTTGATTAGTGAGAGCCTTACAGTTCGGAACCCCAAACGGGATCGGTAGTTCACACAACTCTGATAATTGTATACCTACTAAGTAATTTGTGAGAATTGATTACCTACATTTAATACAAGAATTGTCATATTGTGTGTGTGGTTTAATTGCCTGAGACCTACGCCTCGGATCCAGTACCAGAATATTCCATCAAGAACGAGCAAGTCACTAATATGCATCTATCTCCGACATCAGAAGTGGGATTCACTCGGGCATCAAAACCACCAACTACCCGCAAGATAAGTTTATTGAAGCTACAAATCACGTCAAGCAAGAAATGAAGTGATTTTATTATTTGAAACGCACACTACAAGATAATAACAATGAAGTTCCAGAATCGATACAATCAAGCAAAAGTTGATAATCAATGGTTGTAAATCAATCAATCAATCAAGTTAAATTTATGTTATCTCAAAACTTCAAAATTGAGATCTACCCACATATCAAGAAAATCGAGTGAAAATACCTATTTAATCGCTTATGCAAGTCGTTTGTTAGATTATATGACAAAGCGTTGGAAGAATTCTACGAAAGAAGGAATCGTTGCTAATGAAGAAAGAAAAGAAATGAGAAATTATGGCGGTGACTACACGGTGCGAATGGCGGTAATGGCGCGGCGCGGATGGCGGTAACGGCGCGGCGCGGCTGGCGGTGACGGCGCGGAGCGGCTGGCGGTGACGGCACTGCGCGGTCGGCGGTGACGGCTCAGCGTGGATGGCGCTGATGGTGCTGATGGTCGTGACGGCGGTCGTGGCGATGGCAGCTATGGCAGCGGTACTGGTAAAGTACGGTGCGAGCAACGCGTTGATGTCTGCGCAATTTATCTACCATCGGACCCGTCACAGCATAAAGGTGAATTCGTTTCGATTTACTTTCTATTTTTGCGGTAAATACTCGCTAGTTAAAAAAAAATTAAGCTATCAAATATAGTGGTAAGCACTTCATTATTGTTATTGCGATGACTGGTATTGAGATTAGCGATCAACCCTCACGATCTTGTTTTTTTTAATTTTTTACTGATAATTATTTTACTTTAACTTAACGTCAGTATGCTACGTATAAGCCGCGAAATTATTTTATCCCGGATTTTCGTAAACGTGAATGTTTGTTTTAAACTCGGAAAACAATGTTTTAAACTTTTGTTTTAAATAACTTTGTTTTAAATTCGGAAAACAATGGTAACGCGATAGCTCTAAAGATTCAACCGATTAAGACCAGACAAGACTTTAAAAAAAATGTAATTCGATTTTCGGCATATTTTATTTCTGGTCTACCTACATGTGTAGGAATCACGGGCGAACTTACAATTATTAATTAATCGTATATTGTGAATGCGTATTATTGCCGATCAAGGCCCGTAAATGCTGTAAAATAAAGCGGTTAGTTAATTTAGCAAAAGTAAGAACTTATTATTTACGTCTTGTAAATGTTTTCCGCAACAGAGACTAGAAATATTCGATCGGGGTAAGATGCCATAGATAAAATTCAACACGCGACAAATTGTACAATGACCAGGGTTGCAAAAGTTTCATTTTTAGAGCTTATGATAGAAAAAGTTAAAAAACCTTTGTTTTTGATATATACCGATGCCAGAGGGTTAAGTACCACTTGAAATAGAGGTTGTAGTAAAAGCGATTGAGTAAAAGTAGTGAATCTTAGTTCAATTGGGAGTCCGTGGGACTCGGAATTAAAAGCAATGCCATGAAACAAACAGGAGATTTGTTGGTAGGGCTTAGTGAAAAGCCATATGTGACGAATAAGATTTATGCTTTGTGTTTTATGTTGTTTTTAGAATACATTTTTGGTTTAAAATGTAATGATAAGTGGTGCTTAGTTGCTTTAGGCTTTAGTTGAGTGGGCATTTATTTTCAATTATGATGTTCAACTTTATTATAACTGATTTTTCGTTTTTCAATAAGTTGTAAAGGCGACAGGTGCAACAGGGGTACGAGAAGTTTCGATACAGTGCCAGCAGCAGTCAGCCACAGAGAAATAAGGGTTGGAGTGATCACGTAAGCTACCTTAATGGTACTATAGGACTTTGGTGAGTCATTTTCATATTGTTTTGGAATGTGTAGCAAACAATTTTTCATGGTAGTTGTTTGTATATGATCGATGGACTGTATCATATTGCAAAAGTATTAATACCTGACCGAAGGACTGGTTCATGTTAGTTGTTTGTATATGATCGATGGACTGTATCATATTGCAAAAGTATTCATACATGACCGATGGACTGGTTCATGGTAGTTGTTTGTATATGATCGATGGACTGTATCATATTGCAAAAGTATTGAGTTGGCTGAGTTGAGTACGCAAGTCTGGTAAAATCATGATTGATTTTGTAAAGTAAAGTGATGGATCTAATGATCAGAGTAGTTTTTAGTTGTTGTAAATAAGGTGTAATGCACACCTTGTGTTAAGATTGTATATAGAGTAAAAACCTGAGACGTGACATTCACTGGTTTTGTCAGAATAGCCGAGCAAGTTATCCTTGGAGTTATTTGTTTTATTTCAGACCCTACATCCCAGGACAACCGCGAATCCGCGAAGCTACTCGATGGAGGTGGCATGGTTATCGTCACTCGATGGAGGTGGCGTGGTTATCGTCACTCAGAGGGGACATAGTTATTGTCACTCCATAGAGATACATGCACACGAGGACGTGTGACTTGTCAGTATGGCCGTGTCGTAGATCACTATAATTTAACGATAATTAGTAACTCAATTGATATCATTGTAACAGTGGGGTGTGAACATCGTGACGTAACAAATCACGTGACCGGAATCGTTTGGAGGGGCACCGGAGACATTTTAAATATTGGAGAGATTGAGTCGAGGAGGATTTGATTAGTGAGAGCCTTACAGTTCGGAACCCCAAACGGGATCGGTAGTTCACACAACTCTGATAATTGTATACCTACTAAGTAATTTGTGAGAATTGATTACCTACATTTAATACAAGAATTGTCATATTGTGTGTGTGGTTTAATTGCCTGAGACCTACGCCTCGGATCCAGTACCAGAATATTCCATCAAGAACGAGCAAGTCACGAATATGCATCTATCTCCGACATATATATATATATATATATATATATATATATATATATATATATATATATATATATATATATATATATGTATGTCATTCAGTCGTTTGCTTTGTCAAATTACATATGGCCGAAATATCGTTATTGAGCGTTCAACAATGTTTTTTTGAGTGTGCACTCACAAAAAATCAGCTATCAGAACTTGCAAGTTGTGCTTGCAACAGCTGTTTGTTAGTTGATGGTATGGTCGATGGTTGCCAACTACTTTTAGGTTGGATTGTATGATAACCGTATGTAATTTTAACTGGGCAGCGCGATATTTAACACACTGTATACTAAAATATGTTTATTTTAGTATACAGTGTGTTCTGAACAGTTCAAGGGCATACTGTCTCTCTTGGAGGTATTATAAACTGGCCAGCGAAATTGTGCTATTTGAACTCCTTTTTTTTGTGGGATTTTCGCAGGTTACAAACCTACGCGAATACGACACAGCAGCTCAAAGTCAACTTAAACCATTCAATCGGTTAAAATTAGCGTAATTTATGAACCAGACTCTGAAATGCTGAAATGTCCAGCTTGTCATGACAAGCTGGACATTTCAGCATGCCATCGGGTTTAGAAAGATGTATTAGTAACATATAGAATAAATAATTTGTAAAAATAGTTTCAGAAAATTTACAAATGTATGCTTTATTATCAAAATACCAATACCTAAGCCGACAAGCGCCAAGCATCTGTGCTATAAAAAAAAAATAAACGAAAAATTTAATTAATGATATTTTATAATTCCACCTATCAAGTGTCAGATTAGCAGTATATGTTTAGGCCTCGTGAATTATAGTTGTTGCTTAAAAATAAAATGAACTTAATAAGTGGTAAAACATACTATGTTGTCACTATTTGTTTTTCGGTATTGCAAACCACATCTTCACATGTGAAAGTAGTAAAAGTAAGTAGGTATTTGGAATTTTGGTTTATGATACAAAATTTCTGATTACCCTAGGTTAGTAGTGTACTTAGATTATCGTTAAATTCATTTAACATTACAGGACGATCCTATAGTGACCGTCAAAGAAGGTAAATTAAGAGGACTAGCTGATAAACTAGTTGATGGCACCAGGTACTACTCTTTCAAAGGTATACCGTATGCTGCTCCACCTGTTGGGAATTTGCGTTTTAAGGTGAGATAAGGAATATTTTAAAATATGTATAATAATGTGTGTACCTAACACATGTGCTGTAGTAATTGATTTTTAATTAATGTTGACTGTTGTTTATCCGTATAGCCTTAAAAATGAATAAAATTTTCCTATTTAATAATTAAAGTTGTGGGTTTTTAGTTCTTATTTGTAAATGATAGTGTGTTATCATTTAAACGAAAATGCATTGATTGTGATCGTCATCCTTTCTTTGATAACTAAACAAATTAATTAAGCGGGAGCAGGATATACTTAGTCTGGCCATAAATACTGTTACAATTAAAAATAAAAAAATTTGAATTTGAATTCTTTCATTTTTATACGATTGTTCATTGTGTTTTCTCATTTTGGCGCCAATCAATTGTACAATATTTTACGATATTAAAATGGAGTGGGGTGATAAAGGGAACAGAATCGATGTGATCGCATTACACAAAGTAGGTATGAAGCCAAAAGCAATTTTTAAAACTCTCTATACACTTGGTATTAGTCAAATGTTTGTGTGCTATTAATAGGAACAATGAGACTTCCTCTGTTTGTGACAGAGAAGGATCTGGCCGTCCACGTAGTGTACGAAAAAGATGGTCAAAGTAGTAAGGGAAAGAATTCGAAGAAATCCTGTCCGAAAGCAAAAGATTTTTTATCTCGGGAAATGAAGCACCTAGAAACATGTCGCGTATTTTAAGAGATGACTTAGGACTTGCAGCCTATAAGAGTCTCGTCATTTCTTAACTGATAAATCCAAGATGAATAGGGTGGTAAAATCGAAACTACTACTGAAGCGGTACGCAAAGGGAGGTCACATTTTTTTTTTTCATTAAACATTACATTAAACATTTTAACCAATAAAATTACCGTATTTATGCTCAAAGCTCTAAAGAAGCTTCCCAATTAGTTGACAGAGTGCAACGTGGGCATTATCCGACTTCAGTGATGGGTTGATGGGATTTTAGCTAAGAAGGAGTGACTGAACAATATTTTTGTGAAAAATGTATGAAAATATCAGCACAAGTGTATCAAGATACCATTCTTGAAAAGGTAGTTAAGCCCCTTAATAACACCATGTTCAATAACCAAGTAAGGTTTTTCCAGCAAGACTCGACGCCGGTTCATAAAGCTCGGTCCACGCACTCTTGATTGGAAGCGAACGTATTGGATTGGAGTCTAGACCTCTTTCTACTAAATTCTTTTTTGGAGAGACGTTTCGGGACGTCGCCTGGGCTGATCGTTGCCCCTTTGCGATGCCACGGTTACGCTTGGTGGGTTAGAAGGGGGTCTAGGTCTAGGGGCTAGAAGGGGGTCTCGGACCCCTTTAGACAAAGCAGGCTTGGGTGGGGATAAGGGCATATCTCCACAATCTATCAGAAAAAGGGATGGGTGCTCCTCGTTGCCGACATGAAAGGCCACCCCACCAACCTCAAAACATCTCAGGGTGGCTTCGTCGTCCTGGTTGGCGAACAAATGTGGAGGCCCAATTCCTGGGGGGGTTCGGGCATTCACGCAATCTCTAGAGTAATCTCTCGTGGCATGACATAACCAATTTCAGGTTCGATAGGTACCGCCTCGTTCAACTGCCATTTCCCATGCTATTCACTTTTTTTTTTTTATGAAAATGCACAAAAAAGACCAAGTTTGTGCAGCGGTGGCACTCCTCCTCAAAGTGCACCTTACTAAATTCAGAGATTTGCACTCTAATTTTCTACCTGTCCACCACCGCCTGGAGACAGAACAGCTGCACTTGTTCTTTTTGACGAAGACGCGGATACCATCTTCTTTGGGCTCAGCGCACTTGGATTGTCCCGGTTACTTTTTAGAGCACAACTTTTGCTCACGTGCTGAAGTCTGTGTGTGAATCCTGTATCCCTGTATCCCTGTGTCTACCTCTTGTCAAAGCGATCGAGTCGAACTTCTGCCAACTCTTACTGTCTGCTCTTCTAAAGCCGGATGGATCCCAGGACCATATAGTGAAAGAGAAAACGAATGTATTTGCTTCTTTGTTAACTGATTATTCACATCTAGACACTGGAAATGTTTCTCCATCACATCTCCCTCACTGCTGTATTTCGATGCATAAAATCAATTTGCCATAGTTTTAACTACGGCAAATCGATTAGTAAAAAATTGTTTAAATTTATTGGAATTCATCTCAATAACATTGAATATTTTTATCTCAGTCAAATCTTATTGAACTTAATATGTATGTTACAGGCACCACTACCTCCTCGACCATGGAAAGGTATTCGTGACGCCTCTAGCTTTGGCCCCATCTGCACTCAGTTCAACTTAACATATCAAGGACACGAAGATTGTTTGTTTCTTAATGTTTATACTAAGTCTTTACATCAAAATGCAAAAATACCCGTTATGGTATTCATTTATGGGGGTGCCTACTATGAAGGTTATGGGGATTTTTACTTGGGCGACTTTTTATTGCAGCACGACGTCATTTTCGTCACTCTCAATTACAGACTAGAACTGCTTGGTTTCCTGTCACTTGACATTCCAGAAGTACCCGGCAATGCTGGAATGAAGGATCAGGTCGCAGCGTTACGTTGGATTAAAAGAAATATTAAAAACTTTGGGGGAGATCGGAATAGTGTTACTATCTTCGGGGAAAGTGCCGGTGCTTCGGCGGTCACATATCATATGTTTTCTCCTATGTCTAAAGGCCTTTTTCATAAAGTTATAGCTCAAAGCGGTGTTTGCATTAGTGATTGGGCCATTGCACAAGGTGCCAAAGCAAGGGCTTTTAGAGCTGGCAAGATACTTGGAAAAGAAACGAATGATGTTTATGAGTTATACAATTATTTCTCGGGTCTAGATCAATATTTGCTTACTAATATAACCTTAGCAACACTTACGGATGACGAAAGATACAGAGGTTTACCTATGCACTTTGTGCCAGTTGTCGAAAAGAAATTCCAGAATATAGAAGCTTTTATTACTGAACATCCACTTAAAATGCTTGTAGAAGGAAAAGTACAGAAAGTTCCTTTAATGGTTGGTTATAATTCTGGTGAAGGTATAATCAGTATCAGAGAACACGCCCCAGATATTGATGTTTACAATAACCAACCCTCTTTTTACGTTCAAAGAGAAGTCGCAAATAAGGTATCAGCAGACAAATTAAGGGAATTCGGGAGTAGAATAAAAAGATTTTATGTAGGAAATAAAAATATAACGCTGACTGATCTAAATATTATTGCAAATATTCTAACTGATATTTCTTATTCATACAATAGTCACAGATTCGCAAATTTATATGCGTCTCTGTCAAAATCTGTATATATGTACAGATTTAACTTGGTTACCGATTTAAATTATATAAAAAATGTGTTAGGATTTAAGGATTTAAGTGGTGCCAGCCATGCAGATGAGCTGTTCTATTTATTTTACAACTACTTAAACGAATATTTATATGAGAGTCAAGCGAAATTAAGGGAAATTGTCTACAACGTGACGAAATTGTGGACGGATTTTGCAAAGACTGGGTAAAATTTTTATATATATTTTTTAATTAATTATATCAAGTTCTGTCAACTTAACTTGCTAATATTATTATGACAAATAAAAATTTAAAAAACGAACAGCTCTTGTTATATTGTTACATAGTTTGTAGTTTCTTTTCTCGTGGTCTAGAAAAGAAAAAAATAATTAATAGAAAAAATAAGCGTATTTACATTACTTTGTAAGAGGTAGGTATTTTTCTAATATTTTTTCATTAGTTTCTACAGCAAGGTTTTTGTTATGATTCAATTTTCCATTTACGTTTGTTAGACATTTGATATCGCTTTATTATTCACTGAGCCATTATTGTATATTTGTTTATAAGTATTCTACATCTGAATTAGCTCATTACCTTGACGTAAGAAGGTTAGGTACTTTGGTTATTAAAAAAACCATACATTAATGATTATTTCTTCTTAGTGATCCAACTCCTAATAATCACTTTGGAGACAATTGGGAGCCGTACTCAGTTCACGGGAAGGAATACTACAATATTGATGATTCATACTCGTTGGGACATTACGCTGATAAAGAAAGAATAGAGTTCTGGGATCAAATATATGAAGAGGCTGGATTACCTCACATTTTCTTACATCCACCGAATTGAACTGTAGTAACATATATATATATAATTATATTGTATAAAATAATAGAAATACTAACAGTATACTGATTGAAACTACCTCAATAGTTGTAAAAGTATGTCTTTTAATGTATCAATAAAAAACACGAATGCTCGTTGTATATATATATAAATAAAAAGTATTATACTAATTATTATAAATGGTACAGTTTTTTTAATCTATGTTTGTGGATATCATTGTTAGATAATTAAAATTATATTGATATAAAAAAGTATTACCGATTCGATTCTTCGATTCGATTCTGTTAGTGCAATCTCTTATCCTTCCTCTCATTCACTATGCTGATGTTTGTTGCTGTAAAATCTCTGAATGCTACTTAAATAAATTGGATTGTCTTCTTAACAGTTGCATTCGTTTTATTTTCAGTCTTCGTAAATGACCATATCTCTCAGTATCGTTAAAAACTTCAATGGCTACCTCTCCGCGAGCGAAGATCTTCTAGATATTTGTGTCAATTGTTCTCTACACTTAACTATCCTATATCTCCTCAGTATTTAAAATGTAAGTTTCAATTACTAGGAAGTACCTACGACCTTCATCTTAGCTCTTCCTCCAATCTTAATCAGAGATCTGGAGTTTGAAATACAATGATCAAACACCTATTATATAAAAAGAAAATAAACACAAACTTTACTTATAACAATTTTATAATTCCACATTTCAAGTGCCAGACTTGCAGTATATGTTTAGGTCTCGTGACTTATAGTTGTTGCTCATAAATAAAATGAAGTTGATAAGTGGTGATATATACTATACGATTACTATATGTTTTTCGGTATTGCAAACCATATCTTCACATGACAAAGTAAGTAGCTACCTATTGATCATTTGTTTTTGATAACCCTAGGTTTTTAGTGTACCTAGAGTATCGTTAAATTCATTTTACTTTACAGGACGATCCCATAGTGAGCGTCAAAGAAGGTAAACTAAGAGGACTAGCTGGTAAACTAGTTGATGGCACAAGGTACTACTCTTTCAAAGGTATACCGTATGCTGCTCCACCCGTTGGAAGTTTACGTTTCAAGGTGAGATAAGGAACATTTTAAAATATAATAATATGTTTACTAACATAGGTTGGTTACTAACACTTCTGCTGTAGTAATTGATTTTTAATTTATGTTGATTGCTGTTTATCAGTAAGGCGTTAAAATTAACAAGTTTTCGAAGATAATAATTGATTTTTACTATTTATTAACTAAAAATGTAAAATTTTAGTTCTTATTTGGCAATGATAGTGTTTAAACAAAAATGTATGGTTTCTGATCGTCATTCTTTCATTGATGACAATATTTTTTGCGGGAGCAGGATACCTATATACCAGATCACCACCAACACCCCGCTAGCATCATTTTACAATTGACACATACGGAATGTAGGACCTATTGAACGCCCGTGAATTGTAGCATTACCCCTTCGCATCTTAAAACACTAGCGAATTGGTATTGGATCTAGAATCATGCAATCAGACTCAACTTGGAATCCTTCCGAAGATCTTAGTGTTTGTGCTGCCGTAAGCTGTCACTGTAGTGATACTAAAGGGATGATTTTGTATAATGTTGGCGGCAGATCACGCCCATGGCTTTAGACGTCTGATAAAGACGCTGCAGCATAAATATTAGTCGTATCACTCCTGGGTTGAGGGGTCACTAAAGATCGGAACGTTCGAGTAACAGGATCCCAACATATCAATCATATCATTTTCTTCTACATATCAATAATTCGTTGGATTTTAACAACATAACAACAACATTTATTGTTATGAGGTTGATAGCTCTACTGATGTTGAATATTCCGTGTGAGATTGTACCGGGAAAACATTGACGAGTGCTCAAAGAAATTTGTGTCTTCTATTAAAATCTCCCTACGAAAGGATCGGAAATCAGAATAGAGTTAACTGAATCTTGTTCAGTTGAATTTGGTACTGGAGAAATTTCTTTCTTCTATGTACAAACAAAACTTCTATCTTATGTGTTTTAAGGTCGATAAGATAGGTACCTAAAATAAAAAGAGCTATACTTCCTTAAAGATGGGCTATGACCTTGCTACTACTCCTGTGTTGCAAAAAAACACGGTTATCCCTTGCCATCAGCCAGCCTCCATGCTCGATTTTCATATAGGTATATCATAAAAAATCTAAATTTAAAGAATATTTAATACTGGCGTATAGAAAACTCACAGTATCTTCACCGAAAACGGAAAGCTGGCTCCATTGTCCAAAGCATGATGATCTCAGGGATTCCTACTATGACGAGTACAGTTGATTTTCAGTAGATTTCATTAAGCTATTTATGTGGGTGGGTCCCAAATCGTCCATTGCTAGCCTTACGTAAGATGTATCGATGCACGAAATGTTTCGTAAGGTACAAATAAGCGGTTCGAATTTAGAAGTTTAAACTTAGGCGAATCAATTAAAAATTAAAAAAATTTTGGTTGACATTGTGTCTTGGACTTGTTATTTCTAGATCATTACAACATTATTTAATATAACAACATACCACTCAATATCACTGACATTTGACTATCTAATTTATGTCTTATTTTACTTAATACGTTGTTACAGGCACCACTACCTCCTCGACCATGGAAAGGTATTCGTGACGCCTCTAACTTTCGCCATATCTGCACTCAGTTCAACTTAACATATCAAGGAGACGAAGATTGCCTGTTTCTTAACGTCTATACTAAATCTTTACATATACATGCTAAAATTCCAGTTATGGTATTTATTTATGGAGGTTCCTATTATGAAGGTTATGGAGATTTTTATTTGGGCGACTTTTTATTGCAGCACGACGTCATTTTCGTCACTCTCAATTACAGACTAGAACTGCTTGGTTTTCTTTCACTTGACATTCCTGAAGTACCCGGTAATGCTGGCATGAAGGATCAGGTCGCTGCGTTACGTTGGATCAAAAATAATATTAAAAAATTTGGAGGGGATCCGAACAGTGTTACTATCTTCGGGGAAAGTGCCGGTGCTTCTGCAGTCACCCATCATATGTTTTCCCCTATGTCTAAGGGCCTTTTTCATAAGGTTATAGCTCAAAGCGGTGTTTGCATTAGTGATTGGGCCATTGCACAAGATGCCAAAGCAAGGGCTTTTAGAGCTGGCAAAATTCTTGGAACAGAAACAAACGATGTTTATGAGTTATATAACTATTTCATGGGTCTAGATCAATATTTGCTCACCAATCTAACTTTTGCAACCCTTACTGACGACGAAAGATACAGAGGTTTACGTATGCAATTTTTGCCAGTTGTTGAAAAGAAATTCCAGAATGTGGAGGCGTTTATTAATGAACATCCACTTAAAATGCTTGTAGAGGGAAAAATACACAGAGTTCCTTTAATGGTTGGTTATAATTCTGGTGAAGGTATAATCAGTATCAGAGAACACGCCCCAGATATTAATGTTTACAATAACCAACCCTCTTTTTACGTTCAAAGAGAAGTCGCAAATAAGGTATCAGCAGAGAAATTATGGAAGTTTGGGGACAGAATAAAAAGATTTTATGTAGGAAAGAACAATATAACGTTATCTGATCTAAATATTATTGCGAACATTCTGACTGATATTTTTTTTTCATACAACAGCCAGAGATTCGCAAATTTATACGCAACTCTGTCAAAATCGGTATATATGTACAGATTTAACTTTGTCACCGATTTAAACTACATAAAAATTGTATCAGGACTTAAGAATTTAAAGGGTATGAGCCATGCAGATGAGCTGTTCTATCTGTTTTACAACTACTTAAACGAACATTTATATGAGAGTCAAACGAAATTGCGGGAAATAATATACAATGTTACTAAACTGTGGACGGATTTTGCAAGGACCGGGTAAGATGTTTATTTTCTTATTCTAATTACAAACAAAGACAGAATAATGATTAATCATATTGTCAATTAAACTTTACAAAATCTAACATGTTACTAGTTACATGATATTATAATAATAATAATAATAGTTTCTTTGTCTCCCAGTCTGCTATGTAAAATATTTATGTTATATTATTTTTATTTCCTCCTTAGTTAACAATAATAATACTACTGGGCAAATCACACAAATTTATATAACCCCTAAGTAAGCAAATTATTTGCTTGTGTTAAAGGTGTTAGACAACGAAACAAATACATAGAAATACACATATAAATACAACGAATATATTTAATAACCGATCCAGATAAACAGACATCTATGCTCGTCACATACATTCCTTTACCTGCCGGGAATGGAACCCGAACCTCTTTGCGCCGTAATTCGTTGGGCGACTACGCTAACTACTCGACCAACGCCGTGGGGAGGTTAAAGTTTTTACCTTAAGTTTTTTTTATTATTTACTTGTCCATTTACATTTATTAGTCAACTGACGTCGTTTTATTCTTCACTGAGCCATTACAATTTATTCATAATAGTTCATACTAATATTATAAATTCGAAATCAACTCGGTCTTTCTGCCTTGCTGTTACGCTGAAACTACTGAACCGATTTTAATTAAATTTAGCATAAACATAAACGTAGAAAAAGGTTATATGCTACTTTTTACCTCCGGAAAATATCGCATTCGAACGCGAAATAAAGTAAATCGAAAGAAACGCACCGTTGCGTGGGTTTTTCGAATGTGCTGACGTCATAGTAGGCGATACGTTGATACAATGTTCTGAACAAATGGTTTTCTTTAATAGATCTAAAAGTAGGTCAATGACACCATATGGTGAATATACATACCTATGGTTGGTAACCCAAATTAAATAATTTTAAAAAATCTACATGAATAGTTATTTTCAATCATTATAACACGGCAAGGCATATCAACCCTCATAAAATGTAGTAACTTTATCATCAAGACATTGTACGAAGATTAACTTTACCTTTTGAAGTATGGTTTAAAAAATACAGGAAGATGAACATCAAGGCGGGCTTCGCGATCCACACGCCTCAACGTTGGACGCTACCTGTGTTCCCAATATTAATAAAATAAAGTACGATTGTCTAAACAGACGCAACAAAAGGTTATTTAATTGAATTGAAGATTGATACCTTATGAAAGGTATCAATCTTTTTTAATTAAATAACCTTAAGAAAGGTATTAATCTTTTTTCAATTAAATAACATTTTTTTAGACAATCGTACTTTAAACTCCAGTCGTGCGTAGGAGCTGACACACACAATTAATATATATATATATATATATATATATATATATATATATATATATATATATATATATATAAATATATATATATATTATTTATTCTTTATTGCACAATTTTCACAAAATGGCAAGTGTACAAAAGGCGGATTTAATGTTATTTGACATTTTCTACCAGCCAATCTTAAGAAACATTAACAAATTCTAAACATAGTATATATTTACTTATAATATATATAAAAATATAATTCTATTTTGTACTTTGGTTAATAAGTAATAAAAAAACATCAACCTCCATTAACAATTATGTATTTTTAGTCATCCAACTCCCGATAATTACTTCAGGGAAAACTGGGAGCCGTACACAGTTCACGGTAAGGAATACTACAATATTGATGACTCATACTCGTTGGGACATTACGCTGATAAAGAAAGAATAGAGTTCTGGGATAAAGTATATGAAGAGGCTGGATTACCCCACATTTCCTTACATCCACTGAATTGAACTTTATTAAGATATGTTTATATACTGATGTTGTTTGATATATCTATACCCTTAACTTCTTTATGTAATTAAATAATGAAACTTCTAATAGTGTAGTAATTTAAATTGCCTGTTAATATAGCAAATAATTAACTCGTGTATTCTAAACTGCAACCGCACTAATATTATAAAAAAATGTATTATACTAATAGTGTTACGATCGAAATAGTTTGATATTGTATAGTTATGTAATCGATACACAAACATCGCTACATGTATGTATGTCATTGCTAGATAAAAGTTAAAACTTTATTTAAAAAGTAGACATTTAAGCAAATAATTATATTAAATCGAGAAAAATATACATAATGTTACGGAATAATTTAAAATGAGTGGAAAATAAGCGGAAGATTTAATTTAATAGTTTTAAGAGATTCAGATTTCGTTGTAATTATTATTAGCAGTCATTTAAGTATGTTACAGACCAAATTTAAATTCTAATGTTGAAGTCTAAGTGTAGTAACAATTAAATGTCTGAACTCAATAAGGAAAACCACAACGAAAATA
The DNA here is from genome assembly GCA_959347355.1 of Napeogenes inachia. Classification (NCBI taxonomy): domain Eukaryota; kingdom Metazoa; phylum Arthropoda; class Insecta; order Lepidoptera; family Nymphalidae; genus Napeogenes; species Napeogenes inachia. The sequence goes on from OY365792.1 coordinate 14,108,167, forward strand.
CCAACACCAATTACTACATTGAGCAAGACATTGCAATACATTTAAAGAGGATATTCGTGAATAAAACGTCTTGAGAACTACTCGCTTCTACAATAATGATTAAAATAAAATATATAATATTGATTACACTGCAAGCAATAATCTATACAGCATGGACGACGAAAATAGATGTAAGTTCAATGTTAATAAGACTACATTATAGTGTTATGTAAAAATATCTATTGTTTATGATTTTTTTTGTATATTATTATTATACTGTTAACATTTCAGAGTAAGCCCACCGTAACCATTAAAGAAGGCAAGTTGAGAGGATCAATTGGAAATCTTGTTGATGGATCCCAGTATTATATTTTTAAGGGAATACCTTACGCCACTCCACCTGTAGGAAACCTACGCTTCAAGGTAAGTGAGAATTAAATTTGTATTAAAATATTAAACGTCTAGTCATTTAGCATTACCGTGGGACAACAAAACATAATATCATTGTAACGTGTATGCCGTTTGAGCTTAATTAAACATTAATTAAAAAGTATTCTCTTTTAGCTACTGCATAACAAATGGTACTGATTTATTTATTTATTAATTTATTTATTTATATATATCTGCAATTCTTGTAGTATACAATGGTCTTAATAAATAATATGGCAATTATTTAGATTTAACAAGAACCCTGCAAGGGCACTGCATAACTTTACACGTCAATACAATTACATTTATATAATCACACATTCATATTTCAACGTAAGACAACTAACATAAACTGGGGCTCATCAAACGCCTTAAAATAACAATAAATTATAGGTAGTAAATCATGTCATAAAATTAATATAATAAAATGCGATTTATATAATTCAGCAAAAGTAATTGATAATCAATACTTCGTAAATACTTTACAGGCGCCTCTACCCCCACTGCCGTGGAAAGGCGTACGTGAAGCAACAAATTTTGGTGCTGTATGTACCCAATATAATACTACAGTAAACGATCGCATCGGTTCAGAAGATTGTTTATTTCTAAATGTGTATACCAAGACCTTGAACAAAAATGCCAAGATTCCAGTCATGGTATTTTTTTTTGGTGGTGCATTTTCCGAAGGTTCTGGCAATTTCTTTCTAGGAGACTTTCTTTTACAACATGACGTCATTTTAGTGACTTTTAATTATAGATTAGAGGTACTTGGGTTTCTATCTCTGGGTATAAAAGAAGTACCCGGCAATGCAGCGATGAAGGATCAAGTAGCGGTACTTCGTTGGATACAAAACAACATTGATAAGTTTGGAGGGGATCCGAACTCTGTTACAATTTTCGGTGAAAGCGCGGGAGCATCCGCTGTAACTTATCACATGTTTTCTCGAATGTCTAAGGGTCTTTTTCACAAAGTAATAGCTCAAAGTGGAGTGGCTATTCACGATGTTGCGGTTGATGCAGAACAAAGGGCTTTTAGAGTAGGAAGATACTTAGGAATTGATACCAAATCTAGGCGAAAGTTGCTCAATTACTTAAGAGGCTTGGAGGACAAAGCTCTCGTAAATTTAACAATTCCCACCTTGACGCCCGATGAAATGATAAGAGGTCCGCCAGCTCAATTTATTCCGGTTATAGAAAAGAAATTTGCACATGTAGAATCTTTTATTGATGAACATCCAGTAAAAATGTTAGCCGATGGAAAAGTGAACAAAGTGCCGCTAATGATCGGTTATAACTCAGCCGAGGGTTTGATTGGTGTTAATTTTCAAGCGACAAGATTGGATATTTACAACAAAAACCCCTCTTACTATATTCCTAAAGAGGTGGTTGACCGAGTTTCACCGCAACAGTTGCGTAATATGGGAGAAAGGATTAAAAAATTCTACGTTGGAAATGGAAACTTTACGAAAGATGATTTAAATACTATATCAGATTTAATTACCGATTTACATTTTTCATACCCGGATCACAGATTTGCTAATTTATACGCATCTTTATCTGAATCGGTTTATATGTACAAATTTAACTTCGTAACAGATTTAAACATTATTAAAATGGCACTTGGACTCAGTGGTTTGAAGGGCGCAAGTCACGCCGATGATCTGTTTTATTTATTTTATAACTATTTAAACGAAAAACCGTATATCGAACAGGCGATTTTGCGTGATATTGTGTTTAAAGTGACAAAGCTATGGACAGATTTCGCAAAAACTGGGTGAGTATACCTCATAACAATGTCATAAAAAATATCGTAATATGTAAATACCTGTTGCCTCTCTATCTAATCCTCATCACGTCAAGTTTAAAGAGCTCTACAAATGAAGACTTGTTTGAAGTATTCAAGAAACGCGATGGTAGATTTAAAACTTATTTAATTTCCACTATCACAAATAACTGAATGAGATTTTGTTGGTGTTATCAAGTCTTTTCACTAACGTCTATTAATTTTAAATTATTTCTGTGTGTGTATGGTTTAGTATCGTAAAACAAATATAGTTTATATATGATGTATATTATATATAATGGTAGAGTAGTAGTAAATAGTGGTAATTATCTAAATTTAAATACAACATTTGGTGTATTAATTAATATTTTATTATATTCGCTCGGGTTCGATTCCCGGCGGGGACAGGCATGTGATGGAGCATAGATGTCTGTGCATAGAGCATAGAACATAGATGTCTGTGTTTCTGGGTTTTGGTCGTTTATTAAATATATTCTCAGTATTTATATGTGTATTTTTATGTATTTGTATCGTTGTCTAACACCCTTAACACAAGTAAATAATTTGCTTACTTAAGGGTTAGATCAATGTGTGTAATTTGTCCTGATATTATTATTATTATTATTTCAGCCGTCCAACTCCTGATAGTAGTTTGGGTATAATCTGGAAACCATATACTGTTCATGAAAAAGAGTATTTTAATATTGAAGATCCGTTTTCCATGGGTCAGTATGCTGACAAGAGAAGAATGGAACTTTGGGATAGTATCTACGCAGAGGCTGGACTTCCTCATCTATCAAACTAAATTTCATTTTAAGGACAAATAAAACTGAAATTGTGGTGATAACTATATTTTATACTGTATTTTTATTAACATATTTACAATATTTATACTACTACACAGTGTAATATATAACAGTGTTTTAATTTGTTAAATATCTTATTATTATGTACAGTTATTATATCTGTGATTATATTTAATATAATCAAAAACAATCCCGTGAAGTAGTTTTTTTTTTATTATAGTTATTATTATATATTATAGGCTTTATAAAAATGTTTGTCTGTCCATACAAAATAGTTTAAAGCTGAATCAAGTATCATTCTTACTTGTTAGTGCGTGTGGATGATGAGCGCGTAAGTGACGTAACAGATCTCGTTTCCGAGCTAGTGGCTTATGACACAACGTACAGGCGTGTATTTCTCCTGAACCAGTACTGGACGCATGTAAACGTACATGCTTGTTAAGATTACTTGGATCCCCAAAAGCACGTAAACAGTGTCTACATCTTAGCGGTTTATAGCCTGTGTGCGTTCGGATGTGGATCTTTAGACCGTATTTTCTTGAATAGAGCTTCCCACAGTAGAGGCAGACATGTCCATCTCTAGACCGTCCCCAAGCAGCCGCTAAAGCTTCCAGCTGGGCTGGGTCGGAAGTTATAGGCAAGGTTGGTAAAGGTGAAACAGGTGTAGATAAAGCGGTCTGGAGTTTTATAATGCATCGTCTCCAAAAGACATGAGGGTCATAAGCTTGGCATGATAGAAACAGGTGTATTTTTAACGGGTTGGGGTACTCGAACTCTGTTCCGCACTCGTGACATGAGTAATTTTTCTTACCTGAAAAGAAAACATTGCATTATAATAATATCACAGATCTTATTTAAAAAGGTACCTATACTTGGACCATGGAATCTTTTGGAACTTAGTTGATTAAATGTTAATAAAAATATTGTAAGGTTTAGTTGACGAGAAAACATATAGTTATTTTTAAAACAAGATAAAATATTGTTAAATATTATTGTATTAAAACATTTAAGATAAATAATAAGAATCAACAAAAACTGTATGTAACTTCGAATTCGCAAAAAAATAAAAAGTGTTAATTGATGGTTAGACACACTTGGATCTTTTATTGTTAATAAGTTAATAAAGCTGGGTCAAGACAGTGCTATTAATGATAGAGTGTGGGAAGAGATAATTCTCTAAAGGGCTAAGACTGCCGGAGCGTGGACTATAGATAGATCTGAGATAAATAAATACTCTATACTGAACACTAGATTAGCACAATAAGATGAGTTAACTGATTAAAACGTATATAAAGAAATGAAATACAAAAAACAAAAAAAAAACGAATAACAATAACATACCAGTAATATTCTTTAAAGTCAAAAACGGCATATCCAGATGAGCCAGCAAGACCTCGTCGAACCACAGCATCATTTCGTGCATTGGCGGAGTGTCGCTCGTGAGTCTCACTCGCAGTCTGGCGGCCGGCTCCAGGCACAGCAGCGCAGTGGCGTGCGGCGCTGCTGGGGCCAGGTGAGACCGACACACCGCCTGGGAGATGCCTCCCCTAGCAGTCAGCTGGTTAGATGTATCCAGCTCTAGGTATACCTGGATTTGGTCGTTTTTTGGTCACAACAAAGGCAAGGGTTTTGTTTCTAATACAATAATAGGTTAGCAGAAATGTTTTAAGGGAGTAGTTTTTTCTTTCGTAATACTTATGCTCTCTATTAGGATCGTCTGGAACTATTTGTATGCTGTTAATCATACTGGATTTAACAGCATCACCAGGGTACATTTTTATTATCTGACCACATAAACATATATTGTTAAATAAGATAAGATATTGCATTCGAATAAAAATTCTAGTAAAATTTTTGATAATGACACTATTTAATGAATTAATAATATTTTTTTCTTACATTTCCCTTCACGCCGTTTTGTACAGCTTCCGCTAGATGGCTGAGAGGAAAATCGCTAGAGTGACAACCTCGTTGGAGACCACGACGCGATAACACCCGCGTTTCTTCCATTTCACACACAACCATACAAACTGATATTCTGAACACTGTATATATATATATAATTTTTGGTAATAATGGATATACTAGAATTATATTAGGATAATGTGCGTGCGCAGGTATAAAAGCAAGTGGCGACAGGTTCGACTTTCCATGCTATATATATGGAGGTCCAGAGGGAGCGAGGGTTGGTATCAGTACACCCTCCGCAAATCTGTCTGTGATTAAACAATTGTTATTAAATCGCGGGGTGCAGATACGCCCTCCCCACATACCGAGACTAAATTCAGTGACCATTTTAATCCGACCCTTAAATTATTAGCCACACTATTTTTTTTATGGTACATAAGTCATATTTTAAGGTGGTACATAATGTTCAATGAAATAAGAATTCTGTTTAGCAATTTTATTTCAAAACTATAACAAAATGCATTACGTGACAGTAACTTTACAAACTTTAAGGCAACGTCTTCACGTATAAACAGCAATAAATGCTCGTATAATAAAATATATGTATGGGAGCCATAGTAATAGTTTCGCATAGAAATACATAACAAATAAATATCTTTAAATTATATTGAAATATGACATCAGTAACAAATTCTTAGCATGACGTCTAAAACAAGGCACAGAAAACCACACTGAAATAGGTCAAAACTATGCAATTCATATAAATAGTTATAATTATAAAGTTATAGATGTATTGTTTCTATTTTTTCTAATAAGAGTGTAGAAGAAGAGAAGTATTTCATATGGGTTACAAGCTGCAAAGGTCGTTCATAATATATTAAGATTTACAAATAAAATTTATCTAACACTCTATCACTATTGACCCTTTCTTTTAAGCAGCGCCATCTACATTTCATATAATATGAGTGATACCAGTCATATAAAGATACTTCTCCTTATTTCTACACATAAAATTTCAATTATAATTTAGAAATTAAGATAGACGTCATTAATAAATAATTGTAACATAAATATCGTAACATAATGATTTTTTTACAAATTGATAAGTATGTATAAGAAAAAGTAATAAATACTTACATAAAAAACTCAATTGTGATATTTTAATATATATACATCTACAATAATCGCCTGTTATTTGTATTTACAAAATATCCAAAACTTTATTTATTAAAACAAAATTATCATAAACATAACTAAGAATGGTACTGTCTTCACTAAAAATTTCAGAGATCATTTTCCTTGCCCGTCCATTTTTTTAGCTATTCTTCGGGACCTGAAAATATAAAACATAATAAAATAAATAAAATCGACTCTATAAATGTTAGTTGCCAAACCCTTGCAATATTCTCCTTGACTGATTTTTCAATAATTATTTTTTATAGAGAATGAATTAATTTTAAATGTACGTGTCAAAACGAATGTTTGTTGCTAGCATCCGTTTGCAATATTCTTTTTTTAAAAGCTACGCTTTCTGATACCTAGTTGAAATAAAGTTTTTTTTTTAATAAAAATATTTTTAATGCAACGAACGCCCCCACTTTAAGCAAAGATATTATAATATACTTTTAAATAGCATTAATAACGTTTAAATGTCACAAATGAAGTGAAGTATTAAAATGACACTCGACATAATCCCTGCTCGGGGTGGTGCAGCAAAACAATAATACGATTAATATTGTAAAAATTATGGTGCACGTGGTTTGGTAATGGGCATATTTTTTATATTTGTATTAAATTAAATATAAAGTCCGTTAAGATTTTTTTTTGTAACTTAAAGATAAATATTATTTAATTATAAAGTTGCTTAAATGACACTTTGAAATGATATTTATTATAGAATGAAAACAAAATGATAGCATAGTAGAAAGTTAAGTTTTTAGTTAAATACAAAAAACATATCGATTTTCGTTAGTATTATTTTAATTACTCTTTGAATTTCATCCATAAACCGCGCGAGTCACCATTTTTAATTCGGTGACAGCTAAATAATAAAATATATAAAAATCAGAGGGCAAAAGCTTACAGTAATCGTCCGGTGAATATCTCGTGTTTTTATTAAGTGCACCAAATTGAAACATTTAAGCCCTTTACATTATTATTGTATTGTTAAAGGCGACGTAAACTGGCGCGCGGGTTGCAGCTGCACAAATACGTTTTAATTATTGTAATACCGACTTTGGTGACATAAAATAAGATTACTTTTTGTGTGAGTTTGTCTGTCGGTCGTCAGTTTCAATTATTTTAGCGATATTTTGTTTGTAGATGAGTTTTGTAGATAGTGTTGCAGGCAGGAGGGACATAATTGTTGCAGCCACCGCTAATGTCCGGAGAGTGCTGTAAAAATATTGACATTGCCAAATGTTGACGGAAATTCGATATTTACAGTTAATAGATATTATAGTACAATTAACTTTGACATTTATGTACTTCCTAAAAAGTATATATATATATAAAGTTTCTCTATGATGAGTGATTGTTCTATAAAATATAATAGATATATGTAATATATATTTTTTATATCAATCGTTTTTTGAGAATTGTGATGCTCATCTTGAGGTCTATTTTGTCATTGGGGCACCATTTTGTTTGGCTACAATGAAAACAATACAGTTTCATTATTATATACTTATAATAATTATAACATTTATAATTTCTTTAAAAAAAAAACTCTTTTCTGTATGATTTTAATGAATTAATAGTATTTAATATTGGAGTAAATAATTGATTATTTACCTATTATTTCTATATTTCTGAGCATATTAAAATTACAATAGTAGTGTAGTCAATAAAATGATTTATTATTAAACAAAACGATGTGAATTCGTCAGGTGTACTCATACACTCGACCACTACGATGTGTTTAACGCATTACCGCTTTTATCACACTCGGATAGTATTAAGATAAGCCATCTCTACACTTTGGATGCTGGGGATGTTATGCTCTCAGTTCGGACATTACTATTTTCCATTATATTGGTAGGCAGTTCTGCTTCAAGCAATACCTTTTTAAAAAAATATATATCATACTTAATATATACTTATATATATATATATATATATATATATATATATATATATATATATATATATATATATATATATATATATATATATATGTATATATATATATATATATGTATATACATATATATATATATATATATATATATATATATATATATATATATATATGTATATACATATATATATACTTGTTATTATAATTTATAATTATTTTCAATGAACTTTTGTTATCGGATTTTTTGTAATATAAAATCTTAATAGGTTTATTATTGCATAAAATATATAATACAAAAAATATTTCTAAAACTATGTATACTACTTTTTCGGTATAATATTATAGGATATTTCATTTGATTTAATTTTTCAATAAAAACTATAAAATAATGCACGAAACAGTAACCTGCCATGCGCTTGCGCACGTGCAGGCGATAATCTGTGGCAGCAATTGACTGACCCAACAGACCAATATCAGCAATTTATACTTATTATTTAAATTTTATCTTAGTGAGATCTGCGTGGGCTCTTATTTAATTATGCTGAACTTAATCCGATTTGTGTACCTACTGTATCAAAAAAAAATGTCATAAAGTTTTATAAAGAAGGATACTAAAGGAAAATTTATGAAAGTAATTAATAAGTATCAGGAACTGATAGCATAAAAGGTTTTTACAAAATGGTGATAATATATATTTTTTTTGTAATTCTGTAAAAATATATTAATTTGAACTAAAAGTCATTTACAAAATCTAATAGACATATTACAACTAATAGTTTCACAATGGCGTCCTTAACGTTCAAGTAAATTGGTTTAAAATGATTACAATAGTTGCGACGCACGTGCAGTAACGGGCCGAGTGTGACATCAAAACGATATTATAATATCATCACACCGTGTCAATTCTAATACCTCGTGACCGCAACCTAACCAACCACTCTCTATATACCATAACCATACTTATTTTAATAGCTTTAAGAGACAAAATCGAATAAACATGTCTAGGTATAGCAGCTCTTTGATATGGAATTTTCATACTAAATAAAATGTAAATACGTAACAAATTCGTTTGAAAATCGAATACTTAAAAAAGAACTACGATTTTCGAATTGTCGTGGAATTTTAAGACGTATCTCAATGCACTAGAAGTCATAATCGTATGAATGTTGTGTATTATAGTTAATGATTGGCAACAGATTGGTAGAAGCTAATAGGGATGGCATATCGCTATAATGAGTGTATTCATGCATCACGTGGCGCGCGTGTCGGATGCGCACGCGCCGTACTGACAGGTTGCACTTGTTGCAATATTGATTTGATATGATACAATGTTTATTATGTATTTGTATATATTTGTAGATTAACGTTATGACTAATGTAGCTGATATTCAAATATATGAGATAAAAGTCTCAACACATGGTTAAGGTGGATTAAAAGACGTTCCTGTTATTAAAAAAAAATGCCTTAAAAACATGTAGCATTTTTTTACAATTAAAACTGCGTTACCCGAATGGAGTCAACAAATAACGAAAATAAATGTTAAATCATACTATTATTTTCTGTAATCTGTGGATTCTACCATTATCTCTGAGTTTATAAGATTAAGACTTGAAAGTATCAATTAAAGGTAACAACAATTGTTGTTACGTGTTGCTTGATTTGGATTCATAATAACAAAAACTAATTATAATTCTCAACTTTGTTACGAAGAATTTGTCCTGTACTCACCTTCCTCACCAATTTCAGAAGGAGGAGTTATTGACTCTGGTGGTGTAATTCTCTGTGATTCTCTTTCTCCCGCTGCTGTATACAACTCTGCGCGAGCTTCTATTACGTCACGGACTATCTCTGTAAATTATATAATTGGACAATTATACTTATTATTAGAATAATATTTATGAGAAAAATATATTAAAGAAAGTATTTTACCCGTAATAACGTCCCTGCTAGTAATGATAGACTCTAACTCTTGAGATACTTCATCTATTAGCCAAGGTGTGAATTCGTCTTCAACACCTGCAACACACAATTATATATTTTTATTATTGGATCTTAAAATAGTATTCTTTTGGCCTTATACGTAAAAAAGCGGACCAAGTAGCTGGAAATAGCTATTCTTCAATAAATTATCAACACGCCACTTAGTGTACCTGAGCTCGTACTTTAGTAGAGCATGAGTGTTCACGTAAATTCTACTCTAAGTAAAATAAAACAGTACCTTGCTGAATCCTTCGCACGAGGTACCCTCCATCTCTAAGGCCGGCCAGCACGGCGGGCAGCAGGTCGGCCACGTACCCGTGCACGAGAGCGGCGGCGGCAACACGCGCGCGAGCCTCACGACCTGCCGCTGCCGCCGCTCGCGCTGATGACACTCGACGCTCCTGTGGGCAGAGCGGGGTTGGATGTCACGTGCTAAGTCGTCCACTTGATGAAAATGTGGATGCAAATATTTTGCCACCCTTGAAAAATGTATTCCTTACACAAGAGACTAGGATATCAAAGATTAAAGAAGGGGTTTTGGGTATCAAGATAAACCATTACTGAAACAGTTGAAATAGTTATATTGGTGGAATGTTACCAGTCTCCGAACCGGTGGGATAAGGTTATGGTAATAGCAAAATTCCGGACTCTCAGTCCGAAATTACTTATTATAAGGCAAGTTCTTTTTAATGGGATATACAAATACTTTAAATCTTTATTAGGCAGTTCTTAATAAATTAGTTTTATTACCTTCTCCTTCTGAAGTCGTACGTCTTGCGCCGCCAGTCTCTGTCTCTCGGCCAGCTCGGCGTCCCTCAGTTCACGGTACCGTCGCTGCTGTTCTCGTAATGTCGCCAGTTCTTCCTCCTGCGCTACCTCGGCCAGCGACTGTTCCGTTGTCTTACCCACGAGGACCTCAAGTATCGGTTGCACTTCCAGATCGAAGTCGAACAACTAAAACAATTTTATTGAGTACATGACATTTAATAATACGTTTTGGTCTTAAATCCCTTATCCTCATTTGTTGTTTCGATGACTTACATCTCCAGGGTATATTTGAGTGAAAGCATCAGCTCCAGTTTTAGCAGGTACATATATAGGTGTTGCGGGACGATCTGCAAATAAGTCCGTTTGTACACCCACTTCCATCTCCACGCCTTTGTCGAACAACTGCAAAAAAATGTTATTTATCAAATAATTTAGATCTGGTGAAAATTATATCATATTGTTATGTAAATAATAACTATATTTTATTTAAAGTAGGTACTGTTCAATTTTTAATTACAAAAGTAATAGCAAGAGGTTTTTTATAACGTAACTAAACGTAATACGTAAACTAGAAATATCCCACTTTGGGCTTGTAGAACAGAAAATATTTATACAGAATAGATTAAGATTTTTATCTCTATTATAAGTTTTAGATAAAACCATTTTTCGTTGTCAAAACTGTAACCAACCTAAAATGTGGGTAGGTGTAGCTTGAGATTTTCAAAACATTTGGCTTTATTACTTTTTATTTCAACCCGCCATTTCTATTGTCTTTCATCGTTCATATTATGGGAAGTTAAGCCGATATGAGTGACTTTCTTCCGATCGTCCGAAAACGAGAGTTACATGTTGCAATATTATGTATTTAAAAACAAATCATGGATTCTGAAGCTATTTTCCTTTTCATTACGAACAAAATATATGCTGGTTTAAAGTACCTCCTCAAGGTAATATTCCGTCTGTATGGGATGATGTCGTCTCCCGGGCGCTGGGGGTGGAGTCCCAGGGCGCAGCCTCGCGAGTGCTGCCCGCCGAGCCAGCGTCCGTCGGCGGGTCCGCGCCGCACGGGCTGCGTTACTTTCCATGCCATCTCCCTGGATTGAATTGTATAGAAATATATACTTAATTTATTATTATAAAAATAGAGAATTTTCAACTTGTAGAGCTACTATTATATTTAGTTTACATAATGTTTAGGTAACACCATTTTTTTAACGTATCTAATATTGTGTTCAGAAAATACATTTAAAAGTCTGTATACATTAATATATTTTAAAAAAGATCGTCTTAACACATCTTAATATAGTTCTATAGTATATTCAGATGAAGTCGAAGCTTCTTATTTATTGTAAATGGAACCATCGATTTAGATTTTTTTCTTCCTTATGAAATTACCATAATTATTTTGTTGGGCTGGGTAGGTAAACTATATTTTTTAATATATATTATTGGATATACTACTTAAAAAAATGGTATAACACCAAATGGTAGCCTCCCTGAATGAGGAAAACATTCATAACCAATGGTTTGAAAGAATCATTTAAAAAATACTAACTAATTCCAAATAGAAAATATAGTCTTTTTTAAACAATACAGAAAACTGGCAAAGCCGCACGATAAAAACTAGTAATCTATATATAAAATAATAATAACCATAATCAAATAAATAATTTCATACATATATTATAAGACATCGTTCATTGACGTTGTAATTTATAAAGCTCGTTGTGACCTACATAGTCATTGTAGCGTCAGTTACAAGTCATTAAGTGCAACATTCAAAGAAACAAACAACTTAAACTGTACAAACAATCAACTTCATTAATACTTCACTCTAATTGCCATTTGTCGCTTGAAACTTGTTACAAAACTACCTACAAATTATAAAAATTACCTTGCACTTTTTTATAATTATTGTTAGAAAGCTTTGGTATTTCAATAATGGATTATGGAATACATGATGCTTTTATGTATTTTTAATAACATGCAATTGTTTTATAATAAAGCTGTTAAACATATTTTAATAATAATTTATTGGCCCATCACATAAACATATTATTAAAAAATAATTATGTTATATATCTTATAAAGTTTGGTGGTTGTACTTATATTGGTCTTAAGTGTGTTGTGTGCTATTTGTAAAGATACATCAATTTTGTATGTCTGTTCATAAATCTAAAAAGTACGTAAACATGAAATTTATTCAAGATTTATCTTCTAAATCCTATGGATTTATTTCAAAGATACATAATTAGAACAGTCAAAATAGAACAAGCCCATATAATCTACACATATAATAAAATTGTCACTGATCCATTTCTGTACATGGAAGATATAAAAAAAAACATCATAGCCCTTTATAAGAGCAAGAGAGCCCAAAACAATGGTTTTTCAGTTTGTCTGTATGTCTGTATGTTTGTGCAAGCTAATCACAGAAACGGCTTCACCAATTTTAATGCAGTTTTCAAAAATATATTATCACAGTCTTCACTTAGCATTTAGTGTTTATTTCATCTAAATCGGTTAAGAAATAAAAACGTTATGTCAATTTATGTCACTCACGTAATTGGTACCATGCAAATCTTATTTTATACATGTAATAAATCTGTAGAGGTGTTTGTACATTGAAAATATTAAAAAAAAAATACCAGGATGTGATATCATAATCTAACAGAATCAATTTTCAGCATTTTAAAAATCTTTGACTGTTTATCTGTTTGCCTTTTAGTTGTGCGCGCAACACGAAAAAAAATTTTTTTCAAAAATTCATACAAGAGGACCCTTATATAAGCAAAAGAACCCAAAACAATGTTTTTTTTATATTGTCTGTTTGTCTGTATATCTGTATGTTTGCGCATATCTGTCGATTTTGATGCAGTTTTCGGGAATATATTGTCATGGGATTCACTTTATATTTTGTTTTTTTTTTTTAACAATCGGTTAACAAATAAAGAAGTTAATAATCTGTTATTTTCGTACCATTACTGCTTTCCAGTTTGAAGGTTATAGTTTTTACATACATTGGTTAGTACACAGAGTACGTTTTATCAAAATCGAAATCTACGAAGTTGTAGGCACATCTAGTCAATAAATAAATTTGTGTGTGTAACGTAATATATATATATAAAATGAATGTACAAAAGGAATAAGATGTCATTCACCTTTTAGTCTTGAACTACAGCTATTGGGATTTTCTGAATACCAGCCTGTATTGCCTTACGTTCAGTAATACTCAGTCGGGCTGACAAACAACACATATAGTATGTCTAGACTCTCTATTTGTAATAAAAGATATATACCGTATTATTTAAAAAAAGTAATCCCTACTAAACTAGTTAGTAAAATTACTAAACATTATTTTTTTAAGACACTCTAAAGGTTTTATTATGTGAGTCATTAAGTCTAATTACGTATGACATTAAATCCTCATTAGAGCACCAACCAAACATAGTCACAATTAAATATATTATTTATCTAAATCTGTGTATAATGTGACCTAAAAATATAAACATATTATATTACTGTATCGATCCACACCCGCATTGAACCCGAGACCGTTCCACTAACACAGCGTATCGCCCCGCATTTATTGCTAATTATTTTCGCATCACCTGCATATACTTACATACTAACATACATTGAAACTATTTGCTATATATATTATATATATTAGAGAAATAATAAACCAAACATCACCCTGTACAATACGTGTTATAACAACATGTTAAGTAAACTTTGTTTTCTTATATTCTTCACAAATTAAAATAGACAACGTAAAACGTAGACAGTTCTCGAATGCCTATGTAATTGTAACCACACTTATGGCTACGTAGCCCTTTGAGTACACACTACAATACGCTTGAATACATTATACTCGATGTGTATGTATGGGTAATACTAATAACTACTGACCAGCTATATCAGACACATGGTATTACTATCTATGAAAGCCGTTTAAACTACTTATTTAATGGTGGAAGTTAAAAAAAAAGGATAAAAGAAAATATATTTAGTAATGTTTTCTTTTTTATTTTATAAATACCAACTAATTATAAATTAGTATATTTCATATTGTAATGTCGTAATATTATGTATATCAATTTTTTATAAACTATTTATTTCCGTAGCGAGGTATAAAATTGGCCAAGAGCCAGGAAATTTGCGACTGCATTGAAAGGCCTTGTATATGAAAACATTAGCTAACTACTATTTTTAGAATACGTTAATAAACATTAGCTTATCTAAAAACAAATATATTAAATTTAATTTAATTAAATTATAATATACTTTTCATTTACAAAAACGTGATATCTTTATCCAATTTCATCAGTATCAGTATTCATGTATCATCAGTTTTATGACCAAGATTGATTCTAAGTGATGAAACAACAGTAAATAATACTTAAACAGAAAACCGCCTAATCAAACTTGTCAATTCCTAAGGATATTCTCTCTATATATGAAACCTATATTGACTAAAACTATAAACTTTAATAAACTTACGGCGGCATGAGGATGAGAAGAGAAGGTACTCCCGCGCACAATTCGCTTGTCATGCATCAGGTTGGAGTAACCTGTGCCGCGGGTTACACCTGTTGTCAGGCTCCCACTGGAAAAAAATATAAAGTAATTATAATAAATAGGGCCTGAAAGCCGCAGGTTCGAATTCAGTGTTTTTTGTTGATGAATATATAATTGTTATTCGACGGTGCGTATAATAATAATTTTCTGATCGGTTCGATCGATTGACTGATCGATTCGATTAATTCAACAGTCCAGTTGGTCGAGTGGTAAGCACAGATGCCTAACGTATAACGGCGCTACGTTGCCCGGGTTCGATTCCCGACAGGGACAGGCATGTATGTGAAGAGCATAGATGTCTGTATTCCTGGGTTTGGTCGTTTATTAAATATATTCTCAATATTTATAATGTGTATTTCTACGTATTTTTATCGTTGTCTAACATCCTTAACACAAACAAATAATTTGCTTTCTTAGGGGTTAAATCAATTGGCGTAATTTGTCCTGATATTATTATTAATTTTAAATCACAATCACACTTCATTTATTTTGTCTTACAGTATGTTTGTTGTCCCACTTATGGTGAGATATTTAGTCTCTGTTAGGAACGTTCCGAGTTTCATGTTATTACAGGCTTTACAATATTCATATTTCATTCATTCATTCATATTTCACTTCAATTTTGTATTCTCAGTTAAGATGTTAAGATTACATGACATGTTATATGAACAGAATTTATACAGTTAAATACATGGAAATTTTCATTTTTAAATGATGGAAAAATCAGGTTTAAATTTAAAAACTAAACTTACTTGAATGTTATAACTTCTAACTAAATACAAAATTACCAAAAACATTAAGTAGTAATTACCTATTTAGCGGTATTTCTGTGAAAACCATAATTGAATTTAATACCGAGCTTGAAAATTCATGCAAATTTTTAATGAATTTATTGTCAAAATACTTTAAAGTTTTGTTAGGCTTTTGCTACAAAAAATATATATACGGAACCAAACAAAAAATATACATAGAAATAAACATATTAGGTAAATGTTTTTTTATATTAACTTAAACAATTATTAACATTTTTGAATTTTGAAAATTGAATTTCAAGGTTATTAGTTAATGTTAATTAATTGGTTGCGGGTTAGATAAGATAAGGGCGATTAAGGGTAGTTGACCTCGCTTAGGAAGTAGGCCGCGCTAGCCTTATAGCTTGACCCGTCTATAAATAATAATACTATTAGGCTATTACTATCTTTTTAAAATAATCGCTTTTATTTTATATTCTAGTATACACGTTTTTTTGTTATAATATAAATATGTATATCATTTTTAAATCAAATGTCACTATAATATACCAATATAAAATATACACAATATTAAAAACGAATTTTAAATATACGCTTTTAAATATCAATAGAAAATACTTTAAAACTTTACTTTTTATTCAATAAAATAGAATTAGCTGGGTTATTCTGACACCGATATGTGTATACTCGTAATCGATATTAAAGATAACGTGTCAAGCAAATTCTGCCGGCAAATACTGAAACGAATGTCCTCATTTAATTATAATATAAATAATTTAATCCATACTAACACATTATCTGATCGTTCCAGGAGATGCTTCACACCTGCCACTCCCGCTATCAAAGCACGAACACCTTGAAACGCCTCACCCGCGTGTATAGGCTTCCTATTATTTATCCCTGGAGGAATTCCATTAGTCATTTTTTCATTTTTCTTATCGGTTACATCGCGCTTCCCACGTGTGGCAACAGCTTTCGGTTTGCTCGAGTAAGTATAGACGATTTTCTCTTTCTCTTGTGTTGGATATAATGTCTGTAGTCCAAGCAAACACGCTACTTCTGGTGGAGGCAGCAGAAATTGACCAGTTTTTACCGTCGTAATAAATCTCGGTTTATCTCCATCGCTGATACCGGATACTCGACTACGGCTCTTACTAATAACTGGCGATTTATCATTCTTAGAAAATTTGGTTATATCACCATCGCATGAAATAATATCAATACGAGGCTGGGACTGACTCAACATTTTCTTTGGGGGTGTAAAATCTTTCCAGTTTATGTTGGGATTGGATGCAGCTAGTGCTCCGGCACGGCGGCGTTGTCGCGTCGGTCGTCTGAGATTGGCCTCCAAAATTTCCTTCTCCTTTAAGCGTCGCAGTTTAAAGTCGAGTGCCCGCGAGAATTTCGGGTCGAGAATCGTCTGGGGGGTGACGGCGACCATCTTCTCAGTCACCTTCTCCTTATTGTTGTGTGAACTGTCATCGCGTTGTAACGGCTTCACGATATTGACGTTTCGCTGCGGCGGGTTATTCTTTTCCTCATTATTAATAACGGTAAACGCGTTTGTTTCGCTTTGAATGTCTAGCGCTGGCATTGTCGTTACATGGTTTTTGTAATTAGGTTCGAGTTACGATGTATTGTCGAGCGAGTGGTACGTGGTGGCGGCCGGTGAGTGGAGCGTGTTGTGCGGTGGTGGCGATGGTAGCGGCCGGGTGGACGCACACTGCCGGACGCCGGTCACCATGTTACACAAAAAGACGTATAAACCACTCTTTTTAAGTCACTTACGGCCTTTGATGTTGAGCGCTTTTGCAAATGCGGAACACATAGCGCAAGCGCCCACGTGGGCTTGAACAGTAAACACAAGGGGAGTGTAACATTAATAGAGCCTCTGATTTGTTAACACAAATAAGTTAGTTTTTGGTGTCACATTCTTCTAATTTAGGTTAATCCGTATTCACAAGGGATGAGACCATTAGTGCTGGTTTTAATACGCTATAATATGTTTTATCCGAAATTCAGAATCACTGTTTTGTTTCAGCTGATTACGTTTTTTTATTTTTTTTTCTATCAGATAGTAAATATCTATTTTTGAATTAATAACAGATATACATTAAGTAGTTCATGTACACAATACACACGTACGGAGTGTGAAAAATATTTTTCTGAATGAGTAAACGCTTGTATCAACATAGTAGTGATAAGAATGATAATAGGTGTTGTAAGGTGTTCTCCTACCACTGGTTTGTTATCGATGTTTCAATTAGCTTTTTCAATGCTAGCGAATACTCGAATTAATTGTGCCTCAAATATTTTCAAGATAATAGTAGTTTTAAATAAAATAGTGTGACAAATAAACTGTCAATTGTAAATGTAATTGTTTCCAGTCGAAAACATCAAAATCAGAAAAACTTAATTTAAAAAATGTAATTTATGCAAAAATTATTATTTTTGCATAAATTAAATTTTTCATTTTCTTTCACATAATTTCAATAAAATAAAAAGAACTGAGAGTAGGCACTGAAGCACTACTCATTATGATCTGACTGAGCTTTGAAACTTTGAAAGTCTCAATTTTCCTTGGAGATTTTAGGGATGTACATGATTTCAAAGACGGAAGTTTATAACTGTAAATTTAAAACAAAACATATTAAATTATAATTTAAACATATGAAATATATTAACTCGTTTTAATATACACACTTAGATAAAATGTAACCGCTTGTTTGTTATTTCAAAATAAAAGCTTTTTATCAAATATATAAAAGTATAATCGGAACTTATAACAAAAATATTAACTACATTTTTTGTCATAGCAAATGATAATTTTGTTAAAGACTTGGTGATCTTTACTGAGACAGGTCGGAGGAAAATAAAGATAAAAGTGGATTTTAGATTTGCATAGATTTATGATCATAAAAATAATAAACGTAAGTAATTGTATATTTATATGAAAATAAATATATATATATATATATTAAAATCAGTCACGGTTTTACTCTATAATAAGATATATATTCTGTAGCGAACAAAGTCGCTTACGGGCACTAGTATAACTACAGATTAGCAACATGCGGGTCGAAGTTCTGTCGAATTAAAATTTAAATATTCCTAATATATTTTATAAATATAATTAGTTTTGAAAGAAAATGTATAAAAGATATATTATATACACGGTTTTATTAAATCCTTGCAGATTATATACAACTTCTAAAAAGACATGCTGGTTGTTTCAGTGTAATTTTATCAACTAGACTACGTTCATACATTAATAAATTAATAAACTAGTAAAAAAATAAATAAATTAATAAATTAATACCTATTAATAGATTTAAAGTGAATTAATTTCTTTATGATAAAACCAGAGATATTACTAAAAAATTGTCGGAAAACAGTATTTTATAAACATGATTTCCACAAAACAAACATTTTAACATAGACGATGACATATTATGCAACTCTCTACTTTTCTAAGAAAACCCATAAACATTATTTATTATTCAAAAATGAATACATACTTCAGGGAAATTCCACTTCTCGGAGGGTAAAATATAGTATTGTATGGAAAATCCCGTAACATGAGTGGATAAGGAGTGCTTTTTTCTTTTCAATATTAATAAACAATACTAACCCAACATTACATATATTAAGAAGCAATGTTAGTTTCTAAGCTTTAAATATATTTGAAGGCCGGTATATTTTAAAAGTCATCGGACGTGCGTCACTTTTATGCGTAGCACCCTGCTACGTGCTACGTACAGTCCGAGCCATAGATTAAAAAGATAGATAAAATATTATGGACTATAATAATACAGGCAACTTTGTTTGATATTTAATTTATATTGCCATTGATATGAGATTTCACTGGAAATTCCGATATACTATAAGGTTTTGACGTTCAATAAATAATATACTATATCAGTTTCAAATGAACTTTGAACTTATCAAATGGATTGTTACTTATAGGTCAATAATTGCTTTTGAAATTGATATTGTTTGTATAACTATGATTGCATCGTTATAAAAAAAATATAGCCCATAAAATATTTTAAAAGTAATAAGGATGTTAAAGTCACCAAACATAAGCTAGTAGACATAAAGCATAAAGTTTTTGGGATATAATTTATTACATTTTATACACTAGTCTCAAAATTCAGTTCTATTGTAACATATTATGCTTTTTTTTCCTTACAATATCCAAATAACATCGAATAATTGGATATTACATCAACCATAACATTTTTGTATCAGAATTAAGGTTGCGGGGTAGCGAAACGGAAATGGGTGGCGGTTGCCACAGGCGACGGTGACCAAGCGGCTGTTAGCCCCTCCACCCAAGTGGGTGGAGGGGCTTCTTGACCCAAGGTTAAGGGCAATGATCCTCTCGATTAACAGCAATATGCTAATCATTAACATTCATCCTACACACGCAAAGGTTTAGTCAAAAAATATAGTCTGTAATTCGTTTTTCTGTGAAATATAAAAAAGTTACGTAATTCATGTAATTATTGCCACGCAAAACCATTTTCACTTTCACTATTTTCACTTGCTTATGTAACATTTAAATGTGAAGTAAACTTTTAAAATAAACTTGACTGATAATTTGACATACTTTGTTGAATTAAGGCAAAGAAAAGCGTCTTAAATTAAATATTTTAAAGAATAAAACAAAAATATGTATAACACATTACTTAGGTTATGTTAGAAGATTTTTTGAACAATATTTTCTCCATAATGGTTTTGAAGTGTCATTTAATTTAATTTAATTTAATTTAATTTAATTTAATTTAATTTAATTTAATTTAATTTAATTTAATTTAATTTAATTTAATTTAATTTAATTTAATTTAATTTAATTTAATTTAATTTAATTTAATTTAATTTAATTTAATTTAATTTAATTTAATTTAATTTAATTTAATTTAATTTAATTTAATTTAATTTAATTTAATTTAATTTAATTTAATTTAATTTAATTTAATTTAATTTAATTTAATTTAATTTAATTTAATTTAATTTAATTTAATTTAATTTAATTTAATTTAATTTAATTTAATTTAATTTAATTTAATTTAATTTAATTTAATTTAATTTAATTTAATTTAATTTAATTTAATTTAATTTAATTTAATTTAATTTAATTTAATTTAATTTAATTTAATTTAATTTAATTTAATTTAATTTAATTTAATTTAATTTAATTTAATTTAATTTAATTTAATTTAATTTAATTTAATTTAATTTAATTTAATTTAATTTAATTTAATTTAATTTAATTTAATTTAATTTAATTTAATTTAATTTAATTTAATTTAATTTAATTTAATTTAATTTAATTTAATTTAATTTAATTTAATTTAATTTAATTTAATTTAATTTAATTTAATTTAATTTAATTTAATTTAATTTAATTTAATTTAATTTAATTTAATTTAATTTAATTTAATTTAATTTAATTTAATTTAATTTAATTTAATTTAATTTAATTTAATTTAATAAGAAAGTTTTTAAAAAATTCAATCGTTTACCGAGTTTAGACTATTCGCTAGTTTAAAAGCAATCAACTCAACCTTCATAATATATACAAACTCCAAGTCCATGTATCTAGCTGTATAAATTTAATTTCATTTAATAAATTTAATTTTATGACATGAACATCTTATTACATCCAATAAAAAAGTATAGTACATTGTTCTTTTATTTTCTACGAATAAGTCTGTATAGTAATTTTCGTAATACTAATCCCAGAAACGAAAAGTTTTCATCTCTACATCATCACCAATTATTATGCAAGAGACAGATTAATATGTAGCAATTTATGGAAAAGTTTTTAGGACTGGTTTCATGTCAACCCTTCTTGGGAATATCTGTTGGTCGGACTTCTGCCACCTTTCGAATAAGTGGTGCAAGATGTCTGAGGTTTCTTAGCCGGCTTTTCCGGCACCCTTGGAAAGATAAGGAGCAAATTTATTTTACGCCGCGTACGCATCCATACTTAACATTTTTAATGGTTAACATCTCCAAATTTCTTATTTATTGTTTACATTTTGTAAAGAATGTTTTTATTAAACTTTAGTATCTACGTGCAAAAGTTAATAATTTTGGGCTGGGCGGTAATAAACCGCCTCATCGCTCAAACGGTAAGTTTTAAATATATCGGTCCAGATCCTTTGAGTAGAAGTTTATCTATATATATAAAAGAAAGTCGTGTTAGTTACACCACTTATAACTCAAGAACGGCTGAACCGATTTAGCTGAAAATTGGCAGGGAGGTAGTTTAGAGCCAGGAGAAGGACATAGGATACTTTTTATCCCGTTCGACAGCATTCCCGTCTGACTTGACATGAAACGTCAGTCACTATAAAACAAAAAAGAATCAGACTTGGAATAACAAAAATCAAATCACAGCTATGTAATTGACGTATAATGACAGCTATGTAATGAAGTATGGATGACAATTAGATATTTGTAAGAAATCAATAATAAAACTATTTCTATTAAATGAATTATTAACAATTATAATGTAATGAGAGTGCCAATATAGTATATAAACAGTGAAGTGAAGTGAAGTGAACTATAAAATTCTGTATGGTTGAAAATTTGAGTTTTTAGGTGAAGTGAAGTTTAATTAATAATGCCGCGACCAAGACGATCGAATCTTTCCCGACAAAGCCGTAATGCAAGAAGAATACGAAATACTGCAAATGAAAGGACTGAAGAAGAACAAGTAATTGCACGTGAACAGTGCCGCGATAGTATGGCTCGACTTCGTGCTTCTCAAACACGAGAGCAAAGTGAAGCAGCCCGTGAAACAGCTCGGTTAGCAATGCAGAATCGTCGAGCGAACAACAGAGGTCAACAAATAGATAATTTGCGACGCAGAACAAGACATTTATCAAGTGCTGATTTGAATCGAGCAGCGTTTCAGTACGGTTGCAGCATTGATTACAGCTTGCATCCTAGCGTTTGCATTGGGCAAATGGACGTAGTTTGCGAGTATTGTGGTGCATTAAAGTTTTCCGGAGAAACGCCTGGATTATGCTGCCTTAATGGTAAATTGAAATTGCCATTGTTGACTCCGTCACCTGAGCCATTGTAATCATTGCTTTGTGGCGAAACACAAGAATCACGCCACTTTCTTGCAAATACTCAAAAATACAATGGTTGTTTCCAAATGACGTCATTTGGGGCACATATTATCGAAGAACGAGGATTTAATCCGACATTTAAGGTATTTATTTTTGTAGTTATATACAATGTAGTTAAAGAATATCTTACTTTATCTATTGGTACCTATGTAGTATATTGCTAA
Organism: Napeogenes inachia; assembly: GCA_959347355.1. Lineage (NCBI taxonomy): Eukaryota > Metazoa > Arthropoda > Insecta > Lepidoptera > Nymphalidae > Napeogenes > Napeogenes inachia. Next base: position 14,131,545 of record OY365792.1, read on the forward strand.
TCCTGAACTCTACGCTCTCACTGAAAAAAGTGTTTATAACCCAGTTAATACTGTCTGGTTTTTATTTTGTAGATACAAGGACAGATTCATCATAAAATTGGATCATTACTACCTTTCGAAGATACACAGAATAAATTTTTACAAATATATTTCATGGGCAACATGGAAGAACAACTTGATCGACGCCTAGAGATCAATGCAGGAATGAAGCGAGCAATTCTTCAAGACTTGCAGTGTCTGCTTCATGAACATCATGCGTTGGTCAGGTTGTTTAAGAGTGCTTTAGAGCGCCTGCCAAGTGATGACTTTAAAGTTGTCATCAAAGCAGATAAACGACTATCTGGAACACACGAAAGGACATTTAATGCTCCAACAGTAGACGAAGTTGCCATCCTGATTGTTGATAAACAATTAGAAAAACGCGATATTGTGCTTACACGTCGCGATACTGGGCAACTGCAACGAATATCTGAAACTCATCGATCATATGATACATTGCAATACCCGCTGATGTTTTGGCAAGGAGAAGATGGATATTATTTTAATATTAAAATGAAAAATCCATTGAATGGTGAGTATCAGTATCATAATTTATTTCATTTATTTGTGAAAGACGCTGATTTAAAATAATGCTTATTAAAAAAATGGTTAATGTCGGTATTGTTTGCCTTTAAAATTTGCCTTTCAAATGGTTAATTATCAAATTTTTCATTTCAGGTGAAGAAACTACAAAGAAAGTTAGCTCAATGAATTATTACGCATATCGCTTGATGATTCGTCAAAATGCTGACAACTATTTGCTGCGGTTTCGTCGATTGTTTCAACAGTATTGCGTTGATATGTATGTAAAAATAGAAACGGAACGTTTAACATTCATTAGGTTGAACCAAGCCAAACTGCGTTCTGAGGAGTACATCCATTTACGTGATGCAGTTAGTATTGAAGGAAATGCAGCTAATATTGGTCGATTAACTATTCTGCCGGCGACATACATTGGTAGTCCACGTCATATGCATGAATATGCACAAGATGCAATGACATATGTTCGTCATTACGGTCGGCCCAATCTCTTTATTACTTTTACCTGCAATCCAAAATGGATAGAAATTACTCAATTGCTGCTTCCCGGACAAACATCAAGTGATAGACACGACATCACAGCACGTATATTCAGGCAAAAAATTCGGTCCCTGATGAACTTTATTGTTAAACAACGCGTTTTTGGAGATACTCGATGCTGGATGTATTCAATCGAATGGCAAAAGCGAGGCCTGCCGCACGCACACATTCTTATTTGGTTAGTGGAAAGAATTCAGCCTGACCAAATAGATAATATCATATGTGCCGAGATTCCTGATTATGAAGTCGATCCAGACCTACATGATGTTGTTACTACTAATATGATTCATGGACCGTGTGGTGCCATCAATCCCCAATCACCTTGCATGGTCGATGGAAAGTGCTCTAAACGATATCCACGAAAATTAACGGAGGAGACTGTCACTGGCAATGATGGTTATCCGCTGTATCGGCGTCGATCACCAGATGACAACGGTCGAACTGTCACAACGAAAGTGAAAAGAATGGATTTCGTTGCCGACAACAGTTGGATTGTTCCATATTCGCCACTTATTTCTAAATCATTCAAGACACATTGCAACGTTGAATACTGCAATTCAGTTAAGTCCATAAAATATATATGCAAATATGTCACGAAAGGCAGTGATATGGCGGTTTTTGGACTGCAATCCTCGAATACAAACGATGAAATTTCACGCTATCAAGTTGGTCGTTATGTGAACTGTAATGAAGCGATTTGGCGTATATTCGCATTTTCCATTCACGAACGTCATCCTACTGTTAGGCATTTGGCGGTGCACCTGGAGAATGGTCAACGAGTATATTTCACGGCTTCGAATGCTACGCAACGTACTGAAACACCTCCAGCAACTACATTGACCAGTTTTTTTGCAATCTGCCAAAGCGATCAGTTTGCACGAACTTTGCTTTACTCGGAGATGCCACGTTATTATACTTGGAATGCTTCATCGAAGAATTTTCAAAGACGGAAGCAAGGCGATGCGGTTCCTGGGTATCCAGATGTGCGTTCTACTGATGCTCTTGGTCGTATGTATACAGTTCATCCAAAGAATAATGAATGTTTCTATTTGCGGTTGTTGCTGGTAAATGTGCGTGGGCCAACGTCATTTGAGTCACTACGAACTGTTAATGGTGTAATATTCCCAACATATCGTGCTGCATGTGAAGAATTGAAGTTATTAGAAAACGATAGTCATTGGGATACGACAATCGCTGAAGCCATTATCTCTGCATCACCAAGTCAGATAGGCACATTATTCGCTATCATAATTTCGACACGTTTTCCATCAAACCCATGTAACCTGTGGCACAAATACAAGGATAATATGTCCATATAATAATCGTGCTTTACTCTTGATCGAAGATATGTGTTACCTCATGTGCGGTAATTTATTAATCAGGTTAGGAATGCCAGCACCATATCGTGAAATGAATGACGCATTTAATCGAGAATTGGAACGGGAACGTGAATATGATCACCAGGAATTAGATTTAGTTATTCAAACGAATGTACCCCTATTGAATTACCAACAAAAGGAAGTTTATGATACTTTAATGAAGGCAATCGATGATGAAAATGGTGGTTTATATTTCCTAGATGCCCCTGGTGGAACTGGCAAGACATTCCTCATGTCATTAGTTTTAGCAACTGTTCGGGCAAGATCTAACATAGCGGTTGCAGTTGCTTCTTCTGGAATAGCAGCCACATTGTTAGAAGGATGCCGTACGGCTCATTCGGCATTCAAATTACCGTTAAATCTTCAAACTATTGAAGAACCAACGTGTAATATTGCAAAGCACTCAGCAATGGCCAAAGTTTTAGCGGTATCGAAAATCATCATCTGGGACGAATGCACAATGGCGCATAAACGTGCATTAGAAGCACTTAACCGAACATTAAAAGATTTACGCAATGACTCGAGATGTTTTGGAGGAGCAATGATTTTACTCTCTGGCGATTTCCGCCAAATACTTCCAGTAATTCCAAGATCTACGGCTGCCGACGAAATAAACGCTTGCCTCAAATCGTCAAATCTATGGCGCTATGTGAAGAAACTACAACTGACAACAAACATGAGAGTTACATTGGTTAATGATATAACTGCAGAAGATTTCTCGGAGCAATTGCTGACTATCGGTAATGGTCAAGTACCTGTCGATGAATCGAGCGGATTAATATCATTTCCAAATAATTTCTGTAATTTTGTCTCATCAAAAGACGAACTTATAAACAATGTGTTTCCAGAAATTATTTCTAACTACAAAAATAATGAATGGTAGAGTGAGCGAGCAATTTTAGCGGCTAAGAATAAAGATGTAGATGACCTAAACTACATAATTCAAAATAAGATCATTGGAACAATGCATTCATTCAAATCTATTGACTGCGTCACAAATGAAGATGAAGCCAACAACTATCCTATTGAATTTTTAAACTCTTTGGACGTGCCTGGTTTACCACCGCACAATTTACGCCTAAAGGTTGGCTCCGTAGTAATCATGCTTCGAAACATAAACCAACCAAAACTGTGCAACGGTACGCGTTTGGTGGTTAGAAAATTGATGAACAATGTAATTTACGCTACGATAATGATAGGAAAATTCAAAGGTGAGGAAGTTCTCATTCCGAGGATACCGATGATCCCAACCGATATGCCGTTTGAATTTAAAAGACTTCAATTTCCGATACGTCCTGCATTTGCCATGACCATCAACAAATCACAAGGCCAATCCTTAAAAGTTTGTGGTTTAAATCTAGAACATTCATGTTTTTCCCATGGTCAATTATACGTGGCATGTTCACGGGTCGGAAGACCATCTGCGTTGTTTGTTTTTGCGCCTGATAATAAAACAAAAAATGTCGTGTATCACAAGGTACTTAAATGAAGAGCAACCTATGTACTAAAATAAAGAAATAATTATGAATGATTAATGTAGGTATTTCATTTTTTTGTATTTTTTCCAATTAAAAAATAAATCTGCTTATTTATTGCCATTAAGGCGGAACAAAGTTTGCCGGGTCAGCTAGTGTATTGATAAAAAGGTTTTAAGATCGGTTGATTTGTTGTGAAGATTACACTCTATATACTCTCAATTAAAAATGTTACCCTCTCTAGTAAAATACTTTTACAATTAAAGCAAAGCATAATTTCACATTGTAATTTGAAATCTATCATTCTTTTATGAAATAAAAGATATAATTGTTAAATAATTATAGAATGAAAAGCAATACGATATGAAATACCACGAACGGTAGTTCTATGGGTTCAGACTCCAGAGAAAAGACCGTTTTCTAAAAGTCATGGGTTTGAATCTTAACCCGTATCGACGTTGTTATTTTGAAATTTAAATAAGCTTCACATCACTTAGTATGCTTAAAAACATATTCAATATTTATTGTTGCTATTTTTTAGTTTACGAATTGCTGTGGTTGCATTACACAAAATAGGTATGGGGCCAAAAGCAGATTTTGATAGTCTCTATTCCATCCATGGTATTACTTACATATAATTACCAAACTTGGTATTGATCAAATGATTGAGTACAATGAAACTCAACTGTTTGTGACACAAAATTATTTGACCATCTACTTAGTGTTCGTATGAAAAAAGCGATCAAGAAATCCTGTTCGAAAGCTAAATATTTTATATAACATCTAGAATCATGCCGTAGTTTAAAACATGGCTCAAGATTTGCAGCATATTATAGAGGTATTGGTAAATATTTAACCTTAAATTTAATTAAACGATAACGAGTAGTAAAATCAAAACAACTTCTTCAAAAATAGCTAAAAGTGTTTTAAATTTACTGTCAAAAAATAACTATCGAGTAATGTTTAAAGAAGCAGAATGATTTAGTTTATACTAAAAGCTACAAAATTAGTCATCAGTGTACAAGATGGATATTATCTAACGTTAGTGTTAGTTTGATGGGTTGTTAGCTATGAAAGTGCCATAATTTTGTTAAAAGATGTCAATACATCAGCACAAATGTATCAAGATACAATTCTTGGGAATGTGGCTAATCATCTTATCATGTTTCTTAACGAAGAATGGTCCTTTCAACAATACTCAACTTTGGATCACAAAGCTGGTTGATGGACAGTAGCCGAGGTATCACGGTGAATGTGCAACTGATCCTGTGGAGTCCAACTATGGCAATGAGGGTGTCGCAGATCACGATAATTTAACGATAATTAGTAACTCAATTGATATCATTGTAACAGTGGAGTGTGAAAAACGTGACGTAACGAGTCACGTGATCAGAATCGTTTGGAGGGGCACCAGAGACATTTTACATATTGGAGAGCATTGAGTCGAAGAGGAATTAATTAGTGAGAGCCTTACAGTTCGGACCCCCAAACGGGATCGGTGGTTCACGCAACTCTGATAATTGTATACCTAAAGTAATTTGTGATAATAGGTTACATACATTAAATACAAGAATTGTCATACTGTGTCTGTGCGATTTAATTGCCTGACACCTACGCCTCGGATCCTGTACCAGAAGACTCCATCGAGAACGAGCAAGCCACTAATATGCCTCTATCCCTGAAAAGGCCAACCGTTGGTTTTTTTTTGGTGGGCAGTCTCACATTATCCCCCGGTGGTTGATTAAATTTTTTAAAGTTGGTAGTCGTCTTGACCCTATTATAGTCCGTTGTATGACGATTTATGGTAAGTTTTGTATAGTATGGCATGCTCTGAACGCCATCATATTTGAAGTCCCAATCGTAGTCCATAATATTGGAAGTAAATAATTTTGTTAAAAGTACGGGTTTCTCTTGATAACAGCTTTAGCTGTAGTTAAACGTTTTAAAGGCTGTATTAAAGTCAGTGTACATAATTTTGATTAACTGTCGTAAAATACATGAAGCTTAATCAAAAGTAGTCAAACAATAGAAAGAAAAACTCTCTAACAATATTTCTGGCAAGACTATGTAGGTATATTCCTACAAATACATTTTTTTATTAAGGCATAACCAAGTTAATTAACAACAAGGTACCTACTCTCAAACGTTTATGATTTTTAAAATATTTTATAATCAAAGATCAGCGTTAACCTTGTGATAAAATCGTCTGCTGAAGGCAAAACATAACTGCTTGCGTTAAGCACGCAACTAAACGAGCTTAAATGACTTTTGTCAGTATTAGCAATTAAAACATATAATAATACTACTGCTACTATACTTTATAGATTTTTTTAATACTTACCTTTTTTTAGGTTATGTAAAATTTTTATTTTTATTAATTTATTCTTATCGTAATAAGATTAAAAAAAAAACGATCAATTAATTTATTTTATTATTTAATTTTAATGTAATGTTTAAACTCTGAAATTCGTGAATATTTAGACATTGGTAATGTGTACAAGTTATAAAATTGTCTGTCTGTCTTCATATCTCTTTAAAAACATATCAATTATATGCAACTTGATATAGTAATAATATATATAGTATGCTTTTATATTAATGATACATATCTAAATGTGAAAGGTCTCTCCCAAACACCCGAAAAAAGATTTTTCGTTTTAGTTTAGGTACATAATACTAAATAGATAGATATATAGATGTAGAAATAAGAATTTTGCAAAAAATCTGAAATCCCAACTGTTTGTAAAGAATCTCCGCTTATCTTTATATATATATTTTGACGTTTTTTTTAAGATGATAAACATGAATTTCATAAAACACACGGTTAGAATCTGAGCTTGCGTTTAGCACTCACAATACACTCTAAGTATTCGACGGCCTATGAAAAAGAAAAAAGAAACTATTTACTTTTCTTATATAAGTTAACCCATATGATTGAACCTTTTGTATACCCTTTTGTATAAAATCAATAAAAATGTTAATGTTATGCACGTTAAATTTATATAATAAAGATGTATATTTAACATGCATTCAAATCAAAACATTTTACGAAAACACGAAATAAAATTCACTCCAAATTACCGGCAAATTTAAAAACCATGAAAAAGGTATATTACAGATATTAATGTATGGTTCATCATAAATTATCAAATGTATACTATATCTGACTCATGACTCTGATATGACCAATGTTATTTGATTGCCACCGATTCCTGACAATGACTTCGCGTGTATTGTACAATGTACAAGCATTTTATATAAAAAGCGTAATAATTATTTTAACAATATAAAAGAAAATATTTTTTATTATTTATTTATCGTTTAAGATTTGATTGTAACAGATTTTAGTGTAGGTACAGATATGGAACACAATATACTTCTTATATAATAATATATTAAGTATTCAGACCTAAAATTATAGACAAAAAAATATATAGTCGTCTCTGCCATGGTTGATAATTGAATTAGCTTTCGTAGTACGGTACTACGGTTAGCTTATCTCAAAGTTTTTTATTTTGGCGTTCAATGTGACAACTTGAGCAGTTTTTTTTGCTTAGAGTATCACGCAGACGGACATAAACCATTACATAATAATGTATAATAATGTATTTATGTTATTATATACATAATTGTCTGTATAATACATTTATTATTATTATAACAAACGCGCGTACACGGTACTATAATTGGTTGTTTTAGAACAAGATAAGCTAGATAGAAGATAATACTAAGATAAATAAACTTGTTAAAAATATAATAAAATCATTCGAAAATCTAAATTAAATTACATTATCGGTTATATTACTAAGAAATAGTTCGCAACAGGTAACTTACCATGATGGATCTCGTTTGAGTTTGGTATTGTTGTACAAAGCTCGCGGAGTGCTAGCATATGTGAACGGGCCCTTGGGCTTTTGCGCCTTGGGGCCCTCTACCAAAACCGAGCGAACCGACACGCTCATCCGAACTTAGACGTCGAGCCGTCCCCACAATCAGTAGGTAAAACTCTTCACAAGCAGCTAATAAAAAACAGCACATATGTCCAATGTTTGTCAAAAAGTCAAATTGTCATAAAATGAAACGTCGCGAGTCACGTTTGAAAAACGAATGTGTCATTTTTGAAAGAATACAGTATTGTTATTGCTACTTTATTTAATCTCAATCATATTAAGATGGTCACTGTCCTTGTGTTTGAATTATTATCATTTTGTGTCGACGGTAAATCCAATAGCGTCGCCATGGCTACAGATAAACAAGCTTTTCCGGTCATCCACTCTGATTACCCGATCATTTTGGATCGTGAATATCATATTTCAAAAGTATCGACCTTAATATACCTATTTAGGTAACGAGTTTAGACTTTTATTTGGATATATATGATTATCTAAAAATATACCAATCAAACCTCTTATTCAAACCATTCTGACTATTGATTAAATTTGTAAATTAATAGTTTTAATTCTTTTAGAATTTTTAAATCTAGATTGCATATTTCTTTTTTATTTATAGCGACATCTTAAGGCTAAAGTAGGTACTAAAACGACCTAATATGGAATCATGCGACTAAGAGACATTGACACTTAAATTTCTTTAATATCGGTAGATGATGCTATTTTAAATGTATTTCTTATTAAACATTACTTAAATGTTGTTATTGCACATTAGTTATTTAGATTAATGAGTAGTACATTTATCAATAATTTTAAATTAATTATCAGTGAGGCATTATATATCATTGACGATCATTTTTTATAGAGACATCTATTGGGATACCTTAAAACATTTATTCCGAGTAGAACGAATTACCACATATTACGTTAATCTATTTAGTTTGTACGATTGCCGATAGATGGTACTTGTCTCGAATTCGTACTTTTAAAAATATAGCGTGGTTGTATTTTACAAATAATATTTTATACATAACTAGAGTATTATAAAGTATTATATATAGCACTATATACATATAAGTTTTGTTTTGGTTTGGTACATTAGTGTGCTGTTTGAATTTGAAAAAGGATATTCACAGTCAGTTACAGCAAATATAGTGAACCGAAATGAGTACCTATATAAGGGGCAGTATGAAAATAGTGCCCGTGACCAAAAAGCTGTCAAGCAACAGATTAGCGTGGTACTGTCATGTGACGAGGAGAATGTTAAAGATTAATGTGGGTGGAAAGAAGAGGAGAGGAAGGCCGATGAAGGTCTGGATGGACTGTGTGAAAGATGATATGGTGAGAAAAGGAGTGAATACTGAGATGACGAATAATAGAGCTGAGTGGAAGAAAATGACATGTTGTGCCGACTCCACATAGTGGGATAAGGGCAGGAGAAAGAAGAAGATTAGAAAATAATAATGATATAATTGTTAGTTATTTATTAGCATTTAGCCAATAGGAAAAATATATATTTGTTTTATAATAACAAATCACAGTACATAAATAACAAGCAATAACGTTCTGCCCTCTTCAAAACTGATGTACTATGAATTTACACATTTCCCGACCGTTGCTTCCCGCGCCGTGACCAATGCCCCGATAGAGACATCATAAAATAATGACAATATAACTTTCCAAAAGATAATTCTCTTGTGACAGCCCTCGACAAATATTCCATTAAGATATTAAAACAACAATCAAAATACTACCTTACTGTAAGACAATAAAGTTCAAATTGTAATACAAGATAATTCCGCGAGGGCGTTCCATCTTGCGTCCCCCACCGGACAGGGTTGTCAAAGCGTAGAGTAATAAATATAGTTGTGCTTTCATTTAAGAGCATGGTTTAATGATCTGTGCGTAATGTCCTTGAAAAATAACTTCCGTAATCTTTTGTCGTAAAAAAGTCGTCGCGAGTTTGGATGGTCGCGTGCCCAAACATTGCTTTTCCGCCCAAAGCTTTTTCTAATGCTTTTTTAGAGAATCATTAGCTCTATAATCCCAAATATAGATGTCAAGAATGGTGGAGATTTATTTCGTGATATTTGATCTTGGGTGATAAAGCAAATAGGTTTATTTTATTTGTCTATTTTTGAAATGAGACATGAGATATTTTAATTATAAGGAATAAAAAGAAATATTTGTACGTTTGCAAGCAGCTGTCAATACACAAACAGACGTTAAACTATTACGTTTTATTTTAACCACATTTAGCTTATTCATGAATATTCTGTTAGTATTTATTAGCTACTTAGTACGCAGTAAAAACAATATTACTTTGTACTATGTTTAATATGAATATAATGAGTAAAATATAAAAAAAAACTTTATATGTTTAAGCTATGTTTTTTTCACTCAGACTGTTACATATTTGTTGTTAACCGACTTCAAAAGGAAGAGGTTCTCAATTTGCGCAGGTATTTTTGTTTATTATATATATATATTTTTTTACATGTATGTACACCGATTTCTCCGAGGCTTCTGAACCGATTTACGTAATACTTCTTTTGTTTGATGCGGAATAGTTTCGAATTAGTCCCATAAAAAAATGATTTAGATAGGCCTATTAGTTTTTATTTTATGAGTATTTTTTTCCATGTTTTGTACTAGCTTCTCCAGAAAGAAGTCAAAACGTGCTGTGACTGTGACATCTCTTTTTTTGGATTTAATAATTTCTTACAGACTATACATGGTACTTCAGCATATTGATTTTTAGTGGTTTTAAAATTACACTCATTCATTGAAAAAAATCTTTGTGAAGGCTGGCGCGCTGTTCCTAGGCGGTGTTCTCACGTTGCTGAGGAGACTCGGTTGCTTTATGGTTTCGTATCACTTCTAATCTATGAGCCCTCTGCTCGGTCGACTCGTTTTCTAAATGCTCATTAATGAGACCAAGACTATGAATCCTCTGTTCAGCTGATTCGTTGGCCAGACGCTCATTAATGAGGAAAAATCTATTAGCTCTCGGCTCAAAATACTCATTCGCAAGACGCTCTTGGGTCTTACCGAGTCTAGAATTATGCTGAGTTTCTTGATGTAATCGTGATTGCATATATGCCTTCAGGGCCAACCAATGTTTTTCACGATCTTTAATAGTCTCACAAGATCGTGAAATTTTGTTTCGAAGAGCATTTTTACGAAGACAACTACTTTTATTCGTTCCCGTTTCTTAAGATCTATAATTTTTAAGGTGCGCAGCACCTCTTGAGAGTCTAACCATGTTTAGTTTATTGCTAATGTTGCATTAAATAAAAAGTAATAAATAAAAATAACTACGTAAAAAAACCCGACTTTAAAACTAATAAGTAAAAAATAATGAAGATTTACTATTTATTATCTACCACCTATTATTTATGTGTCTTATTTACTAATAGGTTTGAAGTCGGTACCAAGTCTGAAACAAATAATATTGAATACGAGAAAAATAATACAATGAAATGCCTACTTTAATGATTAAGATACGTAAATAAACATAATAAAAAGCCATTAAATGTTAATGTTAATAAGCAGCTCAATCAATACGAAAAATAGTGAAAAAAAAAAAACAAAATTATGAAAATTATTCGACAAAATTCCTAAACAAAATGGACATGTGAATTATGAAATGATTACTTCGAAAAGTAAATAAAGCTATAAAAGAGCAAAGAGATCGAAAAAAAACAAAAAAAATCATAATTATGAAAATGTATTCAACCGAATTCCTATACTAATAAGCTTGGCACCGACTTCAAATCTATTGGTAAATAGGACATATATATAATAGGTAGTATATAATAAATATTAAATCTTCATCATTTTTTAATTTTTAGTTTTAAAGTCGGTTTTTTAACGTATTTATTTTTATTATAATTAATGCTTTGATAACTAACAATAATTAATGGAAAATGGTGTTTGATATAAATATTAAAATACCTGTATTACCCCAGAACTCTACCTAGTTCTATAAATTATTAATTTCAATTCATTTAAATATTAATTTAGATAAAGATCTAATGCTAATAAATAAAACATGTATCATTGGAATTACAAAAAAAGTTCTCAATAATGTTTGTCATTTCATAAGATTAAAAATATAACATCGATTACATTTTCATCAGTAATTATAAACAAGGTGAACTTCGATATGTGTGATTATGTGAGTGCGTACATGTGTATGTATGTGTCTGTTTGTATATATGTGTGTATAGGATGCTATATAGAATAATTTGTAAATTAACTATAAATTAATCAGACATTTAGTTGACTCATAGTCTAAGGATTTCAACCAAAAACTTACAACTATTTTACAATACAATTTATTAAGAACGGTTTAAAAAGCATATGGGTATCAAATCGTAATACTACAATGAAAAAACTTGACTACACATGCATACGTATAGCGCGGGCATAATGAGACTAATGGTTTTAAATACTTCAATATTTTTATAATACTTTTGTATAACTTCTACATTTTTGTTGAATGTCTGCTATAGCTAGCTAACGGTCTTTTGAGAATAATTAAGTGTCTACGACAATAGTCTTTCCTATTTTTCTAACACTAATTTCAGCCTTACATTGTTAATTTTAACATTTGAAATATTTACCAAAAAAAAATAATTATAAGAATCAAATTAAATTAAAATACTAAAAATATCTTAAAAAGAGTACATAAGCCGAAAAATATATAAACGTTGGGCGTCTACAATTGGTAATGAACAATGGCTGGCAGGTAATGAGCGCAGCTTCCGCGCAGGTATTGTACGTTGCGTGCGCACGCGCAGGTCTCACCTTCTGTAATCAATGGAATTACTTTATCAGTCTTTACTCATCCACTTAGAAGGTGTTTTGATTATATGGAGAACTTTATTATGTAATTATTTATGCCTGTGATTTGCTTTTTGTTTCCGTTCGTGATTTTATTTCTTCAGTAAGGTTTGTTTATGTTTTATTTTTTAAGAACGGGCTAAGGGGAAGAGAAGTGATAGCTTACCAGCTAATCATTACGGCAATAATCAAATTATATAAATTATCTTTTAGAAATAGTTAATATCTAAAAATATGTAACATTAATATTAAATAGAAATAATAAAATACTGTTTGTTTGTCTACGCATTGAACAAGAAAAGGATATTGATGAAACTTTGTGTGGTTATAGGTTTTGACTCTGGTGAATATTTTGGGCAAGGGAACAGAGAAGTAGAAGTTTTTTTGGATCAGCTAGTACAAAGAGTTTGACAATTGCTGGTTTTATTATTAGAACTTCAACAAATGAAATTAGAGCTACTTATTATATTAATACAGTCTAAGTTTTCAAAATATACCTAATATGCTTATTTACTACATTAGTTTGTAAATTTATTATCTAGAAGTTATTCTTTAATCTTAACTCTCTAGAAAGTACAGCATCCGACTTACAGCAAGCACAATGATATGTTTCTTATACAACACATTTTTTTAGAGCTCTCTGAAAGTTTGGGAACTTAACTTATCAAGTAATATTCTATGATATCACTAATGTACTTATTTGGTGAACAGTATTTTCCAGATCAGACACTAAGGCCTGGGGCATGTCACTAAATTAAGTCAACTATAAGTAGTACCAAGACAAATTCTCACAGCTGTGAAACTCTTTTCAGGACAGTACATCATTGCACATATGACTTTGTTGTGGAAGACACATAAGTAGTCTAAAATTATTTTCCTGAACGGTTCATTTACTTATATAAAACCATTTCGTTGAGTTGTTTCGAATTTAATAATAGGTGTTATTTAATATTTATGTTTTTAAAAAATGAAATAAACTCTTATAGATATTTAGGCAATCAAAGTTTTTCATTAATTAGGTACAAGTAAATTGCTAAAGCAATTTGGATATAAATACACGTTTTACCTCTATGTAACAACACTTAAAAATATCTTTATAAAATAATTATTAATAAAAGCAAAAAAAGTCTTTGAAAAATTTTGAATGTTTTTGATCCAAGGTAGACTTTTAAACTAATCGAACTTAAGTTAAATTTAACTTACGTAATTACCGCTTCAGTATCTTTTCATCTTTCACGTTCATTCGGAATTAGTGTCTTATTTAACTATTTAAATCTTACAAACCTACGTAAATTTGGTACATAAGGAAAATTTAAATTTTAAAAACTAATAATTTAAACAGTCGTAGAACAAATGTTGTTGAGATTAATGTAGAGAGACTGCCTGCAAGAGGTGGTCAACTAATGACAAATAATCCTGTATATTGTAGGTATAAGTAGGTATTATTAACAAGTTAACATTTTAACTGATCATTAAACTTTGTAAACCGGAAAGTATTTCTGTTTAATTATTCTACAAAATGTGTTCAATCCATTCGTAGAAAAAGACTAACGGACGTTTATTTATAAGTAACAAAAAACCATAAACGTAATAATAATGTTAGTTTGTTTTCCCGGAATTCTTTTTCAAGCTTATCACCTAAATAAATATCAAAATACTCAGCATAATATGTTTTTATAACAAATTGTTCAATCCCTATAAGATGATATTTTATCATTAAAATAGTCAACATCACATCGTAAATAAAGAGAACATTGTATATATTATGTGGTACAAGTTTTTACCACATTATTTAAAACACCAGTTTTGGATAATTGTTGGCTAGGCTTTTAGTTTTTATTCCTGTTTATTATTTATAAGTAATTTAAATTATACTAATGAGGCACAATTATACCACACGCGTGCGTTCGTGACTTGATGAACGGGTGTGGATTCTTAACTAGAGATAAAAGAAATGTTTGTCAGTTTATATGACATTTTTATATACAATAATAAGGATATGTATTATTCCGTCTTTTGCTGATACATTTATGAATGGAATACAGGCATTTGTAAGATTTATTTTTTACTTATTATGTTTGGATTACTGAGATTATTAAGAAAATAAACTTTTTTTGAAGATTTTTATCTCTTCAGAATCTTTTTAGTTATTTTTAACATATTAAGCGCAGTCACTCCTGTAGCATGTTAATCTGAAATGCCCTACCACGGATAGCACCTATTATAGCACTTTATTTGCACCCGGCATTATTCATTAGTTTACTAATAAAACATAAAATATGCATACATACTAATAAAATATAAAAAACATACGTAGTTAACAACATTGGAATTGAGACAAAATAAGTCCTATTGTATCTAAATATTAACCCAAATATATATTTGTAATGTTTAAGTATTTATACTCATAATTCTCAAAACTTTTTAATTACCTTCATACTTTGCAAGATTATGGACCCTATATTCAATTTGCCCTTCTAGCGTATCTAGAATGTAACGATCTCCTCACTATTCGACGCGTATGATCGGCTGCGTCACTGGCTGGGACTTTCTGAATCAGAGACCAAGAAGCTGTCGACGGGTCTTCCTCGGAACTCTTGACAATAAATACCGAAGTGCCTCAGGGGTGCCACCTGCAATCATCCGTTGCAAGTGGTGTCTATTCACTAAGTTGTCGGAACTAATTAATGAGGGCTTAGACTATACGATTTAATATTTTTATATCGCTATTGCCTGGGTAACTTACTTGCATCGATTTGATTATTTAACAGTTCCCCGACGCAACAACTTTAATAAGTACATAATGATATTATTTTTATCATTTTGGGGCTCTTTTTGTTTTTGTTTTTTTTTTATCACCATTTAATTTATTTTTCTGCTTTTTTAAATTATTTTGATAGTTTTGTATTATACTAAATGAACCTACGAACATATTAATTTTCACTTATTAAGGTGTTTACAATCAATATTGCATAAAAAACTTTCACCACCACCAATAAAACCTGATAGTCTTGGAAACTACTACTGTTATTTCGACCAAACATAGTCAAGAACCATCTCGACGGACCAGGCTTTCGAAAAAAAAAACTGCAATCAAATCCGTCCACACATTTGGCTCTCACCATACCCCAGACGGACATACAGATACAGAGATATACAGATACACACGTCAAACTTATAACAATCCTCTTTTTGGGTCGGGGGTTAAAAATAAATATATACTTCTTGCTTATATTAAGATAATAATTTCTTAGGTAAGTCCCAGTTTGCCAGCACCTATTTATTCAAATCTTGATTTAAATTTATAAACCCGTTTTTAATCATTATATTAATACAACAACTTTGGATCCCTTTTTACGAAAATTTCGCGGACAGAGGAGTATGAAATTTAGCACAGTTAAAGTCAATGGGTCAGAGAAGTGCAGAACGCTAATATTTTTCAATAATAATGTACTTTCAATACATTAAAGTATTGATAAAAACATTACACACACTATGATGTGAAATATTACACATGCTACTTTGTTGTTAACGTTTTTATTGCGGGAAATGAAAATAGCACTAACTAAATAACTGATAAATTAGAACTGAATAGGGTGGTAAAATCAAAACAACTAAAAGGAAAAAGGTACGCAAAGGGAGGTCACAGAAAAGTTTAGTTTACGGATGAGAACAAATTTACAATTGAGCAACATTTTAACAAACAAAATGACTGGATTTATTCTAAAAGCTCTAAAGAAGCTTTCCAATTAGTCGACAGAGTGCAACGTGGGCATTACTTCAGTGATGGTTTGGTGGGGTTTTAGCTATGAAGGAGTGACTGAACAATATTTTTGTGAAAAAGGTATCAAAACCTCGGCTCAAGTGTATCAAGATACCATTCTTGAAAAGGTAGTGAAGCCCCTTAATAACACCATGTTCAAGAACCAAGTATGTTCCTTCCACCAAGTAAGCAAGCGAGCCGGGTCATAAAGCTCGGTCCACGCAGTCTTGGTGGGAAGCGAACGTCTCGGACTTCATCAGAGCTGAAGACTGGCCGTCGTCTAGTCCCGGTCTTAAACCGCTGGATTACGATTTATGGTCAGTTTTAGAGAGTACAGCTTGCTCTTACCGCTTTGATAATTTGGTGTTCCTAAAACAATCCATACGATTGGCAGTGAAGAATTTCCCCATGGAAAGAGCGCGTGCTTCTATTAATAACTGGCTTCAACGTTAAAAAGACTGTATTGTTAATGGACACCACTTCGAATAAGCTTTTTATATTTTTAATGGTTTTATATTTGTGTATTAAAGTAACACACTTTAAAAGTAATAAATGTTATTTGCTGTTAAAAAAAAATATATTTTTTGTTTGTTACAACTTACATATTTAAGGCAAGACTAGGTATATATATTCATATATATTTATGTATATATTTGTATATTTGTTGTCCATATATACAACTGGACAGGACGGAGAACCTCCTTTTTTGGGTCGATTTATAAACGAAAATGCGAGTTACTCGTCGGGTGAAATAAATTTGGTAGCTTATAATTCTGTTAAGAATAAGGGCTATTGATTTGTGTATCTCCTAAACATATTATTACAGATAACAAAAAGATAAAGAAGAAATTTACAATTAAGAAATATATTTGGAAGGTTTCGGGTCTATTTAGTTTAAGCTACATTTTTTTTGCAAAATGGAGTTGAATGAATCAGCGTTTTTGTCTGATATAATTAAACATATCGAGGCAGATGAGCTTAATTTAAAGTTTTAAGAATATATATAAGCTTATATTTTTAAAGAAATACAATAATTTGTTTAAGAGATCACTGATTATCTTATCATTGGGAAACACAATAGCATTTATGCTATTTTCAACATTAGGCTCAAGTTTGTTGTACTTAACATAAATTTGTTGCTTCTGCAGTGACTCGTATAAGGTGAAGCAGGATTCCGTTACATTCAAAAACGTGTCTCCAACCAATTTATTAGAGATTCATACATATGGATCATGATCCGCCGACGTTGAAAAACTCTTTGCTAATGAAATGAATTGAATTAAACATTAGACAGGTCCTTTTAGGGATGGAGTGTATGGCAACCAGCCCAAGAATTGTAATATTATGTTAGAATTTTCAGTAACACAAAATTATGACATTATTATATTAGGCTTGTTATCCACTAAATGCTGTTATGAATATTTATATTATTAACTAAAAATTAAAATCACTAATAATACAGTAGATAGTTTATTCGTTGCTGTAAGTTATGTGACTCAAAATTTTAGTGGGTTATAAATCAAGCGTCTTTTCAAACAATGGGCTTAGGATTTTTAAGAATTCCTTATGAGGATGAAATGTTGTACTAAAAAATAAATTGCATTTTATAAAAGTTATGTTACTATTGTAAAATTAATGAAATGAATAAGTATATTAAAATATTATTAGAAAAGCATAAACATAAATATGAATAAAGAAATTAAAATATATAAGTCTGATATTCTACTTTACTAAATATATAGGATCGGATTAATATGTAGGAAGAGAGTGGACAAAAAGTGCAAAGGATTGACAAACATGCAGACAGCTGGAGGAGGCCTATACCCGAAAGGGGCCATAACATATTAGGATTTTTTTATTTATTTTTTTATTTTATTTTATACTTAGTTTAGTATTGTTACATTTTTTTTTCTTTAAAACAAATAGCTAAGTAAATAAGTAAGCAACTGGTACTGAATATGTCGTGGAAATAAAGTGGCTCTATTATTATTATTATTCTACTATACTTAAATAAATTTCTCAGAATACCGCTTGTAGTAAATATGATTGTTATATAATGGATATGTATAGCACATTAATGTAATTATAGTTTTAGAAGTGTTCTTACAACTGAAGAAGTTTAATCATCAAAATCTAAAAGATTATCTCGGGTTATTTTTGTTAAAACTCTACTAGTCAACCCGGAATTGCAGCGAAACGAAATAACTGGGAACAAAAAAAAATCTTTCTATTTAATGACTAAATAAACAAGAAATTAAAATTAATAAATATATCAAGTCTAATGTACGAAATAATAACGCAATAATATTATTTATAAAGACATAATAAACTACTATAATAATAGAAATAGAAAATGCGACTTAGATAGCTTTAAAGTATATTTTTATGACGAATGTTTGGCAAGACCCCATATATCGGTGAAAAGACCACCTCAAAGGTTTCGTAAAAGCAACTTTGTTCTCTATTAACTAGATGATAACATATATTTTTCTGTAATAAATATAATATATACCAAAATACTTGCGTTTTTCGTATTTCGAAAACATTTTCTTTTCGACTACGATTAGCAGTATGACGATTAACGAAGTTGTATGCTTATTCGAATAAAGCATCACTATTATTTTGTTGCATGTATGGAACCTGTTTTTCATCACTGGATGTATCTAGCAGGTGGTACCATCTGTAACATTCTAAATACCATCTAAAAAAAAGAATATATTAATTAAAAGAGTATCTGCTGCACTTTGAATGAGCAAACTGTAATGAAAATAACATTCATACAAATACCAAATTCCAATTACTATTGGCATCCATATTTGCCTTATGGGTATACTAGAATATTAATTAACATTTTATGTAATAAAAGTGGAATATTTTGTTGTTTTGTTTGAAAGAATGTAGTTGTATTTTTTATTGAATAGTATAATTGTGCACTTTTTTATAATATGTCATGTTTACCATGTGGTCAGTCTTTCTTATTAATATATATATCAAATAACTACTGTTTTTTAAATAATGTATGGCTTGCAATGTAGACTGAACGAACAGGGGGGTGGATATAATTGGCATGTGACCATCAAGGTCTTCTAATTAATGAATTTATAGATGAAAAAGGTGATTAAAATTTTAAAAACCGAAAAGTACACAAAATGTTTTCAATAGGTTAGCTCAGTCTGGAGTATTGGATTTTTAAAATTTATCTTGTGTTACTTGGGTTTGTTGGTCTTTATGTCACTATGTTTCGGAAATGAAAGACTACGAAAATTGGTTGACAATTGCCATCTCTACGAGAGTACATACAGATTACAAAAGCTTTTTTTATTAGTTTCAAATCATTTGCCTTCGCTTGCTCAGTAAACTTATATGAAATGATAAAATTATAAACGTGTATCTACAAAAATAAAAGTCTCTACTTTTTATATACATAGTTGTATTCACTTATAACAATGTGTATTGAAATATTATACCAATATCACTGGTCAAATTACACAAATTGATCTAACTTCGAGTAAACAAGATTTAGTAAGTTTGATAACGATACAAATATATATTATAAATAATTCGAACATATTTAATAAACGACCAAACACAGAAGTACAGACTTTAATGCATATCACATACTTACATGCCTCTCCCTGTTTGGAATCGAACGCGAGCCTCTTTGCGCCGCTATACGTTAAACATCTGCGCTAACGACTCAGCTTCGCTAACCGAGCGGGCGTTGTGTGTATTTAACGTTATTACATACATACCTACACACCGCCGTTAATTAGTAAATAGTAGAAAGATATGTACAAGTATAATGTAATGTGTACTTAAATATTTTAAGAATAAATTATTTAAATGGATCAAGTATCTAAATAACAAACAGTTTCTTCCCTAGTTACGAAATAATAATTATTTCTATATATTATGGCGTTATTACTTATGGTGTTATCACTAGTTTATTATATTCGTAGTCAGGCTATAGACATAACGTACAATTTGAATGTAGACTAAAATTTTATGTAAATTAACAATAAATAAACAATAAACAGTTGTTACAAAATAATCAAAATTTAAAATGAAAATAAAACTTATTTAAAATATCGTAAATCCCTGTAAAAACTATTATGTAAGTGTACCATTCATGAAAATATAAGAAAATATTGGAATATTTATAGCTAGAAATAGGACGGTGTCGAAGGACTATTAGATATATGGATTATTCTGGAAAATTCCCTGATTTACCTCCTGCGCCTGCGCAACTGTCACTCAATTCAAATACATGTTAATATCTCACGTGGCGACATGTGACCAACTGTTTGTTTTTATATCTATTTAATTCGGAATAGGCATAACACAGTAAGCGATTTTCTATTATTATTCATTAAAACAAAACAGTTTGAAAAAGTATTCTGCTATAAACAATGCGAATAAATATGAATCGTAGAGTTCAGTACAATATAATCGATATATCGGAGATTAGTGCTTGCTCGACACAGGCAAATCTCGCCGCAAATTTCTTTTAAAGGACAATACTTTCAATATCTCCGCTTAAATTCTTCCTTAGAGTATACCAAAACAAAATGAGTATAGAGAACTAACACCTCTGTGCTTATAACAGTTTAAGGATTATAATACTATGTGTTAGTTTTACTGTGGATTGAATTTAAAGGGTGTTTTCCGATGCGCGATATGCAAATCTAAGCTACCGTATTGACCGCGCTATTGTTCCGGACGCGTTCTTTTGTTCGTTGGGGTGCGCACGCGCAAGTAACTTATGGCCCGATCCTTGCACAATGAAAGCCGCCACGTTTTGTTTGCCTAGGTATTGTTGACTGTTCACTCTGTTTTTAATATTATATTATTTCTATATTAAAGCAATATTAGTTCTATAACGATATACTCAAGTTCTTATTAGTTAATGTTCAGAACTTGATAATTTAATTAAATTGTTAATATATTTTATGTATATGTCAGGTATGTGGTAAAGGTCGTGTGTGTTATCTTAATTGTGACCTTGTAATTTATAGTTAGTTAGACACTGGCCGCGACAGATGTAGTCACACAGTTGTAATCATGTAGCGCTGAAATTCATTATTTATTTAAATATTATGATATTATGTACATTTTAAGTATTAAGTCTTACAATAATTAAAAAAGGTACAATAAAGTATTTCTTTTAAACTATACTAAAGGCTTATATGTAAAATAACTCGTAAGTGCCAATTTAGTTTACATTATAAAAGGTGTTCTAATAAAACTTATTATAATTTTATTCTAATAATATAAATATGTGTGAAAAATATTAATTGATATATTTATTGTAACAGCTCTTATAGTATATAGAGCTAGTATCACAAATTGGAGACGAGACAACATTGATTTACCGAGTGGACATTTAATCATAGGCTAGATATCAATGGAAACTAACTACCTGCGCATATTTATGAATATGAATAAATAATACAAAAAAATATATATTATAATAAATACTTTATATGTTTCAAAATATCTGTAAACACGTAAATTTTAAATTAAAAAAATAGGTACGACATTTGAACCAGCAACCTCTGGCAAAACGTTCCGTCGCTCTACAAATCGAGCTACCGTATCTAAATACTTTCTATAAAAGAAACCAAACCCTCGGGTATTCGATCTATATAAAACGCATTCTCTATGAAGTCCAGCAGTATGTTAAGTTGAATGTTAACCATTCCTCAACAAATTAATAAAAAGGACAGGTATTGTATTATAAATCAGTCCGAGTCATATATCACTTTGTATAAAGAACTTCCAAAATTGGGGCTGTCAAGGTAGCGTTTTTGTTGATTTGTTTGGAGCCTCCGTAGTTGTCTATTGTTGAATCAAAGAATTGATTCAACGACATACGTGTTATGGACCCTTTTAAGATTCATATTTGAACTACTTTATAGGAAAAATATAATGTATACTATATATAGATAATATATAATTCAATTGCGGTATTTATGAAAGATCATAACTTGACACTCGACGTACCTGTTTTATGTTAGACGTAGTCACGTTTATGAAATAGTTTGACGTTAAAGGAAGCTTTTGAAAAATTTATCGATCAATATATTTTCTAAATTTAAATAAAAATAAGTGATGGAATATGTTCCATAACATAATATTTGAGATAACAGTTTCCCAGTTCTGCGCTCACTACTAATAATTAACATTACTACTAATTGCTAAAACCTACTTTTATTTTTCGTTAATAAATTACATTCTGTTACTGTTTAAGGATAAGGAAGATTGATTGTATAATATATGGCCATATTTTAGTGAGTACGGAAATATGACTTATAAAATTAACTAAAAAAAAAAAATAAGCAAAAGCTTTTTACTAGTAATACATACTGAAATAAAACAATTTTTAACGGATTTAACTCGTGATAATTGGATTATTAGTTAAAACTATTTTATTTTTTTTACCCAAGGGTCAGACCCCTTTATCTCGTTTTTCAGTAACTGTAAAGCCTTCAAAAGCCGTGTTAGAATGAAAGGTTAAATAATAAATCTGTATGAGTTTTAATATGTATGAGTTGAATCCTTTGAAAATAGTTTAATACAAGTATCAATATAACTTACTGTCAAAAGAACATATTTTTATACCAGTTATCGTTGTAACAAAAGTCTACTTCAATTAATTCATATAAAATGTACCTACATCTATAAAAATCAATAACGTATAATTGTTTGGTAATTTATTCATTATTATATGATAAAAGCTGCCCCAATCAAATAAATTCACTTTTCAAAATAAAAAGGATTACTGTTAATACAATACGTTACACGTTATACTACATTATATATGTTATACAATACGTTATAATTAACGTATGTATTTTAAAAACCGTTAAATAAGAAGACAAATAAGTTCAATTTAGTCTATTCTATTATTCTTATTTATTATTTATTATTCATTTCGTTTTTTTGTATCCGTACATCTTTATGTAGTATTTAATCTTTATTAAATACTTACTATTGATCTAAATTGTACACGAATGGAGATGAGAAAGACATCTTTAATATCGTGTCTTTTAATCAAACACCAAATATTTCTTGTCCTAAATTCTGTTGGTCCCTTTAAATATAAAAAGTTACATTATCAGATCAAACATGTACCCGCGATTAATCTATCAGGTAACGGAGCCAGGCGTAGTTTTTTGCTATCCCAAAGGTCAATGTTTCCCCGAATTTTTGGCAGACTTGCGCGCACGCATTATTTTTAACGTCATACATATCTCATCTTGCTCCTGCACGTCAGACGTGAGAACCAGAACAATAATAATTAGTTTATTTGACAGCTGATTTCTCGAGAACTAATAACAGTTTAAAATATCCCAATAGGAATTTACGAAAGATACAAAAAAGCAGTGGGTATGGGCTAGCGTATCTACAACTCAAATGAGATCAAATATTGATGAGATCTCGAAGCTGCAACCGTTACTGAATATGCTCTGCATACATTTCAAGATTGTTTTTTTTATTTTTTTTATCGAAATTTGTTCGTGGCCAAGAGACTTTGATCCATCCTCAACTATAATAATAACTAACATAAATAACTTAAATAAAATTTTCAAGTGGTTATTTCAGATCATTATTGCCGAATGGTGTTCTTAGCTTATTTTAGTCCTATACATAAACTTTATCCAGATCTGTGAAATGAAATAAATCTTTTGTATATTCAAAGTATTCATAAACAATAAGTAGGCCGTCCCACATAAATCAAGGGAGGACACCATAAAGGCAAATGTGTGAATACTCGACCAAAGGGTTCTATAATAGAAATATGATTTAAGATACAATGAGACAAAAACACCGCACTCCGCACCGGTACAGGTGCAGCTTCTAAAGAATAGATAAAATCTTTGCTACTCGCCGTCTATTAACACGTCTGTCGCCTGCTACGGTCTCTTATACACGCTACTAAATTCAAGATTTATATTTATATGATGGTGTCAAAAATCTACCTGTTTTAACAAACACGGTTTTTTATAATGTGCATAGTACCTAATAATTCAAATTTATTAGATTAATTTCTATCAGCAGTACCTCAAGAGTAATTGAATGGGTCGTTAGCGTAAAATTATCATATATTTTCTCGCCTTTGATAGCCAAATTTTTTTTATTTCGAAAAGAAACTGGGACATGTTAATACAGAGTAAATTGCATAATGGAGGCGGCGGCGCGTAGCTGGAGTAGGCTTGAGAGACGCCGCGTGTGTTTGTTCGTCTAGGGCTCTTTGTGCCGCCTCGCCGAGTTTTAATTACACACGTAACGAACATGACATCCGAGGGTTAACTCATTATAGCTTTGTCCTATACACGAATGTTTTTGACGCGCATAATTTAGATTTTATTTTGAAAGTTTGTTTTTCTAATTCCATATCTCCAAGTAAAGCGTGCTTGCTACCTCGGCTTTAGGTGATTTTTAACATAAAAAAAAAATCATTAAAAAAAATATTTAATTCAAAATAATTATAATTATCTTTGTTTTCGTATATTAAGCAAAAAAATCTAAAGCTCAGTGAGGGTTAGGGCGTGTAAAATTTGCCCAATAGTTTAATTTAGCTGACAACTCAGCTTTCACTGGGGCTAACCCCGCCGGTCAAATTAAATTAATATCCGTACTAATGTCAGTCTTATTACCAATACTAATATTAAATATATTTAGTTTTAAGAGTCTTTGGAACGTTTTAGTTTTATCCTGGTGTTTTTGATACTTCAGACATTTTCGATTTTTGAGAAATTAAACAATTATGTATTTTCTTTGTTTACATATTTATATAAAACTATTATCACTAAATTTACTTGCATAATTATTAATTATAATGAATAGTAATGAATAATATTAAACGCCTTTTTAGTATTGATATCAGTCGAGTTATTAAAATTCAATAAAATTGTGGGTATTATATATAATCAAACAATAATATTGATGTCTTTGTATGTGTCGATACCACCCGTGGTGCTTTTAATTATCCCACGGCTGTTTGTTTGTTTGTTTGTTTGTCCTCATTATTGACACGCGACCTTTACGTAATCGTCGATTGATTGACATTAGGGGTCAGTCCGACGGGGATTTTCTTTTACGATTTCGTTTATTGGAATTCAAAATTGATGTTTTAAAAGGGTTTGTTTTGGCAAATGTTTTTGTATTGAGGGGTTAATGTTTTTTAAACTACTTATTGTAGAATATTTATTGTTTTTTTAATACATTCAGAATGGTTCTCTGTCACTGTTAATAATCTTCAACATGTAGGTACAGTCGATTCCGATCCAAAATTCTGTCTGATCTGATCCAAAAATCTGTTTTTGATGATCAAAAACTTAATCTAAAGAATACATTTTTTTATTATTTTTTTATTATTATTAGTCTCAGATTAGTAAAGAAGTGAAGAAAGTGAAGTAAATTTTCAGTTATTTTAATCGGTACTTTAACATAACCTTTTAATTACATATAATAACAGACAATCTGTTATTTTATATGGGTATAAATTTCAATGATAATTAAATTCGATATTAAATAGTTTTGCGTTATAGTTATGAATGCTTAAGAGAAAAATATAACTTAGTATATCATTCTTTCTGTTTGTAAAAGTTTTTTTATAATTCTTTCAATCGTTGTATTTATATTTTTTATATATATATTTACAACGATTGAAATAATTAAAAAGAAACAGAAAGAATGATATAAGTTATATTTTTCTTTTAAGCATTCATAACATTTCATAATATTTCATTTATATATATATATATATATATATATATATATATATATATATAAATGAAAGTGTAATTAAAGTGCTCTTATATTCGTATGTGCAAGTAAGAGGTGTATATGTTTTGCATCTCAAACAAGTTTCATGTTTCCACTCGGTCACGTTGTTTCAGTTTTTAATAACTATTTTCATTTCTTATGTATCTTATACATTATATATTTTGTCTGTTTTCAATGTTATTAAGTATTTTTTTTTGTGTTTCCATAATGGCTGTTGGCCAAGGTCTGTAGGTATAGTAGTTGGTGAACCTAATAGTTGAGTAAAAGATCGTAGGTTCTATTTACACACTTGATATTTTTAAGATAGGTATTTTGTTTATTCCATTGATTCTGAGTCCAAGACTTTACCTCGTGTAAAAAAGATTTTTTTTTTTATTTTAAAGAATTAATTATTCTTGAAAATTATTCTTTATAAAATATATTAATATGTATTAAACATAACTTAATAATAAAATATTTTTTACTTTCTTTAATACATTTTGAATCGATAATATAAAAAGAAACTCTTTTAGTATTTCATAATCTTTGAAATTCTAGGTTTTATAAAATATGTTCGTGTCAAAAAGTATACACCAATTACGACAAACAGATCTCACAAGTTTCCAATATCTCCATCCTAAGAGGGTTGAGGGTTGATGGTTCTCGTTATATTAAGTTTGTTTTGTCTCGCGAAGGACTCATTTAAATGCGAAAAGTCGTGTACTTGCACTCCGGCTGTCGGCTGAGGGTTCCGTAGCGAGGAAAGCTTTTATTTTTATTTGCTTAACTCCAATTCACGGTACTTGGGATCTGAATGCGTTTGGTGGAATTGCGCTGCTAAAATTAAATGATTTGGTTTTCTAATGTCTAATATATTGTTGAGGATTTTTATTTTTATTATTAACCAAACAATAATTCTAATTAAAAATTCTGAAAACGTTTAAAGATGAAGTTGTTTTGATAGTTGTAAAAAATACCACTAAATCAATATAGATCTATAGATATTCAGAGAATTTGGTCCATGATGAATATCATCGTAAGAAAAATCTAAGATGGCGATGTCAAACTAAATCGGTTCTTTGTAAATAACAACTCTAAAAATTTTAACTGGTAGCAGTTATAGTTTTTCTTATTTAGAGTTGAATGTTTAACATTTGTATGGTTTATTTTGAACTGTGTTTTAATCATATTTTTTTTGTTTTTATTGAATTTTATTTATTTCATAGGTAGCTCAAAGGTAGTTATTTTTAAAATTTACAATATGATCAACATGACAAGAAATATAATTCTGTTACTTAATAATATAATTTAGGTTAAACTTGTCACAAGTTTAATATAAATTTTAATAAATATAGAATGATAAATAAACCGATACGGGCAGGGTTCGAATCCACGACCTCTGCGAAAACATCCCGGAAATGGGATTAAAATTTTTGAACATTAAACAATTAATTCATTGAAATCATTGTTCATACAACACTTTGGTTAAAATCATTCCATATACATTAAATATTTTGTATGAAACAACATTTTACTCGGTTCTCGTTTTCAAGTCACGAGAACACCCAGGTGGTATGCGTGCGAGACGCGTCCGTCACGACTACTGGACGACACCCGTTATCTATCTAATGTTAGTGACGTGTGCTACAAGAATGGAGGTTCCCACAGTTTAGAAGAAATATTATTAACACGCGTCTATTAGCTTGCTAAGTATAATATGTGCGTATCTTGCTTTAACTTTGAACATGATGTTGACCTACTTTAAGATGACTTTTTTTTTTTTAGTTCACTTGCATCTTCTCCATGCGAGGACAGAATCTGTGTTTGGGGGGATAAATATTTTTTCAGGTTGTGTTTTTATTGTGTGCGTGGGTGAGTTATGTGGAGTGTCATGTAAGTCAATCGGGTGGCAGCTAATTTGTCAATGTTATTTTCATTGGGTATATTTAATTTTATCTAAGCGTTACTATCAAAGTAGCTGCCCCAGGATTGTTACTATATACCTAATGAAAATTTCTGAATGTTGATAATAAAGTGAATACAATACTGTTTATACAGATTTCTTATTCTATGGGCATGTGTAATTCCACACTTTTTGCCTGGTACATGCAATATTTGTACTATTAGTTGGATAAACATTCTTACATATATTAATTGTTACAGGTTGTTGCCAGGCAGATCTACAACTATACAATGAAATCGGACTACTATAAGACTAGGGATAAGCTAATTAAGTGAGATGATAATATATACAGTAAGTAGGTAAATACACAATATAACGTTACGTGGAAATTTAAAATCGATTTCCGCGATTTTTGATTTGACTTAATTTAAAACAATAAAGTTATTTTTGAAAAATTTTTAACAGTGAAAACATTATAACAATTGAACTTGAAACAGTTGAGAGCTTGAGGGAAACTTTAAGATGTCATATTACTTTTATTTTTCATACTTATTAAGGACCAATGATAATGTAATAATAAATAGTCAGTCCCGTTATCCTTACTAGGATTTTTAGGATTAGTGATTTATCATTTTCATAATTGTAAACTTTTTTGTAGTTTGATTACAATTGTTTGATTTTTTCTTTTTTAATATTGAATTAAATATGATAGCAAAGTTGATCAATTCAGATGTCAATTAAGATTTATAAAAATACAAAATTGATTCCATTACATCGTTTTATATTTTTGTTTTTATAGCAATAGTTAAGCTTTATGTTCGTTAAATAACAATGTACACATATATGTCATAATATAAATAATCCTATGTTAAGATTTTTTTTATTGTTATTATTATTACTATTAAACATTACAATTTACTAACTTAAATTTTTGCTGTTTCAGATGATGATATTGTGTAATATTTTTAAAGTTTATATTTTTAGTAAGAAAAATAAGGTAATAAATAAGGTCAAATTATAATATAAAAAATCAAATTATAAAAGCAAGGAAGACTGATTATTATTCGAAATTTTCACCTTTTTTTATTTTATTTTGTTTTTTATACTTTAAATTCAATGTTCATACGAAATTACCTTAATTTTATTCAAATAAATATTATTAAAGTTTTCAAAACATACTAATCTATTTTTTTAGATAAACATATAACCAATTTACTAAAAATTAATTAAAGATACCTGTAAAGCACTGCGAAATTTGGAAATAAAGTTCAATATCAAAATGATTTTTTTTAAAATCATTATCAGCTGTATTAGCCAAAATCAATTAATAACAATTCGTCAATCATTAAAAGGTGTATTAGTAACATCATTAAAATCAATGTCTCTGACTTATTTTGACAATAGTCCTAAAAGAAGGCAACGTTCAAAATTAAATAACATAAAATGGAACGATTTTTAAATTGCAATTTGAAATAGCGTGGCGTACATTGCGAAAAGGCGCGAAGATTTAGTGATCCCGCCCACGCACGTTCAGCCAATGAATGAGCTGAACGCACCCGATTGGTTGAATCTTGCCGCCAAAACGACATGAAAAAACACGGCGTATGAAAAACAATGGCACTTGCACTGCCAGTACTTGAATCATTGTACTAAGCCCAGTTAAGGCTGAGCTGCAAAGTTCCCCACGTTGTTCCCTTTACGATTGCAGCCTGGCGTGTGGTGGGAGGCGAGACAGGTCAAAATGGACTGGTTTAACTTGAAAGCTATATCACCTTTATTTATATGGTGTAAGTGATGTCACCATGGTTGTGTGGGTGCTTTGTTGGTTGTTGGTGTTTTGTCTCTACGGTAGGTGGCGACTCGAACATATTTTTAATTGTCTGAGACTTAACGTCAGACTGATAGGGTGAAGCAATAAATCTAATGCAATTAAAAGTGATGGAAAATTTACAACGACTTGAGAATTTTAATTGAAGTGGATGTAAAATTATCATTGTAAATGATCAGCCCGTGTATGTTGTATTAGATTCTGATATTCTTCATATATATTGTTGTGAATGTATAATAACTAAAAAGTGATATTTTCAACAAAACTATATTATACACTTTATATCGATAAAGTTTGTTTTTCTTGACGTGAGACAAAATATTATTTGTACATATTATGTTATTTTTAGCATAAATAAAAATATTGAAAAAAAGAAAATATAATGTTTTCTAAAATGTATTATTTTGAGAGTCGTAATCTGACTTAATATTAATATTTTACATAAACCTTTTAGGACCTCAAAGCTTTTATTTCCGGCTTATCTAAGCTTATCACACACAGTCAGCAACTTTGAACTAGTATATCTAAAACTATTTTTAGTTTATGAGGCTATTGAAATGATAATTTATAGCCAAATTGTGAGAGACTGGCAATTTATATCTAACATAAAAATCCGCCATATGTTTTTCTTACATATATACCTAATTAATAATAGGTTTACTTATACATAAAAATAACGTTTACCGACATTATCTGGTTGGATATCAAAATTATTAATAAAATTAGTATGAAGACAATGGCGACATATAAATGGTATTTAAAAAAATGGATGATTCAGCAATAAATTACGATCCAGGAATTTTATTCAATACATTGTTGCTTAAAAGCCCTTTCAAGCAACAATGTTGCTTCCACCTCACGATAGATATCTCAGTGATACAAAACTGATGTTGGACAGCTGGAGACATGATTCTGTGGGGACCTGAAACTCTTTGGACAAAGCTAACTTTGGATGATCCACTATGGTATGGTACAACGCCATATGGCAAACTAAGAGATTAGTCTAAATAGGTCCTAGAAATAACCTTATTAAAAAAGATAAAATATATTATACATATACATGCATAATTATTAATATCTTTTTTAATATATGAGTAGTAAAAGTGACAACAGATCACTTTGCTCATTCTCATCATATTACTGATACTTCAGTTGCGGTAATTGCAATTAATTGCATTAATTAAGAAGTATAATAATACTAAAAAACTTGAACTGTTCTATGACATAAATGTAAAATGGCGTAACAAAATGTATTAATTACAAAATAGGGTTATTTTTGGCTAAAATTATAAATATTTTTTCAGCTTTCGCCAGGACTCATTTTTGCCTAGCGTTCTAATTCCAGTTTTATAAAAAAAATATGTATATCTATTCATATATGAAGTTCCAGCTTATCCTAATTATAACCCAAATTAGTTTTTGTGTTGTGATGTCAAAATAGTTAAATTTCCGTAGTAAAATTTATATTATGTCAACAGACCCGGACTATAAGTTATAGTCCGGGTCTGTTGACATAATACCGGAATATGAGTCTGAATTCAAAACATATACACATTTAAAGATATAAAAACTATTTTATACGCTTTGTTATGTAGGTATTTACTACGTATTGGATAATTACTTACTTATTAGAATGACAACTACCCTCGTTATTTTATTATTTTATGTATAGATTTTAGGTAGTAACGAGTAATCAGTTAAAATGGTTGCTGATAACTGATACATAAATATATTTGATATTATTTATAAACCCGAACATAATGCCTTTTATTTTTATTATTTTGGCCAACCTGATGGTATTGCCAATTGATATCTGCAATTGTGCAATGAATTGCAGATTGCATCCATGGAGAATAAGGAGAAATGCCTGTATTTCCCTATTATTCCTTGTGTCTGTCCTAAGAGTGAGAATAAGACAAACGGAAATGTGAGGAGAACAGGTCCATGTCGATCTTCTGTGAGAGGGTGATACTACCATCGTCGAGCCGGCATACGTGCTATACTTAAATGACTACAGGCTTTACTTAAGTATCATCTAATACATATATAAACAATACATGAAAAGGAATCATTTTGTGTTTTTGATGTATAACCATGGAAGGATCACAAAATGTGATAAGTTTATTAAATTAAAATTCACAGAACTCTGTACACAACCTTTGTTGCCGTAAAACTTAGCGTTTCTACTGTTCACTGGACATTGTTACATCAAATAGTTCCAAAATCAGTGAGTTGGAACACGTACAAGCCGAGTATGATAGCATTAGTATGTGTATACACCCTTATGGTCTAGGTAATAAAGGTGATTATACACACATATGTGTACTACTAGTGCGTCTAAAAAACTCCGAGTGACATAAATATTGTATAGACGAGTGCGGAATCAGTAATGAGAACGTGCATTTCTTGTGCCGATACAGCGGTTCTCAAAATTAAATTAGAAGTAAAAATGAACCTTGTTATGATTATTTTTATTTATTTTTTGTTTAATAGAACGGTTTTAGTTATTAGAACTGAAATAACTTACAGATCCGCATATCTTCAACGTAAAGCATGCAAGAGTTTTTATGAAAGCTCTGATGATATTTATGATATAATACTATAAAATTTAAAAAGATATGTATAATTAAATATACTTACATTGATTATAGACAACAAACATTTAAAAAAAGCTTTATTTGTAGTTACAAAGCAAATGAAGAAAAATATCTTATGCAAAAATTAATAACATAACCTAATCGAAAGCTTTGCCCTAACCTAAAGCTTCAGGATTGTCAAAAAATTTATTATTTTTTATATAAAGTATAATATTTATAATAATTAAATTTCACTTTGCAAGCCCCTGTCTCTCAGGCCGAGTCACGAGCATCAAGTGACGTGCGTCCGCGGACCGCAAGTCGTCCGTCGCTCACTTGTATGAACTCACCTTTATTACTGTTTCTAACCTGATGTATAAAATTTTAAATGATATAAAATTTATTTCTGTTACTGCTAACTTTGCTCAAGTATAAGGTTAAGTAACCTTATGAGGTGGCTTTGATAATGAAAAAAAAAATGTAATATACCTATGTCTTTGTTAAAGAATTTAGAATTTTGATTTAATATTTGTTTATTGATTTAAGATACAATAGTTATTGAGTATATTATAGTCCACTGTACTTTAATTTATACGAAATCCTTGTATAATCGGTAATTTACCGGAAGTTATTGAAAATAGACCGTTTATTATTTATTTATGTAAATGCATATTTGTATATTTTTTTATAAATAATAATAGTCGATATCACAATTGACAGTTATACGAAATGTTAATAGATCTTTTATTAGGATAAAAAAAATTAAGTTACAAGGCGTGTAAAGAGGGGTTGAAAATATGAAATTAAAGCAGATTAAAGCTATGAGATCTTTTAAAACAGGATGGTTACGACTGCTCGATTGAAGTTTGAACTATAAAATATTGTCTTTTATATAGCGTCTACTCTGTAATTAAGACTTAATTATGTATTTGATACATACACATACACACACATATATGCACACACACACACACACACACACACACACACACACATTTACATACTATATAGACTCAAATTGCAACGGTATTAAGTTCTGTAATAGTACCTAAATATTTTTACCTGCGGTAAGAGCAGATGGTTGGTATAAAAGTTATGTAGATTGTATAAAATGTATAAATAACTAGATATCTATGCATAAATACTAATTTTCAAGATTACTATTAGTTAAGAATAAAATAATAAAATAATTATTAAATAAACGAAAAAAATAAATAAAAGCAGCATTTTGTTAATTTATACCCATTTCCAGTAGCTATAATTAAAAAGATTTGATGTCAAAAACTTTATTTCTACCATATTAGTTTATCTTGCTCAGTCGGAAATCAGAGTAAGAAAAAAAAAGCTAATTGAATCTGGCATTGTCAATGTCGGTATTGTTGGTATGTTATTAAATGCAAGACCTGCGCACGCGCAAAACAGTGATTGTTATGGCCACAGATTCCAGCAACCGGTTACGCAATCCCTCTTGTAATATTATTCCTTTAAAACATATAGGTATTGTAATAAATATTCACCTTATTTTTTTAATTATTTTTGCAAGTCTTTTTTAAGATCAAAAAATATTCTGTATTATTTAACGTTTCTTATTATGTCTTGATATTAATACTGTATACCTAGATTTTGTTTAATTAAAATCTTGTTATAAATGTTAATGCAACCAGTCGTAAGTCTCAGTTTGTACAACACTACAAAAGAGATTTATAAAAAAAAAACATGGACATCAAAAAAAGTATATAAATAAAAAAAGTATATAAATAAGCCGATTCGGGATTCGAAAGAGAGGCACAGATATGAAAACGAGAACTCTGAGAAACCATTTTGAAAATTTAAAAGCTTAATATGCTTATAGATATTTTTAACAATAGACAACTATTGTAATAGGTTCAATGGAGCGTTTCTGGTGGTAGAGTGTAGCTAGTGGTAGTGGTGTGGTATGGCGACGTGTGAGCTGACAGCAACGCATTCCTCTGTTCACCTTGATTGTTATTCAGACCGCAGCGTTCCAACCGAACTCGCAAAAAAGACAATGACTCTGTATCTTATACGTCCTAAACGTTCCATCAATGTATTGATGCGATTCGTCTGACGTCCCCTTAAATAATGGCTTTCTGTTTTTGAGGGATTTGATGGCGAATATTTTTTACTTACCCTGTATCAAGATTCAAATAAGAACGCGTTCGGGTATTTTATTTGGGTATTGTTTGAATTTCGTAAACTATGTCTCCAGACTCCAACAGCTAATGTTACTGTGACAAAAAATTGATAGCTCCTCTATAGTCTTCTTAATCGGAATGATAAATTTATTATTTTTTTATGCTTGTGTGTTTAAAATAAGGCATTGTTGGATTGTAAGTCTGTTTAGTCTTACGGTAACACTAACAAGAGGATCAAACTCGTGTCTCAAATTCCTTCTTAATGTATACACGAGTCATGTTCAGAAATACCGTTAGTTTTTATGTCAATCGCCAGGAATTTTGGCGCATAGTAAGACAGCACAGTACACAGCACAGCATAGTAAGCACAGATATAATAAAAGATTATATGTTTCATCTTAGAATATAACCTATGTAAGTATTTTTAATGTATTTCTTCATAAACAGATAAAACTATAAAACATGTGAATTGGAAATTTACATAACTTTTCGGAACAGTATACGAAGTTAATGCAATTATTGGATAAACAATAATATATGAAAATAATTATTAAAATTATCGTGCATTTATCAAAAATGAAAAACTGTAAAAAAACGTTCATACCTACATAAAGTCTTATCATCCATCTGATAAATAGTTATCTTTTAATTAGGAACAAAGATATCAATCGATACAAATGAAGAAATAGAATGATATATATTTTTGTTATAATATTTATACAGTGGAGTCTCATACAAATTGTACCATGTGCTGTGGACTGAGGACTGTGGACCCGCAGGTTTTTGAATTTGGAATCTCAAGAGTGACTTCGTTTGGATTGTTTGAATTATATTACCTAATTATATATGAAGTTGCTGTTCTTTTACGTACTCGCAAATTTGAAGAAGGTAAAATTTCTCAAGACATTCCGTAAAACATTTTAATTTTTAATAGGTACTAAGATTGTTTATAGTTAGTTATTATCATCCTTGTTTTTGAGAAGCAAAATATAAAAAAAGGTTAAACAAATTAAAAATAAAATAAAATAAGATTTAGATTTTTTGAAATATACCTTTTAAAATACGTTTTGAAATGTACATTTTATTTGTTTTATGATGTTCCATATTTAAAATAGGGAACCCTGGTGGGGTCATTTACTTGATTGGCGTTCACTGGTCTTACTCACGTACGTGCGCCGGCGCAAATTATTCATAACGTCATACTCAAGATCCCTCTACAGATATGCGTCTTTTTGATCAAGCCGCCAGTGTACCATGACCCCGCTTAGTGTACGACTATTTGAGTTTCACAGTTCCTCATTCTGGTTGGTAAAATACGCAGGTCGAGTGTTAAGTTTATAAGATTAGAGTAGAATAATGGATCTCGTAGAACGATTGTAATTGAAGTCGTCGGTACGTTAACTGAATTGGAAATATAACTATCAATTAGATGGTTAATATAATGTGCTATAATTATTGAATTTTTATTATTAGTAAGTAAAGCTTTCATTTACATAACCTTTTAAGAAGATATGTCTGAAAGATTATTTAAATTACTGATATGGGAACATTTTAAAAACAAAAGAGTGTTCACATTATTTGTATCTCGTTTATAAAAATATGGAAATATTACAAAGGATAAATGAAGCCGACGGAGGATTTCCTGAGAGTATTCCCAGGCGAGTGCTATCGCGGCATCGCACGCGCATCCCGCCGTACTCACTTCGTTAAACTAAACTTATTTATATAAAAACTGTTTGCATGATTCCAAAAATAGTATTCCGTAGTGATAAAGAAGAATGGAAAAAATATAACTTCGTTTTTTAGTTTTTTGTTATGTTTATAATAAAGATATATATTGAATTCCATCATAACGCTATGTTATTCGATCAAGACAACAGTTGCAAACTTGTCATGCGGGGGCGACATGGCCCGAATGTCAGCGCGCGCGCATATTAGCTCGTAGGGCATTCTCACGTCGAGTTAGCGCGAACCGCACCGTTAATCAATCGCGGACCGTGGGAGAGGCAGAAGCCACGTGCGACACCTCCCCGCCCTCCTCCAAACGCCCCTCACACGATCACGCATCTTCTGACCTCATTAAATGCATATGAGGAATATTTAAACTTTGCCAAAAACTTGACAAGCGTTATATTGACAGACGAAAAAATAATATCTTCGAAGTCGAAAGCGCATTCTGCGCAGGCGCGAAATACGAAACAATGGCGGTTTATAATACAATGAGTGCGACCTGAAATACATAACATCAGCGACATTCCCGTCACGACCGCTTACCTTTTTCGACTATTTTGTTCGTGGTGCGGCGTAGGAGAGGAAGCCGATCACGAGGTGACCTCGCCTTATTAATAACGTGGTTTGAATATTCTGCTCTGGAATAACTTCATCTTCGGCTATTCCTTTACACCCACATTTACGATAAGACCTTACCTGAAGCATTTTCGACTTTAATATTCAAGAAGGCTTCTTATCGCATCTCCAACATAATAGATGTTGTCGTGATCGCATAATCAAACCTTTGGATTAATTCTGAGACTAATGCTGATCGCAATTCAGCGTGACAGCGCTGGACACGACCGCGGCCGTGGCCCGCACATCCTAGCCTAATTGTCGCGGTCACAAACGTTTAGCATACATTACAATGGAAATCAGCCACACCACCGACGTCTTACTTCAAACGACCAAGAATGTAAACAACGTATGTCAAAACAAACCTTCAGCTGTACGTCCATGGTTTACTTCAGCTTGACAAGCTAGTTTTGGAGATAGATCCTTATTTTAGCATGCAGGCGGATTAAGCATCTGCAAGATATAGGCAAATTGTCTAATTAGTGATGGTCAACAGAAGCCGCGTGTTGTTTTAATAAGAACTGCCTATGCAAATAGGTATTCCAAGCAATTGTTTGTTATGTTGGAGAAATAGGTAATTTATATGAGAATATTGTAGTCAAATCAATAATGGTAGCGTATATTGCCATTGTGGTTACACGAACACATTATTGTGGTTTCCGAAGGACTGATGGGACCATTAAAAAAACAAACTGTTAGTTTATTTTATTGTTTCAACGAACAGTTTCTCGGTTACCTTTTCTACCTTATTATGACAAATAATAAAACAATGTTATATTAAACTTTTGGGAATCTTTCGAAAACTGCCAAAAATAGTTAAACGTTAATAATTTTCTAATCTCTCTTTATGTATGATAAATATAGATATTATAATTTAGATAGTTGAAATTCGTATTATATATCTAGATCTAGTTCAACAACACAGTACTACAGGCAGATGGGCAGTGCACAAC
Organism: Napeogenes inachia; assembly: GCA_959347355.1. Taxonomy (NCBI): domain Eukaryota; kingdom Metazoa; phylum Arthropoda; class Insecta; order Lepidoptera; family Nymphalidae; genus Napeogenes; species Napeogenes inachia. The sequence goes on from OY365792.1 coordinate 14,169,552, forward strand.
TTTATTTCGAAGCTTATGTAGATTTAAGACATTTTTGAAAAACCAAATACATATATCTTAATATTCAAAATATTTCTATACTTTTATATAAATATACAATGAAATTTGCTATTTCGCTAATCGGTAATCAAATTAAACGTAATTAAAAACCAATTGAGCTACCGTATCGCTATGTATCTAAACGGTAGGTAGTTCAATTGGTTTGAGCGACGGGACGGTTACCCAGAGGTCGCGGGTTCGAATCCCTGCCCGTATCGGTTTATTTTTCATTTAATATTTGTAGATATTTTTCAAACATTATTTCTATTCTGTTAAAAGATATCTTAAAATGCCCTTAGTATAGTATCGTAATAGCTTCATGTCATAACCTTCTAAAATAGTTTTAACAACTAAAAAGCGACAAAAAAATGACGCATTCGAAAAAGGCTTAAAAATGATAAGCATTGCTTCCGATGGAACAACTTTTAGCTGATTTTGGAAAGTTTTGTGGGAACGGTGGTACCACCGGCGTCACGCAGTAGAACTACCCTTATCACCGGAAATGTACTATACCTTCACCGGGACATGTCCGTGAGACGTGCGCTGACTGCGGACATGTTCGTGACTATTCGTTTTTTGTTGCTTCCTCTCAATGAACTGTCTAATTCGTATATTAATGTCATTTATACTACTATGTAATCTGTAGGGTCTGTATATACATTTTTTGCCATTTTTTTTATGAATATTTGTTCATAGTTCACTGACCACATTTGCTTTTTATTAACGTTAATATTTTCCTGTTTTTTTTTATTATCAGTATATCTTTCTGTAGCTTTAAAAGGGCTTAACCAATGTTCATATATTTTTTTAGTATATGAGCTCAAATTTACAACACTATAACAAACTGAAGTTGGAGAAAAAATATGAGATTGAATATTTATTACTTCTAAAATAGATACCACAAACTATTAGTATTTATTTATATACTATTTATATATAAATGTCTGAGTATTTCTTTAATTTTTTTAGATAACATTTAATTAATAATGATGTTTTGCATATACAAGAGTTTTTTTTTGTATATAATCTTTTTAGGTATGTTTATGGATTTTACTTTTATGAGTAGTTAGAAATTTTGTAATAAAAGATTTTTTATAGTCTAAAATACAAGGAAAAAAATCCAAATAATAAGTTTGGGTTAGTTTCTTAACTTGTGTCTACTGCTATTAACAGTCAATAAAAATGTATTCATTTAAAATTTTTTAACATGTGTAAGGATTTTTTCAAACATAAATCAATTAATATTTTTATTTAGTAGTAACGTTTTAGGAAATGGTCCTTGAAGGTTGCACGGTGACTCCATGAACATTATTTGCCTGCTCCTGCGCAGCATTTATTTTTGCGTTAAATTTATTAATTAAGATACTCTCATTGATTTCAAAAATAGATTTGATTATATTACATTTGCGAATTTTGCATTATTTTGGTCATTATGTTATAATATTTTTTTTGTGAATTCTTGAAATACATTTAACATTGTTTCTTCACTAACAAAGATTGTTAATTAGTGCGGTGCTATTACAATAATATTAGGTAGTTTAAAATATTATTAGATAAAAGGTTTTTTGTAGTTTAAAATTTTCTTGTAAAAGCTATTTTATAATGTAAAAGAACATAATTCTTGCTAATACGTTGGTAAAAAATTTACAGTATCATAATAAACAACTTTGTGTATAGATACTATTGTATTTTCTTAGATTTTCGATGTAACATACATTCGAATAAAACAAGAAAAAAAAACAACTTTAACGGATCTAACTCATGTTAGATCCGTTAAATATTTATATTACTTATATTTTACATTAAAACTTTAACGTTAATTGTAGATTTATGTAAAGATTTTTTTTCAGTGTTTGGAAAAGTAAGAAGTATTTATTAAAATTAATATCATTAAAAATACAATGATCAAAATTTATGATTTGTGTAGCGCAATATACGCAAGCACGTAGATATGGTTTCCTGCGACGTGTCTCTCATAGAGACAGTCAGTGAGGGAAGTCATCACGAACATGAAGATGATAACTAAAGCTTGCTAAAAACTAAATCAGTTCTTAAAACGAAAGATTATTGGTACCATACTGTTACTTACTTACTATCTCGTTACTCGTAATTGTACTAACGCTGCAATTAAGGTATTATAGGAAGTTGCATAAAGAGTTTTGATATTTGTGATATGTTTTTGAACATCATTTTTCTGTTATTTTATTGCACATAATAGAGTACGTACATACTAGAGACTTCATAAAACTTTTTAATAATAACATCAAACTAATGTTGGCAAATTATTCAAACTGTTTGTAAATGTTAAGCGTATTAAATTAATTTATTATAATGTAACAATGTAACTCCTATATGGTAAGGCTTTGATTATTATATTATTAATATACCATATATGTAGACAAAAGATATATAATTAAATAAAGATCTTAGGCTATATTGACATAAGTGAGGTATGCGTTTCTAGTATTTTAAGTGAATTATTTTATTTATGACTTTGAGAATAAAAGAAGACATGACATACTAATTATAAAACATTTTGCAAAAAAAACTATATCCTGTACAAGGAATGGCTTCTCGCAAATGCTATTATAATCCAGCTTTTTTCAGAATATATAATAAGATCAGATAATTATTGGTCAATTAATAAACAATAATTAATACTATTTACTCGTGCACAAGCATCCATATATTGATGTTAACGGTTGTTGTAGGAACATCTTTTGACATTAAAAATGTAACTATAGACGAAATGTTTTTCTCGCCACCTGGATATTAGCATTGTATTGAGATGACTTGTAAACGACACGGGCCACCAGACATCAACAAAAAAGATACGATTGTGAAGGCAAATTAATGAATTATTTAACGTATAAACTTATGTGTGTAGCATTTCTGTAACAATGGGTGTTTATGCAGATACATGGACAGTAATAACTGGTGTAGTTGAAAGCTATTTACCCACAAGTTGATAGTGAATTAATTATTTCCTATACCTTTAGAAAAAAGGTTAATAAATCGAGTACGTAGTATTTTTTTTTATTTTATCGAGTACCTACTACACTTACTACCTATACTTGCAGTAACCGTGTTCACGAGAAGAGATCAAGGTAAGTCTTTACAGGTAGGTTAAATTTAACAAAAAAATAATCCGTAAGAATAGTTTTATTACAAATCCAGTAGAATTAATGTACATTATATATAAGAACAAAAACAATTCTGATATTCTTAAAATCACATCGAGAGAAAACTTATACTTTTAAATTTGATTTAAACTCATTATAATTTATGATCAAGAAACGAGAAGTCCCAGGTAGTATTTAACGAAAATTTATTTTAAATTATTCTTATTTTATTATCATTTATAACCTGGACATTATGAAGTGTGAACAGTAGCTTATCTGTTAGCAATTGTAATAAATTTAAATAAATACATGATGATGTCTCCTTCGGCAGTCGCCCTCATTATTATGGATCTAAACACGCCGAAAATAAGGTAATTTAAATGAAAATGCACTTTATTATTTGTAATCTAGGGTTTATTTTTATGCAAGATGTACGGTTATGGGTGATAGATCTTGGACCTTAGGTGTGAGCATTGATTGACGCGTTCATCGCATCTGAATAATATGGTACGGACGAAATGATTTGATGAATAACATGAATATTTTTACCTAATTTCTATATATATAAATGCAATTAAATATTAACACCAGTTGTATAAGCGATGACGTGTGGCCGTGGTTTCTTTACAATTCAAATAATAAGGATTGGAGAAGTTATCATCCGGTCGTTCTCATCCCAATTAGTACACCGATCTGAAGGATGGTATTTATTATTATTTTTGAACCTTTTCTTACCTTAAGGAGGGTCCTCCTATTCTAAACCGTGATCAAGCATTGACCGTCATCAAGGATTTTACAATGAACTTTTTTATTGAGAAAAACTTGATTAGTAAGAAAAGTACGAAGCATGAATATTGTATTTGACTGGAGGATTAACTAAATATTTGCACAACCAGAAATAGTCACGACCTTGGCGGCCAAGGATTTCTCCGACAAAGAATAGCCAAGTCGCAACTACTTGGTGATTCCAAGCCGTGGACATTCCACGAGTTATTACCGAGAGTGTCGATTGTGATTCCACGGGCGCACTTGGCCGCTGCGCATACGCAAGCAGGACGCAGTGTTAGAAAACGCGCTACGTGCTACGTTTTACTTGGCAACAGCACTGACCAATCGTATGTAAAGATATAATCAAACCAAATGAGGTCTTAACTGTTCATCCACTACCCTATCTTATGTACCACATAGATAAAAAAGAACGTTTCCTCATAGTGTTGAATAACTAATGATGTTATAAATGTTTTTCTTTCATACCAAATATATTTCTTTGATATAAGATGTTCATCAAAGAGTACGCGTTTTTTATATAAATAGGTAGACGACCAAGATTATTTCTAATAATTGGATCATAATTTATATTTTTATTATCAAAATTAAACTACAACAATAAAGAAGTACTTATCCATAGATTTTACAAAATCCTACACAGCGATATCCAAAAATGAGATAAAATTTAGGATTACAACAGTAGAAATACATCAAAAAACACGGAAGGATACATTTTATGAATTAAAAGCTTTATCATTGCAAGTATTAATCGGCTTTAGTTATTTCATCCTTCATATTATAATAGGAGGTGTTTAGCTGGCTCTGTCAATCTGTATGCGGCTGGTCTCTGTCATTGCTATGACCATCACGTTAAGCCCATAAGACTATTATTTCCTTTTATACTATCAAGAATACATTGTTCAACGGAGAAATGGTTAAAAATAGACGAGTTTCCACAAATCACTGTTAAATTTATATTTCAAACTTGAAAGTTCCTTTGTAAGTATTAAGTAGGTACTAGTAACTATCGGTTTTTAATTCAGAAAATATTTATTATTGACACAAATTTAACTTTTACTTATTAATATCAAATTAAAACTGTCCTATGGACTACAACGCGTTGCAGTTTAAATTATTTTTCAGTGAGGTTGATAAGAAAAGATTTTGAATATCATCGAAGATTGTTTTGAGAGCAGTAGAATTTTAAATTTGTGTTTTACGTAGTGTATCTAATATTTGATGTCTTAAATGTTAGACAGTAGATACGCGACGTCGTCATGCGCACGCGCAGGTCACGTTGTTATCAACAACGCATCGCCGCTGGCGCCGCCTCAGACTCACATGCAAATCGGAGTTAACGCCACGTGCAAGCTTTCTGTTTGCCTTCTATTGTAAAATGTTGAATTCTTCTATATATTTTTAACTTGATGAAGGATATTGATATGGACCACGTAATTTAGTTTCTGCGTTTGTTTAATGGTTTTTATTTCTCAGTATAACCAAGTTGCAACAAATCGTACTAATAAAATGTTTATTTTATTACTCTATTATGTATGACATCATGTTTTATATATTTTTGTACCAAGTATTCAGATTATAAGAATGGTATATGTCCAATATGAGACCATTTAATTAGATGTTTAGTTTAGTTCTTTTAGTTTAAAACAGAGGGTGCTGAAATCAAAAAGCTAAAATGTTTATCTTTTTGTTATTGTGTTGGGAAATTAAAAAAACTTTATAGTTTAATTGTCATTTAAAAAAAAGTAAAGTATTTCCCTTCTTATGTCGTTTATCTAATTTTAAATATGGAAAGGTTATTTTCTGCGGTGACTTTACTACTAGTGTGGGTTTCTTACCGTTTTTTATTAAATATCGTTTATACCAATATAATAAGTAGGTAGTTGTTTGTTGAAACGCACAAATCTCCGGCATTTTGGATCGGAGTTGAAAAATATTTTTGTAATCGGTAGCATATTTACCCAAGTAGTAATAGCACACAAGTTTTAATATATGCAAATAAAACAATAATTTTTAAAATTTCCTAATGTATTTTTTTTTTCTTATTCATTTGGACGAAGCATATGAGGTATGAAATATGCAGTTTTTTTCTGCCATTTCCCTTAAAAACCGAAAATTTACAAATTAAAAGATAGAACAGAGACATATTTTGGTTCAATTGAAGATGTTGCACAGGACCTTAAATGTCCAGGTGAAGATCGGTAGTAATACTCGAGTTACGTCCCTAAAATCTAAAATTGCAGATTCCTTATACTGATTGATTTGTATGACCGCCCCGTAGGTCGAGTGTCGAGTTAGCGCAGACACCTAACGTATCACGGCGCAATGGGGCTCGGGTTCGATTCCCGGCAGAGACAGGCATTTATGTGATGATTATAGATGTCTGTGTTTCTGGGTTTGGTCGTTTATTAAACAAATTCTCAATATTTATATGTGTATTTCTATGTATTTGTATCGTTGTCTACCACCCTTAACACAAGCAAATAATTTGCTTACTTAGGGGTTAGATCAATGGGTGTAATTTGTCCCGATAATAATATCGGGACTAAATTATAATAATATTATTATGGTGATGAGTAAAGAATGCCTATAGTTATTTGTATAGAAACTGTATAGTTATTACAATGAATAATATAGTTTATTTTGCTTAAAAAGTACAGCTATTACAGTTAATTCAAGATATTAATAAATATTCGATTGCCTCACCTATATAAGGCCAGGTGGGATGGTCTACCGGCCGCCATCATCTGGTGTATTGAATGTTTTGTAAAATAAAACAACAGAAACCATAATTATTTTAATAAACTCAACCTGCCGTCATTATGTCTAGATGCAATGAATTATTATTTACGGATAGACTTGATACATATATAATGTCGTATATATTACCTCTCTACTTGTATAAAGTGTTGTTATATAAGGCTTCAGATAAATGGTGTTAAGAAATAATATTTTTTTTAATTTGAAAAAAAAAAGTTTTTTTTTTACGGTGAACTAGCAAATATATTACATATATAGTTCATTCACTTTTCAGAAGATCCAAGCTTTGATATTATATGTTTTAGGCAAATGTTTTAGTTGACAAAAATTATTGAATTCTAGTTCATGTTTTAGTTGACAAAAATTATTGAATTCTAAATTATGATTTAGGAATTATACCAGATGTTACCCGCGACTTCGTCCACGTTTTTATTGACAAACAATATTTTTATCATTCTATTTTTTTTATTTCCCGTTAAAAATAATAATAATAAATAGTATTCTATGTTACTTCTTATACCTCCAAAAGTATGTGTACTAAGTTTCATAATGATCGGTTGAGGAGTTTTTGCGAGAAAGCGTAACAAATAAACTTACATTCGCTTTTATAATATTAGTAGGATATTTATTTTTTTATTTAAATGTTGGTATTATTGTTGCTCTTACACCGTGTCTTACACTTATAGCTGTTATTTTAACAGTATTGTTGGAACCCTCTGTTTCATCCAAATAAATAAAGTCCATCCAAATAAAGATCAGACCAGACTGTTGACAGACTCAGTCACATTGCGCTACATTTGGTAACAAATAATTCTAATCAATTAATGTTTAAATAAGTCGGTATAAAAATAAAAGATATACCTACTTCTAAAACTAGAATGTAGAATACATATTCCATAATTATTTTAGCTATTGTAATAAATTTTATATAGCATCACGAAAGAAATAAATTCTTTCTGAATATTGAAGTTATTAAAACAATTAATATGAAGTAATATATAATAAAAGTTCCATGATTCTAAGTAATAATATGCGGTATAGAGAAGAAAAAAGGGATAAATTACATAAAGTTATTTTACTATACTAGCTTTTACCGGCGGTTCTATTTGGAAGGGTGACAAGGAACAGATAATTACTTAAACAACTAATATCTAAGGAAGGAGACAGTTGCACCATAATCGCTATCGCCAAGACATGTCTTGTAGCGCGGTTTTCCCAAGTTTTTTATTTTTAGATATTATTGTAGCTTATTTCATATTCCAGGGCATGATCTATCTCTGAGTAAAATTTTATATAGAGTTTTATGTCAACAGACAAACATCCCAACTTTCACATTTATAATATTAGCAGGACTTACGTGAGAAAAACCAGTTTTACATTTAATTAAAATTAAAGGTAATACTAGAATAATAATTATGGTTATGCTATAGATTATATTTATAAAACACACACACACACACACACATATGTAAAGGAGTTAATATATATTTTAGTATTCCTTTGTATTCATAATCACCATTAAAATTATATATTTTCCTATGAACGTCTTTAATTTTCACCTAAAGACGTTAATTGGTTATTTTATGTACTACTTATTTCACATACAACGTGTATGTGTGCGTGTTTAAAATACTTTGACTATATTTATTATTTTAATAAACCTACTGATATTTAAATATCAGGTGTGATTTATGATTTAATTTTCATACATAACTTAAAACTCCATTTAAATATAAATATGCATTGCTGTATCTTAGAATATTTTGCTGCCAATCAAACATCAGAGATACAATTATCAACGATTTAATACCAGATAATCGCTTTGATAAGGTTAAACTGTTCAATTAGCTTCCTTAAACCACAGTTCAAATAAAACAATCCTTAAACCCTACTCAGAAGACTTAAAATGGTAAAACCTGGCTCTGATTCGAATACTTTCGATCATGCAAAAGTGATCCTTATTGTAAAGAGATACGGATCAAATCGCATTTTAAGTATATTATGCTTTACAGTGAGACAATTATAGTTCTAATATCAGTAAATCATATCGTGGGTAAGACGGGAGTACAATTTCGCGTGACATGTTCGCAATCAAGCGACTATTAGCCCCCCCCCTCCCTCTGTCACCCCCCCTCACTTCTCCCAACTAGTCGACCTTGGAGTCACAGTATACTTCTAGAAAATTAAAATCATTAGTTTATGAACTAGGGGTCGGTTTTTCAATCCTCGGATAATTTTTATCTAAGGGTTAACTTTTTTATTTTGGGAGTAATTTTTTGAGAGGAGGAAAGTTCTAAGTATTAAAATAATTCGGAGGTTAAATTTATCTTTTGTGTTGCATAATATGATTACTTAAAACCTGATAGTGGATTTATTTTTTTTGTATTATTAAAGGCATTTATGACTAACTAAACACTTCTCAAATCCTGAACGAGGGATAACATTAATTAAATTGATTTTAAAACATGCAGGTTTATTAAAAATACTTTTCCTTAACACTCAGATTTGTTTAGATATTTATTTAAAAAAAAAATCTTATTACACCTAGGCAGCTCAAGCAAGAACAGACATACATTCTGATATATATCCCAACAAAGAACTTACAAGTTATTAAACTTTACTATCAGATTAGTATTATATTTCTTCCATAATATTAATCTTCCTGACCACAACTAATTACGAGAACACAATCTTAATTCGGGTTTCAGAGCGAGATTGAAAGTGGCTGTAGAGCCGGGAGCCGCTCAACTACCGACTCTACCGAGCTTTCCCGCCCACTAATTATATTATGATATAAACTCTTTTAACATTCCACAGTTATATAAAAAAGACCTAACTACATATAAACTTAAACACACAAATTACAACCATATCATAATGATCGTAAGTTGAATTTTGATTAACGTATATTAAAATACATTTGACATCGCAAAGTTCACAAACAGAAGCCTGAGGGTAAGGATTCTTTAAAATAATCAAGTCGAACAAGTTTGTGTACTTATTAATGGGATTCTTTGATTATTATAATATTGTTCTTGCAAGCTTTCGATTATTATATGAGATCAATAAACCATGGCTCTATATTACATTTTTATTTTATTATATTTAATGTTTTTTTTTTATTGTTTTGCCATAATTGGGTCCATGGTAATACAAGTCACGTGAAATATTACTGAGTCCTCTATTTTGATATATATAGTTCAGAGTAAGAGTTAAAGTAAAAAAAATGTAGAGTTGTTTGAAAATATCAATAAACATATATAGCCATGTTAAGTTTATTTCAATTTATATAAATATAAAATAATATGGTAACTCAGTTGGTAGAGCGACGGGACGGTTTTCCAGTAGTCGCGGGTTCGTATCCCTGCCCGTATCGGTTTATTTTTCATTCTACGGTTTTCATTCATCGGTTTATTCTTATATAAATTGAATGAAGAGTTGATTTCAACTATTGTTACTGCAATGGGTTTTATCTGTGAGTATGAGAAAACCTCCTATAAGTTTATCTACTTTGGACATTGATTGGTCTAATAGGTTTTGGGAATAATATTATTCAAAATGATTTACTTTAATCACTTAGAAAAGTAACACTTTCTTAAATTTTAAACGAATATGGAATAAAAAATCTTCTTGAATAGGAAAAGGTTTTAGGTTTTTTTCGAATATATTATTTTGCAATACATAAAACATCTAATGTGTGACGTCTTTGGATACTATTTATCATTTATTTACCATTACTTCTACTTTGCCAACACGAAAAAATACTATTCCTTTTAAAAACTTAATAACCAATCATGTTCTGTAATGGACATTGAGCGAGCAGGAAGGATGCAGACTTATAACATCCTTCAAAGTTCTTATTATCAATAAACTTATTAGACATAAAAGAAGCTTAGCATTGAAAACAATAATTATATATCATTAGTTTTTTCAATAGATTTGATTGTTCTCGAGTTGTATTACCCCATTAATATAGAGGTCCTTTGTGCTCTATATGTCACTTTTACAATTTTAGGTTTCGTCGTCAATTATAGAATACAAATTCAAAGTTTTACCAAAATTAATTAAAAGATCTTCACAAAAGTAGATACCTGTATATATATACACATATGTGTATGACACAACTTATCATTTCATTTCGAAGCAATTGCCTTCTCACTAAGTCGATTAGTTTTAATCTCCCAAACGACTGCGATATTATTTGTCGGTCTCTATAATGTAATTTGTGCCAAAATTATTGTCCCGCCCCAATGTTAATGAGTCAATTACTTACCATACATACCTGATATTAAATATCTATACTTGATACAACAGACTTGGAAGCTTTTACTACGCATAATACAATTAATTTTAGACTCTTATTTGGCTGTCAAAGAACAGTATCTAACTGGAATTAGGACTTTTTATTATAGTTTTATTCAAGCAACATGTGCAAACTAGTTTTATCTGCATCTATTTTTTTTGCTGACGATCTAGTAAAGCAGTAAAATCTTCAAATATAAATGTATTTTATGGAGCTTTCAGCCGTCGGCGATTTTCTGTTTAAGCAAAACTATTAGAAAAATTGATTAAATTACTTACAGTAACGAGAACCGCATTATAAGTTATAGCATTTTTTTGGGACTTTAAGGATTTTCAAGGTTAAAAATATTTTAATGATATATATGATTTTTATACCAATAAGGTTCTTTTAAGTTCACTTCTTCAAGAAGCATATAAATAAAATAGATATCACAATGAATCCTCCAACTGGCTAGGAGCAGTTTTCTAAATACATTTTTAATTAATTAAGCAATTTTTTTTATTTATAGTGTAATATATAATATAATAATAATTATATCACAAGAGAAATTACACACATTGATCTAACCCCTAAGCAAATTTTTTGCTTGTGCTAAGGGTGTTGAACAACGATACAAATACATAGGAATACACATATAAATACTGCGAATATATTTAATAAACTAACAGATCCTATGCTCATCACATACATGTCTGTCCCTGCTGGGGATCGAACCCGAGCCCCATTAGCGACGCAATAGTTTAGGCGTATGCTAACCCCTCGACTCACGGAGCGGTTATTTGTATTTATTTGTAGGTAGTTATTAGTAGTAAAACTAGATCTTGGATTACTATTTATCTATTCTGGAAGTAGATATTTTGAATATTCTACAAAAATATAGAGTGAGAGCCATAGATAACACTAAGATTATCAGTTTATTCATTGTTTTGTATGAAAATATTTAGTAGAATTCATGATCTAGTATTATTTGTCTAATTTGATTCACATAAGAATGAACTACTGTTGTTTTAAAATATTGTTGTTGTTTTATTATGTGCATATATTTTACCGTAATATATCATGATGTTAATAGGCTCCAATCAATATTAGCAATAAACATATAAAAATAAACGTTACAATGAAATTAATGGACTATAGAAGTGTTGTCTATGACCGCAGGTAAGTAGGTTCTGATCGGACTGTGGCAATGGCATAATCATATTATTTCCTCCAATATATTTTTACCACAAATTGTTAGTTCAGATATTAATTTACTTAATATTTCTTACCTTAAAAAATAGCATGGTCTCTTATACTTTTTTTCTAAATTAATACGAGATTAGAGTGTTCAAACAAAAAACAATAATGCTATATATATATAGTATTAAAATATCAGTAGAAAATTGGAACATTATAAATCAATAATGAATACTCCAAATGTTTTATATAACTCAAAGAGAAGACTACACAATGGTATTTTCTTATTTAAATTACTTGAATATGTATTTAATTATACATTGTATAATGATTACGTAATGGTTTATGCTGAATCATTATCATAATAATAATTAAATTATAGAAGTTAATTAAAATATTGCTTTCAATAAAAATGTCTTTGATTTAAAATTATTTATGTTATAATATTTAAAATTGTATATAAATATGCTTATGCATTTTAAGCTTATCTATTATAAAAAATGCATGAATGCATGCTTATCTTTTATTAAAAAATGTAGCAACAGCAACTCAAACCTGAAGAATTTTCATTTAATGTTTATTAAGATTTTTGTCTATTAAGGATTTTTTGTCATAAGACGAATAGTTTCGAGGATAAACGCTCACATATAAACTCACCAACTTATATCAGGCTCTTTATAATATTATGGGTTTTGTTTAGTATTTCCCGTTTATTTATTTTTAATAATAATATATATTTTTAATGGTGTCTTTATAGAATATTAGTATATCATTTAACAAAATCAACAAAGGTGGTTATTATTATATCTAAAAAATAATACAAGATTTGTAAAAAAGATCTTAGAAATCAGTAAATAAAACAAAAATTTGTAATTAAATAAAAATTACCGTTATTTTATTAATTAATTATTTGAAGTATGTTTCTTCAAGCACGTTTCTGTTATACACTTTCAATTTTCAATATCTATAATTCATATATCATACGTTCAATGACTTTTAATATTTGTACTTAAAAATGCAAAATACAATGGTAAAGTAATTGAGTGATTTATTATACAAATTAATATAGTTTGTTCAGTCAGAGCACGTTCAGTAACCGTTAAAGATACATAAATTATAATATCAATAATTGAAATATTGTCAAACAATTAAACTTATTGTTGTATTATTTAATTATTTTTAAAGCTTGATAACAAGTATTGACATGATTGATGGTGTAAATCATTGAAGGTTTGGCAGAAAAATATACATTATATAAACCATTTTGTTTACAATTTATATAATATAATATTAGTAACGCTTAGTCATGCTTTAGAACATAATTTTGGCCGCGAGCGCTGGCGGTTCCTAAATTGATTTCTCGCAATATAGTATACTCATAATAATTGTAAAACTCAAAAAATAATAAAAATGTCGGATTTTTTAAATACTTTTTGACAAATACAAAATATGACTGTTAGGATTATCTCAGTATTTTAGAATTTCTATTATTATTATCAGTATTTTAGTATTTTAGAAGTTAGGATTATCTCTGTCTAACGATCGTGGGTTCGACTCCTACAGTGGGCAGTTTTACTGTGTTTTCCATATATATATTGTTTGTTTCGTATATATTTTTTGTAACGTCTTATAATGTACGTAGCTGGGTAGTTTAATCTAAAAGTTGAGAATAAAAATAAACTTAATTGGTTGAGAGTATATGAACAAGAATCTAATAATACAATTTTCTTAACTCTTACAATGTCAATATTATATAAGGAATTGTGTATAATTTTTTTCTAACAAAAGTTTCACACTTCACATTCTGCTTGCTTCTGTAAATATATTTAATTAAAATAAAAACCACCCATAAAATAATAAATTCTTTATACATTTCATTCACAATATTAACAGTAATACGGGTTGTAATAAACAAATAATACAACCCTTAAACAAAATTACATAATATTTGTTTTTACCACGAAGTATGTTTTGGGATAGAATTTTAAATCTTGTATTCGAGCACATATTGTCAATTGTAAAAAAATGTATATTAATGTCAGAGCTCAGGAGTGCTTGCACGTGGGTTTTTGTCCGTCTGTCCCAAGCATTAATACCGAAAACATTTCGGGTCCCATTTGAAAGTCAATTGGGAAGTTTTTCCATGAGACCTCTGAGGTCACATAATTTTACGTATTTCGTATGTTAAGATAAACGATCACGTCAAAAGTGATTTTATGAAGTTTAATCGAATTATTTATTGTTTCCTGTTATTTATTTTTTTATACTTTTGCTAACATATCATGAATTAATAAATAAAAAGGTATAAATATGTAGATATTTCAGACCACATGTAGAAACTGTTTATCAAAAGGTGACATTGATGGTCACAGCTGTAAGAGAGTAGTGTGTCCATAATAGTTAAGCATAATTCGCTTTTTTTAATAAACTGTTCATTGTATATATTAAATGAAACATAATTTAAATTCAATAAATAATGAATTAATAAGCTTCATCTGTTTGGCAATACATTTTTTAGCAACTAAAACTTTAGTAGATTTAGTAGGTACCGCTCTTTAATTTATTTTATTATATTTATGAATAATATATTATATTCTATAGATAATTTAATTTAGATTCATAGTACCCACAGTTATTTTTATGGTTGGAGGTAAATTTTTTTTATTGTCTACGATGATGACTTGTTTATATTTCCAAATGTATTCATAAAAAAACTTAACTGAAATATAAATAATTAATGATATACTTATAAATATGTTTCATTAATCTTATCCTTTTATAATCTCCAAATAGACGTCCTTTAAAAGTTACTTTTTATTCAATAGTACTTCAGATGTATTAAATATATTAATAATTTTAAAATATAACAAAAAATGGAGAAAATTGTTCATCGTTGTAATACGAATATATAAATATAAATAAAGTCGTTGATATCTTCTTTATTATTTTAAGATATCCAATATTTATTTCAATATTAACAATATAAGATAATTAAGTATAAGTGCATACATATTTATTATTTAAACAGTACAAAGACTGATTGTTTCCCTTTATAATATGTAATGCATATAAATATCAATTGAAAAAACAAATTAAAAACTAAGCTTGATATTCTATTATATTTATATCTTTTCAAAAGATCAAGACCATATCTGAATAGATTGTAAAAATAAAACAAACATAAAATTGAAAGCAAGTAATCTTATTTCGCCCTAAAATATTGTTTAGTAATTTTAATAATAAAAATTAATATTTTAATAATATACCTAAGTGTAGCTAAACGTCTTGTAAGGTGATGTTATCGCAGACGTAACTAATCGATTCGACGCGGGCGCAGGAAATTGAATACGTTTACGCAACATACAGCCAGCTAAGACCGTCTTACATAATTATAGATTTTACTCACTTTTATTGCATTTCTTTTAGAAGAACTGCTATATATTATAAAATAATTACATTATTATATCTATAACTGGAGCATATTACTATGTTAACTAAATTATATTTTAAGTATTGGAATATTTTTTTAATTCAAATACTGTATTAGATCAATAGTAAAGATTAAGAATAATAACTTCTTATAAGTCTATTTTTTGGTTTTTTTTTTAATATAGTTATTTGAAAATAATATCATGTATATACTTTTGTATAAAATTTCTATACATGTGGAGTGTTTTATAATGTTAACTATTTAATTTGTCTTATTTCGTGTAAGGACAATAACATTGTACGACCTAAGGATTTTATAAATTCCTTTAGATATTATTTAGAATAATTTTAGATATTATTTACAATCATTATAAATATTATGATATTTGAATTATTTGAATATTATTTGAATAAATAATGTTTTATTAAAAAAGAAACAATAATATAATAAGTAATTGTAAAATATTTCAAGCTCAGCAATTTTCAATAGTCTTTTATGTAGATTCTGTTTGTTTTTTGCTATTTGTGTTCGTACCCTTAACAAGACCCTCTTTTTACATAAACTAATATTCAAACAAACAGTAGTCTAATAAGAATCAATTACAGAGTATTAAAAAGTAGTTTAATACTATTTTATTAGATTTTATTTTATGTTAGAACTACTATTACAAAAATGTTTTGATTCTTTAATTTTGCGAATTGTCCATTATGCATTATTTTATTTCTCTATTTATATTCAATTATATTCTGCATACATTAAAAAGCATACGTAATTTTTATAAAAAACCAATAATAATTTTATTTCTATTTGACTGTAGTGTAGTAAGAAAAAGAAGAAACAGTTTTTATAATACCCTTATCTTTTTTAGTGTACGTTGTACCTATATTGTTTTTTTATTAATTAAATTAAGAAAACAAATAAATTCAAAACTGAAATTCTGTAAGTTAGCCTTAATGGTTGGTAGAGTGTGATGTAGTTTTGCTACGCGACGCTAGATGGCAGGATTAAACAGATTGGTTTTGCTTGCAATTTTATTTTCTTAATCGTAAAATATTAGAATAATATTTAAGTTCATTGAGTCATTTAATAATTTAAATTTTGTATTATTATTAAAAAAAATCATTAATATAGTTTTTTTAGGTAATCTCTTGGTTTATTTATTTTTAACTAAATTGTATATGTATACATATACTATCTAGAAAAATAAATAAAAATGTTAAATATTCTCATGTAATGAGGAAAATATATATAAAATATAAGGAAACGATAATATTAGATATTTTGAATATATCTATTCGCTAAGAGATGTCGCTAGTAGCTCCTGTTTAAGCTTAAGAGTATTTGCTAGAACTAAACTGCTAAAGAGTACTGTTACTATTATTCTGTTATTTATTTATATAAATTCTTATAACTAAAATGTACTTTTTAAATTATTTTCAATACATTTAGTAAATAAAAAACCATTAAGATTGCCAAGACTTATAGTAGACAAAAAGAATTAATTATATTTAAAGTTACGTAAAAATATATATATAATTATAAAAATATAAACATTTAGTTTTTGCAAAATGATTTAATGTATTAAGACAACAATAAAAAAATATGTAATTTAATACAACGTTCATAAATATCTTAGATTTATTTTTATAAAATTGTACGGTACTTAAATACCGAATAAAATATAGGTTATGCTTATTTATATCTAGATATAAATAAATATGAATACAATATTAATTGGTGTGGACTTACTATTAATTCATTTCAATATAAAAAGTTGTAGAACATGTGTTAAAAAGATAATAAATTTATATTTGTAAGATTTTGCATAAAATAAAATTGTTTATGAGCTAAGTATTTAATAGTCGACAACTATAATGAATTTTCCAAAAATGAATTATTCATTATTATTTTTATAACTACTTGAGTAATATTCCATTTTAATATATTTTTTCTTTTTATTGCACAATATTTACAATTTCTTAAGTTTGTATTTGTGGCATATATTTATTTCCTGGATCAAATTTTTATTCAGGTAACAAATAAACAAGAATTTAAACAAAATTTAATAAATTATTATTTTTATTTATTTTTGTATCATATTACGATAATATTATAATAAAATAAGTAAATTCACAATAGACAGTATCATTACTGTCAGTAATTTCATACTGAAATAAGGGAAAATCAACATAATACAATTTGTCGCCTTAATGAGTCTTAAATGTGAGCGCCGCGTCCACAGTTACTATCACTGTCGGCTTTACAAGAGTTGAAAAAAATAGAGAGATTGTGTTTGTAAATAATAAGGTGCGAATGATAGAGCGGGGTAGAGCGGGGTATAGCGGGGTAGCGATGTACAGTAGCGACGGCTCGGCTCGGAGTGTGTAGCGACTAGCGACGAGCGTGCGGAGAGCGAGCGGGGTCGCCGGGGGGCGGGGGGGCGGCGCGCAATTACGGCGTCATTAGCGGGCGGCGCTGGGCGGGGCCGCCCCTCTCCGGCGCCGGCGCGCGGCGGACCGATACCGCCTCGAGCCCAGTCCGCTCCGTGCTGCCGCCGCGCACGCACGCGCATGTCGCTCGTTTTTGAATCAAGTGATGTGAGGTGGCCCCCGCCGCTACCGAAGTGTTGCGCGATTGACGCGCTTGTTTCGCGAAAGAGTGCGCCAGGTGAAGGCTCGAGAGCCTTCGAACCGGCAAGACGCCGTCCACCGTGGATCTAAGGTACGGCGCCATGGCGGCGACCACGTATATGCCGGGAGAGCTGGATCTCGGCAGCATCAGCGGGTATCACGCTGCGTCGCCGCGCAGTGCAGAACCTGCTGATATGAAGTACCAGCACCACCTACACGCCAGTGGGTCGCCCTCGCCGGGCGCGCCCGTTGGCCTCAACCCGTGGGCGTCACTGCCGCCGGGCGACCCTTGGTCTATGCACCAACACCACACGCACGTCCATCAGCCCGACGTCAAGCCCCCGGCGGCGCCACATGACCACCGCCACCTGCAGGGCCACGGCTGGCACGCGCCTGTGGTATCCGCTCACTATGGTGCCGTTTCGCCTTACCCGGTGCCCATGCACCAGCACCATATGCTACGGGACGTACAGCCCTCACCACATCCTATGCATCATCATCACGCACTAGAACGCGATCAGCCAGAAGAGGATACGCCCACAAGTGATGACCTAGAAGCCTTCGCAAAACAGTTTAAGCAGCGCCGCATTAAGCTCGGCTTTACGCAGGCCGACGTCGGTCTCGCTTTAGGAACCCTTTATGGCAATGTGTTTTCTCAAACGACGATATGCCGATTTGAGGCTCTACAGCTCAGTTTCAAAAATATGTGTAAATTGAAACCGCTCTTACAAAAATGGCTCGAAGAAGCAGACTCTACAACAGGGAGTCCAACAAGCATTGACAAAATAGCGGCACAGGGTCGCAAACGAAAGAAGCGTACGTCCATCGAAGTGTCAGTGAAGGGTGCACTCGAGCAACATTTCCATAAACAACCGAAACCATCAGCACAAGAGATCACTAGTCTCGCAGATAGTTTACAGCTCGAGAAGGAGGTAGTGAGAGTATGGTTTTGTAATCGTCGTCAAAAGGAGAAGAGAATGACACCACCGAACACGTTAGGCGGAGAGATGCTGGACGGCATGGGCCACGGGCACTATGGGCACGACGTGCACGGGTCACCGCCGTTACATGCGCACTCGCCCGCGCTGTCGCCGCCTCACGGCCAGCACGGTCAGCACGCCCCGCACGCGCCGCACGCCCAGCACCCGCAACACGGCCTCCAGAGCGCACACACCCTTGCGGCGCACTAACAGTTCGCCCCGTGGGCGCCGCCGCGGCCCTATTACGCGGAGCCGCACTAGCCGCCCGCGGGAACTGTACATAGCTGTACGCCGTCGACCGACCGTCGCACTGTAAATAGTTCGCGAAAGCAGATTCAGTTTTTTTCTATTATTTGCCGCTCGGTCGCGGGCCCCAGTGACCTCGTAGTGTGTGACAAAACGGAGACAGTTCGCGACAAGACGATGAGCGCGACGCGCTTCCTTGCCGTCGCCGCCGTCGGTGGTAAGTACGCGTAACGCGAACGTGACGAGTGCGACAGGATAACCGGCCAGGACCGCCACATGCTACACGTTATGTTTAAAGACGATTTCATCGAATTTATTTATAGATATTATATAAATTAACGATGTTCATACATGCCTACCTGTCAGTAGGAAAGTCATCGTGGTGTGGATTAAATTTAAAACCGTTGCTACTGTAAATTATTGATTAGTGATGATGTCGAAACGAATCGGGTCGTAGCTTCGTTTAGTGAGGGAATACGATTGAGTCAATAGGTGCAATTTATGTTTTAAGTACTGATGAAGCGCGGCGTGACGCGACACGACATGTCGTCTCGGTCTCGTCCCGCCGCACCGTTCGACCCTAGCTCCCGTAATTTATTGGAAATTAAGCACATACGATGCCAAAATGGTTTTATTCCTGTTTTCAATTGTTTTGTTGTTTTTCGTTTATATGTAATTGTGGCCAAGTTCGGTACTTAGTTTTTGTATAAATAGGTATTTTTTTATATATAAAATAATGTTATTACAACGTATATGATGATATATTAAAAAGTTCTTTATAGAAACTGACATATGATTATGACTTTTATTGCAAGTGTCCCGGTTTTGGGTGCATGTTTGTACGTTAGTGGCATACTAAGACATAGCTATACTTGACGAGCTGATCTCGCAGAACACTGTGTTGTGAGGATACGAGTGATGAACCGTGATCCGCGCCATACCGCGCTGTGCCGTGCCGTACCGTGTGTCAGAATACAGTGAAAAGTGCGAGGTGCTCGCCCGATTCGAACCAAACTATTGTAAATGTAATTAATTCGTTATTCTCAACGAAGTTGACAAGTTGATATGTATATAATTGTATATTATATTAGGTAATAACAGATGGCAGTGGTAGTGCAAGCCTCTAGTAGGTAAATAATGAATAATTAGTCTTAAAATGTTTTATATTATTATCTAAGTATTTAAATAAACCAGAGTAAATATTTTATATGGTAGTATTATTGATTCCCGGCAACAGTGGCGAAGTGTTCTTTTATCTGATACGAAATCCTTACAAAGTGTGCTATTCTTGTTTATTTTCACCAACCTAATTAAATCGCTAAGCTGATTATAATAAATAACTGGAGATAAGCAGCACAACCTGTCATCTAGACTTTTTCTTGTGACGTTACAAACTCCTAGACAAAACATTTCAAGTCGATTGCTAATATGCACAGACAAAAAGCTTTTTTATTTTATAACTTAGTTTTCTATTATTTCTAAAAGCATATTTCTAAATTAATTCTATATTTTAATATTATACCTTAATTATGATGATCATTTTTTATCTTACACTTGTTAATGTAAGAGCGGTAACTGGGAACGCGTTTAATTCTTTTAAACCGTTCAACAAAACGAAATTTATAAATTGATATTTTATTCACTTTTACTACCAAATTATAAAAGATTATCAAACATAATTAAGACTTAATAAATGAAATAAAAAAAGATATATCATAATTAATATTAAGTTCGAAATGAAAATAATATTTCGATTTTAAAACATTTAACCAAACACTAAAAGAAAAGAAACAAATATTTAATAAGCATTCAATTGATATTTGAAACAATATTAAATGTTATATATTATGTACGTTACAAATCGCTCAGTTGCTATTAATCTCGTGGGTACCCGCGGAGCCTGACATTGATTTATGGACCTTAAAAATGACCTTTATCACCAATTATAGTATTTTATTTACAAATTATTAATCTTTATTGCTCTAACGGTTTGGGTAAGAGTTTTATTGTAATGGAAAATTGGTTGCTTTATAAATAACATAAAAAATAGTTTTTATTTAACAACAATAATTTTATATGTTCAAGCTTAAAAAATAGAATATTTAATTCATTTTGCTATGAGAAAAATGATTTACTTGATATATATGTGCTGAATTTCACTTGTCATGAAAAAAAAATTAGGTGCTAAAAACATTTCGTGCCTATATGACATTCCACGTGGCTAATGAAGCGATGTGTAGCGAGAAACGTTGGAATTAGAAAAAATAACCAATAAACAATTCTTTTTATTAATTAACAGGAATTTCTTTGTTATAACCTCGTATTTGACATGTACTTTTAACAAGAATTATGTTTTACATATGTAGTCAAGTTTATTTAAGATTTATTTGCATAAAACACCAAAAACAAATTAAAAACAATACATTGTCCTTCCGTGATTTTTTTTAAACTAATGTTTGTTTTGAATATTTTGTTCTACATAAATTATTATTAACTAATCTCTTTTTCTTAAATAATGCTTGTTTAGAAGTTTTTTAATGACGTTCAATTTGTTTGTGAAAGTATATTTTGCAATTATTATTCTTATAGATAGATTAAGAATTTAATCAGAAATGAATAAAATCTATACTTATGTACTAAAGATATATATTCAAACATAAAAACATTTCAATTCAAAACTAAATATGATTGTTTAATTTAACACAAGTGTTCAAATCAGTAAATATTTCGCTTTTAAAAATACTTTTAGATATGAGTTAGTTGTCTGAGTGAAGATATATATTTGATACTTGTTAATGTAACTGTAACTTCAGTTTCGTTCAACCACTGTATTTTTGACCTTACAAATATTATATCAATATTTTATTATGGATAAATATAATTGATCTATAAAGAGACATTTTTATATAAGTTCAAATTACGTCACTTACGTTTATAGCGTCCTAAATCAAAAATATTTCAAGTTAGTAATAATACCCAAAATTTTGATTTTAGTTTTTTGATTTCGCAGTAAGGGCAGGTGGCGGCGCAGGTTCGATCCCGCGAGGGGCAATTTATGAGCTACGGAGTCCCGCTGTGCTGTGTTAGCGTTTGATTTGTTATTTTTGTAAGCCTGTAGGTGTTGAGCGTAAATAGTTTTTGAGGTCACTCTAGAGGTTTTGTGTTAGAAAAAAAATAAAAATATTTGATCATAAAAAAAATGTGTTTTAAAAATATTCCATTTAACTTGTGGAAAGATATAAATGAATTATTATTAAAGTAAATTAATTTAGAAATTATATACATCAAAATACATAATATATTATTATTAACAAGGAAAACTCCTTCCCTTGTAATGTACTATGTTGACTGCTTAAAACATAAATATTTAAAATTATTTATTCGTATGAAAAATAATATATTTGGTGGAAAAATAATAACTTTTAGATCTTATCATAGACATATTAGTCGCTTTTGCTATAGTTACACTAGAATGTTTTACCATTAGTATAACTTGTGCTTTTTATTCTTACGTGGAGAAATTAAGATATTAGAAATTAAAATTCAATTGTCCAAAAATAATACATAAGCAATTGTAGAATATAAAAGTACATAATGTTTTTTCCTGGATTTTATCACATATAACATATCAACTCTATTTCATACATATCACCTTATATTTTGTAAATCTTTTCCTTCTATTCTATTCACTTATAAAAGCAAATAAACAACATTACCATTAAAACAAGTGTGAAAACTTATATATTCTAAAAAAATATCTTCCTTTTCATAATCAGTATAAATATGTAGAGCAAGGTCGATGTTTCCAGAGGTAATAAAGAAAGAGATAACAATACTTACTTATGTAATACTTATTACTTATACCATATTTTATAACTGTAAGTATCGAGGCTTCCTAAGTTTTAATAAATAAAAGCTCAGTGATTGATGCACTGACTGTCAATATATCAATAAATTGTCTAATGTGAGCATTGACAATTGTAATTGATCGTCTTCAATCAATATATATTTAATTCGCACGATT
Organism: Napeogenes inachia; assembly: GCA_959347355.1. Lineage (NCBI taxonomy): Eukaryota > Metazoa > Arthropoda > Insecta > Lepidoptera > Nymphalidae > Napeogenes > Napeogenes inachia. The sequence continues at coordinate 14,193,048 of OY365792.1, forward strand.
ATGTATTAATATATATATTTAAAATATATAGATAAACTTTTATAAATTGTTCAACAGAAAGCTTTATTATTTTTAAAGTATTCGTTCCACTTCGTAACCTGGGTTCAAGGATAGCTTGATACGGGCTGGTAGAACTACCTGATTAGAGCTTAACGCTACAGTGGCCATTGTAACATTATAACATATAGTTAAAAACTTAAAATAATACACACAAATAAATATAACTGTATGTATTTTATATTGTATTCGAACATGCTAACAGATTTAGATATCAATTAATTCAATTGATGTTGAATTAATTCATAATTTTCTTCCAGTTAATTGGAATATGTAATAATGTTTGGTCTAATCAATTAATAAAGCATTATTCCTACTTCATATACCTTCAGTGATTAGTGAACTGCTTATAAACATGTATATAATATAATCTCAGCTAATATATCAGCCTGACAGTTATTGCTCTTGAATACACAGACACGCGAAGTGACGTCACGTGATGAATCATTATTATCTGATCTTAAGTATGTTTGTTTGTTACTAATACTGTATATGTTTTTATGGCATATTAGGAAATTACAATAAAATACATAGCTTATAATGCATAAGCTATAACAAGTTATATGCTCATGACAAAATAAATTACCCACAATTCACCAAATCCCTCTAATGTACTGTATATAATAATAAATATTATTATAATATTAGATATAATCTTGATTTATGATAATGCTTGCATATAAAACATATATATGCAGCGCTCGTGCCGCCATATAATACTTATTATAGTCGTTAATAAGAAGTGGAGTCAATTGACACTCAATTATCAGTGTGTCAGTGGGTCCTGATCTAAAAGTAGATGTAAATTCAATAATTTAAAATCAAATTCTACATATAAAGATACATATTTCATATTTATTTTGCATTCATACAATAATTCAAACAGATTTCAAATATAGAATATTAGAAAAACATAATATTTTTATCGAATTATATTACAAAATTGTAAAGTTAATTTGTTTTTAGCAAATGTAATAACTTCTTTTTTTAAAGAACCTTCCAACACAGTTTTATAAATAAACAGAATTGTCAAAAATAAAAATCTTGACATAAAAATAAGGAGAGATCAAGTTTCAAATACGAGAGATGTCAGCGATGTCAGCGATGTCAGCGAAGTCACTAATTACTGCTTCAGATGGCGTGGGCGATGTTTCACTTCAAGAGATTGATATGGGTCTTATCTCTTTTTCTTTACTGTTTGTTGTTACTTCATCACCTCATCATTTCGGTTTTTAGTTGGTAATAAAACTGTATTTTAATAGCGATTTGTAGATGTTATGCTAATAACCAACACTGACGGGTGTCAGTTTAATTTATTTATATTCGTGTTAATTCTTTTTTTTATATTCATGTAAAGTTATGAAACCAATTAAAAATGAGATGATGCAAAATTCTTAGCTTCGTTACTTCCAACCCGTACCGCTAGATGTCACTATACTGACTTTAGCAAATTTCGCTACTTTCTTTTTGTAGATATGACGTATTATTTAAAGTTAAATCCTGTAATCATTTTTTACTACAATATATTTTTAAAGCAATTCATGATTGTATGTAATACTTTGCAAATATCCTTTAAATTGAATTAAGTACATTCAATCAGTTCCTTCAAGCCGTATTGACTTATAAATATTTGATTTATAAGCATCCTGTCTTCAAATTGGGTCTACATATTATGATTGATAGACTATGGTTTAGCTTCCTGCATTTAGTCTGGTCTAGACGGCGCTATTAAGGTATTACTGATAGTATGTACCTCTTATGACCCCGCATGTGTGCTTCACTTGGAAGGATATAATACACAAACGCACACACATAAAACATATCCAATACATTTTATGTTAAGACTACTTAACTTTAATTACCTTTTTGAAGTTTTATTTTAATGGCTATTGTATACGAATATAATGAAATATGTCTTATAAAATATAAGTACCTACATAGTTGAAATAAGGATATATATATATATATATATGTATATCTAAATATAAATTTCATATTTGTAAATGTTTTTGTAAGTTGTATCGTTGCGCAAATTGTAGTTATAAGGAGATGGTTAATACTCATACAAAGTGAGCATAAATATTTTATTTTAACTTAAGTCGTATCTTCTAAATTTGTGAAGTTAAATCCTTTTTGCAGTTCGTTAATTAATTAAACGATCTTATTTTTAATGTTTTGGGTTTTTGAAGTCTTAAAAGTAATATGAACCATTTTACAATTATTATATTAATCACAAACAAGGCTTAAGCTAAGATTTTATTGGCTATCTATCTGATGAAAACAGTTGCCAACAGTTTCCAAATATGAAAATTGATGATAAAAGTAAGATATTTAAGGTTGCTGACACTGATTCTTTATCTTTTATAGTTTAGAATTACCTACTCTTAGTTGAATTCAATGGGAATAAACACCCAAAAATATTATGCAGTGCAGTATAATTTATCACTAAAATGAAGATACAAAAAGTAGAAAACAAACGAAAGTGATAGTTGAATATAGTAGTGAAATTAATTCATTTATTCAAAACCCATTCGAATATATAATTCTGATAATTATAAAGATGTTAACCAGAAGCATTACGGCGTGCGTCAACACCGAATAAACATATAATAATCATAAGCCAAGCGAAGAATCATGCTACCGGCGCTTAATTATACACACAACAAAATCGATTATTCGAATACAGAATCGAGTAATTAACCGATCAGACGTCCATCTCGATTCACTCTCGATTGAAATTTACATAATGATATTGTTAACTGATGCAAAATAAACAAGTTATGCTGTACGGTTCTATGCTTATTGTATCGACTAACGGGACTCGATACATACTAATTGGACAAAATCGATTCTCAAGACTATTGTTCAAGTTTTGTTTAGCCCTTATGCATTATTTATTGGGAGTTGTGTTTTGATATAACGACGCGGTATTTTGTTGTACATTTTATTATTATTATATGATTGTAAAGTTGTAAAATACGTTTTGTATGAAGTAATTGTATTGTATGAAGTAAAATAAAAGGAAGTAGGATTTAATTAAATAAAAAAGAAAGCGTATAAAGCCGCGTGTACCAGCGAGTGAGGTCGCAGGTGCGAGTCAAACTGTTTTTCTCCCAGATTACACCTTCCAAGCAAGGTGTAGTTGCTACGTATTAAAGTTATATAATACAATCCTAGAGGTTTAATAATACTCAATGTAATATAAAAATGTTACGTATAAAATATTAATGATTATTAAATTTCTGCGATGGATTTGGACGAAGTGTCGATAATAAGAGCCCGCGGCTATGAACATCACTATGTTTTAAGATATACATGTACATGTATACATAGACACCTTTATATGTATGTATATATGTGTGTGTGTGTGTGTGTGTGTATTTGTAAAAGGTTTACATTCTTTGACATGGTAGAGGCTAGTTGATACGTGATACGGCGCTTCATGTTTGATCGTGAAAACAAGTTTTTAAAAAGAACCTCAAAATAACTCAACCGTTAGTTTTGTCTATTTACTATTAAAATAATGTTATGTTATAATTTTATTATCTTAAACCAAATATATAATACAGATCAGGTGTTAAGTTTTGGAAAAATAAATATATAGGTATAGTAAAGTCGTCTTTTTAAATGAATTATTTAATAAATAGAAAATTACATAAGGATTAGAAGTATGCTGTTATCGTTATCTATTGTACTCGTAGGTGTTAGTTATTTCGACAAGTTTAATTACGGATACGGAAGACAACCGGTTGTTAATTGACTCCTACATAATGACTTCAATGTTTTTTTTGGTTGCTGATTTTGAATTAATGAAAATTAATAAAAGTAAATATAGGTTTCATTAAAAATCTTGTACATAAATAAAATTTGTTTTAAGTTTATAAATGTATGAAAATAGGATTCATATATTATATATAAATAAGTTGTAAATAAGTTTATTTTTATTATATAACTTAAATAATGATTTATATAATAAAAATACTTAAAAACTTATTGCTAAGGCTATTTTATAAGACATATTTAATTATATTCGTATATCTTAAATCCTGATGACATACCTATACTATCCTTTACTCATTTCTTTTCTATTTTTTCACTTATTTTACATATGATAAAGTGAACAAACTATATTAATAAGGATAAGCCCCGGTGACGCTGTAACAGCCAACAGGTCTAACAGTGTAGAGGCAAAAAAAAAAAAAAAAATAAGGATACGTTAATAAATTTGCTAAACGAATCAACTACCTACATCTAAAAGTAAATTAGTTTCTAGTGTCCTAATGACGTAGTTTATTAACAGCTGTGTTTTATATCGGCGCAACGCATAGAGAACTACACAACTACTTGATATCAGTGTAAGTATAAACGAAAATAAACTAGATTATGTTATTCCTTTTTATTTTTATCTGTTTAGTGTAAGCGCTTATATTATCCCTATGTGTGTAAATATATACACCCATACTCAGAACAGTATGTAGAACGCACAAATAGTTTCTATGGAAATCGAACCGACAATCACCAGTTCAACAGTCTTATTTATGAACCACTATACCAACAGATCATCTAAATCTATATTGATTCATTAAATTCAGTTAATAAATAATTATTTGTAGCAATTTTATTAATTTTAAATCCTCTATATGTAATAATAGTTTTTTCTAGTTATTAGTTGAACCTTTAGTAGATGTAAAAATAAGAAAGAAAAACAAAAAAGCTATATCATGTTTGTTTTATTTTAGAATTATTTTTCTCTGATTATTCTTACACTTGAATATAATTTCAAAAGTAATCTAAATGAATGTTGTGAAATTGCGGTAAAAAAATTCTAATTCAGAAATTTCTTTGTTCAAAATAGCTTATTTTTAAATTAGTATTAGTAGCGATATAGTAAATTTGCACGTACTACCGCAGGTCTGATTTATGGTGTACTGTTTGAGGGTAAAGATTTTTTCACACGCAACATCAAATGACGGTAAAATAAGTTTATTTTTTCAGAACGCTTAATTAGGTGGTACTGTATGTATGTAGGTCACATAATGCCGTCATACAAAGAAAATACACATATTAGCTTAAATGTTAGTTTGTAATATAAATTTAAGTGTTTTTTTATTTTGATATCGCTTACATATTTTTTTTACTGTACTTCAATGATAAATAGTGTTGAGTTAACGACTGTGTATTTAAAACTAGCGTTTTGATATTTATATAGTAGGTACTTCAATTAGTTAAGTATACGCCTGTTAATATCTGTTGATAATAAGAGGTAATGTCGAAAATTACTAAACTAATTTTTTTCGAGTGGAAAACTCTTATTACTAATATACCTACGTGAGAAATAAGATAATTTAATAAAGTAAAGATTTGAACGTAAGTAGGAAAAATTAAAAAATTACAAAGTTGACATTGATTGAAATATTACGATTAACATGATAAGTTAATTATTGTATATTAAATAAAGTATTAAATACCACTACAAGTGCGTAATTATAATTATATCTTGAGGCGGTTATTCGTCATTTGATTGTCAAAGTGACATGTGCTGAGAATTGAGATTACTGACAGTTGGAAATGTCACTTACTATCAATATCTGTGAGAGGTCTTGATGTCTTATACCTCTTGGATACAGTCTGAGACCCCACAGTTCACATAATTGGGAATAAATAAAGGGTTCTTATATTTAAAAATGTTATAATACATGGGTAAAGGTAGTAAAGGCAGGTGCACACCACGCTTATGATCAGTGCCGCGGGCATCGATCCTTACGATAAGCTTTCCTTCACGGCTCCAAATTGAGGGTATAAAATAGATACTAAAATTAACATTGGCAAAAGAATCTGACCTTACTCTGCTTTTGAAGCAAAATGTTACGCTTGTGTATATAATTTTAATAAATTGCCTAAATATAATCCGTCTGCACTTATTTATTAACTAAATTGCAAATCATAAATAATCAAATTAGGTAAATAAAAAAGATAAGTATATAATTATTAAATATTATTTCTGACCTCACTATTTTGAGGCCATATATATATGTATATATGTATATAAATAAAAACAATTTAAGGCGTTCAGTCAATACTTATTTTTTATTATCTGAATTGTAACAAAATTGTATCAAAAAGTAATTAAGGACTGAGGCCACACCATGGCCTCAGTCCTTGATGAGTGCGATAAGGAGTTTCCTTCACGGTCCCTAATTTAAGAAACGCGTGTCACTTCGTTGACAATTTTGTTTATCATGATCTTATAAGTTACTAACTCGTTCAAGGATAGTTTTAATTAAAAAGGTAAAATAAAAGAAATATATAATAATACTCATTGAATCAACTTCAAAACATCAGTCTGCATTTGGAACTAATCCAAATATATGTATATAAAGAAATGCTAATACATGGTTCCTAAGAACATACCTTCAGCTTAAGGTTATATAAGTTACACATATGCGTCTGTCGTTCGACAACTGTACCACATAAATAACCAACGGTCGGAATCGCGCGTGCACTGCGACCTGTCGCCGTATTTGTACCCGCTGACTTATGTTTCCGGTCCACCTTTCTGTACATACCTTTATTTTATAACCCTATAGTATATAATGTAACCGTTGTTATAACAGGGTAGCTTATATTACCTAATTTCTATCAAGATATTATATTCATATATACATACGATTTAATTTTTACCATTTCTAGATCATAACTCATTAAAATCTCATTATTCAAGTTTGATAATAAACTATTTTATTTCAGAGAAGAAATATAATTTGTAAAGTAAACGCAAACTCATACTTTACAACTCTTAAGTGTACCTACACTATTAAAATATTTGTATATCGAAATGTTGTTTTATTGTTTCCTCAAGTAATAGTGAATGTGTGGGTGATGTAAGTATTATAGTGTATGTTAATAGCTATGAGATGACAGACGGTGTGACTCACTGATACCAGTATCTACTGAACAAAGCCTTCGAACGCAACCAATATATTGTAAACTTACACATTACTCTGTAATTATTGAAATTAAGCAGTGAAATAAAGCGCTAAAAGGCAAGCTACGTCTTTTTATATTTGCAAATAAAAACGCCTCTGTAAAGTCAAATTAAAAGTGTTGTAATTTGAACTTTTTGTTATAAACGCTATCAGATAAGGGCCTGTACACGCGGTATTAATAAAACTAATAAATCGTACTGCGTGCGCTTGCGGCGATCAATAACCAATATTGATTACGCTTTACTCACAGATGTCACTACCCGCGGGTTGTAATAAAAGGACACGCAACTGACTTCGAATTATATTTTAAAACGGCGTTTCCGGGACATTTTTTATTGTAATTCCTTGTTCCTCGCGATGCAAATGTGATGAATGAGGATTGAAGCTTAGTGGCGGAAGTGACGGTTGATGACTATAATAGTAAATAGCATTTACTATATTTGGTATCTATTAGCATATGACTCAAATGTATTACCTATGTACTGTTTATCATTGAAAGAATGACATTGAATTCCTGATAATAAATTTATAATTGTAATACCTCTAAAAGAGTCAGTGGGTTCGGATAAATACAACATATAACAATGTAAAACAACACAAATAAAATCTCGAAGATGTCTAACATTGCTAACATGCACGCGATCACTCAAAATTCGTACCTTAGGCGATTTGTGTCAATTAGTGTAATTTGCCATCCTTCAGCCATAGAAATAACGTGCGTGAAACCAATTATATGCATTTACACGCACACACACACAGACACGCACGCGCCAAATATAATTTTATATACAAAGATCTTAAAGGACTTGAAAATTAAATCAAAACCAATGAACACGATGAAATAAATTTACAGGAGAAATGATGTAAGTAAATTATCTTGTATGTGTCCATTTGTCGAAAGTATGGCGTCACGATATTCTTTTATTGTAAGTTGTGAATACTTCAAACAGAAATCTACCAAATAAAGGAACAGGCCATCACAAACAGTCTGAAGTCTAGTGTCAATAGCCTAAGTCATTTACTTTCTAGCACTTAACCTGACATGAATTACAAAGGAATATAGCTGCTACTGTATTTAGCAAGGAGTTCCCCCTCTCCCCAAGGTTGTGGGTGGAAGCGGCGCAGGCGCAACCCACGAGTCACCGTCGCGGCGCACGCGTCTATTTTTAACCACCAATCGCTTGAGCAACAGTAAGTAGATATGTTCAGCTCGTGAAAGATATTACTGTACTGAAATATAAGAATTTAAAACGTTATTAGACATTTAGTAAAATAAAAATAAATACCTATACCTTACTAAGCAATCATAAAAAAACTACCATCCAAAAAAACAGCGGCTAATGAACCTCAGATACTCCAAATTCAATCACGGGGTCCACGTAAGCTTTAATGGGAATATTTCAAACGGACTCATAGATGACCGCAAAGCAAATAAAACATTAGACATTAGGGTCTAAACTACACCAGCCCAAGGATGGTATTAATTTGACAGATACAGCTTATCCATGGTAACAGCAGGTGTTCCTAAATCGTTCATGATAAATATACACTATCAATATTGGAACGGCCACCCTTTCATGGTTCTAATGTTAACCGTAATTGTGGTCACGAATTCCCAAACAATTTTTAATAATACTGTTATAGAATAACATACGTATTTTGTTTATGAAAAGCAAAATATTTACTTAAATATTTATATGAAAGTTGACAGTGAAAAATGAATAAGTAGCTAATTAAAAACATATACAAATATTTATTATGTCTAGGATATTTGTATCTGTCAAAAAATATGATATATGAATTTTTTTTATAATTATTTTAAATGGAATAAAAATAAATTATAAAATTTAATTCTATATATCACTAAGAAATTAAGAGAATTAAAATTTGATTGTTTAATAGAAGCAATTAATGGCAGTATTGTTATGATAAAAGAAATTAATGAATTAATATTGTTAAGTAAATATAGAAAACCTAGATTCATGAATATAAACAGAATGTAGCAATAGGTTAACAAGATAGGTTTGCACAAAAACAAGCCTATAAAAAAAATGTCGTCTATATCATTAAAGCCTCGTGAGGTATACATAAATTTTAATGGTCTCTAACGGCTAAGAGGTTAAAAGTATATTTTAATGAAGACCGAAGCAACACTTGATATAGAAGTTGTGAAATTTTTTAACAACTAATATAACTGACTTACTGGACAGTTATGAAGCCATTTTGAAAATCACCAAGCATTCATTTGGAGATATCGTTGACGTAAAATGTAAAACATTCGATTAATTTAAGTGACCAAGCGAATAGTTTAGGAGTCGATAGAATGTGGGTATTCTGATATATGGTCCGAAATTTAATTACGTTCTGTATCTACGAATGAATTTTCCATAGCCATTATTGATGTGGAACGCGTTTTATATAAATGGGAATTGCTACTCAACCTTATTAAATCACTATAGTGGTAGCTTCAGTTTACTTAGAATAGTAAAAACAATTTACATATATATGTAAAGTGTTGATTTGATATGAATTAGCGAACGAACATGAATGAAAATTGTTAAATTAAATAAAAGTCATAGTACATTTATCTAAGTTTAAGATGGTTTGGAACTTCAAAGCCATAGATCCCACGCGACGGAGTCCGCGCCAAACTGGTAAGTCTGCTCTTGCGCAACACTACAGTTGGTTTCCAATTTTATGTTGACCGGTTTGTTGCCTTAGACTTCTAATTCGGCTCGTTTAGATTGGAAAATACGTAGATATCAAGAAATCAAGCAAGATAGTTTCACTCAGTTGTACATCCATAAACATATTTCACTAGTTATTAATTAATGATATTAATCAGCGGATTGTAATCTTTCTTAAAATTCGGAACTCTCACCGCTTTCATCTGTTTGAAATATGGTCTTAATTTAATTTATTTTATTTCTATATTAATACTAATCTTGAAAGATTTCAATTTTTATATGTTAATAGAAGCATTATTAGGATAAAGTTTTTTAGTAATAAATAATCAGTTTTTGCATCGAACTTATCTGAGTTTTCCAGTTCTTAAGAATTATAAATGAATATAGTATGTAAGTTGCTGAGCTTTTACTAATATAATCAAAACCTTCAAATGAAATAATCCAATGAAATTGAGTCTCTACCATTTCATTTTAACTTACACTTTATTATGATTATTCTATTCTATTATTATATCTATTTAAAGTTACCTTCGATTCCGCTCAGAGAAAAATACACATCGTAAATTTCCTTTGACATAATAAGTTGCTTCATCATTTATATCTCTAGTAATAGTCATGGTCCACAATAGATTTAAAATCAATATTTATTTATGAACTGTTTTATAAATACAACGTATAAAATATGTTGCAGATTTACTGTTTGTATAAACTGAATGTATAAACTCTTAGCTGAATGAACTCTGAATAGATGTTCAACTTTGGCATACATTAAAAAAAGCAAAATTTGATAGTTACGGGGTAAGATTGACAAGCTGGAGTTAGGGATGTTGCGGCGTGGGCGCTGCATGTACAAATACAGCCGGCGGGAGTCCGCGCACAAATCAACGCGTACGACATGCGCACTGGACCCCCGGTGTCTTACTAGCCGATAGGGATGTCTATTTGATATTAATAGTGTCAATGAACCGTGAGACTATTAATTACTAGGGTTGGTGTATCTCATTTTTTAGACACTTTTTATTGCAACCTCTATTTTGGACAGCAACAAAATTATACATATTAGCCTTTATTTTCAAATCACTACAGATTTGCTTTAAAAACATTTCGTTTACATTTTCGAAATTAAAATAATTGGTAATATGTAAGGCCTTTTAAATAGAACCAGTATAGCTGTACTAAATAGCTATAAATACTTCGTTCCTAACCTAGCACTGGTTATCTGGCCAGCCCTGAACCAAACCCCCCGCGGCGTCTACAGCGCCAACATCTCTCACCTCGCGAGCCGTAATGAACGATATATATGTGCTATTTGGAGGCAGTCGCGCCGCTGTCCGCACTTACCAATACCTACATAAACAATATTTGAGGTAAGGCTTTAAATTCTTACTAGTATATAAACAATAGTTGAGGATAAAGCTTTAAGTCCGATTTTAATTTGGATATTTAGTTATTTAGTGTTGAAGTTTTGACAATGTTATTAAATTGGTTACAAATATGATTGTCATAAGACTTGTTGGCATTAGGTAACTATATATCCTACCTCAAAAACATGGTAAAATAAGCTAAGCCAAGAGAAGCTAGACAAGGTTTACCAATTAAATCAGGTAAATTGTTAAAATGTTTCAGTTTGTATCATAATCAAAACAAAACCCCCAATCACAAAACAAAACTAAACATCTATAATAAAGGTCTGATAAAATCATTATACATCATTGAAGTAATTCTTTAAACGTCTGCTAAATTTCAATGCTTATTAACTCTCACGAAATTTGTCCTTTAGGAACTTTTTCTTTGGAAGACTGTGACAGGATCATTATATTATTAGGATCGTTTTAGTAATGATAGGGGTCTGCGACCTCAAATCGCCGGGAGGGCTAATCGTGGTCGCCACAAAAACGGGCTATTTCATTATAGTTGTGTTCTGTCATTATTAAAAGTCCCTTCAGCAGTTCGAGTAAAAGACAGCTGATTTCGCATTCCTTTACGGTGATTGAAGCTAAACGCAAACTTGAGGACTTTTGAACGAGCAAATTAAAACCCACCTTTATTATATGAGTCTCGATCAAAACGACCGAAAGGGAAAACAAAACGCCTAAGGGCATAAGAATACACAAACACAAATCCAAGTTAAACAGACAATAGTGGTGGCAAAAAATAATACCGAGAGCGAGACTGAAGGAATTTAGAAACGAAATTCGCGAATCGCATTTTGCGAATACTCTCGCGTGTTACTGCATTATTATTTAAGTTAGGGTCTTTAAAAAATGGTTGTGATGGGCTGGTGATGTTTTTTTGTAGGCGCGTGCGCAGTGCATAATTGGCACGCCGAGCGAGCAGAAGCGAACGGTTTTTGCGGATTGATAATTTCTTTTAAATATCACAGTATTAGAAGTTCTAATCCATGGCTGAATTTGGGTAACGGTTTATAATATGGTTCTCAGTAACAGTATTAAAAAAAAAATCTATAATATCAAGTATAGTTTCAGGTAATAAACAAGGTACAAAGTCCCGAAACTTGGGTCGACTGTTGCTCCGAGCAATGGTTGACCGAAGCGTCTCGTTCCTTTTACGACGCACAAAAACTAATTTAGACGACGGGATCCAATATGATAACAGGAATCCCGTTGCGTAGCCTCGGGTACTGTAACCTTGGAGCTAAATTAAATGCGATATATTTTTATTATTTTTTTGGTTCGCTTAGTGCCTTGTCTCTTAGAATATTTGACCTCACAGCATCGGGGTGCCGGGGGCAGAAAGCGATGTCTCGTCCATCATGTGTCACTCGCCCGAATACAATGGAATAGACTTTGCAAAAATGGTACGCACGTCGATGTCCCGACAGACCTAACAATGGATCGAAAAAACAAACAATCGAATAGAAATCGAAAACAGAGCTTCTTTCGAATGCGACCGAACGGGATTTTGGAAATCCGGTTTTGATTTTGTTCGGTTTGTTTTCCCTCCTCCGCGGCTATTGTCAACATGTCACGGCTCGGGGACAAAGTTATATGAATAGATGTAAAAACCAACGGGAGCACATTTAAAACCAATTTGTGAAAAAATGGCTTTGATATAAAACATTTATCGGTTCTGTACAAAGCTGGTAGCTTGCACTATACGTCTAAAACCATACAACTGTTTTATTTGATAACAGCTCACTTTGATAGTCTAAAGTTTTACATTTCAATAAAACAAATAAACGGCAATGACTGCTTGTAATATGGTTGTTTGTGGATACACGGTAGTGTGATAGGGTCGCAGTCAAAGGTGAAGTAAACGTCACAAACCATTGTTACTATTGACACAGCACAAATGCGAAACATACCTACTATTTCCAGAATGTGTGTGTGTGAGTTTACGTTGTTAAACAAAGACTAACAAAAGTGCCGATTTTTTTTTTTTAGTATTACATTAAATATTAAAGTTAATACATATGATAAATATAAAAATGTTATATCAGTATTCCATATTTAAAAACTAACACAATAACATAATAAAAATAATATTATAACCAACATTTTCATGTGAACGTTACAGTAAAAAAAAACATTTTAAAAAGCTACAATAGAAAAAACTGCAAAAAGTTGTAACTAATAATTCTTTACAATTAAAAAAATATAAAACTCCCTATAGTGTTACAAAAAAATAACCGCAAGTCAGCAAAAACAATCTTTATGTAAGGTGAGAAAATCGTCTAATTAGCACTTTGACAAACGCCCTACGGTGGCGAAATTGCTGAAGCTATTGTAGTTGTCCCTTATGAAAGCATAATTACTATTCAGGTGCATATTATTGAGGCGAAGACTTGGTACTATTCAGTTGCAAAACAGGGAAGTGTGTTTATGGTTCGATGAAGGTAAATTGTTATCGAATATCGTTAAAAATTGTCATGCTTTATAATTATGGTATTAAAAAAGTTTTATACTTCAAAAAAAATTTAAAAGTTATGCTATAAATAATAATTAATGAAGAAAAAAGATTTGACTAATACAAATATTTGTCAAATTTAAGCTATAGGTACCAAGTTGTTTGGTGAAATGATTTAATGATAATAGTGAGAAGAGAAAAAGCTCAGCGTGTCCTTTTGTATGAGAACGCGTGCTCGAAGTGTTTGCAATGTTTGTATAATTAATTCCTAAGAGTGACAGTGAGCAGTTACCTGCGCCTGCGTCTATTGCAAACAAACTGGCGCATGCGCCGCTCAGGTGTATAATCTTTATTTAAACTTTTTGCTGCCACTTCCCCTTTGCATAAATTATAAATTTTGCAATTGTTGCCAAACAAACAATTTGTAGAAATGTTAAACCTGAACCAAAAGAAATTAAAATTAATGCCTCTACGTTTCGCCTCTACGTTTCGTTTACTTAAATTACCACCACTAATACTATAGTGTATAACTATATCCATTTTGTTAATTTACAACTTTGTAAGTAAAACTATGATGTACCAACAAATTTTATTTTAATGTAGTTACAGATCACTAAGCCCTTTGTTACCAATTGCAATCATTTAACGTGTTCATCGATTAAAGTAAAACGTATCTTAAAACGACGAGCTTTAAGATCGATTTCTAGTAGCTCAATGTTTTGATATACATTTTTCTAGTTTATCTCTAAAAATTATTATACTAAATACTATGGATATAAAGCTTATTTTTGTATAGCAGATAAGGTATTCTCTCACCTGGACGAGTCGGCCGGCAGCTGGGCCGTATTGTCTTGGCTCATCACTTGACTCGGGCGAAAGGGATGCGGCAGCCACCATGAGAACGTACTAACGGATCCTGGGAATACATGCTCTCGTAGATAATAGAGTGCGTGCCCTCTACAATGGTACAATGGTAACTGGATAGTCTACTTACGCAATTTTTGAAAATACAATCGTCAGACTAAATTCAATTTAAAATATTACTTACACTAATAAGTGTTATAATAGGCACTAGAGCTATTGATTAAATCAATTAAAGGTATTGATTGAAGACATTACGCAACGTCTTAAAAAAATATACATAAAATTTAAAAGCAGATGTAAATTTTATTCCCCAATATTTTATGCAAATGAGTCGACCATTTGCCGTGTTGTCAACTATGTTTTTACTAGCAGACGATTTGATGGAAAAAGAAATTATCATAAAAAAGATATGTGACAAAGCGGACCACGGCTATCCGTTTCGTGTCTTGGCGATTTTCTAATAGATCACAGGCATTAATATGCTTGGGACTGGTTCTCGTGAGATCCGTTAGTGGTTTTATGTAAATGATTTGGTTTATAGCAGCTCCTAGTTTACATTCGAATGCTTTACCAAAAATATATCCGAAGTTCGCCGCGAGATGCGCTGGGTCGAGTAAAATTGATAAGAGAAGATGTTTAAAACTGTAGAAAGTGCCGTTAATCATGGATTATGGTCGAACGTCTATAGGAAACAATTTGTCATTTGATTTACATGGGAACATGTCATTGGTGCATGCATATGCATTTTATATAAATGTTACAAACGATTTTAATTGTACTTGCAAGTTCTTCAGTACCATTTCATAAAATAAAATTGACAAAGATGTCTTATTGACGCTTACGTTCATTCACTTGATACTATAGTTACAATTATTATCAAATAATTTTACACAATTTTGTAGTATGGATATTATATCTATAAATTTGAAGACAGCGTAGCAGATGTTTGGATCTATGGGAAAATAATCTTGTCATACTTGTAAAAAGTGTCCGTTCAATAAACATGATTATAATAAATTCGATTACTATGCACCATCTCAGCGTTAGTTATTGTGGACACTAGGGAAACGTTACCCAAACTAGTTTGCGTCCAAACGGCCGATCTCATAGAGGCGCATTGTCGAGATTAATGCTCAGAACCGGATGCTGCTTCTCTCGACCATCGATAAAACGGTCACAAACGCTATAAAACGACGCCGTAAGACGTGTTTTGTAATCGTATTGACCACCCTTTCAAATCCCTCCACGAGCGTCATTCATCACGCCGAGATGAAAGGAATTTTTACAATCAGCTGATAGCTCGGACGTCGGCTTCGTCTAACGGTCAATTTTTTGATCAATTATCCGATCAAATCACACACCCTTCTCGTCTAACGTATTATTATTTTAAAAGAAAATGAAAGCTAACCTGTTTATTAAACAACCAATACTCTCGTTGAGAAAATAGTTTTGAGATATGTTATTACTATTCAAATAAAGGATCTATTGAAAGAGGACTCGATTCAAAGAGCAACGATAGTATCACGTTTCGTGAACTCGTCGATATCTAATTTTTAATACAATGGCTTTAAAAAACTGGGTTGAAATAAATGTGTCATAGTGCCACCCTCGCGCGCAGACAATGGACAAAGGGTCCTCGCAGCATTTAGCGGCCCACAATGCCGCTGCGCCCACGCAGTTTTTGTCGCGCATTGTGCAACACAATCGCGCAGGAAGATCGATTCGTCGCCGACACTAGACACGTGTTCCGCGCATCCTAAATAATGTAAATCACTATTCTTAAGGTGAAAGTTGAAGACGAAAAGTAAAAGTCGCGACGCATCTGCTGGCGATATCAAATTATGTTAATTCAAGGCGCTGGAGGAGGCGGGGGCTGTGAAAGGGTTCGTCGCAATTGTTGGTCCTTATCGCTGGTTCACAATACACGGTACTGATTGTGCTCTTTCTTAGTTAAAAGATAACAAAAGTGAATCGTCTCCTCAAATACATTCGTTTAGTTCCATTATGTTCTATTTAGTTTACTACAAATCGGCCAATCTTTTTGTGGCAGCCATTGTAATATTTTATTATGATGGTATATTATTTATTTGATATCACTTTCAAAAAATCATTCTATGTGATTTATTATTCTTTCAAATTTTATCGGTTTTATCAAATAACATTTCAATAATTTGCTTTTTAACGTCCAATGATGCTGTCTAGACTTTTAACCTTTTGATTGCTAAAATAATAACAAACTAGAAAATGACTCAACATTTAAAATATCATTTGGTTTAAATTAAAACCCATATTTATTTCGTGATTATTTGAGTAGAGCTATCACAATAATTACAACCATTCAAAAGCTAATTGACATCGCCGAAAGTACAGAAGCTATAACAAAAATGATTATGAGGCAACAAATTGGCGTTCGAGACGCTTAAGGTAGCACCACACTAAACGGTTTTAATCTTGTGCCTGATTGAATTGACGCCGATAATGATCTTCGATTAGTGCACGCCGCTCGTAAGTCAGCACGGGGCTAAGGAATGCATACGTTGGATATTTTATAATGGGAAATGAGTACAAACGACAATTTTTGAAGTGTTCGAAGAATTACGTCGTAATTTTATCGGATATTTGCTCAACCAATTCAATTATTCTTTCTTCTATTTTGTAAAAACTTTCACAATTTACATTTATATCACCTGAAATTCTATATAATTACGGTTTATATTTTGAATTTCTCGCTTATAATATTGTTTAATTTAGCAAAAGCTTCATCAAACTTCATGATTGCAACCCTCAATTCACGGTACCTTTACCATTTGTGGTTATGGCACTAAATAACACCATTTGTTCGTAATGGATTGGACAGTTTGTATTCGTATTGATGGCAATCTCTTAAACACTAATTTGTCGAGGGTCCGCCTTACCCATATGTCGCGGATTCCACATTTTGACTCGTCGAGTGTAACATCAGCTTGGATGAGCGCGCATTTTAATTGTTCTATTATATCTGTGTGGGGTTCTTTGATTTGTGCCATATTATGGTTGAATAGATACACAAATATGTCAACATTGACTAATAAGATATATTTGACTTGTTATTTATAACCAGCCTGTCCTAAAATTTTGAGCAAAAGAATGTAGGAAAATACAAAAAAGCTTTGAAAATGTAATCCAGTTACATTTTTCCTTAGAGTACGTATCTTCAGTGTTGATAAAATAGTTTAATAGAATTTTATGAATGTTGGTGTGTCTAAGTTATTATTTTTTTTTAACAATATTACGGGTACTTATTATTCCTATTAGGACATAAAAATGAGAAATTGAGAAGAAAGAAATAAAATAGAAGTTGAAATAAATTCCGGTTCCCAAAATTAATTTAAGCTTTGTACATTTCATTAAAACAAAATGGGAAATAGAAAAAAAACCTTAAAAAGCTTTTTTTTATTATTCTGCAATATGTTTCATCCAGTATGGTATCCAACTAATCTAAAAAGCAAAGCGTTGGACAACAGTGGTCATCCTTGGACGATCGTAAAACAAAGCTTGGAATGCGCGATTTATAAATCGCAGCGATTCTTTGCAACAAAGCTAAAAGCTAAAGGTCATTTAGTATTTTGTTCATAAAAGGGCGCCGCCGCCCCTTCCCCGGCCAGGACAACAGGACAACCTTCCATTGTAAACTCTGTCCGATTCGGCGCGCCTATTGTACCGCAGTTTGGAGCCAAAACGTAAATAAAGGCAGATGTTACCGCACTCCAAAATATTGCCGCATGATCTAGTGCTACATATAACTTACAAAGGAACAAAAAATCAACCTTAATGCATTACCTCAGAGAAGCTTTTGCGTATACAATAACTTCAACATATCGTCTTTTGCATTACTTGGGTTCACACATCTAAGCTGCAAAGTCCGCAACAGTGTGGGTAGTTTTACAAAACCGAAATTGTAGTGGCAAAGTTTAATAAAACTCATATTAAAGGCGAGGATGTCATTGACAGCGGTGACGTATCGAAAGTGCGATTCATAACTAAAGTTAATTTTATTAAATTTGTCAGTTACATTTTATCAAAATTAAACTTTATATTTGCTACTTATATTATATTTATTTAGAACAACTGTCTTGTCTAGACAGAGTCCGAAATGCTTCATACTTTTAAGCGAAATCGTAATAAAACTAAGGATTAGGAGCTTCCAAAAAAATAAGTTTTACGTATAAAAAACTTACACATGTGGTCCATCAGTTCTAATAAGTTTGTTACACGTTATCTGTCAGTGTATCAATAACAACATTATAACAGCTCGAGTCGGTCATCGAACAGTGTTGGCATCTGATCGATCACTTAATATTAATTGTTAAAAGCACTAGCGATACATTAGGATCAACCATCCATTTGACGTTGTACTACTAGTCTGTAATCTATTCTTCGGAGATCAACCATCCATTTGACGTTGTACTACTACTATGTAATCTATTCCTCGGAATAATGTTTTTTCCCTTTATCTTTTTAACGTAAATATATTTTGTTTAAACTATTAAGTAAGTGTGTTTGATATATACACGTTATATTGCCATTTATAACTTTATGGATGTACAAAACCGAGAAATAAAACCTCACCCGCTAGTACATTGAATCTCCTTAATTGTTATACGCAGTGGTGTAGTGTGCGGAATTGATTAATTTAAGAGAAGTGTTATTGTCTGGAAGAATCGTATATAAAGAAATGTTATTTGTAGTAATTGCATTAGTACAAATTGTGGCTATCTGATTTGTAATTTAGAATTATTTATGAGATTAGATATTATTTATATATATGTATATATACACATATGGTCTGACAGGTATTAAAAATGACAAGAAGTAAAAATTGCTTAAAGGAAGCAATTTTTGTTTCTTGTAATTTTTAATACTAAACCATTCGTAAACTTAAATAAAAAAAAATGGAAATAGGTATTACCTAAGATAAAACTTGATACTTGATTTTTTCTCAAACTTAATGTGGTATTAGTAAAGTATTTTTTTTTCTTTTTGTATATATTGGTCAAATTAAAGGGATCTGTCACGGAGGGGAGAGGGGATACAGCAGTCATTGCCTCCTTCTCGTAATCAACGCTTGCCTCAGATGCTACTCTTGGTATACACAAAACTACACTTTCAATAATGCTATTTTAAAAACAATTAAACTTCTTAAAATATGTATTTATTAGGTTATTTTCCGACTAAATAAATAAATATTCATTTTACATAAATTACACTTTCAGAGTTCGTGTGCGTGTTAGTGAAATATTAATATTAAATCTGAGTCTAGTGCAGACAGTTTTGTTACATGTAAACATTTAACTGTAACTTAATAACTTACTTGTAATTCTCATTTGTCCTTATTTTCAATTTAATTTGTCAAATATATTTTACTTTTATTTATTCGCTTGTGTAAACATGCGTTTATAATTAATGAATGTAAATAAAGAAAAAGAATTCAATTTGTTTCTTTAGTCCAGTGAAACAGAAGTATGGGGTTTCATAATCGAATCAATTATTGAGTTCCCTCACACTACATGTTATGAGTTTCGTTAAATGCTGCTAGATTATGTATAAACCATTATAAATATATAGAATATAAAGAATATATATATTATATATTAAAAACTTGAATAGACATAAATATATTTTACTAATAAATCCAATTTTTGCTCCAAATTTATAAATCTTAAATTATGAACACCCTCATGTGTCCTAGGTTTAATATTTTATCCAATTTTAGTACCAACATTTATTTATATAACAAAATTTAAATAGTCGCTAAACAAAGCGGCATGAAAAAACCTCAAACTCCCTTCGAGAACACAAATCAAGTTAGTCGTAATTAGATTACAGCCCTACGAATTTGTGTCGAAATCCGTCAATTGTAAACGCTGATGAGGTATTCTTTAAGGGATTCAAACTAAACATCTATCTAGCAATTTATAACCACAATGAATGAAATGATGATATTATGGAACAAAAGATACGCTATTTATAAAAAACATATATAACTTTTTTAATATTGTTATATTTCTTGTAATGCAAAATACGAAACTGCAAAGATTTTTGTTTACGATTACATATTTTTTTGAATTTTCTTTTTTACTACTTTCCCAGTTACTATGTTCTTGTTTACTAAATTGAAATATTAGTCCAGAACCCAAAATAAAAACAGCATTATCTACTTACACACATTAAAAGCTTCTTATATTGTTTATTTGAACTTGAATATGTTATACTACCTAAAATGGCTATCAATGCAAATATATTGTAGAGATAGTGTGAACAAACAAAAAGACAAACTTCAGTTCTATTATAAGTGTAAATGTGTTTAAAATAGAGTTTTACTCATTTGTAGTTTTTTATTGCTTCTGTCAGCCAGAGAATATCAATAAATTATCTTATCAATCAAGTCATTGGTTTCTGTCACTTTATTTGGATATTGAATAATAATATGGATATATTGTGAAAGCAATATCTTTATTATAATAAATAATAACAAGGTAATGTTTAAAAATATTATTTTTGTAAAGATGTGTTTATATAGGTTAAATAACGAAAAATAAATATCCAACGGAATAATATAAATATTTATTATAATGTAAAACGAATAAATATATCGCTTACAACAGCACTTCACTATTGAATAAACATTTGCTGTGGTTAAAATGTCAGCGTCAACGTATCCTCAATAAAAACTTAAATTATAAATTCAAATCTCGAGTGTCTGAAGCGCCATCTATAAAAAGAGCGGTCACTATTACAATAAGTAATAAAATTATAATACCATTATTTGTTTATCAATAAACGATTTGCATGTGTTAAGTGCATTTGAGAGTGTTTAGTGCGAGGAGGATTTGCATTTGAATGCGCTCGCGCAGCTCGTGGGTGAAAAAAAGATGGCCGAGTTTGAATAATTGTGATTGACGGTAAATAGGTCAGATTATGATAATGGGATGTTGACAGATTTAGTGTTAGAGTTAATTGGTTTATTGATGACTAAATTCATGTTATAATTTGGGTTTACTTTTTATTTATTTTTTACTAAATGATATATATTTTTAAACAGTAATTCATAAGTTCGATATTTTTTTAGATTTTTGTATATATTTCGCACTATTACCAAAGTTTGTTTAAATCATTGTACGATTAAAAAATCCAATAATATAAAATCATTTATCATACTATTATAACATAATACTATTAGCATTAAATAAAGAACACTAAAATACCTAATTTGGGTAACAACCATGGTTAATCATTAAAAGGGGGTTTAATAATAAAATACCGTAAATGTTGCGGTTAGTAATTATATTCAATTATTTTATCACCACACAAATAATACGATATTAAAAGGGGTAGAAACAAAAGCCTGTTACACCTGCCTGCGCAGGCGCACGACAGTTCTACGAGGATAATTTACATTGTTAGGGAACTACTTACAAGACAGTGAAACAAAAATATATTACAAATTAACTGTTAGCAGCCCTATATTTTAAAGTTTTAATTTAAATAAAGCTCATACTAAAACAGCTTTTATTTATATTGTTTATATACTTTTATTTCAGTTAATAGATTTTTTTTTGTGTCAATTCTAATAAAACTGTTGGTATGTAAACGTCCTTAGTAGTAACGAACTAGCAACGTGTTTTTCAGAATCACGACCGTTATGTCCGCGACCTTACATCCCTTTATAAAGCTTAGTTTCATTTCCGCTGGTGCGGTTTCGTAAAAAATAATTTGAATAGTCAGTTCGATTTCGTGAACCCACTTCGAATATATTAGAATTAATTAGTCAGTGCTAATATGTCGCAGCACAAGGACGAATTTAGCATAAATGTTGTTGTAACAGAATGTTAATTATATCGAATAATATTTTTTATTATATTAGTCTCTTTAAAATATGCAACAAAAAATACGTATCAAATAATGTTGCAATTGAAAACATTATCTCTAGTGAATTAAATTACAAACAAAGCTTGCTGTTTTGTCTAAGTATCGACAAACCTTATTTTCCAACAATGGTCAGGACTAGTCTACAAGGGTGAGGTATGCTTAAGGTCCAGCATTGTGCCGAGTTTGGGCCACAAGATCGGAAATATCTCGGCATTCAAACAATGGACCCGGACAGGATTATTGAGGTGTTAAGCTTGTTGTTTGCAAATAATTGTGGTAATATCTATATAAGATGTTCTTATAAATTATTAATCAAATTTATTTATTTCGAAATATAATTCAAATAATATTATACAAATATACGATACAGAATATATTATTCATCAAAGTTTCAAATTAATTATGAAAATGATATATTTTTTGAGCTCCAATAAACTGCTTTTCATGTTAAAAAATTAGGTTAGGTTAATAATAAAACGATGTACACAAAACTGTTGCATACATTAGGCCCGGTGTTCAGTTTGGAGGCTGACCAAGGGTGGCTCCCACCCCATCTCTGGCTAGGAACAGGTTTGCCGCAAGTACACTAATTTAAATAAATTCCCACACTCTGCAAGTGAATTTTTGAATAATTTATCTATTGACTTCGAAATGCTTTTAAATAGAAAATACAGTGAAAAGGAATCCCTTCGGATTTCTCAAATGTATTTTCTATTCACAAATATAATTTTGTAAGATTATTTTTCCCTCGGATTTTATTAAATAATTAAATATTAAAATAGAAAAAAAAATGTTAAAGGTAAATTATTCATAAAACATTTTATTAAAAAATTAAAAATGAAATTTCAAATATGTTGCTGACTGTACTTGTAATAATTGAAGGGGTAAGTACATCAACAATTACAATAGACAGCCACGCTTCCTTACAAATAATAATAATAATATATATTTATTCACAGCGGTCAAAACGGAAACTAGTTTTGTAGGTGTGCATCCAAACTTTTGTATTAAAATAGCATCAAAATAGCATCAAAGTACTTACATTAATTATAACTATAATTTGGAATTTTATTTTTACACCTGTTATGTAATCTATTGATTCGATTAAAGTACAATCAAAGTAATTACCGATAATATACTTAAAATGATTATTACATAATATACCAATAGGCATAAAACCTTGGCTGCGCCTGCGCAGATCACGCGAATTCGCAAATTGCTGGCCAAGGTTCACCACCGTCACGCTATGACAGAGTCTAACTTCAACGTAACATAACTTTGGTTTTGTTATCAATAACATACAATTGAATGATAACATCATTTATTTTATATATTTTAAGTAAACGAGATAGAAAATATTTTTAAACAGGAGAATATATTAATAATATATTAAAATATGATATAACAGTAAATCTATATATAATAAAATATTTGAGAATTTTTATAAAAATGTGAATTTGTACATAAGTCACGATTATCTTAGTCAGAACAATATTAATAGAACCATTAAGATTGTAAACATGACAGAGCGTTGCGACTCTCGGATATCATAAAGTGCTCATGATCAGCGTAAAATTTCTGCTCAACGTCAGATGAAAAATGATTATAAACGAAAATCGTTCAAAATCCACATAGACACGGCGCGTTACGTGGCTTTGTTCACTTGTCGGATGCAATGATTTATAGCCGTGGCGGGAATTGAACGCCATGCAAAGCGTTGCGTCACCGCCCTAGCCTCAGCTTCAAATCTCTGCCACAGTCTGTCAAAATTCTCCACAAAATATACTATTAAGTTTTTGTCTAATATATCAGTTTTGTAATCTGTGGTTAATAAATATAGTGTACAAGTGTAATAAATCGGACGAATGAGACGTCATTTCAATTCGATACGTATCGACTGCGTGGGGGATTTAATGCTTAGATCTTCCATTGATTAAGTATACCTATTTAGCTTGCTGAGGATTAAGTATTTTTATATTAGGTAATATAACTGCTATGTTTGTTATGTGATCAATATAGTTGGTTTTGATTGATGGTTATTAATCTTAGAATGATCTTAGTTTTTGCAATTCTATTTGATGTTATAAAAACATTTGCAAAATTTATGCTTTTGAATTCTTGTTACATAATGCTAGATTAAATAGTTGTTACATTATTAATATAAGAATAAAAAGTTGTGCTGTTAAACTTACATATACCTAACTTTGAATAATTTCAATTAGAACAAAATAAACAATAAAGCTACAATTTCTTGTAACTAATGGAAGATGTATATTCTAATAATTGTAAATTTTCCATAAAAAAAATTTGACAAGATACAAAAATGGCGAATTATATTGAATATTGAATAAAATATAAAAAACAATAGAGTATTTAATCGTATGTACGTATTTTAATCGAACAAAGATATCCAAAATAATAAGCAGAACAAACATAAGGTTATTGACATTGTTAATGTATCCATTTACAAAGTGTTCCCAAATAACACATTCCTATCAAGTAAGCAGTAGTTTTATATGACAATGATAACAAACGTATTTTAGTGGTAGTGTACTTGTATTTTGAACTCTTTTGTTTCATAGATGTAAGTGACCTCCTCTACAATGGTCCACGTATAGCTGCGTGTCTAACGTGAACTAATGCTACTTAACAATGACTTGGACGGACAAAACTGATGTGCTCGTATCCATTGACAGACGACACGGTTTTTGATGGTAACAAAAAAAGATAAGTATATTATTATTAAAAAAAGGTTACGATGTAAAAAGGATTTATTTTTTTATTTTATTTTTATAATAAATAAATAGTAATAAGTGTAATAAGGAAATAGATATATGTATAATCAAGCGTGCATGGATACTTCTCTCACGTAGCACAGGGATAATGAATACAAATGTACACCCATTTAACTTCCTTCAGGTAAGATGAAGTGAATATTAATATACTTTTGAATCGCTTTACCTTCACACCCCGCGGATTCAAATCAGATTTGTCTTTTAACGACTTTTATTAATTTTAGTAACAAATATGATTGTCTCTTTCATAATATGAGAATATATTATTGCCATTTCACACATACACTAATCATGTGTTTTTATTAAGTGATTTTTTAAATAATACTTTTGATATATATATTTTTTGTTATATTTGTTCTATTTTCAAAAATCGAAGAGGAAATGAATTTAACATTGAAATTATTAGTAAGTCGGAAATCAACAGTTTAATGGATTTATGTATGTATGTATTTTATATCTCTCCTCAATACTACATAGTCAAGGTGAATAGCAATATTGAGGATATTAGCAATATCAGAAAATCAACAAGGATTATTGCCAAAATAATTTGTCGCTGGAAGTAATAAAAAATAGAGCCTTGACTGAAACAATACCTATTGTCTAATAATTCAAAAAGTTCTATACTGGCAACCCAATCAATAACTCCAACAAGTAAAAGTGACATATATACCAGGCATTCATAATCTTCCAGAGTTCTTTTCAAAGGTTTCAATGTAAGGCCCCCCACACACTGGCTACCCGGCGACGGCGCGTCGGCGGCTCCGTGCGTGACCGGCATACGATGTGTGTTTGTTTATTGTAACGCCTGCAAGCAAAGCTAATGACCGGTGAGAACAAACACTACCAGCTTGAAAACTGTGATAGAATTGTAGAACGAAACAGAACGAAAACGCTACAAATCATTTAAATTAAATAATTAATAAATTGATACAAAAAAACATGAGAAGCAATCGCTTAAAGACCTGATTACTAATTAAATGAACTTAGATATGGCACGAACGTTTTCTAATGATTATTCTCACGGTGTTTTTGTGACTGCAGTTATAATGAGGGCGTAGTGCGGTAGAGATCCTAACAGTCCCACGCCTCGTCCTTGCCAGCCTCACGCGAAACCTAACCACAGACTAATTAAATGTTGTTAGCTATGTTTCAGAGAATCTATTAACAACGTTGCCAATGAGAGATTTTATGACAATCAGTTATTTTTATTTATTATGTTCAAGTCCAGAGAAAATAATATAAATTATATAGCAGTCATGTAAGTACAAACTTTATGGTTAAGATTATCTATGTAGCCTAAGTATGTGTACCCAAAACTGTTTTGAGAAAGTAATAATATCAATTTCCTTATACGATGAATATTTTAACAAACCTAATTAAAATTTTCCTTGACAACTTTTTGATATTATTTAATAAAATAGTTCGAGCTGGCACTCAATATAAATAACACCACTGATATTTTTACTCTGCGTGCATCTCGTGGCAGTTCAGGCCTCTGAGCAGTGATAATTACGCAATTAACAGATACTGCGCTAATAACCGACCTCACGGACGGTTTCTAAAACCAAACTCAACTACCCGTTATCATTAACTAAACAATACTTGTCGTTATATAACTTAAATAACGAAAGTACTGATAACAAGAGTTTAAGGGTTCTTCTTTGGGGGAGTTTTTTGTTACTAAGATATTATGTTACCACGTGATTTTGTTATTATACTATTTGAGATAATAACACAAATAATTACTACAACAACAAAAATAATAAAAATTAAAAAATACTCAAAAGTATTAATTTACTATCAAGAATTAGGTTTTGGTAACAATACAAATAATATATATATAAAAAAATTACATGTAAAGACGTATGTATGTTAAACAGTCGCTCAGTACATACAGCGGTCATTACCCGAATTCGGCGGGACGGCACAAAAACATCACAAGACAAAGAAAGTGCATTTTCCTTTACTGTAATCGTATATTATTTAGAGCATTATACATTATTCATGAGAGTATGATACGTGGAGTAAGGTTCACGGTGTACGGTATGCAAAAAAAAATACGAAAATATTTGATTGTTATTTGTGATATATTTTGTTTGAAATGGTGTATAGTTTCATTCACGTTAAGTTTCAATATTTTTATATTAATAAATATAGAACAAAAATATTACTAAGCAAAGATTCCAACCTGCAACAATTTTTTTTTTATTTTTTATTTCAGTAGGTAGCTGTGTACATAAAATAATTAGTTCGGTAAATTACTATTATACAATTTTATGATAGCTTAAAATTTTAAAATATGTTAATTTTAAAACCAACATAACTCATAATTAAAAACTATAAAAAGAAAGCGACGTGAGGTAAAGTGTTTGTTTGAATACTAAAAAAATGTTGTAAATTAGACGGCGGGTAATTTAAGTTTATTGGCAATGTTAATTTGGGACTTCAGTTCACCAAAACACAACCGTAGCGTGGCGTAACGGCCCATAAATGATAATAGTTCTATTTGTAATTATATAGGTATTCGCAATTAAAATGGCCGCGGTATGACTTACGCGGTAAGAATCGCCTCGAGAAACATCCGGCATTTAAAAAAAAAACGCAAACAGTAAAATAAAATACTTCGAGCACATATAGTTTGGATAATTGCTCTGTTATGATTTAAAAATTATAAAAACGTTTAAGATCCAGATGTTACAGGCTTGAAGGAAATTCTTGAGGATGTAATTTGCTAAAGATAATCACAAATAACTATTATTATCTTGATTTATTTTGTATTTTATCTGTCAGTTCTGAGCCGTTGATTTCTAGCTATTATCGACGCGTCGCTGTAAAAAGGTTACATAGTGTACTCTAGATTTAGTTTGTTTGCGTTGTTTTTATTGGATTATAACTAGCGTGATTGTAAATTTATAAATCTTTTATGTTTCATTATACATACAGCTAACAAGCTTTTCAATCAACGCGTTTTTGTTTCCTCTGTCAAGTTACTTTATTTATTAACTTTCATGGCTAATAATTTGATAAAGCTGTTAAAAATACGATACAGTTACTTTATAAATATAAGAATATGATTTTTATTTTAATAGAAATAATAAAAAGAAAATCTTTTTTTTTAAGAAAGATGTTGCAAAATGAACATTGTCGTTGTGTTTCTGCTAGCTGTACATAGTCCGAGGTATCGCGTCGGTTCGAGCGGCAGTGCTTATCACAGTTATTGTTGCTAAGTGTTTATTTAAATATTGCCCACTGCACCTCTATCTGCTCATCTTCCCGCCTTATGTTATTTGCCTATGTTTTGTGTATTTTAATTTTATTTTTGCTCGACGAATTTAGAATAATGTTGAGAAACCTAGTAGAAATGTTTTTGTGTAAGATTTTGAAGTACAGATTCGAGTAACTTATTATATTGAATTAAAACCCCTTTTTATAACATTATTAGAACTTAGTTGTATAAATATATGTTATGTTATATGCAATATGGAATGCAATAATTAATTGTTGTATTTAAAAATTATTTACCAAATGCTAAAAGACAAAATTTGATGAGTATAATTTGAAATATAATAGAATTACATTTAACCCTTTAATTAAAGTAATCAGGGTTAAAATTAAAAATAAACATTTTAATCTCTGTCATGAAGAAAACTATAATGAAATTTCAAGATTGTAACTCTCTGTAACCAGGATCAATAGATCAGTCAGTCGGGTCAGTCAGTCATTTATTTTATATAAACAGATATATAAGATAAATTTCTTCTTTCATATATACTAATGATAAGTAATTCACGACTAATATAATAATGTTTTTACTGTAGGTACATTCGCTACCATTAGAAGGAAAAAACCGATAGAAAAAATAAAATGCACAGTCACTTAGAATATTATGACCATAATAAAATATATAATAATCAATAAAATATATAATAAATGAAAACAAAATGCACATAATTAATTTACATACAGATTTCACATTTCTAATGACATTAAGAAGATGGAAACCAAACTAAAATATGGATGAATAAATATTTTATTATTCTTTTCGACCTCAAGCAAATTTAACAGGAATTAGGTTAAGGTTGACATGAGTCTTTAAGATATTGATGTTTATAATTTGGGTGATTTAAGCAAAAACAAAACATATATTGCCAAATAATGCGCCAATGACAGATGACATTCGCCAACAAAAATATTTGTTTCGAAATATGTTGCCTCTTTTTTGTGTATTTTTGTTTTTTGGGGGACATTAAATATTGTACGTATTCTTTAAACGTAATATTAATATTTATGTAGAAGTGACTTTAGTTTACATGTGTATATATTATATACAGTATAATATATATACATGACTGGTTCATATTTAGAATCCTTTTATGCATATAGAGGTCTCATTATATTAATCAGTTCTTACAAATTAAAAAATTTGGTTACAATATAGTATAATACATATTTTTATAGTAATAAATATAACTATATCAATATAACAATGAGGAAAGATTTGTTTGTTACTTTGTTGTTATCAAACTAACTGCACACTCGCTTTAAACCATTATTTCACCTTTATATAGCCAAGTTGTGCCTTCCATTACTTTTATTTATAAACATAAAATTCCAAAAATCTGTAAAGTTACATACATTTTAAAATATTAAATCACAAAAATATTAATTTAAAATAGTAATTATTTAACGCAGACGGTGCCAAAAGCAAAAACTAGTCTAAAATAAAACTGTTGGAGCAACGTAAATTACCAGGAGAGCATGAACAAAAACAATTACTATTATAAAAATAAAGAGTTAGGTTCAGAGCGGCTGGCACCGATGTGCGTTTATTAATTTTTGCCAAAAGAAAATTTAATTAAGACAGTTTTTTTCTTTTTATTTCACACCCCAGATTTCATTATTGAAGAACAGGACGTGAAAGGGTTAGCGGGTGCAGACTGACGAATCGATTAGACATGAAATACTATTTAGTTAACTGTCGTAAGATTACTTTAAATACTTATTAAAAGGAAATATATTATTACGTCATAAATAAACATAGGTGGTAAAAGTTAGTTAATGTTATTGCTTTTCCAATTAATATTAATATTATTTATGGCCCATAAGCTTATTACTTTGGTGTGTCAGATTAGTTTGAATAATTACTTGCTAAAATATGTAATATATAATTTTGTTTTTAGAACTACTTATAACTTAGCCTCTGGATCGTGAGGCTTAGTCGTATAAATCATTTTTTTTATTATGCTTGGTTTTATTTCGTGATTTACTGCCGTTCTAATAACAAATCTAACAATTAGAATTTCAGAGGAAAATCTAAAATGGATCTAACCAAAACTTATTTGGCTTTTTAAGGTGGACTTTGAAAAGTCGTTTCGAAGTAGAAAGTCTGCGTTTAATATAAAAAGTGGAGAGTGAATGTAAAAATTTATAACTGGTCGGTGTAATTCAGAATCTGTTGTTAAGAACAATTTACGGGCGGGCTTATTAAGGGCCCGTCGTTAATGGATTCGCACTTAGCCCTTTTGATGTAAAGTATCAAGACTAACTGCGAGCCTGTAGCTTAATGATTTCAAGGTTAGGTAATGTCGCGTCCACAAACAAGTTTAGATTTTTATTTATTTACATTACTATGATATTGTACTAAAATTTTTACTTTCAATACTCTACATTATCTATGCTTAAAACTTAACGGAATAATGTATTTCAAGTAACCACAGACAATCACGGCAGTAAGATCCGTGGTTCTTCAGTTATAAGCGCGCAAACGGATTAACGCAAACACATTTTTTATAATGGTGAAGGATGTGTCTGTGATATTAAAAATCGATATAATTAATATAATATAGTGAAATAAAATTAATAAAAAACTCTTACCCTTTATTATGTACATATATGTATGTATATACATATTATTAAACATACATACATCGCATTTAGGTACGTACACTGTAGTTATACGGTTCCAAAGAACTGCTAATAGACTCCATGAACACTCTTCTAACTTATTTATTAATTAGTTAAGATAATATTTGATATATGAGATAAGCAATGTGTGGTACTAAAACAAGACAAGATAAACCAACTACGCCACTGCTAGTTTTATGATGCTCATTAACAAACGTATAAAGGATTGTATAATAAAGTTTCATACTAATTATATAATGACTTATTTAATAGTAATGCTAGACAACACTTTGGAAGTGGTTACAGTTAGCAACATGTGTGGAACTATTAGCAAGTTTGTTATGGGGCCTAAAATAGTCCTTGGGTTTATAATAAGCTTCGGATACTAAAATACGTTCAATGAGAGTATTTGTTATCGTATCGACGATAGAGTAATTCAGTGATAAAATTGAATATTTGTATATAATTTGATGATTTTCTTAAAAAACCACATTGTCATTAAAGTATAATACATTAATCTTGAAACATCTCAATTATAATCCAACCTTTAACCTGTTTACAGCATCCATCGTAACCCCAAGTAGCTTGAGGAATTTCTCACATTGCGCGGGAATGATTCGTTCGGCATTTCATCTTAATTATGTAATCTAGCCTAATTTATAATTAAGACCTTTCACTTTATGACCTTTTATTGCTCTTTTATTTTATGCAATTATATCCCAAATGCAATTAGGTATCTCCAGTTTTATGATATACCTCTAATGTTTTGTTGACGTTGTTACAATGTGTATGGAAAAGATTATAAATGAAGCGGAAAATGCTAGTTATTTTAAAATTAATAATAAATACAGTATTATTATGCTATTAAATAATTAAACTTTAGATCATCGTTAATAGTTTAAGTCACTTGGTAAGAATAAACATTACAATGCACATTATATCTTATATAAAAACTCTAATAAAACAATTAGTAATATAATGAATAGATCCATATTAAACCAACGCTATATAATGATAATATTTAAGAAAAGTTTTTTCTATTGCATCTCTCTGCATCAGTAACTGAGAAATACACGAACGTATACCACAATTAACACATTTTAATTATTAATTTGAATAACCAGTCAGCTATGGCTCTATTAAAAACATTATTCCTATAATGTAATACTATTTATATCTTAATGTTATAAAATCTTCGCGAATGTCATACAAAGTTTATTTTATGCATTATGTACATATACAACTTATGTTCAGGCTGTATTTTTAGTTAATTTGGAAGAGTCGTTCGTGAACTTTTATTGGTATAATTTTTTAAAGTTTTTATCCAAAATTATATTTTAATTTATAGCATAAAGCATGTGATATTGACTTTTCAGCTGTGTTTTTGACTTTGTAGCATTATTCTCTGCAACGTTTTTGATCGTTGGCTAATAACTTATTATGTATAATTAAAAATCCAGCTAAGTGCGAGTCGGATTCGCGCGCAAAGGTTACCGTACCATTATCTAAGTAGAATGGCAAAAAAAAAATGTTTAATGGAAGCCCTCCTAATCTGTTTATTCTGATTTCATTATTTATTGATAAAGTGAATATATATCTTAATATTCTGCGAATATAAAAATAGGCTTGTTGTTGTGTTGTGTGAAAGTGTTTTTAGTATTTTTTGTTACAGAGGCAACAGAAATACATCATCTATGAAAATTTCAATTGTCTGGCTATTAAGGTACATGAGATAGAGGTTGTTGACGGACAGACGAACAGTGGATTCGTAGTAATAGGATTCCGGTTGTATCATTTGTGGTTCTCTCTCTATATATCTATCTAAATCTAACTATAAAAAATATTAAAAAGTAGGTATTTTCTATTCAGCTTGGCGACATTAATAACTTACTTAAACTATTTATTATCTGAACCCTGTTTATTAAAATATCTGATAAAACATGTACCGCTATATTTTGATTCCACTGAATTTTAAAAAACCACGTTTTATCTATTTACATATTTTATAAATGTGATGTTTTTATAAGAAACTAAAATCGTAAACCACTCAGTAAAATAACAACCATTAAAATAAAATACACAGAAAGCTATAAAGATTAAGATTTTCGAAAAATGTTGTAAACCGCAAAATGTCCAAAACATGGACAAATTCGAAATCAACATTTTTAATGACGAGAAATTGAAAATAATAAGAAGTGTATTAGATCTAACAAACGAGTTATAGAGTTGCGAGCGAAAATCGATGTTCCTATAATAAATAATTCAATAATAACACCACCAATAAAATAGGGAGGAAAATCATATATCGATAATAAATCGCATGTGTAAGCAATCGCACCTGACTGCGATTGGGAAAATTCATACTTTATAAAGCTCAGGGACGGGGGGGGGAGACGATCGTAAAACATATTTGGAATTATGCATCCCCTGCGGGTCGTAGAACCGACACCTCAATATTTGATGTTCCAAATCGATCCATGCTTCTCTAATCTGTATTTACTACCCTTCGCTCTCTTATGACTGCGATTGACTTTAACTTTTAGTAGCGCTGCAACATGAATGCAATTTTGATAGGATATTACACAATAGAAAAAAAGATATTAATTAACTTCAACAATTAATAATATTTATTAACAAGTAAGTCTATGTATGTCGCGTCCATGATGCGTTGGCAAAAATAACAAGAAAAATAATTTCTTAAATAATATCCAGATCGACATTAGCTACTAGCCAGGCAGTCGTTTAGAATATTTTTTTCAATTACTTGCTTGATAAATGTAGACGATAAAAGAAGTTGATGTTCAACTCAGATAAACTTATCAAGGGTCTAGATTACATATAAGCCATGCTGCGGCATTAAAACAAAAAGTTACTAGTACACTACTTCTAGAGCTGTCTATTAAACGTAGAGATCGCGGCAGAAAAAAAAGGAAACAATTTGGAATTGGTTCTTTTTTTTTGGATATTTTTATTTCTTAGAGAATAAATGTATAATTTTGTACCTCAAATAAAAAATATATATATGTGTTATTTATTTCATTTACTTGCGTTTAATTTAACATATATTTTAATTAAAATTAGATTCTTCTTACGTCTAAGTGACAACAGGTGGCTGGCATTCACGCCAAAAACAGGACATATGAAGAAAAAACAAGTCATTTAAATTCCAATACTAATGCAAGGATTACTGGTCTATAAATAACTTACTAAAACTGATAAGAGTACAACAAGAGACCTTACAGATGTGATTGTAATCAATCAATAGTAACGTACTCTTGATTAATTAAAAATAGAAGCAATGTATGAATTATCAAAAACAAATAACATGGCAACTGACGCCATTGATTTGATTGCAATCATTCGAATTGTTTGAATATCGAATGCCACAAATATTGTTCTAGAAGATTCTTAATAGAGGTTCCAAAATACATTTCTAGCTTGGCTTCAAATTTCTAGCTTTGATTTAAAATAACAAGATGACAAAATAATAATTATCCGTATCGCACCAGTTCTCAAGCTAGACGTGACACTCCTACGTTCGTTTAATTCCTTCAACATTTTCCAACATTTTATCTTTAATTTGGACTGGTTTTGGTTTTTTATTAGAATAGTTTCGCTTCGATACCGGTCCGGCTCCTAGCTGAAGGTTGTTTATAGATAACAGTAAAGCATATATTTATTGGTCGCCGCGTCGACTGCGCAACTCTAAGGTCGCTTGTCGTACGAACGGCAAGGCGACTTGAAATATCATAGTTTCGTGTTTCATAATGAGTGGAACACGTTTTTGTGGGTTACAGAGTGCGGTGGAGCGGTCGCGGGACAATTGCTAAAAATATAACAGAAAACATATTTAGTACTCAAATATGTGGGCGGTGCTAGTAGGCACAGCTTGCAAAAATAATGGCCGCGACTACTCGCGCGAATCGTTTCGGTTGATTGTGTATGTAGCTGATGATATTTTACACGAGCAATGCCTTTTTCGTATCGTTTTTTCTTGGGAAAACGGCAGCTTGTATCATGAAATATGGCTCGATACTGTAGTCAAGCGCATCTCACCTGGGAGTCGGTAACGGTTCCGTTCTAACCCTCGCGTAAGTGAAGACGCAAAAACATTCTGCTTCCATTTTTGGTGTTATTGTAAGATAGGAATATTTAATACTTACCTGCGTTAGAATGTTATCAGTTAGTTTTTATGTTTCATGATTCAGTTCATTTACAGCGTTACAAAGTAAAAATGTAACTACAAAAAGATAAT
Organism: Napeogenes inachia; assembly: GCA_959347355.1. Lineage (NCBI taxonomy): Eukaryota > Metazoa > Arthropoda > Insecta > Lepidoptera > Nymphalidae > Napeogenes > Napeogenes inachia. The sequence goes on from OY365792.1 coordinate 14,228,371, forward strand.
GAATAAAAAACAAAGTCGACTCCATTGCATCCGCTGTTACCATTTTAAAAGTTTCATTGAATGTGATGTCCAAAATGCGGATGAGCGTGATATACTGATATCTCTTTTTTAGAGCGCGCTCGTTAGTGTAGCCAAAGTTTTACACTATCAATATTTAAATTTATAGTGACAATCTAGAACCGGTACCGTTTTATAATTTTTTTACGATATTTTGTTCGTGATTTATGTAAAATCAGTCACGTCCAAGGCACCACTTCGATTTTTGCACAATTAATGACTTCTAGATTTGGCCTTAATGGGTCAAGTCGTAATTTAGTGTCAAGTCTGTTTTGTTTGCGATTTTTAAAATGCTCTTCTGAATTAATTATACTATCTGAATTTTTATTAATAATATTTCTTGCGAACTCTCTCTTCTCGAAAATATATAAATAGTATTTTCAATTTCTATACACAAATTATTAAAATATTTTCTTTAATATTAATTGAAACCGAACAAAGAACTTACAGATATCTGGACAGAAAGAAAAAGAAAAGAGAAAGATAGAAAAAAGTGAGAGAGCGATTAGATCTTATTAGTTGATAAAAAGTAAATGCACAATTCTAATTACTGTATATTTAAAGATACTTTACGGATAGTCTGGAATGCCTATAAATATGTAAGATGTCTTTTTCACAGCCTGTAATTATAGTAAATTGGTTATCAGTTACTAATAGTCTGCCTGTACTTATAGTGAAGCAGTGAGAAGAATATAAACTCTATCGTTTTTTGTCAGCTTTGAAATAAGTATTGTTAAAACATGGCTAATAATTCCGACTTTTGTTATGTAATTTTTATATGAAATTATATTTTTTAGTTTAAGGGTGAACTTTATCCAGTGGGAATTTTATACATAAGCAAGAACACGTATGTCATTATAATAATAAATTGTCTGTCCTTTGAGGGAGAAGTAAGCACAGGTTGAGGATCAAATCAAAACGCAACCTCATTCGTTACCAAGTTGATACCAGGATGCTTCCCTCTAGAGTTGGACAGAAGTGGAACGCTCACTAATTTTGTCTCAATATAGGATTAAAAAAAAATCTCAGTTTTAATTGTGCATTTGACAGAGAATGACATATATTTTTTTCTTTATTTACGTTATTAATTGTTATATTATTATCCTAAATGTATACAAATAAATATAAGCAAAATGATGATGTGATGATACAAGTAAGGTTTAGACTGTTTGTAGGATGCATGTAAATGACTCATTATCTATGTCTTTATTAAGAATGAATTGTATGTATTTATATAATTAACTAATGACTGGATTTATTCCACGTAAAGACAATTTATAAAATGCATGTAAATTGTATTGAAATCTTCCTGTTTTATTCGATTGATATCCTCTAGTGAATCAGACAGCTCTTAGTTAGGTCTTAGGTAAAACTATTTAATGTGTGAAGTAAATAATGATGTTCTTGAAACGATACAGAAATACTAATTAGGTATTAGTACCTATCACTCATATAGACATAGCCTTGATTTTAATGAGAACCTTTCGTTTAATTGTATGTGAGCTTAAATCAACTTCCGCTTTGTTAAGAACTCTATATATGTAATAACTGTTAGGAAAATTATGTAATATTTTTATTTTATAATTTAATTGGATAAATCTTAGCGTTTATTTGAGAACTGTTTCTTATATTATATAAAAACCAATTGTGAACAATACATACAAGTAATTAGCATGTTACTATTGTATTGAAATCATATTATCAAAAATTCTCAAAATTCTCAAATTGCTGAAAGTAAGAAGCATTTTGTAACACTAGAATGTAAAGACAGACAACAGCTCATTAAACATGTTGTAGTATGATATAATTGCTATGAGTTTTAAAAAAATGTTGTATGGAACATGTCAGAATGTCATTTCAATAGCTGCCCGCATACGAAATTGCATGGTGTCATACAAAAGCATGACCGTCATATGCTGGTGCATGAAATAACCAGTAATAAATAACATAATTAGGAATTACATACATTATATGTATTACATGCACATGTACTTTCATACATAAACTTCATTTAACCTACTCGGCTCTATGATTGATTTTTATTATCTATCATAACCTATTATATCTTGTCAGTTTCATTAAAAAATATACAACATTAAGCAACGTATCTAGTTTCCGATTTAAAGAGTTCAATCAAGTTAGTTTCAGACTTAACAATTTTATTACAATAATAATTGCTTTACAAGAAAATCTTTGAATATATTTATAAATCAAGATGTTTGAATCTTACTTTATTTTAAAACCCTAAGGTTTAGTATAATGCGGGTGTAATGTACGCGTTTTATGATAAGTGACGTCATAGATAACTGAAGTTGGTAAGGAGTATTTATAATGTACTTGTTTGCACCGAACACGCACTTAACTATTTCAACAATTTCGAAAATATCTATAAACATGTTAAGCTTATTTAAATATATATAGCTTAAAAATTAAACCGATACGGGCCCGGATTCAAAACTGTGATCTCTGGGAAGTTCAGTGCTACGGTAGCTCAATCGGTAGCAATTGTTTCCCAGAGGTTCGAATCCCTGCCTGTTGAGGTTTATTTTTCATTCTATATTTATTTAAAATTTACATTAGCAAGTTAATGCTGTTTGTAATTTAAAAAAATGAAATTTGGATTTGTGTACTGTTAAAAATTTGTATCTTAAATTTTTTATAGGATATATGATAAAGATAAAATTAACTAAGAATATTCTTATTTGATGCGTCGCCATTCTGATCTCCCGGTTCCCGGCGACCGTGGCGCGGCCGACGACCTTGCGAGAAAATCGTGTCAGGGAAATTCTTTCCTCCTGTTTGAAATGCACCTACACGTGTTTTGCTCTACTTTAATTTTTAACAATAAAAATTACAATATAATGCCAAGGTTTGATTGCTTATTATAACGTTATTGTATCGGCTGTAGGTTTTGCTGATGTTTCCCTATTTTTTTTAATTTTTTCTCTTCACTTCACATTAAAATCTAATACATTACTGAATAGATGCATGCATGGTTTAACAAAGATCAGTTATATTATATAGCAAAACGTACTGTAAATGACGTAATCTTGAAAAAATGCAATAACATTCTACTCAAACAAAGAATACGTTGATATAGGGACACCTCACTCGCGGGATGCACGTCGGTAGACGTCCGGTCCGTACAAGGATCGCCCAAATAGAGCAACTCGCATGCGGGAGCATTATGTTCGCGGACAGAATACTAAATACTCGTTCACTAAATCGATAAGAAACCCAATGTTTTGGAGCTATACTTGCTTCGGTTTATTCAGAAAAATTAGTGTACTTCTCTCCATAAAGTTTTAATATTAAATATTTTTAAATGATATAAAAAGGAAACCCAGGTACAAAGAGAAATTAATTATCTAATACATTTCTCCGACGGACCGATTGTGTAACAAATATACAGACATTATGACTTTCGCATATTAAATAATTATCATAAAATCCATAAACATTTCTTGACTACATTGAAGGATATTGGAAAAAAGATTTTATAGGTTTTATAAAAGTGGTCGTTTATAAAGATTTATGGTGACGGCGCTAGACGACATTTGTGAATTAACACTGGTCATTCTTTATAACAACGCAATATATTTATATATTCTATATATAATTAATTAAATTTAAATAAACATATATAAGCTTTCTGACTGCTATAAGAGAAACCATTAAAGATGTTTATATAATATAGGATGATCTGTTTTAATAGGCCAAGTGATTGAGTTTATAGTCAAGGAAGGTATACAGCATCCACGTGTCGTAAGATTATTATACGGAATGGCCATAATCCATTCTTTTACTGTAGATCTAACGAGTTATGTTACCTCGCATTATTTATTATATCCTTATAAGAACTTACCGAGATGATAACTAACTGTATGTTTGTTTCAAAACAAGTGGAATGTTGTTTCTAGAACAGTATAAATAAAGTTAAGATATAAATCTTGCTATCCAACGTTAATTAATAGTTATAATTAAATATATACGTATATATTTAGCACCGTTGTACATGCGTGGACGAAGGTGTCTAATTTACAAAGTTGTAGAAATATTTGATATTGTTATATTATTATTTGCCTTGATTACTTATTTCAATATTTTATTTCGATACACAGATACACAGGCACACAGATACACAGACACACAGATACACAATTTAAACTTATAACACCCCTCATTTTTGGGTAGGGGTTTAAAAATAAAAGTATTTCGTTCATTATATAGATATATAACAAAATAAATATTATAAAAAAAAATAAAAAAAATAGTATATATATAATATATTGAACCATTAAAAATTGTTATCAGCTTTCATGTTTCCTGAAACTGATCTTAAAAACCTTTCAAAAGCCTTAATTGATTGATAGAAATATTTTTTTTATCAAATTCTCTAGCATATTTCTCGTGGATTCAGCTTCTTAGCAGTTCAGTCACGTAGTCAGCGACGTAAGAAATCACAAATATACCTACCTAGCTACCACTACCTACTAAGATATTGTACATTCGTCAATATTGTCTTTAACATACGTATATTGTTTTACTTATTACATAAGAAAGTATTAAGTATTAAAAAGATAGTAAAATATTAATAAAATATAAGCAAATATTTTCGTACCCATCTTCAACACAACTGTCTTCAATTATTTTTACTTTAATAATATTTTATTACGAATTTGATATTTAAGTTAAATTATAAATATGAGTGAAGCCTTAAAGGATATTAATAACTAGATAACACCTTATTTATACTTTATTTTTACATTAGTCTTGAGCAATATACACAGAAAAGGCAGAATGACTTTATCAAAAGGATATATACGTGTTTTTGCACAGTCCATGTAGTACCTAATATCAAATTTGTTATACTAAATTTAAAAAAGCTAAATATGTCATATCTACCCAATACGGTAAATAACAATTGCTTAGTTCTCTAAGCAATTACACATTAATTATTAATAAGATTCTAAAAATGTGCTAATTTTTTGTTTCTAAATTCCAGACGTCTATAAAAATTTTATGCGAATATTATGCGGTGTGGTATATAAAAAGTTTAAGTTTTTATTCTTGTGGTACAGACCTTACAATGTTGTCCAGTTACAGACAATAGTTAGGAAATAGGACTGTCACGCAGGTGCATTGGTGAAAATGGCCGCATTTGGTTCAGTGAAAACAAACAAACATTCACATAAACAAGACGTTACCCGGATGTACTGTAGTTGTGTATGTGAGGCCTGTACTGAGTAGAAAGTGTCGTGACATACGTTTAGAAGTTACGTTACGACCACGATACGATTTTTAACCCTTACCCTTTCAAAACTCTCTAAAATTTATAATATACAAAATATGTATATTGATTTTAAGATAAATACTCTTAAAAACAAGTTTTATAAAAGTGATAGTTTTTGTGATTGTCATGAAGTATTTTTTTATAAGAATTGTAAAAAGTATTAATATACATTTCATATATTGAGATCCATCTTGTTTAAAATATTAAAGATAGTAAGTTATTTTACTGTAAATTATTTATAATAATCGCCATAATAAATAGTAATAGTGATATTTCAAACAGTATGTCGTTGTGTATAAAAGGTATTAACGCCCAGCGTACCTGACTGCCGCTGGGAGTGCTATATATTACCATTGTGAGACGTGGTCAATGCCATCGAATACCTAATTACCGTAGCTGATTTCTAGAATAGAGAAAATTTACCTTTACCTAATACTAACTACTCCTACACTTCTATTGTCTGTGTCAAAAGCGTAAAACGGAACAGGTCAAAATAAATATTTTATATTATCTGTACAGTTGTTACTATCTTAATATAGTAATAATAAAACCTAAAAAAGAGGAATGTCACGATAGTTCAGTTGACGAGTTAGCAGGGACGCACTCCCAACGGTCTCTGTTTCGAGTGCTGCGCGTGTCGGTGAATGCCTACATTAATTCATCACATATTTTTATATAAAAAAATAATTATACAAATTTATAAGTGTATATTATATATATTGAATATTACATTATTTAAAATAATAAGTTGCAAAATAACGAATAATTTTAAAAATGCTTTTTGTTGCCAAAATTGTATTTATATATAAAATTAATATCATTAAAACATAAGAAAAAAATATGTATTTGTGGATCGGAAAAAAAAGCTTCAGCCTAAACAGTCACCGATATATTCGTTATATAAAACATTTTTTATATATAAATTTGGTGTTTCTAACCTACTAGTATGTATGTGTAAGTAATGGGTTTCCTTTACAACAAATGTACAGCAAACTGGTAATACCATTAGCAAAGGACGTGCTCGAAATGGTAACGACCATTCCATTCATTATTGCGTTTTACAAAACAAGCAAAAATACCAAAACCACAAAGCTCATAGCAAACCCTAATGCATCTCAAGAAGGTAAACAAAGGAACACTAAAAGAATTCAGTGACATCGAGATGGCAAAAACCAAATGTGGACGCAATGATTCAAAACCTGGTATAGTCGACCAGATCAGTGGGTAAGTCACGCTGAAGTTTTTACTTATACTTGTCACCCGTCAAACAGTCGTCGGAGTCATGATGGGCTGCCTTCGATGGACGTCTGCCAACCTCCATTTCAATTATAAAACGTTTTATATACAGTGTATCACTTGGAATATTGAAGCTTATTACAACGTGCTAAAGTCCAAACTTGATCGTTATCAATGATAAATTGTCACGTTGTTCGTCACTGTCAATTGGAAGTGCTGGTGTTTTTTTGCCCTCGACCTGGCGGGCACAACGGAACTGACTGGCCTATTGTATGTTAATACACGGCCGGATTTTGTTCGGGCTCAATTAAATTATGAAGCTTAACCACACGACGAAAGTCAAAAGTCACCCGTGTCTTTTGTTGCGGTGAAGCGCGTGTCTCTGCGCCCGCGCACCTCACGGTACAGCCCTACCGAATTAACGGAAAATTTTAAATATAAATAATATCACAATAAAGATCATGTTATATCACTGAAAGGATGAAGTTCACTATATTTTCATTGCAATATTTTATTTTAATATAAAAACAACAATAAAATAATATAGATAGATAGATAGATAATATTCTTTATTGCACTTCAAATAACAATTAAAACAAATACAAGAATAATAACAACATTGAACTATACAGTAACTAATAATAATAAAAAAAAAGACAAGTAAATTATAAATAAGTAATATAATATAATAAAACCATTTTTTGATAGATATTTATTAAATGAATTCCTATAGCTAAATATTATTACTACAGAACTAGATAAATAACATAATAAATTAAGTAAAACTCCTTCGTTTGCAGAAATATCTCAACAGAAAATTATTCTTCAACTTTTTTATAGAGTTCAGCATAGGTTGATGAGACTGCTTACACGAAAGCTAAGTAAATTATTATTTTTTTTCATATCAAACAAACTTAACAAATATTTTTTACTTAAATAAAACATGAAAATCTCATTGTAGGAATAAATTAAACAAGAATAAAAGGTTTAAAAATAATAAACATAATTTTTATCACTTTGCCCAAGGAACCCTATTGATAACATCTTTTGCACACCATTACCTACTTATATTAAATCACATCCTCCTCATAGATGCTGTTAATGGACCTTACATCGTAAATAAATTATGTATACTGCTCATTAATTAGCTTGTCGAATATTATCGACATTTTATTGGTTTAATTATTTAATAATATACATTTTTTTGTAAATTAACTTTATTAACACGAGATCTGCTGATGTGGTCATGATGAACCTATAAATACTTTTATTTATTGTGCGATATTCTATATCACTTATGTTCTTGTATGGCGTGATGGGTCCAGTTTGTCACGTGAAAGTTATGCACTCGATTCTCACCTTAAAGTATAAATAAACATGGTAATGCCATAGACACTCGAGTTGATAAGCCTCGTTGACCGCGGCCTACGCCTCGCACCGAAATGTATAGGAACCCCAAAAATTTTGTAGCAATCGGGATAAAACGCACATCAAAGCTGACCGCCTCCATAAGATTCAGTATTTATCGCCTCGGTCTACACCGAGCAACGTAAAAACTCTGCTGTGTGATTGAAAAACGAAATGTTCCCACAAAAAAACTTCACTAACCAAAACTCGATTGCGTCTTACGAACTATTCTGATTAAGAATGGGTGGTTTTATTGAAAATTCTTTATACTATATCTAGCGATTCGACACGGATTATTCTCAGTTATTTGGCTACTGTTACTGTTGATTCTAATATATTGGCCGTTATTTTGAACGAGACCACGCACCAACCGGCTTCGATCTATGCGTTCCATCTCCAAATTCGGACTCCCGGCTCCATATTAAGAGATACAAATGTAGGAATTTGAATATGATTTGCGTAAATATGTCACTTATGATCGAATAATGTGACAGGAACTGTATACTTTGATAAATCTATCAGGTGGACTTCCCAGGTATGCTCGTAAGAAATGTTTGAAATTGTTAATGTTTAAGTTTTATTGCCCTACCCATTTTGTGTAGGCTATAAAAGATATAAAATAATAATGTTACTATATTCCTATTAACTAAAATGTATATATTTACATTTTAGACACGAAATGATATGTATAGAGCTTACTATTTTTTTATTGGTAATTGAAACCTAGATTATTTTTATAATAATTTTAATGAAATTTAATTATTTAAATAGAGACCATATTATAGAATTGCTTTATAGCGATCAATTAGCAGCCAATATGAGGTTGTAATTTGATGTGGACGGCATCACGCTGTGCCGCCATCTTTATTTATGACATCAACAGATTCCGAATTAGCTTAGATTGTGGTTTAACATGTTACTGGACACCATTACAAGAATATTATAGATTTTGTTGCTTATCACCAGAGAATCCATACTTATGTTAGGAATTAAATTGATTTTTTAAGCTAAAAAATTTAAAATAGTCGTATAAAACAAATACGAACAATACATTAACATTTGCATAAATTTACAATGCACCCAATTTTGGTAAGGAATTTTATATTATCGTGAAAGAAAACAGAAACACAATAGTCACCTGGATGCCCTTCGCAGTGACCCGTCCCCTATTTATTCATCAAACATTGATTACAATTCAAATTAATTCGATTCACACGATCGACAATGACCACTAGTTTATACCTATAACGGTCTCATACCTCTGGAGGTACTGCGTTACGTCTTACAAGTTTCGATCGGCTCCATAAATTTGACATTGCTTCACGACATATGGGTAATTTGATAGCCCCAGTGACCGGTGGTCACTATTTCCACCTGCCCGCTCATCTTATAAATACTACATAGTTGTCACGCATACCTTCTCGCTTGTGAAAGAGTTGAATATGCTCGATGAAAGAGGATAGAACGAGTCCTGTTGAAAAGAAGTTTAAAAGATATGTAATACAGGGATGAAATCTGATAGTTTTGTGCAAGTTATGGTCACAGTTTGATCGCTCAATTACGGTTGTTTTGTCGCCAGTGAGGAAGTCGTAAATATATCGAATGCACGCACCGAGAAGCTCTGGGAAATTTATTTGCATGTATATTGATCGCGACGATAACGAATGATTTGGAATATCACATTTTCCGGCGATGAGTTGATTTGTAAATTAGTGGCAATAGAATTGATACCTATTAGAGGGTTTTCCATTTACTGAATTCGCTTCTATGTCGAATTTCATCAATGGATTTTCAACTACAAATTCTCTTATTTAAATTATTATTATTTCCATATCTTAGCTACCGCCGCCTTCTGCTACAGTTAAAACAAATTTATCTAGTCAATAATAGAGAGACAGCAAACAATTGAACGGTTTGTAAGATAGTAACATCCAAGCACAAGAAACATCACAAACAATGAATGTAGGTGAAAAGTAACACAGTGGTGTCGCTACAGTGGCGGCAAGTGTTCCCGGAACGGCAGTCTTATGGAGGAAGGGCTAATTAAACATTCTTTGTTTCTTTCTTTGCAGCTGATGATAGAGTGTATTCTTACAGAGTAGCTACATCTTTGAATATTTGAATATATATATTTAAAAAATGTAATTCTTAACTTAGCTTCTACTCTAATCTACGTGTCATCAAATCTGCATCAATCATATTAGTATTTGAATTACCTCTCCAATAAACAATATTTCATTATATAATATACATAACCAAAAAACCTGTAGTTAAATACGAGTTATTAGTAATTCTGCACCTCTGAAATCCCTCAACAGTCTATTAGGTGTTTTAATCTATGACGCTCGGCAGCTCAAAGATGTGTACTCAGCGCGGTGTTTGAGTCGCAGTATAATGCTATGATCGGCTGTATGTGAACTTCAAAGACAGAAGAATCTTTGTCAACTGAGGAAAGAATACATTATTGTGTTGTTTTAGTGCTACTACTAGTGTACTATACGCGGTGTTTATGAAATGCATATTTGTAATTAGAGATTCCAAGATTTTTTAAAGGAATAAAATATAAAGATTTAATGCGGGATTGCTAAAAAGAACAGAATACACCAACAAAGCTCATGAATCGTCCATTGTCGTTGTTTAAAAAAAATATTTTTTTAAAATATGATGGTAGGAAAAAAATACATTTTAATAATTTAACACATAAAATTCTTACCGTTATGAATGAAAATATAAATACTTGCATTTTCATTTTCAGCATGTTATTGCTTATCCTATTTTTTTTAGAGGATTAAATGAGAAATCTATATAGTTTTGAAATCTATATAGTAATCTATATATATTATACAGTAAAAAAAAAACTATAAATTTTATATTATACATATTTAACATAATTGTTTAATAACTTAGTAGGCAATGAATCATACAGTAGTCCTGAAATATGTAAAACAAAACAATTTCCGAGAATTTAAAAACATAATTCCAATAAATATCTGTTTTAGTTTTAGTGGTAAGTTTCTAGTATGTTAAGTGAAAACATTACATAAATAACATACTTTTATTTCAAAAGAACTCAAATACTTACAAGTACTTATATTACAACGTGGAACAAAATCTTAAAGCAGACAATCTTTAAAAAGTTAAATACAAGATTCTTTCTTTAAACACTCTAAACGCAACTTCGTTCGTCTCGCTCGTCGCGCTCGCAAACACTCGATGAAGCCAAATGGACGTAATGTTAGACAAAACATTAGGCCTCAGGCGACCTGCAAATAAAATTAAAAGTATACACAATGATTTACATATCTAAAAATAAGTGATCACACCCGACTCTGTGGTTTGAATTTTGGCTTGTTCTTGTCAAGTGTACGGTTATTTTAAGAGATTATTAAAAATATGCGTCTGGGAGTAACAGCAAAGTTTCTATAAAGTTATTCATTTTTAAGACAAATTTTGATAATCTAAAAAAATATACAGCTGAAGTTGTAAGTTTTTCTCAATATGGAATGCGTTGAAACCTCCGTTATTTAAGCTACAAGTCTACAAATACTTGTCAAAATCAAGTAATAAATTTCAGCTTACAGATATATTGTACAAAAAAGACATTAATTAGAATTTAGAAATCTGTTTTCCGGAAACATAATAAATATCAAAATATGTTAAGAATAAATAAATATAAATATAATTAGTCATTATTAAAAATAATACCAGTATTGCTGATAGCTTTTGACATAATTTAGGTATTTAATAATTATCAATAATATATAATGTACCTACACTTTCATGTTTTCTTTCGCGATAGTACATTGAACCAATAGAAAACTTTTTCTCCAAACCATTCATGCGTTGAATATTACTCAAACAATTTTATAGTTTCCGTCTGGTTTGAACCTGTTTTGTTTTGTGCTGTTTGTTTTGGTTGTAAAGTATAATAAATTATTAATAGGTTAAGTTTTGGATGTATACATGTATCGTAATAGTAAATTAATTATTAACATGAATAAAATTGAATTTATCTTTAAATTATGTAGTTTAATAGAATCATTACCTACTTATATATTTTTTATAAGCATTAAACATTTTAAATTGAATAAGTGATGGATTTGATTTTAATTTATTATTATTTTCTATTATTCCTAAATCCTATTCTGTTATAAAATGAGACTTGTTTTATCTTTTAAAGTCACTCTATTTTGGTAAATAATTTATGAGTGACAAATTAATGGGTTCCTGTTCATTAGACTTTATATTTGTTTTTTGTAATTCAATACCTATTCATTTTATTTTAATGTCCTTATATTCGAACGTTTTCTTGTCTATTAACTTGATCTTCTGAATCGTAATATATTAAATGGAGATCATTATTATATTAATGTTATGTAAAATATAACACGAAATTCAAATAAAAGATAACGAAATATAAACATTTGATTTGGAATTTATTAAAAACATTTAAATTAATTATAGAAATTTCTTTTTAAGTAAAATATTTTCACAAGAAACAAACTAGTTAAAATATAGCTAAGATAGGTATGGCTATAAATTTTATGAACGATCCGACACCGTGACAGCCTGGATTTGAAAATATTTAGAGGTAATATAATGCCTGCTGAGCACACATACACACACACACACACACACTCACACACACACACACACACACACACACACACACAAACACACACACACACACACACGCCAATAAAAACATTCGCCAAAACCAGTAGGTTATCAATTAAATATATCTACACTGTACTGTTCATTAATCAGTTAATAACATCGCGAATGTTGAAAACATTCAAATGCTTTATGTTTATTTATTCAATCTTGAAGTTTAATAGTTTACTTTTTTTAACAAACAAAATACATTTATTTAGATCTTTTTTTTTGTGTTTGATTTCAAAACAATAAAATAGTAAAAAGATGATTTTTCAACTCATTTATAAATGAAAAGGTTATTTTTAATAATAATCATTTTAAAACAATAATGCTAGGTGGCTAAAAATATAAGACCTGAAACAAATATATAAAAAAAATATCAAAATAAGTCAATTAATTTTGAGGTATAATAACAAGTTATAGTACACCGTAACTATATAAATTTGGAATGCTGATGGATTTATTGTAATAGTATATTTATATAATAAATATACTTAGTACCAGCCTTAGAGTGGTCAGTTCGGTTCGTAGCACCTGTTCCTGCGTGGGAGTGATCTACTTCCACTGCACCAAGATTGTGTGTTTTAGTACTAAATGTATCTAATACATCGTGATACATAAATATTGGTTGTTTCTATAAAGCGTTCAGGAAGTCAAGCTATAAAAATGTTATTATCTTGTACGTTTGTAGAAGGTCCTGTTAGGAATTACAACGGATTGATATGTTTTTTCACGATTTAGATGAAATGTTAAGCAACCAGTAAAATATTATAGACCAGACTAGTAGGCATTTAATGATTTTATTATCATATTTAGTTAGTTTTTTTAGTTCAATATTAGTTTTAATTTATAGCACTTAGTGGGTTATAATGTTTAAGGCTTTATTGGTTAGAAGTGACTCCACTGACACTGCGCTGAAGACGCTCGTGGGCGCGGACGTTGTTATGCTATAGGGTAACATTAAATAATACTGCTAGAAAATAATCTTCTCTATATAAGAAACGCTTAATTTATATTCCATTCCATCTAAAATAATATTTGTATAAATAATTTGTATATAGAATGAATATATTAAATAAATATATATATAGATATAACTAAAATATTTTACAGTTGTAGACAAGAAGACGATAGATAAATGAGAAGAATTTATGATTGAAGATAATTATATAAGAATTGTTACTTTAACAACGATAATTAAACGTACATTCAATATAAAACCATTACTATAATAATGTTTAACAAATAAATTACTACTATAAATAACACTAATTAAAGTGTTTACTATAATATATATACTTATTACATAACTCAGTCACGTTGGCTGCAGTTTCATAGTTACCACTCAAACACGTGGTGATCAATTTATTGTGTTGACGTCAATACATTTATTATTATACCACTTACTTTGCATACCGCCCCGTTGGTCGAGTGGTTAGCGCAGACGCCTAACGTGTCACGGCGCAATGGGGCTCGGGTTCGATTCCCGGCGGAGACAGGCATTTATGTGATGAGCATAGATGTCTGTTTCTGGGTTTGGTCGTTTATTAAATATATTTTCAGTATTTATATGTGTATTTCTATGTATTTGTATCGTTGTCTAACACCCTTACCACAAGCAAATAATTTGCTTACTTAGGGGTTAGATCAATGTGTGTAATTTGTCCTGATATTATTATTATTATTATACTCGGTGAGACCGCAGTGTCGGCTGCTAGTAATATTGTTACCAGAATATTTTTAATCTATCCTATAAAAAAAATTGTTTGGTACTCTATAAGTATTTGAATCTGCATGATATTCGTAATTTAAAAAAATATAATAATTCAAATACTTAATTTTATAATATATAAAATACTTGACTCATTGTTGTTCAACATTGACCACGGTGACACTAACAAAAGTGTGATGAAACCACGGGCATCCATACAGGTTTTGTTCCCAACAGCATATAGGTAGATATTTTATATATTTAACATGTTGTGTCACAGCTAAAATTAACTAACGGATTAACGTAACCGTTTTATTTCCCCTAAAACCATAGACAAAATACATAATTGATTATAAAATGAATCTTATTTTCGTTTTCTACGTTTAGGTAAGCAACGCCTCTTTATCGTCTTTATGATTTAATATAATTATTGTAATTAAAACTTTATGACGGAATAAATGTGTAATTATTCCTCATTCAAATAATTTTAAATGAGATATGAATAATGAAAGTTTAAGTATCATTGACAAAATTCTTTTACAGTCTGTTAGCGTTATAATTAAGACAACGGTACTACTTCACGGTGTTGGTTGCGGACGCACTTTGAACGCTTTTTGGACTATAGGTATATGACCCCGCCCAGACTTTCCTTTCCACTCTAATACAAACATTAATTTAGAAAATGCCAATAAATTTCTTGGCGCTTCAGCTCTTATTCTAAATATATATTTTTTTACTTTCTAACAGTTCTTCTCCATATAATGCAATCTTTTGTCTCTTTCTTTAGTTAACTGTATTACCATGTAGGCATATATCAAGTTGCACTCAATCGAACTAAGATTTTTTTTCAAACTAATAAACTAATTATGTAAAAATGGTTAAGAAAGATGTTACTTACTTAAATTATATACACATTCATGTCGATCAGAATCAATACGTACATCAGTTTATCAATTATAAAAAAGTGATAGATTGATATTACTAAAATCATTGCATAATCAATGAGGAGAAAATATTTATTGAACACATAATAGAAACGAATGGATGGTACAATTGCTTGGTGCGAAAGCTATTGAATATATACTTACGATAATA
Source organism: Napeogenes inachia (assembly GCA_959347355.1). Classification (NCBI taxonomy): domain Eukaryota; kingdom Metazoa; phylum Arthropoda; class Insecta; order Lepidoptera; family Nymphalidae; genus Napeogenes; species Napeogenes inachia. Next base: position 14,243,826 of record OY365792.1, read on the forward strand.
ATATGTAAAATAGTTTATTTTATTAGTATATATTATTGAGTATTTCATTGATATGATATTTTTTTACTTTACTATAGTTATAATTTAAATCTTTAGACATTTTATAAGAAAAAGCAGAAGAGTGCGAGGTCGGTGTTCGTTCACCCCGTTGCGCCCGCGCAGACCTAGTGAAGATTTGGTAATTACATTTCGCTGTCACGCACACTGCTTCACTTAATGTCCAGGTACAGCTTTATCAAACACATAAATAAAATTGAATTGTCGGTCTGTGACTTTCGAATGTTGTTCGTATGTGCTTGAAATGAACAAAGTTTCTTTTTTCGGTTTGGGCAATAGAGATAAAATAAGAAACTTTTGAAGTTGATTTTATATTATATTAGGTTTAAGCAAAAACGATTGACATAACATTTATAACAACAAATTCATACATATACATACATACACATACTATAGGTTTTTTAAAGTGCTTCTTATCAAAATATTGTAATGTCAAAATTTAAGTTTTTTTTTTTTTTGCAAATTTTATATTTTACAAAGAATTTTAAATAATTATTTGTAGCGTAGAATTCTATTTTCGAAATTGAATTGTCAAACTGTAATTGTTGTCACAAGACGTATTGAATAAGTTTAGTAGAGATCTAATTACGATAAGAGTTTCTATAGCATTGTCCTCTAGAATTATATACAGGAACCTTGTAGCCTGACCTTCTGATAAACTAACATTGAGAAAGCAAACACGCGGAGGCCCCTAAGTGCCATCCTCAACGCATGCGCAGTTAAAACACACAGTGTACTCAAATAATACTTCCGTTATGACAATGCTTCTGTACTGGGTTTTATAAAAATAAATGTTTACTACGTATTAGTCTGTACTTGGCTTAATGGCTATTACTTTTTTTTTATTTATTCAAAGTTCAACTTTTAATGATTTTTTATGACTATTTCCTAAGTTTTTGCACAAGTTATAAATTATGTTAAATAATGATGTGCTTTTTATTTTGGTGTTGTTAATGTATATTTTAAACACATGGCTTAAGTAGGTTGTAGTCACCATAAAATTTTATTAAATAGTTAAGTATTGTAAATGTTATAATCATTATAATAAATGAATATTCATAAGCAAATTAACTTTTTATTAGTATACGTATAATGTATTTTTAAAACTTTTTGAAATGTTTATACATCTACAGATATCTGTCCCATTATGTTTTTTAACATGTGAAAACTGTCAAAAACATTACTATTTATTTTTTAATAACTACTAACGTTCTGGTAAAATTAAAATTATTTTCAAATTTAAAAAGTTTACTCAGTTTAAAAAAAAGAAACATATTTTGTTGCTGTTATTTTCTCACTATTGTAATTACTATATATAAACTTATAATAGTATTTTATATTAACTTTGAAAGTATAAAACTTAAAGTTATCCACCGTTACTTTAAGACGACATCTAAAATACAACTCGCCTGCAGCTAAATTAATTAGAAATATCACGCACGGGAGCGTAAAACTCATAACATATTTTACTCGTGACACGGTTGGGTAAAGCCTGCGGGAACTTTTTAAGGTCTTAAAGAAAACTTGACAGTTTCTATGTTACTATAAAGACATACGGGCAATGAAGATACACAGCTTGTTAGGTAAAGAAAGTAATCTACTTTTTTTGCTTTATAAGTACCTACTTAAGGTAATATCAAAAAACGAAATTATTAATAAAATGCGGGCTTATCAACACTTTCACATTATCATTATATTTTATACAGGATGTAGTTTAAATTAACGAATTATTATGTTTAGTTTACAATCCAAAATTGACCATTAAGTTAGAATTAACTGACGTTCAATTCAAAACTGGGTATTAAACTTTAAATCAATATAGCACTAGATTTAAGTTCATTATAAATAACCCACCCAAATCGGTTGTCAGATTTAATAATCACTTGTTCTAGTACAAGTATGATGTAACTTAAACTCGTTGCTATGATATATATAGAACCAGCTGATAGTCTAGTTGGGAATAGTATAAAGTCATTATCTAATCACCGGTTTCGAGTCACTTAACAAGTCTATTTTTGTTTACAGTTTTCTAGTACTTTTTAAAAACGTATAATACCCTAATTAAATAAAAACTAGAAGCATGTAACAGGTGTCAGCAATCGTTTTATATCGACTGATTACATTTTTGACAGAGCTATGATAGTTAATTTGTTTCAAATAAAACAAAACCAAAATATTCATTCAAACAAAGTATTCACTAAAAAATCATATAAAACATAGAGAATTTCTCCATAATATACTTTTATATAATTTCTACTATAATCTTGTTTATTAACAAACTTTACATTTATAAAATCTATTGACATTTTGACTCCCTTAAAATAAACCCCCGCTCCCCCGGTGACGCTGTAATAGCCAACAGGGCTAACAGTATAGACAAACAAAAAAAAAAAAAATAAATAAATAAAATAAACCAAATAACATACATATAATATATATATATACATTATATGTATATGTATACGTATATGTATATGTATATATATATATATTTATTATTAAAAGGCGTTGTGGTGATGAAACCTCTTGCAATATAAATCTGAAGCTAGTTAGTCAGTTAGTCAGTCAAAATTAATTAGCCGTCACTATTCAGCTCGGGTCGTTAAGCCTCGAGTCTCCAAAAATTTTGGTGTCTTCCAACAATGTAGCTAAGTGCCTATACTGTTATAGCTAAACCAACACAGTGCTGGACTGTGTTACCAGTTAACGAAGACTGTGTGCATGTGAGCAAAACTTTTGGCTTTGAGGAATTAATTGGCGTAACGATTTTTAATTACTTGCGTTTTGGAGCAACGAGCAGTTATCCGCAACAGCAAGAAACTGTTGAGATTTGAGACGTGATTAATTAAAATATACAAAAAGTTATATTTATTATAATATTTCCAAAGAATATTCCATCTTTAATCATTGGTTTTAACCATTCAGTTAAACTAGTTTACAAAAAAATAATAATAAATAATTCATTAACACTAGAGGATTCGAACCCACGACCACAATGTAACTTGCTCTGGACATTTTACTATCGTGTCTATTTTCGTTTAGTGTACATTGTATTCTATATGACATATGTTTCGTAATTAATATAAATATTTGTTTCCTTTTTAAATCCTAACCATCTAAACCCAAGCAATGGTGTTGATTATAAGTAGGTACCTATATACAAAAAGAAACGAAATTTCTAATATTTTTTTTTGGTTTTATTAAGAATAACAACAGCGAATAACTTCTATTAAATCAATGGTTTTTATGTAACAAAAATACGTAATTTTGTATTTTATCTCTAACTCATTTATCTAAAATACTTTTAAATTTGTTAGGAATGGCAATATTTATATCTTTAATAACTTCATGTTTAATGTTGATCATAATAATTATTTGAATATTATTAAATCTCAAATATCATATATATAGAAAATAGTTGAGCTTTTTTTGAGTAAAAAGTATCATTATGTATGGGTTTTGGACATATTTTAAATATAATAAGTTTGTGTTTTTATTTAAGGTGTCTGTTTAAGGTTTTTATATATTTAACTAGGTAATTTAGACATTTTAATACAGTAAGACTTATTCTTACATTTATAAAAAAATATATATAAAGTGAATCCATACTAAATTAGAAAAGGCAGTACATATTCCATTTTAAACTAATTACGACATTGTTAATATAGAAATTTATATGTTTTATTGTTGTTTTTGTTTTCTAATACACAATAATATTTACGTTACACATAAATTATGGTGAGAACATTCATTTAAATAACAAACTAAATATCTTAGTAGAAAATAAAAAAAATAAAGTAAAATTAAGGCCATGTTAATTTTAAATAAATTAAATATTGAAAAGCTTTTCTTCATAATAGATTGCAAAAATTACAGTAAAAATAACATTAATATATAAGCTTGATAAATATTTGATTGTCGTGTAAATAAAGTATTATAATGAATAGTGATGAGACCGGCGCCGGCGCATTCAAGCGTTTTGCCACTAGAAGATAATTAGGTAGACGAGTACGATTCGATAACGGAGACTGTCAGACTGTCTGTGACGATATCAAAAGAATTGACAACAAAGTTAAGAATTCTTAACTATACCTATATTAATATATTAATGTCTAATTCATAGACAAATTTAATATAGTACAATGAAAAATGAAAGTGTATTGATTCAATAACAATATTTTTTTTGTATTATTATACATCAAATGGGAATATTATTGATAACATTGAATACGATTTGTCGTCTAATGTAAAAATAAGTTCTATTATGTTTTTGTTGATATTGAAAAAAATTGCAATAAATCGAATGTTATAAAAGAACCGTGGTATATACATACATAATAAACAGGAAAATTGGTAGTTTTAAAAGCAAAAGTACCATAAAAAGAAAAAAACAGATATTTCCAGATTAATATATATCACAAAAAATATACAAATTATATAAAAAAATGTTTGTGTGAGAATTATTATTAATATTAAAACAAAAGATATTTCAAAGTCACTTTATTAATTCCTAGCTAATTGAAAGTAGATGTTTTTAATTATGCTCATAAATTATGTAGTGTTTATATAAATAACTACCTTTTTAGTGTAAATATATAATTGTTATTTAATCTACATTTAATAATAAGGAACTTTATTTTTATTTTTGTTATTAAATTTAATTAATTAATTTTATACAAACTTTTTAAAAAAACTACACCAAATAAGTTTCTTGAGGCTATAAAAATTATGCTGCCCAAAATATATCATATAGCTTATTATATGCAGCGTAAATTAAATGGCATACAGCTTGACCAAACCCTTATGTATAACAATATTTGCACAGCCTCACTAGGAAGCCTACACGTGCCTCTCGAAATCACAAAACAAGCCTGTTCTAGTGCTAACATAACGGACGTAAATGGAATTCATTTTTATTCGTGTCATGGATTTTTTGCCAAAATCTTATATGAAATTTTATTTGTTTTATTTTGTATTGTATTTTGTATTTGTATTGTATTAATATTTCATTCACGTTTTATTTATCTGGTTTTAAATGTATGTTAATGTTAATTTGTATAATTATTCTAATATTATTATAACTAATGATATAGTTTTATAAATTGTTTTACTTCGAGTATACAGACACCTTTATTAAACACAATTGTTACAACATAATCCGACTTAGAAATTTTTAATAAATCACTCTTTCTTTACATAACTGACACGAGTTTAAAAAGAACTATAAAATTAAATATCAATTATGTATAAATACTAACTGATGAAGTTCTTCAAACCAGACGTCAATAGCAAAGCAATTTGAAGGTATCTCATTACCATGTCAAACTGTCATCCCAATTTCTCTGACACGCGCATCTCGCACGCGTCGCTGACAGCGCTTTTTTATGTTTCTCGAAATAAGTGAGTACAAATCAACATTGTAATATATGTAAATTTTTGCTAAATATCCATTCAAGACTTTCGCTCTCCATTTAATTCTAGGGTCAGAATAATGAAAAAGTTAAATAATATTCATGACATGTTAATTTAAATGCTTATAAGTGTTAAACGCGTATAATTGAATACGCCCAACCAGTTATTGGTGCGCTTGCGGTTTTGCTTTTTATAAGTGTTTGTGTTTGGAATTATAGCGTTTGCGCATCTGTGCTATCTTTGATCGTATTATGTATCTCATTAGCATTTATATTATGTAAATGTTATAAAAACTATTCATATTTAGTTTTTAAAATCTGTTCGTAAATTTTGCTTTTTGCTTTATAACGCATAATAGTTTATTTGTTATTGTAGGAAAATTTTTAAAAACAAAAAATATATTTTATAAGAATAGCGCTTTTGCATAGAATGTAATTTCATAGTCTAGCTATTATAGTAGGTGCAAAATTATTCAAAACCCCACGCGAAGCCTGCGCGCGCGCCGATCTGATCGATGGAATTATTTAGCATTATTTGCAATTTAGCGTAGATAGTATTACTATCTGATTTGTAAATTAATTCATACAAATGACAAACATTTATATTCATTCTTTGTATTGTATGTCAAGTTAAGTAAATATATGTTTAAATTGATTTATCTTAGATGTTCAATTCTCTGTTATCTTTTTTTTAATAATCATTTGATGTGATGGATGAAATGTTTCGCAACAATCAAGTTTTCTTGTACAAGTTGTAAGCGTACATCGTCTAATCATTATTTGTCATCTACCGCACTGGTTATAATTAGAAGACTGGTTTATTGTTCACTGACTCAATTCAACAAATAATAACTCGTTATTATTAGAATATATGTTATATATGATATATATAGCAGTTTTTTTCAATATAGTTTTTGCCTGATTTTCAGCACTCTTACAAATAATTATAAAAATACAAGCCCGCATTCATATAGATTATATTGACATTAGAGGCAATTAATTCTAGTCCAATCACGTTTCATGTAGAAGTGGAAGACACGAGAAAGAGACATTTGTCTAATGAAGACATCTTTAATGTTCCATCTCCACTATTCCAACTGGTAAATATAGTTCTAATAATATCACACTCCACACATATCGCTTGTCACATAGTTGGCCAAGCAGCTGCCACTGACGTTGCCTTAGGTTCCAGATATATATTATCAACAGTAACAGCTTTTAGAAAACAGCTTATTTATTTCAATTTCAATAAAAATCGATATAAATGACTTTAAGTTCAAGTCACAATAAAAGAAAATAAAAATAATAGAATCACAATCACTCATAGTATTAATTTCAGAACAGAAAAGAGAAACAATACCTATTAGAACAGTCACTACAAGTCATTAGAAACTCGCCTGTGATTCGCCAAAACGTAAATGTAATTCGAGAACTCGTAGTCCGATGTCCAGAGGCGGACTATGCTAATGCAAAGCTCCCGCGTTACGTAGCTAATGGAACAACTTCTAGTAATTTTCACTTCGTTCCAGCCTATATTTATATCATAAATGCGCCTGCGCATAAAATGCTATCGATGATATTCATATAGACATTCAACTTTGTTTTTATTATACACGACCAGTTTTTAATAATATCTTATTACTACTTTGTAGCCAGAAAGTAATTAGGAATTATTATAATAATGTTTATACATCATGGTATCAATAAAAAAAAATAGCCTGAACAATGTTAAAATAACTAAAGTGCCGACAATAGCCATGTCTTAATCATAGCCTTCACAACTGGTCGGATTAACATTTTATCTGACATTTGGTCGACGCGTGTTAAGTTTTAAGTTAATGTTTATTTTCTGAATTTTGTCCATCATTTAAAGTGGCTAATGTTATAAAACTATAGTCTTTACTACAAGTGCCAACTTAATTTGTTTATGTTACCGATTTATTACTGGTGATAAATGTTAGGAGTTATAATTGTTGGTGTGAAATTTGAAACAGATATTTTGCTAAAATAAGAAAAAAAAATAAGAAATAAATAATAGATACCAGAAAATAATATGACACACAACAACAACAACCGTAGGTACCTGTGATGCTCGCCACAGAAAATATATAATGAATATAAAACTTTTATGTTGATAATCCTTAAAAGCAGTGAAGATTAAAAAGTAAACGTCAACTGGAGGCTGGTAACAGCAGTTTCAATTAAAATAGCGAGATTAATATAAAATCTTTACAAATTACACACATAAGTGAAGTACACCTTAAATCCTCACATACCATTTTGGTCAGGACAATATAGGACTAATATTGTATGCTTTTAATTAATAATGGAAGGCGTGTCTGAATGTAATGTCAGTAAATTTTGAAACCTATTAATTTGGTCTTGAAAAACATATATTAGTATTACTATTTTCAATTAATAATATATAATAATAATAAGCCAAATTTTATATCTTCATATCAGAATATCACGTTAGTCCAGTCAATGTAAACGGGCATTGGCAGGCCGCCAGCCTTATATGGTATGAAAAAACAGCTAGAGAAGGGAAAAACAAATAATTACACATCTTCATTTGACCGTGATGGTGGTTTTTGCGTGTTCCGGACCGTCGCTGTGGGAAATGAGGCTTTTAACCACTCCACTGGGGAAACCAGACTGCCTGGTGTGATTAGAAATTATATACCATGGTTTTATGTTTTACTGTTCTCGGGTTAATATTTAGAGAATATCTTTTATTATTAAACTTTTATTCTACAGAATACTTGTTTTTTGGGAAATAAATAAATAATTTACAAAAATGGAAAGGCTAGATAAATAATGTATAAGATGTATTTTTCTTATTTGAGATATATGAACGAAATAAAATTAAGGGAATACAACACATCATATGTGTCGGTAAAAATGCATATCTTATTACCGACAAAGTACTTATTATATAATAAAGTAGAAATTATGTAGTTTTTATCTGAAATATCACCGAGTAACGGAAGACTGTTATTATGCTTGCATATTCATTATTCGTAATTGCGAAGATTTTTAAATAAACGTAGCAAAAAATATCAACGTAAGTAAGTCCCAATGCTGGGTGAGGTCTATACTAAAAAAGTTAAGGAAAGGGCTGATCTTGCCCGCGAATCTGCAGAAATATCTATTTATTTATATTTTATATTTTTCTCAAAGCTAGTTGCTAGTAATTTCTTTTATGTTTGTGTGTTCGTACGTGTGTTCATAACCAATAAGCATACCAAATTTTATCAAAATCCGTTCTCTAAGACGAATAGTTAAATAACAAACAGACAAAAATTTTAAGCAATTTATGTCAAGATTTTGTCAACACTATTTACTATATGTGTGCTACTTTCTTGATTACTTTAAGAGTAGTAAGATTTAAAATTCTAACGAGGACTCTTATCTCGGGTCAATAAAATTTGCTTGAAAATAATTATTCCTTTAGTTATAAAATTATAAAAACTTATAATTATTTAATTAATTTCTTAGATCACCGCTTCATAGGAATATATCAGAATTATGAAAAACAATAACATGAAAATACAATATAAGTAAAGAATACTTATATATTTATTAGATAAACCAATCAACTTCTTTATTTAATAAACCTTTTTATAACTTTATTTTCATGTTTATTATCTGGATAAAGGCCAACATAACCGTTTATAATATAAAAAACTATAGTCTTATAATAAATATTATCGATCGTTTCAAGTAATTATCAAAGCAAAAACAATGTGTACTTACGTTACGCTAGCGGTGTGTAACACGAGCGACTGGCGATTACATATTATTACTATTCGTAAAATAATTGCTCTTACGTAGGCTGGAATTCCGGATAGCCGTAATTTTGTCATTCTTATATCATCTGATTTATTATTAGAGCTTTTACTTTAATATTAGTATGAATGGTAAGAAACATTTTCCATTGTTATTAAAATTTAATTTATCACTATATTTTTTATAAACAATCTAACTCTGTTCTTGTAACTTGCTCCAAACACAAAGTTTACCGATTTGGATACATTTATCCGTTGATTTGCCACAAAGTGAAGTAAAACCAGGCTTTAATAAGAATATTGAAGATAGTTTGGATTTATGTTTTAACACATGAGCGGTCTCAGGCACTAATAGGTGATCTCGCTAAAGAATACAAGCTACAAGTTATGGTAGATTAATCAAATTTTTTAGCTAATAATTTATGTTTATGTAGAGTTTGCGTGTATATTATAAAGAAATTACTGCTAGCTAAAGGAAATAGATAATTATAAGTTCTTTTAGTTTATCTGTATTGAGCTAGCATGATATATTAATAATAATATCAATAAATAGACAATGCCTGTACCAAAACACAGAAAGTAAGAGCACTCTCAATTCTCACGGTAATAGTTATCTGATAGGAACATGATCACAGCATATGCTATTATATATTATACACGTATTGAAAGCCTATAAATATATCGAGTTATCGCACCTGACGGTTCTACGCAACTTACCAAAGTAACGGTATCCCGCGGTGCACAGACTTGCGTGTCAAACGCAGCGTTTTAATAATATTGTCGAATCTAAATTCTCTTATGATTTACATACAAACATGTAATTAAAAACATTTTAGATATTTCATTATAAAACTAAAGTATATATAATTATTTAAATCTGAGCTAACCTGTGACCATGGCCAGTGCAACCTGATCGAAACGTCAAGAAGTTAAAAGTGATACCCCTTTTCATACGCTTTAATTACCGTTTTTTTTTAATAGTTACAGTATATGTATAACGCAATAGTTCAAAAGTAAACTAAAGTCTCTTTTTTCACTATATTATATTCAATAATACAGTGATCATTAAATCTTATTTTATTTCAAATATTACAAGTTTACCGCTCAGCGATTATAAAACGTCGTAATCTTATAGCATAACAATCGCTAGTTTGTGGTAGTCCTATAAACATGTTGACATTATGAAAGAGCAGGCATGTAATTACACAACCACTGCTCGGACACCAATGAAAAAACATTTTTATGCTGCGATACGCGATAAAGCTCAAATAGAACCTTTACTATGCCGACTGATAAGAACGTGACACAAAAACTCACTTTATCTTTTTGTAATTTAGATTTCTACTTTATAATATAAAAATCCCTGTAAATTATTTTTTTAATTGGCTAATATTGTACTTGGTATATTTATAAAGATAGTGATTTTGAATTGATATAAGTTAGCATCAGTTTATGAAAGATTTTCTAGTTAATAATATAGTTCTTGTATTTAGAAATAATAATCCAGTAGTATGACATGAAAAACATGTAGATGTTATGCATTTTTCAAATACAAGGATAATGTGGATATGTAGGGATTTTTTGCAAACTAACTAGTTTTAATTGTGTACCGGAAGCACGCTTCGACGATTATAAATGACCTTTAGAGTTCACACGACAGGTCTTTGTGCGAAATGTACCCCCTGATAAGAGTTTTTTATAACAATTATACCTTGCTTAATTAAATTTGAACAATGCTACTTATATAATAAAAAAAATATATATTCTTGTCTAATAATGGAATAACATTTTAGAGACGTAGGTTTTTTCCATTTGAAAAAAAAAACACATAAAATTAAAAATCTACTTTAGTATTTTATTATTAAATGTATTTTGAACAACCTTGTTAGTTTTATATTTTATTATCGTTTTTTGACGCATCACTATAGAACTAGTTGATATAACTTTTTGCAACAACCTCTTTTATCAAACGAGTTTCAAATTGAGATATTAACCTTGCGAAATATATTATTAAAAAATAAAATATACGTTTATACTGTTAGCATTTTGACATATATTAGTAACATAAGAAAAAATCAATAAGATAATCCAATTTTTTTTACAGGGCATAAGATATTTTTACAATTTATTTCGCAACATTATTTAATTCAATTTGAACACATACAAGTAAAATTAATTTTACATTTACAAAAATATGTAACAATCATTTAATATTTCAATAATGGCAATACTGACACAAGGAAACGTTTTCGGAAGTCATCTACGATAACGAGGACACCGGCGCGTGCGCAGAGATGCTAATTACTAATTACCAATTCAAGTAAGTAAAAAATCTCACACGTTACAATTATGACGGCACGAGAATAATGCCAAGAATTTATTTGAATTACAAATTGAACACACACCAGACGGTTTTAGCGCGAAGCGAATAAATAATTTGATATTATGCAAAATGATGATACCTCACTTTGCTTTCGACCTTGACATAGACCCATAAATAAGAATATCTTACCGCTCATACATATGGACGGACAGACGGCTCGCACACTCAAATATGGTAAGTGCCGGCTTATGAATTAATTTTATTATTTAAAACTCGGAATGTTCATTACTAAAACAAATACTCGTACGACGTAGTACTACAGGCTGCTCTAATCGTTTCTTTAAATATCGTAGATTCACATTTAAAAATATGTTTTATAATTATCGCTAGATCTTGTGTGACTTGTTGTGGTATGTGACAGGCATTAATATATATTAAAATAATTTCTGGCAATTAAATGATAAAACTGTAGACCAATCAGGTGAATAGCTTAGATAAAGATTTGATCAAAGAATGTGATTAAATGTGACTTTTTACATGGTTCGATTGGAGCGCTAAATAAAACGTTCAAGGTGAGCGAGGCAGCGCTGGGTGCGCCCACGCACCTCCCGCGCTAGTTACGTCACGCAGCTATCTGGGATACTTCTATTTAACCACCAATCGAAATCAAATAATTAAATATATCTTGAAATATTTAAAAAAAACTCATTATAATTTAGATTTTTTTTATTTTATAGAAATGCAAAAGATTATCTTAGTTATATCTAATAATTATTTTACAGCAAATTTTTAATACCTTTATTACAAGTAAAGAATCTATATTGGGATTTAAAAGAAGTAAAATATACACACCCTGTACATAATTCACATGACCTGAGGCAAATCGCAAGCGAAACTGACAATAAAAACAACATAACAATCGACTGTTTTCATTAAAACAAATTCGTGAATATGTAAGCAATAGCCTGTATTAATATTTATACCGCGATTTGAATAGATCGTAGATATCGCTCGTTAGCTCTTATTTACATTTAATGACACGATACATTTACAAATTAATCGTTTAAGACACACTTGCTTCACTTAAAATGCATTTTATACATAAAAATGTATTCTTTCGCTTCTTTATTTGTTTGAGATTTATTAAATATTACGTTTATATCATCGTCTTGATTGCTATAGTGATATCCTATTTCACTTTAGTTGAGCAATTGAAAATTCATTTTCATTTACTTCACTTAAAATACACTTAATAAACAAAAATGTATTATTTTGCTTCCTATTCTTTATTTGTTTGAGATTCATCAAAGTTTACGTTCATATTATCGTCTTGATAGTTATAGTGTATTACCCATTTTACGTTAATTGAGCAATTTTAAAAACTATTCTCACTTGTTTCACTTAAAATACCATTCATATACAAAATGTATGCTTTTGCTTAGGTTTTCTTCATTTGATTGAGATCTATCAAATATTAACGGTTATATAATTGCTTACAAATTTTCATAACCATTTCACTTTAATTGGGTAGTTTTAAAACTTTTCACATTGATAGCTATAACAGTATTTTAACAATTAATTATAATGTCGGTTCAATGTCGTATCGTTTATCGTGTCGTGTCGTTATTTGTCCTTGCGGTGTAAATTTGATAATATGTTACCATGTGTTAATATCAATTATACTATTAATTGTTTGTATAAACACTTTGTATCATATAAAACCAAAAAACATTCATTTCTCTTCAAAAATGTTTGGCCAATTAGCAATCAGTTTCTAATATTTAAGATAATATTTATTTAAGAAAGTTTAAAAATAATATATAATATAATTTGAGCATTAAATTTATAAAATTAACATCAATAATAGATTAAATTAGTTAAGTATAATAAATATTTAAATATCGAAAAAATATTCAAATTTAATGTAAACAGGCTTTGAAGGAATATTATTTTAAAATCGTTAACAGGACTGTTGATAAAAATACAACATTAAATATTCTTAATGACTTTGAAATGAATATCAAATAGAAAACGGTATTTATTTATTTTTATCAAATCATTTAGTTACTTAAAATAATAAATGTATTCATAATCTTTTAATAAATAAACCATTTGCATGCAAAAGAAACAAATTTATCTAAGGGATGGATGTTATATTTCAAGTATATGCTATTGCTAAAAGAAACGATATATAATTCGATTTATTTATTTCAATTCAATTATACCTTTTATTCTTAATATCCGTTCTATCAATAGCAATAAATTTAATAATACCACGTGTGACATTACCTTATTTCTATTCACACAAATGAATTGGTATAATTCGATCTCATAAGACCAATATGGTATTTAATTAAAACCTCTACAGAATGGAATGAGACAGGACTTGAATGGCGCCCATGACGTCACACATGTACAGCCTTTATGACACACACTACGAAAGCATTCATTGAATGTGATGTGCATCTTGATTCAATTTACACACTAGTAAAGAATTTGATTATTTTTTCTCACTCATACCTATTAAACTAATAGAGATAATTGTTTTTTATAAGCAGGTAATATCATAAATTTAAATATGTATTTATAATCATTTGTATTTTGATTCAGCCATCTCCTAATAAATTTATGATGTCAAGGACAGTAAACAAATATGTTATAAACTTAATTTAAAAAAAATTACGAAAAACAAAACTCTCAAATCTCAATGCTATATCAATTATAAGTAATCCCTAAAGAAGCAGAGACATAAACATTCAACCAAAGGGTAGATTAAAAAGTTCGTGCAGGGTGCAACAAAAGGAAGGATGTGCGTACGTGATGCACAAAGCTTTGGAGAATATTATCCACTTTTTCTTCTGATGGCCGTGATAGCAGGGCTGTGACATGCCGACGTGAACCCACGTGTTATAGTCAATTATAAATGTTTTAAAAATTGTATTAAAAATATAAAAATCAAACATTGTTGTAAATTATTTATGAACATGTATAATGTTAAGCATTTTAAATTTTTACATAAATATAGAACGTAAAATTACTACACGAGCAAGGATTCGACCGCGCGATATCTGGAAAACCATTCCGTCGCTATACCAATTGAGCTACTGTATCGCTGCTCGTTGAATTAAGCATTCTATATATGATCGTCTTTATTGGGACGGTGGTGACATCTATTAGGTTCTTTCAAAAATCCCAACCCATCTTTGTTATGGCAAAATACTTGGATTGGAAAAACAAAATTTATCAAGGCTTAATTTCACAATATTAGAAACACTATATTATCATCACAACTGTGACACCGTTGGAATGACAACACAAATTTTAAACCGTCTTACATAACACAATCAACATCTGGTTTATTTCTAAATACTTTAGACAAATCCTTCTGTCAATATTCCAATCATATATGAGCTGTTCAGGAACTCTTATGTCCCAAGTGTTATGGTTCTAATTGGCGTGATGTATGGATCTTTTGAAATTTGTTTTGCTTGAGATCCGATTAGGTCAGATACGATAAAGCGCGTAGTGGATCGACAATGGTCGTATCAGGCATCTGGGTTTGACAATGTTCTGTAAATACATAGGTTATTGAAGAAAATGAGATTAGATTTGAGACATTTGTTCCTTACACTGACACTGCTCTTTTAACGAGTGTCTCGACATGGTGATTAGATCTAGCCTCTTTGAAATAAAATTAAACTCTTAGAGTATTTTTGCTTTTCACAAGAAAAAATAGCGTGTACTTTCCATAATAAAATATCATATATATAAGATAATGTATTTTTCTAAGTATTTTTTCCTTATTAGGATATAATTAAAATAAAGGAAATAGTATAATGTGTTTAAACAAAAGCAAAGGTCACAGTCGAAGGTCAAAGGCCAGCGTCCAAAATCTTGATAAAGATAGCGATTGTCCTAACTCGTGGGAAGTTACTAGCCGTAAATACTATACTCATAAATTCTTACATAATTATGACAATTAAATTTTGCTTCAATTAAAAAGAAAATAATAAAATATTTTCGAACTTTCATTAAACTAGTATTTACTAATACATTCAGATTATGTTTCTGATAACAAAATAGAAAACATTTATTTTTACCATAACTTTTAATTTAACGAACCATATTATCCTAATAACAACAAAGCAAAACACAAACTTAATTATTTTATTGTTTTATAAGACGCAACAAAATTTCAAATCACATAAACATAAAATAAATATATACGTCCGGTTGTCTGTTACTACAACGCATTGTTAGTTATCATTTCCCACGTGCGTTCCGTGGCAATGACCTCACACCAACTTGGAATCTCTAATATTAACTATAGAGCCATTTAAGATTATTTTAATTTCTATTAATACTATTTCAAATATTAAAATAACCAAAAACAACTCGAAACAAAGATGTCTCATCATAAAATTTAAAATATGGTTGGAATACAATATACTTGTTTGTCTATTTATCGAGAAAAGTTAAAATTTAAAGAAATGTTGTTTAGAAAATGTATTAATATTAAAAATATTAATAATTATATTTTAAGTTTTCAGTGGACTAAATTTAATATGCATGCAGCAATGAATCGAAATTCCATAGACAATATTATATTTAATGTCAAATGATTCGCAACACCAACGAAGTCGCAAACAAGAATAAGTAGATTATTTGACACAAAACTTTACTACTTCTATATACTTCAGAAACTTGAAAATTATATCAATAAATAAAACATTAATGAATGTAGAAAGAAAAACAACATTTAAACCTGTTAGAAGTTCCTTTGAGAAGATTTTACAATAACATTTTTATTTTATTTTTTAACATTTTTTATTGTTACATTATTTCATGTTTTCTTTGAAATTTGCCACTATATAAATAAAACCTTTCTAATGGTCTAAAAATTGGTTTGGAACTAATCTTAATTCGCTATATTAAGCGTGTCCTTGCGTACATGCCTCGTGACGTCATACAAGGTGTTTCCTCTACAAACGACGATTCAGATAGTAAAGTTATTTGTTCTATTATAGATCTTATACCTATAGTAATAAGAACCAGAACGAATCAATTATTGACAGGGAAGGTAGTATGCGGGTCTTCCGCAATTTTATCCGGTTTTTACATCGCTTAGTCAAATAATATAATTGTTAGAAAAAAATATAAATGTCTTTTAATACCAAGTTGATTTTTTAGATTTAACGTATTTAAATTAAAAATATTTATTTTTGAATTCTATAATTATTTTTTTCCCAAATTTGTAATTCACGTGTAAATAAAAAAATATTTATTAGTCATAATTTAATTAAGTATTTTGAACATATCACATAATCTCAAATGTTAAATGTACATAAAGTCATTAAAATAAATTTGTCCCTGAATAATTTCAAAAACAAAATGGCTGTAAACCTTATCACGTTTCCGCGCGATAAGGTTTAACGTACCGGCGTTAAGTATAGTGTTTATAACTTAATTAGCCTTAATAATTGCTAATTATGTTTATATCCAAAAAAAAATTCAATAACTCGATTAACTTGCAATAAAATCTACCCCGAAAATGTAACAGATAAATAAAGATTTTTACACTCAAAAAGAAAATTTACATTTTCATGAATATAAAATGTATATATATGGTAAATTTTACAATTCTTACGCGTTTATTACATGTATTTGAATATGTGAAAAGTTTTAAACACCTTTACGAGATAACTATTGTAATTAGGAATCGACAGATCTCAAATTGATTTTGATTTTAAGGACCTGTCGTCTTTCAACGGCGTTAATAACTGTTTTCACTTTAATAAATAACATAAATTATTAGTAATTCTAAGAAAAATATATATACTAATATATTTTTAAAACATTGACACAATTAAGTTAAAATTGATAACAGTAAAAACCGTCTGAAAACATTTTCAAGTCTGATATAATTTTATTAAAACAGTTGAAGTAGATATCGTGTATTACAAAATTAAAATAAATTGTATTTCAAACATTTTTAACATGGGATGAGAAAATAATTTTCACTATAGATATTCAAATTGTATTATTAATGGAATATTTAGGCTTGTAGTGACAAGTTTCATCCATATCATATATCATAGAAAAGCTGGGTCCAACCTTTGGGCAATAATGGTAGAAAATGCTATCAAAATTAAATAAGGCATCATCGGTAATCCTGCCATCAATCGCCAAACTGTCGCCCGACACAATAGTCCCCCAACAATGTGATATACCGTGATTAGTGTATGACTGATGTGGTAACGACAACGATACAAGAAGATATCTCTAAATTTATTTTGCAAAAAAAATGTTTACTATTTAAGTCGAAATTTTCTTAACCTTGCAAATAAGACCACTTTTACTTTGACTCAAAGTTAACATTTTCACCCACCGATACGCCCTATTCAATATAAATTATACCTTTCAAAATTGTGATCAATCAGAACTAGAACAAAACATTTAATACTATCTACTACTATATTGTAGGCTGTTATCACACATCAAACTTAGCTTAATTGTTTTCTTTTTGCAGATGAACATAAGGCTGACAAGTTAAAATAAAAAGTATTCGATTACGACACACAATTTAGATAACTATACCAGGCCAGTTAACCGTGGATTATATTTTAACAGGGCAAGGTGTGTTTATCTGCAATCTGTCGCTAATCCTGCGACGATTAACCAAGGCCGCTCTTAGAAAGGCCTACATACTTAGTTTATTTGACTTATTGTGTCTACTTGTGATCAAACTATTGATTTATATCCTTAGTATTCACCACAGATTACAAAAATAAAAACCATGTATGCTTTAATTTTGTGTATACCTATTATATTTAAAATACGTAATATTAGAAATTAATATAAAGTAATCGATAACATAGCATTGGAAGTAAACCCGGAACCCCATATATGGCGCAGGCGCAGGAGTGGCGTCATGTTATAAATAGATTACGATCCAGATCTATACAAAGATCTTAGTTCTTATAACATTTAAATTTATATGTTTTAATTAATTTGATTTAATTAATATGTGTAGTATTGTTATATCAAAAATCCAATTGTATTGTCACTAAGATTAGCCCAGCAACTTGAATAATTTATCAAATCAAGTTGCGCATGAGCAACTGTCGCAAGCAGGCAAGGTGAACAGTTGACAAGTGGATGTTGCGAATGCCACTGATATAGTTATAAGATTTGTTATGTTTTATAATACTTTAAATGTTTCGAATAACTTTTTGTGCATGGACAGTGCAAGAGGACTTATTAAACCTCTTAATAAAATACCGGATATTCAAGTTTGGTTTAAAATGATAAAATGTATTGTTACAAAAATAAATAATAAGAGTGGGTTGTGTTTAAAATATTTATTTATTTAGTATACAAAAAAAACAAACATCATCCCTTATAATTAATTAAGTTCTACAAAATAGGGAAATGCTAAAATAATGTTAAAAATACTGTTTAAAATAATGCCAAAAAAGAATGCCAGCTAGACTCAGCGGTGGGTTACTTGAGATAATACTTTATTTTAAATTATATATATATTAATTACTAAAATAGTAATATTCTAGGCGCCACTGACAAATAACAAGCGAAGACATATATATGATCCTCCTGCTTGTCAGTACTGGAGAACCACAGTCAAACACTAGTTCTTTATAAAACTTTCAAAAATGGAAGTGTTGATTATTGATATAAATAAATTTTGTACATCACCATAATATCGGGATTACAATAAAGACGAGCTCCTTAAACTCAGCTAGTCAGGAAGCAGGATACAGGACCAACAGGACGACGCTCCGAAGATTCACGTCTACCCCCGCGAACCAATTATAAATTTACCCGTATCTTCTAGGGTATACAAAAAAAACCTCCTGTAATGATTAAATTACAGGTTAAAACTACATAATAACACTAATCTCACATTGATCTATTTAAATATTAATAATTTATAATACCTTATGGAGGAAAAATGCCTCGCAAGCACTAATATTAGCCTATGTCCACTCACAGGGTCGAATCAGGACAAATACTGGAATATTACCACGTAATAAGATTAAATAATGCTCAAAACCTATGAAACATCTCCTAATTTAGAATAAAGATTCAAATTACTTACGAAATATTGTTCCAACAAACTTTGAAACTGCCCGGGAAGTGCCGGCAATAGGAATTATAATTATTCCATATTAAATTATTAGCCCTGCAATTAAACACGCTAATGAATTTAAGAAACAACGCTTCAAATGCGTTAATAAGATCACAAATAACTAAAACACTCACCGAAGGCTAATAAGATATTCAATTCGGAAGTGCTTCCGAAAGAAAAGACTCTAAAGGTCACGACATTGAATTTTATAGTCAAAATATGCATAATAAGCAAACAATGTGGCTATGCACACGCCGCGTTACACGAAATGTGGGTAAAATTGATATTAATCGGAAGAAGGCTAATATTTAAATAATTTAAGAACAATGCCCTAATTATCTAAATGAAGAAACGAGTGCAATAAATTTATAACAAATTGTTATACTAATAAATATAACAATAAAACAACGTGGGCTGCAACTAAACTTCTGAAACAACATGACAGCTACTTTTAAATAAATATCTAGCTATATGCTATCCTTAATGACAATTAATAGATGAAATTTAGAATAGTAATTATTAATAAAATGTTTATATTTTTAATAACATTTTGGGGACTATAAAGTTCGCTTCAGCTGGCAACATTCAATATTTTAAACAAAAAGAAATGTCACAGACTAATTAAGAAATTGTAATTAGTTGTCAACAGATAAATAATTTACCTTGTCTACGAATTTGACAGATAATAAGAAATCGATAATATTAAAATTATAAATATTTAATTATCTACAGAAATGAAATTTCTATGTAACAGTACCTCCCTTCCCGGAAGAATTTTACGCGATATAAGAGGAAAATTCGAGCTGGCCCTCCAGCTCATAAGCTCTCGTACCTAATTGTGAAAAACAAATTAATTGTAACCTAAACAAAAGAAAGGTATAAACTTAATTAATAAAAATAATTAAGTAGGTATCTACTACTAAATAGTAGACACTTGACAACATAAACAGTTTTGCAGAAATAATAAAAATACAAAAACTTATCATGAATAATAATAAGTGCTGCAAAACCAAAAACTCTCAATTAGAGTAACACCGAACCCACAACTCAATATATGTGTGCTGCTATCAAACACAGATCACACCCATAACACCACCTAATCATCAATAACATAATATGAAATTGATAAACCGATACAAGGTACTACCTTGTGCCAGGTACAAAATGATTCCATAAAAGGATAATAGCTATCAAAGCAACCACATTATACAAGAACAAATAAGTCCAAGTACATATAATAAATGTTCAACAGTAACTCTCTACTGAAAACACATTGCTGCACATACATAAGATACAACAAATAATTTATTAACCCTAATATTTAGAGTAAGACCCAACAAAATACTATGTCAGATATCTATAATTATCTAATAGATAGCTGGGAACAAAATATTTAACTTAATAAAATATCCTAAAAATACAACAACACTTAACAACAGATACCTATTATTCTTAAATAGATAGCTGGAGATTAAGGTTTCTAACACAAAAATCTTAACCCAAAACTAAACTAATATATAAGAAAACTAACAATAAATAACACTTAATAACAGATATCAAACATAATTAAAATGATACTGGAATTTAAGGTATTCAATTTTAGTTACAGCATGACCTAACGACAATACAAACCATGTTTTAACCCACTGTCAGGACCGATGTTACATTCAATACTACTCAGCTGTCCGGACGAATTATAAACTAAACATTAACTAACCAAAGTTAACACTTAATAACAGATATCAAATAAAACATGTATTGATACTGGAATATAAGGTAACTAAAGATCAGCAATAAAATCCTCACTAAAAGAAAATAAAAAAAATATATACTAAAAAATTAATAATACTTAACCACAGATATCCCTTTCATTTAAAGTGATACTGAAGATTAAGATATTAAAAAAAACAAGCAGAACCTACGGACAATACAAACCATATTTAAACCAACTGTCAGGACCGATGTTACATACCATACAACTCAGCTGTCCGGACGAATTATAAACTAAACATTCACTAACCAAAGTTAACACTTAATAACAGATATCAAATAAAATATGTATTGATACTGGAATATAAGGTAACTAAAAATCAGCAATAAAAAAAAAGAAAATAAAAAAAATATATACTAAGAAATAATTAATACTTAACCACAGATATCCCTTACATTTAAAGTGATACTGAAAATTAAAATATTAGAAAAAAACAAGCAAAACCTACGGACAATACAAACCATATTTTAACCAACTGTCAGGGCCGATGTTACATACCATACAACTCAGCTGTCCGGACGAAATATAAACTTGAAAGGGATTAAAAGAGATTAGCCACTACCCTAAAGCAGTCAAAACCTTTAAAAGTTAGAGGAGTAGGTAAAGTATTCAAAACTTCAGCTCTGGAATCAACAATCCTGATTTCAGAAGCCGACACAAAACTTACCTCCAAAATTTCATTTAAAGGAACAGATGAAGCAGAGTCCACAATCCGGACTCTCAACTCCTCATCAGCACCCCTAAGCCTGTCACACCTAACAACATCATATATGTATTCATCCTTACAAAGAAAACCATAAGCAATTGAACGCTCCATGTTGACTAATAAAAGAAAATAAATTAACAGAACTAAACTATTTCTAATTAGAATTAAGTTCTAACTTGAATTCAAAAATATCTCCCGGTAAAGCAAAAGACTTAAAAAAAAACTCAAACAAAAGTAAACTTTAAGTTACTATTATTAAAAATCAAAGTTAAAGTTAATTAAAAAAACTTTAAAAACAAACTATTAAACAAACAATAAACTAGTTCAATAGTAGTATAAAATATTTATAAAAAATAAATATTCAAGATTCTTAAAAAATAATATTTAAATATTCACTTCTACAACCAAAAGTTAAATATTTAAAGTTTATAAAAACTAATAAGTCGAGCTGGCTTCACAGTAAGGTAAGAATAAAATTAACCTAAATATAACATAATATTAACATAAACAAAAATGAAAATATTACACATAAGCAAACATATTGCTCACCATAATATAACAATATAAGTTATATTAAGTACACTAAATAACCTAGTGAAAAACAAATATTAATACCATATAAAAACAATTCAAAATATATCAACGCTACCTTATTTATAAAACAAAATATATATAAAAAGTGTATTGATTGATATAGCAATAAGATATATCAACTATCTCAAGTAATGCCCCGACTGTTGTGCGCCACTGTTACAAAAAATAATAAAAGTAGGTTTGGTTTAAATTATTTATTTATTTAGTATACAAATACTCAAAAAACATTAAACCTCAATATTGATACAGTTAACATGATAAAAATAATGTTAAAATAATGCCAAGATAATGTTATGAAAAATGCCAGCTAGACTCAGCGGTGGGTTACTTGAGATAATACTTTATTTTAAATTATATATATATTAATTACTAAAATAGTAATATTCTAGGCGCCACTGACAAATAACAAGCGAAGACATATATATGATCCTCCTGCTTGTCAGTACTGGAGAACCACAGTCAAACACTAGTTCTTTATAAAACTTTCAAAAATGGAAGTGTTGATTATTGATATAAATAAATTTTGTACATCACCATAATATCGGGATTACAATAAAGACGAGCTCCTTAAACTCAGCTAGTCAGGAAGCAGGATACAGGACCAACAGGACGACGCTCCGAAGATTCACGTCTACCCCCGCGAACCAATTATAAATTTACCCGTATCTTCTAGGGTATACAAAAAAAACCTCCTGTAATGATTAAATTACAGGTTAAAACTACATAATAACACTAATCTCACATTGATCTATTTAAATATTAATAATTTATAATACCTTATGGAGGAAAAATGCCTCGCAAGCACTAATATTAGCCTATGTCCACTCACAGGGTCGAATCAGGACAAATACTGGAATATTACCACGTAATAAGATTAAATAATGCTCAAAACCTATGAAACATCTCCTAATTTAGAATAAAGATTCAAATTACTTACGAAATATTGTTCCAACAAACTTTGAAACTGCCCGGGAAGTGCCGGCAATAGGAATTATAATTATTCCATATTAAATTATTAGCCCTGCAATTAAACACGCTAATGAATTTAAGAAACAACGCTTCAAATGCGTTAATAAGATCACAAATAACTAAAACACTCACCGAAGGCTAATAAGATATTCAATTCGGAAGTGCTTCCGAAAGAAAAGACTCTAAAGGTCACGACATTGAATTTTATAGTCAAAATATGCATAATAAGCAAACAATGTGGCTATGCACACGCCGCGTTACACGAAATGTGGGTAAAATTGATATTAATCGGAAGAAGGCTAATATTTAAATAATTTAAGAACAATGCCCTAATTATCTAAATGAAGAAACGAGTGCAATAAATTTATAACAAATTGTTATACTAATAAATATAACAATAAAACAACGTGGGCTGCAACTAAACTTCTGAAACAACATGACAGCTACTTTTAAATAAATATCTAGCTATATGCTATCCTTAATGACAATTAATAGATGAAATTTAGAATAGTAATTATTAATAAAATGTTTATATTTTTAATAACATTTTGGGGACTATAAAGTTCGCTTCAGCTGGCAACATTCAATATTTTAAACAAAAAGAAATGTCACAGACTAATTAAGAAATTGTAATTAGTTGTCAACAGATAAATAATTTACCTTGTCTACGAATTTGACAGATAATAAGAAATCGATAATATTAAAATTATAAATATTTAATTATCTACAGAAATGAAATTTCTATGTAACAGTATATATTCTGTATAAACTAGTTATCACATATATAGCTTCGCTTACAATGTAGTCACAGTATTACTAACTTTATATCTATCTATTTATACGTGTGTAGGTAGGTATAATAATTCTAGGTCTCGGACACATACAGATCAATGTGATTTAAAACCGGAATAGCTTTAAAACATAAACCTTTATAGTATGACAATATCGATATGATTTTGATATTTCAAAAATGTGTAATAAAGTGTCCATTTAACATTGATATGTTGTATAATGAGAATCGTGATAAATCGACGGTTCAAGAAAACTGGTGCTTATTGTTGTCGCATTATTTAGTAGACCAGGGGATTTCCATTAGCGGCCACTGTGTACCACAATCCGATATAGAGGATCTATTTACATCAACTGGTGTTAAGAAAAATACTTGTTTTACGTTATTTAAAATTAGAATAGTATTGCTGTTAAATATAAATTCAAGATGAACTTTAAAAATCATACGCTTTTTAATTATTAACGAAATTTAAAGCTCTGAATGTTAATATATTTTATTATTAAAGCAGAAAATAATACAAGTTTTTTAATAATGTAAAATAAAAATAACATTGAATGTGATAAACCAGCTGTCGATGTTTACAAGATAGTTTATAGTGCTGTTAGTCGGTCGCCTTGACGCGGCTCCCGCTCGGGAATGCCAACCAATATACGATGGCTTGCGTAATCATAGCTTTTAGTAAATATTATAACTAGCTTAGAAATTATTATCAATTTCATATATTTATTAGCATTTTTACACTTATTTTTTTTTTGTGAATATTTAAATATCTAAACAAATCATCCTACTTTCACTGTTTTATATTGTTTTCAATTATTTAAATGTAAAAAAAAATCAGAATAATATTTTGGGAAAAATGTTAATCTCAATTAAGAATTAACAACGCGTTGAACTCTAATGAGAGACCCGAAATGTCTCGATATCCACTGACCATTATTTTTGTTTAGAACTAATATTCTATTATACTCAATAAAGTTATTTATAATACAATAATGACAAATATTAATTTGAATTATTGTTACATGTATAGTGTATTCGTAAAAACCTGTCAATTAACACGACGAGAATACTTTATAGGTATGTCTACACTTGTCTGTTTTAATTAGTTTAACACAGCATAATAATAATAATAAAATGAACGCTAATTAAAAGAAATAAAATCTAACGTCACAAGTGGTTCCATAAACAACGCTGAGCTGTAAATAAAGCAAATACCAAGTAATTTGTAACACATTCTCGGGAGTGGCGATTAGGATACACTTGCGACATTGCGACAAAAATGACTTAAGACATATCTATACCATTTATTGTAGCTTATTATGCTAATTGAATAATTCCAAATGTCATTAACACTATTAATTATTATTAAATTATATTATTAAATGAATTTATTTCTTATGTTAAAAAAATCATATAAAATTGTATGTAAATACTATATTTTAAACACAATTCTGTTCACGATAAATAATTCTTGATAAAAAAAACACATAAAAATTATGTATGTGTGCGTGAACTCCAAATTGTAGTAAAATTCTCCCACTCAGGGATAATGTATTTACTTGTATCTCAAGCGTAATAGCGGGAAAAACATATTGCTATTGATACTGCCTCTAGTTTCTTTGTTATTCGCTAGAATTATGAATAGCTCTTTAAATAATACTTAAGTGTTAAGCGATATCTGAATAGATCTCCGATTGCTTATCAGTTAATAAAATGTATTGGTGTCATAACATTGTCAGGCCGAGTCCAAAGTATGACTTTGTTATGACGTTTGTACTCCATTTAATGAAGTATAATTAGATGCCTTTTCTCTATTTAAAGAAAATATATACTTAAAATAGAATATACAGATAATTATATTCAATTCCCAACAAAAGAATTGAATCCACAGATAATAGTCCATTAACGTGATAATTATTACTTAACCGTGAAATTAAATTACTTATAAATTCATTACTGTTTTTTCATTACTCACTAACGTATTATTTGATATTATCGCGCAATGTATGATTATGTTTTGCATATTCTATCTCTATGTTTTGTTCTGATTACATGATTACTGTTATTTATCTAATAGAGTATTAAACAATTAGATTATTGTTCTTAACATCTGTATAACTATTATTTCTGAATAAAAATAAGACCACATATTGTAACAAAATTATTTTTTTATTTGTATATTCAAAACGCCCTTTACTTTCTTTCTTTATTTGAATATAATTTGCAATTGTTTCAATACAGGCAAAACATTTTTAAAGATACTAAGAATTCTTCTTAAATATTTTTAAGTAATTAATTATAAATAAACAAGCACCAATAAATTCTGAGGAAATATAACTTATATGTATTATATACGGTTTGACAGTTATTAACAGAAAACTGACCGTAAACTTTCCTTGCAACGTTCAAATTAATTTTGAGCAACAAGAAATGTATTTAATGTTAAGCGAAAATGGTCTTTATCTGTACTGAAGTATATAGTATAATGGGGTGTATATATTTGTCAATACTTGGTTGTAGTAAATTGGCGTATAAAAAGTTGTAAGCTCTTTGTAATGGTTGAACATTGGGGTCGCGATACACCTTGCGTTTCGCCTCTTTGAAACGTCAAGTCTTCAATGTATGTAACCTCTTTAACGCTACTGCTTTTTAATGGTAGTAATGAAACTATTTTTTATTACGAATATTATACTGCAAAGTTATAAGAGATAACGAAAATGCAACACATTTCTGTATTTTTTGGCGTAATATGTATAAAATGTTAGTTTGTATCTAGAGAATATTATAGTTATATAACCTAGGTATTTTTCGCGTCTCTAAACGTGTTTAGAAAGCAGTATCTATGACAATAATTCCGCTGTAATTACACTCAAATCGGCCGTGTTATAAAATTTATAATTACCATTAAGTCGAGCCGATTTTGAAAGTGATTTTGCGCCGATTATCTTGTGGCACCGATTGAAAATATAATCAATATAATCGTTCTCAAAATCTAATCATAGCAATAAAAATAAAAAAATATTTTTTTATACTGTATTAACTAACACAAGGAGTAAATTTGACTCTACAAACACAAAAGGCCTAATGTTTAATAAATGTCACCTAAGTTTTTCAAGTCATAAAATAAATCATAAATGCCATAGCCATATCGAATGCTGTCCTTTGTTTTATCAGGAGGCATCCATATCTGCGTGGTGACGTCACATCATTGTCAGGATGAGGTCATTCACTCCACTGATTGATGACAGCTACGTGAGCCGTACTGCCATAGTTTCCTACTTGGCAACGTCCAGCGACGCTCTGTCGCCTTTCAATATCTGACTAATGTCTATTCATTGGGACTAAATGGAATAAAACATATAAGAATTCTTTTACAATATGGATACATTACGTAATGTAAAGATATTTGTTATTTGAATTATATGTATTAAAAATATCTCTATTATTGATAATATTAAACTATTTTGTACAATATTCCAGGCCCTTTGAGAAAACCAACAAAAGACATAAAAAAGAGATTCACTCAGTTGAAACGTAGGAATAGTTGTTATAAGTTCCATATTAGTCGACTCTAATGAAAGTGGTCTCCTCACCCTCACGCAAAGAAACTTGCAAAACCGTGCGTCACTACTCCGTGACGGGTTTTTCTATTTGATGGAAAATATCAGTGGACAGGTGTTAAAAAATAGCAGGTCAGTTTAGATATTGCTTATGTGATAAAAAAACACTTTACCAACTTAATGAACTCTACAATGACATTTGCATTAATTAATCCTAGTAAGACACAAGATCAGTTTGTAGAGACATCACAGAAGAGAGAAGACGTAGGTTCAAGTCTTGAAGATCTTGATAATTAAAAATGTTTTATTCAAAAAGGATACTAATTGAAAAATACTGGTCCAAGATATGATGTTGGTAATTACACAGGTATAAGTAGACGGGAAGACTGGTGTCTATTTTGCTTTCTTATATTTTTTAGTGTTTAATCAATTGATATCTTTTTCCTAATAGTTTTTGAATTGTCTATTACGTCTGCCCACTTTTATACGACTAATAATCACCTTCTACCAGTAACATTCTGTCGTTAAACTGTCGAGATTTGTAAGAAGTATATAGTTATTGAAATATTAATGAGACTAAAAATACAAAAATAGATTGTTAGATAAAATTGATACTCAAATGTATAAATACAGTTGGTAGAAGTGTATATAACATTTTAGCTGTGAATTAAACTTAAAATTGTCTATTTTTTGTGTTCCACCGAAGCGTGCATGAAATATGCCTCTAAATAATAAGATTTTATCTGTTCTACTTGATATTATCTCTAGTTGGCGAGTGCTAATGAAATTTGTTCTTTAACCTTACTTTCCTAGTAAGTAACTACTTTTAATTAAACGGACGTTAAAACTTCAAAAATATTCAGCACTAAATATATAAATAACGATATCTTTGTTTCTATAAGTTTCAATAAATTATTGCTATAGAATAATATAGTAATTATTATCAGATATTACTATTTGTTTGTTTCATACATGTTGGATGTAAAATTAAATTTTGTAATGAAACATATCACGGAATTGCAAGATGGTTTTCATTGTTGGCAATAAATGTACAATAATAAGACAATAAATTGTATAGTTTATGGCTATTATTTACTGAGATTACAAGTTGCCGTTCGTTAAGGTGTTGTGATGGTATCGCGCTAATTAGTGCTCTATAAAGGTTCTTTTATACTACACAGCCTCTCCTAAATTTATTATATTTAACGTTCAAATAGTGATGATAATAAATATTGATATTTTAATGGTATGAGTGTATAGATTGTAGTGTTTCTAATTGCAAAAATAATAAAACAGTTTATTTTTTTTATAAAATATATAGAAATATATATTCTATACAATTCAATGGCAGAATTGATTAAAAATATAATTCGAATAATAGGTAAAATCTATAATCTAGAAAGTGTAAAGGGTCTTTAGTACCATAAGAAGGTACAAGTAGTTAAATTGGACTTCAGCTGTCAAATAATCGAGTAAACTGCAGCTTTTTCTATCTTATAACTGTTTTAGGATAACGTGAAATGTCAAACAATTATGTTTTTATTTTAGGTAGTTAAAGAGGAAAATAATATACGATTAAGTCAAAATATTTCTTATTTATTTATGTTTCAATGATAACCAATTTATGTCAAAGGTTAATCACTGAGAAATTCCGCGAAAGCTGACTGACCCGGGAGAGAGTTACCACAATCATTAAATATATCTAAATTATTATTAATTATACTAATACATATAACATTTCTAGAATTTTATTTCATCTATAGATACCCAACAAAACATATAACATGTTAAGAATGTTGTTTTTATATTTAAAATTTTAATAGCTGGTTAACTCATATCCGATAAGAATCTAATATTTTAAAGGTATTTAAACAAACCGTTTAATTTAGAAGAGTTGTTAGTATGCGTTTTATTACTCAAATTCCTGATCAATTTAGAACGATGTCTGAATAACTGACTTTCTTATATTAGCAAAGTGCAAACGACACTTTCTAAAGCATGCCATCACATACACGATTAACTCAACGTATCTTAACTTTACGTCTTGACATTATGAACGATCTTTTGTCACACGATCCAGTACATCCTGACCTTCTCTCCCCTGCAAACTCTGAACTCCTACAAACAAATGGAGGGATGTTTAAGGGACGGCGCAGGTCAAGCTTAAACGGTTAGGTCAGGTAGGACAATACAAGTGAGACAATGAGTATTGAATATTCATGAACGCATCGTTCATTGCAGTTTAGTTCAGACGTTTTGTATTGACAATAAAAATATCGCACGTGGTCAATATAACCATTGTATATGAGAAGAAATATTATTCCACATATATATGTATACTCTACAATACTTATATATTGCAAAAACATTGTATATTAAATACAAGGTGGACGCAATATTACAAACCTCATAGTGCTGCCATCTATCCCTCGTGTTACGTAAAATCGATATCTGATTAATAAATGATACGATTACTCGACGAAAACTTACAAAAGACAGTCAATCATCGATTGTCAATAGCAGGGCGACGTTAGTAACTAATCTGCATTGCAAATTCACTTCAATGCCATCAAGAAAAAATGTTAAGAGAGAGCTGATTATACCAAGGGTTCTGGCTATAAATAAATATATGTATTATACAACCAATTAAGTACTTGATATATATTTTTTTTTTATCTGTGTACTAACATTTTTAACATTTCAACTCTATCAATGTAACTCTATCAACTCAAAAAAGTCAAAAACTCTATCAACAGAATGTATATCAATTTGTTGTAATTTGTAGAGTTATCTAATTTTAAATAAAAATTAAACATAATTTAATTTAAATATTAAATTATTAACTACGATATTAGTAATATTTCCGCTGATTCACTGGAGCCTAACCCTAATAGCGGAAACCCAATAGTAACCCCGTGCAGGGTTAAAAGTTATTAACATATAAATAACAAGTGATTCTCAACAATTGACGGAATCAAATACGTTTATTTATGGTTCACATTTGCATAAGCAATTGCAAGTCGAAAGCAGCTGCTTGTACGGAAGAAAAATATTAAAAAATTTTAAAGAAATATCTTTTACTAGAGTTCAATAAATATATTTTTGAAAATATTTAATTAATATAGAATGTAAAATAAACCGATAAAGACAAGGGTTCGAATCTGCGACCTATATAAAATCGTCCCGTCGTTTTAGCAAATGAGCTCAGTATCTCATTTATGATATTTTTATTACATATCAATTTAAAATCTTTAATTTTGGTTTGATTCTATATTACACAATAATACAATGTTATATATTAATTATTAACGTATGTATAGTAATATATGTACCAAATTAAATCAACTATATATTGTATAATATGTACCTAAAATATAAATGCTATTTTTAATGGTCTGGTTCTGATAAATGGTCTGTAATGATGTTCCAGGTATAAGTATATATTTCCCAGTGAAGCGTAGCGCAGGTATATAAACTGCAAGTCAACAGCTGCGTATATCAGATACAAAACAAATAAATCAATATATAATACCTACATGTATTTTGATGCTAATTTTGTTCACAAAAACCTATTGCTCGAAATCAATCTCTTCATTTGAATAATTTTGCAATAAATCATCAAAGGCGATAATGTTATAACTTATTACAATATTTAATGCAATAGGCATTACAATGTTAATTATTTTTTTATTCTAAAATAATATTAATTTTCAGTTTCCTTCATAACTTCAGTTAATTTTTATGTTTACCTGGAAACGGTCTTGTTAATTTTAGTATATTTATAATTAGTTGATTTTGTCAAATTACTAAACTAAAGGTTATATTAGCGGAACAGATAATTAGATAATATTTATTAGGGACAAACACCGACATCCGTGTACAAATGGATATTAAGCCTGCGATACACATCAAATCAACTACCGTTCTACAAAAAAACAACCATCAAAAACAATAAATTCGCTAAATAATAGTTATCGAAAAATAAGCCAAAACATTATTGTCATCCGGAAAGCATAAAAGTATTTTAAATTGCCGAGACAATAGCGGGAAGACAATGGCGCAAAAGGGACCGATTTTTTTTAAAGAAAAATGTTTTTTTGCCGAAGCCCTCCAAACAATCAGTACACCGCCCTGCGCTGCACTTTTTTAAACTAAGGTTTGTTTATTTAGTCGGTTAAAATGTTATAAGTATTGGGTTTTTATATTAAAAAACAAATTCTCTACAAAGTCATAAAAGATAAGAAAATTGAAAAAAATCAGAACACATTTCTAACGATGTCTAACATTGTAAAACAATATCTACAAATCTCTAAATTTCAAAGTGAAGGGTAAAGTGATAAAAAGAGCTGATAATTAAGCATAGATTAGGGTTTACAAATTAAAAAGGTACCTGACCTTAAAAAGAAAATAACAAAATAATAAAAAATACTATTAAGTAAATCTTAAAATGACATTAAGTTGCATCAAGTTCCTAAAAAAAATAAGATATTCAGAACCGATTAAAGGAACACGTACAAGAGAAGGTGTTTCGAAGTAACGGCCTCAAAACTGTTTCCGAAAATCGTAAAGGAAGTAATTACGTATTCAAATTCAAATCCCGTCGGTTCATATGTCACCATACAAAAACGGTAACATTCGACCTCCGACTAACGGTAACTCGCCTGAGAAAAAAATCGTGAACCGTATTTAAAAACGGGTTGCAAGAAAAAAATCGCATACTTACTGGTAATCCAGAAAAACAATAATAAAATTTCAAACAAATATAACCTCTAATACCAGCTGGAAAGATCTATTTTACCCCGCGACTATTTCATGTTACTTTAAAATTTATGCGCGCATTTGCATAATGTGCATAGCCCCTAAATTTTATTGAATAAAAAAATAGGATGGGTAGACTTTTTTGCATAAATTCTTACAAAGGGTTAAACCGTTCAGGAAGTAACGTCGTAGATCCGCTTGCATCGCGGGCTAGAAATCAAAGTTCACTTTGATGTATCTTCAAAACTGAGCTGAAAGTATAACAACATAAATAATAAAATAGCATACCATAATTCTGATCCAAAATCCTTTATTAAATGAACCCTTACAATACACAATAAGCTAAAATGTACCTGACTATAATTTATGCGAGAACATTAGGAGAAATGTACCTGCCCTTTTTGAATATTAAGTGCAACCTAACCCCTGACATTATTCAATAGGGTTAAGATACTATTTGAATGGGAATAATATAAAAAATGCAAATAAACTGTCCCCACGTTTATTCGAGGGTTACAGGTATGGCAGTTTAAAAAAATCGCAAGCAGCGCAGAAAGTACAGAGTATATTTCTTTGTGGCGTCTTCGGGTTATTGTGCTTCTTGATGGGGTGCACTTGTCACTTGCGTATAATTTGGGTGAACAGTTCTTTTCTTATGCATATACGGTGAGGGGTCGCGCATAGATAGTTCTTTTTTAATAGCGTTTTTTTATTACTGGTTGTATGCAAAGATTTATTATTCTACATCGGGATGTGCGTGAGAATAGTACGGAGATAATCGAATTTGCCTATAGACCCATCCACCCTAGGCAAAGGGTTTAGATCGATTGAAAGGAATCATGGGAAAGACGTGAATATTCAAACAAGGTGTCATCTTTGTGAATATCGATTGCCGTTGCGTCCTTTATAAGGAGCATGGGAATTGATACTATGAAAAGGAAGAGCCCAGGTTTTGCATAATCTATCGGCTGTGACGCTGGCTTTGTTAGGACTAACGGATTTTTTCTTACGTTAAAGGGTTCATCTTAAAAAAACGATGTCAAAAAACAAAATCCGTTACAGATTCTTCCACTATCCCGACTACTGTCCAGGCATTGTCCGTCAGTGACATAACTGGATTGTTTTTTAAACTGTTTTTATTGAAGTGTTGAACAAAAGAATAACTGAATTATTATGTTAAAATAATGCAAATGTGTACGTACGTTGAATTATGTATTAATAAAATCAAAGTCAGTAGGCATTTCATTTAACTAATTGACTGATTTATATTATTTATAATATGTTTTGCTTCAGAACCTTTAACTTACTCGTTGACTGGATTAAAAAAAAATATAACTAATACAAACTTAGATTCCATAATCTCAACATATTTTTATAGTTTTATTATTACTCAATAATAATATAAAAATACGCAAACATCACGGTATAACTAAAAAGCACATAGAAAATATGTGGGTAGTTTACAACCTGTTTAGTTTTTCTGTGCTTCAGTTTTTGCTGGACACAAAACAAATAAATTAATGGTTGTCGATATTACGGCAAAGCATTGCGACGAATAAAGGGTGAGTTGGCAAAAAGTTCAGCCATAAACTTTACTGCTGTTACGTATAGCACAGGATGTTTTAATACTTTTAAAGCATTTCTAACAATATTTTACCAATTGAAATGGTCTGGATAAAATATTTAATCTAAATACTACATAATTGATTCTTAAAATAGGATTAATTATCATCAATGTATATTAATGTTTCATTAAAAAAAATCAGTGACAATAAATAATAAAATGAACCCAAATCGTTGTTTCAAACACGAATTATATGTCAAAAAATAACTCCAAGTTTTACATACATTTGCATTAAACGTAGCAGTTTTATTGCGAGCATAATTTATTATATTTGATATGATAATGAAATGGTAAAAGTTAATGTAACGTGAAAATAGTTTTAATTATAACATTAGCTGATATGAAAGATTTCAAAATAATGAATGTGTTACTTTGTTTATTACTTTTTGTGTCTATTTTATTGGTTTTATGAATTAATATTGTGACAAGTAAATTTTTGTTTTTTTATTTATTCCAAAATATTCAAATGAGGAACACGCTTTATCACATTGGTCCAATTTTTTCATAGGTCCTACTTTCACCGCGGGTCATAAAGAAATCGTCAGCAAACAGTTACATTTTTTTTTGGCTCAAATAAAAACAACATATTGTCCAACATCCCATTGAAGGGTTAAAATTTAAATTATGCAAATTGGTTATAAACAAAGTGTTTGATGCAGGACGGGTCCGCGTTACGGTCTTTCCAGTAGGCAATTTGACAATTGTTCATTCTTTTATGCAAAAATAATAAGAAGAGAAGAAGACTTTCTTAAAATTTTAACAGCAACATTTAAAGAAATGTATTCATAGTTCACTAAAGAAATGTATTCATAGTTCACAATGTGTTCCAATTTCTTTGGTTCAAGATGACCTACAACTTTCAGTGTTAAAGCTGCTAATATTAATAAAATGTTCCTAATCACAATGTTATAGAGTGATAAGTGTAAGAGAAAGTGAATTTATCTCGTTTGAAATGCGGAGAAGCCGGTTTATTAATTATTAATAACCTTCGTCAGGTTGTATATCAATTTATAATTATGGTTTTGCAAGCTATAATTAATGTTATAATATTTATTAGCAGCATATCTATGACTTTGACTAGCCTTATATAAATATATCCTTTAATTATTTACATAATATACATATACTTAATATATAATCATGTTTGTTAATACAAGGGTCTATTATTGTTTTATATATATATATATAATTATTATATAGGTCACGTTACTAACTACTTTATTTTAATCAATATTTATTAGAATATGAAATTTAAACAAAATCTGTCTAATCTGTTGAAGAATAAAAAACTATAGTATTATATAAAAAAAAATATTTTTTTTAGAATCATAATTACTCTATAAGTAAGATGTATATAATAATAATGTATATTATATATAATAAGTCGCCATTGAGAGCATAGCAGTGTAATTATCGAGCCTTTTAAAGATCAGCCATTATCGGAATTTTCTCATATAACTCGTGTTTTAAATTGCTCGAATATAATATTGTTACGTAAATAAAGTTAACTTATTGTTTATCAGAAATAAAATTTATATAAACTTTATAAATAATCTGAGATTAATAAAGATATCATAAATAACAAAAATATAAAATAAAAATATCAAAATATTTCCGTTTCTCTATCTATCTTTATATCAGATAAAATAAAATATAATAACATCCAATAGCAGGGTATTTTGAATCCAGTGGCTGCGATAAAAAAGCTAACAAATTGCAACCGGCTTTATATACCTATTCAAGCAGTATACATGTCGAATTTTAATTGAATTTTGTTTTAAATATATTTCTTAACGAGACTCTCTGTTATCAGGAACGCAATTACCCTGTAATCGTCTTGAAGGACTCGGACCCTGTCGTAAGATATGTTTCTTATTGCTAGATGTGAGAGTGTCTATGTATGACCGAGTCTTATTCGTTTGCTATTGATTTTATATTATAATAATAATTTGTTTGTCTGTGTTGTTGGTATATATGCCTTAGCCACTTCGGTTTCTAGATACGGGTAATTCTCTGAGAACATTTAAAACGTATATATTTTTTATAGTCGCTTTTTATTATTAATTTTTATATTTATTAAAGTGCTATTTTATTTTATTAGTACTGTTTAACATTTAAATGACCCACAGAATCAGTAATCAGTTTCACAATGTTATTTTTAGCAATAGATAAGAAAACATTTAGGTATGTTGTCTAACGTCTTTTTTTAAAGAAAAAATATATATAAAATATACCTACTTGTATTTTTTTCCAACAATACTATTTTAAGGCTATTGAAAATATATTATGATAAAACTGAGAACAGTAAATTATTTCATTGTAAAAGAAGCAAGAAACAAATATATACAAGTTTTTGTGATTTATGGACTGCATTTTGATGGTAAGCTTCCAGCGCCAACAATTTGTGTAATTTTAAAACAATTCTGATAAATTAAGGTACACGATCTTTAAAATAAAAAGATGCTGGAGACAAAAAATACATTCTGCGTAAGTAATTGATATAAAGGAAAACTTTTAATTAACGTAAGATCAAATCAGGCGAAAAGAAATTTAATAAGGCATACGACATACGTAAAACAACATTCTCATTTATATTTTCTTAGGATATTTGTTACCTAAATTAGGTTAATTCAAACAAGATTTAATTATTTCTTACACGAATCGGTTGTTTTGTACTTCACCTGCATTATGTTTTCAATTATCATTGCTACTAAATTGGTGAAATAAAATTGAAAGAAATGTATGAAAACGACAAAATTGTAGTCAATAAAAATACGCGCTAAATAACCGCGAGCGTATCACGAGATCGATACATATAATCGATACTTATAAATCGAGTCTGTTATGAGACGATAAAATCGAACTCAACCGCCGCCGGCTACCGGGCGTCGGCTAAGCGACGATTACTCTCAACTCTTCTTATTTCAGCGGCCACTCGATGCAAGATTATCGATAAAATAATTAAATGGTTACTCTCGAAATCGATTCCCGAGTGTTGTTATCGAGGATATGTTATTTGTTCCCTTTTTCGGGTCGCGAAATAGTCAGGACCCGTTCCTGTTACCGGCGTCGCTGTTTCGGACGTACTCTTTTTTTACATGTTCCTTATTTAAATTCTTTTTTTTAACCTTATAACGGTTTGGCAATATTTTTATTACTAATTTACTTCTTCATATTATGTATATTATATTTTTGTTTATGAAAATAATAGATACTAATATGATAACAATTTTGAGTACAATTAAGCAGATAGAATTTTATTAAGTTTCACTATCAAACAGTAAGTTCTTATTGGAAATATGCACTTTAAAATATCTGATAAACATAATGTTAATATTTTTAACTTTTGAATCCTACAGTATTTATCTTCACATAAAGATTCTAATATGACTTTTTAATTACTAATATAGGTAGTACATTGTTTAAAGAACCTTCAGACAACTCGGTAGAAGCAAGATCTAAAATATCCAATTAAAATATAACATTATTAAGAAATTAAGGGATACCTCAATAAAATGTGTGACACATTCCTACCCAAAAAGCAGATACATGCGCCCGCGCAGACGTCTTAATTGTGTCCGATAAATAGCCACAGTGATTTATACAGCATCCTAAACTTATTAAGGCTTTGTCGGCGTCTTATCGCTCCTTAGAAAACGGCTTCCGCCCGCTTTTTATTCCTTTTCTAATCCACGTGTTATAATCTCAGTGTTGTTTGTGCAAAAGTTTAAAGGTCCATTTTATTTTGCATAATAATATTTTAAAACTGATTTTATTTAAAATATTTGTTATTTTTATATAAATTACTGAGTAATTATAATGTAATAACAAACTTTTGTTTTATTTTAAGGAATATTCAATTCAAATTGAACTTGTACTTTGATATACCAACCAGAGATTGTTGGTATCAATGATGAAAGGTACTTATCGGCAAGTAAAGGATTATTGGGAGGATGGAGCGTGTGAGACATACGTGTGATGAATTGACATGTAACCGAGGCCATTAGGAGGGAGATAAGAAGCCATTTAACTCAATCTGTACGCCTCCGACCACTGTGATACAGCCTGTTGTTCTCATAAGAGTTTATACAATAAAGTTTCCAATATACTATATCTTTTCTCCTCTTAATAAAATCTTAATTAACCTATATAAGAATTTTTGGAATACAAAGAGAAAATTAGAAGAATGAATTTGGTAAACTTTGCATCATGTACTCGTCTATGCAAAAAAAAATATGAAAAATATTTTCTATAGATAGAAATACAATATTATTTTCTGTTTTAATTAGAAAATTCAATATCCACCATAATGTTTATCGAAAGTAGATACTTTCGAAAACATTGATTATCATTATTATACCATTTCCTGATCATCCTGTGCGCAAGCGCAGGCGATGGTAGCGCTGTTTTTGAACAAGTCGCCCAGTAGCGCGTTAATGAGTCTGATCCCAACAGTAACCATTACTATAACGAAAACCCTTATTTATTGGTTTTAAGTTTAATTTTAAAAAATTAAAAGAACTATTACAATTTAAAGCCAAATATGTGTAATTTCATACATAATCTAGTATCACGATTTTAAGTAGGTGTTCCATTACAA
The DNA here is from genome assembly GCA_959347355.1 of Napeogenes inachia. Lineage (NCBI taxonomy): Eukaryota > Metazoa > Arthropoda > Insecta > Lepidoptera > Nymphalidae > Napeogenes > Napeogenes inachia. The sequence goes on from OY365792.1 coordinate 14,282,923, forward strand.
GCTATTTAATAGTATCGGACAAAAATCTTAAAAGTAAACAAAGCCTGGTCCATGGTAGAGCTCAGCGTGCGTGATAACTTTATCTCTAGATAGCCCGAGTCTAATTAACTTGTTCATTAGCACCAGTAAGAATACTCTATATATTCTTAGCTCTCTGGTTCATGGTAACCTTATTAATTATAACAATTCTCATTTGAAATTACATTGACAATATTTCAAACCTAAGCTCTTTACAATTTTGTATACTTTGTAGGTAATAGTAAGATTTTAAATTTATATTGGTCTGTTGTCATGTTACGATATTGTTAATAGCTAAATTTGATTCTTTATTAAAATATTATGTAAGGTAATGCATATTTTTATTTCTCGTATTTATGAACAGGTTTTGGCTTCTGTTTATTTTGACTAATTAAGGTTTTCGCGTGCACACCCTTATCAATATCAATCGATCGTAATGCACTAAGTGTGACTTTGTATCCAGTCTTTCCACTTATCATCTAATAAGAATCATTTTCATGTTATATAAACTTATTAGGAGACCTAAGGACAACCTAAAATTACAAAAATATTTTTGCCTAGCTTTTTATTTGTTTTATTCTGATTGCTTTCACGTTTCATCACTGGATCTATTGACAGAAATAAATGAAGAGTGCTTTGGGCATATACGACTGATAACCTTACAGTGTTATAATTATATATCCACTTAATGCATCTAAATACATCCCACGAAAGAAGCTGTCGGCTCTTTTGTATGGATAAGTGTATTCATACGTTCATACTTTTTATCCCAATACAAGCGACACGGAATAAATTAGGCTACCGGACTTTGATCTCCCTCACTTGTACCCCGAGATAACACTGACAAGGGAAGTTTATTTATTTGCTTTGTGATAACTTTTAATATATTGTAATGTTTGCTTTATTGTCGTATTAGAATTTAAGATGAAGGTGCTTAATAATTTTACACGTGTAGTTTAAAAATTCAATGATTTTCTGAGCAATAAAACATGTGTAAAAACCTTTTATAGTATCTGTAACATTCTTCCTAAGTTATTAACATTAATCTAGCAGTCAAAGATGACAATTTAAAAAATGCGATAATCCCGTGGGCGCAGTGTTGTAGAAGATTTATGGCGGCAATTACTCGAAGTGTGGCAAGTTGGCAGCTTGCTCAAGCTTTACTGCATCTGAAAATCAGGTGAGAATTGAAAGAAATATCGAGAAAAATATTTAAATCGCATAAGTTGAAATTAAAGGATCAAAATTGTTTTTCATATTCCGTGCTGAGTATAAACCATGTGATATACCGTATTCTCAAAATCGTGCATCTATCTAGACGTGGAACGGCGATCGGTCACGAGTTAGCACCGATATAAAGCTGTACAAGGTAATTAGTACGTGAAACCCTCGATAATGATTCTGGGAAGGCTTAGGACACAAACTTTCCGATTACAGTAGGATCATAAAGTTAGCACTCGCTTAAGGACATCTCACCGGCTTATTAATCTAATTGGTTTTGTATTCCTACCAATGATATTACCTATTATATATAATTGAGGTAATTGTGTGTAAATTCCGTTATAATTATTGGATCTATTATATAAAACATATATATTACAAAAAAAATACAATTCATAGCTTTAGTAGACATACTAAGAAAAAAACAATGTGTTGCAAAAAATATTGAAGTATCTTGTGGCCTGAAGTACCTAATCAGTATTCATAATTTTTCTCAATCATCGAGATTGTTTAAAAATGACAATGTCAGCATGACAGACGTGGGTTCGTCAAATAGAAAGCAGTGTAACATTTTTGACCACTTTTATAGCTTACATATCTATTAAGTTAGTTTACTCTCTAGTCGTAAAGTACGCTTAATTACTGAGGTTACTTCGGGCCCAAGTAACTGTATGTAATTAGTGAAGAGTCTAAGATAATAAAACATTCCAATACCGTTTTCTCCTATACGTATCTTAACCCAAGGTCATGGAATCCGAGACACTTATTACGTGTAACAAGGGAAACCCATTTGAGTCGTTCGGTAGCCGTGTGTTACTGATAGCGGGTTCGGTTCCCGGCGCCGTTATCTAGCTCCACTACCTACACAAAGATAGACGAGATAAGCAGGTGGATATGTGGGAGTTAAGCTAAAAACACTTACGTGTTTACTGCTCGAATAGACCGCTACTTAGTAATTTATTTGTCACACGAAATGTTAGCCATCTTAGAATCTTAAGTGAATTTAAATCACACTTAATTTAAAAGTTAAAGCAGATGCCAAATAAGAAAAAAATAATCAGCAATTAAACCAACTAGAGTCTTATATTGGAAACCAATAACGCCATAGTAGCACTATGTTTTCCTTATAAGTCTTCATAGTCACATAAAATCCACCTGAGTAGTGTTTCTAGTTGCAAAAACTATACTTATCTATGATCATAGTTAGCTCCTAGACAAACTACAAGTACCAGGGTATCATACGCATGAAGGAGTTCGCACTGTCTCGTTCAGTTGTCAAGTGTCGATGGAAAAACGCAGCTCTGTACTAACTGCACGATCTTAATGAGAGTGGACAAACTGGATAGCCAAGTTGTAATATGGGATTATGGAGGATATGTCGGATTAATATTATTAATCTTTATTACATTTACAGAATAAACATGTTCATAATATATATTTGAAGACTAAACTGTTTGAATTGAATGATATATCGTGCGTGTATTTGAAATAATGACTACATTAAAAATATATAATAATTTAATAATTGTTAAATGTTATTCTAAGGAATTTATATCATATGTAGTCTTTTTAATGTCAGTCCATGCATATAAAACATTTGATGCGTAATAATAGCCATATCCACAGTAATACCTGCAGCCATCATAACACGCGCCCTATAAGGCAGTGGTATCATTACCTCGACCGGTCGGCTACCGACTACCTCCGCTCCGCTCTGTACGCCTGGTAGCAGCCGCACTAACCTCCACTGTTGTTTTTATACATCTTATATTTGTGTAGCTATTGAGATCATGTCTAGCCTATAGTTAAATTCGATCAATGGATTTTAAACGTTAGTGCATTGATATAAGGTTGATAGTTAATGTAGGTGGTTAAAGAATGTGGCAGACGTTGAATGGTGGGTGCGGACATTTCATTCACGTTCCCGTGTTTTATTGGTATTTGGAATATGACTTAACTGAACGTGCCTGCATGTGCGCATTATCCTTATACATCGTAACATTAATTTCGATTACCACACATAAACACACACACATACACACAAACACACACACACACACAAATACACATACACCTTAAACACACAATCTTTCATGTGGTAAATAAGATGATATTCAAAATATAATTATTGTCACCTATCAAATTATAATTCAATACACCGTTCAACAATTTTCTTATTTTTTTTCAATACAAAAAGTCAAGAAGAGCAAGTGGTCGATAAATATCGTAAGACCTGTTCTTGTGATCATAGTTTTAACGAGATATCACAACAGTAATCGTACATAATTTCTAAAGACCAGTGGCATAGCAAGTTACTACCTGGCTAGAATAATAATGACCTATCTGGTATCTGCAATATAAACATTAACTTTTGGATTTAAAAGCTATCATTGGTTACAAATAATATAACGTTAATGTTACACGAAAATATCCAATCTTGATTTTATAGAAAAAAAACTCGAAAAAAGATAAAAAAGATAAAAAAGTTAAAAAAGAAAGTGCCTTTTGTTGATTAACACGATAAACTGGATACGCTTCAATTAACCGTAATCGCTTATAATAGCGCCGATTATTTTAATTTGCAATTACACGTGACCTTTTATAAGATAAAATGCTTTATAACCGTTACTAAATGCATCTTGAGCTTATATGGTACATCTTAATTTTTAACATAACAATACAATACAAATCAAAACTGTACCGATAATGCTATGATAATTTGACAGTGGAGATAAGTTTTTTGTTATTAGCATTTATAAATATGCATTTGCTAATATGACGTGAAATAATTTAATGAATCAATACGTCAAATGTGGTACAAGCCTAATGTGATTCCGGGGGCGTCAGGCGAGCTCTTGATGAATAAATAACATTTATTATATACTCATAATAATGACAACATGTAATTTGTGATCTGAATAAATAAATAATTTAATCATTTATTTACTTTTTTTTCTTAAAAACAATTAGTGAAACCGGTAGATGGTCTGAATTATTTATCTCGTTTTAATCATACTTCTATTTATAATTAACATTCAAGACATATTTGTTTTATGGAATTTATTTTGTGTAGTAAATAATTTAATGATAATAAACATCATCATTTAGTTTATTCGTAAATAAATCATTTAATAATGGAATACTTGGTAATATCAGAAATATAATTGAAATTAGATTTATGTCTGGACTGTAAACGTGGTGATCTAGTCAAAGTAGTCACGATGCGGATAACAAAATAATATCAATATTAGTAGTTATGTAGTACTAGTTATTATAACACGAGTCAAATATGGACATGAGGACAAATTAAATATATTATAGATGTCTATATAGTAATTAAATGGTGATATATTGGCAATTAGAAACTAGCCACAGCTGTATACAAGGTAAATTGAGGTGCCTTTGAGAGAAACAAAATTCGTGTTAGAAATTTTTGGTAAGAGGTTCTCTCTCTTTGTGATCAGATGTTTAAGTGCTTTTAAGTATTTGTCCAACTTTAAAACAAGTTAATATGCATAATATGTATAAATGATTAAATAACACGAAATACTATTACACAAAACAATTATAAAATACAAGGTGTTTTTTATTTTTACGTACACACTTAAAAACAGACTGTAAATGTAATGTGATACATAATAATAATACATAAACTGCTTGGTACATGTTTGTAAATAACAAACGATTACAATTCGACAACTTAAACATAAAAACAGCTGAGTCACGAGGGTAAGGCACGCGCTGGAACTCGTCATGTTGAACAGAATAATTTCCATTCCCTTGTACATTGTAATTCTTTCATTCATCATATTTTAATCGAAAATAAGATCAAAAACTATTCTATAAATGAATGGAGCATGAGATAGGTATATATGCAAGAGAGAGAAAGCGATAAGATTACAGCTTCGTTCGATTTCTCGAGATCGATTCACAATAAATCTTTTAGTTGTTTTTTTTTGTCAGTCGATAAGTACTCTTGCGACGGTTGAAGAGACAGCTCTTTGCTACTGAATTTGAGTTTCGATTTTTGTAATGTTATTTTATTTATTGAGGTCTCGATTCGATTTATCGTCACTTCTCTTTTATGGCTGTGATTTTGAATCGCATTAATATGGATGCAAACGTTTTGTTTTGTAATTTCGTATATTTCTTACAGTTTAACGCGCTTGTCTGACTGATGTTTATTTTTTATAATAATATGTCCATCCTTTTCATGCATGAATTAGTTTTATTTCAAGTTATTTGTATTAAATATGTGTTATACAAGTTAGTAGATTATTAAGTGATTCGGTTTTAGACGATAGGTACACAGATTGTTATTAGGTATAATTGAAATTATACATTACTGAAATTTAATCACAAGTGAAATTAGAGCGACAAGATAGCTCAGTTGGATAAGCGACGGGACGGTATCATAGAGGTCGCAGATTCGAATCCTGACCATGTTAATGAATATATTTATTTTAAATTTTAGTGAACTTCACGTGGCTAAACGTACACATAGAAATTCAAACATTTAAAAAATTTTATACTATGGATGAAATTTACCGATTCAGTTATTTCTTTCTTCATTCGCTCTACTTTAAGTCCTGAGTTATAACTGATGATCTATAATCATGGTTAACTACGAGTTAAGCATCAGTTGCCGAGATATTATTTCACGGGCACATAATTATTGTTGAAAAAATATCGAAATTTATTACAGACTCGTCCATTAAACACTAATTTGCTAGAATTATTAAATAAAAGAAATTGTACTCGCAACTTAGGAACATAATAAGTATAACAACTTGATAATTTCATTGAAATAGAAATTGTTGCACTTGTATGAATTATGTTTCCATGTAATTTCATTTTTATATGCCAGGATTAAGTTTCAAGAAATAGAAGAAGATAATATTATTAAGTAAGAGTAAAAAATAAGGAAATATGTGGAGGTTTTTATTCAATCTAGTTTCTTCATTTAAGTGCAGGCAATAGTTGCGTATACAGATACCAAGTTAGATATTTGTCCACTTATATTTTTTATACCAACGACAATGTTTTGCTATTATAAACTTAATCGGTACAAATCATAATATTAATAAATTTTTCCTTGTTTAATATTACGGAAATACATTTAAAGATTTTTAGTATTTAGTAAATAAAACATTTAGAATAGAACAGTACTCGGTACATTAAACACAGGTAAGTACCAGAGTACCTACTTCTGAGTGCTCAATAATGTATTCTAATTATTCTAGTACATACGACTATCATTTCAGTTAAGTGTGTACTAGTACACGAAGATGTAGACTAAGCTTTAGCGTTTGTACCAGTTTGAGAGGACATTCCGGTGTCGGCTGTTGAAATCGACGCGAACCAGATTGTTTACGTTTGAGATAGAGATAGCTAAATGTGTACGTGAGACGCAGGCGCGTGAGGTTTAATGTGGATATGCCTTAATTATTTCTTTTCTTACATAGCGTATCAGCAAGTGGTATGTATTGATATAATTGCCTGCCTGATACATTAATTGTACATTAATTTTGACAATTATAGTAAAAACTAAAGCTGGTTGTTCCATTTTATATTTGGCGATACATTTTTTTAGCGCAGATATACTCGTAAGAGAATAATAAATATTTTGTACTGACATCCACAACAAAAAAGTTCATTCTAATAGAGCATTCTATGACTAAACCATGAAAGATCAAGTAAATCTGGTTTTACTGGTCTTATCACTTCTAATCCAACCCATGTACTTTCAATAAGTTGCCATACTGGTCGCAAGCATCAGCACTGGACGACCTTCCGTGGCGACAGGTCACTCGAATGGTTAATATACCGCTTGCGACACACCTGCTCCAGCCCTAACACAGGATTGATGGTGAAACATCCTATATACCTAAATATATAGTAAATAGTCTGAACCATGCCTTATATAACATTTGTATATTATATAAAACTATAGCTCGCTTATATAAAACCTCTTTTATTACAATTTTCGTTTGCCTGACCGAAATAAAAATAAAAACTCTTTCGTTTAAGTCAAGTTAGTACTTGACTTAACATAAAAAATAATTTATAACACAATATCAAGATCTCCCATAAAAGCGAGACTAAAATCAAAGAGTATATCACAGGTGGGCAGAATAAATAACTACGAACCGACAATAAAGTGGGATCCCGCGAGATGGGTAATGAGTCTATTTGGATTGTAAATCAATATAATTAGGGACGTTAAATTCCTGTTAACACCTCTCGATTACGATGTCGTGATCGTAAACGGAGCACTTTGTAAATTTTTGCATATATAAACATAAATTACTTGGATGCGTCGGATTCAATTGTGGTTGTTTGGTGGCCATGGGTTTTGAAAACCCTTTTAAGTTTATTAGACCGAGTAAAGTAGAAATACGTGTACAAATGTATGTATTTGTATCTCAAGTGATTATTTTTACATTTTATTTTACTGAGATTTCAGATTCATTTCTATATATTGGCTATTGAGGAGAATATTTCCTTTCTTCAATAGTTTATTTTATTATTATGATTGTTTTAATGTCGTAAGCTATTGACGACTAACTAATATGGAGGTAGGATAATGGATTTGAATAGAAGTTTCACTGGTTTATTGAGTATTTGTAACTAAGTTAGAATAATAAAACAAATACCATCTAAAATAACAATGAAAAAGTTGTGAATATCAAACTTTATATAATTTGAAAGGATATAAAAGACAGAGTAGAAGCACATGTACTACAAGATGTATTCGAAGGTACTAGAAAGTTATTACTAAAGAGCTAATTGAATTAAGGTTCACCGCAAACACAGCCGCGGGGCACCACCTGTATGACTGGCACGCGCCAAGCAAACAAGCCAAAGAGTATAATTACCTCATAATATTCAAAGAGCAATTGTAATGTCCGAATGTGTGAAATTTAAAGTAATCGTGGAATGAATTATGGGGCATGATAACGTTTTATCACCCACAAATGTTGTACAATCTCTTCGTAATAACGGAGTAACCTTGAATTTATAGTCTTTACGAAATACGTAGCGTCTGCAACATAAGTTGCTCAACTAATTTGGTAATTTAATTTAGTGTTTTATGTTTGAGATTAGATAGTGTGTGATAAAAAAAAAAAGAAAATGAGCATTCATACATACTAGTTTTATGACGAATATATAAAGGTATATTATTATCATTATAAAATCCAGTCGCATAATAAATGTCTTGTATAATAGCAGATGCACATAATGCCTCTGCCTATCTGTTCTCACGCTTAATGAAGAAGTACTCGGTCTTCAGGAGTTAGATACGTTTTTGTTGTCGGTACTCACAGCAGGGACTCGGTTTTATAGATCCATAAACGACTGGTATCCGGGACACCGGCATGTTACAAAAATCTAAGTGACTGGACGTATCTTAATACATTCAGATTATTTAAAAAATTATCAAATATTTTTCGAATAGAAAATCACTTTTAACTAAAAACTATAGATTCAAAGTTTTCATCGATGCGAACAGGAAATTAACCTGCTACCTCTAGGAAACTGTCTTGTTGCTTTACGAATTGACCTACCGTGACTCTACCCGCTCTGATGTATTTTATATTTATTTTATTTGAAAACGTATATAAATTGTATGTTTAGCCAGATTCTATTAAAATTTTAACTAAACAGAGTGTCGCAGGTTTTAGTCCAGCCCATGTCAATATATTTTTCATTCTATATTTACTTAAAATTTAGATAAGCTTTACATGGCCAAAACGTGTTTTTGAAATTTATAAACATTCAAATAAACAATGTTGTTATTAACAATTTGGTTCAATACGCTAAACGCCATTACTTTAAGTATAAATACAATAATCAAATAAATAAATGATGTGACGATGTTTGTTAGTTTGTTCTTTACGAAGCAACGAGTTGGGAAGTGACGTAACTACTAACTAAATTTATAACAACTACAAAGTTGATTAAATCACTAATTTCCTAACCAGTTTTTTAATAAATTTCTTAAAACTCAATAAACATTTAATTAAAGATTTTGCGAAGTATATTACAACAAAACATTAATCTTTATTATAAATGTATTTAATAGATGCAGTTCATGAGATATCGTATCTTAATGTTGGATGCGTGATGAAAACAAACAATTACCCGGAACGCTGGTAATTGTTAACTGGCGAGTGTGAACCACGTTTTTGAGGAATCTTCTGAAGGTCGGTAATAATGCTTTCCGTATTTTATCTATTAAGGACTATTAGTGTGATCGAGGACACATACATAGACCTATTATCTTTTAAAGACTTCCTTCAAGTCACCAATGTTATTCCAAATGACACTATACTCATAGTTGAGTATAGTGTCGTAACTCGTTTCAATTAAAAAACTATACCAACAATCTTTATAATAGAGTTGTACTATTATTAAGATTACCATTCTATAGTATTCTACCATTTATAAAAAAAATATATAAATATATATTCTTTATTAAATATTTAATTTTATTCACAAATATTATAAACAACAATTTGAAGCTATAAAAACTACAATAAATCTCGATTTTTTAAATAAGCATTATCAATAAAACATTGAACACATAATTAAATGAAAAATTCTAAAATATTGATTAATTTTGTTGTAAAATCGCTTTTGTCACTAACGAAGAATACGATGAACAAAATAATGTTAAATATACGACTTAATTATTCTAATGGACGTATTGACAGGTGTCTCTTGTCCTCGACCTGTTTAAGAATACGTTAAAAATGTCTATAATAATAAAATTAATCTCAGGTCATTTTAATATGTTAACATATAATTTTTAAATGTCATATATATGTAATGTTATGTTGCCATTAATAGATATGAATCACAGGATAATAAAAAAATATTATATTTTATTGTCAACATGATTATATTTTTTTTATTTTTTGATTATCTTTTGTAATTAAACCTTCGTGAATCATGTGGATTCTATTCAATTTTCATTATATATTTTCAATGCTGTGTTCCTAATGAATCAGAATTTTGCCAGACTAGCATCGAAGCCTGAATTATATTTTTATTTGTGAAAAGGTTTTGGGTCAAAACATTTATTATTTCAATGCTAGAATACAGTATCTTGGAACCCGTAAATCGATATTATCAGTATTATCCACTTTAGCTTTATAACTTGTCAGTTCGGTTTTTCTACGATCTCCTAATTTTTTATTACTTTCAGAGTCAAAGTCGTACTCTTTCCACTTTCCTATAAATTACTCTGAACTTCTTTTTCTTTCGAAAGGAAATATATGTATTGTTAAGTATTAAAATCTAATATTTTAATTTTAAGTGTCATACTTCGTCATATAAAACAAAGTATATAAAGAACTTCTTTGTAACTGAAACTTTAGCCTTAGCTACAACTAAAACTAACTGAACTAATATTTGAATTTAATTACAATTGCTAAGTTAAATTAAAACTTTTTGAAAGTTTCTTATATATGGAGATGGTCAACCTCGGAGCATCCGTTATTTGCATCTAGAAAGTTGGAGAAGTTATTAGCTGCAAACTTGCAACTTGAAGCCAGTAACTTCGGTCTTTGCGAGGAAACTTTACGAAAGCACTGACTTAGGCCTTATAAATAAACACTAAGTTTAAAACAGGAGAATAAGCAATTGTTTGAATCGATGATTAAGACATTTACATATTGATCCAATGTTATTATGTAATGTTTATGTACTGTTAAACAAAAATAATTGTTAGTGAAGAGCTGTCACTGTGTACATAATATTATTTAATTTATAACGATATCAAAATCAGAGACAAGTGAGTCAGTAGCTCAGTGCGTGACTAACTAGTATTAATTCTGATGGCAATCTCTTCCGTATGTCACGACGTGTAATGTTTATTTTTTCTACAATTTCTGTAAAACCATAAACCGATTATTTTACTGAAAATAACTTATTATAGAAATATTCAAAAAGCATACAACCTCAATCTTTACCAATAAAACAGTCTTGGTACAAGTATCAAGACTGTTCTCAATCCACTCAATTTAAAATGAAATACGATTTAATTCTAGTAGAATAAGGACTATATAAAATAGTTATTGAATGTAAGTTTTAATACTTAACTAATTCAATTGAAACAACCTAAATGAATCTTATTAAAAAATTTTATCGGGACAACTGTCTATGTTAATTTAAAATTAAATAAACCAAACAAATAACTACTATAAACATTATAATTCATATATTAATAAACAATAAATTATTTATTTATATTATATTATGCTTATCAGTTTAGTTAAAATGTAAAAATATTCAGTTTTTGTTAAATATTATATAATTTTAATAACTGTTTTAAATAGATGCTTCCGAATTAACGTAATGTATGAAAATGTATTCAAAATAAACCAATAAAAATTACACGCCCACTTCACTAACATTTATAAATTAATAATTGGTGTAAATTGCAGATTATTTATTTAAATAGACATAAGTTTAATAACATAATAACGATATATAATAATAATCTCTATATACAGCTACAACGTAAGAAGAGACTAGCTTTTACGAATAAGGTATTTCATATCTTGATATTCTTTTGATATTATTAGTAGTTATATAGGAGCTAGTTAAAAAACTTACTAGAAACTTGCTTTTCTTTTTAATGTCAGTTTATGCTATATGTTTATCCTATATGTCTGTCCCTGTATCTATATCTAAGGCTCTGTTCGAGACAGATTTGTAACACTATCAGAAGAAAAACAAATTAAACAAAGATGTCCCAATAGTCGTCTTAAAATCTAATCTTTCCGATTCGTTACCATTGCAAATTCGACGTACATATCTAACACTATATTGTATATATTATTATAAATAAGTAATTATAATAATTGCTGCAACTTATAATATAAATGGTGTTATTGGTTCTTGTTAATTATTCGTTAATTATTTAAATCAAACAACTTGTTAATTGTGAACTGACACTTACGGTCACGACTCATATATAAATTGTGTTAAACATACAGACATATCTTTCATAAATATAACTAACATAGCCCAGGTTGCCTTGATTTGTCGGAAGGCTTAAAATATACTTAGTAATGAAAATAGAGTTTGTTATTCTCTTATTAAATTATAATATGATATACAGATTATATTATAAATCTTGTTATAGTTTTTATTAAGTGTATTGTATTTATATTTTCATAAGATATTAAAATAAAATTCAATATTTAAAAACTTTAAATATATGTACATATTTTTATTAAGATTATGGTTTACTTTATGTTATATACCAATACCTATAAAAGATATTATGTAGTAGTATATAAAGCCAATACACATGTTACACACATAAGCATGTGTCAGGTAAACAGGACATGCGCAGGCGCAGTCGATGAGCATTATCAAGGCCAAGTACACTTCCTCGACTCCTGCGCATAACAAGCCCATAAACTATTGATAATGATTACGTCTGGTGTCCTATTTATTAACTAATGAAACTTAAATATTAAAACTTAGATAAGACTTAATTAATCGTTTTATTCATAGCATTTTACTTTCCTAGTTATTATAATATCATTAATAAATTTTACATTCGTTATTAAATATGATAATCTAAGGTATTTTAAATCAATTTATTCAAGCTATATGAATGTCTAAATACTATTAAGGAAGCCTGTGAAATTATTTTAAAAATAAATTAGGCTTTTCTATGAAACGGTTCTTATGTTTCTTTCTAAGAGTAAAAATGAAGAAATTTCCTGTTTTACTATTTATGGATGAGAAAAAAATAATGTTGATTTTAATATTAAGTTACTACAAGGGTTTAAAAAATGAGGAAGATATATAAAAGGAAATTCAAAATTTCTTTAATTTAATTTATACCAGAACAGAACATAAAATTCAGAGTTCATTTTATAATGGAAAGTTAAAACTTAATCTTCGTACAGTTAGACAAATTTATATAATATAAAAAAAAATATGGTTTTTGAAAAACTTTTTCAGCCGCAAGTCGATGCAAGATAGAAAGACGGGATACAGTTTTTTATAGATGATGCTGAAATGAATTTTATCGTTATGATGGTGATATTGTTCTGATGGTGGTATCCAGGGTTTCAGTTGAACTGTTATATGACAGAGGCAATGGTAAGCTGTTTTCAGTTGTAAGAAACTCAACTGATTGCTTTGCTTCGATCTGACATCGATCCACGTAATGGGTTCTCTATCTGTCTAAGTCACAAGAGAAAGCGGTTTTTAAGATAAACATAACAATAACACTAGGATATATATGACAGATAATATTATTTTAATGTGAGGTTGGTCTTACAAGTAATATAAAAACCGACTTATTTATAGTAAATATTGTAATTAGTTTGGAGTATTTTGTTAAAACTAAATAAATATTTTACGATCAACTCAATAGTAATGTAATGCAATTTATTCTTTATTGATTATTATAATTGTATTTCATTTATTCTAAATTTATCTATGTCTAATTCGTTTCTATTTCTATATGTATTTCTTGCATAGTGAAGTCCAAAACCGAAATAGAAATTAGTATATCAAATAGGTGACCTAAAATCGCTTCTGTGTCTAAATTAGACAAACACTTAGTATCGTAGCGTAATGGGGTGAGCGATTGCACGCGGTTACGCATTCAGGACACGTCGCGAGGAGAAATTACGCGCTTCGATCCCGCAGGATCGCCCCATTCGGTCAATCGATGTCTCCCGGGATACGCTGTTTGTGCCAAATGCGGGATTCAGCTTGGATAATAAAACAAGCTTTAGATTATGGACGATGAGACCTAAGGAAGGCATGTGACCTTCACTATCTGAGGAATACCACTATTTAGAACCAATGATCTAATAATGACTCTTATAAGGTTACGACCTAAGCTGTCTAAACCCTTTAAATTCAGGTTCAGTTTCTGAAAGTTATTTTTAGTATAGGTATACATAAAATATTAATGGAGTTCTAAATCTCTTTAAGTATGGAATTATATAATTAAATCTAAAATCGAAATTAGTAAATGTATAAACGAATAATATTAATAATATAATCCAGAGAATTATATTTGTTAGGGAAATTTTGGCAATGCCCTTAAAATGCTATAGTCATAACAAAATATATTTAGAGGAATGAGGCCGTGCGTGAACCAGGAGTAGGAGCAGGACGCCCCTCGCAGCTCTACGCAATGTATACGTGCGTGACAATCTCACTTTATTGCAGACGCTAAATTGAATGGATTCCTGTGTGCTTCATTCTAATGTGCAAGATGCATTTCATAAAAAACTTAATTATATTTTTACGAATACTTTTTATATTACTATTCTTATCATATACATATAAAGGATATATACATCTCGTTATCCCGTGAACAAGATTTCTGCCAAATAATCAAAGCTGCAGGTTAAATATAAATATAAATTATAGGCAGGTTAGACTATATACCTACATTTAATTTCCTAGATATTTAGTGATTTTTGATAATCTTCAACAAATATAAGTTCTAGAACATAACCGGTAAGTTACTGATAATTATCAAAACAGATAAAACACATGTTTCCAAGATCAAGCTCTACCGGAAGATTGTTAATAAAATTTAGTAATAGTGGGTTACTCGGGTCCTCAGGACTCGAGTCGTAAACAAGAAACTCGTCACTGCCGCCCCCAGCACGTACAATCCTCATTCCTATAATTCTTTTTAAATGTGAAATGTTATTTTTTTGACAGCCAACTGCTTTCGGATCCAGCCATGTCCCCCAAATAATTTCACGTCGTTTTATGGCAAGAAAAATAAATTCAAGTATAACAAGTACAGATGCGCGCGATTCTTACGTGTCTGATGAATCTCTTCAACAATACAATTATAAATTACAATTTATAATACATTAAGTAATTATTTTTATGATATTATTTTTTTTTTTAACTTAGGCAGCTAAGTAATTGGATTATTTGAAGTTACTGATAGCTAGAATCGGAACATTTAAATGTTTCTTTGAGAAATTTATAACTAAACTCAAATCTGGACTCTATGCATAAAAATAAATAGAAGAATCTAGTGTTTATATTTTTTTTAAGATAATAAAAAAAGCGCTTAGGAACTGAGCAATATTTTCTTTTAACGATTTTTAAAACATGAAAGAAGTGTCTGTATCTTGTTTTGTTTCACAGTGTACATTAACTGTAAAAAAAAATATTTACAAAATACGTTTTGTTGGCAAAAAACAATATATAATTATTGTATAAATGAACGTTATCAAATAATTCCACGATGTATAAAACAAGAATATTTTTTTACACTGTCCGTTAATAATGATGTAGTGTTTTAAGCAAAAAAAAAAAACAAGAAATCTATTCGTAGTAAGTAATCTTGAATTATTGATGCGAAACGTGCGTAACGCACTGTACAGTTGCTTAGGAATATACGGTAAATAATCCAACCAACTAAAGTTCTTATTGATATGGTTCTTAAAAACTAAATTAGCGTAAAAGCGTTCAGTATATTTGTGTTCACAGTTGTATATCTATTTTCACTATGTCTTCAGATACTCTCTTTTTATGACGCCAATACATTCTATGCAGTAAAAAAATCTAAATGTATCGGAATTGAACGTTGCCAATAACCCAAATAGTGATTTCTGGTGCGAATAAGAATACTCATAAATACGGGTGTTTGTATTTATGAGAATTTTTATTGTCATACACTATAAGTGTAGGATTTATGGAAACTACTTAGAAAATCCTAGAATTTATTATTTATCAATAAATGAGATCGTTTTATCTAATAATATTTAGTCTAAATAAGTTTGATACGATATTTACTTTGTTTTGTAATGTGAAAGATAATAAGAAAATTAATTCAATGAGTTAGTTAATTTTTTTGATTCTAAATAATAAACCTTATTCTAATTCTAATATTCTTTTTATAGTTGATGATTATATAATTAATATTCAGATATTATGCTTAAAACTGATAGACCTAAAACAAAGCGTAATTTTATTCTACCGCTGGCTTCAATCCGGTTGTCAAATTTCGTCAATTCGTTTAGCCCTTTCAAGGTACACAAAACACGGAAAAGTAAGCAAGAAATCCCACAGACCCATTTAGTTAATGGTAAGCCGCTTCGGGTACCTCATATCATTCCATACCCTAAGATACATTTCGGACAACTTCTGATTAAAAGATTATAGCAATAACATCGCCAACGAAATATATTAAGTTGGCATTTATTACATCTAAGATGGAGACCAAATAACATTGTTTTTATATGATTATATAATTAATTACAATTAAAACCTATCTGTGTCTGTGTGTATGTAATGTATGTTGGAGTTGCAAATCGTTAGTTTGATATGAACAACATACAAACAGGTTTTGTTATTAGACAACAGGCTGGGTGACATTCTCTTCTATATAATCTACATTGGTTCTAGTTTTATCTATATCTCGTCAGTTTGAAAGGTTGCTATCGGTAAGTAGAAGCGGCTCGGCAACCAACATATTTTAAAATGATACTAAGATACCATCACGTGTACATAAATGAAAAATATGTGAATGTATGTCTATTTGAGGTAAAGTACAAAACTATTTTTTTTATTACAGTTATGCAATTTAAAATTAGATGTAAATTAAATAATGTATGTATTTCATATTTTGTTAGTTGTTCTGAATCTAAAAGAAGCTGCACGCGCAGCAAAATCAATAACTACTTAAGATTATTAGATTGCCCAGGTCGACATGGCTTTACTAAAAAATCTATATAAAAAAATAATCTATATATTTAATAAAATAGTAACGAACAATACATACTCAAAATATTTTTTTCTACAAAACCGATTGGTACGTGTTTTATTTAAAAGTGTCATCTAAGTGTTTGTTTGTGTGTTCACACAAGATACAGAATCTAGTAAATGGGTTTTTTTGAAACTTTGATACGATATGGTATAGATTTTAGTATATTTTTTACTCAGGAAAAACACATATTTTTACTGAAAACCACTAAAAATTATGTGAGTTATAACACCAATGTAACAAAATCATACAACAAAACTACTTCCAATGGTTTTTATGAAACTTGGCGTAATGATGCCTTACAGTCCGTGTGAACATATAGGATTCTTTTCACTTCTAAAAATTCTTTCATTTTCAAGGGAGAAGCCTAAAAATGATTAAATTTAAAATAATAATAAGAAAAATCTAAAATAATTCTAGTTTTATATATCAAAATTGATGATGGGCTTATAAATTACGAGCAGACGAAGAGTGGTAAAAAAATATTCAAAATTTATCTGTACTGTATTTTGATAACATTATCTTAAAATTCATTTTGGATTATTAAATAAGCTAATAAAAATATTAAATATAATATTAATATATTGCACTATAAAAATTGTTGGAACAGTAAAGGATTATGTTATAAAATTGATACAGCAGGCTTGGGAACTTTTAGGGTTTTAGGAACTTTTATATACAAGTATTAACAATTAGATATATCAAGATAATTACAAGGGTCAATTAAGAACTACAAAATCAAATATATACTCTATATAGATAAATACGTAATATTTTCGCCATTAACATAAAGACCTTAAAGACATTATACGTAATTACTTATCGAGATAATAATTTACGAAACCCTATAAAGTTAATTCGTGTTGAAATACTGCATCTATGCAGGGTCTTAAAGACCAACCTAACCCTTTCTTTCTTAATGATCAGGGCCCCAATAAGCCCAGAGAGGGTTAACTCTATCTAAAGGATTTCTCAGGATTCGCTTATAAACGAATAAGTTTGTCAGTAAAGTAATAAGGTTAGATTTATTGCTTTATATTATTTATTTTTAGACCGGAAAATTTTATAAAAAAGTCTAAAAATATTTTGTTTTTAACATAATAGGTCTTTGTTAAAATTAACTATACTTAAAGAAACATTATAAACTACAAAATATTTTATTTTATTTATAGTCTCAAAAGGCAACCGAAATTGAAACTAGACACTAGCATCTAACTCTTTCATCAATTTGGCTTAAATTAAAACAAGCAAGATCATAAGTCACAGATAATTGACTGTTTGTAATAACTTCACTAAAAATACGATGACATTTAGTTATAAACAATAAGCAGATAACGAGATTCGTTACACCCACGACGAACAGAACACTTATGTACAGTACAGTATATATACAATTGTATAGAACAGTACATATATAAATGTTATGAACAGTATATTGACGAACAGATTGACTTCTTTTTGTAAATTATCTCAGTCTGCACGAAAACTATAACAATATAATTCATTAAATTCAAAGTTTTTTTCCGTTAATTATAGAAGATGGTAAGTAGGTAGCAGTTAGATGGTCAATGCCCATGGAAATCTACATATACAGATAAATATTATTATATATGTAGATGTTTAGGTGGAATATCTTATCCTTAAAGAAAGTAGAAGAGGAAGTGAGATTGAAAAAGATTCCCACTCCCTCACTCAAATGCAGTCATATTAGTTACGATATACTGATCTTATATTATATATTATATTAATAATATCAATGTTTTCAAGTAATTCTCGTATAACACGTGTCAGTGTGGAATGGCTAAGGAATGTGAACTATAAGTTCGCTAATAAATTATTGCTTTGCACAATAGAATATTCTATTATTATTGCGTTGTAATACCATTTAAAAGGATTATTACTACTGTATAGATATTTATATATGTATATATATAAAATATATTTTTTTATTTATTAACTTATGTTGGACGACCTCATCTTATCTATGATTTTAAGTAATATTATATTTGTAAATTTACTCAAATTTATTGTATTTTTAAAGAAACAAAACATTCTTGTCATGTAATATTATATTATAAAAGCCATTTAATTTGAGTCAAGGTTTATTGAGTGCATCCATTAGTATAGTTTCTAATATAAACATTTTATAAAATACTAGCTGCTGACCGTAACTTTGTCAACGTAGTAAACGTAAATAATATTTTTATGATTACCACAACCCATATAAATATATTTTTCGATTATTTTTGACGTATATACCTCATTCGTCAAATCCTTGATGCCATTTAGATTTTAGCAGGGATTATAGAAATAGCATATATTTAATTAACACAATACTCCTTTTAAAGTTGTCTGGTAATAAGAAGAATTTAAACAAATACTTATGTGAAATTCACTTAACCAAACGATTAAAAACAAGATTTACCGTGTCAATTACGTAATCGCGCTACAACCTATGTTATGTCACAGACAAAACCACGTGCAAAAGTTAGTATTTCTATAGCCTATGCGTTATTCTGGTAAGCTACAACATTGCTAAGTTTCATCAAAATCCGTTCTGTACTTTTGGCGTGATTGGGTAACAAACATCCATCCATCCAAACATCCAAACATTCGCACTTATATATTAGTAAAATAAATTTATTTTTATTAAAATATTCTGGACATAAAAGTGTCGAATACATTTTGAAATAAATATATTCACATATACATTTCGGCATCGGTGAAAGCAGGAATCATAGATTAAAAATACGAATAAGCAAAGATAAAATTAGTTTTCTCCAAATAGTTGTCTGATATTTTGGGTATAGTGGTTATCAGAGATCTAACGACAAATAATAATTTATTCAAACAATCAGATTTACAATTTATAGCTCTCAATCTTTTTTTTGTGACTACTTAACTAAGATATGGAAGAACTATTTTACAATAAGTAATAATAATATTATTTTTAATCAAATACCATACTCTACCTATTAGCACCTCTTTGCTATTAAACTACTCATTGCCTTACAAGTAAAGCTCGTCGACATTCCATTTTTATTTATAGCAGATTAGGTTCATTAGAGAAAAACGGTACTTTTATATCAATTATGTTAATGTTATCATAGATTTTAATGTGTTTTTAATATAAGATAAATAAATATTCCTATAACGTTCCAATTGACCTACAGTTTTTTTAAGAGTTTTAAATTACAAGCCATTTACATATTATTAAGTTATTAGTTGGTGTAGAATTTAATTATAAGCAACTTTGGAAGACTCATAAATAAATTTAAAGTAATTTATATTAGAACGATTTATCCCTAATTTCATCTCAAAGTATCTTTTCAATCTTAGCCAACGATGCATGCGGAAAAAATATTACAATCAATATAGTACAAGAGCTGCTGCGAAATTGGCTCTAAATCTAGTCTCCCTCGTTTAATACCGTGGATTTATAATGGGGAACTTTAAAAAATAACCATTTCAGGGACGGTTAGTTCACCTTGAGGGTTCCGAGATTAAGCATAAGCTATTTTGACTACAGGATTACGAGTAAAAATGCGTTTAATTAAATAATAATACTTATAAAATCAGAAAACACATAAATTGCTGGTGAATATTTGGTATAAAACACACAATCATGAGTTACACAAGAAGACATCAAACAAAATGGATTCATGGAACTTTATACTGATACTTGTCATTACTTACTTACTTTCTTACACAAGTATACGAATTATAACTTAATTATATAAGTTTATCATTAGTACACATCCATTGATTTATTACGCACCACTCACTTAGTAACATTCATTATCATATCTTTTGCTTAAAATAATTTACATCCATCATAACTTCTAAATAAATAAATCAGCTGAGTTAATCTTTGTGAGTTACGTTGAAGTTATTTACTACCTTCGAGACACCAGCATAAAAATCTATTGAAGGAATATGTGAAACTATTATTAATTTTATATTATTCAATATTATACCTTAATTACTCTAGTGATACAAGCTATTTTGGGTCGCTGTTGTCGTGTTTGTGCCTTACTGTACCTAGTACGTTTGTCAACAATATATCACTCGACCGAAGATTTGGGTGTTTGTGGCTTGAGAATGACTTTTATGGCGAAAATCTCTTGATTTCGACATTAGATTCCCATGATTAGAAATAATGGCTAATGTAGAAGTATATTTCAATCCGATTAAAGATTTAGATCTAAGATAAAACTGTTTTATAAGCATATTTATTATATTTTAGATCACTTAGCTAAAGTAGGACAGAGAGAGGAAAGTTATGGCAAGACAAAATTATACTTATTATACTATTGACTTAATTGTACAAGATTAATTCCTATTATTTACAAAAATATTTACCGATAGAAAGTAAAAAGGGTCAATATATTTTATTGGCAACAAAATAATATTTGCAAAGAAATATAGTATTCCAAATTACTAAGCAACATTATTGCTTAAACTATCTTCTAACCATTTAATATTTTGAAACTGATCTTCTGCTAATACGTCTTAGAACTCCAGTGGAGATTTATTGAGGCGTTGATTTATCTAAAAATTTCGAAAGTATACTAATATATTTGATAAAAATTTACATAAGAGGTTTAGACTAATGATGATCAAGGCTATTAAACATAAACATTACTGTAAAACATTTGATATTTATTAGCATATGTGTGAAATACACACACAGCAAAATCACAATGCAAATATCAATTTTCGTTTAAAATCCAAACATTAAAAATACAACATCAAAATAACTAAATTCTTTAATTTCATTTGCCTAAATTAATTTGCGGATAAATTTTCCTTTATGGACGTTTCTATTTCTTTTAGGGTGGTATGTAGGGGTGTCGTTTAGTTTTTTATCGGATGTATTTAAGCCCCCAACCGTGGGGTTAAGTTGTGTGTCTTTAATACTTCCTTGCAACTACGACAGTTTGTCACGGTGTTGCAATAATCTGATCCCTATCAACTATTTTAATTATATTTCCTTTATAATTATCAATATATTCTTATATATCATTGTAATGTATGTAAACATCCTTTTATCATTGTTCATAACACAACACTGTTTCATTGATTCACTCATTCGTATTTACCGAATAGGAATTCCAAGCAATATAATTTAAACAAAGGCTCAGACTTAAATAGGTAAAACGTATAATAGAAAACAAAACGGTGGTTTGTGAAGGAAAAAAATGTTACCCCACAAGATCCTGACTCACGTAAAATGTAATGGGAAATTACTCTAAAATAAAAAACCCTCCCTCAAGAGGAACCCTTACTGTTACGGCAATTTGGATAAGACTCCCCTGGCACGAACACTAAAAATTCCACTTAGAAAAAGTCTCAATATGCATACAATATTCTGTATTTCCCATTACAGTACAAGGTCATAAAACTTGAACGGTTTTAATCGAAGATTGTTTCGAGATCTTTCTGTGTACATGAAAGTTTCCAGTTGATGGGAATCAAATTTGACTGTAGTATTGGAAGGTACAACTCAGTTTGCATATATAGGAAAAAAATATGCGATAAAGTTAATGTTACTAAACTTTGACAAAAATATGTAAAAAACTTATTACTTATAAAGACAGACTAAGTAAGATTATTGCTATCTCTTTAATAAAAATTGCATCACAAGAATACAATACACCATTCTATACCATAACAAGACAGCTATCTGAATTATTGTCTAAGTCATTCTAACCCCACGATCTCTGTACATTTGATAAAGTGGATCACAAAACGCGCAACAGAGTAATGCAACATAAATAAAAACGGTCCCATAAGTGGTCCTTGCGGTAATCCGGCATCTCAGCCCTCTGTATCCCGAGTGGTTTCATAAGCTAACCGTGCGAAACACCTCAGCTATTATTGTAAAACGTGAATTATGAAAATAATAAAAAATAAAGCGCTGGGTATCGGCGGGGGGCTAACTCGTGCCACGCGGCCGCACGTGCGAAGTTATTGCGCCAACCAAAATATTGAAAATTTTAACCGCAGCTCGCACGCTTTCAACTCTATTGTGGACCGACGGTGGCTTTTAATTTGACACGCGCCTGTCTTAATTTGGCCTATTTAACTGATCCGGTAGCGTTCGATCACTTGATGAAGATATTGATGTAAACTAAATTGTTCTTTGATATGGTAGAGCGTGGTTTATTCTACTATGCGTTTTGAAATACCATTCAAAAATATAAGGTATATATTAAACATTGTTGAATAAATGTAGAATAAAATTCATGAAGACGGCCAGGACTCAGGACTATTGGGATGCAACATAAGTGACATCTATTTGGTTCCTTTCTAAAGTCCCACCACTACTTCTAAAACTACAATATAAACCAGTACTACCAAAATTCTACAATCAACACTAATTCTGTTATAGTTATAATAAATGTACGTGATGTTTTATGTATTTAATCTAAAGCTAATATTTTTTGCATATTAAATACAGTTTAACAATTAAAATATTTTTAAACCCCCGAGATAGACCTTCTTTGAGAATATATTATTATAAATAAATTAACTATTTAATGTAGCTTATTAATGAATGAATATATTTTTCTTTCTATAATTATTTAAGTAATCATATAATAAAGTTAAGTTTAAGTAATCAAATACTTTTACAGTTTTTCCTATTAATAAAATATTCTTGAGAGTTTGAAACTTCATTACACTATTATTTGATGAAGTGTTTGTCAAAATCTGTTTAATATTCGATCTCTTAAGGATTATCTCCGGAGCCCATCGCATTCATCCAATATTTATTTGCCACGAACGCCATTGTATTAATAGTACAAAAATTTAATACAGTTAGTATGTGCCGTTGGAGTCTAGTCGACGGATTATGGAGGGTAGTTTTTTAAATAGGGTTAGATTCGGTGCGTTTTTTCCTCCCTAAACCGGAGGGTTGTGATAAATGACACATGCACATTTCGAAATACCCAATTTCGGATTTAAGTCACCCTAAAGTGGCCTGGTGGTGGACAATGGGATAGTAAGCTTGCGAAGGCGATCTCTCGCGTAATTTACACCGGCTTTGTATTGCCTCAAAAAAGGGTAGGTTGTTTGCGCACCTCCATATAACGATATTGGAAACGGTTATGAGCTTAATAATGCATTTTTCTATCCGACGTTTTACCATTAACTTGATCTGAACCGAGCGTGAAGTTAATAGGTACTTTAGTTTAAGTTAGCAAACTATATAGTTCGTTGTGTTTACTTTTTCTTATAAAAAGTAATATATAACAAATATCGCATTGTTCCAGCATAGTTATTAAAATTTTATTGATCATTAATTTGTTCATCAAAATCACCTGTGTTATTGAGTTTCTGTTCTACTTTATACATTATAACTTGTTACATAAATTGTATAAATATATTGGATAATTTTTACAAATAACCTGTTTATTTTTATCATTAAGGTTTTTTATTACATTTTTAAAATATTTAAAGTGTAATCGTAATTAAATTATTTTTATAATTACACTCTCAATATTTGTTTATTAATATAATTAATTAAATGATACACATATATGGAGTAATTATAAATACTTTTAATGGGTAGACTAAAGATGTAAATGTGATGATTAAAAAAGTTTAAAAATTATTATCTGTATAACCGTCAATGATTAATAAAAACTCGATATAGTATAACAATGTGAAAACATTTAAATAGTTAAACTTTATGTAAAAGGCAATATTTCAATAAAACAACTTATTGAGACCAATAAAGAATAAGTTTATTTACAGCCAATTCAAACCCAGCCTGCACTATAAAAAAGATACTTAGTAAAATTCTCACGAACCACAATTACCTTCTAATTAGCATGACTAATAGTTTTTTACTCCATATAATGTTATCTTAATATTCTAAAGTATAGAAAAAAGATCGTAAAGTGACATCGCAAATAGTGCAGAATTAAAAAAAATATCTATGGCATTTAAAAACTAATTTTTATTCGCAACAAAAGTACATTAACAATTTTAACTTATACAATTCATTTAAATTATTGAGACTGAGGTATTTGCATCATATAAGCAATATTCTTTACACCGTATTGGGTCTTGCAGGTTGCTGACTCTGGACATCTATTTCAGTAAGACTGAGACATATAAACAACTCCAGTTATCATTTATTTAATATGCTCTGTAAGGAAATATATTTGTTACTAGTTCTACTATGTTATGCTAAACATTGATTTTTCGATAACTTCTCGAGAGGCATTCAAACCTTCATTGGTATTTCTACCGTGACAAATGTATAACTCGCATTTGTTTCTGTCGTTAATACATGTTAACATAAGTGGTATTTTTTGCAGACTTATTTCAAGATTTTGCAAATGTATATACGAAAGAGCTTTATAGAAAAGTGCATATATATCTGATAATTTTCATAACCAGGTTCTCATTTAAGTTACTTGACATTTTGATTGAATAATCGTAGAAATATGCAAACAAGAATCTAGATAAAAGTTTGATAAAGACTTGAATTAATTAGTAGGTCCTGTTTATCGTTACTCGGTCCCGGTAGATAGCTGTTTGATATTGTTTTGATTTGTTTGAACTGTTTTTAATTATCAGTACAAGTTATTGTTAAGAAACATTAATAATAATGAATTCATTATATTCGTTATATTTTCTCAATCTTAATGATTGTATAATTTATAAAAAGGGTGTTTTAAGAACGATTATAATTTTAACTATAGTAAGTGTAGTTGCATTTCAATTACCAGCATTTATACATTTTTTTTTACATCCATCAAGCATACAAATAATACTACTTCAGAGCGAGATGTGTCCACTATTCATCATTTTACTACAGCCATTCATCTCTTAATGCTATTTCTCAAACATCTCAAATTCATTCATGCCTGACCAACCAAGTTTTCAAAGGACATTCCTCCCTCCGGCAAATAGCCTATTTATTACAAAAGTCAGGGAACATCATTCTGTCGTTCCGTGTCAATAACACGGTGGAAACACCCTCGACTACGGTAAAGAAAATGGTCCGGGAATTCCTCTTTAAACCCTTCTAGACGTTAATAAATGTCACAAGAACCGATGACATTTGTAGGACTACGGCTGGACTGTGAAACCGGTGGAACATTTTTTCTAGAACATTCTTTCGAAAGAATATTATAGTGATGTGCTTAAATAGTATTTTTAATTAAGATGTAGATAGACTTTAAATTTGAAATGTTCGCATAATACTAAATTTGGATATTGTCCTTGTTTCACGATTTTGATATATCCTCTTTTATATATTTATTGACTTAAATTGAATTAAGATACAGATTTCTAATAACACTAATATCCAAATTGATTGCATTTGGTACGATCAGAAAAAAATAAAAAAAAATTACTTACCATTTATTTAATTATTGTAAGCCTTTTAACATCATTTTGATACGTATCAAATTCTTCCATGAAATAACTCGATTAAAATTATTGATATCAACTGAAATTGCTTAAACATTGTTCTTATAAGGAACAATAATAATTGCTCTACGATACGCAACACGCACGCACTACTGAAATGCGTTTGCGCATGCGAAAACAAGACATTATTTAGTAGGTAATGACATGGATAATTTGATTAGGCATGCAAATGAAATTAATTTATAATGCGGTTGTTCATTCGTTGAAACTAGTGAAACCATATAAAGAAAGCTTTTTATTTGCTCGTTCTTATTACCTCGTACCTATTACAACCAAAAATAATGTAACAGACCTAATAAGTTGAAATTAATCTAAAATTAAGCAATGCGGTTGATGCACAGACAGACCTATAATAAAATATATGTATACAAATGAACAAGTTATTGGAAACTTTAAAAAAGTTAAAGTGAAAGTAAAACAATACACCATTACCGGTATCATTCGATCTACTGCAAGATGTCGTTCCACTAATCAGTTGTTTCACGGCGCTGTCACGGCTCTCTGTATTATTACCAGCACTCGCCAACGGTCTCCACGCACCTTGCCCTGCACCTTGCGTATAACATCCTGTTCTGATACAAGATAGCAATTATAACCAAGAAAAGGCATTACAACAACCACCTACTTCAATCAATAATGATCTTTATGTCCAATAGATAGAGTAGGTGTTACAGAAATCAATAAACTTAAAGATGTAACCACCCTACCTGTGGATTTTATTAGTCTAAGTTTTTTAGTGTATTAGTGGACACGGTTGTCTTACGGAATTAGTGGCGTTGGTTTCGCCCAATTTGAACGTCGTTCAGGAGCCGTTGAGATCTTATTTGATAACAATGGTGATAATGAGCATGGCTGAGGCAATTGATCTATTTGTGCCTGTCATGCTGTTGGTTTTATATTAAACGTCGATGTCTATTTTACTTTATAACAGAGCTTTACAGAATTATTTTGTTTACTATTGGTCTTCAAAAATTGTTTTCTGTATTAAACTGCAAATTTGCCATGATTTTATATGTTCAGCAAAACAAACCACGTCACTCAAAAATCTGTTTTTATAAAACTTATGTATATTCGTTATTTCATCGTTATATTGTTAATTTTTTTGAATGAATTAAGGTTTATGTATAATTTACCTATTTTTTAATCCTACCCTGTATAATGTGGTTTAACAATCGTAATCATGATAAGATGGCCTACATCTTAATTTGTAAAAAAAAAAACGTTTGAGAATGTAAGTAAACAAGAAGATCTTTAAAAAAACTCCATGGATAGAGTCGGGAATAATAT
Source organism: Napeogenes inachia (assembly GCA_959347355.1). NCBI lineage: Eukaryota > Metazoa > Arthropoda > Insecta > Lepidoptera > Nymphalidae > Napeogenes > Napeogenes inachia. Next base: position 14,310,680 of record OY365792.1, read on the forward strand.
GTAATAACAACTTATAATATAAGTAATACGTACCAAAAGCAAACCATAGAATAATTAATTTTGCGTTGATCTATGATGGTCTCAAATTTACAAGAAGCTATAATTATAGACCTTAAAATACAAATACAACAATATTTCTGTTGTTGCATGCTTTGGGTCCATTGTTGAAATACAGTCCAGTTTAGTACTATGCGTAACGAGTTGCTACGAACAAGCACTTAGTATGGTAATTATATCATGAATAATAAATATAATTAGCTTGAATTAATTGTACTTACTCAATCAGATGAAGACAGTCATATTTCAAAAGTGGTTGTCGTCAATAAATACGATGACGTGCGAATGTCTGTGTTTCTTTATGCAATTTCCTTGTTTATCTTGTTTTATTTCATATAAAATTCCAGTCAATATACTAGTCTATTACTTAGAGCTGTTTAAGATTCTTATCTATTTGTGCTGATTTAAAATATCTTATATTTGTTGGATTTATTTTCGTGTTTTCGTGCTAACTGTAACTGAACGCTAATAATAACAAAAATCTAATGAGTATGAAATAATTAAAATTAGTGAACAAAACGTTTGCGTGTTCTCGCAGTGGAACAATTCAGATTAACACGTTCGACAATATTAATGACATCATAAACAAACCTACACTATTTTATTGAACTTAGTGCGTATTACAGATTTTTTTATGTTTATTTCGTGCGATAATGTCTGTTACGTTAAAATTTATTATTAGTTTTTTAAAGTTATATTACAACATGCATAGTTGTGTTTAGTTTATATAAATCTTAAAAAAATATAGAATGAAAAATAAACTGATACGGACAGGAGTTCGAACCCGAGACCTCCGGGAAACCATCCCGTTTTCAACCGCTCAACCGTTTTACCTTTACCGTTTTGAACTCTGAACCGTACCTGACCGTATCAGTTGGTAGAGACTAACTGATACGGTCAGGTACGGTTGAGCGTTATACAGTAACGCTACAGCTGAGCGTTGGTAGAGTGATGGGATGATTATCTAGAAGTCGCAGGTTTGAATCCCTGCCCGTATCGGTTTATATATTATTCTTTATTTATGTAAAGTGCGTTCACATTATTATTTGTTTTCATTACGCATATCCTAGTGCTGGTGTTAAGTTGTGTAATTAAAAGTAATTGATATCTTGTAATAAAGGGAACTTTATATATCTTAATTTTAACCAATATTTTATTTCCATAGACAGCATTACATTATATGAAAATATAATGAATAGTAGTTGTACTTATTTACACATGTTAGCCATGATACGCTTATTTAAAATTATAATTTTTGATATATATACATAGTTGTTATGATAGTAACAGATACGATGTTTTACTGCAAACAAATATAAACACTAGGATCTTTGAAAAAATCTAATAGATGTCATCTAGATCTGGATAATGATGATTTAATAAGAATGTTAAATTTTTCCCATCGAAGATCATATTGAACCGGTAGCTCAGATTTCAGAGTGACGGGAACAGACTTCCACTAGTCGCAGGTTCAAATCTTGTTTGTGATTATAAAATTTTAATTGCACATTTAATTATAAAATAATAATGTATTGACAATTTATTATTGAAATAAAATTATTTTTACGGACTAAATTTATTATTGATTTATTTTTTAGAAGAGCCTTATTCTCACATCACAAAATCATATTTGTTTCCAATTTTATCAACAAAGTAAGAAAGAAATTTCACATAACATCATCTAAGTAATACATCCGACGTACATATATCTTTTAAATACACAAGATCTCGACATTCTCGCTTCTAGTTTACAACGCTATAAACACTAGGCTTGTAAGTAGTAAATATCCTGATAACCCGTGATGTGGCGCCGGTCACCTGATACCAGAGGACCCTGGGGGTGAAATGTCAAGGCTTAACACTCACTTTGAATCCTTTTTCTTTACAACTTGAAAGTGTTATTTTTATTGCACTGACTGTACTTGGTATTTAAATCGGTTTGATTAAAAGGTGTTAGGTTTTTGTTATAAGTTTCATTATGTGTGGTACATTAAACTTTTGATCAGATTGAATAAAAAAAATATGCATGTTTATTTCTTTTTATTTATTTTTTTCTAGGTGGAATGGTAGAGATTTTTTTTGCATTAAGTTCTCCGTTGTACGATATTGTTTTTTAACAAGATTTAATGAATAAAAATAATACTAAGATAGGTATTAGGTAAACCAACCAAAAATATTTAAAAAATAAACACATTAGTAAGTCTAGATTTAAGTAGTAGTTAAACTAAGTGAATATAACTAATCTCAATAGCTGTCACATAATTTGTTAATATATAAAAAAATATATATTTTTTAGCAATAAAGTCAATTTCATAGTATTAACATTTAAAAGAAAATTATCTTATAGCGTCTTAGTAAGTTCCTGAAAATCAAAAGAGGCAAAGTAAGGTACATCATTAGACCCAGTCGAGAAGACAGCCTCCCTTGGGAGACTTGCCCATATCCGTCTACAGGCGAGTCTTAAACTATATTTATTGATAAATAATATATAGGAATTTAAGACTTTCAGACATCCTAATATTATGAAAGAACAAATATAGTTATTAGTATGAAGATCTTAAATATAATACGAAATTAAAGTTATCGAATGATTTATGTACTTTTTCAATCGTGAATATTAATATCAACAATGATTTTTTCGTTAGTCTATAAGTCGATTATATTGGGGCGAGAGACAACGTTGACTATAATTTGTAGTTATATACATAACAGTGGGTCTGTGTTTATGTATACCTAACTTATCAAGCGCGCTGTTGTTAGTCTCATCAGTAATCCCAAGATTAGGAGGCTGCGGTCAGCTTAGGCAAACAAGAGATTGTATACCATCCCAACTATGCACGGATAAGACGGCCAATTGTGATTGACATGATCTACTGTCCGGCTCCCTGGGGTTGTAATACCTTCTAAATTGGCGGACAATAGGACACATTCTTAAAATATTTGAATTTAAGTTTAAGGTTTTTTTATATCAGTTTTTTATATCAGTTTATATATTTATTGAGATTATATGTTAGAGTTTATACAGTCAATAAAATATGGACTTGAATGTACATATAGTATCATCTTATCTCTATAAAGAGATCTCTTCTAGCCACTCATAATCAAAATCAGTGTGTATATGATAATATATTGAAAGTTAAAAAAATAAATAAATAAAGACTCCTTTGTGAAGGAGTGTTTAAAATGCATTTGTTGGTGTTAGCAAGACCGCAGTTAGCGGTGCGTCGTTTACAGCTCATTTGTAGCCAGTCCCATTTGCGGTCACTTCCCAAACCACTGCACTCCTTGATTTATTTGTACTTCACTTAACATACATTATTTATTTAACACTAACTTGTTCTTGTATATTCTATGTATTTGAATTTCATAATAACGCGGATAACCCATATACAGCGCCCGTAAATTTATTATCTACCTAATCCGTTATAAACCCTATAACGGTTGTATATACAAAGTCCATACTAAAATAAAGCGAACTACGAACAAAACATCCGAAACTTTATTGAAAACAATATGAGTGCCCACTCGAGGAACAACTTCGAACGCTCATAAATACACCAGCTCATAAAGCGAAGCTAAAAGTTTACTACATATAAATCATTGACCCTCTCAGGAATTCCGGGGAGTGCCGCATCCTAGCAATATGTCATCCTGGTCAAGCGGCTGCTATTTGTCTTGCAAAAATTCGGAAAACATCTTAAGAATGTCCTCGTAGGGTGCCTTCTTGATCGGAATGTGTAGGGTTAACGCGGTAGGTGACAAGATGTGAACGATTTTAAAAAGTCTAATATCGCATGAGAAAATTAAGAGATGAACTTTCTGACATAGGAATATCGATTAACTAAAATAATTATCAATAATTGAAGTCTAAACTATTAGTTGGATAACGTCTAAAATTAGCATACTTTAAGTAAATATAACTTTCATACAGTAAATATTTGACACTTGTTTTGTGGCTGGAAATCTATTAATATGTCACGTACAACTACATACAGATCAGATTGATGTTTAAAATTCCTCAGTCTCGGTGTTGAAACTGATTACAAAAAGCAGTAGTTTAACTGCGTAACGTGAGAAATAGGATAGAAAAAAAAATAAAAAAGAACAAAAACTTAAATATGTTTTGATATTAAGCAAAATGGTGGCCACTGCGAGCAATAGTGAATACCAATGTGAAATTGTCTTATAACGTCGGGACTGATTTCGGGCGCAGAATCAACACGACAAACAAACAATGTTACAAATTGTCTCCTAATATATGTTAAAAAAATATTATTATATAAATAAAATTTGTAATTCAAACAATTGTATATATGTTTTTAAATTGCCTACAAACGTGATAGACAACATGTCTAATTCTAATCTATTCAGATTTTAACCGCAAATTGAAGTCTTGCACGTGTTAATGATTTTTAATTCTATATTTGTATATATTACTGAAGTATAATATTCATTACTGTAAGCTATACGAAATATATACACACACACTAATGCCAGTATTACGTGCACTGAAATTATTTCCTTGCGTTTTTTTTTTTCAACAGCAAAACCACAAAAGGCGTGGCGTTCTTCTAAAAAGGTAATTTCAAATAGGTGTGTTTTGTAATTACAGTAACCCTTTTTTATTTTTTAAAGTTATTTGGTATGATCATATTCGATGACGAAAATCCTTCATGTCACTTTGTGCACAGATCCGTGCAAAATTATATCCAAAAATATGAAGTAAAGCTTTCCTCTTCTGATCATCAGGTCTTTTTACTAATTATGGATGTTGTTTGATTCAAAATACCACGACTATTCACTTGAGATTCGCTGGTTACACAATAATTTCTACTAAGATGTTGGAATGTAGATTTTGTCGCGATCTTTTCCTTTACCGATACGGTTCTGGTCAAAAATGTATTTATCACAGAAGTAATTTGTTTGATAATTTAAGGACATTTGCGGCATATCGGCAAAAATGTCATTATGTAATTCATATCTATACTATGATAATTAGTTATTATATGAATATAATTCAAAACGCTCGAACGTTGTAGTCTTCAATAAAACTATAGAAACTTGTTGAAAACCTAAAGACAACAGTTTCCTGTCACAGTTTAATTTCCCACTTAAAATTACTAGCTATTAGCTATTATTTCTCTTAATAAATATTCCTAAGCCCAATTTTTGTGACCTCTGACCTCTGGCAGAATTAGAAAGAAAGATTATTAGTACTATTGCTTTTAATATTAATTGTTCTGAAGCATTTCCTTTGAACGTAATCATTTATCATAATTTTTGGATGTCCGTGAAGTCTAAAAATATTGTACCCTTTGACATATATAAAAAGTAGCAAAAGTGTTAAGATATGAATTACTATAAAATAAATATCTATAATAGAAATTGTTGTATATTTGTAATAGATAAAAACAAAGTATTCGGTTTTGTAAGGCTTCCCGCAACAATTTACGAGCGATTCACAAACGAACGGAATTAGGAACATTTGCAGCGTCGATGTTGAATTTAGCCTTAATTGATTATATTGTTTTTGTACATCGGTTTTGCACGTTCGTGTTAAAACATATGCTAAATTTCTAAACTAAAAAAAAAAATCTGTTATTCTTTTTTCAAACATTTACGTCAATGATTTTGTAAATAAATATTTGTTAATTGATATATGTTATGTTTAAAAAAAATATATTAAAATTTCAATTCAGCAAAATTCAGCAATATTTAGAATAAGCTGAATTGTTTTATATCTATTGTTTATATCAAATAAAACTATATTAACCAAATCTCTATAGATTTAAAAAAATATAATTGTCTGACATGACATGACATAAATCCCAATGGTTTCGTATTCAATAAGAACAATCGCAAAAGGCGGTAATCAGACGAGACGCCCACGAGATTTGACAAAATGGCCGGAGGCTTCGAAACCGGAAGAACCTATAAATTGAGTTTGGAGTATAGTTATTTAGTAATAATAGTTGGCTATAAAATCACAATTTAATTTTACTCACCGTATTTTTAACTAAATAAACCTGCAATGAAAAATTCATCAACAAGAACAGGACTTGAACCTAAGACCTCTTAAAGTCCGTTCCTAACATAGAGCAGGTTTGAATGCTGTGCGTGTTATTAAGTTTATTTATTTAAAAAAATTAAATAAGTATAAGATGTCTAAGAAATTTACAGGGAGTTTCAAACATTACCAGTTATTAAACCTTACCATAAAAAAAAGTTTTTAAGTATAAAAGAGTTTGTAAGTGTAGAGAAGAATAACGATTTATTTATTTTCTATTTGGTCTTTCAATCGTGATTTGTCTTATTTTCCATACGACTGCTATTCTTTCTAGAAACGCCTAGGCAATGTCATTCAAGGGATGTCTTTAGTACAGCCACTAAAAGTGATGTTAGGATTATTTGTTTAGAGTACAAAGTATATGAAAGCCTTAACGTTAGTCGAATAAAATGACAAATAGGTTTGACATGACACGCTATGTTATCTCTTATGTAAATGTATTTGCGTAGTATCGACAGCGAGCGGTCGCCATTTGGTTGTAGTTATTCTTTAAATATGTAAATAATATTTATAATTTTTTTTTCATAATTAATTTTTAATTAAAACTCAAGTGACATACTTATCTTTCAGCTTTAGTCCAAAAATATATATACATTAGAAATATATAATACCTGTGCTGACGCCAAAAATAATTCAAAGGTAATTGTTCCGGGCCCCACACTCCCGGACAGTCCCGTAGAGTCCCGCTGCCGGACACATTTTATTCCTCCTATCTGATTTATCCGATCCGGGTCCGATTGTGGGAAACAATTACGCGTTAGAAAACGTTATATCATCCTGAAACCCTTTATTGAATGGAAAACTGTTTCTTTTAGATTTGTTCGACTTTCCATGAATGTGTGTGGTTTTTAATAAATACATTCAGGATCATGAACTTATGTGCTGCTGAATAATGAATAAGAGAGTAAAAAAAAATATCACTTTTAATGTAACTTATTGTTTTCTTCACAAATAAAGGAATACAGCGTAGAATTCATTTTGTCTGACATACTTATAAAATATTATTAGAAAGCTAGTATTTATAGAATAAGCACAAGACTATCAGAAATATTTTTAGAAACTTTAAGTATGATTCAATTAAAAATATTTACAAATATAATGCTGAATAAATGTTTACAAATAGAAATGTTACATTTACTGCCCGATACAAATTAACTTTTAATTTAAAGATTTATGTGTTTTGATGACATGTCGGTGTAGTGGTTAATGAGCCTGCTGAACCTAAGATTGTGAGTTCAATTCTAACACGGGATAATCCTTTGTGTAAACCACAGACTGTTGTATCGTTTCGAGGCTGGGTGTACCTTTTATATGTTATTTATGTTTGTGAGGTCCCGCGCAATAAAAAAATATATAATATATAATGCTGGAATTCTCTTTAGCAACAAAAAAGTGCTTTAAGCTACCAATGCAAATAATTTAAAATCCTATATGACCTCATAATATAAATTCCTGAGACATGCGATAGAATTCTATTTCCATATAGTTAAATGTAGAGGCTACTATACATGGAGGCCGTTACGTGACTCAATATCAAACAATGCCCATTGTGACGTACAGACGTATTGTTTTACACTTTCTACTAGTGACGATTGTGAAAAACTGTCAGAGCTCCTACGTGGGCTGGTCCATGGAACCACTGCGGATTGGATGTGGTAATTACATTAAAACATCAATTTGGTTTCAATTATTAATATACTGCTGAAAAGTAGAGGAATATAATTAATATCAGCGTTATTTGTGTATTTAGTGCGATTGAAATTTATGTTTCTGAGCTCTGAAAGCAAAATGTTTCGAATAAAAACCTTATTAACTATGACTGAGTTTCATATATACTGTAAGATATCATTATGACTAAGTTTCATAATTATATACTGTATGTAAGATATCAAAAAATCGCACATTTTTTGTATTTTTTAATTTAGTGAACGTAAGTAAATAAACATTTTACATATATACTGATTTCAACAAATATAAAATATTGATTGAGATCATATAAGAAATGTATAGTCTTAAGATTATTTAAATTTAAACAAGTAATTTCATGTGTATGTTAACAGCAAAATAATTATTAAATATACCATTAGAAAGTTATTTATATTCGTACATCTGACTAGACAACACATACAGTAGTATTGTGATATATTTGTGTGTTCTGAGAGGATACATAGAACAATGTTAAATTATCAAAAATGTTGAACATTCAGTTACTAATACTTAGCAACTAATTGCATAATGAAATATTTTTAATCAGTTTAATAAATAAATAAAAAAAAATTGAAATAATTATTCCTTATAAAAACAAATGAAATAAATGATCAATTAATCCGTCTATTTCCGAAATAGACGGTACTCGTTTCTATAATTGTGGGCATAATATTATATATTGTATGCATACGCAAATCGAGAACTTATGCATAGTCATGACTGATAGTGCCTCGCTGTTTACCAAACTACGGCTGGAAATATCACTGGCGTTTTATTCATCAAAATAACACTGGTTTTTATATGATTTATTTATTTTATGCATACATTATTTGTGTTAAATATCTATAATAGAGTTCTGTATGTATTATAAAGGTAAATAAGTATACGACTTTATCAAAGAAATTTTGAAAGAGAGCGACGGTTGGTATCACTGTATCTGTTTTATTTATAATTTTATTCTGTTGGCATTTCAGTTTGATTTATCGTCTTACTATTTGACTTAATTTATTTGTTATAAACGTATTTTTATAGCGCTAAATTGTTAGTATTAATTTAGGTTTCCTGCAACTGGTTTCAGAAAGTTGTCTTATTATTTGACTTTATTCAATGTAAACCCTTTAACAGTTAGTTTAAACCTCGATATTCCGGAATGAAAATTGACAGTTATTTTCAACATATCGACTGTCACAGCATTAGTTAGTGTCAGACGAAATCAAACCATTCGACAAAAACAGTAGCAAATCTGAAAGTCATGTAAACATTACCAATTCCGATGAATCCTAAAATGCTGCTGATAGTGGAAACTCATTTGCACTTGCAAGGATATTCCGGTAATCAAATAAATGGCATTTCAATGGGATGGTTAGAAGGTTTTTCAGGTTAAATTGATATGCATGATTTGCTATTACCGGACCGTATTTTACATACAGTTATTTATAACATATTATTTATTTAACGATATTAAAGTACTATGTGTAAATTCAACACAAGAATTTCACTTAAAAAGGCTCCGAAAAAGCTCCCAAAGGCTCCAATAACAGAAGCAATAGTTATTTATTAAATATTGTTTTTATTTCTAACACGTAGTTACGTTCAGCTGGTTCTTGTACGGCCAATAGAAGTATGAAATAATAAAATGGTTTCTTCTAATAAGCATAGATAATAGTTGTTAATTATTATCACGGTTAAAATCAATAAAAACTATGAGGGTATCTAATGCTTAAGCGAGGTACCACTGCAATGCTAATCAGCTGCAAACACAGATGTTTCTTCAATACGGGTCTTAAGAATTCCAAGCAAATGCTGGTTTTACCAGTAATTAGAAAACCATTCCCACAGGATACACTTTGTACCCTATGCCTCCATGAAACGACTGTTTAAAAGTGCATTCTCAGTCACTCTTAATAGGCCTCTATATCTTTATTAAGCAGCGAAGGGTTAAGAGAATTGTGCGCAATAAACGAAATGGAATAGTTAGCCCTACAGCGGTCTTCACACTCACTTTAATTTAGTTAACTGTTCCGCTGCGCCCCGGGCACTGCAGGCCATGGAAGGGTTAAACTGTGATGATCACTTGTCGATTTTAATACTCGATAAAACTGTTAAACTTCGATTTTCAAAATTAAAGTATATTTTCTTATAATTTGTGGTTTCGTAGAAATTTTAAAAATATTTGGGAAATATTAGTATATTTTCAGGCTTCTAATGGCACTAAAGATTAGCCTCAATTAGTTAAATTTCATCAAAAAGTATGATTTTACTTATTGTAAAATATATCCATTTTTATGTTATTAAATAATTTGGATCAGCTTAATACAGTACTTACATTGTACAAATAAAATAATTAAATAAAAAATATTATCGAGATCTCAGAAAAACCGACAAATTTTCATCGAAGTTTCACATCACTAGAGACGCGTTTTCATCGCTTGCTAATTTATATAGAGCTGCACCCTCCCTATTTAAAAGCTTATAATCGCACGATGAAGTGTTGCTTGATTAATAGACAGCGCGAATTCCAACTCAAAATGGCTGCGGCTCAAAATATCATTGACGATGTAATTGTTAATGATTCTGTTATTGGAGCCTTTGAGAGCTTTTCCGGAGCCTTTTTAAGAGAATTTTTTGTGTTGAATTTACACATAGTACTTTGTAAGGCATTATAACTTTAAATAATAATATTTTTTAACTTACAAAAGAATTATTTTAATTTTATTTTTGATTTAATTTTATGGGAGTTTTGAAAACAGACAATCAATAACGATAAAATTTACAAAATAATACAAAAAAAAACAAAGTTGGCCTCGGTTATTATTTTATATGTATTTTTTGTCCTAAGTATCAAATTAAGTAAATATTAAATCCAATCTATAGTATCCAATGTACGTCCGGTGCACCTGCTATACTCGTTTTGGGTCTCAGTTTGAAGTTTATATACGAGAATAATATTTAATATAACTATTTGAATTTGTTAGGTAATACTAATAATTGAGCGCAGCGAGGAACGAAGAGACAAGCAAGCTCATGTAGTTTGCTTCAATTCACTCCTTAAATCACCCTGATGCCTCTTCTCCAGAATTACTGTACCGATTGTCATTGCAATTATTTTATAGCAGTATTATCATTTTTGGTTAAGCAACAAAAATTTGTGATTTGTCATGTACTTAAAGAATAATCACCGAAAAACAAAATTTACGAATAAAATCATTAAATTTTCTCTCAACTAACAGTGACAATGGATGTAACCCTAGTAAAGCATAGGCTTTTCAACCCTAAAGAATTCCTCTAACATAGAAATGACTAAGAAGAGTGTTTACGTGCTCTTTCTCTATAATCAGCTAATGAATGTCTAGATCCAAATGTGCAAAAATTTAAATATAGACATTAAATATTAATTTAGATCGTATTAGTATTAAAGTTATTTATTGAAAAAAATGCATTCATACTATTTTTTTATACCATGACTTCTTGACTGCAATTCTGACAGCAGAGAATCGTATCGTAGCTAAAGAATAGCACTATCTTTTATATAAACAGTTGGGTAAACGAGCGCTACCAGTCACCTGATGATAAGGGATCAATGCCAACCACGGTATTTTCAATATGAGAGGATGCACAAGAGTCAATTGTCTGCCTTTAAGGAGGAGTTAGGCCCTCTTATTGAACAACTATGTTGTATCGAACAGGAAACACCTCCAAAAGGAAGTTGATTCCACATATTGGTAGTTCGTGATGAAAGTGCCTGAAAACACAACTGAGAAACGCTATGCTTCTAGGTTGTGGAGATGGAACTGTAGGCTGTGGCGAGCTGTGCGATAGTGGAAAACGGTGGCAAGAAATCGAAACACACTAGGAATCGAACACAAAATCCAAATACTGTACACCTCAGAGAAGCGGGACATTCCCAATACAAGTGTCTTAATGACTTCTTAACGGGAAGCCTCTACAACTACTATGTAAGGATTTTCAATAATAAAGATTTTTTTTTAATATTTTATTTTATTGTATAAATTGCGGCAGAAGTCACATAAAGATGCATTCATCTGTAACGTCAAAGGATCAAACCTGTCACAGAGCACTGGGTCTTCGACAATTCTAACAGCTTGTCGTTTATAGGTGGTCAAATGGTAGAACCTTATACTTACTAACATGCTATGCTAACAGAGATGAGAACAGTGCTCCAAGCACAAGCCTTTGTTATAGCGTCAAGTACTACCTTGCGATCGATCGTCTAGATATAATATATTTACCTATTATTGACATAGTAACAATAAAAACGAACCTTTTCTCTTTCGAAAATAAATGTCGCCAATTATGAAAAAAGGTAAAGTATGTAAGTGTGTGTCGAGGTAATAAACTAACCGATGGTTGATAAAAGTTAACATGCAAAATCAAGAAACGCATTACCATTATATATTATAAAAATGTACATATGCACCTAGTCCTTAACAGTTTAAATTTATATAACATAGTGTTCATACAATTCAGTTATTATTCTCTAATTGTATTTGGCTTTACATTTGTCAATAATTCCAAAGTCAAAAGCATTACCTACATAAAAAAAACAAAAAATTTTAGAAAAACAAAAGTTAAAAAGTGATCCATAGCCGCAGAGTATAAAACGGCATTGTTCAGCGGTCTCGTCCAAAAGTCAACAGCGCCCCGCCGCAATACAAAGGCATTTATTGTACGAATTTCACGCTTCCACGTGGGGTAAGATGTACTGGGATCAACAATTTTGGTACTTACACAGTTTCTGATTTGAGTTCCATCTAATATCCCTAATAATTGGTATTATCTGTTTTAATGATTATAGAATCGCCAATTGTTAATTAAATAACACAAGATAACATATTTATATTTCCGGCAATTATCCTTAAAAATGTTAATAAAAAAAACCCTTGTGAAGTCGTTTCTGTATACCTACAAAGTAATGAACGTCCCTGACATTTTGATGACATTAGTCCGAAAAATCATTCAATGACAAAACAATAATGATTGACTAACGCAAAAAGTTGAACAAAAAGTGGTTATATATTTGATTAGTAAAAAATTTCAAAGTATCAAGATCATTTGATCCAATCTGCAACATCCCCGTGTGGATCGTGCGGTGCAAGTATGGAAGGGTTGCATCACTATACCCCACGCAATTTTCGTCACGCTTGTCTCTAGTTGAATCACCTACATATCCTATATGCGCCACAGATAAAAAAATAATCTCCACATACATTGACATACTGATAAAGTAAAAAAAATTGAAAGGTGGTGATTTTAGACTGTGGTTTCATTGAAACATGTTTGGATGTAAGGGATAAAATCACCCTTTGTTCGTCACGCCGCGAATAAAAATTTCTAATTTTTATTTCAACAATGGCCACTGACTAGATTTTAATGTAAACAAATTGTTTTATTCTTGCAGTTTTGACGCAGTGTGATTGGTATTGTGCGGTTGATTTGAATACGATACAGAAAGGGCTGCTCTGATTTGAAGAGTCAATATTTACATGTTTGTAACAAAGTTTTATTAATAACTATGAATGACGCTGAGGGAATAATAATATTTAACATTGAATACCATTGTATTAGAACTCTCTTACTGCAAAGAATCAGCAATGACAGTCGTTCTATTCTTTAAAACACTTTATCGGCACTGCTCACAGATACACTAAACTGTTTACTATTTAAACTCTTTACTATCTGTAACACTACACTGTAACACTTTATTATACTATTTCTGTTACACAACTTAGTCTCTCCAACACATACATTGCCTTCTCTTAGCTGGGAGACGATTTATATATACACTACTTTTTATCAAATCAGTATCCAATATTACAATTAGTTATTTAGTCAATTAAACTTCTATATAAACATTACAGGTTTTAGTCATACCACCAACTATTATCTTAATTTTTTTATCAAAACCTACCCTCCAATTATAAGAAAGCTAACAATACGATGGTTGTCTTTAGTCTTAGTTAAACACATTTTCCAGTACATAGCATTTACGTTTACTGACTTCTGTAATTAAAAATATACTCTGGCAATATGTTCTTTATTATAACGTAATAGAAGTTTAATTCCTTACACTGTAAAATGAGCAAATATCATCCCTTTGTGCCTTCGTCGCCTCGTCAGCAAAATATGGATCTTGAGTGACGTTTTTGAAAATCGCTCGCTTGGCATCAGATAGACTATTGCAGGTGGAGGTTGTTAAATGAACTTTATTACCTCGTAATAAGGGTGACTTCATCTGCAGGTGTATGTTTGTGGTGCATCGAAGTTTGCACTCTTGACGTCGTGTGTCATGACACTGTAGAATCATGAATCAGTGGGTGGCCTCTTGTTTTAGAGGCAATGAATCGGATTGAAGTATGACTGGTTTATAAGTAAACCTTACGTTACTTACTATTTGTAATTGACTTACTCTTATTACTAACGCCTTACACAGAATCCGACAATACATTATAAAATTAAGAATATTAAACGCTGAAATTCAAATTGGTTACTTTGTATGCTTTTAAACTATTTATAAGGCAATAAATTTTGCATATGTTTTTTTCTCAGATAATGTTAAAGTTATTATAAAGGAATATTAATAAAAATTATATAGGTAACATAGGTACCTGTGTTTCTAACGATAACCATTAAAAATATAGAGCAATAAGTGAAACCCTGATTAAGTATATTGTGTTTAGATTTATTATTAAAAAAAATCAATATTTATATTTATTTATCCATTCAAAATCTATATTTAGACAAAAAAATTTGCAAATGATGTACTTATTGCTAAAACACACTAAAACAGAAATAACAAATGAAAGGGTTAAAAAATAACAATAATCGTATTTTGTAAGAATAATCATACTCAATATTTGATTTCTCCAAACATTAATAATTCAAAAGTATAGAAATCAATAGGTTTCTGATTCCAACTATAGCTATAACTATGGGGTCTGAGTACAATTTCATTTTACAACAAATATTGAAAGCGATTTATTTGCTACGAATTAAAATGAATTATTAATCCAACTACAATTTTCAACAACAATACTTTCTGAAAACGACATATGTATGAAATATATGCACTTGAAATTCGTTCTTATTATCAGGGTACAGAGACGTTGTTTGGTTTGATGTGTAATAGTGAAGTCTTGGTGGAAGGTAGGGTGTATTGTACGCCATATGTGGTCAATTTCCAGTGGCTGTGCTCTCGTCTCGCTGAATTACCTCTAATCCTAGCCATTATGTCAACACTTTTATATAAATTTAACAAGATTACTACATTTAACTTTGGGGAGACTAACTTAGCTATCACTCATTCACTTAATAATAAAAGTTAGTTTCGAATTTCTGACCAAAACTACTTATTAGTGTTATCATTTGTTTAAAAAATATATTTTTATATTTGAAAAAAATAAACAACAAACGAAGAACAATAAAACTAAACTGTGTTTTAATGAGTTTATCTTTTCTTAAATTATTACAATTTTTTATCATCGATCGTGAATAAAATACAAGTTATATATAAAAAAATCATATACATAAATAAAATCTATAGAACATTTATCATTAAGGCTGTATGAAGTGTATATGTGAGTGTATACGCTTGCGTATGTGTATGCCTCGTTAGATAATACCTTATCACAATAGTTCAGCTAATCTAATATGCCACATACCCTGTCTAATTGTTAGGGTCGTGATATTGACACAAAAGTCGAACCCTTCTGTTTGCGGTTATTGTTTTCTTGATTCGGGACTGCTTCTAATTTATTTACTGATGAACAGACATCCCTCAATAACATAACATTGTAATATTTTGAAATTGTTTTCATTTTCATCAATGAGGGCGATTTCATAGCGGTAGCTCAATTGGTAGAGCAACGGGGCGGTTTAACAAAAGTTTCTAGATTAATTCCCTGTCCATATAGACTTATTTTTCATACGATATTTATTTTTAAAATATTTAATATGTTTATAGATAATTTTAAATTTCAATTTCAGAGAAATGTCTATTGTTTTGAATATAATAGTATTAAGTTTAGTCGTTTCTATTTGACAGGTTACGTAGTTACCAATTACTGTATTAATTGCATGAAACAACAATACAATTATATTGTAAGCACATAATTATCACACGTCTCAATGTAGAAAGGTATATATATATATATATATATATATATATATATATATATATAAAGGTCTTAATACCAAAGTTAGGTATCAAAGAAACATAGAGTTGACAAATGAAACAGAAAAAAATGTATATTAATAAGAGAGACCGCAAAGCGACAGCTTGTTGAAATCAAATTATAAAGAGGGGAGGTTGCTGTGGGTTCCGCCATGATGGATGAATTCTGACAGATATGAGGAATGTTCTGGAAGCAAGACTATTGGAATATCTATTGTTAATATCATTGTTAATGATTTTTTGATTATTTGCATACTTATTAGAAATTAACTTTTAATGTAAATAATTTGAGAATTTGTGAATTTTTATGTATAAACGAAGTAAATGATTACCTTTTATTATTAATAATGGCCTAGTTGCCTAAATAAATTAAAATCTTAAGGTATAATCGCTAAATAACATCAACATTTATTACAACAAACATACTGCCCTACAAAATAGTAAAATTTCATATTCACGTGGACTCATAAGTATGCATTTTCATTCATTTTATTTTTATTATACCAATAAAATATAACAATTAACAATTTTTTTTTTTTATTGTTACAATAATAATTGTTATGGAAAACTTATTAAGAAACAGTATAAATGAAACAACAATTATACTCGAACAGTAACTCAGTAACATGAGGGTAACCTGAACAAACCACAAATGCTGTAACTGTCTGTAAGCTCCCGAGAGTGTGTCGTTACAAAGTTTGCTCTTACCGCTACATTACTGTTCTCCTCGTTAGAAATGTTACAACTTCGAATAATGTTATAATAACATTATAATTATAACATATAGTTATATTTTAACATTTGTATATTTTATAACATTCCACAACGCTAGATTAAATTCAAGCTACACAGATACCAACGGACCTGTCAGACACAAATGTCGAATTCTTGATGAGACTTCTGTCTGGTAACACAGTACTGGATAACATGGTAATACACCACCTGCAGACAACATCTACCGTTTCATAAATTTTGTATTCCCTAAGCTTTGCTTGGTATATAAATAATTTGTGAATTTCTATAAATATAGTATTGTCATAATAAAAGTAAGCGACTGTGATATATACATTAGTTTTTCAGTAATTAAAAAAATGCTTTCGCTTGAATATTATAATAATGAAATAATATTAGCTTAATAATTTTCAGCAAAATTTAAATCTATTGTTATTTGACGACACAAACTTGACTGAAAGAAGTATAGTTGTATATTTTAAGTAGATGAAGAATAAATTGCCAAAACTTTGATTAAAACAAGGCATAAAACTTTCTGGTACCCAAATCTATCTTCAGCACGGACCTCATTCGGCACGACGCTGTTTTATCGACTGTGACGGCAAGATTGGTGCTTTCAAAAAAGCGCACTTTAATTTTGGAGCCCGTGACCTCGCCGTGCGTGACGCCTGCCTTATTTGATTACCTATAAAACGTTTCCAGTGGCTCTAAACCGAGGTCTACGATCTAATTGTCCCGAATTTTATGACTCTCAGAAATTAGGACAGGGATCCCATTTATTAGTTTTTACCAATTCTCCCAACCTATCTCATTGTTGTCAATTTGTAATGTACAACAAATGACTTTCCCGCAGTCTCTTCTAAGAACTAGCCCCGAACAAACTAATGGGCTAGCAATCGATATTGAAGTTTTTTTGCCCTCCGCCGAGACAAATAGTCTTGAAGGAAGAAATTAATTTGACAAGTCTACAGCCCCCAGACGCCTGTATTAATTTATTTGGACAAGTAAAAATGTGGTTGGTATAGGGGATCGAAACTTGCAACGGCTCGGGAAGTTTGCTTCGAGCATGTTTATTGCCTTTCGGGTTTTTTTTTTGCAAATTGGCAATTTGTTGTACCAATCTGATGATATATTATGAAGCCTTGTTATTTTTTATACCATGGCTCCAAAATATATTACAAATATAAATTATTTGTTTTAATTCCTATCACCCTATTACTAGTCTTGTTTTTACCATTGACCCTAATTCTAATATAACACATCTTATGAAATCAAAGTTATCAAAGTATCGTAAAATATCGACAAATATATTTCTTATAGTTTTCCTTATTTACTTGAGTGTCGTAATCTCTGATAAATACGGAACATCATACCTTAATAAGTTCCAAAGTAAACTCAAGTCGGATTCAGTTATCACCTATACGGACATAATGGCATCAGGAAAATACCGCGTATAGAAAATATCAACGATATAGAGGGGACGTAACAAGTTGGGGAGCTCTCGATTTATGATATTCTGATGATACAATCGAATCAAATAAAGCATCTATAAATCAACGTCCGATTCGTGAGCGAGGCGCGAACGATACGCTCACGATTTTGTGCAGAAAATATTATATTAAGTTAAAAGTGAAAATCATCGTCTACGACAATTATAAGTCACTTAATATACTGGCTTTTCATATGGCCATCATTAGTATTACTTTATTACTTTTAATGATTTATTAAAAACCATCTCGTTGGTAGAGTGGTTAGCTAAACGTGTAGCGGTGCAACGGAGCTTAGGTTTGATTACCGGCAGGCCATGCCATGTATGTGAAGAGATGTCTGTATTTCTGGGTTTGGTCGTTTATTAAATATATTCTGAGTGCTTATAATGTGTATCTCTATGTATTTGTATCGTTGTCTAACACCCTTAACACAAGCAAATCATTTCATTACTTAGGGGCTAGATCAATTTATGTAATTTGTCCTGATATTATTATATTATTATTAAGTTTAATGTATATATTTTCAGCCTGATTTGAATTAACATTCGAACAGATTTATAATTTACATATTTGTCAACCTTTCAATCCCCTGTCACTATTATCAACATCCAAAGTCAAAATAAAGTTGAATTTTCAATTAACAATGATTCGATAAGTCCAATAATAAGCGGTTGCGTGGATTTATCGTCGGATAACCGACAATTAAAGGTCTTTGTTCAGACGACACAGTCCCGCCCTCCGACCTCACAAAATGTATTTTTACATCGAGCTAAGAAACAAAATGTAACTAACACGTCTAAATAAACTAAACAAAAATATTCTTAAAAAAATAAATCTAGAGTTAATCAAACATTAGTTATATAAACATTTATAACATTTTGCGTAAGGAAATCGCTTATTTAATTATAATTATTTAGGTTCAGAATAATAAATAAAACCTCTTCAAAGTATTTAAATTAAAGGCTAATTAAAACTCAATAGAGAAACTCTTTTCTAAAACCCTTCCTGTATTCTAAAAAGTTCGACTATTTTACCAAATTTAATTACATAAATGTCACATCCAGTTTGCAATATTAATATTGTTCTCAGACTAAAGATTCGTTGGTTATTGTCTAAAGAACAGATGAGCTAAACAAAAAGTCTGTCAAGCCCTCACAAGACGTGGTCGAAGGTCCTAAGAGTACAAAAGTCCTCGTACGAGTTCATATTGGTTACAATATTTTAATGACAGATATTATTTAATTTGATAGTCCATAAAGCGCTCAACGAATGACTCTTAGAAAGTAAATATAAAATACAAAACACAAAAGTTGTACTCACATTATACATTTTTTTTGATAACAAGCCAAATCTTTCTAAAATAGTTGTATTTTGTATCTTTATATCTGTTATTAAAGTATCTGTTTTCGTTTATAACATATGGTATCACACTCAAAGTATCTAAATCTTCGCATCTCTAATCACTGTGCCCACTCTTTCATCGTTGTATCTCAAATCAATTTCCAATAAGTCTATTGTAGTTTTCGTAACTTATCAGCCGTCATCTTCATCACTACATTCGTTTGATGACTCATCATTTTCTTTAAAAACCACGTTTTAATTTTCATTTCCAATAACCTTTATTACATTTGAATTAAAGTTTACTTTGACTTGATTAATATGTATTTTATGAAAATTTGGATTACCTTTCTTAAGTCGTTCATATCAACGTGTTTGTTGTGAATTTAATGTTTATATTTAAAGAGGTAAGGTTTATATTCTCTTGTCTTTAATTCAGTCAGTACTTTGCATTTTACTTGAATCATATACTGCATGTCAATAAGCCTTCATATGTCCCATTCAGGGAGACCCATTCATGGTTTTGATATTCATTTACTGAATGGTGTATGAGTTCATTCATAATATTGTAAATTAATTTAAAACCTAACGCATCCAAGTCAAGTAAAAAATAAACCTTTAAATGAGTAGATAAAGCTTTATTGATGTAGCGAAAGTATAACTACTTATAGAAAGTACTCAATAAGTTTTACGACATATTAAACTTTGCTTTTAAAGACCATTTTGTGATTTAGATTTTACTTTACTATTTATATCAAAAATAAATTGTAGTTTTCGGAGTGAGATAAAGTTTTAATATATGTCGAAAAAACAAATGTTTAGTCGCTTAGATCATCGTAACGAACATCTTTATTAAAACCACAAGAATTTCACTATCCTAAAACTATGATTCCGCAGATATTTATATTTGCATGAATATTTTTAATCGCAGCAATCGTTTATGAAATGAGATATATATATTTAGTAAAAACAAAATTTCAACGCTTCATGTGTAATTATTTCTTTACGATTTTACGGGGTTGACTTGCAGATAATGTTTTTAGCTTTAAGTCCGCAATTTACCTTTTCCTTAAGGCAACATAAATCAAAATAAATGCATATCATCTTCATTATATAATAACTTCTATGCATAATAACTTGCTAAACATGTAGTTCACTCTCGAAAAAGAAATTTCTAACTTAATTTCAAATATATAAACTAGAAATTCTACGACCTATATGGAAATGGAATTATGTTTTTAAAGATGCATAGCCTCTATCGCCTAAACAGTTATTATGTTCTATGTGTCGATGCGCAGGCGCAGGCACGAGTCGGGATGTGATTAATACGGCCCCACCCTGCCCCACCCCGGGTTATGGTAATGCAGGCTTTGTCTCCTTGCGTGGGCGACCACGAGTGGGCTCAAAAATCATTCAACATATTGATGTTAAAACCATAACTAGATTTATGTCACGTCTATAGATAGATTTTTAATTATGAATTACCTTCACTCTCATATCAAGATAATAATATTCAACACCTCATACAGTAGGCTTTAGGTGGAAATATAATTGTAATAAATATTTTGTGTCAACAGAATTTTAAACTATTTTGAATCGTTAATTTTCGTGTTCGTATTATTTGCTTGTCATCACACAACATTCGCAATTACTAACAAATATTGGGGACGTAATCAATATTAACAACAAACTTCCAACACTTAAGCCGAGCCTAACCAAAGCTTAGAGCGGGCTGAAATAGACATTTAGAAACAAGAGAATATCCGAGACAGTAACCGCTTCCATTGTCAACATAAATACGGTACATTCGCCATAATTACTATGTGGCCCCCACAATCGGCTGTATTAGCTTCCTCGGCTTAGAACGCGTAACCCAGTGGCATTATGAGACTGTTCTTGATAACTATACACCTCACTTCAATATACATTGCGTTTTAGCTTAAGATTATTTTTAATAGTCGTGAACGTAAACGCCAATGGTTATTAAGAAATATTTATTATTGCTTCGGTTATTTTGGATCACGAGCAATGTGTTCCGAACCTATGATTACAGAATTATTAACAGAGGGGTAAATATATAGCAAAAAATTTTGCAAGTTACATGTTTAAGAATGGTTTGTCATTCTGCTATTGGGAATTCAATTTAATTATTTTTGTAATATATATAATAAAAATGTTGTAGTGTTAGTAAGTTTACATATTTTAGATTTTTTTGTTTGCAGGTTATTAATTTTATTTGTTTCTTTTTATTTATATCTTAAACTGTCAGAGTAAAAAGTCTTAGCTAATTATAATTGTATTGTATGTAAATTTTTCTAAAAAAGCTAGTGATGCACCATAAAGATAATTCGATCCAAATAAGCCTATGATCACCGAAAGTGAAATATCGAAAATGATCCCATTTAAAAGTCGAAATTTGTGGCAACTTCTAGGAAACGCAGATCACACGTTGCGATTGCAAGACGCACCATTGTAGAGTGAATAAGACCATCTCTGATTGATGAAGTCAATCTTTTGTCAAACATCCATTTAATATCGACATGAAAAACTCCGATCCTTAGATGTAACAATGGATATTTTTTATCACAATGCGTTTCTATTCGATCATCGATTACTTTTTTATCGACAAAAATATCAATAATATTTACGCCCACTGTTAATTTCGACGTTAGTAAAATTGAAACTTGACACGTGTTACGAGGCGAAAATAATTTTGTGGGTGCGTGATGATGCGGTTTTATGAGTTTTGTTTGTTTCTTTTAGCCGACTTGCGACGCCTCGACTGCGTGTGGAGGATGCGTTTAGTGGATGACTAGCATTTTTATATTGCCTTTGTATTGAAAAAGAGGTTGTATCATTGGCTCGAGAGCATCGGTTGTTCCACCTGATGTTACTAAAATTGCTATTTTTTTTGATAATTGCATTCATTTTAGCGGTTCCTTTTAATGCTAATAGCAAAGTAATAAAGTTGTCAGGGTTACATTATCGTTTTTTTCTCTTCAAACTGACAACATTATCATTAAATATCTGTAGTATAAAATGTATGGGGAAAGTTTTAAAACTAAAACTGGAAATTACATTTTTTTTTTTGTGGATGGATAAAAATAATATATATGTACCTGTACTCAAATCTGTGTTGGAATGTTTTTACATGTATTTCAATTATAAACATTCTTAAAAGGCATAACTTTTTCATATTTACTCGCTCGTTAGAACCCTGGACGGTTCATGCCCCCAAAACATTCAATAACATAACTTATAATTCGAAAACGAGCTTTCAAATTACATAAAACTGACAGCCTTAATATTTGCCCTAAGTCGTGGTACGCGGCTGAACACCTCATGCTGAGCTTTTAATTTGTTTCATACATCCTTCCATGGTTTTTTCTGTTTTGTAACGGTGATCGATCGTTTGTCCGCTTTTTTACCTTGTTTAATTTTGGAAGGAGCTCGTTGATTTCGCTCAGTCATTAGTCGTTATACCAAACATTGTTTCACTCTCGTATTGTTCACCAAAGTCATTTTTTTGACGTTACCCTGACTTTAACAAGGCAAGTCAACATATACAATAAGCTATAATTCGATCAAAATATCTTAAAACGTGTAAATGTAAAAATAAATGTTACATTCATCTTTTTGAAAATTCCCACCAATTACCAACAATAATTCACAAACTTTCGCGATTGACGTACTATATAATAATATATCAATGAATTTGGAAGTTGATTGATCGGTTCTGGTTTTGGGTAAAACCACATGAAATTGTTGCACCCGGAGGCAGTAATGAGCCTTCCACTTAAATGTGCTAAATAATAAATAATAAAATAAAAAAGGCCATCTTCAACAAATTCGTGTACAAAAATAATTTAATAAACCATTGAAAGTATTTTCTATAAATAGATGACTATATAAAAACTTATCGTGGGTACAAAATACAATTTAACAGTTAGTACCTAAACAAACGTATTACAAAATGCGTTCATTTATAATTTGCTTGAATAACACAAAAAGGTTGGTGTTAACAACCGAAATGACATTAGCCCCGGGCTCTCGCTAAGTAATGGTACTCTTGTTAACTTTACCATAAGATAATTTGTGAGTTCTGAGTACGGGTAAAAAATTACTGAGCTGCTATTGACGGACTTAGACATTCTTATGTTGGTATCTAGAACTTGGTAGAATAGATGTATCTCAACTATAGAAAAATAAAGGGTACAAAACTAGTTGTACCTACACAGGACCTTAAAATGCCTTGTAAAAAACACTGTTGGTTTTGAAATGATGATTTAATATTACCGAAATCTTCAAAGAACAGATCAGCCAAACTACTACATATATATACATCGAATATTAAATACTAACATTCTACAACTATCATAATATACCTAATTAGGATAGGAATGGGACTACAGTAATCAGACACATTGATTTTTTTATGTAGACTGTGAACGTGTGTTAGATGCCGTCTAACATAAACCTAAATCGACTCCAGAAAGTGGGTTATTTATACATTTATACTTAACTTTGTTATTATAATAATAATAATAATATCACAGGAAAAATTACACACATTGATCTAACTCCTAAGTAAGCAAATTATTTGCTTGTGTTAAGGGTGTTAGACAACATTACGAATACATGTTATAAATACTGGATATATATTTAATAAACTACCAAACCTAAAAACACAGACATGCTCGACACATACATAGCTGTCCCTGTCGGGAATCGAACCCGAGCCCCATTACGATATAATATTCAATATAATAACTCTAACAGTTTATGAACAAAATTCTGTTAACATTTGCTTATATTATACATTGATATCGAGAGTTTCATCGTTGATAGACATGCGCCTATTCGCGCCGATACAACATCTGATAGTGAAAAGAGTAACACGGGATATTGTCCGCACTACATCATAGGTATAGTGATGTGACACTGCAGTTGGACTGAAGAAGAAACTATTAATACATTTTTATCCGTTTTAAGTAACTTAGTAATAAATTGCACACTCCAATCTAGACCAAATTTTTTATAACATTCCATTTATGCATATTATATTTTCCTCCCTTTAAATTCTACTTATTTGTCACTATTGGCACGTCATGAAAATCTCCAAAAAGTTGAGTATTTATCGTTAAATATATTTTTTTTTCTTGGAAAGTTACCTTCACTTACTCTTATATAAGACTGGTTCATACATGTGCAAAATTTTAACATCCCTAGTGCAACCTACGCGGTCGCGCGTTATGTCGAATGTCGACTGTCGACAAGCGCGCAGCACTAGGGGGCCTCACGCGTAGTGATACGTCGCTCGCGGCTCGTAATTTAAAATCTTTGATTTATACTCCAACAGTAGCATTAAATTTGTAATCATATATTGATTTATAGCCACGATAAGGGTGTGCCCGCTGTCTTCCAAGAAACCAGCGCTCTATTGCATTACAGGCATTCGAATGGAATTGCTTTTTGAACACGTGGGCTGGATATATTGCTGAGAGAATATTCTCCTGCAAATTGCTTGATGCTTTGACAAATATCACACATTTAGAGGAGTGAGGTATAATGGAAGGTGTTTTGAATAATAGTTTACTTGTTGGAAATTAGAATTATGTTTATCAGAGTGGTATGACCTAGTTTGACCACCGTAGCTGATCGAGGTTTTTAAGCAACAATGGTCAAAGTTACATGTCTGATGGATGACCGACCATGTTAACACATTATATACTTTTCTACGCCTCGGAGAGTGAGCTATCAGTCTTAGTTTATCATTAACAAATGATAAGTTAAGTTGTAAGCAGGTTCAAGAAAAACAATGAGATTAAATAGGCCGAACAACAAAAGTATAAAAATATTAAAACACTATTAAAATTGTTCTATTTGTCGCATGTGTTCTAAGCTGTCTCTGAAATATGTTTATGATAGCCATTATGGCAAACATGCCTTTACATAAAGCGACGTTTGTCAATTTATTGGCTAAGTATAGTTAAAATATATGTCATCAAAGTCAACAGTCATGATGAAAACAATAGTAATACATTAAAATGGCCGTCAAATGACGGTGTGTAATTCGATTTAGCCGACACTTCCTGTGCATTGTGAAGGCGTCTCCCGCAACGAGCCTGACTTGCGCCGGCGCACCGTCAATGACCAAGTATTATATAGAACGGTTATAATAAAATACAAATAATATTTTTATAAAACTACTTGGTTCAATTTTAAAAAAATAAAATTCCTAATTCTTTAAATCTAAATGAAACTCAAGTAATTAAAAAACATATAATGGTGTGATTTTCTTGGAATCTTATTTCTAATCTCATTCAGACTGTACACTACCTATTAATATTATACCTACTTGATCATCTGATCTACTTTTTGTTGGTAATTCTCTGGCGGGATGTGGGTGTCAATGTGACGCGTGAGGACTATGATTTTCGCCTCGGTCTGCTTGCCACCCACTGATGATTGATGCCAACTAATCTTTACAATCTGCGTAATGACATTTTAAATTTGATTCAATTTCACACCGTTCGTACTTTTCATTGTCTGGTTGATTATAATAACTTCACTTTTACGATTTTTCCTGTGATTATTTTGTAGTTCGTTTTATAAACACGTAATATGCAAACGAAGGTTTGTGTATGCGTGTGTACGTATATCTATATGTATGTATGTTTGTGTGTGTGTGTATCTACGTATTGTAATGTAGGAATGTAGATACTTACTGTAGTCTCATTACTTGTGGATTGATGTATAAAGCTTTATTAGTAATAAAACATGATTCGACAATAATAACTAAGTTGTCGCATAATACTAATACTGCAATTTCGGTCAAATAATATCCATTGCTAAGAACAGATAGCCACTTCTCGGAACAAATGAAAGTATTATCAGTTCGACGCCGCTAAAGGCGTGAAGTCGTAACCTCTAATAATAAAACATTATATATTCGCGGCCACGTGCCACGAATAATGACAAAATGTGCGTAAAGAGAAACAAAAGTGTACCTTTTTGTTGGTCCCAAGTGTGGTTTTATATGCGGCACCTCTGTAGTCTGTAGCGACAATTGTATACGATTTAATGTGCTTGTAGTGTTGCGTGAAGGCTGCATACGATATGACATAAGTGAAAACGGCTGTACTTAATAATTTGTATGTGTTCTGTTGTAATACTATATTGTTTTCGCTTTGAGGGAAAGGAGGGACTAGTTATTATTCTAATTCCATCAATTAATTATGGTAAATTGTATATTAAAAAAGGTCTAAAATTTGTAATTAGGTCCCCCAATTCATGAACGGTGGACCGTGAACCGTTACTTGCACACGATAATTACCTCGCTAATGTCGTTTATTTGGTTACCAGATTTTTAAGTTTGATGGACGATAAGCTTTTTGATCTATTTAACGTTTTAATTTCCTATACTATAAAATTTTAAGTACGAATAGAAATGAAACAACAAGTAGTCTACAATCAAAAACCAAATATAAGAGTAAATAACAAATAACGTAATCCCCGAATCCCTAATTGACTCCATTAGAATCCCATACTCAGTGTTATTCGTAACTGACTTCTCTGCAAACTGTCTTTACACCATGTCCTTCTGACTGTCCAGCCATCTGAGTATGGAGGAAGGTTCTAAAATTTACTAAATAATTTTCCTTATTTAAAAGAATTCCAATTTTATTTAAAAAACTAACCGCTCCATTGGTCGAGTGGTTAGCGCGGACGCTTAAATTATAGCGACGTAGTGGGGCTCGGATTTGGTTCCCGACAGGGACAGGCATGTATGTGAAGAGCATACATGCCAGATGATAATACAGACGTATTTCTAGGTTTGGTCGTTTATTAAATATATTTGTAGTATTTATATGTATGTCTATGTATTTATATCGTTATATAACACCCTTAACACAAGCAAATAATTTGCTTACTTAAAAGTTACTTCAATGTGTGTAATATGTCAATATGTATCTCGTTTTCATTTTCTTGGTGATACCCATAGCCGTCAACTTCGCTCCACTGAAAATTTAACACTTCGAATGCCTCTCTGTCGCACTGACTTTCAATTCAACTCATTCACTACACAAGCTGTTAAACTCTGGAATGCATTACCTACCGACATTAGGAAAGCTCCTAACAGAAATATTTTTAAATGCCTTGTCAAAAACCATTTGTTATCTCAAGCTATTCCTTTGTAAAAATTTCTTATGTAACTTTATATTTTATCCTATTATTCCTTAGAAAATTTTGTTAGTAGATTAGTATTTTTTTTTTTCATTTATTTCTCTTTTTTTATATATTTTTTTTTCATTTTTATATATAATTACTATTTCATTTTGGTTTTGTTATGCACCTTGATGTATTTACTGTTTTTTTGAGGGCTTGCTGGAAGAGAATGCTTGTGGCATTATGCTTGCCTTTGCAGGATATGTGCAAAAATTTTTAAATAAATAAATAAATAAATGTCCAGTGATATTATTATTATATTTCGGTTATTGGATTCTGAACTTGTGAAACATTTGAAAAGATAACTTTGTATTGATCATTATAAGCTAGAATTCAGGTATAACGTTTGTAGAAAATAATTTTTGAATGGTCGTCTAATAACTTAAGCATGTGCAATAAAAGTTCAGGAATAGAAGCCTTTTCCATTACAACCCAGCCGAGGCCGTCACGGTTGCATTTAGCTCCTCCTATCAGTTGACACATCACACCCTAACCCCTATTTTTATCCTTTACGGCCTTTTAACTAGCCGCCTTCGTAGACCTCTCGAAAGTTCTGCGTAAGGACTTCTTAAGAGGTGGCCTTTATGAGCAATCTCATTGGTAACGGTTTTTGGATTAGTTTTATAGACTGGCGAGTTAGTAGTTTGGATCTTGCATATTAGCGTATTTTGAACAAGTTGCTATAAGCCCATATTACTATATTAATAATATCATTTTATTATTAGATATTATTATTAGATAATTTTATTTTTGTGCGATGTCAGAATCGTGTCAGGTAACATCATTGGAATGACTTTTTATCTCATTTTCACCCTTTAATTTGACTTGTTTTTTACGTGAAATATTTGATACTTTCGTTTTTCCCATGATGTCCTTGTATAGACTATATAAGAATGGCACCCAAAGGCGTTTTATCCCCTAAATTGTTTCAACCTTATCACCGCCATCCCCCACATGTTTCCTTAGAAAAATACTCTCTGTGTTATCAGAGCGATTACACGGGGCCGTGTCAATGGTCGCAGTTCTTATCAATCTATATTAGCTGACCCCTGCTAACTTGTTGATGTCAACTTACGGGACGATTCGCATTTTCGGGGTAGGCTCTGGTAGTGTAAGACGTTTAAGAGTCCTGGTATGATTTGTATGTAATGTTTGTATGGCAGAATTTTTAAATCAGATTATCAGATATACTGGAAATTAAGCGATTGGTTTATAAAAAGGTTTATTTAAAGAAAAAAATATACAAATATGTATATCATTACTGTTTATTTTATAACATAATAAAAATTTAATAAAAATTCATATACATATAATGTATCCATGTAAACACATGATAATAACTAAACGACACTTATTAGTTTACCAATGAAACAAAAAGTGAGACAAATGTCCGGGGTAGGGGCGGTCAAGCTGTGTGTGACCCGCCCTTCCTTCCTGTTGACATATCACTAAATGTGTCATATTAGAGAAAATACGGTCAAATGAGTGCTTTGTTCTTGCTTATATCATAATTTTCCTTTGTATTTAAATGAGTTTAATCGTATCGTTAACAATAGTTTTTATTAAATTTAGGTCACATATTAAGTATTCATATTTGTCAAACCTAGCTGCAGCGTAATCGAGTTTGAAGCTCTAAGTTATTCTATTTGAGGCAGCGTCGCATCAACTTCTACTGCGTTTACAACTCGCGGTGACTAATTTACTTAAACCCGAATATTATGTAAAGTCTCTAATTACACGTTAATATAATTTAAGATATTCCTGAAAACATTGAAAAATAGTTAGGTTATAATTATTAAAGAATATAAGGTAAATATTAAAAAGCTTTTTAAGCAAGATTACCTACATATTATATATCATTTCTCATTGGTGTGTTATTTTTATAACTTTGTCAGTCATCTGTCATAATTATGTTTATTCAATATGATACTTCAAAATTTAAATAATAATCGTGTACAATAAAGAACTAGATGGGAATCGTAAACAAACTTAAATAGTAAGATCCCAGTTCTAATATCCATCATAACAATTCATGTCATTTTATATTTATTTAAATATATCAAATGTAACTGAACGCTATTCTCTTAGATTAAAATATAATAAAAACTTAGATTCACCAGCTAACCCGCAATAGAGGTCAGCAGGACGTCACAGCTTAGAGATGTGGATGATGTAGTATCGAGTATCGATAGTCCGCTTTGTCCACGTCACGCCTGCGACAGACGCTACGATAAAAAGATTACTCGTTTGCGTATACGATTCGTGCGTGATGAGAATTTTAATGTGTCCTCTCCCCTTTTGTGGTGGTACTAACAGATTTTAATCGGTCCTGGCTACTGCGCGACTTTTCTTTGAATGTAAGTGTCAAATTATATAAATAAAAAGTTTTTTAATGTTTTATTAACTAAAAAACGACCCCCTAATACGATGGAATATAATATTGATTGCAATCTCAACACAGGAAACTGACATTTTAGGCTTGATGAATTGATAAAAGATTAAAAATATTTTTCCTTTAATAATACATATATGCCCAGTTATTTTATCCCTGAAATTCCTCAGTATTCTCTCCAAACAGATTTAACTGAGTGGTTCCGATTTAAATATTTTTATAAGTTGATTTAAAATATTAATGTCGTTTCAGGCATTAAGAGCATTATGGACACCCTTGTTTTTGTTCGAATTTGCATGTTTGGGGGACAGTGGGAATATTGTGTTTGCATGCGGACGGATCAAAGAGATGCATTATAGCAATGTATTCGCTAACACGTAAATAAATAAAGATAAACATTGCTCTGAGCTTAATGTTTGTGTGAAATTTATAAATAAAAAATAGGTACAACGAATAAAAAGTATCGATATATTTGCCTATGCTTTTGAATTGTACATGAAATATTTGAAATACCACTAATACAATTACAAATTGATTCATACATACATATTACTATACCCTAATTTCTATTAACAGACATCAATTGATCAAGTAGTTACTTCCCGATTAATTTATAAATATTTACCTACTAATCACATAAATAAAAAATATGAATTTGTTACTGAAACCACCTTGCCATTAAAAAGATGTATATATCGGAGAAACAACCTTTAGTACTCTTTTTAAAAAGTGTAAAGACTTATTGCAGCCATCACTATCTTCGTGATGGTGGTTTATTATTTCGTCTTCAAAATAAATCTTCGATATATCGTTTCATAGACATTCCGACTGCTCGGGTCACAATTATTACATTGAGCTCCCAATATTAATTCATTATATTCACTAGATCATTGCCCGCCATAGAAATCACTCAATAACATGTAGTTGTCCTAGCAAACTATTGCAGGTCTAAAAAATAAATAGTTTCTTACATTTCAGCTAACACAATGAAACTTCAGTTATACATTTTTATTTATAACTTAGTTATAACTTAGTTGCCATGGGCAAAAAAATTAATTAACACTAAAACGATTACATATTTTATTAATTACATAGTAATCTTGAAGAAATTTTGAGTAACAATAATCATTTTAAACAATAAAATCGTAAATTGAATATCTATTGAATGATTTTCGTCTTTGGCTTTTAAAACAGGAAAACAATGGAGTATAAACAAAATAGTTAGCTAATTGTAGCAATAATCAGTATTATAAAGAACATTAGTGAATTGAGCAGTCTACAAATGTAACCGTTACTGAGATCATCTAATGAAACAGTGATAAGAAATAATAATTTAATGAAAATCCAGTGGAAGACGTTTGGTTAAAAGATCAATAAGGGGCAATATGAGGTCGTACGGATATCTACGCTCACAACAATATATCCAGCGATAGTGGAACGATGTCTGCCCATAATATTCTTTGGGGTGCATCTCATTTGGCTTAAGAACCTGCCTTTGTCAACAAAGTTGGGGGCGAGCGGAAAAATCGATATTAGCCGCAACCAGCAGGCCTCGATCAGCGCTGTCTTGTTCAGTCATTCACGTCTCAATTTAAATTTTAAACTTCACATCAAATTATCGATAGATAACTGGAATAACAATTTCACATCACTACGATACATTTATTATTTTTATTTCCATTTGTTTGTAATGTGATAAATTACATTTTAAGATACAAATGTTAACATTCTATATTTTCCGCGTGAGTAAATTTGAAATTTAAAATACAGACATTGACGTTTAAGTAAGATTATTACCAGCCTGTTTCTACATGGAGTAATTATCGTAATGTAAACAAATAATACTAGTTATAATAATTACAAACGATTACAGCACATAAATCAGTCAACACGAAGATTTATTCAAACACTTAACACGTAGATACGCAAATAATTATAATTAATAACAAACTGCTATTTATTCTTAAATGCATAAACGTATACATTGATATATTTCATAATAAGATCATGCGTGTAAAATATAAATGTATGACAATTAAATGTAAATCAAGTAACGTTAACAAAGATTTTTCATTATCAAAACTTTTCCGGCTCCAGATCCGCTGAAACGCTCGCTGAATTTAAATCGCCGGCGCCCGCTTGCTTTATTACGTCGATATGTAAATTTTGTACAGCGTCACTACCCTTATAAAGACCCTGTTTGAATTGAAAATTTAGTCGAACGAGCGAGAGTTAGCTCGCATTCTGCCAGTTCGGCCAAGTCTTTCAGACCACTCGCTGCTTTTACGGTGTGTTAGAATATTTCAACACGTAAAAACGTATATAACCCGTATGGCTTACACCAAAGCTACAATCATGAAGGCGTTATATTGACAAGTGACGTGCCACGTGTCTCAGCGATCTGTCAAAAGTGATAGAGACAGCAACAGCAGAAAGAGACAGAGCGATTGCGTGTTCAAACGTAAGTAAACAAACGTAGATATGGTTCTTTGAAGTGACAAGATAAGTATTTCTTTTAATTGGATCTGGAATGCTAATGATATAACTAAGAAATGTGTTTGTCAGACTGTATGTACGTGCCATGGCACCGAGTTGTCCCACTTTCTGAGCTGGGATATAAGTAGGTAACTATTGTATAACTGAGCATTTAATGCTTGTTAGGTTGCCTATTGTATCTAATTTGCGGCTCTCGAAACCAATTCCTAAAACGTATTGTATTATTTTACTATCGATAACATACTTGAACATTTTACTATTATCTACATTATTTGTCGCTCAAGGTCTCATAAATGCTTTTATATATGGTCGTATATTTTTCATGTTCTAATAAGATAAGCACCTAAATTTGGCAAGGTGTTATTTCCAAATAGTTCTACAAATTGCAAATCATTCTGGTATGTATCATATCATAGGTAGCTAATCTTAAGAATGTATGTCCTAGTCTAATTAAAATAATATGTTTAGGTAACTATATAAACTTCAGACAATTCAATTTTGTTCGTTCATTTATACCATAAAATCATAAAAATATTTTATAGGAAATTATTTTTTATAGATGAATAAATCGATTAGATTTATTCATCTAATCAATCAATCGATTAGATATATTAGTAACCAAAAGAATAAAGATTAAGAATTTAGGTACGACAGTATATGGTTTTGTAAAGTTGTAACTCGAAGTATGGTCTGGAATGCTGCCAAAACAGACTCAATTCGAAATGCTTAACACAGGTTTTACTAATTAATTTGGGAATATAAGCTCATATCTATTTATTTCAATAAAATTCAATTAAAGATAAAAAAATACCACGTTAATGGGTAACGGTTTTTCTATCCGAATATTATATATCAGTGACAACTACACTTTAAAAACAACAAAGAGACTGAACATTGAATGATATATTAACTGTAAAAAGTATCCAGTAATTGAGAGAGCAATTGAATGTACGAACCAAGTACGACGCTTCCATTCGATATAACAATTACAATTGACGGTCATCGATGGATCTTAGCAGCCCCTACAGCCTCCGGGCAGCTATTATCATAACAAGACCCCATTACCTCTGGCACCGGCCTCATCTGGCATAACACCTTTATCACAATGCCAAAAGGTTCAAAATTGCAACAATGACCATGTAACATGATGCTTCTCTGAAAACTAGAATTTGACAGAAGAATGCTTCGTTTGTCAATTGCCATCGATTATGTTCGACACAGTGCGCAGCCGCAGGCTAATTTAGGGGCTCGTAGTTAGGTATTTTTCGTCACTAACTAGATAACAAGTGGTTTTAAATTGGAATCTACATAATAATGTATGGAGGGTGTCTAATAAAGTTGTGAGGGTGCGCTGGTGGGTGAGCTAGAGGTAACTCGCTTCTTTGGGTAAAGCGAAACATTTTATTGGTCTTTCTTTGTTAGTAAATATGCAGTCCCGTTGCAAACAGAAAGTATAACAGCCGTTGTATTTAGATTAAAAATAAGCTACGTCTATAGAGTGTAACTACAATGATAATGGTCATTTAACTATTATTGGTAAGGTTTAAAGGTGCTGAGTTATTTCAGTTTTTATATCATTTTTATTAGATCTGAGGCAATGTATATTTTCTCTGTAACAGTTTGCAAAATTGAATTTTAACATACACACAGAGACTTCAAATATAAAACAATTTACAAAATCTCCCCATTAAACATACTATTATAACATGAATTTTAAATTTCATAAGGATATTTAGACACTACCTACTAACGATTATGAATCATGTTAAATATATGTCTAAGTACCTATTATTAAATGATTTTCCTCAATGACATAAGTCCTTTTCTATGTTAGTAAGATAAATACAAATGAAGCTTGACTAAAAATCACATTGAATATCACTGTCTAAATTTTTCAACAAAACAATATTTTTTTTGTTTCAAATCAACAACAAACTCGATAGCTTTGTAATGCTTAATAACATTTTAAAATACTACAAATTCAAAAATTCTTTAGGTGGACTCGAACCTACAGTATATACGGTCCGATGAAAAATATTTCATTTTAAATTCTCTTCAAAATCGAATAAACAGATAAAATTGAACAAAGCAGAAGTAAATAATATATCAAAATTACATCAAAATTCGTTTGGACAAAATCCACTCCGCTAAAAACACTGTGGACGTTAAAAAAACATATGAGCACGTGCTACAAATTATCAATATCCCATGATAAAACAAACGGCGGTCTGTTTGTGTGTCGGTTGTTTTTATAGAACGAGCTGTTTCACAGTCGGATACGCGGGGCTGTTTCGCCCAAAGGTTGAATTTCAGTTTACTACAGTTATAAGCAGAAATAATAACAAACTGAAATGCATTTTCTCTTCAGTTTATTTAATATATGTTAATATATGTTTCGTAAAACATATTTTTAGTTTTTGAGGTAAATTTGTTGAATTGAATATCATAGTTCATGACTAATCGATTTATCATTTTTATTAGTGTATTGGCAACCTAACAATATGTAAGCTAAGCCAAATAGGTTAGTTGGAGTCGTTCACCTTTAGTTTTTGCCGATCTGCGTTACGTGATTTGTACGTTATGATTCATAAATAAAATGCATCAAAAGAAAAAACTGTTGAGATGCAAAAATATTTGCTAAAAATTAGAAAATAATACAATTTAATGCTAACATATGTAAAAAATAATAAAAACTAAGTAATAAAAATATAAAAAAGTTGATAGCAGAGCGTGGTTTCGATCCACGGACCTCTGGGTTATGGGCCCAGCACGCTTCCACTGCGCCACTCTGCTCTGTGATAGTCTGACGAAATTGTGGAACCATTATCGCAATAATAAAAGTTTGTATTTTTAAATTCAATATATTTTTTTATAATATAGGAAATAGACAAACAAAAAATATTTATAATACCAATTGATAGTTTAAAATATTGATATTTTTTATTTGAAAGTTGGACTACAATTTATTTATTAAATTATAAATAGTTTAAAAGTATTTTCCTTAACTTTTTTAGTTCTTTAAGTGACCTAACAAGAACACGGCGGAAATGACTTGTCAAAATTGACGCGATACCAGAATCTTACCTTATCTTTTTATTAACATTATAACGTCATCTATTTATTACCATCATATCAATATCTAAATATCAGAATAACTATTTATAATGCAACCAATATTTAAAAAAAAAAACTATATTGACATTTGCATTTGATATAGGTACCTACTTTTTTTAGCTTACAAATTAATATATACTGATCATTTTATTTGTGTATTTATATGTCAATGTGTGTGTCAATTTGTGTATTGTTAATGTAAGGTGGGTACCTATTATTATATATTTACGGCTCTTATCGAACATGTACCTACTCAGTTATAAAATACTAATCAAACTCTGAGTTTAAAACTAAATATAATTGAATTATTAATTATTTAACCAAGTATTTGATTTATTTTTTATTTAAAATAAGATTATATTACCTAAGCTACAATTTGATAACATGTCAACGAAATTTTTATCAAATAAACATTTATTTATACTTTATATTATTTCAAATTCAAATAAAATAGATTTTCCGTTTGACTATTCTTAAATTTATTATTATAGACATAAGTACGTACTTCAAAAAATACCAAACCACTTACGTAAAAGCGATTTGTTAAACAACTCAAATTAAAAACTTGAACATGTTTCAAATAATATCAGTGTCCTGAGGCCATAGTTATGTAAGGCTGACTGCACACGCACAGTTGGTGACATTGTTGAATTAAATAAAATAAAATAGCACTTTAAAAAAAATATCACAGTCACGTGATTGAACCTTCCATTAATTTCAATTCTCGCATTTCTTTAATAATATTATTATATCCAAATAATATTTTATATTATTAAAGATATGCGACTTAGAAATATTGTTCAGATTTTGAAAAAAAAAATTGGCGATTTTGGAAAGGCAGGTTCATAGCACAGAGTAACGAGACGATAGCTCAGTTGACAGAACGATGTTGGTACAGAAAGGAGTCCAAAGTTCACGTTTATTATTTTCATATATTTTGTTTAGAAAATGTAGTGATAAATTATTATTTAATTAATAAAATGTTGTTAATTTAGTGTAATAAAGTGAAATGTAGATTATTTGTTACGCACTTCAACAAAATATAGATTATTACAAAAAAAAACAAATTACTTTCGGCCGTTATTTAAAAACCATACAAATGGTGTTTTGATAATCACATAACCATAATAACATATTCATATTAGTATAGTAAGTACCTAGTCTTCAGAAGTTCGTCCGTTTGGTTTAACAGACATTTATATAAATATAGAACCGTCCGGTTTTCCAGAGGTCGCGAATTCGAATCCCTGCCCGTATCGGTCTATTTTTCATTCTATATTTATATACATTTAAATAAGCTTAACATAGCTATACATTTTTATAGACATATTCAAACATTTTTCAGACATGTTCGTAGCAAATAAAATTATTATCTGGGCTTTTCCTTATCCCTTTATAATGTTATTTAATGTCTAATATATAATATATGTTTGAAATCTTTTAATTTTAAAGTTTTCAAAAAATATAAGCCTATTGAGTATTTCTGGTTACAAAGCTTATCCCCTGTAAATAATTGCAGCTCAGTGACAGAATTGATCCAATCATTATCGGTACAGCATTAACCGTCACATCAGGGAGTCTGGTCCAATAAGACTACCCCATGGAGTCTGTTCTTTATGGTGTTAGAAGTAATCTGTCGAGGGAGCTTTTATTGGTTTTTACTTTTTATTTGAATTTAAGAGGATTTCTTTAATCGGGCGAGTCTTAGGTTCGATAGAATGTTAAAAAATATCATTGTTATTTATTTTAAATATTTAGGTTTATATGATTAATTAACAAGGTATTTAATATTTAAGGATATTTTAATATAGTTTGTAGAGCTAAATTGAGAGTTTTATTTTTTTAATTATAAATATTGTTAGTTATTAAACGAATTAAATATATATTTTCAAACAATGAACTTATTAGGAATGAATACCACTTTATTTTATACGTACCAATTACTAATATGACTGAACTCAAAACTTAACCATATTTAATATTTAATATAAAAAAATGTAGAAAAATGTCAATGTCAATGTCAAGCTTCTTTCAAATAATACTCGCTAACATTAACAATAACATGAAAACATTGAAGAAAACGTACCTATGAAGGTTACTCTTCTTTTAACTAATTTAAAAACTAGCAAAATCTTTAATAAATAAACTGTATACTTATAACCTTAAATTAAAAAAAAACCAACAACAAAAACATGGCAAAAAGATAACTGCTATTTTTGACTCCAATAAAATATCATTGTACATAAATTGTTTAAATAATAATTCTATATTTAATATAAATTTAAAATATCGATATATTTAATCCAAGTACAACACTAACAAAAGCGAACACGTCATGAAATAAACCAGAATTAAAACTTTTCGATACATTGCTCGTACACAATAAAACCATTCCTTCACTAAATACTGCACATTAAGGTGTCGTTAGTCAAATGACTTGCTGGATCTATTGCTTACTTAAATCAAATATTAATTACATTCAAAACTCAGCTCTATGCCTTAAACATAAGGTTAACAATAGATTAGTTCTGGTTTTCATTTATAACCTTTTGTGTTACAGGGTTGGCAATAAAAAAATTCTATGAATGGGGTTGTCGTGTGACATTGCTGCCCTAGTTAAATAAATTATTTCAGCGATTTTGCGAATTGTTTTATTAATATTTATTTGTCTATATTAGTAAAGTTCAAGTTCATTTTTATATTTAAAAGAAATAGGGAAGATGTTCATAAATATTACAATTCTTGTATAATATTTTAAAAGTTTGCTTTTTTTCAATAAAATCGATACAAGAACTGAGTCTGCATGAGACGGCATTGGGGAAAGCATTTTTTTTTTTGTTGCTAAATAATATATACTATACTTATTACTATTATTTATTATTAGTTTTATTTATTTTTATCCTTATTTCTTATCATTAAAACGATATGAGTTAACATTATCGTAAAAATGTATTAATATTTAGGGAGTCTGTAAAACATCCCCGTTCTCTCATCATTCAAAATAATAGTACGTCATAAGGGACGTTTAACAAATGATACGACTACTATTGTTAAATCTTTTGTTATTTGCCTTTACTCAAAGCTATTAAAACTACTAAATTACTTTGAGCAACTTTAGTTCTTATCCCCCATTTAGTAGATATGATATTTGGTTGTACCAAATACCATTACGTTTTTATGATTCGTAATGTATATGCCTAATAAGTCACATGTGTATAATTATTATAATATTGCTCGGTTTCCAATGAATTGTTTTTGTAACGCTGTTTGTTGCGAATGTGTTATTAATAGTTTACATTTCATACACATATATATCGCAAAGAACTTTACCCATAGACTTCTTAATTTTTAGCATAACCATACCAACCATAGACAAATATAAATATCAGACATGATGAATAAAAGATACAAACAAATGTCATTAACAATAAAACATTTCTAATTTCGAATGGTTTTTTAATCTATACTTAAATTAATGATTTCTACCCTCCCTCACATTTTTTTACTCCTGGCCACAAACAGAAACATATCATTGTTTAAAAAAACTTGACATTGGCGGTCCATGCCACACATAATTGTGTAAGACGTAATACAAAAAAAACTTGACATTGGTTGTATACTGCATGCAATATGAAGGCTCCAAAACAAAAAAATATAAGCACATAGCAAATAAATTTCACATATCACTCCCACTAATATCTCTGATTAATGTCTGCTTCTGTTTCATACAGCATTCATTTATCTGTTTTAGTGCTGTGTAGGACGCGTTTTGTACATTGATAGAGATCAACACGCGGCCATTGTTGCAGTCTGAGGG
This sequence comes from Napeogenes inachia, assembly GCA_959347355.1. NCBI lineage: Eukaryota > Metazoa > Arthropoda > Insecta > Lepidoptera > Nymphalidae > Napeogenes > Napeogenes inachia. The sequence continues at coordinate 14,350,310 of OY365792.1, forward strand.
ACCAGCCACGTGCTCTTCATTATATTCGCGCCAAAATGTTCCAACATCGCTTTGTTACGAGATTAGGCGTGACATAAAATGGGACCTTTATTTTATTGATGATATCGTGAATGCGTTTGTAGAAAATCACACGTTTTTAACTATTTTATTTATACGCATATTAATGTTTTATATCTGAATGTTTGGGTATTGCTATAATTGAAATTGAAATCGCCTGTTTCAGGCTATAACTAGAAATATAATAATCATATCATAGACACAAAGAAAAATTCTAGTACCATGAAAAATATGGAGAAATATCTAGTAATTACAGACTGAAATTCAGATAGATAGATAGATAATAAAAAAGAACAATAATATTTAATAAATATTAATATTTACTTATTAACAGTATTGTTGATAAATATTATTATTATAAAATATGTTCTATAACACTATTCGTGTATATATCACTGTATTGTTTTTTCTTTATTTCACCCCCAGTGGTAATCACCCCAGTACAAAAATATTGTAACACAGACGGCAAGTCCTTTGTACTGGTGGGCGGTACCAACCCATATTTATTATTTTTGTCACCATTGTATGCGAGTGGATTATAGCTGGTATTTAGATGAAATTGGGGATAAGGTCTGCTAATCTCGCTTTTCGTTTCTTTTGTGGTGTTATATCGATTTTTTTGTGAACAGTACGCGGCGTAGGCGCAGCGTGGCGTTTTATGGCATTTATAAACTAATTGATCATTTCATATCTTAAGTATAATTTTATTTTTAACATCTGTTATCATTTGGCGGCATATTTTTCTTATATGTATTACCAGTTATGTAGTAAATTTTAAATCTACAAAAGTACTCCATGGTTTAAATCCAATATTAGTGTTTTACTACACTTTTTGCTTTGCTTTAACCAAAATTAATACCTTATAAATTACAAACAGCTTATATATAAACAACAATCACAGTGTGTGTGTGGTGAGTTAACACATACTTAAGTTAACACAAACTTACAAACTTCAGCGAGTTTCAGTACATTAGCACTACACTATGGTATAGCGGTTAACCCTTGGAATGACGCGTTGGGTCCAAACCACCCTTCTGTATCAGATCAAGAACATCGTTAAGAATACGTTTGCTGGATCTAAGAATGTTTTCGTACATAATTATTATTAAGTCTGTTTCATATGACGGCGAATATAAATATATTTTATATATTTATCACGTAGCTAACTGTTCTGATTTCCAACAATTAAATAATTAACTAATCTTATTATTGTAAGCTAATTTTATAGAAGATATTTTTTCTATGTCCATCACCAGATATGAAAGTAAATCGGCATAGACTTGAGAAAAGGTGACAGTAACTTATTTGACTCGTCTTATATTAATTTAGATTACTATTTGTTTATTATTATATTGTAAAAATAATATGTATAAATTAAATGTATAATATGTATAAATTAAATGTAATACTCATGGTGTGTAATTTTAAATATTGTCAGGATGACTCAAAAACATTTAGTCACAGTATTTGCGCTAAACCTATGTATAGAAAGTATCAAAATTTTGGAATAAGAAAGTAGCCTTTCTATCAATGATATTCCAGAGTTTAAAATAGGATTAAAAAGCAAAGTTGATAGCAAAAAAAAAACATTATTTCGTAGATTGTTTTGAAAAAGACCGCCTATCCGAGGGCAGCATCGCCGGGCGGCGGGGCAGCAATCAATACAGAGCACTCGCTCAGAATACTAAACAGGTGCGGACGAGACGTGCACTATCCGACCTATTACTATAATTATATATTTACAATAATATCCTATGTATAAAAAAAATCCAAATTTGTCTTACTTGAACTATTTTTCAGTGAGAAATCAATCAACTTGATATTGATTTTTTTACTGAAGAATTGATGTGTTTTGTTGTAATACATAAATATTATTGATGTATGTAACGATTTATTAATTCATTAATACTATATACAATAATAATACATAATGAATATATATACCTACGTCCAAAGTTAAGCTCAATAAGTTACAGGTAGATTTTCAGTAAAAGTTACTATCAAAGATGTTTGTGATATCACAAAAGAATATTTTTAATGAAACAATATCTAAAATCATTTAATTTTATCAGCTATTCTACGCAAAGCAGTTATTGCTAACAGGGCAAGGCTAAGCTAAGAATGGAGAGGCTGAAGCGGATATTGAAATGATTATCAGCTGTTTTGATCTCCAATGTCAACAGATAACCCGTTTTCTCCAACACAAACATAGAGGCAAACAATGAAGCACTCATCCCGAGAGCCAATCCAATCATCTCAAACAGTAACTATCTGTGATAACAATACTCGAACAACCCTTGAGAATACGACCAAATCAACTTAACATTTCATTCCGAAAACACCCTTGTTGACTTTTGACGTGCCTACGTTCTGTTATCTAAGTTTACTTAATCAGCAGTGGAACGCAACCGATTCGGCGTGCGGTCTCTAGGGCCCCTTAACCGGTTAACAGGCCCCAAAACGAAGCCCCCCATCCAGGGGTCAGAAGGGGTTTTCCTTCATAATCTCGATGCGAAAGGAAAATATTCCTTATCTTTTTAATTATGACCCAGCGACGGTTACGCTACGTCATCTGTTTTAATTTTCGCCCCGCCCCCTGGGAACCCGATAACAAATATGGTGTTATGAGAACGCTACTATTAATTTTGGTATTTAAGATAGGTGTTCTTATTTATTAGTATTTGTTTTTCTTTATACTAGAACTTTGTTTTTGACTTTATACTAGTAGTGTACATTTTTGGTTTCTCTTACTATTTACCTACATAATATAAAAACATGTATCCGTAAGAAATATAATGCATTATTTAATACAATACTTTTTATCAAAACATAATATTTTTATTAAAAAAAAATATAAAAAAATTGTCGCAAATGTGTGATCAGAGGCGATTCGTACTGCAAGGAAACCCCCAAATCTGGTGTCAAACGACAACCCATCTGTCACTCGCTATAAAAACTTAATAAGCCATCCGTCACCATAAAATAAGCATTAAAAAGCAGTCGGACGCTTTTAAAAATACATCAAGAAATGAAATCGGTAGTTAATTACCAAGAGACTTTGCAGATCGGGTTTCAATGGGGATGTCATTGGGGTGAGTGTGAGTTATCTCGCGAAAGTCGTCATCTCGTCACCCACACCATATCCTTGTGTGTTTTATTGATAAATGTGGTTTGATTCTTATGTATCTGTTTTATTTACTTTTCAGCGTGACGAAGTTATGATAGAAGGTAAAAAAATATAAATACATATATTTAAACCAACATATATAAATATAATTGTTCGATACTTCAAATTCACTCAACGGGTTTGACCCTGATACAAAATCATATATTTCTTAATTTAATTGATTATTCAAAATGGTTATTTATTTAAAATAACACCTACTCATAAAAAACAATATTTTCTTATCAATAGTAAAAAAAAAAAACTTTTATTTACTTCATACATATGAATAAACATTAACAAAATAACAATAAAACAATATAAAAACAAACATTTGAATCAAAATTTAAAATCCTTGACGTAACCCTAAACACTTCAAGTTTGATATGTATGCAAATATGGTATATAGGTACATAGCGACCCCGTTCACGAGTGAATGGTTGACTGACTCCTAACGAATCATTCGGTCCTCCCGAACCACCCGTCTGCTAGATCGCAGGTATTATACGTTCACTATTTACCTACAGCTCTGCAATTTGAAATTTCCGCGTCGGGTCTCAGCGACCAATGAGCGTGCGAGGGTTGAATTTGATTGTTAATTACATCCTTGTCTACGCACTGATGAATTACGTTTTCGGTATTCAGATTTGTTTGTAAATTAAATATGTTTATTATTGATAATTTATATATTTGTATAATTTTTTCAGTGTTAAATGTATAGGTACTGTACTTAACAAGTCTTGAGACTTAAGGATATTAATAATATAGCATATATTATATACATTTCAAATTCTTTGCATTTAATTATACCTCTTATTAAATGCAAATAATTTTACAATAATCTACTGGATACATATTTATTATTTAACTTCCATATATTTTATGTTTTGCAAAAAATTACTTAAAAAAAGTTTAATATTAAATCTTTATAATAAAACTGACATAGCGCAGTATTTTTAGTATAAAATTTATAAGAATTAGTAATTAAAATTCATTATATTACATTATAAGTCATCTTTAATATTTTACAGACGAAGTCGATGATTATGAGTATTTTTTTAATATTTATAAAATACCCAGTTGTTTTATTTGTAGCTTCAGCTGAAAACACCAATAGTTTAAATTGTAAGGACAGATAATTAAAGAATAAATATTTTTGACACTTAGATAACTTGAAAGTACCGTGGACAAGAAAAAACAATATAATTTATCAAATGTATTGTAATATATGTATAAAGTATTTTGTTTATGTAAAAGTGTATTAGAATGTCAAAAATATCAATATCCTACAAATATTATAACGGCGAATCTAAGTTTGTTTGTTACGCTTTCACGCGAAAACTACTCAACCAATTATATGAAACTTTGTACACATACTTTTGGAGGTATTAGAAGTAATAGAGGATACTATTTATTAAAAAAAAATTAGCCCCATGTTAAAAAAAATTGAAAGATAGAAACGTTGTTTGTTAATAAACGCGTGAAAAATTAAAAGATAAAAACATTGTTTGTTAATAAACGCATTCGCGGGTAACAGCTACTATATAATAAAATAGAGCACATATAATATACATTACTATTTCTGAACGTCACAGGAATACTTGTGACGGGAATTGTAGTGCAACTATTGGTAATCGGGCCCCCGAGACATGTCGGCGAAGTTGGTGCTGAAAAGTTTCACTAAAAGGGAAAATGTAGACGATATTGCTGAATATTAATACCGAATTACTAATATATAGGTAATATAATATTCCTTTATAATTTGGCATAATATTGAATATTGTTTATTTATAATATTGTGTCTGTAGATATATAAAAAATAGATTTTAGATTTAATTTTCTTTTAAAAAAATCATCTCCTAATCATGTATAAAAACATATTATAATATAATAATCAAGGTAAGAAAAAATCATACAATCTTGTACACGTTCATCCATATTCTAATGAATCCATAAACTCATTCTAATTAAAGAAATGCTAATAAATATATCCATACAAATTGATTACGTAATTAAAACTCTAAGTAAAGACACCTCCAAACAAACTGAACAAAACCAAAACCACCGAAGCACAAAACAGCAACAAAAATAGAAAGATAATCGAATTATGCATCTCATTATCGCCCATTTTAAATTAAGGGACAGAATCATCCCTCTGCATTCCCAAATAACGCTCCACGACTTCCTTGTTAGCGAACCCGTGTACATGGGACTGAGGGTTCCACTTGGACATGGTTCTAATAACCTATATTATACAACCGAAACTAAACTCTATCATAATCAAGTAAAGTTTAAAATTGATAAAATAATACCTAACGGGAGAACCCAAATACGAATAGTAGGATGATATTGCGGTGAACCAAAATGAAGCCTGTTTTTAGTGAAAGGCGTCAGCTTGTGTGATAGGATTTGTGTATGGAAGTATGAACTAATCTCCCTCCGCGTTTGATAACTCAATAACGTCGCATAATGAGAGGATGGCCTTTGATGCCTCCCTTCAGGGAGGTGTCGAAATCCTAATTGTAGATAAAAAGATAACTTTGACGGGCTCTAGGGATGGGATATTGATTGGACAACGAATAACAAATACGAAACAAAATATTGGGGAAAAAACTAATCAAAAAATTGTAATCAGATCAAATGTTTAATAATAATGTATTTGGGAATACAAAAAGCTTCTATAATTTAACTTTTATGTAAAAACTCGTGTATATCTAATTGTAAATGTCTTAAAAGATACCAAGTATTGGAACAAACAAACTATAAATGATACATTACTCACTCCAAGCCCTAAAGACTGTTATCAAGCATTGAAATCTAAATAAAGTTGTACATTATCTCCACATCTGTACACTGACGCGCGAACAAATTGGAAAATTAAAACTCCCAGGGCAATAGCTTTAAAATCAGCGAGCATTGAACATTTTAATATGTATGGGGACGTGACGACAGGACAACCCTTTGAATATTAAATTGTATGGAAATCTAACAAATCAAAATATAAGAAATAACTTTGATTGATAAAGACAAATATAAAAGACAAATTCTTGCAGCACTTCTTAGCAGCAATCCGAAGCGGCAATAAAACGCAGCCAGTAAAAAAGTGTAACCAATTGCAACTGCTGACTGAAATGACTTATACTTAAGGATTTCAAGAGGACAGACAGACGTCCCTTTTGCTCTAGTATTAAATGTGTATGTAAAAGTATCCAAAGTTTTATCATATATCTTTCTGTATCAAAGTTATGTGTTATGTTTTTTTTATTGGTTCTAAAAAAAAACTTGCTCAATTTACATTTTGCTATTAATAAAGTATTCTATTATTTACCCCGCGACAGTATAAATATCTTCCAATAATCAAGTAAATAATTTATATAGTATTTATTTATATATAACATATCTTGAGATAAGTGACCAATTACTTCTGAATATTAATTCTGTTTCAACTTATCATCGTATTTTGTTCGTATGTCAAATTTACTACATTATATATTTGTTTAATGAATTTTGGCGATTAAATGCTCAGTACATTATTAATCTCAATCAAAATATATAGTTTAGTCATTTTTCAATAGTTCAATAGCTTAACACCATTTATATTGATATTGCATAAAAGTTATTTACTATCAATAAATACTTTAATAAATAGAAATATCCTTACAATAAAAAATAAGATAAATTAACTCAACATCTTAGCTTTTATCGCTAAATAAATTATTATTTAATAACATAAAAAACAATTCAAAACTAATAATAAAACGCAACAACGCTGCAGTTATCAGCATTTTGATTTAGCAGCACATCATCTACAGTATGAACTGAAGAGAAAGTGTACTGAGAGGGTGCATCCGATGAATATGTATGAGGGGGGTGGGGGGCAGGAAATGGGGGGGCAGCGTGTAAATGGAAATTTCAAATAAAAACGCCTCAAATATTAACATGAGCTGGATTCATGTTTTCCGCGTTTTTTGCCGCGTCCGACCCGGGACGTGTGATAACGTACCAGTAATAAAACTGTGGTTAGATTTTTTGGTTCAAAATTACGATTTGTAATTAGTTTTTGTGTTAGATAATTGTTTGTTGTTTGTTTTTTTTATATGTTACCAATTTTTAAGCATTGATTAGGGTTGTCTCTGATTGCTGAGCCCAAGGAGGTCCAATTTCCACACAGGACAATTCATTGTAATCCATACATTGTTGTTTTTAGTATGGGTGTACTTTGTTCGTTATTTTAATGATTGTAAAACCTTCCGCGGTATAGGGAAAATTTATTTAATGCGAAAGTTGTTTTTAATAAGGATATACATTTATATATAATTTGATATTATATTCATATTTTTTTTACATTTTAAGTTTAACAGATAGTTCTTTTATATGAATCCAAACATTCTAGAGAATTGTAATAAGCCTTGATTACAGCTGGTTGCGGCGGAAGTGCGTCATGCGGTTGTGACGTCACGGCGGTCAGAGGAAGCATCCTGGCGCCGGTCCGGAACTAGCTGCTGTGTCCGGCATCTTATCCGAGGTTAATGACCTATGTTTATGATGTAAACTAAAACCATCGAATCGTTTATATTAACCAAGTAATTAATTAAACTTTGACTGAAGGTATATAAATTTCATAATAATGTATTTGAATTTGATAATTCCCATATTAATAAACTCTAAATAAAAAAGGAATAATATATAAAATATCTTTTTAAGACCGACAATAAATCAACATAAAGAAGCCTCTACATTAAAACATTAAGACGTAAAATGAAATGTACATTGACAAAGTTCCTCAACTCGTACCCTCTAACGCGAGATTAAGAATTATTACATCTTATCTGAAACCCTAGTCGACAACTCGACGGCCATTCGCTCCTACGATATCTATGCCGAATTCTACAAACTTTACCTAACACCCTTACTAAACATACGATCGTTATATAATCAAAATAAAACCCTAACATAATAGTGGTAGAGCACATTTCTCATTACAGGAATCAGAGGTTTTCAAGACGTGATTAGCGAAAAGCTGGAAACTGGGAATCATTTGTGAAAGAGACAGGTGACATGATATTATGCAAATGTGTAGGTATGAATGAGACGACATTATTCCCGTCGTTCTGCTTAGGGTCGGATAAAATTTATATTCGGATGAAACGATTTATTACAAAAGCATCGTCGGTACTTGAAATTAATTACGCTAAGTTTTGCTTTAATTTCGCCCCATTGTGAGGTTTTGGGTTGTCGTCAAATAGGATTTTTTTATAGGAAAGAGGGGTTGTTATTTATGGATATTGAAAATATTTATGATTCTAATGTTGATCTACGACTATGTCGTTTGTACGTAATTTCTAAAATGTAGCTATGCATTATTTTATCAACATTGTCCAATATTATTTTAAAACATTAAAAAAAACAGAAAGAAACTGCGACCTATTTGAAACCGTCTACGAATCGGAATTGACTTCCATATCGATTTACTTTTCATTGTATATTTATTTAAAAATGTTTTTAATTATTTAAAACAAACATATAACGAATTATATAAATGTATACTTTGTATACGTGTCTTATCTTCGTGTAACACGCGATGCCGTCAGATAAGTAAATGAGAGATCCCGTGAGATCTTATGTAATGTGGAGGAATATGTTGTAGGTAAAAGAAAATGCTTGACTTTATAACCGACCATATATTTTATTATTTATACAATAATACCTATTCTTCCATCTCCTTTTAATATATATTTACGTTTTTTTGTATATTAACTGGCTTTCCATTTCTATAATTATTATTATGTTGAAAACAAACATGGATTAAGTAGTCAAAGGTTATGTAAACAAAATAGTTCATCCGTTTAGTCTTATATTATTCCAGTAATTTAAAATAAGTACTGATTTTAGATTTTCGTATATTTCCCTTATGAATTGATGATGTCCTATTGAAAACATTGAAACAGTCAACAAAATCTCATCGTAAAAACCTTCAGCTCTCAGCGGACTTCAAACGACTTGCCTAAAATATTCCATTTGACACCCGCCTTTGCTCTTTGATCTTGTCCCAGCGAGTCGAATTGCAGCCAATCACAGCCCGGATCAACTTTGATTGCTTGAGGGACTCTTAATTACCCGATGACCTTCTGGTTCGCAAAGATCGACCCTTGGCACTCCACTAAGAGGCAATTTGCTAGACCCAACATATCGCACGCATTGGAACTATTTGCTTTGCAGGCCCAATAGACGTTTTACGTCACAGCCCTTATTTCTAATACAAGAAAGGAAAGTTAAAACCTTCTACCTACTGCATAAAAAATGTATTTTACAGTAAAAATATTGCTGAATATTTTATAACTTTAATTAACTATAATTTCAATACTCTCTCAACAAAGCTTCAATGTCATAATCCAAATAAAAAACATTATTTATCTGATAGTGTATAAAAAGTTATTTCAATGAAAAATAAAACCCACCTCATTAGGCCTCAAAATAACTAAAGATACATAAATTAAAATGCGATACACTATCAGGTCCTCGTAGACGTGGAGATGGACAGCTGATGTGCAAGATCAATCCCGAACGGCTAGCGAGACTGGTTCGCGTCCACGCTGCACAATACTATCGATTGGCAAAGAAAAACAAACTCTATTTCCCTTTAATAAAGTCGAAATTATAAATTTTAAATATCTGTGGAGACGTATCGTTTATTTTGTGTACGACTCAATAAATTCCTAACCCGGGAGCGAATGTTGGACGCATTAAAAATCTGCAAAAAATCTGCAGACATTGTCTCGCTGCTCGCATTGTTTTTTGTTATATCGACTGTCATACGAAATAACTGGCCATTATATTACTCATTGTCTGTATTTTATTTCAATTTTATCGCATGCTTTTAGACCAATTTAAACTGTTTTAGGTGGTCCATAAAAATACTTTGAATGCGCTTCAAATTAGGAAAAGATATCATTAAGTGGGCTTTAAACTTGTATCTGTATAAGGTTTGTTATGCAAACAGCTAAAAACTAAATAATACTCTATACGCGTGGTTTATTTATTTTAAAGTTATTCAACTGCTGCGTCCCGGAACGATCTAATTAACGAAGTATAATTGGAATTCCCGAGATTAAGGACATCTCGCACTAAAAGCAACTGTGTGTCGCGATGGGGGGCGCCACGTTGGCTGTGATTAACGTTGCGCCCGCGCATGTTTCACTTAATTAGCCTAAAGACACGCCGCGTTCACACTCCAACCCACCTAAAAAGGAGATCTTTGTTAGCCTTAAGTAGACCTCTATGTTTCACGATTGTTCGTTTTGTCTCCAAGATCTTATACAGATTATCCTATTTCGGAATTCTGCATATCTGGAATATATTTCTATCTCTTAGTGCAATTCCAACACGAGGTTAAATTAATGGAATGCCACTAAATGCTATAATATAAATCATTAAGTTTTCGTTGACGGATGATTCGTTAAGTGGATTTATGAGCACGTATCGTTACATATAACACAACGGGAACACGATAAAAACTTGACATGGCATGAGAAACAAAAAGCGGAGTAAATACACAATACCAGACAGTCCTCGGCTGTATTACTTCATTCCGCGCGCAGCTTCGGCAACGCAAGGACAATGTGAACAAAAACGAAACGAACGTTGCAATGCGGCCAACGGTAGCGAAATAATAAGATCGCACAACAAAATAAAGAAATGCTCTCGAAACAAAAGGAAGGCTAGTGAAATAAGGCGAAAAGGTTCAGGAGTGACGCGGTGTGGCCTGCTCATTGTATTTACCAACACGGAATTACAATAAATGGATGCGTTATAAAATCAATACATTTAAATCAATTTGTTCAGATAATACACGTTCCTATCATGATTCGTTCATTAAGCGTATTCATTCACTCTCAATAATGTATTGATTAGATCTTCAATTCAATCAGGTGTGAAGTCGTAAATTATTTAACATTCTATTCCTGTATGGTACTCATCAATACTTTTAATGAGAACTGACTAACTGATTAAGCATATAGGTATCCTAATGTAGATGTAATTGATCTAAGTAACTCTTTACGGCGCCGCCTTTGGCAGAACTGTTGAATGCATTTCAATGAAGTGTGTACGGTATCTGAATACAGTAGTATAGAAGTGGTATCACCATTGACTATGAAATATGGCTTATCTATATGGTGCTGATTTCCATGCAACGTAAATATCATATATTTAAAGTAATATTCATTTGCCGTGTTCGAATTTTGTGGCTCCATGTTTTTAAGGATACTGATAAAAAAATCGTTCGCAATGGGACTGGTCGTGGTACATCATTGTAGCTTCCGATACGTGCTACCATTCGTGCCACATCGCGTTTCACAGCTACCTTATGGTAGCGCAATTAGGGTTATATTTGAATGGCACTCGTTAATTAATGCCAAGGAATCATATAAGTTTCCAACCGGCCATTGATAAATTGACAGCCAACAAAACACACGGCTTATTTATTTTTCTTTTTTTTATACAATTGCTAAGATTCTCTTAAAAGCCAATATTTTAATTAAGAAACGAGTTTTAATTATTTGTATTTTAAGAATTATATTTTTGTATAAGTACCTATTACAATTAAAAAATAAACTTTTGAACACGTAATAAATTATATATTTTTTTCAGTCAGAAAATCACCAAATACATATGTTTGTGTGTGTAATTGCGTGTTTTATTACATCCATACATCAAAGTAAATTTGTATTAAAATAATTATATTATTACTATTGTACGCACATATAATCGCATGTTTTATGGTGTTAAGACAATTATATACTTACATTAAAATGTGGATGTCTAATTAAAACGTGGATTTTTTTTTGTGTCAATTTAACTTAATATTAACCCACACACATAAATTTACTTAAGTTTTTAAAATATAACTTAGAACTCTTCATTTATTAAAGATACCTACACCTCTATATAATAGAGAGTCGTCATGAAACTAACGCCCAAAGTTTATTCTCTACTAGATTCAAGACAAATCAACGTTCAAATTAGTCGACTACTCACACATACATATATTCCATAACCATGCATACATATAGATACATAGATATATAGATATCTTCTCATAACCAAATATGCATCAGAGAAGCTCTACATTACGATCGTCGCCTGAATCAAGACTGTTTGTACTCGGTATACTGTAGTTCCAGATTTATAACGTTCCTATAAAGTTTTGAATTTTTATATATAAGAAAATACATTTCTTTTCCATATAGACTATATAGAAGTTATTTGTTTAAGGTTGTTCACAAAAAAAAACAACATTTAGTTTTAAAATTGTTAAAAATATAATTCGCACCACAAAGTCATCATGATAAAAAAGTGACATAACTATGATTTCTAAACGAATACTAAGTATTGATATGATATCTTTAAAGCATATCTTAATAAAGAAAGTTAAAAACTGTCCCCGGAGGTTGTTTGTTTTATTACGGTTGGAGCGATAGAGACTTCGCGGAAGGCGCCTAATGAAGATCTTAATTGGGTGTGCGCGTGTGTCCGCGCCTTTATCAACGAGCTTGTTGCTTGTATACCAGCTATTGTAGCTACTTCTCACTACTGTGCCCCTGGTAACTCACATGGAGTTTTGGTAAATAGTGGGGTGTTAGCTTTAGGAAATAACTTAATATTATGAACATATATATTATATACATACTTTATCTATTAAGAAATATATAATAATTCTTTATGTAATTTTATCATTCTTATGTGCTTATTCTGTAAATATGTTTAGTTATGTAATTACAGATATATTCATAGAAGGAAAATAACTAAGGTACATGAAAAAAATATAAAAGATATCACATTACAAATGGCAGGGTAATACGTTATAAAATCTAACGGTTCGCTGACACAAGTATGTACCGACCCTCGCACCGGCCACCGCGTAACGATATACGATAAGCAAAAAATAAACAACGAAAAAAATTCGAAAAATTGTACTCACGCGAAACAACCATTACAAAATAACTCCGCCGTGTAGCAAGTGATTCGATTTACTGAACGCAAATAGGAGAAGCGACTGACATAAAATCAATCGGCTGGCACGCGAAGCTTAACACCGAAATAATGTAAATTATGGCTCGTAAAAGTGTCATTTTCGACGATCCCGTGACGTCACGGGCAAGACCGCAACTCTCGCTCATAAAACACATTAAAGTAAAGACAACTTTGTCTTTAAACAAATAAAATTCAGAATAGCAAGTGGAAAACTGATTTTGAGAATCAAAACCACGGGAAAATCGTTTGCGTTGATACTGCCTGCTTTGTTATCTTTGTCATCAGTCAGCATTTGCATGTCTAGCGTATACTACTACTACCGACTGTACAGAACATTACATTATTGAAGTCCTGAAACCGAAGTATAAAGAATTTCATATTTATTTCCAAAACTATTTCAAAATCGCGAACGTCGCGTCTCATCAAAATCTTGTTTAAAATAGGACAAAAGCTGTCAGGGCAGTAAACCTCAAACGTCGCAAGCGCGTGTGTGGGTGCTGTGTACGTACGAGGGTGGTCTGCACACAGAGGCCTGGAGACGATCATTTACATACGGCGGGGTACGGGCCGGGAGCGAGAGGGAGCGTCACCCGAGGGACGGCGCCCTCCCTCGCGCGGGACAGAGACCACTATATTATTATCCTGAACTAAAAAAACGAAAAGTGGGCGGGGGATTACATTATAGTAGCGAAAGTAATCGATATTCTGTTTTAGTACGAGGTTGTTAGACCTGTGCAACTGCAGCCTAAATACGCAATGGTCAGGTCACGATAGCAGGTGACGTGTACTTTAGAGTCTTAAGGGAACCAGATGAAGGGCGACTTCAACGTTTACATTATTTTCTTTTATTACGTACAAGAGTTATCGAGACTTGAAGAGCCTACGGTTCATTTGTAGTCTTTAACATCTGGAACTTTGAAACTCCGAGATGCCTATCTAACAAAACAATGGGGTTTTGTTGAAAACTTGCTACGATTTGTAGAAGAGATTACAAATATTACATTATTTATATAAATACAGCCGCTTTACAATTTTCTTTGACATTAAAGTTTACTTACAGTTTTATTATTTAAGATACCTACTGATTTATTTATTTAAAGAGACTCAAAGGAGCCGAGGTCCCAAATACTGTGGAACATTGACACGAATTGAAAGGACCTCATTCATTATTAATACGAACAACCGTTGGGTCAATGGGGTATCAAAGATGCACCGTTTAGAGCAAATGAGCCGTAGGGCATTTTGCGCATAATTTCACAGCTCGGCCCTACCGACCGCTAAATGGACACCCAAGATAAACGACTTCGATTTTATGTGTCCCTGGTACTTTATAAGTAATTGAAATCAATTGTCAAATAAATAAACTTTAAACCGAAACTAAATAATTCTGGATTCCAAACAAACATAATAAATAAATATAATTATATATTTATCATCTTAGGTAATAACTAAGGTATTGTGTACTTATAATACATAATTTTTAATTATTGAACCATCTTATTATTAAGAATTCAAACTCAATTTATTAAATATTTTCTTTAAAAATATCTTAAATAAGAAACGTTTGTGATTTTGTTTAAGATTTTATTCTAATACAGATATTTTCTTGTACATTTCTTAAAAAGCTCATTTCACGGATTATTAAAAATATAATAAAAAATTGCAAATAAAAAAATACTAAAATAAAGAATTGGTCCGGATATTTTGTCAGAATATTTATGTTAAAATAAAAATATATAAACAATTGTAATACAAAACAATACCCTGTCGCTACATAAAAATGAGATACGTAAATCCGTAGCTACGTGACGTAACGCGGCGTGTCGTAACGTAAAAATAGGGGATATTTATATAGTGATAAAATCCATTTACGAGCTGCGCTACAATGCGGGACGAACAAACTTTATTTCCATAGCTTTCATATCTAGAGGACCAAGGATAGGGATGTACTATCTATCGATGTTTCTTTATCGATTATAAATAACATCGAAAAGTTTATTAAATTAATATTATTGAACAAACATTGCCTATAAGTATAATTGTATCTCGCTACCAAGTAATCTTACAGAGGCTCGAAAATTAAACTAATTGATAATTAATTTATCCTTCATCTTACTTATACTTTATATAAAAAAAATTGTAGTAAAAATAGGTTTACAATTAAAAACTTACCTGAAAATAAGTCTACATCACTAAAAACGAAGCCACCCTTACTTTTTCCTTCAATTTTCCTTTTGCGATCTCCGTTCACTTAATTGACGAAGAATTTTGATTGGTCCGGTACCCGCTATATTTCTATGCATCTGTCGCGACCGTTTTTTTAATTCCCATCTCATTTATTATTCCTCTCTTATTTTAATGACTGGCTTCGTTATTGTTGGTACCAAGTCGATATTCCTAATTGCTGAGTTGAGGACTCTTCAGCACAGTACCTTAGACTACAAATTCTGTTTCGATTTATATTATTACTACTAGAATAAAGTGTTATTTTATTACACCATTTAATAAGTAATACTACAAAAACAAATCAAAAACCATCAATAACCGATACAAATATCGGCGTAAAAAACAATTGCAAGAGTTACATTTCAATCGACGCAGCAATTACTCGTCAAAGGCGGTACAGTTGAATAGTCAATGATAAAACAGTATGGTGGACAGGATTGACAAAACGGCTGCGCGAGCGCCGATTCACTTGTACCACGGAACATCGCCTAACAAATTTCCAGAATGGCTGCCCATTGAAACGTCATGGTGGGTGTATTGTGCGTCTCGAAAGAGTTTCTTAAATCGATACAAAGCATTCCTTTTTAATGAAATCAAACATTTAATTAAAACGTATTTATTCTTAAATTTATATAAATATAGAATGAAAAACCGAGACGGACAACCATACGGTAGCTCCAATTGAGCTCCAATTGAGTTGAGCGACGGCACGGTTGCCCAGAGGTCGCGAGTTCGAATCCCTGCCCGTATCGGTTTATTTTCCATTCTATATTTATATAAATTTAAAATAAGCTTTTCAAATAGTACTTATTCTTTATTCAGTTATTTATACAAATCATTAAAGATTTACTAAACCTTAGATAAGTTTACAAATTGTTAAGATTATGCTATCTTAGCAAGAAGTAGATCATCATTTTATTGTGAAATGTATGTTTATTTTGCTACAAAACCGTTTCTTTTAATTCCATCGTCTGTTTTTCTGTGTTTCTCTGGTGAATGGGTTGCATCGTCCAGCAATGTATATCTGATTATTAGTCATTACCATTCAGATCGCGCTGCCGCCGGCGCCACTGTCTGTCCGTCTGCAACAAGCAAAAACATGGATACTTATTTGAGATTTTGTGACGGTAATGTCTGAGTATTTTGTCTGAATGATCATTGTTTAATTTATTTCTGAAACCAGACTAAATAAACTCTTATAGTTTTTTAGTAATACCATCTATGGGTTCCAAGAATTTGCTAAGAAATTGTCATTATAGTTGTACTAACGACATCTATTGGTTCAAATGGTTTTACATTGTTTGAAGAGATTTTATTATCCTGGTAAGTTAATTGGATGTCTCAAACAAATGGTGTACATCTATCGTTGGAATCGTTTACAAAATATATTTAGAATTCAATTTGTCTTACAAATGAATATTATTTATTGAACAATCATTTTCTAATTTTCATTCAAGTATTATTTTGAATTATTTGCTTCGAATATTCATTCAATTCAGTATATTATATTCATAATAACATATTCGCTTGAGAGTTCCATGTAAAATAAACTCTGAAGATATATAAGAGGTACTAAAACTTATATATAGTACATTTGAGAGCTGAACTAATATTATTGCGAGCGCATCCCAGGTTCATTAACCCCGCCTCCCTTGAGATAAATACCTAGCGACTCCATTATTAAATATCTCTTGACGGTTTTGTTGTGCCATTTTGTTGTTCTAATACTACTATGTTAAAAGTTCTAAAAAGATATCATCATATAACTTCAAGATAAAATCCAAACTAAAAGATATCTTTGCATAATTTCAATAAAAATGTATAGTATCAAAGCTACATATAAATATAATTTCACAAACGCGATCTCTAAAAAACTATGAAAATTTCATGCCACCTAGATTACTTTATTTCACAACGTACTACAAAATGCATCTGTGTTACAGTTCCTACGAGCACGAGTGTTGAGGGAGGTAAGGGAGGTGAGGGAGGGTGCGGGGAGGGAGGAGGCAGCCATACAAAAATATGCAAAACGAGAGCCGGGCCCTTGACACGAGCCTACTTCAAGACTTCATTATCCCAAACAATGCCCGTTAAAAGTTGACACGCACACACACGACTAATTAGAATGTGTGAGTTATCACTACATGGAACGACTGGAAGCTATGGTCTATATTTGGTGATACAATCTTATATTGTAATATTCAATAATATTAAGTGTTTTTCATATTTTAAGCAATATTGAGCACACATGTACACATCCGTGTTGTTCTTCAATAAAGTTGTGTTGAACAATACGTGTGTGTGCGAGGTTCATGTAAAATGCATAAGATAGTGTAGTGACTCTCTGTCTTAGTACGCACAGATGTTTTGGTGAAAGCACATTTTTGCGTGACCTTGTAAAGTTTCCGCTGAAACTTTACAGATACCTATTACACAAGCGAAAATATCTATTACTTATTATTATCATATTCATAAATTTCCAAATAAATCTTTTTTTTAATTAAAGAGAGACTTATGGTCGGTAAGTAGTGGTATGGTCGGTAAGGTAAATTGATTATTTATAAAATAAAATCTAGCAAGTTATTTTAAAACATTATTACACCGCCTAAATTACCTGAAAAACAGTATTTTACATAAAAAAAACAATAAAACCAATGCAATTGTTCCTTATTATATAATTATACAGCAATCAATTAATCTTAATACTTTATTATCCAGAAGACATAAAAATGACAAATGATGAAACGATCAAGAATAATGATTATTTAAAGTGCATTTTACACTACATTACCTACTGTTAAGAACTTGTTTGACTATAGAAACAATATTAACATCTTTGTTAGTATAAAGCTTAAAAACTTTTATTTCTAAATAGGTAAAGATATAAATATATAATACACGTTAGAAAATTTAAAAAATGTTTGCGCATTAAAATAGGATACATTTCAAAAAGCTCATTTGCAACTATTTTTAAATTGTTTCATATTAAATAGATCCCAAGAGCATACAAAAATAAAAAATATAATAATAAAGAAAAAAAAAATTCAAACATTAATGTAAAATACATTTGAAACTTTTTTTAAAATGTTTTCAAATTATATAGATACCAACAGCGTTGGCCTTTAATGTACTAGTTTAGATATATAATCTTTTAATTGTTCAAGAATTTAATTAAACGTCATGATAAGTACTAATTAATACGACAGGGCAAATCAAAAAAATATGCTAAATTACAGACTTATCAGACATTTATATTTGCAACTTTTCCAGACGTAATTAATTTATTGATAACGAACAATGTTGACGTCAAATTATTTTATTTCTTAATTGTTTCAGCAATTATAACACTTAAGTATCATATAAATAAACTATATTATTGTATGTTCTAACTGTTATCAATGTATTATTATACCAATAGTTTACATCAAGGTAAACAGTTGTTAGGTTTTGAAAATGTTTTTATAAGAACATCAATGATAATTCGATTTAAAACTTGTTATAAATATATATTTTTCTTCATTTATCCTACAAATTTTAATTCAACATATAAATTTTCAGTTGCAAAAACTAATTTGTCTAGATTTAAATAGTATATAGATTCTAAAAATAACCTATATAAGAGAGGTAGAAAATTGGCGGCATGTGTGCAAACCTAATAATATCGTAAAATTGAAATTGTTTCATACTAGAAGAACAAAGTATGAAATCACATTCAAATATGTTTCTCATATTTTTTGAATTAGAACACATACATTTTATATAAAACGTACACACACACATGTATGCACACACACATTGCTTAGACCATGTGACAGAAGCATACTTAACTAAGAGGAGTTCTTCTAGACCTGTAAATAGCATGGTTGGCAATTTTACAACCACTTCTATCAATAAAAGTCAAGTAAAGTCAAGTGCTGAGAAATGTTTCACACCATAATAAAATAACTATTATATTTTATTCATAAATAAGTTATTTTAATTACGAGTTATTTAAATGAAGTTAACAATAAAGAATTATCTATTGGTAATGTTTTCACTGTCTGTCTGTCACAATGTCTGTTACGTATGGAATAGTAATGTACCTACTTTCTTTATAAATTTTTGGGGACCTGTGAAGAAGCCACTTAAAAATATCATTAAAGAATTTGAGAATGATTCTTTATCTTGCTTCTGTAAAAAAAAAGACTAGATTTTTTTTAGATATAAGTTCTCGTAATAAATAATTAACATATAGTCTGAAATGGCGATTTATGATAGAAAAATCTTATTTAGCAATTTTTTTTTTCAGGTGCTGTTGAATGAAAGACGTCTGGGTGTATTAGAATATTAAATGTTTGATTAAATATATTTTTATTTGGATTATTTTTATATCAGTATGTATAACATGTTTCGTTGCATTATGATATCTAAATAAAAATACTAAGAAAATTGCAATATGCTAATAAGACAATCTTATTAGAATAGAGTTGTAAATTTTTGCGATACGAAATACAAACTATTCAGTATATCTTAAAACTTATTTAAAACTGATTTAGTGAAGTAATGCCACTAGCAAGACAGCCACGCTAACATCCAATCCGCGGACAGACCTGACATCCTAACATCCAGCCGCGACAACATCCAAGAGTCAAAAAACGCAAGCTTGAGGGCGACGACACAACCGAACCGCGCACGAAATGTATTCAAATATATGCGCGATTAATTCAGGCTGCATAGCCAACGGGACGGTGTTAGTGTGGCGGTCTCACTTTCTACGTGGATCGATGAGGCCGTGACCTTCACAGCCTTATTTGCTGGCTTCTATTTTTTGGGTGTCCAGCCCTGGTGGTGGTGGGGTTCCGTGAGGAATTGTGGTTTTCCAGTCTCGATTTGGTCCTATGCTTAGTTTGTTACGTTATGTATTTTTGACTAATCACTTAGTACCTTACATTTTTGTTTTGTTCTAGAAGATTCTCTCTGTATTTTTGCTAAACTAATCCATTTTCAGATACTTCCCAATTCTAACCCAGGACTATCAACCTATCAGTATTTTCGATAGCTTAGCAAACTACAAAGACATCCAAATCGCATCATCAACATCCCTAACAACCAAAGGTTTCAAAAAGAAAACGCGCCCTTGTAAAATTCCTTTTCAGGTCTCCGAGGAATTCAAGTACACGTACAAGTGAGGACTACAGTATACACCATATACATAAAAACAGATAGTGAACTGGGCGTACGGAGTGTCT
Organism: Napeogenes inachia; assembly: GCA_959347355.1. Classification (NCBI taxonomy): domain Eukaryota; kingdom Metazoa; phylum Arthropoda; class Insecta; order Lepidoptera; family Nymphalidae; genus Napeogenes; species Napeogenes inachia. Next base: position 14,371,016 of record OY365792.1, read on the forward strand.
GCGTGTGTGTGTGTGACGTGACGCTACTCTTATGGGTGTGTGAGTGCGACGTGACGCTACGTGATCGATGTGTGTGTGTATGGAATGCGGTGCACGGGAGGATGTACTGCGCTGCGTGATCCTTGATACTTTGTGACGTCAGCGTGCAATTTATGCAGTTGTTCTTGGTCTTTTAATTAGTGTTTTCGTAAAATGTATTTACACAAACTTTATGTCGTTAGTGACTTAAAGTTTCTAAATAGGATCTCTTTTTAAATAAAATGGCTGACATATCATAATATTTTGTATACAACTTTTATACAATTGTCGATGTTCTGTTTGTGTATAAGGCTAGTATATTATTAAATGTTTCTTTCATTTATTTCGAATATAATAATAACCCCAGAATGTTTTCCATTTCTAAGACAATCGTGATAAATAAATGGGAATAAAAATTTTATTCCGTACATTTGTATTTTTTTATTCCTCCTAGACTTAGAAGATAATACTTGTACGCCAATAATAATGTCAAATGATAAAAATATAATTTTAATTCACTATCACAACAAGCGAAGCGCTGTACACACTCACACATTGTCAATGCTACGTGCCGTCGTCTTGGCAACGAGACGCATGCGTGGCGCCGCCTACCGCCCCCCCTCCCCCTCTGCACTTAGTGCCAAGTACGAAGCAGATCTATTCTATATGATTGGTCATTGAAAGATAGGCTATGGAGCATCGTGGTTTTTTCCTTATGCCAATACGACACCGGTTCCAGCCATTCCTAAATTGAATTATATTTTTAATTGATTGGTAATCGATTAGTACTTGCTCACAGAAATGTGATCTAGACTAAAATAAAAAGGTCAGTTTTTTTAATAATTCTGTATTAGTAATAAACGAGTCAACTCATCGTATCCCATTTTTAGTTAGACAATATAAAAACAAAAACTGTTCCTCAAAGGTAAAATACGATAACAAATTTTCTAAATAAAACATTCTTAATATAACAAAAATCAACTCTACGATTGTTTTTCATTACAATAATACGTCCCCGTAACGAGGACATTTACAAAACACTGCTAAGTACACAATAATGGACTTTTGAACAACATGGAGTAATCTATCTATAATATACCAGGCTCGCATAGCAACATAGGAGTTGCGGGAGTGCGAGTGAGATAGCAGACACGCACACAGACACAAGCGGGAAAACCTCACGCACACTCTGTCTCTACGTCTCTACGCGTGTACACAAACGGAATGTAGGTATTGGTGGAGAAACGTCAGTTGATAACGATTGTAATGTAGGGTATGATTTTATCCGACTATTATATATGTGGAGGGTACCAGTGATTTTACATTTACCGATGCATTTTAAAATTCGGTAGTCTTGATATTTCAGCAATTACATTTATTGATATAACTCTTAATGCTTAAAGAAGAGAATGATCAAAATTATACTTCTACTTTCAATTATCAATATATTAATTTAATTTTCAGCTGTAGAAATCCGAAACAGCTTGGCTTCAATTTCAAAAGCAAATTCAAACCTTTTTGCTAGACTATCTATATTAAATTGGTTTTATTAAAACCTTTAACATAAAACTTTTTACGATTGAAAATAAAAATATAGCTTATGAACTTGAACAAAAATATAGTAAAGGTAACGTCCCATTGAACATTCAATTAGCTTAAGTTCAAAGTAACATTCGAAAACACTGAAAATAAATAAACATGCAAGAGATAAAATTACTCGGTTTTACAATAAGCAACAAAACAAGTCACAAAAAATTAAAATATGCCTTAAATTATACTTCAATACCATGTATCCAGCAGTTCGTTGCAATTTTGCATAACATCACCCGTCGTAGACAAGCGACGACTAAAATAAACACCGAACAAAGTTTTATTAAAACGTCTACGCGTTTCTCTTACGTGGCCGGAGTGAAAACGACCTCTCAACTTTTCAGATCGCAACATTTCAATACACCTAGCGCCATCTCTCATCGAGTAGCGGAACTTCAACACGCATGGTTCGTATCTAGCGAGTTATAAAAACACGTTTATAATTAAATAAAAGTTGCATATAAAAATAAATATTTAATAGAGTATTATGGAGGCATAGTACAGAAAAAAGAAGCTTTATCGTAGGGAAGGAAATGAATTCAAATGACCTTGCTTCATTAATGCCTCGTATAAATAAAACATGAGAAACATTATCATTGTTTGATATTGGTTTGGTTTTTCACAGTACACTACTGATTGTTGTTTGTCTTAACATCTTTCGTTTGCTTTTTTAATGAATTTGATGAAGTTTACACAAAGTACTGGTTTGTTATTATTTGATGGTACTGTTTAAACTTTTAAAATAGTTCATGGGAAATCTAACACAGTCTTGAAGCTAAGAAAACACATACATTTTGTTCTATATATAACTTTGACATGTGATTAGTTATTGAAGGATCAATGAACTTTAATAATACTCACGAGATTTTATTTATCAAAGTAGGTACAATATTGAAATAAGCATCATACTGGCCTAAAATATTAAAAACTTGTTTAAAATCCTTTGAATTAAATTTAAACCTTATTCAGATTTATTATTTGTAAAAGTTAAAAGCCGTCGGAAGAAAAAATCCTTGTCCACTTTCAAACAGAAAAATTACAAGACAATATGGCCGTTTTGAGACAAAAACGTCCCAAAAATCTTAGTAAGTATTATTTTTGTTCATATCCAATAATTTCAAAACAAAGAATTTCCCAGCTAGTACCTGCCTTTTAATTTTCTCTTTCTTTCAAGTCTATACTTAAATACATAGTGTACAGTTAGACCTCACTTAGGCAGATTGTTCCTGTGTGCGTAGACCGTGAAATTAACAAAAATAACACACACAGAGAAACCACATATATATTATAATAATCATGAATCACGAACGCTTAAATATAAAATATATTATATTCCAAGAAGCTTTATCTTATCTTGATAAACTATATATTCTGATCCAACATCGTCTTAGAATAATGTTTAATATTCTACATAAAATTAAATGAGAGAAAATATCATTCTCTTTGTTGCTCGTACATTCATGAAGTAAAATAATGAAATTAAGTATAGAAATTGCAAAAGCAATTAAAGCTTGTGTTCCATGTAGTTATTTTTATTTAAACCAATTTATAATTTACTTTGACATTTTGATTATTATAATTTTTTTTTAAATACTAATAAGAAAATAACCAATAAAATTAGTCTAAACTTAAATTTGTCTCGTAACAAAAAGATTAGCATTTATATTGAACAAGATAATAATAAAAGTAGATTAATTTTAAAACAATATAATATAAAGTACAAAGGAGCAGTTATTTGTTGGTAAGTTGATGCGTGAAATGGAACAGCGGCGCCGGCGCCGGTCTCACGTATGTAGGACATGTATGTACTGACGTTCATGTAAACATACCTTTATATCCTCGTTATTGTCTTATTTATTGTTTATTTACTTACATAACAATATTTTTTACTGTTATTATAAGTTATATAATGGACGTAATTGTTGAATAGTTTTTTATTATTTCTCTTCCGTTTTTCTTCTCGTTTTTCTCTTCTTCTCGTTAAATTTTCTTAAAAGATTTTATCTTTAATAAAATAAGAATATTAATTTAACACCATGCGTCATACAAATAAGTGCTTAATATACAAAACTTAATTTCACTGGCATTAGGTGAAAAACGGTAAGAGGTATATAAAGCAATTACTAAGCTTGTTAGTAAATTATGCGGTTATGGATAATATTAAAAGGAAATAAGAACTATATTCGTGTAGCAAAACTATATGTATTTTTCGGTTATGTAGACGATAAGACTCATTAGTTGGGGTGAGGTTGTTGGGTAATATTTTACACCTATGTTATTTAAAACTTGCGTGTTTTACTTTAGTACAGTTGTAAGGATGAAGATAACATTTAAATCTAAATTTTCTAAGCTTATTAAAGTAGCCACATTTTATTTCTGACTGTAGCTGAAATTTTATTTCGCCACATTTTATTTGTGAATTTAGCACAATATATGTTTATGCAAAGTCCACGATTCAATTACCAAACACAAAATGTACAGATAAGCATCAACTATGCGATTAACGCAACAAATATCTGTAAAGCTCCAGAGATATGAGTGATAGGTATAGCGAAGGTAAATCCCGGTGTTTGGTGAATACAATTAAGCGAGGCCGCAATCCGAATTATAAATTCCATGGGAAAGGCGACAGGTGGCGCCGTAATCGCATGAGCTCGAATCATACCCGACAGACCACCACAGAGTACGAAATATATTTCTTTTATATTTTTTTATTAGGTATATGACACTGTTGAGTGCAAAGAACCGTTTATATAAGTCATTGTTAAAAAAATTATATTACTAAAGATAACTGTTACATAACAACTTTTTCTCGTGACTGTGCCCGCTAAGAAATAATTATAAACTCTAAATAATAAACTAAATAACTATAAACGGTAGTTATAATTGTTCCCATTTTGGCTCCAAATACAATCTTTCTAACCTAACAGCAGAGTCACCTATCGGGTCTAATACACACTTAATGTCTTCCCATTTGTGATTTAAGCAAATACAAGTGTCGTTATACTTTACGGCGACCCATCTGCGAGTTGGTCTGTATCCTCAGTACATAATTGTGGAGTATTTGCCCAGCGCTACGTGAAATAACATAGGTGAGATAAGGCGTCTATTGTTTTTAGTTTGGACAGCTCGGTATAAACTGTTTTATATCGACACCTTCTGGATTGGCTGATGAGGGCTTATATATATATATATATATGATTATATTATATTAACATATACAACTCTATGTTATATTAAAATAGAATTGAATCAACTCAAATAGTATAAGCACTTCACATATTTTAGTCTATCATGGATACAATTTGCCAGGATGTAAGTAAATTAGTTTCTGAATTATGTAATGAATGTAATATCACTTAATTCAATACATTAATAGTTTTGTAACGTGTTAAAACTTCATTCATTATAAGAAGAAGTATCAAAACATAATTGCGATTACAAACTGCTATAAGTAGCAAAACTTAATACGCACGCCATATTATTATACGAAGCGCGGGCGCACCTTCGGCATTGCTCACGTCAATAAAGGGAGGTAACGCGATCGATAATTATCCAACAAATGGAAAATTCTTGAAATACAAGATTATTCAAAGATTTATTAACTTAGTTTTCTAGATGTTTTTTGCAATAATAAATCTAGATTTATTTTTGTAATAGTTTTTTCAGTGACTATAGTTTTTACTCTTTAGCCATATTTATTTTAAAGCTAATGAAATGTAAATATTGGTAAACAAATTATAATAAATGTAACGTGTACACCCACCTTATCAAACGTCAAAACAGTTTACAACGTAGTTAATGATAAGAAAGTAGTGACAGCAGAGAAAACAAAAAGTAATCACTCGATTTTTCGTCTCACTGCTTTAGCAATTCTAACCACTTTTGACGTGTTTACTGTACGAATAAATATGTGGAAAATCAGTACCTGAGACGCAAGCTAATATATGCTGTAACACGTATAAATAGGCAACTGTTTTGTTTGTATATTTTTGCTAGTGATAGGTTGTAGAGTAAGTAGAGTCGACATAGTACGTCACGGTTAACGCGTGGAACATAATAAAGGAAAATTGTTCCTTTAGGAATTAACGATTTGGAATTAATTATCACGTAGTAAACGAATTTTCAGTCATTATTACAACATAATTATTTTCTTATTATTTGAATAACCAAATCAACATTTTACATATGGTTAAAGATAAGTTCAAATTATAAATACTTACAAATTATAAACTGTTGTTAGTTCTTTTATATCATTCTAAAATATTATTTAAAGATTCTAGTTATATAATATTTCTAGTATCACAGAGGTTTAATTGAGATAAATGTAGAGTTGTTTATAGACAGTAAATCATATCAGTTAGCGGTACAGAGTACAGGCTGCACGAATAGACTTGCTAGTTGTATTTATGCGGTAATCAGGCAAGGTCGTTATATAAAAGTTGTTTTCTTCTGTTTATGAATAAATAATTCAACATAACCTGATAACTTATTAAGATATATTTACCTCAAAAATATTTATGTGATGTATTTAATTTTCTTATCTAGCTTTTATGCATGTCTTCGCCCTCGCTATACCGACAGAAATAGTAAAGAAGTAAGATTTCGAATTTCGGTAACAACACATTTCGGTACAGATTTAGTTGTAATGATAATTGATTATTTGTATTCACTTACACCTCACATTAGATTAGTACCTTATAAAGAACAGTTATCAAAATATGTTTATTATTTAACGTATTATCCAAGAGGGTAAAAAAACAAAGCGCAACAGTGCAGTACATTAATGTAAATACATGCTAATATATGTATCTGTGATCAGTACTTCCTTCCGCTAATTATGCGTACGCGCAGCGGTAGCCCTCGCCCTCGACAGTTAGGGGCTCGACCTCACACTACAACAAATAGCCACTAACGTTTTAGATATCTTGTCAAATTACTGGTTGACACACACATTTACAGTTTAATTATTGTATGACGCATACATATACGCATTCTTTATCTACTTAGTAGGTTAGCTAAAAGGCTGACAAATGCATGAAAATATGTGTTTAATTTTAATTTTTGTGCGAAACCTCCTTGAGCTTTCTAGAACAGGCATATAATATTAAGAAATAAAATAGTTTTTAAGTCTACCTACTAATTTTTAGTAGAAAAATAGATTTTTTCTAATTAAAACGAAACTAACACAACCTGAACATCGATAAAATCTTAACAGGACTTGTATGGAAACTTGATTTATTTTAAACCACAATTACCAAAGGGTTATAACTTACCCGTAACCATATGTAATACACCTTCTAAGCCGTTCTCTAAGTGTACCTGACACTTGCTACCGTCCTCTATTAGTATATGTAATAAATCTAGGCGGTCTAACCGGCTGTTACTAAATGCCTAGCCTTGGTGCGAACTTTATTCATTCTTAACACTTAACATATTAACTACTGGATGATTTATTTCACACTTTAAAAGATAATCTTGCAACTATGTACTGAAAATTAATTGCATCTGACACTATATCACATTACGAAGCTTTGGTTCAAATTCTTTGGAGAATCAGTTTGATCAACTTGGACTTTACTCCCAATACTGTAAAAATATTAAGGATAATATTACTAATATTGTTTTCACGTCATAAAAATTTGAAACCGTTTAATGTTTCAATTACTTAACGCGACAGACTAAAATATTCTCAATGCGTTTACAAATAAAAGCTGTATTCGAGTCAATATTTTCTAAGGTTTATAGCTTAGCGTGTACTGTTTCGGCGATAACAAGAAACATGTCACGGCAAATAACAATGCTTCCAAAACTGTTAACAATTACAACATGCACGATCCATCGTATATAGCGTGACTGGGAGAGCAGTATGACTAATATCGTACTTTCTCTTTCTCTCTATTCATTTTACTATTTGCTATAAAATCTGGACACACGGTGGTGATTAGAACCAAGTTCGATAAAAACATAATAAGATTTTTTGTTGCTAGTACTTTACTTATATATTTTGAAGTTGATTTACAAATTCAAGTAACATATTTTACGTATGTGTGTAAAATTACCAGTAATAGTTGGTAACTACTAGTAATAGTCAACCTCCTGCGCCGTCGGCACGCCCTGTTAATATGTAATGAAATTAAGGTACTTTTGATAATTTCTTTGGTTTTATTTTCCATATCCTCTTAAATATATAAAAATATAGATAATATTATATTTATTAGTCTTACCTTCACAATAATCTAGATCTTACATCTGAAAAGATTTCCCACTATCTTGTTACTAGAATAAAAAATATTTTAAATTCTCCTTACATTTTCTTTAAACTAATTATTTGTTCTGACTTTTTAATCTTTACATTACACTCGTATCTTACTACACTACTTTTATCTTACTACATTACACTCACTTTTCTAAAACATGATTATTATTTCTTATAGATATACAACACTTTAAAAAATCATAAAAACCGAATATAACTATCGGTAGTGAGGTCAAATACAAACAATAGGTCATCAGCCAATAAGCTATCAGTTAAATCTGACCCTGGTTCAGTTAAAATATCCATAACCTGAATACGATTTCCCACGAAGAAAAATGTTAGTCGACATACGGACGATACGTTACTCATGAATATTTATAAATGCGACCCTCTAGGTACGTGTAACGAACCAACAGGCAAATGAACGCTGTAACGACAACACTCTATTGATATTATGAACTTATTGTTTTAAATATTACAAGTAGCTGTATCTTAGAAAATACTTCTAAGATCTTTGAGATAATTTGATTTATTCCAAATTATAGTTTAACTAAATATGAAGAAATTGGTAATTTGGTTATGTGTGTGTGTATAAATATACGTATTTTTACAACTAACTAAACAAAATAATCAATAAATTAGTTTAGAACTAAAATATTCTGAGTTATTTAAGGTCAAGGAAATTGATAAACAGTATCCTACATTGATATTAGTATCCTATTTATTGTATATTATTATACTTTATAAATGATATATACATTTATGAAAATAGTTTAGCATTTGATGAAATAATTATGAATATTGAAGTTTTAATCCGATTCTACTTATTTTTCACAATTTTCTAAAAAACGCTTTGAACCTACTTTTATAATTTTCGTAAATATAATAAGTAACGAAGTTTAGCAATAATACTAAAAAAAATATCAAAAATATTTAAATAAGATAATAAAATATTGAGAGTACATATCTTTTTTTAATAAAACCTGTGTATAAATAAATTCATAAATATGTATTTTTGTAAAAAGAATAGGTTTTTCAACCATAAAGACTTATAGAAAAAAGATTATAGAAACAATTTTCCGTCGGTAATGTTTTAAATTTTCGGTAATGTTTTATTGATATGATAAGTAAGTATTACAATTTATAATACGATCTTTTATTTATTATTATTTATATCCATAGCATCTGTTCATATTCTTATCTTTTATAATAAATAATTATATTTAACAAAAAATATATACTTAAAAAAAATCATTAACACGATCAAGAATAGACACCTCTGGCATTAATGTTAAATTTATTATAAAAAAAATATAGTAATAAATATAGTTTAAATATATATACTATTTTTTACTTCCATTTTTAATGTTATTAAAATAAAATGTTCAAAAAATACTAAGTTTCTGTGCTGCAAAGTCTTAAAAACTTTGCAGCAACCAAAATCAAAATAGAAGAGAATTTCTATGTATTATTTATTCATGCACTCAATGAGGAATAAATTTGCGTGAATTAGTGAATAATTTGTAAACTATCACGTAACTATGAAATAACACTGATCTTATACTTATTTGTGTAATTATGATTATTGTAATTACTTTAAGAAAATACATTTAAAATAAAGAAATAAGTTACATATTTTATTTTAGTACAATTCTATAAATAATAATAGTTTAATCAATGAACAATTAAAAAATGAACATTTATTTATTAATTGGTTATTTTCTCTTAATTTAGGTAAGATAATAATATTGAGTATTAATAATTCATAAATACGCATCGTGTAGCGCCATCTGTCAATGGATAGCAGAACTTAATATCATAATTAATCTGAATAATATTTATAAACACATGCATCGTGAACCAATTTATAAATTAATACTTATTTTTCAATAAATAACAACTATCATAATTGGTAATATTTGTAACATGATTTTTTTTTAATGTTTATCAATATAGCATACTAATATATACAAATAAACATTTTGTAGTCATACGAAAGTCCAAATCGTTAAAATAATAAAAAAAAGAATTACAAAATTACAGTATTCATATTATATTATATTACATATATAATAATTAGTAAAAGTAAGTTTATTTATCCTAGAAGTAAAAGGTAAATACTTATTAAAACAACACCCGCATAGTATTTCCCACATAATATCAGTAAAATTATTTTAAATGCATGGAAAAAATATAACAGATAATAAAAAAAAATACAGATAATACACCGTAACGGGTAAACTTAAAAATAATCCTTCCAGCAACCTTCGAACAGTTTTAGCGCCGGAAGGCAGTGCTCATGTTTTGCAGAAAAACGTATTAATTTTAAATACTATCAATTTAATGTAATAATTTTATACAAACTTATTATGTTATAAGATCAAAATGTCACTTTGTACCATCAAATATTATGATTATCAAACAAAAAGTTTAATTAACAACTCTTTTACATTTATGAACAATAAACCCCAATCCCACCAACATGACAAAACAAAACAAATTCGCGTTCTAATTTCAAAATGAGAGGTTCCCGCGGGTACCTTCGACCGTTGAACAAAATAAAACAACGGTTTCAAAGAACGCATGTGTCTAATTTTATTCCCTGCTCACTGGTTATGAAATGAATGCAAATTTATGCGTCGCTTCTGAGTTTATCGGCCATCGATGTGGGACGATATAACATTTTTTCGTTAAAACTCTATTTTAAACTGTGTAAAAAAATAATTACACCTATCATAAGCAAGTTTTGATAAGTGCGTTATTATCTTTTTGTACCATTTTTCTTTAAGCCATCTGTCAAAAAGGTTAAATTGTAATCAAAGTTTACAAAGTAAATATGAAGGTTTCTTTTTTTTTCTATTTTTGTCTAATATTATCAGACGAGCTAAGGTCGAAAACGAAGGTATCTTTAAAAAAACATTTTATATCAAATTTTTATATAAATTTTATAGAAATATATCTATTAGATAAAAATACCTATTCAGTGAATATATATTCGGCACAGACAAAAAATATAATAACAACGATGTTCTGCAAGCTTGCTGATTTAGATATAATCACTCTTGGTCAAAAGAAGATAATATAATATAATAACACGTTTTTGTTTATTCTATTTTTAAATGTTATAAAAAATATGACTTAGTATTTCCCGCTAAAACAATATGAAATAAAAAAAAATACTTAACCTATATAAAGTAACGAGGTCCTAATCTAAGACCATACGTGGTCACTCCACGCCTCGTGAATTTTAAATATTATAAATTGTTTTGACTATTCACCGTTAAATAATCTACGCCATGATGGACTTGAAACTTTAAAACAGTTTTATATATTGTTTGTAATATAACAAAACACACAACACATTTTTTTCTTAACTAACGTCTTGTAATTTTTATTTGTTATGTTAATTATTGCTTATATTGATGCACAAAAAGTTTTATTTAACATTTTATTATTTATATTTTTAAATAAAACTTTTTATATCAAGAAAAGAATAACAACAATAATAAGATAGAAAAATGTATGATACAAATCTTTTTTTTTTATAAAATATATATTAACGTTTAAATACAAAAGTCGTTTTTAACTGTCGGACCATTCAGAACCAATCAAAACTATTTATAAAAATTCATGAATTCTAAACATTGTAAACTTTTTAATAGTGAGTGACTGAAGAAGTTTTTTTTTATATCCAGTATCCAATTTTTATAAAAATAAGTCATACTTAAAAGAGGGAATATAACGACACTCAAACTTTTCAATTTAACGAAGCCCGAATATATTATAAAGACGTCAGAATGAAAATTAATAAATGCAAAAAATTAAAAACAAACCCCAACGAACACACAAACAGAAACTTTTAAAACATTACCTCAATATATTCAAATTTAAAAATACCGAGTTCCGTCAGCGGTCCAATTAAAAAGTTGAAGAGGAAGAAACGATAGGACCCATTATAGAATCTAATTTATATTCAGTTACAAAATAATATAGATATTCAAAATAATGTTTGTTTTATCATCAACAATATATAAGCATCACTTTCCTGTATATTCTTGGTCTGTAGTCTCTTATATCTCATTTCAGGAAATATAAAGTAGAGTTAGAACTGTGACACGACACTACGTCTAAGATGGAGTTTATTATCAGATAATATTCATCTTTACCAGATTAATGTACTAAAAGGGATGAAAGATGGCTTCAGGGTTACTTGAGGAGACTAGTTCAGTTTTTTAATTAAACTACTGCTAGTTTTAAATATCTCACTCTACAAGTATATTATATTTAAGCAAAAAGAATGTCTCCGTAAAGTCCAGAGTATTTTAAGAGTAAAGAATAATCCTCAATGTTATTTCAGATTTGTTTTATCCTAAAAATAATAAATGGTCTCCGTGAAAAAAATACTGCATGTTGAAACTTTATACTTTTTGTTTTCAGAACCGTTGATATAATTTATTAAGACTTCAGAATTAATAAATGTTGGAGAAACATGTATAATGTACAAATTATATATGTACAAATTATACAAAATAATTGTTGTACCTACACGTCTTTAAGTAGATAGGTACATAAAACTAAAAAAAAATGGTACAGTAATAAAAGTCAGATATTAGTTAGGTACATTGGTGAAAAATCATTGTTCTTTAACATATATCTGTAATATAATTCGGATACGGAAAGGATCTGTTTTAAAAACAAACAAAGCAAGGAGTATCCTCAGCAGTTATCAGTTCATCCACTCGTCGAGAGAGGTCGCTAGTAATTACGGACCCCTCGGCAATTAGCATAGCCTTTGATTCCGGCTCAAGTAAGCTTTTTTGCTAAATCTCCTTAATTTCCTTCGTAAATTCGCGAGAGACAAAATTTCCTCGTTGGAAACGTTTCAAAAATCATGAATATGTAGGTAGGTTACTTTATGGAGATGAGACGCAGAGTTTCTTTACACTTTGCACAAGATTATTTATTTTTGTTTGTAGTCCCCCTTATGTTACTTGTGAAAAAAGCGTAGCAAGGATATTTAAAAAAATAATAATAATATCAGGACAAATTACACACATTGATCTAACCCCTAAGTAAGCAAATTATTTGCTTGTGTTAAGGGTTTTAGACAACGATACAAATACATAGAAATACATATATAAATACTGAGAATATATTTAATAAACGACCAAACCCAGAAACACAGACATCTATGCTCATCACATAAATGCCTGTCTCCCGCCGGGAATCGAACCCGAGCCCCATTGCGCCGTGACACGTTAGGCGTCTGCGCTAACCACTCGACCAACGGGGCAAAATACATCATGTTTAGGTATCTGTTTATCTTCTGTGTTCTAAATTTACATTAATAACCAACTGTTATAATCAAATTATTTTACACATTTTATTATGTACATTAAAATATTATTAATAATGTATAGAACAAAATGAACAATTCTTTGAATAATTAAAAAATTGTTATTGATAAATCTAGCGCCAATCAAACATACCTATTATGAAAATATTTTTCTTAAAAATAAATTTGTTAAATCAAACAAAACATAACAAAATATAAAAAAACCTGTATAAATTTTGTTTAATTTTACATTGAAACTGAAAACAAATCTTGTTACAAAAAATATAAAAGTAAAACGGTTACAAACTCGGAATTAAAGCTTTCTGTAACGCGATGCAAATTCAAAGACATTAAAGTAAAGATAAGAAATAGGATTAAAGTATTACCACATCGCAACTTCACAATTAGTTCCGTAGTTACTTATCAGGAATTACTTAATTTAAATAATATAAGCAATAAATTAAATAAAAGCAACAAAAAAATAATATTAGTTCTTCAAATGAAATAGAAATCTAAAAACTGTCAAAATGATATCCGCCATTTTATTTAGATCTAAGTTAGTCGTTACTTTCCTACATCTGCCTAGTTTTACAAAACATAACTGAAAAATATAATACAAATTGTTTATCAATAACCAAAGAACGTATAATATAATAAAAGGCTGGCAATAACAATAAAATATAACTGTGAGGTCGTTTCGAGTCTATAAATTGTATTTATTTTCGGAGCCTGGCCGCTGTCCGGTCAGGGTGCATATGAAGTAGGGAGGGAATAATTTCAGAACAAGATGGATTGGATCCCTTGTAATTTATCACGTATCGACAATTCTTTTTGTTTATTCAATAAAATGTTTTGTTATTTCTTGTTACTTGTGTTTTTGGAATGACTGGTGTAATAGAATGTTGGTGACGTAGGTTTTAGGTACCAATGCTTGTGTTTGAGTTGAGGGGTCACGGGATTCATCCATGGTGAAATATTTGCACATGGAATATGCTATTGGTAACGGTTTGAAACAACATGCTTTGAAAAAACCTTTACAACTTACATAATAAGTACATTTCAAAATAATTTACATACATTTTTAGATATCTAATAAAACTATTTTTCAGTACATAATAAAAACCAGAAACATTATCATTTACTGTTGCAGTCACACACACAGACATATGCAGCAATGACATTAAGTTTTTGCTCTCAACAAATCCATCAAAATTAAAAAAAAACAAAGTTTTAACCTAACATCAACATCATAATAAGTTCACAATTGACGAGGTGTAACTATCGCAATATTGTTTAATAAATATTTACAGCATCCTCTTTGATCAGCGAAGTGAGATCTCCAGACATCCCGGAATAAAGTATTTTAGGATCCCTCTCATACTATACTCTAAAACCTGCATTTATATGAGCAAAATTATATTTATAAAGAGGATGAAAGAACTTTATAAAATGTTAAAATACTTACAATATTCTTTTAAAATATTTTATCTTATACCTATATCTTTAGTGTACTTTGAACAAACAAACAAACATTTATATAATGTTAAGTCAAAACGTGTAAAAATCCATATCCTATTGATGCTTATTTCTTAACAGGTTTTTTAAACAATTTAATTAAAAAGGAACTAAACAAAATACAGAGTTAAACACCATTACCCAACCATTTCCTTTATCAAGTCATTCTTATTCTAATCTGCATTGTTGCCAAATATTCGTAAGAAAACCTCAGTGTTAATTATAGAAGGTCATCAGTATGCATAATGAATGAGGTAAGCTCCATCTAGCGACGTTCAGCGGAACTAAATAATGGTAAAGTAAACTATGTAAGATTGATGGCCGTGCGTTCATGAAAAATGGTGAATGCTTGGAGTATGAATATTTATAATATTAACGGGATGATGTAAATAAAATAATCTGGTTTATTTGATACAAATATATTCTTTGTTCGTTCATTAAAATGTGTTTTTGAGTCTATGTATTGCAAAAAAAAACGTTTATATGACATTTTCCCACTCAATGCTTTCTTGCATAAAGTTAGGAAAGCATGTACTATATACAAAATTGTTAATAAAGATAAACATTTTTCTTATATATATAGACAACCCTAGAAAAAAAATATTATAAATTTAATTTAAAAATTTTACCAAAAAATATATTTTTTTGTATAATAAAAATATTATATAATAATGGAAATAAAACTTCATTATTAAAACAAATGACAAAAGTCTTCAACAAATCCGGTGTTATGTATCATCTTAAGAAATATCTAAAAACAAACAGCTTAGATACTTGCACATTATTCCCCTAATCCCAAGAAACATAATTAAATCACAAATTTATCATAAAGACGACATAACCGCGTCCATTACTCCAAAGCTACAGTATCCCGTAAACTTAGCTAAAAGTACACTAATAATGCATTTCCATAGATCACCTTCAACCTTAACTTATAGTGATAAGCTTTAATTTCGCATGGCAAAAATAAGATAGTAGCATTTTAATTTGGCGAGGGTATACATAAAGGGACTATAACTAACAGACAAGAGATGTCGCTAGTAGTCAATTTATCACCCCATATGACAAGTTGCCCGTCCGAAACAGACGCCAAGATGCTTTTTAGTGCCCACCTACAAGTTTCGAATTAGGGACCGAATATTATTCAGCTACTGTATAACAATTTCTATTTATTTCTATACACTTTAATTTTGATATGCGGTAAAATAAAATACATTCTTTGAACTAAACTTTAAATTTCCTGTTTAAATTAAAGCCATGCGGAAGTTGTTTCAAAGTGACAAAAGCACATTAACATAAACCACTCAGACCTCAGTGGTCACACCGGAAAATTCTGAAAACTACGAACCACATGTTTTCAGCTTCGATTTTTATAAATAATTAAATTAATTTTAATTATTATTTAACACATTACTAATTTATAATTAGTTTTAATATAAAAAAATAAAAATCGTGGCTGTATCCCGTTCTAGGTAAAACTTTTCTTACAAACCAAACTAATAACCTATCTTGATACATATTTTTTGCTATCTCACGAGTTGTCAGTGTCATCAACCAATCTGTGGATTGAGTTTCCATAGCTATTGAAGATTGATTCCAATCGGAATGAAGGTACATCGATTATTACACAGTTTAAACTAATTTAAGATACCAGTTGCGTCTTAAATGTTTTTTCAAAGAATATAATTTATATAGTATTATACCATTAAAAGAAATAAAAAAAAAACAGAGACACTATTACTCTATTTTTTTAAAAGTTTAATTAATTTAGCTATAAAAGGTAAGAAACTCATGATTTTCTTCATGTCAATTACCTACATAAATAAGAACTCTTAAGTAAAGCTTTTTTGTTTAAGCAACGTAAATATAACAGAAATGGAACAAGTCACCTCATCCTGGCCGGAGACTCAATGAGATACGGTGACCTCACGAAAATCGACTCCACCTCCCCCTCCCTTTCCCCCTCAACTCCTCTTACCCCCACATTAATGTAATTGCGTGGCCGCACTTATGTCTGGGTATTAATTAACTTTATCTGCTTCATTTTATTACCCGTACTTGATAAGTGATTGTTTTTGTCTTTGGTCCACAATTGTTTGTATTTATGACTGAATATATTAAAATAAGTATGTGACTAAAAAGATTTTAGTCTTATTTGGACTTTTAAATAACATTATTACAAGTAATTACTATTTATTTGAATTATTTATTTCGTTTGTATCAAAATTCGTGACTTTTTATTTAGTTTTTAATTTATAATCCTTCACTTTACACGATACTGTATTCGATTTGAATTTAATTTTAAAATAATTAACATAAAACAACATTTTTTTATATGCATTATTAATTTAGATAAATAGTACATATTCAAATATAAAATTCATAAACATTGAATACTGGAATGCATAAGATCTCTTTTTTATGACTGTTATAAAAATGACAATAAATTAAAAAATAGAACTCTTTTTTGTTACATTTACAAACATTACACAATAAATTTTGACACACTTGGTAAATATAAGTTAGTATATATAATTAATAGTAATAAACTTTTTTTATTTTATCTATATTAAATAATACGATGTACGGTGAAACATTTATTTATTTATAGAAATAAATTTCTTGAAATAATTTTACGATATTATTTCTTTGTACCTAATACAATCGGAGGTTTCATAAACTTAAAGTATATAAGATTTTATTTGCAGATCCTATATACATACTTACATAGGGGCGGTGCGAGCAACTGCCAACAGTGTTCAGGGCTGTCCAGCTGTTACTTTTGTTTTTTATTACTTCATATGGATATTATTACTTACTGCTAAAGGTTTTCATCTGTATTTATCTTGGATTTCCAGCTTATATACCTATATTAATTTTAAAGGTAAATTATAAAAATTAAGTGTATCATAAGTATAATATATATAAAATATAAAAATTAAGTGTATCATAACATACGTAACCATAAATTCTAAATCATCCTAAACATGCACTTAGATATATTTAAGATAATAACATCTGATTCTCTAAATTCCAAGCCAT
Source organism: Napeogenes inachia (assembly GCA_959347355.1). Lineage (NCBI taxonomy): Eukaryota > Metazoa > Arthropoda > Insecta > Lepidoptera > Nymphalidae > Napeogenes > Napeogenes inachia. The sequence continues at coordinate 14,388,775 of OY365792.1, forward strand.
TTTTATGTTTCAGCATTAAATATGTAAACTAAACTAAAACTTAAAGCAGACATCCCTACATGGTCACCTCCCTCGCAATACACTGTGAAAGAAAGAAAATACAGCACCCTCCCCCTCACCCCCCTGCACCCCCCCAAGAATACTCGAGATCGCGATTGTTCATGTATGAATTCACCACATTAGGAGTCAAGTAGGATAAAAACAGGACGCAACGAAGGCTTTGAAAAATATCCCCGGCATTGAGTGATATTCTTTTGCCTTAAGTGCTCCTTTTTATTTGAACTGCTACCTTGCGAAAATAAAGGGACGTAAAAATAAAGGACACATGTCCGTCAAATGGATAAGGATCGTTTTGAATTCCAGACGTTTTTGGGTTAAGTCTGACTTTTATCAAGATCGGACGAAATTAACCGACTTGTTTTAAACTTCGGTTTCTTCAGCTCTGTATAATATACGAGTTGATGGCAGAATGATTTCGTTTTTATATTACGAGAAACTAAATAGTATTCGGTAGTATTCGTGATATTTAGTCGTTTTATTTTTTTAATGACAGTCTCATAACCAGATTAAAAAATATAGTATTTTTAGATTACATAAATCTTCAAATTTTTAATCATTATTATTAACTTCATATGTATTTTGTTTCAAAATTATTTGTACATTCATAATGTGTGATCCAAATAAAGCTTTTTAATTTGGTTTAATAACTTTTAAAGCACCAATCAAAAACAAATAATTTCAAATATTCCTAAAACCCTTCACCTTCTTATATTAGCATCTTCACAACTCATTCAGATACAATATCCCATAAAGACATAAACCCCATTCAACCCCAATAAAAAGTTATTACATCTTCAGTGTCTAATTAAATTAACTTATATTCACTTCACGTGAGTGTATTATGGTAATTCTCTGTTTTCCCTTTTTTTGCCCAAATTATTGTTTTCCTCCGCTTTTCGTAGATTTGATTAAACCCTCAACGAGTCGACAGACGCTTTATAAACATTAGAATAATATATTGAATATAATAATTGTTTATTAGTTACTTTATTTATTTATTGTATTATTTATTTATGAACCAGATTAAGTTAAAGAAAAAAACAAGACGCAAATACACTGAATGAACTAATCTTTTAAGAGATTTTCACCGATGAGACTGACAAAGATGATTATAATCGACAATAGTTGAACAAATCAAAAGATATAATACATAATCATTGAAAAATATATACAAAAATATACAAATATAATGGTTATAGAAGAACCATAAAGTATATCTAATAAGAAAGATTTCAAGATAAACTACATTAAATATAAAAATCTTGTATTAATGTCTATTACGTTCTTAGTGAGGTGATGTGATACATATAAGTTGTTACATAATTACTAATGTATTACTATATTAATGTAGGAATCCTTTCAGCTCTTAAATGTAGGTTCATCATGAAGCTGGTAGAATTGTTAGTTTATATCTAATTCTGGTTTATTCCAATAATATATTGTTCTCAGATACGATTATGACTGTAACTTAAATAGTCTATAAAATTTAAATGTTTTAATTAAATAATAAATTAAAAGATTATCAACACTTTGAAACATAACTTAACTCATAAAATACCTTTGATATCTCATAAATATTTATTTAATAATTAAAAACAACAATAAGTTGGTATTACTTTTTATTAAAGTATTAAAAGATTCCATAATCTGGTTATTTCTAAACGTTGAATATGGAACTTAATGAAAGAAAAGAAGTGTTAATCTTGAAAGTTGAGGGTTGAGTTTTAATTAATACAATCAAAACAAACAGCGGCTCAGCGGCTTATACAGGATTTGCATTTTCATTTTACACCGAAAATGACAATTTTATACCAATATTTATTATATTTACCACTTATTTATTATTTATTTTACACATTTTTATTTTAAATTTATAATATTTACTTATATTTATATACCTATTTATTACTTATTTATAAGGTATAATGTAATGACGTTCGGTAGCCATTACAAAATATTTGTTAGGTATCTATTTCGTGTGTAACATTGGTGTAAAATAAGATTGGTTCATGGAGGACATTTTAATCATTTAATGTTTAATATTTGATTGATTAGTTATATTTTAAGTATTTTACATTAACTTATTACTCGTATTTTTTTTATATTTTGTTCAGTTCTCTGTAATACAAGCCCTTCTGTAAGGAATGATATTTACAACTTCGTCATTAAATCCGCCACAACTCATTTTAATATTTATATTTTTATTTATTAAATATTTAATCCAAATATTTTGTGGTTTAGAATTGTAATGTTTCTGTCTATTTCTTTTGTATCACTTTATTGATTTATATAACACAATTATTAATTATTTATTTATTATTGTATTTCACAGTATGTATATTACAGAATTCATAAAATACATTGGAAATACAAAATCGGTCGGCGATCTTAAAAACACCGTGTCTATAATTTTATAAAATATGACAAACCAAAAGTTATAAAAATAATACCGAAACTTAGTAACTAAAAGACCCATGAATACCAAATACAGACAGACAGTTAAGCCGTAGATATATAGCCGCGAAACGACTGAAAATTTACATGAAACATTTTAATATCTCACCTGCCCTTTTTCTCACGCAATAAAAGCATCAAAAAGTTGAATTTGAAGCCTTCTAAAGCCCGTTAACGGTTCATACAAAAGTATAGCTTTATGACGGTATCCTAAAATGTATGCTATAAAAGAATGAAGATAAAGATAATGTTCAAACTTGTATCTGTCAGTTCCTTCAATGTGTTTTTTTTTTGACAGTTAATACATATTTACCGATTATATTTGAATTGGTGGTGACTTAAAACTCATGTCCTCACTGCACTTTTTTTTTCATTACACTCATTAATTATTAATAACTAAAAACTTTATTTTAACAACTTGAAAATTGCTTATCTTTATAAATATAAAAAGACATTTGTCATTTACGTAATAAAGTCAATTACATGTCACATTTAAAAACATTAGTTACTAATTTGAAATAAGAACATTATGTCAAGAGTATTTATAAAGATAAGAAGTTATTCGATATTTATGTAATAAAGTCAGATAACGGTAGTTCCTACGTTCAGTAAACGTGAATAGACGTTTAGGTAATAAAGTCAGTTACATATGAATCTGTGACGCATGTGATATTATTTTCACTATTGATAGATTGTAAAAGTCAGATGCTTATCCAGTGGTAGTAAAGAACTCAGTATGTTACACTGGAATATCATTTTTATCTTTCATCAGACGACAAATCCGTGTGAAAAGGGTCGCTGCGTCTCTTCAGTCAATTTATGCACATAGCTTACGTGGAGAGCTCTCCGTCACACCAGACGAGTGTGAAAAATTTCATCTATGAAGGTATATAAAGATCGGTCTAGATTTAGTATTCCTAAAATAAGATTTTAAAATTGACTACTCTAAAAATGAACTTAAGAAAAACTATAATTCTGTTTGAAGTTGTCTATAAAATGTTTATTAATTTGAAGTTTACTAATTTTCCGTGAATTTAGCATTTCGATGCGGGTAACGGTAGCTCATGTGGGAAAGCGACGGGACAGTGTCCCACATTCGAGTCCTGGCCGTATAAATTATTTATTTCATTCTAAATCTATTTAAAGCGGTTTTATATAGTCTTGTTAATTACAAATCAGTTAAAATAATTCGAAGAAGGATTTAATATAATATAGAATAGTTTTCTATAATAACCTCATTGGTTATCAATCAACCCTTTTCTGAACACCGACCCCAAGTAATTGCTACAGCAGAGATGTCAGAGCTCTTGATGGAGTGGCTCTTCAAGAGCATATCTGCATAAAAGCATATTCTATTCTCATCCTATCCATATTACATTAGACACTACTTCACTAGTTGTTATAGAAAAATATAAAAGTAATTCAAATTCTGTTCCTCCGATTTCATTAGTACCACTTAATATTTAGAAATTTTACTTCCATACATAAATAACTATATTTTCAGTTACAAATTGAACAGGATTTCGACTTCCCAATCAGTAACGTAACAAAATCGAAACTCGAAAAACAAATGTTTGCACAAACAATCGCAATTAGATAAAACAAAACGAACAAACCAGCGTCTAGGAAATCGAAACAATATCTCCAGCAACGGATTCGAAGAAGCGTTTTCGCGCTTCGTATTCATGGATATTACTTATGCATGCAGCAGCGAAAATATTACAAGATTTTAATGAAAGAAATATTAATTTTAAGGTAAGTTTTCTTTGCGGTCGGCGAGGGCGAAATTAAGTTTGGTCTGGCATAAATACTTGGGAGTTTCAGACCCCGTTCCAAAATATGCTCCGCTGAATTCCGTCTCGCGTTTGAACCTCGTTAGCTTATAAAAATATTTGTGAACTAAATTTAAGTCGTGCAAAATGGCGGCAAAATGTGACATATTCAAAATTTTGTTACGATTCATAAACGATTTTTGTTACGATTATAAATATTATTGAATTTTAAATGTATATTTGTGATTCTAATGTTAGAGACAATATAGATTGGTTTACCTATATTACTTAATATATATTTACAATGATAAACTAGAGTCTCACGTGTAATATTTGACCCAATATTCAATATTATGTATTAAACGTTAGACACCTCTAGTTATAAATAAGGTGTAATCTAAAAGAAAATAATGTCAACGTTATTCAAATTGGTCGCAGTTGAAGTGGAAAAAATATGAATACGATTTCCGCGTTTACTCGCAAAACTTTCTCGCACCAAATGAAGCATATTTCGAGCCATAACACTCGTATTACTAAAAAAAAACTTTTTAAGGCTTTCCATTGACTAACGATGTAAAGCTGTTTTTTTACTGTTTTTTTGGGAAGTCTTGAGTACCAGACGAAACTAAAAACTCTAGGATTTGATAAATCATTGTTGCGGAAGGTTACACACCGGAATATGATTTAAAGTTAAGTATTGGAAGTGCCTTTTGTAATAGTAAATATGAAGAAAACTATTTTGTTACCGCAATTCGAGCAAGTTTTCTAAATAATTTTTCACATCCGTGAGTCACGAAGAAAGTTAAGGGCAACTCTATAATTTTTAATAATTTACTTTTTATTATTTTTTATATGATACATATATAAAAACGTTTAAGCAGACGTTAATGAACAGGCCACTTTATTCAAAATTCTTCTTAAGAACAGACGGAGGGGACTTACCTAACTTTTATATACATTTGGAAGCTAAATGAAGTGAAACTGTGTTACAGATGCTAAAGATATTTATTTTTATTAAGGACTGCTCTATTAATTTATACATCTATGGAATTAAGTTACATTTTAAAAACAATATTCAAAGAAATTTGGATTATCTCTTTATAGTATCCGAAATTAGAAGTTGAAGACTGCATTTCCTAAAATAAATGCTATCTATCTATTATATATTTTTTTACAATATGGTATAACCTTATATTTTACATACAAATGAACATAACAGTCTAATTTTTGATGTTTCTTAAATTCTTATATGTAAATTTCTTACAAGGGGACGGAGTCTGCTCTCTTTTGAACATAAATTTCCTTGATACAGATAACGTAAGACTCGTTAGTACTTTAAGATCATTAGCTTTTCAGACTTTTTGGGTCTTTTAAGCGTTGTATTTATTATATTAATATTTAATATACGCGGGAATATTATTTTAATTATCACGAGTAGTTTTTACAACCTCTTTTGAGTGACAATATTATAATTATTATAAAAAAGGTAAACAAAAATGTCATGTTCGCGTCGCATAAATTAACAAGATGGTGGTTTGATGGACAGATAATTAATAAAAACAAAATGACTGCGCCGTATAATGGATACATCTGGTTATATTTCTTTTCTTTTTTCAAATATGATTTACAGATATCTAGACCTCCGAATAAAAACACAGAATCAAAAATTCAAAACACCTACAAAAACGAAACTTCACTTAAATATAAAATGATAATATGGAATATTAAATATTCGAATACTGAATATTATTTTAAAAATGGAATTTAAATAAAACATGAACACGTGACATTGACAAACCATACAGCGATTGATTGAAATGATCACATACAATACACAGACCAGCGCCGAGTCGCGGACGGAGCGGACGAATTCATTTAAATAATTTTAGACTATTTTCCTCTGAAAACCATTTCCATACCGTTTTAATTTTGTTTTCGGTAAATGGAAAAATGTGGGAAGGTTTTATAAGATTTATATAAACATTTATAAGAGAATGGAAATGCAAAATGTTTAAATGTTAAATCTGGCTATGATATAAGCTAGCAAATTATCTAAGAAGTAAAACATTTTTTTTAATATAGGTACTTTTGTTTATTTTAAAAGATGAACTTCTAGGCATTAAAAAAACTTTTACCAACATGTAGATTTATTTTATGTTTGTTGGTGGCTTAAAAAAACATTGTTCTTTTTCAACAGCTCTGTTATTAATACGTTCAGGATTTTGCTGAGATTTTCACTCATACTATTTATTTATTTATTGATATATAAATTAATTTGAGTATACCAAGAATTATACACGGAAAAACAGTGTACAAAGGCTTAAATATCCTTAAGAGACTCTACCAGTTACCATGACGACAAAGAGTGTTTATTAAATAAGTAACAATCATGAAAAAAAAAAACAAAACAAAATGCGTTATTTGTCTTTCGTTCAAAAATTGAATTATTTTTCCAGCATAATATACACTAAGTATAGGTATAATTATATGATATTCTAAGATACCTTTATTATTCTGTATCGTGTAATATTCTGGAAGGTGGTTCCGCTTAATTGAGCAACAATATTTTCCTCAAACATCCATCATCCGGCGATAAACAGGGCAGAATCTGGCCGTATCTGTAGGTAAGTTACTATATTATGATTGATGGTGGGCGGATATTATCAGATACATAACAATAAAATCTATATGCGTTTTTAATTACAATTATTGCGTACTTTTATTATATTATATATATTCAAATATAATTGGCAATTATACAATTGACGTTTGATTATCAACCAACCACACAGCAGTCGCCAGCTTACCACCAATCCCATTGGAATAAAATCAATTCCGTCCGACAATTCAATTTGCAGAGTTTTATCTTAATCAGAGACAAAGTAAAAACGTCTGCAAGACAAACACTGGGGGGCTGTTAACCCCCCTCGCATCCAAACCCCCCTCGCATACATTAGAGGCTATTTGTTTTGAAACATTAACATTTTTATGACTAGAGGAATCACTTGCTCTAATGACGCCGTTCAACTCCCAAATATATAAACGTTGTATTTTTGACAATCATCTAGAATGTTCCGTTAGAATTACAACGAATATTTGAACTTGTTTTTTTGGATTCTCACATGTTGGTATTTTTCAAGTGCAAGCAAGAACCAAACATAAAAACTTTATTAATTGTGTATTTTAATAGCATTCTGGATGTAATTAAAAATAATATTTTCGACAATTTAATTACATATAACTTTTTTCGCTTTGTTTTTTATGTTTCTAAAAGATTAAGTATTTTCCTACGCAACAGTTTAATGGAGTTTTTTTCTTAAGAATTTGTACAAAAAAAAAAAACTTAAGTATAATACTATATATTTACATAACTTAGTTATAATATAAAGTAATAAGTACATTATAACAGTATCATAACGTATAAGGCACAAAGGACACCTATGAGAACAAAGCTTTCAAAATGTCCGCAAAATTGAGTTTTGAAAGCATTTAAGTCCCAAAAATCACGTTACAAAGTTAGGAGCAGCTTTTCTATCTTCGCATATATTACGCGGCAGAGGTGAGCGGACTAAAACAAAATCATTATTCAAATCCCCTGAATAATGTTTTCAGGAATCGAGACTGAGTTTCCAGTCGTTTTTGAATTTTAATATGGACTGTAACAAGTTTTGAGTCGTCAAAGGAAATCGGAGCGACGAGGTGTCCGATGACTAACGAGTCATTTTGACTTATTGGATAATATATATATATATATCTTTACTTATAATATTATTATATATAATTTTGTACTTCATAGCTATGTTTAAAAAAATATTTGATTTGTTTAATTGTGTTCTGCATTGCAATGTAAATCTTGTATAAATATTTTCCAAGTCAAATATATTTTAAATTTTCGTCTTGGTTATCTAATTTCAATGGAATATCCCTATTAATATATTTGCTCTCGAAAAGTCCTTTTTACTCTTGTGCACAGGGTGTCCCGATCAAAGGCATGTGATCAAAGGACGACCAGTGACCGACGGTAATTAGCCACCTTCAGACACCCCCACCAACTTCAACTACGAAAAACTGAAACAACCGAGATAGGTGTGACTCAACTTTAATTAAACTTGTTATAAAATACGTTGAGGGACATGGCATTTGTGTATACTGATTTTAAGTAAATGTGTCTGGCTCTATAGAAAAAAATATGTACATACAGTACATTTAGTTCAACAAATTATTCTGTCTGGTCGTCAGTTAGGTTTAGTTATCTACTACTACTACTAGTATGGTTTTGAATAAATAAAATTTAATAAATTTACTAATGATTTTTTTATCAAATATACTGTTGAGTGAAAAATCTAAATAAGTATTTTCTTAAATCTAACCTAACTGACGACCAGACAGAAAATTCAGATACCAATATATCTATTTTCCAATTCTATCCCTTTGTCGATAATATGTTGCAACGTTTTTAGTGATCTCTTTATTCAATCTAATTAGAAGAATCAGGATTGGATTTATATAACCGCTTATTAGTTAAGAAAAACAACATCCTCTACTAAACGACGTAGTTTATTTCCTCTCAACTTTTAAAAGGAAAGAACGTGATGTATCAAAGATTACATATAAAGCCGGCGTCATTACAGAATAAATGTTATAAAAAACTTGATCCCAGCGATGACGGACCGACCACCCGCCGCCGCGCTGGCTTCGTCGATGCTCGGTCACTCGGTCATTACTGCCCTCGATCTATGAAATATTTATGACAACTCCCATAATAACGCCGGCGACGATATCATTATACTTGGTGATGGGGGTGACGGGCGGGGTGGAATATCTGAACGCTCCTTACCATTGCAAACTCGCAATCGCGAACGCTTCAGGACCCACGCTCTAGTAACTTCTAAACAACCTCAGGTAAACCTTCGAGCAAAGAAAGCGTTACGATTATAATTTTAAAGTTGTTACAGTGGGTCAGACGCTGTCTGCGCAGACGCGGTGCCAGGACCGTCCATATTAACTTGTTAATTAGGTCCATAATACGACTTGCAGATGAGCTGAGTTGTGAAGTTGAATACATAAAAAGCCCTTTTTCAGCGATCGCATGCATTGTGGCCGGTCTGCTCCGGCAGTCCGACGGCGTGCCCAGGTCGGGAGGCGAGCCTATACCGTTCCCACCAGCCACCAGAAGTTTGCCTGTTCATAAATAAACGCGAACGGTATTCAACAGCCCTTGGTGCTGTATGCATAACGAATTTGAAGGAGGCAAACTTGGAGGCTCTGCTGACTGGGATGGAGTATAAAATTCAGTAACAACATGGTAGAGCTTTTCATTCGACGTTTCGCTGTCGTTGAAGACATAGCTCCGTTATGCTAATTAGTAATTAAGTGAGCCTAATTAATTAATTAGATGCGTTATAACTATTTGAATATTTACCGGTTTAAGGACATACGACGGTAGTTAATGGCGAGTGCAGATTGACATGTTTTGTAACGGCTAATTAGTTATGCAAATAGTTTGAAAACAGTGTTTTTTATTGTTATTATTACTTAAAGTGTTGTGAAGTGATGAAGTTGGATGATTGTCGCAAGATGGAGTTGCACGGCGGCCATCTTGAGGTCCTGTCAAAACGTGTGAGTACAAGAGACCGCTAGGTGGCGTACGTGTCGCGGATAAACGACAATAACATGGCGGATTGGACTCACTTGTATTGTATATTTTTACATGCATTTCCATAGATATATTCAGGGTTCTATACCACGATATACTTACTTGTTTACTTTTAGGGATATTAAATGGTGGCGCCCGTTTTATTAGTATTTATAACAACGGTTTTTTTTACGGAAACATTTTGTGAAGTAAATGATATTTTTTCGGTTATTTGATTCCTGTTTAAGGTTTGTCTTCATGCTTTAGCATGGTGGTACTTTCTCATACTTAATATATATTGTAAATGTATAATTCAATTATGTACTTCTATTCAAAAACATATATGAAACAATTTTTTTTTACGAATGTTTGTCCTTATCTAACAAAACCGACATTATAATACAAAATACATAACTGACGTATTGTATTCAAAAATCTGAATATAACGAAATATAAATCGAAATAAACATGAAGCTTCGCGGACGAGAGCTCTCTTCGATGACACATCATTTTCTGCATCGTCACCTTCTGGCACGAATTTGCGTATGACAGACAACCAGACCTATCACCTTTAACACCTAGGACATTAGGACGATTTTCGCATTATTTATATTATAAACTTTTCCTTACTTTCAATTCCATATATCAAGGTATTAAGGATATTAAATCAGCTGTCGTTTTCGGCGCACTCCAAGTTGTTGTGTGAGGTCGTGACGTTTCGTTGGAATTCTTTGAATTGAGATTATTATAAAAATGTCAGGTATAACTAAAGGATTATGTTATAAACATAATTAATTATTATTAATAATATTATTTTTAATATTCATCAATCCATCATGTGGTGTCAATAATATTTTAATAATGTGATTTTGTTATTTGAATAATATGACTATAAGGTTCTGTCAAGTTCAAAGACAAAATGTATTTATTTTATGTTGATTAAATTGACTCGACTATTTTTTTTCCACACAAAGGGAGTTAAGCCCCATTAAAAGTGATTATAGAAAATTTTAATTCTAGCAGTGGCTATTTATAATATAGATATTACCTAAGTAGATTTTTTCGCTTCTTTTTACTATTGCGGTAATATGTCTAGCATACAAATATTTCTAACAAGCTACAGATATGTGGGTACTAAGAAATAAAACAATCTATCTTAGACAATATCATTATTAACTTTCTAAAATCCGGAGACTTCGTGATCTTTGACAAATCTCTTAAAGTATAAAACTATTTACATGACTTATATGATTACTAAGAAGAATAGTGAGATATTTATAGGAAAAACGTACAATAGGTTATATTAATAAAAGTAATAAAAACATTTAATGTCTGTTTTATGAGGAAAATATGTAAATGTATTACATAAAAGCAATAAAATACTTGTAAAAATATAATAAATTCACGTCATATCTGATTCTAGAAAAAACACAGACAACAATGAATCAATAACGATTAATCATATTAGTTCACACGATTTAAAAACTATAAAAAATAGGCTTGTCTGAACTTCTTGATGCATAAATTATTAATGACGCCTGAATATTTTAGTCTCCAAACCTTTAAGTTACAATCGGTATGAATCATATTTTTGATACTGAACTTTAAAGGAGTCATTAGATTCAGTTTGAATCAAGCTACCAAGATTTAATACCACATTGAGAATATATTAATTTATATTTGTCTACAATGGAAGTATTACCGATCCGTTGGTCGAGTGGTTAGCAAAGATGCCTAATCTATAGCAGCGCAATGGGGCCCGGGTTCGATTCCGACAAGGACAGGCATGTATGTGATGATCATAGATGTCTGTATTTCTGGGTTTCACCGAAGTTTCGCAGTACAATATGTATTTCTATGTATTAAGAGTATTCAATTCTCTGAACACAAACAAACAAGTTGCTTACTTAGGGATTGGATCAATTTGTGTAATTTGTCTAGTGATATTATTACTTCATTTATAATATTGTTTTTTATTATTACAATAATGTCGAATGATTTACAAAAAATGTATTTATAAGGTCATTTCGCATCTACCTCCAACTGTACATACAATTTTGAATTTCGAAGTAGGAAATTCAGGATAGGTACATAGACAACACTCAACTTTGTATCGAGGTCTTACATTGTTTATTGCTTAGGTATTAGGAATACAATAAATTTATAACTAGAGAATGTGCGAATGACGCAACGTGATGCAATAAAACCTCTATCTAATATTAAAATGTAATAATACTGGGTAATGTAGGTAACAGTGTCAGTGATATATTAATTTTTTTTTATACTTCACTGGTATGTGGTCAAATTAAGAACCAAAAAAGCCATTGAAAGATCATTCTTGATTGTATATCTGTCGTAAGAATTTATACTTACCTATAATTGGATTCTTTATTTTAACTGGAGAGTTAGTCTAAGATTCTTGTTCTAACAGATATAAAGTTTTGTTGCTTTTTATGTTATAAATATAATTATTTTTGTAATACTTAATATGTAAATTTATATAAATATAGAATGAAAAATAAACCGATACGGGCCGAAATTCGAACCCGCGTCCTCTAGGCAACCGTCCCGTCGCTCCACCAATTGAGTTACCGTATCGTTAATTCAATCAATTGGTAGAACATATCGCTTTATTTTTTGTTCTATATTTATAGAAATTTAGATAAGCTTAACATGTCTGTACATGTTTATAGATATTTTCAAATACTTACTATGTAGTAGATATATAATTTATTTTATTATTGTTATAAGAGCATGAATTTATTATAGGTACATACATATATGTATAATTACTTAATAATAATTACTCACACTTATTGATTCACAAACTTTTTATGTATTATCTAATTGTATGAGCATTATAATTGTATTCTAATTACTTGATTATTTATACTGCATTTTAAAATAGAGAATTGAACTATAGACTGTTTGAAAAAACATGATAATTGTATAATGATATTTATGTCGTATTAATATTTCGTAATGTAAAACTTTATATAAGTATGTTTTTGTAGTAAACATATAATTGCCTAATTTATCCAAGTTTGTTGATAGTTCTCGAGATTTCGCATTGACAGAACGTATAATAAACGAAAACAAACTTACAAGCAGAACTATCAGTTAGTTTTGAGTATAGTGATGGGCATTGACCCAGCCGGTCACGGATCTATGGGGGATAATGTGCAGTTGTAGGCGCCTAGAGCGATGATACGCGAACAGATCCCACGGACTAACATATATATAGGAGGTTTATATTTTTATTCAGGTCCTTTTTATTACTGTTATTCAATCTATATTGTCACACGCTAACTGTTTGGGATATGGGTATCCTTATCCTAAATAAAAAAAAGATTATTTCATATCACATTTATACTTTTATTTTGTCAAAAGATAATGAATTGAATAATCAATTTTTTTTTAATCAATATTTATATTGATTCAAAGGATGAAAAACGTAAGATTCCTTCTTACTTTCTGTATCTTTTAAAATAGAAGTTTTTCCTCCTTACTTTCCTTATATTTTAAAACTGAAGTTTTTCTTCCTAGTTTAGCTACAATAATAATCACCCTGTATAAGCAAATAGTAAATCACGTACATTGTAGCCACTGTTTACTTAACCGAGTTCAAATCACGATGAGGAGATGAACCAACGACGGTATCTGTTATCTCACGGGATCTAATCTCTTCTATCTTTTGATAACTCTTCAATGATTATAAGGTATCTTAGTAATATAATTGGTATTAAACTTACAATGTGTGGTATATTCTAGAAAAATCTAATAATAAAAATTCCTAGTTGCTATTTTTGATAATAGTTTTATTTATTGTATGTTTCTTAAAGACTATTACTAGACTAGATTTAAACAAATCTTTTTCAATCTATTTTGTAAGAAAGGATTCTTAACAAACGAAACAGAGTTTTTTTACTTTGTAACATTTTTAAAAATACAGAAGTTATACTATTTTTAACTAATTAAGCATGTAATAAGATTTACCTTAAATTAAATATCGATTCAAAACTATTTTAAATTACTAGCTATAAATAATATTCGTTTTAAAAAGTAGATAACCTGGTAATAATCTTGAAAAACAAAGAAAATATTCTTAATAGTAATTGGGTAGTAATTCCATTTTACGTATTTTGTTTCAAGATACGTTTCATCCATTGACCTAATTAGTTTCTTTTCAATGCCACGCAAAAATTAATACACCGAATTTGATAAATTTTAAAGATCAGATTGTCTGAGTAAAGAGGTACTTTATAGGTAACAACAAAATTTTCTATAAAAGGCTACTATTTTAATAATCTCTATGGTCAATATCATTTTTACTCAAAATTTCGTCACGATTACCCACCGGTCAGGAAGGTTATCCGAGGTTATGTTGGACTACCCAGCAGCATTTATAAAGCCACCATCTGGCCACAGGATCGCTTTTGCACTAACCTACCACTTATTTAGTTCAAATCTATTTATTTTTCCTTTTATAATATTATAATTCATACACAAAACTTTCACATATATCTTCTCGTTTAAATTAAAGTAAATATCAAGTAATAGTTATATTTAAAGTATTTATAGAATGATATAAAAATAATAAATGTAACAATTGTTAGTAAGATAAAATGCAAAATAGAGAGTAGATAAAAGATTCGACTTCATAAATCTTAGAGCGACATTACATTTTGTACTTTTTAAGCAGCTAACCGCATTTTTATTCAAAGTAACCACTTAGTAAATAAAATATATCCCTATCTAAAACAATAAACATCCTGTGGGTGGGATCCTTTCCCTTGTTTTTTGTGTTTTTTCAAAACTCGTGAAGCGACAGATGCGGCTACCGGGTGTGTTTACTGAAATACACCGCCGGCTAAATTAATTATACATTTTAAAATAATAATAAAATTAATTATGTTATTATTTTTTTATGGTTTCATGATATATATTTCTAAAATATGAATAGTTAGTGTTATTATAACAGATTTTCATTTTTATATATTTTGTTAAATTCTTGTTTTTTTGTCTTGAATTACATTTTTCGCATTTACTTAATGCATAGCAATTTCATAACAGTAACGATAATTTTATTATAGCATCAATAACTACTTTTAATCATATACATTGCTAATAAGACGTCAAACAAATTAGTTATTTTTAATGGTACCAACTATCGAATCATCAATATAACCATATTTTAAAATAAATATATGTACAATTTATGTACCTACTTCTTTATTAATAATCACTTATGATTTCTTTAAAAAATTAAAAAATTGGTTCAAAAATGTGAACTTTCTAGTAACTTTAAAAAATATTCTATTTTAAATTATTAAAATGGTGTATCCCTTTAATGCCCGTCGGTGTATGTTGTTTCGGACGCTACGGAAATTGCTGAGTTGCTGAAGCATTAGCATTTGTTTGGTGTTTGTTTGTTTTGTGCTTTTATGAAACTAGGAAGCAGGTGAACTGACAGAAAATCATGTTATATTCTAGATTTGCTGACAATGAATTTTAACATGACTCTGGATTTCAAGTTAATATATAGGTACATACCAATTATTTTTTTTTCTAAACATGTTAACGAAGTTTTGAATAATAGTTGTGTGGTTTTTTATTGTTGTTTCAATTTAAATTATGTTGAATAATATAAGCATAATAATTGTGTGTAAATAACATCTAAAATTTGTAAATGTGTTGATTGTTCACCGAAATGATAAGGCAACAGATTTTAAAGAAAACCTTTATGAAAATAACATACCCTTTACAATATTTAACTTGCAAGTAAATTTTTTGGTTAGGTTAATCTCTAAAACCACATCTATAAATTTATATTGTTAAATTATATATAATAAGTTTATAGGGTATACAGAATAAAATCTGCAAAAGCAATGATTTTCATTTATTTATTCTGTTCTGTTCGATATATTTGTTCACGCTTCACTGAGAAATAAAAGACGTATTCTGATTATATTGAATATGTTGATAGGTTATTGACACTAACACTATATGTATACAATAATGTATAAAGTTTACGGATTGTTATCATTCCGTAAAGTCCGTAAAGCCTAAACATAATAATTGGTATAAGATATAATTACAATATAAATAAACACATTTATTTACATAGATTTAAATACGACGTGAATGAACTAAATATATGTTTATATTATAGGTATATGTATATAAAAATCTTATTCATATATTAAATTTAGTTCATAATAAAAGGTTATTATAGCTTAGCTTTTAACATTCTTATTAGGTCAGTGTTATAATGTATTTATTTTAGCTATTAGGATATTATTTTCTTACACTTAAGATTTAGTTTCGTTTTATTTAACCTTTTAAATAATGACGTCATAGTTTAGCTTTACTACCAAATTGACACAAGAAAAAGAGGTCATAGTCTATGTGTTTTTTTATTTCAAATTCCTAACTGTATTTAATTACACGTAATAATAATATGACAGATTCCAGTTCAATAAATTTCAAATGTAGTATAATAATATTTTGTTTGTAGATATTTATTTTTATATTTTATCGCTTATAAATATACAATCGCTGTACTCTTATAAATATCGTGAGATATACCAAACGTTTTAGATCAATATTTAATATTGAGTACATATTTTATTATGAAACACTTACTGTAAATATTTTCCTCGAATAGATATCCCCAGTGTTTGAGTTCAACAGTTTAATTAGTGTAATAGGTACCTATGGTATTTCTGAAGTAGTGAGAGCTATTTGAGAGTGAAAAAACCATGGCCGAAACATCATTAACCCAAAAAAAAAATGGAATTAAGTTATTTAATTAAGGAATTTGTTTTTGTTTGTTATGTTTAATTAACAATTACATAAATTAATTGAGTTTTTAACTTTTGTTATTTTTTTTTATATTACCTATATATTTGTAATTTGTTTTCATTTAGGAATGACCCATTTTAGATAATTTGTTATTATTTCTTATAAATGGTTAGATTTTTATTAATTTCTCACAAGTATCCAAGTTCATAATTATATATAATATGAGGGTATTTTATAAAATACGCAGAGCAATCTATAATATACCAGAATACATTGAATTATTGTATTCATTATTCTTGTCTTATGATATGATAATAATATAATGATATAATAATTTAATGATATAATAATATAATGATAATAATATAATAATATTATATACTAATGATATCTTAATAACGATCAAATACACGAAATTGTTTTACAAAAACGTTAAAACTGTATGTAAAAGTACGATTTAAGTGTTTTTTTTTTATTTATTTGAAATGTTAATAATTAACTCTTTGTTAGTTTTTATAGAAGATATTAGGCATATGTAGTCTTGATTTTAATAAAGATAGTCTGAAATAAATATAACCATTATTTGATTTGGATATAAACTCAAGCTCATAAGACGATTATATATGGAATGCTAAATTCATCCAAACGGTTGGTGACATACTTGTTCAACTGACAAAGCGACAGGACACAGGTTCGAATTCTTTCCATTTTATAATTTTGAATAGAATTACTACCATGTCTATCCTATTCCAAATCTATTAATATAAAATATTTATAATAATTGGATTTAAATCACACACTTATTTTCATAGTATATTCATGAATTTGGAGAATACATAACATTTTCAACAAAAAGATTACATTAATTTCTAAACTGAGATACTTCAAGAAAATTGAGGCACGCCCACCGCCCACAAGCCACGCCCACTGGGAGATTTTCAGTTACATAATTTTTCAGGGAGGAAGGTGGTGTCTTAGTGCCAGGGATTATTAAATTTATCGAACGAAGATGGCGGACGCAATATTATCTGGACAAAGGGAGTGCCTTCGAGCCATAAATGTATAATAAAACAAAACGTTTTAACTTACTATAATATTTATAAATGCCTCTTTTCATCTATAATGTTATTGCGAAACATTTAGGATTGGAAAATAAAAAATATGTGGATATTTTTAAACCTTATTAGTTCCTATGTTTAGTGTATCTAAGTCGCAGTAAAGTATTTACAATACCTACTTACTTATAACAAAAATTTTATTAATTTTATGCCAGGTCCAGGAGAAATATAATAGGTAGGTAGATTTCAATATTACCATTGTGATTTAGTTAAGTTAATATTTATTTAAATCCTTGTTAAAAACCAAACAGAACTTTCAGAATATTAATTCTGCAGTAGGTAGTAGGTACATAGGTATGCTACATACATAGTCTAACCTTTTACGTCCTTTGAGACCTAGGTGGTACTTACAAGGTTACAAGGTATTGCTACTTAAAAGGTCCCAAGGTTATTAATATTATTAATAACGCAATCTTATAACTTAAGTATCTACTTTCGTACAATATACTTTTAATACTTGTACAACTTCTTCGTATTAATTTTCTTCTATGTGTGAATATTATATGTATATTAGATATAAACTCACACGTACACATCATATTTTTAATAAACATTTATTAAATTTTCATTTCCTTTAGAACATAGGCATAATAATTTTATTGTGATAAAGCATAATTTAATAAGACTTAAATATATTATATCGATTTTACCAGATATTGTTAGAATGAGGGTAGGTTTATATATTTTGCGAATATGTTTACTCAAACTATTAAGCAGTAAAAAGTAAAAGGCAGTAAGTTAAAATTATTTTGATTTGGTTACTTAAACTAAAACTATTATTTCTATAAATGTTTGACATTAAATAAAAGAAAATTTTACTCTTTTCATATTATTATCACTAATGGATGACCAAGTTTTAGGGACTTTTACGAATATCTGATTAATAAAGCATATTAAAACTTCGTAAATGTAGTAAATACTTTGAATATACAAACATTCACAATAATTCAGTCACCTACTCTTGTAACTCCATCCATTAAGTCTTGTGTAATTAAAGTAATCTATCGAAGGATTTTAATCAAAACTTAACTACAAAAAACAACATATTTTATATTTTTTTTCAGTTACACCCATTTTTTAGACAAGTGTCCTATCGCTGATATAAAAGTAGTCCTGCGCCCGCGCACCGCGCACTCGGGCGATGACGCGGGACGTGAGTAATTATTTATTATACGATTCATATTTAGCGGCCATTTTGATTTCATGATCAGCCATGTGCTTTTATAGTTTTATTTTTATAACGACTTATTTCAATGTATTAATTAAGCTTCCTTTGCAGTGAGCCAGGGTGCCCGCGTTACGATGTGGTCTGCTGGTGGCAACAATAGGTAAGTCTTGCAGTAATTACGTTACAATCTTTAATCCACGTTTACGTCATCGGTCTATTAAACGTTTTCTACAATGTTAAAGATTCTGGAACAGATCCAACTACCACCAAATTGAGATAACAGTTTGATCCTGACAGTTTCTTTTAATTAATCAATACTCTTCTCTACTATAGGAATAATTGTAAAGTATTTTTCTTAATTTGCCAATAGATGCCACTGGTGGACCGAGCCGGGTGCGTCGTCCGCCGGCGTTGACCGACGCTGCCCGGGCGAGTGCTGGCCTGCGACGCTGCTGCCGCTCCGCAGGAGCAGCAAGCAGATAGCCGCTTAGAATAGGATTTAGGTAGGTAACCTATGTTTTTTGGAGGAATAGGAGACTGGTAACTGTTCTAGTCTAGGTTGGCGAGTTGGTTTTGTAGCATACCTTAAATGGAACTTACTTGTTATTTCTTTCTGTAATATGTTCCTTGAGATCCAATTAATAATAAAATGAGTTTTATTTTCTTTGGTATTTATAAAGTTTCTTGTTACAGATATAATAGAAAATGGACTATATGGCTTATTTGACAATTATAGCAACTGACATTTTGCAACCAATGAGTATCCTTGAGGCTGAAGATTCGCACTGCGGGTCGTCTCATGGACCTCCGAAACCCACGTGGGGCTACCCTCGTGGGGCAGCCACGTGGAAGCAAACACGTGGTTCCAGTTAAATCGCCTTCATCCGTTCAAGTAAACTCGTTTGCTAATGCATGTTGTATTTGGAGACATTACCACACTTTTCCGTAACTTAGATATAATTTATATTTTTTTTCTTTTCCAGTTCTTATATGTTAAGTTAGTACTTTGCGATAATAAGTTAAGATATATGTTAGACAGTTCTATTAGGCTAGCGAAATAAGTTTTTGTTTTTGTATACCTAATTCTTTCAAACAGTCAGTTAAGTCCAGTATAAACGAGCGAAACCGATAGTTATAGTTAATTAATGTTGTTGTTACAAGTGCAACTTTGTGTATTTTAAGTGCCTTTCGTAATAAGACTTTGATTTAGTTTTAAGCAAATTATTGTGTTATTTTTTTGGTTTAGTTTTTAATTTTATTATAATTGTTTTCTTTCTTTAAATTGTTTTTTTATTTTATTACTGGAATATCATTTTTCATTCAAAAACGATACAAATCCCCACTAGACAGCTAATATTGTCTTTAAGCGTCGCTCGCTCGCACTTTGATCCCACCATATTGACTGACATTGATACACACTACACGATTTGGTGTCATATTTATTTTCGTCATTCACTCATGAATATCAAGATTTCAACTAATATACTCTATATACTCAAAAAGTTCCATTGAGGTCGCACAAAAGTCGAAACTGTGTTTAGAAATTGACAAATAAATATTTTGTTATAATTAATTTATAAATATAAAATAAATAATTATATTAAAATATAGACATACTTAAGTTAATAAATTTGCGAAGGAATAAGTTATTAAAACCATTATTAAAATCGCCTAATGTGAGTCTTGTTTCACTAACTCCTAAACACCCTCTGTCTCTGGCAGATATTTAAATGAGGATCATCTGTTACTTTGCGCTTTTTGCCGCCATCCCGCCATCTTGTCACCGTCCCTTCTAATATTGCGCCGTAAAACACTCTATTTAAATCGCCTTTCAGAAACTTTAAATAGTAAAATATTAAACGTTACCCACTTGAATTTCGTGAAATATTTACTATGGAATTACATTCATTTATTTTAACATAATTTAGTGTAGTGTAGAAAATTAAAAAATTGTCTACTACTTTTATGTATAGAGTTGCAGGTAATATTAAAATGTTATGTCTCCCTAATGAAGCTGTAAATTCTATTTTCTAACCTATCTAAAGGTTATAAACCTCTTAATTGATTATTCATTTATAATTAGTTACGGATTTAGAATGATGTATTCTTAAAAACCATTATCAAATAAAAATATTTGACTTATACGATACAATAATATATTTACACCTATAACCTACACGTTTTAAATCACGTAAAAGAAAAATCACAAAATACACGATTAGAATAAGACATTAACATAGAGACAAGTTTGGACAGGTACAAATGCCTGGAAGCCAGCTCCTTCATAAATTGAAATGAGATGGTGAATTAAAAAATAAATCAAAAGAGGATTTTCCAGTCGCGTCGCGGCGGTGAAATTGGAAAAAGTAGCGGTTTTGTGACACTGGTTACATTGTTGGTAGTGTTAGAATTTATTACATGTTAAAAGATAATAGTTAAATAGTATAATGTAAAACGTATAGGATATATTAATTGTGAAACTTAGGAAGATGAGGTAGTTAGCTAAATGTTATATTTACCCAAATAATCAGGATAACCTTAAGAATACTTAATTCGTGAAAAGATTTTATGAAGTGAACAGGTGCGATTCGATTTGTTATAAACTAATACTTTAATGTTTGTTTGTTTTGTTATTAAATATATTTTATTTGTATCGTGCCGTCAACGATAACGGAAACAGCCAAGCAACAAGATAATAAGAGTTCCGTACATATTAAAATATCACCCGCTGTAATACAAACTTAATTTACATATACACGATGAAATTGAAAGAATTACGTAGATACTTGTGTCAGGCGTTATTGCACTTGATATAAAATATGGTTTCCATTTATATGAAAGGTGGAATTACAGTATTAAATACATTTGTATGTATTATTGTTTGTAAATTATTATCTAATGATTTTAATTATGGGTAAAATAGCATTTTATATTTGTGTGCAAATTTACCATACTTTACTATACTTTTAATATACTGATGTTATTAATAGCATTATACCCTTTATCTAGTAATTTAATTATAAAATAATAATTCTTTTTTTTAATCAGTATTTTTAGTCTTTTAAGTGATTTAATATTCTTTAATAACGGTGAGAAGGTTTATCTACTTAATTAAATACGTATTTGATGGCTTTGTGATCTGTCTAAAAGGCGTTTGTATTTTTATTATAAATAAAAATATCTACTATCCAGTAATCAAGAGTAGGTCATGTAAATTAATACCTTCAAGAAAAAATATAAACAAAAAGTATAAATTTATGTAAATATAGAATGAAAAATAAACCGATACGGGTAGAGATTCGAACCCGCGACTACTGGGAAACCGTCCCGTCGCTCTACCAACTAAGCTACCGTATCCCTGCCCGTATCGGTTTATTTGATACGGTAGCGCAGTTGGTAGGGAGACAGGACGGTTTCCCAGTAGTCGCGGTTTCGAATCCCTGCCCGTATCGATTTATTTTTCATTCTATATTTATATAAATTTAGATAAGTTAACATGGCTATACATGTTTATAGATATTTTCAAACAACAAAAAACAAAACCTACATATACTTAGTAGAATAGAAACAAAATAAAGACTGGGTACATTTACATTTTAGTTATTACATTTACAATTGTTAATACCTAAGAAATAGTTATTTAACATTTTGTTTGTAAAAAAGTACTTAAGGAAATATGAAAATTTGTAGTTATAATTTTGTTTCCGAATTAAAATATAGGATGCTTTTAATTGGTAACAATTTGGAAAACACAAAAGTTTATGTAATATTCATAATAAAACCAAAAAAGTTTGTAAATAGAAGATAAAGATCCTACATATGATCGAAGGGTTTTATTTTAAGGAGATAAAATTTGTTAAATATACATTGCTATTTTTTCGTATTAACCTTTTAAACCAATTTCTACATTTTCACAACATTATAAATTATATACAGAAGTGTTATTTTGCTGGGCCTACGTACCCTTATTACCTACCAAAATACATAAGAAGACAATCTGGTTGGTTAGATTCGTAAAATAATTGAAGTGTAAGTTGGATGTGGACTCCTTGCTTTAGATCTAATTCTGATCTGAGGTTTCCTTAATTTTTCAGTGTCTATTCTTGTATTTTAAGGTTTCATTGTAGAATACTAATTATTAATAAATATTTTTTAATTTGAAGTCATTTAGAAATAAGTCTTATTTCAATCAAAGTATCTAAGTATCTACCAATCTTCTTTCTTAAATAGGTAGGTACCTGCTCAATTACAGTTTTGTAATAATTACCTATTTAAACATAGACCAAAGTGAGATATATGATAAATATTTAAAATAGAGATACCTAAGTGTATAGACAGGTAAGTGAAGTAATATATTTTAACCTTAGTTATCTAGAAGTAGTCAGACAATCAGTATTATAGATGATAGAAGTCATAAGTACAAGTCCTGAAGGTGTTGATGAAGTCATTCTATATTTATTTCAAATTAAAAAAAAAAACTTTGCCAAATATATGTACGTATAGACAATTTCTAATATGAAGTTCCGAAAGGTCAAAAAAAAATCTTTAAATAATTTCCAATTGACGTAGAAAGCTGCATTTACCCAAGTACTATTAGTTTATATAATCAGACAGACAGAACAACAATACGAGTTGGCACAAGTTTTCATTAGGTAAGGAGCAGAATACAATTTCAAACAAAATATACTTGAAGTGTTATCACAGCCCGGACCAGCAAAAAGCCTGAGAGCCTCTTGACATGTTTTCCACGCCACGCCCACGACGCCCACGACGCCCACCGCACCACTTACGCCCACCTCCGCCCACTTACGTAAACCTTTCAGTTCAAGTAACTATACTATTTTAAGTTTTCTTTTGTCTTTATATTGGGTGCTGAAGTACGAAAGCACCCTATATATTTCGCAGTATCTAAAACTTTATCTTTACGTTATTATTAAGAAAAATTCAAAAATGTACAAAAAAAGTTCAAGCGTTATTGTAAAACTGTTTTAATTGGTCTGACGAATAAAGACAATGTATTCGTTAAAATTTATTAAATTCTTTAATAAAACGCTTTTACACAAAACCCCTAAAAAATAATATCAGCAAAACGCAATATTGCTCGTAAATTGATCCCAAAGCGATCCACAGATCAAACTATTGACTTGAAAACCAAGACCTCTTTTCATCCTCAAAGTGAGAGATATCAAAAAAATACATCCCGCCGGCCTCGCCTGGCTTTATTAAGAATAAATTTAGCGCTGGGTTTTTTTAAGTTACAAGATGATAGCGATTTTCATTTTGGGTTATAATTTATTACAAAAGTGTAAAGTTTTTGGAGAAAAGCTTGAGCTTACATAGAATTGGCCGAAATATAGCCACTTGACTGTAGCTCCTATACGTCTTGGCTCTCTAACAAGGGGATCTAGGCTCTTAAAAATCGAGTGAACCTATTATACCGAAACCCCTGAAACTTATCATATTTACAGATGTTCATGACGGTCCTACTTAAGTAATGTACAACTCAAGTAGTTTTCGATGTTTTTAACTTACATACTGTACGTTAGTAAAGTTATAACATGCAATAGATACAATATTAGTCAGGTATTACTTCATGCAAATCTTACAATAATAAATATTGCATGAAGGTTTGAACTGTTCTACGACCAGATATAAAAATTCGTAGTTTCATTATTTGTACACATCTATAAGTTGATGTCAAAATACATTTTGATATTCAAGAGACTACAATTTTAATTATTTATAACTGTTTAGATTATACATTAATTATTCCTAATCCTATAAATAAATCCTTATAGATTATCTCTAGTCCTTTATTTATTCTAAATATTAAAAATGTAGGGTGAATTACCGAGCGACGTAAATTTTCATGAAAGAAATACTTAGTTCCCACTTCCCAGCTACTAAAGTTTAAATATAATTATAGCTATGAGAATAAATACAAAGCCATAATAAAAGACTTAACGACATTCTTATTCAATTTAAAAAGATAAACATACACTTATAACAACAGCCAAATATAATTTAGTTCAATTACAATAATCGAAATAACCATTTCAATACTAATAACCAAACTGTAGGTATATAAATCACATACCTTTTTAAAATAGAACTGTAGCTGTAGAATCTGTAACCACGGCCAGTGCAACCTGGTTGAGACATCAGGCAATTTAATGGTTTGTGATACCTCTTTCGTACGCATTAATTCCAGTTTTTAAAAGATTTATATATCATGAAAAACTAAAGCTTAAAAACTAGTGAAACCGCCGTGTAGTTTGAGTTTGTAAGATTCTATTGTTGATTACGGCAATAGACGGATAGTGACATACTTACCTACCTTTTCCTCAAAGTTATTACGGAAGTAAAATTAATAATAATTATTATTATTATATTATTAAACCGCTGATCGCTCGTGGCGTGTACCACAGCAAGTAGTGCGCGCGCTATCTCGTCTAATGCATTAATGCAGGAGTTCGCCGGTCGATAGCGGACGGAATTTAGACAAATATTGTGAGAAAATAACGAAATGCTTCTATTTTTTCGTTTCACTGAATTTCAACTTCAATGTGGAATTGTTTATTATTCTTTGTGCTTATACGATATTTCAAAGTAATCTTAATACATTACACGAATTCAAAATCTTGAAATATAATAAAAATCAATTGAACTAGGTTTTATTCTTTTTATAGATTTTTTAAGCTGTATTGTCTTGACTTGAGATTAAGGAATAACGTTCATAGAGTAGGCATACATAGGGGAGTCAGCTTAAAATGTCTCCATCGAAAAAAAGGCAAATGAGTTTAACTAGTGTGTTACTCTTTCTTGCATGTGTGATTAGACAAAGACAAGTATCAGTCTCTAATCTTGCCTCTTTTATTATTTGTCAGACACTGACACTCATAGGCCTACAGCTCATCTATTCTATGTATAAAAGTTATATGAAAACGTTTTTATTATACATACATTTTAATAAAATTTCATGTCTAAAAGACGAAATAGAATATTAATTTAGATATTATAAAAATACATTTAATTAAATGAAAGAAATATGCATTATAAATATCCTCGAATAATTGAAACAAAAGCTTTTATCGGTTAAGAGTACCTACAAACTAGAAACTTTTATTTTAACGTAGAAGTAAAAATAAATAAAAGTGTACCAAAAGGGAGGTAAAGTTAAACAAGCCATTTTAACAAGACGAAAGAAATCCGATTTGCAAGACATTTGAATAAGACAGAATTTGAATAGCATTTCCTATTTTTACTTTTCTTCAGAACTTTTAAAGAAAAGGAAATATCTCGTTGGTATTGTAAGGCTCTATTTATTCCTCTTCAAATGTACTTATACACCATAGACAACACTAAATATTATTTTAGTAGGTAATCTTGAATAACTCAACCAATTTGAAAAGAATCGGTTAATCTATAAGTAGAGTTTTTTATATGGTCTGTACGTTAGAATCGAATACCAATTTGTTTTAAGCGCTTGTCTGTTCGTTTCGCTTGTTTTTAACACGCGTAAACTACTTCACCGATTTCGGTGAAATTTGATTTGATTATGGTATGAGTGTGGTGTGGTGGTAACTTAGAAACGGTTTTCATAGAACTTCGGTGAATATTTATATTCAAGAGACAATCCAACTTTTGTTTTACAGTAAGTGTAACCCAAGTATGAATTTTTATTATCCCATGCGATATAACAACATTTCGTAGTTATATAATAGAATCTTATGTGTCATAAGTGCAATGTATGCCTATTTGATACAAAAACTTGTACTTTGAGTTTTGACTTTGAATAAGTCACATCCGTAAAGTTACATCTGATATACAAAGAACTGCGTTCCTTACTTTCCATACTTACTTAACAAGATAGTTTCGAAAATATTGAATTAAAGCAAGATATTGTCTGCGTTATTTTGGAATTATATGCATAGATAACATAAATAGTGTGTTTAAATATAAATCAAGTCAAAATCAATAAATATGCTGTAACTTAAAAGCAATATCGTATATTGAAAAGCAGAATACGACTCGCTAATGTAATAACTAATCAATGTTGCCATATTGCTATAATGAAAAGTGCCCGATCACGTCGCTGTTATATCGTCAATGAACCTGCAAATTTTACCTCAATTAATGGCAGCAATCAAATAGATTAATATCATAATTCGGATTATGAATATTAAAATTACAGGCACTGTATTCCGTACAAATTATATTCAATTCAACCATTCCACTCACTTCACAAATATAGTTTTTAAACATCTAGACATGTAATTATTATTAAAATTTATATTCAATTGATCAGAGTCATTCACTCGATCACTCTAAAAATATATCGCTTTAAATCATTCATCTATTCAAGTGTATTAAATTTCATTCATTCATTCCTATAATATACCTACATAGTTTTCAATCTATTCAAGGTTTTTTAAAAGTAATATAAAGGAATTAAATGACATACCTAAATGTGATTGTTTTAAAATTTATAGTTACTTATTTATGGGATAAATATTAAATTATTTAATTAGTTATTATAATAACATAATAAAACTAGCCGTTTGCCACTATTCTGTCTCGATGAACTACAAAGTTACCGATCGAATCTAAAGACCACAGACAAAAAGACGAGTAGGTCTAACAGTAGATTGCTATATTCATCTTTGTAATCTTAGATATATATGTTATAGACACATCCTATATAACCTAAAATACCTTTTCAAATCAAACAGACAAACTCTTTACCTTCATTCTATTAAATACAGACATATCATGGCCCTGCTGCCATTGAGAACAATCGGAATCATCAACTAGTGATTCTTAGTTTTTTTTTTTTTCCACTTAGAATCATAATCAGTGATCACTTGTGTACGTCAACATGGAAGTGTCAGGAGGGCCTATTACGATACTAGATGTATCGTAATAAGATGTTAATGTTTAGATGTTATAGTTACTATAGTGTTTATTATTTTATTTCTTGTGTATAAAAAGTAAAACGGATCACATTTGTAATTTGTTTAATGTCTAACAGTTAGGAACCTAACCTAATCGTCCAACAATTGGTGGGTAATCGGAAATTCACTTCATTGTGCGATCCGGGACACAATACTAACCGTATAATGTACGCAAATAACAAACATCGTCAGTCTGTCGCACAAAGAGACCGAATCTAAACATTTTGTTGCTTCGTCACCTTTATAGGGGATTACGTTTTCTTCAATACAAGCCCTTGAGTGCGGAAAAGTTTTGGATATGTCATAAAAATATGAATGTAGGTTAAAAAACTTTGTATTAACTGTGTTAAGTTACTTTAACTAAAATTTTATTCAAATTTACATCTACCTAATTTGTATAAAATTACAGTTATTATAGAATGTTATTAGTAATCATAAAATATTATGGGGACGGCTTCGAATCGAACCCGAGACTAGTAAATTAAAATAAAAGCATTGGTACCGATTGGTTAGTGAATGTGATAAGTACTTACCCACCGTTTATATAAATGAAACAAAGTCAAAAGTAACGATGCGAGTTAATCTGAAAGGACACAGAATTACATGTTAAAATTAAATACCAAAAACAGATCTTTGAATTCAGATTTGAATCATTTTCCAGGGCTTGTTACATCCACGTTTTCAACGAAAAATTCGTAAAATCACGTCGATTAGTGGCCGGTGCTGTACAATCTGATTGTTGGTGTCACAATGATCCCAGCAAACGAGGCTCGACTCACCGTTACACAATTCAATACAGGTCGATATAACGTCATTTGTAAGTGTCAACCCTTGGTCTATTTAAGGGCGGTTTACGATAAACTTATCACAGTTATTTATGGAAATTCGTATTGAAATCATTAAAGAAATAAAACATATATATTCGAAATAATGCACTGGTTGCATATACATCTGGCCTAAACTGTTAAAAAAATGAACATTCAAACCGAACCGCTTGATCTGTCAACTAAAAGCAAACCAGCTAAAATTGGCGTGATAGATTTTAAATTTCTAGCTGGACTCAATGAACATCTAGTTAAACTTTACGAACAGACCTACTCTGATGGGAAGAAAGTTGTAGGGTTGCAGCAGCGGAGTGGGGTGAAGAATGTTCTGCCGTGCCATGTCTGCTTCAAGACCTTCGACCGACCCTCGCTGTTAAAACGGCATATGCGGACACATACAGGTAACTTTTCTTTTCTTCAAAACTACTTCAAGTGACTGTGTGAATGACATAAGCTTACGATAGAAAGGTGTCAATTGAAGAGGAAATCCCATTGTGCCCACCCCACCTACAGTGGGATAAGAGCGGATTAATGAAAATGTACAACTTTAGATGTTAAAATTTAATTATTTTTAATACATCTGTTAAAGAAACTGCATAAGTAACTATACGTTTATTATTTATCTAATCAAAACGATGATTATCATTGAGATCGAGTGCTAAATATGTATTATGTATCTATGATTAGTGAATAGTTTTTCTCCAGAGTTATTAGTATTGAACTGTGAAATCTTTTAGGTATACGGTATATCTTACGAACTTTACGAACCGTAGCCAGATTATAGGTACATACTAGCCATTGCGAGTGACTTAGTTTGCGCACTAAGTTATACAGATTTCAATTGATTTAAAGAAAGAATCTTATTTCCAGACCTTTAACTAAGAAAGTCCTGAAACTACGAATATCTTCTATTTTTACTAGATACCTTTACACAAAATGAGTATATTCATTGCCAACAATGAATACCTTCTTAAGCAATATGAAAGGGATAGCGGATGTTGCAGCTCTGTTATATTTTAATCTTTTTTTTATGCAGGAGAGAAACCCCACATCTGCAACGTGTGCAGCAAAGGTTTTAGCACTTCCAGCTCTCTTAACACTCATCGCAGGATACACACTGGTATAATTGATTTGTAATAATATTAATTCTTACTGGTTTTTCCTCGTTAACAAACCTTCTTTTAGGTATGCTTATTCCAAAAAAAAGGAAAGTTGCAATCAGATACAATTAAAAAGAATAACAAAGATTCAATCAAAGAGATACATGTTTCTATAAGCGAATTAATACAACTGAAAGCCATAAAATCAATCAATCAATCAATAATCGAAAACATTAAGTCATATGTCAGTTATATTAACATGTAAAAAATGTAAACATTTTATATAGAAATTAGAATGACATCGAAATAATAGCTATACTTATAAGTGTACCTATATTATTGACTATAAATATGAAAATTTAAAACCTCACTAAAACGGACATGACGGAGAATGGACAAGTTCTTTTGTCTCCATAAAAATACCTTTTGTGGCTTACAATTTACGTTAAAACGTGGACAATTTAGTTAAAGCATGATAACGTAACTTAACTTTATAATAGCCCGTGTCCGTTGTGACAAATTGTGTAAAGTATGCAAATGTTTCAGGGGAGAAGCCTCACAAGTGCCCCGAGTGTGGCAAATGCTTCACAGCCAGTTCAAACTTGTATTACCACAGAATGACACACACTAAGGTAGGTTGGTAATTTGCTTGAATAAATCGTTACAAATACTAGGTAGATGGATTTTAGAAAGCTTTGGTGTGGTTATAGCTTATATAGGGTACTTTTAATTTCACAAAAATTTGAGTTTCACGGGATAAAACTAACATTGGTTTGGTCTAAGCATAATAGCAATCAAAATAACGAAATTAATAAAATGATGTATTTTTTTTTTGAGTCGGGATAAAAAAAGCTGAAAGTTAAATAACGATTTTATTTCTAGAACAAACCTCACAAATGCAACATATGCCCACGCTCGTTTCCCACGCCTGGTGAGCTTCGTGCCCACAGCGCGTCACACGGACACGTCGTTGGACTAGTCTCTAGACAGGTTGGATTACCTGGACTCAACGGGTTAGGAGTCGATGGAATGGTAAAACACAGGCAAGGTCTGTGGCCCTTTGCTATGTCCCCTCCGAGCACTAGATCTCGATTATAAATTGTTTATGTTAAATATTTAATTATTTATTAAATCACCAGTCATATTACGTTATCAACGCAGTTCCTGTAAAAGTATGTCACAAATTCTTAATATTTTACTGATGTAGATTTTTTATTTACTTGCTAAGTTAATTTATTTAGGCACAACAATAACATTTTTAACCTTATTTTTAAGTACCTATTCTAGCTTAATTTGATTTTATTAATTGTTTTGTTTTTTTTGTTGTTTTAATGTAATTAAAACTGAAAATTATATTTACATACGTACCTGCTCACATAAAAAGTGTAAAAAAATCTTATTTTTATTTCAATGCTGTGAATAAAAAATAAATCCTTGACTCTAGACTATAAATTCAACATCTGTTTTATTATATTATTATACACACAGTACAAACTTATGTTTTACACGAAAATATAATAAAAATAAGTATCGAGGTCAAATCAATACAAATATTCATATTCTTGACATGGATAGGTATGTCTTTAGGGCTGGGGATCTTTCTCAAATTTGAATCAGGAAACCTAAACACCTACATTTTTTTTTTCTTCTAATCA
Source organism: Napeogenes inachia (assembly GCA_959347355.1). NCBI lineage: Eukaryota > Metazoa > Arthropoda > Insecta > Lepidoptera > Nymphalidae > Napeogenes > Napeogenes inachia. Next base: position 14,420,319 of record OY365792.1, read on the forward strand.
GAGATGATATGCTATAAATTTCCGAAAAATAAACCTTTCGGATCTGAAAGGAAAATTACTGGCAAAAATTATTACTTTTAATTTTTTACACCTAATTAATTGTTTCGGAGTATCAGGGTCATAACTTTAAAACAAAAACAACTCTACTGCTTAATATTTTTCATTGTTCTGCAACTCAATATTTTTTCCCTTTATGGGATTGAAAAACGTTCCGATAAAGGGAGCGAACTGTAGGTTTTCCCACGCAAACCTTTTATTTCAGAAAAAAATCGAAATGTAGGTATACTTGAAGCACACAGTCTATGATTTTTTGTCTACTTGCTCATGCACCACGACACTGATGGAAACAATAATATATTCTAGTTGATTATACTTTCATTATAACAGTGCAACAAAAGCTTACAAAAAAGACCACTTCGAAACATAACACTTACTTTAAGTAGATAATTAATATTTTGAATGAAAGAGAGTTTGTCCAACAATATTTACGCATTTTTTAAATTACTATGGAAACACCATTGAAAGATTATAGGCAACAGCACTCGGGGTATATTTATTCTTTAGTAAAAAGAAACAAGACTAGAGAATATATAATTAAATATAATATTATACCTGCAACTCTTGATAATTCGCCGCCTTGTAGACGATTTTTTATTCTATTTATATTTATAAAAAAATAAATAAACAAGCATAACATATATATAATATTACAAAACATTCGAATTTGATTATTATGTGTTTTTATATTTTTTTAGTAAACAAAGTTAAAAAGATAAAATAAATTATAATACTAAAATTCGATCGTAAATAAAGCGCACAAAAACAAAAAAACCCAAGATGTTTGTTTTACAGCATCCTTCTACAGACTTTTATTGCATAAGTGTTGTGTGCCACTCTAGCTTTGCGAAAATTAAAACACATATGGAGCAGAGCCACAGTAAGGTAAAATAAATTTGAAAAGATAAAGATTTTGTTATAATATTGTATGACTATAAACTGCTTAATACTTAGTCTGCAAATAAAATCAAGAATGTTAGGTATATATAAATCATATCAGCTTTAATCGTGGCATCATAAACTAGATTTAAAATAGATTTATCTAGGGGTTTAACGAATAGTAACATATTAAAGTATACATGTGTAAGTAACTTTCTGTAGACTACTTAGTTCTAGATTGTTTTAATAGAGTCGTCTTTCAGTTAGTGCATAGATGTCTCTATTTCTGGGTTTGGTCGTTTATTAGATAGACATAAAACAATTTTTAGGGAAATTTAAAATTTAATTAATTATACAGGAGTTTAATCCGTAAAAATAGTTTTATTTCAATGTGTAGTACTCTAGTCTTAGAAAATACTATTTTTATTAAATATTTTTACAGTATTTATAATATATATTTAAATGCATTTGAATCGTTGTCTAGCACCCTTAACTCAAACAAATAATTTGCTTACTTAGGGTTAAAACTATGTGTGTAATTTGTCCTGTGATATAATAATTATTATTATCTCCCTCTTCGTAAACTCCTTATAATGTTTAAGTTTAAACGTGAAAATCAAACAAAATATTCATAAAAATTTAATTATCAACTTTATTTTTCTTAGCATTGTCATCATCATCATCAGCATCATCCATCTTCCTCTTCACAGTGTCTTTGTCAACGTGGTAATCATTTTGTAGCGCTTGTACGTCACTTGATGTGTCAACCCGTAGCAGTTCTCGTAGCGCCATTGTCGCGTAGCAACTCGTAGGCAAAGTCATTGTTAATAACAGAGCTTTGTATTTACCATCTAAAAAAAGTATTTTAATTTTTCATTCTAAAATGTTATTATTTAAAAAATAACTAAACAGGCTTTAACATGCCACATGCCATCTCACTTATACGCTACCTCAGCCAACTTAAAAAAACATATGTAGACTCACACACCTTTATCTTTCCGTTGGACCCATTCCAAGACCGTCATTAACGTATGAGAATTGAAAATTGTCAGTGTCGTGTACACAAGCACGCACACACGTTTTCACAAATCCACGCACACAAACACACACGCACTCAAATACACAAATTCTCCTACATCTATGTCGTACGTACAAGCGCGCACACACGCATTAACGCGTGCACACTACCTTCAGTAGTAGTTGGCTTGACGCCGTCCAGTACGTCCGCATCAGACAGTATGAGGTCTTCAGTGGGTCGCGAGTACTTCACGCAACTCCACGACATGTTGGAGGCGCGGGCGACCACGTGACGGTACCCACCGCTCAGGTTATATGATCTATAGATGAAAAAGAAATCATACCGCACCATGTTTGAACAAATAATAATAACTATCTATCTACATCTGATAATCTCGAAAATTTGTGTACAGATTTTTATATAGTTTATTAATTAATTGATTAATTAACATGTAACTGTATGTAAATATAAAATGATGTTTACAATTGTCATGCAAGTCTAAGAATCAAAAATAAACATTCAACATTGTTTTGAAATTAACCTATATGGGCAGGGATATGAACCCGCGATCTTTGGGACACCATCCCGCCGTTTTTGCAATTTGGCTATCGTAGCGAAACGGTAATGTATGTGGTAATATTTCTTTTTAAATTTATTTATAAACTAAAAATTCTACTTTTTGGAAAGTTGACTTGAAAGATCTGACAATTATACTTTGTCCATTATATCATTAGTCTTTTGACAGCTCGACGATTATTATGTACTAAAAATTATCGACTGCGATGCCATTTCGATTATAGTACTATCATTATTCGAATTAAGTACCTACCTACGTAAACGTAATAACAGATGGAGAAATTTACATTTTGATTTAATGTTGTCTTATTTTTTTTTAATAAATGGAAATCCATGTGATTGCGTCTTTACTTATTATAATCATAAAAAATATCATATATGTCCACTGGCAACATCTACAGACCTTCGTCCGTTCCTTATTCTGATACCTCGGATTAATAAAATAAATTAAACTATCCTAATTGTTTTATTTGAATGCCATAAACAAAGAAGAAAGTAAAACTTTATATAACATTATATAAAATTTATGTCTTTATATTTTAATAACATATTAATGACACCTTATATAACATTATAGAAGAGTTTTTATTTAGCAGATATAATACTAGTAGCATCGATTTCTACCGATTATTTGTAATATGTGGCACAATCGTAGTAATCATTATGTGTGGCACATCACTAAATGGGCGGTACCTGTCCTTGAAGTAAAATATTACAAAACGTCATGGGCACGAGCTGTCAAAGACTAATAATATAATTGACAAAGTATAGGGTAGGGTGTTCAAGAAACGTTTTTTTTTCTTAAATGAGGTTGATAAACCATGTCAGAGTTTAAACTATTTGGTCTATCAGTCAGTCAATATTAGTATTCTGTAAAACAGTAACTATAATACAGTAAACTAACGTACTTGTACTTATGTTTCATATCCATCTTCAACTCATCTTTCTTCAGCAGTTCTTCATAAAAGTCCCTCATATTAGGGGGATACTCTATACTGTATCCAGGTAATGGCAACACTATATCAAACATACTATATTTCCCACTTTCTATATCTTCTTCTGTTAAAATTTTTACTGGTATCACTTTTTTGGGGGTATTCCCTATTTTCTTTTTAATCACATTTTCTTCACTATTGCCAGATATATTTTCTGTACCATTCTTGGATGTGTCATCTGATTTGTCAATAGGGCTATTATTATCTGTGCTCGTGGGTTCGTTTGGATTATCTGAGAGATTTTCATTATCATCACTGTCTGAATCTTCTTCTAATTCATCTGCAAATAACTTTTTTTAGAGATACAAATTAGCTTTTACAAATGTATTTGATCTAACTTATTTATTGGTACCTTCAGCAATCAACGAAATTGGTTCCAACGGTACAAGATCTCCAACTAAGGGCGTCCGTGAGCGTTGTAGGCGGTGTGTGGCCACGCGGTTCCATATCAACGACTGATATGAATGTATGTATAACAGGCGACAGTTGCGGGACACCTACAGAACAAGACAATTGAATGAAGCATCAGTAAATCAGAAGAGGTCTTGTGAGCTGTAATGCGTCACGTACTTAGAATATATGTTATATATCATACTTTTAGACAGCTCCACTCGATTAAAGACAAAACGTTGAAACGCGGTACGGCTGCAGTGCGGCACGTACCTGGTGCAACGCGCCAATCAGATCGTTGGGTCACGCTGCAAGTGCCTGCAGCGGGTAAGCCTCGGGCGTGGTTAACTAATGCAGTAGTATAGCTGCAGTGCGTCACGTACCTGATGCAACGCGCCAATCAGATCATTGGGTCGTGCTGCAAGTGCCCGCAGCAAACGCGCCTCGGGCGTGGCTGACTCTCGCGGTGGTATAAATCGTAGTGCAGAGCGCATGTCGCCTCCCGCGTAGTACTGCAGGGCCGTGCTCAGAGCCCCTTCAGATCGTTCTTTGAGGATACTCTCGATTGCCTGAATAGAAATTAGTGCTTATGTAATTAACCTGCCAATAAACATCAATCAATTAGTATTGTAGTTTTCCAAATGGAAAAATTACCATATAATGTGGTATTATAATGTTTGCTAACTTTTTTGGAACTTGTTATTGGCTTTTATGTCTTATTTAATTTTAAACTAACCTTTTTGAAGTTCCCTTGAAGCAATTTCAGACCAATCTCATGAGTGGGTACTTCTACACGTGACCCAAATCGTTGAAGTCCATAATAATTAATAAACCCATTCTGACGCAGCAACGAACACGCGTTATCAACGCACTCATCCGACGCCGTCACGTTGCGGAGACAAATGCGAAATCTATATAAATCTATAATTAGTGTATACTAAAGCATATTAAAAATTATAAAAATAGATGCTATATATTAATGATCCTATATTAATTAATTATTTATAGGAGAATGCAAATTACTGATTTTATTAGGTTAGGGAATATTTAGAGATGGGATTTTTTATTAATTTTAAGATATTTCGGTCTCACTATGGTAGCCAAATATTAAATAGAATTTATGACTTAACTTTAGATAACCAAGTTAAATTAACATATTATAGCAACATACTTGTTTCCGGAAAGCATTCCTAATTTAAGATGGTAGTCCTTAAAACAGAAGTTCCCAACACGCACTCGTGGTAGTCTGTTCAGTTGAGATGCTCCAGCGATACGACGCGGTTCAAACCGACGGATACTGAACCACTGACTGGTTTTTGCTCGACGGTCTTTTGTACCGGCATAACCTAGCATTGAAGTACTGAAAATATGGGGAAATATGACATTCTGGCCAAATGACAATTAGATCCCTTTTAATAAAGAATTTTCAGCATAATTAATTTGTTAACAACAAGTCTTCAACAACAACAACAAGTTTTCAAAGAAATTTACTATTTTAACTAGGTTGACATTTTTTTTAATCACTTCCGATTTAGGAAAGTAATCTTTATAACGCGAGGGTCTCACAAAAAATTAAGTAATAGACATTAAGTACACCCAGACCGATTGGTGTATCAGACAACAATCTATGAATCACAAAAAGAATTATTGTTTGTGGTAATCGAGCCCAAAATCTTTGGCTCAACAATAATACCCAAAAGGTCAACAGATTGTCAAATGTTCTATATAGATAGAAAATAATCAGGATGGGATAAGTTACTTAAAAAACTAACTATTTTTAAGGCAATTTCTATTTGATTCCTGGGGTCAAAGTTTATCTAAATTATTCTAGTCAAAAGCACTGAATATTGAGTTTTATTTACATAATACTATAAGGTATAATAAATATATATTTTTTAGAAATATTATAATGAAATCCATGAAAGAAATTTACTTACTTAACATGCATTCTATGAGAAAGAAGTGAAGCAGCTTCCATAGTATCACAATTCTCCTTGTACACCACAAAATGTACATATTCTCCTCCCCAAACCCACTTTATGCGATTGTCAAACCTCACTGAAACACACATTTAAAAACTAAAATTCTTCATGGCAATATTTACCAATTTGTTTTTTATTTTATCTCATGGAGGCAGGTAAAATAGCAACAAAAAATACTCCATTTTAAGACAATAGTAAAGGAAGCATGGATGGATTCACAGATGTTATGAAAAAGATTGAGCAGAATAAGGAATGATGAAGATGAATGAAATGATAAATTCTGTACATAAGGTGGGAAATGAGCTGAAAAAGAAAGTTAGTCATATGAACTAACTAACTTCTAGGATGTCATTATGTATATTATCAATTTATTTATTCTTCTCTTATTAATTATAAAATATAAACAACTTAAAAAATCTGATCAAAACTAGCCACAACCTGGACTTTAGCAATAATGAGTTATTGTGATCCTAATAATAACTAGAACTGCTGACCTCCTCTGCGGAACTTTGTGAAGGTAACATACTTCTTATCTTCAACTGTAACTGTGCTGCCAATTATGCTCTCCCCAAACGCTTTCTTAACAGCCTCATGGATCTTTGTCCTATGGTCTTTAGACATGCCTGAAACATCCACCTGGAATAGATAATAACACTAAGAATAATAAAATCATATTATAACGTTTTTTATATTTTACACAATGATTACTAATTATTTTAAATGCTAATGTGAGTTTGTTTGTTACTCTGAAATCCAAAAAACAATAAACATGAAAATTTGTTTTTGTAATCCCCATGTAAATTCTCTTCCCGAGGAATAGCAAAAATATTTAAATAAACACAAACTTAATTTTCGTTAAATTTATATTAAAAAAAGCTAGTAACCTAATTATTTTTGTTTATTTATTGTCAACAGACAACCAGCAATTAATGTAAATAAATCTCAACTAACTTCCACTTTTTCTGAAGTTTGTTCAGTGGACACAGCCAATTTGTTTATACTGTCCCAAGTCTCCATAGGTAAAATCTCTAAATTATACTTATTGAGGAGCAGGTCCTCATCATCTTCTACTGACTCCTCGGACGGCTGCTCGGGTGGCGACTCATCTGTTAACTGTGCTATTTCACCAGCCTCATTTATTTCAGATACTTGAAAGTCTGAAAATCTAATCATAAAAATATTCAAATTCCTTCTAATGACTACAGGGTTAATTGAAATTACTTTTATGTCAGACATTTATAAAAAATAACTAGGAACATATGCTTATAGATAGTGGAATTTATTGATAAGCAGACTGACATCCAAGATTTTACAATCTTTAATACCTAGTACCGTTTATTAAACACCAAATGAAGCACATATCAAAAAGTTAAATATATAATAAATTATAAGCATCTACCTCGACTTAATAATCCCATTGAAACCTTCATGGTCACTAATATACTCTGTTACCCAAATATCATTTTCAGAAAGCCTTTTGGTTGGTACGTCTCGTTTTGGCTGAGACTGCCAAGGCTTATTGAAGTTTTTGTATTCAAAGTTATTCTGTCTATCACCACGTGAATTACTGAAATTTGCTCTCGAACCTCTAAATCCTCTATTGCCACGATTGTAGCCGCGACCACCTCTTTGCGCGCCTCTCATTATTTTGATAAATGAATGTTCAATCCAAAAAAAAGTTATATTATCTAAAATAACCTACGTTGTGATGGAATTACAACAATAATTATTGTTTAAATCTGTAATAAACAACGGATTGATAACACAAACAATATATTATTTTTAAAATGATGCATTGAATCAATAGACCACAGTAAAATACATAACTTTAATAAGCAGGCTCCAGGAAATAGATACATGCAGAAATGAGAATTTAAAATTCATATAGAAATTACTCTATCAGGTATCAAAAATCGCTAATTCGGATTTCGATCGAAACTGACACATAACTGTCAAATAAACATAAGTTTGACGTTTAATCATTTTGGTTGTCTGTTTTGGCTATCCTTATTCCTCAGTAAGAAATAAGAATATTCCTTAATCAAAATTCATAAATCATTATGCAACCTGTTCACATTACGTAGTCCTTCATACAAGACACGTTATTTATATTTTTTAATATATTGATGTTTTATATTACTAAATTACAAACTATTTACACTCATAACAAAAATAGGAACTGAAACGGTTTTTTTTTATAGCAAATACCTAGAACCCAGAGCAATAAGTAATAACCGTTTTACTGAAATGATATTTCGATAATTTCCCGCCTTCTTAGTTCTTACTTCTAAACTTTTTACTTTAAAGTTGTATTTGCACTTGTGACTGGTGTAATTTGTACAAAACAAATTAATAAGACTCTTGAGTTAACGCTTTATTATATTGTGAGTTATTTACTTCACAGTTTACAGCAATTTGCCGTTAACGGTCGTACTTGTTGCATTAACATTTTTTTATAAAACAAACATTATTTTAGTATTTAGCTTCACAGAGTATTTGATTAAGATGTCTGGTCGTGAGAATAGCTGTAAGTGTATTTTAACTAATGTTTTTTTATTCTTATTGTATATATTAGAAATATATGTATTATATTTTAAAATTAATTATTTTTAGCTCAAACCAAGTCCAAAACCAAAAGTATACGCTCAGGTCTCACATTTCCAGTAGGACGAATTCATAGAATTCTTCGAAAGGGTCAATATGCTCGCAGAATAGGGTGCGGCGCAGCAGTTTATCTTTCAGCAGTGCTTGAATACCTTTCTGCTGAAATATTAGAACTGGCAGCGAAGGCTGCTAAGGATAATGGTAGGGCTAGGTGGGTCATTCATTAATATAATAATATAATTTCAATTAGATATTTTACACTGTAGTTGTTTATCTTCATCTAATATTTGTTTTAGAATATCACCAAGACATATAATGCTTGCTATAGGCAATGATGATGAACTGGACAAAATGCTGAGTGGTGTTACAATATCAAATGGTGGTGTTATGCCTAAAATTCAACCTCAGTTGTTACCCAAAAAGACATCAAACAAGAGCCACATTACGCACTCAACAGTTGGTTCTTCACAAGAATATTGATTTTTTTTTATTTCCAGTATAGAGAGTTGCTTAAAATTTGATGTTCATAATGTAGATCTTAGTAAAAAAGGTTGTGAAATTTGAATGTCTGATAATTTTATGATCATTTATAATTTAAAACGAGCCCACACTCTATTATAATGTTTAAAAGTATAATTCAATATGTTAATGTAATTTAAGTATTAATGATAATAAAATGTTAATTATTTTGGATCTTATATTTTGAAACTAATAATTTACTGATTGTATTAAACACTACTTGTTGCTAGCAACTTTGCCAGCTCAGTCTATTAGAAAACAAAATTATATCTAAAATAATATTCTTTAATAGTTTCTAGTTTATTTATGTATATATTTTTTATGTTTAATCACTGGTAAGGCTGCAATGGTACAAAAATAAGAGATTATTAATGTTATATATCAATATCTGAGTATGTAGCAGTAGTGTAGGTAGGTAAGTCTTTACTTGTCATTATTGATTAATAATGGAGGTTTAAGAAAAAGGTTTATATTTTCATTTGTGTCTGCTACTTAGCACAATAAACTTGCTTATTATATAATTACGAAGTTTTATTAAACATAATAATTAACTTCTTTTTTTGTTTACCAATTGTTAAAATAATCATCAATCAATCAAATGTAAAGTGAAACCCATGAGAATATATTCCCGAAAACTGCATTCAAATCAATTGATCCGTTTCTGATATTAGCATGCACAAACATAGACTAACAGACAAAATGAAAAAAAAAACATAGTTTTGGGTTCTCTTGCCCTATCATGAATTTTTGAAAATATTTTACATGCTGTACCTACATGTAAAATATTTTCAAATCACAAAGATCACTTAGAGTTTTATTATATGTAAAGCTGTGTACTGCTGCTTTGTACTTACCAATGTATGTAAAAACTGGTAACCTTCAGGCTCATAAGCAGCAAATGGTAGGTACGACAATAAGGGATTATTAATTTTTTCATTTGTTAACCGATTGTTAAAAAAAAACAAAATATAAAGTGAATCCCATGTCAATATATATTCCCGAAAACTGCATCCAAATCGCATTAATCTGTTTCTGAGATTAGCATGCACAAACTTACAGACACAGACGAAGAGACAAAATAAAAAAACATTGGGATTCTTTTGCTTATATAAAGGTCCCCCTGTATAAATGTTTAAAAATATTTTTTTTTCGTATTGTGTGAACAACTAGAAGACAAACAGATAAACAGACAAAGATTTTAAAAATGCTGAAAATGGATTCTGTTAGTTATCACTTCATATCCTGGTATATTTCTTAAATATTTTCAATGTATAAAGACTACTGCAAATTTTTTACATGTATAGATAAGATTTGCATGGTACCTATTACGTGATTGACATAAATTGACATAACTTTTTTATTTCTTAACCGATTAAGATGAAGTAAACACTAAATGTTAAGTGAAGACTGTGATAATATTCTTGAAAACCGCATTCAAATCGGTTAAGCCGTTTCTAAGATTAGCGTGCACAAACATACAGACAAACTGAAAACCCATTGTTTTTCTGTTTCTGTTGTTTTGTTGTGTTCTCTCGCTCTTAAAAAAGCCCCCTATGATGTGTATACATATATACATATGATAAAATTGTCGCTGATCCATTTCTGTAAATGGAAAATATTAAAAAAAAACACATCATAGGGGACCTTTATAAGAGCTAAGATAGGGAAATGCCGATATAAAAAGGACCTAGCTGGGCCCTGTGGATTTCAGGGTTCAGCCCGAGGATTATGACAATCGCCATGTGGTTGCGGACGTGCACGTAGTGTTCCCGTGGCCCCACCTCCAAGCAATCAAAAATAACCTTCGTTTTTGGTTTAGTGATGAACCTCAAAAATAGTAACATCGTCTATGCGACCGGGAATCCCACTTAACTTTCCTGCTCCTGAGTTACACTAGTAACATTTATAACATTACTATTTACATAAAATTATATAATATCTATCCTGTAGCATAACTGTTCCCAGTATTGTAAGCTACATGAGATAATTAAAGGCGTTTTTATTTTTTTTATCGGGGTGGGGTGTTGGGACGGGACAACAGCCTCATCTTTTTCCCTTATTTCAGGTTCTGGAAAATGGGCATTGTAACCAATTGGTCCTTGACTGTCAAGGACTAAAATATGGATTAGATAAGTTTTTTTTTTTTTTTTTTTTTTTTTTTTTTTTTTTTTTTTTTTTTGTTTCCGCGGGGAAAATGCCTTACGCACCGTACCCCTCGCGGGGGAAGCGAGGGGCGTGTGTGGGACTCCCGAAAACGGTGTACCCACTAAAAACCCCGCGGCGCTCCTTCCTCGCCTTATTGGCGGAGTCGTGGGTACGGCTAGCCCTTCATCCACGACCCCGTCGGCCGGATTAGATAGGTGAGGATTAAATAAAACAAGCGAACCAGTCTTGTAAATGACATGTAATTTTAAATACTGTAGGTAAACAAGAGATCCGATATTTAATTCCTTTATAATCGTATAGTACAATGTACGTAGATGTTCTAAGGACTTTAAAATAACAAAAGTCAACTAATAACTTTTACAATTTAAATTATTCGACGAGTCTCAAGAATTGTTCGATAAGTTTTACTACGCATAATGCAATAAATGCTATTGTAAGATAATATTGCAAATATAAGACTAGCTACTGAATTACAGGAGGCTACAAAATCATAAAAATCCTTCAAAACTAAAATTATAGAAAGCTTTTAATAGCAAAGGAACAATAACTGCATAATTTATGGCTATATGCTGATAAAAATCTATAATTGCTTAAAAATCAAAAATACTTTATAAAATATCTAACTAAATCTAAACATTAAAAGTGCCACGTCAAAAAATATATACAAAAAGACTTACAATATGAAAAAAATAAATGCAAAAAAGTGAAGTATTGAGAATGTCATGCATCACAATTATATCAGAGACTCACCTGTTTAAATAACATTTGACAAGTCTTGTTTCAATTATTAAATTTCCTTCCAATGGAATCAAAATTCAATTATAAATTACAACAACAATAGAAAACTGCCTTGTGATATTATAATTTTAAAAGACAGATGTTAATTAAAAAATAATTAAGATTACATTTTACAGAACTCTTCAAATTAATAATGACATGGTCAGAACTACTTTTAGGGTATTTTTTCTCTCCATATATTTAATATCTCGGCCTAAAATGGTACTGATAAACCTATTAAAAATTAGAAATCATAAGAAAATACTGTTTAAAGACACCAAGCTTACAATTTTCTTTCTAAATCTTTTTCATGGCTTTTTATTATATATGTAAACATAATACATATGAAATGATTGTTATAATAATAACATCTGCTATAAGTGGCCATATTACAATAACTGACTTATTTTAAATGTTAATTGTGTATTGATGTATGCAAAGAAGTTATATTGATTATTTCATAATAATGGTTCAGATCTTAAGAATTTATAATATGCGTAAAAATGGTAACATTAACAATATTATAAATATTTCATACCATTCTCAATCTCACAGGTCTTGTATGAACAAGATGATATTTGATTAATAAGATACATATTTTTTACCCTTTTATATGAGAAATATTTTGTAATTCTGACTTTAATTCTTTATACAATAGATTGCACATGTATATAATATAGTTTAGTTGTTAATACATAAACTATCTCTGTATATAATCTATATAATAAACATTTTATATATTCTTTAAACGTTTGATAGTGGAGACAAAATAAACTGACAATTACAAATATGTGATAAGGGAATGAAGCATCACTTGGCAGTGTTAAATATTCATGGTTAAAATTCACATAGAATTATTAATTGAATAACAATATCCTATAATTATTAAGAGATCATTTTAATAATAAGCCAAACTCTCAAATGCAAATTATTGCTACACCAACAGTCAAAGGTTGAACAACTTTACAAGTCAAAATGAGCAATGAATTTAGTTTGAATTAAATATTTCTGTCGGATTTTAATATTTTTTTATAAAATTGGCAACAATGAAAAATATAGCAATGTACAAAAATTATCATTATTCAATATATAATGAATGTTTAATAAGATTAGTGGGTTCAACTACCACTTTATAAAATACTAAGAAAAATACACAACCATTATGTCTTTAGCACTTATGCATGCAACAAACTATTCTTACTAGAATATCTCATTCTCATAGTGCCAATTGGGAAAAATATGGCCTGATGAGACACTGATATTAGTGTAGCACCCAGTTTCACGCCATAGACATACATGGTATCAATATGTATTTAAAATTCACCATGCAACTGCTTTGGTCATTTCAATAAGTTACTGGGCCTATTCATGCAAATAAGAAATATACACTGAAAATACTATTTGACATTTAACTATTTTGTATCTATTGTCCACATAACTTGACTAGCCACCATATAATTGTTTTCTACATCCCTTTAATACATACCTCATAAACAACAGTAAGCCAATACATACCATACAAAAGTTGTCTGTAAAAGCTACAATAATTATGAGCTAAATGAGCTGAGAGCACTTGTTTTGTTATCACATATTTTGTTATCAGTCGAATGCAGAACTAATTTCTGCATTGGGTCTATAATTATTTTAGAATTGTCTTCATTTATTTCTTGCTCTATAACTGAATTTTTGTCTGCATCCATATAATTAGGGTTGTTGCTTATTGATGTCTTATTGTCAAACACTGGATAAAAGTCATAATGTGACTTGCCGTTGCTGATTGGATTTGTCTTATCACTTTTTGATTTGTGTTTTTCACTCGACTTTGGAGGCAAATCACGCTTGGAAAACTCATCCCACCCCGTAGTAGATTTCCCATGCGGTGATTGCCAATCTTTCTTAAAAGAACTTGAGGGCTTGGTTACTTCATTTGATGCAAACTTCTGCTGGATATCATTGATTTGGTTATGATTTTCTCTGCTTGAAACTATCTGCCCATAGACTGGTGTACAGTATGTGGTATCTGCATTATCTCGACTCAAGTGGTTCTGATTCAGCTGGTAGTTGTTCATACCTGAATCAAATTCAGATTTCTGACCGGCATTTTTAAGTATTTGTTTTGATGATTTGACATTATTCTTTTTGTCAGAATTTTGTATTCTGTTTGGAGAACCATTGTCATTTTGCTGGCAATTTCTTAGTGCCTGATCATCATCCATTGCATCCTCATTTCCAATACCATCAATGTCATAGACCTGTAAATATTATTGATTAAAAGTATTATTATGAAAATTAATACTATTTATTTTAGCTGTAATGCTTAAAAGGTGTAAAAATATGGAATAACTCAAAAAGTGAAATATGCAAATAAAACCATACCTTTATGTATGTACCTAAAATAATGTAAAATATTTAAATATAGACATTTTACCCATTATTTCAAAATATGTTTAATTGTTGTACTTTCTCATTATACTATCATAAATAGTATAAAAACTGCAGTAATGATGTGAGATAAGAATAAGTTAATGAGTTTGTTAATTACCTTGTACATAACATCTTGATTAAGCCCCTTCTCCCTTTCTCTCTTGTTCTGTACTGCAAGCCACACATCCTTAAGCTCTCCTGCTATGTCTTTGTCTTTCATAATAATTGGGTTCCGTGTCAATGCTAGCCCAGGGTTCATTGCTTCTACAAAGTCACAGAGCAAACTGACCAGAGCTTCTCGATCCTAGAACATTTATTAAAGTTTACGTAATACTATAATATTCAAGTAAATAAAAAATATGTTCTCATTAAGAGTTTTTTTTATCACCTATTTGGAATAATAAATAATAGCAAATAATATCACTAACAATTATTGGTTAATTACCGTTGGGTTTGAAGCATTTTTACCATTAGCCTTTAATATGTCCGGGTTAACCATAACAGCAAACACTAGCAGAGGTGGCCTATTACTGTTTGGACCACACCCTTGGTGCACCTAGGAACGAAATTAATATATTAAATAATCACAACACGCTCACTCTTAACGCGTTGTTTTGAATTAATATAATGTAAATAAGTCACCTGCATCCCACCATAAAGTGGTATTGGATCAGAGTATTGTTTGGGATTGGCGATTTTTTGCCATCCCAAAACATTGATATATAATTTCTCTGTTGTATCTTTTATTGTGTCCTGAATGCACATATGAGGCTGAGGAGGATTTTTAAATTGTCGAAAAGCTCGTGATCCACGTACATACTGTATAGGTACGGTCCGTTCTTGATTTGTTTGGTTATCCATATCAAATAGTTTATCACTAATTAGAACACAGATAGTTTACTAGAAAATGACTATACCTTTGCTATAAATACCAATAACCAATGACATTTCTAAAAGGCCTCCGTGCAGACCTGACTTACAAGTTTATTGAACTCTCGCGCGCCGCATTGAAACGGTTTACCTAATACAAATTCTATTTATCACTCTACAAATTGATCTATTTATATATTTTCCTGTAAATGTTTGTATTAAAACGATAAATATGTCGTCGGCAATTAAAATAAAGTTCCACAAAAGACTAAAGAGAAAGATGTCAAAACTTAGAAGGCGAGCTAGGTGCAGTTGATATACTTTTTTTCCAAACAAGTAAGGCAGATAACCGTAAATATACGGCAGATCTGTATTATGTTTAATTCTATCGTTAAATTAAATACTTTATTATCGTTCTTTATTTTTGATTTTATGTGTTTATTTTATTATTTATAGCCAATTATTATTCTTAATATTGGGCGTTGGTATTTGAAAACTAGTTACTATTGCCTACTGGCAACTAAGATGCATGAGCTTTCCACTTGTAGCTCCTGAGTCCTGGCTACACAATGTGACAAAAGTCAAATCAAAGAATGACAAACATTTTAACAAAGCATATTACGCTTTCCTTTTATGTGGAAAACTTCTAAATAACTGTAATATTGTTTACATGCGTAAATGCATAGATGTACAATTACAGCAAAATTTAGAAACAGTTACTTATATAAAATAAATAATATATAAAATATAAAATAATTATTTAAAAAAATATATTAAATTGTCAACTCTAATGGTCAAATAATTAATAATATGGTTGGTAGCTTTGATAGTTTTAATCGAGAACTAAAAACGTAACATGAGTTGCCATCGAACGACGATCATGATTATAATTAAAAAAAAATCTAATTCATATAGGTAGAATGTCAACAAAATGTATGTGTATTATTCACCACTTCTAGCGCACGCGGGTACAGATCGTCTGATTCCACTCTGTGGTCTGAATCTGATTGTATTAACTCTGACGACACCCCCCTCCACCCCTGCTATCACTCTAACATAAACCTTTAATAAGTTAAAAACTCCATAACTTAAATATTTTGCGATTCCCTTGGATTTTTACTTATCAAGGTTCTAGCTTAAGTGCTACTTTAGAACCAAGTATAAAAATTAGCAATCAGTATGTGACGTTAGGATATTTATCATATTTAGAGCAAATTGAACCTACCTACCAACCTAACTGCCTACCTACCTATCTACTGGACTGGAATAGCACGAGGACGGTGGATATAAAAATACGAAGAAATATTGCTTTAAAATAAGACAAAATTAAACATTTTCAAATAATAGGGTTACCGAAAAATTTTTTGTATGTTAGATTCATTCGCAGGAACTTCTGTCAGATAATATGAAATAAATATGTATTTTATATTAAATTACAACTTTTATAAGAAACCTGCAAGCAAACGGTTCTAAAATCGATTTTTAATTAATCTCAAATACACAATATTATTTTTAAACCTTTAGTTTAATCTTAAAATAACACTATTCGGCAACGATAGCGCTTGGAGAAATATATCGTATGATTTAAAAAAAAAACTAATTTTCCTAATCCAAAAATACGACACGATTTTAAGTACCTACTAAGGATAGGAAAGTAGTTAAAACAGTTCATCTAAAGAACGTAAATACAGAGTAAAGGACTACAGAAAATATTAAAAAAAGCAACTTTTATCCAAATTACCACCTACCAATACTACGGCTATACACTCCCAAATTGCGCATATGTGAGCCATCGGCATTGTATGTTTAAGACCTTTGACGTCTTTGATTTATAATGAAGATAAATTTTACTTTAATGTAATGGATTTTATGTAATATAAGAAATACCCTCCCTGGCACATAGAATCACCACAGAAGTTTACAATTTTGCGTAAAATTGAAGTAACATGAATTTAAAAACTTAACCAAGTTTTTCAAAAGAAATAAAATTTACTAGAATTTCCATTGAGGATAAACTTTTCTCATTCAAATATTATTATGCACCTTTAAACCTAAGTAACTAGACTAATATAAACTACCTCCTAGATACAAGTTTTTTTATATTATATTTTTAAATAAATAAACTTTCTTGATATTTAATAAACATAGCTATAGTTTTTCATTAATGTAATATGAAATTGATACTAAAAAGGAAGTCTGGTAAGATTCAAAACAGTACCCCTAGTACGAGGGTTGACGTTATGAAAACTATGACAGTTTACCAATTAGTAAAATCGGAATATATATTTATTATACGCTCTAGGAAAAAGATTTATTGAAATATTTAAGATAATCTGTTTAAAAAATATATTTATCTTTAGTTATTTAGATCATTCATAAATTATCTTAAATAATATTTTTTTAACAGATTGTATAATTTTTAAATATATTATGATGCATAGAGTGTTTAATAATTATGTGTTTCGATTTTACTATTTGGTAAGCTGTCAGTTTTCGTAACGTCATATCTCATACTAGGGGTACAGGACAGTGGGAAATAATGTCAAACTATTTTATAACTGTAATGTAAATAAAAGTTCAGAGTACAAATGTTTTACGAGATATGTAATATCTTAATAATTAAGAACGGCTTACAGTTTTTCCGAAAACCATCAGGTTTTTAGTACCCATTGTTTTAAAATCAAACTGGATGTAAATAAATAATTGAAACAGATAGATCCTTATTTTCATTCCTTGATAAGAAAAAATAGTTTTTATTTTTCAAAAATACGATATTCCTTTTTGTACCTATTAGTAGCAAAACAAGATACGAAAATACCTTATGAAAAAATAACTAAACATAGACGCCGCAAATAAAAATCGCATCGTAGCTTGTTAACAATTCTTTATTTATGTAATTATATTTCAAGCTAACACAAACATATTGTAATTAAATAACTACAGAATACATACATGGAATGTTTCAAAACGCTGTATTCTAAAAAGCTTAAGTGTTTTCATAAATGAAAATGCCTACCTATCTCCTAACACATTTTACACATAGCAAAACATCGTGATTGTTGTCTTTACAATATATTTTAATTTATTAATCTGTGCTGAGAACTATATATTCCTGTTACTTAATTCTAGTCTCTTAAAAGAGTGTAATAGCTGTAGGCGCCTTTGAGAATCTGAAAGCAATCGTATCTAATTACATATTCCATATGAAATGAAAACATAAATTATTAAAACAAATAGCTTATAGCAAATTTTAACAATAACCTCTATAAGATAAATTAAATGTAAATCTGTGGTTAAAAAATACCTACAGTTATAAAAGTTGATAAAGTAAGTTGTGTGAATGGGCCGGCTGTGTACGTGTGTACCAATCTCAGTTGTCCTGCCAATATCAGTACATTGCGCGATTGCTTGGAACACGCCTCGACCCAGTTACTCTCGTAAGGACCGATCATTACTTGTTGGCTCTGAAGATACGTATTTTTCATTATTTGATATTATTTTTATAATTACAAATATAATAAAACTCACTTTTATAAGAACATCATTGCTGTGCCAACAAAACAAAAATAATTGCGCTATACCGAATACTAAGTATTCAGCCATGAGAAGTTTCTGGGTAGCGTTTGTCGCTGACTGCAAATAGGGTATAAAATATATTAATTGGATTATTCAATTAATTAAATTAAAAATAGAATTACGTACTGTGAGTTGAACCGCACTAGCACATAGCATTAAAGAACACATCACCACGTATAAAAACATTACTGGTGACAATAATGAATTAAAGAGCCTGGAAAATCTGAAAAAAAATCATACTAATTAAGTAAATCTATAAAAATACATGCTTAAAAAAATAGGGAACAATTTCCTTTAATTTGATATTTTACTTGTTAAGTCATTCGTTACAAAACAGTTGCCTTCTGCCTGTGATGGTAACGGGATAGCTCGGTGAGTGAAAATATCGATAAAATACTAAAATATTAAAAATAGCTAATATTTTTAAAGGCTTTATTAAATGTAAAAGCTAAAGTTAATGTATGCTTAATAGTAGAAATAATTACATGACATTAATTCTATCACGTTTTTAAATAGTTCCTGATTGTCCTCAATTGGTTTTAATATCCAACAACAAATATATGTAAGGAAAAGAAAACAATTATAAGATGTGAGGAAAACATATAATCTAACTAATTTTATCTTTAGTTCTTGCCAAGGCAAGATTATAATGTTTCTATGTAATTGTTTCTTAGAATGTGTTTTGATAAGTGCTGGGTTTGATAAGAATTATCCAAGTTTTGAAATACATTCCGAGATAAATTATTAATCAATAAGTAAAACTATATTTCTAAATTGATTTAGAAATGGTATTTAACAATATGAGCCTTGCATAAATGATTTGGATGGCTTTAAGGTAGGTGTGAGAAAAGTATTATATAGGATGAACGACGGATACCTCGTTTTTCACCAAAATTATTGTGGTTATGTGCTAATACATGCAAATAAATAGTTCGAGAACTCTTGGCTGCAGCCAATACTTAAGGTGTGACCGTGGACCTAATGCAGGAAAAACTTAAGACAAAATTGGTGATGTCGACCGAAAAGAGAGCAGATCATTGAGAGTTAGAATTAAATATCTCAAAACAATAAAAACAAAAAGTTTGGTTTTAAATGGCGTGACATTCCGTCTATTTTGTTAGATTTTAATGTTTATGAGTTGATTATGGATTTATACCATAACTCTAATCTGTTTAAATCGTCACTAAACCAGAACTATGTTGGAACGGACGATAAGAGAACATTTTACTCATTATGTAGTTGCAAATGTAATTTACAATTTTGTGTTGTTTTGATTTATTTGTTTTAAAATTCTATTTCTCTTCTTCTATTTAAGTCATCTTAGCTCTAACATAGGAGGGATGCGCGTATACGTACCTACGTGCTCCAAGACAAATAAACAAGACTTCGAAAGTCTGTCTGTACAGTCAGTCAGTCAGTCTGTTTGTACAGTTAACTTATCTACCGAAATATTATAAGTAAAATGTTAGCACATAACATATTAATAACGTTTATGTTAGCGTATAACATAACATATTAATGCCATACGTAAATTACGAAACGATTTATAAATTGATGAATTCGATGTCCATCTTAGCAAGTGTTTTGACTGAAAACTCCAGTGATGTATTTCTGATTAGTCCAACTAGTTAGAGTATATTAGTCTATAACCTATAGCTGCATCTCAAATGGATTTTTTTGCAAACATAACAAAACTTTGAAGATATTTCTTTTTAACGCCTATTGTAATCCTATCAGAGGGATTATCCAATTATCAGCTTATAGACGCCAAATCTGTAAAGCCACTAAAGCATCGTACTAAGTATTGAAATGAAATATGGATAGAGTACAATTAGAAATAAGTAATACGAGTGTAAAATAAGATCAAAATTTATGTTATATTAGAGCAGATCAGAAACTACTTTTATTTTGTAGATGAGCTGGTGCTTAGGCACTTTTTTCAGTGAACAAGAAATTTCTTACAATCCTTGTTGTATGAATGCATCCTGCTTTATCCAGTTTTTAAATAAGGAAAGTCTTTATGGAAATACGTTTTTAGGATTTGGGATATATCTCTCCGATTAGTAACAAAGTGAGATGATCATACGGGTTTTTGGAAAATCATCCTTTGAGGAGTAAAATGGGGGATGAAAGTTTGTATTTTAATCGTCCTCGGATTAAATGACCTCATGAGTTATATAAAGAGATTTTTTAGCCTTTTTTAAACGTAATATTTTGTTGAGTACTTTACAGACCGTGTAATATAAAAAAAAAACTTCATCTGTACATGAAGGTACGCTGGCGAAATCTAATAAATAATTGATATAAAATGGTTCTTAAAACATAAACAATTAGGATATTTTAAAAGTTATTAATTTCGAAATCGTTTGCAAATTCTTAAAGTAGTTTACACTGTACTTATTATAGAAGACAGTCATAAAATATTGTTAAATAAATGAAAAAACTTACTTCATTAAAAGAATATGGATGTTATAAAGCTCCTGTATTCTTAAATCGATATGATTATCGTTGTTTAGGTCGGTAATATCGATCATATGCTTACATCTTTCTCGCAGCAGTTCTAGCTTTCCTCCAAAAAACACCATTATTACCATAATAATGGTATCATATGCTGCCATTATTCCAGCTCCGTATGCACATAGCGCAACATGCCACAGAACAGTAACCCATGAGCCTGGAGAACTGTATTTGTCAAACGGCATCCAAGAGCTGAAGATATGAGGAAAGAGTTCCGTCCCATTGTTCAAACCTTCACGGTATGAGGTCGATGATAGATATCTCATCAGAGGTGTGGTTGTCACTGTTATGAATGTAGTAAACACCAGCACACAGTAGAAATATACGATCCGTCGGCAGTATTTAGTGTAGGAATTAGTTATTCTACGTCTTGCTGCTGATTGATTTTCTCTCTCATATTGGTCAGCCTGAGTCGCGTATTCGATGACTTCTTTCCAGCTGACCTGCCAGAAAACAAAAGTGTTGGCTTTCACAGTGCATACTATGCTTAACATGGATATCTTAAGGTTGGTCAATACGAGATCTAGGTTCGATCGTATCACGTATAGCTCCATGTACTGAGTAAGTACAAAAAATGCAACAATTTCGTGCAATAGAATATATGCTATCTTAGCTGCTTTGTTCTCTGGCAAAATTAATCCCATCTTTTTTAAAAGCCAATAGTTTGGACCAAGAAGCTTCATCTTGGGGTCTTCAAAGCTATTAAGGAATGTTTTTATCATTTTTAGTTCTTGACTCTCAAAGACTCCAGTTGGAATAGAGAACTTTCTAAGAAAATTCGTTGTATTTATAGTTTTTCACCCCTTGTTCGCGTGTGACGTTCAAAGAAAAATTGTACCGTATAAAATATTTCTATATTCCAACTGATATATAGTTTATGTATAAGTACAATTCTATTGGCCCTTTTAAATTATTAAGCGAGAGCATATTTAAAAAGACTCAAAGGTATGAAAAGACTGGAAAAGAAAATCTTTGATTGGCATGTAGTGTTTAAATGTAGGTACACATTTGAACTAAGTACTTACATGAATATTAAACAAATATAAGGTTAATAGAAGGAACAATGTAGTTGATTGAAATAAGTTCGCCTTGCCTTTTAATTTTTAATAATTAAATATAAATTTTGACTAGTTATCAAGAGCAGAATAAAAAATATAACTTAATATGTATTACGTTTTGCAGCTGCTTAATAAGTTCAAGATATCAATATTATAAATATTAAATGACAAAACCAGTTACATCATTAATTACGAATTAACAGAAGTGATACAACAGTTATGTCACAATCGATGAAACAATATTAAAAATACATACAAAATAATATATCGATAAAATATAAAAGTCCCAACACTACAGGATTTTGCGGCATAATAACGTTTACCACAAACCCCTAATTTACGTCTCTATTATATCCTTTGGGGGCGTCACAGTCACACTGTTGAGCTCCCATCACTAAAAAAATAATGAAGTTATCACGCCGGTATTATCGGGGTGTCATGCAGACAATAACACCCTGTATCTTTGACGCCGACATCATTATTTTAATTTTAAATAGCCTTATGCCTGATAAGCTAGGACTAACGGAAATGTTATTCCTTGTATACAATGTAGTTATATATTTGGTAAGTTAGGTACTAATTTTATTTTTATAATTTTAATATGATAAATATATTTATTTTAGTTAAAATTGAATAATAAAATGTATGTTTTATAGGAAAATACTGTTCAGCAAGAAAATACAAGGTCTTTAGAAATTTGTTAAGATCGTAGAAACTATTTTAGAACTCGAATGAAATTACTTCAAATTATAATATTTCTCTTACAAAGTTATGCTATCTACTTGAAAAGGATATTCTAAGAAAATGAAACTTATTACTCCTAAATATAGGGTTAAAACCTCTTAATTTTTTAATCTCTAGCTATGTTTTGCCGTTTTCTTCCGCAGTATTTAAAAAATAACAGGTGAATGTTCTTGTTTAATATTTGTTTTTTTATGGTTACGTGAGATATGTGTGGGGTTATTCGGAATAACTAGGACAATTTTTAAGGCATTTTATATTTCGTTGCGAAAAAAATTGGAACAATTGTCTTAGTTTAAGATTTTACTACGTATTCAAGTAGGTATAACTTTATTATTGTCATCAGAGTCTAGGTTTTCCCAGGATCAAAAGAGGAGCCGATAGGAAGTAGACCGTGAAGAGCAGTGGCCATTAACAATATTTAGTGCTATGTGATCTGAGCTTCATAGAAAAGACCCCACCGATAGTGGACTTTGGAGGCTGTATGTGAAGGCTGTACTAACAATTTTTTTTTGGACGTACTTACAAACGTGTTGTTTATAGATATCTGATTCTTATTTTAATTATAGCTATCAAATTCAGATTTAGAAGTTAAGTATCTACATGTTTTTATTTTATTTAAATCATGAAATACAATACACCACCGTACAATACAATATTCAGCTGAAAAGTTTGGAAAATTATTTTTATTTTTCATTGTGAAATATATTTCATTTTTAAATATGTCAAAATGAAAAACAAACGTATTAAATATAATGAATAAGAGGATTAAAATCTGGCAGCGAGATATTACCTCCTTACTCTCTGTCATAAGAAAGGATAATATTAAAGACTAAAATATTTTAAATATTTTTTATAAATATTCTAATAATCCAAAGAACAAATTGAAGAAAATAAATTTCAGCTTTTTTTCTTTTAAGAAATGTCATATCGCACTAATGTTGCCATACTTTAATTAGACATTAAAAGATACTATTTAGTAAATACTTTTTGGTATGTAAAAAGCAGAGTCAATAAGTGCTAATATTCTTGTACTGATGTGAATCCAAGAGACTCTGAAAGTTAAAAGTTTTAAGGATAGAAGATAGCGGTAAATCGAAAGCGAATTTATTAACAACATTAGAACAGACTAATTTGATATTTATTGACTAATAAATATAGACCAAGCTTGCGTAAGCTTTTACAAGTTACACGTAGAACAGTTAAAATAATCAAACAGTGCTAACTTCCGTCAAATTGCAAAATCGTAATACTAAATCAAAAACCTTGTGTACGAACAATAACTCCTCATCAAAGGTTCATTGCATCAGATGAATGGTTTTAGAACGAACAAACAGTATATTGAGGAACAACAGAATGTATTTAGATCTTAAGTACACTTCTTGTCTCTTGCAAAATTTTTATCAAGATTTATCGACAAGACGCAAAAACATTTATTGAAAAATAAAAGTGTGTTGCAGAGCAACGCGGTCGAGGGACAGCAAATAGAAACTTATTCGTAAAATTTAACTAATATTATATTCCCAAATTTATATTAGGATAAATTAATCTATGTTGATCGAAAACTGTTGTAGATTGTAATTAATTTAAATACTGATGTAAAGTATTTTATGCAAAATACGAAAATATTTTTGTCAATACATATTTTTCAATGATTTTAAAATTCTGTTAAGTGAAGATACTACCAATATTATGAAATAATTTATTATTATACACACCAAGAATCACTTTAAAATCTCTTTGTTATAGAAATTGCTTAAAATCCAGAGCCAAGAAAAACAGACACTCGTATAAAACAAATAACAAGACAAAAAAAATATTGGTAAATAATATTATGAATTGATATGATTAAAAATATATAGTAGAGTCGATGGTAGCCTAGCTACTTATCATTTTACTGACAATTTTATTTGGTCTAGCTTGCATGAAGTCCAAGTAGCTGTTCTAGCTATGCTTTGAACAATGAGTGAGGACTGAATGACTAATTTCCTCTTCCTCACCTATACTGTTCTCCTTCATCGCCTCTTCCACAAGGATTGCAACAATCCAAGTATCCATTTCAGCTGCCCATAATAACTATATAACATACCCGGACTGAGTGTTCGTTTGTCTTTGCAATTTAATATAAAACTACATTCTCTTAATATATTGCTAATTTAAATAATATTAGTTAACCAATCTCAGGTAAATTGGACCATGCTTATCAAGAAAACAAACCCATCTAATTAGTCTTCGTCACACGAATAACTGCTTTATCGCGGCTTTTCCAATTCGATATAGTAAATTGAAAATAAAAACAATTTTTAAGATACAAATAACTTATTACCTACTTGCAATTCTACTTTCTATACATATTAATAAAAAAAACATATTTATAAAAGAAATTTAATAACTGAAATATGTTTTTAATAAAAAATAATCAAAATAGAATGTATCAAAGAACAATTAATATTTAGAAGAAAAACAACTCAGATTCTAATAAGAAAATTGTTATCAACAAAAAGTAACGGTTCAATTTACGTTCAATTATGCTGACCGCGGTTTTCTAAGATAGCTTATCTGGCCATTAGAAACTAAACGGAACGAGCAGCATCGTCGATTCAAACTTCGAAGGCTTGTGGCATCGATGCGCACGAGTGGGGCGACTCCCACCAATGACCGCGCTAGTGCCTCCGCTAACACCGCGAAAGACGCGCGTATTGCATACGTTACGAATATAAACAAATCGATCGAATAACAATTTGCTTTAATACATTCCATTGTTTACATCCAATACAATAGATGTGTTGGTACAAAAGTATGTGATTCACTATATATAAATGTGTTTTCCTTTTCTAAACTATGTTCATGTGTTACACGTATGTCATTGAAGAAAACGTAGCGAGTTGCAATCGGCGAAAATGTGACTGTTAGGTCGGATCATAAGTGTTATCGACCAGTGAAAAATGGCCCTTACAGACAAATAGTTGCCGATGTTAAATAAAATGCGGGAGTTTATAAGAATTACTTTGGTCTGTGTGTGCGTTTTCTTATTGGCCGTGCATGAGGGTAGGTGTGAGGATGATCCGTTTTCGGAGCTGAATGTGGAATCGGAAGCTTTCGGTGCTAAAGCTGAAGAGACGACCGATAGAAAAGATGCCAAAGGACTTCTACCAGGTAGGTTATCTTCCGCATGTCTGTTGTTTATTAACATAATTGATCACGTGTGTTTTCGATAAGTTTTTAATTATCTTTAAGTTTGTAATTGTTTTTTAATTATGTAAGTTCACAGGCCTTGTGCTTAAAATGAACGCAATATTTAAGTTGTTTGTACTTTACATATATTTGTTAACAATATCTTCTTCTCTTCTCTATTGTATACTTAAATAAAAAAGTCAGACATTTAAAATCCTATGGGTTTGAATAAAACGACATAAAAACTAGTTTTTATGTCGTATAAGTCTAGACTTATAAACAAAATCTACAAAAGCTAAGACGTATTTGACATGTTTACCAAAATTTGTTATGACAAAAAAAATCGTTTGACTTTGTTTTTCATCCTTCGTAGAATATCATAACATCATTAATACGCATTTCAATATGTTTAAGAATGATACCTACATCATTAGCGGAACAAAAACATTATTTCGCCCACATCGATATTTGATTATAGTTTCGTCCACTACTGTATGAACATAACGAATATTATAAATATTATATTAGGAATGCTCGTTAAATAAAAACGTATAATATTACCAGTGCAGCATAAGCACCAAGCAGAAAAAAAACTAACTGCGTATGTTACATCACTAAACCTAACTAAAAAAGATAACTAGAAAAGATATATTTATTTTCGATTGTGAAAACGACCTTAGTCGTTCAGTTACGCGTTGGTTGCGTAACCAATGGTAGCTGTGGACATTTGCATTTCAAAGTAACGCACTGCGACTTGCGTGTATTAACAATGCGTATTACCTACCCTAATTATAATCCTTATTACAATGAAAATAGAGTTGATAATGATTCCAACCTACTCATAGTCTAGATGCAAGTACAGTCAAGCGTGTAAATCATACATAGGCAACAGGAATGTTGTCCACTTTCTGATGCGTGAGTCTATTAGTTGTGCAAACTTAAAAGCCTATTTAGACCTAACTATTACCTACTTGTGCGGTATTTGTGCTGTGAAATTACTTAACGTTAGGCCATTTAGATATTTTTCATTCCTTGGCAAAATTATCTCAGTACAATTATTGTAAACGTGAATAAGTATTTATAATATTTTACCCTAGTTACAAACTATTTGAGGAATTAACCATATGTATTTTAGTTTATTAAAAGACTATGTACTTGCACTTTACACTTTTTGAAGGTTTTTTTTATGACATGTTAGTATTTATGGGCTTCCAATAAGAAAAACAGATTCAAAACTGACAATTCTCTCATATTTTAAATACCAAATACCAAAAAATATTCTAAGGCTTTAGATATAAATCTAAAACTAAATGTGAGTTTGTTGGGTCATAAATTTATTTCCTATTAAAGGACCTTTTAACTTAGAAAATATCATATTATATATAATAGATTTAAATCTAATTTATAATATTTATTTAGCTATATTATACAATTCTTTAAGTGAATCTTGTTCATAACGTTACATTTTTAAAACCTCTCAATTTATTAAAGGTGAATAAACTCTTAAGGTAACATCTACATTTATTGAATTAGAACTGTTGTAAAATATTGAATGGTTTTATAATATTTTACAAGGTCATAAGCTTGCACCAGTAGATTTTAAAACAATATTAAAGATAATTTTATTGTAATTTACATAACTTAAGAAAATCACCTGTATTTGATAATTTGGGAAAGTCAGTATGTAACAACATTGGTAAGCTAGTTTAGTAAAGTACTTAAAAAATAATAATTAGTAACATATATACCTACTTGCGGTTTTTGTCCAGAGATATCTACATACCTACTATAAAATAATAAAAAAAACATATTACTTATAATGGGACATGCCAAATAAAGTAGAGTAGAGGTAGTCCAATGTCAAAGTCAAAGTTTTTAACACACGTCAAATGTCAAAATAGTACCTACATTATGGAAAAGTTGCTCGGTTCTAAACTAAAGATTAAATCCATGAAGAAAAACCGAAACTTTATTAATACAAAAAGTTTATACTATCCTAATTAATTATTAATATACCACATGAATTTACAATTATTATCTATTACCAATACCAGTGTTAAACTTATTTGCATGTTTTATTCATAAATTTCACAACATCAGTATTGTAGCAGTCTGTGGTTATGCTTTCGACTTATGTGGTTGCAATAATGATACAAGTACTTTATTTCTTATAATAATATTTTAAGCTCAGTAAAAACATAATGATGTACTAACCTTGGTAGTGTTGATTCTTAAACCTATATAAAGAGTTTCGTAAAACCAAATCAATCAACTTTTGTTCTGAACAGAAGAACCTCCTTACGTCCCGAGTTTTAAAACGATTTGTTAAACCTCAAAGAAAGTTGCGTCAAGAGAATTTATTGTAAAGTAAATAATAATTGTCAATGTCAAAACGCAATCAGATTCTGTTATAATTGGAACCTTCATCATATATCCAATAGAACTGTCAATATAAATATTAGTATAATTATTAAAGCAATATTAAATATCGGTTTAAAATAGCAAAGTTACGATGCAATCAGTGTTGTCCAATTATGCCACGGTATCGGTGACCGTTATTATATTTGATTGCATCAAATAAAATGATAATGGCGTTATAATTATTATAGGAGATGATTAACTAAAATGTATTTAATACAAACTGACGCCTCGTTCAAAGATCATTGTATATATTATAAAAAAAATGATTTGTTATTTTCCACGAAATTAACAATGTAAATAATATCATGTCCTCTTACCAGCACGTGTCGGGAATTTTTATTTTCGGCATCAGTGGTTGTTTCATAGGTGTGTTATATTTATTGCTTTTTTGGAAAATAATTTCTTTAATAATATGTTATTTAAATAAAGTAAAAGCCATTTTTTCTATGTTATAACATAGAAAAAATGGCTTTTACTTTATTTAAATAGCTAGATAATATGTCTAATCTATAAAACTTCGCTGATACTACAACGAAAGAAAAATATTTTAACTAACGCCATGTATTACTTGATTACCCCTTATTTAAGAATTTTAGTCAACTAGTCATGCTTATGCTATGGGGTATTGAGGTAAAGGTGAATGATAACAACATTTTTACACACCATTGTACAAAGGGAATGTCCACAAAGTAAAGAATAAGTTGAACGAATCTTGATTTGGATAAACGTCTATAGGTCGCGTAACAATGGCTGTTTGTTCACTTTATTGTGTTAGGCTTCGAATGCATTGACGACTTGTCTCACTGAGGTCTTTTTATATACTTATGTATATGTTGTATGCACATGTATGTTGTCTGGAAGCGATTGCTCTTTAACAATAAGTCTGCTCTTTGAACTTTTTATTATTCGTGTTATCCCTTTGTTTTTATATATTTGTGTTTAATAAAGATTATCATATTATAGTATAACTGGCAAGATATGTAATAATATTTTTTTGGTTTATATTAATAATTGTCAATATCAATTGTTATTAATACTCTTTTTTTTTTTCATACATATACTTCAGATAGAACAAATATATAATTGTGAATGTAATATTGTGAGTATAATTTACCCACGCCATGAACGTATTTGTGAATAAAGCCTAAAAATGCAAAGGCCAGTGAAAACGTTCTCATGCGCGTGCGCCGGTCCTTATTGTTCCGCGGAGGAAATGCCGTTTCCATTGTGCTCTGTGATTGTTGTGTATTGCGTTTGGTAGCCGTCAGTTTTTTTAAATATTGCATTTTATATTTAATGTGATATTTTATTTCTGATAGCTCTAACACAACACTGGAGATTTATCTAGATTTCTTAAATGGACAGTTATATGCGGTTTAATTGCATTACAAACATCAGAAAATACTAAAGAATTCAGAACAGATGATTTAAACAAAAAAGATGCATATCGTTCCACTGGCCGCTCACGGCTTAAAACCTGCGTACATTGCGTAAAGATGGTATAGTATTGTTTCAGCAAAATCCACTCTATTTCTCGGTAATAGCGGTTTTTAGTGAAGTTGTTAGCAATTTTTCTCGTATTACGAGTAGTGGTTACATGAACATACACTTTTGCAATTAGTAAGGTTTCGATTACGATCCACAGCACTATTGTAATTTGGTAATATCCTCATTATTAAATCCCTGAATAAAAGAGAGCGGTTAGACTGACCCTCGGCGATCTGCACCGTTTGTTATTATATTTTCGTATTGTTTAACATTAATGAGATTTTATAGTTTTTTTAAGCTTTGAGCAATATTATTATTAGTATAAACCATTCTAATGGATTTAATTTAGGTACAACATTTTACATTAAATTTTTGTAAAATAATTATGATTCATGTGATATGGTAAATATTATTTTAAATATGTCATGTAATGAAAATGTTATATGTTTTTGTAAAACCATTCTAACAGATTAATTTTCCCAAATTTTACAATTAAGTTTCATTAGAAATGATTCATGTGTAAACGATATTACCATATTTTGTAAATATGGTTTAGATGTGATGAAAATATGTTACGTTTTTGTTAACATTCATTACTCATACATTTTTGATATAGGTTCATAATAGTGGTATGTCATCAGTACATGTATACAGGTACATGTTTGATGTACGCCTCCACCTCATACAAACCTTGCCTTGAATAACTTTACAATTGTCTTGTAAATGTGGGCGAAAAACTTGAATGCCACAAAACTAATGTATGAAAATTATATTGCGAAACATTGTTTAAGATTATTTCAAAATTATTTAATGGATGTACGAAAATGTATATTTAAACGAAACTTAAATTAAGATTAAGTTCTCTTATTATTTTATACGAAAACACGTAATTTTCATATAACATATATTTATAGCGAAACAAGATTTATTGATCCTTGAGGGTAAAATACTTATGAATGAATCGAAAACAAAATAATCAATTCTTTTATTTATTAATATTTAAAACTGTTTCATACTTTTATAATAAATAAACATTTTTTTTAAACTAACTTTGTTTTTTTTCTTACAGGTGTTAATAATAAATATCTTGAATAAAAACCAATAATAATAAAGTAAAGAGTATTATTGTTTTTATAATTCAAGTGAGTAACTCAAAAGGAACGCGAAGTTAATTATTCTAGATGTTATAACATTTCCTATTAATCGTATTGTAATACGTAACATTGCTATTGTAACATTGATGTTATTTAATACATCTTCAAAGGCTACAATTACGATATTATTATTGTATAATACTGTGTATAATAATAGAATATACTTATACATTTCTAAGTATATGGAATTACACATTTACCAATGCAATTGTAAGAAAATCCTACTTTTATTGCATAGTGAAGGTATAAGTAGCTTGGCTAAATCTAATATTTTCCTGATAACATTTGCGATAATACCTCAAGGTAACCGGTAACTACAAATTATTATTTACCGCGAAAATCTATGCAAGTAGTGTATTGAGGTTATAGATAATTGAGAGAAAAGTCTAGACCACGTATATATGGATATAGAATGAAGTTAGTAAGGATTCGTATCTGCGACTTCTGAGAAACTGTCCCGTCACTTTGCCAATTGAACTACCGTGCCGCTAGAAAAAATCAGATATTTTAACGTTAAGCAGACAGACTGAGAAATAATATATTATATTTAAATTGAAGGGTTGTTGGAAATCATGTAATACTGATACAATAGACCCAATGTTTATTTATATATAAATATATTCACCTGTACTTGCTTAGCTTATTACAATGTTCCTCCAACTAACCTCGGCGATATAATCTGATAGACAAAGTAAAATCACGATAACTCTTAATGCCTTGTAATATGATTTATATTTGATTGGCTCAAGTGATTAGTAAAAGGTTAGCTGGTGTACAAACACGCCACAGCCTGCCTTCGAGAGGTTCATTTAAACGATGCTGATAGTACTGACATTTTAAATAAGGATGTAGTATATCCAAAAAGTATCACTTAAAGTTCCCAAAATATGTTGTAACATAAAAAAGTTCTCAAAATCCATCCAATTCGTCAAGGTTGTCAAAAGTCAGAATTTATCGAAACAATATTTTAAATTAATTTTATTATATTATAAATTTTATTTAAATACAAATAACTCTTAAGACAGATGCAGTACGATAACATGACAGCAACACAATATACATGATTAATATATTATAATAACCTTTTGTTATATCCTAAGATACCTTACAACCTTATAACTCTCTCATTTCAAAGATTAACTGACGAAATATTATATTTTTGATACTACCAGTGTGTGTATAGTAAATTTAAGTTTGTATTCAAGTATCAAAATCAATCAATATTTTATTTAAAGCCGCATTCACAATGGTTTGAAACAATTGATATTGTTGCAATAATCATCACTGTATTGTTAAATATTAATAGTTAATAATTAGTATTGAAGATGGTTAATTGTGGATGCCTTGACCTGAGATGTGTGAACGGTATTCAAATACCTACTTTATAACAAATAATATATGTTTTAGGGAAAATCATTAAATCAGTCAAATGATACAATCTTCTAAAAAGACAAAACGTCATTTATATTTACAGTTCATTTTAATGCGATTTCATTATCAAATTACATGATCCATAAAATGGTTGAGTTATGTTTAAGAATTATAATCCTCACTTGCTCGGAATAAAGTTCAATTTCCTATGATCAATAGTCCAATCACAGAGCGTGGCGGCGCTGTACACGCATCAATTACCTGCGCAGGCGCATGTGCTTTTCCCCGCTGCTTTCTCGAGCAGCCGTGCGTGACGACCGACGACGCGGGTTGGAATCGGGAAATTATATTTAATGCGAAATATATAATATAAAAATATTAAATATTATGTATTACCTATTAGATTTATTACATTTCTATGTGTTTAAATTTGCAATTATTTTAATATATTTCTTAGGTTGCATAGAGTTCTTGGAAAATTGTAATTCTAATATTGTTTAATTATTCCAATGTTACCAACCTAAAATCTTTTCCCATGGTTAAAGTCTATTAATTAACAAGTTGATTGATCTTATTATATCATTATCATAAATATTATTAAATCGATTTATCGTGATCGTGACTAGTTGAATCGATAGTTACAGAATATACAGAGGTACATCACGCCAACCAGTTTAGTTTCTTTTTTTACTAAAACCTTTTTTTGTATATTGTATTCAAAATTATTTAAATTTCGGGTGTGATTATTAAAAAGGTTTTATTGTGAGCATGTATATATTGTACGTTTTTTTAATCTGTAAATTATTATTTAAATCGTTAAAGGTTATATATAATTTCCATAGTTTAGGATACCGTAATTGTTATAATGTATACAAAAAAGTGATCAATTACAAGAGATTAATGTTTTCTATCGTCACCAGGAAGTAGTTAACGATTTTGACCTCAAATTAAGGTTTAATTGTTTCGATAATTATCCGATTTGAACGGTCTTCAGGACCGATTTAGCATCTTTTTGCGAATATCATAATTAGTATCGTTTTTATATTACATAGTTGACTGAACGAGCGAAGAGAATTCTTTCGAAACTAGGCAAAAAGTTTTATTATATTTAATTGATATTATTATTGTTATGACTATTTAATATTTATACATGAAGTACCTACAATTAAAACGGACTTAATTTTTTTAGATTTTATGACATAATATGACCGAAAATATCATAAGAGTCATGATTTATATAAATAAAAAAGGCCTTCCTTATATGTATTCAAATGACATCGAATATTGGGTCAGCATGTTTTTACCCTATTTCAATTTATTGCCATTGTTAATTACTTCACCTTAATTATAAAAAATATCATGTTTTATGTTCAAAAGGGTATTGATACAAGGAGATTTTAAACTTGTCCTACAAGCCTCAATTTCTCTTCTCATCTGTACTCGATACAGTGACCGCTTTGGCTCCAAGAAACATTTTAATTTTATCTATGTCATTCCAAATCTTTAAGTATAGGTTATGACCCAGTTTGACAATTGTCTCGGCATTGGGACACTGGTGGGCAAACGAACACAGACACGGAATATCACGGATATACAAACATACAAATACTCACACTTGTAAAATTATTAATTCAATACTACCTGGTGTATCGTTACCAACTCTTGCCTTTAAATTGACATTTGATATTTATAGTCAATTAGGTATCAGTCTGGTGTATGTGTGTGTACTTAGTGTAGGTATTTGTTTAAAATCAAAGTATTTTTTAAAATTAACATGCATACATTATATTTATACAAATAAACTTTTAAATAGGATTTCAGGTACCTACTCGTGATACCTAATACAGAATTATTTAAAGGACATATTAAGTAAATAATTAAAATGATAACTTGAACTTGTACATGTTAATAAACTCTTTTGAATACGTATTCCTCATAATAAAAATCTTCTAACAGAAAAAAAATATATTTATATAATAACAAAAGTTGAAAAACAAACAATAATTGATAGAGAACACAGCTTATATCGAACAGAAAAAACTTTTTTTATGAATAGTAAAAAAAAAAAATTGAAAGTACACACCACACGTTCTCATAAAGCTTAATTATAACCTACAATCTATGTTTCAAAGTATTATAAGTACAATATCGCAGACTTCCGTGTGCATAATTTTCATGATTTCCATCAAAACGACCGGACTGGTTCACATTGACGGCATTCCATCTGTCCTTTGTACGAAAGAATAGTCTTTTACTCACACACGTTTATTACTTTCTTATAATAACATTGTAAATATTGTTTATAATAATTATAAAGCTTAGTTTACATTATAGAGTTTTTGGGATCTGAGGGAAGGATCAGATCATTTTTTTTTATTAAAGAGTTTTTTACAATATTAAGGTTTAAGTTATCGAGGTCCTACTTGTTTATTAATGTAAATCTATCACTATTTAGAGTTTTATTAAGAGTCAGATTTAATTTACATGTAATAAGATTGAAATATTTTTTTTTTATTCTATTAGAAATCTCAAAATGCTAACAAAAGAAATTAATTGTTGTATTATCTTTTAGATATACTTACTTCCTTTGTGCCTAAATATACACCTTTTTTGGGTTGTAACTTTTAAGTAAATTGTATTTTTAATTTTACTAATTATCTTTTACTTAAACTGAAAAAACGCAAATTTTAAGTTAATACGTATGTCTTATAATGATACAGACATACCATCAATCCATTATACCTTTTCATCTTGGTCTTTTATACTTTTTAGATATAGGTATCTGTTTGTGCATTTAAGACCCTTATAATATATCTTACCTTAATAACAATAATCCTTAAAAGCAACAAAAAACATATCCTTCTAAAACATACCTGTTTTGGGATCTCATAAACTGTATGATAAACCAAAATTATATCGCTTAACATTATAAAATCCTACATATAATAGATATCATGTATAGTGTAAATAAGATTTAGAGAACTATAGCAAATCAAATATGTTTTTCTTAAGAATATCTGTCTAGAAAAAAAAGTAAAACCGTAATAATAAACTGTAATTAATGAATTGTTAAGGTTCTGTTTTACTCGCCCTCATAAGTTATTATTACGTATAAATTCTATCTCGAAAACGTAATCCATACAGACGAAGGAAAGAACGGAATGACCGGTCCGGCCGCTTTTACTTTCACGGGTGAAAGTGACTTGTAGCTTGACTCTTTATTGCTGGCTAGTATTTTATTAAAACTTTATTTATATTAGGAATTAACATTGATTCTGTATTTATTGATGTAAATGTAATGTATATAAATGTAACGTTTTTTACAACTATATAATTTGCGATATAGATATTAGTGTATAGATAAATGTAAATTTTCATATTAAACAGCGATTTTTGTTATATAATATTTAAATAATTCTCACACGTTTTAAGAATTAACGGATTATGTTTGTGAAAGGGTTTGTAAGCCATGGGAACTTTTTCAATACTTTAAGAAATCTCCTGGTACTGTACGCTGTTTTGTAGTCATCTAGGTCACGTTTTGTAGACCGCGTGTGATGTATGACGACGAAATAGTAGAATACAACTTACTTACTTAGTAAAGTCTTTTATTTAAATTTAAGATAAATGAGTTTTAAGATTTTTAACTGACATCACATACAACACAACATACTTCGTAACATTAACTAGCAATATCTTTTAGCTCCGTTATCTGTTAAAAAACTTAAGAAATGTTTTATTAACAATTTTATAGAACCAAAAAATTATAGATCTATACATTACCTACTAAGAAAATATATTTTATAAAACTATTGACTCTACGACGACATAATTTAACTTTGTTGGTTTAGAGTGAGTTAAAATAAATCATAAATGACCAAGGTTTTACCTCACCTCAGTAATTCTCAGTAACACCGACGCTTTGTTAGTTCACAGTACCTGTACTATTCTCGGTAATGTTCAATATTTGATGAACCTTCGAGACAGGAAATATATTCTTAAACATATATATATATATATATAAGTTTAAGTTTTATATATTATTTTAAGTATATATAAGTTTAAGAATATATTTCCTATACAGGGTTATTTGAAATTGGCTGGCCACCTCTTGCAGGCAGCATCTCTGCATCAATCCTAACAACATTTGTTCTACGACTTTTTAAAAATCTTGATAAACAACACAAAAAAAAGAAACAAAAAAGAAACTCTCTTTTTTACATATTACTCTGTACACTTGCTTATTACTTGCAAGATGTGCTAAAAAGGTCAACGCCCGGGCGCAATATCTACGCTCAAAGTTAATGTCAGTTCAGAGGCAACAAATACATTTTGTATGGGAAAACTCAAATTTAAAAACTATTTATTTTAAAAAGTCGTAGAACAAAATATGTTATTAGGATTGATGTACAAAACTGCCTGCAAGAGGTGGCCAATTAATTAAAAATTACCCAGTATATACATATACACAATATAATCTGATTGGTTTGATTATCACCGCTCAGCGTAACTGAAGTTAAACATATTAAACTTTGACCTCTACCTACCTAGTCTCTATCTCTACCAACCTACCTACCAAGTCTCTATTTATAGTCTAATAGATAGTTGGTACTGGTATAAAACAGAGGATAACTTAATGTTAAACTAAAGAGATAATGACAAACTCAATAGTTTCTTAATGTCAGGTTACATCCACTAAAATTAATAATATCAGGCAATTTAAATTACGAAATAAAAGATGAGGGTACCTATTTAGAAATTCCGCATTCTCATTCATTCGTTATATACACACATACGCGTGAAGTAGCTATATTTAATTATATAAATCAAATATCAACATGATTAATAACAAAAAAATATATATTAAATACTCCAGTCATGCTTATGTAAATATTTATTTAATGTTACTTCAAAACATTTCCTAGTAAGGCATGAAGCATCTTATCCACACAAAGTATTTTGATTACGTGCCTTCCTATAACAATTAATTAACAATAAAAAATGGATATGGTATTGTATTTTAATTTTT
The DNA here is from genome assembly GCA_959347355.1 of Napeogenes inachia. NCBI lineage: Eukaryota > Metazoa > Arthropoda > Insecta > Lepidoptera > Nymphalidae > Napeogenes > Napeogenes inachia. The sequence continues at coordinate 14,458,105 of OY365792.1, forward strand.
ATTTGAGAGTTTCCAACATATGCCAGAAAAAAAGATAATTGTTTAAATATATTTTATACATCCTTAAAATTACAAAAACACTTCTAGCGTTGGTAATTGCTTAATAGTTAATTTATATTTTCAATTATAATTCAAGGAAGCTCTTTAGAATTCATAAAACATATAAAAACTTTTTCAATATTTGATGAGAAGAATAAATTGTTGGGTAATGTTTAGCAACTTGGCCGTGGACCGTGCGAGTATCAAGCCTACCAACATTGTAAAGCATATTAAGACAAAATAAAATGCAACATGCTGTATGCTTTATTGTACCACAGATAAGTTATATTAATGACAAATATTAAATAACACCACAGATTAAATAAAAAGTACCACATGTCCACATAAGCACATAGTGTTTATGTAATAATAAGCATCTCAAGCAAAATTTAATAACAAAATTATAATTTATAATAGTCTCAGTCAAAGTTTCTTCAAAGTAATGAGCGAAGCAATCACACGCATGAATTATAAAAATCGTAAATCGTAAGGACGTCATGTCCTATCATACATGGATGGTGTGTAAATGTGTGTAGCACGACTTAGGGCCAGTACAAGTCATAAGCTGAAGCGATTTACATACAAATTTAAGCCACATAACACTTTATATTTTACTAAATCTAACTTTTATGACCGCCCCTGTGGTCGAGTGGTTAGCTCAGACGCCTAACGTATAGCGGCGCAAAGTGCCTTGGGTTCGACCCAGACAGGGACAGACATTTATGTGATGAGCATAGATGTCTGTATTTCTGGGTTTGGTCGTTTAGTCAATATATTCGCAGTAGGTACCTACTTATAATGTGTATTTCTAACACAAGCAAATAATTTGCTTACTTAGGAGCTACATCAATTTGTGTAGTTCCTACAGTGATATTATTATTATAAGTGTTTTAATGTTGAAGAACATTTTATTCGTTTTTGTGTTATTTATTGAGATTTTTTATAATCAATTTTTAAATATCATCGTCATTTCAATTTAAAAGCCATATCTTATAGTTAAGACCATATCAGGGCATAGTTCAAGCAAAGCTAAGGTCGAGAGTACATCAGGCACAGGTTTCGAGGAAACGTGAATAATTTCGTTGCCGCAAACAATTCTACTGCACGAATACCTCGAAGGTTTTCTTGAACTAATTGTGTACTTCTTCATTTTATGTCACAGTTTTAACCTAGTTTATTTATTAACTGCAACTAAAACTTCGTTTAAATATATCGTTTATGTTAAATATCTTAATGCATTCAGGTGGCTATTATGTGCCAATCTGCTACTAGAATATTACTTAGTAGTTTATTATTTTTAATATATTTTTCCTTATATTATCTCTTATTTATTGAAACTTGTCGCAGGATCTGTTAGGTCGTGTTTGTAAATCAAATCCGCCATTCTATGAAATCACATGTCAATGATGTAATTATGTTGAATTTATTGAATATCTCTATATATTGGTTTTAAGTTATTTATAATTATTTGAATTATGAATTGGTACATGCACTTACAGTAGCGGATTTAGGTTTGAGGACGCCCTAGGCCCGAGACGATATGGCGCCCTTTATCTTTTGTAACAGTATATATATATATATATATATATATATATATATATATATATAAACATATATGTACATATATGTGTGTGTGTATAAAATAATAAGAAATCTAATTCAGGTATAAATTAAACATTTATTTTTTTAACAACTTTTAGGACTTGCCTGATTAATTATTTTAACAAAGAAATTCTACCCTCAAAATGGTACTATGTTTCGATAGTAGTTAAGAGCGCAATAAAATAAACTTTAAAATTTGGTCTTGCAGTTTACAGAAAACCCAATCGATTTTAAATTTTAGTCAATTTTGGCGCCCCTCAAAATTTGCCGCCCTAGGCCCGGGCCTCAAGGGCCTAAGCCTAAATCCGCTACTGTGCACTTAGTTATAGATAAGTTATTAAATGATTGTTAAGCGTATAAAAAGTATTATAACTCGAACTTAGAAGAATAAGACCAATATGTAGAAAACAAAATAATTCTGATTCAAAGTACCTATATTATGAATATTATGACCTGGCTAACTTGAGCATAATAGTAATATTCATGGACACTATAATATTAAGTGCTTATTATCTAGATAAGCAAGTAAGGATCAAATATCAAACCTTGGATAGGAACCGATGCAGTTGAACCAAAAAAAAACCTATAAAGCGAATTCTAAGAATTATGTAACAGTATTAATCTTCTTAATAAATTAAAAGACACCAAATATTTTGCTACTACATCGTAAATTATAGATCTAAAATCCATCCTCAAATTATAACATTTTTAAATTTTGCCTAAATATATCGCATATTAATTAATTTTAAATCAAAGGATTTTATGAATTCCTTATTTACTAAAAATAATGATTAAACTGCTACTATAGATTATTTCTGTAGGTTGTTTCACAGTCGTTATATAAACTACCCATTAAATAGTCAATCTAAATAACCTATTACGAGTTAAATGAGGTATCTCAATCAGAGACAACCTCTATTTTCCGCTTCGGGTCGCGCATTACAGTACAGTTTTAAAAATAGGTATTACAATGATGTAAATAAAACTTCAACAATAATCGTATTTTAGAGGATTGTCTAGAAAATTAGCTACACATTGAAATGAAACTATTTTTATCGGAAAATTATTATTAAGCAGAACTTGATAAATTTAAGGTAGAAAAAGTATGTGGGTAGGTAACCTAAATGTAATAATATTCTAGCTTAATTCGTTAAAAATAGTTTTATTTTCGTTAAAAAAGTGTGTCAGAATAAGCTTAATTAAATATTAAGTAATTTTATCTATATCTATAGCCATCTTTAGTAGGACAGAACTTGCGACATGGTATTTGGTTTGGTCGTTGGTCGCCATTTTGAAATGTGTTTTGTGACGAGAATTGTCAAACAAATATTTATTGTTTCCGTCACTTTTATTTTTCTTTCGTTAAAGATTTGTTTAGAGGATTTTTTTTCTTTTCTGTTCGTTTTTTCTTTTCCGTCAGTCTATTCGCATGCATTATTAAACATGCATCAAATTTCACACACGACATCAGACACATAAGATACCATCAATTTATTCATCGCAAAACTATTATATTCATTTTATAGCTTTCACTCGTCTTCAGTTTTTAAACATATATATGTCTATAAACAGCTGAAACTACTCATTTTAATGTATTCACAAGGACTTCTCCTCAACATCCATATCATTAATAAGCCATCAGTTATCACATAAAATTTTATGAAAATGTATATTTTATTTTTTTAAATTATATTAGATACTATTTGTTATGTTTACCTGTACTCACAGATGTTAATAAACTATTACCGTATTGAATTTCATCAAAATAGGTTTGTAGTTTATTAAGTGACGCAGAAAAACCCATAGTTTTTTTTTATATTTTTGTCTAACAAGATTGATTAAAGTCCAGCTAAAGTCGAAGACCATACTGCCACGAACCGTAGAGTTAATAAAAACAAAAACTACGATGCCCTACATACATATGTCATTCTTATACAGACTAAAAAAGCGAATAATGATGTAACCAAGCAATGCGATCGTTTTAAAGATAAAAATCGTGTGTAAATAATCGGGGTAATGTTTTTATTATGTACATGTTAATAAACTTATCAATCTCCAACAATTTAGTTAAGAGGAAATAAAGATGATGCCAAACATTTTTTGTAGTGAACATTATTATTAATTCATTTTTCTATTGGTAAATGAATATTATTATTATGAGAATCACAGGTTTGGCCACGGACTCAGTACAAATTTGGCCTAATATTTCGGAATCAAATGTGTTGCATAAAATTCAATGTACATTAAAAAAATAAAATTGTTGTACAGTCGTTAGGCTGAGGCAGGCCAAGGACAGCGTTTAATTATAACATTACGGATCTTCGTGACGGTACCACTGACCTTTTGCTATTTGTTTTATTTTAATTAGAAAAATCTATTCACAATCTATTTAATATAAACGTATGGCTATAAAGCAGGATTTTTTTTATTTCAAATCAAATCTTTATCGAATGGTTTTTCTTTTGTCAAAGATACCACCAACTCGAATAACCTGAGAAATGCTGGGGTAAGATCCTCAGCGGGATGGTTATGTTTTGTTTTCTTAAAGTCCTAAGTTTTTTGAATATGATAAAAAATATAGTTGAAATGATTACCTATTATTAAATTTTAGTATGAAAATGTGTTATAGCTTTATATTAATAACTAGCTGTGCCTGCGACTTCGTACGTGTAGATTTCGATTTTGATAAAACGTACCCTTTGTACTTACCAATGTATTTAAAAACTATAAACCTTCAAACTGGTAAGCAGCAATGGTACGACAATAAGAGATTATTAACTTCTTTATTTGTTAACCGGTTATTAAAAAAAAAACAAAATATAAAGTGAATCCGATGACAATATATTCCCGAAAACTGCATCCAAATCGATTAATCCGTTTTTGAGATGAGCGTGCACAAACATACAGAGGAACAAACAAAATGAAAAAAAAAAAAATATGGTTGCCTGTAAAGTCGGTTTTACGGGCGAAGATTTACGTGACCACGTCTTTTTCTCGGTAGAATATTTATTGATATGAATATTATTAAATTGCACAATATTTTAATAATTTGAGTGATTTTGTTGAGGATAGGACGATGAAGACGTTGTCACGTAAAATCATTTTATATATTATTTATTTTATATTATATTATTGATGTTATTATTTTTTACAAAATTTATTTACAGACTTTTTCGATACATCAATTAGTTGCGGAGATATCGATCATTGAAGTTATTGTTTGCTACCAGTATTTTATATATATTTTTTTTTCAGTTATAAAAAAATACTATTTCCAATTGTGTCTACCAAGTATGGTCACATGTACTGGCCTACATATTAAATAATAATAAGTACAGATAATGTTATTTGACGTCACTTCTGATTTTATATATTTTAATATTTTTAATTTTAAAGAATTAATTTGAAAATCAAAACACTTATTCAGATCGAAGGTTCAAATTTTTACTAAATAAATTTGAAATTAATTAAAATTTGTAATTGTAAATAATGAAGTTGAAAATTAAAACATTTACTTAAATTAGATGTTAAAATTCTTGCTCAACACATTTTAAATCAAGTTTTCTTATATCTGCCACTTTTTCTTAATATTTGTAATTTTAAAGAATCAATTTGAAAATCAAAACATTGCTCGGCGGACCGATCATGTTTGAGTGGGAGAGAGACGCAAGGCATTCTATGTGTGTGTGACTCATCGTTACGTTACCGGGCGTTACACTTTTTCATAAGTGACTCCCAGCTTAACCTAATTTAAGACGTTGTCACGTCAAAAAAACATTGTTTTCGGTTCTCTTACATGAGTAAGAAAACCGAAAACAATACTACTAATACTGTATGAATTTTTGGAAATATTTTTTTTCGTGTTGTGTGAACAGCTAAAAGACAAACAAAACAGACAAAGATTTAAAAAATGCTGAAAATGGATTCTGTTAGTTATCACTTCACATCCTTGAATATATTTTTTAATATTTTCAATGTACAAAGACTACCCCTCTATAGATTTATTACATGTATAGAATAAGATTTGCAAGGTACCTATTACGTGATTGTCATTACTTTTTTATTGCTTAACCGATTTACATGAAATAAACACTAAATGTTAAGTGAAGACTGTGATAATATATTCCTGAACCATTTCTGAGATTAGCGTGCACAAACATACAGATAAACAGACAAACTGAAAAACCACTGTTTTAGGTTCCCTTCTCTTATAAAGGCCCGCAATTTTTTTTTTTAATAATTACCATGTACAGAAATGGATCAGTGACAATTTTATTATATGTATAGATTGTCAGTTCATACAATCGTCCTTTGATCTCGCTACAGTAGTCATTCTCGACGCGACCTCACGTTCAATGTTTGTTCAGATAAATCGAGTTTTTAATTGCCTTTGTTTTCTCAAGAATTTTTCCGAATCAAAGTATGTCTAAGACGACCTTAAATAAATTTACATTTAAGTAAATTTTTGTCAAGAGACATTTTTTGTTAAAGGTGACAACGTGACATGGTAATACTCGTTTATTTAATTTATTGAATAAATTTTGCGGTACAAGAAGTAAATATTCTTAAAGGGTTACAGTAACAGAATATAATGAGGACTTCTAGTATCAGTTTTGACGTTAGGACAACTATGACAGTTAACCAAATCGAAAAATTAAAACATAGAACTGTTATACATTCTATGAATCAAAATCTATTGACTTATATAAAAAAAAACAGATAATTTAGGAAGATTTATAAAATGATCCTAAATAACTAAAGAAATAGAATTTTTAATAGATTTGTTTTAATACTTCAATAGATTTTGATACATAGAGTGTTCTTTGTTTTGATTTTACGATTTGTTAAACTGACATACTTTTTATAACGCCGAAACTCGTACTTATGGTACAGACATTTATTTTTCCAATACCGATTAAAAGGTAGGTTATCTTTTTAATTATTTTCATCAAAATTTTATCTAGACTAATATTAAAAAGAGAAAACATTCGTTGTTTGAATTGTTTTTTTTTTATTTGTCTATACTGTTAGCCCTGTTGGCTATTACAGCGTCACCGGGGGAGCAGGTGGGTCAGGAGACCCACCCTTAAAATGGGGGCCAGATGGGCCCCGTTGAATTGAATAGGCTCCGAAATTTAAAAAAATCTTTTACCGTTAGTATCCTATATTGTCCCTCTAATGAACATAGGTTATATTCAATACGAGAAAAATAAGGATCCGCGAGAAATATTAATAAATATAAATATTTAGACTCAAAATAATTTACAACCACTAATAACACTATGATAAAGGGCTAAGATAAAACCTTTTGGCCTACATAGCAAGGCTTTTTTTATATAGCGCGGGCGAAGCTGCTGGGAACAGCTATTTTGTACAATAAAGATTAAAGACAGTTTAATTAAATTGCCTACATATGTATTGTATTTAAACATTACAATACACAAGGAAACAATTGAAACTCAAGCCGCGTGAAACGATGTAGAGAAAACAATATGGCGACTCTAATTGCAACATGTCATCTACTATTGTGAGTTTCCTGCTCATATTCACATAAATATTGTTACATTGTATGCTCATGTTATATATTTATATAACAATATTTGTTTTATAATAATAATATTTAGAAATAACTTATCTATTATGTTTTCTATGAAAATGTTTTAAAACAATACGTTAACTCATAAAAATAAGATAAGTTCTTTGAATTAAGTAAGTAGATTATAAAGAAATAAAAATCTTGTCAACAAATATAATCTTATATATATATTCATATAATTATAAGATTTATTAATGATTATTAATGTTGAATATAAAATCAAGTATTGTTTACTCTATAACCGACAGTATTATGTATCATGACATTGCTTTGCAAATATCCTTTAGAGGACACAGCTGTAAGCTGCGCCTGCGCAGTTTATTAGATATGTGACGTATGTCGATTCCATTTGATATTATTATGACACTATATTCTAGCTTAAATAATTATACTCAGTATACAACTTGATTCTTATAAATATCAAAAACAAAGTATATTATATATGTATATCGAAACCAATTTGATTAAAGCTAAAGGAAAATTTATTTATAAATCCCACTTTTGGTGAAACTGGGGATGAAAGTTTGCAAAAAAAACTTCATGTTAAAAAAATGCTTAGGATTGGTATAGCTTTATATTCATAAGTCAAGGAAGATATGTTTTATGGATCTTGGAAAGTTACTTCAGTAAGGGAAAAAATGAGAAAAAGTTAGAGATGTATGGATGGTCGTTATGTATGTGAGTATAAATAATATTTATATGTACCTATTGTGATTTTGATTACTCCTTGTATTAATGCTAGCAATCAATAACTAGAGTGTTTATTTTAGACCAAATTACGAAATATTACCTATAACTAAAATTATATGGAATGAACACTACATACTGAGGTATGGTGTTGTAACAATATATCATACCAATATGTGGGGGATAAACTCTTAAGGGTCGCAATTTCAAATCGACACTAACAGTGTTGATAATTTTTTCACTATAAACAACAATATCCAACTGCCTGGAGTCGGTGCAATACTAGTAATGCTTTCGCCGAATCTCTTGTAAAACGGTAGATGAAGATTCGGATAAAGTTTTTAAAACTGTCCTGTCGTCAACCCTCCTTGAATGCACATGGGTGGGATTACGGATAAATGACAGGATGGTATACACTGTTAATGGTGATAGTATTTTTTATTTCATAGTCAACTTTAATTCTAAATTGCGATTATTTATTAAATAAGCATAACTAAAATATTCTTAACATATCTGTGAGGCCCATCTAGTATATGTACTTGTAAATTACATTTTAATGATTTTTATAAAGTAACAATTCCTTGTTTAGTGATGAGACACGATGAGGCACGCGGAAGCCTCAGTGCTGTTCATCTTTATTTTCCGCGCACAGCGGAACAGATTTTTATCATGCTGATCCTCTTATAGTTAATCACCATGGCGATGTTTAGACAAAGTCTTTGTTACTTTTTGCGTGTCTAAATGATTATGTAGTACACTTTGATCCTGTTAATGGCCAAATAGGAATAAAGTGGCAATATCTACATAGGTTTTGGGTACAACATTATTGGTAAACTTGGAAGAGCATTGCACTAACTGTTCAATAAAATTCAAATTAAATAGATATCTTTCAAAACAAAAAAATCCCTAATAGTCTGTTAAGAATCGTATAATCGATCATTCGTATTTTGTTTTTAAAAAAATGGAATCACTATTTAATAACCAAAACTGTATCATAAACACTTTATTTCCCTATACAATTATAGGTATAATTAGTTAAAAGCTTACATCAATAATTCGAAGAAGTATTTGAAGATTCGCTATCTTTATTTTGATAAAAATAATTTTATACAATTACTTCTGCCAATAAAAAGAGATTAGCACCTCCTTGCACGATAAATCAATTCATTTTTTTATATTGCAACATTTCGTGTAATTTAATTTTGGGATGGCAAGTTTGTTTTTGTTTTTATTATGTAAAGGTCTTTGCCTTTTCGTCCGATCGAATAAAATTAAAAAAAACAAAGTTGTCCACTTTCGCTTTCCGATAAAAGCTCCAAATTAAAACAAGTTTTGCTTCTAAGAAACGTCACTGATTAGTTTTTGTTTATATCGACATTTGTCTTTAGAAGTATGCGTTTGTTTTATTTAATATAAAATGAAAATGTGTTACGATTGAATTCTTTTTACTATTGTTTTTATGCTTTATTTAAATCTAATGTTATATATTATATGCAAATTACAAAGTTGTTTACTTTTGAACAACTTTCACATGTTCGTGTGTGTATGTGCGTGTGAGTGTGTGTGTGTGTGTGTGTGTGTGTACAAATGGTATGTTTTTAAATTTTTGGCACCCCTTACTCATTCAAGATTGAAGGAATGATATGATATTACAAAGTTTTGATAATGGTATTGTTTATATGAAATATATAATAATTTATACTATAAGGTATATCTTACAATTATTTTAATTTTATTTATGCATTTAAATTTGTCATCTATATTAACAATAATTGAAAGAATAGCTATTAAAAATTTAATCAACCTTGGCTTATTTTTAATTTAAACGAAATTATTTCAAAATTTAGATATAATTTTGATTACAGATAATGAAATTATAAAAAAAATATGGCAACAATAAATAAATGTTTCTTGTCCGGTTCAAAATCATTATATTGCAATCATTATTGTATTTCTTGTCATTAATTTATTTTGCAATATTATCATGATTCGAATAATCAAAAGTCAATCATAATTTTTTAAATCGACGTCTATGATGCCCGATATATGATTTATGTTTATTATAATGTGAACGATGTTTTTGAATATTTTTTTTATGTAAGATAAGTGGAATAAAAACTTAGATTTTTATTAATTCAATAACATATACAAAAATAATATTTGCTTTGAAATATACTTTATATACTATACAATCTTAAAAAAATATAAGCAAAGGTGTTTTTATTTTGCTACTTCTTTATTAAAAAATCTCAGAAATATAAGATACTAGTACCATACTGTATTACTGAGTACGATTACGAAATTATTTTATTTGTATACGTTAATAAAATAACTTAATCTATTTGTTATATAAAAACAAGAAGTTTTTACAAAAGTTTATTAAACCAAAGACAAATATTAAACAACTATATATAATTTCATTTTTCAATCATTTTCAATCAATTCAATAATTGATAGCTTATTGACATTTATAAGCATTAAAATGTTTACATACTAGTTACCTAACAAATATATATATATATTTATTTATATTATTAACTAATTGCTATGTAAAAAATATTTTTAAGTATAAAACATAAACGACAGAGTTAGTGTGAAATTTGATTAACCTCTTTTTATATTAAATTAAATCGTAAACTAAAAACCAATGGAACATTACGGGTTTTCCATGTGATTGACGATGACGTTTCAATAATATTTTTTTGTCTGTGTGCCGTCAAGCAATTGGGTGTTTTATCACGTTAATTTAAGTATGAACAGCAACTTGTTGCGCCTGTTTATGTCCAGTGGTGTGTAGAAAAAGACCTAGTTACGGTATTATTTATAATATTTTTTACATTAATTACGTAACAAACATTGATTCCGAGTGACCTTTGTTAAGTTTGTTATATTATAGTTATAAAAACTTTGTTAAAAAGTAATGAAATTGATTTTATTGCTTGAGATTTTAATCCAATTATTAGAATCTGTTTTTATTGCTTTATTTAGTTTTATAATTCCTAATTACTAAAATAAATTTAATAGCTCTTAATATATTTATGTTATGTAATAAATTTAAATAATAATGTTTGAGTTAGTTCTGTAAATTGTATAATAAAAGGCGGCAAACATCGGTAACCGCGTTGTCTACAGCCTTTTAAATATGATTGGAATGTTTTTACTAGACGTAACGAGACGTATAATTATCATTATACACAATAATATTATGACATTATTGTTTACTTACTTTATAACTTATGTACGTATCAGTATAATTGTAAATACTTAATTTAAACAAGTATTTTCTGCGTCGATATAATTTTAATATTTTTCGTACTAAACTCATAAAATAATCAATGTTATAATGAAATCTTAACTGTCACTTAGGTAGATGTCATCCTTTAGAGCAGGCTTATTAAGGATCATTCCATAAATCTTCCTAAATAATATAATTTTATACAGATTATTTTAAGCATGTCAATATATTTATTTACATTCATAGACTGTATAAAAATTATATGTTTTGATTTTACCATTTTATAAGCTGTCATAGTTTTTGTAACATCAAAACTCCTACTAGGGGTACAGATCATAGAGTTATTATACAAATTCTATGGTATTGATAATGTGATTATAAAATAAAATCCATGTGTCAAATTGTAGTCTGATACTGATTTAAAAAAAGGAAATATTTCCATGTGTTAGATTATTTCATAGTGTTATTAAGAAAAAAGAAAAAGTTTACTTATGTGAAACTCTCATGTTTACTGACAATGTAAATAAAAAAATTGCATATGTCAAAATTTTCTTTTAATTTATCAACACTCAGTTAAACGGTTTTTTTTTCATAATGATCTCGGAATAAATGTTAAATAAAATATTAATCAAAATAAATTTATTAAGTAGGTGATGTAACAATGAGTCGTATTTACTTACAAACGTTCAAAAAAATACATATTTGAAACACTGAACGATTAAATGGAATGCTTTTTATTTTTTCTTTAAAATTTCATAGAGCGCTTGATTATTTATTATTAGAGACACTTCACGGTTCGATTATAAATATTTTAACGCCATTTTACAGCGAAAGCGTTTAATAATTTAATTTCTTAATTTAACACAATGACTACCTATTTATAATAAAATATAATCTTATATTTATAGTTATACAATAAAACAAATAAATGTAAAACCGCACCGCCATTATGTTGGATAAAAACTACTAATGACCGTAAAATCGATTAACCTTAATAGGTAAAAATATAAAAGGTACATTTTACGATAAGATTATTGACCTTTTATATACTTGTTATTATACTTCGGAATATTATATCTTATTTAAGGACGCTCAGGACGTGATACCCACAGTTGCAGTTACTGGTATTGGTCTAGGGATAAGGCATATTGGTGTAGGAGGTTTTTTTTTTTACTAACTATTGTCCTAAAATAAATTAAACATTCATACTTTATACTCGATACGATTGATGAGTAGTAGTAGTTTTTATTACAAATAAAAAAAAGAGAAAATCAAACTCGAGTGATTCTTAGCACATAACAATAACACCCGGTGGCGTTCCCCTTTCAACATCCAAGAAGTTTAATAATACTTTAGTCACTAATATCTCAAGCACATTTAAAAGTTAATCTTCTTCTTCCACTTCTTTATACAATTTGCAGTGCACTACTTGTGCACTGCAAATTGTAAATTGTAAAATTGTAAATTGTAAAATTGTGAACAATATTTACCAATAAGAGAAGAGCACTAACTCTCTAACCGTCTTTTCACAATATTAGTAAACTAGATGACCTAGCGCTAGTAAATTGGATAATGAAATGGTTGCTTACATATAATACAATTTTCATGTGATTGCTAATGTTTTCTATATTTCAGGTAAGATTTCATCAACGTTTCGTGAAGCAACGTAATTATTTACTAAAAGGTATGACCGATTAATCGTCACAGATTTTTGCTCTTCGTTGCAGTGAATCGGTTTTTAAACATTCAAGGGATGTTGCAAGTGTTGTAATTTTTTATTCTCTTAAAACTATGTAATATTTAGCAATTAACTATCAATGAAGTGAAGATATTTGATCCAACCTTCGGTTTTATTGGACTATTTTGATTTGTAAAATCTTATTGTTTTTAAGTATTGTAACGATGATTCGTAACTATCTATTTTATAGCAAATATTATTACATAAGACGCCTTCCCTTATCCACTTATGTGTTACATAAACGTGATAAAAATATAACATTTTACACTATTACATAAAATTGTAAGTCAAGTATAGCAATTATAGCAGTTAATATTACGATATGGTTATGTTCTAATAATTTACTTTCGCCTTAATATGTACATATGTAATAGGTTTACGGGATTTTCATCCGTATAATTAATTGAATAAGATCTATAATTATTATCTCATTATGCGTATCGTAGCCAATGGTTTGAGATAATTTAAAATTGTTTTCTGTTTCCTGAATTATCTGCGTTCTGTAATTTGTTGGAACGCAATTTCTATTTACATGGGAATTAAAAAAGAACGGCTTAATAAATGTTTTTATTTTTTCTTGCAATTTTAATGAAATAATGGAAATTTCGTTCACTTTTACATAATATTTGAGTAGTGATAATCAAAATAATTTGTACCCATGTAAATAGTTCCGAGACACTTAAGTCTACATCCGTTGACAAAATTTTGTGATGTAAGATATATATAATTTATCTTATTTTATAAACGTCACGATATGTTAGCGACATTTGAATCCGTCACGAATCCGTCTCGTGAAGCGTGATATGTAAACATCGGTAATGCAGTTAAGTAAACACATTAATCATAGATTTCGTAAATATGTAAAAGTTACTTTACCCACATGTAAAACATCTTCTATTTAAATGTATCATAGATACCTACTGTAATAATATTCAACGGAATATTCGTCTATATTCTAAAATGGAATGAATTGTACTATCTGGCTAACGGGTAAGTGTTTCTAACGGTGATTGACACGTGCGCCTGCGCATTCTATTCTTAAATCTTTTTGACGCGATAAAATATTTATTTGAAATTGAGTTCCACCCAAATGTATAAATGAACTCAACTCAAAGGTATTTGGTACATTTAGGTATTTAAACTGTCAGCTGTATTTACGTATATTAAATCGTTATTTCTCCGACTAATTTTGGACCCATTTGGAGTTCTCACTTGCGGCGAAACTCTTAGTGCTTTGTCTTATACATAAAATTATATATTATTTTTCGATATAAATCAGAAGACTTTAAATATCCAATAATATTAAAAAAAAAATACAATTAAAAACACTTATTATAATATAATGTTAGTGACTTACTGTACTGTTTGATTTAGTATTATTATTTATTATTATTATTTTAAAACATTTACTACTTGAAAGCAAGTACCTACGAATACCTAATAAGTATAATTTTTGGTATAAGTACTCAGTTTTAGTAGTCCAGTCGCGTGTGCCGGTTCACCGTCGCCAGTGTGTTGGTGTGTGCTGGTATGAGTTTGTGTGTTTGTGGTGAGCAGTAGTTATGTAACCGTTATACTTCGCTATTACGTTCTAAGTACCATATCTGCCTTGGAATATTTTGTGAAAGTTTAAATATATAGATAAGGATTGTTTCATGTTTGTCTCTTTTATTTAAACAATACATGTTTCTTAAAAGTATTGTTAATTTAATTAATATTGTCAGAAAAAGAACAAACATTTTCAACTTAGATATAAATATCATATCTCTCTTCGGGTTCATGCAATTTTTTCATCTGGTTGGTCTTCAGGCAAAGGGCTGTTAGCCAACGGACACAATACAGCCAGGTACCACTTTATCCCAAACACGCCTACAAAATTCCTTCTCATTACTGACCAATTCGTACTCCATGTACGACCACGTCGGCCTCGTCTATACTCATAAGACGTCTCTCCAATAAGAAGATTCCTCATATGAAACGAACATAATAATCCAGTCCAAAATACAAGTCCCAGGTTCAGAAAAAGAAAGAACACGTAGAAATCTTTCACACCCAGCGGTTCTGGTATAAAATAACGTAGGAACGGATTGATAATTCGAACCATCGACAAAAATAAATCGTGATCTTCAAATTTAGTTAGAATGAAGTAAAAGTTGAAGTATGTGGAATACAGCATAGATACGAATGTATATGTCAGGTAAGTGACGTAGAAGCGTTGGTTTCGTAATCCAATGCAGCGTGAGAAGAAGAAGCAGTGGTGATCTCGTCTCAGAATACATACATTGCACTCTTTGCAATGCCAAGCCTTCGCTGGGCGATTTATTTTGCAAAATTCGCAATAAGTTCCATCAGAATTTTTCAATGCACCATACATTTTGATGGTTGTATCAGTAAAGATTCCCAGAATCATATTTCCTGTAATGTTCATGAAGAGAAATATTGAAAATAATATGTGAAACGCATGTTTCATGGGGCTTAAGTTGTATGATGTTATTATGATGGGTCTCACGACTATCATCTCGAACATGAAAAAGTATGGAGTGATCACTAACACAAGCAAATAACAAACACTCTTTTCGAAAAGCCATCTCAATCCTTTCATATTCCAAACGAAGGAAAATTTCTTAATATTTGAACAAAATTATAACTATCAATGACATACATATAATGTCAATCACATTTATTTTCATCTTCAAGGGTTTTCATTAAAACCTTATTAAATATTCAATTTTAAATACAATTCGCAAAAAAGTTTGACCTCTGTAAAAAGATTCTCATTTAATATCAGGAAATCTTTGAAGGTAAAAATAAATATATGGATGCTTTATTTATAAAATATCAACGGTATTGGATATTTATCTCATCGATTACTCTATCTATCATACGTTTCCAGGTAAAATATAGTATGCGCCTGCGCACGATATTGGCATTTACTTACCGAACGACAGCCGCTCGCCTGTCACCGCTCCTACCGCTAATGGATTGGTTTTCCACCGTTGCATAAGAGAATACGTTTTAAATTACATCCATACCGTTGGATACTAAATGATTACAGCTTTAATGTCATGTTCTTCGGTTTTGGATAAATAAAACAATCAATATTTTTTTACCATGAACCGGTGACCTCTGGGAACCGTTCCGTCGCTCTATTAATTGAGTTACCGTATACCTCGATGAGTTTAGCATTCTATATAATATGATCGGAATGGTGGTAACATCTATTCGATTTGGAAATATATTTAAAATATCTATATTTATTTAAATTTCTAATAAATTTATCTTGACTATACATGTTTATAAATATTTTAAGATCATATTTTTTTTTAAATCGCATTGAATGGTTTTTTTTTACTATTAATTTATTATTTAATACAGAAATCTAACTCTTTCAAACGTCTGCAAATAAATAACAAAAATAATAATATGAAAAATATATTAACATTATTAAATTTAAAATTATTAGGTTCATGTGTTCGAGTCATTAAAAAAATAACGGCTATTACATTCAGTATTAGCTTCGATTCTCATCATAATAAATTATTTAGCGGTAGTGATTGGTAATATTGCAAATGAAATAAGTCACAGGTATTATAATATATGTATATAATATCCGTCTGTATAAACAAGGTTATGAATAATTATAATAAAATAAAACATGTACTCGTAGCCTAATAATTAAAAATATCTTTAAAAATGATATAAAATAATGTTATTGATTAATTTATTGTAATATGTTTAGCAGCGGTAATTTAATTGGCAATTATTATACAGTTTTATTCAGCTTTTCTTCAGAAAGAAAACATTAAAAGAATGCGGACGCAAAGAAACTCAAGTTATTTACATATAAATGAATCTGGAACGGTCATTATGGCAATCCTTGTTAGAGCCTTAAGAGGAGAAAGTTTCTTTATGACTAAATGTTAGCCAGCAAAAGTAAAAGTAAAACGTCTTTGTTTCGAAATTTTGTGAGGTCATAAGTATACAAAATGATATATTTAAATGAATATAGAGAACCTCTATGTTCAGTATTTTATAAAAAAAAAACTAAACTCAAAAAGTTTATACTATTTTTGTAAAAATAAATCAGTAAAGCATTAGAAATTGCAATTTTGCTTTACAAAAATTCACATATAATTCTTGCCTCACAAAAATGGAGAACAAATTAAAATAAAACTATTTTTATTATTTAGGAATATAATACATAAATATGAAGAAGCTGTATGATCTAAAGGTTTTTGCCTTTCTCCTTGGGAATAATTTAAAAACAACATTCGAAGAATCATTGGCTCATCTATAGCTTGTGTCTATAAATTGTATAGTAATCATAATGTCATCATATCATTAATATCGTTTCTATCATTATGTATCATTAAAATGACCGCTTGTTAACTCGTCAACAGATAAAGAAACCATAATATAATAGCACAGGTGATACAGAGTATTAAAACTGATTGAAGCACTTTATCATCATTATCCCATTGTTATACGTTTATTATTTTTTGTATAATATACATCTTTAGAATATATGTGTAATAAATATTCTTAAGTCGTTAAAGCAATGGGATATTTATTGGTTATTATGTGGTTACATAATTAAGGAAATAACTTTTTAGCAAAGAAAATACTCTTTGAATTAACATAATTAAGTGAAATGCGTGTTTTAGAACTTAGTATACATAATGGCGTAAAGTGGGTGCTGTTTTATTAGGGTCCCTTGTATTTTTTCGGGAATAAAATCATATCAATAAAATATGTTCTTTTGCAGGTAAACATTTTCGTGTCAAAATTCACGGAAATGATCATATTTATATTCTGTAAGCTATAGAACATTGTATTGAAATCATGAATAAAAGAATACAATGAACTATCAAAGAACAATAGGAAGACCCGCTCTACAATACACATGTGATTTGTTTTGGTTAGAAAAACATTGTTATTTAGTATCGTGATTTGAAAATATTGCGACTGTATTGTAAATACAATATTTTATGTTGTTATAATGACAAGTCGTAAATTTAGTTATCGCTTCTCGTGATTATTTTGTAATAAAATCTGTTATGTATGTTATCTAAATAACAAGTGTCTAAAAACTATAAACGTTTTATGTGAACATAAAAAAGAGTTTTTTTTTTGTATTATACATACTTATAAAGTAGTTTTTATCTTATTTGCCTTATTATCGTGATTTTTATATTATTGAGATTTTTATTTATGAATTATGACGGAGTTATTAAACATAGAGTAGGGTAGCCATAGGCCGGTGTGTGACTACGAGTGTCTAACAAATAATAAAAGAGGGAAGATGAGAGACCCATGCTTATCTTTTAATCACACTTGCAAGAAAGATGGGTAGCATCATTTGAATTCTCTTTTTTTCGATGGAAACATTTAAAGATTCCCTACTGCAGTAAAATAACTCTATGATAGCTAATGATAGTTTTAGTTTTATTTATGTTTAAAACTATTTGTTTTTTTATGTTAAACGTGAGCAGTTTCTATCAAAAGCTTTCTATCGGCAACTGATTTTAAGCTTTTTTCTCAAACATTTATTAAATATCATAAATCAATTAAACGTAACTCAATTGAAAGACGTCAAACTAAGATAATTCAAATTATAAACAAACAAACAGCATTACATTACATTGAATTCCGTTAACTATGTTTATATCATTAAGGAAATAGGAACGGAAACACAGTAAGAATCGGAAGTATTATAACCTCAGTGAAGACACGCATTTTAACCTACACGCTGTGCCGTGCGTTGTATGTTAAAGAGCTACAAATATAATTGACCTGGCATTTATTACATAAAACTTAATTTCAAAGCAAACCAGAGATTTAATGTTTTTATACATATTTGTGTTTTCCTTTCTAAATATTGTATACTGGCAGTACCTTAAACATGTTAAACTATCAAATTATAATTTCTAATATATCTAGGCATTTTTTTCAAGACCTCTGAGCATGGTGGAATCACGACATTAAATACCTGCAGTTGGGTGACAATAGCAAATTTAAAAGTATAATAATAATTAGGACTATATAGTGTAATAGGTTTTAATAACTTTAACATAATAAACCTGCTGGATTTTTGTACCCAGTTCTACTAAAGCCTGTCTTAAATAATTTCAAATTTGTGGTAACTGAAAACTGAAAATAAAATTAAGTGTTTTATCTATGATAAGTTTAGAAGCATATTCTCGGTTATTTTTCAACAAAAGACAAAGAAAGTTTAAATACTCATATTCATATATATCTTTTATATAAATAATAATTATACAATACTTTGCAAATTATAAAAAGTTATGTGAAAGTTATTGAGAGTCGCTGAACTAATACTACATTCAAAATGAATTATCATCGGTGATGCAATGTTAATATTGTATTTAAGTACTTTAAAAACATAAATTATTGCTTGTATAATTTCTAATTTGATATTTTAGATATATGCTGATAATTAAATAATGAGAGGTTTCTTTGTCGGTGGTCGAATTGAATCATGCAATATCCAGCGTGATATTACAGAGAATGAATACCTATACCATACTCTGAAAGGGCCATCATAAATGACGTCACAAGAATTTTATGATTTTTTGACCCTACCCCGTCCTTGTCACAGCTGGTCATCGTTTGTAAGAACCTATCTATTATTATATCATATATAAATTATGCATGATTCCTGAGTGAAAGAGGCTATATTTTATGATAATGCGCAGGACTGTTTGAAGATTTTTGTCTCTTTATTAAAATGATCGATTGATATCGGTCATATTGTCAAAAATCTAAGAATCCAGGGTGAGAGTAGTGGCATATGGCTCTCTATCAGGGCATCTACATTTTACAAACAGGCTGTTCGTTTCTACGCTTTCGTGCTAGTTGCCAAGGATCCGAACTCTATAAGAAGAACTAAGAACTCTGTTTTCCTTGGACGTTCATAAGTCCAGTGTACGGGATGTTCCCCTATCGTGCTACCATGTGTCATTAAATTGACTCTTGCATTACATGTATAATTCATTAAATGATACTAAATACATTAAATTTTAATCCAGCAAATGAATTGCAATAATATTAAGATTTTGCAATTGAATCGTATAAGGGCATACTGAGTAGTGCGTTTAATGGGCTCGTTCCGCAACAATATTAAAATCCGCCACTGGTCGCAACTTGCAATACTCCGCAACTGTACGTGACTCTATGCGGACTCATCATATCTGATGACTTCAGTGGGCTTATTAGTTTTATTAACGTTTTAAAGAGGTTGTCATCCTTCAACAGATAATTATTATTTTTTTTAGTTCTGTAATATTTATGAAATCTCATATGTATATTATTGTTTGAAAATATCTATAAACATGTATATCAATGTTAAGCTTGTAATCAAAATTAAAACCACTGCCTCAATTGGTAAAACTTTCTGAAAGGTTCGCGGACTCGAATTTATTGATTTAAAATATGGTATTATAATTATTTAAACCCACTCCCATATTAGAAATTAAAGCAATTAGTTTCCTTCTTAACTTGTTAATCAACTTTTACATAAACCACTTTCTTTAGCAATTAACTAACCCATAAAGTATGTTTGTCTTAGGAATAAGACGACCAATTTATTTATAATGGCCCTAATTTTGTGGATATCTAATAAAAAACAGGTTTAATTCTCAAATTTCTCTATTAAGTCTTATATAACTGTTAGTGTGTGGGTGGGGCAGGAAAAGCTGTAATTTCCGTTCCGAAACGATTATACACCAAATTATGATATCTATACTATTTTATAATTATTGGATAATTCTTATAATTCTGTTTTCTGTTAAGTATTATTTACATAATAAATAAGTTTTATTGATAAACTATTCCTTAAATCGTTTAGGATTTATTTTTATTTGATTATAAGTTTAATATATAAAATACTCTTATTATTATAATTGTAAATAGACGTGGGATGTCTGTGTCACACATTTACATATTTGTCTTGCTTAATCGATTATTTTTACCAATGACAGTGACGTTTCAAAGGTTATATTTAATTAAAAACAAAACATAAATATCCATTTGGATAGCACATATTAGACATCTAAATTAAATTACCTAATACGAATACTGTATGTGGGTTTACATTCGCAATCGACCGCAACGAATCGATTAGATAGTATCGATGCAATCGATAGATAATCGATTTGATCTCACGGCCGCGCCCCCCATTGACCTAAACATCCTCTTGATGTACACTACACTTGTGTAACACAATACATGATAACTATAGATTAAGATCGTGTTTGATATTTAATATTAAATATAAACACGTATTCAAGCATTATTTAAGTTTTATTTCAGTTTTATATTTAATATTCTGTACTGATTGATTGTTGACTTTTAAAGACTGTTGTTACAGAGATACAAAGACTATTCGATTATGCGCAAAACTAAATAATTTTGAGTTTTGTACCCATTTTATTATGAAGATAAATATTTTGAAATATGTAATAAAATAGGAAAGAGGCCATTTGAAGGTATATCAAATATTATTTTTTAAAAAGAAAAAAAATTTTTTTTTTACTCTTTGTTTAATAAAATAAATAAAAATACAAACAAGTAAATATATTATATGAAATACATAAAGCAATAATAATAAATCTAAGGAATATAATTTTTTATTCCTATATATTCTAATATAGAATTTTATTCTAGTATAATTCCTACATGATATAGGATTCTTTCTTAGAAAATATATGGAGTTCTTTTGAAAAATCTTTTAAAAACGACTCAAAAATATGTATTATTGTAACATATGTAATAACGATGATATAA
This sequence comes from Napeogenes inachia, assembly GCA_959347355.1. NCBI lineage: Eukaryota > Metazoa > Arthropoda > Insecta > Lepidoptera > Nymphalidae > Napeogenes > Napeogenes inachia. Next base: position 14,479,807 of record OY365792.1, read on the forward strand.
AATGATAATTTTGTGTCAGATTCTTGCGTCTGTCTGCGGAAATTAAAAGGTCAACAAAACAGGCGTTTTAGTTATGTCATAGCTAATTAAAAATATACGTTTTTACTAACAAGAATTATTTTAATTAAACTCTTAATAGCTATGCCTTTTCGTAATATGATAAATAATTTAACCCTAGAAACCCTTAGCTTTTGTCTTTATATGTAATATGTAATGAAAAGTGTATATTTCCAACTCTAATTCTTGTGTGAATTCAATTAATATTGAATTCTCATTAATATTAGATAGAGAATAAAGTCGATTACAAATACAAAGGATTTGTTTTTTTAAATAGAAGAAGAGTCTATATAAGTATGTATTATATAGTAATTGTATATAACTAACATGATCTGAACAATACCACCCCGTTGGTCGAGTGGTTAGCGCAGACGTCTAACGTATAGCGGCGCAACGAGCTCGGGTTCGATTCCCGACAGAGACAGGCATGTATGTGATGAGCATAGATGTCTGTATTTCTAAGTTTGGTCGTTTATTAAATATATTCTCAATATTTATAATGTGAATTTCTATGTATTTGTATTGTTGTATAACACAAGCAAATAATTTGCTTACTTGGGGGAAATATCAATGTGTGTAATTTGTCGTGATATAATAGGTATTATTATTATTACTAACATTAACTGGTTCGATATAAAATAGAATATATGGAAAATAACCATTCTGAATAAACTAGATAATGACTTCAAGGAAATACTCAGTTTCGTAATAGTTATTCTTAACTTTAAGATATTTTTCCTTACATTAAATATTTTTCTTATCTTCATATTATAAACGTCTTAATTGATTTAGTTATTAAATATTAATTATTGTAAATTTATGAAAAGAGTTTTAAATGCACATAATATTAGTCATTGATATGTTCTGAAGTTATGTTGATAAAAAAATTGGTTCCGAACAAATTAAATATTCTTTATTATCACCACTACGTATGGAATAATTTAGAAATAAATTAAAATTAAATTAATATCATTGATATTTAGAATCTTGGAGAAATGTGTTAATAACACTATTAAATTACCAGTAAATATACATTTAATTGTATTTTATAAATCATTAGAAATTACAAACAATTTCTTAATTAAATCTTAAAGGTTTTTAACCGTTTCTACCCAACTCCTTCAATTTTGATTATAAAATTATATTTTTTAATGAAGGGAAACCAAATCATTGCACTTCAAGATTACTATTTAATGTTGTTGTTCAAAGTCATAGTCTTTTATTTCAAAAAGTCATGGATGACTTATGAAACGTCAGACTCTAGTTGAATGGTTCCAAAGGTCAGATCCATAGAAAAGAACTGGCAAGAAATTCCAAGAATAGTTTTTTTAAATTGATTAATTAACTTACAATATGTTAAAGTGGCTGTAGGACTTACGAAAAGTTTTCGGTCCTTTTTGGGTTATCTTAAATTCATCTTCCTTCTTAAAAAAAAACAAATAAATTGTATAGCAAAGAACACCTACTTCATATTTATTAAACATGGAAAATATATATTTTAGTATTACAATTAGTTATTATTCTACCAATAAATAAATAGACTTAGTCTTTAAAATTACAACCGATAACATTATTTCATATAGACACTTATGAAATCAAATAATACTTTGAATGTCATGTTACATAATTATGTCATCTGTAACTAAACTAGATTCCACTGATGATATGCATTTTGGTTAATTATTCAATAGTAATATTAATTTATTGGTTGGCCAATTGGAAACAAGAAAGCGACCCACTAGTACAGATAACTCAATACTTCCCGAGTGGAACATCACTGAAGCGATCCACTTGTCATGTGAAGCATATAACTATACTTTATATATAGAAACTATAACGAAATAATATTTTATATTTTCATTAATTTTTAAAAAAGTATATGTTTTTAACCAAGCGATAATGTACCAAGGCACCATGAATAAGGAAGAGCTTACAACAAACTCAAATGTTTATTCATTTTAATGATCAATTCATAACTGTAAAAAAAAACCCTTAAACCTACGCCTGGGTCGCAAGTCCCAGGCATTATTTGCACTTCTCTCCTTGCAACGCGATGGGCCCGGCATCCGAACGGTGAATCCATGGAATGCTAAGAAGCATCATCTCGTCTGTACATTATTCTGCTATATAAAAAAATCTGATTACGGTGTTATACAATTATATAAAAGTGCAAACAATTCAAAAATTACCAATGATCGTATTACCGCAAATGCAATGCGCAAGCGCAGGTCAGCAGTTCAAAGAAAAGCGAAAATTAGATCGATAACTATCGCAATTCTTTGACGTAACAGCGAAAGGTTAAGTATAATTATGTTGTAAAACTACATTTTGGGGTTCAAGTGTTGGGTGGGTAATAAGGCAGGCAATGCAAAATGTAATTTTACCTGAAAAGGTTACTATAGTACGTGTTTCATCAAATATTAAGCTTTTATAAAGTTAGAATTATAAAAACATTAATTTTACATTAACGAAATAATATCCTTCTTTTTTACTAGTTTAAAAACCAGAAAAAATTACTATACATAAAACCCATATTTTTAAACACACAAATTTTAAAACGTAACACAACATAAGGATTAAATATTAATGAATATAGGTATATAACCAATACTTTTGAAAAAAAAAAAATATAATAACTAGAACGACTCCACCATATGTATATATATATATGGTTGAGTCGTTCTAGTTATAAGATTATTATTTACACACAAACAACTAACACAAATAATAATAAAGTAGAATTCATGCAAGAAATATTACATTGGTCTAAATGTTGTAAAAAAAAATAATACATAAATATGTGTAGTATTATGATATTTAATTAGTATTAATGAAATAATTAAAATAATGATAATACGAGTAACTATAATTGAAAAAGGTCAATATTTATAACACCAAATTAATTGACGTATTCACAAAAATAAATATATAAAATCACAAAAATAAATCTAAATTATCATACGCTAAAAATTAAACCAGGATATAGAATTTATAATTAAATTATAATGTTTCCTTGAAATCGAATATAATACTTAACATATATATCAATAAATACTATTAATTTAAGTATTCATATTTAATAACGTTTATAAAATTATAATTACTATAAATTTCACGGAACTGTGTAATCTAATATCATCTAATGACTAATCTAATCTAAAGATACTATGTTGTATTTCCATTATAATCCTTTGATTCATCTTCATGAAGACTTTTAAATTGTCAAAGTATGTATTTATCTTTATTATTATCTTTAAAATTTTACACAACCTTTTTTTAAGACTATGAATTTGGATTACTTATTAACTTATTTAATTTCTTATAATAATATAATGTATGCCTATTTTTTCCATTCTCTAATAAAAACTTAAATTATTTAAAGTTAAATGAATTTTTTGTAAAAAAATCTAAAAAAAATGATTAAACAGAAAAAGCTGCTACATATCTGACTTAGCGTTTAATAGTTTTAGGACATTATTTTGTACAATACTCATCTTAATATGATATAATTTAAATGTTTGCATGGTACAGTATTTACACACATAGCCAGTAATACTCAATGTATATTTGGATGATATTATAGTGTAATGTGGGTATCAAAGCCATAACAACGGCATTTAGAAAGCGGCCGTCCTTGTAAAAGGGAGAGAAAGTGCTGCGAGATAAAATACATCTTTCTCTTTGACCGTTAATAAATGTCATTGTTAACAATCTTATTGTCCTTATAGTTATATATATTATAAAGCGACTATCACTTACTGATTTACTTATGAAATCGCAGTATTTACAATGGCTAAACTGAATGTAAAGATTTTGAGAAATTAAACTTCTAAGATTTGTAATAGGTAAAAGTTTGTATAATACTTTCGTTGTTTGCGAAGTGGAAAAGATATTTTCTATTTACACTTTTTATATGGTGAAGTCGCTATTATGGTTACTATTGTATATAACATACAAGTTCTGATTACGTGATGTTATAAATGCAAAAACTCTTAGTGTCAGGGACCGCGATGTTTGCGGCGACCGCTTTGACAGTGGTTTTTATCGTCATTGCAACCTTCTTGGTTATAACCGTAAGTAGCGTACCCTTGCGCACTGCGGATATTTAAAAACATTTTATGACTAATATTTCCTCTTTCATTTTGATTATTATTAGGTCAGCTCTGAAATTTAAAATCACATGTTGTATTTTTTAAAGATTTAATAAAATATTTGTTTTTTTTTTATAATAGTTTAGGGGTAGGTACTATTCAAATTACTATTGAAAATACATCATATCTGTAATAATAATACTGTTTTTTTTTTGGGATCCAAAATTTCTACCATTCGCATTGAAATTTTATAAACTTAAAAATTACCAGTAAAAAACTACTAATGTAAAATATCCAAAACTGCAGTGCGAATGGAGTATGTAATAGTTTTTCTGCTCGACTTGAGATGACTGATCCGACCTGGCACGATCTGCGGTCGACTTTTTTCTTAAAATAATTGCGATGTTTCTGTAAACAACAGTAAAATAACAAATGATTTGTACTTAAAATAAAAACTTTGCTTAATGAATCGTAAATACACGAAAATCTGTGTAATAGTAGAAAGGTAAAAGTTTTTTTTTTTACCAATTTCTACACAAATGTTTATAAAAACTATTTCAAGTATTTTTAAAGATTGACCAATGAGAATGAAATATATTTTTATTTGTTTTGCTAGGTTCTTATATTTCATAAAATCAAGGAAAACATGATGGAAAAAGGAAGTTGTGACCTACAATCAACTTTATACGATCTGACTGAATAAGGAGTGAGTTGCTAACGTGATGGACTTATGACGAAGATCGAATAGGAGAAGTTTGTATGTGTGCGTGCAGTATAATGATTTTTATTTGCATTATTATTTTATTTTATTATCATTATATTCTTCAACCGTATACCATTCATTCATTTAACCTTACTCTGCTTTTTATTGGCTGTGTGTGTGTGCAGTATAATTTGATTTGCATACCTAATTCTTCAACCGTATATCATTCATTCATTTAACCTTTCTGTATTTTTTATTTGCTGTGTGTGTATAGTATAATTTTATTTGCATTATTCTTCAACCATATTCCATTCATTCATCTAACCTTACTGTGCTTTTTATTGTCTGTGTGTGAGTGCAGTAGGTATAATTAATTTTATTTGCATCATTCTTCAACCGTTCATTCGTTCATTTTACCTTATTTTAATCTCTGATACAAAATTTTAAGAAAATATCTGAAGAATTATATACATTTATATCAAGATATGATTTAAAACTAAAGTAGTATTTAAGAAACGTCATTCTATTCTTGATCTCGATTATAAAATGGCGATAAAACTTGTAAGTAAACCTTCTGGTCGCATTGTTGGCGAGTCAATGAGTAATGTTATAAAAGTCAATATAAAAACAAGATCTGTGCCATATTAGGAATTCAATACACAATGAAGGCCAAGACCACACCCTCCCTTATAATAAAATTGTACATTTGTTATAATATATTAACCATATATATAACTTAACCCACGCAACATATTATGAACACTATGAAGAACGTTACAAAATAAAGTGGATACTAACCTTTATAAAAAATATACTATAAACAATAAATTATTTAATACCTTACTAAATTATATTCTTAAGTTTGTTTCTATTTTATATTTTATGTATTAAAAAATATTTCCATACATTTCAAAAATATATATTAACGAGTACTACCCAAAGGTTGAGTTGTAGGTTTAAAACGAAATATTGATTGACATTTGTATGGATGTGTAATATCAAGTTTATTTACTTAGACAAAGAGCACTTGGATGATGTTATAAGGTGAAAAAAACTATAACCATTATATGCATTATGAAGTAACATACCTAATGTTTGGTGAATGATGAGAACCAGATACCAAGAGAGGGGGTGGAAACACTTCCTACCGCTAACTTAGTTTTAATTTGTATACCTAAGTGTCCAAATTCTGTTTTAATGTAGGAAGTTAACATACTATTTGTTATAAATAAAAGCTCATAAGGTAATTTTATTAGAAAATGGTAATAAAAGTTGTTTGTTTGTTACATTTGATCTCTTTTTTTTTAATTTCTTATGTAGACAGAGATATATGTATATATATATTCGTCTTCAGCGACTCTCCCTATTCCTCTAGGATCACAATACATGCTTAACAATATTCTCCTGATATTCAGAGGATTTCTTGACACGAGACGGACTGTATGTTCTTTTATCATCCAGTGCCACAAACATATACAAACTTTATATAATAGATCTGTTATTGGATTAAAAGTGTTAATAACATTGTCAAGAGCCTTATTTATATAAACTAAATTATATCAGTGAATGTATGTTGTGAAAATCAAGATTAATATCATAGTTATCCATAGATGCATTGACTAATATCAAATAATATGCATTTTGTCTCGCCTTCATTCAATATTTCTGTAGCATTGCAAGTCTTACAAATAAATACATTGTATGCTATAGATGTATTTTATTCTATAGATATAAAATATTCAAATAATAAGTTCCTGTATAATAAAACCTAAAGACTAGTTATTTACATCTATAGCCGTTACCTCATTACTAGATAAGGGCCGTGGATAATCTACCTTTTATTCTTATACAGTAAGGCAAGTTAACTATCACGCTAATCGAATGCAAAGTATTTTAAGCCTTATGTAATGATTGAGATGGTTTAAATTTGCTAAAATATAATAGGTTCTGTAGGCATGTTTGTCTAATGGTCTCAACTCGATCTCATGAAAGGTGTCGACCTCAGTTAGTCAATTAATTCAACTTCGTTTTCCGATACCTATAGTTGTAATCTTGTAACTAGGAGTTAAGTAGCATTACAGATTACAATTATGTGCTTATTATTGTTAATAATATTACTTATTATTAATAATAGAATTATTTTACTTACATAATAGAATTGTTTAAATTCCTTTACGTGAGTTATTTTTGAAGATCTGTGGTAGTAATTTAATATATGTATAACAGCTGTTACACAAGCCTTATTTTAGATGTTAGTCGTATGTATATATATATATAGATATATATGTGTTTATTAAATATGAGGCAGTTAAACCAGAACTTTCCGTCCAAAGTGTTTATAGATTAGGTACATTTAATTTTTACACCTCACTCTACATTTTGGCACCTCATTTGGGTTGAAAATTGAAACAAACCGCAGCAGAGCTATTGCTGTGGAATTTGTTTATATTTTTTTAATCTTTTTTGTTTTTTTGTTATCTCAGCAACATCTTTGGGTAAATGACCGATCTCACCAGATCTTTACAATATTAAAATGAATAACAACTCTACTATCCGAGTTCATTATTCAGAGTTGTTATGGTTTGGACCCTTGACAAACAAAGTCAAGACAAACATGAACGTATTACATAAATGAATATAATGTATTAATGTATGCTTAAACTTAGAACAGTAGATGTGATCTGTGGACATCAAAGTACTATTCTATATGGGAGTCGAAACCACTACATCCATCTTTGAATTCAGGTGTTCTAATCCTTCATAGAATACCCAAACGATCCCATGATGATCCCCCGCTAAGGGAATGAAGGTAACTGTTGGTTTAAATGGATATTATTAAAAATGATACCGAGCTTCTATTCTTCCGGATAGTCTCACTCAAATATCTCAACCATTAGCTTTTAGATCGAAGAGTATGTAAATAAATTAAAATAAAAATCTACCAATATAATGGAAGATAAGTTATGTTTAAAAGTGTTTACTTTATTTTCTAGCTTGTTTTAATTTGGACTTCAGTATTAACCCTGTTTTAACGTAGGATAATTGAGATACTTGTCTAAATAAAATAACTACTGCATAGGTATTATATTAAAATAAAAAAATAAATGCATACATATATTGCTATAAAAGTGAAGAACTCTTCAAATAATTTACAAAATATTTCAAACTAGTTACGTAATGTTATTTCTGTTTGATATTAAATCAAGAGTCTAGATATTAGTGCATAGTAAAAGTTGTCTAGTTGCCAAAATATTCCTATCTATGAACTTTAAAATGTATGTTCGCTCTTAATAGGTAGTTAATTAAATGTCAAACTAATGCTGTTTCTAATATAATGAGCAAGGCTATACAAGTCAGCCATATGTGACCTCGTTACACCGTCTCCAAAGATAACCGGTTAGATACATGCGCCTGCGCAGCCCACCTTAATACAAATTACTTACTATTTTATCACAAATTTATATAATAAAGTGTAATGAATATTGTTTAACATTAAAAGTAAAGTGTTTTGAATAAACGAAGAGACTTGTTTTGTTCTAAGACATTAAAAACTTAAAAGTTCCATCTGAGCTGGCGATAAAGAAGATCAGTTACCTAAAGGCTTACCTTGCTATAAATACCATATTTTTGTTTAAACTAAAGCAATATAAATCATAAAACGAGTTGTGTTAGAAAAAAAAATAACGTTATATTTCGTTACATTATATAACATAAAATAAGACAAAGGTCTAATATTTTGACCCTTAAAATTATGACCCGCACAAGGCCAATTATCTGTCAGATGTCAATTGACATAACAAATAATGTCTTAAATCATACAGAGGTCATGATTCTATTCGATAAAAAAATTAGAATGACAATATTTACGATCAATGTTATCGTGGATTTTTTTTTCATTGTATATATATATATATACATAATATTTAATACTCCGGAAATGAGTATTTAATGTTTGTCATTTATTATAATTTACCTTGTAAATGTTCATTGTCTATGGTCTATGAGAAGTTACTCTGATTAGTTAACCGTCATTTAGCAAGGAGGCAAATGGTAGTCCAAAAAATATAGATTATATAAATACTTAAAGTAGTTCGGAATTGCATAAGAGACAATTAGAAAATAATCACTATTGTTTTATTAACTTTTATGTAGTTTTTGTTTCTATTACAAATATTTTGTTACTTAATTTGATACTGTTTTTATTTTATTTGACTGCTTTTAGGTTTATTTCGTTTACTTATAAGTTTTACTTATTTGTGTTTTCCTTACAACTAAACAATGTTCGTTCGTCCTCTATCCGAATTAACTATTTCGCAAGTTGGTACGTTCGTGTTGATGATTAATCATTTTACATTTAAGTTATTTAAACGAATAAATAAATCCAAATGACAAATATCGTAATTACGTAATCCTGAATAGCCAATTTCGGAAAAATATAATAAAATATTATATATTTTAACGACATTAAAAGACGATTATGTCTCCTCACCTTAAATAATTTGTTTCCTCTCTAGTCTCAACTAGAAGCTGTCTGTCACTTAAGAATAAAAAACAAAGATGGCGTCCAAGTATTATATTTATTTATAAAGCGTTACAAAATGTTATACAACACTTGATTTGCACGAAGGTGATAAATATTAGAAGCGCCCGGAATTACGTTCAATGGCTGTACAATGTTTTTCAGTTTTTCAGTGGTTAAATAACCCAAATATATAAAAAATACTGAAATCATTCATTGCAACAAATAGTTCATATATCATACATGACGTTTCTTATCTGTTCTTTTAACACAAAACATTTTTTTTTATAATTACATAAATTCCTACACCAAAACAAAATATATATATATATATATATATATATATATATATATATATATATATTGTTTTGGTGTAGGTGTACATAAAGCATTAGTTGATGATTTTCTTATTATATTCTTGACCAACACTGTGCACGCGATAAAAGTATTAAGAAAGTCACAAAATTGGGACTTCATAGATTAATAATTGTCAGTTAGCTAGCCTCGGGCTTACAGATTATAAAATATGATTCTGTAACTCATCCACTTCTAAATAATGAGTCCATTGCGCAAATCTCCACTGGTTCGCCATAAATTGAAGTACTTAGCATGCAATGCACAAAATATTTAGTAATAGTTACGTTTGATTGTTTGGAAGGTGCTAACTCCTTGCTGTTTGTATTTTAATAGCGTAGTGATGCAACATGGACGATCATAATTGAAGTGTAATAATACAAACAGGTCAGTAACATTAGAAATAATTAAATTTAATATTTTGACTTTCAATAGTGTCAGATTGCACATTTTTTTTAATGATTTTACTAGAAAAAAAAGGTTTTTTGATGTTAATGTTTTATAAAAGTTAGAAGTTAGCAGTTACAAGGAATGATTTTTAGGAAGTTTACTTTGCTTAATTATTTAAGAATATAATAGTACCATTCAAATAGTAAACTGATTATTGTGATATATAAATGATTTTCCTTAACCTTTATTTTCGGAGATAACAAACTCGACATATAGTTTATATTTAAAAAGAATAAAGAATCACCATTGAAAGTTCGTGTGAAGCATTCTTCACTCAGTAACTAGAGCATCAGTTTGATATCGATCGCGCCCAATTTAGTTGTTAAATTCAAACGTCAGTGACTGATGCTGTCAGATACGATCTTATCTGTTGACAAGTTGCGTATTTTAAGACGCCATGTTTGTTTGTTAATAATAACGCAATGTTTGTTTCCCGTTAAATTTGTTATTGGTTTTAAATTTTAGATAAATGTATATTCAAATCTAATCTTTTAATATATTATTCTTACATCCGTTTTTGGTAGACAATATGCAGGTTGTGCAATGTAGTGATTGGTTGAAATTAATAACATCGTGTCAATAAGAGTAGCTTTGCGTAACACAAACGACAACTCTATTAATACAGTCGAATTCCTAATCGTATTCCGATACAATGTCGTATCTATTAGTAATTCCATATCCTCCGATTATCAACCAAATATCTATAGGAATAGGGCTTATAGTACTGTGTCTATTTTTGCTAAAGTTGTTACGTAGGTGCTCCTCACGTCAGTATAATTTCATATGCGTGTGCGCAACGTCAAGGCGTGTCGTCACAATCTCTCATTGTTTCATCTTAATTTCCATACAATTTGCATGCTCAGACAGATTTCATATTTCATAGATATATACAAATATTGCATACCTATTAGTTTAGCTTTTTGATTTGTAATTTTTGATATCATCTAAAGGCTGTTACTTTTACATATTTATAATAACGTATATATGAATATAAGAAAGTTATTTGGAAGAGTTGTTTTCTTAAATATTTTGAATAAAAAGGCAGCTATACTAGAAACAAACAAAAAACTTATGAAAATATAAAAGAAATGATATAATGAAATTTAATCATTAAAATAGTTATTAAAAAACTGTACAAAAGGTTAGAATGACACCAAGGATTTATTTAATTTTATGGTCAAAATTTAAACAACCATTTTCGTGTAAAACTTACGTAACCATTAATATATTAAATCTTTTTATTTATTATAATGGAAAAAATGTACTATGAATTCTTGTCTTCCTGTCGCATTTTTTTTTGTAAGATATTTTACATAACATTAAATATTTAAACATGGTTTATTCTTGTTCCAGGTATGTACGAGCCGTAATCAGAGACATCACTGTTCTAAAATAAGATGTTTTGCAATTCTAACATCACTAGATTTCAGATGTCAATATCGGTAAGATGTCAAACGTGAACAATGGAGCCGCTTTCCTTGCATTCCGTATAAGATTCTACTTTCCGGTTCCGTATGTACGACATAAACAATACAGATTATAAAAACCATTTAAAATTAATACATTAAGTGTTTAATAAATTTAATTTAAAATCGTGAAAAGTAAAAATATATAGCGATACGGTAAGGAATTCGAATCCGCAACTTCTGAGAAACTGTCCCGTCCCTCTACTAAATGAGCTACCGCATCGCGTATTGCAGTTCGAATCCCTGCCGTTATCGGTCTATTTTCATTGTATATTTATATAAAAATTTAAATAAGGTTACATGCTTATGTTATTTCTAATACAAGCATATTTATTTCAATCATATACATATACAAATATAATCATTTTAAATTAATTATTATAAAATACTTTTATCTCTATTATAAATATATAGGAAAAGCTTATTAGCAACTATATTACAATACTTAATAACTAATAATATACTTAAGACAACTCAAGGTCTATTAGACGTCAAATTAATAACCGCAATATTGACGACTTTTTATGAAACACACACAAAAAACCTAATTGCATTAATAAATTAGTCTCATATTACATTTACGTAATATATATAAACATACATATATTAAAAAACGTGGGAAAATCACAATAACAGCGGATGCAGGCGTGTGTCATGATGGCGTTGTGCCCAAATAATAAAACCTTTTTCATCTAACAATATATCCAGTAGTTACATCCGGTTAATTCAGATCAAAAACTATCTGGACCGTGAAATGTTGTAGAATCAATTGTTTGTATTTTTAATAGACAGGTCTTTTCAAATGTATTGTGCAATAATTTTCTATATAAATACTTTTTAAATACAATGATTGAATAAATCTATTATGATAGGTTTAGTTTAATGATCCGACTCTATGAACTCTCTGATCTGAAAATGTCTCTACATATAGAGTGGTCGTTTATATCAATATTTTTACCCTAATCGTATTAAAAGTGTATATAAAATAGTTATCCTTGTACAATGACGCTCCATATTCTTCGAATCATTGGACAGTTGCCAATGCGCTTGCGCACGTGTTAGCTATTTAATACCATACTTAAACCTAATGTCATACTTGATCTGAATTTGTCTGATGGGTAAAATAATTTTAAACTCATAACGATGAATTTTTGCCATTAGATTCCATTAAATAAATAAAAATAAAATGTTTACTATTGCATTTTTTATACAATTGCTAATAAACATTTTATATTATCTTCATTAAACTAAGATCTGACACATGGAAAATATAAACTATCTTGTTAACATCCGTTGGCAAATATAGAGCTAGCTCGTATAAGGGTAAATAGATTTAGATCAATTTGTTTTACATAAACAAGTGTTTGAATATAAATATCCTTGTTAATAAAGGATGTTGAATAAAAGTTTTTTTTATTGTTATAGAAAAAGGAGTAAAAAATTCTTATAGATGTATGCGTGCTTTATGTAATATTTTTGGGTTATTCAATAATGTTCGTTTATAGATTTTTTTATTCAATCTTTAATTAAACAGAACATAACTGAAAAGGGGATTTTATTTTATAAGTACTTATTGATGCATGGGGTTCAAAAGCTCGTGGAAAAGGGTTTTACAGGGTCGGCAGAACTGCATTGACCCTGTAAAATTTATGCATGTGGTGATACCAGGATGATACTCCTGGTATCACCACGGTTCATTTTCAGTGGTAACAGCTCACCATCAGGCCGGCCGTCGCGTCGGTATGTTTGTCTTAGTGGTAAAAAATAAGTTTGGGTTTCTTGATTTATTATTTAAAGCATGTAATATTTAAAAAATTCTAGAGCATGTCATATGATTATTGATTGATAAACAATTAAATCAATAACAGGATTGTTTCAATAATGTATCTGGTGTCGGCTTCTCACGGTTTCTGTACACAAATGAACTTTCTTACATTGTTTCCGTGGTTTGATATTGTTTAACTTTTTACAATCTTTATATTCATTAGTAATATCAATGAATACCGACATAATACACAGTATCATTTCAATTGCTTTGTGGAAAATGCATTTTTTGCTCATTAAATAAGTATTAAGCCTATTACAAGTTAATTATATTGGAATTGTGCCAGACTAGTTTAGAATCCATTCGGGATTCTTGATAATAAGCTCGAAGCATGGCGGATTCACGGTGTGAAAATATACAGGCAAGATTCTTATAAAATAACTTGGAGTGCAGCTGGGTAAATATTTTTAAATATCAACGCTACACAATAATACAAAAAACATATTTCAAGTGTTTCTTCACATAATATTATTCTAAGAAAACGACTATTTCATATTTAATTTAAAAACATTAAACAAAGATATGTTTATTATAATTTATCAAAACTCCGAATATAGTAATAAATTTGTAAAACAATTTGTTTGGTCCATTGACCTGTTCAGTACGACACTGTTATGAATAAAACATTTGTTCTTTTTTTGGTCAAATCAACATTGTTGTTTTTGTCCTCGCTCACGTTGTTTTTGGTAATTTCCTTCGTCCACATTCAAGCTATAACTGCATTCATCAACTATATCAAATTTAAAATATTTAAGGCTGTCTGGTTAAGAAAGTTGAAGTTATGTAATCAAAAATTAACACGACTTGTGTTGTAAATATTATAAAGTATATTTTTGGGGTTTCATGACTTGTTAAAATAAATTCATTATTTAGGGAGGCTCCATAAAACAAACGTGATCTTTTTGCCCTTTTTTCATAAATAATGAAACGGAAATCTTTTGATTTTTATCTGATATTGAAATGAAATTAAATGTTATCGTCTGCCTATCCCCTCCCAAAAGAAAGTGACATCTCTCAAAACTCAAAATTTAAACAAAATCTGTATAATTCTAATTTTAATGTTGTTGTGTTTTACAGTTCTTGTGTTTTACAAAGAAAATATGCAATTTCACGAATTGAAAAGCATCTTATAATAAACGATTTTGACTTAGAAATAAAACTGATGCCTCTTCATATTCCATCAATATCTGTCCAGCAATTTGTAATAGACATAAAACATAAGAATTGAATAAAAAAAGTTGAGGTTTTGTCTTCAGTACTAATGTATTATATCTATACATTTAAATATTTAATCTTACTATAGATTAAGATTTAAAATTTCAATAGTTATCTTATTTAGAAGGGCGTAGTCATAATATTCCTAGACGCGAAATTATTAGTTCACACGATATTACGCATATTTCAAATAGTTTGTGATTTATCAAACTGTTTGTATGAGATTCAAGGACGTCATTATTTTAACTTATAGTTCAAGGTGATGGCGATTATTCTATTACATGGGTCTGAAATAGTCATGTTACTATCAATACATATAATATCAACCTTGTTGTAGGGAGATAAGGTTTAAAATCGATTGTGAAATATTAACACGTCAAATTGGCAACAATTTTGGAATTATCTGCATTTAATCATAATATGTAGAATTATATCTCACTATATATTCACTTATTATTGATAAATGTTTAATTTAATGTTAAAAAGCCCCGGGGCTATATGAACTTTGATAATCAAATGATCTACGTAAGATAAAAATTGAAAACTGGTATATTTTCATACTCATATATGTTAATACGTCTTATAGCGGCCAATTAGTTGATTTATAATATTTGTTAATTATATAGTTTAGTAACCTTAATAAGTAAGAAAAAAATATCTGTATAAAAGATCTCATTCATGTTGCTATTTTATTTGCACAATAAAATTTCGAATAAAGAATTCGTTATCACAGTTATTATAATATTTCATATATAAAACTTTTATATATAAGTATACAAAGAGGCCATACTAAACAATTAAAATTACTTATTTCATTTAAACTAGTATATATACATATGTATATTTTTATTTATTGTATTTGATAACGTTTCTATGTAATTATTAGAAAATAAAAATACCATTTTTCAGATTTCTATATAATCCTTCAACTTCGACTCAGAGGCTGCAAAAACTACAAATATTATGAGAGAAAAATCTTTAATATATTCAGTAAAATCTAAAGTATCTTTATCAATAAATAATACACTAGATGTTATAAATGATATAAAACCTGACCTATTTTATGTTCTTCTCAAATGTTAAATGATGTTGCTCTCGAAATGTCAAAGTAGTTTTCGGATCTTCAAGATAATTCTAAAATCTTATCCTTATAAGCAGTAAATGTCAGAAGAATCACATTTCACATTATCTAATAAACACTCTATTACTATGAATTTATTATTAAAATATTATATTTTGTTCTTAATACAAATATCATTTTAAGTTAGTTATAATCTGCACAAAATATGAAAAATCAAACACGAGAACTATTAAAAGATAAATATTGTATTTATTAAAAAACTTAAAAGAGAAAAGATAATTATATCTTATAAGATATATTTTTTTATAATATTTTTTATTTATTTATCTTTTTATTTTATTATATATTTTATAATAATCTTTTTAAAAGATAAATATAAATAATATATAAAATTAATTGTAATCCTTTTGTACACAAGTGTACTTAAATATGTCGTGTTAAGTTTCGAGTCCAAGTCCAACCTGGTTTTAACGTTGTTAGAATGATTTATTTCATTTCAATAGAGGGATGCATTTTGTGAAAATATAATCTCATATAAATTTTAATACAATTAAATTATATTCCCGAGATTTACGAAGGAATGCTGTAAGACTTGTTTATTATTTTTATACTCTGGTTAATCTTGACTAAACATCTAAGTCCCAAGATATCCATCAAATATTTAGAACGAAATGAAATGTATTCTAATATTGACTGTATATTTTAGTTCATAGAGTTCAAATTCAACTACCATTGGTTTTAAACCAACTGCCAACGAAAATAAATATAATAATCAATTTTGTAGATCTATATTGTCTTATATTTGCATATACTGAGATATATTCTACACAAATGATTGATGTAGTTTGTTTGTTTGAATGTGATTTGAGATTGTGTTAATGTGTTTTGGAATATTAATATCTTATTATTTAGAAAACTTGACCTGTTTATGTCGAGCAAAAAAATATATATAAAAAAATCATATGTATATAATATTTTTCTTTTCATTTCTGTATCCACCTAATTACTTTATTAACTATACTTTTAAATTTCGAAGCTAAAAAAAGCATATATGTGAAGTATATGTAAAGATACATAAATAATAATACAAATAACGGAATAAGCCTGTTATGCTAAAACAACAAACACGAATTATAAATCATGTATTACCTAATTGATATAATTAAAAATAATAGTCTTAATAAAACATGTAAACATAATATTAGTAATAACAACATGATGTATAGCATTGATCCACTTTATCTGAACTGTATGAAGTATCTAAGTGTATGTAAATTAAAAAAAAAACTGCATGTTTATTTATTCATTATCGTTGAGCCCATGCAAGGTTGGAGTTCTTTGTTCGACAGATAATTATAGATATTTGTATAGTAAATAGGTGTTATATATCACTTCAAAATCTTATTGTAACACTGTCTGCCAGCACTTGTGTTCCAAAAATTATGATAATTAAATTATTATAATAAATATATTAAAATGCTTACATTTCTGTTTTTATCGTGTCCCCATTTTGTGTTTTACGTAAAAATGGGAAACAATCTACAATTTTCCGCTATGAAAAGCATTGCAATTATCGTAATTATAAAACTGATGAGTTTTACGTTGAAAACGAGAGATTTTCCGTTTTAAAAGAGTCACAAACAAAGTTGAACAGTCAAAAATTACAAAACAATTGTTTACCGGTGTATATAGTATGTACCAAAAAATATTTATTACAAACCTTATGTACAAACTTAGTTTAGTTACTATTATTAAGGTTCATTTTTTAAAATAACACCTTTCAAAATATTCAACACGATCTATATGGATGATATATATATACATATGTGTATATATATATATATATATATATATATATATATATATATATATATATATATATATATAACTCCAAGTGGTTCTAGAACATGTGGTTACTAGTGGCGTGACAAACAACCACAGTTTCCGGCACAAGTGCAGAGGTTGCTGTAATTACAAGGATTTTAAGGCAACCTTCACATAATTTACGGTTATGAGTACGTTCATATGTTTTATGCATTAAGTCTTGTTGTTCCGAAACATATTATTTATCTATATTGTTGCTATAATCAAAAATATTGAAGGTGATTTTGGGATAGCAGTACATATTTAAATTTGTCAAGAGTTTTTTCTTCGTGTTCTTTTGGAATCATATTAATCGTAAGGAACTATGTGGGAATTGTCATTTTTAAGGTGTGAAAGTGTGGAGGGTCTACCTATAAATACATAAAAAAATAGTTGTGTATTTTCAAACTTGCAATATCAAATAATAAGTAGGTACTTACTTGTGTGATGTCTACTAGTATCAAAACGTAGACATTGGGAGACGTACCAGAAAAAATATATATAAATGCGAAAACTACAGATATGTACTTTTTAGTCCAAACTATAATGTATATGATATTTAAACTTCGAATTTCGGTCAGTTTCGATCGTCTCTCTTAACAAAATAATAGTCTATAAATGATGGTATTCTGTAATAACTATAATGTAAGCAAATTCCACAATCATTTTCCGGTTTGTTCAATGATTAAATATGAATATAATATATTGTTATTCACGATTATCATAGAACAAGTGCTATAAATTAAGGTTAGTCAAGTGGAATCGTTACGCTATATTATCGTTTAAATCTATAGATTTATTCTATAGATTAGTAGAATCGACAACGAGCATTTGCAGTTTGGCTACAGCCTCTGTAGGCCGATGTCAAGTAACAAATATGCGTTCACGCCTACGTAAATACTTGTATTGCAAAATAGTTTACTGACTATAATTAATGGACATTAGGGCGTGAAGTATTCTTGTCTTAAGATTATAATATTTCATAGATTATCTTACTTGCTTATTCACAGATTGACGTCTTATTCGGATTTTCAATAGCTGTTTATGTAAAGTTACGTAATTTACACTTGCCTTTGTATATTTTTTTATTGTGTAACTTATATTTTTCTTTATCGTAAGTACCTATTAAATTGAAAGAGTACGTTTAATATTTTGTTCTCGTAATTGAAATCGAAAAATATATCATTTTTAATACAATACTTTAAGAAAAATATGAACGGTTTTGTAACATGTATTTAAATTAATAACATAAAAATCAGAAATGCTAAGGACTCAAAGTATAATGTAACCGAAAATAGATAAAACAGATGAATATCCAGACTCTAGGTTTTACCTTAAAAGGTATTGAAGACGAATAAAAAAAAGTAAGGTAACAATAGAATTAAACTATATTTACCTTTACTTTACATAGAGTCATAAATATAGGTCGTGATTATGAACGGGGGTTCGTGCGATAACGCACGCTTGATTTGCGGATTTGCTGATTAGTGCTTACATACGACTGAGAACATACTTACTTGTTGAAGTCATCTAACATTTTTAGTTCGAAGTCATACCCACTTACTAGTACTTTATAAATAAACTAATTTAATACTATGAAACTGCAAATCCGACTCTACACTCTACAGCTTATAAATTATTGTAACTTAAGGAACGATTTCCAAATTATCACATCCGTTTATATTCATAACTTAAATACTGAATTCCTAAATCGCCTTTTTATGGTTGTGACAATACGCTGTACCTCTCGCTAATACGTTCGTAAATATTGTTGTTGTAAATAAACAACAGCAAAAAAATATATTTGTAAATGCGTTACCAACAATGACAAATGAAGAATGGAGGATGTTAGGACATATGAAAAGGAAGGGAGGTAATTTGGTCATCCTGGTCTCTTGCTGGTCGTTGGATACAGAGAAGGCTAATTATATTACTAAGTCTGATTTACGCCGATTTCATGTTTAGAAAGTGGTACCTACCAATTTATTATTTTTTTTTTTGTTTGTATATACTGTTAGCCCTGTTGGCTATTACAGCGTCACCGGGGGAGCGGGTGGGTCAGGAGACCCACCCACCCTTAACAAGGGGGGGCCAGATGGGCCCCCATGGGAAACCCCTACCAATCACCATATCTTTTGCATTCCAGCGTCTTCAAATAGCATGCACCAGTACCTATAAAACTACTGATATACTGATAATATAGTTTATTTTAAAACAATTTCTAAAACTACATAAATTTACTGAATAATAACCCTGTTAGAAATCTTTAGTCATTTAGGAGTTATTGTGTGTGACTCATTCATCCATTTTAAAGGAAACCATGACTAAGTATTACGATTTTCCCTTGTGGTGGTATTATGTCATGGCGGTGAGCTGCGCAAGCGCAGGTATTATTGCCTACAGTAACGTCTTCCTCATACATTTTGTAATACCTATAGAACGTAATATTACAAAGTGATCGAATTAAATATCTATACATATGATAAAATAACATTGCCAAAGTTGAAAAACTACATACACTACTTTAAATAAAGATATTGTGACAATAAATCTTGTAGGTGTTGGTATGATGAAAACTTTTAAGGTTACATTTAGTATTAGTATTTAGTAGTTTTTTAGTTTTGCTGTTAGTTAGTTAGTTCTCTGCTGTTAGATCTACTTGCTATCAAAGAGTTTTGGTAATATAATGTTTTAATATATCAATATTTAAAAAATATATATGTGCTTACTTGAGGTGAGAATCTCACCGTCAGATGGAAGAGAACTTGGCGGAAGTAACTAGATAATAAAAATAATTATTACTCTTAAACATTTTAAACTGATAAGTAATGAGTTAAAAACGTTTTATAAAGTAATTATCAATAACTATAGTGTGCGTGTATTATGTATGTGCATACCGAGGCCATAACTCGCAAGTATTAAACGACCCCATTGTGGGTCACAGAGGCTGCACGCGGCAATGCAGGTGCGGCTAGTGATGGCTATTGTTTATCGATATTTATAGAAAAGATTAATTACATTTGTAATTAATTTGTTGATAGTTATTTCAGATTCGTTACATTTTGTTATGTCAGTAAGATGGACATAAATAAGCACTTGAAATTTAATAGTTGACTATTTGTCAAAAAAGGATTAATCATACCTAATTTAATAAATCAGACATAACCTATATCAATAGGTATCTATTACTTTCGAAGGCATTATGTCAATTGAAATCAATTTTTATTCAACTAAAAACATAACTATTTAAAATCAGTTCATTTATTTTAATATTTTTTTTGGACTATTTTGCTTGAAATGTATGAATATATGAAATATGTCTTAGATTCTATATACAATTATTTTAAGTTGTTTATTATAATGATTATTTATATCGATACTAACATAGCTCCAACTCTATAATAACGGTGCGCACTGCTAGCCAAGCGACAATCCACAATCGCCAGACATTGATTTAAATGTTGAAATGCAGCGATTATTACTTGTTCATTATGCAAAATATCTACAAATAATTACAAGTTACCTACATGTACAAGTCATAGCTTAAAATACTTGTATATAAAACAATAGCTTAGTATATATTCTTCTTTATTAAAAAAAGTAAAAAAAAAACAACACCCTCATTAGAGATAATAACACAGGTATAGTGTACAAATATAAATATTAGAAATAAAATACACCGGATTCGGAACAACAATTCGTGGATCACACAAAGAATTGTCTCGTGTGGGAATCGAACCTACAACCTCTGGGTGTGCATTTAGTTCAGCAGTGAGGGTCACTAATTAGTACACCAAAAATCATAAATTTAATTAAACAATAATTTACATAATTCAACAGTAAGAACAATAAATATCTTTAAACCCAGTTGTATGATGAAGGCTTATCTTAAATCAGTTCCTACAGTTAATAAGAAATAGTTATTACCAAGTAATGTAACAATAATTAACGTGGACTAATATTTGTAATATGCGTGTCTTTGTACTGATTGTTTCGTTATATTAGGACACAGTGTGTATGTGTGTAGGACACACTGAAGCAAGTGATACCTTAAAAGATTCGTTTACTCAATTCTATGAGAAACTGAGGTTTTGTTTATACTTTATGTTAATACAATGATCTTATCTTGTGAGTTATGCATGAAAGAACTTTATCAGTCACTGCAATTTAATTGGTTCTCAATTACCATCAATCGTATATTTTAACTGTGCAAGTAATTTCAAATCTATAATCTTGTAGTTTCAAAACTATAAAATATAACAATAACCAAAAAAAAAACAAATATTTTATTATTTTACATATGGTTCACATGGTCAGTAAATTAAAATCAAAATGGATTTGTAATAAGTTTCCACATGAGTTTTTGTAAACATACAGACATACAACAGCTATTGTATATATCTGTGGGAAAACCGTGTGAGAGATATGTTTTTATGAACATTAATCTACGTCTTTGCTATTAGGTAAAGTCGAACGTTTACCTAATACTATATAATATACCCATATTTGATCACACGATAATAAATTACTATAACGAGACAGTTAATGCAATGTACTCTTGCTACTGGCACTAATTTGTCTAAGTTCTTTAGTTTGATCCTCGAAGTAACTCATTTTGTTATTCTGTTTTTGACTAATTTTACAATTCTCTTTCTGACTAAATTTGAAATTCTGTTTTTGACTAAATTTGAAATTCGGTTTTTGACGGTAAAACTGTGTTTTTTGAATAATTTTGGAATTCTGTTTTTGACTAATTTTGTTATTCTGTTTTTGCCTGTAATTGCCTGGACTAAGTTCGTAATGGTTTCTTGTTTCAAATTCAAAAAATCCCAAAAAATAAAATACTTAGCTATAATAATATCAAATAAACATCAATCAATAAAACTAAGCACATTTAAGTAAAAAATAGATTTTCTCATAGAATATATCTATAACAAACATGAAAGATATTCTTCATAGTTACAAATATCTGACCTATTTATTAACCGACGATTTATTATCTGTAAGTTGCTAAACTCATTTTCCCAGAGCAATCCGCTGTAAATTGTAAAATAAGGGCTAGTATATACATTATTTGCATTCTCAACCTATTTCTCACGTATTTTAAACAGCTTAAGGAATATTTTTAATAAACCCAAACCTTTACTAAATGAACTAAAAAAATACAAAATATTAAGATTTCCATACATCTAATTTTGAAGAGACAATATTTGTGATATGCCTGAAATATTGTATCATTATATAATAATTTAGATAATAGCCCTGTTGGTCGAGTGGTTAGCGCAGACGCCTACCGTATAGCGGCGCAGACGCCCGGATTTGATTCCCGACAGGCATATATGTGATGAGCATAGTCGTTTGTATTTCTTGATTTGATCGTTTGTTAAATATATTCTCAATATTTATAATGTGTATTTCTATGTATTTGTATTGTTGTCTCACACAAGCAAATAATTTGCTTACTTAGAGGTTAGATCAATGTGTGTAATTTGTCCTGTAATATTATTATTATTATTGTAAATATTAATTAATGTGAACCAGCTTATAGCTAGGCCGTTGTCACAGAATTTGTGAAACAATCCAGTTATTTCACCAATTGGGTCCATTAAAGCCTTCAGCTACGGAATGTGAGAGGCAACTGCTGCAACATATGATACCCACTATCCTTTGACTCTAAGTAAAGGCAAATAATATAGCAATAATTGGGATGGCTGCGGTATTGTCTCTGATTATATCAATCCTTATAATCAATATATCAAAATAAATTCCTATCACGCGAATATCAACTGCTAGACCACTTTCGCTAATTATGTTTTTGTTGATGTTTTTATTTTGTCAAAAAAATATTTAAGAAAATTGCAAGGATACTTCAAATTAAACATTTCAGTTTTTTTTTAATACATGTTTACTTTGATAACGTATCTTTAGCCCTTTTGACAGTTGGCGCTATTGGCGATACAAATGTATTTCAAAACAGATGAATCAGACGAAACTATATTAAATAATTATATCTTTTTTAATTATACTCACTTGAATTCAATGTTTATAGTGGAGACAGGATAGTATCAATCCGGTATATTTTATTGTTACATTAAGTATAATATGCTATATTTTCGTTTATTACGTAATAATTGTTTCTAAGTACCTACTACTTTATATATTTTACATGAAATATAAAATAATAACAAAATTCTATCATTAAACTAACTGGATCCAGTGAATAGAGAAAACAATTACTCATAGTACTCAAACAACCACTCAATCATGGTCACATTACTGCTGATCTGAGTCACGATTAACAGTAATTAAAATAATTACCGTTTAGAGCTGGTCGATGCACTAATAACTATAAGAGCTAAACGGGACAAAATAATTAAGCATTTAAATTTATCTTTTTGTTATATTTTTCTTGCCGATTTTAAAAGATGGAAGAACTATCTGTAGCCAATTATCTACAGCTAGAATACGGTCTGGCTCGACTGGGAAAATAATATTTTAACTATTTCGAAGACTCTTTTTATACTTTTCGAATACTTTCACAAAACAGGAGTTTACAGGAAGATGGTATGTAGGTGTATGTTAATCAGCTAATTTAACATCTATATCCAGTAGATTGTCAGGCATAGACTTCAAGTTCACCATAGAAAGACCTAACAGATTTTTTTACAGTGGGAGGTTTTCTTTTGTTCATGATAGATTCTGAAATCCAACCATCCTTCATACTATAATTGAAGAATTTTTGTCTACGAATTCTCGTAGAGATAAAACTTTGTTTTCGAGAAACGATTTGTAGTTCAAATGAAATAGGATTCAATGATTAGATTCGAATCCAATACTTATAATTTTTTTTTTCAACTTTTGTACAAAAAAACAATTAATATAAAATTCCAACTAATTTCTTTCAAGACGGTGTAGATACTTACAAAACATCTGACACTAGTTAGTTGCATGGTTCCAATCATCTCAGCCTTACTTACATTATCGTGGCTGAAGAACTCTATTTACTCTGATATAAAATCCACTTCGTTATGAAAGCTTACACAAAGTAGCAATTGAGTTTTATCGTTATCGTTATTAGAGGAAAATATGTTTATCGGCGCGCCTGTTTCTAATGTTGCGTGATATTTAATGAATTTCACTGCATCTGTGGTAGTTTTTACTACTATTATTAT
This sequence comes from Napeogenes inachia, assembly GCA_959347355.1. Lineage (NCBI taxonomy): Eukaryota > Metazoa > Arthropoda > Insecta > Lepidoptera > Nymphalidae > Napeogenes > Napeogenes inachia. Next base: position 14,504,603 of record OY365792.1, read on the forward strand.
CATGGAATGCTGTATGTACTGTCTAATACACACAGTGTCATTTATTTATATACATTTGATTTTATTTTTAATGGTAAATATTTAAAAGTAGGTAATTACTGGTACCAAATTTAAGATTTAAATGGGGTTATTATACTTGGTAAATTGTTTTAAGATTACGATAGCTTGTTATTATTGTTTAATTGAAATAATCATTTTAATTATGTCGGTCTATCATAAGTCAAGGCTATAACGACAATCTAGTGTCGTTTGCATTTCATCTCTCGCTATTGTCTCGTTTTTGGGTGAAGGCTTCCTTGCCAGCCGGCGATGATGCTGATTATCTAATTATTGTCATGCAATCTTTAGTTTAATGCAAAATTATTTGTGGCGAATAATTTTACCTTGCTAAGATAATTTTAGGTTTGAATTAATCATTAATCTTGTAAGGTTAACAGTATTTTTTACATGATTTTAGATTTTTTTTTTACGAATTATAAAAATACCCTTAGGTATATTACATTATATAAATAAACAATCAATATTTTATATCTTCATTGCAGGTGGAGTTCGACGAACAACAACTCAGAGCAGTGCGAACACCACAAGAGACTCGCAACTGCTGTCAGTTCTCGCTGCAAGACGGAGACAGCTACTTACTGGGAGATTGACCAGCCATATAAACACCATAGCTTCTTTAGCGCATAAACCTAACAAGTTAGTTTTACTCCCTACACGATATTCTATCTGATTTTTATTTCGTTTTATTAATTTATATCTTATCTTCATTTTCAGAGGAAACACAACATTCGCTCAATTAGAAATCAGAGATATTAATAGCTCCGTTGTAAAGAGAATTACTTTCGACAATTCTAGCAATGAAGCAATTGCTCCCACTTTAAAATTTTTATCGCGTGATGGTAACAAAGAAATACGTCAAGATATAAAACCTCACGAAATAAGACATCTATTTATACCTAGAATATACCAAGATAAAAATAGAGCTGGATTTTTAAATAATAGAAGAAAAGATTTTAGTAATAGATCAGCAACGCCAAAAGAATCAACTACAGAAGATGCTGTAGTTTATGTCCCTCCTGAGAAATTAGAGGGGCTTGATAAGGAAGTGGACCTAGATCCGGAGGAAGAATTTCAAGTAGATGAATCTAATCATGGATTATATTTACTAAATTATTCAGATACAGATAATGTAACACAAGAACTACCAAAATTAAACAAAACAACTTCAAGTAACGAGATAAAAGATAATGTTACATATGATGTGCAAACCACAACAGTCGTAAATACTGCTAATATTGAGAAAACCACAATTTCACCCGAATCTTTGGTAAAGGAAGAAAAGCCAGAAGTCAATAGTATAGCAAATAGCACAGATATACAGAGTAACAAATTAGTAAAGATAGATAATGAAACTGATAAAAGTAATCAGACATTGTTTATGTCAAAGGAGTTATATGATCATTTCCGGCCTCTTGAAACTGATTTGAACGACGAAGAAATGGCGCCATTTATATTTTTTGGTCAAAAACTAGGAGGGCAAGGAATATCGGAGAACCTAACAAATTTTCCATCGCTTTCTGCTTCAACAAAGTCAGTAAATTTTATTGCGGCTCCTACCGCTGTTGAAAAACGAAAATATAACTCACGATATTCTGCTACCGAAAAATACCGAAACACGAGTGCCGGAGAGGACGAAATTAATGAAGAAATGGATGTTTCCATTGTGAAAAATACCATAGAAAAGAATAAAATCAGAAATACAGTCAAAGGACCGGCACCCGCTCGGAGCGTAGGATTAGTTAATGATTATAGAAAATATTCTAATGTAACACAAAGAAAGCCGCAATCACTGGAGGAACTAAATATCACAGAAACATTTTTGCAGAATGCAACTTCAAATAGTATTATTAAAAATAAAAATCTTACTCTCCCTACAGAATTTCAGCAATCTTCAAGCAATATAAATGAAACATTAACTAAAGATATTATCCCAAATAAAATTTATTCTTCACCGCCACCAAGAAATTATACTAGAACCTACTATAACCCACGTCGTCGACCCTCAAGACTAACAACTTTACCAAATACTGACAATATTTTGCCAGAAATAATAAATACCACTACAACAGAAAAAGCATCCACTTCTGTTTATACAGCTGTTGTAACTTCAGTATCTATAACATCTTCAGTAAAGGGACTTAATAAAACAGACATTCCTTCGAATGTTTCTGACAATAATACCGCAGTAGGAGTATCCGATGAAGAATATAGAAATATATCTATAACAACGGCAATTCCCGTAAACGAAACAGAAACAACCACCCTTTCCTCACCCAATATTCGACCTTATAGACATAGATATCGAATAAGAACAACAACTACAGAAGGGACTCTAAAGTTAAGTCCCACACCTTTAACGTTTGTTCAAATATTTAAAAATTCTTCTCTCGAACAGAACAAAGATATTGAAACGTCGTCAAAAATGTCTGAAAGATTGGCTCATTTATTTCGACAAAACGATTACGAAAACACGACTAATGGCGTAACAATAAAACCTACTAATATATTAAAAAGACGACGACCAACGACAACAACTACAACAACAACAACTCCTAGTACTACTACTACTACTACTACTACTACTACTACTACTACTACTACTATAATTCCTACACTGACCACTAACGATAAATTTGAGAAAGTTACTGAAGCAACCATTTTACCAACAACAATTGCAACAACTCGAACTATAGAAACAACGGAAAACACTTTAAAATCGTTTATTGTTACATCGCAAACTTCATCAAAGTCTATTACAAGACCTCTTACTTTATTTAGCAATCTATCGACATTAAATAATAAAAGTATAGACAATAAGACTCTACGATATAATAATAGTCATGATGAATCTCAAAACGAAGAAGTTGTAATAGAAGCTGAAAAAACATACACAGCATCCTATGTGTTGGCTGGTCTTGGTTTTCTTCCAGTTATTGCTGTCGTAGCATTTGTTTTAAGAAACATACTTAATAAGAAAACTAAGGACGTCGATACTGAATACGAAGGTTACTTTGACGACGGAGGTGATGTTAAAAAAGAATCGCCTATAACACCCGTCGCTCGACCTCCCATGCCAACACCGACCAAGCCTGACCAAAAATGGGAATTCCCAAGAAATAAACTGAGGTTGCAGACTCTACTTGGACAAGGAAATTTTGGACAGGTACAATTTAAATATGTTGCATTTTCTGCCTTAAACAATTTTAAAATTGAAAATGGTTATATTTCTTTTTTATATCATAAATAATCTTCACAGGTATGGAAAGCAGAAGCAGATGATTTAAATGGTCATGACGGGCTAACCCGCTTGGTTGCCGTGAAAACGATAAAAGAGTCCGCTTCACAGAAGGAAAAACAAGAGCTATTGCATGAGATATACATCATGCAGAAGATCGGCACTCACCCCAACGTCGTCACAATTCTAGCTTGTTGTACTGAACAAGGTAGATTATAAACTCATTTGTTTATTTAGTATAATATATATTGCAATAACATTGAAATTTTTGGTTCCAATATATAATGGAAATATATTTATGTAAATTATATTTTATTTACTCTCAAAGACTTATTATTTTCAGAGCCGTACCTACTGATAATGGAGTATGTGATGTGCGGTAAGCTGCTAACGTACTTGCGCGAGCGCCGGTCGCGCCCTGATCGCTTCAGCGGCAGCGGCGCGCTCACCTCAAGGGACCTTACTGTGTTCGCCTACTGCGTCGCTAGGGGCATGGATTATATCGCTTCTAAAGGGGTGAGATTTTTTTTAGGACAGGTTTGGACTTTAGACATAGTTGTCAGTACCGATTTCAATTCGGTTCAAATTCATTTGTTGTTTTTTCTTATTAACAACCCTTAAAATATTCTATGGTGAGCTGCATAAATGACATACAATATAAATTAATTATAAACAGTCTCGTTTTTCAATTTCCTTAAACTCGTGTGTTCTAAATTATACTCTTGAGCCTGGATATCTTTAGAGAAAAATTGCATTAATTAATACTTAACGCAGATCTAAACAATGTGCCAATAACTTTCAGATCGTCCACCGCGATCTAGCTGCCCGCAACGTGCTCGTGGATCACAACAAACTGTGCAAGATCGCAGACTTCGGCATGTCGCGCACGGCGGGTGGTAGCGGGCGCGCCCGCGGGGCGCTGCCAGTGCGCTGGATGGCACCCGAGGCGCTGCTCTACAACGTGCACACCCATCAGGCTGACGTATGGTCTTTTGGGATTCTGCTGTGGGAGATCGTCACGCTCGGTGAGTAGTGCGGCGCAGCCCACGATAGACCTAAACCGAAGACGAAGTCGAATCGGCGATGCAGCAACATGACATTAATTTCAGGTTCGACACCATACGCGGCCATGTCGGGTCGCGAGGTGGCGGCGGCGGTGGCGGAGGGCTACCGCCTGGAGCGTCCGCCACACTGCGCGCCGCCGCTGTACCGCGCCATGCACGCCTGCTGGCACGCCGACCCGTCGCAACGTCCGTCCTTCGGCTCGCTGAAGTCCACGCTGGCGGAGCTGCTCCGCACTGAGCCCGCGGAAGGAAACTACGTCGACCTCGACTCCTTCTACCAGGAGTCGTCCGTGTACAGCGACCCGTCTGCCATCATACATGACGACGACGGACTATCCGCAGAGTACGACCGGGAGAGACGGTGCTTTAGAGAGTGAGCTTGATTCACTTATAGTTTTTGCTCATTTTGTATAATAATTATTTAGGGTATTTAACTTATTAATATTATTTCATTTTAATAATTAATTTTAATATTTTCGTGAGTCCATATTTTGCATTTTGAATACATCTATTAAAATTTTTCTTTCAGGCTACAAACGGGTCCGTCGAAGTTTGATAACAGAGTATTCAACTTACGAGATGAGGAGCTGCGCAACAAGTTTGGTATCGGGACTCCGCGTATGGGCGGCTTCGGTATCCGAGACGTGCCCTTTACGGAAAGAAACTTCTCCGATGGAGAGTTCAACGATCGAAACTTCCCAGACAAGAACTTCCCGGACCGAAGTTTCACCGACAAGAACTTTAACGATACGAACTTCACCGAACGGAAAGATGGGAAGTTATCGACTTCCAGCTTTCACAGAGAGAGGGAAAGAGACAACCCGCTCGTCAGTAGGAACAGCTTCAATGGGTTTCCGAGGATCGGAACGAGAGACAATCATTTTCAAATGACACCAGATGGAAGGAATAAGAGGGTTCCCGAATTTGAATGTGATATATAGGTGCTCGACAATTTTAACCATTACATAGCATAAAATTCATCCATCCGTCCAATAATGAAAATGGTCTCAATTGTAAATTGTTTAATTAGGAGTTTCCCAAATTTTTATATTTAAAATATTTGACAGGTAAACTGACTAATTTAAATTGTTGTACAGTCCTTAGATTCTATTATGATGTTCAAGCGAAGTTCATGACAACTATGCTTTAAAATTAAACGTTTACTGTCTAAGAGTTGGAACGGTATGTTTTGTATATATACATTAATTTATAACAGTATTGCAGTGAATGACTTGTGTTGTAATGTACTTAATATTAGATATATTTTATTGTAAATATTAATAAGTATTAGGATAAGTATTGTAAAGTATACTAAAGCACATTTTGATATAGAAGTTATTTGTGTTTGATACACAATTTGGACGAACCTTACTTTTAAGTATATATATATTTTGTTTACTATTCCTTTATGGACGGGACATGTAATACAATATGTAAGTTGAATCAAAGATATTCATATATTTAATGGTGCTGAAATTGTATAGTGTTTAAAATTATCTATTGTTGGTGTTAATAGTGTTTTACAGATTTTTATGCAAGTTACAAATAAATAGATTTCTTCCATTTCAAATCTCAGTTCAATAATGCTGTCTAGTCTTGTGTATATCTATTGGGTTGTTATATGATCTGATTATTGGATAAGTTTGAAAGATTTATTTTAATATGAATAAAGTATTGTATTGAAATATATTTGAATCTTTTTTTTTCTCTATTTTAAAATACAACAAAATTAAATTAAAAATTTTAAAAACCCCCGATACAAAAAGACCTCTAAAAAGGATAAAAATAATATTATTATGTACTTATTGAATTCGTTGCGTCGGGGGACCGTTGTACGTACATTGACGATGGTGTCTATTTTACGAAGTTAATCATTGAGGACTTAGACTATACTATTCGATATCGTAATTTCTTTGTTTGACTTGTTAACTTACTTGCATTTTAATTTTTTCCTTTATTAACGGTCCCCCGACGCAACGAATTCAATAAGTACATAATAATATTATTTTTATCCTTTTTAGAGGTCTTTTTGTATCGGGGGTTTTTAAAATGTTTAATTTAATTTTTTTTTGCTGCTTTTTAAAGTTATATTACTGGTTTTTGAATTGTTGTAAATAAACCACACACACAAAATTTTCAATGGTTTAAGTAGGAAAAATTTGTTTGTTTGTTTGAATTCAATAGGCTCCAAAACTACGGGACCGATTTAAAAAAAAAATTGCATTAGAATCCTATATTATGATGTACAAAGGTTATATTTAATACGAGAAATATATATTATATTTAATAAAATAAGAATCTACGTGAAAGTTTCGACAATGTAATAAATTATAAATGTATTAAGTAACATGATTCAAGACTTTTTCATATGGGTAGGTAGATAGGTAGGTTTCATATATACGAATATTAATAAATATAAACATTTAGAGTTAAAATGATTTGCAATCACTATGATGAAGGGATTTATATTACTATGATGAAGGGATTTATATTATCACTAGCCGTGGTTCTTTATGACTACGATCATAAGCCATATAAATATATTTTTACAGTCTACGTGGACGCAGTAACGGGCAACAGCTATCTCTTATAAAGTACTTTACCTGAGTAAGTAAGTGTAAAAACCTTTTGGCCTTCGTAACAAGACTTTTTTTCCTATATAGCGGGCGTAACAGCTGGGAACAGCTAATTATTGCATAAGAACCTCTCCCCCGCACGAATAAAATGTCAATATCTTGAAAACGACTATTTTTATTTTAATCAAACATAGATAAGAACCATCTCGACGAGCATACCTTTCGATTTAAAAAAACCGCATTCAAATCCGTCCACGCGTTTGGTCGTAAGCAGCTAATTATTGCATAAGAACCTCTCCCCCGCACGAATAAAACGTCAATATCTTGAAGACAACTATTTTTATTTTTATCAAACATAGATAAAAAATATCTCGACAAGCATAGCTTTCGATTAAAAAAAACCGCATTCAAATCCGTCCTCGCGTTTGGTCGTAAACAGCTAATTATGGCATAAGAACCTCTCCCCCGCACGAATAAAACGTCAATATCTTGAAGACAACTATTTTTATTTCAATCAAACATAAATAAAAAACATCTCGACAAGCATAGCTTTCGATTAAAAAAAACAGCATTCAAATCCGTCCACGCGTTTGGCCGCAAATAGCTAATTATTGCATAACAACCTCTCCCCCGCACAAATAATACGTCAATATCTTGAAGACGAATAGTTTTATTTTAATCAAACCTAGATATAAACCATCTCGACGAGCAAAGCTTTTGATTAAAAAAAACCGCATTCAAATCCGTCCACGCGTTTGTCCGGAAATTTGCCACAGACAGATACACAGATACACAGATACACAGATCGACAGGTCAAACTTATAACACCCCTCTTTTTAGTCGGGGGTTAAAAACAAGCTTATATAAATATAGTTGCAAAAGTCAGAGCTCGTTACTTTAAACAACAAGTAATGAAACTAAAGTCTTTGTAACCCAATAATGTTCAAAATACAGACATATGTACTTATTGATAAGCAATGTCAGAATGTTTTTCTAATACCGTCTTTAATCGAAATAAATTATCCATTTTATCTAAAAACTTTTCCTGCATTTTTAAGTGCAATAAATTTGTCTAGATTTCTTTACAGATTTATAACTTTGCAAAAGAGCGTTAAACATTCTGACCATTAGTTCAGAATAGCTAATTAAAGTCCTTAAAGAAAAAATGTATACATCGTATTCCGTACGAGAATTTTTAATACTCGTGATTGTTTTTACCCTCACACTTTTGGTGAGATTTTATATTACCTTTCTCGAGATTGTAACATATAGACATTTTATACGATTAAAATAAATCAATTTTAAGCTTCCCAAAGTTAGCAAGCATAATTTCAAAAACTAAAGGTTTCAAAAACTATAGGTTGGTTACATGATATTTTGAGCTTAAAAATTAGATGAGAAATTTTCCTTAAAAAAAATTCTTCATTATTTTGTTTTTAAAAAAACATTAATGTCAATCGTTTCTGCTGTAAATAAAAAAAAAGATATAAGTATTTTAGATCCATTACATTTCTGTGACATTATATAATAGAGACTAGACTTTGTCAAACTTCTGTGAATAGCTTATTAGTTGTCAGCAACAAAATGCTGGATAACCTATTAATTCTTGTAATTTCCTTTTTAAGCTAAGTGATTTACCATCTAATTTTCCTTAATGTCCACTATAGATAATTATTCTTTATGTGTATTAAATTAACTAAACTTCTCCTTAACGCAATGACCACTTTGGATGTTTTTTTGTCCAAGTCAGGGGATATTTTACATGTAAAATTTGACCCAGTAGTTAGGAGATTCCAGGAATCTTTTCCTTTTCAAGATCAAAAGACGTCCGTTGATAGGATTATTGGTTGAATTTTAAAAAATAACTTAGCATCTGATAGCCCATTTAATAGGTTGTGGGCTATATAACATATATACATATAACATAGCAGCCACATACCCCTAACAAAGTAAAACAAATATAGGGATTATTTACTTGGAGTTCATAATTCGAACACTCCGAAAATACCGAACGCTGTTATTGAACCGGAGTTGAACCTGAAACAACTAAACTTGCTGGAAACAAATAAAAAAATGTGTTCTATGTGGCAATAATATATTTTATAACATACTAAGAAGTTGCAATTTATTGTACACAAAATATATATCCTTAATTATTTATAAATTAAAATTATGAAAGCACGGTTTTGCAGAAACTTTTACAAATAATTTCACTCCGCTTTCTTATTTTTTTATATATATTTAATATTTACTCTGAAATTATTATTCAATAATATTTAAATATATGATTTATTTAACGTTCTTCTCAATTCTTAATTGATTTGGATACAGTTTTCGAGAATATGTTGTCATGGGATTCACTTTACATTTTGTATTTAAACAATCGGTTAACAAATAAAGAAGTTAATAATCTCTCTTGTAGTACCATTGCTGCTTACCAGTTTGACGGTTTATAGTTTTTACATACATTGGTAAGGGCACGTTTTATCAAAATCGAAATCTACGTTTACGAAGTCGCAGCTAGTTTCATAATATTATATATAAACAATCAAACCTACCAATATCCCAATTATTTGGAATCGCTAATAATTCTAGCATATGCAAAAAGATTTAGCAAAAGTTTTTAGGACTTGCCCCTGTCTATTTTCTTTGGGGGTGCGTTTTAGTGGGATTTGAGCAACCATCATTTCGTATGAGTCGGTTTACAATGATATCTTTTATTTCGGTTATTAAGCTCACTCTTACGGCCTGGGCTGATATGGAGAGGTCCTGCTCTAAGCCGCTACTGTATACCACGAAAACACAATTGAAGAATTTGAAACCAATATTTTTTTTCTTTTTTAAACCCCCGACTAAAACGAAGGGTGTTTTAAGTTTGACCTGTCGATCTATGTATCTGTGTATCTATGTATCTGTCTGTTTCAACATAGCGGCCAAAGGCGTGGACGGATTTAAATGCGGTTTTTTTTAATCAAAAGTTATGTTCATCGAGATAGTTTTTCGCTATGATCAGTCGAAATAGAAACAGTCGTCTCCGAGATATTGACGTTTTATTGTTGAAAGGTTCTTATGAAATATTTAGCTGTTCCAGCGGCTTCACCAGCGCTATATACGAACAAAATCCTTATTATATAGGTCAAAAGGTTTTACACTTATTTACTCTTTAAAGTACTTTATTAGGGATAGCTGTTGCCCGTGACTGCGTCCACGTAAACTAAAAAATATATTTATATGGCTTATGATCGTAGTCATAAAGAGTGACGGGCTACACCTAGTGATAATATAAATCCCTTTATCATAGTGTTATTAGTGATTGTAAATCATTGTAACTCAAAATGTTTATATTAATATATTCGTATATACCTATATGAAAAAGTCTTGAATCATGTTACTTAATACATTTGTAATTTATTATATTGTCGAAATTTTCACGCGGTTCCTTATATTTTCTCGTAGTTAATATAACCTATGTTCATCAGAGGAATAATGTAAGATTCTAAAGATAAAAGATTTTTTAATCGGTCCAGTAGTTTCGGAGCCGATTCAATTCAAACAAACAAACAAATCTTTCCCTTTTTAATATTAGTATAGATTAATATAAATACTTAAACAACTGATTTGAAATTTGCGTGTCTGTAGGTTCATTTAGTATAAATAAGAAACTAGTAACATAACTTTAAAACGCAGAAAAAAAAATAATTTAAAATTTAAAAATGCCCGATACTAAAAGACCTCTAAAAATAATAAAAATAATATTATTTTATTATGTACTTATTGAAGTCGTTGCATCGGGGGACCGTTGTACGTACGTTGACGATGGTGTCTATTTTACGAAGTTAATCATTGAGGACTTAGACTATACGATTCGATATAGTAGTTTCTTTATTTGCCTTGGTAACTTACTTGCATTTTCATTTCTTCCTTTATTAAACGGTCGGTCTTTTTGTATCGGTGGTTTTTTTAATTTTTAATTTTGCATAAGTAAATTCATATTGAAGAATTTATTCAAGAGTTAAAGCAGATTGATTAAGTTTTTTAGGTAAGAATTTCTATTTAACTGAGTTGATTGGATTTACCGACTTAGATTTTAAAGTCACTTAAAATAATTTGATTGAGTGTTTTTTAGTATACATATTTGCGTAAGATTTTATTAGTTATTCATGTTACATCAATTTATCTTAGTTAATATTGTAGTTAATATTCAGAGTTAAAAACATCATATGTAATCACGAACAAAAGAATATTATAGTAAAGTTCCTAGAGGACAGAATATATAATAAAAGTAAGGATTTAAAAGGTTTCGTATAATATAATGTACCTACTGAGGGATTATAGGAATAAATTATCGATCTATAATCAAAGATTTAAATTAACCTTCGAATGTTTTCTTCAAAGTCAATACAAAATTTTATTATTAAAACTGATAACTTAAGAAACCGATTGTTATTTCAATATTAAGTAATTTAAATTATCAATTATTTTGATGTCAATCTTACTCGTACAGGCAAATACAAAGCTACTCTTATAAGTAAATTAAAATGTGGCCAAGAATAATTTGTCAAATTTTTTATCAGGGATTTCTTAAACAAGAAGTCAGTTTAATTTATACGTATGATTTAAAGGTATGTGACCAAAAGTAACACGAACAAGTTAATAAGTTAATAAAGTTAATAAGAGAAGTTAATAACTCCAATTACAATACAATTTATTTACACTTTTAATGTTATTATTTAGTAACATTAAGCAATAGTAACATTGATTATTATATAATATTTGTTATATTTATTATATAAGATTTGTTTGTTTGTTTGAATTGAATAGGCTCCGAAATTACTGGACCGATTTAAAAAAATCTTTTATCTTTAGAATCCTACATTATCCCTCTGATGAACATAGGTTATATTAATTACGAGAAAATATAAGGATCCGCGTGAAATTTTCGACAATGTAATAAATTACAAATTTATTATTATTATTATTGATTATTATATGTATAAGGAATTTTATATTTAACCTGATTATTATTCTTACATACAGCGCTTTTACCTTTCTTCACGAAGCTTAAAGCTATTTGAAAAATAAACAAAGCTTTATAAAATACTTTAAGAAAATAATGCAAGATAGTAATCTATTACAACACACAATTTCTAAACTACGAGTACCTTTTAGAAATGATTTGTGAAATATATATTAGGCTTTTATAACCTTTATTGTAAATGAAATAAAATTGATATTTGTTTAACATAAATTATTCAATATTGTTATAATGAAATAGTAGAGGAAAACGATTACTTATTAAACGCTTGCGGCTTGGAGATATGACTCGTTACTTTCTTTAAGTATTGTTATCCATATACAGAGTGATAGATAGACAATAAAAAAGCAATTATTAAAATAGCTTGATAAGTTTCATGTTACATATTAGTAAATTGCGTTTTGATTTATGATGAGATAATGATCATTTTGATAAGTTTTGTAAAGTCATAATGACTTATTATTATGTTATAAAGAAAAATATATATATCAGCCACTTTATTAGACTTGAAACAGCTGTTTTAATACAACATTGAACATCTGACTATATTAATTTATTTATCCCTGTGGCAACAGACGCCATGTTGAGTATTCTAAATACGAATCACGCCTGGAAAAACGCCTTGTCCAGTTCAGATCGCAAAATAAACTAGGATATTTAATTATGTTACAAAAACTTTATGATACCTAATCCACAGTGTGTGTAGCGTGGTGGTTTATTCTCGGGATTATTTTCCTTAATAGGTAAGGAGCATAAATAATTTTGAAATAATTAGGGAATAAAAATAAAACTGATCTGATCTGGAATTCGAACCTGCGTCCTCTGGAAAACCGTCCCGTCGCTCTACCAATTGAACTACCGCATCGCTACCCGCATTAATTAGCATTCTATATATGACCGTCTTTATGAAGACTATGATGACATCTATTAGGTTTCTTTACAAAGTATAATTATTAGGATGTTTTATTAGTTTATTTTCGAACAGGATAAAATTTATAATATTTGCTATAATTATCACAAGTAGGTACACATTAAAATGTTTAATTCTCAAATAACAAGTTACAATTTTATTTTATCCAAAAAGGTTCAAATGCATTACACATCGTTGACAAGACAAGATGAGATATAGAAGTCTGTCATTTTGTCAGTTAATTTATTATCTACCTCGGGAGTAACAGTTCGTAACTCGGTGCTAACAGTTTCTTAGTTTAGGATGCAGGGCATAGCCTCTACCCGACTAATATATATACATACTTATCTTTATAAGTACCTATATATATAGTGTGTAATATATATGTAAAACGAACTACCTATTACCTGAATTTCTGTCATGTTTATTGTACATAATATATATATTTTTATACTATAATAAATCTTTTTCTATGAACTATTAAATTTTATTCCATTGCAATATTATAAATCTGATAATACTACACCCTGTAGTGCGATGATAGGAACATTATTGAGATATGCGGTCAGGTCAAATTGTGGTTGAGAGGAAAGTGTAGGCAGAAGTGTTCTGTGATGTAATTCTTACTGTTGACAAAATAATAAGCAATGATTTCAATAACAAAATAATAATCACTTTCAATTTTAATATCATTCATCATGCAGGTATATGTGTCTGTCACGATCGATAATATTCATAATTATTATGAATATTAGAGCGGCAAAAAAAAAATCTCTCTAGATACTACTACTACCATTAAGTAGTCATAGCCCGCCTTAAAAGATGCCTAAAAATTCGTTGACGCTGAAAGTCGCTGAAAATTCGTTTTTCTATTATTATTTTTAGATGGTGTAAGATAATTCTATTGATAATATCAAAGAGATATCATATTTCTAAGTGTGTATTTGAACCATCAAACATATTTCCTTTGTATCCTTCCAAACTAAATAAATATAAAAGCATTTAGCAAGTTCAAAAATATAATATTAGTTTAAAAGCATACACATATACACACACATGACAAATAAGGATGAATTAAAGACACATACAAACAGAGAGTAGAAAACTGATAGTCTGATGTCAAGTTCCACTTATTTACATTTTAAACAATTCTGAATAAATTAATAATCTAAACGGTTTCGACAAAAATAATCTCTGCAACAACAGATAAAAAAAAATCCTTGACAGATTCTAGATGATTTCTAAAAATTTAACTAAGAAATTAATAAATATAAAAAATTGTACACAATATAAAAATAGCTTTTAATTTTATATGTTTCTTAAGTAAATTGTTACAATACAATCATACATACATTTTCAGAATAGTGAAAATAACAAAATATATCCGAAATCAATTAAGAAACGTTCATAACATGCATAACATGCAATTAAGAATTAAATAACTGCTTAAATAACTTTAGCTTTCGTAACTAACATAAGCGTAAAAGCATTTTTCATGATCATCCATACCTAAAGGTTTGAGATGTTGTACTCGTATATAACTATGTACCTGAAGTTACGGTAGTTTATAATTACAGTAGTCATTGTATACTAACATATGTATATATACATATACCTTAACTAGGTTAATGTCTTACGTAAAACACATGTCGTTTTGAAATGTAAACAATAGATAGCAATTCTTATATGACTGGTACAGTACAGTGTACTAAAGAAAAACCTATGTCCTTTAAATAGATATCACTTATAGATAAGATGATGTAACTATAGTGATATGCCAAATTTTTGATGGGTCATATTTAGTGACCCTAGGATGAGAGAAAGTTGAGAGTTCCGGTATTATCTGACACCTTACGTACTCGTAAGAGTAGTGTGCGTGTGGGGATCTCGCACGCGCTCATTCGTCTGCGAGCCAGAAAGCGGCGCGCGCGCATCTACGAATTATATATTGAAAAACATGGTTACAAGTTATGTTTACAAAATAAAAATAGTGTTCCTTTTGAAACCGTACTAGTAATTTGTATATAATAGCTTAGTAAAAATTATAACCAAAATGATTAAATTCAGGTTTTTCGTGGTACTGACATTACTTGTAGCTTTTTTGAGTGCTGAAGATATAAGAGACTTTTCGTTTTCGGAACCAAATGAACTGCTAATAGCTCAAGAGTCAAGACGCTATGAGACTGTCGTGAAACCACCGATAATGATCTTTAAACCAAATGGAGTGACCAACTCACATAGACCCCAATATAACATAGACTCGATAGAATCTGATCTAAGTACAAATTTGGATAAGATCTTTGAGGGGACTACTAGAAAACCTCTGGTGAAAAATTATAAAAGTAAAAAAGAGAGTATGATAAAGGACGCAGTATTAAGGGCTTTGGAGAGGAAGGACCATGTAGGCAAGTTCGCACAGATCCTACCCATCATCAGGGCCATGTCTGGAAACCAGAGAATCGCGCTAGCATCTCTAGTGGCGAGCCAAGTCACCACACCCCCTGGAAGACAACCTCTCAATTTGTCTCAGGTAATTTAACAATTTTAATATTATTTAAGTCACCAAAGATTATTATAATATAAATTAATGTTATTTAAAATCTGTTTTAAATAGAATAATATTATCTGTATGTTATTTAATTTAGAGCTAATGAGTAAACATTTATACTAGATATATTTAAATACACTTTCTTATTTTATATTGTCGAGATTTGAAAGCCGGGAGCCGGTCAGTTATGTAAGTAATATAATTTCGCGCCTTTTGTTTAATCGTTAAATTCGGTTAACTTTAGAGAATATTAGTCAAGCTAATAATTTTTGATAGGGCTTTTTAGGATATATTATTATTATTATTATAATGCCACAAAATAACATGGTTATTATAATAATACAAAGACGACGACGATCAACAATAACGCTACTTACTGTCAGTGATAATATTTTGCTCTCGATTAGAAAACCACTGCTTGCAGAGTTGTTCATTGTCCTCGTAAATCACGAATCTATAAAAACTTACTTCCATTTTGCGACACTTTAAAACTACGAGAAAAGTTCTCACAAGTGTTAGGTTTTTTACAGTTAAAGATTATGGTGCAATTTCTATGAGAATTGAAATGCGTTTTCCTTTTAATTTGATCTGTAGATTGATTGTGGAAATAATTCTATTAATAATAAACAAAGCAATTTCAGAATAAATTCGGAATGTAGTTAAGAGTTTGTTGCAGAGTTTATGGAGCGTGTCTTTTGAATAGTTGAAATATTGTGATCATTATTGGATCACTTTTGCGCCACTTTGAAAAATAAAATTATATTATACGTTTAAGTATAAATTTGAGTTACAAATAAAATAGTTTAAAAATATCTACATATTTATCTACATATGCACTGTATATCAATTCTTGAAGGGTCTTCCTGATTTGGATTACATAAACTACTACTTCTACCTACTCTGAAAAATATTTCGTCATTTATAATTTGATCACTCATCTGTGTAATAAGAAAAATATTGGCAACAAATATAATTATATTGATTATATTTTGTATTTATATTTTAGGATTGCATAAAATTATCGAAACTTAGATAGCAAAAAAATAATAAGAATTTATTAAACAGGTCAGTTGAAATTTGGTAAATTAATTGACTTTGTTTCATCATGTATTGTTTTCGAAGCAACAGACGGACGAATTAACTTCCGGAGATATATATCGTATATATCTCCGGAAGATATCTAAGATATCGGATACGGAACGGGGACGTTTTTTCCCTAGTTGAGGTTTTTGTACGAGAATCAGACCGAGTAATCGTCTTCAACTAGTTAATGGAAATTCAACTAGGAGAAGATATATTTTTATTATATTTTAATAATAGCAATAAAATACATATTTATTGATTAATTTTATTTATTGATTTGATATAGAATTAATGATTTGATGATTTTTTTTTATTTTTATGAGTAAATTTTAACGTATCAAGGTAGGTATAACCTTTCGCAAATTTCGCCAAAATAATTCAAACTGATACACGTCATAGGTCATCTCTTTTTAGAGATAAGTTTATTCAATGTATCTTTTGTTTTCCTTTTGTTTTTTTATATCACTAAATCTAAAATGTATACTCCAAGCTATGGTTAATTTCAATTTTTCATATGAATACCGTCTTCCAGTTGCTTTCTCAGACACAAACTACATTTTGAATGTTAAACTATTAAGTTCTATACATTTTGATACAGTCGAATGACGGCCAACTATGCGATCTCCATGAATATGTACTCAGTAACAGACACATCTCACCAATAACCGTATCGACTTCCACGTACATCAAATAATGACAATGTGTTATACTTTCCGGGGTGCTATTTAAAAGTTTAGGTTTATTTTCTTTTAAATATAATTAAGTCAAATTCAAAATTTTGACGATTAAGTTTTATAGATTTAACATGAATATTGCGGAAATTTAGTAAATCAGAACCAAATTATATTTGCAATTCAAAAGTTTTTTTTTAATGTGACTTGTCACTATTTATGCTATTATTGTTTATTGATGCTATGGCTTGATAATTTGGTAACTCATGCACCCTCAATGAATCTTCATTACCTAACAATCGAATCAACTAATCACGTTAACTAATAATTTATATTTATAATTGGTCTTACTGTTTTTGGTAGCTACTGTTTTTGGTAACATTTTGTCGGCAAGCTCCTAATTAAAGAGTATTTTATATTTTAAATATATTTAATATCTTTTATTACTTGCAGGCTTTCTTATTGATAATAATAAGGTAACCTCTTAAAATTTTTTTATTTGTTTATTTAAGAACAATTGTAATTGCAAAACATTCATTTTTAGTTATTGATGGAACATCAATTAAAATACACAAGCCGTTATAAATTCTAAGTAAGTTATTATTTCGATTTCTCGATAAAGTTTCCAAAGTATGTACTACATGAAATGAAAAATAGCAAATTCATGTTTATCATCGGTTTACATGAAAATAGTCAATAATTTCACACTTGATCGGACTTTATCATCATTTCTAGTGACAGTTCAAAAGCAACAATGATGCTTATTACAAATTTGTAAGAGTCTCTATATTTGTATTTACATATATTTCTACTTACTTTGATGCATTTGTCACTTGTTTAATAATTATCAATATAAATAGTAATGATTCAAATAAACTTACTAAATCTTAACTTTTTAAATAAAAACTTTACAATGATTAGTTGCAAAGTATCCTCACTCTCATATATATTTTTTTAATATTGACTATATTCATAAAAACAGATGTAATAAATATACAGAATCTGAACATTTTTATATCGAGAGTTTAATAAAATAAAATAAACAACATCAAAGAAAGAAATTACCGACAACATTATGTTTTCACAATTCAATTTTAAGATTAATATAAAAAATGACACGAGAAAGAAAGCGTATTTCGATCACTTTCTTATAATGAATATAATATAATCGATGAACTACTTTAGAAATAAATATTATGAGACCGGTTCAACAATATATTAATATTTATTCACCACATTTAGGTATTTATTCGTTATCTTTTTACAAGGCCAAATCATATTGACCTCTTGTGAATTAATCCATTGTTTTGATTAAAACAAATAACAATTGAACTTGAACTACTAAGAATTAAATAGCTTGGAAGTTCCAACAATATTCGGAATATCTTAAGACAAGCCACTAAGATCTATAATGTGATATAAAAATATATAATGATATTATAATGAAAGTTATCCCACAATTTAATTTAATAGATTTTCTCATGACCGTCAAATCTCAAATCAAACATCACAATACGTACTCAGACTTAGATCCCGTGCAATTAAATTATAACAAAGCTGGGATTAATTAAGAATAATAACAAAAACACGTGAAAAAATATAATATGCTACGACAATAAATATATTGCACAATATCACAATACTGAATTTAGGAATATTATTGATATACAATGTTAACATATTGGTAACAACGCTTTTTTTTTCAGGTGAGATCAATGTTCAATAACAACGAAACTTCTGACCTAATGTTGCCAATCTTATTAGACACGGCCAACCTGATCCGTCGCGCGATTAGACCTGGCAAAGAGATCAGAGAGGTCAAACCAAATAATGCACTCTTTCAAAGACGCTCCTTCACTGAGGGGTCCTTAGACGAGAACCCTTTTGACACTGGAGTCCAAGATAACCTCCTCAGCACCAGCACACAAACAATATACCAAAAATTTCGAAACAGACCCCCAAGACTACCTTACATAAAAGTAAATTCAACAAAACAAACTGAAGATATACGAGACAAACATTCAAATATAACACAAAGCCTAAAAGAAAAGATTACTGACATTACACTTGAGCACGATCATGTAAGTATGTTGCACTTGAACAACGCGACGTGTTGACGTGTTGACATGTTCTATGTTATAGAAAAATAAGGATACGTTGTAGGTAATAAGAATAGATGAAGTGAAAAATAGGATAAGTGAAGTGGAAAATAAGAATAAATGATGAGAGATAAGTTTGGAATAAGGTTTTTTTGTAACGTAAAAATATTATCAAAAATTTTTAGGGCTTAAAATATGTAAATATATTAACCCTTTATCCTAATATTCGTTAAGATTTTTTTCTGATAATCGTATTTTGTGTCTTAAATATATATTTTTTATGTGTTTGCTTCCTGTTCAAGTTTAATAATGTATCATTTTATTTTTTCTTGTTGCTCTTAGGTAGGTAGCTTACCTAGCTGTTAAATCTTAAAATTTTATACTTATAGACATAAGCATGTTTGTAGACAATTTCATACCTAAATTTCGGTTGTAACATCTTTTAAATGTTGTTCCATACTGCAAAGTGGGGAGCATTGGTTAGGATTTTCCTAATAGATATCGCTTTATGTTTAATGGATGTTGCTTCTGTCCCGATAATGACGATTATATATAGAAAGTTACATTTATCGAGGCTGGTAGCGACAGTGGCGCAATATGCAAAGCAATGAAACGGTTACCCAGAGGTTGCAGGTTCGAGGCCTACCCGTGACGATTAATTTCACATTCTAAATTGATTTCAAATTTAAATAAGCCTTACTTCAACCTATTCATGCATAGATATATCAAAAATTTTATCCATTATAACATTATATTTTAAAATAAACATTTTCATATTTCAGCGAAACATAACTAGATCAGTAATGTCATCAAGAGGTGGTTCTAAGCCGAAATCAATAAACAATCCAAATGAAAGCAACGATACCATGGACTTAGAAACAGATGCAACAAACCAAACATTAGCATCTCAAGATCTTCCCGTTCCTGAGAAACTGCGCTCTCTTAATAGATACATTGACAGAAAAGGTAGAAAAACTGCAAAATACATAATACGTCTATTTCGCCTGTCATTATTTAAGACATAGAGTATAGATATGACAGATAGGTAGACTAGACAAAACTAATTCTAAATTAGCATTTATTCGACTCTTAACTCTTTGATAATGCTATTTCCAGGTAACGTAGTCCATAGAGGTACTTATCCAGCAAAGCCTATACCAGTGACGCGTCGTTCTACAGAGCCTACGTCGCCAGCTAGACGCAGGCCAATTCCTGCCAGGAAGCTGCTAATGCCTACTGACCAAGCCAAGTGTGAGCTATTCACAAACACGCTGTGTCTACATGCAGAAGATTATCCTGTGTAAGAATTATTCATGGCTCTTTCTAGTTATTCTAGAATACTAAGTTAATCTAGTTTAAAGATTTAAATCTAAATAATATTGTTTAAATTTTACATGCAAAATTATCGCCGTTAAAGGATTTTTAAATGCCAAATAAAAAGTTAAGGTCAATGGTTGTGTAAGTAGAACGGCGACGAAAGCAAAAGTAAATAAAAGGGAAATTACAGTATCGGCCACTTGAGAGAGCGAAAGTGAGATCACAACGTGTCGCCTAAGCAGCCCAGTGATCTGCCAAAAACTGTACGAAAATAGAATTACATAATCACATTATTATTAAGTCGTAGAATTCTTTACGAAGTAAATATATGCAGTTGTCGTTACAGATACATGCTCATAGATACTACTAGATTTTATAAGGGGATTTTTTTTTGTTACCAATATTCAGCCCAACGTGGTTGCAATTCGTTGTTGTGGATATATCTGAATTCATTTTGAGTTTGTCAATTACGACTGCTGCCAATACACATACAATATATTTTGCATTATATTTTGCAGCAGTTCCAATTTCTTTAAAATGTGTTACAGTATGTGTGTAATCTCTAGTTAACGATAGACAAACTAAAATTTTATGTCAAATTTCTAATCACACATATGTTTTAAGAGAACGATATTACGACTTGAACTTCTGTTGGAATCTTGCAGGTTTTAACATCTTTTTGGCAAAACCATGACTTACCTTTTTTGACAAATATCTAACACCTTTTTACATATTAGTATGCATGAAAGTGATACCATCCCACAAATAGCAAAACCTTAGTAGGCTATCAAATCTTTTAACGTTAGATAACCTATAGTGGGTCATTTTATTAGGAAGGAAATAGACAGGTTTTCCTAATGTTGGTAGAACCAAACAAAAGAAACGAGAAAAAGAAAGGTTTGAATCTTCTTCTTTTCTAGCTCTGGATATCAAATTCCAGTCGACAAAGATCTCAATCTTTTTTGCATTTCTGTATGTAGGCAGAGCAATAGAGAATTTAACAAAACCGTGTTAAATTTAAAAGCAGCCAAATTAACTAAAATAACTGTCTTATGTTTTAGGGATGCAATAGTACAATCCATCCGTCGTAACAAGGCAGCTGCGAGCGCTTTGCTTGCGGACTTCAAGGAGCCGGGCGAGGGTGCGGTAGACGGCATCTCACAGGCACAAGAGGCCAAGTACACTGCGGAACATTATCTCGTCTCCAACAGGTACTCATTACTCTTTGTTCAAAAGGTTTTGCAAAAGTACGTAAGTAAGTAGTGAGAATTGATAAGAATTCTAATCATAATTTTGTAGTATTGCAACATTCCTTTCCACCTAAACATATCTGTATAAACAAAATATATCGACTAATAATTACTTTAAGTAATAACTTAAATAAGTAATAGCTATCGATGTCCGAATTTGACTCAAACTAGTAAAGTTCAAAGAAAGATGTAAAGGTTATAGTGATAACGAATCATATTTAAGATTTTTTATAATACCTCCAGACGAGGCGACACTGCGAACCGTGACTTCGCGGGCGCGGGAGAGGCGGGCTTCATGTGTCCGAGCACAGTGAAGTACGCGCGTCCGCAGCGAGCTCGTGCAACCTCCGGGCAATGGAAGTACATCGTCAACACAGGAGAGCACACACAGACTCTACGTCTAGAGAAGTGTCTGTGAGTTAATCTTTATCTTTACGGCAAGAAATCTGTCTATTAGTGGATTGCTGTATGTTGTACCTACTTGAACTGCATTATCGTGTGAAACATTTATTTTTCATAATTTCCATTGTTATTTAAGCATGATTATTACCTAAAAAGAACAAAATAGTTAATGTGGCTTAAGTTGCCGTTCTATGTCGTCTTTAATTAGACGTATATCAATGAAGCTCCCTTTCTCGTCATATAATTTTCCATGCACTATATCTATATTTTCTTTTAGTTACCCTCTTCTTTTAATTGAATTTTAATAACTTGTTTTTTTTTTCAGCAAACCAAAAGAATCGTGCACCTATCTTACTGACAATTTTAAATCGAAATGTGTACAAGTTTACAACTACCACAGGCTTCTTACGTGGGACCAACAGAATGGATTACACATGGATATATTTAAAGTGCGTGTTTTTTTTATAATTTTTTGCTTTTAGGTTGGCTTTTATTATTTTATTTTTACATTAAAGTGGTAAATGTTTCGTAATTAATGATTTGATTTTATGATTTCTCCAGGTTCCCACGTGTTGTTCCTGTCATATAGAAGGCTATAGCGTGTCCTTCCCACCTCTAGGGCACAGAGTCCACGAGGCATCATCGGAACAATTCCCGGGGGAAGATCTTTCATCGAACCATGGAAATCAAGCCTTTGAATCCGTTCAGTCTACTATCCAGAGACCTACTATTACGAAATCGCCATCATTTAGTTTCAACAAACCCCAAGAAACATTCCCTTTCACAGACCATCATAATTTAATTGCCGGCTCATCTTTTAGTAGTGGAAAGATAAATGACAACGATGATGATTTTAAAATTTCATCATCCAATCCGATGGATTCTTATGGCAATACATATTTGTCTGATTCATTTAACCAAGCCAACTCTATAAGAAATATAAAAAGACCAATAAATCGCAATCCTGGTGGGACTTCATCTATTGATACATTACCGAGCTATTTAGAACCACCAACACCTTCTGCACCATCTTCTTTCTCCTTCTCAAAAGAAGGAATAAACAAGTATAAGATCATTGATAATAATCAATTTAAAAGAGGCCCAGTGAGACCTAACCGTAGACCAATAAGAAAAAAGATATCCAGCGGACCAGACGATTTGATGTCATCGGGGACATCTGCTATTGGAGCTTATACTAGCGAAGGTTCGGAAAGTTTTGAGAACATTAACGACAGCCGAGAAGAAGCAGAAGTAAGCAAGGTCCAAAATCATTTCAAAATAAAGGCAACAATATCTCCAAAGTTAGTATCAGTGACATCTGAAAGAAATTTAAGTCCTTATAAGCCTCAAGAACAAAATTCTAATATAAAGGATGATGTGACAAACGGGAGAAAAGTAAATTATAACTATCACCCAATTATCGATTTCTTTGATGAAGAAGTTACGGAAGAAGATTTAATCGACAGAGAAGATACTAAACCAACCTACACTGCCATGTCAGAGTCTGACTGGAAACCTATAAGTCATCAATTTTCAAACGATATGAAGAACACAAATACGATAGGTCTAAAAAAACATTAATAGCCAGTTGATAGCAAATATAGCTTACATTTATAGCACTAAGATTTATGATAGTATATAGTTTTATTTATTTACGACTGTAGTGAGCTTTAAGTAGGTACATGATGGTTTATTTTGGATCTGAAATGAAGCCAAATTATTATTACGTAATTTATTTAGGTTGTAGATTTATTATAATTAAAAATTAAGTTATTTATTTATTTTAATATGATTATTTTGCAAAAATAAATGTAATTATTTAATTATTTCTCGATGATTATTGCTTTTTCGTCGAAAAAAAACTATAAATCGTTACTTTTAATAAACTCGTTGAAAAAAATAAATTTATTTGTATTTGCCAAAGTCTATGTGTTTTTTTACGAAACAAAAAACACATACCTACATACGTGTGGTACATAAACTACATACGTGGTACCAAAAATAGTGTCCGAATAGTCCGGATAGGATAGTAACCGGAAATGCCGTTGTGTAAAAAATGGATTAAATTTAGAGCTTATAACATTTAAGAAAACCAACGAATAATACTAGAGAATATTCATTCTCGTCTTGTAGAAACCAACTGGGTTTCTATACAAACACTAAAATGACCAAACATTTTAATTCTTTGTAACAAATTAGTGGCAATTTTTGTAGATAAATAAATCATATATATAATATACATACCATGTACCACATATTTACATACCACATACCATATACGTATGGTTAAGCACTTTAACCTTCTTGAGTCTCTACTATAAACAAATAAAATGCCGCAAAACATTCAAATCACAGACTTGCCCTAAATTGGTAAACCAATTGTATAATAGTATTTTAATTTCTATTAGAACTTCATTTTTTTAATAGTACTAATTAAAAATTTGTAATCACAACCCTCTTTTAAGGTTTTTTTTTATTGAGGATTTCTTCTATAAGTTCGGAAATTCGGACATAAAAAATGGATTCATAATAATATATAATATTCATGTTTTAAAATAAGGAAACTACTGCGAATTTATAATGCCACCTCGCTTATCCCCCTTATAAGGATCTGTAATAATAAGTTGTGAAATTATTTTTATTTACAATTATTGCAAAAAGAGAAAGCGAGATTTCTGTAAGGTGAACGTTCGAGACGACATGGTATTTGGAGCGCTTTATTTATATTACCTTACTTCGGAAATCTATTTCACAGTACTTGTTTTGAATATTCAAATTGCAGTTTCTATCTAACCTGATTATATGACGCCTAACGCTCGCTTAGACTATTACATTTATTAACTAGTATAACAAGAAACTATTGGAGACCCGAGCAAGAGTACCTATAAAGATAGGCAATTAAAGAAAAGAAATCAATTCCAAAGATCAGAAATTAATAACATTTAGTTAGATTTTAAAATTTTTATTCAAATTTTATTTTTATCAATATAAATATTTTACATTTTATACCTATAACATACCTTATAACAATGTTTCTATCACAGAATCTTATTAATAGTCTTTTATAATACCATTTTTTACATCCAACTTAATCGATAATAAAGATAACACACACATACACAAAGTGCATATGTTTAAATCAATTTATGCATCAACATAATAATACATTCGTTTACTAGGATCCAATATATAAACAGGCGTTGTTGTAAGAATGGGGACAGCACGGGCGTAGCCTTCTAGAAATTCAGCTGCTTTTGCCGTTTCCTCCTTCGAAACCGGTTTTACTTCAGTTTTATCAGCCTCAACAATTCTAGCACTTCTGTAATTACCACCATGAAGGTTATGACCCCTGGAAGTTTGGTGTCGTGACCCAAAAGATTTAAAATTTCCTCCGTGCATATCCGGATCTAACTCTTCATGATCTTCATCCTCTATCAGTTCGACAAACTTTGCATTTTTATTTTCTCGTCTCGACGAAGATCTTGAATTCCCACCATGTATATTTTTAGGCGAGCTATTTTCAGAATCTCTTAATTCTATATTTTTTCTACTTCTCATTTCTTCTCCATTCACGTACGAGTCTTCTTTGTATGGTTTATTCTTACCACGTCTTGATATTTGACGTCCCGATTTTAATTGTTTTATAGGTTCAGATTCAGATGTTTCAACGTCTTGCGTGGGTTTTGTAAGTTGTGTTGTAGTCTCATGAATTTTATCGTTAATACTTCTATAATTTCCACCATGTCTTGGTTCTGACTTAAGATCTAAATTTTCTTTAAATATTTCAACACCACCTAACCTATTTATATCCTTAGCTAAATTGTCATCCCTATACAATTCTAAGGCCTCTAAATTTTTATTGACCTTTTTATTGGTTTTAGGAGTTTTTCTTACCATTTCAATTTCTTTAATGTCTTGCTTAAATTGAGTGACATTAGGAGAAGACTTATTTATCGGAATTTCCTTGTGTATTTCAATTTTCTTTTTTATTTGAAACGGCCTCGATTTGTTATTTCCCCTGGGAGGTGCAATTGTTGTAATAGGAAGTTCCGTTGTTCTAGCCAATGTTCTCTTCGTAGGTTC
This sequence comes from Napeogenes inachia, assembly GCA_959347355.1. NCBI lineage: Eukaryota > Metazoa > Arthropoda > Insecta > Lepidoptera > Nymphalidae > Napeogenes > Napeogenes inachia. The sequence continues at coordinate 14,530,936 of OY365792.1, forward strand.
TGACGTTGTAACTCTTAACTGATACTTGGTGTCTTCATTTTTAAAAGTAATATCTTTATCATCATCATCAGCCGCCTCTCTTCTCTTACCATTATCATTATCAGCATTCTCAACCTCATCTTCTTCCTCACTATCATCTTCATCGTCATTTTCATCTTCATCATCCTCTTCATTATCTTCATCTTCTTCTTCTTCATCGCTTTCATCATCCACAACGTGTTCTTTATGGTTTTTAATTTCATCGTCTGTGTCATCTCTGTGAATACCTTCATCACTACTGTCATGATCTGTTTTTTTTCGAATTATAGTATTTTTATGACCACTATTTTTTGTATTTTTTTCATACAAAGGCAAATAGTCATTCATATCATGTTTAACACCGATAAGTTTATCAACTTCTTCATTGTCTTTATCTTCACTTTCGTCACCGTAAACTTTTGTGTCTGTGACTAAAGTTCTTGTCCTACTCTTCTTTTTCATCTCTGTATACTTTGGACTATGATCCTGATATGAATTGTCATCCTCAAGGGATATTTTTTTGTGCAATTTTTCTTTATTATCAATATCATCACGAGACTTAGGGGAATTAAATCTAGTAACAAGTCGAAGTTTAGGTAATTCCGTAACATCATCAACTTCAGCTTTAACAGTAGTTGTCGTACCTCTGATCCGTTTTCGTAACACCGGTTTTCTCGTTGACGTTGTTGTTGTCGTTGTAGTAGTAGTAGACGTGGAAGTTATGTCTTCTTTATCATTTGTTTCTTCTTCTTCTTCGTCGTCGTCCTCATATTCGTCGTATTCCTCGCTTTCTGTATGAACAAACGGACGTTTTTTAATAATATCCTTCGATGGTGCTGGAGTAGTAGTAGTACGAATAACTTTTCTTACAACAGTAGATGCAGCTATATTTTGTGTTTCTAAGTTTTGAGGTAAGTATTGAGATACGTCAAAATAATAGCGGTTTACTGGCTTGACTTGTGTATGTGTTTCTAAATTTTGTTTATTGTGACCGTTAGTTCGCATTTCATAGTCTTTTATAGACATTGTTCTTTTATTATCCACGGGCGAGTAAAATAACTTATGATTAGTTGGTTTGATTTCGGAACGGGTCTCTTCGCGACTTTTTTTTGTACTTACGCCAACAAAACTGAGTTGCGTTGAATCATTTTGAGCATTGGAATATTTTTGCCTATCTCCTTTTGATATATCTTTATACAATTTAGTATTTGCATTTTTTTTATCAGTTGTGTTTTTGTCCTGATTTGACGAAACATGGTCAATTATTTTGCTAGACTGTAGTTGTTTTATCAAGGGGCTAATATTCCCTGTAGTGGTAGTTTTTTTCGAATCTTGAATCTGACTATCTTTAATAATCTTATAAGGTTCGTAGATAAAAGGTGCAGCTCTCTTGTTTCGATAGAGAGAAGGTAAGTTTATGTCAGCTTCTACATTTTGAAGTTTATTTTGCTGTCTTGTTAGCGGTGTGATATCTGTAGAATATATCTCCGTTGAATTACTTTTGTTACTGTGTTCTTGCTGCTTAGCGAAGTCAGGTTTTTTTTCATTTATTTTTTCCAGTACATGGAAAATATCTGAAAAGTTTTGTAACATCACTGGTTCTGGATTTTCTATTTTATCTTCTCTAAAGAATGGACTATCTAAAGGATTTTCGCCAAAATATTTCGCCTTAAAGCAATCAATTTTATCTCCAAGCCCTGCTAGCCTTTCTTTATTTTCTATATTTTTATTATCACTATCTGTCTCATCCTTGATGTTTTCCTCACTATCATCTGGTTGTCCACCTTTCTTTAATTTATTTGGAATGGGATCTACCTCCCTGTCTACTTCTGGACACTCCACATATGCTCTTGAATCATAAAATTCTGTACCTCCTTTTGTTTTTTTAGGCATTAAGAGAATATTTTCCGCGTAGCGAATTGGCGAATCTTTATTTAAAGTCTTAGATTTTTTATAATAATAAGGATATTTGAATTTAATACTATTAACATTTGTTTTAATTACTTTTGGGTTTTTTTTTAAATGTTCGAATTGTAATGTTGAAATTATTTCAGGTATCGGTAGTGAAGTTTCACGTTTTATGACATCATGTTCAAAAAAATTTTTATCAATGTTATCTTTAACTTCTTGTGCTTCGCTTAGAGATTTCTTTGATAATTCAGATTTCTCTGTTGCAATATTTTCAATATTTGTCAAATTGATTTGATTGTTGCGTTTGTGGCGGTCGTTTTCGTCATATTCATTAACATGATCATTGTAAATATCATCTAAATGTTCTTCTTCAGCTTCAGTGTAATCGTCAGATTCTGCCTCCTCATCGGTTTCTTTCTTCGAATCTGTCCATTTTTTTCCATCTACAACTTCATCCCTGTAAGCTGATGCCTTTGCTTCATCGTGACTGGAACTTAAAGATGGAGCCTTATATTTGCCAACACTGATTTGGTTTTCTTTTAGGTATCCGCCATGACCTTCATGGTCAGAAGCATGTTTCTGTTCTCCAGCGTGGTCATAAGCACCATCTTCGTAGCCTTCTTCTGAATAAACAGTTTGCGCTTTTGTACTTTTAATAGCTTCTCTTAATCGGGGAGCATTTTCTATGTCTTCTAAACTCTCCGCATCGTGAAGTGCAGCTACTTTTGGTAGATGTTTAATAGTTTCAGTTTTTCTAACTTGAGCATAATTTTTTATTGGTACAAATTCTTCTTCATCCTCCTCATAGCTTGAAGAATCGTCATTTGTATAGGGTTCTTGCTTTTGATTAATTAAATATTTACTCTTGTTATCTTCATTATTAATGAACTGACCGACGTTATTTTTTATCTGAGAATATTTTGATTTGCCCTTTTCATAAATATCGTAGCCATTAGGTTTCTCATCAAAGTTTTCTGGCGGTAGCTCTTGTGGGTATTCGTGACGTTCGTCATCGAATTTAATTGCATGCTGTTGTCTTAATCCCTGCAAATGATGTTTTATAGGGCGGTAGTGGGCTGGAGTGATTTTAGCAATATTTGTTTTCCATGGAGATCTTAATTTATTGTTCAAAAAATGTTCTCGGTGATGATTCCTGATTGGAGGTCGATAATAAATTGGACGTCTATGCGACCTATGTATTTCAAATTGGGTCGGTACATTCTTCTGAGGTCTATTTTTCCGATCAGTTTCCTGAGGGCTCTCTAAATATTCGGTATTTCTAACATCGGATTGTCCAGCGTCGTGTTCATAATGTTGTAATCGGTGTTTACTATCACGCAAATCATTCCTGATATTCTTTAAGACAGGATCTTTGTAAATTTGCTTTAAGTATGGTTCTTCTGCCTTATAAGGATGATAAACTTCGAAAGAAGTTGAAGAGGGTGTAATAAAGCTTGCAGCCTCTGCTTTTGGTGCAAACTTTTGATATGGATGATATTTATTTTTTTTTGGATCTAAAATATGATGTTGACCTAGTACCGGTATATCTAAATTAGTTTGAGGCCTTACGGGATACGCCTTATAAAGGTTTTCAGGTGATTTGACTCCATGATCAGCGGCAACTTCAATTGCAAATTGAGGCTTCTGAGCAGTGTATTGAAAATAATCTTTATAAGTCGCTTTTGAAGTCGTTTCTTCGTCGTTATCTGTATTAAGCACTTGATCGCTTTTATTCACTTCACTGTCATCTGTCCAGTCCAACGGCACTCTGATAGTAAGGCAGCATGTACACTGTAGCACTAGCAACGCGAGCACTGTAGTCACTTGCATTGTTTACATCACGGATCCCGGCGCTGGCGGTCGACTGGCCGGTTCGGAGCCACGCGTCGACTATTTATCTCCTCGGTCAACCGTCGCAAAACGATTGCTACTAAACCATTCGCTTTGTATTTAACTCTTGCCCTAAGTGAGAGCTTAGAGCGTAACTTTGAACAATATATAATTTTACTTAAAAAGTACATGTAGTTTCACTGTTTAAAGTTATAAAATAAAGTGCCAGTAATGTACCAGTTTAACAAAAAAAACTCTACAGAGATTTCACAAAAAACCGAAGACGAACTCGTTCCAAGCTTTTACTTTTACCTTTGAAAGGTAATAGTAATGATATAAAGTATTGTATACAAAGCGATCGATTAGTCGAATACATGTACAAGTTAGAGGACAGTAGTGGCTAACAGCAGGACGTCGCACTGTGAAAGCACTACTTTCACGTGTCACTCAAAACATACACTTGAACTAATGTAGGCAATGTGTAAAGCAAAATTTATTATCTAGAATAAATTTGAATCTAAATAAAATAGACATTGAAAACAATGATATTGTTTACTTTTCTTAACAAGCAAAAGTAATCAATTTTATTCTATGAATTTATATTAATTTCATATAAATCAATAAACGTAATTTTTAATTAATTCTATAAACGAATATTGTGTATTTCTCTTTTATTATTTTTATTCATTAACATATAATATTTTATTAAAATCTTATTTAACATATTTAATTTAAATTACCCTTACTGGTTTTAGGTAAGGATTTTTCAAATAAATAAAACAATAATATTATTAAATAAGCGTCAAAATAATTGTTACCCTATTTGCGACAGTCCAACTATAGCATCCACTAAAAAACCGATTGTCCTAACCACAAATAATAGAATCAATAATAACTAGAATTGTACACGAAATTGTAACATTAGCAATAGCAATCACGCTTAATTTCATCACGAAATTCGTTTAAACAGTTTGAAAATTTAAATGAATACCTGTCCTGTTAACCTACTTGTATTATATAATATTAATTTACTTTTTAAAAAACAAATTAAAAATAATTTGTACTTCATTAAATTTAACGTTAAAAATAAATAGTCTCAATTTGCACTACATTAACCATAGTGTTGTCGTCAGTTCAAAAGCTTAACAGGTTTTAACGCAACAAATCTGGTTCGTAAGTGAATTTGTGCAACAAGAGGCCAGGTATTTTTATGTAATGTCACTTGGCAATCGATCGAACAATTGATAGCATTGACGTAACAGCACGGGTTGAGTCTACCGCAGCGTTGCAGAATTAGATACTATTATAACAAACAACAACGAAATCTTACAGACCGTTTATAAAGGTACTCTATAAGTTAATTCTCAGAGGAAAACAACTGTTGAAATCTGAGTAAGCTTAGTAAAGTACGAGAAACAATGAATCTCATCAACGTGCATATCCACGTTATTATATATGTATTAATGAAACACTCCTTGAAAGAAGATCTCTTCCATGTACGTAGATATTTTTTAGGAAATATAAAAGTAAATAAATAATACACAGAAACAATACATGAAAGCAAATATAGAACCAACCAGATATAATTATAAAGAAATAGTACCTATCTTTAGTTTAGTATAAACCAATAGATAATTTCTTAACGAGTTAAAAAACTAAATTAAGAGTATACTTATTATTAAATTAAGGGAAAAAGAAATATTTTTTAAAAAGCAACTAAGTTATATTATTAATATTGAACATAGAATGTAGAAAATTAAGAGCCGCCTCGAAAACGCTTGATCCTCAAAAAACACCAAACCAAAGAATTAATTTATCTGGAATAGGAGAATCAAAACGAATGTGTAGGTATATACCTATGTTATTATAGTATTTAATACTTGTGATACTGTATACATAAAGTATATAGACAGGATGAAGCGGCTAAAATCTGAAATAAACAAAAGTGGATAAAAATTATTATAAGTACGATGGAACAGAGTACGTTAAATTTCGACTTGGATGATGCCCGCTGCTGTACATTTTAGGACGAGTATAGAAGGATTCCATTCTCAGGTAAATTGGAATCCGAACTAGTTTTCTTAACCGAAATTCTGAAGATATATGAACTCTTATACTACCGATATGAACTAAAGTCCAGAAGTATTAATAATGTTAAGTGTAAATATAAATAATTGTATTATTTATGATGTTATTAATTCGTTTTAATAAGACTTAAATTAAAATGTGAGCACAACAGTGATTTCTTGAATGTTAACAAGCCCATATATATATCAAAATAACATTGTAGTTTTATCGTTAATGTCTTATATTGTTTATTTATTATCAAGTGAATGTCTTATATTGTTTATTTATTATCAGTGAAATAGACACATTCATTTAAAATTCTTGAAGAAGCGAGATAGAACGCTTGCGTAATCATTGGGATTTTATTATCTGCGCAGTAGAAAAACGTTTACCCTAGTAACATATCGCGTATGTGTTATTTTATAAAATGTTTAAACCATTAGCTTTATTTGTAATAAGTTTAAATAAAACTAATATTTTTGCGAAAGCTAAATACGCTTCAGCAGTATTACCACAGTTTTCTTCGGTAAGTTTTACGTATATTTATATTTAAAGTTGTCAATACGACCGAAGGGCGAGAAGTTCGAACGAATAACATTTTTATCAATCGTTAAGTTCGGCGCTTAAATTTAAAAACTGTAACATGATAACGTTCTGGAATTATCAATGTTAATGTGTCTAAACGTTTATTTATGATATATATATTTTTTTATTATCATACGGTACTGTACAACACTGTTCATAGTAACATGTTTTTTTTAGGATAAGTATGCTGTTAAAAGAAAAAAGTTTGGCTCTATAAGTCCAGCAGATGTAGATTACTTTAAAAAAGTTTTAAGTGAAGAAAGAGTTTTGACCGAAGATTCAGACGTCTTACCGTTTAATATAGATTGGATAAAAAACTGTAGAGGTAATGTATAAAGTAATGATATCGTATTTTGATTATTTACTTTAATAAATAGGTAAAATATTTTTTTATGAATATTTTAATAATAATTACATAAGTTCTTAATGCAATAGCGTAAAATGCCTACGTATTTTACACTATTGCACTATAGGTACTTTGAATAATTGTAATTAGTCCTTTTTTTGTCTTGACAAGCTAGAGTTGATTGACCTGCGTGCGTGATTTTTATAGAAAACAGAGGAAATACCATTGATTTAAACATGGAAAATTTTGGTCACATCAACCCCTAATTTGACGCATTTTCAGGACGCATAATTGTAGTTTTTTTATAGATTAATAATTGTACAATTACAGGACAATCACAAGTTGTATTAAAACCTAGAACGACAGAAGAAGTATCGAAAATATTACACTATTGCAACAAAAAACGATTGGCGGTATGTCCCCAAGGCGGGAACACGGGTTTGGTCGGGGGTTCAGTGCCCGTGTTCGACGAAATTGTTTTAAGTTTATCTTTAATGAATAAAATTATTAGCCTGGATGAAATATCAGGTATGTTGATTTTAATAACAATAGTTCATTGCTATTGTCTTCTAATTTATTAAAAAAAACATATATCTATAAAATTAACCTAAACAATATTAGGTTAATTTTATGATTAAATATTTTAATATAAAGTGGTTATAATATGTTTCAAATATAGTTTCAACAACAAACGAATCTTTTTGTCCATAATTCTAATATTTGTAATAAATTTTCACAGGAGCTTTAGTCTGTGAAGCAGGGTGTGTTTTAGAGACCCTGGACAACTATGTCCGGGATCACGATCTGATAATGCCTCTGGATCTTGGAGCTAAGGGTTCTTGTCATATAGGCGGGAACGTAAGTACAAATGCAGGAGGACTCAAATTACTTAGATATGGAAATATACACGGATCGGTGCTTGGCATTGAAGCAGTAAGTTTAAATATATAAATCCTAATGTTCTAGAATCAATATAGACTGTTCACGTTATGTATTTCAGTTTGCTAACTAGTGAACTATGTATTTTTTAATTGTAGGTAAAAGCAGATGGTACAATACTCGATTGTCTTCGAACCCTAAAGAAAGACAACACGGGATATCCGCTGAAGCATCTCTTTATAGGTTCCGAAGGCACTTTAGGAGTTGTTACTAAAGTCAGCATTCATTGCCCCGCAATGCCTAAGGCTGTTTCTCTCGGCTTTTTTGGTATATTTGTTTCGAAATACCCACAAATTTTATAATTTATTTTAATACCTTCAAATTTGTTTATGCAACTTGTTAATTTGTTTTAGGCGTGGAGAATTTCGAAAATATTCTCAAACTGTATAAAAACGCTAAATCATCTCTGGGAGAAATTCTCTCAGCATTCGAAATGGCAGATAACGAATCAATTACTTCCACTGTAAACAATCTAAAACTCTCGTAAGTGGCTGAGTGCTTCAACATTTAGAGTGCTAAATCAATTTTATTATCAATTTATATATTTATCTCCCATGTAACACTATATTTAGCTTGAGAGTTTTCCATTCAAAAGTGTTTATACTCTGATAAGAATTTATTTGATAATATGAAGATGATTTTAATATTTTTGAATTTTACTTTTTAATTATCATCTTACAATAATATAGGAACCCAATAGCGGACTACCCTTTCTACGTTCTTGTGGAATCGCATGGGAGTGACGAAGCTCATGATAATGAGAAACTGTCTCGGTTTCTGTCTGAGGGGATGGAAAGCGGACTTATATTGGATGGAACTGTTACTTCTGAACCTAACAAGATGAAGGTAAGATAGAACGCCAAAATATTATGACTTGTGCGGTAACATCTAATCTCATATTATAAGTCAACTAGGTTGATAGCCGTAGTAGTAGTACCGAGTACATATAATTCATATTGCTACAGAATTTTGTGGAGGCTAACTTTCATTCGCGGTATTTGTATTATTATTATATAACCACCACTAAAATTGAGTATCTGCCCATCTCTGATAATCCCGAATTCTAAACGTGCACAAAGGTGAACCGAATTTCACCAAGTAATACGAACATCTACCATAATTGAATAATGTACCAACATTTGTCGTCAGTCCATCTGGCATATCCGCGAGAGTATCGCGGGCGCGGGTCTGTTGGACGGCTACGTGTTCAAGTACGACGTGTCGATACCTCTGACGCGCTACTACGAACTGGTGCTCGACCTGCGCGCTCGTCTTGGCGACCGAGCCACGCGCGTCTACGGGTACGGACATGTTGGTACGTACTTACATAGATACTTACATATTTATTTATTTATTTATTTATATCTTTTCCACTTAGAATCATAATCAGTGATCACTTGTGTACGTCAACATGGAAGAGTCAGGACGGCCTATTACGATACTAGATTTATCGTAATAAACCCTTCTGTAAGAGCCCTTTCCATCTTAATGTTAAAGCTATGAGGGTTCCAAACGCGTCCTGGTCTGAGAAGAACTACACAACAAAATAAACCATGTTCTTTGGGTTTTACTGCTCATAACAGATTAAGGTTTATATACTTATGGCTTAAATACTAGCCTAGATGTCCGTGGTTTCGCTGGTGTGAGAAAAGATAGGGGCAAAGTGCTGCTTCAAATAATACCTGTACTAACGTATCTTGGTAGCGTCCTCTGATGATGAATAGTGTGGGTCTTTCTGTGGAAACCTTGTTTTATATAAAAAGAAGTCTGTCTGTTCCAGATTAGAATCTATTATAAGTGTTTAAATAATTAGAATAACTGATAAATACCATATGTTACGTAGTTAATTGAATAAATGGACTTAAAAAATACATTTATAATTATAGTAGGATTGTTAAGAGCTAGAATGAAATATTACAAATTAATATAAAAATTAAATGTGACGGTCACAAATAAAAATAATTCTTACGTTGAGATAAGCTAGAACTCGGGGTTAATAACCCTTGTTATGTATGATAAAGTATGATATACTAACCTATTGATATGTAAATGAAAGCAACCTTAATTGGTACTCAATGCATTCAAGTACCGTTAACTTTCTCGATTAAATTAATAGGTAACGACTTACGATCTTACTACCTGATAACTGATTGTTTACTTTCCTTAAATCACTTTGTAATATAATTAATACGAAAAGGAACTAATTACTAGCATTTGCGTACTGGTTAACAATGACACCTTTCATAATATCTATAGCCCTGACGTAAGAACCAGAAGCAAAATATTTACTAATTTACTTACCAAGCAAAATATATTGATTATTTTTTTACTTTTTAATTTTATAATAAAAGTTATTTTATTTTATAAATTTGCAGGTGATGGCAATATTCACATCAATGTGACGGTGCCGAATTACACCAAAGAGATAAATGCAGAATTAGAGCCATATATCTTCGAACAAGTCTCTAAACTGAAGGGGTCCATCAGCGCGGAACATGGCGTAGGGTTCAGGAAACCACAGTTCATACATTACAGCCAAGGAGCGACCTCCTTACAACTTATGAGAGATTTAAAAAACACTATGGATCCTAACGGAATTCTTAATCCCTATAAAGTTCTTCCCGATGTGCCAGATACTGAATAATTATTAAAAAAAATATTTTATTGACTTTATTTTGGAAATAAAAATATAAATAAAACAACAATATATTTAAATGCCTTTTATTAAAATATCCATTTATTCTTATAACATTCATAATATCACTGCAAAAAAAATACAATGGAATATTACAAACATTCGCCTAATTGCTTCGAATAAATAAATACAGTATTGCATAAATATATTCAAAAATTATTTCATTACATCTTTCTATTCCGGGAAGTTAATATCAGAACCACACACACCTTGCGAGTCGAGTCTCACCTCCGACCTCTGCTACAAGCTTTATTATGCAATGGGTGACAAACAAGGTATAAAGGTCCTCACAAAATTTACAAATAAGGAGAAATAGGCAATTTTTAACTTCATTAAAATATTAATGGACTTACAGAAAAAAGCAATTATAAATTGTATTAAATAATTATTTATCAGACTTTACTTTTTTGTTTTTTTTTTGCGCGTACCTCTAATTAATTATAAAGAAATTTAGTTAGAAGGCCCTCGATTATATATTCAGGTATGTCAAGACTGGCGTGGTTAATTCAATGTATAAAACATTTAAATTCATTTCGATAATACGTTTTTGATTGTAAATGTTTATTTCGAGCCTGAAGTTCATGTTGAAATATTTATTGTCATGAATTAGACAAAATAAATGGAAAAATAATGAGATCACTAAATAACTTTTTTTTTTACACGAGACAAAATGTAAACAAGAGCTGATTCGGGCCTAATGACTACACGATCGGGAACTACCCACTACTAAAAACAATACAACTAACCTACACAATAAAAATTGCAAATAATACGAGGTATGGAAAAACGTTTCAAATTAAAGAAAAACAATGTTCTACCACTATGTAAATTGTATGCATGCACTTTCCTCTCCACGACATAAAGCGTTCACTATTAACCTTAGTAACATTTACGTGACTTTTATTTTAATTTACGTTAAGTTATTACCAATTATTTTGTACTAAAACATTTATCAAGGCAAGATATTTCCAACTCATATCTTATTGCGTTCATATAGTTATACCGCGGCAGTTACATCTTTAATTCATTGTAATAACAGCACCTTGAATATCTATTTTAAAACATCTAATGGATAATATGAGAATCGTAAACCACTGGGAGACATGTACTTTGTAGATGTACATGTTATTGCAATTATGAGCCACCGTCCATACATCGTTATGTACTTTAAGAGATAGTCCACCTCTAGTCTTTCATAGGTCTATAAATTGTTCTCTGAATACTTGTTTACATTTAGTCCACAATATTATGTGCATTACTTGCATGATCAATTAAAAATATTAATATTAAAAATATTTATTTAAACGCTAGTCACTTACGTCCCACAAAACTTCCGGGGTCACTGACCATTGTGTACTTGAAAAAATAACGATACCGGTGTAAATTATTCGAGCTATAAAAACATTGACCTAGACCTTACGAACACTTAACTAACGGAATATCTAAATATAATTCATTTAATTTCCTTACAAGCAGTTATTGCGATTAAAATGGAGAATGCGTTAATATTGCTTATTGGGGCACGGAGTCGTCAGCTGTTCCGCCGTAGAGTAAGATATGTTAGACCACAACGGAAGAGTATTGCGGGTATCCTAGACTCGATATCCTGACTATAGACGGTATGGTAAGTCATGGGTGTAGTGACGGGTGTGATATTATCGCTTGATCTGGTTGGATATCTTGAGGAATTCCAGGAACCCAGCCTGCATCTCTGCATCCATGCCCGTGTCCCAGGCGTCGTTCTCCAACTCCTCGCTGGAATTGCTATTATGTTAATACGAATTATTTTCAATACTATGTATTGTACTATATATTAGGAATTAATTTATGGCGTTTACGAGATTAAACAAAATAATAGCTTGTATATTACAAAGACATGTAACATTCACTATGTTACAAAAGGTGCTTTAAGTTGTTGTCAGCAATATGGCTTGTGAGACAAATATCTGACCTTGTTTTTACAACACGTAATATGTATAATATTGCACTTGTGCAAACAGAACTCTGTTTGATTGATGTTATATAATTAAGTACATATATGTGTGTGTCTGTGTAGGTTAATATGATCTTTTGTGTTCAGCCAGCACCAAATGTTAGTTATAAATGAGGTGTGTGTGCTCACAGTATGTCGTCCTCGATGGCTGGTGGCTTGGCGGGCAGGTTGCTCTGCAGGAAGGCGCACTCCTCGGCCGTCAGCGAGTGTCCGTCCGCGAGGTAGCCGCCCATAGCGTCCACTTCGGAGGTCTCTGGAAACGTCAGTATCATTATTTATGTAAGGAGGTTGCTTACGCCATAAGAATCTTTGAGATCCATTGAAAAAAAATATTTACGTGTAGCGAAGCAAGTTTAGATCTGTCAGTATAGGTATTTATAATTGAGTAAACAAAATATATTATTATGATCGAGAATGTAACACGGAAGCATGATTAAATAATGTGCTTGCGTGCTATGAAACAATAAAAATTTTTATTCAACCAAAAATCCGTCCATATCCATAAATCCGTAGTAAGTCACGGCGGGTTTCATTATTCATATACGTTTGCAAAAATGATGGACACGATTAAAAAAAAAACTAATTTCATATTTATATACGTGATCCACTTCAGAGCTCAGAAAAGCAAAATATAATAAAAAGTATGTAAGTATAACACAAGCCATACGCGGTCTACGCCTGTTGTCAGCGGGCGCGGGCGGCGGCGGGTCGGGCGCGGCGAGTCCCCAGCGCGCCGCCCGCAGCGACACCACGTGACGCACGCTGGCCAGTTGAGAGCGCGCCTTCAGCCGCTCGAACACCAGTTGCATGCTGCCCGGACAGTCCGCGTCCAGCGCGATGCCTGACAGCTGAGGACGGACGTTACTTGAGGACCATTTATATCTAGGCTATTGTTGCCTCTTAACTTATTTTCAAATCTACCACTATGGAATCGTTATGCTGATGATTGAGATCAGGTATCCGGTGTGCGAGTCGGTTGAACACCTCTCCCGTTCGAGTATCCTAATCTTCATCATTCCCCATTTAACGCGAATATTATTTCACATCTACGAGTTGTTGGTTTCTACCGTTTATGATTATTATCAATGTGATATTTTATATTTTCAAAAAAAAAAAATATATATAAAACTTAATTGTCTGATATTCTTAAAAGTATTTGATACTTTTGTTTGTGTTTTGTGTTTTAAGATTTATTGTGGTCACGTAATTACTATTTCTTTTCTACTGCTACAATTGTCGAATTTAAAATGATAGTACTCTCCTGTTTTTATATATTTTTTTTTTGTTAACAACTCGTATTAGTTGGTTATAAACTCACTTTCAACAACTGGCAGACTGCTTTGATATTAACTTCCTTGTCGGTGTCCAACAGATGTAGAAACACTTTGCACAGACTTTCTCCCAGAGACCTTACTCGTCTTCCCTGCAATCAACATGAATAAAATATGTTTTATGAATGATCAATGTTATTAATTATTACTATTACCAGATTAATTTTTGGTTACATTTATGTAGCATTTATTAAGCAATGATTATATTTCTATAATTAAAATATAACTAGAGCTTTTATAAATATTCTAATTCAACTAATATCAACGCAAAATAATGTAAGTCAGTAGGTATTTGTATTAAAATTCCACAACAAAAAAATTCTAAAATTCACTAGATCATAAAATTGATTGCATGACTGACTACGAAATTTGATAGGAAACAAATAAGTGTTAACTTTCTGTCTGTCTTCTGTCTTTGCACAACATAAACTTTAACTTCAAACAAACACAATAAGTCCAACCTTTACATATAAAGATTAAAAGGATTTGGTCAATTCAAATGATCTTCTACCTGGTTATCCTCTAGCTGCGTGTATATTTCAGCCAGAAACATAGCAAAACCACGCATATTCTCTTCTGAAGTTTCAGCTCCACTTATAATTTTATTCTCCTCGGCAGTGCAGCGCTCAAGAAGACAGGCTCGGAAAGTGGAATCCTCAGGCGAAGACACAGAGTCATACATTGAGCACAGACGGGCGCCATTATAGCGGAAGTTCGCCTCAAATATTGACTGTTGAATATTATATAGGGTTAATTGAAAGAAAAATATGTAACTGATTAATTTTAAGCAACTTAATAAAAGCCAAAAGTTGAAAACATCTACACCAAAACAAATTTACTAAACAAAATTATAAAACCGACTTCACTTCTAACCCTATGATATGAATAATATGATAATTATAACACAACAAAGTTACTATTAAAATGATAAACTTTACCTGGTTCACAATAGCTTCAACAAGAGGCCGGGTGTAGTTTGCATCATGGAGAGTCATAACAAATGAATCTACCAAAGGCCCACAGAGAGTGTCAAATTTGCCTGGGTCAAATGTTATCTCGCACATAACAGTAATCAGGTTTGCTATATTTTCCTATGGAATAAAATATACTTTAGTCTTTTTTGTATCTTCAATGTATCAGATATATACTACTTCATATAAAACAGTGTATAATTGTATTGGAAGTTGTGTTTAAACTAATATCAGTTTTATTTTGGTACCTGACATGGTCAATGAACTCAGTGAAAAAGAAATATTGCTTTTTCATCTAATTTAATTAAACAAGATACTAACCAATATATTTCTTATTTATAAATTTAAGTTTCTTATATGTATAAGCACAAATGTTTTTTCAAGCAGAAAAATATAAATTTCAAATCATTTATTGGAATCATTATCACAGAAATATTGTAGGAATTACACAATCATAAGAATCATGTTAATACTACATTCATCATGTTATTGAACTACCAGTTCTTGTTTTTGTATAAATATGCTATAGGTGTTATATTATCTAAATTACTGTGATACAAAAAAGTATCTCGCTTTAGATATCATTATCAGCAAATTTATTCATAAACCTGCTTAGTTGCGATAGTGATAAGCTTAAAGATTAAAAAACAAAGAATACCAACACGCAAGTCAGCATTTTCTTGGTCTGCTGGGATAGAGTATGACATATCTTCAAAGTCAAATCGGTCTAGGTCTTGTGCCTGTCGAATTCTGTCTTGAGCAGAAAATCGAGGCACCCTGTTGTAGTAGTTCTGGCCATAGGACACTGGAGTCTGCGGAACGTAATTTGGTGGATACCATTCCTTGGCTTCAGCTGATAACTTCGATTTTGGGGGTTCTAAACAGGAAAAACATTTATTTTATAAAAAAAAAAGTTAATTTAGAAGTTTAGATATAAGATAATAATATTTAAAATTTAGATTCATTTATAATTTTAAGACAACTTTCTATTACAAGAATAATATAGGTAAATAGATCAATATATTTTAATAGAACGGCCGGTTGCTTTCTGTCAAACCACGCCGACGTCACCAAAATCGAAAATCCTCACAACTTTCACCTACATATACTGATGTGCGTCTCAAATGAACAAAGAGCAGTAGCCTAACCCAAATTAAATTTTTTACCATGTCAAACAAATTTCGAAGTTAAAAATGTACCTTTAGCATCATCTGCTACAGTTTTTGGTCGACGCAGTTCGCGAGGTTGGTTGTCGGGAGTCCAACCACGGCCTCTGCCTCTGGATCCTCCGACGTCCCCGTTATTCATTTCAAACGATATGCACGATTAAAGTTCTAATTAAAGTTTTAATGCAAATATTTCTTCTCAACAATTCCATATACTGCACCAAAACACACTTCGTATAAAAGAACGAATCGTTCGTTGATTTCGACACGTAAACAAAGACGAACACTACAACAAGTAACAACGTTTTCACAAGGATACCTCCATGTTATTTGTGCGAGAGAGACAAAATACGTTTTCATGACTATCTATGACCCAAATATTGTCTATAATAGTATTGAATGCGTTCATAAAAACAATTTTAGTTTTATTAGTATAAATATTATTACACAAAATGGAACGATACCATTTCATCACTCTATAAATTAAAAACTATATTATTCTTTGGATATAGTGTTATTACTATTATAATCATCTTCTTCGGAACGGAGGTTACATCAATAAGAATTAAAAAAAAACAAAAAAATAATTGGTGAAGAATAACATTGAAAAGATGCTACAACCGAAATTATTTTATGAAATAGCTCGATCTCTTAGTCTAAACTTATTCAAAAAATTGTGAAAAATATTTCATCAAATAATATATGACATTGTATAAGTATTAGTAGTATTACATAATACCACGAGAATCAATTCCTGAATTTTTTGGTATTTGATTTATTAATCAAAAACATTTTTGTGAGAGTGAGAAAATAAAATGTTTCAAAAAAAAGGCCCCATCATGAAACTTGACAGCCTTGAATTGAATCTTGACACAAACTAAAAAACTATATTTACTTATATTATTTTTAAAAGAAATTAAATTCGTTTTGTTATATAATATGCTTAATTATATATATTTTAATTATGAAATTATTTAAATCTTAGTTACGTGTTAAAAGATTTTTTTTGTTCCCAAACAGCGTTTTCCTGAAATTAAAAAAGATGCCTTAGAAAAATAGTCCTCTATGGTAAATTATTTATTGTATATTATTATATATTAATTGAATTGAATATATCAATTGAAGGTGTATAGACTTATTAATTTATTGGTGCTAGAAAAACAAATGGTATTTATTTTATTTATTGCTATTATTACTTTGATATATATAACTAAACAAGAAAATAAACCATGGCTACTATTGCATGTATAAATAATAAACTCTCCTATTTATTAAAATTTTAAGTACTGCTACGTTTAAAAACAAAATGATCAGTAATGTCACCGTTATTTTAAAACCGGCTAAGTACAAGTTGGACTCCTACATGATAACGGACCACCCTACAATATCTAAAACCAAATTTACCCATTATGATCATATCAAATTTGGTGGGCTTCGTTGCAGAAGATTAGCGAGATGTAACTTATTTATAAAATTGGAATAGTAACATAACATTCAAGAGTTAAAAATCTCCAGATATATTTAGAAAAGTATACTTAATAATACTTACATGCTCATTCCCACGACATCTATGTATTTTAATTTTTCCAAAACGATTTCGACAGTTGTGTAAAAAACCTACACACAAGTGCGGCATTACACAAAGCTCGTGTTTCTGTCGTAACTCCAGTGCCGCAAGATGCCAATTGCCAGCTTGGATAGAACAGAAGCCCTTTCGGCATCGAACTGTTTTTTCTTTTACTTTATTTTAATGTTTACTTTTTATATTAAAAAGTTACAAGCAAATGAGTTTCATTTATTATATTGAGGGAATGTAGTTTTTGTTCAAGTTAATTGGCTTCTATCATTTAAGACAAAATACTTGCATGATAAACATAAATTTAAACACTGATCATGAAAATACATTTATTGGTGAGTATAGATTACTTTAATGTATACATGTATGTTTTTAATTTAAAATATATTAAAAAACACGACGTTACACATGTTATTCCGCATATTTTTTTACAACATAAATTATATATACGAGTATATGTCAATGTTGAAAGTAATTTAAAAAATTGCACAATCGTTAAGTAATAACCGACTACAGATACGACAAATTTTACACCATATTTGTGTTGAGCCGCACTCGCCTAACGATGCGCTACGCAAGTGCGGCCTACACGACTTATGTGTGATAGCCGCTGTGGAGAATATTAATCCTTAAAACGTGCCAAAGTGTCAAAAATGTTTTTTTTTACCTTGGAACTGATATTTTAAAATATTGACGGAAAAAAAAAACTTTGATTATTGTCTATTTTGAATTCATTGTTATTTATAATTATGAAAAGTAGATGTCCACTATTTCTATAGGAAATTTAAAATGGATAATTCCCCTTTTACATTATATATACCAAATACTTTTAATGTTTAATAAAGAAATACTGATTAGCCCCAACAAAAGAATTATTATTATTATAAATTGGAAAGGAAATGAGAATAATAAGCTATTTTACAATAGAATAAAATAATTTTATTAAACTAATAAATATTCTAGATTCGTTTTATAACTACCTTTACAAATAAATGTGCACTAATTAATTTTAAAACATATATTTACAATTATACCCTTTGTTATATTTACTAAAAGAAGCAAGTTTTAAAATTAAACTTGTGCATCATTTTACATTAAAAAGGGTAACAGCACAAATTAACTAAATATATAATAATTATATACTGAAAGATTCTCCACATCCACAAGTACCTTTAATGTTTGGATTGTTGAACACAAACTCAGCTGATAGGTTGTCTTCCACAAAATCCATTTCAGTTCCTAAAACAAAATATGGACGCAAAACAAAGTTAATTTCTATTATTATTCTTTTTATATTTATTCTTATTATTTTGCTATCTATATCTCCATTTAATTTACATATTTGTCCTTAAAAAACTGGTTTAAGTTTTTATTTTATTATCAATGTTAGCCCGGTAAATATCTGAAGGTGGTTTTCAAGCTTAGCTAGTATTTACTAAGATAAATGTTTACATTTTAAACATACAATAGAATTTGAAGTAAATGTTTCAAAATTAACAAATTATATATGTAAATGTAATTGACTTTTTAAAATTTTGCATTAAACTTATAATCTTCAGTTTTAATTTATGACAAATGTAATATATAGAACTTAGCCTGATTGTTTATAAATTGCTGCATAAAATGTATATCTTACATTTTAGGTTTGTCCTCTAGTAATGTTTAAAGCCTAAATTAAATACATACCTAGTAAAGTTAACTGTGCCTTCTTGTCAATGATAATAGTAACACCATCTTGTTTAACTTCTTCATCAAGTTTCCCTTTTGTAGTTGCATAATCCAAGGTATATGATAAACCATTACAACCTCTTTGCCGAACTCCAACTTTCAATCCTATGAAACCTTTTCCTTCTTCCTTAGCCATAATTTGTTTAACTTTATTGACTGCTGAAGATGTTAAAGTCAGAGCTGCTCTAGAAGGGAGTAGACGTTTTTTTACTGCCCTTACAGTTGCGCTTGCTATTGTTTTAGTAGACATCTATAATAAGCAAAGTATCTATATTCGTTTCTTAAGTAAAAATATTTCAAATAATTTTACGTATAAGATGACATTAATTGATGTTCTATAATATATATCATGCAACTATTATCATTGAATAAAACCGATGAAATTTAAAAAAACACTAAAAACTCTAATTCGTAACCATTATATACCTTTTAGTTGGACTGTATTTTTATAATCCCATTTTCGTAATATACATACGTGATACGTCTAAATTTTATTTTCTTTAGCAGATATGCGTCAGCCGTCAAGTCAACTGTCAAGTGTGAAGTCTCATCTATCAATTGAGAAATGAGAAATTATAGCTAATAATGGGAATTGGGAAAGCTGCAGACTGAAAAAGCTTTAGACAACTGGTTATCATTTACATTATACAATAATAAAAACAAACCTACATATTAATATGTATTGAATAAGAAATATATCATATAAATAAATGAGACAAAATAGAGTATGATATTTAATTAAGTTTGATAGTTTTTATTGGTTTTAGCACAAAATTATCAAAAATCACATGCGTTCTTGATTTAATCAGCTTGCTTATCTCAGAAGCCCTTAAACTGATTACAACACTAAGATTTATTATTATGAATCGGGCGTGATTCTCGATTCTTGAATGACACTCACAGACTACATAGAGATACTTCATAATTCATACTACGTATATGACACGTCAGGTTGTAATTTGTGTTGCTCGTAGGTTGTACAGTGTAATAACGCGGTACATATTTCTTGAATTAAATCAAATAATGTAAATTAATAATTATGGGTGGACAAAAGTTTGAATATGATGAAAGTGGATCAACATTCTTCTATTTCGTTTTATCTTTCCTCGCTCTTATATTAGTTCCGGCGACATTTTATTATTGGCCAAGAAAAAGAAAAGAAGGTAATTTTTTTAGTATATAACAAAACATAAATCGTCCAGAGCAGCAGTCGCTCTTGGCTATGAAATATGTGTATATTTTATGCTCTCCGTATTTAATTTTTTAAGACTAATAACTAATAGTTATCGTGGACCTACCACGATAACTATCGTGTCACTATACGGTACATATTTGACGCATAGAAATTACACGTTGATTGATTTACTTTAATTATATATGTAGGTATGAATAAATATTTAATAATTAAATTTCAGATCCAACAAAACAGGCGGAAAGATGTCAATGTCCAAATTGCAAACAAAAACAGTTAATTTTAGAACAATCACAGCCTTACAAAAAGGTTAAAAACTTCTTTATAATGCTGGCAATTATCTCGGGATGGGTGCTACTTGGTTTTCTTGCTATGAAAGTATCCCAGTTCGATTATGAGATGTCGAATTTTGATCCCTATGAAATATTAGGCCTTCCTCCTGGCGCTACACAGGCTGAAATAAAAAAATCATACCGTAAACAATCTTTAATATTGCATCCAGATAAAGAAACTGGAGATGAAAAAGCATTTATGAAGCTAACAAAAGCCTATCAGGTAAAATAATTATTTTAGTTAACACTGACCAATTCTCTAACTTAAAAATAATCCTACATTGTCAATAAAAATGGCAAAACAACATTTTTTATTCAAAGTAATAAAATGCTATTTAAATTTTAATCTATATACATATATTATTCTATCTATATATAATTCTATCTATATATAATTACAGGCTCTAACAGATGATGAAGCAAGGAGAAATTGGGAGAAGTATGGTAACCCAGATGGTCCTGGTGCTATGAGCTTTGGTATAGCTCTGCCAAGTTGGATTGTTGAGAAAGAAAACAGTGTCTGGGTACTTGGACTGTATGCATTAGTTTTCATGGTTGCTTTACCGACTGCTGTAAGTATAACTTTATGTTAAAATATAGTAAATATTAAAATATAGTATATGGTTTATACTACAGAATGTATTATATTACTTATATTACAGTATTATAATCAATGCTTCAGAAAAATAATAATAAAAATAAGGAACTGTAATGTCTTTGTAGTTATATAATAAAAAAATATATAAATACTGCAATAATTATTTTGTACATTTTTGACTTTCAGGTGGGAACTTGGTGGTACCGTTCAATTAGATTCTCAGGAGAGCAGGTTCTTTTAGATACAACTCAAATGTATTTCTACTTCTGTCACAAAACACCATCCATGCCTCTCAAGAGAGCCTTAATGATATTAGCTGCCTCTTGTGAGTTTGATAAAAGACACAACTCTGAAATTATAGAAAGAATTACTGATAATGAAGAAGTTCCAAGTGTAAGTTTATTAATGTTTAAAAATTGGGTAATTCCCAATTAATGACATATAACAATTGTAATAGAAATTATTCTTGTCTTTATGAACCTTAAAGTTAGGTTAAAAAAATTTCATACATCAAAGTAATTAATTAAATTGCTATCATGAACAATTATAATAAAATGTGTTCCATTTCCAGTTACTTCGAGACCTTCCAAACCTAGGAGAAAAAAACAAAGAGCAACCTCTTTGCCGTCCTTACAGTATCAAAGCACGTGCACTTCTTCACGCGCACTTATCACGTATACCGTTACCGCAAGAGACATTAGAAGCTGACCGACGGTACATAGTCTCCAGGTGTCCAGATCTCATAGTGGAGATGGTCAATTGTGTTAACCAACTCATTGCGTTAGCTTATGCAAGAAGAAGTAAGTTTCTTAATTCGTTATAGTATGTATTAATGTATTTCTTTTATTTTTTTGTATTAAAATTTTGTAATAGAAAAAACAAAATTAGCGAGCCCCCTCCCGAATTTAAGGTCTGTACTTTTACTCTCTTTTTAAATACTTTGGTACTTTAACAGCAGGGCTGTTCTTACACATTTTAAAATCTGAAAAAAGATAGGATATTGAACAATTAATTGTAAGAAACAATAATATGTATAAAACATTTCAAAAAGTTAGAACCTGTAGCAGATAATGTAATTTGTGTGTATTAGTTTATTGCTCGATCTTACATGAGAAAGTACACAGTAGAAATTTAGTAAACAAATATAAGAAAACAGAAAAAATCTAATTGGTTGACAATTCTTCTTCATTCAAATATATATATATTTTTTGCAGTTCCTCGCTTACCAACAATAGAAACAATTGAAAACTGCATGAAAATGTCTCCAATGATTGTTCAGGGTCTTTGGGAATACAAGTCTCCATTACTCCAACTGCCATACATTACTGAAGACCATTTAAAATACTTTACAAATAGGAAAAAACATATAAAATCACTGCTACAATTAGCACAGCTATCAGGAGAAGAGAGACGGCAGCTATTAAGATTTTTGAATGATAAACAGTATGAAGATCTCATGAAAGTGTTGGGAAATATGCCTTATATACATTTTCAAGTTAACACTGAAGGTTTGTATTTTGTATTTACAATTAAATATGTAATGTATTCAAAATAAATGTTTAAAATATAATATCATTATCTACCATTTTAGTGATTGACGATGAGAATCCAACTGTAGTAACAGCAGGGGCCATTGTAACAGTCACAGTATTCCTACGTAGAACTGACATGAAGGAGCTCTTTGGAGACACAACTATCAAGGAAAAGAATATCAAGTATATAATACATTTTCTTTTTATAGTACTGTGCTCTTAAGATTTTTTTGCGAGTTTTTTTAATAGATTTCTATTATTTCAAACAGGGATGACGAAGACGGGGGTGGGGAAAACGCGGAAAAGGGAGAAAAAGGTGAAAATGACAAAAATGATAAAAAGGATACTTTCAAGAGACCAGTGTGGATGAAACAAAAGAAACACGCACCAGCTAAGAAAAGCAAAAAACCGGTCGTTAAAACCAAACCTGTAGTGGTAGAGAATAAAAACGATGTTAAGAAGGAGGTCAAAGAGGTTAAGGATGTTAAAGAAGTCAAGGAACCAAAGAAGAAAGATGATGAAGGTATTCTTTTTATAAAACATTAAAATGTAGTAATGCGGTACATCTAATTTCTAATAAATTGTTACTAATATTAAATGTTAATTTAATTAGGAGATGAGTCCGACGACGGCATCTCCGACGAGTCCGGATCTCACAGCGACTCGGGAGACGAGTCGCGCGACAAGTCTTCGGCCGGAGACGATGACGATGACCAATGGGACAAGTTCCAGAAGCGCATCCAGAAACGGGAACGACTCGAGGGACGCTCTAAGAGCTCACACCCCGTACATTGCCCCTACTTCCCATTGGTAGGTTTATTTTGAATAATTGGCAAATTATTAAATATGATAATCGTAACCCATAACTATACTTAGTAATAGCATTTAATATTAATATCATAGATTTTTTTTATTTCATTAAAGTATCATTGATACAAAACCAATAATATAAAATACAAATCTATACTTAATTTGATGTAACAATTGTGAATTCTTACATTGATTGCATTGTATGTAGTTAACCCGTCACCTCATTGAACACTGTCGTCACAGGAGAAGCAGGAGTTCTGGTGGTGCTACATCTGCGACCGCAAGTCCCACACGCTGCTGACGGCGCCCGCGCACGTCACGGCGCTGGCCGCGGCGCACGAACTACAGCTGCGGTTCACCGCGCCGCGATGGCCCGGACTGTACACACTCGCCTGCTGCCTGCGCTCCGGTAACACGCACATACACACTAACACTCCCACACTGAACGCCTACACCTGCACGTTCGCACACGTACATACATACACTTGATCACCTGCGGATGCTTATCTAAATTAATGCGCATGTGCATCCACAACTCTACATACAAGCATTTCAGTTCTCCAATGGCGTTCACACAACACACGTTTATATTTGAGCCATATTTACGTATAAATATGCTCGAATAAAAACTTTCACCTCACACTATACGCTGATTACTAAATACAAAATAAAATAACAACAAGATCGATAGATGTAAAGTGTTCTATTTCTGTGAAAATCTATTCTTTCTTCTGCTATTAAAAACTTGCATAATAGTTTTAAATCAATTAAAATGCATAAACGATAAAGCGATACCGACACATTGAATTTATTAAAAAAAATCTTGTGACTAACAACTTCAAGGTTCACCGTTAGCTGATAAACATTATAAACCCGACACGTATTGCGGTTTTAAAATCCTCGTACAAAAGACACAGGAAGTAAGATGTTTCTATTTACTTGTAACACAACTTAATATTCAAACGATTCAAATCGTGATCACATTAACGACCAGCGTTAAACTATGCACGACCTACTGCAAGTTCTAGGTTAATGTTATAATAGAAACAATATCTTTAGAATAGCGAGTAAAAGTCACGAAATCACAATGATTTATACTTCTAAATTATTATTGATTGATACAAGATGTAGATAGACATGTTAAGCGAACGTTAAGATGATTTAAGTCTGTATACTATAGGAATAGTTTATTGTTGGTTGTTTCGTCTACAGTTGCCCTAAAAATAATCTTTAGCCGGCAATAACTGGTTATTATAAGTATTACCCGATAATTCGTTCTCCGGACAATCATTACCAAATAGTCCTGGATAGTCATCAAATTCGAAAATCAAAAATATTATAATTTTTAAACCTTACTTATAAAAAAAATATGTACTAGTAAATGTATATATATTATATATGTTTAAATGTACGGTTTAAAAATTATAATATTTTTTTAAATTTGACTTGTGATTACTAAGTTAATATAAGTATAATATAATTTATTGAGTAATTAACATATTTTTTTAGATACAATTTTCTCACAAGTACACTAAACCCCTAGATTCGTACATCGGCATGGACCAGCAGCAGGACATGAAGCTGGACGTGAAGGAGGCGGCGGCCGTCCCCAGCGACCACCCGCAGTGGGACCTCAGTGACTCCGACGACGACCAACACGACCAGGTACACCACTGACACACAGTGACACTGTGTAGTACTCACTGGTACACGTTACAGCATAGTATTACACTTTACTCACTATATCTATTAAGACCTTTTGTAACTGTTTCACTGATATAAGAGTACACTGGACAGCATGGTAGTACACGGCATACACTAAACCAGTATAGGTAGGTTGTTACACTACTAATATCGGTACAAGGGTACAAAACTACTATACTAATGTTAGCAGCGGGTACTCACCTGTATAACTCGAAAGCATAGTAGTACTACACAGTACTCACATTACATACACGGGTACACTCGATGGTAATGTGTTACACAGTACTAATTATTTTATACCGACAGTTTCTATCAGTAATTCTTGGTACATGTATAGATAATTGGTTACAGTACTCATCGGTACACGGAAACATATGACAACATAGTAGCAAAGACCGTTTTTACTCTAGCGTGATTTTATTAAATCAAAAATATACCACAAGTGTAACACCATATATAGTCTTACAGTAGAGTACTAGAGATTCAAATTCAAGGCCAAGGTTATATATTCTTTTCCATGTTTATGGTAATTCAAAGTTGGTAGCATTTTAACGAGTTCTGTGAACATATGGACCAATCATTAGATAACTTTACATTTAACTAAAAATATTTCGAAATAGGAAAACTATGTTGTTTAATCAATTGGTTTACATTTAAACTTTCCAAGATTCCAATCTATGTATATATGTAATATATAAATGTCTTAATCGGAAAGATCTATGTATAGAAATGGTGTGATTAATTTTAAGCCATTGGCACGGTCATTGAGGTGGAGGATATTCAAATAATGCTATAATAATAATATTTTGCCGCCATTTCGGTATATTTTCTCTTTAATTACTCTTTTAAACTCATGAGTCATAATTTAAGGTCATGAATAAAAATATAATTTAAATAAAATATGGTAAAAAATATGTATTATACATTGTTATCAAGATTTACATTTATATTTCATAAATAACAACTGTTATTTATATTAAACTAAAAAAAACAAATATTTTATGAAAATGCAAAAATAAAAATAGTCTTAGGGATAATTACTTGATCTTACGTCCTTGAACTAATAATAGTTCAAAAAACAAGTTCCGTGTTAAACATTGTCATTTAATGTTATTAAACAATATACGTTACTTAAGTAAACGCATTCATTTTGTATTTTGTTTCAGGGCGGCAATGAGAGTGAGTTTACAACAGACGACGAGGTAGAAGACGAGTGAAGAAGAAAAATAAATTATTTTTATAGAGATTTTAATGAAGTGTACACGGGGATGTGTTGTGTCGTTGGAGAGCGGCCGAGTTATGAATATAGTAACTTTTATAATCAAATACAGCGTTTTATTTTACCCTTAGTAATAGTATATACTATATAGTGAGACAGATATTATTATCATTATCCCCATGCCCCAATTGTAATAAAATTTATAAATAAAAGTAGTGTAGAGGCCAATACAGGGTAATGTAAACATCAATAAGGATCACCTTCAGGAATGATATTATCAGAACAATAACTACGACATTATTATGGTATTCGCATTGTTTCATTAGTTGGTGTGCAGAAGGCTTTAGTTATATTGCACGAGCCACGAATGTGAGTTACACAAAGGGATGGTGCGCAGGCGCTGCAGTGAGGGTATCGTCCTCTACAGGCAGTGGAGGGTGGGAGGGGGAGGCAGCGAGGGAGGGGAGGGGGCAGCCAACACGCGGCCCGACGCCGAGACGCACTCGCGCGCCGACGCTCGCCACGATTATACGTACCAACGACCGACGCCCGCGCCCGGTGTCGTATTACCGCTCTAAATATATCTCGCGAGCGCGATCGCCTATTTGGAAACGGTCGTGCGTCGTGTTTTGAACCAGTGATTGACAGTGCCGAGTGAAGATTCTAGCCTAATCGACGAGCTCGACCGTCGACGTGAGTATCCTCGCGACTTCTCTAGGACACGACGACGCCCGCGAATATTGTATTACCGCATCGCGGTTTTAAAATAAACAGCTGTTCCCGGAATCTATAGCGCTGGTAACGTGCTAAATTGGGATTTGGTTTCGGCCTTAAACATTAAGAAATCAGAGATGCTTAAGAATGTGCCGATTATGTAAACATTTTGTTGTTTTCAGTTTTACGAATATCGTCTGTTTCGAAATGGTAGTGCATTTAATGAGATTAAGATAACAATTAAAATATTTGGTGCCTTTGACCACCTCCCATCTAGTTTACGATGTCGTTCCTACATAAGAGTAATATAAAATGTATAGATTAGTTTTCTATGAAAATAGACAACATTTTACTGAACGATCGCATTTTGCATAAACCAAATAAATCCAAATAAGTACAACAATAAGCAATCTAAATGTTCATATAAGGAAACTTGAGCGGGCTTTGAGATCTGGAACATTGCATAAGCTTAATATTAAGCAATTGTTTTGGTCCTTTGTACTGGATTAGTTGTCCGGTAAGGTTTACTGATTCATGTTTAAAAATTCGCAGTTGATACGTACCTAATAACTTACTAAAACAAAGTTAGCTCCGAAGGTTAATTAAGGTTGGTTTCGATAATCAACATTTCTTTCAAGATCACTGAATAAATGAGAACATCCTTCGTTTATTTATTCGGTTATTTAACGAGTTAAAGGGCGTAGTATCACAGAGGTCTTAGGTTCGTATCCTGCCCATGTTGATGAATTTCATAATCCAGATTTAATGGTAACTAAAAAAAAAATATTTATAAAACTGATATTAATGGTTTGCGTTGTTGTTTTGAAGGTTTACTTAAACTAATTTTCCTTAGTTATTTAATGTATTTATAATATAACAAATAATTAAAGGTGAATATTATCCGTGTTAAAATACATTCTACGCTTTTAAAAATACACTTTATGAGTAAATAGGCGCCGTTGAAAATCATTTAAATATTTTTATACCTGAATAAAATACCAAAATTGAATGTTTTTTTATCTATGCTGGATATTTAGATAATCTCAATTATAGTTAACGATTTATTCATTTTTTTGTAGTAATTGAAATTATCGATAAACATGTTATTCAAATATAAATATTTTTTATTTATTAAAAATATTTTTCGCATTAACTTGTTAATATTACTACTGGTTCTTTTGTTCCACGTAAAACTCTAAACTTTGATTTTATTGTTCTTAAAATTTGTCTTAAAAAAACAATTTTAAGTTCGAATTTTAAAAACAGAATCGGTTGTATATATTAGCTAGTCTTTATTAGACCTGGTTGCAAGATTTCATGCTAGTTTGAATATGGCCTCCAGTTACGATTTGTGATATCCCAGCATTGGTCGAGCTGGCGCGATGAATCGAACCGCGGACTGATAGTGGGCCGGTTAGACGAGTCCCAAGCCCGAGTGCAACGGCCCAAACTAAAGGGAATTTTAAAACGTTCATACTTGCAAGCTCTGTGATCTTGTAATGCATAGGTTTCCTCTCATTTGTTTATTATTATTACAGATTGGGAAATCATTTCAAACTTACAATAATCTGAATAATTTGTGGCGTATTAAACTTTTGTTGTGGCTATCTCGTAGCCACTATTAGAGTTTTACAATCCTTTGTTGTTTGAAAACACGATCTGATAAGGATCGAAAATTATGATTTTAAAATACAATACTTTATCAAAATCGTGTAGATATACTAACAGCTTTAAAGCTATTTATACAAATTGATTTTTATTATTTATCTCATTTGCTATGGTAATTAAGTAACTGATAGATTACCTAGTTACTTCTAATTGCGTCGTTAGGTTTAGCTGTGTGATTAAATAATGAGTAAATATTTATGTCATTTAATATATACGTATTATGTAGTACGTAGTATTTAAGTAACTATCATAATATTGTAATATTTTTTTTAGTATTTTTAAGATATTAAGTGTACATTTCAGTATTCTTGGCAGTAATAGGATAAACGTCTGTAACGTTATATTTTGTGATCATTAATAATTGCTATTAACCTAGTTTCAAAATGAATTTATTCTCGTAACCTTGCATTTTCCTTATTTATAGATAAACTAGTAATGTCATGTATAGTAATTATACACGGTGTGCAAAGAATTTGTAATGTGTTGTGAAGTTCAAGTGGATCTCTCACTGGAAACATCTTTAATTATAGTTTAAAATTACAGGCGCGTGCGCAGTGTTTCATCTGCCTTACTACGGAATTTTATTTTAAATATCAAATGTTAAAACCTTTTTACCTGTTAATTGTCTTCCATGGCCAAGAGTTCTAATTGAGATAATTATTAAAAGTTACGTCATCGTTATTATTTTTTTGCTTCATTTGATAATTTCCAACATTGTCGATAGACATTAACTTTGGTCTCACGGTTTGTTAATTCAAGTCTTTTTTATTGATGAACTGATGAGATAATGGAATCAAATGTAATGCTTAGATCAAGATTAAAGGTAGAGAAAAAAAATACTGCCAAATTTGGCCAACTTTGAGCATACATTCCTTATAGCATTTTTTGTTACGTACATATCGCTAACTATGAGCATTATATTTTATATTGACACACACAAGAAAAACAACACAAACAAACACACCACACACACATACACAAATTATCTTGATCAAATCAAACATAGACCAGAGAGAATATTTTTGTATTTACCTTATTGTCTACAGATACTCAATAAATCTTCTTAATGAATTTCTAATCACTTTTCGATAACCTAAATATTATATGGCACTGACAATTAAATTATGTTCCTTCATTAAATAAGCATTATCGAACTATTAATATTAGTAGATAAGACCACGTCAGATACAAACATATGACTCATCTCGATAATTATTTTATTATAAAACCGTCAAAACGTGTTAACGATCGAGGAAGTGATGTGTGCTAGAAACATTCTGAGAATTTGGATCTAGTTTTTGTGAAACTACATCTATTAACAAGAATCGTGTTGATATAGGTTTCGTTATCTTATTAATTCCGATAAACAAACAGCTGTCGAATAACTTTAAGGAATTTTATAACAAATTCTTCAAGGCTATTAACGAGTTACTAAAAATGTAGGACTTATTTTTATTTTTTCTTCAAAATTCGGTGAGTCATAGGTCGCCTCGCATGGTCAGGGTGTGGGTTACTCATAAGTGTATCAGAACCCAGCAAGGGTTTCGTTCCCTTTGTTTGATTTTTATTTTTTTATTCAATATGTCTGTTCGATAAAAATATATGATGCTTTTTATATCTAATGTTAGTTTTATTTCTAGAGCCGTTGGTCAAATATTTTTAAAATATTAACCATAAATTTTAACTTACAACAAAGAGGTTTCTGTATAGAATTCTAAAAGGTTATAGATTATCTGCTGTAATGACGTATATTATTTTCTTCTTTGATGCTGCAAATCAATTTTGTGTATTGTAGAAAGAACTGGAGACGAGAGCATCAATGGGTAAATTGAATAGGTAATCATTGGGTGAGCGTGCCATTCATAAACATGCCAATATGGCACCAGGATCAATCGAGCACATCCGTTTTGCTCATTCTTAGGTCGTAAGCCAAGTCCTCGTCTGGAACAATGTTTATTATATACATGAAGCTTGCATTGTTTGCAACGACAGACGATAGTTCATCTTTGAGGTAATCGGACTCGGTTGTGCGTTTTGTGTGAACACAAAGTAAAAGGTTGTTTTAGGCTTTCAGTCTCTTAACTCTCTTTGTATCTTTCACAGAATGTATAATGAAAAATAAAATATCTGTAAAAACCTAAATATTTCTTGACTAGTTCTTGAAAACTTTTTACTTCGTTAACTTAGTACCTAACCCTAAATGGTTATTAAATGAAGTCAAGTGGAATGACATTTAGCGAGTTTGGATCCTTAAAAATCAACTTGATATAAACTGTAAAATAAAGAGTTGCTGATTCATTACCACCCGTGAGGAACTGGGTGGATGTGAAGGTGTAGGAGTCAGGTAACGAAAAGAGAATAATTGGGTTTCCGGCTGTCTTACTCTCAACAATAAATGTATATATACCTTCCATAGGAGGGTGGTCGAGCCTGTATACTAAGTATTTGCAGTAAAATGACCACAGGCTATAATACAATTTGAAGGTTATAAGAATGGATAAGTCATAACTGATTATTACGAGGTACTTAAAAAAGAAAATATATTGTTATTAATAATAATAACAATATTATATAATAGTAACCAATGATATTATCTAACTCCCGAGAAATGCTACATAAGATAATATAAGATTGTAGGTAATCATAAGAATTGGTGGTTTGCCAATTTTTTTTAATGCAAAATATTTACATCATTATGTTCTTGCACTCGTCACTATTTTTCGACGAAGTTATTTTTGTCAACATAATTTTAAGGATATTTACCCTTTGCAATTCTGAAGTCAATATTCCTGTATTGTAATTTGTAAAACAATGTTTTTTGAATATTTTCATTTCTAAGTTCAAGATTCGATTTAAAAACAAAGTTAAAATATAAAATACTTGTTCATTAATGTTATCTCGGGATGTAACATTATCTATAGGGACTATGAGGGCGATAGTAATTTTCAGTCGCATTATCAATGAGGCGTCAACTGAGGGGCATCCATTACGTTGTATGGCTTGCCGCCAAGTGTTTCGCAACCCGTCTCCTCTATATATAACCGCCAAGGTTTCATTGCATTTTGGGGGTTATTGACATTAAAAGAGTTATACAATTTGTTATTTAACTCGAAACTGAGGGGCGAATTCAGGAAAGTAGCGGTTTCGATGCGTGGTGACTCGAACTGCCAAGTTTACGTTACCGCCCACGGCTACAGAAATAATACGAGGCCATGATGTCTGGGGAAAAATATCACATGAATATGTATTAAATTATATTTTAAATATTTTCAACATTAAAATATCACCCATCCAATCGTGGTACGATTTTTTGGTCTTATCAGATTAACAACTATAATACTTTATAGTATGTGCGAAAATCGGGAATCATTTTGTTTATTTTATTTTACGTGAGTTACTCGACCTATAGATCAATATTTACAAAACGTTCTCGGAAACGTCACCCCATTAAGCTGATAACATCAAAGAAAAAGGTTTCAACGCATTATTTACAAATAATATTTGCGAATGAACGGATATTCCATTTTCTCAATTTACGTTATTAACCATTATGAAGGTGAAGGGAGTTCAAGTATTGAGATATTGACTTATGACCGCTATTTTTTTTATTATCCATTTATTTGTAAATCATACTATATTTTACTTATACAAAACCTTACTCCTTAATTAAGGAAACCGTTTATTTGTAGCTGTTATAACTGTAAGCAATAAATTATAATATCTTTATAGTAAATCCGATCAAACGAACACAATATGCATATTTGTTATATGATAAGCATCTGATAAAGTATCTAATATAAACATTGTTTTATATTAGCAATATCGTTACACCGTAGAAAATTTATGCTAAAAGAAAAATTAACTTACAAATTATTAAGAAGAGTACAAATAATTTAAAAAAATATTGAGAATAGAAAATAACTTTACAAATTATTAAGAAGATAAAAATAACTTTACAAAATGTTACAGTATGTGATAGCCGCCAATCAATTTTAACTTTGAGAGACGACAGCGCAGAATGTCGAACCACATTCTTATCAACATTATATTCATAACAAAAATTTGGTTGTATATTTTAAATTAAACTTTTTCAAAATGTTGGTAGATAAAAACATTTTATACCTTATAATAATTTCAAACGGTTGACATAATGGCCATCTTAACAGCCCTTATCCGTCTTCACAGATTAAAAATACAAAGTGCTACTTTGTAGTTTATGACGCAATATAAAAATAATGGTCACTTACAGAGTCAATTAGAACTTAGAATGTTTGACATGTGATATGTACCTATATGATTTTGAGATATCTTTAATTTTGTTTAAGTGCAAACTATTAGAGTTATATAATTAATAAAACACAATTAGATAATTTTAATAACATTATAACTCATAACTTCTATTAATTACAAAATACACATTACATTATCTACATAATAAAAATAAGTTTAATGTATCGTCTAGATGAGCAGAGGCGAACGTGAAGATGCTAATAGAAAAGATGGAGCAAACGTTAACATAAACATTGCAACGAAAGAAAATTTCCTGTTGATATTTAGAGCATATAAACAGATAATGTATGTATTATTACGAATAATTTCGATGGCGCCATGTTTCTTTTACTTTGAATTCTCGAGTGCAACTGACGCCAACGCTTGCGACACCGAACGGACTCAATATGCGTTTGTCTCATACGCAACCAAAGGTAACAAACAGGCCCGGATTGTCCCGAGGTGCTAGTGAAAGCGTCGTTTTTGTTACCAATCGGTAAAATCAAAAGTTTGCGGCATTGAAGCAGTCCGACCTCCGAAGGCCGCAGCTGAGTAAACATACTCAGTACTTGCGTCTCGTAATTATAATAGTGGGAGTGACATCACCTCTACATCGCATTTTTGAATAGAATTAAATAAAGGAGATAAATGATAGTAAACCTTTGAGTCTCCGTGTCCACTGAGCATAACTGTGTCTTGTTTGTTTTGTGTAAAGAAGCCGCCCACGCTTCCCGACTCTCGGTATCCACAATACACAGGTGTGAATATTTAGTTTAACACCTACTCGTTAAAATATAATTTACTTTAGCTAAATCTGTTACTGCCTACTTGGCCAGTGCTTGCCAAAAATACTATTTTTAAACAAACACTCTCTCGACATTAACTTTGAGCTGTATCGCCAATGTCACAATACATTTGCATTCATAAAACATTTATATTTATGAGAAACGAATTTGTCAAAGTGGGTTGTAAATTGTCTGTCCTTAACATGTTTTATTTCGGGGACAGTATATCTTTAATGAGAGATTATTAGGAGCAGCACCGACTTTTTTATCCTAAGTATAAAGTGATTGCCAACGGCTCGGCCCGATCATTCAAAAAATAAGTTTTTTACGGATCTGAGAGTCTCTTTTTAATATTTCAAATTAAGAATCAATCATATACAATTTTATTATAAACTTATTTTAACATATCGTGGAGGTCCTACGAGTAGTCTTAGAACAAAACCCCTAAATTAAACATTCGACATTTGTAAAAATAAGAAAAGGAACTTACTCAAATTAACTTATTTAATTTTTACTTATAATTTATGTACTTATATTATTTTTATCTTTTATTTACGTCGTTTTAGCAAATCAGACTAATAATTCTTATAGCTTTATAAATATGATAAATCAATCCTTATCTTATACATTAATTACAGATTGATGATTGATTATTTATTATCTACGACTTCGAATATATCTGCTATAACGTTGGTTAAAGAACATTTTATGTACATTAGTAATTTATTATAAAAACTGCTTTTCACTTTATTATTGATAAACATTTAAATATCATTATACAAAACCTGGTTATCAAAATAGATTATCACGTGCTCGGGATGCGCACGCGCAAGCTAGATGTCGTTTTATAACAACCAGTTCAGCACGCCTTCTTCTGGTCACAACGGAAAGGACAACACTTATCAGATTATACAATCTCATTGTGATTCAAATCGTTATAATAATATATATTAGTCTATATTTATTTATCTAAATTCTTGGTAACGGTTTGTAAACTCCTATAAGATGAACATATTTTAAGAAAGGATAACTCATTATTTTATGTATGTACTAAAATATTATAGGGTCATTGAACTTTTGAAATATGTGCGTAAAAAATGACCTATTGTCGAAACAAGTTTTTAAATATGTGGGCGGTGTGTATGTGTTTATAGTCGAACTTAAGTGATAGCATACATGCAAATTCTTAAATACTTTAACACTAGTTGTATTTACCATAAAGGTAATAAATTTTATCAAAAAAGTATAATACGAAAATTTTACTTCACATAATTTAACTTTTAAAATATAGTATACGTACAAGTTTTTATATGTTAAAGGAACTATAAAGTAAATTGTGTCGTAAAGTGACGAAGCATACAGTATTCTTGATTACTCAGAGATGACGTCATCGATTAGAGTATGAACAATCTTATAACACAAAAACCCGTGTTAGTTTTTGATGTAAACGTCGATGTTATTAAGAAGAACCCACTACTTTCGTTTCATAACTCATATTATAATTTCATAGAAATGTTCGCGAACAAACGAACCTTAAGTACCTACAGTCGCGAGCCGTACATACAAGAAATTGGACAGGTATCAGAAGATTTTGTTTCAACATAGTTAATTACGTCGTTTGTTAGTTATGCAAAGGAGAGGGCTGTCGACTCATTCGTGGTTACTACATTTTAATTTTCTCTGGCATTTACAACGAGGTCAAACTTTTTATTTCAAGTTTGATGTATAGTATACGTAGTGACCAGCAGAACCCTAAATTACATGAACCCTATTAAAGGTAGTTGATGCTGACCCTGACCAGACGATTTTTATTTTTATATATTAATAGTAAATATGTACATTTAGTAATGTAACCTGCTCACTATATATAAGTTATATATCTGTATTTTTGCCTTCTCAGTCTTTTGTTTGGTGTAGGGTACCTGGGTTGTTTTCTTTTATACCAATGCTAAAATAACTCATTAATATTTCAATAAATGTGAAGTCAACAATTATCTCAGATTGCATTCCTGAGATAAGACACACGTACATCATACATAATCTCAAATGACCGCAGTTCGCAAGAGCCAAGAGATGACATTGTAACTTGTCAACAATTTTCTTTCACATCCAATTTATATCCAATCTCCAGTGCACTATTTGTCGCCAAGAAGTTTAAGCTTCTACCAATAAGCTGGGAGTTATAGCTCGTTAATAGCCTATTCACAATGGGATATTAGTACACTAGTTGACCTAGCATTTAGTAGATTGGATAATGGAATCACTGCTTAACTTAATTGATACGATGCAAAGAGCTTAATTGTCTAAATATGATCCTGACAAATCATGTAGTTCCGTTTTGATGTAATTATTAATATTTCCCGTTACTGTACCTTCAATTACGGTTACTATAGAGAGAGAGAGACTACTCGAGTATTGAATGATGTCTAATCAGGTCTTAATTTGTTGTTTTTGATATTTGTTTGACGTGATGTGATTGATATACAATGTATGTAGCACAAGGTTGACAAAATCATTGGGCACTTTATGAAGCATGGTAAACAAAGCATACATGTGTAAATACTTGCTAAATATTAGTTCCACACACCTATTAATATACCGATCCATTCTTAGACGTGGTATTCAAATATTCAATAGTGTTTTGTTCATAACGTTAAAACATAAATAATATAAGATCATTTATAATCTCTCTTCATTCGGTATCAGGAGACTTAGAAGTAGGTGTGAAGAGATAAGATCAGAAAACCCTTACTTATTTAAGACATGAGATAAATTAATGTCCGCAAAATTGATAGATGACTAGTTATTGTTTATTTCCTGTAATAATAAACGAAAGTTTAGCTCTCAGCCTCCTTTCACTGATGTCTGTTGGTTTGCACTTAGATCTTCGTCGAGATAAAATAGATCGCCGTGTCCGAATAGTGAGTGCGGTCAGTGAAGCTTTGAGGAGAAAATAAATCTTCAATTAGGTCGATCAAATGCCAGGCCCTGATCTACTCGGATGTCTAATTGCGTTATTTTTATTATATTTATGTTAGATCCGTTTATTGGATATTAAAATATGATACAGGGCGTAGCCTTACAATACCAGTTAATAAATATAAATGTTTTCTCATATAAATACGGTAACATCGATTAGCGTGATGTTCAAAGAAATACCTACTTGTTGAAATTTAACCCGACGTCAATTAGACGCGAGTTAAATCTTTAAAATAAGTTTTATCACAATGTATAGGTACACGTGAAAATCATAAAAAATACCAAATATCTACTTTTAATATATTATCACATTGTAGAGTTCTTTGGTATTCTTTGTTGTACCATTTCTAAGAGTAAATCATGATATATTTTGCAGATGGCACAGTTGATAACTGTGCGCCTGAACAAGTCAGACCAGCAGCCTTTGGGCTTCAGGCTGCAGGGGGGCAAGGACTTCGGCACTCCATTGGTGGTACAAAAGGTAAGCTTAATTATGATTGGTTGGTATTCAAGCTGGTTATGTCCCAGTGTTATACATAAAGTTTAAAAAAGCATTCATTCCGATAGCTTCAAGTATTGAAATACAATGGAAATATTTTTATGATTATTTGATAAGAATCGTTATAATTGTTAAACAAAAGAATAAGCGATCACTGAAGCAATTTTGAGCATAAAAAAACTACAGCGATACCTACGAAATTCACAGAGTCTTAAAACAAATCATTTTAAAATAAGTAATTTGCATATTTAACGGTCAATGTACTGTCTAACAAATATATAAATGTCCAAACAGGAAATTGTAAGCATTAGGCCTCGGCTATCAGTCGATCGATGAGACCAAAAACTATACCTACTCGTATTCACCTTTGATAATGAGAATTGGACATAAAACATTTCTTATTCTTCTTATTCCTTTATAATAAATATACTTTTGAAGATGTACAATAGAGAATATTATTATGTGTATCGTCTATGTACCTAAGCCAGTGTTTTGTAAAATTTTACATCTTATTAGAGTTTCTTAAATTTAATGTCACCTCAAAAGAAATAGAAACAAACGATTTATACATTGAGTCGCAAAATGCATTTAAATCGTAATATTTAATGAAACAAAAAAAAAATATTTAAGTATATTTTTTATGAGTCGCAACAATATATGTTAATCGTGATATGTAATTAAATTTTTCTGTCAAATTTTGCATCATACTAATGAGTTTCTAAAATTTAATGTCATTTCAAAATAAATAAAAACCAATAATTTATACGTTTATAAAAAATACATACAAACTTTGTGTACATATTAGTGTATAATCTGTATTATATTAAAGAATTTTTAAAATTTGATATCATCTCAAATGAAATAAAAAAAAATAGATATTGTGTCCCAACGTATGTGTCAAGTTTTATCAATTTCCGACTGTTCAAATAGGTGATTAGTTATCCAAAAGAGCTTTTACCACTCATTAACAGTTAGATAACCTCGCTTAAGTAGTTTCGAAACTCATTATTTTTAAGGTCTACTCTGCTTTTATATTACTCCCGAGAAACTTCATATTATTCCTTGAATATTAAAAGTATGAAGGAAGAAAAATACTGAGATTTAGGTACTTCCTCAAATAAAAACCTTTGTTGTACAAATATATATCTCTAAGTACACATTCTTGTAAGTGCGTCGGAAGTAAGGTACGACCTTTAAAAAAAAACATATTGACCTCCGGTGTATTGTTACTCATCATAAAAGACAACACTGAAAATTGTTAATCTTTAATAAAACGAAATGGCTTATAAACAATTGCTGATTTATTATTCATTGGATAGAAATAGTTTCAATGACGATAATTAGTTTGAATCACGAAATGACACATTAGTACAAGATAGGTTTTAGATTTATTTGCGACCTAATTGGCTGTCTCACCTTGCCTTGATGACAGGATTCAATAAGTTTTATAAGTTGTTTTAATAGAGTAGATGTCACAATTTGACTTCCAATAATACTTTATGGAAAAGCCTTACCCTTTTAGAATGTAATAATATGAATAACCTTCGTTTACACATTTGACAATATACAAAATAACTGAACTTCTTTCTCAAATGAGATCATGCTTTCCTTCTTCAATTAGATGTCTCCTTCTTTTTTGCCATGACATCTCACTTTAATTCTCCAATGATGTCTCTCTTTGTTTCTGCAACGAGATCTTCCTTTCTCTGATGAGATTTTTCTCTTTTCTTCTAATGAGATCTTTCTTTCTCCAATGAGATGTTTAATTTTTTGTCCTATGAAATCTTTTTTTCTCGTTCCAATGAGATCTTTCTTTCTATAATAGGATCTCTCTTTCTTTCTCCAATCTCCTTGTTCTGTTAATAAAAAAAAAGTATATACTTTGACTTAATAAAGAAACAATGTACTTTATTTGGCCTTAAAATTAATTGACCGAGTCAATAAGATAATTATTGATCGTGACGTGTTGTTTCAATCTCCAACGGTAATGATGCTGATTTGAATATGTATTTCAACGGTGCTTTTGTGATGTAAATAATATTAAAATGAAATTTAATATATCATTATTTTGTTATATAGTTCCTTTTTTTTAATGTCAGAATTATCTTATAAATATTTTGTAAATAAATCAAATAAATATTCTGTTTGCAAATGTCTACAAACATTTATAGCCATGTTATTTAAATTTAAAATAAATATAGAATGAACAATTAATCTATACGGGCTCGAACCCGTGACCTGTGGAAACAAAACATTCTTTTCAAATTCGTATTTTTTGTACCTTATAATTATAAATGATATTTAATTTGCATGACAATATTATACAGTTCATTGAACTTTTAATTCCCGGATCTACGTGGATGTGCTTAATCATAGTGAAATGCTTTGTTTGTAAAATGCTATGATGCTAGCAACTGGTCTAATTTTATCTGTTATGAGTGACGCGAATAAAAAACATGGGTGTCAGCGAAACGTTGCTAACCAACTGCCAGTAAAAAATTTGATCTACAGGTGAATAATCAACATAAAACCAATATATTTAGAAAAAAAAAAGTTTAAAGCCCATGATATTTCCATATTATATTCAAATTACAAGATTATATTTTTCATATTCAAACTTAAAATGAATTCATCTCTATAATTTTTTAAAAAGAATTAAACTCTAAAAAGGTTTGTATTTCTAAAAACCATGACACAATAAGGATCTCCTATTTAGGATAGAATGCAGATATGGAGCAATATGATATGCCAAATGGTATGAGTTCTCTCACGTTTGTTTAGAAAAAATATCTCTTACCTTGAGAACATTTTATACAATTTATAGCACTAAAAATATTCTCTAAACAAATTGTCATTGAGACAGTAAGGGTGGCTTCATATTTATGAAAGGCGTGGACTTTTACTATGTCTAGACGAAGTTTACGTATCGATTACGCTATATTAGAAGTTTAACTCGGAGAATTTCGACGGAAGCCTGAACACTTGGCTTAAGTGAAGTCTAAAATGCAATAGTACCTATATTTGATGTATTACTAAAATAAAATAATAAAATGAGCAAATTAAACACAATATTCTAAAATTGTAATATGACTTGATTCATCATTTTAATTGGTCAGAATATAATTGTAGTAATCATGTGATGTCTTACTAAAATGAATCAATAAAATGTATAGCTGCAAAGCAAACACAACATTTTAAAATTATAATAATTGTATTAAGAAAGCCATCGTTATATGCGCTCAAGCTACTGTGAAATGAATTGATTTCAAAGAGCCCATAATTTAGTATAAGTATAGCCAGATTCACTCATATTAAATTTAAATGGACTGGCTGGACAACTGGCTGGACAACTGGCGGGCCGTTGCGTAACTGGTCGGGTTTTGTAGTTACGAACTTCGAACACAATCTGAGTCACGTACTGGCAGGGATTTGTTTTGAAATTAGAACGCCGTGTGGCGATAACGTTCTGTGGATTATCGTCATTGGTATTTTCTAATTATCTGGGTATGTAAATAACAATGGCTGAGAGTAGATATATCGATAAAACAGCTTCAAAGAGATATTTAAAAGCAATGAGTGAAGAGGAACTCCCATTATGTGTAAATAGAAAATGCTAATTAACCCGTTAGCATTGCCAATAAATTGCTAACATAAAATCGTACGTACGTTGATTTTAAAACAAATATTTTTCTTTATAATTTCTCATTGTTGATTGATTGTAGAGGATTTAACCAGTCTATTCACACGGGAGGGTAAATTTATCATTTTATATGAGAATATCTTAAGATATGTTAGATGTG
Organism: Napeogenes inachia; assembly: GCA_959347355.1. NCBI lineage: Eukaryota > Metazoa > Arthropoda > Insecta > Lepidoptera > Nymphalidae > Napeogenes > Napeogenes inachia. Next base: position 14,572,193 of record OY365792.1, read on the forward strand.
GGTACCTATTAAAGATATTGGTAGGCTTTCACTTAGAAACATGTTAAGGCTGAAAGAACATTGACAGGAAATCAAAATAATATGTAATAAAGAAAAATATAAAAATAGTTTCACCTTGAAACAAAATAAAGAATCGTTATTTTCACATTTGCATAATATAATGCACAATTTTGAGATCTGTTATCTTAACCAGACGTCATACTTAAAAAAAGTACACAATAAAGAAAATATAATAAGGCATGACCTCGCGCTCGGGACTGTATTAATCTCTGATTCTTGTATTTCTGCTGCCGTATATGGCATGCGCATGCGCCGACTACTTTAAGGGCAATGCCATAGAGTATAACAGAAACGATACTGTGTATATTTTTTACATATTATAAAAATACAAGTAAAAATATATTCACGGAACAATATATAGCAATGTGTTAATGTAATTGATAATTGAAAACAATTAGAGCGTCATTCTAAAGTCATATCTTTGACTTGACGTGACATTCAAGATTTCATTACGCGATGCCCATGAGATGTTAATCGTTCATCTCAACAATGATCTTAATTAATGGGTTTTTAATATAAAACTGGTACAATAGTCATCATTGATGTATCCTTGAAGATAAGTCTTATAGATAATTAATAATTACCAATTTAATTCTTAGCCCGTTGTATTTTCACATTTATACGAGTTCTGAGGTGAATGCCAAGTTCTTAGCGGTCAAAGGAAGTATTTCTTACTTTCACAGTTGGCTAAAATTAATTGAGAAGTCTTTGATAGTATAAAATATATAACTTGCTCAAGATTTTTTAAGATTTCGTTAATTGCAAAGAAAATACGACAAAAGAATCATATAATATTTGTAACGATAATGTTTATAAACTTCTTGGTAAAGACAAAGTATTAGTGAGAAATATTATAACTTACTTATTATAAATGACTTTGTGCATATACTAACGCGAAATAAAAATATATAGGTATTTGTATTATCGACGTACTTTGGTATTAATAAAACAAGTTAAAATAAATGTTTTTTATGAGTAATCATCAAAAGTTTCATCTAACATTTTTAATGTAACCTTCAAAAAATATAATCTTTTTGGGCAGAAACAAATCTGATATCATTACAATAGTTTCTGGTGTAATGATAACGAGCGAAAGTCATACAAGCATTTTGAAATATTTCAAATGTGTTGTTTGTGTATGTATGGGAAAACGACTAAGTTTTTATCACACATGGGATGCAGTCCGGTTAAGGCCAGCCGACAGGCGCTGATCTCACAATGACGTCACAGCTTCCTTCCGCTCCCCCTACCTCGCATTCCTTACTAAATGTGTCTGTCTAGGAACCTGGATCTTATAATCTAGATCTATTTATATCTCACCTACCGCATGTGGCTAATAAGACAGCTGTGTGTTATATTGTTATAATGTTCCTTAAATGGTTATTGATTGGCTTTTATTATGAGTAGTTTAAACCAAAGGTCAACTTGAGGTGTCTAACTGTGTTAGGTTAGTTTTATTATGATATTATATTGTATAATCTGAGTAGTACCAATAACGTTATTTCATTTGTCATATTAAGGAAAATTTTGTAAGTTCTAAAAATATACGCCATTGCATTATTTTCCAAGTACTAGCTTGTTTATATAGAGTTGAAATTCTGAGATTTAAATGAAAATTATTACTCAGTATTTTGTATTCTCAATACGAAATATATATTTATAGATACTAGAATACGCCAAAGTGGTTTAAAATAGATCCTACCCTAAAAAATAATGGTTATAATTTATAAAAAACAATGGTTCTAATTTATAATCAAATTACAATCCGAGATTAATTCCAACCTAAACTTGCTTAACCTAAATGATATCGTTTATCTGCACTAATAATTCAAGAAACGAATTAATTGTAGTTTGAAAGCTTAGGGGAAAAAATTGGATCAGAATGAATTATTGATTTCGGCTTTAATTACATGTATGTATATGTAAAAAAATAAAGTTTGTATTTCAATTTCATAAGATTGCGTGCATCCAATGAGCGTAGTTATAATTTTTCACACAAGCTTCCATTGTTCTTCGCTCCCCAAGAAATGGAGACGTCTGGCGAACTTTTTCTAAGCAGGCATTATGTTCATTATTTAAGGCGTATGGGATTTTATGAATAACATTTTACATCTAGCTTACATCATATATAAATAATGAAATATAACAGGAAATAGGTATAAAGAACTGGGGTTTTGTTTTCGGTTAATTTTCTATTCATAAAACATTTTTACTTTAAAACATTATATGGACCAAGTATTAAGCAGCATCTATAGGTATCTTAAAATGTACAATGATAATAACGATAATCAACTTTTTACAGGTAAACGGCGGAAGCGCTGCAGAACGCGCCGGCCTGCAGGCGGGAGACGCATTGATCCGCGTCAACACCACTGACGTGTACACACTGCGCCACCAGGAGGCACAGGACGCCATACGCGCTGGTGGTGGCAACTTAGAACTTACTGTGCAAAGGTGAACCATCTTCCCCACTTAATTCTATATACCAATCCTCACGCACGTCTTCTTTTATATAATCCCCAGAATTTTTTTTGTCGTGGATTATAATCTAGTACTGCATAATTTTCTTAAAACCTGTTAATATTGACACGTGCTGTAAAATATTTATTGAATTTAAACTTGTAATTAAACCAGTTCATATTTTGTCCAAAAGTAATGTAGCTATAAAAAGCCAATGCATTTCGCACGTGGCGCCTAGTTCAGTCCACTCATTAAATAACTGTATTGACATTCAAGAGTCTAGTAAGTTAATTACGTCACTTGAATGCCACTTATATGGAAGCCAGGTGGAACCCGCTACACAAGTAATGGAAGCCCTGCAAAATATGCCTTTGTTTTGCTGTTTTTGCGTCTCGACTTTTTTTTACCTTTATTAACTTTTTCCTAATTTTGAACTTGAGTGCATAATTAATAATTTCATACTGGATCATAATGTTATGATATTAAATAAAGTAACAGTTGTTAGTTTTGTAGCTAATAAATTAAAAACAGCTGGGAACTTGTTAGTCAATAGAAAAGGAACAATAGAAAAACAAATATTTTAATAATTGTCAAAGTGTACACAACTGGCGTAGTCCTACAAATCGTTTGGTTGGTTCCAGGGGTGGAGGTACGTGGCGTCCGTCGGTGACCCCCACCGGCAGCCTGCCGAGACCCGGCTCCCGTCCGCTAGGTGGCAGCCCTGCGCCGGTCACCAACACCTCTCTCAAGGCGACCCCGCAACCCTCCAGAGCTTTCGGTTCCGGACATAACAATGTTGCGAAGCCGTTTGGTTATGTAAGTATACTTTCGAGTTTAATCTGACTTACAATCTGTTCACTATTATTGTTGAAAGATTATTCGTTTCTGATACGTGGCCTTAACTGGAGCTATGTAATCTGCTCATTGCCACTTTATCGTACAAATTCTGTTGTCTGTAACCTTTGCCTTGTATGACAGCGGAAGTCCTCTTTTGAGACTATCATACTTCGAAACGGAAAGCCTTGCGGTCTCCATTAACAATTTTAGGAATGAGGTTTTAAAGGAAATTAGAGGTGATGTTAAATAATAAGCTTAACTAAACAACTTTTTTTTTAATTTCTTCCAGATGAATGGCAACGACTCAGTGAAGAGCATTGTCAACAAACAATATAACACACCAGTTAGTATGTACAGCGACAAAACTATCGCCGAGACACTCTCCGCTCAAACTGAGGTTCTAGCTGGAGGAGTTCTAGGGTATGTGATTTTATTAAGACATTTCTAAACCAATATATATATTTTTTTATTAGGTACTGTAGTCTTATCTCTCTTGAATGAATATTTTTTCAGAGTTAACTTTAAAAAGAACGAAAAAACCTACGATGCAGAAAAGAGTGCGGTATTCAAGGTGTTGCAAGAGGCAGAAAATGATCCCGAGCCAGGTATATATAAGAGTATTGCCGACTAAATAAATATTTTTTACAATATCCCTGTGTAAAAAACATTGAATGAAAATTTCCATTCCGTCTATTTTTATTATTGTAAAAACCTAGCCATCATCAAATGACACTACACCTCAAATATCCGATTCTTTTACAGCTTTATTTTATAGGTTCATCAATTCTGTTAAAACATCAAAAGCAATCAAACCAGTATTTGTAATTGTCTAAATTGGAGTTAAAACAAAAATTAAACCATAGTATCGGAAGCGACTACACCGGCCGCAACCACCCCCGTAAGCGGCCTGAGACACGTGACCGCGCCCGTGACGCGCGACCCGCCTCTCAACACCGGCGGTCTGCCGCCCGGACAAAACATCTGCGAGGACTGCGAGCGCCTCATCACGTGAGTCGGACGCTTATCGCCCGACACGGTCGCAAAACGTCCGATACATTTCCCTTTCGGACCGCGGAACTCTCTAGACTAAATTCTTTCAGCTACTTTTTATTCTTGGAGTATCTGACATCGACGAGCGGCGGATAATCACTTCGAGCATATGATTTTGAAAGCGATGTCTAATAACAATGTTGGGGTCGGCAGAGCCGTCGCACGGTCAGCGGTCGTGCGCGCGGCTGGTGCCCGAGCCGGCGCACCGCCCCAGCCTGCCCGTGGGCTGGCCCCGCGAAGAGCCGCGCGGGCCGCTCGCCGCGCCGCCGCCGTCGCACGCCCCCGACGCGCTGCAGTGCTCCGACTGTAACGGCTTCATCGTGTAAGGCCGATGCCTGACGTGTTTGCGACCGTGTCGACCTTTGCACTAGATATATTGTGGTAGATTAGTTGCGTCGTTGTGGATCCGTTTTCTGTTTTGTACATATCGATCCTTCTCCGGTACTCGTAGATTAACAAATGTGAGATATCGTGACTCGTGTCTCTCGGTATCTCGACGCGTCCATCTCATCGATTAATCGTAATCATTATGTATCTTAGTTACACTTGTATGATGCGACAAAATGTATATCCACCGCGCATGTATGCACTTCGTTAGTTTACCGTAGAGCTGCACCGTTTTGCAGAATGGAGCACGAAATGAACGTAAGTAAGCACGTACTGTGTAACAAGCTTGATGTATAAATATTGTAGTAGTTTAGTCAACTGCACCACATGTGTCAGAAAATAACGATTTAGACAAACTTCTAAAAATGATAAAACTGTAACAGGGGCGTGTTCGTCCGCATCAAGGACAAGAATCTACACGTCGAGTGTTTCAAGTGCGCCACGTGCGGGTCGTCATTGAAGAACCAGGGCTACTACAACCTGAACGGAAAACTGTACTGCGACATCCACGCCAAGTTAGTCGCGAAACAGAACCCGCCCGCCCCCAATTTGGATCCAGTTACTGTGCCACCGTTAGTATTATGAGACTATATTTTCTTACCCAAACCGGGATACAAAACATTTTGGTATTATTAAAGTGAATGAATAAATTTAAGAAAATCTTAATTCTTAAGATTAAACCACTTCTCATCAATATATACATAGCTGAGAATTCTAATTCTCTAAGACGTTTCAATCGAACTCTCCGCTCTAAGTACTTTTAATTTAGATACACTGTATATATTTTAATAATGTATATTAATCAGGAGCTGAATATTGTCGTAACTCCTTAGAAACAAGAACTCTTGAAACTTGTGTTACCGAAATTACGTTCGGAAAAAACGGTTCCGGCTGGAGTATCTAAGGGCGGCATGTTGTCTCCTTTGCTATTTACCAATTTTGTCAACAATATTAAATAAAAAATTTATTATCTTCTCAAACATGAAGACATTATTTAAATACATGTATTCTCATTATAAATTCAAAAGTTTCCTAGTACGGTTAACATACTTGCGTTTACTTACTTTTCTACTAATAAAATGTTGTACATATTACCACTTACAATTTTGTCAGTGGTAATATGATTTCAACAACAACATTTCCCAAGATTTCTCTGCAGTTATTTCCGAACTTAAAATTAATATGTACTAGGTAGTTATAAATAAGTAGGTGAATAAACTTTTGCAACTCTAGGTTCTCTTCTGCACATTAGTTGTTTCCTTCATTATTCATCTTCCTAGTTATTCTTCGTTTTCATTCTTTTTGAGGAGATATTTATATTTTATTACTATTTATTGTTATTTATTGGGAATATATGTGTACAAGCCAAATCAATTAAACCGAGAACCAACTTAACAAACTTGAATACTTCAAAATTTTAAATATTGTTTCTTTTATAGTTCATACGGATGTGACATTTCATATGATTTTTTATTCAATTTAAACTTTAAGTTTTAGTTTAAGAGCTTAAAGACTAAATCCTGAAAATTAGGCTAGAAATACATTTTTCAGATATTAATATTCTTTCTTTGTGATTTTTGAATGTATTGTTATAAAGGGTGGTATATGATTTTATCGATAATTAATTAATTAATAATTAGTGTTAACCTCTAAATAGCCTATTTCAATACACATTAAAAACACACTATTTATTGTCGTTTAGCGGTAGCCGTCTTCCAACAAGCGCATATTCAACTCCGCTGCCTCCTCTTTCGACCAACAACTACACCAACGGCTCCTCTTCAATGTTTAGCGTAAGTATAATGTTGAAAGAAATCATAATTAAAGGACTGTCACTGTTGATAGCACTTTTTGTCATAAAAATAATAATACCAATAATATAATAATAACATCACAGAACAAATTACACAAATTGATCTAACCCCAAAGTAAGCAAATTATTTGCTTGTGTTAAGGGTGTTAGACAACGATACGAATACATAGAAATACACATATAAATACTGAATATATATTTAATAAACGACCAAACCCAGAAATACAGACATCTATGTTCATCACGTATATGCCTGTCCCTGTCGGGGATCGAACCCGAGCCCCATTGTGTCGCTATACGTTAGGCGTCTGCGCTAACCACTCGACTAACGGGGCGGTAAATAGACAATACATGTTAAAAGCAATGCGAAAACGATAGTCACGAGATATGTATGACGTCAGAAGTAGATATTTGACAATCTAAATCCTGTTTCTACATAAGTTATTACTTATTACATGCATTAAAAGAAATAAGTGTATATATTATTATTGTTCGAGATGATGCCAAAAGGCCGTTTCATTACATTGCTGATCAACCTGTTTTTATGAATATCGGTTGACACCAATGATTCCAATTTTAAACAAATATTCTGCTTCTACTACACTTTGTTACCATCAAATATAACGCTACGTGTATTCGTTTTACAAAATCTTCAATTTGAGAGTAAGCTAAAATAAACCTTTAATAATTATTGCATGCAAAAAGTCTTAGATACTGAAAGTTTAAATCAATACTATGACATTACTATAAGAATCTAGTCTATATTAATAAATCCATAAGCTAATATAATAATAATAATAAATATTCTTTATTGTAAAATAATAAACAGAAAATATATAATAATGATAACAAAAATAAAATTCTGCCAGGCAACCTTACGGTTGAGGATATGTGATGAAACAAAATAATAATAATAATAATAAATAAATAACAATAAAAAATAATAAGAACAAAATAAATAAACAAAAATTTAATTAATTTCAGGAGGTGCACAAAAGATGAATAAATAAATGAGATCTATTCACAATATACTAATAAGCTCATATACCTATATCTAAATTATGTTTGAACATAATGTAAAATTATTTCCCACTGTACTATTCTGTAAGGTCTACCACTGATCGTTCTCAATTTTTATTAATAGATACTGAAAGACAATATTACTATTAAAACACTGCCTTGCCAATAACATAAAAAATAATTTACGGAGCATTAAAAAGTAATAAAATAAATGAAATATTAATAGATCCAGAAGTGTTAAATTTTCTCATTTAGGAAATAATAATAATTCTATGAAGATAATTAAACAAAAAATTAATTCAAAAGTACCTTTTCCATGCCGATAACGAAAACAAAATTGAAAACTTAAGTGCAAAGATGTTTAAATTCGCTTTGTGGATAGTCAGAGAAATCTATAGTTACAAAAAAAATACTCTGTCCGAGTGTATTTAAAACAATCACGCCCGCAAAACCTACATAATGTAAGAAAAGTATATAATCCGATAAGCATAAATTTAACAAAGTAAAAAAACAGCATTATAAAGATAGATTTTTTAAAGTATCTATTCACTAATTAAATGTACTAATTTAAAGTGACATAGAAATCAAATTCTTAGACAAAAAGGGCAACGATGTAAAACAAAAACAAGAACATTTGAACTGAAACGAAGAGTCTACTTGATAAAAATAAATACATCGTTTCTTTCCCCTAATAATATGAGAGAATGAAGACCGATATTTTCTTTTTTTTTTTATTAAACCTTTTATATATTTTTTTTATATTGGCTATCTCTCAACAATGTACTAAACACGACAGGATTTTCATCTTCAGTGTCAATCGTACCATGGTACTAACTAGAGCCAGTTTCCATAAAACTATCATGATACTACTAGGGCAGACCCAAAATGAGCAGGTCATTTGACCACAATATCATCTTGAAAAATAACAAAGACTTCCAAACAACAGGAGAATCAGTCAGTGGAATCAATCAGTCAGTCAGAACATACCCAAAAAGTCCGTGTTAATTTTTCATTTCAGTTTATAATGGTAGAATAGAAACCATGACAAGCTTTTATTATAATTTTCCTCCACAGCCGTCCAGCAACCTGTCCGGGCCAAAGCCGTTCGGTTCGTCCCTGGGCACGTACTCCCCTGCGTCACTGTCCCCTCGCTCGGCCCCGCTGTCCCCCCGCGCGCCGCCCCCCGCACTGTCCACGCCGGCCCCACTTGCCCCGCTGGCGCCGCTGGCCCCGCCCGCGCACGTACCAGCGCCCGCTCCGATACAAACGTTCGCACCAAGTAAGAGAGTTACCTTTGCCGTTTAAATTATTAAAGTAAAAGCGTATTCTAGATCACTATTCACGAGTAGAAAAGGAAGGTTATAGGTACTGTCAATAATTTGTCTAATTTGGTTTTATACTGATAGAAATTGAAGATAGTAGTAGGTGTAACCTTTACAGTTTTAAATGTTGATTAGACCAGGTTCTTATTAGATTATGTTGAATTTATATTTATTTTAAGTTATGGTACAGACATCTATGATCACTTTATATCAGGTAATATTCATAAAGATGTTTAAAATATAGATTTGTGCGCGCGTCAAAACTCAACGAAGATCTAAAAGAAAAGAAGTATAGGGGCTTTTATTTAACAACTCTCATAAAACAAGAAATTATGTCTACGCGTGTTCCCATTGACCTTTATCTCATATTAAATTTAATATCATTGTTAATCTTATTTTGGATGGAATTCAACAAACTAAAATATTTGGCATCATGTCGGCTGGCTGGTAGCCTAAATATAGTAAAGTTGGCACTGAATCAATGGCTTCGAAGTATTCACTTCCTAGATCTCGGAGTTAGATAATCTTTGCTAGAAAGATCTACAGTTTGATAGTGTTGGTCAGTCTGGTTACTCTAGTCTTGAAAGTGTAACTTCTCTGTCAAGAGTGTTGGGAATAAGGTAACAAAAATCTGTTCTATAATACTTTTATTTACCTTAAGTAATATATAATCTGAATGTTTTAATTAGCTTCTCATATAATACTGTTTTAATTGGAAATAACTAAGTTTGGTTATCTTAAACTATTTTGTTATCTTTTATTTTAATTGAAATGTATATAGCCAGTTTATTTATATATTTTAGTTTGATATAACTTCGACCCTCTAAAATAATAATATTATCGTTTCCTCTAATTCAAATTAATGTAGCATTGCCTTTTTATATATTTTAATTTGGAATAACTTCGTCTATCCAAAGTAATAGTATCGTATACGTGAATTCAAATTTATATAGCACTACTGTTTATTTTTGACAGAAACCCCAGGTTCCATTTTTAAAGGTAATAAATAAATAAATGGCAAAAATATTAGCTAAGCTTTGTATAGCTTAATAATATTCTGTAAATATCATTTAATATGTATGTGCTATTAGAGTATACGCTGCTATGGCACCCAACATCAGGCTCTTTGTATTCACAATCAGTTTCTCTTGCTGCTATCAATTACTAAATTTGAATTGTAGCTTACAAAAAAAGTATTTAATAGTTAAAACCATTTCTTCAGCTTCTTTATTCTGAAGTTACTAATAATTATTTTCATCTATTTTTCTTTCCTATCATTCTTCACCTACTCTAACTTCCATGCTTGTAGCCAAAAACGTCAAAAGCATTGTGTGGCCCCCTCCCAATCCCCCAGAAGATGAACCCGAAAGTGAGACAAATCCAAAATTATTAAATGATGATTTAACTTCGTTATCTGAAGAAATAATTTCCTTAAATACCAATACAAGTAACGTATCTGACATACAAATAAAGTCAACTGAACAAGTTATACCTCCATTGATGCAAACAATGGAATTTTCATCAAACGCTTCTTACGATTCTACGCAAATGGCTTCCTCTACCATGAAATCACAAACAGCTATACAAGAACAACGATCGGAAGTGAAACAAGAAATTTCTAGTTGCACTGTTCAATCTTACTCCCAACAAGCTTCTGAGAGCGAACAATTTTCTCTTTATCAAAGTCATATAGCATCAGACGAGGTAAATAAGAAAATTCAAAACATGGAAAGACAGGTTCGACAGGAACATAGTGCAAATGTCTTACCGTCCAAATTCAAAACTGGAGAAAATATACAATATAATGTTAAAAATCCTAACGTAAATGTTTCTAGCCTTAAAACGCAGCCATATTCTGAGAGAACAAATAATCAAAAAAATCTTAATAAAGATATTCCAATGCCAATGCCTACCAGAGTACCAAAACCAGGTACAAGAGTACCTGTGGCCAAAAAACCTTTTAATGAAAGAGTAAATGCTGTTGGTCCCTCAAGCTTAAATCCACAGCCAAAAAAATCTACTTTGCAACGAGGATCATTATTAGAAGCTCTAACCATAGCTCCAGACCGGCCATTTAGCCCCCTGTCTTTTCATTTACCAACAATGCAATATAGCAATTCTAATGCAGAACAGGGTCCATCCCTAGTAACAGAAGTTGCACCACCACCTGCTCCTGCTCCTTCAACGTATAATCAATCCTCTATTGATCAAAGTTGTTCTGAGCAATGTAATACGCAAAATACTGGGGTTTTGCAATCGTCATCTGAAATGTCAGCCTTTAAACCAGTATGCAAGCAAACATTTCCACCACCGCACCCAGAAGAATTTTCTACCCAGGTTAATTACCCTACTGATAAAGATAATGAAAATGTAAGCTATAAAGAATCTTCTCAATCAAATCAAGAAACATTACAGGAATCAAAGCTATCAGAAAGTATGGCAGTTACTTCCATAAATACTACACAAAACTTTTTAGACCAATCAGAAAAACAAGAATCATCTGCTTTTGCCAGGACAGCATCAGGCTTACACAGACCAGATAGTATACCTCCATATCAACAAGCTATAGTTCCAGAAGTTTATAAGCCAGGATTATTGCAAACGTCATACACGCCAACCAATGTAACAAATAGAGTTACAAATAAGACTTCTTTAAACATCAAAAACAGGGATACATCAGAATCGTTAACTTTCCAGCCGGTTGTAGATGAAACATCCCTAAGAATTTCACCAGCTCGTAGCCGCCCTACGACACCTAGTATGATAAATAAACCCGCCCCTATAATACCTCATTATCAAATGAATTTAGTTACTATGGAGCACCTAGCCCCAGAAAGTCGTTTATATAATCCCTCCAGTACTGACGCCAGTCGTTCGTCTACACCTCTTGCAAGAAGTCGTTCACCTGCACCTCTACAGCCACCCAATACTTTAAAAGCCCAGGCGCCCCGAATAAAACCAATGACACCCCAGTACAACTTTCAGCAAGCACAGTCTCAAAATACTCAATTTTCAAATTACAAACAAGAGCATGATTTTTCCGCAACGGGATTACTAACTCAAGCATCAAATCAACTTAGTGCTTCTGGCGTACAAACTTATACCCCAAATCAGCCTTTGGTTACAAAAGACGAAAGCCAGTCAAATGTAGAATATCGTGCAGAAAATTACAACAAAGGTGACATGAATATCAAAGAAGATTCCATGTTGAACCAGAACTATGGTGAAAGACAAACAGAATCTCAAAATATAAGTGAATATGGAAATACTACCGTGCAAACTACGAAAAAAACGTACGAAGAATTTGAAAGTGCCAGATCTGAAAAAGTTATAGAAATCCGTAAAGGTGGTTCACAATCTTCTGGTTCAAACCAACAGATTGAATCTAATATACAACCAATTAATAATAACCTTAAACAGGTTTTTCCTCCTCCTTTTTCTACCATGACCCCACCCCAACAAAACTTACCTGATACTAATGACAGTGTTGTCAATGTTAGTAAACGATCACAAATTTATCAACCAACTCCTTTTATATCTGGTGCTAACCAAGGTCCAGTGTGTGATCCTACCCCATCAACAGGTTCCAGTGTAGGAGCTGCCGCTCGTGGCAAAGCTTTCGGAGTTTCCTCAGCCCCAAAACGTGGAAGGGGTGTCTTAAACAAAGCCGCTCTACCCGGCTCTCGCGTGCCTCTTTGTGGGTCCTGCAATGGGAACATTAGGTGATTCTAAAAACGAAGTTGTTGTGTTGTGTGATGCATGATTTCTATAACACTCATAGTATTTACGCGCCAGATAGTAGGTTATGTATTAGGATTATATTATTAGTTTTAATTTAGATGTACTTTGTTAACTAACCAATATAACGAGTGTGTTGATGTTGTGTTTTGTTTTTCTAACAGTTAATGAATCACAAACAGTGAACAGTCAACATAGAACAGAATTTAAAAGCCCTGCTGAAGAACGTCTAATCAGAAAAATGGCAAAAATGGCTCTTAATGGTTACGAAATTGGAATTCAAAGAAAAATAAAACCCGCTGATCACATTCAGTCCATGGCTGATAAGATTCAAGATACGGTGGTAACAAAACATCCACTGAACACTGACAACATACCATCTGCCGACAGCAGTCGTGATAACACTCTAAAGCGGCCTGTAAAAAAGTTTGATAATATCAAACATTTAGACTATATTCCACCTAAACAAACTAATCAACAAACTTATTTACCAACCAATAATTGTGCAAATAATACATTTAATAACACACATACACCTATTCCTCCACCTCTTCCTACAACTCCTGTACCGACATTTCAAGTTCACAGCACACCCATTACAAATATATTAAACAATATTGCAACACAAAATACTGATTACAATAAAACAATTAAAAACAATATAAACGCCTACGACGAGACTTCAGTTATTGATAGATCTCAAAATAGTGGATACTCAAGCAGTGACGATTCTAATAAAAGTAAACCAGAAAATATCTTCGATAGCATTTCCAAGAAAAAATCTGCTTTTGAAAAAACGCTAGAAGATATGAATTCCACACACCATGACAGTTATAAACATGATTCAAAATTAGAGTCAAACTATTCTAATACCCTCAGCAAAAGGAAACTGTTTGAGAGAAGCGACGCATTTAGTGATTCTTCTTTCTCAAAAAACACCCTTAAGAGTTCAGAAAAAATTAAAACTACTTACAATGATAAAGATATTCAAAACAGAAACAATATCACTAAAAATATATTTACCACTGATTCTAAGACAGAAGAAAGAAGGAAAGATCAGGATGAAGAAAATAAAAAGCTGTCTAATGATTTACTTGATAATACTTTATATACTTACAAACCCGTACCAAACGGTACTAATGGAAGCGATGGAATGAATAACAAAAATGAAAAACAATCAGATGTAGCAGACAACGACCGCAAGGACAATTACTCAGAAGAGGTAGTGGTAAAACGACGGCAAAAGAAAAACAACAGAAATGATGATGGCAGACGAGATTCTCACATAGTTGCTAGACCATTAAGTACGATGACTTCGGTGGATGTAGCCGACGGTCAATACATTTGTCATGTATGTGACAAGGCAATCACCAGGTAAAGATTTTACTAATACTTTCGTAAAAAAATATGCAACAAAAAAAACTTAGAAATAATTTGCACGGTTATTTGCATGCGTGTTCTTTTTATAATAATACAATAACCTTTTTCATTAAACGACACGCATTACACGTCAATATTAATGAAATTGTGTTATTAATAAAAATATTTGTTCAGGGGTCCGTTCATTACTGCGCTGGGTCGTATATGGTGTCCAGAGCACTTCATTTGTGTGAACGCAACTTGTCGGCGCCAATTGCAAGATATTGGATTTGTAGAAGAAAATGGACAACTCTACTGCGAATTTTGCTTCGAACAATACATCGCTCCCCCTTGCGACAAGTGTCACAATAAGATTAAAGAAGTACGCATTTATACAAATATTATAATCATCAAAAAAAATTGCTAGAAATAAATGTTTTTTTTTTATTAGCGAGTCCATCTGAGTTTTTTTATGTCTACTAGGATACTGTCTGATTAACAGCTAGTATTGCTACTGTAATTTTAAATCGAGTAATTATATATTTTTTATTTAAGGATTGTTTGAACGCTATCGGCAAACACTTCCATCCAGAATGCTTCAGCTGCGTCTACTGCGGCAAACTGTTTGGAAACAATCCATTCTTCTTAGAAGACGGTTTACCGTACTGTGAAGCAGGTGTGTTTGATATTTTACACCATAGGTGCATACAAAAGAAAAAGAAATGACAACGTGTGAATTAAATATAAATTTGTAGATTGGAACGAGCTGTTTACGACGAAATGTTTTGCGTGCGGGTTCCCGGTGGAGGCGGGCGACAGGTGGGTGGAGGCGCTCAACAATAACTACCACAGTCAGTGCTTCAACTGCACGGTGCGTATGATGCGAGCATATATACACTCCACAATTTAATTTGTATAGATACACAAGATACACATAAAATAGTCAAAACTGGACGCCGATGTTGCCATCCTTATCTCACATGTTGTTTTCTCGTGTCTAAACCGTCGTAACAAACATTAAACGATATTAAATTTACAGAACGCCGGGATACAATACTGAATTATACACAAAAATGAACATTGACTTATAATACATCTCGATACATATCGGTCATTATTGGAACGAGCTCGTCATACGCTGCCATTGTGTTATGCCAAAATTAACAGTGTGTTTTCCAGTTGTGTGTCCCACGAATGTACATAACTTTTATATTTTTCGTACCCATTAAAAATAACCTCCCAGAAACTTCGGGAAGGTGATTTTGTAGACGTAGTAGTTAGATAGTGCTTGTCTTTTCGTATCGTACCATATAAATAACTATAACTGTTTTGGCTATTTTATGTATTACGTGCATATTATTATTACATTTATGGAACACTAGTATTTTATACACACATTTAAAAATAGTGCAAATGATTGTATTAAACAATATATTAAATAATAGATACCTCGAATATGACTAACTATACAATATTTAATTAAATATTTTAGTTAAATGAATGTATGAAATTTTGATAAATATGATTTTGTAAATATATTATATGGATTGAATAGTGATTGTTATGTGTGATGTTTACAAAATATTTCAAGTGAGTTTGCTATAATACTTCTGCTATTTTCCAGGTGTGCAAGAAGAACCTGCAAGGGCAAAGTTTCTTCGCCAAGGGAGGACGACCTTTTTGCAAGTCTCACGCCCGCTAGGTCCGATGCCACAGACAGACAACAGATTATGTACAATTCTGACACTGTTTACTCGACCACCACTTTTAGACCCGTTTCTGTATCCCCTTCCATCGCTACGATTGACACACCATCCCCCAATAGAACAAGAAAGTTAGAAACGCCCCTCCACTTCGATGGAGGATTGTTTTCTGACATACGGAGCACAGATGGCAAGTTGCTTAGCAAAGTAACCGTAGATCGAGTCCACAGCTCGACACGCCGCGACGTCACCGACACGCCACATGTGTACGAAACAGCTGATAGTAACGGAAACAAGGATTTCGTTGATGACATTGTCAAAACTGAAACCATAACCAACGAAGATGTCATCAAAGTTAAATTTACTCCTGTACTTCAAGAACTAGATTCGCTACTGCAATGGCCTGCGATGCAAGGGTCGACTCCACTCAATCCCATTAATACTGTGGAGTATTTAACCAATGATTATGAAGACTTGCAAAGTTATAAAATTGTTAATTCTCTATGTAAGCAAAAGTTTTTGGAGCCAAATTATTCAGAAACAGATATGCGGAATGCAAGGTTGGAAACAATCATGCCGACGGATAGAGGACATAGTCCTTTAGCAAATTTTATTATTTCTGATCATTTAACTAAAATAGACAATTACTTGCAAGAAAGTGTAAATAATTGTTCAGAATCTAAAACTATTGCTGAAGTCAGGGCATCACCTGGACTTAGATCAACTCCTTTAAAATTAGAACATGCAACTGTGGATACAAAAGAGGAAAATCTATTTGTCACAAATAATATCCAAAATGATACTACATCAGAAACTATAAACAAAAGTAGCCCTGTAGAGAGTTACCATGCCAATGACATAATTTATCGTAATGAAGTCGAAATAACAAACAAATCTGACAAAAAGTCTCAATTAAACAGTGTCAAAACAAAACCAGGGTTGATAAGTTGGATATATAATATGCCAATGCACTATCACGCGGCCATAGTGTGTTTTCTGTTAATTGTATATAACCTATTTCATCAGTATATTAAGCAAAATTGCCACGGCAAAAATCAGTCTCTAAATTAGGCCAAACATATAATTATAATATCTTATATGATAATGTAATCTAACAACTAGTCAACAAATTTTTAATCAAATATTTTGCAACAATTCACTTAAAAAAATATGCCCAATAAATTGAAAGGTGTAAATAATAACAGATAACAAAGCCTTGTGTTTCTTAAGTTTGTTAACAATTTGGTGCTTTTAAATAAAAACGCTCGCAATGTGATAATTCACTTCTTTAAATTATATTATAAGGGCTTTGTACACAGCTTTCGGAATGTTCAGTAAAATCTCACTAACACTATATATTACATCTGTTAATTTTAGGCCATTCGAAACTATTGGTGCACCAACATTAGGTATTTGTTTAAGAAAACAATCTTAGTTTTAAATTTTATTCAGAAATAACAATCACTTATTTATAAGAATATTATTTTGTTTTAATTGCTGACTATATAATGTGCGAGGGCACATAAGTATTGTATTTTACATATTTATGTGTCTAATTTAAAAGATTATTTATTTAGAATTTATGCAATTAGTTACACGTAAGATCAATTATGTGAGCTTAAATAAAGTATTTTATCCTACAACTTTGTTTTATTACATTACCCTTTACTTAAAAATAATATTTGATAAAATAAAAAGATTACAACATGTTTTTTATAAGGTTCTAGAATGTAGGTATATTAAATTAAGTAAACTTTATTACGTCTAGAACAACAAGTTCATACTGTTTTATTTTCTGATTAACAAAATAGTCCAATAGAACTAATTGCTAAATAGTTTATATAGTTATCAATTATGACAATTTATGAATTTTCCCGCAAGCACATCATAATTTATAATATGCATATACATGCATACATTTAATGTATTATGTACTGTACCGACAGTAAAAGTGCATTGCGGCATTTGGCTCCATGAGTCTCTGGAATTAGAGGTGTTCCGATAGCCTATACTCTTCTGGCCAAAATATTTAACATGAATCGAAAAGGTACAGGGCTTAAATTGCAATGCATTCCGTCAAATATAGGGTTATGTGGAAACAAGAAGGCTGACTGCCTAGCAAAAAGCAATTAATAATGGTTTTGAAGTATACATAAAACCAAACTATTCTGAACTGTTGATTAAATATAAATTAATTAATTTATAAGTTTGTTTTTAATAGTTTACTTTTATTGTAAATCTTAGAATACTGTACGATGCGGCTGGCATGTTTTATTTAAAACAAAAGCCCTTAAATATATAAAGAAATATATATATATATATATATATATATATATATGTACTACGAATTATGTTCATGTATGGATCTTACCTTTATCCTATTAATATTTATAGCATTTTAACCCCAACAATCCGTCGGTTATAAAGGTTAAGATATCGAGTACCAAAGTTCCCTAAGGCACAGAGAGACTTATAAGGCAGATCGTACGTACGCAGTTAGGTATCCTCCAACAACGTTATTATTAAGCTCGCTAGGTCATCGATCACAGACAATTTCAATCGCGACACCAGTGCTACTTTTTTCCAAAATGTTTCTGGACCATGGACCATCTACCATCAAGTCTGACAGTAAATCTTATCAAAACTAATAAAATAAGCTCGGTGAACTAAATTGTATTCGTTTAAAAATTCCAGAAGTACCTACATTAGTATAACTTCAATCTACACCATACATTCTGAAGGTAAGATCTAAACAAATAAAACGAGATTAAACTCCGCGCACTCCATTCCATCAGTTTAGGAGATCAGATCGTTTAGCATCCATCCGTCAGCGTCCCTTCAGGTCACTCCATCATGATAATACAAATTATTTAAGTAACGTTTCAAGTTAGTTTTTATTAACAATGTAGGTATTACGGATTCTAAAGCGATCTTTATCTCCATTTATTGTCCTTCATCTGTTACAACACAGCAATGTGAGTGGGATAATATATTTGCAATAGCATATAGTAAAACATTCATTGGGAATACTTTAAGGGACACCATACCAACTGGTCCTACAAAATAGATAACAGGGGTCAGCAATTACTTGATTCTTCTTTGGAACAAGGTTTCCTATCACTCAACAATGGAGATGCAATAAGAGTTAAATTAGTAAATGGTGTTTTGCAAAAATCATCTCCAGATATAACATTTGTATCGTCCGATATATGTAGTTATTAATTTTAACTGGCGAATAATTAATGAAAACCTCGGAAGTGATCATCTTGTGATTAAAGTTGCTTTGAATTTTGCTGGTAAAATAATGTACATTGAAAAACGAAAAGCTAATTGGAAAAGGTATTGTAAGGATCTGACTAATTCATTTGTCTCAGTAGTCAGTCTCGACTGTTCTAGTAATAATATACAAGTGTTATATGATTATTTTATAAACCAAATAAATTTTTCAAATTAAAACATACCTATCTGTAAGTAAAATTTGCATAACTCCTATTAAAATTTTCAAACCTAAATACTACTGGTCACCAACCTTATCACACGCAGTTTTAGAGGCCTTAAAATATTTCAGCGCACAAAATAATCAAAAAGTTGTAATTTTTTCGGATAGTAAAAAGGGTTTAGAGCATTTGGCTCGATGTGCCTCTGGATATAGAAGAGGTCTACCGATAGCCTACAAAATGATTAGCAGCTTACATGAACTCCAGATTAGAAATATAAATGTGAAGATGCAGTGGATTCCATCGCATATAGGTGTTATTGGTATCAAGAAGGCTGACTGTCTTGCAAAGTTAGCTATAAATGAAGGTTCTGAACTACATATTTTACCTATTTTTACAGAAAGAATGACCAAATTCAAAATTAATTGTTACACAAAGTTTAGAGAGTATTTCGACAAAAGAACTAGGGAAAAAGTAATATATAATATATATAATATATAATATAAGTACAAAATTATTCAAAGTCAGCCTCCTCATTTACCTTGGTTTATAAAAGCAAATATTGGCAGGAAGTACATCATCACCGCACACACATTGCGTTCAGGGCATTTTCCATCAAAAAAAACCAGAATCCCCCGACTGTGACACATGCAGCTTCTTGGTCAATGTACAACACACATTACATGAATGTGTTAAATAGAAGGCCGAAAGAGAATCATTAATCAGACAGTTTGACATTAATAAATATCACCTCTTTTATTCTCTATCTTTATTAATACTGTTACCCCATTTCTTACATCATCTTTTCACCTGTATGCTGATGATTTACAGATATATGTTACTTCTCTTGTTCACGATTTGGATAGTGCTATCCATAGACTTAATCATGATTTGGAGCATATTAACACTTGGTGCAGGACATATGGGCTTAATGTGAACCCTGATAAATCCCAATTAATTTAGGTCGGTAGTCCTAAATTGCTAGCCAGAATTGATTACCAATCCTTACCTGTTATTAAGATTGGCAATTCTGTCTTAACTTTCCGTAAGTCTGTAAAAAATCTTGGTATCTTTATTGATAACACTTTCTCCTGGTCCACGCAGATTACGGAAGTGAGTAGAAAAATATTTGCCACTTTCGGTTCTCTAAAACGCTGGAAACATCTTCTGCCATCAAAAACCAAAATAAGTTTAGTACAATCTCTTTTAATTCCCCTTTTGGACTATGCAGATTGCTGTTATCCAGACGTAACAGAAGAGCAAATCAACAAGCTCCAGAGGTTACAAAATGTGTGCATAAAGTTTATTTTCAACCTTCGTAAATTTGATCATGTTTCCGAATTTCGTACGCAACTCAAATGGCTAACCATTAGACAACGCCGCAACTTACATATGCTATCCCTTTTATATGTTATCCTTTACAATCCTCTATCTCCCTGCTATTTAAAAGAAAGATTCAGTTTTTTGGGTGCTGATGGTCCTAGTCAACTTGAGCTCAGATCAAGAAGCGATAATAAATTATTGCTCCCTACTGCTCACACTAAATACTACAACAAATCTTTCACGATGAAAGCAGTATTGCTCTGGAATATGCTTCCTTCAGATATTCGTAGCTTAAAATCCTTACATACCTTTAAAATTCATTTATTTAATTATTATCTTTCCCAAGAGTAAATTATTTTCTTAGTATTGTCCATGCTCATTGTTTTGGTGTTTATATTGTAATAGTGTCATTATTGAAGTATTTTGTTTATGGTATTTATATTTATTTAATATAAGTGATATATTATATATAATAATAATAATAATATCAGGACAAATTACACACATTGATCTAACCCCTAAGTAAGCAAATTATTTTGCTTGTGTTAAGGGTGTTAGACAACGACACAAATACATAGAAATACACATATAAATACTGAGAATATATTTAATAAACGACCAAACCCAGAAACACAGACCTCTATGCTCATCACATAAATGCCTGTTCTCTGCCGGGAATCGAACCCGAGCCCCGTTGCGCCGTGAAACGTTAGGCGTCTGCGCTAACCACTCGGCCAACGGGGCGGTTAATATATGTGTATATGTTTAACTATAAGTATGTACGTGTATGTATTATATATACTATTTATTTATTATTTTATTTGTAATTTATGTATTTGTAAGTATTATAAGTAAACAGTTTATTACAGGCTTTAAGTTTAAGTATTATTTCACTATTTATTTCTCCTCGATCGCACAATCCCGTATTCTCCTCTACTTAAGTTCTTTCACCTGAAGGTTGTCTGTCAGAGATTGCTCTTAGCAATAAGACCGCCTTTGCATACTATTTTTAAATGTTAGAACTCCGCTGATTATTGTAATTTTTATTTTTATTTTGTGTGCAATAAAGTGCTTATCTATCTATCTAATAAATATGATGTGAGTGTATTTTTATCCCTTTTAAGAGAGCCGTTATCTGATGCAGCAAAATTATTAATAAATATGGTCATAAATCATCAATCTTTCCGTTTCGATTTAGTAAAAGTGATGGGGCTGACATGTCTATGCAGACAAAAGCCCCCCAAAAAAAAAAAAAAAGAATAAATGATAATAAATTATATTTGTGTTTAAAATATTTTATTCTAATTATATTTACAAACATTAATAGTATTTATTCACTTTGCTACATTCCATAAAACTGGTTTTTAATCTAAAGGTGATGACATATTTTCTTCAGAATCTCCAGTAATGTATCTTTTTATTCTATAACAAATAAAAAAAAAACATTATTATTTTACTTGATAACTATATATAAATTAAAAAGGTTCATAGATTAGTTACTGATAATATAGGTTTAAGTTATACTATATTGTGCTTAGGATGTTTTCCTTGTCTTAAATAGATTTTTGTATAAACTTCCATGGAATTGATTTTTATTATAAATTAATATTAAAAGAATAATATTATTAAAAATTGTATCAGTTCTTTTATAGTAAGAAAAGACTTTTTTGCCTATTTGTCTTTAATATATTATTTATTTTTCTGATATAATTTAAAATGATGCCAAATAAAAGGTATATTGTATTTAAATGAAAGCTATATGTTTACTCAGCTAACAGCTTTCATATAAATATTGCATGATAGTAAACAAGTGATAATTTCACACTTACAATGGTTTAACATTTTAAAATGATGATTATATTAGTAAAGGATAACCGAGAAGATCTAAGAAAAAGGCATCAACTGCTTAAAAAAAATACGGTGACCGAATTTCTTGAAAGAACTTTAAGATTTACAAAATAATACTTAGCATAATACATAAATATATTTTGATGCATGTTGACCAAAAATAATTTCTTTTTATTTCACCTCATTCATGTACAAGTGAAACAATCTTTCTTATGTCAGTAAGTTCAAAGTTGTAGATTTATTTTCTAAATAGAGATAGCAAATAAAGTATTAAACTATACTTTACCTTTTCCATTCTATTCCTAAACCGATGAAAGAAAATGTTAAGAAACCATGCCATAACGTTGTAAAAGTTGATACAGGTTGTCTTTTATGTCCAAAATTTTTAAACGTTCGAGTGCTTAAATAAGTTCCAGCTTTAACTTTAATAATGTTCAACATATTTACAAATATATATTTTTTGTCGACAGTCGACACTCGAGTCTGACGTCTGAATTTGTATTGGAAATTTGAAGTTCAAACTTCAAATGTCAAATGGTTAATGTCAACTGCATAGAATACTAAATTATAATATTAATATAAGTACACAATAAAGTTGTGAATCGTGACTCATGAATTTCGCTACAGTTAGTTGTGCTTATGCACTTGTGTATATACTTAGGTGTGTTAAGGTATGCTTTTTTTAATTATTTTCAATTTAATAACATTTTTACATGTTGCAACAAAATCAAAGTTAATGTGACGTCTGAAACCAATAATTACAACTTACGTAGTAAGACGAAGCTTCTTAGCAATCCATGGATTCACCGTGCGGGTGCCGGGCCCATCGCGTTGCAAGGAGAGGAGTGCAAGCAGTGCCTGGGACTTGCGACCCAGGAGTAGGTTTAGGGGGCCCCTTTATTATGCGCAAAAACGCTCACCTTCACCCTCCACACTCCTCTCCCTACCTAACCAAATTTGGAAAGAACCTACTAATGCCGCCTTTGAAGTACGTTCTAGAAATGAACCGATGCTTGTTCTAGAAAGGCCAAGATCTTTAAGTAGGCTATAGAGAGATTTTGCTGTTATACCTCTCGCTCCCACTTCTACCGCGTACAAACTAACTATAAATTTATTCCTGATCAGTTCGTTGGTTAGTTCGTAATACTTATTGAGCTTGAATGTGTGATCCCTTGGGATGTTTGTTTCCCAAGGACTTACTGTTCCTTCCTCCACAAGTATCACGCGCCTCAGATGTTTCGAATACAGGAATAAGTCCGGTCTGGATGACGAAACACCAACATCCCCAGGGATTTTGTAATGCTTTTCATACGTGTCCATCATGAGAATCCAATCAGGAGCCGCGTCTAATATTGAATAAGGCTTCGCTTTTGATTTTTTGGAGGAGCCTTCTTTTACGAATTCTACAGATCGTTCGGTGGTTGTTATACCCTTCCGCGCTCTTGCTACTGAAAGACTAACCGCTTCCCGTATAATTTCTAATACCTTGTCGTGGCGACGCGAGTATTGACCTTTATCTAGAAGTACCCTACACCCTACTAATAGGTGTTTCGCGGTTCCTATTGCCTCCCCACAGATGTTGCAAGACTTTTCGGTGGCTTTGCCCCATCTTACTAAATTACTTTGATCTGGGAGAGTCATTTGGAATGCATTAAGATAGAATTTTAATAATGCTGGGGACCAATCATAAATTAAGGTGCGCCACTTCAAAGCTAGCGGAATACGAAAATCTCCTATGATCACCCATTCGTTTTGAATTTCTAGGCTCATCGCGTGGAGTCGGTAATTATCGTTCTCGTCTTGTCGAATAAAAGATTTTGTTATGTCTATGTCTTGAACTTTCCTACTTGATCCTAGCCCTACTTTATTTGTTTGAGCACCTATCATAAACTTTTTATGAAATTGAAGTCGTGACTCGAGCTCTGAGGCAACTTTGTCTTTTGGGAGAGAAGTTACAGTATCATCTTTAGATTTTCCGATGATATGTCTTTTGGTAACTCTTAGATGTTTGTAGAGCTCCGATGGTTTCTTTAATTTTAATCCAAAGTTGTTACGGTCTCTAAATAAGGTTGAAGAGTCCGCTGAGTGCGCTAACCCGAGCTATAACTTCAATGTCTTTATGACGCTTGCATCTAACTTTGACAAAAGGGTTTTATTTATATCATACACGAGGAAAGGCCAATTTAGACGTGATGCTAAATAATTATCGTAAATCCAAGCTTTTTTGACGTTACTTATTGGTTGGTTGTCTACCTTTTTGAGATCGTTTAAAAAGCTATCGACTATTACATCCAACGATGGAGTACGGCCTTGGTAATCGATTTTTTTACCCAAAAATTTAAACGGAGCTGCTTCCGTACCGTACTAACGCACTGACCGCCTATTATAAGACCCGGATCGTAAGAGTTATATTTGGTATTCCGTCTACCCAGACACAGACTAAAACATTTACTTGGTTTTGTCCTCAATCCGCCGGTCCACGTACAGAAATCCTCAACTACATTTAGGCGGAATTATTGCGGACTATATTTGCTATTCAAATATCGTCCATGTACTGGAAATCCTTTAGCGTTTGAATAGCAAATATATTTTCTTGGCGAATATTTATTTGAATATGTGCAGGAGCGTGAGTGTAATGATATTAAAAAAAAGATTATAAACAAAAATACGAAAGAACAAACGTTTATATATACATTAATTTTGTTATTTCCCACACTCCTACGTGAAGTTGAGCTTAACATCATTACATTTTCTGATTCGTGGTCATCATATATCTTACGATATTATTTTGTTTCGTTTCATAAAAACCAAGATGTTTACCGTGCATGCAACGCTCATCAATATCACATAAAAAACAAGTTACTTCTCTTAGAGTAATTTTATTAGATAACACATCCCATAGAACCTGGTGAACAGAGAGAGTACCCCTGAAAGCTTTAAACTTTTTTGGAAGTAGATCTTCTTTTTTTATAGTCTTTATTTACTACCCTGATAATTATATTATCCATGTTCTCTTTTAACATTTCACAAAACGAATCAAAATCGCCGATATCTCGAGTAAAACCTACCATTCTATCGGCAAAACTCTTCAAAACGGCATGTCTCTGTATAATTCCTGGAAATTCTAAAAACATTAGCTAAAATCATTACGAATCTGTGATATTATATAAAATATAGATTTGTTTCAGCACTGAGATATTGGTGAGTCTGATAAGAAATGTAATGTCGTTATAAACGGATTGATTACCAAAGCCCCATTTATTAGGGGAATTAAATGCCATGCCCCAAATAGCTGCTGCATCTTGACGAACACATCTAATAGTGCATACTGATTTTGGTTGGACAGTCCCTATAGAAAAAACATGAGTGTAAACGACTGCTGATATAATTTTCTTATAAATTATAAAAGTAACTTATTAATATTAATACCAATTTTCGATCGCTAATAAGTATTAAGTAATAGGTTGTGCAGACGAAGTCCCTCGACTTTACCTTAGATACTTGAATGTTTTATCAAATTCGTAAAACAAATTTTATGAAACAAAAGTTGCAGAAGGCGATGACGATAATCTTAGGATTCTTTTTCAATAGTCGAATAACAATATCGGAGATATATTTTTGTTTATGAAAAAGAATGGTTAGTAGGTAACACTTTCAATTATTACAACCAAAATAACACCAAGCAAAATTTGGGGAGATATTTGAGATATATTGCACAATTAACGATTAAGAGTGTATAATTCACCAGTGCGGTGAATGATTTTCAGTGCTTTTTTCTTTACACTAATAATGTTTTGTCAAATTATTTTATAGTTTTATTCTATACAACTTACTACATAAAAATTAGTTTGTTAATACAATTTGGCTAAAATAGACGAATCCACGAAATTGATTAACACTCATTATGTGCGGTTTTGAAAATTCACCCATTAATAATTGTAAAATTAAAGTTTTGACCATGTAACTTCTTCTGTAGTCCATGTTAACGCCATCGTTATTCATCAATATTTCGACGATTAGGTACCTATTCATTTTAACAGTATTTCAATATGTTTGTATTATTACAAGATAATTGTCATAGCTGTATATTATTTTATTTATCTTCTATTTGTTCCTATTCATGATAAGTTACGTAAATGAGACACGGTTTTAGTCAAATAGTTCTATTTTATACACATTCTTGTATCATCAAGGCGGTCTTAAGTTTAGTTTTACATCATTACTTCAACAATTAAAACTGCACGTTATTTACATAGAGTAATTATGAACTAGATCGAAAAATAAAGACTTAAAACATTTTTATTAAATTATAATAACAAACCATTCACAGGTTTCATATAATTTGTAGATATTTTTACCTATAAATATCAATTTGACTTACATACTGTAAGTTCTAACAATTTATTCAAAAATGTCACCACATACATATTTTTGCAACAAAATAATTAAAGAACAGTTTTAAGCAGCTGCTTCTTACAATTATACTATTATCACTTGTAATAAAAAAATAAGAGAATGTATTTTTCCCTCACGTATAATGTAACGCCATCATAATACTAAAGCATTTAAAATTACATTGTGTGGGATATATCTATTAAAACTATGAAGGATGTCGGGATAGTAGTGATAATTAAGTGAAGGTCAATCCTCAAACTTGATGGAATGAACACCAGTGTCGATGGCACCGCCGCGGTAGGAACCTCGCTTTTTCTTGGTTTTCTCGTGTTTGAATGACTTGCCGCGTGTGTGCTTCAAGTCGAGATTAGCGCGCTCGCCCCAAGATCCGCACGACCCATACTATAACAATAATTGATATTACTTGGAATCAAGTTAATTATAGAATATTTAGTTTAACAAAATAGGTGACATATCTTAACCACATGTAGTTTTAATTAAAATATATTTTTTTATTATTGTTCTTTTCTTACCTATCTAATCAAATACAATTTTCTTATTTTGTGAGTTGTCGCCTGAATCAAAACTCTTTCTGTCATTGAAACCTCCTTTGTTAAAGCCCCCCCTATCTCCTCCCCACGAGTGTCGGTCACCACGGCCCCCTCGTCCTCCCCTATCTCCCCCGCGTCCGCCCCTATCTCCCCCCCGGCCCCCACGGTCGAATCCCCCACGACCACCTCGGTCGAATCCACCACGTCCTCCTCGGCCACCTCGACCCCCCCTATCGTTAAATCCTCCGCGACCTCTAAACCCACCGCGACCCCCTCTATCGTTAAACCCTCCACGACCCCCTCTGTCGTTATATCCGCCTCGACCACGGAAACCCCCGCGACTAAATCCACCGCGACCACGATCTTGCCAACCACCAGATTTGTTGCCATCTGTCTCATCTTCCTCGGCGTCATTTTCTCCCTCCTGTTAGAGAAAAATAATTTTAACACCAAGACAACCCTACGTTATTTCCAAATGACGAGAAAAGTAAATGCCCAAAATCTAAGCCATAGAGCCGTAAACATTTTTGATTGGCGTCGGTTGAATGGAATGACATAGAGTTATCTTGGCTTCTCAACTTTTAGGGCATTTACCTTAGCCTCAAATGAATTGTCCTTAAGCCTAGGGTCCACTTCTACTTTTTCTGTAACAACTCTCCTGAAGGGGGTTGGTTTACTTTCCTGGCCTTTTTCGCTGGGAGTTGAAGCACAATTGGTTCCCTAAAACCAATCAGCAACATACATGTAACTATGTACAAGTAGGCTAACAATAAAAAATTGTATCAAAAATATGTTTTATAATCTTAATTCAACTCCCACACTAAACATTATAAGTAGCTATTGTTATACCTTGACAAAATTGCTGTATGGTTTTTTGGCAGGAGTTGGTTCACCACTGTCAGATGCTTTCCTTTTCTTACCACTTTGGACATTTTCAGACTGAAATCAATAGCATACATATTAGACATTGAAAAAACTTTAAAACATATGTGAACTTGGCAACTTAAGTCATTATATTAAAATTACCTTATCTTCTTTTTTTTGAACTTTATTTGGTGGCTCTTCATCACTATCCTCATCAGATGATTCCTGTTTTGCTTTAGCTTTTGGTGTAGGTGGTGGCTTCTTCTGCTCATCTTCGCTGCTTTCATCACTATCTGATGACGACTTTTGTGGTGCCTTTTTAGCAGGGGTTGGAACAGGTTTAGCAGCTGCTTTCTGAACTTTTTTAGGTTTCTCATCTTCACTGTCATCACTATCATCAGAAGACTCCTTTGCAGTTTTAGCTGGTGCAGCTGCTGGTTTGGCTTGTTTAGCTTTGGGTTTTTCATCCTCACTGCTATCATCACTGTCTGAAGAGGCAGCTTTATTAGAAACTTTGGCTACTGGTTTAACGGCAGCCTGAGGTTTTTGATTAGCTTTAGGTGGTTCATCATCGCTATCATCAGATGAGGATTCTTGTTTCTTCACAGGGGTTGGTTTAGCTACAGGTTTAGGCTGTGCCTTGGTTGGTTGTTTTGTAACTGGTTTAGTTTTTTCATCATCACTACTTTCTTCACTATCTTCTGATGAAGATTCTTGCTTCTTATTTGCTTTAAACACTGGTTTTGCAGCAACTGCAGGTAATTTGGGAAAAGCTTTCTGTTGTGGTTTTTCATCTTCACTACTGTCTTCTTCAGATGATGATTCTTGTTTCTTGACAGGTACTTTAGCTACAGGTTTAGCAGGAGTTTGGGGTTTAGCTGCATTTTTAGGAGGTGGTTTGGTTGCATCATCATCAGAATCACTGTCATCTGATGATTCCTGGGCTTTGACAGGGGCTTTTGCGGCAGGTTTGGCTGGAGTAGGCGCTTTAGGTGCTTGTTTTTTTGGTTCTTCATCACTACTGTCGCTATCAGATGATTCTGCCTTTTTTTTTTGAATTGGTTTAACTACAGTTGATTTTGTTGGAGCGGGTTTGGCTGGAGTTTTTTCATCTTCACTCTCAGAGCTGTCATCTGATGTTTCCTTTTTTGTTACTTTAGGTGCAGGCTTGTTTAGTAGTGGTTTTACTGGTTGTTTAACTGGTTTCTTTGTGGCATTGTCGTCACTGCTGTCACTGTCATCTGATGACTCCGCTTTCTTTGCAGCTACTTTTTGTGTGACATTGTTTGACTGAAATATTACTTTATTGGTTAAAAATGTAACAATAATATTAGTTTGTCATATATTATAAAAAAAAGTCAGAGGTAGTGACGAAACAATATAATAATATCATAGATTTTCAACCGATAAATATCATCATTTGATTTATAATAATGAATAAAAATAATAAAAATAACTTTAAATAAATTATACCTTTTGTGCCAGTTTGCTTTTGGGTTTTTCATCTTCAGAACTATCAGAATCAGAGGATTCCTGCTTTTTCTGTGGTGCATTGCCATTTAATTGGACAACAGGTTTTTTTGGCTTTTCATCTTCACTGGATTCATCAGAACTATATAAGAAAGAAAGATAACAGTTTTATACAAATTAGAATATGTTTTATAATTTCTGGATTACAATCATTGCACAATATTAAAACACAATGCTTTTAATGAAGAAAAGTATATAAATCAATTTTAATAATGGATCACAAAACTGATTTGATTGAATTTAATCATGAATATAAAATAACTAAAAATAAATATTTTACAGATTTTTTTAATTGTATTTGAACTAACATAATGTTATTATGAAAATCATGCAAGCGTAAATATATCCAAGTTGTTGCTACACTGATAAAAAAAAAACTATCATTTTGATAGAGCTTGCTTACCTTTCCACAGGTTTTTTAACTTCCTTTTGCTGTTTCTTGAATTGTTGAAATATATCAACAAAAGACGGTAGGTTTTTCCCCCTTGGTTTCTGAAAAGAAATAGATAATGTTCTTATACATTTATATATCTGATGTCAATTTCTATATATATAATACAAAACTAATATAATTCAATTTATTGCCACAACTAGAAATTAAAATAAATTTTAAATATTTATTTACATACATTTGAAGGTTAATATATCAATAGTAAAGAATTCGGAAGCCTTAAAGGGCTGCAAGAGAGAACTCTTTATACTCTTGACCTAAACAATATATATGAAACGGTACAAAAGAGAATCATATACTGATTTGAAAAGAATAAAAAAGTATCTAACCTCAAAAGTCAATATTTATGAAATGTGTTGAAAGATGTATAAAATTACAAAACACGTTTAAAAAAAAATCACATGCGGTGGAAGCGAGGTTACTTTAAAATTCAATTTGTATTACATACCACTTCATGAATACCAAATAATGAAAGCAAAACTAGTTTAAGAACTTATGTTATAACAATCATATCCACATTAAAATCCAAAAGTGTTATGTTGCACACGTGATGTTCTAATCTTAACTACTTATCTCCAAAACTCATATATTTTTTGGGATATAATGTTAATTTATTTTAATTCCTAATTCCCGAATTAAAAATGTAACTACATATAGAGAAGTACTTACAGACGTAAGTAAAAAAAAATGGAGGGTTAGTGTACGATGATTATTCTCATATTAACAGATGAACTCTATACGGCAGTCTGAATTAAATATATTTGGGACCTTTACAATAATTATCATATAACCGATTGTTATAACACTATAAATCAACACGTGGGATCGCCAAATATTAAGACGACACACGTGGTCATGATTAATTTTGTACTTACAGCTTTAGTTATCTTTAGAAAATTGTTGGCTAAAGATTTGTCGATACCCGTTAGGTACTGGTGAACAACTGAATTGACCTCAGCCTGTATATTTTCAGGTAAAACACTCATTTTAATAAAATAACTACAAGACACTACCGGCAGCTTACTACCGCACCGTTCAAAGAATGCCACAGATTAAAGACAAGACCAACCAAGTACCACACCAATAAAATTGTCATATACCATAGACTTCTAGTGACAGTTATTCATTAGTATGAGCCCAGACGTTCATTATAATAATTTTTGTTTTATGAGACTGATAATGATGTTATAAATTTTGCCTAAACGGTATTCGGTTGAATCTATTTGTAGGTTATCAAATATTTATAATATTTCAAAATATTTCGCTACAACAATTTTTAAACAAAATATTTTGACAGAATTAAATTAACGTGTTTATTTGATTATTGTATATTCTATTAATTTCTGAACTTATACTGTTTATTTATTTCATGTCCAATCATTTATGTTGTGGTTTTGTCCACACGGGACAATTCTTAATGTGATCCACATATTGTTGTTTCGATTCTAAGTGTACTTAATATCTGTTATTTATATGCTTTCGAAACCCTCAGCGACAAAAGAATAATATAATCCCTATGCGGAATTTATCTTTCGTAAGGAAAAAAATATATATTGGTATTGTTTTTCTTTTTTCAGTTCAGTGGTTGTAAGTTATGCTAATTTTAACACCTTAAAGTTTTCTTTTTTCAATCTCCCCTTGCTGCTTTTTTGACTGATTCCATATCAGTGTAGGTCTGTTAGCTCTGGAATGTCATTTTATCTCTGTGAGAATTAATAATATTGTAATATACTTAATTTCATACATCAATTTGATATCGCAGCCGTCTAAATCTCTGAACAGATACAATGTAAATGTGGATTGTGGTCGTCAGTTTACATTCACGACTGTAAACTTGTTATCGGTTGGACTTATTCATACTTTGCAGCTCCGTAAAGTCATGGTATTATGGTTTTTAGGTATCTTTATGTGTAACTACGTACATTCTATATTCTACGAATCATTGTTATAGAAGAGAACGGAATGTTATTAAGTTGTTTAAATAATATTGTCTATATACTAAGTATAGACTATAAATCTTTTACACTTTGCTCTAACATTATCTATATCATAAATTATCTATACCTATATTTCTATGCAGCTATTGATGTTTTTATCTTCTCAAGTCATTTTAATGTAGTGAGTGTGAAAATATTAAATGACTATATTTAATAATTATTTTAAGTTTCAATTATTAAAAAAAAATACTTTACTTTATTCAGTTCTACATAAAAACTTGATATTTTTCTTTCATGTGTTAGTTATTCGATACCTGACTAGGTGTATATTTTAAATATTCCAATTTAAAAGTTATGATGAGCCAATTTGGATTTCTTTTTCCACCTTTATGAGAATACTATGTTTCGGAAGACGTGTTGACTGATTAGCCATAATGCCGGTTCAACAAATAAATGTGAAGAATTCATCTGATATTGAAAGTTGGGAATGGGGCGGGGGATGTGGCAGAGAAACCGTCCGCGCAGGGTCCGGGAGCAGCCAGACCTCGTGCAGCAACTCCAGCGGTGATATATGTCGAATATGCCATTGTGAGAGTGAAGTACACAACCCCTTACTGGCACCCTGCTATTGTTCTGGTAGGTGTTGAAATTGGTTACATATGTATGTTTCACAATATCTATTATGTAGCTAGGTATTGCTTCAAAGTATTATAACATACACATTACTATAAATACCAATATTTTTGCAATTCATCATGCAGCTGCTTGTTGTTTACATAACAGTCATTACTGTAAAAATATCTTTTTTATTATTTTAAAATTATTTCAATAAAAAAAATACTGCTATGGTAATAGTTTACATAAATGTTATCAATTTATTAAAAAATATCTCTATTCCCCTCATTATATTTTAAAATATTACTAAGAAAGAAACCAACTTATACCATGCTATATATATTTTTTTATTTTAAAATAATTTTGGTTTAATAGTGTCACTATAACAGTGTACATTTGTTCTTCATGAGTGTGTTTATATGTATCTGATAATTCAACCAATTTAGTATTATTTCTTTTTTTTCTCTCATACTGATTTATCATTATTGTTTCAGGGAGTCTTAAATATGTCCATCAAAGCTGTCTTCAGCAATGGCTTACAGCTTCTGAGACGAGATCATGTGAACTATGCAAATTTAATTTTATCATGCATACAAAAATAAAACCATTTAGTGAGGTACAAATAGTTAATTTAGCTTTAGATATATATATTTTTATAACTAAATTACCAACCAAAAACTAATTAAAATATCTTGCCCCTAGATACAAATTGTGTAAAGATATAAAAAAATATTTAGTGATATATTTACAGTGATATTTTATTGCTATTTTACTATGCTGAAATTTATATTCTTTACAAACAAACTTAAAGTCCATCCTTGCATACAAATTGCTTTAATGATATATTTATGTATTTATAAAACATGATGGCTGCATTTTCTAAATAATACTAATATAAACATAATATACACTTACTTATGTAAGTATATTATTTATTATGCTATATGGGATATTTGTTTTTTCTTTGTTTTGTAAACTTTTGTTGTCTGATTGCAACTATCTCTTATTTCTTTTTTTTATCAACCTATATGCATGACAAAGCTTTGTCTATTATAGATAACAATTTAAACAGGTTGTTATATTTATATATTTTTATCATATCAATGTTATCTTTATAGATTTCAAAACTAGCTTTAAATGAACAAAAATGTTTCTAAATGTGAAATAAAATGCTAAATAGGTATAACAAAGCAATATTTAGATTAAAATTTTAAGAAGCTCTCAACATTTCTGGTCTATATGACCTTGTAAATTCCAATAGAAATGGTATTTAATTTTATATATGTTTTATGATAAAATTAAAAGTCTTTGCCTTTTCATTTATTGCTGGCTGTTATGAATGCTTGTATTTTTTTTTTTAATACGTTTTTATAAGTCTCGAATAATTTTGTAGTGGCGTCTGCTAGAGATGTCGGGGGTAGAACGTCGTCGGCTGTGCTGTGCAGTGCTGTTCCACTGTGTGGCCGCTCTGTGCGTCATGTGGTCGCTGTTCGTGCTCATAGAGCGCGCTGTGGAGGAGGTCAACCGAGGACTGATAGGTAATTTTCTACATGTAGACTGGAGAATGACTGCTGGAAAACCGTAGTGACGTCGTTGGTTCTGCAGCGCCGTGTCCTGTCAGTCCATCCTGTGGTGTTTTTTATGTCGCAGGTCCTTATAAAGCGGAATGACGTGAACTGAGCTAGTAGGCTTTTTACACATCTACAGAATGCCGCATTCTACATCGTGTAGTAGTTTGCGTTCATGGAGCCGTTCAGGAGTAGAACGAGTTAGTTAACTTTGTACACGTATGATATATCGCAGAACGTCTGGTAAATATTATTTATTACTCGGATATTGGTCCAGCTTTACCACGGAATAAACAATAAAAATGAGCCTATTATGGTTACATATTACAACTTCCGTGAGCCATGTTTACTATTATTATTATACATATTAAATTCCTGCCATGATCCAAACCCTCCTGTTTCAGTACATTTTCCTCATATATCTTACCATATATTTAAAAACAACAGATAAACTCAACTAAAAAGTGTTAAGAAAACTTGAATACCTTATATTGAAAACTTAAATACCTTATATTGAAATTTGTAAAATATGTAAAACTAGCTGTTGCCTGTGACTTCGCTCACGTACACTGAAAAAATAATATTTTTATGGCTTAAGGATTTTCACAGATAATTACGTCAAATTCAGTGAACCAAGCAACTAAAAACAGGATCTCCCGTTGTAATTAGTTATCGCACTACAATCTTTGTTATGTCACAGACAAAACCACGTGCAAAAGTTAGTATTTCTATAGCTTATTTGTTGTTAATTTGGTATATAAGCTACAATATTGCTAAGTTTCATCAAAATTCGTTTGATAGTTTTGGCGTGATTGAGTAACAAACATCACAGACAAAACCACGTGCAAACGTTAGTATTTCTATAGCCTATGTGTTATTCTTGGTCTTCAGTTACCTACATACCTAATTTCATCGTAATCGGTTCAGTAATATTTGCGTGAAAGAGTAACAAACATCCATGCATACTCATAAACTTCGCATTTATAATATTAGTAGGATTGTTTCTAGAATAAGAACCTAAAATGGGTTAAATCGAGTCGGGAAAATTCCCTTAAATTAACTTGAGTATATCCGACTAAATATATTAAATATAATATTCCTAAATTAACTTGAATATATCTAGTTAAAAATATTAAATATAATTTACCTAAACATTTCAAACAGATATTATGAATATTATACAATTTAACACAACGTGTATACAATCCAATAAAAAATTGTTAGTACATAATAAATGTTCATTATCACCGTATTATAGAGGTTAGTTTGTGATGTATACTTATTTTTAGAACAACGTTATTGTTTTATGTCTATGTAACTGTAAACATTTGTCAATTTTAACATGTTTTCCTTATGGATTTCATTTAAAATAGAGTTGTTTTTTTAATATGTAATCTATTTTTAAATATAGGATATAATTATTGGATATTATAAAAAGAGATATATGTACCATGTTTTTTTTTTTAAGTGTATGTTTTTTTTTGGATTGAGGGATGTTTTTTTTTGGTTTTTTTAAGCAAGATCTTTTTTGTACTAGTGAGAATATTTGTTTAAGACTATACAACATACTGGACGTAAGCAAACATTTATCTAATTTGATTTCGAACTTTAAAGTCTTTGACATCCGGAGTCGGAATCTTGGCTTACGGTTTCTTAAACGAATAAAATCACGTCTTAAGTCTTTAAACAATAACAAGTATTACAAAATAATGATAAATAGTAGGTAGCAGACCATTATGAACTCTGTATCTACGCAAGAAGCACAAGATGATTAGTGCTGACTTGCTATATAGACGATTAGATAAAAGTATAGTTACTCAAAGGCGATCACCCCGGAGTCACGTAAGCGGTATGAGATGTAACGTCGCTTAAGCAACAAAATACTTTCATAACGGCTTGCGCAAGTAGGCCACATAGGGTTGCCACATAGAAAATTTTGTTGCTTGTACGTCTCGCAAATCTTATAGAAACTTTCGTTTCGTTTTAAGCACAATTAAACCAGGTCTGCCGTCTCGATAACAAGAAATTATGTAATGATTATATCAAGGTCGCCAATGGCGTCACAGTCTACCGGTCGTGTTTATGAAACAAAATACACGTAACCTTGTTTACTCTGTTATTTCGTGTTCCCATTTAAATGTATTTTGCATTATGTGCGCTTGGTAATCATAAATTCAAAACGTGTGAAATCAAAGAACTAGAAAAATGTATGTTCATAAATATTTAAAAATATCAAGACATATATGAAAATAAATCTTCCAGCTTGGCCTTTCTGGACGAAGCTGGTGGTAGTGGCGGTGGGGTTCACGGGCGGAGCCGTCTTCATGTACATACAGTGCAGGCAGTACTTGCATCTGTGCAACCGATGGAGAGCACATAACAGGTATTTGAAGATAGATTTAGTATTGCTGATATATTATATGATTTTTTACAGGATATTGTTTTTTGCTGATAGTACTCAATAAGCACTTTGATAACAAAACAATACGTGACTGAGTCATTCTTTGATTACGGAGGCAACGACCTAGGATTTCCGTAAAAACGAAAACCGTTCAGATTATTTTTGTTTAAATTATATTTATCTGAAATCTCTTATGTTAATACGTTTTATGAACAAAACAATTAACAAAAGCTATAACACTTGTAGATATTTTATTAAAACAAGCAATGTTATACACAAATGAAAAATAATAGGTATATTGGGAACAATATGTTCACGGGATATTTTTCAGTTCAGTGAAACGTAAAAATAATGAGGAGCGTCTGTTCTTGAATTATTTAAAAGTTAAACTCTAGATTTCTAAGTTATAAATATGTATTTTTGTTTACGAAATCTTTACTTATTGTCGTTATTTGTAAAGTTTAATAATGATGAGAAAGTTTTTTAGAGTTCATTACATATTTTCGGTCATTATTTTCAAATTCCTCAAGGCTTCTCATTAATGTATTTCATTACAATTGTCTTTTTGGGTGGCAATGAATGTATACAAATTTCTTATAAAATATTTTACACTATTTTTTTGGGATTATTCCAGAAGTTATGCGTTTTGCTATCTGAATAGCAAGGGATCCAGGACAGATACCAGTATAACACCCCATTCAAATATTAAACATTATAGATGTTTATTACTTTTAATGTCTACATAGTTTGTAAACATAGATTTAATTATGTCATTTTTATAATATACATAATAAAACATAAAACAATTAAGCAAAAATATTCATATTTATGATAATGCTAACAGAGGATCATTAAAAATCAAGAAGGGCCGGTTACAAGAATATTAAATATCTGAGGTTACATCTGATAATATATACAAAGATATAATAATATATTGTTTGTATTTTTTATACTATTCCAGACTTATTTATTTATTTCAATTAAAAATTACGGAGAAATAAATAAAGTCCCTTGGTATGTATTCGGTTTGTTAAAATATAAATACAGGTATAGTTTTTGCAATCCCAAGAATACTGCTTTTTGGAAAAATAATATTTATTTATTCAGGAAGTAATTTAATTTATGATAATTATAATTATTTATAATATAAATGACAACCTGTACATCATTTGACTCGTATAAATAAAATACTAACTGGTTGATACAAAATCTTAATATTATTTCGTAAATTGTTTATTTTATAGTTGTAGTTAAACTTCGTTTTTTTTTCTGGTTAATTTTCCATTTGAGCGATTTTTATCCACTATTGATATTTACAAATTCTATGATTAACATTTATCATAATCTAAATATATTTCGCAACAGAAAAAAACAAGGACAAGCCGTCCAAATATTTTTTTGCCGATTTTTTAGAAGTCTGTTGCAAAATCCATTTCCGTGATGGTGGGCTTTTAAAAGGTTAAACATTCTGTATTATTATGGTTGTAGATTTTGTTGGTTTGTTAGCTTTACTAGAATTTTCAACGCTCGGTTTAGTATGTATATGAATGACAGAGACACTTATATATTAGTTCCAGTGGGCAATATCGGTATGGAAGGTATGATAATTTACCATCATTTATGTAATTTTATATAATTTCAACAGGATACTTCTTATACAAAATGCACCAGAAAAAATACCAATAAGTCGCTCGCCCCCCCTCCGTCACAAGCGTCGCGAGCAGCGCTGCACGCTGGGACAGGTCGTCGCCAACATCGAGCCTCTCCCTCCGCCCGTGGCCTACCACGAGGAGGACGAGAGCGGGGGCTTCGAGACCTACCGGGGGAACCCGCACAGGAGACTGTCCGCCTTGACGGAGGACCGCAGACCGGAACAGGACACGCCGGACACTAGAAGATACTCCGATACGAGGCTCTCTCAACCCGTCAGTGTTGCCATCGAGGACTCCGCTCAGCCTCCGGTTGAGGTTCATCGATATTTTTACTATTACAACTAGAGTAACTTTTAGCCCTGGCATAGTACCGAATCACATAAGCTGTTATATTTACCTCTCCTAGGAAATTATTAATTGCAAACCTATTTAAGTCGTAACATCACCCCTACAGACAATGTTTTCCATTAGGGACGTGGGCCATACGTTGTGAAAAGATCAGGACAATATAGCTATATTTTGTTCTTGCAGGGTGGCGTGTATCACATCAGCGTGGACCCTCTCGAGGCAGACATCCGCTCTCTGCTGGCCCTGGAGGCGCGCCGTGAGGCTCGCGCGGCTCGCTCGCTGCCCAACCTGCGGGCCTCGCGTGAATCCCTGCTGCCGGGCCCCCTCGGCCCCCCCACTGCTCCCCCAGGGGGAACTTCCTGAGGCCGGGGCCTCACGCTCTACCCCGACCCTACGGTCTACTAACGACCCGCCCTCGCGCAACACGAGATGTCCACCAAGTTATAGTGCGTGACCGTGCGCGAGTGACTCAGTGCATTTAGTGATTGTATAGTGAATTGTGCTGTGATTTATTGGATTGACCTCTTGCCGCTTTTATACTGGAGCTTTTAAAGAGTTCGAAATTTAGCCATATCCTAGTGTATTACCCGATTTAAGTTTGAATGTGAGACGTGGACGTGATTTTGTGAAGGAAACGGATGCATATGTAGAAATGGATATAAATTATTGATTTGTTCTCACATAACAATTCATTAGTTGGTTATAATTTTTGTGTATACAATGCCTATGACTATATACTAGTAATAATATGAAATATTCGCAAATAGTTATATATCTGTAAAGAAATAAATATTCAATTAATATGACCTGAATGATCTTTCTTCGTGACAGTTACAAGAATAATAACATATTCTAAGATTATTTGAAACAATTATAGCTATGATTTTACTTTTATGTGGTGCATTTAAAATTTTATGAAATGAAAGATTTCATTTGAAAGCAAAAAATATGAATTTTTTTTCAGTAATGTCTGTGTGTATGAATGGGGCAAGCTGCCTACTCACACATCCTTAGTATAACAATTTTCATAATGGGCCTTAATTATGATCATTACATTACCTTTTTATATTGTAACTTTTTTATAATTGCTTTTACTTTCTTTTCACATTTCTCAAAAATAAAG
This sequence comes from Napeogenes inachia, assembly GCA_959347355.1. Taxonomy (NCBI): domain Eukaryota; kingdom Metazoa; phylum Arthropoda; class Insecta; order Lepidoptera; family Nymphalidae; genus Napeogenes; species Napeogenes inachia. Next base: position 14,611,985 of record OY365792.1, read on the forward strand.
GCATTTAAAATATCAGTTTTAACAAAAACAAATGATATTAAAGTTGATAAAGTACTAATAAAAACTTAAACCACCACTGTCTGTTTGTTTAGTAAATTTAACAAACTTGTTTTTATAAGTGTAATATTCAAAGTGCAATCGTTTTTGCATTCTAACACACACCAAGTTTGCTTTTTTTGGTCTCAACAGATCTGATCGTACTTTTCTGTAAAAAATAACTAAGTTAAACTAATATCTTTCTTTTACTCTTTTTATTAGTCAAATAAAAGATTAATAAACTAACATTTAGAAAGTAATTATTATGATCTCCTAAAATATTAAAAAAGTTCAAAATTTTATTTTTAATCTGAATATTTGAAAGTGATTAATCTTTTTAATGTTTCTTTATAATTTTCAATCAGACATACAAATTAATAATTATTATGAATAAAACAATAATGATGTAATGAACAATAGAATTTGTAAATAGTACTTAGCATTGTTGTAAATATCAATTATAATTCCATAATATACATTACATACCGCTGTAGAAACCAATATTTATTGCTGATACAATTGACGAGCTCTGCATACCAGAAATAATAATTATTAATTCAGTAGAATCAAAAAAACGATATATTTTTGTGGATACAGTTCTAGGAATGTATGCTAGTGTCAATATAACGGAGTTTTAGATTAAATATGTTCCTTTGTGAGATCCGTCCTAGTAAGTCAAAATTACTATACAACCATAGGAGTTCGTCAAATTACCATCTTAATATCAATTATATATAATATCAACAATAGGCAATGCATTTACGTTACTATAGGACTATCCAAAGTACAAACTAAATTTTGTCACAAATAAGTTAGTTGCGTCTGTAATAATTATTTATGAATAAATATTCATATTTGCAATTTGTTCCGCCTTCATACTTCATGCTATTCTTGATAATGGTTCAATATAACACAAGGAAACTGTATTTGTTGTGGTAATACTAAGATATATGTTCTATATGTAAACTTCCTCACTTTTAATAGAATTGTGAATCTCTTGTTTCATTTAATAGTCATTTCTCTCTATTTACAATATATTTAATTTAATTTACATAAAACAAGTTTCACTTTAATACATATTATTATTAGAGTTCAATGTGTCGTTCTTTTGCTCTATGGAAAGGTCCTTGTGGATATAGACTACTATACCTGTTTCATATTATCTATTGACAGTATCTTTTTTTAATAAGTTTGATCACAAATATATATTTATTTTATCAATATATGTATTTAATCTTAAATTTCTTATTCAGAGCAAAGTGTTTATGTTTCCATGTGCTGAATTTTGTGACACTAAAATAAACTTTATTATCTCTATGTGATTTTATAATAAAAAAATATTTATAACAAACATTTCAAACCTAGACATTTTGTAAAAAAAAACTATGCTATAAATTACACCATATGTATGTATAACTATCTATTTTTCATACAATGCTTTTGATATCATCATCATTCACAATTCCCTACAATTGTATGTAAATAGAACTGTTTTTTTTAATATCAATTATCATATTTGTGTGTATGTAAGTTCTATTTCAGTCTAAGGCTAAATCATTTCTTGTATCATAAATAGGATTGAATTTCTGAATGATTGAATTACTATTAAATATATATCTTTCGCCAAAATAAATTTATTAGTCATCCTAGTTACTGTTAATCATTATTACATTAAACACTAATTAATTATTTTCTATTTTTAAAGCAGTATATTCTTGTAATACTGAGTAACAGTAGAACTAGATGTTTTTAACAATAACATAGTATAGTTCAGTAGATCATGACAATAATTTTGTTTAATGGTGTTGTGACTTAATGTTCTGTTCTTATCGCATTACTATAACATCACTACTAGCCGTCATGTATATTGTATTTAATGGAATAGTCATTATAGATAGTCTTTTTAATAAATCGCCGCTATTGTATCTATAGTTAGATAAATAATTTTAATACATTCCATATTTGGTGCTAAACAATCAGAGGCTTTTTTTTTCAATTTCGAAGCGCCGTTATTTTTTTTTTAGTTTTTATTATAAAGTTGACGTGGTTTGGTCATGTGTAAGTGGTTTGACGGTGAGTTTTTCATTTATTCTGCTAGTCGATTTCTTGACTAATTAATTCCTAAATGTTATTGTATGTACAAAAGAAAATATGCTTTTTTTGTTTAATTTGATTTTAAGTTTAATCATGTAAATAAATTAATAAGGCCATATTTGACCTTCACAATTCTAAATAGATTTAATATTATATGATTTATGTTATATCACATACCTACCCTATTTAAAACTAAGACTTCGCTCATACTGTCGTTAGAAATTTAAATCTCTTGAATAGGTGTGTATACTGCCAATATTAACTAATGTCAAAATATGTATCGTCCACACCTTAAAAAGAAGATGCAGAAAAATCAACAAAAATGATTTAAAATATGCATGATGGAACAGTGTGCGCTAGGCCTTAGTTTATAGATGTTCTATTAATTGCTGATCACATCCTTCTGTGTATGTATAAACTTCAAGGCCATCTGTTTTTATTCAATGTTCAAATAATGTAGTTAGTGCCTTATTTAACAATGTTTTGTATATATGTTTTGACTACATATTTGTTATTATCAATCCCACGTTCTCAACAGACGAACGTTAAGTTTATATTTTTGTGATATATTTATTTCTTAACTTCTTTTTTTTGCTCAAAATTATTTTTTCCGTTCGTCCTGTACTTATCATTCATGAAATTTGTAAGACTGTATTTTTTTGTTATGTAAAATTGTTAACTCCAGGTTATAAATATAGTTATTTTGAGACTTATGATTGTTTATTTTCGTGGCACGTTGGAATAAAAGATATATTTAGATAAAAATAAATAATTTATTAAAAACCGAACGAATCTCATTCTCGTAGCGACCTGAGCTCAGGCCGAAGTGACTAGACTGTACACTCAACATCTTATAATCATTGTATACATAATATTTCTGTACAAACAGATAATCAACACTTAGTATTAAAAGTTACTTCGCTACTTAATGTAAACATAAATTATATTGCTAATACTCGAGCATTAGAAAATCCACCGAAAAATAACATAACACACATTAAGGAGCATTTATTAGCGTCCTAAATTAATTTTGTTAGCCTTATTTCTAACCCCGCATTTAATGGACCGTGGGAAGTGATGAGAACGTCATTGGAGTGCGGTAGACGTTTTATTAAATACACTAGTATTGATAAAACCCTGTTTCCTTCACTTGATGACGGTATTGACGGTTCTGGAGGAATTTAGAACTCGGTGTCTCCGAGCACGTTGTACATGAGACGCTTAAATGAGTTTGACTGCTGGATATGCTCTTCGTGTAAGGAATTCACCTGGAACAATTCGTTACATTTTAAGATATGAGAAGTTAAATAAAGGTTTTCTTAAAATTATTAAATTTAAACCTATGATTTCCGAGAGGGTGTTATTAAAAAGCTTAATTGTGTATCGTTCGATCCAAGTTTATCCAAAAATCGAACATAATTTAAGTTGAACGAGCTAATTTAAACTTACGAAGGTCGTTTGTTTGACGCTGGGTTGAGCCTCTGGCTGTTTCGTAGGTTTCGGTGGCACCGGCTTCTGCTGTTTAAACAATGTATAGCTCGTATCAAATATTACATTAAATAATTAATAAACATTTGTCATTTTTTTTTTTATTTATAAGAAGCAGACGTGCCTTAGCTGCCGGCGCCGTGAAGACCTGCGTGGCAGGCGTGGGCACCTCCTGCACGTCGTCGCCGAGGTTCTGGTCCTGCAGCGCGCGGTAGGTCTCCGACTTGGCCGGGTCGTACAGCACGGTCGGCTTGTGGCTGCGGTGTCGTAGGGCGGGGCGGATGGCGGAAGTTAGTGTTTAGTCGGTTAGCGGGCGCAACACAATCAGACAGAAACGATTAGAGTCTCCGCGGGGCGGTTAGTTCCGTACGCATTTAGTGTTTGGTTTTAAGGAAGGACAGGTCGATAAAAATACTAACATTAATCGTGTAGAATAGGTTCTATATCTTAATATTAAATTATTATTATACACTTAATTAGCTAAATAGTTTACGCAGCACACGATGTAATCGTGAATGGCGCGAAGTGCTCTAACACTTGGTCGTTTTAGTTGTTGGCAACCTGCCGACGTGATCGCCATATATTACTATAGTTCGGCTTGAAAGAAGTTCGAAAGAATCGAAAGACAGCAAAGTAAAAATAAAAAAGCATTAATGCGTCATGTGAGATGGGAGTCGACAGTTGTTTTGGCGGCGTATCTAGTAAAACACTTGCCTCTTGACAACGTTCGGCCGTCCGTAATACCCGTTAGAGCTAAGCAAGCAAAGAAATACTTCATTATATAACATGTTTCTAGTTTATAATAACAACCCAGAAAGTTCTTTGGAACTTGTTTTTTTATATCTTCCGGTCAGAGTTGTTTGCGTTTGTTGGGTCAGGAAGTATAGTGTTGTAACTTGTATTGTAGACATGTTTATTTTAGGATACAGTGGTCATAAACAAACGAATATTAGAATAATCTAATATTCAATGTGTTGAATGCTCTTCTCCTAATCTACCTTTAATATATACCTAAATTTTGTTGAATATGGAGCCCATATACTATTAGTCTAAATATTATATCGCGAAGTACAATTTTAGTACACAAAATGAATACGTAATATGAAAGAACATTTTGTAGGTACCTATGTAGGTATAGCAAAATCTTAGGTATTTTCGTTTGGCAAACAGCCATGATCTTGAAATTTACTTCTAAGACTAGCGTTACTCGTATGACCTTCAATGCTTACTTTTAATTTTATTGAATTATCTAATCCATAGAATATATTTTTAATTTATCTGTAGATACTTACGGCAATGGCGACGTCTGCTGTCTGATCGAATTGGCAATGTTTTGTTCCGAATACAGATTGATAGGCGAATTGAACTGCTTATGAAGAACCTGCGAAAACATATGTCACTATTATTTCTTTAAATTATAATTTAACAACCCGATAACCGATGATAATAAGAAAAACAAAATTGTGTCACTCTTTTTTAACCATGAACGTCATAAAAGTTTGGTTTCGATCTTTCATTCATTTCAATTATACGTTAGTAGTTGAATAATTCATTTATCTTCGGTATTTGGTAGATACATATATTATAGCTCCTAGAAAGTATATATATTTTATTTCATTAGTTAATAATGCCTAGGAATTGTAGGAGAATATGAAGAAGACAAGATGACTGAAAAACACATGTTTTATGTTTATTAGATCCACTGAAATATTTATAATGAAAAACTGAAATTTTAGATTTTTCCCAAAAAAAAAATAATAATTTTAGTATTTGATATATTTCAGTGTACTAAAAGTTGTAAAGATGAAAAAAACGAGTGGCTTCGTTAAAGAAGTTTCGACATCCATGCGTAAGCACTATTTTTCTGCGTTTTCACACATTTTAATAAACCACCTTATTAGATTCTTCACCGACCACTCGCTGCAACACGGTATCTGCCACCTGAGTTTTTTAAAAAATCTACATGTTATAAAGAGCAATTTAGTATTTTACCTACCAAAGGGAAAGTAGTCTACCTGACTACTTTTTTTTTTAATAGATTTTAATTTGCTACAGCTACTTTATCTATAGCCAAATGGAAAGTAGACTGCTATTTTTAATAGATTTTAATATGCGGTAGCTACTTTATCTGATAGCCGCTGTCAATTATAATAGTACACACTAATCTAATTGATGTGTTTGTGATGTTAATAAAATTTAATTTTTACTTGTTTTTACCGTAGCTTCAGCATTATTTACCAATATTTGTTTAAGTCCATTACTATAAGAAATATTGAAGCATAGTAAGAAGTATTTGTACAGAATAGTGCATTGTGAATAGAATAGTGTGTGTGTGTGCGTAAAAGGTTTTAAAGAAAAAATGGCTTATGACAAGCAGGTATACATTGTAAGAAAGTTAATAATCGACAATTATTATTTAATAAAGTCGTTATACCTAATATATTTATAATTTAAATAAATACTATTGATTCAAAAGGATAACCGTGTCACTTTATTTAAGACTGAACTCGATAAATTAATTAAATTCGATAAAAAAAGGTAAAAAATAAGTAGTAACCCTTCTATTGTTTTTAAACATTGTAGTGTGTTGGATTCTTAGTCTATATGGCCCATGTTTTTTTTTTATACCACCTAGGCTAATGCTTGACTACTTTTCACCTGATGTTACTAACCTTTTGCTTCATTAGCGTGTCGCGAAGATCGTGGTGTGGGGGAGCCCTCATGGCTGGGTTCGGGTGGTGTCGTAGGTAGCTCTCCGTGGGTCCGGGCTCGCGACGGACCTTCGCACCCGGCAGAACTAGCGGAGTTGTGCGGTACGGCTGCAGGAGGAGTTAGAACTATTTATTATGTCTTCATTTGAGGAGTAGCAGTTAGGATGTTAAATAAAATGTCCTTACTCGATTATTAACTAGTGCATTTTTATAATTGTTTCAAGTGCATGTATTAAGAGCTTCTTGGGTCAAATATAATGTTTGTTTTCAAAATTATAAAATGATTTTATTATCTATCTGTAAAGCTTTAAATCTAATTTCGTAGCGAGGTTATTAAATGTAGGTTATTATTTTTGACACATTTTATTTATATTTCAGTGATTCGTGGATCACATGTAGGTCTTGGCCGCTCGTAAAAACATCTGAGACACATTACTATTGACTAAAGTTATGTGTCCTTTGCATTGCAAAGAACGTTAATTTGTTTATGAGGATCATAACGGCCAAATATTTCAAGGTTCATTCTTTCGGTTATCGAAAATGCTAGTATTCAAGAGCGAGAATACTGAATTTTGCCAATGGCCAATGGGCAAACAACGTAGTTTCAAAGTTTATTTCTGTCCATTAGATGTTTACAATGGCGTTTTAGCTACTGACGTAATGCCTAACATTAATTTATTTGTTAAAAAAAAGAAAAATTTCCTTTTTTTAACGCTCATTACGTTAAATATTATGTTATCATTATTATAAACTGCAAATTTACTCCTTCTTATGTACAGATTTAAATTGAAGTTATTTGCAATCTAGCTGATTATCGAATTCCCTCAATAAATCTAATACTTACTGAGACTGTAAGACTGTAAACTTTTGGCTAACGATTAAATTCCAGTTTATTTACATGTTGCGACATTGAGATTAAAATAGAATACAGCTGGCGTTTTCGTATCAAATTAATATTAATAATGAACAGTGAGAGTATGTTATAAATAGAAATTGGTTTAAATTATCAAGGTTTAATAGCTCATTTGAAGTAGTGACTAAAGTATCAACCACAATATGAATTACCGAACGAATACAGTCAGGTTTTCGAACTTACATAAAAAACTTCGTGTCTAATATTTTTTTTAATTACATAATCTTCAAAAAAATTTATTAACTGTTTGCGTATAGTAACTGATCAAATATTATTACTTGTTGATGCCTACTTGTAAGGCAGTTTGTCTGAATATTTTGAGGAGTAAATAAACGATATTTGGATATTACATATACCTATGTATAACATATTTTCTTTTTTTTTTTACTTTTTCAAAAAGGTTTCGCGCTATGAAAAGTATTCTTCATAGCCATTCAAATATATCGAGTAAAATTCATATATTTTGCTGTCTATTAATTTGTTCCAATAAATTAATGAAAGTAACAGTTTACATGTTATTTTTGGCTACTGATCATATGGTAATAAATCATTTCAGTAGTTAGGTATTTGTATTAAAATTAATTGTTATTGAATAGAAACTAATTCTTAAGTTTATAACGGAAATCTAGATTACATCATGAAAGTAAGATATTCAGAAATTAGTTAGAGTTTGATTATAATTCGTGAGTGTTAATATCAAGTTGTTGCGTCAATTTGACCACCAAATTGTATTCCAAAATATAAAATTGGTTAGAGTATAGCATAGCACAGCACACAGTTAAGGTTTTTGGATCACTGGCTATACTAAGTGTAGGTCTGTCGACGAACCCAGTTCGAAACCACTTCTTCTTCTGGATGCATGGAATCCTGGTATCCATTGGGGAAGAAATTGGGGTTGACCGCCATTGTAGCACTTGTTAGCGCGAACGTGTCGTAGAACGAGCGACCGCGGACTGACTCCAGTCGCTCCCTACCAGTAAACGGCAAATCATTGCAGTCTATTTCGGAAATATGACGGGAAAATAGGCGTCAGTGTGGGCGAGAACCTACGCCTAGAGCCTTGCAAAATAATCATTATTTATGTCAGGCTGATTCTAATAAAGTTCTCAATAACGACGAATAATTAGTTAATTTTAGATATCAATATTTGCTTGAATTAATGTATTGAAGTTTAAACTATCACCTGACCATTAATCAGAATATTCTAGAACTTGGTTTTGCGAAATGGTATTTGATATATGTATATTCAGATGCTCTAAATGTTATTGAGAAGCGGCTTATATTACTAGTTACATGGTGGCAGATTTAATACCTTGTAACTAATTAATATCAACAAAATAAAGAGAATTCTGGCAACGTGCCAGACTATAAACGACTAAGTTAGTTTAAAAGTATTTTAGTTAACCTATTTCGTTGAGAAGACGGTTAATATAATAAAGAGTGTTAAAAGTTATATAGACCTTTCTTTATTATAAAGATTATGAAAATACATTTTTAGAACGGCTGCTACTTGAAAAATGACGTCGACAAATTCTATTATTTGACCAAGATCACAGATCAGCGGAGTGATTTGACTTCAGCATTCAGACAAGAATTTAGAGGTCAATGACATATATATAAGCTTGGCCAAGAAATATTATAGTCAAGGACTTTCTTTTCTTGATAGATCTTCTGTTCTCTATTAGATAATACATGATTCAGACATGTTTTATCCAATATGTCTAAGAATTGAATTGCAAATTACGATATTATCAGTATTTTTCTAATTTCATAATTGTATAATATAGTAAAACAATATATGTAGTAATACAATATACATAATACTTTTTAATTTGATTGGTCCCCTGTGCTCAAATTTTAATCTTTTTCAAAGATGTTAAAAGTACTACAACTGAAAACTTATCTCTTCGAGTCGCACTGTCTATCAATAGACAGACTGTAAATAATCCTGGTATAAATTATCTACCAAAGTTAGGAAAGATCTTAAAAGATACTGTCAAATGTTTAGTGAAAAAAATCTTCTTTTCTCTCCAATTCTCTTAATATGTTCAATTGACTTTTTATCGATTTATCTTTTTTTCTCTCATCTGCTTCTCTTTCATGTCATTTTATGCAGAAATTCATTCAAAAACGTTTTCTTCTTGTAGCCTTTAGAAATATGAATATACATTAAAATTAAAGGCTACATCATATCCTTGTAGGAGTTGGTGCTACAAACCTGCTACTGCGTGGAGGCGCTGTAGACCTATTGCAGTAGGCCTACAACTGATTGAGACTTGACAGTATAAACTTTTAATATTATGTACAACTTAGCTCTTTTTAGTGCAATGTGTTAGGGTCTTTATTTTTATTTTATTATGTAAATGATTTACTTTATTATAATATAATTATAATTATTAATAAAATGTATCGCAAATAGAGAAGTAATAACCAGAGAATAGAATACTATAAGAACGGGGCTAATGGATTAGAAATTTTTATCTTAGATGGAATTTTGCAACCCATCTTCAGTACAATTTCTATCTAAGACTTCGTTTCATGGGTTAATAAGGTGTAGATGTGTGTTTGTTAATGATGTTTTTGGAGTATTGAAACCCGTTAAAGCACCAAATAAAGACACACGTATGCTAGACTATTGAAAACATTTACCTGGGTTCCTATAGACTCGTCGACGACACCGTCCTCGGTTCGTGCGTTGGGGGCCAGCAGGAGGGTTCTATACTCGCCCTCTACTTGCTGTTGGAAGGGCTGCGGGGTGCTCCGCGGAAGAGACTCCGGCCCGCGCCACGCACTCGTGGGGAGGGGGCTCGGCGTTCTACACAAAATTACATTAGTCGGTTACTTTGTGATAAGATGTAATGAATGACTCATTGAATGTGGAAAAATGTTAGATATATGCGATTAAAATCACTTAAAATTTGAGAATATAAAAATAGTATACTTGTGCAATTTTAATTCAGATTCATAAGTGATCATACCTGAATGGAGGGGGTACAGCATTGTGGATCGGAGAGCGCGGCGCCAGCGCAGCAGAACGGTGGAAGTCACGGTCTATCTCCCTATACAATTAATTAATTACATAAACATTAAACATTAAAGATGATTGGACGCTCGGGATAATTGTTAAGCATTATAAATAGTAGGCCCAAATTTAAATTAGTGACAATTCATTATCACGTGTTCTACATAATGTAATGCAAAGTACCTAGATATCTTCTCTATGGAATCCATTTTAGAAAGTACACATCTTCTCTATGGAATTCATTTTAGTAAGTGCTACGTATGCCCAATTGACATAAAAATATTGACTTCGATAGTAATAAAGGTGTAATTATAAATGGATGCACAATTCAATTCGTATAATTTTGAAATTACAAATTCTTCTATTATTTTACATATATTAAAAAAGTACTATAAACTAATCGAATGACACTTGTTACTGCTAATTACATACAACATAACATATTTTTACAATCCATAATTAAACATGTAATAATTATTGATAATAAATTAAGGAATAACAATAACATCATAAGTTATATATAAAGGAAAAGTGAAGGCATTTATAGCAAGCATGTTATTAAATAAAGAGAATATATAAAATATAAATACGAGTTACAAGTAGTACAATACGACACCTAGATAATGATCTTACTCGTAGTCACGGTAATAGTTGGGGGTGGAGACTCTTGAGTAGCTACCAGTTGAGCGTGGAAAAGTATAAAGATGCGAGCTGGGACTCGTCCTACACCCAAACTTGTATTAGGTACTTACTTACTTACTTATCATTGTAATGTATTACTTACTTACTTATCATTGTTATGTAGCTTCAACTTTATTAACAACATTTTATAGCAAAACAATATGTCATTTGTTCTACATATCAACAATCGTTGTGTTCTAAATATCATTTAGAATTTTAATTTATTACGATTGGTAATTTGTGATAAGTGATACTGATTAATATCAAAGCATTAATTCGCATTAGGTCTTTCTTGTACATGATCTGGTTTAATTTAATTGATAAGTACAAATATATCAGTGTCAAATGTAGAACATAGTGAATGGAAAATAGTCCAAGGATTGCGATTACTGTTTTGATACTAAAATAAAATAGATCGAGGTAGTTACAAAATAAAACAGTTGGATACTAATCGTATAGTTTGGTATGAAATGTTGATGCAAACAATGACACAAAAAAAACGTATTAAAGTTGTGGGGGGTAATAAAAATACCTATAAAATACAAATCATTGTATTTACCTTTGCACTGCTAGTTTAATTTGTTTCGGAGCATTTCTGAAGAGATTCTGTGCGTCTTCGTGTCGCAGGTCTCTTGCATCGTAATCCCCAACTTTCGCGATGATGTCTCCTCTCAGCAGCTCCTTGCCAGCAGGAGTACCAGGTGTTACCTGTAACATATGAAATAACTTAAATTCCGATATAACAACTGTACGAATTAATTTGTAGTTATATTTTTTCTTGCTTGTTTAATATCTTAATCTTTTGAAACAAAAATAACTGCATTCAAATGTGCAATAAATAAGACTTAAGTATGATCTTGTTTTCACGAATTATTATTTAATGTAGGACTTTTGAAAGTTATTTTAAAATTGCGCTGACCTAAAATCGTATGATCTCAAGTAATCATGAAATGTAAATTTCAAAACATTTGCTTCGGCAGAATGACACGTATGTGTTAATTATTATGGAAGCACCTGGTCTCACCGTAAAAAAAAATATCCCTGACATTCTACATCAGTACATTCATCTATATGAGAAGGTATATATATATACCTACATAGCTATTATGCACATGTATATGACATAAGACGAAGCTTCTTAGCAATCCATGGATTCACCGTGCGGGTGCCGGGCCCATCGCGTTGCAAGGAGAGGAGTGCAAGCAGTGCCTGGGACTTGCGACCCAGGAGTAGGTTTAAGGGGCCCCTTTATTATGCGCAAAAACGCTCACCTTCACCCTCCACACTCCTCTCCCTACCTAACCAAATTTGGAAAGAACCTACTAATGCCGCCTTTGAAGTACGTTCTAGAAATGAACCGATGCTTGTTCTAGAAAGGCCAAGATCTTTAAGTAGGCTATAGAGAGATTTTGCTGTTATACCTCTCGCTCCCACTTCTACCGCGTACAAACTAACTATAAATTTATTCCTGATTAGTTCGTTGGTTAGTTCGTAATACTTATTGAGCTTTAATGTGTGATCCCTTGGGATGTTTGTTTCCCAAGGAACAGTAAGCTCCACAAGTATCACGCGCCTCAGATGTTTCGAATACAGGAATAAGTCCGGTCTGGATGACGAAACACCAACATCCCCAGGGATTTTGTAATGCTTTTCATACGTGTCCATCATGAGAATCCAATCAGGAGCCGCGCCTAATATTGAATAAGGCTTCGCTTTTGATTTTTTGGAGGAGCCTTCTTTTACGAATTCTATAGATCGTTCGGTGGTTGTTATACCCTTCCGCGCTCTTGCTACTGAAAGACTAACCGCTTCCCGTATAATTTCTAATACCTTGTCGTGGCGACGCGAGTATTGACCTTTATCTAGAAGTACCCTACACCCTACTAATAGGTGTTTCGCGGTTCCTATTGCCTCCCCACAGGTGTTGCAAGACTTTTCGGTGGCTTTGCCCCATCTTACTAAATTACTTTGATCTGGGAGAGTCATTTGGAATGCATTAAGATAGAATTTTAATAATGCTGGGGACCAATCATAAATTAAGGTGCGCCACTTCAAAGCTAGTGGAATACAAAAATCTCCTATGGTCACCCATTCGTTTTGAATTTCTAGGCTCATCGCGTGGAGTCGGTAATTATCGTTTTCGTCTTGTCGAATAAAAGATTTTGTTATGTCTATGTCTTGAACTTTCCTACTTGATCCTAGCCCTACTTTATTTGTTTGAGCACCTATCATAAACTTTTTATGGAATTGAAGTCGTGACTCGAGCTCTGAGGCAATTTTGTCTTTTGGGAGAGAAGTTACAGTATCATCTTTAGATTTTCCGATGATATGTCTTTTGGTAACTCTTAGATGTTTGTAGAGCTCCGATGGTTTCTTTAATTTTAATCCAAAGTTGTTACGGTCTCTAAATAAGGTTGAAGAGTCCGCTGAGTGCGCTAACCCTAGCCATAACTTCAATGTCTTTATGACGCTTGCATCTAACTTTGATAAAAGGGTTTTATTTATATCATACACGAGGAAAGGCCAATTTAGACGTGATGTTAAATAATTATCGTAAATCCAAGCTTTTTTGACGTTACTTATTGGTTGGTTGTCTACCTTTTTGAGATCGTTTAAAAAGCTATCGACTATTACATCCAACGATGGAGTACGGCCTTGGTAATCGATTTTTTTACCTAAAAATTTAAACGGAGCTGCTTCCGTAACCGTACTAACGCACTGACCGCCTATTATAAGACCCGGATCGTAAGAGGTATATTTGGTATTCCGTCTACCCAGACACAGACTAAAACATTTACTTGGTTTTGTCCTCAATCCGCCCGTCCACGTACAGAAATCCTCAACTACATTTAAAAGTACCTGACATTGTTTCGGATTACGTGTCAGTATCGCGAGATCATCTGCAAAAGCTAGTATGGATTCTGTGTATTTGTTGTTGAACTTAAACCGATAGCCCCACTTTTTTTCATTTCTAATTAATTTGTCTATTAAAATGTTAATAACTATATTAAATATAATAGGAGAAATACAACAGCCCTGAAATAAACCAACGTTATAATTAAGTGGTTTTGAATGGTTTTCATTAAAAATTATTGAGAATTTTAATTTTGAATAATATGATGCAATAATGTCGCGAACTACCATAGGAAAGTTATACCATTTAAGCGCGAACATCATTAGTTCATGTCGTACCGACCCAAAGGCGTTTTCTAAGTCTATCCAACAAACCGTAATTTGTCTCTCGCTAGTTCTAGCATCTTTAAGGCTTTCCGATATTAACGTATTATGTTCCAGGCATCCAGAAATTCTATTGTGCTTGTATGTGCTTTTATAATGGTCGAAAATTTGCTCGTTGGTCAAGAGAAGCTTACCTTTTTGATCTTTGAAAATGTTTTTTGAGTATTTAAAAGGATTTTTATCAAAGTCTACTTCATGTTTTGCCCGATCAAAGCTATCACGATTTTTCGTTATTTGATTTGTTATACCTTGGATAAGTTTAAGAATTGATCGCAATGCCCTAGACAGTTGGTGACTAAGTTGATTATCGCCTAAGGCTTTGGCTATACGAAGTTTCTTTATAAGATCTCTTTTTTTCCTCCTCATTTTCAATTTAAAACCGTTTTCTTTATTTTTGTGAGCATAACGATTCGTAGGTGGATAGTGCTCATTAAAGTAGTCGTAAATAGTATTTTGGAAAGTCTCTACTTGCGCATCGAGTACCTGATTTGAGCCCGGGTGCTCTAACAGGGCCGCTATATTTTGGTCATGTACTTTCCAGGTCGATTGTTTAGTATTTGGAATGCTAAGACGCGTCCGGATGGTCATGGACTCCTGGTAGTTTTCATTCAATGGCTCACCATGAGATATATGAGGGTAAACTCTATCCGCAGTGAAAACTGAAGATCTTACCGACGGTTGCCGCACTTCAGCACCATTGTGTGTTTTAAGATGTTTAATAAACCAGGCTCGTCTTTTGTAATTTTTCCCGCACGTAGGGCATTTCAGTTCCGTTATCGTTATAGTTATATATATTGTCTTCATATCGTCGTAGAATAAAGCTTTACCTGGCGCGGAAGAGGCTTTATTAGACCCAGGTAATAAAATTGCAATTATTAAAAGCATATAATAGCCAAATCGTGATCTAATTAGGTAGTAAACGAAATTATGGCTTGGTCTAAAATACCTTTTTCTAAATAGTTTGTTGTACATTTTTATTTAATGATTTTAGATCGTACTTTACTACTATAGTTTTTGTAATTTTCAACAATTATGAAAATATAATAGTTGTTATTTTTTCTCTGTTTAATTTAAATACTTTTATTGTCTATGAATGAAAATTATTATTATTTTTTTTATTACCCCGTTTTGTCGAATACCCAGGTTGTTCAGAAAAGAATGTACAATTTTATTCAGATAACTAATTTGCCTTGATATAGTATTATTTTTATTATAATGTAATGCACCAACTTTTGCATATACTTCTTCAATAAATAAATGAACATAACCAATTCCTTAGGCTTAGAGATTAAGATAAAAACTCAGGCATATCTTTCAGCAAAGCGAGAGCTAGGATGACCTTGAGTTTGGGCAAGGGGGAGGTTGGACGTGCGCTATGCACTGAGTCTGGCGCGGAGCCAGGCTAAAAGTGTCCATGTGCGTTGTTGGGTCGACCGTCACTAGCATTTTTATTGAAAACAACGTTGTCAGCAGATGGAGGCTGACAAATCGCCTACTGATCTGTGCAAATCTATCACACTTCTACAGAGTCAATGGCGAGGACATGCTTATATATCACATTATACAATAACCACGTCACTTAAAGGACAAGGTGACAGAAGAGGCCAATGATGAGACTGACGAGTGATGTTCGTGAAGTGAGATCATCAACACTTATCTCTTATGAGATGAGTTACGTCAATGCGATTCAAAAATACTAAGGGGTAACCTCTTATTGCGTTCGAGGTCAATATAATCACCGAACTATAGATATTTCTTAATATGTTGCACTTATTCCGCTTCCAGTTATAACAATACACAAATATTTGAAAGATAAAAGAAGTTGTTAATATGTTACTTATAACGAGATAAAAGAATGTTTTGAACAACTTGTTTTATATTTTGAAACTATGTGTGTGTATGTGTAAGTGGTAAAACTTGTATAAAACATTATTTTTGTTTTTTTTTTTTACTTTTGTCATGAGTCTCTAATATTTGCACATATGTATGAGTTTGGCAGCCACTGGAATACACAAATATAGATTGACAAATTCACGAATGTCATACATACCCTGACCTATTCTCGTAGAGTGCATACCCAGTGACTACTAATTAATTTATATATATTATATTTATATATCACTTAATAATAAAAACAGAAAAGGGTAAAAAAACGCGTAGCGGAGTACACAATGTTCATACCTACAATTATTTTTTACGTCTTGGGAATTGTGTCAAAAAAAACAGAAGCTTAAAACAAAGATACTACAGTTATAATAATTCCAATGAACGCTAATAGTTTGTGACATTAGGGTTAATCGTACAAATAATTTTCTCATTAACACATTTCCAATAATATTGTAATTTAACGGTAACTCCTAATATCCAAAAAGAATATAATTTCAATAAACAAAATAAACAAATAATTCTTTTTACACGTCTTACAGTAATAGAACTATTGAGTCATCCATAAGTTCCACACAAGAGAAAATGTCTGTAATATACTTTACGATATCCAAAAATTAGTTCAAGGCAAGATCTGTAACGCATTAGCAATAAATCTACGTAACAGAATTCTGATAAGAACTTACATCTATTGAAAGTTCTTAAAGAATGTATAAATAACATTAATAATCTTTATTTAAAATAACAAATAAGTTCTCTGAGAAACCGTCCCGTCGTTTTACTACCCTTGACGGGTTCCCAGAGGTCACGGGTTCGAATTTGTCATTCTATATTTTTATTTGTATATTATTATTATAATACATACTTTAGATATTCGTGACAACTATAACTTTTTAATGACAGTACAAATTTAGTGCAGTGTAAATATTTTATTTTATATATTTATATATGTACCTAATATTATTTAACTGAAAACGTCGAGAACATTAAATATTTTTAACCAAAAATAAAGTATTATTTTCAATATTGCTGAAATTGTATCACTACTTTTACAGAGAGCAGAATATCTCGCAGACGACTGTATGTATGTACTGCATGTGTGTATGTATGTATACTGTACTTTATTCTCACAAAAACAAATTCTGAAAAATAATCTCGGCTTTCCATTACAAACACACTCAAATTGGTTCATCCGTTTGTGAGCTATGATGCTACAAACACACGCAGATACCTACACATAAACATGATTTATAACTTCTCACTTTTATGTCGCCAACAATTGTAAAAAGTCAAAATTTTAGTAGGTACCTATATTTCTTCACATCCCGTCATCTAAATGACAGATTTTGACGAAAGTCGGTGTGGTCATTGCTCATTGACGTATATAATAGAAATCGACGTCATTTAAATACTTTTAACTTCGAAACAGTACATTTTCACGGGGATCACAAGAACTAAATTTGGTAATACAATAAAACTTCCTAATGGATTAATATATGTATATATATTTTATCAACTGACGATTTCATTAACAAAATACTGTACTGCAAACTGTCTTTTAGTTTTTCGCACCATAGACTGAATAATTAAAGTTGAATCCAGTACTAATGAAAATCAGAAATAATTCAGGGATTTCCCACTGAAACACTATAACACAACATTCATGGTTGTTTGATGTATATTTTAATCGGTCGGGGTCGGGTCAGGCGGACAAACAATCGCCGTCGTCGTTCTACCGAACGACTTGATCCTTGTAAGTAAATACTAGCATTTTGAAAATTTTAAAATTAAATACAATCTATATGTAAGATAGAATATGTCAGATAAAAACGATTCACTGTCTGAATTAGGTATGTACATTGGTCTTGGAACTTAGACTAGAGACTGGATAGACTCTAGGTCTAGACCATCGTTCACCCCTGAGTACCTACGCTTTTTTTTTCAAATTATGAGAAAAATAACCAAGATTAAACCAGGATGTGAGCAACTGTCCTCTTCTTCTGGCCAATATATTTATCGTCATAAAATTAATTTTCTTTTTACCTTAAATCTAAATCATAAAATAGGTTTATTACAATTACCGAATTATTTCAGTACAGAGTTAATCTGTTTAGTCTACTAAAAAAATATTTTTTAAATTATAGAAAACTTAAAAAAGATTCAGTCCTAGACTAAATCCAGTGTCAGAATTAAGTCAGGATTACAACGTTCGCGTTTTGATCAAGCCAGGATGTAAACTACGTCAGAGTCAATAATAAATAAGAAAATGCGATTACAATTACCAAAAATAAAATGTCAGTCTCAATCGTATTTTCTTCATTTAAAACATCATAATATTATATCTGCTCAAAGTATAAAATATAATTTACTTTAAATTTCACTTTACTTCTTATGCTAAGTTTTAAATGTTACCATTACTTTAATTATGTTAGTATGCGCTTAACATTATGTCTGCTTTGAATATTTTGCAACAAAATAGTAATTTAAATTAGCTACTTGGCTTTGCTAGTTGTTCTATTTAATAAATTACTGTTTACGAAGCCCAAGACACTATATTGATAGTTTTGCACGTGCGCCACAATTTGGCTTACTAATTGTAGTAGGTTTTAGCTTCATTTTATATAATGATGTTATAAGGTTTTAAATTCTAAATAAATACACGTCAAAAAGTTGTTACGTGTCGTTTCAACGCTCATGGGACAGACAACATCCTGAAACAAGTCGACTTTTATAAATAAAAGTCTACGATAACTACAGCTGACTCATGAAACAGATACTTAAAGTCATTAAATCTTAATTTTATTACTTCAGCACTAAGGTGGTATAAATACTTTTTTTTAATTGGTGCGTATAAATACTTTTTTTTTATTTCATTTCTACAAAATGAAGAAACAGAACCAATTTGAATTATCATTTGCTTTTCCTGTTCTTCACAAATTGTGTTTTCTTCCGATATTAATAAATGTGAATTTTGCGATACAGAATATATATTTACAAAAAAATATATTTCATGTTGTATATTCTGGAAAAATTATTACTTTCATTGTTATCTTTGGATTTGTTATGTTTACAAAAGAGTTAGTCGACTAAGTATAATAATCTTGATTTAGAAGCTTAATTTAAATACAGTTTTGTTAAGTCAGCTTAATAAATTTTAGTTTAAATATTTCTTAATACTTTAAACTTATAAACAAAAGTTTAGGCGCGGACAGATGCGAGACTATGTGGGTCAAGCCGGATCTCGTTATCACGCTACGACAGCTGTCGAACGTGTGACCGGTCCCAGAAATCCCGAAATAGTTCTTAAGGAAAATATTGTAAAAAAAATGAATAGTTTCTTCTACATTCTTAAATGTGCACCTAAATAACTAAATATTACTTGTTGCATCAGTTTCTATCTACAATTATAATTCCAGAAAGGTAAAAAACATAGTTAACAGAAGTTTGCCGGTTTGTTTACACCGGTATAAATGACAAAATAGAGGCGTACCCTCGTAACAATGAGTGGTGTGGCGAGATCCGAGCCGCCCACCAACCGTAGGCCCCAGTTAGTGTCGCGGGTGTCTCTTCGCAGTGTCACCACGAACGTATGCATTCGCCCCATCGCGGAAAGGGTTAACTTGCAATGCGCGCTTTTGACGCGCTTTTGGCGCGGACTTGCGACCACGGCGAAGAAACGCGACGTTATGCGATCAGAATTAGCTCCACCGCAAACTATACCCGCCCCTCTCCACTGCATAGGTAACCCTGCCGCAGTCGACCTAATTCGAATAACGGAAGCTGACCATGCCCAAACAGATGGCCGAGTGCACAGCAATGTTTACTTTGCTTGAAAAGTTTACATGCGCTTAGGCAACTCTCCTTTCTTTGTTTTCACGCCTGAAATGTGAACTCCATACGGTAATGTTTGAAAATATCTATAAACATGTACATCCATGTTAGGCTTATTTAGGTATTAAATAAATATAGAATGAAAAATAAACTGCTACAGGACGGTTTCCTAGAGGTTGGGGTTAAAATCCCTAAATCACTGCATAATTTTATTTATCATTCAAGATTTATTTAAAGTCTAATAATTTATATTTAAATGATGGCTTTGGAATAGAAAAAGTTTTTGTTAAAAATGTTGACTTTTAAATGAAGCCATAAGATATAAAGGCAGGGAAACCGCGTTCAGTTTTCGTGGGCGGTTAGCCTTGCAAAATGCTACATTATAGGCGTGGTGCACTGTTTCAAAACGCAATTCATCTGTAAACTGTACTCAATAGAAACTTCTACTATATTTTGTGTAGTATAAGTGTGCTGTTCCTAACGTGTGTCCCTTGTCCCTTAGGACAATACTTTTCCTACTAAGACTCTAAGAGAGGTCTAGAGTCCATCTTTATATACAGAAGTACTGGTGTAGGTAGCTGGTAGACAGTATAAAACTGAATACCACTTATACCGGATAGTAGTTTTAAATAGGTACATGATTTTTTAATTGTTATATTATGAATTCCTTCGGTGTGTCTCTTTACTACAGAGATAACTGAAGCGATTTTGGCACAGCATTAAAAATATACATGTGTATATTTTTCTTTGTAGGCATAATTTACATCGTATTAGAGTTTCCTGTTAGATGAGAGAATACAACATTTTCCTTATAAAAGTGACGAAGAAATGTATTTAAATTAAAAAGTAAATTAAACGTGTTGCATGTACTAGAGTTGGCATCTTTATTTAAACAGTTATATACCTATGTATAAATTAAATAACATTAAAGTACCTATACATTTTGTTCCAAGTTGTATTCGTGATTGTTTTTGGCATTAGTCATCAAAGTTATATTATTTTGAAAATAACATTAATAATATAAATAATTAAGTTCAATATTTAAATAAAATACCTATGTTTTAATTTAGGAATATATTATTTTGTCATTTAATCCATTATGCTTTACTGCTGAGTTCCTCACTCAGTGTTACAGTAAAAATAAAAGTGGTACCTACTGTTGAGTTAGCGGTCAAAATATAGTATTTTTGTACTATATTGTTTTTCTATATTATATTGTGGATATAGTGATATAATATATAAGACAGTATGGGTGACAACCCTAGTATGTACCTACTTACATGATATAAAGAAGATTCTTACATAATATACTAAATATAAGGAACACATAGATGGTACACAAATATAATTATTATATCCCAGGAATATTTTACCAGTGTGGGGATCGAAACCAAAATCACATACCTACTAATACAACGCAGACTGAAACAACCTTCATGTGCGAGATCTACGTCTTATCATACCTTTTATACAGATATGTCCACGGGAAAATCACAAAATGGGTCTATCTATAACCTCGATGTGTTTATGATAATTGTAATTGAAACTTAATAATAAAAAAATATTAATCTATCTATAATAATATACTTAACCAAAATTCTTCGGATTTTTTTATTTTTCTAATAGATAAAATATGGTTTTTGACAGTACAGACGTAGTTGGTAATAACTGGTAGTTTCAGGTAAAACCTATATACTTTTTATGATTCCATCTATTTCATTTGTTCAATTTAATATACGGAAATTGCTACCGCAACGAAGTGGTGACTGATGAGTGACTGTATGTACAGATGCGTTGTTTCATTGAAGACCGATGATTAAAAGTAATGCAGATATAAATATATAATATAGTTTATTAATCATCAACTAGAATAGCAATTTGGCATTTATAATAAATATGATTTTGGCAATCGTTCCGTTAACCTTACGCATTGAGACAATTAAATTTTAAATCAATGCTAAACATTGCTGATTCATATTTTACATTCCTTTGGAAAATTAATTGCCTTCAAATTAAATTGGAACTGCCAAGCACATTTAAAAAAACTGTATTAATTTGAAAGCAAATGTAGGTATTTGTCTTTTTGACGTGCTAAATTATTAAAAAGAGGTTTCGTTAAGAATCAAAAATATAAAAATTATACGTATAATATTTAGGTTGTTCAGATTAGGTATTGATAATCCACAGTCCAAATTAGAACGGTATTTTTTGTCAGTTTAAGCGGACGAAGCGGCAAGCGAAAGACAGAACTGAAGGGTTCGAATTATACGAGTATCAGATATCACATGAAAATTATAAAATGTTTTTCTTGTTTAACATCAAAGATTTCAGTTATATTGGTTTACTCTGCATGCTGTCATAGTTTTATATCGTACAGCATTCTGCTTTGAGGATCAGGGAAAATGTAAAATCTATTTTAATTAAAAAAAAACAGAGTAGTTAGTGCACAATATGGATCCTTAGAAGTCGGTTCGAAGATGCTACAATGCGTATTACATATGCTTCCGTCACTTTATATGTTACGATTGTACATGTAATGTAGGTATATTATCCGGAGGAAATTCCTAAATGTTGACTTATTAGAACAAGTTTTTTTTTTTGCTTTGGGGTCATAGTCGGGTAATGAAACTCATTCTTAGAATAAATTTTCCAAAACTATCGACGATTATAATTATATTAATAATTAAAGCTCACAACTGTAACTATTTCCAAAGTATTATAATTAGCATTCATATTTCAAAATTAGACATAATAAAAAAATATAAATACATATTATTTTTAATGTTTTAAGTCACAAACTTTATTTATCTTATTTTCTTTTATTATCTTTTATTTACTGAGAACTAGTAGATAGTGGTGTGGCTCATAAAAAAGGCTCATTTGTAAATATAGTACCTACTATAATAGGGAACATGCAAAAAAAATTAAATGGTCTCAAATATTTTTTTTTCGACTACCTTAAAAAAATGATTTTATTATAATAAGATGATAAAACATCTTATTATAATAAAATCATTTTTTTTTAATTTACTAATCATTTAAGGCCATAAAATAACTTATGAAAAGTGCAAATTTAGGGAGCGAAATTCAAAATTCCAAAACGCGCCACCATTGGTCGAAAGGAAATGTGACGTCATTTGACACACCATTCAATATATCGGCGGTTAAGTTCATACTGTGGTATCAGTGTGACTGAGAAAAATAATAATAATAATAATAATATCGGGACAAATTACACACATTGATCTAACCCCTAAGTAAGCAAATTATTTGCTTGTGTTAAGGGTGTTAGACAACGATACAAATACATAGAAATACACATATAAATACTGAGAATATAATATATAATTAATAAATAGAATAAAATAAATAATTTAAACCTATATTTTCGTGCTTAAAGTTTTATTAAATGATACAATTATTTAGGTAATCTTAAAAACATTTTCTAAATACTCAAACAACTCTAACAAAACAAATACCTACAAACTCTTTTTGAATAGCAGTTAGCATGCTACTAGGTACACAATACATTTTTAAAATGTTTCTGCCTCTGAATCATTTTTCACTTCACTTGACTCAGATAAATAACTTGGTTGATAATCAGCAGATATAGAAGATATAAGATGCTATAGAAGTATTATCAGCTGTGTTTTCAGTAAACAATTTTCTTTTTAAAACAGATAGTTTTACTTTTAAAACTGTTGTGTAACAATGTTGTGTGTAAAATGAGGAAATGGTAACAATGCTAAATTTTGTTTTTCAGCAGGTATATTTACATTGACACCTTTACTTCCATACTTCGGTTTAATATTAACTTGCACAGCTTAGTCACTTGGTAATTTATCTTTAATATGCAAAAAGCAAGGCTCTGCCTTATGATCATCACATTCAATAGGAGAAGTACTGAGTCTTGGCTGATTAATATCACAGACATTTGTATGGGCAGTACTAGGACTTACTACCTATATCACTTCTTCGTAAAGGTCACAATTTTTTTTAAACACTACTTTTGATAGCTAACTCTTAAAAGGCTTCATTAACCCATGTCAATCTTTGCCTTTTGACTATGCACATTCTCATTCTATCAGCTGGTGTTTTTGCCACAAAAATATATAAGGAACAACCCCTTTCTTCAAATTTAGATTACATCTTTCTCCTTGTTGTTTCGTTACACATATTATATTCAATACAATTTGCTGTATCTTCCTTAACCTGAAATAAATCGACAGACCATAAAATTGCGTAAAACAAAAAAAGATTACGGTTTTTATAGAAAGTTATACTGAAATTTGTAAGATAGGTTAGGTTAATTTTAAACTCAAATTTTCTAATGTTTATAATTTACTATAAATTTAAACTATTAGATTAAACTTATTATAAATAAAGTATACTTACGTTAAATTGATCTTCACAACCATATAAACACGATTTAGGACATATAATATCCCTTTTAATTACCATACACCATTGTTTTTGTATTTTCGCATCTCTTGGAATACAAAAAACACTTTGTCGGGTGTTTTTCTAATACTATTTTTGCACTCCGGTACTATACAATACTCGTAAGATGATTTTTATCTTCTTCCATGACTTGTAAAGCAATTAAAACTTAAAATATCTATGAAATATCTAAAAAGTTCATAGTAAACATTCACAGGGATGTATCATTTGACGTCACGCAAAACGCGCGCAAAATGGCGGTGTTTAAACGGGTCAAATTTACTCAATGTTTTAATTTTCACTTAAAAAAAAAACTAGAATCTTTTCAAGCCTATTTATATTTTTTTCTACGATATTGAGAGGTAAATGATTAATTTACGTCAAAAAAAAAATACGTGAATGTTCCCCATTGCGTTATAAAATATTTGCAATTAAGTCAAAAGAGTCCAATCCATGGAGTTCCTTGATGGCTCTTCTACATTGAACTGGAGTATGACGTTTCATAAGTGCAATGTGTAATTAAAAAAAAAACTTTGATATTGAAAGAAATGGTCGAACTGCCCAAATTAATATAGACTGAGATGACGTCCCTCTTTCCCCCTTACAGACCCTCATTTGTTTCTGTAAAAATTTTAATATTTAAGTATAATTCAACTGGTTAAAGAAAATTTCATACCTATTCCTTTTTTTTATCTTTTAATAAAAATGTTAATAATTCAACTCTAAATATTGTTCGACATAATGTAGTAAAAACCACATAAAGAATAGAGTTCGAGTCTATTTTATGATATTTATCCGTCAGATATCAGACTAAATAAAAAACATAAAATGGTGATCCGTAGAATTAAGGATAAGATGATTTAAGATTAGAAACAATAGGTCTTTACCAAGGCCCTTGACTTGGCACGTAAACAAATAGATTGACATCTTTATATCTTTTATTGCTAATTTAGCTAGGACATTCATATAATATCTATCTTCTGTTCTCTTCTTTGATTATAAATGATTATATACCCAAATATATTATTACACTGCCTAATGATTGCGTAAAATATTTAAAAATATTAAGGTATTCGCTGTGAATGACCTGCTATATTAGAGAAGTTGGCAAAACTTGTATTAACTCTATGGTACTGTGTAAGTATATTGATGAAAATATAAGTTGCCATTTTGTAATAAGAAACATTTTAATAAGCTTTACATTGCATGGTTGTTACAAAGACCACAAAACTAGGGTAAAATATATTTTATAAAAAAAATAAATGATATTTTAATTTATAAAAATGAAAGGCATACCCGTCTCTGTCCAAAGGACCTCGGTTCGTCTTCGGGGTCCATACGCTGATGCGGCACTCTCCAAAACGGTGGTCTTTGGTACGCCATTTTAATTTTTCCTTATTCAGCTTACTAAAACAAAACCAGCCCTTGGAATAAAGAGTTTCTCAAGCTCCAACGAACGCTAAGAGAATATTCGATCCTTGTTAAAGATATGTTCTTGTAATAGCAATGCGTAACGATGTCAGTCAATGCGGGATTGGATGTGATAAAAATTAGACAACCTACGCATTCTTACAAACATTCATACATTGATTTAATTTTAATATAATTCTTGATTAAATTTAACTGGATGTCCCTTCCAGAATTTATATGTTATTGAAATAAAACCACATAAAAGCATCATTTAAAATTCCGGATCAAAACGAATGGATCACATTTTTATAAACGTGTTTATGATCACGAAATGTTAAGTGTAGGTGGTTGGCAACGAAGTTTATTAAATAAATAAGGAATTTGGTAGGGAATAGTTAACAGTACTCACCAGAGGGCGGTGTGGCGTCGTGTTCCCGTCAGAGACGCTCGGTCAGTGTCGGCTATTATTTAGAATTATTCCGGGCAACATTAAACTATGTCTATTTTTTGCGACGCGAGGCGTTCGTTGGTACGAATGATGAACAGACGACCGCGCTGTTTCTGGGGCGATGTTGAATTCGCGATTTTAGGTTTCGGTTCATTGCTCCCAATTATTTGGGACAGAATTTTGGCGGGGTTCTTAAAACCGCTGCTGATATTATTTTTTTTAGCATATGTATGAATCATTTATTTAAATTTGTCTTTATTTCTCAGACTACTTTCTTTAGATTGGTCTTATTAATACTAAGACAGAAATGTCTAATCAGAGGATAAGAATAAAAAATAAAATAAAGCATAACATTTTATAATTTATTTCTCATTAAGCAAAAATTGAAGTAAAACAGTACAACAATGCAAATGTTTAAAAAACTGTTACAAATTAAAAATAAAAAATAGGACGAAATATCTTATAGGATTATTTAATACACATACTTATAATACGCAAAACTAACACTTACACATAAACAATTAAGCACAATAAATAACTTATAACAATGCTTAATATCTTTGGAAACATTAGTCTTGATGAGAAACAAACACAATGAAAAACATTCATATTCGTTGAGTTATATAAACTACGAGTAACTATAATGTAATGACCAGAATAGAATTTAAATATAATTGCTATATACATATTTTCAACTAAGCGTAAATAGTGTTAAAGCTTCACGCAAGAAAAACCAGAAAACATTAATAACACTCAAAAAGGTGCAGACAGACTTTTTTTTGTAGATAAAAGGAGGTAATTTTAAAAAAGAAGCTCATAAAAGTCACGGTACACTATAAAAAGTTCCTAAGTGATTCAGATATGAAAAACATGTGAAAAAATATACGAGTGCATATTTTTAGTAAGTCGAAATAGTTGGGAGTTTTCTTTGACAATTATTTTATAAATTCATATAATCATAGATTTAGGATCGAAATTTATAACTAGGTGCATATAAAGTAATAATTCGTTTAATAATAAATATTAATGTGCATACCTAGAGTATGAATAATTTATGGTAAAATCCGGTTTTTCGAAAGATGTGTAATAAATTAAATTAACGATTTTTTAAATTGTCTATAAGATTATTACATTTTTAAAATAAATATAACAAGGCAGGTAACGACACGGTAGCTCAATTGGTAGAGTGACGGGCACGGTGATACAAAGGTCATAAGTTCGACTCCCGCCTTTATGGATGAAATTTAAATTCTACATTTATTTTCAAATTTACAAATTCTCTGTTAACTGCTGTGTAATGTTTCTGCATTCATGCTTCAAAAAATCAGACTTGATTTAATTAAAAAATAAATGTGCCCTTTCATTATCCAATTTCTATTTGACTCCAAAAAATATTCCAAGAAAAGGTGTCCACCAATCAGATGCGAGAACTAGCTCGCTGGCCGTTGACTTTTCAACAATGCGATATGAACGAATTGTATAATGGAATAAGTTTTTAAAAGTCAAGTAAGGCAGGTTTGGTGTCCTTCGCGCATTTCATAATTGAATGCATTAGTTTAACGAATCCTGTGTCTTTGGGTTTTTCTAGACCGCGTAAAAGACGATTCTTCATAACAGCAACAAACTCTCTGTTACTGAGCTGGCCATCCACTGTAAACAAATTAAAATAATATA
The DNA here is from genome assembly GCA_959347355.1 of Napeogenes inachia. Classification (NCBI taxonomy): domain Eukaryota; kingdom Metazoa; phylum Arthropoda; class Insecta; order Lepidoptera; family Nymphalidae; genus Napeogenes; species Napeogenes inachia. The sequence continues at coordinate 14,639,854 of OY365792.1, forward strand.
TAAATATACAATGAAAAACAAACTGGTACGGGCAGGGATTCGAACCCTGGGAACATGGGAAACCGTCCCGTCGTCCTGTCCGCCTCGGTGAATTAAGCATTCTATATCTGATCGTCTTTATAGGGTAGGTGGTGGCATCTATTAGGTTTCTTTCGAAAATCCTAACCTAACCTAGTGGTGCAGTGGTGTGTGTGTGTGGTGTAGTGGTGTGTGTCTGGTGTAGTGTTGTGTGGGAGGGTGTGGTGTAGTGGTGTGTGTGTGTTTGTGGTGTAGTGGTGTTTGTGTGGTGTAGTAGTGGGTGGTGCACTCACTGTTCTCGTCAAAGATGGTGAAGACGACGTGTATGAGGTGCGGCTGCAGGTCAACGCGCGCGACAGTACGTGCGACGTGTCTTAGCGTGGGCTGGTCGATGGAGGCGCCCGCGATGTGGTAGAAGGTGAGCGCCGTGTCTACGTCGTTGATGTTGTTGAGGAGGTGGAAGAACTTCAGGTAGTCGTCCTTGGTGATGCCCACGCCGTGGTCGCGGAAACTACAACGATTCAGTATATTATATTATAATTTTCTAAATGAGGACGAACTCATTTCGCATCCTTGGAAGCAATATCGTTTCCAATCCACATAGTGAGCCGACTTGTATATACTTGTATATAACAAACGTGTGATTAATATTCTAATGGTTTGTCTTTTGCGAGTTAAAACTAGATAGACGTAAGTACAGACTTTGCATGTTAATAAGACATTTACATGCATGTAAATAATTGTATTTTAAATGAAAAAATATACATAATAATAAAAAAAAAATAGAAACTCCCGATATAAAAAGGTCTTTCAAAAGGTTAAAATAATATTATGTACTTATCTCGTTGCATCGGGGTATCGTTGTACGTACGTTGAAGATGGTGTTTAATTTACGAGATTTTTGGAGCTAATGCATGAGGACTATACGATTTGATATTGATATTTCGTTATTTGCTTTGGTTACTTACTTGCATTTTGATTTCTTTCTTTATTTAGCTATCACCCAACGCAACGACTTCAATGAGTATATAAAAATTAATAATAGTAATAATAGATTTTATGTATCAATTTTTTTAAAATTTTGAATTAAATTTGTTTTTCTGCTTTTTAAAGTTATGTTATTGATTTTTTTATTGTACTAAAGCTTCGAACACACTGATTTTCACTTATTTAAATATTTACTATGAATATTGCATAAGAAACCTTTCACACGCACCAATAAAAGCTCAATATCTTGGATACGACTGCTTCTATTTCGACCAAACATAGCTAAGAACCATCTCGACAAACAAGACTTACGATTAAAAACTGCAATAAAATTCGTCGACTTGTATGACTCGTATAGCACAGACACACACACAGTTACACAGATAAACGTCATAACACCCCTCTTGGGGTGGGGGGTTAAAAATAGGAACTTACGATTTTTTTACTCGCTTGAGCATCCGAGCCTTCTTTTTGGCTGGGTAGCCGGCGTACGCTAGGAGTAGTTCCGCGAAATCAGCCTCAGTTATACGTCCATTTTCATCTGCAAACAATTATTAATCAGTGTTTTAATTATTATTCTTTAAATACCAGTATAAAATATAAAATATATTATTTATAGTGATAGAATATACCTGGCTGTTTTCTTTGAAACTCGAGAGATAAAATTTCCTTCTGCAGTTGATGTTGAAAATCCAAGAATTTCTCAATGGTCAGCTTCTCATTGAGTTTAGAACCAAAAAAGTATGTTGTAAGCGCCGAGTTTATACCCTGAAAAATAATTAGAGAATGTTTTACCGATATTTCAACGTTTTCTCATATTCAAGTATTTTTTTATGATTATAGTAAAACAATAACCTTTTAGAAAAATTAAAATCTTTCAGAATCCGAAGTCTTTTCATAACTATAGCAAAAATATTTTTTTTAATATGACAAGAATGATCGAGTAGTGCGGAGGCTTGCAAAGCATGTCATAAGAAGAGTTTCAAGAATGAATATGAATTATTACAAACGAGAAGAATCATCGCCTCAAATTTGAAAAAAATATATGGTTAAGATGACTGAGATGATACAATAAAAGAGCATGAAAAGAACATAATTTAAAAGTAACTTTGGTAAATTAATAATGAGCAGTTTATACCTTAAAAGTGTTTCCAGTGTTGGCGTGGTCACGATGTCTGGATCCAATACTACTTTGTTGTCTGATCAGGGCTGCGACCTTCTCAAACTCCTCGCAGTCCACATCACCATCCCCGTTCAGATCAAACATTCGGAACGCAATTTCGAAATGGCGACGAGATGCTGTAATTTGTACAGTAACTTAATTATTCGTTTATTCGTCCATTTATTCACCCCTAAAATTTATTAACCTTTCGGTTTATTCACCAATAAAATTTATTAATCTTCATATTATTGTTGCTACTTTTTTTATATTTATATTATGTATATAGATTGTGTTACGGATGTGAATCAAAACTATGATAAATAAGTGGCTAACTAGTCTGACTGTAGTGTATATGGTTTTTTTGAGGTCACTTAAACTATTTTTGCCTTCACTTTGATCTTGACATTAACTACTTAGACGTGTTTTAGTATAGTTTTCAGAAGAAACTTTTTGAATAATTCACAAAACTTATCATAAGGAATTCTATATATATATTTTTCTGCGTTACTAAAAAAAAATTATATTTCCGTATCTAACAAGAATTTTTCCTGATGACGAAATTGTAAATAAAGGTATTTTCATAAAGGAAAGTATGATTTTAGGTATGAAATATATACAGGACAAAATTCTCGAATATGGAATCATATTTTAAATACATTTTAAATAACAATAAAAAAAATCTAAATACCCATTCTGGCTTTTAACGATATTGAAGATAAATATTCATTTATTCTACTTAGTTGAAGCCAGAATAAATCTATCAAGTCTTATAACTGGCATGACTACAAATAATTAGTTAACGTTTTGGCTTGTTTCTTTATCTTAAGGTGAATAAAATAAACGCTTTTAATAATTACTTTTATACTTTAATATGCATCCAATGAAGACAAGAAAACGCATTCCTATTAGCATATGTATATTAAATTTAGGGCCGACAACCGTTACTGGTATGCTACTGGTATTAATGATATGCACATTATCATGTCTGAGATAAAAGCAAAGCCTGACGTCAAGTGGCTGGAACGCAAAATCATTAAGTTCGCTCATGCTCTGTGCGAGGATGCTGCGTCACTCACTCCCACAAGTGACTCAAACATACTTCTAATTACAGTGGCGCGAAACATGTTCTAGTTGGAATTAATGTTTAGTTAATTTATCAATAATTTAAACTTTTCTTCAATATTTATCCAAGTCCACATGACGCGACAAAATGTTTTTCTCATTGAAGAGGTGTCGTTCGCGGATAAAAACAAAGGTATTCCCTTGTTTGAGATGCAGTGCGAAAACTGTGACTTTTCTATTTTGGGCCACCCTCTATGTGCTTGTGATGAAAATGACGTTTTTGAAAAGCACAGGGAACAATACTGTGAAAGATTGGTCGATGGAACCTGACAATTACACTAAGTGGCTGGTAAATTATATATTACGGAATAACTATATAAACGATTTTTATGCGTTGTCAGCATTAAATATTAATTATAATGAATAAAGTAATATAACATTTTTGTTACTTAAGTGTTTCCGATCAAAAATGTATAAAAATTTATCACCGAGTGAGGAGTAAAGCTCTGTGTTGTGGGGTCAAATTTATTGGATGCCAACGAAATCTTCTGTAATTAATAAACAGATTTGATACTATTTTTAAATTCTCTTGAGGAATATTTAACCAAAAATGATTCAACGGTTTGCATTGAGTTTTCATTGAGCTGTCGCGCGCTTTTTGTTTAAATTACTGGAGAAGTAGGCTCGAGTAGGGGGTAAAACTCTATATTATAGTGTGTTAAAGTTAATACAAATTCAAATTCGAGAATATAAATTGCTACCTCACTCGTTTGACAATCAGTCACAGCTGTCAACCTAGTATGATATAATTTTGTTAATAAAAGAAATAGTGGTAGAGACCATCAGCACCATCTAAAATACCTTAAAATCAAATAAAGTATATATAATTGCAGATGCAAGGCCCTGTTTTAGGAGAAGACGAAGAACAGGGTCCAAGCAACAGCGAGTGGCACGAACCAGATAACGCTACAATAAGCGAGCTGGAACAACGAGTTGCTAAGGTCTACGAAACTTGTAATTTAAGGTCCCTTGATGAACAAACTATTAACAGCAAGGAATTCTTCGTGGACCATGTTCACAATCTTGTTTGGTGCAATATATTTAAGGCGGCTAGCTCCTCTTGGTTGTTCAATTTCAATATTTTGGGTATATATCATGATTCTATGTAAATTACTGCATTACTTTTAAAAAGGTAGCAATAATAATAATTATACATTTTCAGGTGGGTACGATAAAGCGTTTCTTGCTAGAACGAGACATACACCACTAACATTAGCACGTAGAAAATTTCCAAGGCCTACAGAGGACGAACTAAAAGATGCTGTCAATACTCCAGGAGTGTTGTCACTCTTGGTTGTAAGAGATCCCTTCGTGCGATTATTATCCGCCTACAGAGATAAGCTTGAGAATATAACACCACCCTATTACAGAAAATTAGCCAGAGCCATAGTAGCTGAGCACAGAGAAGCAGCTACAAAAGTTTTAGGACCAATAAAGTCTTTTGGACCAACGTTTTACGAATTTGTAGCTTACCTGGTTTCAAAATATGCTTCTGGAACTCTTACTTTTGATGAGCATTGGGCACCGTATTACAAATTCTGTTCTCCTTGCGCTCTTAATTACACTGTGGTTGCTAAAGTTGAAACACTATCAAGAGATTCAGCGTACGTCGTACAACAATTAGGGTTGGGTGATATTTTGGGACGAAGAGTTATTAATCGTAGAATGCGTCTAAGAACTGTTATGAACAAATCTCGCGATGGTAAAAATACTGCTGCATTGCTAAAATACTATTTCGGTCAACTTAGTATAGATATGCTCGAGAAATTATTACTTATCTATGGCATAGATTTTGAAATGTTCGGATATAATTCAGATATTTATCGAAGTTACGTAAGGAAATAATAAATTATATCTTCCGTTTATGTTTTTTTTTTCTTAACCTATGGGATAACTTATAATTGATGAACTGCTAAAAATATATATAAAGGAGCAGGACTCGAACTTACGACTTGACATGAATTTGGAATGTATTAAATTTATGGTTTAAAAATAAATAATTTCAGTACTTACTTGACAATACAGTAAGCAAGAAGATGTAGTCGCTAAATGTGATCAGACCAGACGATCCAAGCTTGTAGAAAATGGAATCTTCATCAAGATCCAGGTTGAGACGTTGACTAATAGTCTGCACAAACACATGGTTTTTAAAAAATATTGAATATGCATTAACATCAGAGGTCTAGACAAATGGCATCAACGCTTGTCGAAAAAGAATGGCAAATAGATATATTTGACATACGACGTTATACGCTAATAAACGCTTACGTTCATACATTTAAGTAGAATCGACAACGAGCTGCATTTTGGCTACAGCCTCAGATTGCTTTTCGGAAAGCGCCTAAGTTTAAAATCACTTCTAAGTAAAAATGCATACATCTAAATCTATTCGTATGTTTAAGCTAAAATTAGAATAAATTTATATTTTATACTATATTTAAAACATAAAAATCCAAACATTTGTTTAGAAGTCTCTACGGAGACATTTCAAATAGGATATACATAAAATGCATGCGAAAATAATCATAGGCTTTTAAGCGTAGATTTATTCATAACATAGGTCTCAATAAAAACAACTTCTATTCTACAAAATCATTGGATTTTTAGGGATTTTGGAAGAAGTGAAATCATTCAGCATAGTGAGGGTGGGGGATAAGATAGAAATGTGCGTACAAATAAAATATTAATACGAGAGAGCGGTAATAGTTAGTGAAGAAGACGCGAAAGGACAGTACCTCGTCGATGCTCTGAAAAGAAGAAAGTGGCGTGAGTTGTAGTGCCGGTGCTTAGGAAAAGTTAGCTTTTGTTTGTAACCAGCCTTATTAATTATTTATTTTAGATTTTTTATTATAGGATGTATAGCATAAGAACGGACTTCTTTTGGTTGAAAAAAATAACACAAAATTCTCTAGAAACTCTAAAATAGGACTTTTATAAAAACTATTACATTTATGTCTTTTTATTATTTACGAAAGAAACTATTTATTAAATCTTATCACATATACAATTCTAGATTCTACGTAACATACATCCAAAAGAAGTCCCATAAACGGACATATCAATTAAAGGTTTATTCTTACTCTTACCTTCGGGTCATATCTTCTATATTGATCAAGTCCCAAGCCTGTAAGAAGATTAATATTAAAACTAAGTGCAAGCCATCTAAAACAGAGATTTATAAGAACCTTGGTGAAGTTTGTTAGTATCAAGAATTAGCAAAATTACATACATATAGGTAAAAGCATTATAATATTAAAAACAATTAAGATCGTTAAATTAATACCTACCAACGCCCTCAACCATAATAATAATAATATTTAAATACTATTTGAAGAGATTTAGATCTCTTTTTCTCATCTATTAGAGTAATTTTTGTTCTATACAATAAAAAAAAATTAAACTATTTTAATGAGTTTATAATTCCATTCTGTATTAATAATATGTAATTTGATTAAGACCACCACTGGCAAAATGTATACACAATAATATATACCATCCGGTTGCTTGACCCCTGGTGTCATAGATCGTAGGAAGTCATCAGGGGTCATAAACACCTCATGCTGGTCGTGGTGTTGAGCTTGGAGTGTGGCAAAGTAACGGAATACCTTATCTGGTGTTGAGTAATGACGCATACGGTTCTCATATTCGATGATCTATCCGGCAGCATAGTAGGAGGAAAATTATTTTTAACTTTATTTTGAAAACTGTTCTATTGTATACAAACAAAAACGTATATGTGTATACATACAATATGTATATACATATTAAAAAGTATGTGAGTAATCTGATGAATCAAAGAAAATACCTTAAATATACAAGAAATAAAAGAAATTATTAATTAAAATATACAGAAAGACGGCCCTGTAATGTTTTTTTACACTACCCATAAGTTAAAAAAAAAATTATGAGATTGTTTTATTAAGTTTAGGGAGTTCCAAAGCGGTTCAATATTGTATTGAATATAATATACAATGTTATTAAATACATATATAAATAAAAGATTTTTGAGCAAAACATTTTTTAGAGATTCATTACATATAATTGATAAAATAGTTTATAGCAATTGGTGACAATAGGGATGTAAATTTTGTTAGTATAATGTATTTATTTAATAAAATAGAAAACTATAATACCATCAGGTTGCTTCATGCCAGGAGTAATGGCTCTTAAGAAGTCATCTGGAGTCATATAGACTTCGGTGTTTTCACCAATGCTTATTTTCACAGTTGCAAAATATCTAAATATCTTATCAGGTGTTGAATACGATCTCATGCGATTTTCATATTCAATTATCTGTTACATAATAATGAAAAATAAATAAATAAAGAGGCAATTTATGAAAAAATTATAAAAAATATATAAATAATATAAAAAATGTATATTTGAAATAGTAAAAAAAATAAAGAATCATGTGAAGAAATCAGTGATTTTTAAAATTTTATTCAATGATAAGCAAAATAAAATGTAGTTTTACTAATACCAATATGGTAGCTCAATTTGTAGAGCGATGGGACTGTTTCACAGAGGTTACGGGTTTGAATACCTGTCCATATAAAATTCAAAGTATAGTAAATAATTATAAGTTTAAAATTTTAATTACCTTTCTATCTCTGAATCCAATTTTTTCTTTTTTGTATCTTTTTTTTCTAGTTTCTACTTCACTTTCTGAATCAGTCTCTACAAGTTCTTCGGCTGCTGTTATTAAAGGAAATACTTTGTATTGATTCCTAAAATACAAACAGATAGCTGTTACATAACTTGAATAAATATTTATGTGTCAAGCATTTTGTTATTATTGTATAAGGAGATTGAATATTTTATTCATATACCTAATTTCAGTTTTATTTTTTTTAATGTTATATAAATATATAAGAACTCAATTCCTTTCTTAAAAATTATTAAGAGGCGAAAACATAACAAATAAAAAATAAATCTAAATATATAATAATTAATGTTTCAATAAAATTTTGTTACTCACCATATCTTATATGAAGAGTATGCTGCAATACCAAACAATATAGAATACAATAATCGTTTATTGGAATATTTTCTATAACTTTCATAGTAGTCGTTTTGTACATTTGTGCTGTAAAATGTAGGAAAATTCACTTTTCCCTGGGTGCTTACAGAAATATTATTAATTCTTTTGCTGATTTGTCGCGAATTAGACACTTCTTTTGGAATTTTCAGTAGCCTTGAAGAAATACTAAGCATTATGATTGCCTGATTATTACTCTTCAGACTATAACACTAACAAATAATTATTTTTTCATTGCAATAAGTTACAAGTTCAATATTTTCAAAATTATAATTTATAAGTCATAAGATATGAAAATGAATATGACAATTGGCATATGTCATGAAGAACTGACATCGGTCATCGGATATATCCGTCAACCACCTTATAGGAGAAAGAGGAAAGAGTACTTTATTTATGCTTCAAAAAGTTTCTGTTAAAGAGCCATAAATGGATGTCTTTACTCAAAGTTTATTTGTATAAATGTTGAAGGTATATATTTTAAAAAGAGTCAATACTAAAAAACTATTAATATCCGCATAAACTTAAGGAATTCATAATCTTCGTCGGCGAAATAAAAAGTGAAAATATTTGTATAAAACCGTTTAAAGGGATTTTAATAAGTCTTTTAAATATTTAAAGGTAAGTAAATAAGAGTAACCTTATTTAAATAAGTAAAAAGTTGAGGTTTTACTTAATTATTATTTTTTCTCAGCATATTAGCCGTTTCTATATTCTTATAATTAATTATTACCCAACAATATTAAGTATTTATGAAATTGTTATTAAGTGATTTATTATTAGCACTCTAGCTTTCAGTGATTTTTTCATGTAACCTGATTCTTCCCTTCATAAATAAAGTTAGTAAACAATTAAACATATTTCTTTCCTTTTTAAAATTAATCAAATTCTTCCCACAAAAAAATATAATGAATGTGTATTATTCATTAATACAACCGAGATTTAACTAACTAAAGCAGGTTATAAACTTTTTTCAATAAAAACAAATACAATGAAGACTTCTATAGGGGTGTAGACGAGAATATCAACGCTGCAACTAAAGTTTTATTAGCTTAGAGATAGTGCTTTATTTACTTAAATATCTATGCAATAAAATGTTCAAACAGCATAAGTGTAGATATTGTTCATGGCATTAATTGACACTAATAGAATTAATAAACATAACATTTTAGTTTATATTAATTAATTTAGAGATTTGCATGTTCATCATAAGCAAAACTACAACGATGAACATTGTCTATGATAAATCAATTTTACCGACGTCAAGTCCCGCACTAGTTCACGTTCAGTCCTTGTCTGTGGGGGAGGAAAAGCACGAAGCGTTTAAAAAAGATGTTTAATATATTTTTATAAGTTTTTTCAAAATCTAATTTGGTTACGAACGAAATCAATCTAATAAATTTAAAGGTAACTACTATTACAAAAACTATATTCTTGAAATTGTCACAGATTACATTGCTGTCTCCTTCAGTGCTAACATTTCATTTTAAATACGTAATAGAAAGGTGCATATTATGTAACCTTGAATCACGGGATTTTCTTTATTGATCTCTCATCTTCAAATATTTTTGGAAACCCCCCCAGGTATGTTCACTCACATTATTTTACTAGGCACCTTACATTTCTAACTCCTATGTAAGTTATCAGGTGTAACAGTCATAACTGTTAATTTTCGGGACTTTTTTTTATATCATATTTATAAAAAATAAATATAATTCTTTAGTTCAGATAAACATATCATTATTTAAGGGAGTATATAATTCCATAATTAACGGTAATTATAATCAGCTCACATAACATAACCTTGAAATCTTATATGATATTTTAAAAAAATACCTTCTGGATTAAATGTTTTACTGTGGATTGTTAATGCATTTTTGTTGTTTTTTTTTTATTATTTATTTATTAAAATTACTATTTTAAATATGGATCATAAATTTATTATAATAATCATCAATAATACATATTGCAATAGAAGGATAGTTTTAAATATTTTGGTACAGTACCTACATCTAGTTAGATTGGCCTATATAAATGCCCAGAAAAATAAATAGGCTTATCTTGTCATTGTGCCAGTTATTTTGACATTGTAGTTGTCACTTTAACCCGCTTAAATGTTTTATTATGATCATCATTTTACTTTTTTACACAAAGTTTATTTGGAACTACAATATAAGTAATCTTATCTTCTTGGTAATTTCTATTTGGTTTTGACAAAACAATTTTACTCTTTACCTATTAAACCCTATTTCATCTATTTAAATATTAAGAAATAAAAATAATCCAAATATTAAGTTCATAATTAAACAATGTTTAAAATCTATGAATGTTAATATGCTCGATCATAAGAGTAATTCCAATTATTAAGTAAATTTTAATAAAATTGCCATTTATTAACATGTTTTTAATACAATGTGTCTATATTGTTATTTACTATTTTTCATTGTATATAATAAGTAATAAGCAATTTCTTTACAGGATCAGCATCTCATTAAAATAAGTATTTAATATAAATATATAAAAATGCATCGTGCCAAGTTAGTGCTCCAGGCTACAAGTAAAATTGGCAACACAGAAAGATTTGCATCATGGCTCCTCAACAGACCTCAGGTAAGTCTTTTGTTTTTTATAAATAATATTAAAATATGTTAGTCAGGCATAATTATTTAATAGTACTTATACAGTACATATATTATTTATTAATTATGGAGACTACTGATTTATTTGTTGTGTTTCTAATTTCCATAAAAATCAATAAATATTTATGCTTAAAAAATATCTAGTTTCAAGTTTTTTTTGAGTGAGATATTTATGACGTCCATTTAACATTTGATCAAAATTTGGGACACAATTTCCAATTTTAAATATTGCTAAAATAAAGTAGTGATATCATTTCACATATAATAAAAATGGCAATAGTACAAAAATGAAAACACAAAATCATTGAAAGATTCATGATTATATTTTTACCTATAATGTTACTTCTTACACAATAATTATAATCAAAGGTGATCATTTATTGTTACATAAGATCATTTATTTTACTGGTATTTGTACGCGTATTATAATAAATTATAAGTGGGTACATATTTGCAATATTGATTATATGATATTATATTCTTTAAGATGTTTAAAAAAATATGAAAAAATGTGATGCCAATATATATTATATTATATTGATTGATATATATATTATATTGATTTGATTTTTATCTCAAGTGTATTGTAAGTCATAAATTCAATATCTATAAATGTTGCACCATAATTATATTATTTCTATAGCGTTCTGGACAATACACCAATTATTTACAATAATCCCATTTATGATATAAATAATTATATGGTCATCTGTATAGTGCATTGCCAGTAATTATTTTTAAAAAGTCCCCGGTTATGCAATAAATTTTGTCAATATGAAGTACAATGGTACTAATAAATAAATAAAGTATATTTGATTATGATACATACTGTATTGATAATTTTTATTCTTAGAATAATTGTCTAATCGAGCAATCTATCAATATTGTCATAAATATTAATATTATAAATTACAATTTAAAATTTAAAATTGCACTCCAATAAGTAACACAATTGTATTTTATTTACCATTATAGTAAAATAAGAAAATAGTCTTTTTCAACTTCAATAGTTATGTTATATAACAGTTCTGTAGTTATTTTAGAGCAGGAAAATATTAAAATATTTATTTTTCTGTTTTGATATACAAAAAGGCTAAATACAAATATGTACATCATTTAATGTATATATAGGGATAGGACAGCATATTAATTTATATATATAATCAGTATATTTAATTACATATATTTTTTAAACAGACTATTTCATATTTTTTGAACAGACTGCTGCGGTGACGGTCAACACCCACAGACTGAAGAGTTCCACAGCAGCAGAACCCTTCTTAAACGGTTCCAGTTCTGCCTATGTGGAGACCATGTACAATGCCTGGCTCTCTGACCCTAATTCAGTGCATGCGGTGAGTAATATAATCAATATGCATGACGGATTGATTGATTGACTGACCAACCAATTGACTGACCAACCAATTGACTGAGAGAACATTCAAAGATAAACTCCTTGGGTTCAAGAAGATATAAATTATTATTATCTTTAATAGAATAAGAAATATTTTTTTTTGGGTTTGTCAAAAAAATAAACTTTTAAACCAAAGCTGAAACTACATCTAGTTGAGAAAGGTTTTTTATTTAAGTTGATAATGCAAAATGGATAACGGCTTGTATGAGATTAGATTATCTGATTTAATGCACCATGTTCAACTATTTACTTTGATAACCAAGGCCGTAATATATTTTGTTATATTATTATTATTAAACTTTTGTTTTTTATCTTTCCTGAAAAGATAAGTGGAGCAACAAGTCACGTATCTGATTACCACACGATCTATGAAGTTATCTAGAGTCTAGACAATAGATAATACATTTCAACTAAATATTGAGAAAGTAACTGAACAATACAAGATATAAAGATAAACATTTATTATTATTTTTTGCTACTCATTTTATTTTTGGTCCAGATGATAATAATGTTAATTACCTTTTAATTGTTTAAGTATGTTAACGACGATATGATATACATATATTTTAGCAACCCATTTTAAACGGGTTTTCACTAACTTTGAAAGCGTGAACCTTGTACCAATTAGATACCTTCAAATCGTTACTAAAGGTATTGCCCCCGATGATATCTCAACAAGAATGCATTCCTTTCACCTTCTAGAAGACAAAAAGAAGTTATGCAACAAGTGGCATTGAACTTATTCTATTGTCGTCAAGGTCACATTAAAATTGACGGAAAGTCGAGGAAGGCCAATTAGTTGGATCGTGTGTTGTCCAAAATCGTTATAGGCCCGTTTCATTATCCAACCTACAGGCTACTGTTTGACACCAATTGCGACTAAAGGTGTGCACCAATCAGATGGAAGAATTAGCTCACTAACAGCCTTTTTAACAATACGAATTTAGTGCCGTAGTTTATCTAGAACTCTGTAGATTGGATAATGAAATGCTTGCTTTACGTATTATCCGCTTTGCGTTTGGATTTAACTGGATAAAGATGTTACTAGAATTGTTGCTAATTGAACATACCCACGAGGTGTCACGTTGTATGATCTTTAATTAGAGAGTATATAAAGCAAATAGACTGGTAAATACATATTTAATATTCAAATAGTAGTTACATTGCAGTTCGAATAATTCGAAAGTAATATTAATCAAATTCATATTCGCAAATGTATGGAGAAAAGATTCCGCTAGAGGGAGTGGCGTTTTGTGCTCTATTGATTTGATTCCACTCAGCGACCGGCCTTCCAGAAATATGTATTTCTAAAGCTTTATGAATCCTGAATAAGTATTTTATTATCGATGTTTAGTACATAATGACTTCATTTTGTATTTATAAAAACATCTGATGAATGTTTTTAAATATTATATAACTTAAATATGTTTATTTGTGATTTTAAAAACTTGTACATTTTTTAAAGTTGTAACACGTCCAATGTTTTTTTTTCAAAATATATATATATTTATTTCCAATAGTTATGATGACGTGACTACTTTTATATAAACATACCCAAGACAGGTCATTTACAACTGAATATAAATGAATATTTATATTCTACAGAAAAGTATATACAGTAATAATACGTATAATAATACATTATTATTGAATATACCATGAAAAATTAAGCGATACGAACCGATTAAAGAGAGATTCATACTCGCGAGCTCTGATTAATGTTCCGTCGATCTACCAATTGAGCTATCGTATCGTAACTTCGATTTATTCCTATTTGATATTTATTTTACATTTATAAGCTGAAAGTGGCTAAACATTACTAATTATAATTTCTTATTAATATATTTATCAACTAAATTTATTTTATAATTGGTCTTCGCCGTTTGCCTCTACAATGATAAAAGTACTACAGCTGATAGTAGTGGAAAGTGATACGTAATAAAACCTTGATAACTTTAACACACCCACGATCTGTTGATATGAAAAGATAATTACAATATAATATAATAATCAGTATAACGAATAATGTAGTTCAACCTTTCTGGAATCATAATGAGTATTATATAATATGTAAATTTATTTATTTACTTGGCTTTATTCGAGGTTCTTATTCATAAGCATTGCGAGCAGTTCACGCCGCTAGTAGAAACTAGTATATATGTATAATTATAAGTATGGTTTATTACAAAAAATCCACCTATACCAAAAACTAATTGTTGTATTCTTGCCGTACCATTATTGGTCTATAATTACATTAATGACGTCACAGTAACGGTAGACTGGTCAAATCTAAGGTCACTGGTTTCTAGTTCACGGACATTCCGACGAGAAACCGTAAACTATTTTAAAAATAAAACTAAACATGTTAGGTTTTTTGTTCGTGTATTCCCGTGTATATAGTCATGTGACCAGTTTTAGTTAGACATATCGTGTAGCGTGTTTTTTTTGATGTCGAAAATAGTATTATAATCGTCCAGGTTAATAACCTATGACCTAATCGGATTAAATTTTCTAAACATTTAGATTTGGTCATATAACACTTACTATGAATAAAATATCGAAAATAGATTTATATAGGGTCATTTCGCCTGTTTGCGTCCATTTAGTGGAGTTGCGGACTTTGAAAGAGAAAATAAAAATGATTTAGCACTAGTTTTGTATAAAAACTTATGTACAGTGTTAATAATATAGTCTTTTTTATATTCATTTAAAGTTTTGGTGGAAAGATATAACGATTTAAATATAAAAGTGATAAATATCAGATTTGGGCGATTTAGCCAGTTTGCGTCCATAAAATCTAAATTGCGTCCACTCATGTCCAGTTTGCGTCCACTTGTTTTATGTCTAAATATTTAACTAATTAAATTTTAAAATATTTTTAATAACAAATATATCATCTTATATATTTGTCACAGCCAATGTTTTTTTCGCCGTCTTCATCTACATCTGATATAAGTATGTCATTACATTCATCGCACTTTGTACTATCCACGGCTGGTAAATTTTCTTTTCAGAGTATCAGTATCTACTGTGACTTTAACAGGAAGTGTCTTTTTCCTATGTTTTGGAGCAGTTCCTTGAAGTTTTTTTTTCTCTATTCGTTCTTAATTTCTTTTTCTTACTGCTTTGTTTTTTTTTCTCCATCTGCTCTTTATGTTTATAATACTTACTCGATGCAGACGAAGATATGGCCGCTGGAGTTCTTTGATTAAATTTTCTTGCTATGCTAAAAATTTTAGCCAACATCAGGTGGGTTTTAAATGGATCAAAGGTTTCTGAATGTGAAATGCCTTGAATAAATAATGAAGATGATTGTAAACTAGGAGGCTTTTCTATAGGTGAAATAGATGGTGATACAGTTGATGCTAAATGAATAAAAGCAGTCGGAGGGGGTTTTGATATTTGTTGCTTAGTTTTCTCAAGACTTGGTGTAGTATGAGTTGCCATATCTTCTAGTGGTAAAATAAGAACTTCATCTGAAGACACTATTGAACTAAGCTAAAGGTAACTGCCAAAAAGGTGTATAGGCAAAATCATTTTTATTCATGTCATGAGTTTCAGAGTTGCACCTTGATACACTGTGATTTCACAATTTCGAATTTGTTCAACCAGGAGCCGTTAATAAATTACGTTAATTTTTTTTATTATAATTACATTAAGATATTATTGATCGTAGGTATATACAATTTTATTAAATTTAAATAAGCTATACATTTTTAATTACTTTTATAAATAGATAACAAGAAAACAAAGGGGGACGCAATCTGGTCTGTCCTAAATAATAGGTCATAAAATTCGCGTCCACTGCGGACGCAAAGTGGAATTTTTAAAATTTGTATGTACTAGTTTGCGTCCACCTTATTTTAACTGTCAACAATTAAAAAACTTAAGTAAATTCATAATTATGTTTTTCTTTTCTTTATTATTAAGGCCTAGAAACATCTATATATCCTTAACTTCATATAAAACAATGTAAAACTAACCGTGAGTGGTGTTGCTGCTCACTATTTTTTTACTAACATTTAAGACATTCGCAGTCTTTTGTCCCGTGGCTCAGATAAATTATTTTTTTTTAAAGGGAAGGATTGCGCTCAAGAAAATTTTGTTTATGACTGTGTATCGCCTATATATTGAGGTATTGGTAGAAATTACATTTGGTTTTGTTAGAAAGTTCATGAACTTATTTTCGAGTATTTTATGAAAGGATAGCCGTCGAATGGACGCAAACTGGCGATGGACGCAAACAGGCGAAATGACCCTATATGTACCTATAATAAACCTCAGTTTACGACTCATATTATATTAGTTTTTGCAATTTTCGCAAAGTAAAGTAAATTTTAGTAAATATTGAAGGATATTATTGTACATTGTAGCCATTTCCTTAATGAATACAACTTTGAAATACTTTATTGCTTCAATTAGTTTTGAGCGTGACTTACATTAGCGTATTAAAAACTTATTGCCTACAGATGGATTAAAATTTTGGATAAAAATAATTATTCAATAAGTTTAATGACTTTTTTAATGAATTAAACCTAAATAACTTACTAGAAAATACGTTAGTATTATCGTACATACCGATACCAATATTATGAAATTATTCAATACTATATCAATACATTTATTTTTGTTAGACTTTATCTACTTTTATTTACATTAAAGAGAGAAGTATAGGTTACATTTAAATAATGTTTCTATAGTCATGGGACGCATTCTTCCGCAACGCAACAAATGGCGCCCAACCCGGCGTTGCGTACACTTCGCCCCCGAATCTGGCGCCGTACTCCAAGAACGAGGTGCCGCTGACGTCACTCGTCCCAACAGCCGGGGGCATGACGTCCATATCCGCCGGTAAGTTATATGTAACTAGATAGTTGTCTATATCTTATCTAATAAAAAAAATTAATAAATACATTTTAAGCGTAAAGAGCAGCTACATACAAAACATTACCTACCTACCTACTGAGTTATCGCTTCACCATTACAAAAATTACCATTGTATTATTAACATAATTTTACATATTTTATGGTATTTATATTACAATGTTCTCATTGTGTATACTTAATCTAGACATAAATACTGTTATACAATTCATAAGACTCAGTGAAGAATTTTCCCGTTGAGAGATTGCGAGTTTCTATTCATAACTGTTCTCAGCCTCAAAATACTTTATTAAAGCCAATAGAGATATTGACAGGACTCTATATTTTTTTAAATATATAAACTGACGCACATTACAATATTAAATGTTTTGTACAGAAGAAAAAAAATATTATTCCCTGTAACATTATTTATGGCAAGACTATGTATGTAGACCAAAAATTAAAGTCAGTGACCGTTATCGCACTGCGACAAATTATTTCTCGAGTTATTAGTATTAAAAACACCTTATATATAGTTGATACTAGACATGCATACTTAAATAAAAATAAAGCTTTGTGTATGCTTAAAATAGAATACCTACAAAACCATTTACTTATGAAAAAAACCTTGTAAAATATGAAATTTTTTAGAGTAAAACAGGATCGTAACTGACCTATGTGTCAAGTACGAGTAACTTTTACATTATTGACAAAAAATGCTAAAAAACAACACAAGTCATGCCCACACCCTCTATTGTGTATCTTGTGCTTAAACACTTGATATAGATTTGGAAAAATCTATTACGGATACCTGCCGGCCATGAAGGTGATGACCGAGAGTTATGTGAGACTCTCCGGCGGCACTTGTTATCTCCCGGGGTTAAAACATGATTCACTACAGGTTCTCCAATCAACGAGAAAATTATTGACGACCATCTGGCTGTGCAGGCGATCATCAGAAGTTATCAGGTGAACACATTTACAATTATTAACTGCCTGTATAGATTTGTTATTGTTTGCTCATTTTGTTAAATCTGCTGTCCTTTACTTATTTTATGAACGAACCATTTTTTTTTCTATCAGTTTTCGTTCACTCTTAAGATGAGTTTTGTCACAATGTAAATACAAATGAAGTAGTACTATTTGTTGATTTGATAATAAAAATGAAACGTCATTATAGTATCCAAAGATAAGATATACCTAAATACAGTCGACTGTTGGTAAATTTAAATAAGTTATTATCGGTAAAACAAATTATTGGACAGCTGAATTATACTATGACCAGTACCCCCTTTTCATAAAACTCATAATTGGTTATGCGTTTGTGGAGTGACCCCCCCTCATGTACTTAAAAAGTAAATAAGTAATATCATAAATAATACATGTATTTCTTTCATTCACTTATATTCTACAGTTATTGGCATTTGTTAGATTTATGATAAGTTTATCAATGTTTAGGAACGGCCTTATTTGGTTACTTCAAGTCGTAAAAAAAAATAAAATAGATTAACTGTCTAAGGAAATTGGCATTGCAGTGGTTAGTACAGAGTAGTTGACAAAAAGAAGTTATGTCACCACCCCACGTGACCAATGTGTTCACGTCACCACACTTTATCCGCTGGAAACCAGTACTGACCAAGTTTCAATTGGTTGTAATGATTGCCTCAAGTGAAGCTTTGTCATTGGTCATTTATTTTATTTGAATTTTCTTATCTAATCAGCATATTAGTAATTTAAAAAAAAATTGACAATAAACTTTATGAATTTGTTTTTTTTTTTTTGTATTAAATAAACACGTCAGGCGCGGATACAGGATTAGTTCTAGGGTTGAAAGCCTTTTTTTCTAAATCTCTTCATAAAGATTAATTCCACCCTCCCCATTAAACAAAATTAAAATAACAATAACAATAGATGCGATGTGAAGGAGATTAAAAAAATATATAGGCAAAATGAAATGCTTCGTGAGTCAGGATGGGGAGAGGAGAAAATTGAACCTATTCCCCTCTGTATTCGCGCCTGAAACATATACTTAAAGTTCAAATAAATATAAAACCGGATGAGTGTGTGTGAGTGGCGGGTAGTGTAACGGTGGGGGTGCAGGCTCGCGGGCACCTGGCGGCGGACGTGGACCCGCTCGGCATCACCACGGCCAGGCTGCCCGCGCTCGGCCTGCGCGCGCCCCACTCCGAGCTCATCATGAGGAAATATTTCAACTTCGGTACGATTGGAAACAATCACTAGGTCTAAATTTCGTTGGCGTCACTACAGTCCCAGCTTGGGCGCCGTTTTTTAACGGATGCCCCACGCTGGGAGCCAATTATATAATTTGGAGCCCGTCCGTAGTTACGCCAATTCATTTTCTATAAGTATTTTAGTTATTACATTTCATATTAAAATCTTCATCCTAATTGCATCTTAAATATGGCAGTTAATGTATTACTGCGGTGATTGTTTTCATTAGAGTGACATTATACTTTTTGTAGCGACGATTGTAATTTATATTGCAATGCCTATTTGCTTACTAATCACTCATTAAATAATAAAGATTCTGTAACATGTGTTTGCATGTTTGTTATACTATACGCAGCTTAGGTTGTTGGTTTGTTTGCATTAGTGATATTCCAAAAGCATTTAAATTACATTATAATATATGTAATTCGATTTAGAAGTTTTTATTAATCGATTTTTATAACATTGATGTACTAATAAGGACCGATTTTATAATGGCTAGTCTCAACTCTTTATGTTTACAGATATGTATATTGACTAGTAAATAAAAATATACGTATGTAATTAAAATATTTATTATATGGGGCTTATTTTGCTGGATTATAAACGTCTACTTTATGCGATCAATAACTTTCTCTTTTTCTTTTAATATATTTTTCATGTAGACTGTTTAGTATGGCAATACTATGTTTTATGGAGAATTTAAACACCAATTATTAAATTGTGGTGTGATCTTTCGAAATTGTTAAATTATAACGAGTGAGGTATATTCCACGTAGTCGCGCGGTCACCTCGTGGCCCGGCTCGATCCTTTGGGCATCTCGACCGGCGACCCAGTGTCGAGCGGGGACTGGCACGGCGGCCTACGAGCCTTCGCCAGCGAGGCGGTTATTAGGCAACACGTTCGATTCGGTATGGATCCATTGCGATATTTGAGGATTATACTGGTTGTATTGTGGCAAGGGATTAAGTATTAAAAACAACCCATCTAAGAATATTTAAAACTGCGTGGAGAGCGCTTTATATTTTGACACGTTATTATAATATGCTATGCAAATGCACGGCTTTACACTGCCTTTGCTTTTATATAATATTATATTTAAAAGCTTTTTGGGATATTAAGCTAGCCCTATATATAATAATAATACCAGATGTACAAATGCTTTATAAGGAACTGATCTTTAGTCTTTTTTTCAAATGACGACAGGTTATCCGAAATTTAATTGATTTTTAAAACTTTACGAACGAATTTTACAACCAGTGTCTTCCTATAAATATTGAAAACAATCAGGGTAATATTTTGGTAAGGGTTGAAGGAAAATCTGTATATATTTGGGTTTCATAATTTGTAAATTTCTTCTGACAATAATTTCTCATAAACTGCATTAGAGTAGTTGCTTCATGAAATTGGTGGACGGGAAAGTAGCTAGTGATATTTAAAATTGTTGTATTTATGTATTAATCACAATTACTAAAAAACATAACTTTAAAATCGAGCTAAATAGTATATATAAATAAATACTTATACTTTCCATTTTCTTTTTAGTGTTGTTTTCATTACAACTTTTGGCAGTCGTCTTATTATGTCTGATACATTGCATACCGAAGATTGAACTTTATCTCTCTTATAAATAATTAAATATAAATCTTAATTAACTATTTATCTTTAACTTCTTACATATATCTGACTATTATATGTTGTACACGAATGCTTGGTCAGAAGATAAAACTCAGATAACATTATTTATTATAAGGATATCTAACATTTAAATGATTTTTTAACATTTTAGTACGGTGTCACTTTTTGTCTGGACGTACGAATGATTTTCACACTTTCATTTTATTTCGCTTAATTTCTTATCTCCTCGTTCTCGTGTTCTCATTTACGTATGTTATATGTTATATCTATTACTTGATAATTGAAGATAATTAACTGCTCATTAGCATAACTAAAGTAATAAAATGATAATTAAGGGATTAATTGTACATTGTTATTCATATTTAATAGATATTTCTTGATTTCTTAATGTCGACAATTATTTTGATCCTTTTCCTAGAACAGGGGTCGGTGACCTTTTGAATCGGAAAGACTTAATAAGGACAATTTAGACAAATTCCACGTTTCAAAATGTTCGTTAATTATACATTATTAATAATAATAATATTTGAACTTTTTAAATTAAAGAGCCACAGCTTCCCATCCAAAAATCCACATTCTCGTGAGCCGCAGATTGCCGACCCCTGGCCTAGAACAGTTTATTATTACTATAATCATTATGTAAGCAGGTTCCCGGGAATTTTTAGTTTTTTTTATTGAAAATAAATTAAAAGTACTATTATCAATTAGAATTTGCGAAGATTCCGTGCTTGTTCATTCGTAGAATTAAAATATATTAAAATTAATATTTTACAAATAATGCAAAAAAATACTATTTAAATTGAGACTAGCTTTTTAATATTCGGTCTATTTATATAAATATTAACATAAATAAATTTTAATATGTGTTCGTATTGTCCCTAATAATATGTTATTTGCCTACTATAATTATATGCCCAATCATATTCCTTTACTAGACAGTATAGATAATGTGTATGAAGAAATTGTTTCAATAATGTTACTGATGTATGTTCCTACCTTATATAATGTATAGGCTATGAAAGATATTACAATATAATAGCATTAGAACTAGTGTTTGGTTTAAAATTGGTAATATGCAAGGTATGCCATTTGGTTGGTTCAACAAGTGTAAGTAGTTTCTAATAGTGAAAGGTTGAGTGTATTACTATAGAGTATTTTAATATAATATGGATGTAATGGGTAGTATTGTTTATGGTTCAATAGTTCTGTAGCTCAACATTATTATAAGTTTAGAGATATAGTTATTGTAAAATCAATACAACTATACAGGATGTGTTGTTATTGATATTGGAGCTTTGGTGTTGATAGTGCATTTATGGATATTCCACAGCATACCTTAAAGAGGGCGTCGAATTTAATTTTTTTTTTATTTATTTTTTTATTTATTTCTGTTACTACATATATTATTAACGCTTGTTTAAATAAACTTTATTTTTATTTATTTCTTCTAACAACTCTGCTTACTTAACGTTATGCAAACTAAAAACAGATCCGAGGACATCATATAGCGAAACTCGACCCCTTGGAAATACCAACCAACAAATTGGAGGGTAAAAATCCCCGGGAGGTGATACACAGCAGCTACAGGTTTGGTAAGAGGCATAGAACCTGCATACCACGGCTCGACGTAGTTAATGGATACGGCATTGGAAAAGAAAAAAAAAATAAAATTGTTTTTTCTTTTTTTTCTTTTTTTCGTTTATCAATCGCCATAACTGCAGAGTGTGACGCACATGTCCCGGGCACGCACGCCATGTTATAACCATTGTAATTGCATGATCACAAGATAGCTTGAATATCCATATTATGCATGAATCTAGGTGTATGTTAATTTATTGCATGATGTATTTAATTATAAGGGTATTATTTATTGTATCTGTATAATTATCGACTTATCATTCATGTTGGAGCTAAACTAGAAATGTACTGTGACCTTGAACTATATTTATTTCACTGCTGGATCCCGGCCAATGCCGCGTTCTGACTTTCGACTATCATTGTTTCATTTGGCTTAGAAATTAGAAGATACAAGAATTGGCAGACATATGTAAAGTTCTTTATAAACGTGAACTACAATGTAATAATGTTCTAAGGGTTAATGTACTTTTGCTATGGGTAAATGTGGGGAGCGTTATGTAAATGTCAGTTTTTTTATAATGAAAATTTGCTACCAAACTAGTAAAGGGATATGATATTAGCTGAATCTGCTTCTATATGTGCTTCTATCGTATTCTGTACTTGTACTTTTCTATTAGGTATTTTCGGAATTGTACTCTTCTATTAAGTATTTCTGGAATTGTACTCTTCTATTAAGTATTTCTGGAATTGTACTCTTCTATTAAGTATTTCTGGAGTTGTACTCTTCGTATTTTTATGATTTATGAATTTGATTCGTTAAAGCTTTATAATTAAAACCAATCAGACGTTCCTACTCTTATTAAGCACTGTTATTATAGATGAGGCTGACATGGACAGGGTTTTCAAACTACCCTCTACTACGTTCATTGGTGAAAAAGAAAAGGCGTTACCATTGAGGTAAATTATATATTTAGGTTAAAAGTACATATACTATATGTACTGTAATTACTACTATATGTATTGGATTCCCATTAAAAATATTTAATTAAAATACAGTTTATATATTTTTAAATAATTATCTCACGAAAATTTTATCGACACGCTCATTAACGTACCTGCGAAATATGGGACAGCGACCCTGTTGATCGCTCAGGTTCTTATCATATTTGTGTTGATGATATTTATTTTAAAATTTTATTAGACATAACATGGATAATAATTTATATAGTTAAATGCAAATAATGATTTGACAAAATTGTCAAGAGTCAAGAGTCGTATTATCTCGTCATCATCCAATCAGAAAGTAGGGCTTTTAACTGCAAATTTGTTATTTTTTGTAATTAATCGACCTTCGATAAATCAATTATTTATTATCTTTGATGATATGTATATCAAATGTTAAATGTATATGGAGATTAATTTGATAACACAGGTATAATAAATATTATTTTATTATTTTCTAACAGAGAAATCCTCAACCGCCTTGAACAAGCTTATTGCAATAACATTGGTATAGAGTTCATGTTCATCAACTCGCTGGAGCAATGCAACTGGATCAGACAACGTATGGAGCCTCCCAACGTCACCAAGATGAGCCACGACCAGAAGAGGTTGATACTCGCTCGCCTCACAAGATCTACTGGGTGAGAGGCCTATATAACAAGTCGGGAGTAATTATTGTTTGTCTGGTTTTGATATCTTTTTTAAAGATATCTTATCACAAACGATAATGCTTTCCTTGACATTGAATAGATTAACTATCGTTATAATAAGTAATATAACTTACCGGAAATTTGGTCTGTTTGTTTATCGTTAATTGTTAATTATATATTATTATGTGTATAAAATGCTCCAAAAAACAAGTTAGTTATAAAATGAAAATCTATATATTGAAATATTATATTTCGTTGGTCTGTGGTTTATTCTAATGAATATCGCACACACAGACATAATATATGTATTATGTATAATAATATTTTTTTTCACTTTCAGTTTTGAAAATTTCCTGGCTAAGAAATGGTCTTCAGAAAAGCGTTTCGGTCTTGAAGGGTGTGAAATTTTGATCCCAGCTATGAAGCAGGTCATCGATACATCTACCCGCCTGGGGGTTGAATCCATTATCATGGGAATGCCGCACAGAGGTAATTAATTAGTTGTCATTGTATGATTATTATTAGGTTTAATTGATTTGTTGGTTTTTAGACCAATTACTTAGTATTTTCCAAGACTTTAACGAGTATTGTATTCAAATATTTTTTTTTAATCCATCAATTACTGCAAAGCACATTTGAAACGTCGAGTTAAATTTAAAATTTAATTAATATTACGCCACTGAAATCCGAAAAATAGTTTTATTTCGACCAATTACTTCGACCAAATTACTTATCATTACATGCATAGTTATTACTTTGAGTGGTTTAAATTTATAATCAATTATATGTCCTTGTAATAGTCCGTCATAGAACTGTAAGTATTTACAGTTAGCTATTTTAGTCTTTCTATTTTATTTGAGTACTTGAATTCTTTTTTGTTCTCAAATATCAATTATATTAATAATATTATCAATAGACGATACTGTTTTGTTGAGGAGGTCCCGCGGTGACGTTGCGGGAATTAATACGCAGTGGACTGTATATACTATAATTTCTTATTTCTCAAAAGACACTGTACAGAATGGTCTGCGGTACGTTAAGATATAAAATAAAATAAATGAAACGCGTGCGCGTGCGCGTGTATCGGTAGACGATCGAAGGAAGACAGCTGACCCGTTGACTCGTCATGCGGGTTCGACGGCCGGAGCAGGTTATTTTCCGCGAGCCCCCCGCGCGTCTGAGTGACTTCGCCCGCCGCGCCATCCTCCCGGTCGACTGCATGTTAAGATGTCTTAACATACTCCCCCCGTTGAAGACTCTTCAATATTTATGTTGGTGTCAACTGGAAGTGGACAAATAGTATTAAAGGCCCGCCGAATGACCCCTCTATGCGTGCGGATGTCGGCGACCCTCGCGATGCCATCTCTTCCGGGTAACACCCGTACTATGCGCCCTAGAAGCCACATTAAGGCCGGTAGCCCCTTGTCCTTTATGACGACCAGAGTTCCTTCTTTCAGCACTCCCGACGAACTGCGCCATTTAGTTCTCTCCTGTAGCCATATGATGTAATCATTAGAGAAGCGTGTCCAGAAATGCTGTTTAAGGTACTCTATTCGGCGAAATCGTTGCAAGTTAGAGATGTTGAGATGCTCAATCTGCGGATGCGGCAGCATGATTAAAGATCGTCCTATTAGAAAATGGGCAGGAGTCAAGGGAGTTAAGTCGGAGGTGTCATGTGACAAAGGAGTAAGGGGTCTGGAGTTGAGTATGGCTTCAACTTGTATTAGACATGTAGCCATTTCCTCGAAGGTTAAATGAGTTAAACCTAATATGCGCCTAAGATGATGCTTGGTAGATTTCACAGCCGATTCCCACAAACCACCAAAATGTGGGGTGTATGCAGGAATAAAAGAAAAGTTAATGCCTGGGTCAAGATCATGAAAATTGAAATTCTGTGAAAGAAGTTTTGACAATTCATTGAAAGCGCCAACGAAATTAGTGCCGTTATCGGAAAAAATGCTACGTGGTTTACCCCGCCGAGCAATAAACCTACTCAAAGATGCTAAAAAAGCTTCCTTTGTAAGGTCTGACACGAGTTCCAAGTGGACAGCCCTTGTTGCTAAGCACACAAACACGCAAATAAAACATTTGTTTACCCTACAACCTTTGCCCTTACGGTCAGCAATCAGGATGGGCCCAGCGTAATCAACCCCTGTGTTTAAAAAAGGAAATTCCAAATGTAGTCTTTGCTCTGGAAGATTGCCCATGACAGGTTGGACAGTACTTGCTTTGATCCTACAGCATTTAACGCATTGGTGTACAACTTTTCTTGCCAAGTTTCTGCCGCCAAGAGGATAATAATGGTGTCGGATAGTGGTGAGTAAGAGTTGTGGTCCAGCATGCAAAAGATTAAGGTGAAACATTTGGAATAATAATTGGCAAATAATGTGTTTACTAGACAAAAGAATGGGGTGCTTTACGTTGTAGTCATAGAATGAATTGTTTAATCTACCACCTACACGAATTAAATTAATAGAGCTATCTATAAATGGAGACAATGTTAAAAGTTTACTTTTGGATGGTAGCTGCTTGCCTAGCAAGAGTAATTTATATTCTTCAGGAAATGATTCTTGCTGGCTTATGGCTAATAAAAGGTTTAATGAATTAGTTAACTCTATGTAGGTAAGTGAACCGCATTGTAATGATTGCCTTCTGCAATTGTTTAGAAATCGCATGACATATGCCATCACACGCTGTAATTTACAAAAACTAGAAAACTTATTGCAAAATAAAGTAATTTGATTAGACTTGGGTTCTAAAGTATCTACATGAAAGGATGTTATTACTTCTTGTAAGTTAGACTGATCATGACAATGTATGTTAGGAAATGATGGCCACGAGGATGAATCCTTATGAAGGAATTCTGGTCCTGTCCACCATAAAGAAGAAGTAAGTAATTTTTCGGCGCTAAGTCCACGCGAAGCGAGGTCTGCGGGGTTTTCTTGAGAAGGTACATAGCGCCATGTAAATCCTCCTACAGTATCCTGGATCTCAGACACCCGATGACGAACAAAGACCTTTAGCTGTGTAGGTGGTAAAGACAGCCAACCCAACACGATAGTAGAATCGCACCAAAAGGTTACATCATCGACGTGTAGTGTGAGTGACTGATGAACCTTAGAGTATAGTCTTGTACCTAGTAGTGCGGCACAAAGTTCTAGTCGAGGGATAGTAACTGGTTTGATGGGAGCTATTCTACTTTTTGCAGTCAGAAGAATTACGTGAACTTCTCCATCCTGTGACACACTGCGAACATATATACAAGCTCCATAAGCTTTCTCGGAAGCATCAGCAAATACATGCAGTTGCAATGACTTTGGTGACTCACATGTTACCCATCGTGGTATGTTAAATGTGTTAAATAAAGGTAGAGTATTTTGGAAGGTATTCCAAGCAAATTGAATGTTTTCCGGAACTGGTTCATCCCAGGAGCACTTGGAAAGCCAAAGCTTTTGCATAATGATTTTAGCTTCTACTATGCAAGGGACCACCAATCCAATCGGATCAAAAATTTGTGCTATTGTTGATAAAATTTGACGTTTAGTAGCCTTATGAATTTGCACATTGGGAAAATTAATAATAAATGATAGCGAGTCACTTAAACAACGCCAATTAAGCCCTAAAGTCTTAGACATCTGATCAAGACTTAAAGGTACAAAATCAGAGCGATTAGAATCTATACTTAAGGCTTCCAATACCTCTGGAGAGTTTGATTGCCATTTCCGCAAAATATATTTGGCGGATTTAAGAGTACCGATAACTTGACGACATTTTTCCACGGTTGCTGAAACAGACAAGTCACCAGATAAATAGTCATCGACATAAAAATCATGTTCTATAGTAAAACGTAAGGTTGGATCCAAACACTCTCTTGATAATTGGACTAAGCATCTTGTTGCTAGAAACGGTGCTGATGCAGTGCCATATGTCACCGTGTTGAGTGTATAACTTTGCAATGGTAAATTGGAACTGGCTCTCCATAGAATTTTTTGCAAAGATCGTTGATCATCTCTTACCAATGTTTGCCTGTACATCTTTTCTATATCGGCACTGACTGCTATTTTATGCTGACGAAATCTAAGCAAGATTGATAATAAATCATCTTGTAGTGTTGGGCCTATCATTTGTATTTCGTTAAACGACTTTCCTGAAGATGTTTTAACAGAAGCATCAAACACAACTCTAAGTTTTGTAGTAGAACTAGACTCTTTCAAAACTCCGTGATGAGGCAAAAAATTGGAAGAAGTACTTGAATCATCTGAACAAATAGACATGTGCCCCAAGTTGATGTATTCGTTCATAAACTCTACGTAGCGCTGTTTGTAATTAATATCTCTAGAAAAGCGTCGTTCAAGAGACAAAAATCGTTGCTTAGCTATTACGAACGAATCACTTAAAGTATTAGGTGACTCTTTAAGAGGAATGTTCACCACAAACCGACCATCTGTATCGCGACGTGTAGTCTCAACAAAGAGTTGTTCACATGCTCGCTCCTCAGTTGTAAATTTATGTTTTGAGTCAATCGAATCCAGTTTCCAAAAGCATGATAAGTCCGTAAGTAAATTATCTGTAAGCATACACAACTGTGAGCTGGTATTCGCTTGATGAAAAACGCCTGAGACAAGCCAACCTAGCTTTGATTCAAACAAAGTTGGCATGTTTTTACCTAAAGTAATGCGATTCGCGCCTATAATGTTCCAGAATACTTCTGCGCCTACAAGAATGTCAATCGATGACGGTATGTAGTATTCGGGGTCGGCAAGACGAACGTTCTGAGGAATACGTATTTTATCGGGATCAACTAAAGTACTTGGGACTGAAGTTGATACCTTTGATAACACGAAACAATCAATGTTAATTTTATAATCGCTATTCAGTGATTTTAATGAAATATGACACCCTAGTGAAGAAGTAGAAGATAATTCATTGATACCTATAACCTTGGAGCTGGCGTTGTAGGTTGAAATGTGAAGCTTCCCTACAAAACTCTCAGCGATGAAATTTGCCGTACTTCCGTTGTCCAATAAAACCCGCGCCATTCGATAGTCACCCTTGCCGTCCATCACTTGCACGAGGGCCGTGGAAAGGAGGACTACCTTAGACGTCACGGCGTGATTTGCAGATAATACAATACTTTGTGTATTAGAGTCAGTATTGTTGTCATGCAGTAAAGTGTTGTGTTTTTTAACACAATATTTACAATGACCTAACTTACAATTGCCTGATTTATGACCTGGTCTTAAACAATTTATGCAAACATCGTAACTATAAGCTTTCTTCAGACGATCTTGTACTGACAAACTTCGGAACTTATCGCATGAAAATATAAAATGATCCTGTTGACATAAAGGACAAGATATTTTCCTTGTTTTGTCTTCAGTGTGTGTTAAGAAACTCTTACTTTTGCTACTAATAGTATGACTAACATAACTAGACCTTGATGACTTTGATTCTTCAAGGGTTTCAAGCAAATCTGCTTTATTATTTAAAAACGTAACAAACGTATTTAGCATTGGAGGGTCAGATAATGAGTTTCTATGCTCTTCCCACTCACGGTTTGTCATCTGATCGAGTTTATTGGTTAAAATGTATATAACGAGAGTGTCCCAGTACTGGACAGGTTGACCAAGGGTTGCCAAAGCTCGGAGATTTTTATTTGTTGTATCTATAACATGGCGTAATGACTTACTTGATTCAAGTTTGATGGGCTGTAAGTTGAAGAGAGCTTGTACATGGTTGTTGACAAGCAGTCTTTTATTGTCGTACCTGTCACATAGCAACCTCCAGGCAACATCGTAATTCTCTGATCGGAAGTCAAGGCTATCCACGACAAGAGAAGCACTGCCTTTCAGAGATGCACGAAGATAATGAAGTTTGTTAATCTTATCAATCGCATCGTTATTATGAATTATTGAAATAAAAGTATCCCTAAACTCTAACCAGTCCTGATAACTGCCGGAAAATTTAGGTAAATCTATCTTTGGTAAGCGTATAGTGTTTTGCTTGTGTGTGTGCTTAGAACAATTAAGGTCAACCTCAGAATCTGCATCACGGCTGCGAGCGGTGCTTATAAGCTGGCGAGCAGTAGCCACCAAACCGTAGTACTGCTTTTCGAAATCTTCGCGTTCAGCATATTGCTCGCTGGGGTCATCCATTAAAGCTTCCAGGTCCATCTGTAACGCGTCATATTTTTCGTATAAGCCTTCAAACGTGTTAAGACGATATTCAATTTCAATGACTTGCACATCACTTAGCTTTTCACAGGATTTAGCTATATTTAAATAAGCTGAAAATTGCGTAAGCTTGGCTTTAATTGAAGCACGTTTTTTAATTAAGCCTTTAACGTCAGACATATTAAGCAAAGCTATTGAAATGCAAGTTGAAAAGCCAAAAAAAAAAAAAGGAAATATTGCAGTGTTATAGCTGTACTACAAAATGTATTGCCTTACTAAAAAGCGAAATATCAGCAACAAAGCAACTTATTGCTATTTAATTATGCCAGGCGCTACACAAGAAAAGCAATTAAAATAACAACTTGTATAAAATTGCTTAGGTAGAAAAATATTTAATTAATTGAGATGATAAAATGATGACAAAATTAAACATTAATGAATAAAAGAGTGAAATGATGAAATGTGTCTAATACTAAGTTTAAAGTCCGAAATAACAAAATGACTTGCTATTTTGATTGAAATGAAACTCTTCCGAGTCACGTTATTATTGCAAAAAATAATGACGATGAATGATTTAATTGGTTTGAGGTGAAGCAAATAAAGGAATAGGAACGATCTTACGGTTTTTCTGAAGCAAACCACTATGCTGATGTGACGTGGAGATGTTGAAATTCTCAATGCACGACTACAATCTGAACATACAAGTCGTTTCCAATATTTATGCTTCTTTGTTAACTTCTTGTCCGCAGTCCTGATTCAAACACAGCAGCTTTTCGGTATCCTCGTTTCGGTTCAAATCTTGAAGGTAGAAGGACCAAATGTTGAGGAGGTCCCGCGGTGACGTTGCGGGAATTAATACGCAGTGGACTGTATATACTATAATTTCTTATTTCTCAAAAGACACTGTACAGAATGGTCTGCGGTACGTTAAGATATAAAATAAAATAAATGAAACGCGTGCGCGTGCGCGTGTATCGGTAGACGATCGAAGGAAGACAGCTGACCCGTTGACTCGTCATGCGGGTTCGACGGCCGGAGCAGGTTATTTTCCGCGAGCCCCCCGCGCGTCTGAGTGACTTCGCCCGCCGCGCCATCCTCCCGGTCGACTGCATGTTAAGATGTCTTAACAGTTTAAAATAAATAAATATTTAATTCATAGAATTTCTTGCCATTATATGGATTTAGTATCTAGAGTGTGTCTTTTTATGAGTGTAATTAATAACTATTGAAATTAAAAATATCGACTTTTATTTATTTAGTAAGATTTCTAAAGATACCTCAAATCTTCGCTTTATCACATTCTAATATCAGTTTCGACGTGCCATGTCATTTATCAAGTAAATATGAAGGTTGGAGAAAGTGGTCAAAATGGAAAAATAAAAGTATAAAAAATCAATGTTGATAGTTGATGATTTTTACATGGTTAAGTTATGTATTTTTAACAGGTCGCCTCAACGTATTAGCTAATGTCTGCCGTAAGCCCCTTCATCAGCTGTTCACACAGTTTGCGGGTCTCGAGGCCGAAGACGACGTAAGCACTAAAACTAATAAATACTTCATAAAAAAATCTGCTATAATTATAATATTTAATAAAATGACTAACGGAGACTCATCAACACACAGATACTCATTCTTACTCACTTTTATTTTAGCACCGGCATGTCCAATATCCTCAAAAAACATTAGGTACCTTTATTGCTTGTACTAGTATCTTAAAGATGAAACAAGTCTAATAACAAACTTGCTTAAAATATTTATTACTATAAATTTAACTCGGGACTACTTATATTTAAATATTAATATAACCTTTGATGTTGAAATTTAAAATATCTAACTAGAATTTGGATATAAAAGCTTTTATGATGGCTGACATTCTATCACTAGTTCTTATGTTAAATATCTTGGTTACTTTATTTCTACAAAATATAGCTAAGAACGAACTGGACATACAATGCTTTTGATTTAAAAAAACACACTCAATTCGGCTCATTCACTAAAGCTGTGATGCTACGGACATACACACAACTACACATGTTAAACTTGTAATACCTTTTGTTCTTTCGTAAGGGGTTAATAAATTATTGAACATCATTCGACTAGCTCATAATATCTAAATTAATAGACTATTCTCGAACATTACCTCCAACGTACATTACAGGGCTCCGGTGACGTAAAGTATCACCTGGGCACGTACATCGAGCGACTCAACCGCGTCACCAACAAGAACATCCGCCTGGCCGTGTGCGCCAACCCGTCACATTTGGAGGCCGTCGACCCCGTAGTGCAGGGCAAGACGCGCGCAGAACAGTTCTACCGCGGAGACAACGAGGGCAAGAAGGTACACACACCTCCCTTCTGCACGCTCCTCCCCGGACTCCCCTCACTACAATATCCTTCCAAAGTTTCTTATGCCGGTTTTTAATAAGTCTGTATCAAATATATTTTTAAACCTATAGGGCCAGGTTTAACTTCGAAATTGCAAAAAAAGATTTAAAAAAAAATATTTTTTAATATTTTTTCTTTTAAGTTTTTCGTATCTGAATACGGAGTCGTATACGTCGGTAACATTTTAATAAATCGACTTCTATTCTGACAAAATCTTCACGTTTCATGTGCGACTGCGAATGTACCATGTTGCATTATAAGTCCATATTGTTTAAGACGAGAGAACTTATCACCAGTTACCGTGACTAAACATTCAAGATTACATTGTTTGTACATTGTGCTTATTGCACTATGTATGATTGCTCTTAGTTGCACATAATACACCTAAAACGTATTTATAACATTGTATGCTGTAGGTGATGTCGATCCTGTTGCACGGCGACGCGGCGTTCGCTGGTCAGGGCGTGGTGTTCGAGACCATGCACCTGTCGGACCTGCCCGCCTACACCACGCACGGGACCATACACATCGTCGTCAACAACCAGATCGGCTTCACCACAGACCCCAGGCACTCGCGCTCCTCCGCCTACTGTACAGGTCAACATTACAATTATTTGTATATTCACTATGATAGGATTCAGATATATGTATATCTAAAATCATATCGGTATATATAAGTCCATATGTTGACCTATGTATTATTTATACATTTATGTTAATATTTATATATTCTTAGAACTATTCAAAATTTAAAGAAAATAATCAAATTACGCCTATATGCTATCACGAGTCAAATATTGAATCAAAAGTAGAATCGTAATATATGTAAAAATATACGAGAAATACCTAACACGCCAGTATCATGCCTTCATTAGACGTGGCCCGCGTGGTGAACGCCCCCATCTTCCACGTGAACAGCGACAACCCCGAGGCGGTGATGCACGTGTGCAACGTGGCGGCCGAGTGGCGCTCCACCTTCCACAAGGACGTCGTCATTGACATCGTCAGCTACAGGAGGAACGGACACAACGAGGTCGACGAACCCATGTTCACCCAGCCCCTTATGTACCAGAAGATCCGGAAGACCAAACCCGGTAGGATATGATGGATGTTTTTCTTACGGATAAAATTTTAGTTATTGAGACATTTGCTTGTTTGTTTGATTTGAGTATAGAAAGAAACAAAACATTACAACTACCAGAGATAGGATTAATACACCGTCCGGTTACTCATATATGTAACTTGGGCTTTAAAAATAAAAAATAGCGTGAACTTATTTTTATTATTTCAGTATTGGAAAAGTACGCCGATCAGCTCATCTCAGAGGGTGTAGTCAGTGCGGAAGAGGTTAAGGACGTCAAGGACAAATACGATAAAATCTGTGAAGATGCTTACAATCAAGCTAAACAAGAAACTCACATTAAATACAAGGACTGGCTTGACTCCCCGTGGTCTGGCTTCTTTGAGGGCAAGGACCCACTCAAGGTAAATAACACATCTGTAGTATTAAGGTAAATAAAACATTGAATGTACCTGTAGTATTATGGGTATGACATAGTAAACTTTTCTTTCTTAATGTTCCACTCCAACTGTTGCACTGTCTGTCTTATGTTAAATAGGAGCGCACCTTAGTGTTCTTTCTTCTTTAAAATCTCTTCCTTAACGGAATGCATGCGTAAAGTTTACATTTGCAAAGTATCAAACCTGCTAACCATGTACAAAAATAAAAAGCACTTAAGACTTCAAACTATAATCTAAACATTCCAGATGTCCCCAACTGGTGTCGTAGAAGAGACCCTCGTACACATCGGTAAGCGCTTCTCTTCGCCCCCGCCCAATGCGGCCGAGTTCGAGATACACAAGGGACTGCTGCGTATTGGCAAGGCGAGAATGGAAATGGTCGAGAACCGTACAGTGGACTGGGCGCTGGCGGAGGCTATGGCCTTTGGTTCTTTGTTGAAAGAAGGTATCCATGTACGACTGTCGGGAGAAGATGTTGAGAGAGGCACTTTCTCACACAGGTAATTTTTTTAATGATTAACAGTTTTAATATGTATTGTATTCAATATTGAACAAAAGTTTATAACAGTTTGTGAAGAAAAGGAACATTTTAACTAATTAATTTGAAGATTTATTATTTACAAAGCTAGACTTCTAATCTACCATTTTTTTTCACTTTCATCACCTTTTACAAAATTTAATCTACAACTTTTTACAAAAAAAAAAATCAAATAAATTATTGCTCCCTCTTTTACTTATTACTCTGTATTTTGTTAGAAGTACTTAAAAGATCAACGCTCGGACGCCATACTGACGCTCAGAGTTAAAGCCAGTTCAGAAACAACAAATAAATGTTGTATGGAAAAATTTAAATTTTAAAAACTATTAATTTTAAAAAGTCATAGAACAAATGTTGTTGGGATTGATGTAAAGACGCTGCCTGCAAGAGGTGGTCAACTAATTAAAATAATTGTGTACATTAAAAATTAAATATACACATATATATAATAGGGAATATGCAAAAAAATTTAAATGGTCTCAAATATTTTTTTTTCGATAACTTTTTATCATCTTATTATAATAAAATCATTTTTTTTTTAATTTACTAATCATTTAAGGCCATAAAATAATTTATGAAAAGTGTAAATTTAGGGAGCGAAATTCAAAATTCCAAAACGCGCCACCATTGGTCGAAAGGAAATGTGACGTCATTTGACACACCATTCAATATATCGGCGTTTAAGTTCATACTGTGGTATCAGTGTGACTGAGAAAAATAAATAACTTAAACCTATATTTTCGTGCTTAAAGGTTTTATTAAAAGATACAATTGTTTAGGTAATCTTAAAAACATTTTCTAAATACTCAAACAACTCTAACAAAACAAATACCTACAAACTCTTTTTGAATACACAATACATTTTTAAAATGTTTCTGCCTCTGAATCATTTTTCACTTCACTTGACTCAGATAAATAACTTGGTTGATAATCAGCAGATATAGAAGATATAAGATGCTATACAAGTATTATCAGCTGTGTTTTCAGTAAACAATTTTCTTTTTAAAGCAGATAGTTTTACTTTTAAAACTGTTGTGTACCAATGTTGTGTGTTAAATGAGGAAATGGTGACAATGCTACATTTTGTTTTTCAGCAGGTATATTTACATTGACACCTTTACTTCCATACTTCGGTTTAATATTAACTTGCACAGCTTAGTCACTTGGTAATTTATCTTTAATATGCGAAAAGCAAGGCTTTGCCTTATGATCATCACATTCAATAGGAGAAGTACTCAGTCTTGGCTGATTAATATCACAGATATTTGTATGGGCAGTACTAGGACTTACTACATATATCACTTCTTCGTAAAGGTCACCAAATTTTTTAAACACTACTTTTGACAGCTAACTCTTAAAAGGCTTCATTAACCAATGTCAATCTCTGCCTTTTGACTATGCACATTCTCATTCTATCAGCTTTTGTTTTTGCCACAAAAATATACCTATAAGGAACAACTCCTTTCTTCAAACTTAGATTACATCTTTCTCCTTATTGTTTCGTTACACATATTATATTCAATACAATTTGCTGTATCTTCCTTAACCTGAAATAAATTGACAGACCATAAAAATTGCGTAAAACAAAAAAAGATTACGGTTTTTATAGAAAGTTATACTGAAATTTGTAAGATAGGTTAGGTTAATTTTAAACTCAAATTTTCTAATATTTAATACTTACTATAAATTTAAACTATTAGATTAAACTTATTATAAATAAAGTATACTTACGTTAAATTGATCTTCACAACCATATAAACACGATTTAGGACATATATTATCCCTTTTAATTACCATACACCATTGTTTTTGTATTTTCGCATCTCTTGGAATACAAAAAACACTTTGTCGGGTGTTTTTCTAATACTATTTTTGCACTCCGGTACTATACAATACTCGTAAGATGATTTTTATCTTCTTTCATGACTTGTAAAGCAATTAAAACTTAAAATATGTATGAAGTAACTAAAAAGTGCATAGTAAACATTCACTGGATGTGTCATTTGACGTCACGCAAAGCGCGCGCAAAATGACGGCGTTTGAACGGCTCAAATTTATTACAAGTTTTAATTTTTAATTTGAAGAAAAACTAGAATCTTTTCAAACCTGTTTATATTTTTTTCTACGATATATAGAGGTAAATGATTAATTTACGTCAAAAAAAATTACATGAATGTTCCCTATTAAGAAGATATACTCAACTAAAAAGAAAGTTAATTTATTGTTTTTCTTTTTGTCCGTATCAGTAGTAAAACTTGTCTCTTAATGTATTTCAATAACATTAATTTAACTTGCTTTTTTAATTGATTCTTTGTTACAAATATTTGTAAAATTTGTAAAAAGTGCGCATCATATCCATAGTGCTCCGAGTTTAGGCCCTTACAACAATATACTTCATCTGGTAGAATTATTGTAATGCAGTTTCGAGTTTTTGCATGCCTATAACATTTTTTAAAATTTAAATTCTAAGATAAGATTAAGCTAAAATTGAAAATGTACTGTCTAGATGAAATACGATTATTAGATAACGTTTTAACATTTAGCCTACATGGCACTTTAGTTTAGTTAAAATGTTACTAAGTGTTATATCACCCACAGGCATCACGTGCTCCACCACCAGAAGGTAGACAAGGCCACCTACTGCCCTCTGGCGCATCTGTATCCCGACCAGGCGCCCTACACCGTCTGTAACAGCTCGCTATCTGAATACGGTGAGATATATTTACACTGATTAATATATTCATTAATTTATTACTTAAACATTGAATCACTACACATTCCTGACTATCTACAATTAGGACAGAATTTCATAAAAAGTGTTTTGATCTATACCATAAATTCCTACAATTATTTTGACATGACATAGTTTGTTAAAAAGTTTTTATTTTTAATATAAATTTACTAGTGTATAAAATCATATGCTATAATGTTGTCACACTAAAAATGGTCCTAAGAAAATTAAGTAACAATTTATGAGAACTTGTTAAGGTTACTATGTTATTATAGACTTAATATATTATAATGTAATCAATTCCAACAGGCGTGCTGGGCTTCGAGGTGGGTTACTCCGTGACGAACCCTAACGCGCTGGTCCTGTGGGAGGCTCAGTTCGGTGACTTCAACAACGTGGCTCAGTGCATCATCGACCAGTTCATCTCCAGCGGACAGGCCAAGTGGGTGCGACAGTCCGGCATCGTACTGCTGCAACCACACGGGATGGAGGGCATGGTGAGGACGAGGGACTGGGGGCTGTGGGGTAGGGGGGAGATCGGAAGGTTGCGAATGGGTTGATCTGCGGTAAAGAGAGGGGATCGTTTGAAGGGAGGATTTTAGAAATACCGGTTTGGTTTTAATTAATTTGAAGGCCAAAGAAATTTTGTAGGTTAGGATTTTTTGGTTAATTAGTATTAAATGATGTGAATATCACAGGGTCCCGAGCACTCCTCCGCCCGCCTGGAGCGTTTCTTGCAAATGAGCTCCGACGACCCCGACTACATGCCGCCAGAGAGCCCCGACTATGCAGGTACATACTATTAAAAAATGGTATCCGATAAATATATAGTTCGTGTATATATATATATATATATATATATATATATATATATATATATATATATATATATATATATATATATATATATAAAATAAAACATTTTAGCAGCCGGCTACTGATAAGTACACCAAAAAATGTAAATGTTAACATTTTTGTAACATTTTGAATATAATACAATACAAGACGAAATAACCAAACCATAAAGCAAGTATGTAATGTCCCCACGTGTTTCAGTTCGTCAGCTCCACGACTGTAACTGGGTGGTGGCGAACTGTTCTTCTCCGGCGTCTCTGTTCCACATCCTCCGTCGTCAGATCGCTCTCCCGTTCCGTAAGCCGCTCATCCTCATGACGCCCAAGTCGCTGCTGAGACACCCCGAGTGCAAGTCCTCCTTCGACGAAATGGTGGAAGGAACCTCCTTCAGGAGGTAGGGGTTGGGGTTTTTTAAGGAAGAAAGCAAAAGTTGCATTAAAACTGCCCTCTATTAAGTAAAAATAATAATAATAATTGGTAACATACATACCACTTCTCTAAAATGCGAAAGTATGTAAATACGAAATGTATTTACTATATAAAATATTTTTAAGTAACTTACTAAAATCACAATAATCGGTACGAGCTACTATCATTATTACAAATAAAATATTTTGAACTAAAATCATATTATATGCGTTATTAAATAATTTTAATTTTATTAATGTATATTTTTCTATATTTTATCCAGATTGATTCCTGAAGAAGGGCCCGCATCTGAGAATCCTGGCAACGTCCGCAAGTTGGCGTTCTGTTCCGGGCGCGTGTACTACGACATGCTGAAGGAGCGCAGAGACCGCGGACTGGAGAAGGATATCGCTATTAGCAGGTAATGTGCTTTATATCATATGAAATTCACAAAAAAATATTTCCACTAAAAGAACTTACATATATAGAAAATAAGAATTTCTTACAAAATGTACAAAAAAAGATCAAGACGTAACTTGAAGGAAATGAAGTTCATAAATATGGTGTGAATAATATTATTGACTATAAATATTATTTTAGATTGGAACAAATCTCGCCGTTCCCCTACGATCTGATCAAGGCCGAGATCGCCAAGTACCCGAACGCACAGCTGGTGTGGAGTCAGGAGGAACACAAGAACATGGGCTCCTGGAGCTACATCGAACCACGCTTCCGTACTCTGCTGCAGAACCAGAAACACATCAGGTAAGGACACACTGCCTCTACTGTATATTAGGGTGCATGCATGCACGATGCATGGAGGGTATGCAGGGTGAGTGCAATCACGGGACCGTTCATGGGTTTTTATATAAAAATCAGTATCAGTTAGTTTATTTCTGTGAGGCATATTTGGACTGGACCATGTAGAATGAAAAGTTGCTCAAATATCTATTGGAGTACTTAAAAATAACAATATTTTTTACATATATAGATAAATAAGTATCAGATAAAGCGTACAATTTTAATTTTATATACGCCTACCATAGTGAGTCAACATTATCTTACTTAGTAATACAAACAATAAATCTGAATACTATTAAGTTTGCTTTTCGAAATGAACACTTTGATTGGTGAAATTACAAAATATGAAATTCTATCTTCTATCGCATACGATCGACATAGTACCTCAATTCGTAGAGCGACGGAATGGTTTCCGTGGGGTTGCGGGTGCGAATACCTGCTCATATCGGTTTGTTTTTCATTCTATTTTTGTTTAAAATTTAAACAAGCGTAACATGGCTATACATGTTTTTAGATATTTTGAAATAAAATATTTGTTTACAAAAGATAAACAAAAACTATTTATTTTCCCCCCAAATTTCTTTTCCTAATAATAATCAGAGAAAAGTAAAATCTTTAGTATACGGTCATTATAACTAATAGTGACATTTTTTGACTTGTTTATGTCGTGTAACAGATATATAAAACGCATAAAAAATCTAAAATATGGTATTAACAACGAAAAAAAAACTTGTCAGTAACTTCATTGACGTAGATCATTGGAGCGCGTCGGGTACAGGGAGCGTGAAACGATAATAGGGATTTATGAGAACGCTTCACAGGTTATTAAATTGTAGACATAAAAGATACATCAAGAACTAATGAGACGTTATGAAAAAATACATTGAAAATTGTTCTGTTTATTAATATATTTTATTATACAAATTCATTCACCTGTCGTTAGCACAATTTTTATTATACGTTATACATTCAAAATTATATACAACAAATTGTAGATAATATTGTTATGACAAAACCATGTTACCTATATTTCGCTATTCCTTTAAGTAAAGAAAGAATCAATATAGCTTGCAATTTTGTATCGATGTTGCAATTTAAACTATTAGAAATGCATGCCTTCGCACTAACATATCACAAATCGGCCATTGGTTGCAGGCCAAAGTCTCATTCTCAAGGCGGTTGGTTTAGTCAACTTTTCGGCAAACCTGAGCCCCCTCAGACGGACACACAGACAGAAACCGTACCACGTACCATTAGGTGAGACTAGTTCACCACATGCTTGCTTCTATCAAACATGTGCAATTCCGCTGTGTGTCCTGCCCCTTATTTCATTTGTCTTAATATTATTGTACTTGTTAAAACAGTATGTATAAACACTAAACAAGGGACAATATGCGATGTTATAGTTAGAAAATAATCTTTAACTTGCACCAGTTATCATTTCTGTCACACTTGGAAATACATACATTTTATACAATAAGATATATTTTTTATAATGCTTTCCTTTATAAAACAGCACTTCTCGTTCTTACTGGTATTTGGTTTATTTTATGTGTATTTTTTATATCTTATACTGCATTTGACTATTTTTTAATAAAGTAACCATAATTAAACACTAACCACCGACGTATCGCAGTACAAAATAATTAATA
This sequence comes from Napeogenes inachia, assembly GCA_959347355.1. NCBI lineage: Eukaryota > Metazoa > Arthropoda > Insecta > Lepidoptera > Nymphalidae > Napeogenes > Napeogenes inachia. The sequence continues at coordinate 14,681,259 of OY365792.1, forward strand.
AACTTACATTTTTGAAAAGAAATTTAATATCGTACTCGTATATGTCAAAGTTGTGTTTATAATTGCAAGCTATATTGACAAAAAACATATCATTTTCTTTTTGTAGATAAGCTATAAATATGATTATAATATGCTTTTGTATAACACAAAATTAAAAAAATATATAATTTATGAGAATTCGAACCTACGACATGTTATAGATAAGCGTATCATTCCGTCCACTGAGCCATCGTGTACCATACTGATGATGTATGTTTGTCCTCAGCTACAACGGTCGCGCGACGGCGGCGTCCCCCGCCACGGGCTCCAAGGCGGCACACAACAAGGAACTCAAGAACCTGCTGGAAGAGTTCTGCGTCTTATAAACGAATAAATATTATATTCACATGTATCATCACTAGATCTATTCAATCGGATTAAAATTGTTAAATTCTATACCGAAATTAATGTTTACATTGAAATTTATAAGTGTTTTCATCGTAAGTAATTTATTTTTTTTCTTCTATCATTACTGTCAGTATTTTAACGTTTCTCGTTATGATTAGTTAGAATGTTAGATAAATTCTAATTTATTTATTCGTAGTAGCGTATACGTAGTTGGCACTACTTATTTTTAATTATTTCAGTAATATACGTGGTGTCGAAATATAAGTAATTCTGAATGTAAATAATTTAAACGTTTAGTTTTGTTTCGATAATTAGAACGACTTACGGCGACGGGTTTCCGTTATATCTGTACTAGTCCGTGACTTGTTATTGAGTTGTGATGTACCCGTTACGTATTTAGCAATTTCAAATTACACCGAGTAATATTTAATTAAAATAAGACACGTGACTATTTCGCACTCGTTAAACGATATTCGGAGATATTATTAGATATAAATTAATGTCCTAATGGATGTAGAATCTTCTAACTTGGAACTATTGTTAGTATATTTTGCGTCAGTTGCTTTGTAGTTTTAGTTTCCTAGTTACCGCCGTTCGGCCACTTGTAAGGAGCAACACCAAGCTATGTACGTAGATTGCAGTTTTGAACTGTCGTGTTTTGTCTAAATCTTTAGCATCATCACGCTTTGTAACTCGCATGTATTATAAGCACAGTTTTATTGTTAACTTTCGTATTTTCTAGCTCGGGACAAATGGACTGTATGATAGGGAACTAAGGGTGATTTTTGTATGACAGGTACATCTGGCTGGCCGCCTGAGTAATTTATCGCTATCTAGTTACTTTACAATAAATATATACATATGTCAACTATATGGTTCTTTTATTTGTTTACCTACCTAGAATTTAAAGATGTATCCAACGGAATAGTAGCCGTTTACGAAACAAATAATATATTTACTATCCCTGGGGCTGATGATATTTCGTCATCCAGACCGGACTTATTCCTGTATTCTAAACATCTGAGGCGCGTGATACTTTTGAAGCTTACTGTTCCCTAGGAAACAAACATCCCCAGGGATCACATATTCAAGCTTAATAAGTATTACGAACTGACCAACGAATTCGCCAGGAATAAATTTATATTTCGTTTGTACGCACTAGAAGTGGGAGCGAGAGGTATAACAGAAAAATCACTATAACCTACTTACAGACCTTGGCCTTTCTAGAACAAGCACCGGTTTATTTCTAGAATGTATTTCAAAGGCGGCATTAGTAGGTTCTTTCCAATTTTTTTTAGATAGGGAGAGGAGTGTAGAGGGTGAAGGCGAGCGTTTTTGCGCATAATAAAGGGGCCCCTTCAACCTACTCCTGGGTCGCAAATCCCAGGCACTGTTTGCACTCCTCTCCTTGCAACGCGATGGGCCCGGCATCCGCACGGTGAATCCATGGAATGCCAAGAAGCTTCGTCTGTCATAATACGCCAATACCATGTTAGATCAAACGGGACCGTTTGACCGCCTCGTAGGTCGAGTGGTTAGCGCAGATGCCTAACCTATAGAAACGCAATGGGGTTCGGGTTCGATTTTCGACAGGGACAGCCGACAGGCAAGTGTGTGATGATCATAGATGTCTGTATTACTGGGTTTGGTCGTTTATTAAATATATTCTCAGTATTTATAATATGTATTTCTATGTATTTGTATCGTTGTCTAACACCCTTGACACAAGCAAATAATTTGCTGACTTAGGGTTAGATCAATGTGTGTAATTTGTCCCGTATTATTATTATTAGTATTATAGGTACAGTGTGTGGTATCAAATTACAGGTCTTGGCAAGTCCTTCGGGTAAAAACGTTTTTGTAAAATCGGCCTATTAGTTGAGATATTGGTAAAAGAGTGTCCCGCTTTTTGAGTCATTTTTACCTCCTTGAGACATCGCCACACATTCCGTAAGTACACATAAGATGTCGGAGATCATTTTGAATACATCAACCCTATAATAAAGTTACGTCTTGACTATAATGGACCAGGAGGGATGGGAATAACATTCGTGTACAACACAATCATGTCCAGTACACAATCGTGGTGATAGGAAAAAATATTATCCCAGTGGCATTCACCGGAACAGCTGCAATGCTCTTAAGAGCAAGAGAACAAAACAATGGTTTTTCATTTTGTCTGTTTGTCTGTATCTGTATGTCTGAATGTTTGTGTACGCTTATCTCAGAAATGGCTAAACCAATTTGAATGCGGTTTTCAGGAATATATTATAACAGTCTTCACTTAACGTTTTGTGTTTATTTCATTTGAATCGGCTAAGAAATAAAAAAGTTATGTTAATTTATGTCAACCATGTAATAAATACGATTCAGATCTTCTTCATGTATGTAACATATAATAAATCTATAGAGGAGTATTCTCTGTTCTCTGTTCATAAAAAATATATATAGCCAGGATGTAAAGGGATAAATAACAGAATCAATTTCTATCATTTTTGATATATATTTTCATTGAAAATAATCAAAATATAACCATGTAAACTTGAGGGATTTTGAACTACACAATAGTATACCCTGTATAATGATAGTACATATTGATAGTATATATTGATAGTATATAACGATAGTACATATTGATAGTACATATTGATAGTACATATTGATGGTACATATTGATAGTACATATTGATAGTACATATTGATAGTAAATATTGATAGTACCTACATAGTGATAGTAAAAATTGAGGATGCATATTGATAGTAAATGTTTATAGTACAAATTGATAGTACATATTGATAGTATTTAGCGATAGTACATAGTGATAGTAAAAATTATAGTAATGGTACATATTGATAGTACATATTGATGGTACATATTGAGGATGCATATTGATAGTAGGTAAATGTTTATAGTACAAATTGATAGTACATATTGATAGTATATATTATTAGTCCTTCCGTCAGGGAATAATAATAAATCTTCCAATAAAAAAATACATAATTGGTCTACCTACTCATTAAAAAAATATCTGTGATTATAAATTAAAAAATATATACATAAAATAAAACTAGGAATACTCCTACACGCAAAAACTACTTGCCGGAGTTTGATGAAACTTTAAACGGGTACGTCTTATCGAAATCGTAATCTATGCGTACGAAGTTGCAGGCACAGCTAGTTTAAAATATATTACGTTTATCTACATGTTAGCCCGAAGCAATATTTATTTTCCAAATGAAATGAGAGAATTTTTCTAATTAAAATCAGCGTACATGTTGATTTAGTTAATAAGCATACGCCATCAAATTTATTCAAAGTACGATCAATTATTTTAATGTATTCTAATCATAAACCAAAACACATTTCTGTGTTTGTTTTTCCTATTAAAATTTGTATATATTTAAATTAGCTAAATGTAATTGTTATTATAGTTCAGAAATTTTGTTTTTAAAATTGTCTTATATGTTGACCAGAGCAATAATCTGTGACAACATGAAACTTGTTAATTTTTTTAACTGTTTTTCCACGATTCTCGAATTTAAAATTAAACATTGAACAGATAATGAGAGCAGAGAAACAGATAATAATGTTATATTAAATTATATTGAGACCTCCGCCGTGTACTGAACACGGAGGAATTATTCTTTTCAATAGAGAAACAAATGTTAAACAGTTTATTTTATTATCTGTATAGATAAAAGGTACCTACTTATGTTTCATTACAAAATGTATGTGCATCTACCATTACAACTTAAAGGAATGATTATACAACTATGCTATTAGTTACTATATCTTCCAAGGAGTTTGCCAAAATAAATATGGGTCGTAAAAAACTTTCTAAGCTCGCTTAAGGTTCTCCCAATTTATTCTTATGTCAGCTTTACGTAAATACACGACTTTGATATTACGTAACAGTATTTATATATACTAGCTGTTGTAAGCGACTTTGTTTCCCCCAGACTCAAATTATAAACCATCCATCATATTCTGTCTGTTCTTTTGTAATTAGGTATAGTGTTAACCAACATAGTGGAATTAGCTGGTGAAAATTGATATGTAGACTTAGGTAATAAGCTAATGCAAAACCAAATTTCATCAAAATCCGTTCTGTAGTTTTACCAACAAAATAAACAGTTAATGTTTAAAATAAAAAAATGAAAACACGTTTTTAAACTGGTTAAATAAATCTGTTTTATGTTTACACGTTTAGATTTTACCTCGATACTAATAAAAAAATAGCGATATACTTAATTAGCGATATACTAAATATTAAGGTTATTAATAATTATAAACCGTACTTATATGATCAACATGTGATGACAATTTAAGTTATATATTTACAAAGCTTAAAGCAAGATATATGTCGAAAACAAAGCCTAATAGGTAGAAGATTCAGACGGCAGTTCATTCGCAGGTTCCTGTATTTATTTACGAGTATTTATTTATATTTTTCCTACTTTGCATCCACACCAAATATCAGTAGTGTAGATCAAATGGAAGTGTCAGGAGGGCATTTTTTATACCATACCTATCGGAATATGCCCTTTTGTAAGGACTATCCATTTTAAAATTAAAACTACGACGGTTCTAAGCGCGCTCTGTTCTGGAAGAACCACGAGAAAAACTCTACCAGGTATTTTTATTGTGACTGTTTCACAAACGTCAGTATTTTGTACGCAATTTACGGACAACTAGAACCATCGTAATCAATTTGATGGGCAAGTCTATTATTGTTAGTTTTTAGAGAAGTAATACCTAATTATAAAAATATAATGTCAGGGAGAACTAAATTTCTGTTATAAAATCGAATATCACCAATATTAAATAAAGTATCTTTTATTATAAAAGCGAACCCCAGATCTTTTAGAAAAGTAAGCAATATAACTTGTGAACAAAATAATCTTGACTTGACTGAACAAACACAAACATATCCCACATAATGAAAAGTGCAATGGATATATGCCCTTGACGGCCCCGCGGCTCACCGCAAGCTTGGAGCAATTTCAAGATTCTTATCTTTCGCTAGTCTCATTTCAGCACACAAAGCGTTCTTCACGTCTATTTATAAAAGGCCTGGCTAAGCGCGGGCCACGCGAAAAGGTGCGAAGATTAAAGATGGTATCAGCTACAAGTGCGTTTTACACTTCATACGGGCGGTACTTCAAAGATTCGTCTGAATTAATGCTACGTATTGTGTGCTATTCCTTTTTTTAAACAGATGCGGGCTCTTATAATTTCTAAGCTTCGCTATGAGGGTTATATTCACGTTGAAAGTTTTTGCTTAAAGATATCGCATGTTCCGAACGTATGTAGTATGCAAACTTTGTAAGATAATATAATAGAACTTGATATGGAATACCCACATTTATGTTTAAAGTTTACAGTGATAGATAAAACAAAGAGTATCTTTTCCACTACACGAAATACAAAGTCTGAAAGTAATGGTCATTATGGAGATAGTTTACACTAAAGCGTTTTGCCACAAAGAGATTTCGCTTTAAACTGAACTGTCATCCGTGAAGACAACAATCTACAGAAATATCAGAGCACTTCGTTGTTCCCCGAGGCTAAGTCCTTTGTTTTCTAAAACCTAGCGAGCTCCTGTTATATTTTATAATAGCGAGACAAATTATGTCTGATGGGCCAGTAGAGATGAGGAATGAAATTTCTTAGTTTTGCTATGGAAAAGTTTTATTCAAAAAGTTTTTTCTATTACTCGTAAAGCGCGGTACGATTTTAAAAACTATGAATAATACATTTGTATTACAGTTTGTATATAAAATAGTCGACGTTCTGTTCATTGATTTAGGTTGTGAAGGTATTTTTTATTATTTCGCACATTGCGGTTGAAATCACAGCACAATAGCGCGTTGCGGTTATTAAAGCTTTATAAAAAGACTACGCAAGCCTTTGTGAAGTCATTGGGGCGTGCCTATTAATCCTCTATGCTGAAAATATGACTAGCGCTATGGAGGTGTAAATAACGCACAGTAATAACTTGCACGTTGATGAATTCATATTTTTAATTAAAAAAATACTTGTCCTTAAAATAATAATCTAGGTAACACTTTCATTACAGCTATAAAATATAAAATATAGCATAAAAGCTACAGCTTTTTGCGATTGTTTCAAGTTTTATATCATATCCGTTCCTACCTACGCTTAGTAAACGGTCAGAGAACTTTAATTGTAGAAAATAGTTTATTGTACCACATAATCCGATTAAAAGATATAATGGTTTTTAACTGAAAGGTTCAGCCGTAATTTTTAATGTAAAAGTTATTTGCGTCTCTAAGCTTTAAGGGTGAAATGTCATGCGGCGTGAATGATGTGATATGGATATAGGCTTGGGGCGAAAACCCTGAGGGTGGCATTTATCCCTACAATTTAGTTGTTACAAAGGAGTCAGATTTACAGGGTTATAATGTCCCCGTTTAACAAAGGATCACTATTGTTTCAGTGCTTTTTAGGTGGTGTCAACACGACTGAGGGCGCACCCTTAGTAAGTTTTGTTCTATTTATAATGAGTTATTGTTTGGATAATTTATATTTAACTAATATTTAACGTTTTCTTAATTTTTACAAGTAGTCATTAAATTAAAACTATTTTTATAAATCCAATTATACGCGAGCTACATTCATAAATAATAGTTTTGTATAATATTTATAACGTAAGACTTTTCTGAAATGTACGTAATGGTAGGATGATATATAGTACATAATGGTAGGATGATATATAGTGATAGTTTTTCACAAGAATTACAGAACAAAACATTTTTAACGGATTTAACTTAAATAATTGAATTTATATTTTTAACTTTAAGTTTAACTCAATGTAACTCAATGCTTTGTAGTATCCGGTTACAGGAATACGAGATATATCTATATCTCGTAATCTATCAGTAAGTCAGTCAATTAGTCATCTATTTCCAACACTGTGACTGAAACTTGGAAACTATTGGCGAATTCAACTACACGCGAGTCAAATTCAGTAAAAAAGTTGTATCTCTACTTATAGAGTTATCTGTTTGTTTTGGCTGTGTAATATATTGTGGAAAACAATTTTAGTTGCTCATATTTTTTGGGAGGCGCCCAATCGTGTCGAATTGGTATATTGTTCGTAGTCATTGGATGTCGATTTTCATCGAGTATTGGTTTCATAGTGGTTTTCCTGAAACGAATGGTGTGGAATTGAGTTACGCTCATTTTTTATAAGCTTGCAAAAATAGTCATTTTATATTGAATATATTGTGGTTTTATAAAAGTAATAAATTACCAATACAGACCATTGTTAAGTACTTTTATCAAGACAAGACCGTTTTACCCTCTGGCCAATTGTCGAACGTTTTACAGATTGAGACTTAAAATTAGAGAAACTTTAGAGAGTTAATTTATTGCCTTACGGCGTGGATGATAACAATCAGGTTACCGCCTCCTTTCATTATATTATTTCTGTTTAGGAAAAAGTATTATGAAATATTACATTTATAATGAAAAGCTTTACTTAGAAGCAAATCAAGTAATAAATACATAAATAACAAGACAAAATTAGATAAGTAAGCGAGTTCTAGGTAAAAGTACCTTAAACAAAAAAGCATTACGTCACAGAACGTCCAACTAAAGAAGAATAAAGACAGTCACGGTGACGGTGATGATTTTTATAAGGTTACTCTCGGACAGCCTTAAAAATATAAAAGATCACGAACAAAGAGTATAAATAACAACAATAAGAGTAAAATCCAAAACATACAGAAAGAAGAAGAAGAAGAAGAATTCAGAAGATACTAATAGAATTTTATGAAGAGAAGTTTTAGGCGGCCATTCTAGTCCACAAAAAATACACGAGATATTTTAAAATTGTTAAAGTTGGTTGATTTATTCATACTGCCTTTATTCATAATAAAATAACCTAAAACCTGATAACCTTTAACCTCTAGTTGTAAGAAACGAGATAATCACAAGAAATCGTTTTCTGTGAACTTTGACATTACAATTTCCCATAACCTTTTTAAGAAATCACACGATATTTATACAAATAACACAAATAATAAGATATTTACAGCATTAACTTGTGTAATTGAAAGCAATATAAAGGAATAGATACATCGGAAATTCATATAAATAAATGTTATTAAGACATTCACGTAATGTTCCAAGCATTTGTTTTGTATTGAAATTGAACGAACGCTTTCGTTTAAATTTAAACAACCCTGTTAGTCAGTTTTCACAGTTAAAGTTATTTTCTACGACAGAAAATTTATGTGACAGGAAGTGAATAAAAAGTAAATTCGAAGTAATCATTGCATTCGCAATACATAAATAGTGTTAACAATAAACTGTTTTTATAATTTTAACTAATAATTTAATCCGTACCTGACGAAATAACATAAATAAAACCTAGTAAATAGAATATACACTGACGGACACATAAATTGCATCAAAGTTCACAATTGCTTTTGAATCAATATTTTTGATAATTATGCACTATTTCTAAACAAATTTAAATTGAAACCTATAGTTCGGTTCGTTAGCTTTATAATAGTGTATTAATTATAAATAAACATACACTTAAAGATATAGTATCATCTTTAAGTGTATGTTTATTTATTGGAGAGGACCATTAAAATTTTTGGAACAAAATCAATAAATGTAACAAAAATTGGTTTTATTCAAAAATAGTTTATTCATTAAAAAAAAGTTTCAGCACCGTTTTTTTTTCTTTTACTATGGTGTATTACCTCCACGTGCTTTTATTACACATTCTTATCAGCTCCGCATAGATCTTATTAGTGTTATTAGTTGGTCTTGTGGAATATTGTTCCATTTTTCTTAAATCGTTGTTCTTAGTGCTGCCACTGTTGTGGGCACACTTCTCGCACGTACGGATTTTTTTAAGCTGTCCCAAACATGCTCCATTGGATTCAAATCCGGGCAACGTGCTGGCCAATTCATAGTACGGATCCCAGTCTCTTCGCAATATTGTTTCACTAATGCAGCGGCGTGGGGTCGAGAATTGTCGTGCACTAAAGTGAAAATTTTACCTATTAACCCCACGTGACGCACGTGAGCTTCTATAACTTCTGTTTTACACTGTTCTGCCGTCAAACCTACTCTTCGACCATATTGACGGACCATATCGATGAATACAAGTTCCGTTTGCCCGAACATTGAAATGCCACCCGACACCATACACGAACTGCCTCCAAAACGAACATGCTCCTCAATGTAACTTTGAGCATATCTATCCCCACGTCAACGGTAGACTCTTCTGCGAACATCTGCACGATTTAAACATGTCTTACACTCATCGGTGAACAATACCGAGGCCCATTGCTCTTCCGTCCAATTAAGATGTTCACGGCCAAATTTTAAACAAGCTTGTCTGTGAGCTGCAGACAGCTTTGGACCATTTGGTGGTATAAAAGGGGTGATTACCGCTTTCTTAAGTTTCCGTCTTATTGTTCGTGCACTCACGTTTCATCACGCACTTCATTCAGCTCCGTTTTGATGTTTACTGACGTAAGGAAACGATTACGTAGGGAAGTTGAAACAATAAATCGGTCGTCACGATGGTTACTCTTGTTCTGCCAGTAGCGGGTCTCCTTTTGTGAGAACCTGTCTCTACAAATTTTCGGTATACTCTATTGGTTTAAATTTGAATTTCTGGCCATCCTTCTTTGTGACAGACCTTCCCGCACCAATGGCACAATTTGGGCGACTTGTTCCGACGAAGTGTCTATATTTATGGTAACAAAACTTTTTTTTATTCAGTTAAAAAGACTAATAATCAATACTATTGGTAAAAGTAATTTAAATCGCAAATGGAAAAAAAATAAAAAATAATAATTTCAAACTTTACTCTAATAACGCACGAATTTGAGACTAAGCATAAATTTTATTTTCGCGGCTAGAACTTTATTTTTTTCTGCAGTTCTATTTTTAAATTTGTTTTTTTTTATGATTAATGGACAGTCTCGACATTTTTATTTAGTTTAATCAAAAAAGTTTGCATTCTTTTCAAAAATATTAATTCGAAAGTAATTGTGAACTTTGATGCAGTTTATGTGTCCGTCAGTGTATTTATTCGGTTCCATCCAATGAATAGGAAAACGTTCAGAAATAATTTATTCATCAGTGGTATCTCGACCGAGGGGCGGCGCACTGAAGGTGAATTTATTGCAAGTACTGCTTTTAAAGTTTCAAGAACAGTTCGAGAACAAAGAACAGCCGGACTTTATCAAACGGAAAAAAGAGTAAAATATGTCGGTTGCACAAGCGCACTGGTGGCTGACGCCGCAGAGTATAGACCACGTAAGACTACTTTAGTCAGAAAAAGAAGACCCAAGTCGGTACTCGTTGACCCCGACGACGCGTTCACAGTAGGTAATATCGTGTACGCGTAGGCATAAGTGACACCACACAACATACAGACACACACCGTCTATACCGGTATAGACGAGGTCCCAACTGAGTAAGTGCTCCGTTGCTCCGGCGTTCTGCCGTCGGAGGACGCTAGTGTCCAAATTTCCTTAGCTTCCCTCCTGACTCACGACGCCCCGAGCCGAGGTCCGTGTCTCAATTTGAGACGCCCTCGGGACGTCGTTCCCCATGGGGGCCCATCTGGCCCCCCCTTGTAAGGGCGGGTCTCCTGACCCACCCGCTCCCCCGGTGACGCTGTAATAGCCAACAGGGCTAACAGCATAGACAGACAAAAAAAAAAAAAAAAAAGCACAAGCGCATAGGTTTTGTTTATAGCTGAAAACGAAGTCACATTACCTGTTTCTGTTTCACTAAAACCGTGTTTTAACCAATAACTTAGACACCACTTATTTTACTAGGCACGTAAAGTATACCGGTAATTGGTTTAGGCTCCGATAAACTTGTATATTTTCTAAACTAATTAGCTATTTTTTAACCTAAATTGTTAAAAGAAGATCGATTATATTACGGTTATAAAAACGGAAAGGCCAAATTTATGCAAAAAGCTCGTATTTGTTACCTAATAAATCTAAATAGGTTAATGGTTTGAATAAATTATTTAGTTTTTTGTTTGGTCGATGCTTTTTAAGAATCTCAATGCATATTTAGAAACATTTACAGTTCGGAATTAAAAAATCCATTACCTCCGTAAGGTAATTAAGTTTCTAAGCGATTAAAATGGTTATGTCATTAGTTAAATAATTGAGTATTAATCGATTAATTTTTATATATCATATAAAAAAAAAATAGTTGGATTGGTAAGCTTTTTTGTTTTAATCCATACCATAAACAATCAATTTCATTCCCATAATATGTCTTCAGTCTCATAATAAAACCAAACTAGCAAAGAAACAAACATAAACAAAAAAGTTATATTGTTTTCTCAGTAAAATATATAACATAATAGAACCGATTATGAAAACAAGAACAAGACATTCAACTTTCCCAATCGTTATTCAAACTACAATCAGAAGAGTTGTAAAAAACTTGTAATGTGCGAAATCTTAGTTAGAGTCATGTAAAAGCAGTTGTTGTTAACAAGTATTTACGTTGTACGACCAAACTTCCTCGTTGAACCTCGAGCTAAAGCCTACACTTGGGACTGGCTTTTAAAATCCGTATTGAAAGAAATATTTTTATTCGTAGTATTTTTACACGAAATTGTTTAAGACGTTTAGTATAACTAAATTTGAATATGTGTACACAAAATTATATAATTTCAGCAATGATTATGAAATAATTATAATCATAAACAACGATTTTACAACATATTACTAAAAAAGCTTGTTAACATCTACATCAAATCTACATTAGTGAGGATATAACTTAAATATGTCGTTTATTTTTCTCATACAGTCCATATTAAGACTATGCAATGAAATAATGCTTTGAAAAAGTTCTGAATTCAACAATGAATGAGGTTTGTTCAACACTACATGTATAGGTATAGGTCCCAATAGGTCAATCGTTTAGGTTTTAAAACTGTTAACTGTGAATCTTATGTTAAATGATATTCGAAATAAAACTTTACAGATTTACAGACACACAGACAAACAGACAAAATGAAAAAACATTGTTTTGGGTTCTTTTGCTCTTATAAAAGCCCCCATTATGTCTTTCTTTTATTATTTTCCATATACAGAAATCGATCAGTGACAATTTTATTATTTGTATAGATTATTATATGTATAGATTAAAAAGCAGATTATTGTTTACCAATTGGTTTTTAGTAATGATTTTTTTTAACAAAATTTATTTTATGATTTTTTACTCTTATACTATTTGTTAAAATTTGACATACTTCTAATATATTTTCCGATTCTATAATAGAACTAAAGAATTTTTTATTAGAAAAGTATTTTATATATCGATTTGTTCAATAGCAAATTTTTGATTACTTATTGGGTTTCAGGTTTTTTTCCCAAAAAGTTATTTACACATATATATATATATATATATATATATGTCGTAGATCACGATAATTTAACGATAATTAGTAACTCAATTGATATCATTGTAACAGTGGGGTGTGAACATCGTGACGTTACGAGTCACGTAACCGGAATCGTTTGGAGGGGCACCGGAGACATTTTAAATATTGGAGAGCATTGAGTCGAGGAGGAATTGATCAGTGAGAGCCTAACAGTTCGGACCCCCAGGCGGGATCGGTAGTTCACGCAACTCTGATAATTGTATACCTACTAAGTAATTTGTGAGAATTGATTACCTACATTTAATACAAGAATTGTTATATTGTGTGTGTGGTTTAATTGCCTGAGACCTACGCCTCGGATCCTGTACCAGAATATTCCATCAAGAACGAGCAAGTCACTAATGTGCTTCTAGCTCCGACATATATATATATATATATTACATTTATTTTGGAAAATGTATTACATAATCCCTATAAACATAAAATATCTATTTTTTTTTTCGAAAATCGTATCAAATTCGATATATATCTCATATGTTTTTCATATATATCTAAAAAAAAATCTACTTGAAAATGTAATACATATCGATCTAATAAGAAAAGTTTAAAAATTATAACAAAAAATTCTACGTTATCAACTATAGATAGTTATGCAACATACCAACAATAACTGAAGGGTCGACTAGACCGAAAAGGGTTTTAACTTATCACGTATAAGTTTGATCGTATAGCGTAAGTACTTTGTAACGATAAGCGCTTATCTATGACTTCGCTAAAATTCGTACTTGACTACTTTTTTACAATTCTTCTGATTATAGTTGGAATATTAGTTTAATGACTTCTTGTTTTGTTCTTGTTATGTTTTATATCGAGTATTATAAAAAAACCAATATTGTAATATTTAGTATGGAAACAAAAACAGTATTTATTCTTTGAAAATACAATATTTCTGCTAGGCCCTTGCTACGGCGGCAAAGTGGTCTTTTCACAACTTGGAAATACGAGTATGCCTGTTACTAAGCGAAAAGCTTAATATAAATTATAAGGAAAATGATAAATATCATTTTTAAAACAATATTATAATTTGATTATTTTTTGGATAAGAACTTAATACGATAATTTTGCACCTTTCGGTGATCGGAAATAGTGGTAGGTCTGAAGTTAGAACAAAAGAAAGTTCATCTTAAAAACAAACAAGTTGAAGCTTATTTAAATTTATATAATTATAGAAAGAAAAATATACCGATGCGGGCAGGAAGTCGAACCCGCGACCTCTGGGAAACCGTCCCGTTGCTCTACCAATTGAGCTAGCGTATCGCGGTCTGTCTTGGTGAATTAAACATTCTATATGTGATCGTGTTTATCGAGGCAGTGGTGACATCTATTAGGCTTCTTTCGAAAATCCTAATCAATGTTTCTAATTTTGCAGTATAGATAAACATTGAAAAATTTATATAGTCTTACTATACATGAGAATGTAACTTTTATATAGAACCAATTAATTTTAAGTATATCTAAATTTTAATAAAACTAAATACCGCTCTATATGTATTCTGATATCTGCATAAATACTGATCAAAATGCAATTGTATTGAAACGGTGGATTGTGCAATCGACACATTTTACTCTCTTTATCGTTTCTCAAAGTCCGATATATCCTTGTTCTGGAAACTGTCTTTAAAGTTTCAAAACTATCATTGCAGAAAATGTTCTATGTATTATTGATGTACCTAATATTCTTCTATGTTTGCATCTATATACCTACATTAAATAGTGTCGCATAATACAATAACAATTGTAAATTATAGCCTGATGTTCCATAATCGCAACGAATTCTTATTAGAAATAAATAATCATGTTTAAACCTATACTATCTCTCTCTGGGGAATCCTAACTTTAGGTGTTGAAACTAAATAATATAGTCATTTAAATGTCAAACAAAGAAACCAAATGGTTTTAACCATTCGCTGATTTTTAATTCAAAATAAATGCTTAGAACATGTTAATATAAAATGTACCTACTTATTTTAATTAATTACCTATGAATGTATTGAACTTGTTTTAAGTAACTTTACATTTACTGCAAGATGCTTCGCATTTATTTATCGAAAAGCCGATAAAATACTGGAGAATATTTACCATTAAGTACACAAAATGGAAGAAACAGATCGCGATTTATTTAGATATAACCTCCTCACTTTAGCTACTCAAGAAATATTATTTAACTATTTATTTTGATACAGTTTGCATCACAGATTTTAATTCTTTAGTTCAATAAATGTAGTCTTAGAGGCAGCAGTGATTGGTAGATAGGTACTATGTTAATCACTATTGGTAAGCAAAATAAAACAATTTGACAAATAAAAGATTATATTTTTTTGTATATTTCCAGTATTATAAACTCCGACTTGTTAGGTTACTTTATTGTTAAGCGACTATTTAATAATAATTCGTAATGTTTCAATGTCACTATATTGATTAATGAATTATTGATTTTACTTAAATAAGAAGAAATAATAAGGTCTAATTATTTCAATCATTGTTTTAATAGCTTACGTAGTGACAATTATAATTGTTATGTTATATCCCTGCAATAATGGGAAAGAAAATAGTTCGTTAATTTGAGGTGATCGATCTAATATTTTTATTGCACTCTTCTTTTGTGTTTTTGTTCTAAAGTTTATGTCTTTTAGATATTAACAAAATTCAAATTACCCCAATCCGAAACCTTCTCTGAGGAAGTCTCAAAAGACAAATTTTTTTCGGCATTTTTTGATGTTTTCCCGAGAGAGCCCTGCAGGGCTGGAGTATATAGAATCCTCAGGGATTGCTCATCATCCGACTAGCAATAAATGTTGGGTGCATCCAACATATCATTGATATATAGAAGGAACAATGTTGGGGATAGCACGCAACCCTGGGGAATACCAGCATTCACGGGCTTTGTCTCCGAGCTAGGGATTGCAAAACGGCGTCATTTTTAATCCGGCCAAAGCCGGTTGGTTTCATATCGATCCGGCCGGATCCGACCGGATTGTCGGATCAGGTTGATTTTCGCTTTTCGGATGAAAATTAACTGTTAGTAAGTAACCAAGTGACATTATATTTAATAAAGATAGTTTAGGATATAAAACATATATCTATATGAAATATATAACCCAGGTAGGCTAGGTTTTTCAAAAGAATTTTATTAGAAAACGACCATATATAAAATACTTAAATTGCCAAAGCGGGTAGCAATACGGAGGCTGAACAGCAATAAAATTTGGGAAACCGTCTTGTCGTTCTTGGTAGCGCGACGAGACGGTTCGAGGTCACGAAATTCGAATCCCTGCCAATATCGGAAGATTTGTCATTATGTATTTATTTAAAATTATCAATTTAAATCTTTTCTGCGTAGGGTCTCTACAGTCAAATTAAATGAATGCAAACTGTCAGTCAATTTTCTATTTGGACCAAGACCTATTAAAGTTTTATCATTACATACATTCAACCATTTAACCGCCCCGTTGGTCGAGTGGTTAGCGCAGACGCCTAACGTGTCACGGCGCAATGGGGCTCGGGTTCGATCCCCGGCGGAGACAGGCATTTATGTGATGAGCATAGATGTCTGTTTCTGGGTTTGGTCGTTTATTAAATATATTCTCAGTATTTATATGTGTATTTCTATGTATTTGTATCGTTGTCTAACACCCTTAACACAAGCAAATAATTTGCTTACTTAGGGGTTAGATCAATGTGTGTAATTTGTCCTGATATTAAAAAAAAAAAAACTTATGAATTTAACAGACAGAAAAGTGAAGACTATTCCATTCATAGCTAGCATCGGATTTGGTATGTTGATGCAGGATCTGCTGGATTACCGGATCCTTTTTTCGGATTGCAATCGATAGTAGGTGCAAAATAATTTGATAATGATCCTCATGGTCCGCTACTTGCATATGTTCTCGGAAAGCCCACAGGAAGAAAACTTCAAAAGAGGTGCCTTATGCCATACACCATCCGATGCCGACACGAAGGCTTTTAACATATCCAAACTAACTGCCAGGCCCTTTCCATAGCCGCCACCCATTGGTGTGTTAGGTTAGGGTACACTAGAAGATCGATCATGGCGAAAGCCATATTCTTTGTCCTTGTTTTACTGGCGATCTTCTAGGTAAGTTAGGAGCTGGCGATTTATAGTAGTCTCTATTATTTTGGAAAGCAGAGAGGTAATTGCAATACGTCTGTAGTTAGATGGGCAGGATTTTTTGCTCTTGTAGACCTGTAGTAGGGGACTACGTCTTTTGAATAGGAAACGAAATAGTTGCGTTAGTACAGCAGTCCATTCTGAAGCATATATTCGGAGCACGATTAGGGAAATGACATCCGGCCCGTTCGACTTATGGATGTTTGAGGAAAGTACAGAGGAACAAAATGTCTAGGATTTAACTCTGACACTGTGAGATGAAAGGAGGTATATTTCCGATGTCGTCTATGCAAAAACAACTTTCTACAACTAAGTTAGAAAAGAGTAAATAGTAATGCTGATGATTTTACTGTTAGATGTGCTGATATAACCTTTGACTTATATTTTGTTTGTAAGCTATCAGGGTTTTGCTTATCCATGGGTTTAGCCATACAATATTAAGGTAATTAATATTTAATGGCTTATCTTGATTAACTACTTTAAATTCAGATATAATAAGTCAAGTACCGTAATTTTTCTATAAGATACATTACATAAAAGCCCTTCGTCCTTTTAGCAATAATATCTCATAGTACGATACAAAATATTATTTTACGTTAAGCAGTAGGTAATCAAGTTGTAGTTAGTTACAAGTAAGCAGTTGGTTACAAATACTTTAATTTGATCGGACCAAACAAAATAATTTCAGATATAATACGTTTTACGTTTGAAATATATATTAGGCAACACATAAACTGTGTGTTTTAAGATTTTTAAAGGCAACCTAACCTCTATATATATTTGGAGAAATAAAGATTTAATATCATAAAAATTATGGACTTATTTTAATTATGCCAACGGAGACACCTAGCAATTACAATGTGTAAATAAGGCATTTAATTAAAAGTTATTATACATACGTAGGAATAATTAAGTTTTTTTGTGAAGTTTGTTTCTAACCACTCACTGAACCACTGAATGATATTTAGAAATAAAATGTCAAGTTTTATATACCATCTTTACAGTGATAATAGATGTTATTGATTTTATTGACGAATGTGTTAAAGAATTTAATGTTGTATTTGTCATTTGTAATGTCATTTAAAATACATTCTTGGGATTTTTTGGGCTTAAATGACTTAAAGTGGTTTTGTTTAATGTAGAACACTTATACTTAGACACATTATAAGAATACAACAATATCTCCAAAAAATACTTTTTGTGGGTTGGCACAATATCACTTCTCAGCATCCAGTTAATAACTAATTACTATACAGCAACAAAATTTATAAAAATAACATATATACCACAAGCAAAATAGTAAAGAATACCAAAAAAGCCTGTAAAATATTTTTTTACTTGCAGTATTAACAAAATCTCTGATCGTTTGCTCGAGGTTATAGCTTCTTGCTCTGTAACGGAATTAAAATAGTAGCGACCAGCTGCATGAGGAATGCTTGTTTACTGCATATTGTGTCCGAGACTTGCTGCAAATATCAGCTTCGTTGTAAAATCCTTTTGAAGATTACTTTTTTTTGTGTTTAAATAAAAACTATTAGCTAAAATAGAATGAAGATTCCTTGATCACTGTCATACTTTAATTAAGTTTGAAGGACTCGTTATTAAATTATCTGTTATAAATTACTTAATTATTAAATTATCTGTCTCGTGATTAAAATATTTGAATTTAGTAATTATTTTTATTATTTTTATGTTGAATTTTTATTTTATTCTTAGAATCAGAATTGTGATAGTCAAAGCCCTCTACCCTAACAAAATCATAAAAAAATCTTCGAGTAAAATATAGGTTCTAATAATTCTAGAGTTCTCTGAAAAGAATTTAAAAGTTATGCGGTTACAAATAAAATTTTATGTTAATATTATTAGAAAACTTTGAGACCGACATCGTAGTTCATAATCAATACATGAAATACAACTTCTACCTTATTAATGTCGAAAGTCAAGTTAAACGATATTCTTTATAAATGGAGCTGACTGATTAGGTACGACATTGAATATACATTTCTTTTAAGACGTAATGCTTATATTAAACTTTAAATTAACTTCAATTCAATCTTTAAGCTATAGAATACTAGTTCTTGAAAATAAATATTACCTCCAATAAAACCTTTATTTTCAATGAAATAAGATAATTACGAGAAATCGTTTTCTGATATTCCCAATTTCCAGGACTTTTTCAAAAAATCACACGATATTTATACAAATATCACAAATAATAAGATATTTACAGCATTAACTTGTGTAATTGAAAGCAATACAAAGGAATAGATACATCGGAAATTCATATAAATAAATGTTATTAAGACATTCACGTAATGCTCCAAGCATTTGTTTTGTCTCGAAATTGAAGGAACGCTTTCATTTAAATTTAAACAACCCTGTTAGTCAGTTTTCACAGTTAAACTTATTTTCTTCGACAGCAAATTTATGTGACAGAAAGTGAACAAAAAGTAAATTCGAAATACTAATTGCATTCGAAATACATAAATAGTGTTAACAATAAACTGTTTTTATAATTATAACTAATAATTTAATCCGTACCTGACGAAATAACATAAATAAAATCTAGTAAATAGAATATATTTATTCGGTTCCATCCAATATATAGCAACACATTCAGAAATAATTTATTCATCAGTGGTATCTCGACCGAGGGGCGGCGCACTGAAGGCGAATTTATTGCAAGTACTGCTTTTAAATTTTCAAGAACAGTTCGAGAACAAAGGACGGCCGGACTTTATCAAACGGTAAAGAGAGTAAAATATGTCGGTTGCACAAGCGCTGTTCCTGTTTCTTTAAAACCGTGTTTAGACACCACTTAGATCAATAATTTAGACACCACTTATTTTACTAGGCACGTGAAGTATACTGGTAATTGGTTTGGGCTCCGATAAACTTGTATATTTTCTAAACTAATTAGATATTTTTTAACGTAAATTGTAAAATGAAAATCGATTATATTACGGTTATAGAAACGGAAAGGCTAAATTTTTGTTTAAGTTCCTATTACCTAATAAATGAAAATAGTGTAATAGATTGAATAAATTATTTAGTTTTACGTTTGGTCGATGCTTTTCAAGAATTTTAATGCATATTTAGAAAAAATAACAGTTCGGAATTAAAAAATTCTCATAATAAAACCATACTAACAAAGAAACAAACATAAACCAAAAAAGTAATATTGTTTTCTCAGTAAAATATATAACATAATAGAACCGATTATGAAAACAAGAACAAGACACGAAAGACATTCAACTTTCCCAATCGTTATTCAAACTACAATCAGAAGAGTTGTAAAAAACTTGTAATGTGCGAAATCTTAGTTAGAGTCATGTAAAAGCAGTTGTTGTTAAAAAGTATTTACGTTGTACGACCAAACTTCCTCGTTGAACCTCGAGCCAAAGCCTACACTTGGGACTGGCTTTTAAAATCCGTATTGTAGAGAAATATTTTTATTCGAAGTATTTTTACACGAAATTGTTTAAGACGTTTAGTATAACTAAATTTTAATATGTGTACACAAAATTATATAATTTCAGCAGTGATTATGAAATAATTATAATCAAA
This sequence comes from Napeogenes inachia, assembly GCA_959347355.1. Taxonomy (NCBI): domain Eukaryota; kingdom Metazoa; phylum Arthropoda; class Insecta; order Lepidoptera; family Nymphalidae; genus Napeogenes; species Napeogenes inachia. Next base: position 14,701,815 of record OY365792.1, read on the forward strand.
AACAACGATTTTACAACATATTCCTAAAAAAGCTTTACATTAGTGAGGATATAACTTAAATATGTCGTTTATTTTTCTCATACAGTCCATATTAAGACTATGCAATGCAATAATGCTTTGAAAAAGTCCTGAATTCAACAATGAATGAGGTTTATTCAACACTACTTGTTGGTATAAGTCCCAATAGGTCAATCGTTTAGGTTTTAAAACTGTTAACTGTTAGTCTAATGTTTGAAAATGTTAAATGATATTCGAAATAAAACTTTATTTTACAGATTTACAGACATACAGACAAACAGACAAAATGAACATGTTCTTTTGCTCTTATAAAAACCCCCTATTATGTTTTTTCTTTATTATTTTCCATATACAGAAATCTAGCAGTGACAATTTTATTATATGTATAGATTATTATACCATAATTTATATATTATACCAAAATTTATTATTTATTTGTTATTGGAAGATATATTTCATATTTCCTCTAAACATTAAAATATATATTTTTTTATGATTATTTACTCTTGTACTATTTGTTAAAATTTGACATACTTCTAATATATTTTTCGATTCTATAATAGAACCAAACAATTTTTATTACAAAAGTTTTTTATGTATCGATTTTTTCAATAGTAAATTTTAGATTACTAATTGGGTTTCAGGCTTTTTCCCGAAAAGTTATTTACACATCGTACAAAATCTATGTTATCAACTATAGATAGTTATGCAGGAAGGGTCGACTAGAGCGAAAAGAGTTTTAACTTATCACGTATAAGTTTGATCGTCCAGCATAAGTACTTTGTAACGATAAGCGACTTCGCTAAAATTCGTACATCACTACTTTTTTACAATTCTTCTGAGTATAGTTGGAATATTAGTTTAATGACTTCTTGTTTGGTTCTTGTTATATTTTTATATCGAGTCTTATAAAACCTGTAATATATTTTTAGGTATAAAACGAAACAGTATTTATTCTTTGAAAATACATTTTTTCTCAAAGTCCTAACTACGGCGGCGAAGTAGTCTTTTCACACCTTGTCGGAACTTGTAAATATGAGTATGCCTGTTACGAAGCGAAAAGCTTGATATAAATTATAAGGCAAATGATAAATATCATTTTTAAAACAATAATATAATTTGATTATTTTTTGGATAAGAACTTAATACGATAATTTTGCACCTTTCGGTGATCGGAATTAGTGGTAGGTCTCAAGTTAGAACAAAAGAGAGTTTATCTTACAAACAAGCAAGTTGAAGCTTATTTAAATTTATATAAATATAGAAAGAAAAGAAACCGATGCGGGCAGGAAGTCGAAACCGCGACCTCGTGTTTATCGCGGCAGTGGTGACATCTATTAGGCTTCTTTCGAAAATCCTAACCAATGTTTCTAATTTTGAAGTATAGAAAATTTTATAAAGTCTTACTATACAAAAGATTGTAACTTTTATATAGAACCAATTAATTTTAAGTATATCTAAATTTTAATAAAACTTAATACCCCACTATATGTATTCTGATATCTGCATAAATACTGATCAAAATGCAATTGTATTGAAACGGTGGATTGTGCAATCGACACATTTTACTCTCTTTATCGTTTCTCAAAGTCCGATATATCCTTGTTCTGGAAACTGTTCTTAAGATTTTAAAACTATCATTGCAGAAAATTTTCTATGTATTATTGATAACCTAATATTTTTCTGTTTCCATCTATATACCTACATTAAATAGTGTCGTTTAATACAATAACAATTGTAAATTATAGCCTGATGTTTCATAATCGCAACGAATTCTTATTAGAAATAAATAGTCATGTTTAAACCTATACTATTTCTCTCTCTGGGGAACCCTATCTTTAGGTGTTGAAACTAAATAATATAGTCATTTAAATGTCAAACAAAGAAACCAAATGGTTTTAACCGTTAGCTGATTATTAATTCAACATAAATGTTGAATAAAATGGAATATGTTAAAATAAAATGTACCTACCTCTCTTAATTCATTACCGATGAATGTATTGAACTTGTTTTAAGTTACTTTAAATTTACTGCAAGATGCTTCGCATTTATTTATCGAAAAGTCGATAAAATACTGGAGAATTTTTACCATTAAGTAAACAAAATGGAAGAAACCGATCGTGATTTATTTAGATATAACCTCCTCACTTTAGCTATTATTTAACTATTTATTTTGATACAGTTTGCATTACAGATTTGTAACTCTTTTTGGATAGGTATAGTTGTACATATTTGTAAATCTACAGTTTTTAAGAGTTCAATAAATGTAGAGTCTTAGAGGCAGCAGTGATTGGTAGATAGGTACTATGTAAATCACTATTGGTAAGCAAAATAAGACAATTTGACAAATAAAAGATTATAATTTTTTTTATATTTCCAGTATTATAAACTCCGACTTGTTAGGTTACATTATTGTTAAGCGACTATTTAATAATAATTCGTAATGTTTTAATGTCACTATATTGATTAATGAATTATAGATTTTACTTAAATAAGAAGAAATAATAAGGTCTAATTATTTCAATCATTGTTGTAATAGCTTACGTAGTGATAATTAGAATTGGTATGTCAAGTAATTGTTATTTTTGTATGTTTAAAGTAGTTTATTTGACTGGAATATTATTTATATGAGGAGGGGAATCTGATTTATTAGTAAATTGTTGAATAACCTAGAAAAGTTAGAAACATTAAAACTTTTTGCAAAATTTTTATTTCGATATTTAAAGATAGTAAGTGTAATTTAAGGACCTTAAATTAATATTGCTTAAACTTTATTTTCACACTAGTTATATTTTGTAAAATGCTTTAAATTAAAACCCATGAATTGCAGAACAAGAGAATTGAGTTTTTTTTAACAAAACGTATTTTTAATTATGCTCCAGTTCAAATTGATGATGATGAAATGATGGTGATCGATCTAATATTTTTATTGCACTTTTCTTTTGTGTTTTTGTTCTAAAGTTTATGTCTTTTAGGTATTAACACGATTCAGGTTACCCCAATCTGAAACCTTCTCTCAGGAAGTCTCAAAAAACAAAAAACTTTTTCGGCATTCTTTTATGTTTTCCCGAGAGAGCCCTGCAGCGCTGGAGTATATAGAATCCCCAGGGATTGCTAGCACCAGTGCTATCATCCGCCTAGCAATGAATTTTAGGTGCATCCAACATATCATTGATATGTAGAAGGAAAAATGTTGGGGTTAGCATGCAACCCTGGAGAATGCCAGCATTCACGGGCTTTGTGTCCGAGCTAGGGATTGCAATTTGGCGTCATTTTTAATCCGGCCAAATTTGTTTTACATCGATCCGGCCGGATCCGAAAGGATGGTCGGATTAGATTGATTTTCGCTTTTCGGATGAAATTAAACTGTTAGTAAGTAACCAAGTGACATTATACTTAATAAAGATAGTTTAGGATATAAAACATATAGCCCTATGAAATAATAAAAGAATTTTATTAGAAAACGACCATATATAACATACTTAAATTGCCATAGCGGGTAGCAATACGGAGGCTGAACAACAATTAAAATCTCGGAAACCGTCTTGTCGTTCTTGGTAGAGCGACGAGACGGTTTGAAGTCACGGAATTCGAATCCCTGCCAATATTGGAAGATTTGTCATTATGTATTTATTTAAAATTAAGAATTTAAATCTTTTCTGCGTAGGATCTCTACAGCCAAATTAAATGAGTGCAAACTGTCAATCAATTTTTTATTAGGACCAAGACCTATTAAAGTTCTATCATTACATACATTCAACTTATAAATTTTTTTCATAACAGGCAGAAGAGTAAAGACTATTCCATCCATAGCTAGCATCGGATTTGGTATGTTGATGCCGGATCTGCTGGATTACCGGATCCGTTTTTCGGATTGCAATCGATAGTAGGAGTAAAGTAAGTCGATAATGACCCTTATGGCCCGCTACTTGCATATGTTCTCGGAAAGCCCATACGAAGAAAGCTTCAAAAGAGGTGCCTTGTGCCATACACGTTCCAATGCCGACACGAAGACTTTTGACATATGCAAACTAACCGCCAGGCCCTTTCCATTACTTTCAATAGCCACCACCCATTGGTGTATTAGGTTAGGGTACACTAGAAGATCGCCCGAAGATCGACCATGGCGAAAGCCATATTTTTTTGTCCTTATTTTACTGGCGATCTTCTAGGTAAGTTAGGAGTTGGCTGTTTATAGTAATCCAGTCTAACTTATGAATGTTTGAGGAAAGTAATATTTGTAGTATGGATTTTTGTCGGAACAGAATGTCCAGGATCTGACTTTGACACTGTGAGATGGTAGGAGGTATATTTCCGTTGTCGTCTATGCAAAAACTATATAACATATAACTTTCTACAACAAAGTAAGAAAAGAGTAAATAGTAGTGCTGATGATTTTACTGTTAAATGTGCTGATATCAGGGTTCTGATTAACATTAGGTTTTGCCATACAATGTTAAGGTACGTAATATTTAATGGTATATCGTGAATAACTACTTTAAATTCAGATATAATAAGTCAAGTACCGTAATTTTGCTATAAGATTTACTTAAAAGCCCTTCGTCCTTTTAGCAATAATATTTTATAGTACGATAGAAAATATCATTTTACTTTAAGCAGTAGGTAATCAAGTTGTAGTTAGTTGGTTACAAGTAAGCAGTTGGTTACAAATACTTTAATTTGATCGGACCAAACAAAATAATTTCAGATATAATACGTTTTACGTTTGAAATATATATTAGGCAACACATAAACTGTGTGTTTTAAGATTTTTAAAGGCAACCTAACCTCTATATATATTTGGAGAAATAAAGATTTAATATCATAAAAATTATGGACTTATTTTAATTATGCCAACGGAGACACCTAGCAATTACAATGTGTAAATAAGGCATTTAATTAAAAGTTATTATACATACGTAGGAATAATTAAGTTTTTTTGTGAAGTTTGTTTCTAACCACTCACTGAACCACTGAATGATATTTAGAAATAAAATGTCAAGTTTTATATACCATCTTTACAGTGATAATAGATGTTATTGATTTTATTGACGAATGTGTTAAAGAATTTAATGTTGTATTTGTCATTTGTAATGTCATTTAAAATACATTCTTGGGATTTTTTGGGCTTAAATGACTTAAAGTGGTTTTGTTTAATGTAGAACACTTATACTTAGACACATTATAAGAATACAACAATATCTCCAAAAATTACTTTTTGTGGGTTGGCACACTATCACTTCTCAGCATCCAGTTAATAACTAATTGCTATACAGCAACAAAATTTATAAAAATAACATATATACTACAAGCAAAATAGTAAAGAATACCAAAAAAAGCCAGCAAAATATTTTTTTTACTTGCAGTATTAACAAAACCTCCGATCGTTTGCTCGAGGTTATAGCTTCTTGCTCTGTAACGGAATTAAAATAGTAGCGACCAGCTGCATGAGGAATGCTTGTTTACTGCATATTGTGTCCGAGACTTGCTGCAAATATCAGCTTCGTTGTAAAATCCTTTTGAAGATTACTTTTTTTTTGTGTTTAAATAAAAACTATTAGCTAAAATAGAATGAAGATTCCTTGATCACTGTCATACTTTAATTAAGTTTGAAGGACTCGTTATTAAATTATCCGTTATAAATTACTTAATTATTAAATTATCTGTCTCGTGATTAAAATATTTGAATATAGTAATTATTTTTATTTTTTTTCATGTTGAATTTTTATTTTATTTTTAGAATCAGAATTGTGATAGTCAAAGCCCTCTGCCCTAACAAAATCATAAAAAAATCTTCGAGTAAAATATAGGTTCTTTTAAAAGAATTTTAAAGTTATTCGGTTACAAATACAATTTTATGTTAATATTATTAGAGAACTTTGAGACCGACATCGTAGTTCATATTCAATACATGAAATACAACTTCTACCTTATTACTATAGAAGTCATTTTAAACGAGATTTTTTATAAATGGTTGGAGCTGACTGATTAGGTACGACATTGAATATACATTTCTTTTAAGACGTAATACTTATATTAAATTTTAAATTAACTTCAATTCAATCTTTAAGCTATAGAATACTAGTTTTTAAAAATAAATATTGTCTTAAATAATGCTTTTATTTTCAATGAAATAAGATAATCACGAGAAATCGTTTTCTGAGAACTTTGACATTCCCATTTCCCAGGACCTTTTTAAAAAATCTTTCAAGCCTTAACTTGTATAATTGAAAACAATACAAAGGAATAGATACATCGGAAATTCATATAAATAAATGTTATTAAGACATTCACGTAATGTTCCAAGCATTTGTTTTGTCTCGAAATTGAACGAACGCTTTCGTTTAAATTTAAACAACCCTGTTAGTCAGTTTTCACAGTTAAAGTTATTTTCTTCGACAGCAAATTTATGTGACAGGAAGTGAACAAAAAGTAAATTCGAAGTACTAATTACATTAGCAATACATAATAGTGTTAACAATAAACTGTTTTGTAATTTAAACTAATAATTTAATCCGTACCTGACGAAATAACATAAATAAAATCTAGTAAATAGAATATATTTATTCGGTTCCATCTAATGTATAGCAACACATTTAGAAATAATTTATTTATCAGTGGTATCTCGACCGAGGCGGCGCACTGAAGGTGAATTTATTGCAAGTACTGCTTTTAAATTTTCAAGAACAGTTCTAGAACAAAGGACGGCCGGACTTTATCAAACGGTAAAGAGAGTAAAATATGTCGGTTGCACGAGCGCATAGGTTTTGTTTATAGCTTAAAACGAAGCCACATCACCTGTTCCTGTTACACTAAAACCGAGTTTAAACCAATAACTTAGACACCACTTATTTTACTAGGCACGTAAAGTATACTGGTAATTGGTTTAGGCTCCGATAAACTTGAATATTTTCTAAACTGATTAGTTATTTTTTAACGTAAGTTGTAAAAGGAAGATCGATTATATTACTGTTATAGAAACGGAAAGGCGAAATTTATGTATAAGTTCGTATTACCCAATTAATAAAAATAACGTAATGGTTTGAATAAATTATTTAGTTTTACGTTTGGTCGATGCTTTTCAAGAATCTCAATGCATATTTAGAAAAAATAACAGTTCGAATTTTAAAAAATCATTAACTCCGTAACATAATTAAGTTACTAAGCGATTGAAGTGGTTATGCCATTAGTTAAATAATTGAGCATCAATTGTGTAGTTATTATATATTAATCGACAGATTGGCTTTGACTCTCCAGAGAGAATACCAGAGTACACACATATCATCGACGTAAACTATACAGATATAAAAAAAAAATGTTGGATTGGTAAGCTGTTTTGTTTTAATCAATACTATCAACAATTAAGGTAGTAATCAATTTCATTCCTATAACATGTACTCAGTCTCATAATAAAACCATACTAACAAAGAAAAAAACATAAACCAAAAAAGTAATATTGTTTTCTCAGTAAAATATATAACATAATAGAACCGATTATGAAAACAAGAACAAGACACGAAAGACATTCAACTTTCCCAATCGTTATTCAAACTACAATCAGAAGAGTTGTAAAAAACTTGTAATGTGCGAAATCTTAGTTAGAGTCATGTAAAAGCAGTTGTTGTTAAAAAGTATTTACGTTGTACGACCAAACTTCCTCGTTGAACCTCGAGCCTACACTTGGGACTGGCTTTTAAAATCCGTCTTGAAAGAAATATTTTTATTCGTAGTATTTTTACACGAAATTGTTTAAGACGTTTAGTATAACTAAATTTTAAAATGTGTACACAAAATTATATAATTTCAGCAATGATAATGTAATAATTAGGTATACTCATAAACAACATTTTTACAACATATTCCTAAAGGGGCCTCTTCAAATTGTATACAAATTTATACATGTTTATAGATATTTTTAAACAATATTAAGATTATGTTATGCAATCATTCTTTTATAAAGTCTTGTGGTTACAGTCGCTTGAAGTTTGTACAACACTACAGGTTGGTAACTCTAAAAAAAAAAAATCGTTCAGGTTTTAAAACTGTTCATTGTGACTCAAATGTTACATGATATCAGAAAAAAAACTTGGTTTATTTCTAGGCATAATAAGAATTGAATTAGTCTTTTATATACTCTTAATTCATTCATTAAAAGTAAGAATTTCACCTTATTTTTATTTATCACTTAGGCTTAATTTAACCGGCTTTGTTGTCATTATATCAGAATTTTTTAATGGTCGGGACTTAATGAAGTAGGCGCGGAAAATCAAGTGTATTCAGATGAGAATATATAATTTGATTTCTAAGTTTTAAGAGAATTATTTCCTTTCAGATACGGCTTCAAAAAACAAAAAGAAAAAAGAAATGAAAATATAAATCAAAATTAATTATAGGGGAACTTTGTGATTAATGACCTATTTAACGAAAATTAGAAAATGAAGGCCATTAATATTACTATTACTATTTTATTATTGTTGTTAGGACCAATAAAAATTAAAATGATTCTAAGATAATTGAGATTTATACAAATTAAAAACATACATACAAGCAATTTCAAACAAATAAAAAATATATGTTAGTAATTACTAGCTATTGTCGAGATTATTTGTAAAAGGTAGTGTACAATTATAGTGCTTGAAAGATTTATCTCGCGGCGTCATGCAGAAGTTTTTGATCGTCCGGCGTAAGTATTTTGTAACGAAAAGCGCTTTTTTATGACTTCACTAACATTTCGTATCTTACAACTTTTTATAACTCTTCTGATTACAGTGTCAATATTAGTTATGAAAGTTGTCTTTTTTTTATATAGTCTTATATTTTTCTTTTTTTTGATATAAAACGAACGTAATACTTTATATTCTTTGAAAATTAAATTAAAAAGTAATTAAACTATTTATACTATAAGGTATATACAAACTATAAAGTCATAATTTGAAAACAATAACCACCATCTAATTAAAATATCTTGTATATTTTATGTAACTTATAATTTTAAATTATTTTATTTTTTATTCTATATTAACACTAATTTTACATAATTGTTAATTTCTTAATAACGCCGTCCCTAGTCCAGGGATGAAGTCGTACAGGGTTTTTGTATAATTGACCATTTGGCATTTATTTAAATGAAAATGTAAATATTTTTGAAGCTTTAAATATTGATTGTATCTTCGCAGCTTTTAACCAAATTAAAATATCATTTATTAGTCATAGTATGAGTATAAAAGATTTTCAAATACTATAAAAATAAATGCATATATTTTTACTAGTATAAAACATTAAGTAAAATTAATTAGAACAAGCCAAATTATTCAAGTTTTTTTTTTTAAATAGCAACTTTTTGGTGACCAGAAATAGTGGTAGGTGTCAAGGGTGAACAGCATAGCATGTCAATGAGTTTATTTTGAACGCAAGCGGAAGCTTAACCAATGTTCACGTTAAATTTCATTATAGTTCTGAAGTCTCACTTTGAATTTCTCATGTAATATATCGAGTTTATCAGTCAGTCAGTCAGCCAGTGTTATACAATTTGTGATAGATGGTCGAAGCCATCGTTTCGATGTTAACATGACGAATGCTCTATGATTCAAGTAAATAACAATACCGTTTAAATTTAATAACTGAGTAATAATACACCGGCAAAAAATATTTATCAATTTTGAAAACGATAATTGCAGAAATCTTATATCGAAATACCTATATTAAAATATTTTAATATTATCTAATATATAATATTAAAATATTAACTTCATTATTTTTTAACTTCATTAAATATTAACTTCATTATTTCTTTCCTAGTGGAAATCGTATTTAAGGTTTTAAACTTTACTATAAGCAATAGAACCATTCGTTGAATTTTGTTTTAATGTAGAAAAGATTTGTTGTTTATACTATACAGTTTGTTAAATTTAAATCTACTGTCAGATGCTTCGCATTTATTTATAGAATACCCGTAAAATACTGGATCGGATCTAGCATTAAGTACAAGAATTAGAAGAAACCGATCGTCGTTTACTTACATATAGCCTTGTCAACTTATCTACGCTAGCAATACTATTTTAACCTTATGCAGTAATTTAAAACTTTTTTCAGATGATGAAAATGTTTATATTTATCTACAGTTTTCTAGAGTTCAATTAAAATAAAACTTTGGAGTCAGGACGTAGTTAGTAGATAGATACACCGTAAATTATTATTTGTAAGCTAAGTAAGAAAATTTAACAAGTAAATATTTAGAAAATATTTTACATTTCCAATACTATCAACTCATCCGACTCTTGCTCCAAGGTTGCAGCTTCTAGCTCTAGAACTGAATTAAAACATTAGGCTGCAACGCTGCTGCTCGCTCCAAAAATTAGCAGCATTGTTATCCTCTAAATGATTTACATTATTGTAAGTTATTAAATAGAGACGGCCTTGATATTTTTTATTTTATAATAATAGGAAATTGTGTATTTTCTTTATTTTGAGATATAAGGCATATTAAATAAATTAAAATAATTATCTATAAGAATGTTTATTTCCTTAGTCTTAATAACGTGGCTGAATTTATAAAAAAAAAAATATTATTAGTATAATTTATGAAACTAAACCCAATTAATCTGTCTGTCGTTGAATCAATCTGTCGCACATGTACGAGTACATATCCAATAATTCAATGACAATGCATCGTCTGTTGTATTTAAATTGACTTTAGAATAAATATATCCCACAGTTATTAACCATATAGTTTGATTTGTTGAATATTATATAATATTTAGCTTCTAATATCTTTATATGACGTAATCTTAAAATACTATTTAAGATAGAACTAAAACGCTGAAACTTGTATGTAGTTTCCCGTTTGAAGTAGTTAAATCCGTATTGATTTATAAGATATGACTTTCAGAACCGTACTTGAAGTCTTTAAAGATCGAGAGCGGAAAGTTAGATAGACTAATGCAAGTAGACGTTACAAAAAGGACTTTGCTGTGGCTCTAAAATTTGTTCTGTTCGTATGTTTTATCTGATTCAAATCGACGTGAACATTTAAAAAATACTAACATTATTTTCTTTGGTTACCTTTGTATTGTAATAAATAAAATGGAGTAACAATGTTTTAAATAACAAGTTATTTAAGTGACATTTTAGAGTTAAAGTAATATATGAGAAAAAAAAACTTGGTACCCTATATACTCATTGGATTAGTAGGTAGACCTAAGCTTGGTTATAATAATGCAATATTAAAATATCAGTACAATTTAAGAAACCAAATAATTTTGATCTTCGATTAAAATAATGAGTTTTAAAACGAGGAGCATTATCTCTTATATCAATATTAGATAAAAATATACAATTTCAGTTTTGTATGTATTATCTTTTACTTAGATCTTGATGTTTTACGCTTTTTGAGGTATTTTTAGAATATCATCAAAATGGCCACGAGTAGGTGGTTATAGAATACTGGCTAAAATGAAAATGGCTGATTCATATAAATGTCTATTTCTTTAAATTACTGTCTCCGTTAAAAAACATACGAGTCCAAAAAACCGTATAATAATTATAAAGAATAGAAAAGAAATGTTAACCAAAATTAATTGTTCTCTGTGTCGTAGCAGATTGGCAGAGGTTCTTCACAAAAGAAAAAAATATTACATAACAGGTAAGATTAATAAAAATCGCAGTTTTCATACACAAACGTACCTCAATTACAGTTTTATTTGTTAATTCATTTAGGTAATACTTAAAATTCTGGAAGCTTGATAAAAAGTGTATATTAGGTATGTAACTCACTTTGTTGCATCGAGCAACAGGTAACGCGCACTTGTTTCTGTTCCTCGTATTTATGTTACATGTATATTACTATGGTAAATAAAACTGTTGCCTGGACATGAGGGAGGCTAATTCACTCTCAGACACACTCACCTTCTGACAGGCAGTTAGGCCGCAAGACTACCGTACGTTATATTCGGGTGACCGGGTAGATAGCAAGTATATTTAACCTCTAAGGAACCCAAACTACAGAGGCCCAAGAAAGGACCTCCGCTCCAGGAATGTTTCAAGCTCCGAAGACCGCAGCAGTCCTTCTCCTCCGACTGGTCAATTCCACTTCTTACTGCGCCCGTAATCTAAGGAGCCCCCGACAACCTGAGAGTTTTAAGATTTATCAATATGAACTGCAGCTTTAATAAGTAAACTATTATTAAAAAGCGAAATGATTGAATTTTCCATTATCCTGTATAATAGGATTTAGAACGGCTAGTTTGATCGTAAATAAAAGTATTCTGTTTTGCAAACATTTTATCTAGTAAATTTTTCTTAGATCTAGATATAATAACGTCTCACCTGTCTTGGTTAAGAATCGACAGCACAATAAAGAAAAAGAAATATGACAGCAGAAATGACAATGTTAATTAATTAAAACAAATGATTCACTGAGTCGTAACAGACGAAGGCAGAATTTTTTCACAAATGCCTTAATTACAAAGTTAACATATGACATATGAAATTTCTTTATGAATAATTTGAAATATTATTATAATCGAATTCAAAACCAGAATCGGTGGACATGACCCATCAATGGCCAGCATTCAGCAAGTTTTGTCAAGTCTTTTCGTCAATGATTCTGCAATGCTTAAAAATGAAAATTTTTAAACAATGCGTCCTACCCTTACTGACATACGCAAAATTGTTTATTTGTAGATAACTGCCTCTAGATCAGAAACGGGCGAAGTATTTTCCACAAGGATCAATACTTATAAAAATAATCTATCAAAGGCTGGAGTTTTTTATGTATGCACCAGTCATTTATTTAAATAAATATGTTCATAAATAATTTATAACTTCGTATATATTATAACATCGAGACTTGCAAGGAAATTAAAATGTCACTTATTGGTAACCAATTGAATGGAATGAATATAAAGGACATTCTAATAAAATACATTATAAAAGTTAAAAAATATTTTTTTTTCACGTAAAGAACAGGCCAGAAAATAATAAGAAGTGAAATAATATATTTAAATTTTAATTAGTTTATAGTGATAGTTTTCTGCCCAGTATCAGTAAGGGCGGCGCAGTGTTCCTTGTCCGTTTACCTCAAAGGTTTTTTAATGTATCTCCACTGAACCCCAAACATGAGGGTTCGAGCTTTTTTTATAACTTCGATAATTGTTTTTCGACTGTTGTTCTGACATTTCTTTCGGAGTTTAACCCAAGGTTCTGTGATCAATTGGTGCGTTATCAGCGCGAACGTCACTACACAAATTAAATTGATAAATAAGTTAGGCTTGTCGCACTTAATACACAATTGAAAGTCAATTAAACTTGTACTTAAGATTTTTCGTTCACGTATGTCACGATTGGTCACAAAGGTCACTTCAATATCACTTTTGGCAAAATAATTAAGTTGTAAATAGGTGTTAAAAAGTTAATTTGTAAATAAGTTATGCAAAAGTCAAAACATGGACCAAGTTAAACATAATTAAGAGTATATTAAACTAGTATTTTAGATTCTTTGTTACGGAATACACAATAGCACGTCTGCTTCTCATAATAGTTCGGAGGATAATTAATTTATGGGAAGAAACCTATAGTGATTTATTAAGATATAACCTCCTCAATATACATAAGCTAGAAATACTTAAAGCGAAATAAAACAATTTCAAAATTTGACATTTACAGTACTATCAACTCCTCAGATCATTGGACCGAGGTTGTAGCTTCTTGCTCTATAACGAAATTAAATTGAAGCGACCAGCTGCATGAGGTCGGTAGAAACATTTACTGTATTTTGAAAAATCATTTTAAGATCACCTTTGTGTAAAAATTTAAGTCTTATATAAAGTTGGCATAGCAAATTTTTTGATTTATCTATACATATAATAAAATTGTCACTGATCCATTTCTGTAAATGGAAAATATTTAAAAAATATCATCATAGGGGGCCTTTATAAGAGCAAAAGAACCCAAAACAATGGTTTTTAAGTTTGTCTGTTTGTCTGTATATCTGTGTGTCTGTATGTCTGTATGTTTTTGCACGATTATCTCAGAGACGGCCTAACCAATTTTAATGCGGTTTTCAGAAATATATTATCACAGTCTTCACTTAACATTTAAGGTTGATTTCATCTAAATCGATTAAGAAAAAAAAAGTTATGTCAATTTATGTCAATCACGTAATAGGTACCATGCAAATCTTATTCTATACATGTCATATATCTGAAGAGGAGTAGTCTCTGTATATTGAAAATATTTAAAAAAATATACCAGGATGTGAAGGGATAACTAACACAATCCATTTTCAGAATATTTGAAATCTTTGTCTGATACTTTTTTAGTTTGTTTGTCTTTTAGTTGTGCACACAACAAATTTTCAAAAATTCACACAGGGGGGACCTTTATATAAGCAAGAGAACCCAAAACAATGTTTTTTTATTTTGTCTGTTCGTCTGTATGTTTGTGCACGCTAATCTCGGAAACGGATTAATCAATTTGGATGCAGTTTTCGGGAATATATTGTCATGGGATTTACTTTATATCTTTTTTTTTTTACAATCTGTTAACATAAAAGAAATTAATAATCTCTTATTGTCGTACCATTGCTGCTTACCAGTTTGAAGGTTTATAGTTTTTACTTACATTGGTAAGTACAAAGGGTACGTTTTATCAAAATCGAAATCTACGCGTACTAGGTCGCAGGCATAGCTAGTACACAATACACTGATTGTGTCTTGTATTTCGAGATTAAAGGCAGGCAATAAAAAAATCAATAATTATCTGTGTTTATTTTCTTAGCCCAAATTAGCGGACCTTGATTTGTATAAACAATATATTACTTTTAAAATTGAGGTCAATTGAAAGAAATTTAAAAAATATCTGACGCACTTATATGTACCAAATGATTCAAAGACAACGCGGATGTATTTAATAACATCACATACAACATATTCGACACATGCATACATACAGTCTGGCACTCGTCTATTTAAAAGGACTACTTAATTAGTGTAATTTTTTTTTCAATAATTTGCAATTCATTAATGTATGTTTAACATACATTATTACATTTTAACTTTGCATGATGTAATCTTAAGAATACGTTTAACAGATATGGAGCTAGAACTCGAAAACTTGCATGTATTTTATCCAGTTTCAGGTAGTTAAATGCGTATTGCTTTATAACATATGCTTTTCAGAAGCGTGCTTGAAATCTTTAAAGATAAATAACTTTTATATAGGTATAGAATTTGTTGTACCATTACCTATTTACTTATATGATAGAAGTCTACGTAAAGATTAAAAAATAAATATCTTATGTTCTTTGTATTATACAATTATTTATCTGGAAAAAGGTGACGGCGAATTTTAAAAAACATTTTATTTAAGTTACATTTTAGAGTTAAAACAATATTTCGACGTGTAATCGTCTTGAATAAAAAAAATGGTTCATGAAGGAAGGCAGTTGTTTCAAAATTTTAAAGTAAAAATATTTGATTTATTAAAACACACTTATTACAATGCAATGTTAATATATTATTGCAGTTTAAAAAACAATTAATTTTTTTATTTCAATTAAAAAAAAAATATTTAAAACGAAGAGCATATACTCGTAGTACTATAATATTATTCGAAATTAAACAATTTCAGTTTTGTTTTATCTTTCACTTAGATCTTGATTTTATAAGCTCTTTGAGGTAATTATTGAGGATCATCGGAATGGCCACGCTTAATGAAGTCGTCGTCGGAACAAAATTACTCCAGTGAAAGGGTGAGATTTAATTCAATTACGGTTTTTTTAAATAACGTCTCAGTTAAAGTACTTCAAAAACCGCACGACGCACCACGAAGATATAATATAGAAATGTTAATTAAAATTAACTGTTCTCGTTGCCGTAATAGATTGGCAGGGTTTATAAATGATTCAATTGAGTACTGCAAAATTAGATACGGACTTATTATTAGTTTACTATCTAAAATCTACGTAAATAAAAATAAACTATTATTATTTTACTACCCTAATGTAAAAATCTATATCATTCTAATACAGCAATTTTTTTGAGACTTAAACAAATATACAAATGTAATAGATTTTTTTTTTCTAGATCTGATCGGATGAGATAACGTAATAATAATGATAATAATAAATAATTTGCTTATATATTATTATGATAATAATATATAAGCAAATTATTTGCTCGTGTTAAGGGTGTTAAATAACGATATAAATACATAGAAATACACATTATAAATACTGAGAATATATTTAATAAACGACCAAACCCAGAAATATAGTGTTAGGTTACATTATTGTTAAACGACTATTTTATAATAATTCGTAATGTTTTGATTTGTTTCAATATTTTGATTGTCCCTATATTGATCCATATAAATTAATGAATTACTAATTTAACTGTAATAAGAAGAACCAATAAGGTGTAATCATTTAAATCGTTAAATTAACTTAAATAATAATATCTAGAATTGTTCCCAGTAGTCGCGGGTTCGAATTCCTGCCCGTATCGGTTTTTTACATTCTATATTTATATAAATTTAGAATATTTATGTCAAGTATTGGTTATTTTCGTATGCTTAAAGTAGTTTATTTGACTAAGATTATTATTTATGTGAGGAGGGACATTTGCTTAATTAGTAAATACTTGAATAAGCTGGAAAAGTGAGAACCATTAAGACTTCATAATTAAAACCAGTATTTAATACCGCTTTCACGATACTTACAATTGTTCTTTTACGAGTAGTTGTTATTTTTCCATATTTAAAGTAGATGATTTGACTATGATTATTGTTTATGTGAAGAGGGAGTTAATAAGGAAGAACTGCGGTCAGGACGATATTCGGGACAGACGCTGCTGTATAGTGCAAGGAAGGGTTAAATATAAGTATATAAAAGTGAAGTGTGAATAGTAAAATCTGTGAAACAATACAATTGGACGTGGCCCTTATAATAGTAAACCTAAAACAAGTAAAGATCAACTAGGAAACAGTAAAGTTTAAATGATTACAGGTGGCTTAGTGATGAAATGATGGCTATTATAATAAAATTGTAAACGAGGAGTCGTCACTTACTGTACAAGTATTCCGAACAACCATCAAAAAGGTGTATTACAATATAGCGAAGAGACATTAATTTTGTGTTGTTTAGAAGTAAACTATTTGGATGTTTGTCTAGTAGTAAGATGTAAGTGTATTATTTTTACCTCTAGCTAATACTTAGTTCAAAATATTACTCGTAGTAAATCATTTTCATACAAGGTAGAGGGCTCTATATACTTTGTAGGACAAATTGTCAAAATGCAAAAAAATATCTAATCGTGTTCTCCGTAAGACAAGATGGAGGTCTGTCAACAAATTAAGTAAATTCAGCTCGTAACATAACTATCATAATCTACTATGACTATGTTAGTTATGTTACGAGTATTAAGACTTAAATTAGGTAAAATAAAAAAAAAAACAGATTGCTTGTAATATTAATATTTGTATTGTCAATAATATTTCACAATATGTTCAGAAATCCTTAGAATAATACAAATTTAATAACCAATTACAATGATGACTCGTGTATTTATAAAATGTACAATATAATCTCATTCGTTATGAACTTACACGCTTAATTAAATATTTACAAAATATTACTTCTTTTAAAATTGTATACAATATCTATTTTTTAGAATACAATGAAATAAATACATAAGAATTAAAAAATACCCGATCTATTTACATAAGTTCATAAATTAAGCCGTGGTTTAGACCATTATTCATGCTGCGGGGTTACTCTTGGATATAACTGAAACAAAGAAATGGTAGAAATTACTTATAATTAAAGTAACTACATGTACCTAATACCAAAATGAAATATTAGTTATAAATACAAAATGTTGAAGGAACTTCAGCTAACTCAAGTTACATAATATTTATACTTCATAGAATTAAACAGATGATAAAAGATGAAAGGAGAAATTGCATAAAATAAGTCTTAAACTCCACATGGCATAAAGTTCTACAACACATGCGATGTACTGTGATGTGATGTGATGGGGTCGTTCTTTATCGGTTCTAGTCCGTTAACCGCCCCTTTTAAAACAGACTATAGAGTCCTACGTTTTGGGTGAGATGTATACCTAATTGAAAAAAAACTTTAAGTGTGGTATGTCGTGTCGTATGGTGATTCGTGTGGTGTATCGTGTGGTGTGTCGTGTCGGGTGTCGTGTCGTGAGTCGTGTCGTGTGTCGTGTCGTGTATCGTGTCGGGTGTCGTGTCGGGTGTCGTGTCGGGTGTCGTGTCGGGTGTCGTGTCGGGTGTCGTGTCGGGTGTCGTGTCGGGTGTCGTGTCGGGTGTCGTGTCGGGTGTCGTGTCGGGTGTCGTGTCGGGTGTCGTGTCGGGTGACGTGTCGGGTGTCGTGTCGGGTGTCGTGTCGGGTGTCGTGTCGGGTGTCGTGTCGGGTGTCGTGTCGGGTGTCGTGTCGGGTGTCGTGTCGGGTGTCGTGTCGTGTGTCGTGTCGGGTGTCGTGTCGGGTGTCGTGTGGTGTGTCGTGTCATGTGGTATCTCACCCCCAGCAAGTTCCTGGGCATGTATCCGTCGTCGTGTTGGTGGTCGCGGCACCACCACAAAGTAGGAAATTTCAACTAAGCAGTAACATCCGATTCGCTCTGTCAGTCTGTGAACTGCGCCTGATTCGCCACAACGTAATTATCATCATGTTGTTCTTCAGACTGTAGTGTACAGTACTCGTATTCGTATTCTTGCCCAAAGAGTACGAGGGTACTCTTTGGGCAAGAACCGCTCGCGTGCAGGAGTCCCTGCCCTGGTCTATACCACACCGACCAGGTTAAACAAAAATTGTGTGAGGCGTGGAAGGGAGAGTCCGGTTGTGGTCCTGACAGATTCGGATGATCTGTCAGATCCACAACCGTCCGCTAGGAGAAAGCGGAACTACGGAGTGATCCGGTCTTCCCCCGTGGCGGCATCGGAGTCCGATCCCGAGTTTTGATTAACTCCCGCTTCGATGGACTTAAAATGCCGGTTCTCAAAAAAGTGGTCAGAAAGGGAGGTGAGTCTTCGAAGTCATCGTCGAAGTCGAAGAAGGGGAGTTCAGGTCCTCCGAAGCTGCCATCCCCGCGGTCTCCTGCGGTTTTATTAAAACTGCAGAGCGGGGTGGCAGAGGCGGTAGTGACGTACGCTCATATTCTGAGGCGTGCCGCCGACATGGTCAATCTCGGCGACATCGGCCTCAGGGATGGGCTGCGGATTCGCCGCTCGGCGGCAGGAGCCAGGCTCTTGGAGCTGCCTAAAGGCACTCCGGAGCAGGCGGAAACACTGGCGGCGAAACTTCGCCCAGTGCTGGATGGGGTGGCGGATGTCGTCCGGCTTGTTCGGCGTGTAGCCGTAAGGCTAAAAGGTCTGGACGACTCCGTCTCTCGTGACGACGTGGTCGACGCGATTAGTCGCATCACTGACTGCCCCGGCGAGGCCCTCTACGTGGGGGAGATCCGTCGGGGTGGCTATGGGGACATGGGCTTTACCTTTGCCCGTCTCCGCATCGATGCGGCGAGATCGTTGGTCGACGCCGAAAGGGTCCTGGTGGGCTGGAGCTCAGCCAGGGTGGAGTTGTTGGAGGCACAGCCGCTGCGCTGCTTTAGATGCCTGGCACCTGGGCATGTGCGTGCGGATAGCCCGTCCGCGGTCGACCGTAGCGCCGCCTGATATCGGTGCGGTGGTGAGGGGCATATCCGAGCCACTTGCACCGGAATGTTGCGGTGCGCGGTCTGTGCGGACCAATGTCTTACAGCGACCCACCTATTGGGGAGCCGAGTGTGCAAGGCTCCGCGAGTTCGAGGATTAGCACCTGGTGCGAAGCCCTCGAGCGCGGAGCCCAGCACGGAGCCGGCTGTAGCTATGGCAACAAAGTCACATCGAGCTTCAGCGGGGGAGGCTGCGAAGAAGGGTTCAGCCCATTCCTTCCCAGCCGTAGACCTAGGTGAGAGGGGGGGCGACCTCTCTCACCATTGCACCAGGTCTATGACGTAGGGGTACACTGGCGCCCGGGGTACCCTTATCGGGGGAGGTTCCGCCGGGGCGTCACGGTGAGTGCGAAAGCGATCCCGTGGCGTCCCATTGCAGCGATGAGGGCAGCCGTTGGTTTTTTGTGGGGTGCGTTAAAAATGGCAGCGATTCCTATGCTGCCAGGTGCCGCACATACCGCCCGGCCATCGCCTTTCTGGCCTGGGTGACGATGCGGCAACGCATTTTTCCAACGATAAAAAAAAAAAAGGATTGTTGGTTCTGTAATATTTAGTTTTAAAATAAGTACATATTAATGATAAATTTCCTTCGAATTGTATCGTATGTAATAAACTAACTTGACAGTAGTCTTGTTAGTGAGCATCTTATTTTCTTAACAGTATATGTGGCAGAACTAATTTTATTATCCTATCAAGCTATATGAGGGTCCTAATGTTATTGCGCATGTATAGCAATGTCAAGAAAATTATGAATTCAACTACATCCATATACTATTTAATATTTCATATTTATATATAATTTAAATTTATACATTAAATTAAGGTAAAATTAGCTATTGTAGTTTCTAAGATTTTTAATACATAATGGAACTTAAAGTGACTATGTTGAAGGTACTGTATTATAATATATATGACGTGGAAATATAGTTATGTTTATTTTCTTAGTTTATTTTATTAATTAGCTTAGCATATATTATTATAATAGTATATTGTTAGAATACTTAATGTCTCACAACTTTTTACATTTAACAGATACAGAACTAGAATGACAAAAGTTGTACCTTTTATCCAGTTCAAAGAAGTTAAATCCGTATTGATTTTATAAAGTACAGGAGTTTTCGAGGTACGTTCGAAGTCTTTAAAGATCGAGAGGGAAAAGTTAGATAGACTAACGAAAGTAGTCCCAACGAAAAGTACATTACTAGAGCTATAAAATTGATTATGCATTTCTTACTTACTTGATTTTAGCAGAAATGTTTAAACAAGTTGGCGATATTAAATGGTTAGCGTTTTGTAAAAGTTTGTTTAAAGTTAATAAATTTTCACAATGTAGTTTGTTTAAAGTTAATTTAGGTCACAAGACATAATAGGCAAATAAAGCCATATTATTGTATCGATTTGTAAAACATCACTTTTTGAATCTTCATTACTTTTGAATAGAAACTGAAACCTAGCTTCGTCCTCTGAGTGTTATAGAGGTTTTCGTACTCTCCATTATAAATAACCTTCTGTTTTTGAGGTCTTTATTCTTTATTAAATGTTTTATTTAATAGAGAATTTAAAAGTCTCTCTGTATTTTAAATAATTTCTCTACTACCAATTTTGGTTTATGTTGTTTAGATCAATTGCGGACATCTCACATATTTTGAGATATGTAGATATATACGTTGGTAAAATTGCTTGAATTATAGTTCTTTTCATGGTAGTATGGAATAAACCGTTCGTTGCGTTCCGATCCTTGCGTTCCGTTCCGTTCTTCTGATACTTAAACAACAGCTGCTGTATAATATTTTGTTAGCGTTTTTTAGTAAAAATTTCGTCCTTTACTAATATTTGATATTAATTAATATTCTAGTTACCACTTATTTTCTTACTTGACATTTAGTTTACTACGCTCGTAAATTATACTTGTAATTGGGTTCCGATTATTTTTAATATTTTTAAAATTTATTAGTTTTATTTTAAACTAAAGTATAAAAAGAAGATACATTATAGGTGTTACTACCGAATTTATGCAAAAAGTTCGTTTTTATTACCCACTAAATCTAAATAGGTAAATGGTTGCATAAAATATTTAGTATCTTTGTTGGATCGTTGCTTTTTAAGAATCTCAATTCATATTTTGAAACACTATCGGATTGGAATTAAAAAATCTATTAACTCCGTGACATTATACAACTTCTTAGAGATTAAAACTAGGTTCTGTCATTAAGTTAAATAATTGAGCATTAATCGTGCAATTATTGACACATTGTCTTTGACTCTCTTTGGCACAGACACGTTAGGGACGTAAACTACGATAATTATAAATATTGATATCAACATTTCCCATATAAAGAAAATATTGTGGGATCGGTAAGGCATTTTGTTTTAATCCATATCATACAATTTTAAAAGTATAAAAAATCTCTAGTCTCATAATTAAACCAAACTATTATAAGAAATAAACATGAATGAAAAAAAAAATGTTTTCTCAATATGTTTTTTTATACAATAGCAGTGACTGTGAAAACAAGAACAAGACACGGAAGGCATTCAACTTTCCTAATCGTTGTTCAAACTACAGTTGTAAAAAACTTATAATATAAAATCTTAACTAGATTCATGTAAATGCAGTTGTTGTTAATACGCGACAACAACCTCCATTTCGTAGTATTTCTAAATTTTGAAATATGTACAAAAATGATATCATTTTAGCAATTATAATAAAAAAAATCAGAATATAAACATCATTTTCCAATATATTTCGGAAGATGCCTCTCTAAACTATTAATTGTTCACTTTGTTCATTATTCGGTCATTATATTATAACTATGTTTGAAAGATTTTACGTACTTAAATTTGGCGTATTTTGAGATAATATTTATTTTCCAAAGATTAAAATTAAATTAGATTTGGTATTTTAAATATAGTACATTAATCTT
Source organism: Napeogenes inachia (assembly GCA_959347355.1). Lineage (NCBI taxonomy): Eukaryota > Metazoa > Arthropoda > Insecta > Lepidoptera > Nymphalidae > Napeogenes > Napeogenes inachia. The sequence continues at coordinate 14,724,493 of OY365792.1, forward strand.
AAACCACATCTCTTAAGTGTCTAACACGACTTTCTTAAGCGTCACCGTAATGATATTTCCTTTTAACTACGTTAAATTCCCTCAAAGAACGTTAAATCAAGATCTGTGTGAAAGATAGAATAAAATTGAAATGTAATATCGTTATCGAATATCAAACAAAAGATCCATTTCTTTTCAAATCTTATTATTTTGATAGAAATCCAAAATCATTAAGTTTCTCACATGGTTAAACATCAAAAGAACGATTTACATTTTTAAATCACGAGGCGCCGATTTCAGCCAAGGTGCTCAAAATCTATACCAAAAATTAATCCCAATAATCGCTTACTTTACCTTTTTATTAAATCCAATTCAGTATATATGCATATTAAGACTAAATTTTAATTAAATATACAATAGAAATATTAAGCGATATGGCACCACGGAGAAACAGCTCTCTGGCCACGGGTTCGAATCACTGCCAGTAACGGATAATTTTTCATTCTACATTTATTTAAAATTTAAATAAACTTAACCTGCTATACATGTTCATATATATTTTCAAACAATATTAAGACTACGTAATTCAATAATGCTTTTATAAAGTCCTGTAATCAACAGCTACATGAGGTTTGTACAACACTACAGGTTGGTAACCATGTCAGCCTGGCAGGATTTAAAACTGTTAATTTTGACGCTAATGTTAAAAGATATTCGAAATAAAACTTTGTTTCTCTCTATCAATAGTAAGATTCGAATTAGTTTTTTATTCCTTTATTAAAGGTACAATATTTCCACTTAATTATGTTTATTACAAATTTTATTTTATCATTTAGGCTCAATTTAACGCCCTTTTGTGTAATTGTTATTATTATTTTATTATCGCTTTTGAGATGTAATTAAAACGTACCTTAAAGAAACGGGAATATAAAAACCACCTTAAAAGAAAAACAGCTTTTGTACATATTATTGTTAATCATTTATTTAAAGAACTTCATTTCAGCTTTATTTCATTTATCACTTAGATCTTAATTAAACGCCTGTTGTGGTCATTATTTGAGAATATTTTATTTGCCATGGTTTCATAAAGTCGTCGCAGAAAATCGTGTGCCTTTAAAGAACATATTTAATTATATCTCGAAGTTTTAGGAGAAATGTCTCTGTTAAATAACGACTTCAAAAAACCACAATAGAAAGGCGCAAGATATGCGAAATGGAATGAAAATGTCAATTAAAATACATTTTTGTGGCGTTGCAAGTGAGAACAGCATTAAAAGTCAAAAAGATCAACTTGAAAGCAAGCGGAAGTTTAACCGATGTTCACGTTAAATTTCATTATAGTCCAGAATTTTACTTTTATTTCCTCACGCAATTCATCGAGTTTATTAGTCAGTCAGTTAGTCGGTCTTTATACTATTTGGAGATAATGTTTACATGTTGGATCGTATAATTAAATAAAAGGTCAGTGTTAAATTAGTTACTTTGTAGTAGAGTAGTAGAGTAAATCTTTATAATAAAATCTTTGAAATTTCTACTTCCTATAAAGTGGAGAGGCGGAGAGCGCAATAGAAGAGAAACAAATCATAGAACGTTTAGATTGATAAGGTAATAAAAAAGAAATGTCTTAATTTTAACAACCTTACTATACCCAAGATTCCAACTTTTATATAGAACATGAAACTTTTTTAAAGCTATTGCATTAAATTTTCTATGTATTATTGATGAACCTAATATTTCAATATGTAGGCCTTTCTATACCCACCCACATTGAATAGTATCGCATAATACATTAATAATTGTAAATTCTTGCCTAAAGTTCTATAATCACAATTAATATTTATTAGATATAAATAATATTTTTTTAATTTCTTTTCCTTGTGGAATCGTAACTTTAAGTGTTTAATCTAAATGTAATAAATAATAGAGCTATTTAAATCTCAAACAAAGTAAATTCATCAAGTTTTGAGGAAATGGCTTCCATAGTTGTCGATCCTGACTGAAATCTATATTAAGATTTAGAGATAGTACACTCTTCGCAGAGCCTGAGGGCGATCATGCGCTTGAAGAGCTTCATGATATCACTCATAAGTTTAATGCCCCTGTCACTACCACAGTCTTGAACACTGCCTCTTTTCTTGTAAATAGGAGTAATAAACTATGCCGCCACTGGTGGTTGGGCCTCTTTTCAGTGTTAAAAATATGGATAAAAAACTCAGTAAGCATGAGCACACTAAGAAATCCCGTTCTTCATGCGTCTAAGGCAATTACGAGTTTCGTCAACGGTTAATGTACAATAAGTCCGAGGTTAGGTGGTGGATCGCGAGGAAGACTGCACGGATGTTGCGTGTTCAGCAGCTCGTGAGCTCATGGAACAAGCTTTTCCATCTTTCCTACACAGAGACATGACTACAAAGCAGCGTGCCCTGGGACGCTCTCACCCAAAGACCTTTTGCGACATCTTGCGTCATCAACTGCCACACCTTAATGAAGCCTGCTTTTCATGAATTACCTCCTGCACCTTGTCATTCCAAGAACTGGGTAAAAGCGTCTTTAACCGTGGCCGTACTTGACACGGTAGCCCTTGCCTAACTGTCGCAGTTGTAGGGATCGCGACGCCAGTTTCTTCGGTATTTGACTTTCCATTTTTTTTTATATTTTTTTTTTATAAGATCTAGGGCAATGCTTGACTACATTCCACCTGATGGTAAGTGGAATGTAGTCTTAGATGGTAAGTCGCATTGCCCTAGCAACCTATTCACTCTTCTCTTGAAGACACCCACATTAAATTTGGCCGGAAATACCGACGCAGGCAAATTGTTCCAGTCCTTCGCTGTACGAACTAAAAATGAGGAAGCAAAGCGCTTCGTTCGGACAGGTGGAATGTCCACAACAAAAGGATGGATACCTGCCGTGCGTCGGAACGTCCGGTGATGGAAGGGGGACGGGGGAATTAACTCGTGTAATTCCTGCGCACACTCACCAAAATGTATCCTATAGAATACTGAGAGGCTAGCAATTTTACGCCTGTGTTCAAGGCTTTGGAGGTCGGCTTCGACCAATTCGGGATCGCCTATAAGCCTCTTTGCTCGCCTCTCAATTGAGTCCAGAACCGCAAGATGAGATTTTGCGGCACCAGCAAATATGTGTCCACAGTACTCTACACACGACCGGATCTGTGCTTTGTATAAAACAAGAAGCTGTCCCGGTGTAAAGTACTGCCGAACCTTCGCAAGAACGGCAAGCTTTGCTGCTGCTGCTCTTGCTCTGGACTCAATGAACCGACCAAAGTTGAGGTTCGAGGAAATCTCTAAGCCTAACAACTGAAGCCGGTCACTGTATTCCAAGGATACATTCTGAAAAGTTGGAGCCAAGGTGAAAGGGCTCCTTTTGGCGGTGAATAGACACGTCTGGGTTTTGGTGGCGTTGAACTTGACAAGATTGGCATTGCTCCATGCGGAGACTGCCTGAAGTTTGTCATTCAAACGTTGCACCATGGCTTCTCTTTCAGACTGTACTTGATCTCGACTAGGCCGAGTACTCGGCAGATATCTTTCTACAACTGTGCTGTCGTCTGCATTCCTATAGATACCGGGCTTCAACAGATCATTAATGTGCAGCAGAAACAGAGTTGCAGAAAGAACGGACCCCTGAGGCACTCCGGCATTTATTGTCAAGGGTTTCGAGGAACACCCGTCGACAACTACTCGGAGAGATCTCTGGCTCAGAAAGTCCGTTACCCGGCCGATTTTTGTGCCAAATTGTGATTGTTATCTGACCTCCAAAATCCCTAGGGAATAACCAAGGGGGAAAGAAATAGGACAGGTGAATTATCACCTATGGGGTAGAATACGTAGAAAGGGGAAATTTAGGAAAAGAGGGGCAAGAGGATACCACTCTTTTGGACTGGATGGAGGACGTAGTACAGTGATGGCTTGAGGATTCGGGGTCGCATACTCGTATGGCCAAGAACAAATATCGGACAGATATTAGTCCGAGCACGGAGTTTCAGCACGGTAAATTTAAATTTACAGCAAGACGCTTCGCATTTATTTATTGAAAATCCGGTAAAATACGCGAAGATTTACGATTAAGTATACAAATGGGAAGATATCGTCGTGATGTATTTAAACATAATGTCCTCGATTTAGAAATATTATTTATGTATTTTGACATAGGTTGCAACACAAATTAGTAATGTTATGAAGTTAGATTTGTTTTTTTTTAGATGAGAAAATTGTTTATATATATATAGTTTTTGAGAGTTCAATAAATTTACAATTTCATTGTCAGTAAATATTGGGTAGACAGGTGCTATTTTAATAATTATTTGTAAGAAAAATGAAAACAGCTTACGAAATACTTTAAATTTTCATTACTATCAACTCATGCAATTAGTAATTAAAATGTGACAGTTTTTGAGAGTTTATTAATATTGAAATACGCAGTTAGTAAGTAGTTGCTATATAGCAATAACATAGCAAAATAGGAAAGAATACTAAAAAAAAACTTTACAAAATATTTTTTATTTGCAGTACTATCAACTCCTCCTATCGCTGGTACGAGGATGTAGCTTCTTGCTCTAAAACGGAATTAAAATAGTAGTGACCAGCTGCATGAGGCCGTAGAAATGCTTGTTTACTGCATATTGGTGGCGAGACTCGCTGCAAATATCAGCTGCATTGTAGAATCCTTTTAAGGATTACTTTTGTGTATAAATATAAATTATTATCTAAGATAGATTGAAAATTCCTTGATTTCTGCCATACGTAAATTACAAAACTAGTTTTAATTTGTATTTTTAGTAATTAAGATTGGACCCCACATTATTAAAGAATCTGAAATTTCAAGAATTCTAGAGTCGTCTACAAAATATTTAAAAGTTACTTGGTTATCAATAGGGTTTAATGTAAAGAAGTTTGGGCCGACATCGCAGTTCACAATCAAAACTTGAAATACAACTTCTAACTTATTACTGTCGGAATATCGGAATGTCGGAATATTTTAAAACGAGATCTTTTAAAAATGGTTGAAGCTGGCTGATTAGGTACATCATTGTATATTAATTCGTTTAAAGGCGAAAAACTTATATTTATTAAATTAGACAACTAATTTTAAAAAAATAAAAAGTTAAAATTGTGCCTTCATCCTCAATAAAATAACCCACAACCGGATAGCCTTTAACTTTTAACTCCTAGTTATAAGAAACGAGATAACAAGTTAGATTTCACAGTTAAAGTTATTTTCTTCGACAGCAAATTTATGTGACAGGAATAGAGTAAAAAGTAATTTTGACGATGTCATCGCATTCCCAATACATAAATAGTGTTAACAAAAAACTGTTTTTATAATTTAAACCCGTACCTGAAGAAAATTTCACAAATAAAATCTATTAAATAGAATCTATTTATTCGGTTTCATCCAATGTATAGCAACACATTTGGAAATAATTTATTCATCAGTGGTATCTCGACCGAGGGGCGGCGCACTGAAGGTGAATTTATTGCAAGTACTGCTTTTAAATTTTCAAGAACAGTTCGAGAACAAAGGACGGCCGGACTTTATCAAACGGTAAAGAGAGTAAAATATGTCGGTTGCACGAGCGCATAGGTTTTGTTTATAGCTTACAACGAAGCCACATCACCTGTTTCTGTTTCACTAAAACCGAGTTTAAATCAATGGTTTAAGCACCACTTTTTAATAGTTATGTGAACTTCACTGGTATTTGGACTCCTATAAACTTGAACATTCTCAAAACTGATTAGTTATTTTTTAACCTAAACTGTAAGGAAATCTATTATATTACGGTAATATAATAGCTTTCCTTACAGTTTATAAACGGAAAGGCCGAGTTTATACAAAAAGCTCCTATTAGCCATTAAATCTAAATAGGTCAATGGTTTGTATAAATTATTTAGTATTTTCGTTTGATCGATGCTTTATATTTATAACAATCTCAAAATCTCATTAAAAGTTAGGAATTAAAAATCCATTAACTACGAAAATCATTTTCAACATTTTTATCAACAAATTATATTCTCATTTAAAAAAACGATTGTGGCATTGATAAGGCATTTTGTTTTAATCCTAACCATAAACATTTTAAATCGATAATATTCAACATGTCTTCTTCAGTCTCATAACTAAACCAAAATCGTATACGGAACAAACATGAATGAAAAAGTAATATTGTTTTCTCAGTAAAATATATAACATAATAGAACCGATTATGAAAACAAGAACAAGACACGGAAGACATTCAACTTTCCCAATCGTTGTTCAAACTAAAATTTGAAGAGTTGTAAAAAACTTGTAGTGTGCAAAATCTTAGTTAGAGTCATGTAAAACCAGTTGATCAAACTTTCTCGTTAAACCTCGAGCTAATGCCTGCACATGAGAATGCTTTTAAAATCAATATGGTATTGAATTGTTTTTATTTGTAATATTTTTTTTATAAAATGGTAAGACGCTTAATATTTCCAAATTTTATAATATGCACAAAAATAATATTATTAATATGCACAATAATTATGATCACTAACATCATTTTTTAATATTTTTATAAAGATACCTCTTTAAAGTATTAATAGTTCATTTTATTCATTAGTAGGTCATTATATTATAAATATTTGTTGGCCGCGACTACGTTCACGTAGACTATATTAATAATATAGATATGACTTATATACCTACATTTCTCCAGCGACCTCGTTTGCATAGAAATTTTAAAGTGTATAGGTAAAATCAAACAGCCTGATCAAAATTTGGATGATACTGATAAGTATGAAATGTGGCAAAAGTGCGAAATAGAATTATATGGCGGCGTAGAGGTCACGAAAAAAAAAAAAGATTTATTATTTTCTGCAAAGACATCCAAATTTAAAAAACGAAACACGTAACCAACCATCATGTAATTGACCATGTGAAAAGCATGGAGCTCATAAATGATTGTTTGACATTCCTAAAATTTGATCTTGGATTTGTTAATCGTTATTAATTCAGGTTTTAAGGAAAATTGTAACCTGGCAAGTAATTCGGAACAATGGGTATGCAGGAAATTTAAAATCTCTCTCTTTCTATAGTCTATAATATACACATTATTATACACATATATAATGTTTGTATAACATGAAATTATAGTTTTTTAATTTAAAAACTTAATTGTAAAGTATATTTCTGAACCTATACTAACTTGTAAAAATAGGCGGACTTAATGCTTAAAAGCCTTCTTATACAAGGATTGGGATTGTCTATGGTATGTTTACACGCTGTTAATTTCGATGTGAGATGTGTTCCATAACTATTTTACCGATGCTCCTTTTTGTTTGACATATGTATAACAAGCCACAATCGCAGTCAAGTTTCTATACTCCAGGAAATTGTAAAGGAATATTACTTTTGATAGGTATCAAGAATTGCTTTGTTAACCGGCTTTGCCTAACAGAGATGTTACTAGCGAAGACTTTGGGGGCTTGGTTCCGCTCGATTGCATCTTAAATACATTTAGTACCGAAGGTACGAATGTCGCGTCAGAAGGAACTTTTAATTCTTATATTGAGCTGCATATATGACTCGGCGACCTCGGAGGACTGCGGCACCGTTGAGCGTCGACTTGCCATGATTTAGAAAGTGTAGGCAAAACGATTTTAGGTCTATCCTTACGACGTTGTGTAAAGAACTTCAATTCTACTTCATGGGCAGTTTCCACAAAACTGTTGTTAACATAGTAAACTGCAACGCAATCATCTAGAACACTGAAAAAATTCTGGAGTTTTAGTTGAAAGCTCTGGGGGTTTTTGATAAGGTCATTAGATGGTGGGAGCGTATATTTCATCAGTTGAGCCCTTTCGACTTTGACATGACATCGATCTTCAATGTGCCTTACCATTCATTGATCAATTCCTGTTTTCACCCTGTGAATCACGGAAACGTCATTGAAGATGTGTCTCTTGCTGATCAAGATAAAGTCTATCTCATTTTTTTACCGTACCATTGGGTTCATCTAGGTCCAGCTCCTGTGAAACGACTTCTGGAAAACGAAGTTCATCATAAAGAGTCCCTCTTTTTCCAAAAAGTCGGCCAGCCTCTTACCCACTATAGTTCCTATGTCCGTGTACAAAATGCCAAACTCTAAACTCTGAATCGCCCCTACTGCCGATTTTCGTGTTAAAGTCCCCCATAACAACAGTGAAGGAGTTTTTTGAGGCACGTATGGCTCTACTATCGTCCTCACACATAGCCTCAACTTGCTCTAATCCTACTTCCGATAGTTTAATTATGTCCCAGTTCAATTTACTCAATTCTTTTTCCAGATTCTCAAACTTATCGTCTGTCAAAGTTATCAGGGCCAGTGTCTGTTTACGATGGTAGCCGTGTCGCTGTCGAGAATTCTTAGCACACTCAGCATGGATTAAGGTTTTTGTATAATGGACCAGTCATGTATTGAATAAAAGTTTCAATATTTACGAATCCTAACATATTTTTTGAATCATTACAGTTTTTAACCAATTTAAAATATCACTTATTTGGTAGCCAGTGGTATGAATATAATAGATAATTAAATACAATAAACTATCAAAATAAGTGCAGATATTTATTACTAATATAAAACAACAAGTAAATTTAATAAGAACAGGCTAAATTATTTTTGTTTTAATTAGTGCATAGCGCATACTTTACCGCAATATTCTAAGATTACATATTTTGGGTTTTATGCCAAGCCTTAGCAAAGACGGCGAAGTAGTTTTTTCAATCCTATTGGGAACTTGTACATACGAGCCGTTACGAAGCGAAAAGCTTGTTATTATATATAATAAAGAAAATGTTAGATAGCATATTGTAACAATTATAAAATGATATTCATTATAGTATAAGGTAAATGTTAGTATCCAGAAATAAAAGTTGGTGTCAAGTAAGAACAGTTCTGTATATCAAAGAGTTTAACTTGCAAGCCAGCTGCATCAAGACCAATGTTTACGTTAAATTTCGTCCTAAAATTTCGCTTTAACTGCCTCATCCAATCTATCGAGTTTATTAGCCAGTCAGTCAGTCAGCCATATTATTTGGATATAATGTTTACGTTAGGAATACCGGATTGTTAAAGCAAATAATAGTATAGTGTTAATTTGGTAACTTATTAGTAATACACAGTAAATGTTTATAATTAAAACCTTTGAAATTTCTAATTGCTATAAAGTGGAGAGGTGGAAAGCTCAAAAGAAAAGAAACAAATCATAATCCGTTTATATTAATAACGCAATAAAAAAGGGATGTATACATTTTATAAATACTTACTATACACGAGATTCCAACTTTTTTATAGAACTAATTAATTTTAAGTTTATATGCATGTAATAAAAGTAAATACCGCACTGTTTATACTGTGACATCTGCATAAATAATTGTCAAAATGCAATTGTCTTGAAACAATGTGTCGATAGTGCAATGGACACATTTTACTCTCTCTCTTTATCGTTTCGTAAAGTCCGATATTCCTTTGTTCTCAAAGTGGTCTTAATATTTTATAACTATCACTGCAGTAAATTTTCAATGTATTATTGATATAATATTTTAATATGTATTCCTTTACATACCTACCTATATTGAATAGTGTAGCATAATACAATAACAATTGTAAATTATTGCCTGATGTTTTATTACCGCAAAGCTGATTAGAAATAAATCATAATGTTACTCTTACTTTTTTTTCTTGTGCAATCATTACTTTAGGTGTTTAATAACTTAAAGAGTTATTTAAATTACGAACAAAGTAAAGCCATTCGTTGAATTTTAATTCAACATAAATGTTTGGAACATCTTAAGATTTGTTGCTTGTAGCATACGGCTCAATAAGTTTAAATTTGCCACAAAATGCTTCACATTTATTTATAGAAAAGCCGGTAAAATATTAGAGAGATCTACCATTAAGTACACAAATGGGAAGAAACCGTTATTTATTAAGATATAACCTCCTCAATTTAGAAATATTATTTTTGTAAATTGATACAATTTGCAACAGAGATTTTAAAAACTAATTATCAACTTCTCCGATCGTTGGTCCGAGGTTATATGTTCCTGCTCTAAAAAAATATTAAAATAGTAGCGACCAGCTGCATGAGGCCGTAGAAATACTTGTTTACTGCATATTGGTGGCGAGATACACTGCAAATATCAACTGCGTTGTAAAATCCTTTAAAGGATTACTTTTGTGCTTCAACATAAACTATTAGCTAAAATAGATTGAAGATTGATCACTGACATACTTTAATTCAGTAATTAATTTTAATTTTAAGTTATATAAATTAAGTTTGAAGGTCTCGTTATCAAATTATTTGAAATCTCATTCTTCGCATCAATCGTCAAAATTCGTCTCATCAATCAATCGTCTTAATTCGTCAAATCTATTTTTAGATATCATGTACAGGGTTATTATTAATTAGTTGACCACCTCTTGCAGGCAGCCTCTCTACATTAATCCCAACAACATTTGTTCTACAAATTTTCACAAATCTTGATAAACAACACAAAAAAAAAACGAAACAAAAAATTTAAAGATTTAATTAAAAAAAATATATATAATAAGGAAAGTAACAGTGATGGTGAAGTTTATTCTCCTAAAGCCGGAAGATATAAAAGATTACAAACATATAACATAAAGAACAACATTAATAGTATAATATTAGGTTATTTTCCTCGGCGACCTCAACGCCATATCGGCGGCCTAGGGCAACCACGCCACGGACGCTAGAGCTACCTCTAGCAGGGCTGTCCAGATTTGGTCGCTCATACCTCCTTCCTCAATAGAGGGATCGAACCGACTGGCGGGCGACCGAATCTGTCCGGGCCACCGCAGAGGTGAAGTCAGTTTCCTCTCTGGGTAGTTCAGCGGCTGGATCGGGAAATGGCTTTCGATGCCATTGTCCAGGGCTGGACCTTTCCCGATCCTCCTAGTGAAGAGACCGACGTCGAGGGGTTGACATGTGGCCAGTCAACCCCTCGACGTCGGTCGGCGTCGATGGCGCAGGGCCCTATCGAGGGTGTGCGATGCGGCCTTGTCAAAGGACCCCGCGCTGGGGTGTATACTGATGCTCGCCCAAAATATCTTAACTTCGGGACGCCTGTTACAGGGGCTTTAGAACCTTCCTACGGTGTCACCGCAGTTGCGGCTCTGACCTGGAGATGGACGTCCAGCTACAGAGTCATATCGTATCGAGAGGCGTACAGAGTATCGCGAGGCGAAGTTGACTCTAGAGCTTGTGATTTGGAAGGCGATGGCGATGGAGGCGGTCCGTCTTACCACGGCCAGCGCTACCTTGGAGCGGACCGTAGGGTTTTTAGGACTGGAAGACTCAGTTTTAAAGACGGAGGCCACCCCGTTCCACCGCCCTCGCCACGGGCCCCCTCGTTGGGCGTACATCTTTGTCCAGAATGCGCGGGTGGCGGAGAAGACCCAGATGAAGTATTTGGGCTGAGGCCCAGATAGAGTGAGCTCTGGACGGCAGATGGAACTTCGGGGCCTACTTCACTCTGCTGGGCCCAAAACTGATCTCCACCGCAGCTGCCTTGGGAAGGCTTCAGCCCAACGCGACGCCGGAGGGCTGCAGGCGCCTTGGCGACGGTTATATCTTAATAATAAGTTTGAATTTTATCACATAAGCTACTTTTAGTTTGGCGAATTAGTCTTAAAAATCTAAACTTATATTTGTTAACTTCATAATAAATAATAAATAATAAAATAATGGTCCTGAAATCTTACTTTGAATTACTCATGCAATCAGTTCGTATCGTATTATGAGTACTGAGTTTATTAGTTCGTCAGTAACGTCAGTCAGTCTTAATACTATTTAGGATGAATGCTCGATGATTCAAGTATTCAATAAAAGTACAGTTTCAATTTAGTAGCTTATTTAAAATACACCTTTAAAAATCTTTATAATTAAAATATTTGATATTTTTATTTACAATAGAGCGGAGAGATAAATAAAAAAGGAAAATATCATAGTTTGTTTATATTGATAAGGTAACAAAAAAAATATATAATTGTATAAAGCATTACTATATTCGAGATTCCCACCTTTTTTTATAGAGTCAATGAATTTTGAGTATATCTGAATTAAATAAAACTACCTTTGGGAAAATATATTCTGACTTTTGAATAAGTAATGATCAAAATGCAATTGTAGTGAAATAGTGTGTCGATTGTGCAATGCCCACATTTTATTCTCTTTACCGTTTTGTTTCGTAAAATTCGATTTTCCTTTGTTTTTGAACTTGTCTTAAAATTTTGGAAACAATAACTGCAGGTTATTTTCTATCTATTATAATGATACCGAATATAAAATATTTTATATCTCATCTATTCATAAACATCTGCTTGGTTCCCGAAAAACAGGGATTAAAACACTGCTTTAGTCCCTCCGGGATTAAAACATTTTTGAATTTTGAACGCCAATATTGAAAGGATGCGTTTCGTAATTTTCAACTACGAAATAGATCGATTACGAATCTTGTATGAAAAAAGTAGGCTGAATGACTAAAACTAATAAAACTAGTAGATGTGATAAAAAGCAGATTGTGCACCTCGGGACTAAAGCTACTTTAAGCTCGAGTTATGTACTTTGAATCCCTCGCTCGCTCAGGATTCTACATTAGAATCCCTCGCTACGCTCGGGATTCAACACTAATATCCTGCGCTTCGCTCTGGATTAAAAAAAACACTCTCCCTTTAAAGTAATGCTTTAGTTCCACGGTACAAAATCTACTATTAATATTTACTTCTCTATAATGCATTATAGTGTGGCATAATACAATAACAATTGTGAATTATTTAATGATGTTCCATAATTGCAATGAATGCTTATTAGAAATAAATAATAATGCTTTAACGCTTTTAAAATGCTTTTTATTATTTCTTCCCTAACTTTAGGGGTTGAATCTAATAAAGTTATTTGAGTTTTAAACACAGAAAAGTCATTCGCTGAATTTTAACTTAACATAAATACTTGGAACATGTTTAAATAAAATGTACCTACTCTAATTCACTGCCCATGAATGTAGAATTTATTTTAATGTAGTTAAGATATGTTGCTTGTAGCATAGGTAAGATAAATTTAAATCTACTGCCAGATGTTTCGCATTTATTTATCGAAAAGCCGGTAAAATATTAGACGGGATCTAGCATTAAGTACACCAATGGGAAGAAACCGATCGTGATTTACTTAAATATAACCTTCTCAATTTAACTACTCTAGAAATACAATTTATTTATTTTTTACTACTACTATTTATGTATTTTAATACAGTTAGCAACACATTTGTAAACCTTATGAAGTTTTTTAAACTCTATTTAGATGATAAACATATTTATATTTCTTAATAGTTTTAGAGATTTTTTGAAAGATTTCTTATTTATATCAATACAAGTTATAAAATAAAGAATCGGTGATAATTTTTTATTTTTTAATAATAGCAATGTTTCGGTTCTGTATTTTGATATATTGAAAATAAAATAAATTGAAATAATTATGCACTAGTATCTTATTTTCTTAATAATCTTGACTGTATTTATAAAGAAATATATATTATCACAATTTATGATACTGTACCAAATTCATAATGATCTGTATGTATCAAATAATGAGAACCATACTAATGATACACCATCGACCATTGTAGGCATGTATTTAAATACACTTTAATATAAATTTATTTTAAAATGTACACACATATTTATTTGTTAAATATTACAGAATATTAAGCATCTAACAACTTAACAGAATATAATCTTATGTTTATATTTAACACGGGAACTAAAACGTGGAAACTTGCATGTATTTAAAGTAGTTAGAAGTAGTTAAATCCGTATTGATTTATAACATATGATTTTCAGAAACGTGCTTGAAGTCCTTAAAGATCGAGAGGGGAAAGTTAGATAGACTAAGCAAGTAAGAGCAAGTAGTCGTTACAAAACTTTTTTATATGTCTTTTTGTTCTGATTTTCTAAATATCTAATTTTACTGGACGGAAAATTTAAAAAGAAGAGCATTTTTGATATTATTTTTTTTTAGGTTATATTTGTGCTGTAATAATTAAAAAAAACGTCATAACAATATTGACTTAGAATAATACATCAACATATTTTCATACTCAGATAAATAATGAAAACTCAGTAAGCGTTCTGCAGTCCAAACTCACAGATTGTGTATGAGAATGGATAACTCAAGAATCGGATTGTAATAAACTTTTGGCAGCAAAAATTAGATCACAAAAAAAAAGCTATGACAAGATTGTGTTTGGATTCTTGATTACGGAACCGAAAAAAAGGAAACCTTGGATGCCAATATGCTGATTGGATGGTTCTACCTAAGCATTAGTATTAAAATGCTATATTAAAATATTAGTAGGTACAATTTAAAATGGTAAATTTTATTTAATATTAAACAAAAGTATACAATTCTAGTTTTATTTTGACTTTCACTTAGATTTTGATTTTTTATGCTCTATGAATTTACGTAATGAAGTTGTTATAGAATATCGACTAGAAAAGGTCAGATCTAATTTAATTACAACTTCTTTAAATAAATGTCTTCGTTATTAATATTATGACTATTATGTTAAGCAACCTAGACTTCAAAAAATCGTATAATAAGTAATAAGAATAGAAAAGAAATGTTAACAAATTTAATTGTTCTCGGTGTCGTAACAGATTGACAAAGGCCTAAATTCACTGATTGTGGAAAATTAGGTTCTTAACCATTATTATTTTACTATCGTTACTTATAAATCAAAATTAATAGTAAGTTTTCTTATTTTCAATACCGTACTATCCACACACGAACCTTTATTCCTTATTTTTACTTTTATCCTTATTATTCCTTTATTTTTACTTTTATCCTTAAAATTGCATACTTAAAATATTACTTGCAGATAATAAAATTAATATATTTATTTATATTAATTTTATCATCTCATGATCAACGTATATATTGTCTCACAATCAGTCTGTAAATATATATATGTATGTATGAATTATACATATAAATTTTATTTATTTTGTATTTGTAAAAAAAAAAATATTTCATAAGTATTATGCATTTTGTCTCTTACTATAATTATTTTATTTTCTCTTCTACTATACCCCATATTTATGTTTTCTCTTTTTATTTCCCGCCCCGCCCGCAATCTGAGGAGCTCCTGATAACAACTCTAGTTTAAGATTTATGAATATGAAATGTAGTTTTAATAAGTAAACTATTATTAAGAGACTTAAAACCACTGGTTCGATATGATATAAAAGTATTATGTATTTAATTTGTTTTATCTTATATATATATCTTAATGTAATTATTATGAAACAACTAAATGACTACGGGTAATAAGGCCGTGGAAGAAATTCGAGTGTAGTAGCAGATGTCTCGGTTAAGAACCGACAGCAAAATACAGCAAAAAAGTACGGGAACAGAAATGACAATGTTAATTAAAACAAATGATTCACTGAATCGTAATAGATGGTCGGAACTTTATTAGAAATGACTTAATTGTCTTTTATTAGAATGTTATATATCCTATTATAACTAACAATAGTATTATTTTTTTATGTGAAATATGATAAGTCTCCTTCGACTCCTATAAGGATGTTCAAAAAACTTATCTGTAAGTTCCTTCTAGAGATAACAAGTTATAGTTATCCTTTTAATTCCACCCCTTCATCACACTGGTTTCTTGTCCAACTCATTTAGTGTAACCGCAGTCAGACTATGGAACGACTTACCGGAACATATAAGAAAAGCCACAAGTCGTGAGTCGTTCAAACGCCAAGTAAAAGAACACTATCTCAAATAATAAAGTATTTATACGTAGACTACATTATTTGTTATATATCTCATATGTATTAAATATTATGTCGGATATATCGTATGTATTATGTGTCTTATATTATTATTTTTATGTTTATATGTAGATTTAGATATAGATAGTCTTATAATATTCTTTTATTTTTTTTTCTTTTACTTTTTATGTTTTGCACGCCTACCAACATCCTCTCCTGTACTTCGTAAGGTTGGCTGGTAGAGAATGTCTTTGTGGCATTAAGCCCGCCTTTTGTGCTTTATTTTGTATATTGTGCAATAAAGAATTTAATAAATAAATAAATAATAAATAAAGTGTTATAATATATTATTTATCTGAAGCTATTGAATATGTATTATGTGTATTAATTTTGTAAAGTGTGTCTCTCTTCTCTCTTTTCTTCTTTCGTTTAGTACTATGGTTGACTGGCAGAGAATTTATAATTTTTGTTGTACAATAAAATTTAAAAAAAATTATTTAAAAAAAATAAATAAATATTATAATTTAATTTTTATGTAATAAACTTATTAATTTTTATAAAGGTCTAGGTTCTAGAATGAATAAACTTTTTATTTTTTATTTCTAGACCAGGGATGGTCTTAGTTTTCCATGAGGACCAATATTTATAAAAATAATCTATAGAATGCCGGGTCTTTAAATAATTAACCAGTTATTTATTTAAATATGTTTGTATATTTAAAGTGATAAAAATTTATTGAAACATAAATTTACAACCAAATTAAAATATCACTTATTTGTAATCAACTGAATGGAATTAATATAACAATAAAAAAATGTATTTTTTCGCGAGGACAAAACAGGATGGATACTTAACAGATACGGGAGCAGCCCAGATACCTGGAGCACTGGATGATCAGAGACTGTTCAAACACTGCTGCCCCAGCAGATCCAGGTGCAGTTTTTCCATCACCACACCTTCAGGGATCTCTAGAAGATCCCGTAGTTTCCGTGAGGGTTGTGGCCTTTCATACCTAATATACTACTCTTATTCTCTTCGGGTATTCCGCCCAAGACTTGGTCATTTTGCTTCTAATAAATATTGTTTATGAGAGGTTAATTAAAATACAAAATATAAAAAATAATAGTCAGCAAGTAGTTGATAAATAGAAAAACACAAATTATTATACTTTTTGATACTGGAAGCCAAATAAGAAAAGCTTTCAAATAAAAGCATACTAAATATTTGACATTTACAGTACTATCAACTCCTCAGATCGTTGGACCGAGGTTGTAGCTTCTTGCTCTATAACGAAATTAAATTGCAGCGACCAGCTGCATGAGGTCGGTAGAAATGTTTACTGTATTTTTAAAATCCCTTTAGTGAGAGCTTTGTGTATCAATAAAAAAAATATGGTTGCCTGTAAAGTCGGTTTTACGGGCGAAGATTTACGTGACCACGTCTTTTTCTCGGTAGAATATTTATTGATATGAATATTATTAAATTGCACAATATTTTAATAATTTGAGTGATTTTGTTGAGGATAGGACGATGAAGACGTTGTCACGTAAAATCATTTTATATATTATTTATTTTATATTATATTATTGATGTTATTATTTTTTACAAAATTTATTTACAGACTTTTTCGATACATCAATTAGTTGCGGAGATATCGATCATTGAAGTTATTGTTTGCTACCAGTATTTTATATATTTATTTTTTTCAGTTATAAAAAAATACTATTTCCAATTGTGTCTACCAAGTATGGTCACATGTACTGGCCTACATATTAAATAATAATAAGTACAGATAATGTTATTTGACGTCACTTCTGATTTTATATATTTTAATATTTTTAATTTTAAAGAATTAATTTGAAAATCAAAACACTTATTTAGATCGAAGGTTCAAATTTTTGCTAAATAAATTTGAAATTAATTAATATTTGTAATTGTAAATAATGAAGTTGAAAATTAAAACATTTACTTAAATGAGATGTTAAAATTCTTGCTCAACACATTTTAAATCAAGTTTTCTTATATCTGCCACTTTTTCTTAATATTTGTAATTTTAAAGAATCAATTTGAAAATCAAAACATTGCTCGGCGGACCGATCATGTTTGAGTGGGAGAGAGACGCAAGGCATTCTATGTGTGTGTGACTCATCGTAACGTTACCGGGCGTTACACTTTTTCATAAGTGACTCCCAGCTTAACCTAATTTAAGACGTTGTCACGTCAAAAGTATTATATAAAGAAACCATTGAAAACTCTTTGATTAAATAAATATAGTTAATATGGCAATTATTGTGTCCCGTATTTTGAGATAAAAGGCAGGCAATAGAAATTCCAAAAACGTTTATTTTCTTAGCCCAAATTGATTGATTTATATAAACTTGATTTATATTAAAATTGATGATCTAAGATATGTATCAAATAATTCACCGACAATGATGATGTATTATGACATGTATGTTTATAAATATTTACAACTTGTAATTTATATACATATTGCGACATAGACTTTATGTAATGAACATTATATAGTACTTAGCACCTAATAACTCTATATGATGTAATCTTAAGAATATCTTCAACAGATACGGAGATAGAACGGAAACTCTAAAACTTGCATTTATTTTATCAAGTTTGAAATAGTTAAATCCTTATTGAAGATATTTCAGAAGCCCACTTGAAGTCTTTAAAGATCGAGAGGCTTTTCTATAAGTTTAAAATTTGTTGTGCTTTTCTACTTAACTGATATTAGTCAATGTAAAGATTAACAAAAATAAATATCTTCTTAAGTTTTTTGTAACATAATAATATTGAAAAATTTGACAACAGTATTTTCAATAACAATTTATTTAAATAACATTTGAGAGGTACAATATTATTTCGACGTATAATCCTTACTGGAAAAAACGTTGAATAAGTACGACTACAGCTATCTCCATTTACAGATCGGAAAAAGGAAACCTTAGTAGCTAAAATTTTTATGTGATTGCTAAATTAAAGCCGTTATTATTAGTACAATATTGAAATATTACTACAAAATAAAAAATCGAATAATTTTGAATTTCAGAAGAACATCTTTTCCGACTTTAATATTAGACAATTTCAGTTTTGTCTTATCTTTCATATAGATCTTGAGCTTTTGCACTCGTTTAGGTCGTTGTTAAGGATCATCGGAATGGCATCGCTTAATGAAGTCGTGGAAGAAAATTTACTCAAGTGAAAGGGGCAGATCTAATTCAATTACGGATTTTTTAAATTAACTTCTCAGTTAGAGTACTTCAAAAACCGCAAAAAAAGCACCACGAAGATATAATATAGAAATGTTAATTAAAATTAACTGTTCTCGAGGTCCTAATAGATTGGCAGGGGGTTCATAAATTATTTAGTTAGGTATTGAAAAACTAGGTTTGTAATTATTACTGTTTTACTATAGTTACGAAACAATTTACAAATCATTGTAAAGATAAAAAAATTACAAATCATTGTAAAGATAGCAACATTTGTAAGACTTACACAAATACACAAATCTAAAAGTTCTTTTAAATCTAATCTGAAGAGTTACAGTGAGTAGGTTAATTTGCTTTTATTAGTATTGTCTATATTAGTATTGTATCGTATGTAATAAACTAACTTGACAGTAGTCTTGTTAGTGAGCATCTTATTTTCTTAACAGTATATGTGGCAGAACTAATTTTATTAGCCTATCAAGCTATTTGAGGGTCCCAATGTAATTCTATAGTGATGTCAAGAAAATTTTGGATTCAACTGCATCTATATTCTATTTGAAACGTGAAATATATAATTGAGTCGTCATAATAAAGTAAAACATACTTTAAATATAAAAAGGTCAATTAAGGTAAAAAATTGGTATTTATGGTATTTAAGATTTCTAGATTGATAATAAATAACAGGAGTGTCACTTTGTTAAATAAACCGTATTTTAAGATATATGACGTGGATGTATAATTATATAAAATAATTATCAATATTTATTTTCTTAGTTATTAGCTTAGCATAAATCATTATAATAATATATTTTTAGAATATACACTGCATATATTCACAACTTTTTATATTTAACAAATACAGAACTAGAATGACAAAAGTTGTACCTTTTATCCAGTTCAAAGAAGTTAAATCCGTATTGATTTTATAAAGTACAGGAGTTTTCGAGGTACGTTCGAAGTCTTTAAAGATCGAGAGGGAAAAGTTAGATAGACTAACGAAAGTAGAAAAGTACATTACTAGAGCTATAAAATTGATTATGCATTTCCTACTTATTTGATTTTAAACGAAATGTAGGTTTAAACAAATTGGTTTATATGGTTTTCGTTTTGTAAAAGATATAAATTTCTTCGTCTTTTAATAAATTTTTGGTTTACTTACATTTAAGAGGTAATAAAGCAACCCGCAGTCAAAAATCTAATAATAGCACAACATGCATAGGACGTCAGCAATTTAATTTATGAAAAATATAGTGACATTTTTTATTCAGATTGAACTAAATCACAGAGTTAATAATATATGACATTTTATTTTTATCTTTTCATTAAACTATTACCGAATTTCATCTAAATAAAGATATTTGAGAATATAAAATGCAATATCTGATATAAATTAATTTTAGACGAAAAAAAAACAATTATTGCTTTTATTGTCTTACTAGCCTTTACCCGCGACTTTGTGTGCGTTAAATAGTTTCTTTGGACAGCGGTATTATGTTTTACGTCCAGCACTTACATAGTAAGTATTTTTTTGTGTGTGAAAAGTGAAAAAGATGTTAGAACAGTTCTTATCTCTCCTGTTTGAAGATAACCTGCTCAATCCTATTAGAGTAGTAATATCTTAAGAAACAAATCAGCGTTATTGTGGTAAGGGTGAGTAAATTCCAAATCTTTCAAATGTAAAGTTATTTATTATGGGTTAAATTTAGATTTATAAGAGTAATGAATAAGAATTGTTTGATATATCTCAAATATCACATCTTAGCAAAATCATATGGGAATGTTGCAAATGAGACCATGAATGAATGATGAACTCTGTTCTTAGAACTCGATCAGAACAACAACTGCGCTCCTCCTTTAAATCATTTTCTGACACATTTTAACTCACTTGAGACACTGTATATATAAGATGTCCGAGATCATAACTTTATTAACCCTATAATAAAGTTATGCCTTTACTACAATGGTATGGAATGGATACGATTCGATACGATAAGATACGATATATTTCGTAGGGTGTATGTGATAAAGGTGCATGAAAAATATTGAAACTACTTATTCCTTAACATTTTAACCCGGCATTTATAAAGAGCCGTGGGAGTAGCTCTGTACAGACCAGATATGGACCATAAAAGGATTTCATATGAATGATTTCCTTTCACGGCAGTGGCCTAACTAAGGCTTATGGTACATATGATAGTGATAACAACTGTTCTTATAAGATTTTTTTAGAGTACCATACCAATAGGGTTTAAAGGGCTTAAAAACGGAACCCTTTTACTAAATTTTACTGTCCGTGTGTCTGTCTGTCTGTCTCCAGGCTGTATCGTATAGTCCGTGATAGCTAGACATATCAAATTTTCTCAGATTATGTATTTCTGTTGCCGCTATAACAACAAATACTAATAATCAGAATACAATAAATATTTAAGGAGGGCTTCCATAAAATAAACGTAATTGTTTTAAAGTTTTCTATAAATAATGGAACGGAACACTTCGTGAGCGAACCCGACTCGCACTTTTTTGATATTCTCTATATATTTCTATATATTCTAAAGTTTAAATAATTGATAATATTTATGTGAATGTACTATGCTTCCATCGCATTTTGCGTATTGATGATTCCATGCAGGTACAACTCCAATATTCCATATGGTTTCTCACTAAAGAATGTACTAATAAATACTATAATATATACTAAATATATGTAATATATTAAATATTAATATTCGTCAAGACCAAAAAAAAATGAATATAATTGTTGAGAAGACGATCCAATTTGTATAAGTGGCATTTGGAGTTGTTTTAACATACATCAGCATATTCAAAGAGAGGAAGTTCCAAGTTTTAGTTCAAATGGGTAGAACATTTTTGTGACGATGTAATGCCGATAGAGAACTAGTAACTTTGTGACAGATTTCATTTACGTGAACATTCCAAGACAATATGGTTTTAATGTTCAGGTCTAGTAGTACAGTATATTAAAAAGGAATGTTAATATTATCATGACATGACATTTTGTCTGCCCTCCACAGTTTCAAGTTTATCATACAATGGTGATAAAATCTAACTGCGGGCTCTGGCTGCAGCTCTTTTGCTGGGACCTTTCACTACCGTGTACTCCAGTCTGTCTTCAGGAGAGTTGGTTTGCAGGCATTTCTTAAATTCAGCCTTCTTTTCACGAATCACCTCCTGCACCTCATTCCACCTTGTCTTGTCTTGTCTTGTCCTTTTCGATGACATCTGCTTAGAAGGGAGGCCCTTTTGCGAACACCGCTTTTTTGACTGGATGGAGGACGTAGTACAGTGGTGGTTTGAGAATCTGGAATCAAGTACACGTATGCCAAAACGCACCAAAACGCAGACGTGTCTGTTCACCGCCAAAAGCAGCCCTTTCACCTTGGCTCCTACTTTCCGGAATGTATCCTTGGAATACAGTGACCGGCTTCAGTGGTAAGGCTTAGAGATTTCCTCGAACCTCAACTTTGGTCCGTTTATTGAGTCCAGAGCAAGAGATGCAGCAAAAAAACTTGCCGTTCTTGTGAAGGTCCGGCAGTACTTTACAATGGGACAGCTTCTTGTTTAATACAAAGCACACGACCGGATGGTCGTTGTCCACAGTATTGTGGTCACATTTTTGCTGGTGCCGCGAAGTCTCATCTTGCGGTTTTAGACTCAATTGAGAGGAGAGCGAAGAGGCTTATAGGCGATCCCGAATTGGTCGAAGCCGACCTCCACAGCCTTGAAGACAGGCATTACATATGACTACATTCCACTAACCATCAGGTGGAATGTAGCATTGCCCTAGATTATTAAAAAAAAATCGCGAAGATTGAGAATAACATTAACATTGAGAATGTTATATCTAAATAAATTACTATTAACTGTATGAAAATTATTGTTAGTGTCCTTTGTAGTGTGAATTACTGGTTTCCAAGCCGTCAATGCATTTAACCACTATTGAAATACGAAAAAAAAGTTTTCTTTTAGTCAGATTCTAAAGTTATGTTTCCATAAAAATAAATATTTGACGAGCATAAAAAAATGGAAATATACAAAATAAAGTCAGGACTATTTATTTCATACAGCCATACATTGTCAATATGGAACTTCAGACGTCAGGCAGTAATTCAACTTTATCATTGTTTTATGCAGGTTTAGACAATGTATGTATAAGTATAGTTATTAAAATAATTTATTCATTTCTAATAAAAAGACCAAGGGACTATACGATGAAGGTGAATTTAGTGCAAGCTGTGTTTTTAATGTTTCAAATACAGTGTGAGAAGAAAAGATAATTTAACTTTATCACACGGTAAGAGAGTAAAATGTGTCCATTCTACAATCACATGTGCTTTTTGTATTACAATTGATTTTAAAAAATAATGTGAACAATAGTTTTTTTTTAATATTTTTTTTTTAGATTTTTTTCATTATGTTAGTAGATTGTAACTGTTTTGCCATTTGGTTAAACTGTGGAGTTTATTCATCATGTAATTTACACAATGACATATCGTTGTTGATTGTTTCAAGACACGGTTGTCTACAAAAGAAAGATGTATGAATCATGGTAGTCTTATTGTTAGTTGTTGGTGGTGCAACCTGTGGACTTGGTTTCCACAAAATACCTGTTTTTTCATATAAAAAATAAAAAGGTGCTTCAATGAAGAGTGCAACTCATGTCATCAAGCAAATGTCTTGCTGGTCTTATGTAGGCGTACTGATAATGATTTTTTAAATTTATATTTTATTTTTGTTTACATATTGTAACAAAAAAATAGTGTGTTAATTGTAAAACATAAGTCTGTTCATTCGTTGACTGTTTGACATAACGAAGTTCGGCGGGTCAGCTAGTATTATATAATAATTACATATAATATAACTCAAAAATACGATACGATACTATCGTAAAGTGTATGTGTAAAGGTTCATGAAAAATGTCTTATACCTATTTCTTTTCATTATAATGCTACACTTTTAAAAGGGATGTGACTGCAGCTCTGCGAAGAACCAGAACAAGACCATGAAGGGATTTCGTATGAAATACTTGACAGCAATCGCGTTATAAAAACATATGGTAGTGATGACAACCATTCTGGGATTTCTTATTAGAGTTTCGTACCCAAAATTTAAGGACGGATCTCTATTATAAAGACTTTGCTGTCCATCTGTCTCCTGATCTGTGAGGGCTTGACAATTGGAATGCCTCCAAAGTGCCTCCAACGCATTTTGCATGTTGAGGACTCTATGTACAACTTCTATATTCCAAAGTATTTCTAAGTAATGAATTAAGCCTTATATATTTTATTCTTATAGTTACTCTCTATTTAATTGATCTAAGGCACCTAGTCCTAGCTTTTTCGATAAGTAACAGAAATTTTACAAACACGATAAATTTGTATACCTAGCGTATAGAACGAATGTTAATAATTTAAAACCACAAAGCAATTATGGGAATGGAAAATTCATACTTAGTTAAGCAACCAATCAATGACGAGACTGTGTTGAGACTTTTAATTACGGAACCGGAAAAAGGTGACCTTGGAAGCCGAAATGTTAATTGAATTGTTATAATATAATTAATGTTGATAAAATGTATAATTTTGCATATGTTTGACGGAATTTGTTAGATTTTGATCACTAAGTGAGTAGAAAACAGTGTTTGTGGTTTTAAAATACGTCAATATGTTTAATTAGTGTTCAAAGTCCTAATAACTTAAATTACCATAATTTAAGATTAGGTAATACGCTTCCCTAATGGAATTGAAATGGATTTAACACCATTTGAGTCCAACAGTTTAAGATTGAAAAATGTGAATGCTTAGATTTAATGTTTCAGAATTTAAGAAACCTTATAATTTAGAATGTCTATTAAAATAAGATTTGAAACGATGAGAGTCATCTTTTGGTTGGTCCACTAAGATCTTAATTTATTCTCTTGATGGTCAATATTAGGAAATATTAGAATGGCCACGCTGAAGAAAATGTGTAGTTAAAGGATCAGATTTAATTCAATTTCAAACTTTTTTAAACAATCTCCCGATAACTTAATAAACGGCAACATAATTTGGAAACGTTATATGAAATTAATTATTTCTGGCATCATGACAGATTAGCGGTACTTCGTCTCAATTAAAGATAGAGAAAATTAAGTTCATAATGATTATTCTTTTACTATTGTTTTTAGAGAATAAAATTATTGTGGTGAAATAGAATAGGAATTGTGGTAATGTCGAAAGATATGCTTATGTCATAAGCACATTTTGTTCTACAGTCTATTAAGCTTGACAACTTTTATTCTGGGGTACAAAAGCTCCCAATTATAAAATTGAAAGCCGTTCTTGCAGTAAATTCACCTTCAGCGTCCCGACATATCGCCGACTAATAAATTGCTTTATGTTAAGCTCTGAATGTATATAACAAAAAAAATATAATACAATTTTCTGTAGAAATTAACAATTTCTGTTGTTGAAAATGACTTAAAGAGGACAGCATATTATTGAAATCGACTCAGAACATTAGTTCTATTTTTATTAAAATAAACAATTCTTGGAAAATTACGTTAGTGTCTTAAGGAAACGTATTTCAATTATTTTCCGAAGATATATTGCAATATTATGTATCTAAGTATCACAATATCTAAGTTAAAAGTTTGACAAACGTGTTATATTATGTGACTAAGTATCATATCTTGTAGATAAAACTATTTGGAAATATATTATATATATTGATATAACGTATGTTGAACTTTTAAAAATAAGATACATAAAAATCATCAATACGCAATGTTAGTGATAATAATAGAATTTGTATTCGTTTATGTTGTAACAATGTATTAAATATTTGCGGTTCAAATAAATATTTCGTTTGAAATTATCTTTAAACATATATAGCCATGTGAAGACTATTTATATTGTATAAATCAATATAGAATGAAATATAAAAAAATACCGGCAGGGTTTCCCCACGTCGCGGGTTTGAATCCCTACCCGTATCACTTTAGTTTTCATTATTTTTTTATTATAAAGTATTTTTTATTAAAGAGTCTTTATATTAAAATATTCATATTTGTAAAGTTATATAAATATTCATATTATCATTACCTACTATTTTATCTTGAATACATATAATGATATCTTGAATTTTATGATATCTTTTTCTTGGTGGTAGACCATAACATCGGGTCGCCGGCAAAGTTACCACCCATCGGGCAAAGTCGTGCCGCAAAGCGACCTAGTCGTGTTCCGGCACGTTGCTCGATGAAGCCGTTAATGGGAAATGGGTCTGAACAGCTGCGGTGCGTTGGCGAACCGGTTTGACGTCGAGTTGGTGTTTGTTTTGTCGGGTGTCTAGTCGAGGAGGGTAGCGGGATCCTAAGCAACGGCTTTCCGCTGGCCGCAGATAGTTGGGGGTCCAATTAGTGGGTTAGCCACCCACGAAAGGCTGCCCCACCAGCTGCAAAAAATCCCAGGGTGGCTCCATCGTGCTGGTTGGCGACTAGACGAGGAGGCCCGATGGCGATCCCTGGGGGGGTTCGGGCGTCCCCGCAGTCTCCAGACTTGCCTCCCAGTGGCAAGACATCACCAATTTCGACGTCGGGTTCGATACGTACCGCCTCATTCAACTGCCATTTCCCATCCCTATTCACTTTTATTTTATTTTTTTATGAGGAAAGTTAAAAAGAAGAAAATGTTTTTACAGCGGTTGCACTCCTCCTCATTTAAAGTGCACCTCACTAATATCAGAGGTTTGCACTCTAATATCCTAGCTGTCCATCACCACCTGGAGACAGAGCAGCCGCACCTCTTCTTTTTGACGGAGACACAGATACCATGTCCTTTGAGCGCTGCGCAGCTGCATTATCCCGGATACACGTTAAAGCACAATTTTCGCTCACGTGCCGGAGTCTGCGTGTACGCGCGGAACGACCTCTGTATTCAGCGTCTCCGTCACCTTGAAGACCCCACTTTTTCTTCTATATGGGTTTTAGTAGACACAGGAAACGAAAAAATCCTGTATTCCTGTGTCTACCGTTCGCACAGCGGTGACCAGGAGACTACTAGATTATTTGAGTATCTCGGTGAGGCTGCTGATATGGCTTTGCATCAGTACCCTTCAGCGCAGCTTGTTTTTCTGGGGGAATTTAATGCTTGTCATCAAGACTGGCTGTTCCCGTACCAGAAAACCGACCATGCTGGAAGAGAAGCGCGGCACTTTACGTTGTCCTTGGACCTCTTTCAGCTGGTGAGGCAAGCGACAAGGGTACCAGATGTGGTAGGCCATACAGCCAATTGCCTGGACCTTCTGCTGACAACTGATCCAGACAGGTATCGTGTTGAGGTCACCTCCCCCTTGGGAACCTCCGATCACTGTCTGGTGAAATCTGTGTTTACATATTCCCCACCAGCTCTCGAACCACATGGTGTTAGACGAGTATGGAAATACAAGTCAGCAGATTGGGAAGAGATGCGGCACTTCTTTGCATCTTATCCTTGGCGGCAGGTCTGCTTCTCTTCTTTGGATCCGTTGAGGTGCGCGGATGCTATAACCGATGTGGTGCATCAGGCAATGGAGTATTTTATTCCTTTTGCTGAAGTTCCCGTCAGTGGCAAAGCTCGACCATGGTTTATTGCCGAATGTGGTCATGCTCAACACCGAAAACATTCGGCATACCTCATTTGGGCTGATGCTCGAAGCCGCAAAACTCCGGATGTAAGTACAAAGAAGAGAGCCTTTAACCTAGCTGCCAAGTCCTACAAAAAGGCATTGCGGAAGGCTCGTCTCGATCGAATCGCTAAGAATGGCGAAAAGCTCTCTGTCAAACCAACTGGCAGTCGAGCTTTCTGGTCTCTTGCGAAAGCGATCGAGTCGAATTTCTGCCAACCCTCACTGCCTGCTCTGCTGAAGCCGGATGGATCCCTGGCTCACACAGCAACAGAGAAAGCGAATGTATTTGCTTCTCTGTTTGCTGATAATTCGCATCTAGACACTGGCAATGCTTCTCCAGCACATCTTCCTCACTGCGGTATTTCGATGCCTGAAATCCGCATCATTAACAAAGAGGTATGGAGAACATTTTGTCGTTTAGATGTGAATAAAGCCAGTGGTCTTGATGGTATACCAGCTATTCTGCTCAAGACGTGCAGCTGAGTTGTCTCCTGTACTGACACGTCTGTATCGCCTCTCTTTCAAGACTGGAATAGTGCCGAAATCCTGGAAGCTTGCCAAGGTGCAACCCGTGCCCAAAAAAGGCAGCCGTGCTGATCCTGTCAACTACCTACCTAGAAGGAAACGATCTCTTCAGTGACCGACAGTACGGGTTTCGCCGTAATAGGTCTACTGGGGACCTCCTAGTGTATGCTACACACATTCTAGGCGAGGCCATCGAGAAAAACGGAGAAGCGGTCGCCGTCTCTCTGGACGTCTCGAGGGCATTTGACAGGGTCTGGCATGCGAGCCTTATAAGCAAGCTTTCAGCGTATGGTATATCTCCTGGTCTGATCGGCTGGGTCGGACTTTCTGAGCCAGAGATCTCTCCGAGTAGTTGTCGATGGGTGTTCCTCGGAATCCTTGACAATAAATGCCGGAGTGCCTCAGGGGTCCGTTCTTTCTGCAACTCTTTTTCTGCTGCACATTAACGATCTGTTGAAGCCCGGTATCTATGGGTATCCAGACGACAGCACAGTTGTAGAAAGATATCTGCCGCGTACTCGGGCTAGTCGAGATCAGGTACAGTCTGAAAGAGAAGCCATGCGACGTTTGAATGACAAACTTCAGGCAGTCTCCGCATGGAGCAATGCCAATCTTGTCAAGTTCAACGCCACCAAAACGCAGATGTGTTTATTCACCGCCAAAAGGAGCCCTTTCACCTTGGCTCCTACTTTCCAGAATGTATCCTTGGAATACAGTGACCGGCTTCAGTTGTTAGGCTTAGAGATTTCCTCGAACCTCAACTTTGGTCGGTTCATTGAGTCCAGAGCAAGAGGAGCAGCAGCAAAGCTTGCCGTTCTTGCGAAGGTTCGGCAGTTCTTTACACCGGGACAGCTTCTTGTTTTATACAAAGCACAGATCCGGTCGTGTGTAGAATACTGTGGCCACATATTTGCTGGTGCCGCAAAGTCTCATCTTGCGGTTCTGGACTCAATTGAGAGGCGAGCAAAGAGGCTCACAGGCGATCCCGAATTGGTCGAAGCCGACCTCCAAAGCCTTGAACACAGGCGTAGAATTGCTGGCCTCTCAGTATTCTATAGGATACATTTTGGTGAGTGTGCGCAGAAATTACACGTTCTAATTCCCCCGGCCCCCTTCCATCATCGGACTTTCCGACGCACGGCAGGAAGCCATCCTTTTGTTGTGGACATTCCACTGGTTCGAACGAAGCGCTTTGCTTCGTCTTTTTTACTGCGTACAGCAAAGGATTGGAACAGCTTGCCTGCGTCGGTATTTCCGGCCAAATATAATGTGGGTGTCTTCAAGAGAAGAGTGAATAGGCTGCTAGGGTAATGCGCCTTACCACCTTAGACTACATTCCACTTACCATCAGGTGGAATGTAGTCAAGCATTGCCCTAGATTATATAAAAAAAAAATAATTAAATGCATCTAATTGTAATGGATGTCATATATCGTAAAATACTTAGTCTGGCCATATATACTATTACAATTAAAAATAAAAAAATATTACATTTGAATTTGGAATCTGACATTTTTATACGATATGCATTCTTGAGATCTATTCCAGAGTAGTTGTCGACGGGTGTTCCTCGGAACTCTTGACAATAAGGGCTGGAGTGCCTTAGGGGTCCGCAAATCTTCTTTCTGCATTTTTTTTTCTGCTGCACATTAACGATCTGCTAAAGCCTGGTATCTATATATATACATACAGACGACAGCACAGTCGTAGAAAAGTATCTGTAAGGTCTGAAAGAGAAGCATGGTGCAACATTTGAGTCAAATCAAACCTCAGGCAGTCTCCGCATGGGGCAATGCTAATCTTGTCAAATTCAAAACCACCAAAACTCAGACGTGTCTGTTCACCGCCAAAAGGAGCCCGTTTACCTTGGCTCGTACTTTCCAAAATGTATCCGTAGAATACAGTGACCGGCTCCAGTTGTTAGGCTTAGAGATTTTTTGGAACCTCGACTTTAGTCAGTGCATTGAGTCCTGAGAGCAAGATCAGCTGCAGGAAAGCTTGCTGTTCTTGCGAAAATCCGACAGTACCTTACACTGGGACAGCTTCTTGTTTTATAAAAGGAAGAGTGCCAGTCATGTGTGGAGTACTGTGGTCACGCAAAAACTTATCTTGCGCATCTGGACTCAATTGAGAGGCGAGAAGAGCAGCTTAGAGGCGATCCCGAATTGGTTGAAGCCAATCTCTACAACTGCTAAATACAGACGTAGAATTGCTGGCTTCTCAGTATTTTATAGGATACATTTTGGTGAGTGTGCAGTAATTTAATTAAATTATTACAGTAATTTCTTAATTAAAAGAGTAATACTAGTTAATTTTTATTTTATTTACCTTCTTAGTCTACCTGGAAAGACCTATAAGGGCTACACAAACGTCTTAATAGAATGTAAACTGTCTAATATGTAACTGTTGGTCTTTTAAATAAATAAATAAATAAAAACATTTCCATGTACATATATTTATATATATACAATGTATTTGTATATATGTTTTCCCTCAGCCTTACCAAAGTTGCTTTGAAAAAATCTCTATCAGCGATGAGGCCGCCTTTTGCACTTATTATAATTTACTTGTCTTTTTATTAAGTTACTGTTACGTTCATTATTGTTATTATTCTTGTATTATTT
The DNA here is from genome assembly GCA_959347355.1 of Napeogenes inachia. NCBI lineage: Eukaryota > Metazoa > Arthropoda > Insecta > Lepidoptera > Nymphalidae > Napeogenes > Napeogenes inachia. The sequence goes on from OY365792.1 coordinate 14,755,331, forward strand.
TAGTTGTTATTTGAAGTGCAATTACAAATATTCTATACATCTATTATGTATTATTTGAAACATTTGAGTTTTCCAAAATGATATAGTAGAGATGGAATATCTAATAACATATAAACGTTGAGTTACTTTTACCAAAGCCGATAAATTACTAGTAGGTAAAGCTTTTCATTAATTACGCCAAGGGGAAGAAAGCCATCCTTATTTATTAAGGTAATATTTGTCAAATATACTCTCTAGGTAATCTTTATTTATTTAAATATCAACCTGCGATTTATGATGCAATCATCACAAATATTCAATGATAAGAGATTGATGAAAATAATTTTACAAATGTTTTGATTCATAAATATTTTTTTTTCTGATAATTAAATATTTAGTAAACAATTTCAATCTTATAAAATATTCAAATTTCTTTTCATTTTTATTTACCTTATAAATTTGTATGCATAAATAAAAAAAAATACACACAAGAGCCACGGAATGACCTCATTGTTATTCTAGGAATACTAGGAATATAACTTCTATCTTTTATATATGAACTAGTATTCAAATTAGTAAAGTTATAAAGTGCAAGTTTTAGACTCGTACATAAAATGTATACGTATAAATGGAGGCGGAAAAGTAAGATATACTAATGAAAGTTGTTAAAGACATCATATTTCTAAAGCTCTGTTTTAGATTTGTGCCGAAATGGTGGTTTTATATTACTTTTGCCGCTGCTCTTGCTTTGGACTCAATGCACCGACCAAAGTTTATGTTTTAGGAAATCTTTAACAACAACTGAAACCGGTTACTGTATTCCAAAAATACATTCTGGAAAGTAGGAGCCAAGGTGAAAAGGCTCCTTTTGGCAGTGAAAAAACACGGCTGCCGTTTTGGTGGCGTTGAATTTGACAAGATTGGCGTTGCCCCATGCGGAGACTGCCTGAAGTTTATCACTTGGACGTTGCAGGCTGTAATTGATTTTTAATAGCCTGAGTACAGGCACAGGTACACACAAATGTGTTTCTACAACTGTGCTGTCATCTGCATAGCCCTTTATAGCATGTAATTTAAATGAATATTTTCGATGATATTACAAATTTAATAAATAGGGTCACCGCGTTAGCGGCGGCACGGTCGGCCGGCGCAAAAACTGTCTTGTTCAGTATTGAAAATTTTCTTAATGCGTATAGCTAACTAAATGTCTAATACATATTATTTTTTAAAAAAAACTAGACCTGCAAGTTGATGGTCAAAATAACGTCGATTGTGTAGCTCAGAATTCCTCAAGTTTACCTGGTCATATTTTGATTATGTTTAATGAAAATCTATAAGTGTGAAATATCTTAGTAATAGTTTAATGAAAATCTATATAACCATTCTAAACAGAATGGTTATTTAGTACTCTGTTTAAGAAGTATTTAAATGGACGTTTAAGTAAAAACAAGAGAGGTATAAAAAATACAGTATCTAATATTGTATCCTTATTAAAAACTTTAAATATAGATTTTTGACAGTGAGCGATGTCTGACAAGGCGTAATTGTGATTGTATCACTTAAAATAAGTCATATAGAAGCCAACAAAAGGGATTTGTTTTTCTACGAATTTAAGACGTGTGAAGACGCGGGCATAAGCTAGTATCTATGAAGCGTATTTTAAAAATGATAAAATCTGTATTACTTAGGAAATATAATGTTTAAAACAGTTTAAAGTTTAAAAATAGTTTAAGCTTTGATTCATTTTGATAGAGTGTTGTATATGACAGTTCTCTAAGTTATTTTATATATATTTTAAAAATGTGATAAGTATCATATTTTTGTTTTGTAGACAATACATGTAAAATATTTGAATTTATATGGAATTTATATACCCAAGTAAAACCATAATAAAAGTTTCAAATTATAGAAAAAAAAGTAATTACCCAAAATGTAATGCTCCAAATATTTTTTCATAACATAAAACAATATTTTAAGCATAGAATTTTATACCAGAATACCTGGAGTAAATGTGAATTATTTTGATTTCCTCAAATCATTATTTTTGCGTTTTACCTGCTATCCTAGATTTATTATATTAAATTATATCGTATTCGAAAACGAGTTATAATGTATATACGTGTATAAACAACAGATATATTAAAGTTATGCTTCGGTGAAACCAAATTTGTACAGTTATTTTTTCAGCATCGAGGAAAATCCATAGTAGATAACATATTTTTACTATACCAAATCAACATCGGTGTTATACACGGTATACAAAATATGCAAACAAAATGTATACATTTTTAAAGACTTGAAAAACAACGGGGGATGATATTCCCATATTTGATTTATTATTTATTTATACGAATTTAGTTTATTTATTATGAAGGGTGTGTAACCAGCGAACTGGTTGAGGGTGAAAAGGGAGGGGGGCATCCAGCTCTCTGATTCAGGATGGGAAATGCATTTACAATACCTACTTAACGTTGATCTTCTTCAAAAACAGCTACCACCCTGTATAAGCCTGCTCAATCAATGCGAGTAAATATTATCTAATAAAATCATAGAAATTGTATGGTGAGGCCTCTTGCTTTACTTGTTTCAAATAAAAAGATAATTAAATTTGAAATAGAACAATATATTATTCTTAACGTGTTCCTTTTTATATTCAGAATATCAATTCAAAAATAAAACGTATAAAAATAATCTAACTAAAAATAGAATTTATATATCTAACTTATAATAAATTAAAGTAATTTGTATTTATCAGAAAAACATCATTATTTATTGGCATTCTCAATCATTAATCAGTTGATTGAATTGAAACAGCAATAAGTAGTAATGTGTACTAAACATCAATAAATATTGATAGTAAATAATGTATTAAGGGAAACCTATTTATAGATATTTATCGAATGTAATAATATAAAACACTCAAACCTTAAAATTATCGTAAATCTCTATCAATTAAGAATAAAAAGATGCAATATAATACATAAATTTTATTAGATTATTAGATGTCAACATATATAGTTATTTAATACAATATACATAAACATACAAAACATACACAAAGAAATACATACCTACAAATACACCCAAATATCTAGAAATATATAAAATTAAGTTTAATTATGTTTACAAATATTTAAATAGGAAATAATTAACTCGTATATGATGTGCTGATTACTGCCTTATATCTAGTAAAAATTTAGTGGTTGGTGCTTTTTGGATAAGTTTGGTTTAATAGTTCACAGTGGTACAACGACAAGTGAGAAGAGAAGATAAAAACTATTGTAAGGCTAATTTAGAAATATTAATTTGGTGGTGGAGAATGGAAGAGGTTACGGCATTCAAAGAATTATTAATGCCAATGAATGAATGTTCAGAGATGTCCTGTCCTGTCCTGTATATAAGCTGTCGAGCTAAGTCTATTCGCAAGTTTAGTTATTATATATTAACCTATCTAACAGTAGTGTGCTGTTTGGTTTGGGTTTGGTGCTTTTTACATTTGGTGTTAAAAAGTTAATGCATTTAGTTTTATTACTATTCAAATATAAATTATTTACGTTAAACCAATGCATAATTTTGGTCAGAGAATGGTTTACATCACTAAAAGCAGCTTCGGCTCGTTTTATTTTAAATAATAGTGATGTGTCATCTGCAAATAATATAACTTAGCCATTCTTTTTAATTTGGTACGGTAAATCATTTATGTATATTAAAAATAGAAATGGGCTTAAATTTGAACCCTGTGTTATACCGATTTTTTTGCTTGATCCAAAAAGTTCGTTTATTATTTACATCCAGTATCTGTTTTCTGCTGTCTAAGTACGAAACAATCATTTCTAGCGCAGTATCCCTTACACCATAATGGTGTAGTTTCCTGATAAGTGTCTCATGTTGGACGTAATCAATCGCTTTGGAAAAATCACAAAAAAACACCCAGAGCATCCATTGCATCTTCCCATTTACAAAAATATACTTTAATAGTTCAAGACCAGCGTCGGGTGTTGAGCGACTCCTTGTGAATCCAAACTGTTTGCACGGTAATAAAATAGGAATTTGATTGATTTATTATAAAAAAATATGTGTGTGTGTGTATTAATGTACACATGTAAGAAGTGAAACTTCTTTAAAACATATTTTTTTCAAAAATGATTTACTAATTACAACTTTACAGGAATGGCTAATTAAGCTAAATTAGATAAAGTTTAAGCAAAAAATAAAGATGGCGCATAACAGAAAAACGTTAAAATTTTTTGACATTGCTATAAAATTTCTCCCATTCGTCAATAAAAAAGTTTCACTTCAAATATGGCACGTAACGGAAAAATGTGACTTAGAAATAAAGATGGCGCGTAACAGAAAAACGTCATAATTTTTTGACATTGCTATAAAATTTTATCCCATCTGTCGATAAAGAAGTTTCACTTCAAAAAGATGGCGCGTAACGGAAAAATGTGACGCGTAACGAAAAAATGTTACACTAAATTTTTTCCAACCCCGATAAAGAAGTTTCACTTCAAAAAAAATATTGTAGGGTAAATTATAGCCATCAAGTACGAATGCAAAATGATGTGGTTTTTTTTTTTAATAAATAATAAATTGAGATATTTTTGATATTCTAAAAGAATAGGTCGATTGGTGTTAATGTAATCTATTCTTAAACTTTATAAACCTCTTAACTTATACCTAGTTTGGATAAATAATATTAAGATAGCCTTAGTCTTATGAGTTGTGATTCGAAAAAAAAACTCTTTAAAACTGCACTTTTTTCATTCAAAAATTAGATGACAAGTATGTAATATCTATTTTATTTTATTTTTTTAAAGGAAACAAACAATTAAATAACACTTATAAGTACAAAAAATATTATCACATAAAACAGTTCAATTTGTGCTAAAAATAAAATACCTACCTACCTACATATTAAAAAAAAATATAAACCAATTAAAAACTCGTTAAAGATTTTTTTTATTAGTATTGTGCAATTATAATTAGATTACTATGCGCTCCGATTGCGAAGTCATTATCTGTAACAGACGCTTCCATATATGTTAATTTAAAAACGTTCGTGATTCGGTATTCTTCTTTTTTTCAGTGGCTTTGATATAATATTTTTTTTTAATCTGGAATCAGTGATTCTCAGTCTGAAATACTCTGCGATGGCGGACTCCGATTACGACAATAATTAGTCGTAGTCCGTCTATACTTACATACGTACATACATACTTACTACATACATATCTTTGAAGGTGTGACATACGTTTATCCACATATATCTATCAATACACTTTTTACGCTTAACCCCCCGATTTTTTTAAGATTAGTAATAGGGGCGAAATATTACTAAAAGAGCAGACAAGTGAGGACAGACGTCGTTGTCGGAAGCATGCGAATGATTAAGAAACCCTCGGCAAATATTGTTATTCTTCGTGAAAATTAAATTGTTTCCTTAAAATTGATTTCCACGGATTGTGGTTTGGTTATTTAATTTATCTGAAGCAGTTAAGTTTTAGGTTTATTTGGTACTTTTGCGTGTTCTTTTATAATAATACGTTTCTGTGTACTTTTCTTTATTTACGTCTTTAAATTAATGATAAGGCTTGAATAAGGTATCTTTATAATCTCCAGTTCTTTTTTTATCTTAGTTCCTTTTAGTCAAAGTAAGTGTTGTTGTTGTGTTTTTCTTTGGTATGTGTAATGTGAATTGGATGTTTAAAAGATCAAATACAATAACACTTTCATGTATATGCGAATACTCGACCTTAAAAATTTTACTGCTGCCAAAGGAAACTATGTAATTTTGATTAAATCGAGTCTAAAAGCTAGTTAAGATTAAGAAACTCGTGATGCTGCGTTCACTTACAATGCTTACAGCTCCGGAACTTGTCTGGAAAAAAGTCTTTATAATCTACCGGTTATAAATATTTACTTTATATAGTTATAAGCATTTACTTTACTTTATACTTTTAAACAAAAACTGTAGGGCTAATGGAGGCAAGGAAGTTGTGCTCATAGTTACAAAGCTAGGTAGATAGGGACGTATGATCTATTTTTAGACTTAATTGTTTCGATGATTGCCTGAAATTAAAACCAATTCCACTGATCAACACTTTTAAAATAAAAAAGGCATTTAAATAAATATAGAATAAAAAATAAACCTATACAATTAGGGACAATATCTTTATGCATGTCGAGCCGATTAAGACGTATATACAATGATTATCTAAAGAATACTTAATTCACTGAGACGGCTAGCGATACGCTAGCTCTATTTATAGACCGACGGAACGGTTCCCAAGAAGGTGCGGGTTCGAATCCCTGACCGTATCGGTTTTATTTTAATTCTATATTTATTTAAATATAAAAAAGTTTAACAGTACTCTACATGTCGAAAAGTATTTTCAAACACTAATAAAATGAAAATATACTGGAACAATATTTCACGCAGTATACGCAAATACGATCTATATTGCTTTGGCATGTAAAATAATCAAATGTGCTGCTCGCTTTCATATATTCTGATAGCATTTTCATTACAAAATTTTCGGTTCAGCGAAGCACAGCTCTCATACATCTGTGATAATATGAAACTCGTATTAAATTATGATGACATTAAATATAACAGATACGAGAAATCCTGTAAAGTACAATAAGAAATTAAAGTGTCAAAAGAAAAAAATAATATTTGTAATTATCTATAACCTTGTTTATTCTATTATTAAAAGAATAAAATAAAGTGTTCTTGGAGATTTCATAACATTTTACATCCCCTTTAATATCACACATGTAATTCACCTTCTACAGCTCTAAATATGTCGGACCTCGAATTACGATGCCATAACTATATTCCAAGTAAGTCATCTAGCAACTGGCGTTGTATACATTTCAATTATTGGTTGAGAACATTTTAATTAAGGAAATTCTGTAATCGGGAATTAAAAATTTTAATCACTTCTTAAGTAAAAACGAGACCCAATGACTAGTCTCTTATTTATTTTCCAATGACTACTCTTACCAAAAATTTTTTTTTTTGCTGACTGAATGAGCTTGGTATACCACAGCAGACAATTTAGAAGTATAACATTAGACCCATTCTGGCAAAGTATACGATTCACTACGTCAATACCCTGTAGTTTGATGTAAGAAGAAATCCATTGCAAATTATAATACAAAAACTTTGCTGGCGGCAAAAAATTTAAATATATTCTAAGCCAATAAAAAGTTTCTAGAAGTCTTAAAGTCAATGTACATTTAGTCAATTGAAAAAGAGCAGTTTTAGAATCCCTAAATGTTACAAAAAAATGAACGAAGATAAAAAACAGTTCTTATTGCATTATAAAAACTTTGGAAGTATTTTTTTAATTATTATAAATATCTGTTTGTAAATAAAAATCGAACCATCCTTAAAAAAAATAAAAATTACCAAATTAATAATATATTTCAATCAGTGGAAATGGCTCTTAAATAATACATAATACAGAAACGATTAGGTTTACTCAATAAGCTCAAGCCAAGCTTTATATCCAAAAAAAATCCACTCTAGTAATCCCAGTATTTAATAAAAATGAAAAATAATATATATTATTGGATAAGTTATTAAAAATTGGATACTATTGTAGTTCAAACTCCATTACTTGATTTGGGATACTTTTACATAATATAAAGAATTTTAAAGTAATTACCCCACTGAAATGCAACTAAGTTTAAGTTTAGAATTGTTTAGTACAGTAACAGAGCCAATACCTATATGAAGAGCTCGACTAAATTTGAAAACAAAATATATAGTATTCATAAAAAAATATCACGCTATAAGGTATAAATGTCAATTGTTTATCCAAAAATAATTATTTTTTATATTATAGTTTCTTGAAACAACGATTGACGTGATATTTGCTGTTTACTCCAAATCTGATATTTTAGAGTTAACGACCTTAATAATAGACGTCAAAATAATCAGGTTTCAGTTTGGCCTCTACTTGATTGTGTTATTGGCATTGACATTTTTTAAATAAAATTTTGTGTTTATCGTTTAAAATATTGCGAGTTTTTTGTAAATTCATCCATATGGACTTATTTAGAAAATGTAAATATTTACTTCCTTATTATCTCCTATTCTACTTAATATTCTATTTAATTATAAAATAATATCTATAAACACGTTTTGCGACGTTAAGTATATGTGCATTATTAAATATATTTGAATGAAAAAAAATAGACACGGGAAGAAATTGAACTTGCGACTCCCTGTTTATAGGTATGATGAATGTTTTAGTATATTATATGTATTTAAAAATTTAAATAATATAAAATGAAACGTTTTTATTTTATAAGCTTTCGCTAAGAGAGATGATGATTTAAAATGACTTATGATTTGCCCAATACAAATAAAAAAATAATGTAATCTTAATGTTTTTTTATTATTATAAAGTAAGATCTGGGATGTGGAATATTCGTCATGTGACAATAGTAACATAAAAATTTGTTACAGAAATTTCATACGAATGTTCCTTTGATCACGAAAGCTACCGAAGACCACTTAGCTTACCCTCGTGGAGTTAAACTGCCACTAATGTGAGAACAGACGTGATAAAAATTATATATAATAAGGGGCTTGTAAAAATATATTTTAATTTTTCCATCACAATATAAAATAATAATACCTCAAACGTTAAATAATTTATCTTGGTAGTCTATATTTCGACGACTATATGTATGAATATATAATGAGTAAAATGGGTAGAATGGCCAGTATTCATATGAAATCACACGTAGATCATATACAGGGCACCGTAAATATATTTCTCATGTAGTATAACGATTACGAGTTGTATGTAACGCACTTCTCATCTTAATTTTTTTTTACGAACACCTGTCATATCCTGATCCTGAATAGATGTATCAAATTAATGAATCCTGAATCGAAGTTTCCTTGACTGTTCATTTTATAACCTATGGATGATGTAGTAATTCAAAGAGACGGGTCTTTATGTAGTATTTTAAAATTTATGGGAATTTTGACACAAAGGCTATATGGAACAATAAATAAATTTTTGTTAATGGCCAAAAATTTTTTAAAATAAGGATTTTTATAAAGTAACAAAGTTTTTTAAATTGTTAAATTTTTAAAAGTCAATCCATTTGTTAACAATGTTACAAAAAATAAAGTAATGGTTTACATAGGGTGTGTCTCGAAATCTCAGAATACACCTTAATATCAAAATCAGTATACACCAAGTAATGGTAATGATGTCGTGACTCAGACGCCATAATGCACTGATATCGATCATATTGCACTGGTATCGACCATATTGCACTGGTATCGACCATATTGCACTGGTATCGACCATATTGCACTGGTATCGACCATATTGCACTGGTATCGACCATATTGTGCTGGTATCGACCATATTGCACTGGTATCGACCATAATGCACTGGTATCGACCATATTGTACTGGTATTGTATACCTGTAGTCATTTATTTCTGCTGAATGTCAGTCGGATGTAACAGTGACATAAAATATTAACATCAAAATCCTCATTTAATTCTGTAGCATATCTGATAGTAACTAATTTGACTTGATACTATTAAATAGGTTCCACAGGTTCATGGGTTATGGATCCTTAACAACTGCTGAAAGAGTTCTCATAAACGTACAATTTTTGTATTAGAGACTTCGTTATCAACATAAAATATTGTCCAGTAGTTGATAGTTTAATCTATTGATCAATTTAAAGAAACAAAATTGTAATTTTCTTTTTTCAAATTGGTAAAAAGATTTAATCTTTTAAGTTATTAATTATCTTATGATAAACATATGTGATGTGTACATAACTGTACATAAACATAAATTTACATAAGTCATCACTGTTGCCAAGTCAGTTTCGACCTGTCAACGCGGGCGAACTAATGTCAATTTGATTTGTGCATCTACTTACTGTATATTTGGTTGTTTTATTTGTACCTAAAGGTTAAAATAGAAGAGGACATCACAGTTCGAACAATTGATATTAAATTAAAAATGTATGATGTATTTTATGTATAGTGACGATAGATAATAGTTTTAAATTATTAAATATGTATAATTATTTGAATTATGGTTGGAATTGTGTCGAGCAGGAGAAGTCGCTAGTATAGTATTTTATAAAAAAGTTACTTGCGTACATTACTTGCGTACAAATAAATTACCATTACCAGTAAGGATTTCCCTTAATACATCACGTACGTTTGGTGTTCATATTTCCTATCATCTCACTGTAGTTTAATCCCAAACGTGCGCCCGCGCACAACTTAGAACTAGTCAGTGATAAATAATAAAATATAATAATGACGATACTGTATCAAATTCTCACGACAGCTATAAGTAAGTATTTTTAAATAGTAAAATAATTATTATGTTCTTTAAGAAGAGATCCTATACTAGGAATATTATAATATAGTAAATTGGCCAAATTAGTACATTTATTATTTTATTTATGTTTATTTTTTTATTTATAATGATTATTTTTTATCGGTAAAAGTTATTTATATTTTTGTCTTTGTGTGTTTATGTACATGTTTTGTGACGGTTCCTGTTTAATGGACAGATTTCAAAGAAATTCAGTGTTGTGATTTTTTATCGTCTCATTAAACATACATAGGTAAATAATACTTGTTTTTGCTGAAAATCTCAATTCACAAAAAAATATAAAAAAACGTTGAGCTTTATTGTAGAGAATAGTGAATATTGACAAAAATTTATTTGTTTGTACATGACATGACTGCGGGAGGTATCCCGCAAATATTACATGTATGTTAGATATATTATACATATAATACGTTTACAGTTAAATAATTTTTGGTACTATTGTAATGAACTGTGTGATACTTACTATATGGGTATCTATATATTAACAGTTTATTCATAAAAAAATTATTGTATTTAAATATTGTGTGTTTTAATTCTATAATTCCGGTTTATGTTTCAAAAGTTGTGTCTTATTTTATATATTTTTTTAACCTATGGCTGTAAAGTCATACGAAATTCTTCCTTCATAAAATATTCAACAAAAAAAAAAAACAAATTAAACCTCATACTTTCGTAACTTGGCCGATGAAATATTTACAGACGGACGTATTTCGGATCATAAAATAATGATAGACGTATCCTGAACTCTATATTAGGTACTCACAGTAAATTTCCATTGAGGTATATATAAAAATAAATCTATTTTTCATCATGTCATGTATATGATTATGTAAAATAACCGTCTATAATAATTAAAACTACTCTCTGTTTTCAACAACGTCGTCGTTAAATCGCCAATTTTAATTCGCTTAAATTCGTTCCTTAATATAATACGTCTTCGTCTGCCACAATTATAAAAACATAAATGTTTTTTTATCTGTTTTTTAAAGTGACACATTAGATCATTAGGGAAAATTTAATAAGCCCAAGAAGTTAAGCTATACAGTGATAAGAATTCACTCCATTAACAAGGTTAGCCCTTTCTTTTAATTATTATTTTTTTAGATTTGTTGTGAAATTACTAGTTTTCATATGTACTGTGTTAATTCGGTATCTTTCCAGAACTTATTAAATATTTTTTGTTATTCGTATTTTGGTATCTTAAATTATATTTTAATTAAACCCATTTCTGCTTCTTTGACGATGTTAGAAATAAATTGACACGACTTTTGTGAAAAAAGCATTTTGATAATATTTTTCTTGAAGTCTGTAATTTCAGATAAATTGGTTTAGCAAACCTCATGAAGAAAAAGTATAGAATGCTTTAAATATTTCTAGACGATTTCAAACATTAATTTATAATTTAGGTTTTCACATTTTTTTAAATGTTATCTGATTAAATCATTCTATGCTCACGCACATTAAGATGTAAGAAATGTTTAATATTAAGGTTTAATACATGACATGAGGACATTGGCATAAGAATTGATTTATAACATGAGTTTTGGGTCTAACAACTCCAATTATAGGCAAAAATTTTAATTTTATACTTCTACTTATTTATCTTAAATTAAAGCTGTTCTTACGTTCATAACGGCTAAACATTATTTAATAATTAAAAATATCAGAGTTATATAAGTACTAATACATTGCTGGAATTTGGAAACGCTATAGGGAAGTCTAAGCACTGTTACGCACGCACCGCTTAGTACGTCACAGATCTATTTATCCTTTACCTTTATTTATCTTACGTTGACGATCATAAAAAATAGTGGGAAATATCCGAAGTTATTTTTTACCTAGTACATATATTTTAAGTACAATTTTCATTAAGTTGTTTAAATTCAACCAAGAGTTGACATCTTTATACCACATGTTTTTATAAGCTTATTACTTAAGTGTAATAATTATTACCTAATTAAAAGAACTATACACATATGAGTTTACATTAAGATTTGAATGTATTAGAAATGGATAAAAAAAACATTGTTCACGAAACATCCGGACGCCGCGCCGGTAATTTTGTGCTATGTTTAAGCTGCAAGACGTTAACAATGAGGCAAAACCAGTCTGGGTCACCAGTAATTAATATATAATACAGATTAAATCCCATATAATTAAGATCACCTATAAATATATGTTTACCGTTACACACTTATAGATATTGTTCGTAGAAACTTATTAACATATAATAATTTAAACGAATGTAATAAAATTCAAATAACCTGAAGTGAACTTACGTTGTATCTGTATCATAGTATAAATTAACATTCTTAGAGCCTTAATTTGATTACAAAATTGTTTTTTAAGTAAATTAAGTAAAAAGATATAAAGGAAAATAGAAGGAGTGAAATTTTGTATTGGTTTTAAGCGACTCTGTCGGTCTGATCTGGGGAAAGGCATTCGGAATGTGTTTAGGATTTTAGTTCAGAGCAACGTTTGAACCTAGAAAAAAAACAAACATGTAACATTTGTCTATTACATTTGTTTTAATTTTTTCCAACAATTGGCTATCAAATGCGAAATTAAAAAATCCGAATATTAAAAATATGTATAGTAACCCATTTTCGACTCGTTTTTTAATGACACTAAACCCATGACACGTGGAAATTTTCCAAGTCCAAGCTCTTAGTGAAATTTTCCCCAATACACTTAGAGTACTTTAAATTCTAGTTGAACCGTTCAGGACGGGACATTAAATAGAGCTCACATGATACTCTATTAATATATGTTTTACATCGCGTTTTAATTTGACCACAATCTGATTATCTTAAGAAACTAAAGTATAATAAGAACTTTTAGAAAGCCAATAATCGACAGTTATTCGATGCCATGTTTAAGTAAAGTCAACTCCGAAACAGGTTTGTTTAGTTTTATATAAATAAGTAACTTTTAAGTATGGCTTCGAAAACGCGATATTGTTGTGTATTAATTAATTCTTAACATTCCTAAATTCCATAAAATATATTGTTAAAAATTGTAAAACAAATAAAATATAGCCATTCTTTGAAATTAAAATCATATAAAAGGTTTACGTCATAAGGTATTGCGTCATGCCTTCATAAGAGGCTTTAATAAGAGGAAGGAGGCAAAAATATTATAGAAAAACCATTCAATGCTTGACATATTTAAAAAATATATTATAATATATTTATCATATATTAAATACAATCACCGACGCTATGTTATGTAGTCGGCATTGTTTTAGGTTCTATTACAAATAAATATTAAAAAATATTATTTATATTATTAGCAACCACATTATTGAAATTACTTGTAGTAAAAACTGATTTCTTTTAGTTTTTTTTTTGTTAACTTAGAGAGGTTTTTAGTAGTACAAAAGAAAGAGACAGCGTATTTATAACGGTTTTTATAACGACGTCATGATGCCCTTGTAATCACCAATCATAGTAAATTTGATCCGTTTAACTGTACACACTTCAAAGTCAAAGTCGGTTTTTTTCTGCATATAGGTATACATTGCACTTATGAAACGCCAGACTCTACTTGTACGATTTCAAAGTACTCCACGGAGAATTACTTTTATATATTTTGCCAAATATAACGTTCAAAGGTATAGCAATTATGAGAAAATAATATTTAAAAATGCAACAATAGTTGATCGTACATCACGCAAAATCTGTTGGACAGTCCGCAATGTATTTTAATTTTTACACAATGTATTTTAATTTTTACACAATGTATTTTAATTTTTACACAATGTATTTTAATTTTTACACAATGTATTTTAATTTTTACGGCAAAACGAATATACTGATTTCTGAACATTTGGTGTGGTGTTGGCTTATTATGTAAGAGTAAGATATATTTATTTTTTACCGGTAGACTAATTTGATCTGTAGCAAATTGCAGATTAGGTACAGATCAAATGGCGCTTTGCACTATCACAAAATCTTTATTATATTTCACAAAGAACTCTGTTGTCATTTTTTGTCTCTCTACCTCCTACATCATCATAATACTTTACAATTTCATTTTTTGTGATAATGGCTGACATAAATTCCAAAATATTTTTTAGCCTTGTTATTATATTTCTTTGATTTATTCTTTATTGTGATAATTTTTTTTATTGTTTAATTTGAATTTAATATACCTTAAAAGTTAAGGTTTTTTTACTGACTTTATTATTTGTTTCTTTCTGTTCTGTTTTATATGTTGTTCAAAGAAAGTTTTTTTGATTTGATTTGAATATTTGATAATACATATCGTATAAGAAATAAAAAGTACTACCACGTTTAAGCACAGCTAAGCTCAGGTGGTGGACACCTGAAATATATTATTAATTTATATAAGTGTATAATAACATTCAATGTATAATTCTAAGTACTAAATAGTTCTACAACTATAATTTTTGTTCCAGTATGCTATCTATTTACTATCGTGGGTATTCTGTACGCTCTTCCATCTTCTACCCTCAAGCTCTTCAGTTCAGAGAATACCCCACTCGATCGAATTATTACTGAAACTGAGATATCTTTGATGGGCAGTCTCTCCTCTGCAAGCGCTCTTCTAAGCGTACCTTTTTGTGGGTACTTGCTTGATAAGTTGGGCAGAAAACGGAGCTTGATAGTTTCCTTTTTTCCACAATTGGTAAGTTACAATCTGGTTGAAATAATGTCTACATAATTGACCTACTAAATATAACCTTAGTATTTGAAAATATCTATAAACATGTGTAGCCATGTTAAGCTAATTTAAATTTAAATAAATATAGAATGAACTTAGTATTTAAAATAACAAAAATGAAATTAATTTATGTGTTATAATTACATTATTAAAAATAAACCAGAAGATTTATGTAATTTTTAAGATCGCCATCTTGTAGGTATTGGCGAACTGAATTGGTGGTCAATTTATTTGTTTGTAACAAGTGTAATTATTGAAAAAAAAATACCCCTATTCAAATTTGTAAGGTTCCTTTAACTGAATAGACATTTTGTTATTAGTGTAAGGCATACTTTTACTTTAATAAAGTTTTTATTACAAAATAAACTAATATAAAACAATGATGATTTTAGGTCGGTTGGTTATTAATAGCAACTGTGTACAAAGTGGAGGCGTTTATATGCGCAATGTTTCTGTGCGGTATAAGTGGCTCTATGTTCCTCATCGTTCCAGTCTATGTCAATGAATATAGTCAAGAGTCTATCAGGGGTTCAATGATCACTTCAGGATTTATTTTCAATGTGGTAGGAATGATGATATCCTACACTTTAGGAGGGTTTTTGGACTACTTGACATTTATCTACGTAGGTCTCACCACAAGCGCCATCGGTCTGGTTTTAGTTTATTTTATTAAGGAATCGCCATTACATTTGATGAGGAAAGGTTTTGAAGAGGTAAGAAAACGTTGATTTATTTGTTGATAAATATATGATAAATTTATCTACTAAATAAGTTTTACCTATATTATACCAATATTATAAATATCATATTACATATCATGCATTATTTATTGCAATGAAGTCGCAGTAGTCAATGAAATATTTACAATTTAATTTCACAAATTTCAGATTTCAAAAAGCTACAAAACTTAGAATTTCTTTGTATATTGTTGTGTTCGTTTGTGCGATTACGAAGCTCTTATGAGTATTATTATCTAATAATTACATGTTTTCTTGTCTCATTATATTATAGGACGCCGCAAAATCAGTTGCATTTTACAAAGGTTGTCAACCAAATGCGAAAGAAGTTACCGAAGAAATCGAAAACATTAGAAGAATTCTTAACGTAGATATTGCTATGAGTAAGTGTTATACTTGTTTAAGACTAGGTTAAATTTTTCTATAAAACAATTATGATAATATTAAAAAAAAATCTATTAATAGATCTAACACCAGAAGAAACAAGATTAAAACCAGAAGAGGAAACAAACAAGAAACTATCCGTTTGGAAGTATTTAGGTTAGTATTTCAAAAATTGACCTCATTATATATATATTTTTTAATATATATTTTTTCTATTTTTTTTGTTCTAATGAAAACTAAAATACTAAATACATTGTATTATTTTTTTTCAAAATACTTACAATTATTTTTTATTTCCAGCAAAATCCAGATCAACTCGTCGCGCTCTTACGATAATACTTTTTGTTTTCACAACATGTATATGCCAAGGAGTAATCGTGGTTCAAATTTTCGCTGAACCCTTATTCGAAGCAGCGGCTCCGAATATGGCACCGACCTTACCAAGCATTCTTTTTGGACTCGTATCGGTCGTAGCAGGTTTTATAGGGGTCTATTTGATTGATATAGTTGGACGAAGGGTAAGTTATATAAACTAATATACATATTATATACATAAATATGAATATAGTATCAGGTTTAATATTTATTTAAAATTAATTAAATTGTATTTAAATTTTTATTTTACACATTCCAGCCTTTATTAATAATCGCCTCTTGTGCGACTGGCCTCTGCTGCGTGGTCTTAGGTACCCAGCTACAACTGATGTGGGGTCCCAGCTGGGTGACAGTTGTGTTTATTCTTCTTTACGCTACTGCTTTCAGTGTTGGAGCCGGTTCTGTACCATATGTTTGGATCGGTGAAGTATTTCTACCAGAGGTGAGTTTTATTTCATGCCATGAGTTACATATTTTCTAAACTTTTGGTTTATTACATTTTAAGTTTAGCAGTTTAAAGAAATATCTGCAGTCTGACGGACACAAAATTGATTGTTGAAATTCTTTTAAAATGCTCTTACTACATATTAAATATTAAAATATATATTTTTTCAGATCAAGAGTTTTGCGTCAACGTTATGCGTGGAATGGATTTTTTTCTGTAATTTTATATTACTTTTTATATTCAATCCCCTCGTCATACTTTTAGGTAAATATATTTTAACAATATATTTAACTTAAATATTTATTTGCTAACATATTGTGTGGTAAGAAACAATTGAAGGCAATATTAGAACTTAAAAGTTGACGTGATGACGTAAATATTAATAAAGGGAGGAAAATCGTGAGTGACTGCGTAATCTATCTACGTCATCTACGTGCGTTTCTTAAGCGTTTAAATAATCAATTTTGTAACAAGGATATCTAAATAGTAAATTGTCAATTACTGAGGATAAAATCTTGTTGAAAATGTATATGAGATTTTCTTGACGGAAAATAATACAGATATAACATGTGAATAAATTGCTAACTGAACGAACATAAGAAAGTAAAGATAACTAACTAACTACCTGTCAAATATTTTTTTCATAAAAAAATATATTTTAATAATCATTTAATTTTAAGCAGATTCATATTAAACATATTGACTAATATATATTTTATTAACTTCCAGGTCTCGGACCGATCTTTTATATGTTCGCTGGCTTCTCTTTCTTGACAGCATTATTCTGCTTCATCTACATTCCAGAGACTAAGGGATTACAAGTTGATGTAATTCAAAGAAGATTCTTAAAAAGAAAATATTAATATAATATTGTATACTAATTATTGAAGGCATTGTTAAGTGGTTAATTCCGTTCTCTCCTCCTTCTGGTTTATCTTTATTTATGAATAACAATGCATCTTCAACTGTACCTTTTTTACTATCCTCCATCTCTTGTGATCTTTAGACTTTAACTTAGTTCAGACTAAAGTTTAATTTTATTACCATTTCTTAAGTTTCAAAAAGTACAATGTTTGTTTTTTTAAAGAAATGAAATACCACGTAAAAAATATATATCTTATATTGTTCACTGTACAGAACAATAAAAGCAAGGACAAAAAAACGTTATCCGATTTTGGTTTGAGTTACTTACGTTTGTTTCACAATATATTATAGATTGAAATGCCCTGATTATCAGTATTTTAAATAATTAAGGATTACGGACATGGATTATAACATCATCATTCCTACATTATCCTGTAAGCGTTATGTTAAGCTTTTAGATAATAAGAATACTTGTATTATTTATTATCAATAATTTTAATAACTAATAGATACTTTGAACAAAGAGAAAGTTTAGAATCTCTTACGTTTTATATAATGTTTAGAAAAAAATACTTTAAGTATGTTTACTTTAAGTATAGCACATATGTTAACGGTGTATCGTCAAATGTTTTTCAACAAAATAGTCTTAGACGTTTTATTAAAATGGAATAATTGATTGTTTTGTTGTTATGCATTACAACTTGATTCATTAATTTGGTAATTATTTAATAAGATGTTGGATAACATAAACATCAATATTTTTTTACAAGTCTGATAGATTTTACGGAATTATTATTATTATTTATCATGATGAAAATCGAAATTATTATTATTGTTGAATTGTTATTAAAAATATTAAAAACACATGAATTTATTTTTTTATTTTAAGTTTTGAGTAATAATCTTAAGTAATGCAATGATTTTCTTATGTAATGTAAAGATAATGACTATTTTTTCAACTATGTTCATTGATGTCAAGTGAGGTCATCCAAATAGAGAACAACCAAACAAAATGTTTAATTAATGTGTAATTACGCTTAGATTACTCAGAAAAAAATGGTGAGAGTATAAAAATCGTTCCACTCTTAATGTTTAACGATGTAAAAAATCAAACGAACTCCAACTTCTTTCAAAATAATAAGATTTCGAGTTTAGAGCTTCGTTTCTTTGTTTGATAATCGAAAGTATGAAATTCACATCTTTTTTTATATAACTTGATTTAACGCCCTTTGATGTAATTATTGGGGAGAACAGCAATGGCTAAGCTTAATGAAGTCGTGGAAGAAAATTTAATGGTAAGAAAGCTGATTCAATTCGATTTAGAATGTTTAAAAATCTCGCTATAAAAAACATAGATATCAAAAAGCTCTTAATAAGTATAACATAAAAAATAGTCTCGTATATTAAAATAAATTATTCGTAGTTAAACAAGGCCTCAGTAGGACCCATTTACCTAATGCAAAACTAAGTTACAAGTTGATTTCAGTAACATTAGTTATATATCATACATAACATTTTAATAAATGTAATATACAAAACAAAATAATAAATAAATATCCCAATATATTTATAAATGAAGTAGTAAAACATTTGTATAAAATAATAATAATAAATCCATCGTTGTTATTAATTTATCAAATGCATAAGTTTATAACATAAAATATCTTTATAAAGAAGTAAAATTATTTAAATTTGTAATATTATGAAGCCTCTTATTTCGTATTCTTCATTAGTTTGCAGTAAATTATTATATATGTAAGCAGTAATAACTGTCTTACCTAGTCTTTTGAGACATAAGACAACTGAGATACGGAGGTAAATGATATTGTGTGTGAACTGAAAATAATATCCAATTTATTGAACAGCTGTTCAAGCTGTTTGTTCAGCCCCGTATTGCAAAACCTCATGGTTTTGAATATCGAGTAAAAGAATAATTTACGTTCCTGTGAAAATACACTCTGAAGGATATACATACCTACACATACATTAATATGTAAAATCTGATTATGGCTAACAACTATGCATAGTGTTCTGTGCTCTCTCTTCGTCTCTTTACTATATGTTAAGGTTTGACAATCTTTTGTTTTCGAAATGCTCTTGAAATTGTTGAACCGATCCTTTCACTTAATTTACTTTTGAGCACAACGTACCTCGATCGAGAAAGCGCCTATGAATAAATTATATCTAAAAGAATTCCACATAAATATTTTTTTGTGTTAAAAAATATATAATTTGTAAACAATATTAAACCAAAATATTATAAGGAGTATTTTAAATGTTTATATTGTAATATCATTTTTATTATTATTCTTAAAGGGTTAATAATGTTAATGTTAAAAAAAGAAAAATAAACTGATACGGTCTGTTAAAATTCTATCTCTGGGAAACTGTCCGGAAATAATGTACGAATTCCTCTGTAACTTAAAATTATTTTATCAATATGATGCCTTTAAAAAAAATAAAACGAACGTCACTAGTGACTTTACAAACGACCTGGCAAGTTTACGTTCTCAATTTAACGATCGAGAGCAAAAGTATCTTTTAAATGATGTAAAGATATCCGGCGTCTTGGAAAGTGCAGGTGAAAATATTGTAAACGTCGTGCATCAGATCGGTAATAAGATCGGTATTGATCTGAACAATTATGACATTGTCAGTGCGGAACGTTTGGGTCCAAGGCGTTTGCAGAAGGATAGTAAACGCCCTTGTTAGACCTATTCCAAAACATGATAATCCGATTTCTGTGAGTGATATTCGTCCTATAAGTATTTTGCCTAGCCTTTCTAAAGTTTTAGAAAAAGTTGTTTTCAAACAACTATCGGACTTCATTGAGGATAATAATATTCTTCCTCACGTCCAATCGGGATTTAGGAAAGGTAGAAGTATGACTACTGCCCTAGTAAGTGTAGTCGATGATACATTAACTGCTCAAGATTCAGGAGAGGGAACTATCTTGGTTTTACTAGATTTCTCTCGCGCTTTTGAATTTATTGATATTCCTTTGCTTTTAGCTAAATTGAACCATTATGGTTTTAGTCCTGAATCCATTCAATGGTTCGAAAGTTATCTTACGTGTCAAAGTTCAAATCGTGGAAATAATTAATGAGAATGGGTCGAAATCTTACTCAAGATGTGAAATGGTCACTAAAGGCGTCCCTCAGGGATGTATCTTGGGTTCATTTCTCTTCTCCTTATATTGCGCTGATATAATAAAAAATATTTTACATTGTAATTACCATATTTATGCTGACGATATACAACTTTACATATCGTTTCAACCCAGTGAAATGCTTTCTGCTGTAAATAAGCTTAACGAGGACCTTAATAATATAGCGAATTGGTCTGACTCAAATTACTTATTACTAAATCCTTTAAAAACTAAATTCTTGATTTTAGGCATTAAGACGTTGGTTAAAAAAAATTCTCTGCAACAGCCTAGGATTCTGATTAAAGATAAGGAAATAGAACGAGTCTCAGAAGCACGGAATTTAGGAGTCCTAATGGATGAAAATTTAAGGTTTGAAAAGCACATCATTAACTCTGCCCGCAACTGTTTTTATAGACTTAAGTTATTATATTAGATACGCCAATACCTTACTTCAAAAATACGTATTATACTTTGTGAAACCGTAGTTTTATCAAAATTAAACTATGCAGATACAGTAATCGGTCCCAGACTTCTATCGAGTAGCCAGCAACTCATTCAACGTGTACAAAACAGCTGCGCACGATACTGTTTTAATGTCCCACAACAAACTCATATTACTCTTTATCTCAACTCTGCAAATTTGTTAAACATAGATTACAGACGACAACTACATCTAGCATGTATGCTTTTTGGAATCATTAAATATAGAATACCCGTATATTTATATAATAAACTTAAATGGCTCGGTGATCATAATACATCTTAGAATACAAGGGCGTCAACAAAATTGTTATGTCTTCACAACAAAATTGTTACGTCTTCACAACAATCTGCCTCCACCCGTGGGTGACCTGAAAAGTATTGTATCATTTAAAAGAAAGTGTAAATCACATTTCCTAATTATGCAAAAGCAGTAAAAATCATAGGGAGTACAGTACATAAAAATAATAGAGAGTATTTAGGTATGCAATCGTTAATATATGTGTGAATAGTTAAAATAAAGTATACAGATCTCTATTTATTGACTTTTTTTTGTTTTTTAAATATTATATATATAGTATTGCTGGATATGTTAATGTGTGTGTATTTGTTTTATGTAAATGTGTGTATATGTGTATATATGTGTATATACCGTTATACACGAATGTATGTACATTTATAAATCAATTTTATTTTGTAATTTATAGAATTTAATTTTAATATTTATTTATGTATTACGATTTATATAACTGATAAGTTACTGCAATCATAATATTGTTTCAATCGTACTTTGGTTAATAAAATTACTAAATAGTTACCTGTTGTTGTTGTATTATCGTCATGCTGTATGTCTTAAGTACTTTTATATCATACATCTCGTACGGAATGTACTTTTCTTGGGTGTTTTATTGTGAAAAAATATTAGTAAGACATTTTAGGTTATTACGCACTTTAATGTGTTTAAATATTATGTATCACCTAAGTTATTTATCATATGGTGGTGACCTTTGTAAGAATTAATTTTGATTTCTTTAACATACCTATATTGTTTCTTATATCTTATCATCAGTCGTCACCATAAAAACAAAAATTCTCTAAAATTATATTATTATTCACTAAAGTTATAGTGTTACTCAACTGTTTTTATAAGGGTCTGAGTTCTGACTAACTCGGCGTTGTGTGTCTTGTTTATGATTTGTAGTTACATAATCATAAAATATCGTAAACAAGGTGCGGTGGATTGTACCTTTCATTCTTACATTAAGACCGGTTTGTTTGGTCACTACTAATGCAATCACTTTTTTATTTGTTTATTAGTTGCTGATTTTTTTATACATATATATAGTACGGTATAGTATAGTATAGTAAATAATAGTTATTATTGTTAATCATCTTTATCTTTATTTTACTTTACTTATTATTATTATTTTTTACTTTTTATTTTACAATATTTTTTTTTGTGCTATGATCCCAATGTTTCCTGTTATTATCCTGTAATAATTCCTGTTAATCAAAGAATCTTAATGAACATTCATTAAAACAGTTTTAATTACAGCTAGTTTTTATAAATTATTACATCCTTTTTTTTATACAAAACTAGGTTAATGCTTGACTACATTCCAGACGGTACTTGATCTCTACTAGCCTAAGTACTCAGCAGATATTTCTACAACTGTGCTGTCGTTTGCATACCCATAGATACCGGGCTCCAGCAGATCCTTAATATGCAACAGAAAAAGAATCGCAGAAAGAACGGATCCCTGAGGCACTCCGGAATTTATTGTCAAGGTTTCCGAGGAACACCCGGTGACAACTACTTGGAGAGATCTCTGGCTCTGAAAGTCCGTGACCCAGCCGATCAAACCAGGAGATATACCGTACGCTGAAAGCTTGCTTATAAGGCTCGCATGCCAGATCCTGTCAAATGCCTTCGAGACGTTCAAAGAGACGGCAACCGCTTCTCCGTTCTTCTCGATGACCTTGCCTAAAATGTGTGTAGCGTACGCTAGAAGGTCACCAACAGACAGGCGAAACCCGTACTGTCGGTCACTGAGGAGAACGTTACCTTCTAGGTGCGCTAGAAAGCGCGAGTTCTATACACATGCCATAATCTTGAAGAGTATGGAGGTGATTAAAATTGGTCTATAATTGGCAGGATCGGCACGGCTGCCTTTATTGGGCATGGGTTGCACGAGAAGATCCAGGCAATTGGCTGTTTGGCCTACCACATCTGGTCGCTGTCGCTTGCCTCGCCAGCTGAAAGAGGTCCAAGGCCAACGCAAAGTGCCGCGCTTCTATTCTAGCATGATCTGTTTTCAGGTACGGGAACAGCCAGTCCTGATGACAGGCATTAAAGTCCCCCAGAAAGACGAGCTGCGCTGAAGGGTACTGATGTAAAGCCATATCAGCAGCCTCAATAAGATTCTTAAATAATCGAGTTGTCTCCTGGTCACCACTGTACGACTGGTAGACACATATACAGGATTTTTTCGTTTCCTGTATCTATTAAAACCCATAGGGAAGAAAAAGTGGGGTCTTCAAGGTGACGGAGACGCTGGATACAGAGGTCGTTGCGCGCGTACACACAGACTCCGGCCCGTGAGCGAAAGTAGTGCTCTAACGAGTAACCGGTATAATCTAAGTGCGCAGCGCTTAAGGACATTGTATCTGCGTCTCCGTCAAAAAGAACAAGTTCGGCTGCTCTGTCTCAAGATGGTGTTGAACAGGTAGGATATTAAAGTGCAACCCCCTGATATTAGAGAGGTGCATTTTGAATGAGGAGGAGGAGATGACCGTAGAACATGCTTGTTCTTCTTGATGTGCTTTTTCATTAAAAAAGATATAAAAGTGAATAGGATGGGAAATGGCAGTTGAAGGAGACGGTACGTATCGAACCCGGCGTCGAAATTGATGTTGGCATGCCACTGGGAGGCTAGTCTGGAGACTGCGGGGACGCCCGAACTCCCCCAGGGATCGCCATCGGACCTTCTCATCTGGTCGCCATCCAGCACGATGGAGCCACCCTGGGATTTAACACAGCTGACGGGGCAGCTTGTCGCTAATTGGGCGCCCAACTATCTGCGGGTGGCCAACAGAAAGTTGTCGTAAGTAAAAAGAGTTGGTATAAACACTTAATTTTTTTTTCCCTTATAAAAAATAAATAAATTAGGTTATTTAAAATCATATGGTCATACTGGGCTTCTTAAACTTATTTACAACAATTGCTTGCATTTAAGAAATCTATACTTGTATAATATAGTTCCTGGAAACAAAATATAATAATAGAAATAAAAAAATATTTTATTTTTTTAAAAATTATTTAAAAAAAAAAATAAGAAAATTTGTTTTTTTTTTTAAATTCAAGAATATTTATACACATATCTGTAAATCATGTAGAAAGTATTTTGAAAATATACTGCTGACAAGATCTTTATAAATATATTATTTATTAAATTAAAAATATTATATATTATTTTTTTTCCAAAATTTTGTAGTGTTAATTGATAAGAACAATATACAATAGAAAAACAAGCACCATTACACTTTTTGTCTGAACTTGTAACAAACAACGTCCGCCCACAATAAGTTCTATAGCAAGTTATTACTTGGCTTATTAGCCAAAAAAGTTGAACGTGAACAAAAATTTGAGTTATCTTCGCAGGTTAGTCGTAACAAAGCGTGTGTAAACGTCTTGAGACGACCAAAGAAAATAAAGTGCAGCGGTTACAAGATAATCGTGTTTAAAGTAGTTCCCTATAACTCGTGCTTCTGTCGACGATAACAGATTTAATAGTTTAAATCAGACAGAGTATATCAAGAAGCACAGATGTCAGATAGAATTTATTACAATACATATACGAAATAAAGCAAAACGCTAGAGATATGCTTGTTCTCTTTAGTCATTTATAAATAATAATTGTAGATAGATACTTGTACAAAAATGTGAAATAAAATAATGATAAATAAATACACAAATTAGAATAGAATATATTAGGTTCCGTATTTAAAATTCTATAGTTATGTAATATATAATTAGTATAATTGTGTAATATTGTATAATATTGTATTTATAAATCCCTAAAAAATATTTTCACGCAAAACAAATACCTAGATAACTGATGAATGTATTCATATAAATCGATGGCAATGATATATTGTATTTTAATGTAGGAGACCCTATAAAAATATAATATCACCAATGTGATTCTATGTTCAATCATAGATAGTCGTTCTTGTATCTTCAATTGTACTTTTTCCATTTCGCTGAAATAAACAAGTATAATAGATAAACGGTTCTGCACGCCATATTTCTATATGCATATTTTATAGATGTGTCGCACATTACGATATTTATTTATTTTTTATTTTTTTCTGCAAACATCCTGCTAAGGCCATCATAATGCCACAAGAATTCTATTTCAGCAAGCCCTCAAATAAATAGAAAATACATCAAGGTAGATAATAAACCCAAAATAAAATAGTAATAATAAAAAATGAGAAATAAGAAAAAATACTATTAATAAAGTCTATACCGGAAGGAATTTGGTCATTGTGGGGAGAAAGTTTTTATGTCGGTACTAAGTTCGTTGTCCATTTTTAACTTTCTTGTATACTTTGTATACTTGAGGTTTCCAAGATAACGTACAGGCAATATGCAGTCCTAAGTTTTTAACTCGACAAAGAAAAAGAATTTGAGAATTATTGAAGACTAAAGGAAAAATCGTATTTAGATCCATTGTACTAATTCTGCGAGAACTACCAATTATAATAGCTTGCGATTTTTTTTTTGGATTTATAGCCATTCCAAATTTATCACCACCTTTATCGTCGCGATCTGATCAAGATAAAGCCAGAAATACTGCAGCAAGTTGAGGGATAAGAACGTTTGAATCAACAGTCAACAGAGGATACAAGAATAGCTTAAAGAATAGTCGAAGAAAAAGTATCAAGAATATCGGAAAAATGTTGTTGTATACTTTGCACGTTTTTGTGACACACATTAAAATGCTTAGAATATTGAGCAAAACGCTGCGAAATAACTTCTTTTGTACTAAGAACATTAGACTGGGAGTCAAAATAAGGGAGTGAAGATTCTGAATCGCAGGCTGATTTAAAAGAGTCATTATTTACCGACATATGTTTGCAAAAAAAATGTACAAATATATTTAAGTTAAATAATAAGGTAATAATAACAATATGATAAAACAATAAAACTATTTTTACGGATTTAACTCGCAAATATTAAATTAATTTTTAAATTTACATTTTTAATCTAACCGGACGTTTCGAATGCTTTGGCATGCAATGGCACTGCAAGAAAATAAGATTGAATTGCTATAACATGGCAATATGGCAATGGACTATAAGTACTAATTAATGTAATAGTAATTCCTGTTGAGATTTGAAGATTTAAGGTTAAAACATGTCAGACAAAAATCTAATGAATGTTTAAACATACAATAATTAATAAAACAATTAGTAAACACTTCAGTGTTCCAAACTAGAAACGTTCTGAATGTGTGTCTCGTGTAGGTACTTGATTAAATTTAGTAGAGCATAAAACACAAACAACTTTAACAGTACAAGATTAACACCTAATTATACCAAATATTTGACTTTTTGACTACAAAATTAAGTACAATTATTGGTATTGAAAAATATACTTGATAGAGTAAACTTGTTAGGTTTTTAACACCTACCCGAAAAAAAAATCACTTATAATTAATAGTTAGGGTTGTGAAAGCCGTGATGTTATCGACAATGACGAGTCATGTAATCGGAATCGTTGGGAGGGTCACTTGGGAAATTTTAAATGTTGGAAAGCATAGAGTCAATGTGGAATTCATTAGAGAGAGCGATAGATACATAGAGCGGATCCTTCAAACGAGATCGGTGGTTAATGCAACTCTGATAATTATATACCGTCTAAGTAATGTGTGATAGCTGATTGCCTACATTTAATATAAAAGTTATCATACTCTGTCTGTGTTGTTCAATTGCTACGCCACGTATCGAATATGTGTATATTTATGTGGCAGATCAAGGTATATTAGGCTTGGTCGTTATTGATGACATGAATAACGAGCAAGCAGTATGTATATTTATGTACGTTTGGTATGTATTGTAACGTTGTATTTTTATACCGTTTAGAATAATATATATATTTTAGTAATTTAATTTTTAACGCGATTGCAGCTACTAACCGGTTCCTTAATGACCGAATACGCTGTACGCACATACACCGCTCGTCGACTCATCAGACGACGGCATAGCTCTGTGGAGTTAACACGGCAGTGGAGCATTCACGAGACATAATTACCATTTTTATTTGTCGAGTGTCTTCATATGTTCCCCTGTGTTCTATTCTCACTATTTTTTAATATTAAAACTAAGCGTTTTAAATATAATTAAATATTTTTAGTTTTTATATATATATATTTTATATATATTAAGTGTACCCCCAAGTGGGTAAGTATTGAACACGTGTTATTTTTTTCTTTTAAACTTAAATAATTTATTAAATATTTGATTGCTTTTAAAAAGCTTCGCTTTTGCTTGTAGTTGTTTTAATTAGAATTATATAGAAGTTAAATAATTATAAAATATATATTATTTTATTGTTAGTAGTATTTATAGTGTATCTTTGTATCTTTTGCTGCTGCATTAAGCCTGTTTAATATAATTTATTTTTTTTTACTTTTATAATGTTTGTAACTCCGTTCCGATTGTGAATACCACACTACTGCTTACGGTTTCTCCTTAGCTAGACACACGTGGGATCACAATCGGGGCAGGCACATTTATCAAATTATAACTGTGATGCTATTCACAGGGTACCACATTTTATTATAAAAAACGACAACCACACTGGCTGCACCTGCGTAACCTCAATATTAAAGGCGGCAACGAGTCCATCGTGCCTACATCTCCACGCCCGAACATCATCCGTGGCAGCAGGGGAGTACCGGACTACGGTAGTGAAGCCAGACGGGCCTGACCAACCCACTATTTATAATTCTTATATATTTTCTATTCTTACCTATTTTCGTAAATAAATTAGTTGAATACAGGAACGGTAATTGTATTTTTATTTAAATCTAATAACATTACCGTACACCGTATCAGTATATATATGTTCAGATATTGATATGCATGTACCTCGTTTTAAAGTTTATTTGTAATCTACTAACTTCTACTAACCGCCAAATTTTGTTATGCTTAACTGTCAATGAATGAGCAGATTTAGGTTTTTAAAATTAATTCATTATTTTTTTATTATGTATATATATATATAAATTTAAATATCAAAATATGTATGCATATTTAAAGCCAGCAAGAGATTTGCTTCATGGCATGAGTTGGCATGTTCATGGCATCAGTTATAATTGCCATGAGAAAAACACTTCCTTATTAATCGTCATGGAAAATGCAAGAAAATCAGACATTTTGGTCGTTGGCATCATCTGGATGTTTACGTACGATTTATTGTTCTTCTTCAGTCTTTTCATTAGCTATGTTTCGTATTTTTCTTGCGTTGCGGCTTTGTCGGTGGAAAGATTCGACCGTCTGGTCGTGGCTTTGTTGAAGATGATTAAAAAAGAATATAAATTACTGATGTATATTGATTTGTACTAAAATTTATAAATCTTAACCATAGACAAATGTTACATTTGGCTGTCATTTTTATAATGGTTACATTTTTAACCATATTTATTTACTTATTCCTCTTCTGCGTATTGTTATTCTATGTCAGATGCGTTTTTGTTACACCACGTTTTATAGTGACTTCATAGGAATTCGGTCGAACGGGATAAAAATTATCCTATGCACCTCTACTGGTGCTAAGTTTTCCATCTACCAATTCAGCCAAATCCGTTCAGCCGTTATTGATTTATAAATAGTGTAACTATGCGACTTTCTTAAAATAGACTTTCTTAAAATAAACTTCGACCGCTTGTTCACCATTTTACATTCTCTCCATTGTGAGTAAGATAAATATATAAATATTTATTCTATCAGAGAATGTCAATCGTGACCGGACAAAATTAAGTAACAAAGTCAAAAATTCTCATTTCAAATAATTTTTTTAATGTACTTTAAGACATAACTTCAATATTTTAAATATATAAAGCATAATCATGATGAAAGTTATTCATATATTTAGCGCAAGAATCTCATTTTTAAATAGTAGCCTCAAGACTACATTTCAACAGTGCAGGTAAACTCAACGAAGTTGATTAATATTTTGTTTTTGTTTACAGCAATTTCGTCAACAAAATCTTCACTATAAATAAAATATTTTAACGAAGTTTCTTTTTCCCAAGAGTATCATCAATAAATATAACGAATATAAATAAAGGTCAAGATATAGCCCGATGATAGAAATAAGAAAGATCAAATCAAAGCTAGAATTATAAGAAGTTTCGTTTACAAACAACCTGTTGACAGAAACTTCATATCAATGAAACTAAAAAGAGTATATGTCTAAGTATATATCTTATAATTTAGAGTCTAGATCGTAAAGCTGAGAAAATATTAAGAAAAGTCAATATAAATTTATAGACTATTTATTGGTTTGTTAACAAAAGTATTTTTTCGAATATTAAAACGTGATATACATCTTATATAATATACAATTTGTTAAATATAAATTTAAAATAAATGAGTGCTCGATTTTTTTTATTTCATATTAAAACTTAATAATAAGAATTATAGAATCCCAAGTTTATATTTTACTTTTTAAATAAAATTATTTTTTTGCACATAGTGTTTTGCAAAGAATAAAGCTGTTATTGTTTAGAATACTAAACTCGGTTTTTAATTAGAAATTAGATATTAAAAACCGAATAGTATTAAGATATTAAGAAGATTATAAAATATTAAGCAGCGCTACAAAGCTGTTATTGTTTAAAATACTAAACACAGTTTTTAATTAGAAATTAGATATTAATTAGAAATTTAAAACCGATAGTTATAATGTAAATAAAAATACTGTTCAACTGAACTATTTATAAGTACCTATCTCTCTATTATTACCAGCAGACTCAGGATTCTAAAATAAAATATATTATTATATGGCTCTATGGATTTACAATGTCACCATCACCTTTCCACCCTTATTCCAGTTATCTGGGATGCAATTAATCAAACATATTGAATAAGTTTTAAAAAAAAGTTTTTAGGTTTCAGTTTGAAGTGAACTCAAGACTACTACAAGACTTCTGTAAATATTTTTAAAAATCTTTTTTAAAACGCATTAATTTATATCAGTAAATGAGATCCAACAACTTTACTTATTTCGCATTAAAATAAGAATGGTATTTTTCATTAACGTCTCTGTCACTGCCAAGCTTCAAAGCAATTAATGAACTAATCCCCAAGCTGAGCTTGAGTGGTACTTTGTTAAATTGTATAGAAAAATATACCTTAAAATTTCAAAACAAATTTATAAACAAATGAAAATTATAAAATTATTGTAACGTGAGAATAAAAAATAATATTCTAGCTTGACCGCTTTTTAGGCTAATTAATGCTTTTTAATTCAAAATTCAAAATTCAAAATATCTTTATTCAAGTAGGCATTTACACGCACTTTTGAATCGTCAATTACATTAAATTGGTCAGTATAGTCAGTCTGTGAGTAAGCTACCACCAGCTCGGAATGCTGTTCTGCTGAGAAGAGCTGGCCAGAAACTCAACAGTTGCTCTTTTTAAATAAAATTTAACAATGTTTGACTTATAAATTATAACATCAACCCTGCAAATGAGTCAATTTTATTTATTTTATAAACTTAAATGCAATTTTGGAACAACTAGAACCGTCGCAATCAATCGGAAAAGAAGCCCAATGATTTCAGGCAACGAAAATTAAATAATAATAACAGTAAATATATATATAAATCTTCGGCCTGCCACACAACCAGTCACCGCAAGCAGCACCCGTTCACGAGCATAACACAAGAGCCAGCCATCACCCCCTTCGCACATATTTGAGGGAGGGAGGCAACCCGACTCCCGATGCTACCGCAAGTAGTGACTTCTAAGGAATCGGTGTGATGCAGAAGGTCGATAAAGCAAAATTAATTTACAACAAAAAACAAATTGCGGAGATTACTAGCTATTCGCAATACAATACAGATTTATGACCCAAGATTTATGATACAATGACCCAAGTTCCACACATTTCGATCAACCAAAAACTCTTGAATGTTATAGTAAGATTTATTTAATAATATACTTTTAATTTTAGATTTGAAACCAATAAAAGGAAGATCTAAGATATCTTGTGGAACCTTATTATATATGCGTATACTCAAGCCCATAAAGGATTTCTTAACTTTTTGAAGTCTAAATTTAGGCGTTACGAGCCTATTTTTATTTCTTGTATTGATAGTATGTCTGTCGCTGTTTTTTTTATAGTCATTTAAATTTTGGCGTATATATAGTAAGTTATTAAAAATGTATTGAGAAGCGACCGTAAGAATACCGATTTCTTTAAAAACTTCTCTTAGGGAGTCTCTAGCTTTTAAGTTACAAATAGCCCGTATAGCTCGTTTTTGTAACATAAATATAGAATTAATTTCGGCAGCGCTGCCCCATAGTAAGATACCGTAAGACAATATACTGTAAAAATAACTAAAATAAACGAGTCGAGCCGTATTAACGTCTGTTAATTGTCTTACTTTTTTAATTGCAAAGACAGCTGAGCTAAGTTTGCTTGCGAGTGTCGAGAGATGGGGGTTCCACTGGAGCTTTTTATCTAAAGTTATACCTAAGAAAGTTGTCGAGTCAGTCAGTTCTAGCACTTCATTGTTAAGGAATAAACTACAATCTTGACTTTTTACATTAGGAAGTGTAAATTCCATGCATTTAGTTTTCTTAGTATTTAATACCAAATTATTAATTTCAAACCAATGAAGAACACGTGACAGAGCACAGTTAACTTTGTCAAAATTAGGTTTATTACGATCAACTTTAAAAATAAGTGAGGTATCATCAGCAAAAAGTACAATGTCACATAGTCCTTTTACGTAAAAGGGCAAATCATTAATATAGAGTAAAAATAAGAAAGGGCCTAGAATAGATCCTTGTGGAACACCCATTTTTAGGTGAGATCCAACCGATTTACAATTATTTACATCAACCGTCTGAACTCTTTGATTCAAGTAAGAGGTAATAAGATCAAGCGCAGCACTACGCACACCATAGTGATTAAGTTTGCAAAGTAATGTTTGGTGGTCCACGCAATCAAAGGCTTTAGATAAATCACAAAACACTCCGATTGCATTCTGTGACTTTTCCCATGCGTCGTAAATGTGCTTAAGAAGCGCGGCACCCGCATCAGTTGTTGATTTGCCTTTGGTGAAACCATATTGTTCACTATGCATGATTTCATTGCTATAAACAAATTCTGACATTTGGTTTAGTATAATTTTTTCGAAAATTTTACTTAAAGTGGGTAAAATAGAGATAGGTCTATAATTTCCGGGTATTAGTCTATCGCCACTTTTGAACAAAGGAACTACTTTACTATTTTTCATTAAGTCTAATCTAAAGTCTAATCAAAAACAAAGCTCTATTTTTTGAAATTATGTTAATGTTTATTTTAATAACTTACATAAATGTTGTTATCTGAAACGTTTTAAAGGTAATTGTGTTCACGTCTCGCTTTTGAGAACATAAGCTGAGATTAAATTCTCTCAAGACAGTTACAATGAAGAGTGCTCTGAACATTATCTTATTATCTAGATATTGGTCTGATATAGACCGATGATATATTGCAATATAATGTATGACATACAATTTCAAAGTTAAGACATTGACAGGCGTGTTATATTATGAGAATTAATGATCATATAGTGTCGATATATATATTTTTTAAATATAATATTGTTATAAGATATATAAAGCTTTTTACCATAAGATACATAAAAACCATCAATATATAGGTCTGAATCTAAATTTGAAGATCTGAATAATTCACCACCTCACAATGGTATATGTAATGCATGTAATACTAATAATAAGTAATTTGTTTATGTTACACTATATTAAATTTTGTGTATTTGAAATACATATTTTGTTTTTATATTAGATGATATTTATCTTGAATTCAATGCATTATAATTGTAATAGATGACATGTATCGTTAAATCTATATCTATATATATAATAAAATTGTCACTGACCGATTTCTGTACATGAAAAATATAAAAAAAACATAATGGGAGCCTTTATAAGAACAAGAGAACCCAAACCAATGGTTCTTAATTTTGTCTGTTTGTCTGTATGCCTGTAAATCTGTATGTGTTTATGTATGTGCACGCTAATCTCAGAAACGGATTAACCAATTTGAATGCGGTTTTCAAGAATTTATTGTGACAGTTTTCATTTAACATTTTGTGTTTATTTCATTTGAATTGGTTATTAAATAAAAAAGTTATTCGAAACGTCGGGTTAGATTTAAAATGTAAATTTAAAATTTAATTCAATATACGCGAGTTAAATCCGTAAAAATAAAAATATTTTATTTTAATGTGTAGTTCTGGTGAAAACCTTAGAAAACACTATAAAAAAGTTATGTCAATTTATGTCAATTACGGTTTTAGTTTAGGTAAGATTTGCATGGTACCTTGACAGGTAAATCTTCTTATATACATTTAATAGAGAAGTCTGTGGTGGAGTAGTCTCTGTACATTGAAAATATTAAAAAATATAAAGCCAGGATGTAGAGGGGTAAACTAATAAAATCCATTTCAATTTTTTTTCTGTTTATCTGTATGTCTTTTAGTTATGCACGCAACACGTAAAAATATTTAGCCAATTTAAGTAACGTTTGTACTTAAAAATTGAGCGTCACTTTGAATAGCATATAGTTTTTCACTTTCATTGCACACTCTTCACTCTATCAAAGGATATATGTGTTTAAAGTGTCTAAGAAATGTATCTATATACATACAACAAAACTAATAATGGCTGTTTGTACAAAGAATATAAAAAAAAAAATAATATATGGATGGGCTTTATATAAGCAAGAAAACCTACAACAATGGTTTTTCATTTTGTCTGTTCGTTTGTATGTCTGTATATACCTGTATGTGTGTGCACGACAATCCCAGAAACAGATTCAACATAAGCTGTTATGGGCTTCGCTTAAAATTTAGATTTTTTTAACAATTGGTTAACTAATAAAGAAGTTAATTATCTCTTATTTTCGAACTATCCTTGTTTACATTTCACCTGATGGAGAGTGGAGATGTAGTCATAGGTGGTAAACATATTAACCTAGAAACCTAATCACTTTTCTCTCGACATCCACATTATATTTGGTCGGAAATACCAAGGCAGGTAAATTGTTAGCATAGCGCTTCGTTCGGACAGATGGAGTGTCCACAACGTAAGGATGGATACCTACTGTGCGTCTGGACGTCCGATGATGGAACGGGGACGGGCGAATTAAATCGTGTAATTTCTGCGTACACTCTCCAAAATGTATCCTATAGAATACTAAGAGGCTAGCAATTCTACGCCTGTGTTCATGGCTGAGGAGGTTAGATGTTCTTTTTGTACTGAGTTTTTTTTATGTTCGGAGGAGATACAATTGCCTAGTTAGTTCTTTATAGAAGTCAGTGCATATATTTTAATCTATTTCCAGATGCTGACCGTTTATTTTTACCAATGCCGATACAATTCTAGTAGGTAAAGCTTTTTATAAATTACGCCAAGGTGAAAAAGCCATCCCGATTTATTCAGGTAATATTTGTAAAATATACACTCTAGGTAATCGTTATTTATTTAAATATCAATCTACGATTTACGATGCAAACGTCATAAATATTAAAATATATTAAAGATTGAAATGAATGCATGAAGAGATTCTGAAGAAGTAGTTTCTGAACTAAAAAAGAAAAAATCTAATATTCTTTTAATTTTTTAGAAAAAAATTACCGAAGACGTCACCTCTTACCAAAGAGGAAGTAATAAAGTATGTGAGGCTCACTATCACCCGCTTTGTAAAGTTTGATATATGATATATAAATAATCTTGTTTTTAGCATGTTTTCATGTGTAAAATAAAGTCCGTATGTTTTCGGCTAAGTTCTTTTAAACTTATCGATTGATTTTAATAGAATTTTAATCTTTATTAAATATTCATTAGCAAACAATCCTGCTGGATTTTGTATTTTTTTTAATCAAACATATTAGAAGAAAGTGATTGATCAGTTCTACAAAAACAGGATTCCTGGTTTTTGATTAAAATGTGTATATATGTCGGAGAAAAGACGTCAGCATTGCGGCTGTCACCGTCATAGTCTTCATAATGGTTGTTCATTATTACATCTTCAAAATAAAACTTCACAAATAATTATAGCTTCATTTATTCAATGGCCAATTATTAAATGAAGGCACGGTTTTATTTACCTTGAAAAGAACTTAAAATTTCGGAGCCTCAGTAATCAGCCATTAATGCGCCTTAGACAGGAACTAAATATAGTTTATCTTAATATTGCGTTTTAACACATTGAATTTATTATTATAGATATTTTTCTATTGAAAACTATATTTCCTTAGTATCACCTCTCAGCAAAAGGTAATCTGATGAGTTATAAAAAATAAATCTAAAAAAGTACACACTAGAGATACAGAATACTAGGAATATAACTTCTATCTTTTATATTTGAACTAGTATTATAATTAGTTAAGTTATAAAAAGTAAGTTTTAGGCCCGTACATGAAATTTATACGTATAGATGAATCTGTTTTCCATTTTAATTTAACAACAATAATTAAACCACATAAAGAATAAACAAAATTGGAAAAGCTGTTTGTGGTTTATTGTGAGATCAAATTGTCCCGTTGTAGAATAAAAGTTTTTGGTTAAGACCTTGTGGCTTTTTAGTAAGAACCCCTAACCGACCACCAACAAGTCATCAAAAGATTTATTTTATAAATAGGGGATAAATCTTGCCATCTCTTTTTATCGGTGCTATACCTCAATTCTTTAAATATACCCATTATACCTGGTATTTTTTTGATGCAATCGAGACATTAGGTAAAACTTTTACGTATTTTCTCAATCAGAAAATTTTAAATAATACTTTTACTTTAAGATATTCTACACTTTACATTTTAAACAAATTAAATTCTTACGGTCAGTCAGTATATTTTTAAAAATCTTAAATATGTACATATAAATACTGACAATTTTATTAAGCATAACGATATACACACTATAAATACGAGGAACAAACACAAGTTAGCGCTACCTGTTACTCGACTTAAAAAGTGAGTAAGTCTTTCATGAGGCAATGTATACAATTTTACAACAAAATCCCAGCAAACGTTCAAGTATTGGTGTTTAAGAAATTTATCAGAAAAACTAAGGTACATTTGTGTGCAAAAGAATATTATTTGTAATGAAATGAAATATGATATATCTGAATACTCAAAGGATAATGCACCGTGGGTATGAAGCGATCGCTGCCAGCCTACTTCAAGATTATTTACTTTGTATTGTAATGTATTTATGAAATTTAGAATTTAAGTACTACTTTGAAAAATAAACATGACAATCCCACTGAGTTTCTGTCGCCAGCTCTTCTAGGTAAAAGCTTATGATATAATATTTTGTGTTAAAAACAGATTGTTTCATGAAATATAAAAAATATTGAAAATATTTTATTTTGACAAAATCCTGAAATGCAACTGATTACCTGTCATTTTAAATCCGATTGCCAATTGTACGAATATTCATTGTAGACTTGAAATAAGCCTATCAGTGACCGGGACGGTTGATTCAGATTGATATCGATGTTTGAGCCAAAATTTTCATGTTTTGTTTATTTCGTTTATATTTTGAAATTATAAAATGTTAGAAAAAACTCAGCCATGAATACGACTGAGCTTTTTTTTCATAAGAGCGACCATCAATAGAATTGTAAGAAATTATCCCATAGAGCAAGTCATTGCCAAAAATAATGGTAAACCAATAAATCATCCATCTCAGTGGTCGCTTCATTATCGTTAACTTGAACATCTATAATATTTTAATCAAACTAACACCTAGCTTGCTAATTAACAACAGTTTAATAATATTAACAATCATTACATAGTACAAAGCAAAGTCGCTTTTCGCGTCTGTCCCTATGTCTGTATGCTTAGCTGCTTGCTGCTGCGTATGCTTGCTTATCTTTAAAACTACACAAGGATTTCTAATACGAAGTCGTAAACAAACACGTTGTTTTGTTCTTACATTGCAAACGCTCGCTGAACTCTACGAGGTAGATCAAAATAGTGTACTAAGTATTTGTATACCTTAAAAAGTTCTACAAGAAAGTTTGCGATGGTATATGTTTATCTCTTAGGGATAACCTATAGTAGCTAATTTTTATCCTTTACTTTGTACGAGAAATAATGGCTTATTTACGAAGCGATTTTAAGCAATACAGCATTAATCCGTATCTAATTAAGTACCTTAAATAAATTTTACATTTAATATTATACAATATTGCCTTATATAGCATGTAATTTTAATTAATATTTTTGAAGATATTACAGATTTCAAATATAGGGACATCGCGGTTGCGGCGGTACCTGCCGCCTGGCGCACTATGGTATAGAACCTTGCAAACCGTCTCAAAAATTGCTTTTGTGAATGTTCAGTATTGAAAATTGTGTTAATGCATATAACTAACTGAATGTTTAGCTTTTAAAATAGAATATATATATATTATTTTAATAACACCAAGACCAGACCTACATGTTGATGGTCCAAATAACGTCGATTGTGTAGCTCAGAATTCCTCAAGTTTAAATGGTCATATTTTGATTATTTCAATGAAAATCTATAAGTGTAATATAATATGGCCAGTATAGTTATAAAGTACAGTGTTTAAAAAGTATGTTAAATGGACGTTTAATTAAAAACAAGAGAGGTATACAAAATTACAGTATCTAATATGTCGCCGATGTCTAATATGCCGATGTCGTAATTTTGATTGTATCACTTAAAACAAGTCATATAGAAGCCAATACAAAAAAAAGGGAAAGGGAATTGTTTTACTACTAATTTAAGGCTTGCGAAGCCGCAGGAAAAAGCTAGTATATGTATAAAACACAAAAAAATACCTTTTAAGCTAAAATAAATTTTGAAGTTATTTTATGCATATCATAAATATGTGGTAAGTATTATATATCTGATTTATAAACTCTTGAAACAAAAATATAAAGAATGTTATTGCGTAACAGAGCCTTTTAGAGAATGTTATTTAAAACAAAATTTATAAAATCAAGCAAAACAATAATAAAATTTGTAAATTAAAAAAAAAAGTAATTTCCCAAAATGTAATACTCCAAATATTTTTTAATAACATTAAACAATATTTTAAGCATAGAATTTTATGCCAGAATAACTGGAGAGAAATTGTTTTTTTTTGATCTCCTCAAATCATTATTATTGCGTTTTACTTGCTTTCCTGGATTTATTATATTAAATTATATGGTATTCGAAAACGAGTTATAACGCATATACGTATATAAACAATAGTTATATTCAAGTTATGCTTCGATGAAACAAGATTTCTGTATTGTTATTTTTTCAGTATCGATGAAAGTCCATAGTAGTTAAATATTTTAACTATGCCAAATCAACATCGGTGTTAAAAACGGTATACAAAATATGCAAACAAAATGTATATACATTTTTAAAGATTTGAAAAACAAAAGAAGATGACATTTGTATGTTTGTGTTATTATTATTTTTTTATTATTATTTATCTAAATAATGAATTAGTGGTTCGGTCTAGGTTCTAAGCTAAATAAATATAGCTTGGAACCTAGACCGAAGCACTAATTCATTATCTAAATAAATAATAATACAGAGTACAGAACTGTTCTGTAATGTAACTGTAATTTGTTTTGATAACATCATGTACACTTATTGTATAGGCCCGTACTTAGTTTTTTATTATATTAAGGGCCAACCAGCGGAGTATCCACTTGATGTTAAGCGGTGACAGTTATGGTCATCTTGAGACGTGAAAGAGAGTTGGAGGAAGAAGGAGGGCAACCAGCTCTCTGAGTTACGGTGTGCAATGCATCTACAATAGCTACTTTACACTGACCTTCTGCTAGTAGTTGCTACTTCCCCGGTCAAAGAAATCCTAATGACCGGCATTCAACAATGTGTCAAATATACTGAATCAATACGACAATTTTTTTCCAATAAAATCATAAAAATCGTATTGCGAGCCTTTACAAATAGAAAGGTTATTAAGTTTGCAATAAAACAAGATATTTTACCTAACTAAAAGTAGAATATTTATATATCTAACTAATAATAAATTAAAGTAATTTGTATTTATTAGAAAAACATCATTATTTATTGTCATTCTTGGTCATTAATCAGTTGTTTTAAATTGAAACAGTAATAAATAATATCGCATACTAAACCTAGATAAATATTGATAGTAATTAATGTATTAAGGGAAAGCTATTTATATATATTTATATCGAATATAATAATATAAAACACTTAAACTGAAAAAGTATCGTAAATCTCTATCCGGCTTAGCTCCAGTGCTCTTAATAAATTGCAGTTGCTCGAGCTTTAAAAACGAAATTGTAGCGATCAGTCCCAAAAGATTGTTTATTTGTTATCTTTTGGTAAATAATATAATAAAACATTTCATTAAAATAATCGAGCGTATACAACTTCATAATATATTACTAGTATACATTTTTAAGAAAGCTCTATTATTTTATTCACATAGCCTGCCGCAATTGTACAAAATTAATTCTTTTCATAAATATCGTGATAAAGACAAGTCAGTTGAGTGCTTTTAACATTCTTGTTAGAATTTATGCTATAACAAGACAGAAATAGATGTTGTAAGAGAAAAAGTTGGAAGTTTGATGAGCGAGTATTATGATGAATTTTATAACGAGCGGGGCTTGTGAGGTGAACCAGGCGCATAAAAATAAAGTACGAATAAAAAGATGCAATACAGCACATAAATGTTATTCAATGTTAATGTATTTCATTATATAATACAACCCAACCAAATACATGCAAACTCACAAAAATGTCATCAATAATTAAGTATAATTATGTTTACAAATATTTAAATAGGAAATAATTGATTCGCATGTGATGTCTTAATTACTTCCTTATATCTAGTAAGAATTTAGTGGTTGTTTATTTCTTATAGTTAACAGTCGCACAACTGAGCAAAAAGGCTAAAAGCCATTGTAAGGCTAATTTGGAAATATTAATTTAGTGGCGAAGAGAACACGGCATTGAATGCATTACTCATGTCGATTAGAACTAATGAAGTAAAAGGGAAATATTGACTATCTATGGCTTGAGAGATGTCTTCTGTGATATTTAGTAAGATCTTTATGCCATGATCAGCCCTAAATCCAGACTGGACAGTTGTGAATAAGAATCAGTTAATTTATGTATCTGGAAAAGTCATGTCAACAGTTAAAGAGTAGGTACTGATTATACATATGTGATACCGAATAAAAAATATAATATGAATCTGACTAATTAATATATAAGTGCGATTGTTTGGATGGATGGATGTTTGTTACTCAATCACGCCAAAAGTACTGAACGGATTATGATGATACTTAGCAATGTTGTAGTTTATGTACCAAAATAACACAGACTATAGAATTACTAACTTTTGCACGTGGTTTTGTCGTTAATACAACATACATTGTAGGGCGATAACTAATTGTCTCGGGAGATCCTGTTTTTAATTTTTTGGTTCACTTTATCTTACATAATTATTTGTGAAAATCTTTCTAATTACCAAACGACTTTAGAAGGAGTGTTATGTTATTCAAATGTATGTATATTAATTAATATTGTTAACAGGAATATAGCCAATTATGCTATTTTTATGTTTTCTGCTACAGTCTGAACGGATCAAAGGATTTTCATGTATGAGGTATACGTATACCTATACGTGAAAATCCTATACGTATACCTCATACGTGTAAGAACTATATATTTAAAAAAAAAAGAAACAAGACAGCTTAAACTTTCCAGACATTATCTACCGATGAAAACACAGACCATGTATAAAGAAATGAATTATTTCTTTCTAAAATACATGTACATATCGAATATTAGTGATATATTCTATGGGATGAATGTTCATAGGCACCCCCTTTAGGACGAATCTTGCATTCTGTATATAATCGTTTTTATCGTGTGATTTTATTATTAGTCATCTGACAATAATTACATAAAAGCGGCTACAGTCTTAACAATATACGTTAAAGTTAAAAAATATGAAATATATTTAGAATAGT
Source organism: Napeogenes inachia (assembly GCA_959347355.1). NCBI lineage: Eukaryota > Metazoa > Arthropoda > Insecta > Lepidoptera > Nymphalidae > Napeogenes > Napeogenes inachia. The sequence continues at coordinate 14,797,152 of OY365792.1, forward strand.
GAATAAGTTCATACCAATGTTTTTTCATTACGAAAGCTACCGATGACTACTTAACTTACCCTCGTGGAGTTATACTGCCACTAATGTGAGACCAGACGTGATGAAAATAATACATAATATGGGATTTAATATTTGTAAATGAAATAACGGCTTAAATTTTTTAATTCTATATTCTTTATCTATTGATTGAATACTCATTGTATTGTTCAAATCTACAATTTATATTGGTTGTCTATTTTTGGACGACTATGTGAGGATATATTAGGTCCTTACATATTCCGAACAAAGTTTTTGACAGCTATTTACACATGTATTTTTGTGTTGTTGACAGTCATTCATTTGTTTTTTTCCTTCCGTTTTTTTCTGTTCGAGTTACTTAGCTTACATGTTTGCGTTACTTAGTTTAAATGGAAAACTTTAAATATCGCATTATTTACGAGTATGAGTTCGACTGTGGTAACAGTATTGCGGAAACGACTCGAAGGGTTAATGATATGTTTGGTGATCGTTGTGCAAAAGAAAACACAGTTCGTTTTTGGTTCCAACGTCTTTGTTCTGGAAATTTCAACTTGCGGAAACCGCAGACGGCCGGAGACCCAAGTTGATAATGAAGGATCGAAGGCTATTGTGGAAACCGATCCATCGCAAACCATGTCCGAGTTAGCTACAGGCTGCGATGTTAGTGATAAAACAGTTTTAATTCACTTAAAGCAAATGGGGAAGATTAAAAACTTAAAAGGTGAGTACCTCTGGAATTGACTGAAGTAAACCGGCAAACGCGCGTCAACTGCTGAGTTACATTACTGTATCGGCACAATAGAGAAGGGATTTTAAATCGAATCATTACCTATAAACAAAAATAGTTTCTTTACGATAATCAGAAGCGCTCATCGTCATTCTTGGATCCTGGTGATCCAGCCAAATCTTATCCCAAGCGAAATGTGGCCCAAAAAATTCCATAAGCGTCAGTTTCAGACAAATAAAAAAAGATGCAAGATGACAAACTTTGTCTTTGTCCAATCACACATGAGCAAAAAAAATATTTATGACGCGTTTTTAATTTAAATACTTTTTAAATTTTTTTTTACAACATCTAAATTTTTAAGTTTGTTTACTATTTTATTTAAAATAAGTTAGACTGGAAACATTTTTAATACGCTTTTATTAGCTTGGGTTGTATGTATGTATGAATGTAACGGCTAAATTATAATAAAATTTAAGTTATTAACAGAATAATTCAATTCTGAGTAAAAAGCGTGGGGTGCTCGATATTTAAGGTATTACAATCATTCTATTAGCAACTATCTAAGAGAGGATAGTTATGAATCAAAGTAAAATGCACCCCACGATTTTTACTCAGATTTGAATTATTCTGTTGATAACTTAAATTTTATTATAATTTTATATTAAGGCGATTCACTATGATTAATTGTTCGATCTTCTACTACTGTAATTTTATACTCTTTGTCATTAAAAATTATTCTCCAGTTTTTAGTTCGGTTAGCAATAAAAGCGTGTTTTTTTAGTTTTTTATTTAACACTATATTGAGTGAGCACTTAAATTCAAATACAAGTTATTTTAGCTCAAAACAAAAGTTATGAATAAATAATATGGTATTTTTGATAAATGTTATATTTTTTCTTATGTATTGTTTATATTATTCTAGTTAAGGTAAAAAAAATCTATAATAATTATCACGTCAAATCAGATTTATACATAACACTTAATGAGTCTCCCTAGAGTAAGATACACCAATTATTTTTGCCCTTGAAATATGACTAGCTATTTGTAATACATTGTTATTCTATATTTGGCGTCATTAACCGACTTCTTCAAAAAGGAAGAGGGCCTCAATTCGGCCAGTATATATTTTTTAAGTATGTACACTGATTTCTCCGAGGTTTCTGAACCGATTTACGTAATTCTTTTTTCTTTTGATGAGGAATAGTTTCAAATTGGTCCCATAAAAATTTAATTCAGGTAGGCCCATTAGTTTTTATTTTATGATCATTCTTGTCCAAGTTTTCAACTAGCTCCTCAGGATGGGAATCAAAACGTGCTGTGACTAATGACATCTGTTGTTCTGGATATGTGAAGTCTGACGCGCCGCTGCTAGCCGGTTCTCACGTTGCTGAGCAGACTCGGTTGCTGTACGGTTTCGTATCACCCTATGAGCCCTCTGCTCAGTCGACTCGTTCTATAAACGCTCATTAACGAGGTCAAGTCTATTAGCTTTGCTCAAAATACTCATTCGTAAGACCGTCTTGGATCTTACCGAGTCTAGAATTATGCTGATCAAGAGTTTTTTGACATAATCGTGATTTCATATATGCCTTCATGGCCAATCAACGTTTTTCACGATCTTTAACAGTCTCACAAGAACGTGAAATTGTGTTTCGAAGAGAATTACGACGACGACTACTTTTAACCGTTTCCGTTTCTTGAGATCTATATTTTTAAGGCGCACATCATCTTTTATAGGTCTACTCATGGCTAATTGACAATGTAGCAATAAACTAAAAAGGATTAAATAAACATAACTACGTTAAAAAAATTAACTTTAAAACTAAAAAGTAAAAAACAATGAAGATTTAATATTTATTATATACTACCTATTATTTATATTATGTCCTATTTACTAATAGGTTTGAAGTCGGTGCCAAGCCTTAAACAAATAATTATATTTAACCACTTAAATGAATACGAGCAAATTAAATCATTTTATGGGTTCAATAAATAACCTAGACATTATAATTATAGTATATAATTTTGTATAACTTTCACTCAAATGAGAGTTCACACGTTAAAATATTCTTCTCCTTCGTTTTGAAATGGCTTTTAGTTGCACGTTAAAACATAAAGTTATCTTTTAACATTTTAGTAAAAATTACAATTCGTCCCTTAAAAACTGCCAATTACGCACGCGCAAAAAATAGAGCACATAGGGATAGTCGTTCTAATCTCTTTATATTTTGGTCTCACATTTTAGGCTGGCTTCCCAACTTTATTCTTCTTCGACCTGGTACCGGGGGCAAACGAATGTCAATTTAAATTGAATGTATATTTGGTTATTTTGCTAATACCTAAAGGTTGAAATAGTTCAAGGTCATCAAAGGACATCAAAGTTCTGGGGGGCAAACGCCGGGAACCTCTTTGTGGTGCTCCCTGGGCAACAACGGTTACAAAGAATCTTCGGGTTCTCCCGTTGGCTAATACCGAAAGGTTACCCACCATGGCTGATCATGGTGGGTAACCTTTCGGGGTTGCCTGCCCTGTGGGGGGGAAGTGTCTATTCTTCTAGGGGGCCTGACTGGTGGTCTCCTCTCGGGGAGACGACCGCGGCGGAGCTGGACTCGGACTTGATTCTGGGTTCGGGTCCGGGATGATAACTCCTGCTTTTGAGTCACAGACTGGGACTCGGAGACCCGCATCTGAATGGCTTCCTCGTGGGCGGCTAGACCGTGTCCATGATTCTGGCTTCGGGTGCGGGACGAGAACTCCTGGTCTGGGGCTCTTTGGCGAGACTCGTCTCTGGACTTTTAATCTTTTCTGAGTCCGACTAGAAGGGGGTTTTTAATTATCTTATGATAAATATATGTGAAGTGTACATAACTGTACATAAATATAAATCTACATAAGTCATCACTATTGCCAAGTCAGTTTCGACCTGTCATCGCGGGCGAACGAATGTGAATTTGATTTGTGAATCTACTTACTGTATATTTGGTTATTTTATTTGTATCTAAATGTTAAAATAGAAGAGGACATCACAGTTCTAATAATTGATATTTAATTAATAATTTATGATATTGTATCTTTTATACAGTGACGATGCATAATAGATCTAAATTATTACAGATATCTTATTATTTGAATCATGATTGGGGTTGAGTCGAGGAGAAGTCGCTAGTATAGTATTTTATAAAAAAGTTACTTGCGTACACAAGTAAATTACCATTACCAGTAAGGATTTCCCTTAATACATCACGTACGTTTGGTATTCATATTCTCAATCATCTCACTGTAGTTCAATCCGAAACGTGCGCCGGCGCACAACTTAGAAGTAATCAGTGATATATAATAAAATATAATAATGACGATATTGTATCAAATTCTCGCCACAGCTATAAGTAAGTATTTGCTTGAATATATTAATTGATCTTAAATAGAAAAATTATTATGTCCTTCAATGACAGACTTTTACTAGGAATACTACATATATTTTTATTTATCTATATATTTTTTTATTTATAAATATTAAAATCTTTTTTCAAAACAGTTACAAATAAGTGTCTTTGTGTGTTTATGTACATGTTTATTCACAAATCCTGTGAAACGGAGACATTTCAAGAAAATTCAGTGTGGTGTTCGTTAATCTTCTCATTTTTTTTTTTTTTTTTTTTTTTTTTTTTTTTTTTTTTTTTTTTTTTTTTTTTTTTTTTTTACTAGTTTTAACTAGTCGTCAGAAAATTTCTCTGTACATTTTAATTAATATTAAATTACTTTATGTATATTAATTAAGTGCAATTATCTCATTTAGTATTTAAAAATACCATTTTACTATAGTGCTATTGTTTGTACTTTGTCTTCGTGCTTAATTTCATAAGAACAAAGAAATATACTGAGCTGTCAACCAACGGATGTCGAATTCAAATTTCTTCAATCCCGGGGAGTATTTTATTTTACTTTTAATATAATTACACTTACATTAAACTAACAACTACTCATTTTATAGTGAGTTACGTCCATCCACACACTCTGGCACCGTTATTGACTCTCTTTACTTGACTAGTTGGAAGTAAAGTTGAAGACAAAAACATTGGCCTCATACAAAACTATTACTTTCATTTTACCTTACTTATATACATAAAACAAGCATTTTGAAACTCCCATTTGTATCTAAAAGGTAATTTGTACCCAGGATCAACAATGGAAAGAATAATTGCAACTCGCAAGGCCTCTGCAAAGGATTTGGAGCAAAAGTTAAAACTGGCTTTAGAAGAATTAAAATCTTCCAAAGATTTATGCAACAAGCTACTGCAGGAACGAGAGGACAGTGAAGAGGAAATTAAAGATATTGTAATAAAAAATACTAATCTTAAAGGTAAGCTCGCTGAACTACATACCAATTATTTGGATATTGTGGCTCAGCGAGATCAGTTAAGAAATATAGTGACTGCATTTGACCAGTGCAGCAATGAGCATGAGAGGGCATTAGATCGCATATCAGAGCTTGAGTCTGATTTGGTGCAGGCTAGGATAACTATTTCAGACCTAGAAACCTGCAAATTAAATGTAGAAAGTCAGCATACTCATAGCTTATATGAGGAGCTGGTTGAATGCAACTCACAACCTACTCAATCAAATTTCATAAATGTAAATTCTACTATAATTGATCTAACAAAAGATGAGTCAAGTATTGTGCACCCCATATACTTTTCAAGTCATAAAAAATTAAAAAAGTATATGAAGGTTAAGAAATTAATTAAAAAATGTAATAATCTCATCAAAAACAAGTTTCCTGCAAAGAAAATAAAGAATTTACAAATTGAACGCTCCACATTAATTAAAAAAGTAAATGTTTATAATAGGAAAATGATTGAGAGTAGGTCACTGTATGAGCGAGACACCCAAAACTTGCATGAGGAAATCTCTCAATTAACTTCTGCATTGCATTCAATAAGTAAAAAATATGAATCTTCTCAGAATCAAATTAAGGAACATATTGAAGCTACAGGTAATTTAGTTGACCTATGTAGTTATAACTTAGAGCGGTTTGAGTCATTAACTAATAATTATGTTAACTGTAATTGTTTAAGTGAAAAATTAAATGTTGTTTCTAAACTAAACTCTGAGGTGTTGGGTGATTCGGCTATACATACTAAAAGTAGTAATAAAAACATAAATATAATGAATAAAAATCAAATTAATAATAGGTCCTCTGTTGTGCACAACCATAATTACTTTGTTTTTTCTGACCAATTAGGTCAGGGCTTTGGGTCTCTTTTAAGTAGGGAATTAAATAATGTACATAATATATGCTCACCTGGTGCTAGTTACCAGCACAATATAGATAAAATAATTAATTTTGACTCAAAGTTGACTGAAAACAGTACTATTGTACTATTACATGGAGATGGTTTGTCGATTAAGAAAATTGAAATAATTAGTAATATTGAAAAATTATTAAAATTACATAATAAGAATAATTGTAAAATTGTAATTTGTGCATTTCCATATTCATCTTCTTATTCAGACAAACAAAATAAATATATATATAATTTAAATTTGACATTATATAATTTGACATACCGTCATAGTGATGCATTCTTTTACTTTGATGTAAATAAATTTATTTATAATAGGTTTAGGATGACAAAAGGTACAATGTATCTGCCTTTATATTATAAAAAACAAATTGCTACTTTAGTAGCATTTAATTTAAAAAACTTCGTTATAACAGATATAACGAAAAATAAATGTACTTCAAATAATATATTACTGACAGAACATAAGCGTTCCACTTTAAACTAATGGATAAGACAAAGCCTAAGTTGTTAAATATTGTCCATCAAAATATACAAGGCTTAGGTGGCAAGGAATTGGAAGTGGAACTCTTTGTTCAAAAATATGACATAAGTTTATTGTGCATTACAGAGCACTGGTTATCAAAGAATAACAATATTATAAATGTAGAAAATTATAAATTGTCAAGTTCGTTCTGTAGAGAGAAAGCTATTCGCGGTGGCTCACTTATCTTAGCTCGTAACGATGTAGTGTTAAAGTCTCGATCAGATATAGTGGCGCTCTCTGTCGAGCGAATTATTGAACTATCCTGCATTGAGCTCAATGAACATATTATTTTGTGCGTGTACCGACCCCCCTCTAGTGACTTTGATGAATTTGAAAACAAAATGGAGGATATTTTAACTAAGCTTTGTCATAAAAACAAGTCCGTGATTGTTTGCGGTGATTTCAATGTAGATATATTACAAGAAAATTCGTCTAGTGTACGTTTATTAAATTTGTTTAAATCTTTTAACTTACTGAACGTCTTTTTTGAACCTACTCGTATTACTAGTATTTCCGCGACTTGTATTGATAATGTGTTCTGTCGCTGTAACATTTATGAAGAAACAGTAATGACAAATTTAAGTTCAGACCACTGTGGTCTAAAATTTTCTCTATTAATTAAACACGAAAGTGAAAAGCCCCAAAAGTTTACTTGTAGACCAATTACAAAAAACCGGGTCCTAACATTTAAGAATAATGTACAGCAAAAAGTGGGTAAAGTAAACATGAGCGATGATAATCCAAATAATTTATATAATAACATTTTCGGTTTTTTGTTACAAGAATTTAATAATGTTTTTAAGCCAAAAACTATGACTAAATACCTAAAACTTAAATTTAGTGATTGGGCTACCGTGGGAATATATAAAAGTAGAGATAAGTTATATGATTTATATAGTGAGAGGCAATGGAATCAAGATCCGGTATTCTTGAATAAAGTTAGGATTTTTTCTAAAATATTTAAGACCGTTTGCATACAAGCTAAGTCGATTTACATAAGAAATAAAATCTTAAACTCAGAAAATAAAATAAAGGCAACTTGGGATGTTTTATCTAGTGTTTCTGGGAAAAATAGGGCTGCTAATGGACCTATTAAGTTAAAAATTGATAATATTGAAATAAATTCAAATTCAACTGTGGCGGCTATTTTTGAGACTTTTTTTAACGAAATTCCTTCAACAGTCACGCGTAATTTAAATTCCTCACCACGTGATGCAATCGTCGAATTGACGAATAACGTAAGAGTCAGTAATAAATGTTTTGTTTTTAAACCTGTTACATCATATGAAATTGTTAAAACTTTTAGAAATCTAAATATGAAAAAAACCGGTGATCTTTGGGGTATATCAGTAAAATTACTAATAAGTATTATAAATGATATTGCTCCACAATTATCCTTAATTTTTAACAAATGTATTGAAACCGGTACTTTCCCAGACTTAATGAAAAATAGTAAAGTAGTTCCTTTGTTCAAAAGTGGCGATAGACTAATACCCGGAAATTATAGACCTATCTCTATTTTACCCACTTTAAGTAAAATTTTCGAAAAAATTATACTAAACCAAATGTCAGAATTTGTTTATAGCAATGAAATCATGCATAGTGAACAATATGGTTTCACCAAAGGCAAATCAACAACTGATGCGGGTGCCGCGCTTCTTAAGCACATTTACGACGCATGGGAAAAGTCACAGAATGCAATCGGAGTGTTTTGTGATTTATCTAAAGCCTTTGACTGCGTGGACCATCAAACATTACTTTGCAAACTTAATCACTATGGCGTGCGTAATGCTGCGCTTGATCTTATTGCCTCTTACTTGAATCAAAGAGTTCAGACGGTTGATGTAAATAATTGTAAATCGGTTGGATCTCACCTAAAAATGGGTGTTCCACAAGGATCTATTCTAGGCCCTTTCTTATTTTTACTCTATATTAATGATTTGCCCTTTTATGTAAAAGGACTATGTGACATTGTACTTTTTGCTGATGATACCTCACTTATTTTTAAAGTTGATCGTAATAAACCTAATTTTGACAAAGTTAACTGTGCTCTGTCGCGTGTTCTTCATTGGTTTGAAATTAATAATTTGGTATTAAATACTAAGAAAACTAAATGCATTGAATTTACACTTCCTAATGTAAAAAGTCGGGATTGTAGTTTATTCCTTAACAATGAAGTGTTAGAACTGACTGACTCGACAACTTTCTTAGGTATAACTTTAGATAAAAAGCTCCAGTGGAACCCCCATCTCTCGACACTCGCAAGCAAACTTAGCTCAGCCGTCTTTGCAATTAAAAAAGTAAGACAATTAACAGACGCTAATACGGCTCGACTCGTTTATTTTAGTTATTTTCACAGTATATTGTCTTACGGTATCTTACTATGGGGCAGCGCTGCCGAAATTAATTCTATATTCATTTTACAAAAACGAGCTATACGGGCTATTTGTAACTTAAAAGCTAGAGACTCCCTAAGAGAAGTTTTTAAAGAAATCGGTATTCTTACGGTCGCTTCTCAATACATTTTTAATAACTTACTATATATACGCCAAAATTTAAATGACTATAAAAAAAACAGCGACAGACATACTTTCAATACAAGAAATAAAAATAGGCTTGTTACGCCTAAATTTAGACTTCAAAAAGTTAAGAAATCCTTTATGGGCTTGAGTATACGCATATATAATAAGGTTCCACAAGATATCTTAGATCTTCCTTTTCTTGATTTCAAATCTAAAATTAAAGGTATATTATTAAATAAATCTTACTATAACATTCAAGAGTTTTTGGTTGATCGAAATGTGTGGAACTTGGGTCATATCATAAATCTTGGGTCATAAATCTGTATTGTATTGCGAATAGCTAGTAATCTCCGCAATTTGTTTTTTGTTGTAAATTAATTTTGCTTTATCGACCTTCTGCATCACACCGATTCCTTAGAAGTCACTACTTGCGGTAGCATCGGGAGTCGGGTTGCCTCCCTCCCTCAAATATGTGCGAAGGGGGTGATGGCTGGCTCTTGTGTTATGCTCGTGAACGGGTGCTGCTTGCGGTGACTGGTTGTGTGGCAGGCCGAAGATTTATATATATTTACTGTTATTATTATTTAATTTTCGTTGCCTGAAATCATTGGGCTTCTTTTCCGATTGATTGCGACGGTTCTAGTTGTTCCAAAATTGCATTTAAGTTTATAAAATAAATAAAATTGACTCATTTGCAGGGTTGATGTTATAATATAATATATTTAATTTATAAGTCAAACATTGTTAAATTTTATTTAAAAAGAGCAACTGTTGAGTTTCTGGCCAGCTCTTCTCAGCAGAACAGCATTCCGAGCTGGTGGTAGCTTACTCACAGACTGACTATACTGACCAATTTAATTTAATGTAATTGACGATTCAAAAGTGCGTGTAAATGCCTACTTGAATAAAGATATTTTGAATTTGAATTTGAATTTGAATTGAACACACATAAGTAAAGAATACTATTTTGGGATGAAAAGCTCAATTCCTCAAAAAAATAATAATAAAGAAGGGATTTCGACAAAATGTTATTTGTTTATACATTACATGACTGCGGACTGCCTAATATACATAAAATATGTGCACAGTTAAATACTTTTAGTACTATTGAAATGAAGTGTGTAATATTTAATGAGTATCTATATGTTAAAAGTTTTTTAATTAAAAAAATGTGTATTAAATATGGTGTGTTTTAATTCCTAAATTATATTTTGTGTTTCAAAACCTCAAATTCTCTAATTTGGTCGGTGAAATATTTACATATGGACGTATTACGGAATATAAAATAATTATAGGCGTATCCTCAACTCTATATTAGGTACTTACAGTAAATTTCCCGATATAAATAAAAATATCTCTACATCTCATCATGTCATGTACGTGGTTATTTAAAATAACCATCGATAAAAATGGAAAGTCCTCTCTGTTTTCTACAATTTCGTCCTCGTAAAATCGCTAATCTGAATCCTCTTAAATTCGTACTTTATTTAATTTTTAACACCAGAATGTTTATCTTTCTGGTTTTTAAAGTAACGTATTAAGTCACAAAGAAAATTTTGATAAGCCCAAGCAGTTAGGCTATCCAGTGCTAAGCATTCACTCCATTAACAAATTTAGCCTTTTTTTTAATTGTTTTTTTTTATCTATTGTGAAATGATTTTAGTGAAATTCAGCAAATTAATAGTTTTTTTTTTACATTTACTGTGTTAGTGCAGTTTCTATCCAGAAATTATAATTATAAAGTTTCTTTCGTTATTCGTCTTTTTGTATCTTAAACATAAACCCATTTTTCTTCTTCGACGACGTTAGAAAGAATTTGACACGACTTTAGTGGAGACGTTTAGAAACTTATAATATTTTTTCTTGAACCGCAGTTTTATATTTTTTTAGGTACCATTATTCATTTCTTATGATCTATTGATTTTGATTCGGTGGTTCAATGCCTACAAGGGACCATATGTGTAATCCACAAATTCGTTTGGAAAAATTTCGTTTGGTTATTTACACAATATCCGTTATCCGATATATAGATTATTTTGGACTTTTGCAGCTATTATTATAAGTTTGAAAAAGAATATAAATTTATTGTATTTTAGATTTTAAATTTAGTTTCCAATTTCATAAAAAAAATATATTTTAGATTTTTAATCTAGTCTCTAATCTTATATAAGTTGTTTTAGCAAGTGCAATAAATAAAATTTAGCATTTTATACTTCTAGACGATTTCAAACATTAATTTAGGTTTTGACGTTTTTTAATTTTTATTTGATAAAACCGAAACTAAGCTCACACTCTTTAAGACGTAAGAAATATTTATATCAAGATTCAATATATGGAGTAGTATGATATATGTAATATATGTTTGTGGTCAAGAAACTAAAATTGTATGCAAATGGTAAATTGTCTTCGGATTTATTCATGCAGTAAATCATCTAACTAGCTACCTAATTTAATTAATTATTCTTACGCTTATACATAAGCCGATAAGCCAAGCCATAAGCTTTATTTAATTTTTAAAATAACAGAGTTACGTACCTAAGTACTATAACATTATTGTGTTTTGGACTGATGATATTGCACTATTTAGTCTGTCACAAAACTATTTAACTTAAAACCTATATTTATCTCGTTTACGATAATGAAAAACAGTGGTAATTATGCGAAGTTATTTCTTAAAAACATACTTAGTGCTAATAATATTTAAGTAAAATTTCCATTGAGTTATTTCATTTCAGATAATCGGTGACATTTGTAAATAACACGGTTTAAACTTTCTTTCTTGACTAAAGACCAATTCATCCAATTCTATAATGAAAAAAACGATGTATATAAAGAAGATATGGTTATTTATAAAAAAAACATTATTAAACAATTAAAATACATATAGAACGAAAAATAAACCGATACGGGATAAAACCATTCGAACCCGCGACTTCTGGGAAGTCTCTGGAAGAACCAGTTTTCCAGAGTTCGCGGGTTCGAATATGGAATTCTTGCTCGATACGGACATGGGCCCGTATAAAATACCATAGATTGCCATAGATTCCAACCTGTTAAAAATAAACCGTTATTTTTCATTCTATATTTATTTCAAATATAAAAAAACTTTGTTCATAAAAGTTTTAGGCGTCAGTAAGTTTTTGCTATGTTTAAACTCCAAGGCGTTCCAAATTGTGCGTTCCTAATCATTAAAGATAAGGCTAAACCGGTCTGGGTCATTTTTACATACACATCGTTTGTACGTACATTGTAACAAATACTTAATACAGATAGTAAAACAGACACCATCGTCAACGTACCTACAAAAGTATAATATTATTTTTATCCTTTTTTGAAGACTTTTCGTATAGGGGGTTTTTAATTAATATATTTTTTTTTATTCTACAACATCACCTTTGTTACCTGGAAATTTTTAAAACTATGCTTTTTTTTAAATATCAACCATTACACATATAAAAAGGTTAGGTTCTAGTTGAACCGTTTCAAGCAGGGTATTGAAAAAAACTGAGATGATTGATACTCGTTGAACGTTTTATTTAAAAATATAAAAAAAACCTTTAAAAAGAAAATTATTGAAACTTATTCGCTATCATGACCAACCTACAAGAAGTCCACTCTAAAGCAGGAAGCAAGCAAACTTTCAGCGTACGGTATACCTCCTGGTCTGATCGGCTGGGTAACGGATTTTCTACACCAGAGATCTATCCTGTTAGTTGTCGACGGGTATTCCTTCGAACCCTTGACAATAAATGCCAGATTGCCTCAGGCGTACGTTCCTTCTGCAAGTCTTTTTCTACTACATATTAACGATCTGCTGAATCCCGATGTCTCTGGGTAAGAAGATCACAGCACAGTTGTAGAAAGATATGTGCCGAGTACTCGGCGAGTAGAAATCAAATACAGTCTGAAAGAGAAGCAGTTGAAGAAGATAGTGCATCGTTAGAGTAACATACCGCAGACAATCTCCGCATGGGGCAAATGTTAATCTTGTCAAATTCAACGCCACCAAAACGTAGACGTGTTTGCTTACCGCCAAAAGGAGCTCCTACTTTTCGGAATGTATCTTTGGAATACAGTGACTGACTTCAGTTGTTAGGCTTAGAGATTACCCCGAAACAACAATTGGTCAGTGAATTGAGTCTAGAGCAAGAGCAGCTGTAGGAAAACTTGAAAGGTCTGACAGTACTTTACACCGAGACAGCTACTTGTATTATACAAAGCACAGATTTGGTGATGTGTGAAGTACTGTGATCGTATATTTGTTGGTACCGCAAAGTCTCATCTTGCGATTCTCGATTCAATTGAGAGACGAGCAAAGAGATTTCTAGACGATCCTGAATGATACCTTATACAAATGGTAGAAGATATATCATTTTTGACATGTTATTGGAGGTAAAACGGGCAGATGGCCCATAGCATGGCTAATGATTATCGTAAACGTCAGTTAATATGTATACGTGTAATAATATCTCTATGTAATACATACAATACTACAATTATAACTTTTCTTACAGTATGCTATCTATTTACTTGTGTGGGTATTCTATACGCTCTTCCATCTTCAACGCTGAAGCTCTTCAGTTCAGAGAATACCACACTCGATCGAATTATGACTGAATTTGAAATATCTTTGATGGGTAGTCTGTCCTCTGCCAGCTCTCTCATTAGCGTACCCTTCTGTGGGTACTTGTTGGATAAGTTGGGAAGAAAACGAAGCTTGATAGTTTCATTTTTTCCACAATTGGTAAGTCTCAATCTACTTAAAATAAAGCATATACCTACTAAATATGAACTTAGTGTTTAAAATAACAAAAAATAAATGAAATTATAAATACTTGCAAAAAAATGTGCATGACTTTTTGCTATTGTTGTAATATCAGATGTCCAACCTTTTACTTTTATAAAGTATTTATTATAAAATGAATTAATATAAAACAATGATGATTTCAGGTTGCTTGGTTATTAATAGCAACTGTGTACAAAGTGGAAGCGTTCATATGCTCAATGTTTCTGTGCGGTCTAAGCGGCTCTATATTTCTCATCGTTCCGGTTTATGTCAATGAATATAGTCAGGAGTCTATCAGGGGTTCAATGAGCACTTCAGGTTTTATCTGCAATGTGGTAGGAATGATGATTTCTTACACTTTAGGGGGGCTTTTGGATTACATGACATTTATCTACGTAGGTCTCACCACAAGCGCCATCGGTCTGGTTTTAGTCTATTTTATTAAGGAATCGCCATTACATTTAATGAGGAAAGGTTTTGAAGAGGTAAGAAAACAAATATGTTGATTTATTTGTAGATTCAAATTATTTTTTTAATATGTTTTACCCATACAGAAAACCAACATTATATATATCATATTATATATCACACCAAGATTATTTATCGAAATCTATAATTGTAAAATGAAATCTATAATTGTAAAATGAAATCTATAATTGTAAAATGAAATCTATATGATTTAATTTTACAAATTTCAGATTTCAAAAAGCTACAATTTTTTTTTATTACATTGTGTTCGTTTGTACAACTACTAAACCTATATTAGTTTTATTATCTATTAGTTACATGTTCTCTTGTGATTATGTCGTAGGACGCCGTAAAATCAGTTGCATTTTATAAAGGTTGTCAACCAAATGCAAAAGAAGTTACCGAAGAAATAGAAAACATTAGAAGAATTCTTAACGTAGATATAGCTATGAGTAAGTGTTATACTTAAGACGACAATTTTTCTACAAAACAACTATTATAATGTATATACATTTTTTATTATTAGATATAACACCCGAAGAAAGCCAATTAAAACTTGAAGAGAAAACATATAAGAAACTATCCGTTTGGAAGTATTTGGGTTAGTATCTTTAAAAATGTCCACATTATTGTAAGTTTTTTTTAAATATATATTTTTTTATTTTAAAATTATAATGGAAACTGAAATACTAAATCCTATGTAACTACTTTATGTCTTTACAATACTTCCATATTTTTTTATTTCTAGCCAAATCCAGATCGACTCGTCGCGCTCTTACGGTAATACTAATTGTTTTCACAACATGTATATGTCAAGGAATAATCGTGGTTCAAATATTTGCTGAACCCTTATTCGAAGCAGCGGCTCCGAATATGGCACCAACCTTACCAAGCATTCTTTTTGGACTCGTATCGGTCGTAGCGGGTTTTATAGGGGTCTATTTGATTGATATAATTGGACGAAGGGTAAGTTATATAAACTCATATACATATATATGAACATAGTATCAGGTTTAATAGTATTTAATTTTTTATTTTACACATTCCAGCCTTTATTAATTATCGCCTCTTGTGCGACTGGTCTCTGCTGCGTGGTCTTAGGTACCCAGCTACAACTGATGTGGGGTCCCAGCTGGGTGACAGTTGTGTTTATTCTTCTTTACGCCACTGCTTTCAGTGTTGGAGCCGGTTCTGTACCATATGTTTGGATCGGTGAAGTATTTCTACCAGAGGTGAGTTTTATTTCATGACCTAAGTTACAAATTAGCATTTTCAAGAAATATCTGCAGTCTGATGGTCAGTAAATTGATTTTTTCTTTTAAGATGCACTTTTTTATAATGTATATGTTTTCAGATTAAGAGTTTTGCGTCTACATTGTGCGTGGAATGGATTTTTTTCTGTAATTTTATATTACTTTTTATATTTAATCCCCTCGTCACACTTTTAGGTAAATATATATATTTTTACTCTAAACATAAATAATTATATTTTAATTTGAATAATTATAAAATTGAAAATGTTTATTTTCAATTTTATAATTATGGGTAAGATATGGGCAGGGATTCGAACCCTCAACATCTGGGAAACCGCTCTGTAGCTCAATTGGTAGAGACCCCAGAGTTTGCGGGTTCGAATCCTTACCCGTATACATTTATTACCTATTCTAAATTAATTTAAATTTAAATAAGCTTAACATGGCTATTACTAAACAATAATTATATTTTTAACTTAAAAATTTATTTGTTAACATTGTTGGGTCGTAATAAACAACTAGGCGATATTTACAACTTAATTGTTTCCGTGAAGACGTAAGTATTAATAATTAATAATGGTAGCCATTTTTTTACCCCCGACTCAAAAAGAGAGGTGTTACAAGTTTGACCGGTGTAACTGTGTGTCCGTCTGTGAGATTTTAGGAGCCAAAGGAGTTTACGGATTTGGTAGCGGTTTCTTTTAAATTGAAAGCCGGGTTTGTCGAGATTATTCTTAGCTATGTTTGGTCGAAATAGAAGCAGTAGTCTCCAAGATATTGAAGTTTTATTGGTGCGGGTGAATGGTTCTTATACAATAGTGATAAAAATACTAAAAAAGGTGAAAATTTGTGTATTCGTATGTCCATTTATTATAATAAAGAAACCAATAGCTTAACATTAAAAAATAGAAAAAAAACCGATACAAAAAGACCTCTACGAAGAATAATGATAATATTATTATGTACTTATTAAAGTCATTGCGTCGGCAGATTGCTTAATAAAGGATGAAATGCAAGTAAATTACCAAGAAAAATATAGAAATAATAGTATTGAATCCTATAATCTAAGTCCTCATTCATTACCTCGATTAACGAACGTACAACATCCCCTAAATAATAATAATATTTTTATCCTTTCTATAGGTATTTTTAATCTATTTTGTTATTTTTTTTTCATTGTTTTATAAATCTTACTCATTCTAACAAAGTTAAATATTTCTTATTTCAATATATTATTTAATAAGGTATATATATATATGATAGATAATAGTTTTATGACAGATTAATAAACCTAAAAATATATATAATAACATTCAAAAGTAACAACTATTAATTCTTAATGGTATAAGGAAGGAAAATCGAGAGTGACTACGTAATCTATGTTATCTGTGTAATTTACGTAAGCGTTTAAATAATCAATTTTGAAACAAGGATATGTAAATAGTAAATTCTCAATAATTTAGAAAACGTGTTGAATAATGTATATGAGATTTTCTGAACGGAAAACAACACAAAATTGACACGTGAAAAATAAACTGCTAAGTCAACGAACATAAGAAAACAAAGGAATCACTTTTAAAATTTAGTTTAATTATAAGAAAAAAATGTATTTTCCTAATTATTTAATCACTATATCTGTTAAACATATTAATAATAGACATTTTATTAACTTCCAGGACTTGGAAAAATCTTTTATATGTTCGCTGGCTTCTCTTTCTTGACAGCATTATTCTGCTTCATCTACATTCCAGAGACGAAGGGATTACAAGTTGATGTAATTCAAAGAAGATTCTTGAAGAGAAAATATTAACAAAAAAATGTATGCGCATATTATTATTAAGAGCATTGTTAGTTAAATGTCCGACTTCTTTCTCTTCTACTTTGTTAACTTTCTTCATCAATGGCAATGCAACTTCAAATGCCTCTTTTTGAAGATACGAAAGGTTTTTGGCAGATTACTATCCTCCATTTCATTAAATCACCAGTAAATCATGTGATCTTTAGACTTTAACGTAGTTTAGACTAAAATTTAATTTTATTATCATTTATAAAATTTTAAAAAGTTTTTTTAAGCTTTTTTATTATTGGTATATAATATTTAGATTGCTTCTTTAATTTATTATAATTTAAAAATTAATTTCAGAAATATAAGAATAAACGCAATGACACAAAAAAGCGTCATCCGGTTTTAGTTTTAGTTATTTACATTTTTTGCGCAGTCTATTATAAAATAAAGTGCCGTGATTATCAGTATTTTAAATGATTATGGATGTTGGATACGGATTATAACACCATTGTTCCTAATTTTTTATTTATTTATTTACTTTATTAGGTAATCCAACAGTGCATATATAGTTTTAATAATACAATAAATTATATTAACATAAAATAGGACCAAAATATCACTTCACTATTAAATAATGCTTAAGACATGAACAAAGAAGCACAGTATCAATAAACTAATGAAAATTAAATAGAAATATTTTAGAGATAAAAAGGCAGAATAAGTAAGTGTTGTGTTAAGTCTTTAGACAATAAGAATACTTGTATTATTTATAATATATATTTTTTAATAACTAACAGATCCTTCGAATAACGAGAAAGTTTAGAATACCCACATTTTATATAACGTTTAGAATAAGTTATTATAAGTCTGTTTACTTTAAGTATAGAACATGTGAGAGTGGTGTAGTGTAGTGTTTTTAACAAAATAGTCTTAGAGGTTTTATTAAACTCGAATAAACGATGGTTTTGTTGTTATGCTTTACAGATTAATTCATTAATTTGGTCATTATTTAATTAGATGTTAGATGACATAAAAAACTAACTATTTTCACAAGTCTGATAGATTTTATAGAATTATTATTATTAGTTATTATGATGACAATCGAAAATATTATTTCTGTTGAAATGTTTATTAAAACTACTAAAGACACTGATATTTTTTTATTTTAATTTCTGAGTAACAATCTTAAGTTATGTAATTATTGATTTTCTTGAGTAATATAAATGTAAAGGTAATGAATGATTTCTATAAGTGAGATCAGCCAAATAGAGAACAACCAAACAAAATGTCTAATGAATGTGAAAGTACGCTTAGAATATTAGGAAAAAATGGTGAGAGTATAATAATTATACCACTCTTAATGTTTGATGATATGGAAAACCCAACGATTTCGAACTTCTTTTAAAATAATAAGATTTAAGATTTTGAGTCAAGAGTTCGTTTTTTGTTTGATAATCATAAGTATGAAATTCAATGCACATTCTTTTATTTATCTTAATTTAACGCCCTTTGATATAATTAATTAGGAGCATAATAATGGCTATACTTAATGAAGTCTTGGAAAAAAAAATCTAATTAAAGGAGATGATTCAATCCGATTTAAAATGTTTACAAAAAACCTCGTTTAGAAAACGTCACTATTAAATGCTTACAATAAGTATGACAGATGAAATAGTGCTGTATATTAAAATAATGATTCGTAATAATAACAAATTATTTCGAGAATTTAAATGACCCACTTCCCTAATTCATAACTTAGTTTACAAATTTATTTCAGCAGTAACATTCGTTTTATAACACCCATGGCAAAATAATAATAACTGTATTGTACAATACAAAATAATAAATTAATAACCAAATCACAAATAAGTATTTTTATAAATTAAGTAAACGTAAGAAGTAAGTTTTTTATAAAATTATTTAAAAAATAATAACATTCATTGATATTCATTTATCAAGAACATAAGTGTGTATGAAATTCCTGTATAGAGATTTAAAAATATTTATATGTGAAATACGAGGACTTATCTGCTTATTTTTTTATTATTCTCTTGTACAATTTAAAACAAAGTATCTTATTAGATTAAATGAGAATGATTATAAAAAACTGACTACAGATTTTTTTACACTGACTATTTGAAAAATTTGGTTTTATACGCAGCTAGTTTTTATAAATTTCACTTTCTGCAAATGATCCCAGATTTAAATTAAATCTAAAAAACTTGACAAACTGTAAACACATTTTTTCAATTTTATTATAAAAAAAATAGTTAATCAGTCCTAATCGAAACATCATATAGTTCATACTGCTTATCTTAAACCTGTGGATAAAAAATATTTTATTTAATCAAACTATTATGCTAGATATAAAGGCAGGACGTACTTAAATTTTTTAGGGTTTATTTTGTGAAAGTAAAGAATTTTTTTATTTAAATACCTATCCAAGATCTGTAAATCGTGTAGTAAAAATTTTAAAAATATACTACTAACATGATCTTTATAACTACAAAAGTAATGAATAATATAATATTGTTTTTTTTTTTCAGAATTTTGTAGTGTAATTGATAAGAACGATATAGTGGAAAAATAAGTACCATACAATTTTTGTCTGAGCTTGTAACAAACAGCGTCTGTCCACAATAAGTTCTGTAGCAAGTAATAAACCAAAAAAGTTTAACGTGAACAAAGACTGTTGTCTTCGCAGGTTAGTCGCAACGTTCGCAGGATGAGTTAACGTTTTGAGGCGACAAAAGAAAATAAAGTGAAGCGGTTACAAGATAATCGTGTTTAAAGTAGTTCCCTATAACTCGTGCTTCTGTCGACGATGACAGATTTAATAGTTTAAATCAGACAGAGTATATATCAAGAAGCACAGATGTTGGATAAGATTGGATGTACATTGACATTGACAAAAATATATTTTATGAAGCTAATCGCCAGACCTGCTCTTTATTAATTCTCTTTAGTCATTTTAAATATGGGTATACTCGTAATAAAAATGTGGAGAAGTTATCTATGAATATTCATAATATGGCATGTTAATTAAATATAAAATTATAGTAAATAAATAAAAAAAACAAATTATACGTTAATATATTATGGATATAAAATGAAATTATAATTTTAGATATATTAATATGAAAAAAAAATAATGACAATAATTTCAAGGTTAATGAAATACCTAAATAACTGTATTTTATGAATGTATTCATAATAATATATCTTTGCTATCGTTTGACGGAAATGGTACTTTGTATTTTAATGAATTAGAATCTATAAAAATATAATATAACCAACGTGTCTATATTTTTAACCACAGACATTCGTTCTTTTTATCTACAATTGTGCTTTTTCTATTCTGTTGAAAGAAACAAGCATAATAGATAAACGATTTAGCAACCTGTTTTTCAATATATATATTCAAATATACATACATTTATATTTAAAGTTGCATATACATCAACATATAATTTATGTATAGACTATAAGAACAATTCCTTCAAGTCAACTCTTTGCAAGAACGTTTTAGTCCAATTTAACTAATTTAATATAATTTATCTATAACTATTAACAAAATGTTCTACATTCACAAAAGCCATTTTTAGACGGTTTGCACGGTTACATACCAGAGTGCGCCGATCCTATATTTTAAATCTGTAATATCTTCGAAAATATTTATTGAAATTACATGCTATAAAGGTCTATAGCCCTTTATAGCATGTAATTTCAATACATTG
The DNA here is from genome assembly GCA_959347355.1 of Napeogenes inachia. Classification (NCBI taxonomy): domain Eukaryota; kingdom Metazoa; phylum Arthropoda; class Insecta; order Lepidoptera; family Nymphalidae; genus Napeogenes; species Napeogenes inachia. Next base: position 14,818,278 of record OY365792.1, read on the forward strand.
TTCATTTTCAATTCTTAATAATATATTGTTTCATATTAAATGTAAAATGTTAGTTTAGTTACTTAATTAGATAAGGATTAAAACTTCGTAAAAATCGCTTCGTAAATAACCTATTATTTTTCGTAAAAAGTAAAGGATAAAAATTTGCTATTGTGGATTATCCCTAAGAGATAAACATATACCATCGCGGATTTTCTTATAGAACTTTTAAGGTATACAATACTTAGTACATTATTTTGATCTCTCTCGTAGACTTCAGCCAGCGTTTGCATTGTAAGCGCAAATGTGTTTGTTTACGACTTCGCATTAGAAATCTTGAAATTACGGGTGCTACGGTTCTCTGATATATTAAGCAAGTTATTATACATTTAAACCTTAGTCTTGCATCACTCTATCTATTAAAAAAAAACTACATCAAAATCCGTTGCGTAGTTTTAAAGATCTAAGCATACATATATACTGACATAGGGACGGACGCGAGAATCGACTTTGGTTTATAGTATGTAACTTGCTGCGCCTGCGACTTCGTACGCGTAGTTTTCGACTTTGATAAAAAGTACCCTAATGTACTTACTAATGTATGTAAAAATTATAAACCTTCAAACTGGTAAGAAGCAATGGTACGACAATAAGAGATTATTATCTTCTTTATTTGTAAATCGATTGTTAAAAAAAAACAAAACATAAAGTGAATCCCATGACTATTTATTCCCGAAAACTGCATCCAAATCGATTAATCCGTTTCTGAGATTAGCGTGCACAAACATACAGACATTCAGACGAACAGACAAAATGAAAAAACATTGTTTTGGGTTCTCTTGCTTATATAAAAGTATATGAATGTTTGAATGAATTTTTGAAAATATTTTTTTTTGTGTTGTGTGCATAGCTAAAAGTCAAACAGATAAACAGACAGATAGAGACAGAGAGATTTTAAAAATGCTAAAAATGGAATATAATATATATAATATTATGGATATTAGTTATTACTTCACATCCTGGTATATTTTTTTTTAATATTTTCAATGTACAAAGACTACTCCTCTACAGATTTATTACATGTATAGAATAAGATTCTCATGGTACCTTTTACGTCATTGACAATTATATTAAATTGTCATAACTTTTTTATTTCTTAACCGATTTAGATAAAATAAACACTAAATATTAAGTGAAGACTGTGATAATATATTCCTGAAAACCGCATTCAATTTGCTTAAGCCATTTTTGAGATTAGCGTGCTCAAACATACAGACATACAGGCAAACTGAAAAACCATTGTTTTGGGTTCTCTTGCTCTTATAAAGCCCCCCTGATGTTTTTTTTAATTCCATGTACATGAATGGATCAGTGACAATTTTATTATATGTATGGATTCTGACTGCACACACTATCTAGTTTGTGTTTAGTCAATATCAAGATCACGGTAAGAAATTCATCATTATTATGCATCTCTTTTGTAAATTATACTTATAGTATTGTTATAATTTTGGAAATTATTCATAGTTAAGTGCTATTTATATATTTCCTTGATTTTTTTTTTCTTATGTAAGAGGAGGGCAAACGAGCTTGCGGGTCACAAATGACTTGTGATCACCGCCGCCCATGAACTCTTGCAACATCCGAGGATTTACAAGAGTGTTGCCGGCCATGTAGGTAGGAGTAGACGCCTTTTTTGAAGGTATCCCTGTCGTACCGATTTGGAAATACCACCGAAGGGAGTTCGTTTCACAAGCGAGTGGAACGTGGCAAAATTGTCCTTGAAAACCGGACAGTAGCGGATCGCCACACATCCAGATGGTAAGGATGATATTGCAGGCGATGGCGCGCTGTGCGGTGATGAAATTCGGCGGCAGGCATCAGATCGAATAGTTCTTCGGAACATTCCCCGTTGTAAATGCGGTAGAAGACGCACAAAGAAGCCACGTCTCTACGCAATGCCAAAGAGTCCAGCCGTTCGCAGAGCACCGGGTCCCCGACAATCCGAACGGCTCTCCGTTGTACGCGGTCAAATGGTAGAAGCTGATATTAGGGTGATCCGGACCAGAGATGAGAACAGTACTCCATGTGTGGCCAGACCTGCGCCTTATAGAGCGCAAGTCTTTGGCCAGGTTTGAAATACTTCCTCGCTCTATTAATCACTCCCAATTTCTTCGAGACCAACTTGGCCTTGCTCTCCAGATGACCACGAAACTGACAATCGCTCGAAATGTCGAGACCAAGTATTCTGATACTTGGCGAGGCAATGAGGGGAGTGCTCTCGAAGAGCGGTGATACGACAAATGGGGTTTTCTTAGTGGTAAACGCGCAAATTTGCCTCTTTAAGGGGTTGAACTGAACCACGTTCACTCAAAGATCAGCCCCAAGGAAGTCTCTACAGAAGACACAAGTTTCTTTCGTCAAGTCGAAGTTTCCCCGAGAGAGACTTGCACGGCCGGAATATATCGCATCCCCAGTGCTGTCATCCACATAACAATGTATGTTGGAGATATCCAACATATCATTGATGTGCAGGAGGAACAGAGTGGGGGATAGCACGCAGCCTTGGGGTACACCAGCGTTCACGGGCTTAGGGTCCGAGCAAAAACCTGTATGCTCCGCCTGGTCGAGAAAACTTTGTTAACAAAGGTTAAAGGTTAACAAAGTTTTCTCCAGCTTAATGTGAACACAAGACTTCTACAAAACCTGTGTATATATTTTAACAAATCTGTTTAAAGTGCATTATGTAAATCACAAAATGTGATTCAATAACTTTACTTTTTTGCATTAAAATATGAAGGGTATTTTTCATTAACGTCTATGTTACTGCAAAGCTTCAAAGCAATTAATGCAGTACTCCCCAAGCTCAGCTTTGTGAAATGTTGTAGAAAAATCAACCCTAAAATAAAAACTTTTTTAAACAAATTAAAATGATTATAATATACAAAGTATTCTAGCCTAACCCTTTTTTATGCAAATAAACAAATTTTTAAAATCAAAAACAAACAAGATCTATATTTTGTAATTATAATTATAATTTTTATTTAAATAACTTACACAAATAGGTTTATTAAAGATAAAGTTAATAAAGGTTAAAATTAATAAAATTATTTTACACCAACAAAAATCAAATGAATCTTACAATAATAAAATTTAATTTAATATCATTTTATATTATTAAATAGATCCTAAATCCGATATTATCTTAAATTTTGTTTAATATTTAACACACAGGTGGATATTTTACGGACTTATATTTTTCGCAGCATATTATATACATATTATATATTATATCCATGAAGCCAAACTCGTCGTAATGAGTTTTAGGTTTCGAGCGAGATCTACAGTTGATAATGAATTCAGACTTTTATTAAAAATCCTAGAAATTTAATTTATTCGATTATTTATTCTTTTATTCTTATTTGCTTTTTATAGTTTTTTATTATTCTTCTTGCTTTTGTTATTTAGGATATATGATTTTTTTAAATCTATTTGTAGATAGTTACTATATAAATGATCTAAGTCAGAAAACATATTTTATTAAAAGAATTACCAGTTTTTCATGATTATTTTTAATTAAACCCACCTAATGTATCAGTGTTTTTTTTTAATATTTAGATTTAATTTTACATTAACGTTTAATTAATTACTCTGGTGGCTTTTATGCCTTTATTTATGAATATATTAAGTTAATTATTAGTAATTCTGTATATTTTTTATTTTAACTAACAGTAAAAGAGTGTATGTAATATGTAACTTCACAGTAACTTTTAAATAGCGAAGGAACTGACGAATACGTCTCGCTTCTGAGAACATAAACTGATGAGATTAAATTGTCTCGAGAGAGTTACAATGGAAAGTACTCTGAGCATTATCTTATTATCTAAATATTGGTTTGTTACAAATAAATTACTATTTGCGATATAACTGTGACGTTTATATTTTTAATAAATATAAAAAAATCTTTTACTTGAATAAAACCTTTATTTAATGTAGATTTTGATTTAGAATATTTATAACGAAAATCTCAATCTTGTATAAAAAAGAAGAATTTGATGATTTTCAGCAAATAAAGTAAATACGAGCTTATACTCGTAATATATAACTGTATTATAACTATCACACTCTAAAGTATGAGTCATATGTTGTTTTACATTATATGATTACTATCATGTCTCATGTCAAGTAAAGAAGTGCACATAAGTCTTGTAAAGCTCAAGAAGGCTAAAACTTCTTTTTGCACTGCACTGAAGTCTGTAAATCACTTACGTAATACTTATATCAATCAAATCAATCAAAAAAAGATTTATTTTAATGTCACATACAGTTTAAACTGTACATGGTTTATACACAAGGATATGTTATAAAAAAAGTAATATAGTAAAAAAATTAAATAAAACACATAATATTAAAGGAAAAGAATATAATAACAACATTTTTAAAAGAATAAAAACTGTGACATCCAAAACGATGGACTATTTGCGACTGTACCTTTTGCGAGAATTCGTGACTCCCGCGATGATTTTGAGTAGCCGCCGTGCCATGACGCGACGAACATCAATAACGGCTTTAGTCCCGTTGAAAATAGATTGTAACAAAATACAAATAGAAGACAGGCTATAACATAAATAAAATACATGTACAGACAAAAAATAATATCTGCAAGAAACTTGCTTAAAGCTTCTCCATTACCACCAGCTTGATTATAAAATTAAAATGTTTGTGGTATTTTATGATATTTTTTTGTAAATGATTAAAATCTTTACATAGATCGTATTGAACATATCAGATGTAAATAAAATAATTAAGCTGCATATTATTCTTTGCACTTTTATTTAAAACTTTCTCTCTTATCTTAAGTTTCCATATTTATTCAGGATTTTAACCAACGAAGAACTAAAATTTATAGACTTTTTCGTCTACTATTTTACAGTTTGTAAATTTAAGTTCTCAATTAATTTGGAATAAACGAGCTTGAATTTAGTCTGAATAAGCATAAAAGGTTTTGAAACTAGCACTGAGATATGGAAACAATATGTTTGTAGACTCACTTGCTACTTCTTGATATTAATTTACGGCTGATATTATCATCTGATTTGAAAACTTGATTAAATGAAATAGATTAATTCAGAATATTTATTTAAAAAAAACAAGTATTTTATAAAAGTCGTTAGATATAAAATAATACTGTATAAAACTGCTTGAAGAAAGAAAATCAAAAAATAATTTAAAAATATTATTTTAATTTCACGGAATATTAAGAATTTTTATACAGTTTTTTTTCCAAGTTATTTTATTTACACTAAAGTCACCTATACTATAACTTAATCTAATTTAACTAAATGTATTAGTTTTCTTAATAAAATGTTGTAAATGGTTTAGGATTACTAGTGGAGGTAAATATAATGCATTCTAATGATTTTTTATCTGAGGAAGTATCTTTATAGTTATTCATAGACCTTCACAGCGACTTTCATAGGAATAGTTTCGAAAGAAATTTTATGACACAGCTATAGTAACACCTTTACCGTCGCGTCGTTACCATGTAAAAAAATATATATTTATCCCTTTCAATACCGTTGAGCAGTCGACCGGGACACATGTCCCTCTTACCTGCTCCGCCTATCCGCGCCACCTACCTGGGCCGTCACGCTGACCGCCCAGCCACCTGCACCGACCACCTGCACCGACCGTTCGTACACCTGCGCCAGTCAAGATAACGACCTCCATTGTGTGCAAGCCAGCGGTGTGATTGTGTTTGTGTGTGAGTCATCGCCGCAAGCACACCTGCGGGCCGGCGAGCCTGCATAGGGGTCCAACAAGTCCGACGTCGCCCTAGTTAGGGTACGAAACGCAATTCAAAGACTTCGTCGTAATAGCCTGCGTCGTGTAAGTACACAGTCGTTAGGGTATTAGGCACACCTCTGTCACCTACTGACAGAGATTCGATAGGGTTCACGTTAGGCACTCGCCTCCCTGCTCACGCAGGGAGGACGGCTCATATCTCCGGGCTCCACCATGGACCCCAAATCCGCGGCGGAACCCGAAGATCTGTCCAAGTCGCAGTTCTATGGTTGGGTCCACGGAATTGCGCCTCAATTATGCCTGCGCTACTCTGTCATGTTAGGCATCGAGTCTCCGCCCTCGACCTCGCGCACCGCGATCGTGACCGAGAGCACCTCCGACATGGAGGTCGAGGCCGCCACTCCTACGGAGCAGACGGCCTCGGATTCCGAGTCGGGGAGTTCGTCCCCTTCCTCGGACGCTGACGAGGACGACGGTTTCACGACCGTGCAGACCAAATGGGCCAAGAGGAAGGCGACGAAAGCGCTCTCCTCGAACGTCCCGCGAAAACGGGCCTCAAAACCCGCTAGTAGCGAAGCCGCGTCGCCCGACCGTTCTTCGGGCCCGGGCCCGACTCGCGAACGCGCCGATCGCGCCCGAAGCGCCCGCGTCCGCGTCGCCGTCGTCCGCGCCTTCAGTGCCCGCGGAGGCACCTTCAGCGCCTGCGCCTTTAGCGCCACGGAAGTCCCCCGCGCCGCCGCCGCTTTACATAAGGGACAAGTCTAAGTGGGACACTCTGTCCGCACTTATGACGGAGCACAAGCTCCATTTCACGTCCGCCCGAAATACCGCCGACGGTATCCGCGTTCAAACCGCGTCTTCGTCGGACCACCGTGGTCTGACTCGTCTCCTCCGCGAACGTGGTTACGGATACCACACCTACGCGCTAGAGGATGAACGCCGCTTAACGGTGGTCATCCGAGGGCTCCCCGTGGAGCTCACTACTGAGCGGATTTTCGAGGACCTTAAGTCCCAATCCTTCCCCGTCATCTCGGTGCACCGCATGTACCGAGCGACCACTAGGGTCCCGTTCGATCTTGTTCTCGTCCATCTCGAGCTTTCCTCGGAAGGAAAGCAAATTTTTAACGTTAAGGCAGTCTGCCAACTCTCCGGCCTTATGGTCGAACCTCCACGCGGTCGCGTTTTTCCTGGTCAGTGTCATCGCTGCCAGCTCTATGGGCATTCCCAACGTTTTTGTCACGCGCGTCCAAGGTGCGTCAAGTGCCTGGACGACCACGCGACAGCCGACTGCTCGCGGAAGGGACCGGTCCCTGAGGATCCTCCCAGCTGCGTCCTGTGCGGACAGAAGGGCCATCCTGCGAATTATCGCGGGTGCCCCAAAGCGCCGCGCAGGACACAGCCGGCAAGGCATCCTCCTCGGTTCGCACAGCCTCCATGGGCTCCTCTAGCCCCTGGGAGGCCCGCGGCCCCTCAGGCATCCCAGGTCCCTCAGGCACCCGCGAACGCGATCGCGAACGCTTGGGTGAAGCCTCCGAGGATTATCCCACAGCCCGTCCCCCAGTCGTTGCCGCCGCCGCCGGCTCGTAACTCCACCGACGGAGTTGCGAGTTCGCTCGCGTGCGTCACGAGCCTCTTCGGTGTAATAGACATCGAAGAGCTCCTAGTCTTTTCAAATGAAATTAGGGATTCCGCGCGGAACCCTCCCGCGAGGATGGAAGTGCTCCTCAAGCACGCCGTCCTAATCAAATCGATATACGAACACACGATGTCAACATGATGACATCGCGTGGAAGGGTAAAACCTCGCTACATTCAACGCGAACGGGCTACTTAAGCAGATAGATCTAGTGCGCGACTTCGTGGTCACGCACCAGATAGACGTCCTGTTAGTACAAGAGACCTTTCTGAAGCCGTATAATCGTGATCCGCGCATCGCAAATTACCGTCTCGTTAGGAACGATAGGGCAACCGCGAAGGGGGGAACCATCATCTATTACAGAAGGTCTCTTCATTGCACTCCGCTCGATCCGCCCCAACTAGTCAACGTAGAAGCGTCATTATGTCAGGTGGGTATGACCGGCCATCAGTCGATCGTACTAGCATCCGTCTATCTTTCTCCCAATAAAGCCTTAGTTGAGAGGGACCTTAAGTCCTTACTCCAATTAGGTAACGCAACCATTCTGGCCGGCGACCTAAATTGCAAACATCCCCGCTGGAACCCCACTGTCGCAAACAGTAGAGGAAATCTCCTTGATAGGCTAAGTTACAAGGCTGGTCTCGACTTCGAGATCACCGCGCCTTTGAGTCCCACGCGATACTGCGACACAGACTTCCGACATGACAGACCCGACGTGCTCGACATAGTACTCTTGAAGGGCGTGACACTCCAGTTACGTTCTATCGAGACGCTATCCGAGCTAGACTCTGACCATCGACCGGTCCTTTTTCAGCTAGGACTTCCTCCCCTTAGGGAACCCGCGACCAAAACAATTATTAACTGGACGAAGCTTCGAGAGCAACTCCATTCCCCCGTACCAGCGCACCTCGACAAAATTCCTGACCAGCTTACATCGGTCGAGGACGCTGTCTCAGCCGCGACTAACTTCACAGAACATTTGGTAGACAGCATAGGAAAGTCCTCGAGGGAGGTCCGAGTGAACTTCGAGGGTTACCGAGCACTCCCTCCGGACATTAGACTCCTCATCACCCGTAAAAACGCCGCGATTAGAGCCCATGACCGATACCCGACAGATGACAACCGACGGAGGCTGCGCCGTCTCCAGAGGGAGTCGAGACAAGCTCTCGACGACTTCAGAGATAGCGGCTGGGATAAAACGCTTGCGACGCTCTCTCCAACACACCAGGCATTCTGGCGGTTGCAGAGAGCGTTGAAGGCGGACACTGTCTCAGATATGCCTCCCTTGGTTGGACCTAACTCCGCCATCGCGTTTGACGACTCTGACAAAGCTGAGTGCTTAGCCGACAGTCTAGAGAGCCAGTGCCGTCTGTCTGCTCAATCCGTTGATCGCGATCATGTCGAAATAGTCGACAAATCGGTCAATATAATGTGTTCTCAGCCACCGGCCGGTCCGCCAATCGAGGAAACGAACCTAGACGAGGTGACGTCCATAGTTAGGGCGCTTCACGTCAAGAAATCGCCAGGTCCCGATAGGATCACTAACAAAGTGATAAAGCTTCTTCCGCCTCCTTTAATTTACCTATTGGTTACCATTTTTAACGCTCTACTGGCCGGTTGCTCGTTTCCGGCCCAGTGGAAAGAGGCCATAGTGATAGGGTTCCATAAGCCGGGCAAACCCCGGCATCTGCCTAGTAGTTACCGTCCCATTAGTCTTCTTAGTTCCTTAGGGAAAGTATATGAGAGAATCATCCTCTGTAGACTTAGATCGGAAGTCGAGAGACTCAAAATCATCCCAAATGAGCAGTTCGGCTTTAGAGCCAACCATTCATGTTCCCATCAGGTGCAACGCCTCACGGAGCACATACTGATAGGGGCCACTGTGAGGGCCAAGAAGCATAGGACAGGAGCGCTCTTCCTCGATGTAGCTAAGGCGTTCGACAGGGTCTGGCACAATGGACTGGTGTACAAGTTATCGGTTCAAGGTGTCGGACAGACTCGTACTCATCATACGGGACTACCTGACGAATCGCTCCTTTCGCTACAGAGTGGAAGGCGTCTTGTCAACCCCCCGCCCCATCAGGGCGGGTGTTCCCCAGGGTTCAGTTCTCTCGCCCATCCTCTATTCCATCTACGCTAGCGATATTCCTAGACCGCGATCTAAAGTGCACCTTGCCATGTACGCGGACGATACCGCGCTTTACACGTCCTCTAAGGATCACTGGGAGATATACCAAAGTCTCCAATCCGCAGTCGACTCCCTTGAGAGTTGGCTGCGGAAATGGCGGATCGAGGTAAACCCTGAGAAGAGCGTTTCGGTGCTCTTCGAACGGGGCCCCCCAAGGATCCTCCCGCGAATCAAACTCTTTGATAAACCGATACCTTGGAAAGACGAGGCAAAATACCTAGGAGTAACGTTAGATAGAAAGTTAGTTTTCACTGCGCATATTAGGACCGTTCGTAGCAGAGCGGCCTACATATTAGGTCGTTTATATCCGCTGTTAGGCAAGCGGAGTAAAATGTCCCTTCGCAATAAGGTGACACTTTACAAAGCTTGCATACGTTCCGTCATGTCCTATGCGAGTCCCGCTTTTGCGCACGCTAATCTGAAACCCCTTCAGGTGATTCAGAACAGGTTTACACGGATTGCAACCGGGGCGCCGTGGTTCGTACGCAACATAGATCTCCATAGAGACTTGAACCTTCCGACCATCGCTCAGTACTTCAAGGGGCTTTCCCAAAAGTACTTTGAACGTGCTGAGCGACACCCGAACCCACTGGTGGCTGACGCCGCAGAGTATAGACCACGTAAGACTACTTTAGTCAGAAAAAGAAGACCCAAGTCGGTACTCGTTGACCCCGACGACGCGTTCACAGTAGGTAATAACGTGTACGCGTAGGCATAATTGACACCACACAACATACAGACACACACCGTCTGTACCGGTATAGACGGGGTCCCAACTGAGTAAGTGCTCCGTTGCTCCGGCGTTCTGCCGTCGGAGGACGCTAGTGTCCAAATTTCCTTAGCTTCCCTCCTGACTAACGACGCCCCGAGCCGAGGTCCGTGTCTCAATCTGAGACGCCCTCGGGACGTCGTTCCCCATGGGGGCCCATCTGGCCCCCCCTTTTTAAGGGTGGGTCTCCTGACCCACCCATTCCCCCGGTGACGCTGTAATAGCCAACAGGGCTAACAGCATAGACAGACAAAAAAAAAAAAAAAAAAAAAAAAAAAAAAAAATATATCCCTTTCAAATACCCGTAACAAAATATTTCAGAATGAAATTAACTACTACTATTAAGCCCGGTTTCAGTTTGAATAAATATGTTCCTACAAATATTTGACAGTTGGCTCTTCTGATAAAACAAATATTAATATTTTGGAATTTAAACAATTTTGATTATATAATGATTGATATAATGAATATTGGATTTGATATAATGAATATTTGATTAGTTTACTGCCGATAATTTGCAATTTTCTACTTAAGTTTATAATAATATCGTAAGGTATACCAGCATAACTTTTGTCCATAATAAAATAAGATCTGAATAAATAATAAACATATTATTGATTAAAATGCGTTTGTAGTGAAATAGAGCAGGCGGTGCGGTGTCGTTGAAAGCTATGAAGAGTTTTCTATTCGCTTGTGCAATGGACACATTTTACTCTCTTTACCGTCTGATAAAGTCTAACATTCCTTTGTTCTCGAGCTGCTCTTGAAAATTTAATAGCGATCCTTGCAGTAAATTGCCTTTCCGTCCAGATACCGTCTACGAATAAGGATTAGATCTCATAAATAATAAAATGTACTCTTTTTATTTTGTTTGCTAATACACTTTTAAAACTTACTTAAAGTTTAAACATTAAGATTATGGCTCTTACAATTTGTACTACGTATTTTAAATGTTAAATATATGTCGTATTCTGTAAAATTAACCTTTACGTATTTGCTCGCAGCAGTCAATTGTCGATACTGACTATAAGTAACGGAGCTATTTAAATTTAAACAAAAACGTTCTTTCAATTTCCCCTGAAAACGAAATACAAATTCCCCTCGGCATACAAATTCATTCTGTTTCGTGAATGTTTTAATAAATTTTATTGTAACTATAGTAATTGTGTTATAATGTATTCCTGATAATACATTTTAATTCTATTTTGTAATCAAGTGAATTTATCTACAATGATCTATACTTGAGCATAATTTTGTTATGTTAGGTCCTCGAAGGCAATTTCCTTTTAGAAGCTGGAGTCCTGATAGTATTTTTATTCTGAATTTCGACGTCGGTTTCAATACAAACCGACTCGTTCAACTGCCATTTGCCATCCCTATCCACTTAAAAAAATCTATATGAACAACATAAAAAAAAAAATATTTTTAGTTTTTACAGAGCTTGCACTGCTAATTGAAAGTGCTTCTGAGTAATATCAGGGGTTTGCACTATAATATCTTTCCTGTCTATCACCACCTGGCAACAGAGCAGCCGCACCTGTTATTTTGACGGAGACACAGATGCAATATCCTCTGAGCTCTGCACGCCTGGGTTATCCCGGTTACACGTTAGAGCACAACTTTCGCTTACTTGCCGGAGTCTGTGTGTACGCGCAGAATGACCTCTGTATCCAGCGGCTCCCTTACAGGAAACGAAAAACTCCTGTATTCTTGTGTTTACCGTTAGCACAGCGGTGACCAGGAGTCTGGAGGAGTCACTCGCCATCGACAGAGAATCTATGCTCATACATTGAAGCCAGAATGATTCCTTACAGTGCGCTTTCAGAGGAACTTCCTCCCACGGACCGTTTGATTACGGAACGAACTCCATGCCGTGGTTTTCCCTGTGGGTTACAATATGGGATTCTTCAAGAGAGGAGTAAATAGATTTTTAAAGGATTGGAGAGGTTCATGTGAAGCCCCTGGTGTTACAGGCGTTCATAGCCCACTTAACCATCAGGTGGGAGGTGCGCATTTTTGCCACCATCGTAGTATAAAAAAAAAAGAAAATGCTGAAGACCGAAAACATTTGGCATACCTCATTTGGGCTGATGCTCGAAGCCGCAAAACTCTGGATGTAAGTTCAAAGAAGGGAGCCTTTAACCAAGCTGCAAAGTCCTACAAAAAGACATTGCGGAAGGCTCGTCTCGATCGAACACTAAGAATGGCGATAAGCTCTCTGTCAGACCAACTGAAAATTGAGCTTTCTGGTATCTTGCCAAAGCGATCGAGTGAAACTTCTGCCAACCCTCACTGCCTATGTTTGCCTGATATCTATGTATGGACGACAGCACTGTCGTAGATAAATATCTGCCAAGTACTCAGACTAGAAGAGATCAAGTACAGTCTGAAAGAGAAGCCATGGTGCAACGTATGAATGACAAACTTCATCTCCACATGGGGCAACGCCAGTCTTGTAAAATTCAATGACATCAAAACGCAGAAGTGTTTGTTCACTGCCATTAATATATTAATTAATAAACGACCAAACCCAGAAACACAGACATCTATACTCATCACATAAATGCCTGTCTCTGCCGGGAATCGAACCCAAGCCCCGTTCCGCCGTGACACGTTAGGCGTCTACGCTAACCACTCGACCAACGGGGGGTTAAAATTAAGCTTAATTTTTAGCCTAGGTTTAAGGTTAATTGCTAGCCTCTCAGTATTCTATAGGATACATTTTGGTGAGTGTGTGCAGGAATTACAGGATATAGTTCCCTCGTCCCCGTTCCATCACTGGACGTTCCGGCGCACAGCGGGTATCCATCCTTACGTTTTAGCACTTCGTTTGGACATTCCCTTTGTCCAAACGCAGCGCTTCGTCTTTTTTAGTACGTACAGCGAAGAACTTGCCTGCGTCGGTATTTCCGGCCAAATACAATGTGGATGTCTTCAAGAGCGCCTTACCACCTATGACTACATCTCCACTCTCCATCAGGTGGAATGCAGTCAAGCATTACCATTAAGCAATAACTAAACTAGGTATAAAAATATATATTCACGGACGGGTTTTATGATGCAAATAGCGGCGGCGTGCAATGTTTGACCCGTTTCTTGGACGTAATGTCCAATTTAGAATTGATTTTAATATCTTTATTATGCACATTGAATTGATTGCTGTAGCTGAGGCTCTATTATACATCAGTTCAATTAATTTAGATCACTTTGTTATCCTGAATGACTTAAAAAGTTCTCTTCAACATTTGGCTCATTGTAATTCTTTTAGGAGAGCATCATCGATAGCCTACCAGATTTTGGCGTAAATTCTTAAATTAGTATCATCTAGGAAACGGATTTGTCCCCAGTGGATTCCATCTCACATTTACCTTGACCGGCTAGATAAAGAAACAATGACTGATTTGATTCCATTAAGGCCAAAACCACTTTTTTGTTTACTTTAAAAATGTGCCATAAGATTTGGCAAGAATATTTGACAAAAGATCGGTAGAGAAAGGGATATGGTACAGGACAATCCAACCACAGATTCCCAGTAGCCAAGGGGTAGACCAAGTCGGCTTGAATAGAAGTTATCGTAAAACTATGCTCAGATTGCGTTCTGGACACATTCCATCAAAGAAGTTCGCCTACTTAATCCAAAAATTACCAGCACCTAATTGTAATGACTGCGGTGTATTAGATGATGTACAACATGTTTTGATGGAATGTGAACGGAATGAATTTTGCGGGAGGATATGTTTCCCTAATTGATGTACACATATGGGAATGGTGATTAGCATATTAGCCTATCCCTTATATCCAGAGGCTAATAAACTGACAAAATTGGTCGACATTCGTTTGAATTGTAGTGATACCCGATATGTATCACACATACGCTAATACGCAGTTGCATTGGCAGCCTTAACGGGTCGATGTAGTTGCCTAGGGACAAAGTCCTTAAATAAAAAAATAAAAAAAAAGGAAAGGAAATATATTATACGCATAATAGTTTTTGTTTTGCAACAAATAAATATTTGCTAAACTTTTTTAAGCTATTGTGCTAAATGTTAATGGAATATAATTAAAAGAGGTCGGTACTATAGCAGCATGTAACAGGAAAAAAAATTGTTTAACGTATATTGTTGGTAAAACTCGTTACAAATATCAGCCGCGTTGAAAAATACGTTGAGATGGCCTTGGTATTGACATACAATATGGTAAAAGACTATAACAAATATTAGTTTTGTCAACAAATATTTGTTTTGTTTGTTTCTTAGAAAAAAAAAACAAATATTAGTTTTGTCTTCGTTTATTCATTCTCTAATTATAAAGGACATTGAATAAATAGTATGGAAATACTAATTTAAAAAATGATAACCGTTGGCCTAATTATTGTTTGATCGGGGCGCCCTCATAGGGGGGGATTCCGCCGGGGCTTCACGGTGAGTGCGAAAGCGATCCCGTGGCGTCTCATTAAGGCGAGCAGAGGTCTACCGTAAAAAAAATGGTAGTCACACACTGATCTTTTGTGCGACTATTTTTAATTCTTCTTTTTGGTTGGCCAATTTACGATAATCACAATGACCAACAAGTTTATGTATCGTTGTAACTTTAAAAACTATGAATGAAAAATTCTTCAATACAATAAGGAAAACGATGACAAGTGGCTTCAAGTACCGTCAATACGCTAATTGGGCTACCGTATCATTACCCGCTCTAATGTATCATCTAATCATCGATAATCGTCTTTATCAGGACGAAGGCGAGATAACGTTATGTCAGAGTAATCAAATAATTAAGTATATAAATAAAGAGCTAAGAAATATATAAATAAAGAAGAAACACTGAAAGGAAAAACTCTCCTTGTTTTGTATACTATTTGATTTCGTTTACTGTGAAGTAAACTTAACATTTGTTAGAAATTAATATTATATAGAGCATACAAGGAGAATATAATGATATGGTTAAGAATATTATAAAAAATGGTAAGTGATAGATTAGCTTCTTTTCACTAAATCCTTCTTGAAGTTCGTAAGGTGATAAAGTGATGACACCAAAAATAATATCAAATCTCAAAAGATATCTTTAAAAACTTATTCAAAATATTATTAAAATTTTCAAAAATATTTTACATATGTGATATTTTTACTAATATACAATAAGAGGAAGGAAAATATAGATTACTTTGATCTTAACACATACTTTTTTTTGTAATTTACTAATCTTCCTGGACTTGTTACAAAAAGTGATATTATTTTATATCTACATAAACATTTGATAAAGAAATTAGTATGATTATTATCGATATTACAGACATATTGTGTACAATTATAGTGTTTAAAGGATTTAGCTGGAGACTATCGCACAGAAGTTTGGTCGTCCAACGTAGTAACTGTTAAAAACAAGCGCTTTTCTATGACTTCGGTTAAGATTTCGCAGATTACAACTTTTTACAACTCTTCTTATAGTTACAATATCAGTTTTTAAAGTTAAATGGCTTCCGGTTTTGTTTTTGTTTTGGTCGTACTACGTACGTACTATTGTTGAGTAGCAATTATTTTTATGATGCCTTATAATAATAGCTTTTTTAGGAAAGTGTTTATTCTTTACAAATGAAATAAAGTAGTATTTAATACAATAGTATTAGCTGTCATGTATTAAAATAAAAGTGTTAACATTTTACAGCTTTCAACCAAAAAAAAATGTCACTTATCTTTATCCTGTAAAATTATATGAACATATAAGATATTCAAATCCAATACATAAAAGTTTATTGCAATTATACAACAAGGACAAAAACAGTGATAAAGAAAATGTTACTTTGGATTAGGTATTACCGCGATAGTTTTAAAGTATTGTATGTATTTAAGTAATCAGTGTCAGTCCTTTTGGGAACGTGGATAAATAATATAATGATGACAAATGATAATGACTTAAGATAAGCGAACTGCGTTTAACTTTTGCGTTGCTAGTAAGTACAATAGCAAGTACAATGAAAAGGTGATTGTCAGTGAGCCTGTTACGACCAATTTTTCCTTATTGTGAATTAGTTTTAAACGTTAGAAAACGATAGAAAGATAAAAAAAAGTTTATTCGCATTAATACGATAACCTTTCTTTTAAGACGTAAGTAATCATGTTTTTATAAAATTTATTCGATATTAACTTAAAAATTGCAACTTACTGGTATTAAGAAATAGTAGCATAAAGTGCAAATTGCACTGCATGTCTATGAGTTCAAGTTGAAGGTAAGCGGAAACTTAATCAACGTTGGTGTTAAACTCATCGTAATGAATATGGGATGGGATGTCAATCCCTAAGTATATTAAAACCTAAAACTTTTAATACCTTATTCAGTCACTTTAAATTTTCAGCTAATGTTGATATTTAATTTAAGAGTTTCTACATACTTACTTTGCAACTGGGACGGTGTGAAAACTTCCTGAAGTAATATCTCTGTAGTGACGACAATTTCTCATCAAAAATGTCAATTCAAGTAATTACTGTTTTTTGCGATAACGCTAAAAACTTACATTTTTTAGTTTTTCTGAGCACATAATGTCACCTACAAAACCTATTTAAACTCTTGTAAATTTACTATTGAACTATGTTATAAGTTAGCAACTTTGTTCGCTATAACAGAACTGGTTCTGTTAGCTATAACAGGCTGTTTTGTTAGCTATAACAGAACTTAAACTGTAATAGTAAGCTAACGTAAGTACGTAACGTGAGCTAATAAGTAACTGGCAATCCAGTTGCCTGTTACTTCCAGTTCTGAGCATCAAATTTACCTGTGAGTATGCTTTACTGTCTATATAAATTACAGAATTTATATATATATATATATATATATATTATATATATATATAATTTATATATACATTGTAAAAGTTAAAACACAAAAACAGTTTTGTGTTTTAACTTTTACAATGTAGACAGATCTCATTTTTGAATAGTGAACTTGTATTATAATATGTTGAAGGCAGAATGTACAGTTTTTATAGAATTTACTGTTGATGATAATTGCTAATTACAATAGTACTTTCGTTCTACTAAAGAGGACTCTCCGTGCAGTTTCTAATCTGGTCCCTAGAGATTCTTTACGAGATAAGTTTTATCAAATATGTGTACTTACTCTAAAAAAAATAATTATATAATAAAAAAATAGTACGTACACACAATATAAATATGAGGAACAAACATACTTGCGTTCTCTTTTATTGAATACTAATAAGTAAGTACATATATGTAATAACCTCCCGGCAAACGTTGAAGTACCCTGGGAATGTACTGCATTTGAGCGATTAACTAGTAACCTTTGCAATCTATTTAGTGTTGATTATTACTCTTGTTTTAGCAACTGGGAGAACCACATAATTGACTTAGTAAATACTTGTCTGGGTTTTCCCCCTCTTTCAAATATGATGAAAGAGGTAATGGCTGATCTTTCCATTATGCTCTTGAACGGGTGCTGCTCGCAATAAGTGGTTATCTTGTTGTAACCGGTTTTTCAATTTAAATTAAACAAAATCGTAAGTTTTCCTATTAAAATTAAAGTAATACTTAAAAAAAGAAGAGTTTTTGTTACCAGCTCTTCTCAGGTCTGGGACAATTATATTTCGGAGCTGGTAATTTAACGGTGGAAAAATATTTTGTATAAATCTGACTCTCTGTAAGGAAAAACTTTATTTTTAAATTACCTTACCTTAAAATCTTTGTAAAAATATTACCAAGTATTTTTATTTACACGATTCCCACAATTTATGCGATTTTTGGCCTGACATTTAGCTGACGATACCCGATTTTTTTTTGTTATACCAACCCTGTAACAAAACAACAAAATCAATATCAATTTTAGTTATCTTTATGCAACAACTACTTTTAAACCAATCATTCTAGCCATCGGGGAGGAAACTATCTTCCGGAAATGTAATATTATATTATATATTATAAAATAATGTATGTAATTAAAAACAACTATATTATAAAAGGTTTCTAGTTCTTTTTTTCGTTTCGTTCAAAACGAACGAGTATGTGTGTCGAATCAGATACAAACTACGAATGATAAAAGATACATAGCAAGCGATTATTGACATTATATATACCTCAAGGGCAAAATGTATGTGTTTACGTATAAATGCTCAATGATTAACGAAAATATAAGTAAACTTTACAATTAGGTAAGTTAGTAATGACACACCGTTACCTAATGTCTATTATTGAGTGCCAGAAAAAGAAAAAAAATCGTTGATCTGCTTAGATTGATAAGGTTAATGTTTAATCAATTAATGCACTTGGTTAATATACAATTTTAAACTTAAACTTGATTAATTTGATATGTCCTTGATCTGATCTTAATCTTCAAACAATAAATGTTGACTATATCTTAATAATATCCCATTCAGGCACTGTTAATACCCCTAAGTAATATCACGTACATACTGTTTAAATATTGGTCGATCATCGTATTGAATCTACAATTTATATAAATATAGAATGAAAAATAAACCGATACAGGCATGGATTCGAACCCGCAACTACTGGGCAACCGTCCCGTCGCTCTACCAACTGAGTTACCGTATCGCTGTTCGTCTCGGTCAATTAAGCATTCTATATGTGGTCGTCTTTACGGGACTTATTATTATATAATAATAGGTTCCGTAAAGATAAGTCCCGATAATTCTAATATTATAACTAGCTTGAATTTTTATGAAGAAAAACAAAAAAATCAATAATTACGAAAATGTATTCAACCGAATTCCTATACTAAACGGCTTGGCACCGACTTCAAACCTATTAGTAAATAGGACATACAAATAATAGGTAGTATATAATAAATATTAAATCATCATAATTTTTTTTAAGTTTTAAAGTCGGATTTTTTTAACCTAGTTATTTTTATTTAGAACTATTCTGTGGAAATACCGATAAGGGAGGAATGGTCGACCGGCCTCCCCTGGAGGAAAGGTTGCCTTGTATGGTACACCGATGGATCGAAAATGGGGCCTAATGTAGGATGCGGGGTATATGGAGAGTGCCCTGGGCCACAGGGAAAGCTTAAGCCTGGGCGCCTCCATTTTTCAGGCAGAGGTGTACGCCATTATTGCTTGTGCAAACCTGCAGCGCAACTACACGAATAGGATCATATATATTAACTCGGTTAGTCAGGCGGCATTAAAGGCCCTAAACTCGAATACTATCACGTCGAGACTGTTGCTGGACTGCCTGACGAAACTGAACGCCCTGGGCTGCAAAAACCGAGTGGTTCCAAGATGGTTCCCGGGCCATTAGGGCCATATCGGCAAAGAGATTGCTGACGAACTAGCCCGTGCAGGAGCTGAGAGCAAAACATACGGTCCAGAACCGATATGTGGTGTTCCAAACAGCCGAGCTCGCATGACCCTGAATAACCTCACTAGGTGTGAGACTATAAGGCGATGGGAGGAGATCCCTGACTTCAAGCATTCCAAAGCCCTCATCAAATACTTCAGTGCGAAAGCAGCTAAGGGCTATTGACCCTCAAATCCGCGGATGAAAAGGTGTGCAGGACTACAAGGCGGATGAAACCCCGAACCATCTGCTATGACACCCTGAGGAAACACATTCTGGACCCAGTGGATGTCCGACACCTCACTGCAAAGGAAATTCTGCAATACCTCAGAGTGGCAGACCTTTATATTGCAGGCAGTGGATCACAATAGATCTTTTAGGTCGCAGTGATACTGGCCTCTCATAGCCCTACACAGCCGCGCTTTTTAAATAATATATTTTTTTAATAATAATAATAATACGTCAAGAAATTCTTGATTAGTTTGAACTCGGTAAGATCCAAGATCGTCTTACGAATGAGTATTTTAAGCAGAGAGCTAATAGACTAATAGACCTCATTAATGAGCTTCTGGCCAACGAGTCAGCTGAGCAGAGGACTTGGTCTTATTAATGAGCGCTCAGAACACGAGTCAACTGAGCAGAGGGCTCATAGATTAGAAGTGAAACAAAACCGTACAGCAACCGAGTCTGCTCAGCAACGTGAGAACGGGCTAGCAGCAGCGCGTCAGAGTTCACAAAGACTTCGTTCGATGAATAAGCGTAATTTTATAACCACCATAAATCAATATGCTGAAGTACCATTTACAGTCTATAAGAAATTATTATATCCAAAACAACAGATGTCATTAGTCAGCACAGCACGTTTTGATTTCCTTCCGGAGGAGCTAGTACAAAACTTGAACAAAAATGCTCATAAAATATAAACTAATGGGCCTACCTGATACAATTTTTTGTGGGGCCAATTCGAAACTATTTTGCATCAAACAAAAAAAGAATTACGTAAACCTCGGAGAAATCGGTGTACATACATAAAAAAATATACATATAACGGCCGAATTGAGAACCTCCTCCTTTTTGAAGAAGTCGGTTAAAAATTTACTACTTACTACCTTATACTTAATGAAGGACATTCAAACGGCTTTATTACCTGGTGGAATAAGTTTTAAACTAAATAAAAATAGAGATATAATCAAATCCACTATAGTATTTGATGGGACTCTAACCCAAATTTGTTTAATTGGCATAGGCCAAGTTTTTTTATGGAGCACATTTAAGTAGTTTTTAGGGTATCTTAACTACTTAATAAATATGTTCAAGGGTAATTAAGGAAATTTTATTTACCCGCATATTTTTTATTTTTCATTCTAAAGTATCTAACGAGATTTAGTATAAGTTGCAGCTATTTAATATATGATTAATTATTTAAGAAAAGTAAAAGTTATTGATTAAGAATAGATAAATTTATGTTATCTTAATCTTAAATTTTAGGTAAATTTGAGGAAATAAAGGAATTGCCAAGGTTAATAAAACCCTTGAAAAAGTTCGAGTAAAGTTAAAGAAGCAAATGTCTCGATTAATAACCGATTTCAAAAAATCTCAAAAAAGTATTGGAAAAAAATTACAACGTTATTTAGAACAAATTATTCACTGAACCGGAATAGACAAGCGGGACTTTCCATGAAGTACTTAAATGTATTTTACGATATAGATATTATTTGACAATTAAGATTTGTAAAATCAATTAGATATTCAAATGAAACGGTAACCAATAAGTAATTTGAAACATATTAAATACCTTTTAGAAAGCAATAACTCCAGTTGATATTGATTACACAAGACATATACTGCAACTGTACACAGGTTCAAGATTGAACTCGGAGCTAATTACGCAGTAGTTTGATCTGCCAGACTAAATACTTTCTAACAACATACGCTTTTCCATGAACTTAGCAAGGCACATGACAACATATGAGAACATTTTATTTATTTTTATCTGAATGTATTATGACAACGATTTGGGAAATTGACTTCTGTTTTTATATTTTTGACCTATTTTTTTGTCGATATTTTTTTTATCTATTTTGATGAGTATAAAATGTAAATCATGTTTATTCTTTGTAAATGGGTTACAATATTACTAAAATATTGTTTTTATTTTATGGAAAAATAAATCCTTTAAGCAAACCAACTTATTTTTATTTATTTTTTGCTTTTACAAAATAAATTAGTTTCTTATCATAATTAAACACGCATGATTTATGCATCGTTCTTCGTTAGATAACACCGACGTTGACTTGTCTATGCGTTAAATGCGTTGTCTGTTCAACTAAATTACAGTACAGTTTCAATCTACTAGCCCAGGATTAATATACCTTATACAAATTTTTGTCAGTGATCTTTAAAATATCTTATTAATACATATATCAATGAGACATCTTAAAAGTAATGCCATAGGCATAAAAAACGGTCATGGTCTTTTGGGAAACACAAATATTTTTTAAATGTTAATTAAGTTGTTTCATTCTTTATCTTTAATTACACTATAATCAAACAATGATTTGATAAAACCTTGCCTACATTATGATATCTATTACAATTTCGTAATGGAGAAAATGTGCTTGTACAATAAATATATTTTACTCTCTTTACAGTTTGATGAAGTTCGAATGTGTTTGAAAATTTTAAAAACATCTAGAAAATTCATCTTTATCGTGTCGCCCCTCGGTCTAGCATCAATGAATAAATTATTTAAATAACTGTATCTATAAATACATTGAGTGAAACAGCATACAACAATAATAAACGTAAATTACTACCTGACGCTCGACGTTCCATAATAGCAGTGTATGTTTTGAAATAAATGATCATGATTTTAACTTAGTTTACGTCCTTTTTTATTACTTTTACATATTTCCGTGAAACCATAACTTTTTTATTTCACAATAAGTAACATGGTTATTGAAATTTAATTTTGTTGCGTTTGTTCAATTTCAACTTTAAATAGAACCTTGCGTTTTAATAGAACATATTTACGCTTATGTATGTCTTATGTTCTGAGTACAATTGGAATTTAATTTAAATATATAATCAGTAATTTTTTTGTATATTTATATAATAGAAGTATAAATTGACGTCCAGAAGCTTAAGATATATAAATTAAAATACGGTCAAATACTAGACCCTCTCTAGTTCTAGTTCTAGCATCTTCACATTAATTACACCAATGGAAAGAAGCCGATCGTGATTCGTTAAGATACAACCTGTTTAATTTACCTAAGCTAGAAATACTATTTATTTATCTTGCTAAAGTGTGCAATATAGATTTACACTACATTTCAAAAGTTAGGTTAAACTGTTTTTATTTGAATATATATATATGTATCAGAAGTTTTTGAAAGTTTAATAAATAACGATAACTGATCTGAAGCAGTGAAGCAGGGGGACCTCTAAGTAAAGGAGGAATTCAAAATGCAAGTCAGTTAAATCAAATCGTATAGTCTAAATCCTCATTCATTAATTCCGAAAATTTTGTAAAATAGACACCATCGTCGTACGTACGTACGTCCAACGGTCCCTCGACGCAACAACTTCAATAAGTACACAATAATATTATTTTTTTATACTTTTTAGACATCTTTTTGTATCGGTGGATTTTTAAACTTTAAATTTAATTATTAATCTATAAATCCATCCATCTATCAATCCATCCATAAAATTCATGCAGTCGGAAAGATTGCAGAAAACCAAGCTCTTCCATCCAGTGAGGAACCTATCAGTGGCCCTTGGAAGATGGACGTCCCAAAACCTGGATAATTAGTGATTATAGAACTTAGTGAGTATTAAAATCAGTAATTGTTATTTACTTAAATCGACAACACAACAGGTGGTAATGATGTCTGGGCTAGTCATTGACAATACTTAAGTATAAACATTGAGAAAGATTTAAGTATACAAATTATAATTATAATTATATTGGAAGAATATATTACATTTTTTTCTTAAGCAGTTATGCATGTATAATTAGTGCCTTAGACATGTTTCTGCACATTAATTTTAATTAGAACCTAAGTATACTGAGGAAAAAATTGAGATGTCAATACGATGTTACAAATCTTAAGTACTGAACAAAGTATCCTTACTTACGTGTACTCTATTCCTGAAAACAACTACTTTACAGTTACACCTGAATACATACCTAGCAGTTGAAACCAATGACTACACTTACCTAAGCGATAGTTGTATATAAGTACAACTATCAAGGTGAATGTGGTCACAGAAGTGACCACATTCACCTTTTACGAGTAAATAAGTCTATAAAAATCAGAGGATTAATATTGGTTTAATAGCTCTCAGTTGTCCCAGTGAAGAACAGTCGATTGCGAGATCAGAAGATTACACAAATACCCAATTATTTTTTGTTAGAATTAGATGTGTCATATATATTATATCCTGCTCTAGGTTTTAAACATTATAGAAGCGAAAACCCGGTTTTTAAGGTACGGATTTACTTATGTAGGTATATAAAAATAACTTAAAAAGTAATCTACAGCTTCATCTAAGGTCCACAAAGCTCCTATCTTTCGGGTTAATTTACAGTGTTTACTTGCTAGCGTAACAAACATGTTTCTTGATTGTATTGCCTTTTGAAAGTAAAAATGGGATAAAAATCTATTTTTGATTTGATTCGTTAATTTTAATTAACTAACAAATAAGAAAATTTGGCTTAGAGAAGAAAATGTGAATATAGTTTTGAATGGTTATATTATAATGTTGATAAAAAAAAACACAATTTTGCTTACTGTAAAGGGAATTTCTTTGCTAAAGACGGATTTCGATTACTAAATCAGTAGAAAATACAAATATATATTTTCGGTTTTATACTATGTTAAATTAATTAAGAAATAATTATAACTCCGTTTAATATGTGTTGAAAGTCTGGAGAATGTAAATAGTCTTTTGAAAGATTTTTAATACGAATATTTAATACCATTTGAGTCAACCGCTCTAAAATTCATAAATCTGAACCGTAGCTATAATACTTAACAACTTTAGTAACCTAATAATTTAGAACATCCATTAAAATAATAAGATTTGAAATGAAGACCATCATCTTTTAATATTAGATTACATTTCAGCTTCGTTTAATCTTTCACTTACATCTTGATTTAACGCTCTTTGAGGTCATTATTGGAAAACAGCGGAATGGCTTAAAGAAGTCGTGGAAGTAAATACGTAGTTAGAGGATTAGATTTAATTCATTTTCAAAGTTTTTAAACGAATAACTAAGTTAAATCGCTAACTTCAAAAAGCCGCAAAATAAGTAACGAACATAAAAGTATTTATTGAAGTTAATTATTTTTGGAATCGTAATAGATAAATAGGGATTTCATAGATGAGTCATCTATTATAAACTGGTATTTCAAAATTAGGACTAAAAATATTCTGGTAGTAAGAAATAAATAAAATCTATACAAATGATTGACATGACTGACAACTGAATGACAGACTCAAAATAAAAAGAATACAGACTCAAACTCTGAAAGAAAAACAATAATCGTCGTTATCGATTTTCTAAGATAGGTTGTGTACAATTGCATTGCTTAAAAGATTTAGCTCCAGGCTCATCGCGCAGAAGTTTGATCGTCGAGCGTAAGTGCTTTGTAACGACAGACGCTTTTTTATGACACTAATTAAGATTTCAAACAAAACTTCTTCTTATTCTAGTTTCAATAGCGGTTTAAAAAATTAAATGACTTGCTTGTTTTATCCTTATTTTGACTTTTGACTAGTATCCATTTATTATTTTCTTTTTTTTATTTATCGGTACCGAATTTTTAGCAATTAGAACATATGTAACAGTAAGAATTAAAACGAAAGCACTTTAAACCTTTATAACACTCACTCGACACAGGCCCGGCTTCACCACAGGTATAGTAAGTAACGCACCATTTTAGCTAGAACTTTTTTTTTTTTAACTTTGTTCTGCTTGTTAGACTTGATCTTTGTGTACTGGAGTCAACATCGCGACGCTTGTTATAAACCTGGAGGATCTCGACGCCAGTCATATTGCATATTTCCGTGATTCATCTTTTGTTTTATATTCGTGTAAAGTAATCTTTTCTTTTACTGCTAAATATGTTGTAACGCTATACATGTTTGTACATGCCATCAATGATACGCTGTACTACAGTTACAGCTGTTACCTAATTCTTTCATAGTTAGCATATACTGATAACACTGTTGGCCGCCATGCTATATTTAGAGATTTTATGCTTTTGCTTGCTTGCTTTTTTATGATTTAAACGTATGCATAAACATACACATATTATACATACATACGTAAGTATATGTGTATGTTAAATTAAATATAATATCCTTCTATCTTTTCGCCATAGTATCTTTCCACGTTCTCTATTACACACATGTCACATGTATTCGTCATCTTTTAATACATGTTCTAGTTCTATTAATTTGCCAGTACCACGTACGTACGTCCGAACATTTTAGAGTAAATTTCAGCCGCACTTTTCCTGGGCTTGAGTAACCTTCTTAGGTCACACTCGCAGTTGACTATATAATAATCATATACTTATTTTCAAAAAATTACATTTTTTTTTCTTTGACAGGGGAATTCGGGAAAACGTTTTTGGACCGGCCACCCTCCTGACATCGACCCTTTTTGTTAAGAGACGGTATACACTTTTATTTTGTCAAAGCGCAGCCGACGATAGCAGACGGTCATTGTAAAGCCGCGACCACAAGGCCAGTGCTGAGTGTTTTGTTATAAAATTAAATAACTTACTAGAAATATATTCATAAGATGAAAATCAAATGTTACATTACATTTTATACTTTTTGTTTTATACGTTTGCTGTGTATAATATATTGTATGCATATTATGTTTTAGCATTGTTTATAAGTTCTACATCTTATTGGAAAATAAAAACGAGTCATTGCATAGTCATTGCATACTTAAGGATGTGAAGCAAATTTAATAAAGAATAATAAAAGTTAATGATTTTATTATATTACTGAATAATTTTATAGAATGATATATTGAGTAAGGAACGGGTTATAGAGTTTAATTAGATACAATTTTCTTGTTTAATGATCACGCAAGATGACTACTATCTACAATAGTGCTGTCTAGCATATTGTATGGTGTGGTAGGTTTAAAGGTAGGTAGGTAGGTTTTTAGGTTAGAAGTGGAGTAGACGGAGGAGCTATGGTAGACGTAGACGTAGACATAGGAGGTGTAGTGTATATAGGCGGTATAGTAAGTGTAAATGAACTTTCGTGCCTATTACTCTAGGATCGTGTTAAAATGTTACTCAAAAAACGCAATTTGCTGGTTATTTTAAGTAAAAAAATTGTTTAAAAAATCCATGTTTTAATTTAAAAAAATTTAGCTAACATGTTTAAAAATACTTAGAGACAATTTTAAACATTTCTTACTTGGTTTGTCACTCCTGATTTATATAATATTTTACCTGATATTATTTCCCGACAAGGTTATTTTAATGGTATCTTAATTAAATAAAACTTTTATAATATAAGATAATATTGTATGAGAGTTTTTCGCAGAGCCGATAATTTTGTTATAAAAATGTTTGACTATTTAACATGCCAAAGTAATAAAGACAGTTTTAAACAGTCTATTTAAAAAATAGCCAAAATGTAGGAAAGTTATTTTTTTATTTACACAATTTAAAAAACCAAACAAACCAAATAGGGGTTGGTTTTAATTTTTTGAAATTATCTAAATATAATTCTATAATATTAATATCTATACTAACTAACTTTCCTACATATAATATAACTATCTGCTGTAAAAATAAACAACTCGTGATAAAATATATGGCAATTAAATGAAAACTGGTTGATGATCTTATAAATTATAATCTTCCTCATTTTCTTAACATTCTTCATTGTTGGATAATGACATCCACTAAAGAACAGCGCGACGCCAATTAATTAATAACGTGAGGACACACTTGTTTAAACAATCCGTTAAGCACGTAACTAATAAATTGCTAGGTGAATATTTGTAATAAAATTATAAAACTTATGTATTATGTATATATTATTTTTATTCTAAATTACAACATACATAAACACAAATTCATATAAATTGCATTTGAACATTTAGCTACAATGGAATAATAATATAATTCTTAAAGAATTTTTTTTTGTTAATTATGACCGGTCCCTATTAGAACAAAATAATTTCCAGTATTGAAATTAGAAAATGAAATTGTACGTAAAATAATAGAGTTCATCTTTTTTATTTATCCAATTCTTTTGTAGAAAAAAATGACATTTTTTTTTCATTAAAAATTTTTCGCAATATAACTTTACGAATACAGTAGATGTGGTAAAACAAATCACAAGTGTGTTTTATGATTAATAAGTTATACAGGTTTATATTTATGTGTGGGAACTAACAGTGAATAGATGGTGTATTTATTTTACAACCATTTTAATACAGTTTCGTTAATTTAAAGGCATGAATTTTTATCCTTACACCATGTTGGTCTGTTACAAGTCTGTCTTACTTGAGTATCTTGGGCTTAATAATATAGTATAAATTAATGTCGAAGTGAGTAAATAATATTACAGGTCTATTCTATTCATCACAAATATAAATGCTGCCACATGTGATTTTAGGCATTCGATTTTCAATTTGTATAACTTGTAACTTTTTTATATAATAACATTGACTATAATATCATCTTTGTAATAAATATATGGTTGACGGAAAGATACATGTACATAATTCAAAATTTAATACGTCGTTTCAAAGCAATTTCACTCCCATTGTGCTTACTACAAAAGGCAAATAAAATGCTAATTTGGAAAAACATTTACTTTAAAAAAAAATGAAATTTTGTGCACGTAAAATAATAATGATTAATATAAAGCACATACTATTATTTTATTCCTTTTAAATAATAAAAAAAGAAATCCTAAAGTCTTGTGGATATTCTATTTTGGATATATTTTGATAGTAAATAAAATATTTGTAACTTTAAAATCTTTTTTAAATCTTAATAACAACAACCACTTTAATAAAAAGTACGTATTGGAAAATATTGTTTTAAATATAGAGATGCATTTATGTTAATTCGGGGTTTTTAATTAATTTAGTGTTGTCTAAATAAGTAAAGCAATATAGTAAATAATGATTAGTGCATCAATATTATTATTTTAGGTGTGGGTATTTTTTTAGGTGTGGTAGATAAGATTTAAGAAAAATATTTTTTAGGTCTGTAAATACGTTAATTTTTGTTTTTCACTAAATAGTACTTCTTCGTTTTTATTGTTAAATCAATTGTTGCTCTAGTAGCATTACTTTTTAATTTTCTTTTATATTGTAGTTCTTGTATCTGTTAACAAATAAAACAATATTTGTATCAACGATTTTTAAATAATCCCTTATTAGTCTAGATTTATAAATTGGTATTGCCTTAGAATATCTGGGAATGCTGCCTTGTTACCTTTCATTTCTAAGTTATGTTTTGTATACATTTGATTTCTTTCTATCTCTACGACTGCTTGAGATGGATTATTTGTTTTTTTTTTAATTTTATCATCACTATATAGAATTATATAGTTCTATAACAATATTTATTTTTGGTATTGCCTGGGAATTTATGAACCTGTCACATTTATTTTACTATTTCGTTTCTCATACTCACAAAACGAAAAAGTCGTTAAAAATACTAGTTAAATATATCACAAATATCATTAATAACTACTTGAGAATCTATTTTAAGATTCTGGGATAATTACCTTTTGTTATTTTATTGTTAGCTGGATGGTTTATGAGTGCTTACATTAATTATGATTTAGAACAGTTTTTACGTTTAGTTTAAAAATAAATATTCCACGTAGCTCTACGTATTATCATTAACTTTGTTATTTCGTCTTTCTTTATTGCAAGATGTATTATAATATATCATTCTTACTATGTTTATTCATGAAATCGGCGAGCTGACAAACTTTTCATACACGATTTGGAAGATTCCTTAATAGACTTAGAATAATTCTTACATTTAAAAACTAAAATTGATTACTACATAATAATAATTCAACTTAACTAATGAAAGAATTTTTATGACTTTTAGTGTGGTCCGTTTTCTAAATGTGTGTTGATTCATATACGTTTATATACTTTTTTCTAAATGTGTGTTGATACATACCTGATAAGGTAAAATCCAATACAAGTATCGTTTGTTATTTTAGCAGATATTTAAGATATTGAGGACAGTAATAGTAAATTGTACCGTTTAATAAAAAAATCATTTAAAAGTCATTTGCCGTCATCTAGTTATGTCGCTATAATATGTAAAATGTCATTATAAACAGTTTATATAATAATATATAATATTTTTTACAGCTCCATATCAGTCAGATGTAATAATAATACAGAAAAGGTAACATCATTATCTTGATTTAATCGATTCTATATTTATACTGCTCATTGAATATGTTTTTTAACAACCGCTGACAGAATCAAGAATAAATAAACCAAATGTATATTATTGATTTCACTATCAAAAATTCAGATCCTTAATCAAGATGGAATGGCTAAAAGGACAAAAAGAAAAAAATACTACATCTATTGTCTAAATAATGACCCCATATTCATAAAAAAACGTCTTGAATGGAATTGATTTGAATGAAGCGGAGTTTGATTTTCGGTCAATAAAACATATTAGTCCGGCTAGAAAAGTGTCTAAGAAATGAAAGATGCCTAATTATTTGAATCATGGATGGAGTACAACCGATTAGATGAAGTCGCTGGTAGTAGATGGTATGTTATAAAGGAAGGTAACATCTTCCTTAATAACAAAGTTACTATTACCAGTAATTTACCTCAATATAACACGTCCGTTTTGATTTGCATATTTAGAGATGAGATGAGTTCTCACTGCAGTTTAATCCGAAACGTGCGGCGGCGCACAACTAAAGAATAGTCAGTGTAAAGTTATAAAATTAAATAATGACGATCCTTTATCAAGTTCTCGCTACAGCTATAAGTAAGTATTTATTTGAAATGAAATATTATTTTTAAATATAATAAAATATTTATTATTTACGTCATTGATTTCGTAACTATATTTATATATGTATATTAATAATTACTACATTAAAAATGTTTTAATAAAATGTAAATATTCATTACTTGTGCAAGATATATTTACTGAGGAAAAAATCTCATTCCTTCACAAAAGTGTAAGAATGAGCCATGTAATAAATCGAAAAAAAAACGAATTTTGACACAATTTTACTTGAGTTAAAATGACAGTGTTGTGAGAATTACGTAATAATATATTATCTATGTATTAAATTTTTTCTTTTTAATTGGAACATTGTTTTTAGCATTGAGAGTATTTGTGGTATATTTAATGTAATATATGATATGTTTGTTATGAAATGTAAAATATTCTAAGGTAAAACAAACAAATAAAATTTACAATTGTAGTAGATTAATAACCGAAATATTTATAAATAGGTACAAGTATTTTGAAAACCCTCAGAAAAATAATTATATGCATACCTTTACTCTACATTAGGAATTCCATATAAAAATTAAAGTAATTTAAAGGTTTCAATTCATTGACTTAATGTTTTGGTTTGCCACCGTTTTTAAAAATAACGTGAATGTTTCTACATATGGTTTTTAAATGTTTTATGTCATTAGGTAAATTTTTTAGGTCATTTTTCAACTTAGGTAAATTGATAAGCGTTCAATAAATCAGTAAGATTAATCTCTTTTCAAATAATTGTTGCTATTTACATACTTTCTGTGAAAATAAATAAATTGAAATTTAGCTCATTTTTACTATTAACCAATCTTTTGAAATGGAGTGACAGTCCAAAATTTATTCAATACAATTCGTAGTTCGTCATTTTATATGATCGCCGAAATTATAATTATACTGATTTCTCTATGACGACGTTAAAAAGAATTTGTAAAGAAAAAGTATTTTAATAAACCATTCAGCTTTTTTTTATTGTATAAAATATTTATTATTATGTATGCAATGATTACCAGAATAAAAAAAAATAGTCCACCGCAAGCTTTCAATTGTTTGAATGCCAATATCTACTCTTCATGTTCTGTTGGTCTGTTCAACTTGACAATTTTTGTGATCTACAGACTGTTGTTCCAAAAAGTGTTAACTAATTCAGTGCGAACCAAATCCCCGGGATGCAACGATTAAACTCAAATTTGGGTTTCTGATTTAAAAATATATTTACGCATGTTATTTCCGAAACCAAATCAAGTCTTAAATTGAATAGTAGTGCATCTATTCATCTACGCAGCTAATGATACGGTAACTTAGAGTTTAAAGCAACGGGGAAGGACCTATGAACCTATGGGAGCATAGGTTACCTAAATCAGTAAATCTAAATATTTTTTTTGAATCTGTATCTATTAAAAAAAATGGTTAGATGAGAATCCGACTAGCGCATCTTTATGCTATATTCTTTATAGAAAATAGTACGAAACTCTTTGGTTTCTTACCATTTTCTATAAAGAACAGTTAAAGATCGTTTTATTTGTTTGGGAGTCCGACTTAAAAAATTATTTTATTCCGATTTCTATTACCTTATTTATAAATTGAATATAAAACTAAATTTTCTCTATGTAACTGAAGCGTTTACTTCTTGCCGTTAACTTTGCTTTGTTGTATGGGAGCCCCTTAAATATTTATTCTATCCTGTTTGGTATATGTTCTTACGGCAGCAGCAAAAAATTTCAACTGTCTAGATATCACTGTTCAGTCTGGTGATGGACAGACGGACAGACAGCTAGTGGAGTTTTAGTAAAAAGGTTCCGGTTTTATTATTTTGGGTAAGGAACCCTAAAAACCAAGCAGTATTTGCTTAATATACAAACATATTTCTTGATGTTTAAATAACGTTATCTATCGTTATTTATTAGTACCTACTCCGTTGTGACCGTCCTAGTTTGAGTTTAAAAATTTGAGATAGTAAGATTAATTTTATTAGTTAAAGTTAAAAAACTCATAAATAAAATAAGAATGTTCGAGGACAAACATATTTACTATTTAAGTGATAAGAACAGAATATAATTGTGTATTGTCATCTATTTATTTGAGATTACTGTTAAACAAAATTTTGCAGTCTTACATTGAATATTAGAGTTCTCGGGACACGCATAATAATGAACGCACACGCACGGCATAACAAACTGGTTAATATATTGCATTTTTATAAATTATTAGAAATCACCGCATAATTGTTATTTTTTGACGATTTTAGATTTTAATTAATACTATCCATATCCTTTCATTAACTTCAACTTATTTAACAAAACCTCCTATTTTGATAAATAAGTGACTCTTCTAATAAGTGTATGTATAATAAATATGTTGACATAATAATTGTTTATTATAATTTTTTTTTCAAAGTTCACGAGAGAGTACACGAACACACTAATTTCTGCATAAGACTGCAGCACATGCACAGTATTTTTTTTCGTTTGAATCAAATGAAATAGCATTAGAATGTTTAAATGGAAAGAATCCTGCCATTTTTGCCAAATTTAGATTTATCCCAAATGGAAGAAATTTTAATCTGACACAAATTACAATGCGTTATTGTTGGAATGCCTGCAATAAATCATCAAGTTGTTGCTTTATTTAAGCAATACGCTCTTAGATACGCTATCAACTAACGCTAACGAAAGTAAACTTTATTTAATACTAAAGAATTTATTTATACAATATCATAATGATGTAGGTATTAAAACATTGTAGGCTTTTTAAAAACCTACAGAAACCTGAGGAATTCTAAATATATGGTCAGTGTTGAAGTATTTATTATTAAAAAATGTGGGAAATTTTCAAAGGTATTTTATGAATGTACCAAGTACTAAGGCATATCAGTTAAATATTGTACTTACCTTATACGTATAATGTAAAATAAATTTCCCCATTACGTCAACTTCAATCGTTGACATCTATAAAACATAAGTTTTAAATTTCCTACCTTCGTTAGCTGTTTAATGAAAAGGTTACGGTATTTTAATAGTCTACAATAATTCTTATATAATTAAACTTAATATTTGTGTTTATATTTAAATTAAGACAACCTTTATTTCACAAAAGAGATGGATAACTTGAAAAAAAACATTACTTAGATACGATGCGGACGCCAATCAGTGTATGCTATATTTAAATTAAAATTTTAATAATTCAATTAAAATTTCACAATTCAATTAAAAATTTAATAATTCAATTAAATTATAAAGTTTTAGTTTTCGTCAAGGGGCTCAATCCGAAAGATGCCAAACAAGGAATTTGCAACCCGGAAAATCTCGTCCGAGTGACTGATAAATACTAAAATATTATATAGATCAAATCCCATATATATCTTAAGCATCTTTATATCAGTTCTACAAATCTATAAATATGTAATATGCGGTTAAACATGATACTTATAAACGGTTCAGAGGGCACTGTTTACACAACAATGTAATGAATGGTTTACCGTTAGGTGTAAATAAATAACTTAATAATATAAATTTAATAACAACTATAATTACTATCGAGACATGACAGTAAAAGTAGATTTTAAAAGATTAATTATTTGAAATTATTCTTAAAACAATATATATCCTTTTAATATATGAGACTTAAGTAACCGTATATTGATACTATATTGTTATTTGAATTTGTATTTTCTTTACAAAATTATAGTTTCCAAATGTATACTTTACTAGGTATTTTCGTGAATTCCTTCATTACCGTTCAGAGAATTCCGTATATGTTTGGAGTTTTAGATACAACGATCCAACTCTTCCTGAGTTAATACAAAGAACATTATTATGTGTGCAAAATTTTTTAATGGCACTAGTTTTAATAAGGGTTTTATTGCAATATGACACATATTGCAAAAACGTTTTCAATACATAAACTATCAAATGAGAAATTTTAATCCGATGGTAGTTTTAGATATTAGTGCATCCAAACAAACAATGTTATAATATTATTTTAGATTAAACAATTTTTTATCGTGGTAATTCATTTTAGCTCAAATGTATTAATAAAATAAATTTAATTGTAATAGATTTTGATTTTTATTAAATAATAATATTCTACCGCGTAACAAGCTAACTATAAATTTAATCCTGGACAGTTCGTTATACTGATTAAGCTTAAATGTGTGATCCCTGGAAATGTATGTTTCCCAGGGCACAGTAAGCTTCAAAAGTATCACGCGCCTTAGATGCTTAGAATACAGGAATATGTCTGGTCTGGATGACGAAACACCAACATCCTCAGGGATTTTGTAATGTTTTTCATACGTGTCCATCATGAGAGTCCAATCAGGAGCCGTGTCTAAAATAGAATAAGGCTTCGGTTTTGACTTTTTGGAGCAACATTCTTTTACAAACTCCACAGATCGTTTGGTGGTTGTTATACAATCTTCCGCGCTCTTACTACTGAAATACTAACCGCTTCCCGTGCGATTTCTAATACCTTATCGTTATCAAGAAGAACCCTGTACCCTACTAATTAGTACTTCGCGGTTTCTACTGCCTCCCCACAGATGTTGCAAGACTTTTCGGTAGTTTTCCCCCATCTTACAAAACTACTTTGATCTGGGAGAGTCGTTTGGAATGCATTTAGTTAAAATATCAACAAGGCTGGGGACCAATCAAAAAGCAGGGTGTGCCACCGCAAAGCATCGTTTTGCATTTCTAGGTTCATCGCGTGCAGACGGTAGTTATCGTTTACATCTTGTCTACACACTTGTTTACACACTTGAATTATTATTTCTTTAAGGAGTTTTTCAGTGTTTATACAGGTTTTATGTCTAAAATATATGTATACGACATTTTAGCTCAAATATATAGAGCAAAAAAATATCAAAAAGGGTAAATGGGTAAAGGGTTCCCCGCATAGAAATTCATTAACATTGATCAGCTAATATTCACATATTTGTTGCACATTGATAAGAAAAATCTTGAGAAGAGTAAGATGCGGAGTAATACCACATTTGAGCCAGTTTATATAAGCTATAGTAATAACAGTGATGCTCCATCACCTGCAAATATTTTTATTCTCTGTTTATTATATATATTTAAATTTTTGTTACAGTATGCTATTTATTTACTTGTGTGGGTATTCTGTACACTCTTCCATCTTCTACACTTAAACTCTTCAGCTCAGAGAATACCACACTCGATCGAATTATGACTGAAACTGAAATATCTTTGATGGGCAGTCTGTCCTCTGCAAGCTCTCTCATAGGCGTCCCCTTTGGTGGTTACTTGCTGGATAAGTTGGGAAGAAAACGAAGCTTGATAGTTTCCTTTTTTCCACAATTGGTAAGTCACAAGCGGCTTACAATAATACATATAACTAGTAAACTTGAATTTTGTTTCTTTGTTTTTCAAGTATTTAAGAAAAATTTAAAACAATTATATTCATATTGAAATAAAAATTACTAATAATATTAATTAGATTGATTAATTATATTTTCCGTGAACCATGATGATTAGTATACCCAGCCACATTCACGTAAATTAATAGCAGATTTATGTTTAAGAACTATTATTATAATATATAATTCTAGGTATACTTTAAAAAAAAAATACAGGCAAAAACAAATACAAAATATGATTGTTCAATGAATAATCGTATAATTGTTTTTTTTTTAATATATGAAATGCTTCGATCTCTTGAATAAGAACCCCGAATGGGTACAAAACTAGTCGGACAAAATTATGATTAATTTACGTGAACATGGCCGGATAAATTCATTCATTCATTCATTCAATTCATTTAAGAACAGTAGAACTTCGAAGTATTAGTTTACGAATGCCATAGTTATATATGTAAAGTTCTTAGAAATAAGTTCAGCCGTTTCGAATAAAATTAAATCAAACATTTTTAAAGCGATAATTTATTTGTGTTTGTGTATCCCAAAATTATGGAATAATTATTGGTGGCTACTTATCCACATAGGCATGTTATTGAATATGTTGAATGATGTGTAAATGTACATACAATGCATGATAATAATATCTATAATTAGTCGTTATTACTTTTATTTGTGTAAATTTAATTTGAATAAAAAATAAAGTTTCCGTATTGTTGTCTTTGTTATTGACAAAATATCAAATACAACACATAACAACTAGAATTTCTTATTATATTATAGTCTTATATGATGAATAAACATTGATAATTTCAGGTCGCCTGGTTATTGTTAGCCACTGTCTATACAGTGGAGGCGTTTATATGCTCAATGTTTCTATGCGGTCTAACCGGCTCTATGTTCCTCATCATTCCGGTCTATGTCAATGAATATAGTCAGGAATCTATCAGGGGTACAATGACTACTTCAGTGTTTATCTTCTATGTCATAGGAATGATGATATCCTACATTTTAGGAGGGTTTTTGAACTACATGACATTTATCTACGTAGGCCTCAGCACAAGCGCCATTGGTCTGGTTTTTGTCTATTTTATTAAAGAATCGCCATTACATTTGATGAGGAAAGGTTTTGAGGAGGTAAGAAAACAAATATGTAAATTTATTTATGTATTATAAAATATTTACTTATGCTGAAAACGAATATTGTTTTAAATGTATATAAATATAGAATGGAAAATAACCTATACGGGCAGGAATTCCCCTAGGGACGGTGGTGGTATTTGTTATTCTATATGAATATAAATTAAAATAAGTTTAATACACATATTTATAGATATTTTCAAACATTAACATGTTTTCATTGTTTGTTTATACTGCAAAGTTAAAAACATTGGTTAGGATTGTTTTTAAAATGTAAACGGGATTTAATCGCGTACTATTTTAATCGAAGTATGCAACGGCCGTAATGCAACGGCCGTGGTCACGAGTCTAATCGTCGAGAAACGTCGAGAGTCGAGGTAAATACTTCGAATAAAATAGTACGCGATTAAGTCCCGTTTATATTATAAAAACATGAATACAAAACGTGAAAGCTTAAAACAATTGGTTAGGATTTTCGAAAGAAGCCTAATAAATGTCACCGTCCCGATAAAGACGATCACATATTATAGAATGCTTAATTCACCGAGATGGACAGCGATACGGTAGCTCAATTGGTAGAGCGACGGGACAGTTTCCCAGAGGTCGCCGGTTAGAATTCCTGCCCGTATCGGTTTATTTTTCATACTATATTTATATAAATTTAAATAAAATTAACATGGCTATACATGTTTATAAATATTTTTAAAAGAATATCGTTTTAGTTATTTTAAATCAAATCAAGATTTTATTACAACTACTAGGCAAATGAATTAATGAAACCTTTATGATTACTACGTAATTATTGACATGTTCTTGTTAATATTTGTAAGGAAGCCGCAAAAGCACTTGCATTTTACAAAAGTTGTCAACCTAATGCAAAAGAAGTTACTGAAGAACTAGAAAACATTAGAAGAATTCTTAATGTGGATATAGAAATGAGTAAGTTTAATACTTACTTTGAACAGTTTTTTTTAAATAAAAAAAGCTATATTAATATGTTTTTTTAATAGAAAATACACAAGAAGAAATGCAATTAAATCCAGAAGAGAAAACAAACAAAAAACTATCTGTTTGGAGGTATTTGGGTGAGTATATAGAACATACAATGTAATCATGTTTTTATAAATAATAACTTATTATTATTTAAAAGAAAATTCCAATAAACAGTATAATACCAAAATGACTAGTTTATATAGTTTATCACAATACTTATAAAAAATCTCGGTGGTAGGCCATAAAATCGGGCCGCCGGCGATATTACTCGTACTCGGTACTTGGTTACTAGTTTTGGGGCTAGTAGAGATCAAGTACAGTCTGAAAGAGAAGCTATGGTGCAACGTTTGAGTAACAAACTTCAGGCAATCTTCGCATGGAGCAATGCCAATCTTGGCAAATTCAATGCCACTAAAACGTAGACGTGCCTGTTCACTGCCAAAAAGAAGACTTTTAATCTTAGCTCCTACATTCCAGAATATGTCTTTGAAATACAGTGACCGGTTTCAGTTGTTAGGCTTAGAGATTTCCTCGAACCTCAGTATTGGTCGGTTCATGGAGTCCAGAGCAAGAGTAGCAGCAGGAAAGCTTGCCGATCTTATATAGTACTTTACACCGGGACAAATACTTCTATTTTACAAAGCACAGATCTTGTGTGGAGTACTGTGGTCACATATTTGCTGGAGCCTCAAAGTCTTATCTTGCGGTTCTGGGCTCAATTGAGAAGCGAGCAAAGGGGCTCATAGGCGACCCTGAATTGGTTGAAGCCAATCTCCACAGCCTCGAACATAGGTGGATAATTGCTAGCTTCTCAGTACTCTACAGGATACATTTTGATGAGTGTGCGCAGGAATTTTACGACCTAATTCCCCCGTCTCCCTTTCATCACCGGAGATTCCGACGCATGACAGGTATCCCTACGTTATGAACATTCCCTCTGTCCCAACGAAGCGCTTTGCTTCATGATTTTTAATTCGTATAGCAAAAGACTGGAACAGCTTGCCTGCGTCGGTATTTCCAGCAGAATACAATGTGGGTGTCTCCAAGAGAAGAGTGAATAGGTTGCAAAGTTAATGCACCTTACCACCTAAGACTACATTTCACATTCCATCAGTTGTAATGTAGTCAAGCATTGACCTAGATGGTATAAAAGCAAAATAAAATAAATAAAAGTTTTTATTTCTAGCCAAATCAAGATCGACTCGTCGTGCTCTGCCGATAGTTCTATTTGTTTATACAACATGCATATTCCAAGGATTAGTCGTAGTTCAAATCTTCGCTGAACCCTTATTCGAAGTAGCTGTTCCGAGTATGGCACCCACCTTACCAAGCGTTCTGTTTGCTATCGTATCGGCCATAGCGGGTGCTTTCGGTGCTTATTTGATTGATATAATTGGACGAAAGGTAAGTAATATAATTCATTATACGTTAATAACATCAGTTTTAATAGTATTTAAATCATTATCTCACAAATTCCAGCCTTTGTTAATAGTCGCCTCTCTTGCGACTGGTCTCTGCTGCGTGGTCGTAGGTACCCAGCTACAACTGATGTGGGGTCCCAGCTGGGTGACAGTTGTGTTTATTCTTCTTTACGCTACTGCTTTTACTGTGGGAGCTGGTTCTGTACCATATGTTTGGCTCGGTGAAATATTTCTACCAGAGGTGAGTTTTATTTCATGGCACCAGTTCCATATAGGACTAGTATATAAGGTTGCAAAATAAATTTTTTTATTCTTTGTAAATGCATTTTGTTTCATAATATATATTTTTTTCAGATTAAGAGTTTTGCGTCTACTTTGTGTGTCGAATGGATTTTTTTCTGTAATTTTATAATACTTTTCATATTCAATCCCCTCTTCAACCTTATTGGTAAATATATATTCTTTATTAATAAAAAATACTAAGTATATTTTTAAAATAACAAATGCTACTTTTTAAAGTTTTTTTAACTATCCAAAAAACATGTCTATTTCATTAATGATTATAGTTTAGCCTTAATATTTAAAGTCATCCAAAAAAATTATTATTTTAATTAATATGCTATTTATTAACTTCCAGGACTCGGACCAATCTTTTATATATTTGCTGGATCTTCTCTCTTAACGGCATTTTTCTGCTTCATTTACATACCAGAGACTAAGGGGTTACAAGTTGATGTAATACAACGAAGATTCTTAAAGAGAAAATATTAATGTAAAATGTGTATTGCATATTAATTATTAGTTAGAACGTTATTAGGCAGATGTTTTTTCTCTACTTAAGTATTAATTTGCTTTTATTACTCTCTTTCACTAACGGTGGCTCATTAAATTCACACATCTTCAACTTCCTCTATTTCTAGTAGCTAAAGGCGATTCTTTACCATATATTTTCTATCGTATAGTTCTCCAAATTTGAAAGTGTTAAAAAATAAGTGTTGTTAATCGTTTAGAACTGAATCCAATAAAATACAGTCTGAAGTAGAACTGAACAAAATAAGATTCTTGATTCTTCATTAGATTCTTGTTATCAGTTACCAAGTCGAAAAAAAATGCAAAAATAATACATTACGTTTTATATAATATGTTATAAAATATAAATTATAATAATGCAGTAAGATATATTGCATTTTTTTTATATAACTATATATAAAAAACATATCCATTACATTTCGTATTGTATATGTTTTCATATTACATAGTATATAAATATTACATATATGGCTAATCATTTAATTGAAGATTATCAATCAAAATAATCAGCTTTAACAAATGTTTAAAAAAGTAAATCAATTGTAAAAGGATGAATTTGACAAAGTATTATTCGAATTGGTTTCGAGCAAATTACGTTTGTTTCACAGAATATTATCAGATAAAATGAGTACATTATTATCCTTGTACAACTTGTACAATAAGAATATTTGTATTATTTCTTATCAAAAACTTTAATAAGTAACAGATACTTTGGACAAAGAGAAAGTTTAATTTAGAAGTTAAGTTTATAACTTAGGTTATTAATTTGTGTTTATCTAATAAGATTTTAACATAGAGCCAACATCTATTAGTAAGTCTGATAGATTGTACGGGTGATAAATACGAAAGGTATATTATATACCGAATACTAAAATAATTTATTACAATTGTTTATTAATTGTTGAAACAGTATTATTTATGTATTTAGATGATGATAAATGAAAAAATAAAAGAATTATAAAAATATTGAAGACAGTTAAAAGAATGTGTTTTATTTTTAAGGTTGACTGGTTAGGCTCTCTACCGCCGGTTTACCTGAAGTCAGGATTCCGAATCCCTGCTCGTATCGACTTATTTTTTATTTTATATAGCAAAGCAACCTGTAAGATCATTCAGAATACTATATTTTTAAAGATTTGATTACTGGTTTAATAGTTTCTTCATAAATTAACTAATAACCACAAATCAATTCGTTTACTTTTTAGTAATAGATATAAGAGCTCTCTTACCGCAAAGAATCGCCAACGACAGTCCTTCTATTTACTAACACTGTTACACAATTTAGTTTCTCGATCTCCCACACAGCGGTTTATTATAACTGTTACACTTTTATCACAATAGTACCACCACACAACTTGTTCTCCCAATTTCACAATACCTTCTCTTAACCGAGCTGCGATTTATATACTTCTTATTCTTAGTCAAATCAGTATCCAATATTACATTTATTTTATCAATTAAACTTTTATGCAGAGATTCAATTGTTTTAGTCAAATCAACAACTTATATCTTTATTTTTAGTCAAAACCAAACTACTACATGTATAAAAGCTAACATAGATTTTAACAAATAAAATTAAATCAATAAATGATTTGTTTTTGCTGTGAAATTGACAAAAACCTTATTATTTTTATATAACATAATTATCACAACTCTTTACAATTATTCATACATTTAGTATTTATTATTTATACAGCTTTTATGTTTTTAATGGGAACACAACTCCAACAAAAAGCACTTAACAGGTAAAATATGATTTTTATGACTTTATAAGGAAAATGAGAGAAAAAGACAAATGACATTAATTAACTTTGTTCAGATTGTTCCCTTGAACACATGACGCGCGTGAATGACGCGTGTCGCGAACTCTAACCATTCCTCGAGTACACTCTCCTCGATGGTTTGCCAAGTATCAGAGTACTAGGTCTAAAAATATAGAACGATTTTCAGTTTTGTGGTCACCTAGAGAGCAAGGTTTAGTTGGCCTCGAAGACACTGGGTGTGATCAACAGAGCAAGGCAGTATTAGCTTCTGCCATTCTAATTGACAGTGCTCTGTAATGGCCTTGGCCATTTATCGAATTTATCTTGGAGAGTGTTTAAGAGAGTTATTTAAACTGATTTCTGCCGTCAATTTCCACTATTGTTTTACATACCATCGTCTCAAATTCCATTTGGATCCGATCCTTACCATTTGGATCCATGGCGTTATTTAACAATGATATGTAAGATACTTTTTACCGCGAACCAACAATTGTGTTTTCAGATCGATCTTACTACATGGGTGCTTCCAAAAAGAGCACCTACTCAGACATCAAAAGCCGGTAATCTTATGCAACCTTTGATATTGCAAGAAGATCGTGGGCGGTAGTTATCACACTTCACATCATATATAATATACTGGACACTTATACAATATACCTGTCAATAAAAAGAAACATTTGTAGTATGGATGTATAAAATGTACCTTTAAAATCTAAAACATTGTTGCGATTCAGCACCAACAAAAATTTTAGGTCTGAATAATTCAACAGTCGTTTTAAGCTAACTTTCAAATTGTAGGTTTGTCGGTTACAAATCGAGTGTAACGAAGAGAAGTTTGGTCCTGAGTTCTGAAGTATATAATCAGGGGACCTTGTTACCGACGACCCAAATTATATTTAGTTATATACTTTGTGATTATTATTTGTTATAAGAACTTCACGTATTCCGTATTAAAATATTTATGAGGTCTCCCTAGAAGTATTTCGTTATTTATGTTGCATAATTACCATCGAAAAATCGTTAAAAAAATTATATACTGCCCTAAGGTACCAATTTATTATATCACCTGCAATATAAACCGCGCACAATTTGAGTAAAAGTTTATACTTATTCATGTATTTGTTTACAGTATAAGTATTTCACGTATTTATTTTAACCAAAGAGCGGTAAAAGTTTGAATACACAAAAGCTATATATTTAATGCAAGAATTTTAATTGTATAGAACTATCTGATAACCGAAAAAATATATATTTTTTAGTCCAAATGTATTTTTTCCTAGAACTTAAATAAGTATATGTTTTTAAGATTTTAGTATTATTTTTAAACAAATTTTTATTTAATAACTATGACCTCCCTAAGTAAATTACATAATTGCATCGTGATCCCGATTGCGCGAGCTACATTATCTAATGTGTTGTATTAAGAATGTATACTGATCACAGACTACTTGCGCTTGAATTAATTTTGATATTATTTCTGTTAACATGTGTCATACAAATACGCAAAAACTTACAAATAAAATACTTTGGGGTAAAACAAATGGGTTTGAGATGCACAGGTATCAGTCTCTATGTAGTAATTATTAAGCTAATCTAGACTGAGAGCT
This sequence comes from Napeogenes inachia, assembly GCA_959347355.1. Classification (NCBI taxonomy): domain Eukaryota; kingdom Metazoa; phylum Arthropoda; class Insecta; order Lepidoptera; family Nymphalidae; genus Napeogenes; species Napeogenes inachia. Next base: position 14,862,118 of record OY365792.1, read on the forward strand.
ACTCACTCGCCCACGGAGTGTGCATCATGTAATTGTCAAACACATTGTTAATACTACTAATCTGGGTTCATATCGGGTGAACGGTTTGTTGATTTAGGTTATGGCTCCTTTAGTTCGTTGTATCTCCCTTCCAAAAATATAGATGAGCGTATGGTATAACATGATGCACTAAGAAAACTGTACTTAAGGTAAACTTACGGTCATGATTACTTAGCTGTGGAACACTTACATTTCGGAGTCCCCGGGGTAAAGATATTTTTCTTTGATATCAATCTTCTGCGTTGTTAAAATGCATTGTTACACCAGTTACTAAAAGTAGAAAGTTAAGTGCTACCTCTAGCAATAATTATCACCCGATTCAATTATTATTATTTTTTAGTAAGTTAAGTTTCAGTTTTTTTTTAATTTGCATACCTACCAACAATCCTAAACATTTTAAGATTTGTAGGAAGAAAATATCTTTGTGGCATTAAGACTTTTGTTCATAATATAGTATATTGAGCAATAAAGAATTAAATAAATTAATAAATTATAAATATATTGTAATAAATAATGCTCAGTTTGGTTTAAAAAAAAAAACTCTACGGATTTAGCAATATTTTCTTTAAAGCAGATCGTAAACTACTACGTTAAGCGACACGCTAAGATCTATGCCTGTTTTCTCGACCTTAGTCGGGCTTTTGAGAGAGTTAATTACGATTTGTTGTGGCATAAACTGAAAATAGCACAGGTGCCGCCTGATATTGTTTCTATATTAAAGCATTGGTATAACTCTCAGCGGAACGTTGTGAGATGGGATGGTGTGTGTTATAATGAATATGTTCTCTCGTATGGAGTAAGACAAGGTAGGTCAACCTCGCCACTTTTATTTAATCTTTACGTAAATCAACTAATTGAGAAGCTCTGCAAGGCCGGCTGGTATATTGATGGAATCTGTATGAGTAATTTTAGTTATGAGGACGAAATGGTCTTGCTGAGCCCCTCCGTTAGCGGACTAAGAAAACTTTTGGCGATTTGTGAATCCTATGCAGGGAGGAATAAATTAATTTATAATGAAATTAAATCGAATTATAACAACTAAATACTATTCGTTGTACACATTGATTAAATGTAATCATGGGGCACCAGAACGTATAAGAACAAACGAACTGAATGTTTAATGAATATGTAATAATGATTTAATATTTAGGTAAAGAAAATATTAAAAAAATACTACTTTTAATGTTTGACGATTTAAGAAACCAAACGATTTTAAACTTCTCTTCTTCTTAAATATAATAAAATGTTGAATTAGGAGCATTGTTTTTGTTTGGTACTATACCAAAGTAATAAATTTAAGTAACATTTTATCATTTTAAATATATATCTTGATTTAACGGTCCTTGATGTCGTTATTCGGGAACATCGAGATGGCTATGCTTAATGAAGTCATGAAAGAAAATTGAATGTAGTTAAAGAGGCTGACCGATTTCAAATTTTTAATAAAAATTTTAAGATTGAAGAACCTTGACATCAAAAAACCGCAAAACAAGGATGAAAAAAGACATGGAGCATTAATTAAAATAGATTATTCGCAGTTGTATTATCTTTCGTAGTATTTTTTATTACTTATTTTCGTAAAATATTATAATTTTACTTATTATAATCCAACAATTTATATACATCAATTTTTACATAAAATGTAATATAACAATTACAGAAAACTAAAATAGGATGACACAGTTTGGATTCAAGTATTATATTTTACAAACTACAAGACATATCCGTCAAATGTTTACAAAAAATATATATATTAAGTGTAGAATCTAATTTGCTACGCTTGTGTGTGATGTGTGTCAGTGTGCGTGTATGTAGAGACAGAGATACACATATACAGATATGTGTGTGAGTTTAATTAAGTGCGTACCTTTGAGTACATGTTGAACATATCTATTTCTGAATAAAACACATAATATGCGTTGACTACACTGTCAAGGACAGAATTACGTGCATAGTTTGTTTTCACTTCAGGTACATAGTACAGATCTGTGTGACGGGTGCGGCAGTTGGATACACTCTGAAATGTAAAGCACTGACCAAATCGTTACAATCAATGTGTCCAGCCAGTATATCCTATAGCAGATATATATCGCATTAGCGACATCTGATTGCTAAAGTGTCCATTTTATAGTATTTACAGTTTTCCATGTAATCTTTATATTCTTTACACAATAAAAAAAATCGGTATTGTTTTTAGTTTATCCTTATATTTTGATGCTACAGTGCTCTAAGATACGTATAAAAAATATAATATTTTTATGGAATTAGCATCATTTAATGTTTTACATTCACGCTTTATATGTCCTATTTGTTTATAAGTTTTGTCAATTATATTTTCTATATATTCCGTCATTAATAATTTATAATCCAATCCAATTGAATACTAAGAGATCTCACTGAATTAACTTTTTGAATAGAATTAATATTAGTGTTGTAAATATATATTTTTTTTCAATGTTAATTACATGACATTAAATAATGATTGAGTATTTGAATAATATAAAATAATTGACAACACAACAAAATCAAACATAATTAAATAGTTATTTGCATTAATTTTCAAAGACAATTTTCTTAAATATCCCTCGCAGAGATTTCGAACTAAGAAAACTAATCCATGCTTGATATTAATTTTCTAAAAATAATTTAATATTGAGGCACTGTTTAAATTCGACACTTTTGTTTTTGTCATTATAATAGCGGGTTGGAAAAATTACTTACTTGCCCTTTGTCCATTTTTTTGTATGATATTCTTTTAAACGTAAATAAATGAACGTAATAAATTTCAATATCGCAAAAATGAGGATTAAGCAAGAATCATCACATAAACCATACCTCGTTTTCAGGAAAAATTACAATTGTCACAAAAAATTGGTTAAAAAAAAATAGTTTCTTAAAAATTAAAGACTACGACTAATGATAAGAACATAAAAATAAGATCGATTTAAAATATAACAATACCATAATACAATTAAGAAATCGACTTTTAATACAGTCGACTAACAGTAGAAAAAATGTGTGACAGGTTTGATAAGAAATGTAAAACCCAATTTTATATACAAGACATATATGTATAGTGATATTGGAAAGGGAAAAAGCTCAGTTTTACGTTCTTCTTTTATTGGACAAAGTGTATAAAACTATTATATATATTTTTTTAATTAAATGTTTTCCACTTTGAATCCTTACCAGAGATCACTAGTGTACATAAAATAGAAATATCTGGACGGCCTATTTTGACACCATACTTATCGAAACAATCCCTTCTCTAAAGACTGTCTAGGGTTCCAAGGATTCTCAGTGTCTAGGATTCATCCAGTGTGACCTCCGCATAGAGTCTACACGAGCGTACATCATAACGCTAGAAAAGAAGATGAGCAGCAGGGCCGAAGCAATGTCTCGAATCACTATGTGACACGAACGTGCGACCCGAAGTTCAATCCACCAACCCTTTAACAGGGAGGTAAACAATCCCCAGGGCCTCAACCCGCCCCAACTCCATGGTCGTTGAGTCCCGGGCGGTGTAGATTACAACGGTAAGAAGTTTCTACCCTAAGGTCGTCTCCCCTCTCCCCCTAGGGAGTCGAGAGAAAAGATAACATGGTAGTACGAGGTCACTCAAAGGAGTAACACCTCTTAGAATTACTGCACAGTGTCTGTCTTAGGCTAGTTTTAGTTTATTTTTGTTATGCGTTAATAAATAATATAATCATAATGAAAATTATAAATATTAAACTCGTTCTAACTGTCTCTTTGCAAAACATAAATTAATACTTCTTTGTAAAACAACCGCAAGCATCTCATTTTAAGATTATAACTTCAAGAGTACTTTTCCATAATGCAGTTAGTATCAACAAACCTTTTAATTTATTATTATGTGAACGACACTTTTACTTTAACTAATGTTAGTTTTTACATTAGGTAGTAGAAATTAATGGTTTCAAATAAAGGTCACTGTATAGTACGATAATGGAAGTAAAAACGATGAAATTTAGAAATTTATACAGGGTTATTTTTAATTAGTTGAGCACCTTTTGCAGGCAGCCTCTCTACATCATTCCCAACAACATTTGTTCTACGACTTTTAAAAAATCTTGATAAATAACTCAGAATAAACGAAACAAAAAAATTTTTGCTCCCTCGATTATTTATTACTCTGTATTTTGTAAGCAGTCTAAAGTATAGGTCGCGACAGTCTAGCGCTGTACGAAATTTGTAAGGTACCACGCACGTAATACTATTATAACTTATTATTATATTTTGTTTTATTTCAAACAGTATGTAATAATTACCCAATCGTCGTATTGTGTATTAAAATTGTTAACAATTAATCAAGGTAGAATCAGATTATTTACAATAATACAATGTGTTATTTACAAAAGGATTCAATATTTACAAATTACCTCTTAAATTTATATCTCGTCGATATTGGCGCAAAATAGCCCCCTTCATATCCAACACAAAGACCACACCTAAAAATCAACTGTTCACCGACTCCTCTTACCACACTTAGCCAGCAGTCGCACTATCTTGGTGTACTCGATATTTGTGTTACGGCATCACAGTACTGTTTTCACTAATCGAAATTCGGTTACCGAGTAACGGGAGCTAGCGGGTCGCGCGGCACGCGCTTATCTAATTGACCGTGACAATCGACTGGATCAAGTTCAAACGTGCATCACCGCCGCTGCATCACCCCGCCATCCGCCACCCCGCGCCCCACTGCACGTGTCCTTGGCACGTTTTTTGCCTACGCAAGGTGCGTGGCCTCTCTTTGCTCAAGGTTGCGAGGTTGTTAAATGCTCGTTCAGAGGCAGTAAATAAATTTTGTATGGGAAAAACAACATTTTTAAAACTATTAATTTTAAAAAGTCGTAGAACAAATGTTGTTAGGATTGATGTAGAGGGGCTGCCTGTAAAAGGTGCTCAACTAATTACAAATAACCCTGTAAAGAATTTTGTTACTTACATGCGATATTTTTAAATATGAATAAACTCTTTTGTTTCATATTATTTAACTCAGTAAAAATATTTAAGTAGAGCAAATAAGTACATTACAAAACCAGTTTCATTTAAATTATTATTTAAGCTATAATTCTGGTAGCCTCTACTCATGTCTGGTGTGGGGTTAGGAGACATGTCTGCGTCAGAGAAATTATGACAGGTTTCACACAATACGAAAGTCAAAACATGGCATGTTGTAACGGTTTAAATTATCCATCATTACTTTATAAAAATGATTTCACTTAAAAGGTTATTGTCAGCGACGTTTAAGGTACAAAACTAATAACTATTAATTTATGTCGGAAGAGGGAGGGGGTGGGGAAGCCGACGATTTCTCTGGGAACAGCTATATTATGTATTCAACAAAATCACATTATTGAATTTATACTTTTAAAATATTGTTTCAGTTCTTTGATGTATTATATACACTAAATAAAGAAAGTTTATTGACGCATTATATGAATTAAATATGAAGAAGAAGAAAAAATGAAGCTCCACAACTCGAATTTCTCGTTTCGAATATCGAATTTCATACTAAGTCTTCATAGAGAAATAAATTAAATTTATGAAATAACCATTTTTCTTTTTCAAAGATAAACACATGCTGTAGCTAGTGTTTGGAATAAAATTGTTATTGTTTTTCTATAGAATAATGTCAACTCGAGATTCTCACGTCTATCTACAAATCTAGTAATATGGTAATGAAATGATGGAAATGGTTAGGATAATTAAAACCATTTTTAACGTCAGCCTGCTGTAATTATCTGGGTTTGGCACAATATTTTTACCGAAATATGTCTGCTGATGTTGCACTGCTGCTGCTATTGGATCGCGACATCAAGTAATAATTACACAAAACAACTCATAAATAGACAAGCTGATAGATAGACAGACAGACAAACAAATTGATAAATAAAGATAACCAACAACTTACTTTCAAAAACATTAGAATATCTCTACAACAGCTCGGAGAAAGCTAGTGCTTTTCTTTCGAGAAGTGAATCATACTTAATTAAAAGTTTACACAGGGAGATGTATGAGAAGTAAATTACAAAAAAACTTAGAGACACAGTATATAAATATTATTAAACCATTCAAAGGTTTTCTTAAGCTTCATAATAAAACTTATTAAAAACTTGTCAGCTTTATACAGCTATATATTTCACTAATATGAAAATACATGAGTGTAAACAATGAAAATAACAATTATTTTATTGAAATAAATTTATCAAAATTAATAATATATCTGCCTTATACTTATAGGTTATAGATATATTCATTGCCATTTAACGAACAAAGTACTCTCTACAAAGAACAACTCAAATACTACATCGATTTAATGAATTTTACTCGAGAGGGCTCTAGTTTTACAATTTACGTATCCGAATTCCATTGGTAGTAACAGTTAGTTTTGCGCGCAATAAAAGTCACTTGATGGCCGGTTAATTGAAATGAAAAGGGTCTGAATTGGAGTACAAATTCCCTGAGGTCATTTTCACTAAATCAATAATTTGAAACAAGGAGGATGCATATGTATTAAAAAGCTCTTACAACAAGAAATATAATTCCTATTCTTATTACTGTTAAATAAAAATAAAATATTTTAATTTGAATGTAAACAAAGTAATACAAAGAATAAGTGGTATTTTGTGACAGTGACTAACTTCAAAGTAGCTGATAAAGTAATCTCCAAGCTAGGCTTTTTCAATTAGTTTATTTGCAAAGCTTTCAATCAAGATTGTATTAATTAATCACAAGATTTTCTTGATAAAGACAAGATTTCCACATTTCTATAATGTCATTCATTTATAATATCTTTCAAATTCAATTACCTTAAAATATTAATTGATTTTATCTAAAACCAACGAGTGTATATATAGTATATACATACATATATATATAAGTTATGTAATTTATGTAAGACAAAGTACATAGAAGTTGAAAATGATTACCGTAACTTAAACAATAAATGAAAAGTTTTAAAAATTTAATATTTACTGTAATATCGTTTAGCGAATTAAAAATACAGAGCAAATTTGAATATTTTAACACACAGGTGGATATTTCACGAACTTCTGCTACTCGCAGTACATTATTCATGAAGCCGGTGTCTCCGTAACGAGTCGGTTTGAAGCGAAACCCGCAACTGATAATGAACTTGGACTTTTATTACAATACTCTGAATTTTAATTGAACTGCAATGTTACGTACCGTTAGTGTTTTTAAAATTGCTTCTTAATGATTGCACCATTTCTTACTCTGTTCATGAACTATGCAACACAGAAAATCTTTTTATTGTTGTTTTTCTAGATTGTGTTACTTATTAAAAAAAAAAAGGGTTATTGTAAAGATCAAAAGTCTTTCATGAAAATCTTTAATTAAACAAACTGAGGGCCCAGTTAACTTCTTAATTTATTTGAACCTTTTAAAGTTCGAAAGTCTGGAGGCTATTATGCTGCAGGAAATAATATTTCGTTACTTATAAATACTTCTTTGAAATAGTGTTTTACTAATGGCAAAAATATACTTATATGCATATAATTCACAGTATTTTTTAAATACCGAAGCAACTGACGTTCCCGTCTCGCATCTGAGAACATAAACTGATGAGATTAAATTGTCTCAAGAGAGTCACAATGGAAAGTACTCTGAGCATGATTACCTCGTTATCTCGATGCTTCATATTTGTCTGTTAGAAATAAATTACTGTCTACAAAATAAAAACACATTTTAATGTTATTTATTTTAAAAGTTTGATGTTATATAATACTTTAATTAAATATAACCTTTAACAAAGATTGTCATTTATAATCCTTATGACGAAAATAAATATTATATGAAAATGATAATTAATAATTTTTATTAATAAAAAAAGGAAAAACAAGTATAAGTAATCGGTCATATATCGTACTGTTCTATAAGGTATGAAGTGTATGTTATATACTCCGTTGGATAATAATGGAACTCGTAAGTAAAGTTAATTTTATAGAATATTTTAAAGTGGAGATGCACTTCATTAAGTTAATTTGAAAAAAGCAAATCTCGAATTATATGTTTAATACATTCCTAATTAAATTTACGGTCACACGAAAAATAAATGGCACAGCTTCCTTTATACTTTAGATGATTTTTATTTATCAAGTTATTGCGGACTAAAACTTCCTATCGAGCAGCACTCATGTCTAGTATCCATTCCTACTTTAAATTGAATTGTATAAAAATATCGTCATGAAGTATACTTGTTTGAAATGAATGAATTTACCCAATATAATTAAACGCATTGTCTATTGTTTTTTTATAAATAGTATAAAACTGTGTAGATGGGTAAATAAATTTGTAGAATTTTAATAACTCTTGACCAAATATAGTAGAAATTTAATAAATTTGTACTTAGATTTTAATAAGTTTGGGTTTTCTTTTAGTAAGCGATATGAAAAATAATATTTTATTGTCAAGGTATTTTCAAGGGTTTTTGAAAAGTCATGATCGGTGTAAAATATAAAGTACTTATTTTTAAATGAATGTGGGAGGCAGTAAACAGTAATTATGTAAACAGTAAACAGTAGGCGAAAAATATTGTATAAGTTGTATAATCCGCAAAGTCGGGTTTTAGTTACATAAATAATAAATAAAATTCAACTAACAAAAACCTAAAAAAAATGTTGTACAAATTTTGTAGTGATAAAGTGCAAAAATAATAGTATATTATTTTTAATCTAACATTTACTCTTACATCTGATTCAGTAAGGCTGTTCTTTTTTTATAAGTTATTCATAGACTGACGTTTCGATGATCGATTTAACTGCAATAAAATCCCCCGCGACAAAGATTCTTTAATATATAGCTATCCAAGACTTTTTGAAGATCAGGTAGCAGTCATTAAAGTGTGAAATACTTATATCATATAATAATATTTCATTATATTGGAATTATCTTTAAAAATAATAATATTAGTAGTTCAATTTATTGAAATTGTTTCATCTACTCAACTATGCATGAATGTGTGTAATCGACTTATATCAATGTAGTGCGACATGGTTTTTAATATGCGTCCTTAGCATTGAAAAGGTGCCACAACCGCAATAAATGTTTGTCAATATCCATAATAAAACATCTTACTTTCAATTTGCACACCTGAGTATCCATTGATCTGTGGCCAGCATTTAAAATATACTGTGGGATATAATATTACAGAAAATTGTCCACGTTAAATTATGAAGAAATAAAAATCTATATTAAGATGAAGGTATACATTAAATATAAATAATAGTCTAAATAAGTGAATAATAGTAACTAGTCGAAATATTTTCTTAACAAGAAAAACGAATCCAAATAACTCTTTTCAAAATTTCAAACAGTTTCAACATTTAATCAGTTAAGTAAGAAATTGTGCAACAAATTTTAGAACCTTAGAAAAGCGCTCGTTGTTACAAACTACTTTCGTTAAGCTTTCTAACTTTTCCGGTCTCAACTTGAATAATGTAAAATAAATGGAGACTTCGATAAAAGTTAATAATTTTAATCATAGTATTTCAAATATATTAATACAATAACCTTGGCAAATTGCTTTCGGTCTAGTTACCATGTAGCAAAGTATATAATTCCCGTTGGCCAATTTTTAATAACTTTAATTTATAGCAAAATTTTCCAAGATCAAATATACGGCAAAGCTTATAACTTTATAATTAGTAGCTTGAACATGTCGCTATCGCTTATATTTTGTTTATTGCTGGATACCGCTTAGATTTCCATGAAGGATAGTAACTTCTAACAGTCAGACGATCGTCTGTTCGTAGTTCCCATAATAATAAAATATATTATCATCATATTCTCTTATCTTATAATATGAATTAGGAATAATTCTATCAAAATCGTTGACTAGCTTTTTGAGTTATATGTCTGATATACCTATTAAGTATTATAAACTGCTCAATGCATTTCTATGAGCGATTCACTCTTACTAAATTAACTAAATTGAAAGCTACTAAAGCGAATACTATTCTGCTAATAATACTATACTGCTTTTATTGCAAATAAAAGCAGTAGTAGCTATAGTATTCATAAATTACATCAAAATATAGGATACTTTGATGTAAGTAAATATGTTATTATTTTCATAAAGATACACACACTGGAGCACTGGTTTGGGATATGATTATATTCTTGTTTAAACTATATTTAATATTAAATGGCTTATTATTTGTGTGGAGGATTGAAAAAGTGGGTTGACAGAGTTTAGTCCCAACTATTTTAAAATATACAATAACAACTGTCGTAGTAGTCCTAGGCTTTCATTGAATTTGTTTCTGGTTCAAGATTAAGAGAAAAAGAATAGTTGCCTTTAAAGTTATTTCCCCTTAATTTAATTTATTTTATTTTAAACGTAGCGAAGCTTCTAAAGATTATTTTATGAAATCAAACGATTTTTTTTGTCATCATGTCCCTTTCGTGTGCTTTAATTAAATTAAATAACCGCCCCGTTGGTCGAGTGGTTAGCGCAGACGCCTAACGTGTCACGGCGCAATGGGGCTCGGGTTCGATTCCCGGCGGGAGACAGGCATTTGTGTGATGAGCATAGATGTCTGTGTTTCTGGGTTTGGTCGTTTATTAAATATATTCTCAGTATTTATATATGTATTTCTATGTATATGTATTGTTGTCTAACACCCTTAACACAAGCAAATAAATTGCTTACTTAGGGGTTAGATCAATGTGTGTAATTTGTCCTGATATTATTATTATTATTATTAATTTAAATTTATTATGTACGTAAAATGTGTACGAAAACTGATAAATTAAGAATGTACTGGTAAATAAATAAATAGTTACAATGGTAAATAAATAAATAGTTAAGAATGTACTGGTAAATAAATAAATAGTTACATGGTTATTATTATTCAGTAAACAACTACGTTTAAAAAGTTCGTAATTCATAAACCCCACCTATAAAATACTGTACATTTTCAGTAAAGCGCCATTGCTAAAATGTTGCTTAAAAATATTTTTTATAGGATTTGTTAACGATCACCAGTAATAAGCGCTCAGTAGGTTTTATATCATCTTTTAAAGAAATCTCAATATGTTCTTAAACTCTAATAAAATCGCTAGAATTACTTCGTATGTTATGTCCTATTTTATATATTCAATGTCCCGATGCTATGAAATCATATATCGATATGTGTAAAAAAAATTAAACTTAAATAAATAGTAAAATTTAAATTACAATAATGCGATAGAAAAGAAAACAAGGAACGTTGGTATTTATTTTCTAAGACGATTTAACATTTAAAAAAGCTTTAACCTTACAAAAATTTGTTGTCCAATGTAAGAACTTTGTACGGCTTTTTCTTAGCTCTCTAAGATTTCGAAAACTACAATTCTTCTGATTGTAGTGGTCATGGCGGTTTAAAAGTTGAATCACTTCTGTCTTAAGTGTTTAAAGTTTTGTAATAACATCTTGTACCCAAAAATGGTCAATATATTTATTTATTTACATATTTTCGCACACATCCTGCAAAAGGTAGGGAAGCATAACGAAACAAGCATTTCCTTCCAGCAAATATTCAAATAAATAGTGAACACTTAAACGTATTTTTAAAACCAAAATAATTAAATAACCTAATAAATTAACATTCTAAAGAAATAAATAAGAAAAAACATCATAAATAAAAAATACATTAGTGCGTGTGGTTAATAAGGTAAATTCAAAGTCGGAGCTATGATAAGGCTTTCACCAAGAAAATTAAAACGGGGAAAATCAAATAATAAGGAAGACCGAGATTATGTAATAGGGGACAAAAAGTAAACAAAATTTATAAAATTGTGCGATCATTAATAGAAAGTTATTTAAGTTTAAAACGACAAAGATGTGATAGTACAATACTTTTCTGCATACTTCATCATACATAAATACTTGATGTGTCCAGGATAATATGCAATCAAAAATCCTTAACTCGAAATAAAAATGGTATTTAAGATTTATTGAAAACTATTAAAATTATAATCTACGATGTCAATGTTTAACTTGGACAGATAGTAATAAATAAAGATATGTATTTATATATCAGTTGAACAAAAAAACTTTAATTTAGTTAACAAATAACAAACAAATATGTTTTACTAACCAATTAGGTACGTATAACAAACTAGACTAAACTGTGATATCATTACTTTTTAACTTAGTAGCGTAATAATATTGAGGATTTTCGAGAAGTGTCGGATTTAATTTCTGCAGTGAACGAGTGACAGAAGCTTTATGCATTTTTTTTTCATATTCATTACAACAAGATAGACGAAACAAAACCTTGACACGTATAAAACTTTAATGAAAACTAAATCGAAGATTAATGATTCTTACTTCTCGGTCCATGCCTTATCATGGTTATGTCGAAATGTCTAAAACTCATAAGCGTTGTAAGGTATTCTAGATCATATTAACAATGAGTGGACAGTATATTTCACAAGGAACTTTCTACCACGAACCATCAATATTTGCAATTAACTTTCTTCGACGATGTTTCGAGACCGATACGACATGGGTGCATTCAAAAAGATAACCTACTTAACACACGCTTGTGCACCCTTTGATATTGCAAGAGACCGTGGTGGCGATGATTCACTTACCATTACCTGTTAATCATATAATATTCCTTAAAACTTTTGTAGGGTAAGAATATCTCGGAACCACTATTGACGTTGTTATTATAGTCTTCTTTTGATCTTTAGTTTACTTGAATTCTAATTTGTTTCTATATGTAACTCATAGCCAACACTATCTACTTAATAATACATTAATACGAACCATGTAAGTGCAGACCAAACGGTAATAGGTACAGGGTCGTGTTTGGTATCAAACTAAAGATCTTGGTAAGTATACTTAAGATGTTCAAGATCAGTTGAGTACATGAATTCTATAATATTAATTAAGCATTTACTACAATGGACCGGGAAGAACGAGCTAAACATTCGTATACTATATACAATCATGTACCTTTTTCGTGGTGATAGGAAAAATGTTATCCTAGTGGCATTCACCGGAATAACTGCGATGTCTTTGAAAAAAGGCCGAACTGTCCTTTGAACTTTCAAAGTCTATAAGGTTGAGTGCAGGCTTGAGCGAAAAGCGTCATATAAAATAAATAGGTTAACTATACGTAGTTTCTTAGTTCTTCTCTATTGACCTATCATTCCTACCATAGTTGATTGTAACCATACAACTAGAATATGAAGGTGCATAAGTGCAATATATGCCTATTTAAAATAAAAAAATTAGGTATCCTTATCAATATATTTTACTTGGTATATATTATATTTGAATATATATAAAAATATATTACATTATTTCCAGGTTCGGCGAAGCATAGCATTTACACATCTGTAATATCGCGAAATTCGTATTTTAATATGATATTACTTAATGTAATAAGCCCAGGAAACCCAATAAAATATAAAAGTTATATTTGTGAATATCAAAATAAAAAAAAAACATTTTCCTTCCTCCTATTTATATAAATCACATGTTTTCATAAAAGGAAATACAAATTAAAATGAAACATTTTTAAAAGATATATTTGATTGGAATATTGTATTAAATAGGTTACTTTGATTTTACGTTTACGGCCTGTTTCGTTTCCTGTTTTCGTTACTACCTACCTACTTACCTTCATTTCATTATCCCTAAAAAATCCCCGTCCTCGGAGGTCTGTCCTAAATTCGAAAAGAGGAAATAATCGCTATGTGTTTTGCCTAGATTGTATGGTGGATGGGTGATTTCTTCGATTCCTATCACTGCTAGGGCACGCCTTGCTACTCTCTCAGTTTGGACGGGATCATTGTCTTGCAAAACCAAGTTTCTTGTTTCTTGTTTCTTTTTTTTAAAATTAAACGGTACCATTTGACCTATATAGACAAAAATAATATTAAATATTATGAAGTAATAATTTCTTTTCTTTTCTTTTCTTTTCTTTTCTTTTCTTTTCTTTTCTTTTCTTTTCTTTTCTTTTCTTTTCTTTTCTTTTCTTTTCTTTTCTTTTCTTTTCTTTTCTTTTCTTTTCTTTTCTTTTCTTTTCTTTTCTTTTCTTTTCTTTTCTTTTCTTTTCTTTTCTTTTCTTTTCTTTTCTTTTCTTTTCTTTTCTTTTCTTTTCTTTTCTTTTCTTTTCTTTTCTTTTCTTTTCTTTTCTTTTCTTTTCTTTTCTTTTCTTTTCTTTTCTTTTCTTTTCTTTTCTTTTCTTTTCTTTTCTTTTCTTTTCTTTTCTTTTCTTTTCTTTTCTTTTCTTTTCTTTTCTTTTCTTTTCTTTTCTTTTCTTTTCTTTTCTTTTCTTTTCTTTTCTTTTCTTTTCTTTTCTTTTCTTTTCTTTTCTTTTCTTTTCTTTTCTTTTCTTTTCTTTTCTTTTCTTTTCTTTTCTTTTCTTTTCTTTTCATCAATTTCTTTTCAGACAACTTACAGCATACCTGCGATAACTGTTCCTATAATGCTTTTGAAATTATGATATTAATTAGTACGTATTAATTAATTCATAAATATAATCAATAATGATATTGTTGTAAAGTTGTTATATAATTAATTATTATTAGTAATAATTAATTAAAGTTAGTATTATTTAATTCATTATAGTTCGTTTAATACTAATTATATTATATTTAATAAATTAATTCTTATTACCTCTTCTTCAGTGGCTCTTTTATACTAAAGCATTAATATATGTACTGAGTAATATATAAAGTACAAAATAGTCTAAAATGTATATAATAATCTACCATTAACGGTTGTGTGTTTAACAACCATATATTTTAAGTGCGTATCGCAGGACAATAGACACTTAAGTGCACAACTAGGTCAAGCGTGAGTACTTAATTGTTCTACGGTTACTCAAAAGCAGTTTCTAAGGCTCAGACTTTCTGAGAAAACCTTTTATTAGAAAATAAATAATTTGTGTGATACATAACATTTATTCAGATTTTCAACAGAGTCGTTGAAAATATCGATTTATTCGAGTTACTCAATTATGGGTTTAAATTATATTTGTTAGGTAGTTTATATATTTTTGTATTTATATTAATTATGAAAGATTGGCAGAGGGTTTACCAAAATTATGAATGGCATCCTAACATCTAATAGTTTAATAAACATTGGAGACTATTAAAATGGGATACATAAGTTTATAAATTGTAATGTCATTAACAAGCATAATGTTAAACAAATCTTAATTTCAACTGATTAAGGTGATTAAAATTATCCTTTTTTAGCTAGCTACGGTGAGATGACGAATAAAATGAATATTTTAATGTTACTAAAATCTTTTCAATTACTCTTTGTGTTGTGTTCTTAGATGGCGTTGACTGTCTGTGAATTTTAAAGTACTCTGTAATTACTTAAGGTCTTAACGTGATGTTAGGCACGTTTATACTAGGAATTAACTTTTAGTCCGTACTTTTAATAAAGTAAGATTTATGACAAAGGTTTTTAACAAACGATGTAATGTATAAAGATTTATGAAAAATGCGTAAAAGCAAGGGGTAACAGTGCACGTACAATCATATTAAAAACAGATCAGGCTTATTTATCTGCTCATGTGATAGAAAATCTTATATAGTTCTTTTACCGAAAACGGAAAAGATGACAAGTAATCTTTCTGATAATGGCTATTAATCTTCTTTATAAAATATTTATGCCTCTTCAAATTGACTACTACTTATATTACAAATATTAATTATATTTTCTGTCGAAACTACTGATATATAAACAATTATCTGGCCATTAAATGATTAATTAAATATATAAAGATGTCAAATATTAAGAAACTGAAAAAAAAAAAAAAAAAAAACTGAAATTATCTGATGAAATAGAAACTTAAAATTTAGAAAAAAGCTTTTGATTTTCAAGAAGATTCATTAAACTATAAAGCAATGTTTACATTGTCTTCAAAATTAAACACTTTTCTCTTGTTAAGTTAAGTGTCAAGAATAACAAATGAATTAATTACAAGTAAAACGCTTTGCATACATTTTTAATGTTACTTGCTATTGGGCCCTTGTTTACTGCATTGGTATCAAAATAATTTGTAAATGTGTAACTTCAAATAAACAGTCTAAATGTTTTTATGATGTACCGGAGTAATAACACTTAATAGATTTTCCTTTTTTACTTAAACTTGTAACACAAAATATCCGTGGACTATAAATTCTTCAGCAAGTAATAAACCAAGGAAGTTTAAAGTGGACAAAGACTATTGTCTTCAAAGTCTAGTCTCAACGAAGCGTGTTAAATGCCTTAAGGAGACCAAAGAAAATAAAGTGCATGCAGCGGTAACAAGATAATCGTGTTAAAAGTACTTCCTATTGTAACTCTCGCCGGAACATTTCATTTTCTCTTACTCCGTGCTTCCGTCGACTATGATGGATTTAATAGTTTTATTACTGCTTCTTATTGCTTAATCATTAACTTTAATTATTTGATATATTTATTGTATAAATAACGAGATGTTAATTGCAAATAATACGATACATAGTGGGACTTTCAGTTTTAGTTGAGTAATGGATCAATTAAAATAGCTATTTATTTGGTATATATGCGCCGGATACGTGTTTCTTATGTTATTCTATAATCTGTTAATCATAATATCTTCAGGATCTTCTTCTTGCAATACCTATACTAAATCATAAAAAAATAAATATGAATTTAAGTAGATAATAATATGAAAGAAAATAATTTATTACATTACTGATATCGCAAACGAATAAAATGTGTACGTTGAAGCTTTTTCATATAAATACGTAGCATATTATTCCTTGTGTTGGGTCTAGGAGTCTTTATAAAAAAAATAATACATCGACCACAGATATTGACAGACACAGACAAACTGTTCTCCTCCATTTCGTTGTATGTTTATTCCACTCATAGTATTAGATGCTTAGTTATTATTTAACTTACATAAACCTAAAATATATTGAAGAAGTCAATGTTTGTGTTCAAAGTAATTGTGGACTCCTTTTAACATTTATAATATTTATTTTGGTTGTAGCTTTTATTTAATATTATTCTATATGGCAACGTTAGGAATATTGGTTTAGATTTTTAATAGAAACCTAAGTATAGTAAAACCGATTGATATTTTTATAGTAGTATTATATTATAGTATATAGTATAAAAAAATATTAGAATATTTTTGTTTGACTAGCAACTCGCGTCGGACCTCTTTCTGAAAACAAAGATAGAATTATTTTCTGGTTGCAAAAGGAACGAGCACTTAAGAAACGACTTATAATACATAATATCTAAAACTTTATCTATTACTCGCTGTATACACATGTGATACGTAATGTACGATACGGAATACGATACGATACTCGTACCGATAAGTTCCGTGTGGGTACGCATTTTTAGCTGTACTTACGAGTAGCATAGTTTAACCAATACTCGATGTTTATTCCACAGCTCCCAGGTTTTATGTCTGACTGTGATAAGATATTCCTATGTTTTTTTTTATATTTGAGCAGATCTGACCAATCGTTACATTGAAGTTATAGAATATGTTTTATTTTGAAACAAATTAAAATATTTCCTAAAACATCTACGCATGTTGTTTACTTACATACGTTTAAGCCGAACATTATGAGATGTAATTCAAGTGAACAGGCCTTTAGGCGATGTGTTTCACAAATAACAAACAAACATGAAACCAAATCTTGAAAAGATAAATATTAATTATCTAAGGACTTATTTATTTATACAGCATTTCTAGTAGCAGTTTTAGTAAGACCTGTCAAGTTACTAGAATATTTAAATTTATTCTTAAATTGTGGTGGTCCTTAATATCAATATTAATGTCTTGAATGTATTTTAAGCGGACTTTACATGCCATGATGAAATAATAATAAGGCTGTTTATTTCCGACCTACAATTTTATTACATGCTCTATAACATTATGTAATTATTACAATTACATAACAGTACGAGATCGGTTTGCAAATTATTGCACCCATCGCGTGTGTGCACACGCTGAAGCCATACAGTAATATTGTACTAAAAAGATAGAAAATAAATTTATAAAAGGTTTTGGCGATCTAATTACTATAGAGTCATCCATTGAGACATCAAAAAAGAAAATCATCTATTAGTTAGCATGGAAACGTAACGATTAGCCAGCAATCCTTGTTTGTTGCCAGATTTAATTAAGCAGTCTTATATCATAATGAACCGAAAAAAAATAGATTGAATTTGATATATAAATACTAAATGTACGCTATGAGTGTATCAATGCACAAAAAATGATAGCTGCGAAGAGGTGCGGCCGAATGCACAAAGGCAACCATGATATTTCAGACTCTTTATATTTATTGCCGTGAAGTGGACAGTATTTTATTTACAATACAAATGAGTGTAATTTTTTCAGTTTTTTTTTTATTAATTTTATTAAAAATACTGGTATATGTATATTCTCCTAAATGTACGTAAGAATATCGTTTTTACTACACAAGAGATGGGTACACAAATTTGCAGTGGGATCTTAGGATGTAACTTAATATACAATGATTCAATTTATTTTTATTTTATTCGATTTTATTTTCTTTAGCACCAATGACTGGAACTCCTTCTCCATAAAAGGCCTATAACTGTTTTTTTTAGCTTACATTGCCAATGCCATGATGTATAAAACAATTATTGAGTACATCAAAAGCGCTGGCAATGCTACGGGGAAAGCCAGTGAATTAAAATATTCTAGACTCGATTAACATTATCCCACCGGTTCTAGTAGAAGTAATCTTAAATAAATATTTTTTGTCTAAAAATAATTACTAATAATTAAAACGAAATCCTGCGAACTAATTGTTAGAGAAACAATGTTTAAATTTACCTATTTCTTATACTGTATACAAAGCTTGAAATAATTGAATATATTAATTGAAATAATAACAGTAATGTTAATTTAAAAAAAATATATGAGAAGTAACTGACTTATATCTTTGTTTTAATAGAAAATAATTTCCAGGAAATTTTAGTATTTCAACCCCAAGAACACAGTATCTATATAGACAATACAGAGAAAACTTGAAGAAGTTAATTTGTTATGTTCAAAGCAATTTAACGAACAAAGCACTAACTATAAAGGGTTAGTACCAATAAGTCTTTATCGAGAGGATAGTTCCTTTAAATAGAGATTTTCCTAATAGTTATTGAAAATTATAATTACCATAAAAGAAGATTTTATGTTCAAAAATGAGAAGCATTAAAACTGAAGAACTTAATTAGTTAGAGCTTTTATAATATAACAGGGTTAAATGGTTTTGCTTAGTAGTAAGTTGTTATCGACGCATACAGATATAGCTCATAAACGTAGTTATAGTAAATGAGTAATACAAATTTTAATTCGAACGAATATTTAAATAAAAAATGTTTTTGGTCCTATTTTCCTTTAAGATTGGTATAATTTATAATTAACTGCAGTATTCTTTTCATTAAGAGAAAAAACTAAATTGATGTTTTAAAATCGCTCTCCCAAATTTTTCTTTTATTACCTTCTACATTTATTTGAGTTCGTTATAATTAGTTAACAAAAAATAATAGTCAACTTCAAAATACCTTTAAAAGTTCATATAATTCTGTCAGAAATATGCTACTGCTCAAATTTTCTTAATATCTAGTTGGCCAGATCTGTTGATGTCTGTTGATGTCAATATTAGTTCCCATTCTAGTGTAAGCGTAGATTGGCTATTATTTAAAACCTCGTTAAAAAACTATCCCATTCAAGTCCAACTGTTGAATTTTATTGTTTTTGTAATTTAATAGAAATATTTTTTTTTAATGAATGGTGTTTCTAAATACTTTGAATATTTGATTTTTTTATAATTTAGTAAGAATAAAAAATAATCAGTTTGTACTTTGTGGTAACAGTGAAATACAATGAACTAATTACCTAGTTCGCAAGCCAGTACAAAGTTAGTAAAAAATAAATTGCACCCAGGCATCTTACTTACGAGAGTAGACTGCAGAGAATTGATAACATTGAATTATGCTTTTAATAAATCCAACTGAACTCTTTAGTTGAAGTTTTCATTTAAAAAGTAAATTCATTCTGGAAATTTGAAGTCTTATCAAAGTTTTTGTGCATGATTGTTACACGAAAATAATTATATCATTCTATATATTACTCAATATAATAAGATAATAATCCTTAATAACTTGTTCATACAAGTAATTAAGTATTATTATCTTAGAATTGTTATTGAGTTTTATTGAAGATAATAATTGTGGTCGAATATACGATTTGTTTTAATTATACATATATATATATTTCCTAAGTAATGTATACAACATGCACGTTATTTTTATGTAAAATAAATATGAATTGCTATAATTTAATAGCAATGTTGATTTAGGTAAAAGCATTATTGTAATTCTCATGAGATACATACAGATCTTTAGATAGCTACAGATCCACCCAGATTGTATACCTTGCTCCTCTAAATGTTATTCATATCAAATTACTCTTCAGGCAAATTGCTCCTAAGATAAGAGGCAACATACATGAATATATGTTTTATCAGATAGGTTGTAAGTATAATTACATCTAAATAAAAAATATACGTTATAACATTTAACCCCTAAGTAAAATAATATAACTAATATTTTTAATTGCCAGTCCGATTAATACCTATTTAATCAATGAATTTTATTTATACATACAATTCTATCCAATTATTTTTAATAACTTATTGTATTTTATAAATCCGGTACCCACAAAGTTTTTTAGTTCATTGTAATATAACATTATATTTCATCTTTCATAATATATTAATAATGGTGTAGTAGCTTTTACTACCATACTTTTTTCATTAATAGAAATATGTTCATTAGGAACAAAAAATCTCACTATATTGGACAGTTCGAACATATCCACTACGATTTAATATTTTTTTTCGAGAGGGCTCTAGTTTTACAATTTACGGATCCGAATCCTATTAGTTCTAATAATTACATAAGTTATACTTTTGGTTGGTTGCATAATATAAACTTGAAAACTTTAAAAAGTGCCAAGTGACAAAAATATACTTAATAAAATCAACATATTATGTTAAAAACCTCCTCCTATTTAGCGACTGATTATTTCACTTTGGGAACTTGAGATTTGGATATCTCTCAAACAATACGTTGTGTGAGTGTGTTATAGTGAGTGTAAGCCAAGTGGAAACTTGACTAGGGCTACTCTCTGACAGGATCGTAGCATACACTATCACACAATCGTATTTACAGGATGTATTAAATGTTTGATCGGGGTTACTCTCCCATAGCAATTGATGTTCCTGTGAAATAAACGTGTTAGTAATATTCAATATGAACTTAAATTTAGTAAAATATTAAATTGAATTATGTTTAGATTTCACACTAAAACTTGTCCAAAAACCTTTGGAAAAATAATAATCTTAATAATGTTATACTCAATAAAACTCAAAACGTTGAAGGTTGACTACGGAAAGGAAACAAATGTTCTATTATATATGGGTGGTATCAAAAGCAGATAGTATACTTTTGTTATTCATGTCATAATTAATTTTTAGTCGTGGAAAGGCATTCTGAAAATTTACCGAAGACGATAAGTATTAAGCCACTTGAGGTGCTGTCCAACTGATTTTTGAACGTAATGATATATGAGAACGTAACTTTAAGTTTTTAGTAGATGACAACACTCTCCAATATTTGGAGATGACGATTTCTTTTCGACTGTGGGTGAGTTTATTTATAAAAAAAAATATTATGTAATAAATTATTATTATCTCACATTAGAAAGGCATATTTATTAGGCATTTTATATATACGTAAATGGATATAATTTGTTATTTTTAACATTTTGTTTGCAAAATGCAATTTGAAGATATGTGCATGTGTTTTTTGAGTTGTTTTTATGGATTATAAGTACAAAGTTTTGAGTTGATTTTCTTAAGAGTATACCTTATTGGTAAATTTAATAAAAAATACATAATTTTAATAAATATCATTTGTTTTTTTATTTAACCCTCCACTAAAAAAGAGGGGTGTTATAAGTTTGATCTATCGATCTGTGTATCTGTGTATCTGTGTGTCTGTCTGTGGTAATATCGCAGTAAACGCATAGACAGTTTTAATTGCAGTTTTTTTTAATCGAAAGCCTGATTTGTTGAGATGGGTTTTTAGATAAGATATTGATATTTTATTGGTGCGAGTGAAAGGTTCTTATTCAATATTGATAGAAATACAATGCAAGCAAAAATGCAAGTGAAAATTTGTGCATCCGTAAGTTCAGTTAGTATAATAATGAAACCATTAACATAATTTTAAAAAGCTGAAAAATAAATAAATTCAAAATTTTAATTCCAATATAAAAGGACTTCTTTAGGTTTTTTATATTTTTATATTTCTCTTATAAGATATAAAAATTGTTCCCTTACTCAGTTAATTTGAAATTTTATTGTTTTGTTATTTTAATTTTGAAAATTTATGGTTTTTATAAAATTTATACACAAAAATATGAAGGAGCGATAGTCGTTAATACTAAAAATGTCGAAATTTCGTAAGAAGTACTTTAAGAATATTATTGTCTTATTCTTTATATTAGCATAAAGCTTTATAGCAACTGATTAAATAGTAGCCAAGCTGGGCTCTTTGAATTAATTCCTTTAATGCAGAAATTAGCAAAGCTTCTTAAGATTCTGTTCATAAATCATAAGATTTTCTTTGTAAGTATAGAGTTTGCCATGTTTCTATAATTTTAATGAATAAATATTAAAAAAAAATCTAAAATATAGTATAGCTATGACTACAAACAGATTTTGTGATTACTAATAGCCTAACCCGTATATTAAACGTATACATTTTCAATTTCAATGTAGGTATTTTATAATTATATTATTGTCAATTGTTATCTCTAGTATCTATAAATAAGATATATAAAGTATTTTTATACAGGTTTTAAGCTATGAATTTAAAATATTATCATCATATCATCGTGGCGCCAACATTTATCGCCTAACAAATGAAATTGTAAGGTCGCAATAAAGTCGCACAAATTATTTTTCATGTATAGGTTAATAATACATTCATATGAAATTACCTCTTTATAAACAAAAAATAAAACAAAAATTATATAATCCATGCTAATTATCATAATTATTATCATATATATAATAATCGTTAATCATGTCGGGTAGACGCTAATCAGTAAAATTTTTAGATTATGTCAGTTTATAGGAAGAATTTTACTGTTGGCCATCAATGTATAAAGTAAAACGATAATGTATGCAGATGGTACAGAATTGTAACGTACGAAAGATAACGTCCAACAAAACTGGATCTAAAACATTTTTACAAGCTGCAAGTTTAAGTTACGAATTAAAAATTGCTTACTAAAAATTTACTACTGTAGTCACAATTATCCACCGGATTTTCTTACTCTACGAATGATTGCGTCTAAAGTTTTTATGCCTTCATTTCCTGTCGATGTTTCCAAATAGACTGTGTCTCTATTCGAATATTATGTATCTTGGTATTATGTATCTTTGTAGGTAGTACTTTTTCTTAGAAACCATATATCCAATGCACTGTCTCTAGGATTACAAAATTGATTGAAGAATTTTAGTCCCTAAGAAATTCTGCTTATTTTTTAATTCTTTAATTTCATCAAAACGTTAATTTCATGAGTAAGAACCTAATAAATAAATTTCAGTTTGGTGACAAAATAAACGTTAAGATGTTAATATATTTATAATTGAAATGATACGGCAAATATTTCATAATCTTATTAAAAACATTTATTTCAATATTGCGCAGATATTTAATTTATTTGCCTAATATATCAAGTGTAATAACTTGTTCAACACTTTAAATTCAGTAATCAGAGTTTTTTTTGTTTGTATCAACCAAGTAAAATGACGTAATAGCAAGATAATCCTAAATTAACAGTCATAAAGCTAGAAACGGCCATATATTTTCCTAGCTATGAATTAAAAAAGGTTCTTAATACTCTCCTATTATATTTTACTCGAATTTTTCCATCATTCAAATTTATGAATATGTTTTATAAAGGTATATTAAAAGGTAGTTAAGTAATTATAAAATAGTATCCAAGATTAACCGTTGTTGTCAGTTCAACATGCTTTGTAGTCAAAAACAAACAAACATGTTTGAATTTCCCTTGATATTTACTTATATAGCTGAAATTCCAAAATGCTTTTATTATAAAAGTTGAATTATCTGAACTTTACAAATTTAATAGAAAAAAAATCGTTTTACATATTTAAAACCTTTCAAACAATAAGTAATACAAAAATGCCTAGGATAATCTTAATAAACTCAAATTATATAATTTTATTTCAAGAACCAATTAATTCGGAATTATTAAGACCATACTTCAGTATGTCATATTTGTCTTATTAAACCGGATTCTGGTGCTTTCGCTTCAATATGTCTAGAGCTAACTACTTAGTGTCAGTTATCACTTATTAACTGTTATATGCTGTGATATGCTGATAAAAACACTCACGTGAAGAATCTCTAGGACCCAGACATAACAAAACTCTTACCTATCTTGTTCTGCATATCAATGATATGTTAAATCTATGCAATATTCATTGCTATGCGGACAATTCCAGCGTACGCGGGCAATATTTCAGACACCCTTCGACAAAGCAGACTGACATCGAGAGGAAACGACAGGATCTTGTTGTTAAACCGAACCCGGGTCTGAGCATCTGTTTCAATGACAAGAAAACACCACCTGTATGCGTTTTCCACCAAAAAGTCTCCGATCCTTCTTCTTTCTTCATATCGGGGCAAGCAATTAGTCTTCAAGGATAGTCTAAATATCTTGGGCGCAGACTTCAGGCGAGACCTCAACCAAAAAGTTTAAATCGAGAGTGTCATTACAAAAGAATCATTTCTATAATTTATTACAAAAACGATTTCTTTGTCGTTATATATATTTACTTAATATGCAAATAATAAATAGCAATATATCGTTTTTCATTAAATGATCACTGTTTTAAACAAAACCAATACCGTAACTAATAATATCTTGTCGTGAAACAAGTATCAACTCAAAAAGGGTGAGAATTAAACACGGGTTCTATTACATAGTTTAATTTCAAACTTGATGTATTAACGTTTATGTGGATGGCATAAGTGTTGATCTATAGACTAGTTAATGAAAATTACTGATTTAAAGACTAGTTAATTTATTTCAAGCGAATCATTATTTTATTTTTTTACAGTATTCAAGGGTTGTCTGTTTTTGACGTGACTATATAAATCGATGAAGCCGGCTGCACGCACCAAAAACATGACGTATGCGGCGTTACGGTAATTGACATGACAACGTCTTATAATTCGATGAAGCCGGCTGCACGCATCAAAAAACATGACGTATATGCAGCGTTACGATAACGCCGTTACCTTTCCTGCAATAGGAGGGAATGAGACATCACTTTTATTTCGTATAGCGTCATCTCTTTTACAATATGTTGCAAATCGTATTCCTTAACGCGCACTTATTAAAATAAACTATAATAAATTAATTTATTAATAATTTAAAAAATATTTATCTTTTTTATTGCCTGAAAAAGAAGAAGTTAGAAAGAAAAGAAATACGAGTTTTGGGTGAGAAATTGAGCATTGGGTTCCTGATCTTTGCAAGGTCTGTTTTGCTATAGGACGAACAACAACTCGAAACAGCAGCAACATTTATAAAAATAATTTTATTTGTGATATAGTGACGATCCAAACATGTTAAGAAGACTAAAGTTATTATTTTTAAAGTGGATTGTGTACATTTGTTGAAGTATCAACATTTGTCTGTTTTTTTGCGATACTTATGTGTTCCTTCTATGAGAATATTATACGTCACAAACAGTCGATTCACTTCTTACGTTTTAGTCTTTTAATTAAGATAAATCGTCTTTGAATTAAAGAGGTGGTTTTGAATTGAACTATACCATTATATTTATAATATAATAAATGAGTGAAGTGTGTTGAACTTATATAGTAAAAATAGTCATAAAATAATAGTTATACAATTTAGACTAACTAAAAGACAGAAATGATTTTAATAATCGTTTTTGTAAATGGAAATAGCCTTTAAAGCCCTTGTAATTTTGAGAGTATCATATAATTACATGTGGTGTGGTTAGCTAGCCTAGACTTCTTTTGTAGTATTTATGCCTATTGTAGTTGCTGGCTAAAATAAATACGTAAAGTATAAAGTAATAATAAGTAAATCTGTCGAGAAAAACTAACTCAAAATAACAATATTACATTCTAAACCCGTCTTGAAAAACTAACACTTTCTAAATGTCAAAATTAGACATAAGAGACAATAAATAATATTAATTTCATGTTTCTATTGTCAAAAAATAGTTCATGGTACCAGTTAATAATGTTTTTATGGTAAAAGAACGAATGATTTAGGTTGACGTCATTTGTATTTATGCGTACAAATAAATGTAACTTGATCAATTCCATTGTGATTTCCATTTACCTCCTTCTCTATATCCATACAAAAGCTCTATCAAACATATAATATAAAAAAAAAATCTTTTGAGAAATGCAACCGTTCCATCAGTATTTTCTTATGACGTTGTCACGTCTAACTATTGTCAATAAAGCGATTTTTTAACAAAAAAAAATTTGTGTAAAAACACTACGCAACGGTTTTTTTAACAAAAAGTTTGCCTTTTGTAGCCTTTTGGACAATAATGTTTAAATAATAACAATTTTTATAAATAGTTCATACGTTCCTTTTATTATTTTTAAACAGCTTACATATGTTTCTAATTTGATAAATTAAATTGTAGCATTATTAAATCAAACATTAAAAGTGCATAACAGTGCGGCTGAAACGTTAATAACTAGTGCTATTCATGCTATCCATAAAATTATTGCAAGTTGTGTGTGTTCATACATCATCTTTATAGTTTTTAAAACGCTTACAAAATCATAATAGCCAAGTGAAATATCATCTTCTTTATCATATATTATTTATTTAATATATAATACAAAATTTCTGATTAATGTAATAATCAAATACAAATTATAAATAATATATCTAATGAAAAAACGTATGCAAATTTGGTATTGAAAGGATTGATCTTACTGTTATCCATGTCAAAGTGTGAAATTTAAAACACTGTTAAATATGATTTTATGCCACTGATTATTTACAGGGGTCATTAGATTTATTTGCGATTTACAGATTTTTATATTATTGTATTAAATATATTACATTATAAATCTCTTGTTCTTGAGTAATATATCATCTATACCAACTATATAAAGAACTGGATATCAAGTAAAAATTTTGCAAAATGCAATTTTATTTGTCCCATTTTTAACTATGAATAAACTAATTTCATGAACATCACCGTTATTTTTGAATCTACAAGAGTATGTATCAGCATACATTTATTCGTAATATTAAAAAAACAACATATAATCGAATCTTTGGCATACTACTTTATTGGCAACCTTCCCAAACATAAGTGATTGTTCAGGTTTTTTGATACATATTGCTATACGCGTTCAAATAAAAAAAACTCATTAGTAAAATCATTTTTACGGATTGAACTCGAGTATAATTTAATTTTAAATTAACATTTGCTATATTGGAGGGAAAGGGGGAGCCCGGCCTCCAAGGTAACCGCAAGTAATGACTCCTAGGGGTGCGCTGTGATGCAGCCAGTTAATCAAAGAGAGGGTAACTAATAACGAGTATATAATCAATAAAATGTAAAATTTAAATTTATTTATTAACAAATTTAAGCATATTGTTAAAACATTATTAATTAATCCTAAAGGTTTTATCTACTTTATGGCGCTTAAAGGTGGACTTTGCAATTTAATTTTTTGTTCTGCTGGTATTGATAGGTAAATCAAAAATAAAATAATTTATTATTGTGTTTTAGACACATCATTTAAATTTTCATATTTAAATTTATGTATTAAAAATGTTCTTAACCTGGATCAATCCTCTTATGCAGTACAAATATGATATGATACGACTGAAAATCTAGTCGTTTCAGCTTTTGTTCAACAGTGCGGCGTAATCTTTGCTTCTCATCCATATGCGAAAGAAATAGTCTCTTCGACTTTTGAAATGCCCAGCAAACAGTAGATTTAAAAAAACAGATTCCTACTTAATTAATGAACATAGTTTGAAGTTTTTACATTCGGTAAAATAAATTTAATATTATGAAACTTTTTCTTTTATAACAACAGATTATTAACATTATTTTCGTCTGTCATCGTAAAACACTTTAAAAACTTTTGCATACCTGAAAACTCCAGATTCTTTACCATTTTCTTTCTGTTCTTTTATTGAATGTGATGTCAAGAAGAACGTACTATCCATTTCATCGAATGCTGTTGGTGCTGATAGCATTAGCCGGAATGTGATCGTAACCAACCTAAATGGTATCTCTCCCATTTTAACTCATATTTTAAACAATTCCATTACCATTGGTAAATTTCCCGATATTTGGAAACAATTCCAAATAATTCAAATATCAAAAAAAAGCCAAAGTCTTATATTTCGGTGATTTCTGTCCTATCTCCATCTTACCCATCCTTTTAAAAACACTTGAGAAATTAATCTTTGAACAATTGAGCCTATTTTTTAACAAACATCATCTCTTAAATCCCTGGCAGTCTAGATTCCGCCCCGGTCATAGCACGACTACAGCGTTGGTCAAAATAACTGATGACATTCGGTTGGCAACGGATAATAAACAGCTTACAATTTGGTCACTTCTAGATTTTAGCAATGCTTTTAATGCTATCGATTACGATATACTACTGGCCTTATTACGTTCAATTAACATATCTCCGTCGGTAAGTGGGGGTTGGTGGAGACTGGTTTCGGTGTTGTCTCACTAGCCGTTGACAGCGCATTCGGAACGATAAAACCTTCCGGGTTTAACGTCTCGGCAGTGATACCTCAAGGTGGCGCGTCATCTCCTTTATTATTTGCAATTTTCCTTAATTCTATTACTTAATATATATCTTCCCTTTATCATAGACATTCAAAAGTTGATGATCTTATCTCCTCCATATCTGCCATTAATAGTGACCTGACTGCAATCTCTGAGTGGAGTAAGCAGTATGAATTTTTAAATAAATCCTGACAAATCCAAGGTTATTATTATTGGCAGTCGCAGTTGATTGCAAGAGTTAATTGGGGAAGCATTCCTACAATTTTATGTAATAATGTTCCTATACCGTATTGTTCTACTGTGAAAAGCTTCGGCATTCATCTGGATCAGGCGTTGTCTTGGTCAAATCACTTTAAAGAACTTAGCAAGAAAATTTTTGTTGCAATGAGATTTTTATGGCGACTGAATTATTTTCTTCCGATTCAAAAATAAAAAAATCCGTACCTAAATAAAAGATTATTAACTTCTCTATTTGTTCTGTCCGTTTCTGAGATAAGAGTGCACAATCATACAGACATACAAACATACAGACGAATAGACAAAATGAAAAACCTTTGCTTTGGATTCTCTTGCTTATATAAAGGTCCCCCATCATGATTTTTTGCAAATATATTTCATGTACATATTGCGATCAGTTACAGTTTTATTATATGTATGTATATAGATACATTTCTTGAATTACTTACCATACATATATCTTTTGATAGAGTGAAGAGTGTGCAATAAAAATGAAAAAATAAATGTTATTCAAAATGACGCAAAATTTTTATGTATAAAAGTTATTTACATCTTACATATATATTTTTACTTTGCATGCACAACGAAAAGAGAAATGTTAGAAACGGATTTTGTTAGTAATCTCTCCACGTGCTATATATTTTTTAATATTTTCAATGTACAATGATTTCTCCTCTACAGACTTAGACATGTATGGAAGAAGATTTGCATGTTACAGATTTGTATGATATAAATTTAAATGAAATAAACACGAAATGTTAAGTGAAAACTGTTACAATATATTTTGGAAAACTGCTTCCAAATTGGTTTAGCCGTTTCTGAGATTAGCGTGCACAAATATAGAGACATACAGTCATACAGACAAAATGAAAAACCGTTTTTATTGGGTTTTCTTGCTCTTATAAAGCCCCCCGTTACAGTTTTTTTTTATTTTCCATGTACTGAAATCAATCAGTGACAGTTTTATTATATATATGGATATGGATATCAAAATCTTATTGTCTTGGGAATTTTAATCTTGCGTGAGCTTAACTTTAAAGAGAACGAATGAAACAAGGTTTCGGGGATAAAGAAAAGTAGATACATAATAAGAGTATTTACCCATGATTATTATATAATTTATTTATATATCGGAGAAAAAATCACCGTGTTTTTTTAAATGTATGACGTCAGCATTGCTGCCCTTTACGGATGTAGTCCTCGTGATCACCAGCACGTTTATTAATACAGTTTTCAAAATAAAACTTCAAAACAAATGATTATGGCTTCGTTTTGTTCAAGGGACCACGTTACAATTTTTCAGAAAAGTTTGTTATGTTAGGCTACTCGAGAAAGAAGTTTCAAACTTTCTATATTGCCTCATTATTTATCATAGCAATCACTCAATAATAACCTGAAGTTGTCTTATCATTACAATTGCATGACTCAAAAATAAATCGTTTCTTAGATTTCAATCATTCTAAGATTGTAATTAACTAATATTTAAATTTATTTAAATATAGAATGAAAAAATCACCGATACGGGCAGGGTTTCGAACCCGCGACCTTTGGGGAACCGTACCGTCGCTCTACCAATTGAGCTACCGTATCGATTGCCGCCTCGGCGAATTTTTTTAATTCTAACCAATGTTTCTAATAATAATAATTATAATAATCATTACTATGTAACATGATGACCTTCATAGTGTGAAATTTCTAAACACCAGAGGAATCTTTTTTTTTTCTTAACGCATTTAAAAAAATGTTTTACCTGTTAATAAACAAACAGGTGGATATTACACTATCAATGTTTTAATTTTTAAAAGTTTTGTTTCCAAATTAGCAATTAAACGTTAGCTGTTATCGAAAGCTCGTTGCCCTCTCATGTACATTCATTAAATCGATGTAGCGGTGTTTGAACTTACTTTTATAGTTAAGCACTTTGGGCGTGAAATTGCTTTTAAAACAACAATTTAACCTCATTAAGTTCATACTGGATTGTGTTCATGTGGTTTTGGGTCAGCCTTGTATTTTAATACTTTCTTTTAATTAAAATTTACGTTAAACAGTTGACTTTACCAGTTTATACCTTTATCTGAAAAACGATATCACGGCAGGCATTGTATTAATAAATAATAATAAAAACAATATAAGTATAAAATACCATTGTTAACTCACTTTTATCATAACTTAGCTGATTTGTTAATATAAATATAAATGTTAAATATACATATGAGATATTAAATATAAATATTATATAAATATTAAATATAATTAAAAAATATAAATATAAAATATAAATGTTAAATGTAAATATTAATAGATATTCATTATTTTCCTTTATAATCAGAAGACTAACATGACTTAAAATTGAGGAACAAAGCTAACGTTTATTGCAACGCGCGGTACCAATGTTTGTTTTTGAACTGACGAATCGCGAGATCGGTCTGATTCACAACTTACCATAACCATAAATGTAATAAGGGTGTAAAATGAGACCAGATATATATAAAATATATAACTCTATTTTATATATATCTTTAATATATAACTGTATTTTATATATATATATATTAATTTATATTTTAAATATATAACTGTATTTAATATTAGTCTTTAAAACAATCTTAAGAATATTCTAAATTTAAATTTTGTTGATATATATTACAGACCTCAGACACTTTACCTGTCAAATACAGTGGCTTTGGCGTGTGAAAAGTTTCAAGTATGGTTCTTCCGACTTTTCTTGTTACTGCAAACATTGTAGAGAGCGTTGCTTTTATATTTTTTAATACCGTTTCCTCTATGTCATCAACAGAGATATTTAAAAAAAACAAAGTAAATTTATAACCAGAAGGTATAAAATATAAATGTGCGAGTATATATATTTTAATATGATTTTAAAATTGTTAACAGAAATTATTAGAATTCTTTTATTTGCATCACAAATACAAAAATTGATTGTTTCTCTCCCTTCGTAATTAAAAGTGATAAGTTCTTATAACCACCACATATTTTATTTTAACTTACTCAATATTAATATAATTAGTTTATATTGCTTTGATATGTTAAATTACCTACAAAAGCTGAAATTAATGTTCATTTTTGTTTACTCTGATAGCGTTTTCATTACATAATTTTCGGTTCAAGCGAGGCATATGAATAAAACATTTGTATTAACGGCACTTGTATTCAGTAATGTTAACATGTAATTTAATAGATTTGAGGAAAGTAGTTAAAACAAAAATAATGTCATATAAGTAATTGTAATAAGAATTTTTCAATCAGATTTACCTAATCTCTTTTTTTACTATGAATAAGGCGGCTACTAGGAATGAGGTATTGAGTTGTATTTAGAATAAGTTAAAAAGCTAAATTATTATAAAATATGCCATTTAAATAGCGTTTTAAGTTACAATGCTATTACACTTCTAATACTATGCATATGTATATAATCACGAAAATGGAAGGTAGTGAGGTATTTTTTCCAGTCTAAAATGTTTTTACTCAACGAGTGCGAGTCTGAGCTACGAGAACACAAAGAGTCTAGTCCTACCCTAGCACTTTTCTTTTAATTAAAAAATTCCATCATGTAAAATTTCATTTTTCTTAAAAACCATTTATGCATTAATCTATTAATAAAGCGCTCAACAGCACCGGTGTGATATTAATACTTGTTAGATCAATTTTGTATGATAATAATTATTGTATGAAGTACTATTATTAAAATTTATTATTTTTGTAGATTTTGTATAGGTAGGTAGCTAGGTTGGTAGGTAGCTAGGTTGGTAGGTAGCTAGGTTATTCCAAAACGTTAAGGCAGTCTACATTTATATTTGTATTAGCAAATTTATTATTAAAAATCAATTCATAGCAAGTATTTCATTGTCAAAAAATAATTTATAACGTTTTGTGAATCGATTTTAGAACCCACCATTATATTATATTCATTTAATTACCGCTTTAATTAATATTATAGTTACTGTAATATGTAATCATTATCTACATGATTACTAATTAAAATAATAAAGTGTAAGAGAATAATTCAGAAACACAGCCATAGAGACGTTCTTATCTTACAACTTTAAAAATACAGTACCTGCAGGAACAAATTTTAGCGCACTCGAAGTCCCTACAATTTCAATCGGTTATAAAGCAAGAAACTGCAATTTGCTGCTTCGCGATCTTCAGAAAACCTATTGAGAGCACGAGAGCAAAGCTGGATAGAGATTTACGATACTGCAATACTTTTAAAGTTTGAATGCTTTTCGCTTATTTTACTTTAAGCAACTAGATGTTTATATCAGTTAAACTTATCTATACATATAATAATATTGTCACTGATCCATTTCTGCACGTGGAAAATATTAAAATAAAAACATCATATAAGAGCCTTTATAAGAGCAAAAGAACCCAAAGCAATGGTTTTACAGTTTGTCTGTTTGTCTGTATGTCTGTTGGTTTGTATGTCAGTATGTTTGTGCACGCTAATTTCAGAAATGGCTTAACAAATTTGAATGAAACATTCAAAAATATGTTATCATAGTCTTCACTTGTACATACTAAATACTAAATGTTGTATTTATTTCATCAAAATTGGTTTAGAAATAAAAAAGTTATATCAATTTATGTCAATCACGTAATAGGTAAAATGCAAATCTTATTCTATACTAGTAATAAATCTGTAGAGGATTAGTCTTTGAGTAGTCTTTCTTTTTACATTGAAAATATTTTAAAAAATATACCAGGATGTGAAGTGATAACTAATAGAATCCATTTTCAGCATTTTTAATATCTTTGTCTCTTAAATGTGCACACAACACGAAAAAAAATACATTCAAAAATGTTTACAGGGGGACCTTTATAAGCAAAAGAACCCAAAACAATGTTTTTCATTTTGTCTGTTTTTCTGCAGGTCTGTTTGTCTGTATATTTGTGTATGCTAATCTCAGAAACACACAAATTTTTAATTGCTTAAGTATTTCTATCAATATAACCTTTCACCCGCACCAATAAATCCTTTATATTTTGGAGACGACTTTTTATATTTCGACCAACATAGCTAAGAACCATCTTAATGTACTAGGCTTTCGATTAAAAAAAAGAAATCAAATCCATCTACGTGTTTGGCTGCTACATTGCCACAGACACACACACAGATAGACAGATCGACAAGTCAAAGTTATAACACTCCTCTTTATAATTCGGGGGTTAATAAACTAGAAATACTCCTGCAGGTCAAGACTACTGAGGTGTTTGATGTAAAATTTGAAAGTTTCTAGTTTATACAAGGGTATGCACAAAGGGTACGTTTTACAGAAATCTAAATCTTCGCGTACGAAGTCGCAGGCAGAGCTAGTCTGTAATATAATGTTTATTACTATTTCCTATAAATGTATTACTGCAAATAATTAACAATACATTTTTTTTTTATTAATTTCAATTTTTTAACATTACATAACTTACTAAATTTATCGATCTCCTGAGAACAATTAGTAGAAGCAAATTTATCACAGATAGTGACAAATTTTCACAATAGTTTATCATACTGTCATGCATTCATGGAGCGTATATCAATAACTTAACATATTTAGAATCTATAATTCTGTAACAGTTGACATTTTATTATTTTTATCATTATAACTCTGTGTGTAGTCTGTCTTGAAAAACACTTTGCTCGAATTTTTAATAAAATCAATGTATCAAATGTAATTAAAAAAAAGCTTTTCCGATTTCGAGATTTATTAAAAAATATATTTAGGATAACCTGAACCTTTTTAATATATTTTTTTTTAAACCATGGTTTTAATAACTTATGTAGTGATATTTAGAATTGCTGTCATGTAAATATTATTTTCCTATGCTTAAAGTAGTTTATATGATTAAGATTTTTATTTATGTGAGGAGAGGCATTTGCTTGATTAGTAAATACTTGAAAAAATAGAAAAGTGACAACCATTAAGAATTCATAATTAAAACCAATATGTAATAATTTTTATCGTTACCAAGGTTTAATTTTCCTTACTTTGATACTTTGTAAGCCTACTATTTCAACTATCTTTTCTATTAATTTGGCTTATTAATGTTATCCTTTTTTTTATTTGTACTGAGTAAAGTCTGGATCACAAATTTTGTTATTATCGATGTATATTTTTTTATGGGCAGTAGGTAGTATATGCATTGTAACAATATATGTATTATTTGTAACTTGCAACTTATGATTGATGATTGATTATGAATAGTCCTAAAAATGGTAATCAGAAGGTTTTTTAAATAGTCATAAAAAAAATTACACAAAAAATCTTCTAAAAATAAAAATTGCACATTTTATAATTAGTTTACCTAAACACGTTTTGTACGGGAGTATAAGTAATTGTAACAACCGTAGCCTAGGCCGCAATCGTAGGCTGCCGATAAAAGTATCTAAATATACATACACACGAGTTTTTACTTTAAATTTAATAATTATAAGTTGTTGTTTTTTTTTCTCAGAATTCACAAAAGTAACGCTGACAATAAAAGAAAACATTATTCGACGTCCTTATATCGATTTAATGAATCTATTCGAGGGTAACGTAGGCACACTTTACACAATTTTATTGCTTCTAACATTTAATTGGATACTTAGATGCAATAAAAGTTACTTGATAGCCATATAATTGAAAAAGGGAAGGATTTAAATTAAAGAGGATATCTATTACAGGGATGTGCCCTTCCTTGTAATTTAACGCAAGCATCAGAATCAAAAAATGTTAAATCTTTGTTTTAGATTTATAAAATCTTATTTGTTTTTTATAAATAAAAAGATTGATTGCTAAGATATTTGTTTCAATGCACGCCTGATAATTTACCTTTGTATCTGATTGTATCATATGAATATTTCGGTTTAACAATATATTTTATGAACATAAAGGTAAATATAGTACGAATAAAGAGTTAAAAAAATATTTTTTACTCTTTAAAAATTTTCTTATTTGAAATAAATTTATTCTAAGAAAAATTCCAAAAAGATACTCAAGAATCTTTAATACTTGTAGTAAATTGACGCGTGAAATACTGCCAATGATGAACTCAAGTTTCTAATCCAATACCAAATCTTTTCACCAATATGTAAATAGGAGTTTACGTATCTGACAACCAATGCATAAATCTGTATTTTCTTTTTTGAGTTCTTTAAAATTAGATCAAACAAGCACGTGATGGTAATTACACTACCCCCGGTTACAGTAACGCAATATCAAAGAATGCATAGGAGGGTTACTGACTTTTAAGATAGAGGGAAGGCGTTTGTTAAATTAAACTTATTTGTATCGAACAAGGAACACTGTCAAAAAAGTTATGTATAGCATTGGTATTATTTTTTTTCGGGACCACAACAATTTATAATATTTAAATTAAAATATCTAAATTTGAAAGTTTCCACTGAGTTGCTATCATTGCTTGAGTTAATTCAGTTAGGACGTTAATCTGCAATAATTTTTCAAGCACCAGTCAGTAGATGTCCTCCTCCTTGCCTAGATCTTCCGTGCGAGAAGCATTGACTGATAGTATCAAATTCAGCCTATGCCTATGCCTATGCCTTCGTTAAGTGATATTTGTATTCCAAACAATAACGCAGTTGTAAGCGTGATTGTCACATTTGACGTCTCCATTTGGTATCCTCAATATCCCCATGTGACCAAAATCAGCAGGTTTGCATCTGTGACGTTACTTTCTTCAAATAATAATAAAAATAGTTCTTTTAAAAAATCTCCTCTTACTAATTCTGGACCACATCGGTTGATCTTTGCAGGAATGCCCAAACGTTATGCTAATGCTTTTTATTGCATTTTGTTCAATCTCACTAGTCCTTCTTACCTGGAAGAATAATATTTCTTTATTAATATATCAATACTATAAGTTTATAACCTTAAAATAATTTTGAAACTAAATAGCTAAAGAATTTTTTTTTCTTAACTTTTAGATATTTTTAGTATAATTTGATTTGGTGACTGTCTTTACGATGGAAGACAAATCATTAGTTAGTTGATATTGGTATATTTATTAATCTTATTTTACGAAGGAGATTTATTAAGAAAAAAAATAACCAAATTTTCAGGTTCAGCGAACCATAGAATTCATACATGAGTAATATTGTGAAATTGTTATTTTCGTATGATATCATTAAATGTGATGATCAAAATAATAAACTCAGTCACTAGTCTTCTTTTATATAAAATTACAAGTACAATGTATTTTTGATGAATCAATAACATTTTAAAATGTTTTTAAAAAATGCATTTGTTTTGTATAATGTTCAAAACACATTTTGAGGTAGCTCACTCGTTTCATTGCAATATTGAGTATCTTAATAGTTTTTTTACTATAAAAAATTATGATTTAAATATAATAACTCAAAATATTAGAAGTATATACAGAAACTTTGATGATTTTAACCTAAATTTAACTATGCTAAACTTTATGCCTGACATCCTCATTCTAACTGAATGTCGTCTAAATTCTGACAAATAAATTCCATCTCTTGCAAACTATACTTACTGTGCCACAAAACTTCAACTAAATCAAAATGATGGCGTATGTTAAAAAGGATTTACAAGTGAATAGTATCAAAGAGATTAGACTCACTCACGCGTCCTGTATTCAGATAGATACATGCCACACCACTGTACTGAG
Organism: Napeogenes inachia; assembly: GCA_959347355.1. Classification (NCBI taxonomy): domain Eukaryota; kingdom Metazoa; phylum Arthropoda; class Insecta; order Lepidoptera; family Nymphalidae; genus Napeogenes; species Napeogenes inachia. The sequence goes on from OY365792.1 coordinate 14,899,999, forward strand.
TATTTACCGATCTCCGTCTAATGTAAATGCGGAACAGTTTCTTATTTCTCTGAATCAACATCTACAATCCACTCATTTGTCTAAAAATATAACTATTACTGGAGATATCAATATAAATTTAATTTGTAAGGACTTACAGCACACCTAAGAACGAAATAACCGGCTAAACTATTTAAATATGCTGTCTATGCATAGTCTGCTACCAGGACATACGCTCCCAACTAGGGAAAAAAAATGCTTAGACCATTTTATATTCAAAATGGACACCAGTAAACTTACTCCTAGAATTGCTGTAATTAACACTTATATATCGGACCGTTTAATTATTTTTTTGAGTGTGACTTCTAAAAATAGTTTTAAAAATAATAACAAAACTAAAAAATGCACCGAGTTTAATAAATCTTTAATTAACCTAGAGACAAAAAACTTACCACAACTTCTTTTATCTAATAACCCTTTTTTTTATTATATCGTTGGAAAAATGCGTTTCCGCATCGTCACCCAGGCCAGGAAGGCGATGGCCGGGCGGTATGTGCGGCGGAATGTGGGGTGCCTTAAAAATGGCAGCATAGGAAACGCTGCCATTTTTAAGGCACCCCACTAAAAACCAACGGCTGCCCTCATCGCTGCAATTGGACGCCACGGGATCGCTTTCGCACTCACCGTGACGCCCCGGCGGAACCCCCCCCAATTATCTAATAACCCTAGCATAGTAACGATACAATTGATTAATAAAGTAAACCAATCCTTTCAAGAATACACTAATAAAATACACCTTCCCAAAAACAAAAGAAACATTAAGCCGTGGATAACACCGAGAACATTAAAATGTATCAAAAATAGAAATAAACTTCAAATGAAACTTCGAAAGGATCCTCATAATACGATCTTAACAGTCACATATATAAGGTATCGCAATTTTTGCAACAATTTAATTAAGAAATTAAAGCGAACTTACAATAGAGATCTAATAAGGAATTCGGCGAATAATTCTAAAATTTTATGGAGATACATTAGGACTGTTTACTTAAAATCTACACGGAATGTTCAAATGAACCAATGCATCTCTTTTCTATTGAGAGAAACTGATATATATGAGGTAGAAAAAATCCTAATGAGCCTTAAATCAACTAGCGGATGGGGTTGGGATCATATTCCAATATTCTTTCTTAAAATAGCTAAAAACCTCATTGTACCCATTGTCTATCACATTTGTAGTTTGTGTTTTGCGCAGGGTGTCTTCCCAGTATATTTTAAAAATTCTATTGTAACACCTGTGCACAAGTCAGGGGATGAAGGCGATATTAACAATTATAGGCCTATATGTATAATAAATGTTCAATATTCTCTTTATTGTCAAACTGATCGAAATTTGACAACAACTTGCTCTTTTTTTGTCCGAAAGATGGATCATGCACGAAAAGTTTTTCTCGCAAGGCCCTGAACTGAGGCTCGTAAATGATTGTTTTGATGTATAACTATCGGGTTTATTGTGTTTTAACATTTAGCAGTACAAAATCTAAAATTAACATAATCCCCCTTATAAAATATATAATAGAGCAACAATGGACGTGTAGGCTGACAGGCTCCGGTCAATATTTTGATGACCATCATTGCGTGTTATTCATCGAAAGACGCAACCTTCTCCCTCGTTTGTAGTTTTACAACTGAAACAAAAGCTTTTGAGCTGCTCAATCCCAGGGAGTAGGGGAAATAGGTAAAACTAAGAAAACGAAAACATCGAGTAGCCTGTGAGACTCCACGTCCATACTTAAAGGTTAGGACAGCTACCAACTTAATATAGTATTGGGATGGCCTCAGAAGTAAAACACAATAATTATTTTTATCACAAGACATATTATTGTTTTACACAAATATATTGTTAAGAATAACTTTTATTAATAATACTCGTATTTGCAGACAACAAATCTTCAAGGCTCTCTGCTCGATAGTAACTGGTCTTTTAAAATATTAATGTGTTGCCAACTTAAGCATATTTATACTTGGCAACACTGAACTTAACTGAATCACAATTGCATAAATTTGTTATTATTATAATGTTCTCAATATATGCTAAATAACCTTTCCTTCCATTACTAAAACAACAAAAATAAACAACATTAATAAAACAATAAAAAATAATTGTTTATTAAATACTAAATATTAGGAGTAAGAGTATTTTTCGGTACAAATTTCAATATAAATCTGTACCAACTGTCCCGGTTTGTAATAGATTTTTTCCGGATCTGCCATATTTCACTAGTACTCGTACAACAGGTCAGCAGATTAAAAATGACACAAACGTTTTCAGCTTACTAGTAAATCTCAGTCAGATCATGAAATGATTGTTGATAAAACAAGGGTACAAGTTTCACTAATTCTTTTTTATAGTAATATTTTTTTTGTATTATGATTATTTATTTTATAAATATGGGCATATTAAAAACGAAAATATAAAAAGATACATTTTTTTAGAAAGAAAAGGTCCTAAAGGGAATTATATTTTTATTTAACAACTAGCTTGCCTGCGACTACGTACGCGTATCTTTTTATTTTTAAATTGAATCTATGGTAAAAAACAATGGTACGTAAATAAGAGATTATTAACTTCTTTATTTGTGTTCTCTTGCTTATATAAAGGTCCCCCCCCATTAAAGAATAATTATTTTTTATATTTATACAACGCCGAGTGTGCGTTCCGCTCAGCATATGCAGCGTGTCCGGGATGATACAAACAGCGGTGATTTGAACACAATAACACAATTTGAACACAATAACACAATTTGAACACAATAATACAATTTGAACACAATTTGAACACAATAACAAAATAATATATACAAATTTCAATGATTTATTTATACCCTAAAATGCAAGCTGTTTTATATTACCTACATCTCTGTTTACTTATGGCATTAGTCTATCTAAATTTTTACTTACCATTTTCAAATGTTTCAAGAAAGGTTCTTAAACTCTTGCATGTAAAAAATTCAATACAGATTTAACTACTTCGAACTAGTTAAAATTTAAAAGTTTTCACAATGATGCCGTGTCTTTAAAATGTGATTGCGAAAATTGTGTCAAGCAAGATGAGGTACTGAATATTTTTTAATATTTATTACTTAACTTGAATACTTCTTTATTATAAATGAGAATATATGAGTTACTACCTCTACCAATTAATGAAGATACTTATAGGTATATTCATTAATCATTCTGTTCCTCATTACTTTTTAAACTTTTTTAGAAACTTTAGAAAGTTGACTCCGGATATAAAATATAAACGATTAATTGTCTACTATTATACTCTTATACTCTATGTGGCCTACTACAATGTCCTTTCAACGTATTTTACAACGCGGCTGATATTTGCAGCGGGCCTTTCTAGCAATATGCAGTAAACAAACATCTTAATCCGCCTTACGCAGCTGGTCGCTACGACTTTTATTTTATTCAAAGCAAGAAGTTATAGCTTCCCAATAATAAAATACAAACTGATAGAAAGGATAATATGTGATTTTATGTTAATTTAATTTCTAGTTTATAGTAGTTACTTAATTTATGTTTATTAGTAGCAAAAAAACTACCTTGCATGAGTGTTTCTAATATTTTGTTGTATATTTTAGGATTTATTTCTCGTCGTAGTCTACTTGATGATAAAGCCGAACTAGTATTTTATCGGTTTTGCTGTAAATAAATTCTAAGCATCTGGACTTAAATTTAAACTTACTTTACCGATTGGAATAAAACCAGGAACTGCATGTCTTTGGGATGATTGAGTTTTTAAAATGTGCGCTTAGATTTAAATGAAAAGTACAAAAGTGAGTGAAGCAAGAAGCGATAAAATAAGGAAGATGTTTAAAACAAGATTCGTACTAACTATTCATATACTTACTTTCGTGTGTATCTACATACGTCAAACTTTTAACTTTTATTGGGGATAAAAAAAGACAATAAAAAGGCTAATGGAAACAAACACGACACACAGATGTGTGTCTGTCGTAGCAGCCAAACAAGTGGACGGATTTGAATGCGATTTCTTTCGACCAAAAGCCTGATCTGTCAAAATAGTTCCCAGCTATGTTTAGACGAAATAGAAGCATTCGTCTCCAAGATATTCAGCTTTTATTGGTGCTAAATAAAGTAAAATAAGGAAAGAAACGTTATTACAACTCAGTTACTAAGTCAAATAATGAAATAACAACATCTAATCGAAAAGCCCTCATTTATAAGTTTCGAAAACTTCGTAAAATAGACTATCGTCAACGTAAGTACAACGGTTTTTTTGTTATAATAATGAGACTTTTAATAATAATTATTTATATAAAACTAAATAAAGTTAAAATCTTGACCATCAGGGTTATCAAGTGAATTATCAAAAATAAATGTTGCTAAATGTTTTTTCTTTCATAATATATAATAAAAAAGCGCTCTAGCTCCTTTTATTATTTGGATTTCTAACATTTTAGATATATTTATATATTATTAATAGTTTAAGGACGAACATACATAGTATATACTGCTTAAATGAATATTGAGTATTTATTCTCCTAGAAGCTTCTCTTTGTCTCTCAAGCAGACCGAAAATTCGAACCCAAAATGTGGCCTTATGCAGTTTGCCAAAAAAAAATTGAATCATTCTTAGGAAACATGCTTAGGAATAAAAGATATGTATTAAGAAAAGTTGACATATTCACAAAGTTAAAATGTGTTGCTTGTGTAGACTAAGACAAATAAAATTCAAATTAAAATATTTTTATTCATTCAGGCATTTACACGCACTTTTGAATCGTCAAAGATTACATTACTTTTTTCGGTATAGTCACTGGCTAAACCGAACTATTCGGATGGTAGTCCACCATCACCACCACCACCATCTCGGAATGTTGCTCTGCTGAATAAATAAGAAGAAAAAAGGTTGAAAATAAAGAAACCATTTCTTAAAAAAAAATATTTCTGCAAAAACAAAATGCGAAATATAAATTGATCGAAAGTTTTATTTTTAAATAATTACTTAAATCAGTTTCAACACCTAAATTTATCTGTAATCATAAAAATATATGTAGAGGTAATAGAAATAAATGGATCTTATATTAAATAATCTATCTAATTACACTTCAGCTGAAATATAATATTTAAACTTAACCTAAAAATGGGGGCAAACATGAAAAAAAAAAAACATTTATGAATTGCAATCTTTATAGAAATAATTTATTCGTCGGCGGAATTTCAACCGAAAGGAAAATTTACTGCAAGGATCTCTATTAAATTTTCAAGAGCAGATCGAAAACAAAGGACTGTTCGAACTTATCGGATAGTTACTAGAGTTAAATGTGTCCATTGCACAAGCGCATAGAAGACTATGTATAGCTTTCAACGTCGCTGTGTTTCACTACAATCGCGTTTTAACCAATAGTGTGGATACAATTAAATTACCACGATATTAGAGACAAAATATACGGTACAAGATTTTGCTTAACTTTTGGATTAGGAAGGAAACAAATGAAATAAATCTCTATTTTAATAAATTATACGTATAAATACAGCAGAGGTTAAAAATAACCATTCAGGTATCAAATTTGCTAGATTTAAATATTCCATTTTTAGATATGTGAGATATGATAAGATATTGACATATTAAACTTTTATTTTTGGTTTACAAGTATATAACATTTATAAGAATATTCTTTTACCTAAGTCGTTTTTAAGATATCTACTAGAGCAAACGAATGAATGGACTTGATTGCAGTTTTTTTTAAATCAAAAGCCCTGTTCGTCGAAATGGTTCTTGGCTATGTTTTGTGGAATTGAAGATATTCAGATATTGACTTCAATATATTGAGCTTTTATTGGTGTACCGATGTAAGATTTTTATGTTATGAGACTTAGAACTTAGAATCAGAAATTTTTTAAAAAAAGTTTCTCATAAACTTAATTAATCAAAGGAAATCGTTAAAAGTATTAACTTAAAATTTATTGTACGACGAGTCTCAGACCAAAAGTCTCAGACCTCAGAGTATAAAATCAAAACAGTGCATTTATCCAAGAAAACTTTTATAAATTGATCTATCTGTACCTATAAAATAGAAAGAAAGTATGTATGTTTCCTATTGCTGAACCGATTTAAACAAAATTTTTATTCAGAGAATCTTTAGTTTGACCCAGCGGTTAATCCTGTTAAGGTAAGGTGGCAATAAAAAAATGAAATTGATAGCGACAGTTTTCTTTTACTACTGACATGCTATTGTTTTATTAAATTGAATTATTTAAGGTGGGTTATAAGGCCGTGGACCCGCAGTAGAAATGTGAGGAAGAAAATGAAATTTAGATTGAATCATAATTATTATTGTGCTATTATCTCTGTTATATTTTATGTATTTCGAATAAATATATATCTTTATTAATTACTCCGGACTAATTTATAGAGACTAAGCGGGCTGGGTATGTATGTTAGTTCAATATAAAGTATGTAGTTTTTATGTACAGATACTACATTTCTTTCTTTTTAATTAATCTCTTCCTTTAAATTAATTTAATATTGATTCGCAACTCAATTAATCAAGTGATTATTTGAAACCTAAATGATTAGGTTTCAAATAATCACTTCATTTGTAAATAATCATGTGTTACTAAAGAATAAACTAATTAATATTGCTAGAGAAAAGTGCAAACAAAACCAATTTAGATATAGTAAATGAAAATACCTACAATATTCATATTTATGATTCATTATTAGACATTAAACTATTTAAAAACAGCGATGTGCCTTATTAAGTAATTATAATTTACTAGTTATGTATTCATATCGTAAACAATAATTTGCAATTATTTAATAATTAAAGTAGATACACGAAAACGGAATAAACAACGAAAATATGTTTTTCTAAATGAAATGAGTTTGTTCAGCTTCATGATTATTTCATAACATCTTTTAATTTTGAACCAGTAATAAGTGATAAGCATAGAATATTAAAAAAAATGTACACTAATATGGATCCTCTATGACTCAGGTCACAAGTTGAAATCATCCTAGTAGTGTTATTGTATTGTAATTATACTTATTATTGTGTGTTAGGTAGTCTGAATATTTTTTTGCATTTGCTGTGAATATAAAAGATCATTCGAACCACAATGGGAAAAGCGACGGGAAGGTATCCAAAAGATCGGAGCTTGGAGTCTAACCTAGGAGATATATTATACAGATACGTTGAATATCTATCGCAATAACAAAATAAAATTGATACCTTACCATTTTTATTTACTATTAGTACGGTTTTAAGATAAATGTATCTGATGGCTAGAACCTGATTTCTAAATTCTAGAATATCGTTAAATACCAAATGATTGTATAATTAACTTCTTTAAAATAACGCTATAAAATAAAGTTTTCTGTTGAATAGATGGTTTATCAACTATTACTTATTATCATCTATTACTTATCTTAATAGGTCATAAAACATTAAAATATATTGATGGGCGACTCTTAAAAATATCTTTTGTATCCATAAATTAAGAGTCTAACAAAAGCCAAGGATAAAACCATTAATAATCTTATGTGATAGAACAAAATAAAGAATTTGCTAAGTTTAAAAAAGATTAATGATAAGTTACGTTGTAGTCCAATTAAAATTCAAGGAATAGTAATATAGTCCTAAGTTAATTATTAGCTGCGGCTTTCACTTTAAACCGACTCGTTACGGAGACACCAGCTTCATGAATAATGTACTGCGAGTAACCCAAGTTCGTGAAATATCTACCTGTGTGTTACATATTCAGGTTTTCTATTTTAAAATCTTTAAGCATAAATTCTCGGGATACCGGATAGATTCTAACATTTGAAATAAAACTAATAAAGCTACTAAATATGTAAAAAAAACTTCTAATTGTGTTAAACTCTTTATTTGTTTTAACTTTTCTTATAATATCAACTTTTAATTATGTCATCCAAATATCACTTTAAAGACCTTTCATCATAACGTCAATTAAATCACTACCATCGTGAGTTATGAATAACAAGAGTATTAGATAAAAAACGATTATTTACAATTTTCAATTCATATCCTGAAACCTTTAAAAGTTATAATTTAAAAAATATAATACATTTTTTTAAAATTAATTAATTATGCGCGATTGTTGGTAGTATATCAATGAAAAACCTTTTAATTTCTTTTTTAATCGCCCATAACTTTTATTATTTGCACTAACTAATTGTCAAATAATTGAATTTAGATAACTTGTTAAACTAGAGGGCTATCTCAAGAAATTATATTCAATAGATTTAAACATGTGTTGTTCTTTATAGTTGTTTTTGAAATTGTTCCGAATTTTAATATTTTTATAATGAAAAAGTATATAATAAATTTCTAGATACCCTTTGACTCGAACTAAAGTCAAATATTATGAGTTAGAATTTGGTAGGATAATCAATAACAAGGCTAATAGTACAATCAAATAGAAGGTAAATTCACTGATCAAATGATGACTCCTTACACAGATATAGTATAAGAATAATCAATTATTTTTTATTAAATTATTGAATGTATATAATTTTATTTTTTGCACTTTCAAAAGCATTGATTCCCTAAAATCATTATATTATTACGTGAAGCAAAACCTGTAGACCCCTTTTTACAAAAATTGCGAGGAAGGAGGACTATAACATTTATCACACTTATAGTCTATGGGTAGAAAAAAAGCAGAACGCTTTGATTTTTCTATAATTTTCAACTCTTAATACATTAACATAGTGATAAAAACATTACACACACTACTTCATTGTTAACGTTTACATGTTCTATGTCATATTTGTTTGATGTCAAATTCTATAAGAGCTCTATGCAAATCTCAAAATAATAACGCTTTAGATATTGTTCTGAGATGCAAATAGTCGCCAGAGTTGATAGTCGCTTGACGTAATAGAATAAATAACAAAAACAATATGCAAAGAGGTTTCAGTCCAAACTTTCATAAACATTAACACTTTTACGGTTTTACGGATTACGGTCGAATATCGGCCCTTGGGCGACCACTAGTATTATTAAATCGGTCCCATATTATTATCTCCTTTTATTTGCAAATAGTTTCTAAGTTATAAAGTTCTAATAAGTATAATTTTGTAAGAGACAAAATTTTGTTCATTAAGTTTTTGAGCTTTTTCATTTGCTAAAAAAAACTACTAAAATGGCGATATATAGCTTTTAATTCAAATACAAATTATAAGGAATCGGAAGCAGTTAGAGTGTCGGATCTTTAATCCACAGAAAAAAAAATGATTTTGCATTTGACTTCAACTCAAAAGTAAATAGTATCTTGAACCCTTTTGATCCTTTTAAAGATATTCAGTGAGAGTAATCTTAAAATCGAAGAATTAAAGGGAATGAAATGATCGCTTTGTAGTTCTAAGCTACCGGTACATCACAATGTGCCCTCATCTCCTCGTCTAAATTTTCGTATGCCCTGTGTTTTGGAAAAATCTTAAGCTGACTTAAATAACCTTGTTTTATTTTTGTGCACGGAGTAAATCTCTGAAAATCTGAGGGCACGTCATGTAACACCTGCAATCTTCATTTTGAAAAATATGTCTGGATTATTTAACTCTAAATTGTACATTGATATTTTACTTAATTAAATAAGTTAAATTGATAGGACCCAAATATGCTCACTCTAAATATTAAAACTTTTATTTAATTACTTTTTTTAATTACTTAATTCAACTAACACAATAGTGAAAGGTGTATTTATTAAAATATTTTTTCTCTTGCTTCATATTATTCTTAAAGATTGATTCAATGATAGCGTACGTGTTTGTACAGAAGTAAACAACGTAGGTAGGTGTATGTTTTAAATATTTCGGATGACTTTATTGTAAGTTATATTTATTTATTTTAAATTAACAAAATTTGTAATTATTTGTGTGTATGAGAAAACATGCGTGTTTAAGTTTTTATCCAAATACGATGTATCTAACATGATGTTAGTATCAGTGGAATAGAAGATAAAATCTGTATAGAAAATAGAAGTATAAATAATTTTGATGTGTTATTACATTTTCGTAAGGTCTCTTACATTAAGATACAATATGAGATTGCTATCGATTGACAAGCTTTCCTCATACATCGTTATTATATTTGCGGCAACAAGAACATTTCCTTATATTTTTCCATCATATTAATATCTATCTCATTGATTATATGTTTCTTATATTACGTCAGAATATTGCAAATATTTAAAAAAGGAAATGTGCCAATCGTACTAATAAAATGATTAAATCTGTCATCGTTGATGGAAGCATCTAGGAACTGTAATAGTCTGGGGAGAGATAGATAAAATCTTTATTGCACACAAAATGCAAAAATAAACAAAAATAGGTAAAAAAAAATAAAATAGGAGAGTTACTATAGCAACTACTTTGAATACGATTATCTTAATAACTTTTTTTGTTATGCTCAATGTTTACATACGCTCCGTGGCGATTACACTTTGAAGTTTCTTTCTCATCTTTCTTTGACTATGTCCACCATAAAATTTGGTTTTTTACTTCTGCAGTGCTTCTTGTGGACGGACATTCAATATAAAGCTATTATGTTGTGAGCTATATCTCCTCAAAATTATTTTAAGTCATGATATAGAACGCATTTATTTTTATTTTACCTTATTTATAATCAATATATATATATATGCTTATATTATTTTGTAACCGGAAAATGTTTTTGTTGTTATTAAAAAAATTGAATGAAAAAACGAAACAAGGGGAGAATATCCCAAAAAAATGGAAAGGAAATGATATTTGTGGATTAAAATAAAACAATAATAAAAAAGTACTGAAAAAACACCTTAGGATTAGTAAAAGAAAAAATATTTTAATCTTGATTAGTAAAAACCAATTAAAAAAAAAATTCATCCTCTTTCCTCTTATAATATTGGGATAGATTAATAGAAATATTTAAACAACTGAAAATGTGTGTGTCCGTAGGTTTATTTAGTACAATTAGGAAACCAGTAACATAACTTTAAAAAGCAGAATAAAAAAGTTAAAAAACCCTCGATACAAAAAGACCTCTAAAAAGAATCAAAATAATATTATTGTGTCCTTATTAAAGTCGTTGTGTCGGCCGTTGTACGTACGTTGACATGATGTCTATTTTACGAAGTTAATCATTGAGGGCTTAGACTTTATGATTCGATATAGTAATTTCTTTGTTTGCCTTGGTAACATGCTTTAGTAAAGAATAATATTATTTTTTTTTGGAGGACTTTTTGTATCAGGGTTTTTTTATTTTTTTATTCTGCTTTTTAAAGTTATGTTACTGGTTTCTTAATTGTACTAAATAAACCTACTGACACACACATTTTCAGTTGTTTAAATATTTCTATTAATCAATCCCAATATTATAAAGAGGAAAGATTTGTTTGTTTGAATTGAATAGGCTCCAAAACTACAGGACCGATTTAAAAAAACTTTTAGCATTAGAATCCTACATTGTCCCTGACGAACATAGGTTATATTTAATAGATATCGAAATGTATGATAAAATAGCCTTTGATTTTGAAGTATTATTTTTGAAGGTAACTTTCAGTACTCATTTAACAAAATGCAATAAATTACCATTATTATATTTTAAAGGCGATTTTTTGCATCTTCATAATGTTCATTGTTCCCGATTATAATATTTATAAAGAAAATTATCAGAAATCAAAATAAATAACACCAAAAAATCTTTATTATTTGGGCATAAAAAAAATATTCGTTTTGTAAATTTTACATGAAATGGTTTTGAGTTCCTATAACCTTGGGATTTTGCAACTTTGACTAGGTGTTGTCGAAAGCACAAACACCACACGACCTTTCCGAATGAATATGATTTTAAAAAAGTAAACGTACCCGTTCAAATAACCAAATTTTATTTTAACCACGTACTTGATGACTTATTTTTTTTTCTTGATTGTAGATTTTTTCATAGTCATTAGTAGTTTTAGAGATATAATGCATACATCTTTGGAACAACCAATGAAATAAGAAACAGTTCAAATCACTGTTAAAATGAAGTTATGAAATATAAAAAAAATAAAAACTTTTTATGGACAGCTCGTTCAGTACATTTTTATTATTTTGAAAATGTGACCATAGCATAATTTTTTTTAGTAAATAGTTATTCTCAATATCAATCTGTTTCCTAACTATCGGCTACATCAATAAATAAATGCTAATCCTAATTGATTTCAGCTCACGTTTCAAACGAAATGGGTCAGAATTAACATTTTCAGTAAAAGAGTCCCGTAAATTTGTGGTAAGATGTGTTGGTTACAGCAATGAATACCAGACAAGGTTGATAATTAATAAAAGTTTTTATACAAGTCAACTAAAAATAGTAGACAATGCACCATAAAAATAAATGACATAATATATTATTTGAACGCGGTATTGAAGAATATTAATTCATATGTCTACTGAATATTTTTGCAATATTATAACGATTACTAAAAAAAACTACCAAAATATAGCAAAGGAAACAATCTTCAAAATATTGTGTTAAATATATTTACATGTGAAAATATAGTTCGTACATGCATAAATAGTTTTTACATTGTTATATTATTTTATTGCTTCTTTCTACAAAGTAAGAATTTAATATTTTATAATTAACATAGTAGGAATCTATACATATTTTAGTTAAAGTCATACTTTACATTTATAAACGCCATTGAAAGTGTTTATTTACTGCGGTTGAAATCGAAATTCATTAATTAGAATCCAAAAATCATTGGTTAACTAATTTGAAACTAATGAGTTTCAATTAGTTCAAATTGATAATTAGGTTAATGATCCTAATAGGGGTCTCCAATTGCTCGTTACGTTTCTTGTCGTCTGGAGTTATGTTTAAACCATAATATCCAGTTTTTTCTAGATTTTATTTACATCATAAGCAACTAAATTTAATGTAAGTTAACATGTTTGTATATTCTTTATTAATGCTATTTTAGCAACAGACTTTTTTTTAAATTAAAAGAGTTTAATTGGATTTTTTTTTATCTTTTAACAAAGTTCTATTTAGTTTAAAATATTATTATCGAATGTTGTTTCCATAAATCGACAACAAATATAAAAATTTAAGAATAAATACTAAATTTTATTTGAAAGAAGGATTTTTACTATCTACCTTCGAATATCCTCCATACCACTATTAGCCAGAACATTCATATACTCAGTGATTAGAAGCTTGCAAGTTGATTGAAAACTTTTAATTTCTGATAAAGTTCAATACGGCTGCACTGGATGGTTTGATTTTGTTTATCGTAAGACTTAGATGTAGGTAAAGTAATATGTTTACATCCAATCTGTTTCTTATGATAACATTTATCTTAATAAAAAAAAGGAATTTACTGTTTAAACATATTTTTGTTTATGGCAATGAGCTGTTACGACTAATTGAAGATCCCTGACAGGATAATGAGTTTCAAAGGTTTCGAATAAGTTAACCGAATCGATCCGAACCGAGTCGAATTAGTTAGATGTTCAGATTCTGATGAATTATTTTCAATATAAACTTAGTAAATTAACATCTTTGACGGCATTTATAAATGTTAACTATGACTTCTAGATTCCTATGTAAATTATAAAATATTAAATTCTTACTTTGTAGAAAGAAGCAATAAAATAAAATAAAAATTTAAAAACTATTTATGTATGTGCATGTACAAAACATATTTACACATATAAATAGATGTAGCACAATATATATATTTAGGATTCCGTTGGCATTTTGGTTGTTTATTTAAGTAACCTTTATAATATTGCAAAAATATTCAAAAGGTATATGAATTCATATTCTCTAATACCATGTTCATATAATATATTATGTCATTTATTCTTATAGTGAATTGTAGAATTTTTTTTAGTTGCCTTGCATAAAAACTTTTTATTAATTATCAACATTATTTGGCACCCATTGCTGTAACGAACACATCTTACCACAAAGTTACGGGATTCTAACTGAAAATGTAAATGTTGACCCAATTCGTTTGAAACGTGAGCTGAAATCAGCTAGGATTAGCATTCATTTATTGATATAGCCGTTAGTTATGTATCTGATTGATGTTAAGAATAACGATTCACTTAGATCAAAAAATATATATACAATGGTCGCTTTTACTAAATAATAAAATAAATAATACTAAACCCAAAATAAAAAAATTGTCGTTATTAAATTATTTTCGTCAAACACTTTATATACCTACTTAGTAAATCTCTAGTTATTAGGTAAGAATTTAATATTTAATTCTGACCCGATAGCTGAAGATTTGAAAAGTGTAGCTAGTGTTTGACGAAAGTAAATATAATTTAATCAAACGAGGGTTTCGTTAAATCATTTCTTTTTAATATGGAATTCAAAATATAATCACCTCGTGAACAACCTATATAATAGTATTTTATACACTTTGGATGATGAAATGCAAAATTTTTGAATAATTTAAGAAGCTAAATAATATAGAATATTATTTAAATTGATGATCATGAATTAAAAAAATATGAAGCAATAAAACTTGTAATCTTTTTCAAAAATCAGTTATAAATTTGTTCTATAAACCGATAAAAAAAGGATACGTCTGTGAAACTATCAAGTTTGGAAATGTCTACTTGAATAAGTTTAAAACATTGCACGCTATGCAGTAGAGGTCAACGCTTATCACAAAATGCTTGAGAACATCGATAAAGTTTCTAGGCCACTCAATTCGCCAATTAGTAGTGAACGACTGTAGTGAGGAAAGAAGCAATTATTAATTTAAAAATAAACTCCCACATAGATATATCCCTAAAAATTTTACATTATTAACATTGCTATTATTATTAGTATCTAGGATCCCAATGTCATCAGGATCAATTTAAAATAACCAGGTAATTTAAAATTTGTAAAGAAACAAAATATTACAACAAGACTACCTTGTTGTATCCAATATTTATAACTATAAATATAAATATAGATTATAACACTAATCCATTTTTATTACTGTTTCTTTTTTTTAGAGATTTATTTCTCAGGAAAAAAAAATGTAAAAATATTATTTACGTGCTCAGTGATGATAATCAATAAGTATATTCTTTGATAAAAAAAAATAATTACATTTTGATTACTTATAGTTTAAGAAAAGGTAGCGAGATATTTCAGACCGTCGTAAGTCATCCCATGCCCATAAGTAATTCTAGATACGTTTGACTATAAATCATATCAACAACCCTTACCGCTTTCTCAGAAACCAAGAACCAGAAACTTGTAGAAAATATATTTTAAAACATAAATATTTAATGCAGCGATTACAAGTTTCTTTATGAAATTTTTGGTATTTTGCACCACAAATTTGAAAATAACATATAAAAACTAAAACAAAAAATATTATCATAACATATTATACCATATTAATCTCAAAAAAAAAATGTTTTTTAATAATATTTATTTCATTTAATATTCTTCATTCTGTGTTACTAATAATATAAAAAAGTTACCACCAGTAGGTCTGGGCAAACATGGAGTTCTCATCACATCAGGGTTCTCGTCAGGTTCGGCGCAGTATCAGCTTTTACCATTTGTTAGCGTCCGTTTGAGTATTCGTAGACCCAGTGCTCTATGAAAAGCACTTTGGCTTTATGGTGGGTTATCGCATCTTTACCATCTTCATCGTTATTATACTTATCTTTATCTCGAAATCGTGGTTCGAACAATTATTTAATATTTCTGCGGTTGTACGGTCTGTAACTTAAAAAAATACAGCTAAAAACATTAGATTATTAACTTTTTTATGCTAATTTTTTATGTAAAAATTATATATACTCAGGTAAGAAACTCGGACTGTTATTTAGAATTTATGTTCAACAAGGTTAACTTTAAATAAGAGCACCCAACTTCATCTTGGGTTCCCAGCACTATAAAAATTCAACCTTAATGTATTTAAAATTACTATCCCAGATCAAAAGAATTTAAACGTGGTAAAAACACAGTGAAACACTTGGTAGTAAGATGTAGGATACTTCTAGATGGAGAACATCGTTGCCAAATTCGGTAAGCAATAAGTCTTTCAATTGCAAAACAATTTGTAAAACAAGGCTTGTACAAAAAATATAATGATAATAATAATAATACAGGACAAATTACACACATTGATCTAACCCCTAAGTAAGCAAATTAATTGCTTGTGTTAAGGGTGTTAGACAACGATACAGATACATAGAAATAAACATTATAAATACTGAGAATATATTTAACAAACGACCAAACCCAGAAACAGACATCTATGCTCATCACATAAATGACTATCTCCGCCGGGAATCGAACCCGAGCCCCATTGCGCCGTGACACGTTAGGCGTCTGCGCTAACCACTCGACCAAGGGGGCGGTTAAATGTTATAATGTTGAACAATGAAGGCTAGTGAGGAGCCAGCTGCGTCGCAGAGCTTATATTCTTGTGAAAATTCTTGGTTTGTTGCACATAATTATCTTGACCTTAATTTAATTGATAATATATGAATTTGGATTTAATTCCAAGTATTCACTACCGTTTTATAGTTTTCCTCTTACTTTTAGCAACGAGAAAGGAAAAAAAAACATTAATAACTTTTCATTAAGTGTTACTTTGTAACTAAACTTCTTGCTCAAACAATAGGGCTTTTAGTATTTATTTAACCTATTGGTGTTTTTATTGTGTAAAAGTATTAAAGTACATCTTTACTACCAGTCTATCATAATAGCTACTTCCATCAAACAATATAGTATTAACAAGCAGGGTGAAAGACGAGTCCAATTATCTTCAGCTTCAGGCGTTCGTCCATCTGACAGTAATGATTATGACACAAAGTGAGGTCTATGAATTAATTTTCGTGGCGCTATGATGTAAAAAATTGATGTCAAAATATCAGTTTTAATGATAAATATTTAAAAAATACTTAAGGAGGACCTTGAAGTAATAATCATATTTATGTATAACTAGCTGTCGGCTGCATCTTCGTCCGCGTGGACTGTAGAAATAATATTTATAAGGCTTATTTACCTACCTGTGACTTCTTTTAAAGTGTTTTGTCAGTAAAATTTTAAAATTTTAATTTATACAATAAAAATTGAGGACTGATCCAAATGTGGGTTATGCTGACGATGAAATGAACTACGAAAGGTGGTAAAAGTCCGAAACAAAATTAACTATTTACTTATTGAAAAAAAAAATCGGCACATTATGGCGAGATATGAGATTGATATGAAATTCAAAATTCAATTTTCTTTTAGTACAACATATGTAACAGATAAAACCACGTACAAAAATTAGTATATCTTTAATATATGTGTTATTTTGATGTATAAACTATATTATTGTAAAGTGTCAATAAAATCCATTCAGTAGCTTTTACGTGAACATACATCCATACTTACAAACTTTCGCGTTTATAATATTATTAGTAGGATAGTTGTCATATTTAAATCATTGAATTAGGATTTTTTTTATCCAACATATTTTATGTCACAAACAAAATCACATACAAACCTTAGTATTTCTATAGGCTATGTGTTATTCTGATGTAAAATCTATATTACTGAAAAGTTTCATTAAAATCCATTCAGTAGTTTCACGTAGAGAGTAACTAACATCCATCCATACTTACAAACTTTCGCGTTTAGGATAATATGGTTGTCATATTTAAATCATTAAATTCAGGTTTTATTTTTACAACATATGTTTTTTTTTATAATACAACATATTTTATGTCACAGGCCAAACCACGTGCGAAAATTAACATTTATATAACGTATGTGTTATTCTGATGTTAAGCAATAGCTTACAATAGTAAGGTTACATTATTGTTAAACGACTATTTTATAATAATCCGTAATGTTTTGTTTCGTTTCAATGTTTTGATGGTCCCTGTATTGATCCATATAAATTAATGAATTACTAATTTAACTGTCATAAGAAGAACCAATAAGGTGTAATTATTTAAATCGTTGTTTTATTAACTTAGGGTCATTTCGCCTGTTTGCGTCCATTTAGTGGAGTTGCTGACTTTGAAAGAGAAAATAAAAATGATTTAGCACTAGTTTTGAATAAAAACTTATGTACAGTGTTAATAATATAGTCTTTTTTATATTCATTTAAAGTTTTGGTGGAAAGATGTAACGATTTAAATATAAAAGTGATAAATATCAGATTTGGGCGATTTACCCAGTTTGCGTCCATAAAATCTAAATTGCGTCCACTCATGTCCAGTTTGCGTCCACCAAATTATATATAGAATGTAGGGGAGATTTTTATTAATTATTATTCAGAAAGATTAGATTTTAACAATTTATTGTTTTATGTCTAAATATTTAACTAATTAAATTTTAAAATATTTTTAATAACAAATATATCATCTTATATATTTGTCACAGCCAATGTTTTCTTCGCCGTCTTCATCTACATCTGATATAAGTATGTCATTACATTCAGCGCACTTTGTACTATCCACGGCTGGTAAATTTTCTTTTCAGAGTATCAGTATCTACTGTGACTTTAACAGGAAGTGTCTTTTTCCTACGTTTTGGAGCAGTTCCTTGAAGTTTTTTTTTCTCTATTCGTTCTTAATTTCTTTTTCTTACTGCTTTGTTTTTTTTCTCCATCTGCTCTTTATGTTCATAATACTTTCTCGATGCAGACGAAGATATGGCCGCTGGAGTTCTTTGATTAAATTTTCTTGCTATGCTAAAAATTTCAGCCAACATCAGGTGGGTTTTAAATGGATCAAAGGTTCCTGAATGTGAAATGCCTTGAATAAATAATGAAGTTGATTGTAAACTAGGAGGCTTTTCTATAGGTGAAATTGATGGTGATAAATAGTTGATGCTAAATGAATAAAAGCAGTCGGAGGGGGTTTTGATATTTGTTGCTAAGTTTTCTCAAGACTTGGTGTAGTATGAATTGCCATATCTTCTAGTGGTAAAATAAGAACTTCATCTGAAGACACTATTTAACTAAGCTACAGGTAACTGCCAAAAAGGTGTATAGGCAAAATCATTTTTATTCATGTCATGAGTTTCAGAGTTGCACCTTGATATACTGTGATTTCATAATTTCTAATTTATTCAATCAAGAGCCGTTAATAAATTACGTTAATTTTTTTTATTATAAATACATTAAGATATTATTGATCGTAGGTATATACAATTTTATTAAATTTAAATAAGCTATACATTTTTAATTACTTTTATAAATAGATAACAAGAAAACAAAGGTGGACGCAATCTGGTTTGTCCTCAATAATAGGTCATAAAATTCGCGTCCACCGCGGACGCAAAGTGGAATTTTTAAAATTTGTATGTACTAGTTTGCGTCCACCTTATTTTAACTGTCAACAATTAAAAAACTTAAGTAAATTCATAATTATGTTTTTCTTTTCTTTATTATTAAGGCCTAGAAACATCTATGTATCCTTAACTTCACATAAAACAATGTAAAACTAACCGTGAGTGGTGTTGCTACTCACTATTTTTTTACTAACATTTAAGACATTCGCAGTCTTTTGTCCCGTGGCTCAGATAAATTATTTTTTTTTAAAGGGAAGGATTGCGCTCAAGGAAATATTGTTTATGACTGTGTATCTCCTATATATTGAGGTATTGGCAGAAATTACATTTGGTTTTGTTAGAAAGTTCATGAACTTATTTTCGAGTATTTTATGAAAGGATAGCCGTCGAATGGACGCAAACTGGCGATGGACGCAAACAGGCGAAATGACCCTAAATAGTAGGTAACATTTAGAATTGTTATGTCAAGTAATGGTTATGTTCGTATGCTTGAAGTAGTTTATTTGACTAAGATTATTATTTATGTGAGGAGGGACCTTTTTCTTAATTAATAAATACTTGGATAAGCTAGAAAAGTGGGAACCATTAAGACTTCATAATTAAATCCAGTATTTAATACCGTATTTACCGAAACTTACAATTGTTCATTTACGAGTAGTTGTTATTTTTGTACGTTTAAAATAGATGATTTGCCTATGATGATTATTTATGTGAGGAGGGAGTTAATAAAGAAAGGTATTTAAACTGCGGTTAGAACGATATTCGAGACAGACACTGCTGGATAGTACCAAAGAATGATTAAATACAAGTATATAAAAGTGAAGAGTGAGTAGTAAAATCTGTGAAACAATACATTTGGACGTGGTCCTTATACGATAGTATTGAAAAGTTTCACAAAAATCCATTCCGTAGCTTTTACGTGAAAGAGTAACAAACATCCATCCATACTTACAAACTTTCGCGTTTATAATATTAGTGGAATATAAAAATAATGTATGTGTAATAATAAAAAATCCAAGTAACTCGTTTCCGGAATGCTTGAACAGGAAATTGCTACTAAACAGTTCATAAGTGTTCATAAGTGGTTATCCGTAGGCATGTTAGATATCGCATGGGAATAAATTAAATTTATAAAAATATGAATATATTAAGTTATAACAAAATATTTTGACAGTAAAATGTGTTGGTTTTTATTTTTGATAATACAAAATTATAATTGGAATAAGTCGAGGATCATATTATACTGATTATTTTGTTGTATACTAATATTCACCAACAATTTGTTATGTTAATATCAAATGACAGTCAAATGGTTGTGTAAAGACGAGTAGTATCGTGTGAGTTTTTTAAAATAGTAATGAGGCAAATGAACAGAATAAATGAAGCAGAAATATTTTTTTTGCATTTATATTATGACCGACGACTATATAATCAATTTTGGACACAGTACAGTTGTTTGAATGATATAGTAATGTTTGAATAGTATAATAGTATTGTATGTTAAAGAATTGTGTAATAAAACCTAAACTACAGGTTTCACAAAACCTAACCTATAGCAAATAAAAGTATAACAAATAATAAGTATTTTTTTTTTATATACTATATGGTCGACAGTAAGTTATGTTTATTATTTCATACCTGTCATTGTACCGGTCGATAAGAATAACATTTATTAAAATGTATAAGAAGTACCTACTTAAAACCTAAAACATTGTAGTGACTCGGCGTTGACAAATATTTAAGTCCTGAATAATTCAAGAGTCGTTTTAAGATAATTTCCAAATTGTAGGTTTGTCGGTTACAAATCGAGTGTAATGAAGAGAAGTTTTGGTCCCGTGCCCAAAGTTCATAATCAAGGTAGCTTGTTACCGAATACCCATATTATATTTAGCTATACACTTTATGAAATTTTTGTTAAAAAATTCATCTTTATTCGCGACAACTCAAGGTTCTAAGTGGTCTCCATAGAAATATTTGATTTGCATCGTAAAGTTATCGTCAAATATAACATTTGGATATCATGTCTGACCTTTTTATAGTTCACGACTGTTTGTTAGCAACTTAAGTAACATTATACAAAAAATAATAACTAGCACCGATGTACCAACTCACCTTAAAATAAATCTTGAACCATTTTGGTAAAAAATTTAGCATTAAGTTTAAGTTATCACTGTCCAGTTATTTCATTGGTTTTGGTTTACGTTTTGCAATAAATATATTAGGAAAACATGTTTAAACTGAAATTAGTAATACATATATAATTTAAATAGCTCTATTATAATCATATATATTTTTTTATATTAACACTATAACATATTGGTTCTTTATTGTATACTGGATAGCGATAAAAATTTATAGTGAAAAATTAGAGCTATTTATTATAAGCAAATAAGTGAAAAAAAATATAAGTTTAACATACTAGCTATTATAATTATACTAAGAACTATAACTTTCTAAATATATAAAATATATTTCTGTAATAGTTAATAAAGAGTTTCATAGGGTTTATAGATTACAAAAAGGTACAATTAAAAGATTTTTTTTATTTGGCAATAACTTTAATCCATAGACAAAGACCTGGCTGAATGTGTAAACATTTTTCTTCACTTCGTTTAGTAAAAAAAAAACTCAATTTAATATCGCGATTGTTTTGGTTGACATTTGGCTTGTTTTGGAGTAGTGAATAATTGTTATTATTGTAATTTGTAAATTTAAAGTGTACATTTTGTTGTTATTGGATATAAGTTACATGAACAGTTAGTTTTGTCTTTTAATTGATAAAAATAAAACAAATAAATAACCTGAAAATGAAAAATCCCAACAGTTTCGGTTTAATTTAAAAAGATAAGAAATGAGGTATATTTCTTATTCAAAACGATAATAGTGTTATGGCTAACTCATTGTTATAAAAATAAGGTGATCCTTTTTTACCAGTACCTATTTATATTTGAGTCAAGTTGTCGTTGAGTGGGTGACGTACATTTTAAATATACAAATAATTTGTAACCATTATGAGATAAGTTTTTATATGATGAGTGTAATTATGTGAATATATAATTTCATCTCCTAATTTAGATAAGTATTAACTTATAAATTATCATATTTAGGATAACATTAGTTTGGATAATAGTACACTAACTTGATCAAAGCCGGGGCTCATAATTTATATAGGTTTTCACAAAGAATTTTTGAAAATAAACTTACACATCGCGCGAAATCGCTTCATCAGTAAGTTTTCAACTTATTTGTTATATGTATACATACACATTTTCTTTGTTTTAATAAAAGTATATTTAAAAAATGTTTGAAATAAAACTTTTCATCAAAATTCAAATGTTTTAGCTAGTGCAAGAGGGTTTATTTAAACGAATCCAGTGTTAGCATACATACACTCGAAACAAATGTTTATACAAAATTTAATAAACATACAATTGTTATGGTTTTTTGTTATTTAGATAGCTAAACTCAATAGCTCTCAGGAATTGTAACGCAAGTGTTTCTCTAAGCGTAAACATATATTTGTAATTGATATAAATCTCCGGTTTTAAGTGCGCCGCCCGTAACGTACGTAATAGCATGGGACCCGCTATTTTTAAATATTCGGGTCGGTTGGTAACGGTTAGGTATTAAAATAATTTATTCGCAGTAGTCTTAGCTTTCCTACCATTTTTTATGGCTCGCTTATTACAAAAATATAATTGCAAAGTATTGTAAGTACCTATTGGATTGTATTGTAAAGTTTTGTATTATGATTAGTTATTTACATGGAAAAGTGATTAAATAATCGAAAATACAAGACAACAACACAAAATCTTATTTTCATAACTGAACCAACTATTTTCATAACTGAAAACTCAAACATACCTCTGTGCACACAGAATCTCTCACAGGAACTTTTAATGAAGTAAATAAATACATCGTTGGTATCGATTTTGTAAAGTTGATTTTGCAAAACAGTATTAATTGGCTACTAGACCTATATCAAAATAAACTATAAAAAGTTTTGGAATTGATAGTTTAAAGGTTAACAATAATTATGTAATTGATATTTTACATTATTATTATTTTTTAATTTTTTTAAGTCAAGTAAATTTGAATTTCATTTCGCGCGATCTAAGTTAAATTATATATAATTACATATTACAATTGAAAATATAGTCAGAAAATAGTTTTCTTATTAGTTTTAATTGCAGTGCTTAAGTGTACCTATTTTTATTTTCTATTTAAGGTCTCATTTTAAACAAGGCTTTATTGGTGCATTTATTATTAACACTAAGTAAAAATTTTCAAAATGCTAACCTTGTCATAGAAAACAATGAAAATAGTGTTTTTAAGGCTTCACTTTTTAGTTCTACGTTAGGTATTATGTTTTTTATTATCCCTACAAAGTATTTAGGTAAGTCGTAAGGAGGTTCAAAATGAATTTAAATATTTAAATTCCTTATTGGAGACAAAAAATGTATATATATATAAAATTATAGTCGTATTATTTTCATATATTCGATCATAACCTCATAATGTCAATTGAATCCAAATAATAACCTACTAAATACGTGTTTTAAAAAAACTGAAATATATAAACACTAAATTCCTTTTATCAAAGTGATTCTCAAGAAAGTAGATATATCGTAGAGTTATTTTATGTGAAACAAGGATTTCGTAGTGCTAACTTAATCTATTGTTTTCGACGTTTTACAAATTTAGGAACGTTTTAAAAATTGTAACAGGATTTTTCATGGTCGTACTTTTACATATTGGCACTGCATATGTCTTATAGAAGAGCACATACTTAACCATTTCCAATGAAATCCATATAATAACAGAGCAGACAAACGTTATTGTTGTATTTGTAGTGTCCTGGCGTCATTGCTCATATAAGTCACGTGACCTAGTGTTTTTATTTAAATATATATTATTTTTGATAAAATAATCACTTTTTGAGAGAAAACGAATGATTATAGTTGATAACAAGATATTTCGGATGTTTTAAAATATATTTCATAAAAACTTCAAGTAGCTAATTGTAGTTGCATTATAAAATTGTTACATCAAGACCACATTTCGACAGTGTAATTAATCTCAACAAACCTAATTAATATAATTTGTTAGGTGTAGGTACAGCATTTTACAGCATTTTACAGAAATCCCTCACTATAAGGGGTATAACGAGACGACTTCAACCAAATTTAGTTTTTTTCCATTAGTTTGTAAGAATCGAAATGCAACAGTAAAGATCATTGTGTAGTCCAATAATGAAAATAAAAATATAACATTCAAGGAATACTCAAAACTTTGAAAATCAAATAAGACTTTTACTTTCTAAAGATATGAATTTTTGAGCATATTATACGTAGTGTAATAAATATAAATAAATTTTTCTTTCTTGTGTTACTATGTAGAAAATATAAAAGTGGACCAAATAAGTAAATTGGAAGACCCATGGCTTATTTATTTTCAAATTATATAAATAACTTTTTAGATGCCGCGGCTGACATGTGGTGGTGGTTAGTACAGGATAGAAGATATGCCTGCGTCAGAGAAGAGTTGACAGTCTACACACATTACGAAAGACAAACTGTCACGACCATTGCATATTGTAGTAATTCAAATTAACCATTGTAGGTTCACAATAATAAACTCATTTAAATACTAGATAAACTTTCAACTTAGTGAAATTTTAAATCATTAAATGCGTTAAATAGTTAATAATATTATAAAGACCATATATTATATTCGACAATTTGATCAGCTGATTGCTAATTAACCATTAATTAATACTAAAGTAATATTATATGATAAGAAAAAAAGATGTTCAAGTATTTAATTGTTATCAGAACGACAAGTAGGCGATACATCTGGCGATTATTTTTTTTATGTTTTTTATTTATTTATTATTTTCCTCCATGGATGGATATTTATTATGTAATATTTAATAATAACGCTCTACACCTACCTCTCATGAATTGATAATGAGAAAACGTAGAAATCGTCCTTCTGAAATCATTAAAAGGGAACAAAGATAAATCAAATTACAACAAAGATACTAATTACAATGTTATTTACTAATTTTGTCGCATATTCGATTGCCTTTTATTCCAAGTTTCGTTAGTCCAAAAGCAATTTATTTAAATTGCTTTAATTTTAAATTTAGCAATAAATATATCATTTAATTAAAGATAGTTTTTTTAATTATGATTATAAAGACGTTATACATAATGCATAATGTTAAGACTACCCTATCACTAGGTAGGTAGGATATAGGAGTCACTGACTCCTTTGATGTATAGTAAGTAAATGAGTGAATGACTGAGTGAATTGACTCTAATGCAAAATTGTGAGTTCTTCCATTTACGAGTCCAGGTTTTAAGGTCAATTGTATCTGTAGCTTTCTATTATATTTCTGACTTGTTCAAGTTCGTCATTTGTAGTCGTAGTTAGGGTCACATATTTGCAGACAGAACTTTTTAAAAGTACGAGGCAACGCTGCTAAGTGTGCCGGATGACGGTGCGACTGGCCATGTACTGTACTCGTATGTAATAGTCACACAACTCACCTTAGTTACTAAACGACATTCAGTATTTCGTTTCACCATCACCTCTAGGAGGGCTAAACTATCATGGGTTTTTTTTTTCACCATAAACTTCACTTTTTTATGTAGGTTGAGGTAGTAGTATAAGTTCTGTTTTTTATTAACAATTGTTCTTTATGTATAATTGCCAAAACAATAACCACGCCATACAAAATAAGCAGTTTCCTAACAAAACTTTATTAATGGTATTAAAGATGGTTCTTAGAAATTTGAAGATATGTTTTGTATAATATCAATAACCTCACATATTAGGATGTTAGCAAATAGCGATAATGTATCAAAACTGGCAATGATTTTGGTGTGTTTAATTTTAATATCACTGATAAGTACAAAGTGTTGCGAATCTTTTATGTAAGTCGCAGTTTTGCAGACTACGTTGTTTATTTTAGAGTCTATCTAACTTACAAGAGGTTTTGAAGGTCAATCCTGTTTATAAATTCTTGGAGGTCCATACATCTTTGGGAGGTCCATACATCTTTGTGATCTATGTGACGTAACGTTTTTATAACGTCTTTATTTTTAGGCGCTTGTAATAAGTTTGTTAGTTTTTTTGCATTTCTGTTAGTGGGATTGTACTTAACTTTTTTGTAGATGCTATCATCTGATAATAAATGAATGCTTTTATTTTCATATATCTACGCATCCACCAACCACTGTAGCATTTTCTTTTGTCCGCCAAAATATTCGATAATTTCTATTATCGCGCAGTTTTAACAAAGCAAGCCTAACCTATATGTCGGTGCTTAGATTTGACTTAAGGGGTTTGCATCTACTTAATAACGCTGTCATCGTATCGTAAGTTGAAATTGAGTTTTTACATAGAGTGTTCCCCTGGTCACAAATTATAGATTATTTAGGTATTGAAAGAGGTGGCGGGAAGAAGTTCAATACTTTTGACTATTGTCAAGGATTGAATTTTGCTCTAACGTCGGGAATACTCAATTCATACTTAACTTATCATTATGCTCTAATGTCGGTAATACTCAATTCATACCTAGATGAGTTGATAACGGTTGTTTGTTTCACTTGTGATCCGTACGTGTCTTCCTACCTAATGTCTTTACAATGTCTGTACAATATTACGATCTGCTATACTTCATACAATCCAATGTTTCCCCGTATTCGTTAGATGTTCGATAATTCCAGATGAAGATGGTATAATGTTTCATATCGATAGTGGTTAATCTCTGGAGATGCACTTAATGGGTTTAATTTATAAAAAAAATTGTTAACCCTAATAATTGTCCTTTTATTTCACTACATAATCTAAACGGCACTAAAGTCTTGTGCATTTGATACGTAATCACGCTACTCCTTAGATTTATTTTGCAAAACCGCGCCGTATAGGTTAGCAATTTTTTGTTATTTTGATTATTAAATATATATTTAACTTTTATTAACACGACATAACAGTTATGTAAAATGTAATACATTTTGCAACCCAAAGTGTTCGACGATACGGTTGCTATTAAGCAATTGTGGGTAAACGACGTAAAGGTTTTTTCAAACGGCGGGGGTTTGAATCTCTGTCCGTATTACCTTATTTTTTACCAATAAAAAAACAAATAACAATCTTTACATGGCTATAAAGGCTTCTTCTTATATGCAAAATTTATTTATCTATTTTATTATATATTTATATAATAAATTAGATAAATATTTTTTACTTTTATAATTATATAAATCGTATCAAAAATATTCAATAATTAACTCAATGAAAGCCGCTATTAACAAAAAAGAAAAAGAAAACCATGTGGAATAACTAAGAATTGCAAAAAAGAAACCGGAAGAACAGTTTTCTCTAACTTATGTTTTTTTTTTATATTTAAATAGATAATAATATATACATTTTTATCAAATTACCCATTTGTGAAACTGAAGAGTGTTTTAAAAACGATAATATATTGTGTTTGATCTTAAGATAACATTGACTTGAATTTGTGATAGTAACAAAGCAAAAGAGTTCTTATGGTTATAACGATTTTATGAACGCTTTAAAAACTCTATAAAGATGATGTATGATCAGATACTTCTAGCAAATATTTTTATGAATGGGATGACTTGCGACACCATTATTCATGTTCTTGCAGCACTATTATGAACGATAGATAAGTAACTATTGCTTGTTCTTGAATATACGCCAAAACTTGTGATAGTATTCTAGTTAAGATTGTTTTTATATAACTATTTTTTTTTTAATATTTCAGAAGTATCCTTTTTTTTTATCAATTTGCATGTTTATTTGAAAAAGCAAAACATGAATAACGTGGTTTACCGTTTCGGATTTAAATTTTTTTTGACGTGACAACGTCTTAAATTAGGTTAAGCTGGGAGTCACTTATGAAAAAGTGTAACGCCCGGTAACGTTACGATGAGTCACCGAACGAGAGAGAGGCCCGACGAATGCCTTGCGTCTCTCTCCCACTCAAACATGATCGGTCCGCCGAGCAATGTTTTGATTTTCAAATTGATTCTTTAAAATTACAAATATTAAGAAAAAGTGGCAGATATAAGAAAACTTGATTTAAAATGTGTTGAGCAAGAATTTTAACATCTAATTTAAGTAAATGTTTTAATTTTCAACTTCATTATTTACAATTACAAATTTTAATTAATTTCAAATTTATTTAGCAAAAATTTGAACCTTCGATCTGAATAAGTGTTTTGATTTTCAAAATATTAAAATATATAAAATCAGAAGTGACGTCACATAACATTATCTGTACTTATTATTATTTAATATGTAGGCAAGTACATGTGACCATACTTGGTAGACACAATTGGAAATAGTATTTTTTTATAACTGAAAAAAATAAATATATAAAATACTGGTAGCAAACAATAACTTCAATGATCGATATCTCCGCAACTAATTGATGTATCGAAAAAGTCTGTAAATAAATTTTGTAAAAAATAATAACATCAATAATATAATATAAAATAAATAATATATAAAATGATTTTACGTGACAACGTCTTCATCGTCCTATCCTCAACAAAATCACTCAAATTATTAAAATATTGTGCAATTTAATAATATTCATATTAATAAATATTCTACCGAGAAAAAGACGTGGTCACGTAAATCTTCGCCCGTAAAACCGACTTTACAGGCAACCATATTTTTTAACTGTTAGAGCATGACGCAAATAACTAAAAAATAGTCAACTGTTAGATATGACTGCTTTTATTTCTTTAAGCACCCGCTGTGAGGTCTGCGACTACTAATATTCAAATCAGTTTCAGACACTCTTGTTTTGAGCTGATTATATCTTTAAGTAATTTTATTAATTAGTCCTCAAAGGGAACCTTTCTTATTTATGTTTTTAATTATAATATTATATTATTAATAAATAGGGCTCAGACTAAATAATTTGAGATTGAATGAAGACAACAATCTTTTATATTTCGTTTCATTCTGCATATTTTAGACTATATATATTTATATATAAATATAAATACAGTCGGAATAATACTCTAAGTAAAGTTAAATAACTTGTTAAATTTTCAAGATTTGTCGGATATAATAATATAATAATTAAAATAATAATAATATTAATCCTAACAAATATTAATTTTATTTTTTAATTTAATAATTATATTGCATACGAAATCTCGATGTCTTTAAGTAAAGTCTTAGAAACTAGAATTATTAAGTTGGTTTCTTGAAATGTGCTAATTATTCGTTAGCAAATAAAACCGTTCAAAAACTAGTATTTAATAAGTATAATATTAAATAGTCTCAGCCATGCTTGGCTATACTACGAATACAATACAATTATTTCTACTTCTTTATATTACTTAAGATTGTTAACGTTTCAAGTGTGAATTAAAAGCGTACAATATGATTTGTAAAAAAAACTAGCCTTGGTTACATTAATACTTCAATATCGCGATTCTTTTATTATGAAAATATCTTATGACAACATTTTTGAATATATTCCAAATTTAACATAGACATGATCTGAAGGATGAGGAAATAATGAAAGAAAATATTGTGTGTATCCAACTAGAAGACTCTGAAACCATTGCTTTAGCAGTTACCATAACTTATGTGTGTAAATTCGAACAAAAACTTCAGTAGAACAAAGAATTTGAATAGTCAAACAGTATCGCTCTGATTTCCGACATCTTTTTATTAAATGAAGAATTTTCAGTGAAACATTGAGGCATTTCAGAGATTTATATTTGTGCGAAAAAACTATCTGATAAATCGAGAACCAAAGAGTTGAAAGTGTATTAAATGAGGGGCACTGGATCCGGTGACATCATACGGTGAACCAACTGAATGAAACCATACTCTAAGTGCTACGCATCTACAACTTCATTACAACAACAGTACAAACATTTCTGTGTTGCGGGGGGTATCACTGCAGATTTGGAATGACAATCTATATATCATAAACAACTGTTACGACTTTCAAATAAAAAAAGAACGGCGCAACTGAATCAGCTGCTAGATTTAAATTAGCTCATGCATGGTTTCCTCCTGTATCAGTCCAAAAATTAAATTAAAAATTTAAAAAACCCCCGATACAAAAAGACCTCTAAAAAGAATAAAAATAATATTAGTATGTACTTATTGAAGTCGTTGCGTCGGGGACCGTTGTACGTACGTTGGTAGTGTATATTTTACGAAGTTAATCATTGAGGACTTAGACTATACGATTTGATATTGTAATTTCTTTATTTGCCTTGTTAACTTACTTGCATTTTAATTTCTTCCTTTATTAAACGGTCCCCCGACGCGACGCTATGAATTCAATAAGTACATACTAATATTATTTTTATTCTTTTTAGAGGTCTTTTTGTATCGGGGGTTTTTTAAATTTTTAATTTATTTTTTTTCTGCTTTTTAAAGTTATGTAACTAGTTTCTGAATTGCACCAAATGAACCTACAGATACACAAAATTTTAAATATTTTAAGTAGGAAAGATTAGTTTGTATGTTTGAATTGAATAGGCTCCGAAAGCTACGGGACCGATATTTAAAAAACTCTTTAAACATTAGAATCCTGTATTATGATGTACAAAGGTTACATTTAATACGAGAAATATATATTATATTTAATAAAATAAGGATCCACGTGAAAGTTTCGACAATGTAATAAATTATAAATGTTTTAAAAACCATGATTCAAGACTTTTTCATATGGGTAGGTAGATAGGTAGATTTCATATATACGAATAAATATAAACATTTAGAGTTAAAATGATTTACAATCACTTATGACACTATGATGAAGGGATTTATTACTATCTGTTGCCCGTGATTCTTTATGACTACGATCATAAGCCATATAAATATATTATTACAGTCTACGTGGACGCAGTCACGGGCAACAGCTATCCCTAATAAAGTACTTTACCTGAGTAAGTAAGTCTAAAAACCTTTTAGCCCTCATAACAAGGCTTTTTTTCTATATAGCGGGCAAAACAGCTGGGAACAGCTAATTATTGCATAAAAACCTCTCTGCCGCACGAATAAAACGTCAATATCTTGCAGACGACTAATTTTATTTCAATCAAACATAAATAAGGACCATCTCGACGAACATAGCTTACGATTAAAAAATATCGCATTCAAATCCGTTTACGCGTTTGGCCGCAAACATCTAGTTATTGCATAAGAACCTCTCCCCCGCACGAATAAAACGTCAATATCTTGAAGACGACTTTTTTTATTTAAATCAAACATGAATAACAAACATTTCGACGAGCATGTCTTTCGATTCAACAAAACCGCATTCAAATCCGTCTACGCGTTTGGCCGTTAACAGCTAATTATTGCATAAAAACCTCTCCCCCGCACGAATAAAACGTCAATATCTTGGAGACAACTATTTTTATTTCAATCAAACATAAATAAGGACCATCTCGACGAACATAGCTTACGATTAAAAAAAATTGCATACAAATACGTCAACGCGTTTGGCCGTAAACAGCTAATTATTGCATAAGTACCTCTCCCCCGCACGAATAAAACGTCAATATCTTGGAGACGACTATTTTTATTTCAATCAAACATAAATAAGAACCATCTCGACGAGCATAGCTTTCAATTTAAAAAGTCGTATGTAAATCCGTCCACGCGTTTGGCCGGAAATTTGCCACAGACAGATACACAGATACACAGATACACAGATACAAAGACACACAGATCGACAGGTCAAACTTATAACACCCCTCTTTTTAGTCGGGGGTTAAAAATATGTACGAAAATTATTTTCTTATTTGATAGTTGAATTTAATTTATAACTACATTAAAATTACCAAGCGGACTTTACAAATTACACTAATTATACAATATTTAAATAGTTAATAATTCTCGAGTCTTTACATTAATTATTTTCTCTTTTGCCCATTTGCATTTAAGGATAACATGCATTCTTTTTAACATACTCCACGGCATTATATTACTTACACTAACCCGGTCGATTTGCTTTGACTTAGCTTCCGTGTAGTGATGGTGTGTAATTTCCTAAAAAAAGTGCTCATTATTACAAAACTAAGTTAAGAAATCCAACTTTTCCGCTACATAATACTTGAATAATTAAGAAAAAATTGAAATTTCTTCAAAAGTAATTATTTGAGTGCTTAGCGTTCTATGAATTATCTTATGAAATCTAAAACTCATAATATCCAAAACATGATAAAATCTTACATACATATTTACATATATTACTTACACTAACTTTGTCAATTTGCTTTGATATAACTTCCCTGTAGCGACGGTATATAATTCCCTAAAATAAGTGCTCATTATTACAAACTTAAGTTAAGCTATCAAACTTTTTCGCTCTTAAGCACTTGAATAATTGAGTAAAAATAGAGATTTTTTCAAAAGTATATATTTGAGTGCTTAGTGTTCTATTAATTATCTTATGAAATCTAAAACCCATAATATCCAAAATATAATAAAATCTAACATACATGTATTTATATATTTTACTTAAACTAACTTTGTCAATTTACTTTGATCTAATTTCCCTGAAGCGACTATATATTATAATTCCCTTTAACCAAAAGGAGATCGACTATACGACAAAATTAGAAAGTAACCTAATTAGTAGTTTCCACTGGTCGCTATGATGCGCAACTTGATTTATCTTTGTTTTCTTTTTATGATTATAGAAGACTCTTTCTCTTGCTGTTTTCTCCTTATGAACTTAAAAGAAGTAGATTAGGGTGTTGTTAGTCTTGTAGAGAAATTTACTTATTTTCTCTTATTGATGTTACTATAATATCCCTGCTGGGTACTCCGCGTATATTTCGTAGATGCACACGATGGTTAGTAACTTCTAACCGCTAGATGAATCTTGTGTTCGTAGTTCTTAAAACAATAAAATATTTAAAAATATTTAAAAATCAGTAAAATTTTGTCAGAAATTCCAAATACCAATTTTTACAGCTATTGACATATGTATTTTTGTTTCATTGACCGTCATTCATTTGTTATTTTTCTTCTGTTTTTTCTGTTTGCGGTACTCAATTCATAAAATGGAAAACTTATTTGAAAATTGAAAACTTAACATACCGAATTATTTACGGGTAAGGTTCCAACTTTGCTGCGGAAATGACTCGAAGGGTTTATGATGTGCATTGAAGTCGTGTTGCATTGGAAATTTCGACCTTCAGAACAACCCCCATGGGCGGCGGGAGACTCAAGTTGATAATGAAGTATTGTGTAAGGGGATCCATCGAAAACCCGGTCGACTTAGCTACAGGCTGCAGTGTTAGTGATTAAACTGTTTTAATCCATTTGAAGCAAATTGGGTAGTTTAAAAAGCTTGAAAGGTGGGTACTTCTTGAATTGACTAAAGCAAACCGATAACCGGCCGTCGACTGCTGCGTTACATTACTGATCCAGCACAGTAATGAAGGGATTTTTAATCGAATTATTACCTATGAAGGAAAATAGATTCTTCACGATAATCAGAAGCGCTCATCGCAATTGTTGGATCCTTGTGAACCAGCCAAATCTGCATAATATTAAGTATTTAAATAAAAAAGGGTAATAAATTGATATGTTGATATGTCATTGTATGAACGTTGACGGTGCTGTCCATTTTACGAAATTTTCGGAGCTTAGAAACGAGGACTTAGACTGTACGATTTGATATTGTTATTTCGTTATTTGCCTTGTTAACTTACTTGAAGATAGTAAGAGAGGAAATGAAACTGTTATTTAAAATCTCTGGGAATCCTTCCTAATGATTTAATGTTCTGATACTATAAAACTATTCATCGAAATTGATATTGAGATTTATATTATAGCAGAAACGAGTAAACTTACTATAATGCTTTATATACAAAATTTAAATATTTATTTATACAAATTCACTAAAATAACTTTGCACAAAGACCCCTTTTTTTTCTTTTTTTTTGTTCCCGCGGGGAAAATGCTTTACGCACCGTACCCCTCGCCGGGGAAGCGAGGGGCGTGTGTGGGACTCCCGAAAACGGGGTACCCACCAAAAACCCCGCGGCGCTCCTTCTTCGCCTTATTGGCGGAGTCGTGGGTACGGCTAGCCCTTCAACCACGACCCCGCCTTGCACAAAGACCAAAAAAAAAAATAGGAATGTTGATTGACTATTAATTTTCAAAAACAATTTATGGGTACACAGGTACTACTGTTTAAACGTTTTAATTTAAGGCTCTTTACACAACTGTATTTTGTTCAGTGGAAGTAGTTTGTAGCAAACAAGCCATTTTCCTTGTATCTCCGAAGTTTCAAAAACTACAACTTTGTTACAACTCTTTTGTTTACAGTTATCGTAGCGGTTTGGAAACTGGGATGACTTCTGTGTAATTTTTAAAATTTTGCCATAACATCTAGTACCAAAAATTTTTTTTTTTATCTACGAAATTAATGTTTATATTAGACGAAAGTAAGTATAAAGTAGCAAGTAAAATATATGAATATAAATATTTACCACGGTTGGTTTAAAAATATGATCTCGTGAAATTTAAGGTTTAGGTACACCTGTTACTGCATTCAGAAACCCCGATTTATTGTTACAACCATATTTACAGAGTTATATTCTTTTTCAAGGTTAGGTTGACATCAAAATAATTATTTTAGGTACTCGTATGTTAATTTCAATGTTAGGTAATCTCATTTAATATTTAATATTTCATATTAATTTTTTTTTAATATTTAATATATAATCATTCATTGCTTTTAAAAAGCTTCACTTTTGCTTCGCTTCCAAATTTATATTAAGGTTTAATAATTATATTAAAAATAATAAATTTTTAAGTTAGATGAAAAAAAAAAAAAAAATTTATGATATGACAATATTTTTTATCTATTTCTGCATGTGCTATTTCGAATAAAGAAGCTTTGCTTTTAAAAATACAATAGAATGCAGTTATTGTAAACCCTTCTTTAGTAGCTATGTTGTGTAAAGCATTAATATGTATTGAGTAGTGAAATAACAAACCATTCTAAAATGTATATAGGTAACAATCTACCATTACGGATGGTTTGCTTAACAACCATATATTTTGAGTGCGTACCGCAGGACAATAGACACTTAAGTACACAACTAGGCCAAGCGTGAGTACTTAATTGTCCTACGGTCTCTCAAAAGCAGTCTCTAAAGCTTTAAGCCAGAGATTCCCAAACTTTCGCCTAACGCCCACTTTGAAAATCAGTTATTTTGTAACGTCTCTAATTTTTTTTATCTTAAAATCCTTAATAACATATTAGTTTCGTCTGTAGTTTGTTTAAACCTATATTCTAATTGAGACTTATCTTACCACAAAGAGCAATAATGATGCAAGAGTACAATAACAAAGTATCTTTTATTAAAAAAATAACAACTATTAACTTTAATCAATAGTATACAACTTTTCATAATTATAAGTATCTGTTTTTAAAAAAATAACAACAAATATCATCATAATTACTAATACAACTATTCATAATTAAAAGTCTTCTCCTTCTTTTTCCTGGCATTCACACCAATGTATGTCGGGGTCTGCCTTCCTGATCGAACCGGTCGGTGGTCGGTCTTATTCTGCAATTACTGACTATACCAGTGACCTTCTCCCATTTGAGCCAGGCAGCGCTTATCTGATATTGGACATCGTAATTGATGCCTCCAGACTCTTGCATAGCGGATTCAAGCTACCTGAACTTTTCCGACTTAACGATTTTCGGGATTATATGGATAGAATTCGAGTCTAGGCTTCTGCAAGCCATGTACACGATCTTCAACATATTAAGTTTAAGACCGCTGATCTCAAGTTCTGTGGTAGGGAACTTCCAGAGATTTAACTTACCCTCCAGCTTCAGTTTTATCTCTGCGAGTAATTGTCGACGGCTTTTCCTCGGAACCCTTGACAATAAATGTCAGAGTGCCTCAGGAGTTCGTTCTGCTGTAGCCCGGTATCTAAGGGTGTGCAGACGAAAGTACAACTGTAATAAGATATCTGCCGAGTACTCGGACTATTAGAGATCAAGTACAGTCTGCAATGCAAAGTTTGAATGACCAACTTCAGACATTCTCCTCATGGGGCAATGCCAATCTTGTCAATTTCAACGCCACCAAAATGTAGACGTGTCTGTTCACAACTAAAAGGAGTCTCACTTTCCAAAATGTATCCTTGGAATACAGTGACCGCCTTCAGTTATTAGGCTTGGAGATCTCCACGTCGTCGTCGGTACATTGAGTCAAGAGCAAGAGTAGCAGTAGGAAAGCTTGCCGTTTTTGTGAAGGTCCGACAGCACTTTCCACCGGGAAAGTTACTTGTACTATAGCACAGATCCGGTCGTGTGTGGAGTACTGTGGTCATATATTTGCTGATGCTGCAAAGTCTCATCTTGCAAAGTCTCATCTTGTGCTATTGAGAGGCGAGCAAATAGGTTTATACGCTACCCTGAATTCGTTGAAGTCAACCTCCACAGCCTTGAATACAAGCGCAATATTGTTAGCCTCTCAGTATTCTATAGGATACATTTTGGTGAGAGTGATCTTGAATTACACGTATCAATTACGCGGTAGACACGCTGCAGACGCACGGCATAACGACGTTAGACACACGGCAGACCAACAGCAGACAAAGAGCAAACACACAACCAGTGGCGGACTAGCCCCGTCAGAGGCCCGGGGCGGTACACTTGAATAAGGTTCTTAGGGTTAAAAGGATTTTTATTAATTACATATTTGTATGTACCTATAATTATTTGAGTTACTTCTTGTAATTGTCGTTTGTATAAGACTTTCATAAACAGTTAGGAAAATAATATACGTTTTTTTTTCTTTAAAAAAAAAACATGTACTATAATTTCGAAAAAAAAAATGTAGGACTTCTGGGCTGTCCATCTAAATGCAAAATCTGTACTCGTGTTGGTAAGACCATCATGGCTGCGGTACTCTTTTTATTTCATTTAAAACCTGATTTTTAAATAGATTATTTTTTTTACCAGATTCTCTTAGTGCTTCACTGCTAGACAGCGTAATCTGAAGTTTCTAACATGAATTTTGTTTTGACTATTTGGAAAATATAGTTTTTTGTTTAATAGTCTCATTTCGTTGGTTTATGGTATATGCATTCAAACATTGAGCGACTTAACATATCGCGTGGACAATCCAGCATCATGAGCTAGTTTACCGGCCATATTATTTTACCTTACTTTTTTATCTCTCGGTGTTAATACATATTATTAATTAACACCATATTCCTTATTAGTTCCTAAAATTACAGCATTGTCGACAATTTTGATTCCTTCTGTCACTAAATATTCATCATCCAGAATCGGTTTTGGATACTGTATATATTTAAGAACCAAATGAACTTCTTCCAGTATCGAGAGCCAAAATCTTATATAGGAAAATATTTTTTCGTTAAGCAATTGTTAAAAAAATTAATATAAATTTTCCACTGTACCATGTGACACTAGGAGGAAGGCATGAAAATGCATGGATTGATGCAAAGATTCGTACAAAAGAGCTTTCGGCTTGACTTCTAGGATTTTCTGTTCATTCATAACCTTGAGCTCTTCACAACGGAATAACAAGTCCATTTCTTGCTGTTCCTGTTTTTTTTTCAATATAACAGTTTTCAAAAAGACTTCAAAATAAAATCCAAAACCGATTCGTGTACCTCCACGATGTCCTTACCTATATGAAAGTATAGACTCACGCGGTATCTTGAAGTTTAAGTTAATGCTCTTTCCACACTGGATTATATTTTGCTAAAAGTTGTACTTATTCCAGAAAGAACATTTGTGCCGCTTATACAATATATGGCCGTAGTATTTTAATGTTGATAAAAGTAAAAAACAACGAAACTGTCAAATAGAAAATAAAAGTATTTTTTATTAAAAAATATAATCAACCGGTATAGGCTATACTGTTTTGGTCAAAACGGTTTTCCTTTCTTCATGGGTCAAAGGCAATCACGAGTTTTGTCAAAGGTTATTGGGGTTAGTCCGCGGTCAGGTAGTGGGTCGCGAGAAAGCCTGTACGGGTGAATTTTAAAATATGAATAAGTCAAAGTTACAAATCATCTTTCACCCTCTTAAATGACACCAGTGCCCCCAAATCTTTCTCGGTCTCTTACCGCGCTCCTCTAGGCTTTCAGCGCCCACAAAGGGGCGTTATGAGCCACTTGGGGAAAGACTACTGTAAAGCTTTCTAAGAAGACATTTTGCTTAGAAATATTTTTTTTTATTTGTAAACAATATTTATTCAGATTTTTCAACCTAGTCAAGATAAAATGTTATATATTGTAAAATATATTTCTTAGGTTGGTTATACATTTCTTCAGCAAACTGTAATCACAATGGGCAGATCCTTTCCTAAAATTATAAATCACACCAACGTTGATAAGATATTGAAAACCAGACAAATTAAAGATCAAAGTTTATAAATTAAACGTACATATCACTTATCATCATATCAAAGACACCTCAATCTCGTCTTACCGTGAACACGATTGCTGCAAAGCATTCGAAACGTCGGGTTAGGTTTAAAATGTAAATTTAAAATTTAATTCAATATACGCGAATTAAATCCGTAAAAAAATGTTATTAAAATCCTTTTAGTAATCCTTTGTAGAGTATGCTAAGATGGAGTGCAGTGTCTGTAAATTTGAAAAAAATCATCTGTGTGTAGTAAACCCGTATCCACTTCCTCATTTTTAGTCCGTACCTTTTGTAATATAAATATTATGACGAAGGTTAAAAACTGTTTAAGCAAAGGGTAACAATTCAGTGCACGTGCAATAATATTGAAAACAGATCCGGCTTTTTTACTAACTTTAGCCTAAAAAAAAATAGTTTTATACAAAAAAATAAGTGCATCGAAACAGATATTTTATTGTGTTAATAGGCCGATAATCAGTTTCACCGAGAATCCGTTCAAAATTAATAAGATTGTTTATATAAAATTGCTGTAAGTCAACAATGATTTAAATTTGACCTTAAACTTTAAGAGAAAATAATCACAAATAATAAACATTGTTAAAGCAGATTATTACAAAATGCTACATAGAGGTAAAATTAAATTCTATTGTAGTGGAGATAATAATGATACGATGGTTATAAGAGGATTATGCACTTTGAGAATAAACAAGAAAGAAGATAAAAACCAATAAAGGAAGTTAAATAAGGTAACCGTTAGTACTGAAAAAACGAGATTTCTACCAATATCTTGTTTCTGAAATATCAATGGCTCTTAAAATTGTCTAGTATCTATGTGGCCATTGAATAAATAAATTAAATATATAACTATATAAAATAATTAGATTTTTTTTAAGAAATAGAAACTGAAAATTAAGATAAAAACTTTTGACTTTCAAGAAGGTGTATAAAATCTATAAAACCATGTTTGTATTATCATGTGTTGTTGTAATTGGTATCAAAGTATTTTGCTAAAATTTGTCTTGAAATAGGAATGACAATAAATTATCGTAGTATCGACTGAATTATATAAACGACGAATTTTTTTTTAAATCATTTACGGTAAAGAGAAAACTATTCACTTGGCACAAATATTCTTGTATCAATCTAGATATTTCATTTGCTTAGATGTTACATTATTGTTAAAGGACTATTTTATAATAATTCGTAATGTTTTGATTTGTTTCAATATTTTGATGGTGATTTAACTTAAATAATAAGAACCAACATTGGTCTAATTATTTCAATGATCGTTTTATTAATCATTGTTTTATTAACTTACATAGTGATATTTGCAATTTTTATATCATGTACCTATTTGTTATTTTCTTTTATATAAAATAGTTTATTTGACTAAGATTATTCTTTATGTGAATAGGGCAGTTTATAAAGAAGGGTATATAAATTGCGTTTATGACGTGGCCCTTGTAGTTCTATTGTAAAAGAAACATTTTATCATGCAACAATATAATCTAATATACAATCTAAGTATCTCCTAGATTGCCTCGAATTAAACAACAGACTACATATTATATAACTTATTAAATTAAGTTTTATTATTGTAGCAAAATTTATGAAAAAAAGGGTAAATAAAAAGATCTAAACATAAACAATCTAAATTGCTTTACGATATACCTCAGCAATACCACATAATAGCTTTTTATTTTTTGCCTGAACTTGTAACATTCAATGTCCTTGGGCTATAAGTTCTTCAGTAAGTAATAAACCAAAGAAGTTTAAAGTGGACAAGGCTATTGTCGTCAAAGTCTAGTAGCAAAACGGGTTAAATGTTTTAATTAGACCAAAAAAATAAAGTGCATAGATAATCGTGTTAAAAGTACCTACTTACTCTCGACGGAACATTTTAGTTTCTTTAGTCAGCACCTCTGATAGATTTAATAGTTTTTTTCAACTGAGTCGTATCATTGCATAACTTCAATTGTTAATATAAAAATGTTATAAGGTAAAAAAAGACTAATCGTAAGTTTATTTTCTTGTAATAGTACAAAAATTAAATCATAAATAAAATTATATGAAATATAGTAAGTAGTAGTATAAAGGAAAATTATTTTCCTGATACCACAATCGAAATAACTGTGTTCGATGAAAGCTTGTCCTTATCAATAGATAGCAATCTTATATTGTATCTTAATGTAGGAGACCATAGAAAAATAAAATAACACGTAGACCACCGATATAAAGACGTGTCTTTCCCATTCACTTGTATCTTTTCTATTCCTCTGCTACAGACAATTTATTAGATATATGACTTTGTATTCCTTAATTTTATAAAAACAACGTATTTAAATTATATTTTAAACTACAATCCAATGAGTGTTTAACACACATAAAAAAATAATTGAAGAAGTCGATGTTTATATTCTAAATCATGCTCGACTCCTGTTATCATTTTAACAGTAATTTCGGTGGTGGTATCTGTTCAATATTATTCTAAACTGCAAGCTTAGAGAGATTGAAGTTAAGATTTGTGACTGAAACCTATCGTTTTTGATATCAATTAATGATAGCGAAACCGATCGATATTTATTATAATCATTATTATCCAAAAAGCATTAGATTACATAATAATATATTTGAAGCTTTCTTTTAAAATTATTTTGAAGATTGTGTTTTTTGTAAATGTTTTCTATTTACTAACCTTTTGATTAATTATCATTTAGTTTGTAAATATATCATATATTTTATACTATCTTATGTATGCCACTTTAATTTAATAATAACGATTTAGATTTCTATTTTATTTATTTAAAGTTGTTGCATGGGTACAGTCTAACTGACGATAAGTGAAAATGTAACCGTACATAATAATAACAATAATATCACAGCACAAATTACACAATTTATCTAATTATATAAAAATAATATAGTATATTTATGTAATTAAGTTAATAGGTTGAAGCAAATTATTTGCTTGTGGTAGGGGGTTAGACAACGATACAAATTACAAATACATAGAAATACACATTACAAATACTGCGAATATATTTAGTAAACGATCAAACGTAGAAATATAGACACCTATACTCATCATATACATGCCTGTCTCTGTCGGCAATCGAACCCGAGCCTCTTTGTTGCCGCTATATTTTAGGCGTCTACTCTAATCACACCACTAACGGAGCGGTAATGTAAAATGGTAAAAAGAAAAGCGTACTAACTTAGAAGTAACCTATTCATTTAGTTTTGAAGTTCGGTCGGATAGACAGGATAATCACGACATTAAACTAACACACTGTAAAAGTAATAAATGTTATTTGAAAATTAAAAAAAAAACCTTTGTTACAATATTTGTGGCAAGACTAGGTACATATAATTATAATTATTTATATTAAGTATCAACGAATTACCACCAATTTTAGTCGGTAATTATTTTTTCAGTGAAAATAAATACTAATAATTATAAATAAAATATAAACAGAAAATAAAAAATCCTTCGAATACATTATAATATTCAAAAACATTTATATATATATTTCTTTATTAATGTGAACGTATTTAATCATTTAGTTCTAGCTTTATATTGTAAAATATTTGTATGAATTTTTTAAATTATAAATTATACACTTTTATAATAATAATAATAACTAATAATTCCTCAATTTAATGTTTCTATTTTGTCCATTTAGAGATGATGCATGGGTGTTTCATTATAAGTATGAAGGATTTTACTGAGTATTCATGACAAACTGGGATTCGTTCCAGGAATTATTCGACGCTCAAATATTAATTACTTTCCTCTTGATTAACAAACCATATATTATTCGTGGACATAGTATCCATTTCATATTTAATTGACCATGTCTTTACGTTGTCAATATCAATCTTGGCTTCTTTTCTAGTGTCTTTGTAGATTGGCTGTACTTTAAAATAGTATTCAATTTTTTTCTAATGATTTAGGTTCAAAAATTGCATTCCACAATCCTTGGAATTTAATTAGAATAGAAACTTCTGAAAAATGAGTACTAAGTACATCTAGATAGATATTTCGACTTGAATATTTTAATTATATAAAATCGTTCTTATTTGGTAATGGCGTAAAGTACAATCACCTAGTTTGAAAGCTGGTACGAAGTAACGTAAAAATAAATCCCAACCAGGCATTTTACTTACGAGAGAAGAATGCAGAGAATTGATAACATGGATTTCTACTTTAATAAAACCCATTTAATTCTTTAGTTGAAATTTTCATCTAATAAATAAATTCATTTAGGAAGTTTGTCGACCTAGCAAAGTTCTTGTGTCCTAATTTAAACATAGTCAAAATTGTGACTTGAACATATAAAATATTAAACATAGCATTCAATATTTAAGTAAAATATCTTTAATAGCTTTTTTTATCATTATAATATTTTATTTTGTCTTTTGTAA
The DNA here is from genome assembly GCA_959347355.1 of Napeogenes inachia. Classification (NCBI taxonomy): domain Eukaryota; kingdom Metazoa; phylum Arthropoda; class Insecta; order Lepidoptera; family Nymphalidae; genus Napeogenes; species Napeogenes inachia. Next base: position 14,943,211 of record OY365792.1, read on the forward strand.
TACCTAAATAATACTATACTATCTTGTTCTATTATTAGAAATATGTTCCTTAGGAAGAAAGTACCTACTGTAATGGAAAACTCAAACATCTCCACATTGAATTAATGAATTTTCTCGAGAGGGCTCTAGTTTTACAACTTTCGGATCCGAATAGGATTGTAGATTGAATAGTAGTTTGATAAATATATTAATTAATGGAAATTAACTTTTATGCTTACAATTTTAAACTTAGTAAATGTTAAGGCAGTTTGTTAATGATTGAAATAAAATAACAAATGGTGATAGCATTATTAAGGACATTTATCATTGAATAAATGACCTTCATAATGCTATTACTATATTCTCATACATAGTATGCTTAATATATTATAGTCTAACTATTTTTAACGTACAAATTAACACATTTTATAATTCATTAAAAGTAATTATGTTACCATTACTTACGATTCGATTATTTTGTAGCAAAAACTTAGGGTGCAATTTAAAGCTTAAAATAGAAATAAAAATATACATCATCTTATTAAATAATATGTAGTTTTCAAGTACATGTTAAGTTCTCGTAAAAATGACAAAAATATATTATAGTGTAATTGTAATCTTATTTATTGAACTTTTCAAATTCAAGAATTAAAAAACGTTTCAAAATCATCCCATTGCTAATACTTTAAATATTAATTCGCAGAATAGGCAGAAAGGTAAACATAAAATAATATTGAATTTGAAGCGATTCTGCAAATTTAATATGTTTTGTAGTCATAATCAAACCAAAATTCAGAGGTTAAATCAAATATACTCTGAATTTTGGTTGATAATTATAATTCTTTTTATAAGGACAGCATAAAATTACTATGTATATTTTAACTCCTTGCACATAAAACATAAATTGTAAAAATCTATATGATGATCCAGATCAGTCTACAATAATTTGTAAATAAAAGAATGAATTCAAATACTAAATGAAAGTAGACAATATACTTAATTCTGTTATTAGCAATAGTCTATTCATGAAGTCACTCAAGTCAGTCAAGTTACTTTGAAGCGAAAACAGCAATAGATAATGAGCTCACGCTTACATTACAATTCTCCGAATTGTAATTTAATTGGAAACGTACGTAATATCAATGTCCCTTTCTTATTTAAAGTTCATATATCATCGCCGATAATCAGTGCATTATTGTTTTTATAAATAAAGTTTCTTTCGATTTGCGATGTGTATTGAATGCAATTTTTACTTTTACCTTACTGAATGTGTTTTATCTAAGTTGATTCTATCTCAATTGCTTAAAATCTTAAATTACACACTTTCCAAAAACACTACAGAGTTTTTTGATAACAGAGAGAGCAAAGCTTTTTTATGACAGTATTAAAAATATGCTTTTTTTAAAGTTGATTTTGAGGTATATATTACAACATTGGTAATTTTTTTTAATGTGATTGTTATCAATTTAAAAAATCTTCTATTATATCTTAGAGGGATACTTGAACACTATAGCAGATAGTAGCCTAACGTCATAAATACTTCGGAGGACACTTACCTCAAGTGAGGAGGGATGCATCTCTAAGTTTCTGTCAGATAGAAACAATCTTGTATTCATTTAGTCGTAAATCCAAGACTGGTAAAGCAAGCAGCACACATTTAAACAGTTTTGATTTGATGTTGACTTATTTTGAAATGTTATTGCTTATTAATTTATAACGTATAATACAAGACTATGAAGATATTTAATTTAACAGTAATGATTATTTATGGGTTTAAGTGCGTTTCATTTAGACCCGTTGCTGCTTCGCTGGTGGTTTTAACGATATCGATGCTCTTCGCCTAGGAGTACTATGAAGTGTGTGAATCCCACCTTTGACCCAGGTTATTATTATCGCACTTAATAAAACTTATTTTTTTTTGCTAGTTTTTTTTTAGGGCATACCATTTTGCCGGGGCGTCACGGTGAATGCGAAAGTGATCCCGTAGCTTCCCACTAAGGCGATGAGGGCGACCGTTGGGTTTTTAGAAGGTAGACTTAAAAAAGGCCAGTCTAAAGGTTATTTTTGCGGCAATGTCGCGCATATCTGTAGGTGGTGACCATAGGAATATTTAATTAAAATAAAAGTATTTTATTTAAATTAAATGTTTATTTAACGACTTATGATTTAGCCATTGCATTGTAGAAAAAAACTATCGACTCTCTCTTGCTTATCAAAACAGATCAACTTTCTATCTAGATTATTTCGTATAGTTAGATCGACTTTATCAAGACTTCGGATCGCATGCCTAAGGTAGTTTTGAAAGGTTTAACAAGCCGGTGGGATTTCGACATCAGTTGGTTAGGGTACCGTAGATTATACTTCTGTCCTTCACTTCTACTCTCAAGCCCGTACCTGTGTTGCCTACGTGGAGTCGGTGTTGAGAGAGTCGGTTTTGACAAATAAAAGTAATAAATATATATATTAATTATTATAAATTTTATTAACATTACAAATTACAAATGTCATTTGTCAAGTTGCCGTCATTTGAGATTCAAAAATCTAAAACAACAAAGTTGTTACAAATTGTGTTTTTCTAGTTAAATTAAAATGAAATACAAATATACTAATATACATGATTGATAATACATATCATAAATGTGAAATGTTATTTAAACATTGTGTTCTTCTGCTAATAGTATTGAAAATACGGTAAGTTACTCTCACACAAAAAAAAAAACTGCGCGTTTGCGCGATCTGAAAATAGTATTAAAAGAAAGGTGAGACCAAGCCCTTTCCCATTTTCAAACCAAAACTCCAACAATACAATTGCAAAAGCCAGCTTTATTAAATTATAAAATTAGCGAAATAAAAATCTCAATATTAAAAAAATATACAATTAAAATAGTCTGATATAAATGGAGAAATACAACAACATTTAGTCTTTTTGCTGAACTTATCACATTAAATGACCATTCGCAATTTTAACAACAAGTAATAAACTAAGAAAGTTTAAAGTGGACTAAAACTATTGTCTTTAAAGTCTTGTTGCAATGAAGCGTGTGTAAGCATCTTGAGGCTATCAAAGAAAATAAAGTGCAATGGTAACAAGATAATCGTGTTCAAAGTACTTTCTATTGTAACCCTCGTCGGAACATTTCTTTTTCTCTTGCTGCATGTTGCCATAGACGATGAGACATTTAAAAGATCTATCACTGCTTAGTCACAATGAAAATATCTCAATAATTGAATACTAAATAGTAAATTGCTGATATTATTGATTGATATATAATAGAATGTATCAGAATAAGTTATGTAGCAATGTATGCAATTTGCTAAATGCCCTGTGTGTTCTTGTTTATTGTTTCTATCTTGTTGTTGTGATATATAATATAAGTTTTAAATCTATAAATATAAAAAAATATATTATTTTAAATATTATTTTAATTAATTAGTTTCATCAAAAAGATTATAAATACAATTCTATTTTTAATTATGAAATAAAATAAATCGTTACATTTTTCATATTAGAAAGTTAAAAACCGAGTTTAATAAATAGCAATCCCATATTGTATTTTAATATAGGAAACCTAATTAAAATATAATAACATGAAGTCTACAGCACACTTGTTTTTCCATTCAGTTGTATCTTGTCCGTTCCACTGATATAAACATCTATGTTAGATACTATATGTCCATCACCACTTTGAGTTAGCTCTTCCTCACTTACTTTTTTTTGGTATAAACGTAAATACGACATTGAGCACTGCGTACCAGGATTTTTAGAACGTTGAAGCATACAATCTACTTCCGTGCCGGCGTTTGTCTGTATACGAAAACGATCTTTGTTTCTAGGCGCTTAAATATAAGGACTTTTTTTAAAGTATTACGTCCACTAACCCCACTATCCCTAAGTTGAATGGACTTTCCAAAATATTTAAACAGGATTGGTCTTTAAGACCTATTGTATGCCAGATAGACTCTCCTACATACAGAGTAGTCCATTATTTAGCAACCGTTCTAAAACTAGGCAAAACTGATACTTACGAAATATAGTGAAATTTTCAAATACCAGTCATCTTTTTCTAGTTATTTATCTATTTATTTAACCGAAATAATTAGTGTTGAAATTAGAAACGGCAAATTTCATTAAACTCATGATTTTCCTCTACATTTTTTTATTAATTCGTTTAAAGCCGCTTACTTATCACGATGGCTTAAAATAAATATATTAAATCCATCTTTCAAATCGTTTAACGATGGTACTGCTTATGTTTGACCTATATATTTTTTGTAAGCAAATAAATTCTTGAAATAATTTAAATAAACACCTATAAAACATTCTCCCTATAAGGAAACAAACAGGTGTATCTATGTTTTAATTTTAAATGTCTCTGTTATCGTATGTACATTCGTTAAATTAACATATCTAGCACTATTTAAAGAGTGAAATTACTTTTAAAACAACAAACTAACCTCATTAGGTTTATTCTGAATTGTGTTCACGAGGTTCCCAGTTGGCCTTGTAATTTAATAGTTTCGTTGAATTAAAATTAACGATTAACAGGTGACAAAGTTCCTGTTTAGGGACACCAAAAGACAAACTAGACAAATTGAGGAACAAAAGCGAACGACCGGGCCCGTGCCCGTCGACGAAACCGTCGCGGGTTCGAATCCGTATTCGAACCCGCGACGGTTTGCTAAAGGTCACGAGTTCGGATCCCTGTAGTCATCGGTTTATTTTTCATTCTATATTTATTTAAAATTAAAATAAGCTTTTATGGCTATACATGTTAATGGATACCTTCAAATATTCTAAAGTTTGTTATAGAGTGGCATATTTTTTTTATTTAAGTTGGTTTCATTCTTTATTTACATATTTTTTTGTTGATAATTAAAAATTTTAATTTTGCTGATATATTAAAAATTCCAGTTACTTTTCTTATCAAATATAGTGGCTTTGTCGTGTGAAAAGTTTCAAGTATGGCTCTTCCGCTTTTTCCTTGTTACTGCAAACATTTTAAGAAAGCTTTATTCTTATATTTTTTATATCGCTTCTTCTATGTCATCAACACAAATATTTGAAAGCAAGAAAGTAAATATATAAGTAGAAAACCTTTCTACATCTTCATACCTGTTTTTGAATATTTTTCTCATTTTAATGCGAAGTCTACTTTTAATCATGATTAGAATTTTTCTTCCAAAATAAAAAAAAATAGGATCCCAAATAATTAAAGTCATTATTTTTCTATTGTTGAAATTATTATGCAATAAGTGATAAGTTCCTATAAATTTTATATATTTTATGTTTACTTGTAGATTAGTTTATATTGCTTTGAAATGTTAAAGTTAAATAACCAACAAAAGCAGAAATTAATGTTCACTTTCATTTAGTCTGATAGCGTTTTTATTACCTAATTTTCGGTTCAGCGAGGTATATGAATAAAACATATGTATTATAAAGGTATTCGTATTCAATAATGTTAACATAAATTAAACAATTTAGCAAATTTGAGGGAAGTGGTTAAAAACAAAAATACTCAACATACTTATATAAGTAAATAAGACCAAATTGTTAATAAGATTTTTCTCATAATTTTTAGAAATACTTCTTCCAGTCTAAAATGTTTTTACTTAACTTACGAGTGCGAGTATAAGCTACGAGGACACAAATATCTAGTGCCCTAGCACTTTACCCGTAATAAAAAATAATATAATGTAAAATTTAATTTCATTTTTCTTAAAAGAGTTTTATGCATTATTCTTTTAATAGAGCACTCAGCAGCGGAGCGATATTAATACTTGTTAGATGAAATTTGTAGGATAATTGTTATTTTTTAATTATGTACCATGATTGAAATTTTAAAAAAATTTCATTAGTTCTACCATTATTTGTTATCTTTTTGTAAACTTATATGATTTCATGTCGCTTAGAACTTGTAAAAAAAGGTTTCTGTTATATTGGCAAACCGAAGTATCAACAAATATGTTCAGTTCCTATATAGGTTATCATATTACAGACAGTCCAGGCAATAAATAGTTGTATCTTATCTCCAATCTTTTATTAAAATTATACATTTAATTGCAAAAACAAATGCCATCGTCTTAAAATTATTTATTACGTGTGGTCAGTTTAACTTATGTACCCACTATTAAACATGAACATTTCCTTATTTAATTACTACTTTCATTAAAAATATAGTAACACTTGTGATATACATGATTACTAAATAAAGTAGCAAAGTAGAATAAGACATCAAAACAAACAAACAGACGTTCCTATCTTACAAGTATAAAATTTTTGTTTAGGAAGAATTTTTTACCAGCACAATTTAAATCGGCTATTAAGCAAGAATCTGCAATTTGATGCTTTGCAACCTTCAAAAAACCTATTGAGACCACGGGAGAATAGCTCGATGGCTAGGATTTAAAATGCAAGTGATTTTTTGCTTATTTTACTCTATGTACTCTCTACTCAAGTCTATGTTCGTTTTGTTAAACTTATCTGTAATGTGTTGAATTGTTCATTCTTTTATAATGTTTTAAAAATAGGAAACAATCCACTTATATTACAGTATTTAATTTCAGTGTTTTATATTTATTTATTTACAATTTTTTTCCTGAGGGTCATTAGAATAAGAAATTTCATTACAGACGATGCGGAAATTTTAAAACAATCTATACCTCATACATAGCTCATTTTAATTACTCAACGTATCAAAAATTGTTTTATTCGTTAAAATCACTTTTTCATATTTTTAGGGTTCCGTACCTCAAAAGAAAAAAGTTGTCCGTCCATCCGCCCGTCTGTCATGATAGTTTTTTAAAGAAACGCGTGGAGGTACCAAGTTGAAATTAAAGTCAGATACTCAAATCTATTGTGTCTTAAAGCTGTAAAAAATTAAAACTTCTAAGCCGACGCAATCAAAATGCAAATTCACTCATAATCTTGAAATTTCGTACAAATCAAAGTGTTGTAGTCTGTATAAAGGAAAAATTGCGAAAACCAAAAATTTTTATTAACATCATATAAAATAAATATTTTTAATAATTTTAAAGTTACTACCCCCTTTCCTCATGAACGCGTAAGGATTTTTAATTAAAATTCATATTAAATACTCAGATCTATAACACCTTTAAGCGGTAACAAAAGCAAATTTCTATGTCAACGCAATCAAAGGAAACAGCAATTTAAGCCGCCTATTTTTAACCGCGCTACTACTCGCAAGGGAATCAAAACTTAAAGGGTACTTCCAGCCAATCTAGAATTTTTAAATTTGGCATGAAGCAATATTTCATGTAATAAACATTTTTAGTTATATTACATTTTTTAAATGTATAATGGGATGGATAGATACGTGCGCGAGTTCCACTTCTTGTAATTGGCCTATATATTTTGCATTATTATAACTCTGCGTGTAATGGATTCTTGTAAAGCCGTTTGCTCGAAATATTTTAATACAAGCAACATAAATACAATGAACAAAATTGTTGTTGCCAAAGTTGTCTCGTTTTTTGATAAGAAGTCCCAAAATTTTTACAGCAACGGGATTATGTTACAAGTTACGAGATGGAAAAAAGATATCGAACAAAAAGGTACATATATAATATAAATAAATGTAAATATATTTTTTTAAAAACAATCTTTACTTTTAATATAAAATGCGAAAAAAACGTTTCCTTTATAATAAAATAGTAAAAATGTGGGGTGATATAATCTTACATTTTATCCTTTTATCGATAAAGGAATAATATTACAACATGGCTTTTTCAACGAACTGCGGATGGTTATTTTTTCTTGAAAACAAGAATTTTCATATCTAGTTTTGAACTAATGTTCCAAACATATACTACGGTGGTTAAGCTTCTGTGTAAATGTATGTAATTACAATTTATTTTATTAATTGTCATTATTCATTAATTAATCTACGAACTAAAAAAGAGGGGTGTTATAAGTTTGACCTATGTATCTGTGTGTCTGTCTGTGGCATCGTAGTCGCCAAACGAGTGGACGGACTTGATTGCATTTTTTTAATCTAAAGCCTGGTCCGTCGAGATGATTCTAAGCTATGTTTGATCGAAATAAAAGAAGTTGTATCCAAAATATTGAGTTTTTATTGGTGCTGGTGAAAGGTTCTTATGCAATATTGATTTATTATTATTGAAGCACCTTAACTTGTGAAACACAGAGTGTTCGTAGGTTCATTTAGTAAAATATAAAAACTAGTAATATAATTTAAAAAAAAACAAAAAAAAAATAAAAAAATATTAAAACCCTCGATACAAAAAGGATGAAAATAATATTATTAAGAGCTTATTGAAGTCGTTAAGTCAAGGAACCTCAAAATAAAGGAACAAATCGAAATGTTAGTAAGTTACCAAAGCAAATTACGAAATAACAATATCAATTCGTATAGTGTAAGTCCTCATTAATTATTTCGGAAAACTTTATGAAATAGACACCACGTGCAAGTGTCTCCGACTTCAATATGTACGTAATAAAATTATTTTTATCTTTTTAGAGGTCTTTTTGTATCGGGGGTTTTTGAAATTTTTAATTAATTTTATTATTTATGTCTGCTAAAATAAAAACAATTTAAATATAAAAACTTATTTAAAATATGATAAGAAATTACCTCTAACCCTTTTTTGATTCATTGCTCTATAGTTCTTAAGCAATAATAGAGACAGTAATTTAACCACATAGCTTTTACTGCGAAACAAATTCTCTTTAAACCATTATTATTAATACATGTCATTTTCATATTGACAAAGATTAATTTTCCTTGATACCTTATAAATCCACAATTTGAAGTGTATTTCGAATTAATTTATTGTACTTAATGAATTCATAATCACGAACTTTGTTATTATCGATATATTTTTTTTAGCCGATAGTTGGTATTTTTAAAGTAATAACTAGGTTTTTCCCGCGGCTTCGCACTCTTTATATTGGTAGTAAAACAATTCCCCCTATCTTTTTTTTTTGTATTGGCTTCTAGAATACAATATTAGATACTGTATTTTTTATACCTCTCTTATTTAACTTAAACGTCTTTTTAAATACTTTTTGAACAGAGTACTTAATAAACATTGTAACCATATATCACACTTATAGGTTTTTATTGAAAATAATTTGCTATTGTGGGTTATCCCTAAAAGACAAACATATACCATCCCGGACTTTCTTGTAGAACTTTTTAAGGTATACAATACTTAGTTCTTTATTTTGATCTATCTCGTAGAGTTCAGCCAGCGTTTTCAATGTAAGTGCAAAACAATGTTTGTTTACGACTTCGCATTAGAAATCTTGAAATTATCAGTGGTTTTCTAATATACTAAGCATGTTATTATACATATAAACCTTCCTCTTACATCACTCTATGATCTATCTATTAAAAAGACCGCATCAAAATCCGTTGTGTAGTTTTAAAAATCTAGGCAGACATAGTGACACAGATGCAGAAAGCGACTTTGCTATATACTATGTAATGATTAGTTAATTATAACAATTGATGTTTGTAAATGCTCTTGAAGGTTATAAATATTTATAAAAAAATATAACACAATAGAATAATAAAAATGGGATATTTTTTTCCATAGTTTAACGAAACAAATTTTAGTACAAGAATGAATAATTATCATAACCGCAACATATTCTACAGTCGTAGGCTGCTTAAACCCTCTAACTAAAGTTCATAATACTTAATAGCAATATAATTGAAGAAGGGAAGGATTTAAATAAAAGAGGGTAACCTGTTAAAAGGCGTGTTTATTTCTTGAAATTAAATACAAGAATCAGAATCTAAAAAATGTTACAGCGTTGCCTTAGTTCTAGAATATTTTATTTGGTTTTAAAAATGAAAGAAATGAATGCTTAGAAATATTGTTTTAATGCATGGCTACCAATTTAACTTAGGTAAAAGTGAAATGAATAAGGAATTCCATAAATAGAGTAATTTTTCCTATTCAAAAATCTTCTGATTTAGAATAAATTTATTCCAATAAGAATATACTTAAGAATCTTTAATACTCCTATTACATTATTCATGAAGTCGATGTTTCCGTAACGAGTCGTTTTGAGAGTAAAATACCTCCAATGATGAACTCAAGTTCATATTCCCTAAACTTATATGTAACTAGGAGCTTGCTTAACTGACAACGAATCTTTACTTTTTAGAATTCAGAAAAACAAATTTACGTTGCATTAATTTATATACAAAACATTAATTTATATACAAAATAGAGAAGGTTGAAATTTAAGGGCTTAAGAGTTTTGAAAAGGTTTGCAAAAAAATATATAAATAAATGGACCTAGAACCATTTAAAAATATGATGGAAATCGATTTATTAAACAGTTTATAAACATATCATGATGATACTTAATCACAGAGTTCCGGAAGATAAAGGTGGTGTTATCACTGCATGAGCTATCTCAGTTATACAGGATCAACATAATCTCAAACCATTTTTCAAGTATCAGCAACAAGAATATACACCGCCTCGATCCTACGTTTGAAAAGCCTTGGATGATAGTAATAAAACTCACTGGCATGTTGATGAGCGTGACAAAGTTTAGTTTGTAAATCCCAGGCTGGTTTAGTCTAAATATCAAATCCTCCAGAATCTAATTATTGTTAGATCTAGGGTGTTAAATAATGATTAATTTTAATCTTCAGGCGATATCAGATGATATTTGTATTCCATATAGTAAATAAGTTGTGATTATGGGCATCACATTTTATTGATATCTTCGATATCCACGTGTAACCGAGTTTAGCCGGAGTAACTCTACCTCTACCACGTAAATTTCATACATCATTATGAAAATTTCTCTCGCATATCATATCTCGCAAATCTCTTCCTACCAATTTATAACTATACCGGTATTGCTTCTTCGACTCAAGTGAGTAGGTTTTAAATAAGTGTGAGAGACTACAGAACTTCTGTATCGAATTCATATTTTTCTCAAGAGGTAGGATAGTCTTTTCAGTTTTCGTGTTAAACTCATAATCACAGACAAAAATCTTCAAACTCTTAATACTATTTATTTGAATCTGTTGGATTCCTTCTCTATCTCTCTAACCTCCTCCTCGAAAAAAGGGGTTTTTATGATGCGTCACATTAACGTTCTCTTAGTTATGAGAGAAACCGTACCTTAAAAGTTACTTTTCTCTTGTTCTCTTTTTACACAAATTCCTTTACGGCTTAACCTCCCCGTCTATGAAACTCCTTTCCCCTGTACGCAGAGTGTGAATTTATTTCAAGCTATTTCAGACGGCTTTTGAAATCGAAGTCAATGTATTTTCTAATTACCTTTTCACTCCAAAAACTCTTTTTTCTCGGATCTCTTCAAGTGACATCGGTTTCTAAGAATATTCTTTGGGATACAACATAAAATTACCAGCAAAAACACCAGTTATAATCGATTGAGAAACAAGCAACTCTCACTAATTGAATCTCTGTATCAACCTATCTAATCACTAATTAAATTTTCTCGATAGTATTTAACCCAGGAAGTATATATTTTTTTGAGCTATTCGATTATAAATAGTTAAAAACAAACATACATATTATATTTCCCTTCAATTATTATTGGATATTTATTCTTGTTGTAGGTTCTCTGTGGTGGTGTGGTGTGAGAGAGATCACCAGAAATATGGATTAATATATTATAAATGTTTTGTACTGAAATATATAAAATAAACATAAGTAAAAACATTATAAATATTAAGAAAGGTAAGGTAAATAAATAGGATTACATAGACCTAATATTCAATAAACACATAAATAGTGTAAAACTAGAACCTTAATATTTGCACGTAAAAAGAAAGTTGGTTCGAACATGAAAAAAATACATTTATGAGGTCCAATCTCTATAGAAATAATTTATTCGTCGGCGGAATTTCAAAGGCAACGGAAATTTACTGCAAGAATCATTAGAAATTTTTCAAAAGCTGATCGAAAACAAAGGATTGTTGAACTTTATTGATGGTAACTAAATTAAATGTTAAGTCCATCGCATAAGTGCATAGAAGGATATGTTCAGCTTTCAACGCCAAATTTCAAATTTTGATTAAGGATGAGAAAATGTTTACAATTGAGCAACATTCTAACATTTGAAATTATCTATAAACATGTATAGCCATGTTAAGTTTATTTAAATTTATATAAATATAGAATGAAAAATAAACCGATACGGGCAGGGATTCGACCCAGCGACTGCTGGGAAATGTCCCGTAGTTCTACCAACTGATATTACTCGTAACTAATACAGATAGAATTTTAGTGTTTATCTATACTGCAAAGTTGGAAACATTGGTTAGGATTTTCGAAAGAAACCTAATAGATGTCACCACCGTCCCGATAAAGATGATCTCACATATAGAATGTTGGAAGCGAAGTCCGAGACGGACTTCTTCAGAGCTGAAGACTTGCCGTCGTCTAGTCCCAACCTTAATCCGCTGGATTATGTCTTTGGATATATTATCGTCTTTATCGTCTTATTTATATTATTTTATTAATATTTTTCATATATTTTATTTAAATTTAAATAAGCTTAAAACGGCTCTACATGTTTAAAAATATTTTCAAACATTTATAATATTGTAGTTCGTATCTACATAAATCTGGATTGATTTTCTCGCATTTCTCTACTTAATACCTAGCTGAGCTTGGTATTTTATTGGCTTTGATATACATAAATGTTGAGCTTAAAGTTTGAAGATTTCCTTTCTACGTTGAAATGTAGAATATATTTGGAGCAATTCAAGGAAATATTACTAATTCTCAAAGAAAATATATCCTAGGGCAGACTGTGCCCTAATTTATGTCCTTAAATTATTTGATATGATGATTTTTTTTTCATTGTTGCCATATGGTACACACTTGTAATGTTACTCATTAATTTACTCTCCTTTCACAGGTCTGTTTTAAGAAATTTGATTTTGAAATAAGCAGTGCCTTTGTACGATTTTATGTTTCAATAAGTATATCTGATATGAATTCTGTGTGATCATAAATATTAAATAAATAAAGTGATGTTTACTACTAGAAAATACCTTTTACGACTGTCTTTTATGTTTATTAATATTTTCAACGTTTATTTAAAAATAAAGTTTCCCTTAAACTAAACATTTTACACAAATTTATATGGAAAGTGATTGGAACAAAATTTTTTAAGGTCCCTAAACAATGTTTGGCACAATCTATTAAAGAAATAACTGCTAATTGTAAAGCGTCAGTTAATGTTTTATTTTTGTATTGTTATATGGTAAATATTTCTTAACAATTTATTTATTTATCATTTTCGTCAAGACCTTTCAATTTTAATCTTCCTGATCTATTTAGCCATTAAATAAATTTCATGTAGGTTTTTAATTATATTTTAAAAGCAACGGTAAATCTCTAAATGTATGCTTCTCTCTGTAAATCTTAGATTGCTAAACTAGTATTAATACATTGATCTAATTGACTAATTTATTGATTAGCACATTAACTAGTTAAATAAAAAAAAAATGTGTAATTTACTCTAAGTTCTCTCAAAATGAATCGAATAAACAAAAATGCAAAAATGTTTACTGTAAACAGGTGCTTTAGAATAGAAGAAACGAGTTATAAAATACCTGATTAGGGTTTTATTTTAATTTAATAAAATATCACGTACAGTTGTTACTTTTTGAGGCACATAAGGAAAACTAACTTTAATCTTTAATAATGCATAAGGTAGACCATCCTTTTTAATATTTTAATATTCAATAGTCATTTTTAATAATTATTTAGTACGCTGTTTGAGTTTAACTATGCTCATGAATGATAGTTGAATGTTTATTGTTATCTTTAAAAATGGAAATAACATTGTAATCCAAGCGCCATTGAGTAGAGGGAACATTAATATAAAATACGTAGATTTTTAGAGTATTTTTTGTCACGGTTGATTCAACTTATTTTATCTTTAATTATTTTTGTCTTTTAGAGGTTTTTAGGTGTTAGAAGTTTGTTTTATACTAGTTAATTATTATTGTTAACTGTATTTACTTTTTGTTTTAAACCAGAAATTCAGATTTTATAAAATACAACAACTTTAAAAAAAATTATTGCTATCCTGGTTTTCAAAACGCCTTTAAATTTTCTAATGCAACATTATTATATTCTAATTATTTTACAAGGGTCATCTGTACAATATTAATTAATAAAAATTCAACCATTAAGAATGTTTATTCGAAACAGAAGCAAATTAAAGAGACAAGAAAAGAATAAAATAAGAATGATTTAAAATGGCACGTTAATGAAATTGCCTCCTTTGACAGAACCTTTGATAAATAAATTGTATTATTACCTATTTAAATTTTCTTTAAGCGGAATATATTCTATTTTTTATCTAAGCCAACCATAGCATCAGATCAATAGGGAGTTAAAATTATATGAGATCAGATATTCAGATGGACCCTAAAATGTTTAGACCCGCTTGTACAAGTTTATTTACTGCAAATATTTAAGTTCATAAAAATTAGGAAATCGATCTAATTTTGTTTTATGCTGTTTGATTTTATAATTGTTCTTACAATACCACTGATGCTTATATATCAATAATTTTATTCAAAATAAATCTCACAAACATAAATTGTAATAAAGTATTTTTAATTTAATTTAATTTTTATTTAATAACTATGAGAAAATATTTCACATTATTAGTCCATTTGCTAGTAAAAAAATGTACAAAAGTTTTTATTAGCAATAATATTTTAATAATAATTTCTTCGTTTATAAATAAATAATGAACATTACATATCCAACATATTTTATTGTCAGAATCTTCTCTTCTAACAGAATTTAAATTTTTATTTATATTGCAATTTTATCGTTAAAAAATAGCAGTTTTTTTAAAATGGTTTCAAAAAATGTAGATGCATGCAAAGTCATGAGATTCATATTAATTTTTATATACGTTATTTTTAAAGAGCTTTTAACGCTTTTAAAGATACCGACTGTCCTTAGAAATCGTGCAGTTATTTTTTTTCTTTTCATAAGTTTAATGCATCTTATATATTAAGACCTAACTATTTGAAATTAAAAACTTTGACTCACGATGTTTTTTTAACGGACCTTTAATTTCAGATATTATGTTAAAATCAAAAATCTTTAGTGAAAATAAGTTTGATACAAAAGATTTTCTTATTGTCAGAGGTAACATAACACGAAAAAATAAATTTAGCCAAAAAAATATTTTTACAATTTTAGGTAACATGAATTACAGTTACATGAATAAACATTTGAATTTTTAACTAAATGGTAATGATTGTCCACAATGACCAGAATTTAACCTACCTATTATTATCTTTTTATTTGGTATAAAATCTGTGAAAAAATTGTAAATATTGGCAAAAGTTGACTCGATTATTTAACTACTCCATTTAATTTAATTTGGTATTTAAGAATAAATTAAAAAAGGTATATGATTTTAACAATGATCTGAATCTAATAAATTATCCTTTCATGTCTTTACCTAGTATGTAAATAACATCTAAGTTTCTTAGTGTATGGCGTACCACACACAAAGGGTTTTCATTACAAATTTATTTTTCTTAATGACAGAAAACAAAAGACAATGACAGGCACAATAGAAAATTGTGAGGAGATATTTAGGATCTCATAACAGATAAAACATAACGAGAAAAGCAAATAATACTATAAAAGATACTTACATTTTCTTTACATATTTTATACAGAGATTATGATTGGTTATCAGAAACTGATAACTAAGGGATAAGAATGTAATTTAGTAAATATAGCTTACGCTAAATCTTAAAGAATATTTTGCTATATGGTAATTATCTACTTTAACATATGTTAAATATAATTTTAATTTACATTCCTTATTACACATTAAAGACTAGGGGCTGAATAAGTACCATAACAACATAAAGTTCTCTTAGTTTAAATCTGTTGGAAACATATTAATAAAAGATAGTTTTGAGAACAATTCTAGTTGCATTTCAAGATAGGAATATTAGACAATGTAACGAGAGTATTTTTGACAACGAGCGCTCTCCTTCAGACTCGATACTTTATAGTTTTTTATTCTCTTTGGTTGTATTTTAAATTGGAACAAAGATGACGTTATTAGATATATTTCTAAGTCATGGCAATACTTATACTGCTTTATTTTCCCTCAAAATTAACATAATATGTATTTTGAAACAATTTATACAAAAAAGTTAATATTTGACTGACTGAATGAAAATTATGCTCTATAGAATAATACGATACATGGGCTACCAATAAATATTTTTAATGTCCACATATGTAAATGTTTTTAAAACAAAGGAGCCAGATGTAATGTATTCCTATGCCGAAGCGATAACTTAATTTTGCATAAAGAATGACTTAATCAATTTGGGGGTTAGAATTGTCTTCGCTCTCATAACTTACTCATACACTTTAAAAGTAGTTGCTGGATTGTATTAAGGAAATTTAAATTTATCATTTTCGATATGAGTAATATTTAAAAATTAGTTTATTAAGAAAAAAATGGCCTTTTCGAAATTTTATTCTTGTTTAAAGCTTACTTAAAATTAGTTTACCAAAAATATATTTTTTGATCTGAATGAAATATACATTAGTAAATGTATATACTTATTTAGATTCTAAAGACAATAGTCTCATTTTATTAAGCATACTATGGAATAAAATATTCCCAAACATTAATTAGGTCAACTTTTTAACTACAATTTCAAATAGCCTAGAATATCTTAGCCTAGCCTATAATATATAGCCTCTGGCCGTTAAATGGCATCCATCTGGACCGAAACCTGGCTCACTTTTTAAATATCTCTTCGCACCAATTCACCAATCGAAGCATCGTTCAAGAACTGTTTATATATTTAATGATGTGTTAACAACTTTTTAAATTATACAAATACAAATCTTTAATATTATACACAATTACGATTTATTAGAATAATTTCTTATATAGATTGATAATCAATAAAATTATAAACACTTCAATTAAATGAATTGTTTTTTTTCTTAATAATGTACTGGATGTATAAATGTCCAGTTAATATTATTAATAAAAAAAAAACGCTTTATTCACTATATATACATTTCTACGTTGAACTAACCCTAAGCTAAAAATAATATTTTTGAAAACAAATCTTGTGAATTTCTACTTCCTATAAAGATTTGGAATTTTAGGAAAGCATTACTCATCGTTCAAAACCAAGTCATCCCATTCACATAAATAATGCTAGATATGTCTGACCATACATCATCCTTAGAGAGCACTCAGCGATTTGACAGAAACAAACCAGACTAACTTTTGCAAGTAGAAAATGTCTTAAAAATAATTTAACATATTAAAAGCATATCGAATATGTAGGATGTCCTCAGAACAATAACTAAAGCATAGCAGTAACCTAAATTTGAAGACTTAATTGTGCGTAACAGTTGCCCTCTTCTTTTATACCGTGAAAACATAATGATGAAAGAAACGAATATAAAGTTGTCAGAACATCAAAATGTGTACATATAAAAGTCAATTGGTCAGCAGGTCATGGTGAACCAAATGGTCAAATTATGATAGTAAATTGGAAAGTATAATTCATATTTGACTTATTGGGTATGGACAACGTTTACACATTTTGGTTGTTTGATCTTGGCTGTCAGTGGTGTGTTCTTGTTTAGTTTTATTTACAAATTCATTTAGTTATTTAAATATTATCTCTGTTTCATTGAGAAAATAATATATAACATATAGCATTCGATGTATCTCGTTCTAGCAAGTGATGGAAAGCACCTAACCAGCCTTTTGAAAACGGTAGGTTCTACCATGGAGATAAGAATCACTATCGATATCGCGGATAAGTTTACGCAATGTCCCATCACTACAAAAAAAATTGTTGTCTACGGCAGTGTAAGCTTTAAAAATATGAAGCTCCTTCTATGGTTTACTTATTATTCTGAGAATACATCTGAAATCTTCACTTGACTTCCATTGACAAAATTACATAATAAACAATGATATTGTTTGACTCATGTTTTTAATTCATTGCCCGCTTATTAAATTTAACTACAAAAGCTTCTTTAAAAATCCGGTTAACTTAAAAAATCATTAAAACTTTAGTTATATAACATAGACCGCAAATCTTTTAAAAAACTTGCATGTTTTTTTATTTTTTATAATATTATTCTAGTTTTATACCTTTTTATAGAAAGTAATATTTTTCTACGTCATTAAAAACTAATCACAATATCTTAATGTTAAAGAAACATAATTAAAAATCAGATATCCAAGATTGATACTAACTTGTAAATGTAGATAATATAAACGGATGCCGGGATTCAGAACTTATGTATTCCTTAACCGAGTCGATAACTTAGTTTTACTACAGAGAACGGCTTAATCAATTTGCGGCTTCAAATTGTCTTCGCTTTTGTAACGACCCAATTAGATTTAAAAGTAGTTACTGGTATATAGTTAAAAATAAGATCATTATTTAATCACAGAATCGTTGATGTTGTTGCCATTGTTGTTTTCGTTGCTGTTGTTGTTGTTAAACTTATTATAGATTGTCGCAACGGAGGGTGCAAAAGAAAATAAGACATACTTAAAATTAATTTATTTAAATTACATTCTATATGATTCTAAAACTGCACCGATGCTAGGTTGCAATCAGAGTGAATTAAATGATTATAAAATTCGTTCCCATACTTTGGCAGCGTCAGTAATAAACGCTGGTAACATTCCATGAACTTGATTCTTATGAGCGCTAAATTGTTACAAGCCGGAGCGCTAATATGTAACAAACTCTTTATTGTACACATTTACATATTTTAGTATGGATTAAAATAAAAAACAAGACCATAATTAACAGCGTAAAAACTTAAAAAAAATCTCTTCCATTTCATTTCCATTCCAAATTATTTAAAAAAAAGTAATACCAATAATCATTAAAGACTAAATGGTAAAGATATTATATTTGTAAACAAAAATAAGAAAATATATAAATAACTGTAAAAGCTCTTACGAATATGTCTATTTATCTAATTTACATATACATTAGAGTCATATGTATAATACTTTTTATTAAAGGATGCTCGTTGTATAATTTGTGTTTGTATAAATAAAAAATAGCAAACTTTATCGCGGTGTACCGCTTTTCCGTTAAGTTACTATACTCTCAGTACAGTGGGTACAAATGCATTTAACCAGCTTTTATTACTGCACTCAGTTCCATCTAATTACTATGTCTTTCATCTTGCAGCAAAAACGAAAATGACGTACACGTTACGTTTTTATTTTTATTCTTTAAATGAACACTGTTATTCCCTTATCTAACGCGAGAATTTCTGTACTTTGAAATTTACAATGACTTGTACAATTCATAATTAATTTCACGTACATTTTGCACATTGTTTCAATTATGTCATTATAAAATTAAATTAAGTTATTTTATTAAAGTTGAGTACCTATTTTTTGAGTTGTAACAATGTTAGCTATACAGATATTTTCTAAAAGATTTAGAAATTTTATTTATATAAATAAAATACAGTAATCGACCCTATAACACGGTAGATTGGTTCCGCGTTATACGATAATACTCCTACGAAGCGTTATGATCGTGGATTAGTTATTATTTGAAGTTATTTAATTTAGTTTCATGAATTTTTTTTTATATCATTTATTTGTGTATAAGATTATTTAAGTAGTTTTGATACATACTTTTAAATCATATATGAATGTCGCTGACCTCCACTATCAACTAGTCTTGTTGCTTAAATTCGTAGACCATTCTTGTAAAGTATTTTAATTATAGTTAAGATATCACACTTAAACTAATTAATCAATATAGTTACAATAAGAGTGGTATTGAATTATTCTCATTCATTTTATGAATGTGACATATTATTTGATTACGGCATACCATTTATTAGTTTGTAAGCGCTATGACAGTAATAAGAAAAATCTTTCAAAATTCATTTGACATAATATATTTACATGTACTTTAAATTGTTATCTCATGAAAATAATTGGCTAGGTTAATATTTCGAAGTATTCTAAAATATGGTAAAGATGTGATTTTTCTTATAAAATGTACATACATACCTGTATTGAATGTATTTATTTTGTGTATATTGTTGTTGTTATAACTTTAACAAAAAAAAAAAAACAAATTGTTTTGACATATGCGTTTATTGCAATAAAAAATATTAAATAAACGTAAGACAGCTTCATTCCTTCTTCATATTGAACTAAAATTTCTGAAAAATACAAAAATATGTTTATTACTTTTTTCTACAAAACAGTTGATGATTTACAAAAGTATTCTCAAAAATTAAAGCCGTTATACACAATTATTAAGGAACTTAAATAAGAGGCTTACATTAAATATACATAATAGTCAACTTAATTTAATGTAATTTTCTGATGTACGTAAGATATCATCTCTTTAGCTGTAAAATAGCGTTCAACTTAGTATTTTTATTTTACTTTACTGTACTCTATTTACCTTTATATATGTGCAATAAAGTTGTTTAAAGTAAATAAATAAACATTCCATAAGAAACAATAGATTACTATTTATAAGAATTTCTGATAATTTCAATGAGTATATATAACTAAATTTAGATTTACCAAAAATAAATAATCACTAATTCTCTTTCTTAACATAACATATTACCTTATGAATACGAAAAAAATCGTTGTTACAAAGGATAAACGTAACAGTTTACATATATTATTTAAATGAGACTGTAAACTTCTTAATTAATTGTTAAAAAGTAAGTAAAAGAAAAACAGCAATTGAAAAAATATGTAGGTATGTGTTCCAAGATTTTTGAATTACCTAGGAATAGTAAACTCCGCTGAACAACACATTGCGTCTTTCATAGAGGAAGAATAGGAACGGATGATCAGCTCTGAATACTCTATTTTGAGCCGGAATAAAAGCAGCCAAATACGCTACGCCGAAAACTGAAACATAAAAAATCATTTATAGGTAACTATCATACCCAGCCCGATTTGCTAGGATTATTTTAAAGATATTAATTCGACATACATAATAAAAAATGCATTAAATACAGAAATGAAACCATCGCAATAACAATTATAATTCATACAGAATTTCATTTTCTTCTACTTGTTTGTCGAGTGTATATACGGATAGATCCATAGCGTTATTGCTGCCCTTAAATACTTCAATGTAAAAAACAATAGCATGTCGGTAGTTTAAAAAAATATATACAGTTCAAAAAGTGCTCCTATTGCCACCAAACTTTACAAGATTACCCGCTGGGCCAAAAATACCCTGAATATTTCGTTAAAATCGGTCCCGCCGTTACGGAGTTTGTAAGGAAGTTTAGTAAGTAAAAACTTACAGGATTTAACTAAAGTTCTTTCGATGTATTTTTATATTGTGTTCCAAATTCGCAACAAACAACGCTGTACAAAAATATTCAATAACTTGATTTAATTATTTAATTTAACAAATTTTCTATCAAACTTTCATAATACTTTCATACTAGCAAATTTAAAACATAGTACAAGATTCATTTATTGGGACAAAATAAATAGCTCCGAAAATAAAGTGTTTATTTTTTTATGTTTCCTAATACTAAAGTATCTGGAAAATATATTTTATTAAATGAAGTCTGAAAAACTTTAATCTAAGAAAGACGTTACAATTAAAAAATCGTTGAGTCATGCAACCACACATTTGTACATTGTACATAAGCTCATAATTACTTCAAAATGTCGGGGTTTATTCATAGTAATTCATGATTCTTTCAAAAGGAAATTGAAATAAATTTAATATGTTATTAAATTTAAATCAAAAAAGTAAATAAAACACGATAGTAACTAAAAAAAGCGTCAATATTGATATCATGTTAAACGTCTAAGTATTCTATATTATACATCTGTCAGTTATTAACTAAAATTTTATATACTATATATTACTACTACTATATATACTATTTATTTAAATTAATTTATTTTACCCTCGTAAGATTGCGTGTGTGATACTTCTATATGTATATTTTAAGTTTATTTATTATTTCATTGTTTAATTATTTATTTTCTTATTAACTTTGATTCATGACAAACAATGTGTTTCAAGTAACTACTGCTATGCGATTTAAATGTTAGATATATAACTACATATATACAGTAGAAAAATATTTATGTTTACATACAAATTAGTACTATTATATCTAAAGGGTTTTATGGTTATAATTTACTATTACGATATTGATTATTGTTCCCGGCCTTACAACCTAAATATAAGTAAATATTACAAATATTTCTATTTGTGACATTTACATGTGTTTGTATCATTTTTACTATTTTACACTTACTACATTTATAAATATGTATTTACTCGGCTTTACTCACGTAATTTTGTCCAGTGAAAATTCCGGGAAATTCAGGGTTTTATGAACTCATTCGGAGTTCCTATTCATGATTTCGAAGCTTACGTTATTTATGTGAATATATCCAGGTTATAAATATAAAAAAAAAACTTTTTTTAACAAATGGATCTTGTCAGTAAATAGTTTGACAGGACGACCGATACATAAGTAATAGATTTTGTAGTAAGGCCTTCAAGGAAACTACAACTTTAATGTACAAATATTTAAGTTTTTTTATAAAAAATGTACTTAAAAGTATGACTAAATATAATTTTTGTATTTATATTATAATGCGCCATATGTTGTTATGCACCACCTTTTAATCTGTTTGTCATTCTCCGATTAAACCAAAATAAGGTAGTCTGGAAAAGATAGCTATCTAGCGATAAGTCCTCCTTATGTGCCCAATAATTGATAGTCTTAACCGTTTTATATTCTTTTTTATTTCGTAGTTTCATCTTAATGGAGTGCAAAAAAGAATATTATTATCATTAGCTTATTATCAAAACTTACCGAAATCAATAATATGTTAATCGTTTGTAAATTAGGGGGATCTAGAAATTTAGGGTCCATTGGTATCGATTGAAAACTTTTAACACTTTTCAAAATATTTTCTTATTGTTGAGTATTTTAAAAAATAAATTACAATCCAAATAGGACACGTAGGGGAGAATACATGGATTCTATATGTATAAGTTATAGTGTAATAATTGGATACGAGTATATGAATTGCACACGATAAAAAAGAAAAAAAAATATGTTAAGTATATTTATTTAAATATAATATTTGTTAGATTAATTAGATATTAAATATATTATGAAACAAATACAATTAATATTGGTTTGAAAAATAGACAAATCTGTGTAACATATGGCATGAGAAAAAAAAAATTACTTTCCAGCATAGATGCCATTAAACATAGTCAACGTTTTTTCTCTTATTATGAAATAAAATGGTCTATTAGCGACAAATCGCAATGGTCTCATTGGGATACTGGCTGGCACAACATCGAAAACTGAAATAAATTTAAGCAACGTAGTTAATAATTAAATATAACCCAAACTGTGTCAAAAATAACATTGTTATAAATAGAGAAAAAAAAGTATTATATGTTCTGCTAATTATATATTTTTGATATAAATAATTATATCAGTAAGACAAATACTTTTTAACTTTTTTTTTATTAATTATTTAATAACAAAAGAAATAAATTAAAGATACATATTCTTTGCATGCATTGCACAGACAAACGAGAGAAACGTAAAAGAATTTCATATCAATTTAATTTAAAAAAAATATGCACTATGTTTACAAAAGTTTCAAAGAAGCTACCAGTGTAAGTAGAACCTAAGTGAAACCTGAGATACTTAAATTTTTAAAACCGCATTTATTAATATTAAAAATATTATTATAATAATTGAGAAATGATGACTAGTATTCTTCTTATTCAGTCTTTTTAAAAAAAAATAAGTTTCATAGAATTTATGGTAAAAATTGTTAAGGCAAAATATATATCTTTTATAATGTGTGTTCTATAAAACCACATAATAAGGCTACCAAAAAATTAAATTCATTTAAGTATATTTCCTTAAAAAATTTAGTATATTAACGAAAATATCAATAAAAATCATCAACAATAAACAAAATACATTTATTTAAGGAATTTTCATGCTTGAAAAGTATTTTCAATTTCCAGCATAGATTCCGTTGAATAATGACAAAGTGTTTTCCTTAACTACGAAATAAAATGGTCTATCTGCTATAAAAATTGGTGTGGGAGTTACGTTGATCACGAGACTGTACGTCACAGCAGCGAAAACTGAAATAAATTTAAAGAAAATTGTTAAATCTAAATTGACCTAATAGAATTCGACATAACTGAATTTGTGACTACGACTTTTGCCTTTTATTTTTAAAGCAATAAAAATAAATAATTTGCTTGCTTGTCAATGTTATGTTTATCTCTTATCAAATAGTGAAGAATGTTAGTCATGAGTAACAAGACAAGAATTTGATACTCTGGAATAGATGTAATAGTCATACTTCTGTAACAGTCACACACACTTGTTTAGAAATCTTAAAGAAGGTTTTTTTTTGCTTTATTAAGAATACACCAACGCACTAAACTGATTTCAACAAAAAAAAGTTAAATTCCATCATTGATTTAAAAGGACGTAAATATAATCTTCTTTTCTGGCAAAAACTATTATTGGAAGCCCTTTTACTAATTTCTATCAAAGTATATTTTTTAAATAAATATGACAAAAACTGTAAAAAATATATTTAAATAATAAAAGACAATATCAAATCAAACTGACTACCCGATTGAGCTAAGCTCGGTTCGCAGAGTACTAAATTTGTATGTTTTCCTAAGAGCCGTAAATAAATTAGTTCTCACAGCTAAATCATAAGAGAACTCAAACATGTCTTCAAAATAAATATTAAAAATGTGTCATTCTTTTATGTAATATTCTCAAAAAGCTACTGTGGACATGGTCTTTATTATCTAGTAGTGTCTTTTTTATCAAAATATACAATTTCGGAATCATTTTTGCTGCCGCACGTCTGATGTTCCAAAGATTTGAAAATGAAAATGAAACACTTGCCTTCCAGAGCAGGCATCTTCATTATAAAGCCACGACATTTGAACATATATTTGAGCAGCGTTCTAGAACTTCGTATATATTTTTTTCTCTGATTTTTTTTTTGCTATCGTAAAAACGCAAAGCACCCGAAAATTTATTATTTCCCATAAAAAAAACTTATATTTTTTTTGAACTTATATTTTTTTTGAACTTAACACATACATTAAAAATCTAATATACATATACAGGGTTATTTGTAATTAGTTGAGCACCTTTTGCAGGCAGCCCCTCTACATCAATCCACGACTACGTTCTACGACTTTTTAAAATTAATAGTCTTAAAAATTTAGTTTTTCCCATACAAAATTTATTTACTGCCTCTGAACGAGCATTTAACAACCTCGCAACCTTGAGCAAAGAGAGGCCACGCACCTTGCGTAGGCAAAATACGTGCCAAGGACACGTGCAGTGGGGCGCGGGGTGGCGGGTGGCAGGGTGATGCAGCGGCGGCGATGCACGTTTGAACTTGATCCAGTCGATTGTCACGGTCAATTAGATTAGCGCGTGCCGCGCGACAAGCTAGCTCCCGTTACTCGGTAACTGAATTTCGATTAGTGAAAACAGTACTGTGATGCCGTAACACAAATATCGAGTACACCAAGATAGTGTGACTGCTGGCTAAGTGTGGTAAGAGGAGTCGGTGAACAGTTGATTTTTAGGTGTGGTCTTTGTGTTGGATATGAAGGGGACTATTTTGCGCCGGTATCGACGAGATATAAATTTAAGAGGTAATTTGTAAATATTGAATCCTTTTGTAAATAACACATTGTATTATTGTAAATAATCTGATTCTACCATGATTAATTGTTAACAATTTTAATACACAATACGACGATTGGGTAATTATTACATACTGTTTGAAATAAAACAAAAAATAATAATAAGTTATAATAGTATTACATGCGTGGTACCTTACAAATTTCGTACAGCGCTAGACTGCCGCGACCTATACTTTAGACTGCTTACAAAATACAGAGTAATAAGTAATCGAGGGAGGAAAAATTTTTTTGTTTCCTCTATTCTGAGTTATTTATCAAGATTTTTTAAAAGTCGTAGAACAAATGTTGTTGGGATTGATGTAGAGAGGCTGCCTGCAAAAGGTGCTCAACTAATTAAAAATAACCCTGTATATTTTAAATATATTTTAAAAGTTTACGTAATTCTTTAGTATATTCTATTTTACATTTTTTCCAATATGTATATGTCAACATATAAAGAAAATGTAAGTATTTTTAAAAACGGCCAAAAGTTATTTTTTAGGATAATCATTTAACTCTACGAGTTGCTACCAGATACTGTTATACTACTTTAAAAAAAAATTATAGATACTTACCATTTGCAGCTGCTGCTTCAGCACCTTCCTCATTAATTTCAATAAAAGCCTTTTGCTTTGCATCACTAATATACAATCCACGGTTAACATCTTTAAGTAGATTATCTAATCTAGCTTCCTTTGCGTTGAACAACTTCTTCACATTCATCTAAAGAAGATAAGTAGGTAAATAAAATGGCTATAAAATAATATACAAACGGATAAATTAAGTTAGATTAGTTATTTATGAATTTATTTACATATTTACTTATATTTAATATTAATATTTAATTTTACTTATTTTAATTTTCTAACCTAAAAATATTTATTTAATAATTTAAAACTTATTCGTATTTCACTATTATTATTAACAGTTTTTCTGATCTACTTACATGTTCAAGAACTTTTTTAAGGTCTGTGGTAGTCTCAATTTTAAATTTCGGAAGGTATACTTCGACCTCTGTTTCATACATATCTTCAATAACATTATCTAATAATGAAGGGTTTGTAAGTTTTTCTTCAAGCTTTCTAATGCCGTCGACTTCATGTGGAAGGACAACATAAAGAGCCGATTCTCCGCCTTCATATTTTAGTTCTAACACCTAAAAAATAACGCTTTTTTGTACTTAAATCGGTAGCTACTATCAGCGACTTTTTATTCTGTCCGTTCGCTTCAAGTAATAAATTCAGTTACGATAGTAAAATGTTTATAAAAGCGTTAAATTTGTAGTATTATTCTGATTAGTAGCTTCACTTATTTAGTGTGAGTTTTAGATACATAACAAAAATAAGACTTCTTGATTAAACTTATTGTTTTAGATCTATGCTGTGTATTAATAATATGGTTACAACTTAATTATTTGTTAATAGAAATATGTATTTATTATAATAATTATTCAACATAAATATTTCAAACCTGTGCATTAAGTTCCTGGCTGTCAATATATTTGTAATTATCTTTATTGTACATGGTAGGAACTTTTTTAACATTATCCTTGCTGACGGAGAAATTTCGTTCTATTGTTGATAGTTTTTTAAACGGAATTTCCCATGAACCCTTGATACGAAAAATAAATCTATTAATTATCAAAATCAACATTAAAATGTTTTTCAGACATATATTAAAAAAATACTATACCTTAAAATAGATAGCGTTTACTAAAAGAGCTCTGGTGCTATCATCGAGAGAAGCGGGGTCTACTAAATCTTTGATACGATTATTTGTTTGTTGCTCAACCTAAAAAAAACATTTGATGCAAGTCGTTAAATATACAACAGGTTATATGAACATTATATATATTTTTTAATAAAGAGAATTGTACCCAAAGATTGACTTCCTTAGCGGTCTTTTCATTTTCAATAAAGTCAACATTCGCTACTTCGGATCCGAAAACATCCCGCGTGAGAACGGCAAAATCACTATTTATTTCATAATTCTTTGCAATATAGATTTTGCTAGCAGCCTTGAGTGTAATACCTTTTACTGACCTTAAGTGGGTGTTTATTTCAGAAAATACAGCTTTTGTCTGCAAACAAGGATATTTTCATTATAGTAGTAACAGAATACATAATCCTGGCATCTCTTACTGTTGATGATGAATTGAGGTGATTACTTGTTTTTTTGGGTTGATTTTCTAAATATTTTTTAACTTAAAACCTATTAATATCTTACCTACCAATTAATATCTTCTAATCGATTTGATAGATATAATATATAATAAAAGTACTTTAATAATAATATTTTTTTGACCAATAACCAATTTTCAAATGCATGTAAAGTGACAAATTAAACTAATCAGTACAGATATATTTGAACCCTCTGTTGCTTTAATAGGAGACCTATATTAAAGCCTATAGATGGCGTTGTAATTAAATATTGTAATAATAATTACTTACTGTGTTGTCGTTCGGCATTCCGATGGTAGCGAGAAGTTCATCGTGAGATTCTCCAACAGATGCTAACGCAATTTGAGCAAGAGGTGTCAGGACTGAAAACGCAGATAACACTACGCTCTGATCCGGTTTTTCTTTTACTATCTCCTGCAATAACATTAAATATTTATATAAATAATCTCTATATTTGTACAATTATAAAATAACATTGACAAAAAAGTGATTTGTGCTTGGAGCTCTACTGATATGTAAGAACATGTAGATTAATAAACTTACTGTAAACATTTTCGCTGTGAAGGCGTTATTGCCATCACGAAGAATCTCAGTCAAGCTTCTTTCGTCAGCGGTAGCCACAATGGCTAAGGAAAATACTGGCAAAAAAAATGTAGCCGGTTATTATATGTATTCTATTATATACAATAAGCGGAAATTATAGAGATGGAATAATAATAATAAAGGGGTAGGTATTCTAGTGTAGGCTTTTCGTTCAAACTAATATTTTTTTATTATATGATAAGATTCTTTTTTTTTAAGAAATTACGAAATGTATTATTTTAGTAAAGATTTAATTTGGATGGTTTAAAAAAAACGATCAATTGAGGATTAATAAGTATTGGATTTAGTTTTAGTATTAAATATTTATATATATCTACATATATATTTACTATTAAAAGCTTACTAGGAAAAAGATCAATAAAACCAGATTTCAATTTTTTTTTTTAAATATAGCTGATAAATATCGGTTTATAATCGTAAACACTTCATTTTAGTCAATTTATGATGTTTGGTAGATTAGGCACCAAATTGTAATAAAATACTAAGTAAATACAAAATCAATCAAAAATATTTGTTATTTTTAGTTTTATGTTCAAAGTAATCGCTTTGTTCAGTTAGAAAAGATTAGTTCTGTTTGCTAAACCTATGATGTGTGAAATATATTGCGTATTGTATTTTAGTAATCGTAAAGGAGTATTAGATATACATATTATTATCATTTATTTTAAATATAGCATTATAAACAGGCACGTTATTATAACGATGTATGTCCTTTATTAATAGTATTTTTTATTTGTATTTGGAGCTTAACCTATATTCAAAATATTATGTATTTCTAAATATAGTCTATAGTGGTAATCATAATTGGTGCAATAATTATAGTTATGTGGGTATCAGCAAACATATTTTCTTCTATCTACGTAAAATATGAAACCTCAATAAATGATCAAAGATTTTGGATAACTTGATGTTATATAGAAGACCAGTTTTAGACCCTCTCTGGTGAATAAGGGTCATATAAGATTATAGGGTCATTTCGCCTGTTTGCGTCCATCGCCAGTTTGCGTCCATTCGATGGCTATCCTTTCATAAAATACTCGAAAATAAGTTCATGAACTTTCTAACAAAACCAAATATAATTTCTGCCAATACCTCAATATATAGGAGATACACAGTCATAAACAAAATTTCCTTGAGCGCAATCCTTCCCTTTAAAAAAAAAATAATTTATCTGAGCCACGGGACAAAAGACTGCGAATGTCTTAAATGTTAGTAAAAAAATAGTGAGCAGCAACACCGCTCACGGTTAGTTTTACATTGTTTTATGTGAAGTTAAGGATACATAGATGTTTCTAGGCCTTAATAATAAAGAAAGGAAAAACATAATTATGAATTTACTTAAGTTTTTTAATTGTTGACAGTTAAAATAAGATGGACGCAAACTAGTACATACAAATTTTAAAAATTCCACTTTGCGTCCGCAGTGGACGCGAATTTTATGACCTATGCGTCCTATTTTGCGTCCATCTTATTTAAGACAGACCACATTGCGTCCACCTTTGTTTTCTTGTTATCTATTTATAAAAGTAATTAAAAATGTATAGCTTATTTAAATTTAATAAAATTGTATATACCTACAATCAATAATATCTTAATGTATTTATAATAAAAAAAATTAACGTAATTTATTAACGGCTCCTGATTGAACAAATTAGAAATTGTGAAATCACAGTGTATCAAGGTACAACTCTGAAACTCATGACATGAATAAAAATGATTTTGCCTATACACCTTTTTGGCAGTTACCTGTAGCTTAGTTCAATAGTGTCTTCAGATGAAGTTCTTATTTTACCACTAGAAGATATGGCAACTCATACTACACCAAGTCTTGAGAAAACTAAGCAACAAATATCAAAACCCCCTCCGACTGCTTTTAATTATTTAGCATCAACTGTATCACCATCTATTTCACCTATAGAAAAGCCTCCTAGTTTACAATCATCTTCATTATTTATTCAAGGCATTTCACATTCAGAAACCTTTGATCCATTTAAAACCCACCTGATGTTGGCTGAAATTTTTAGCATATCAATAAAATTTAATCAAAGAACTCCAGCGGCCATATCTTTGTCTGCATCGAGAAAGTATTATGAACATAAAGAGCAGATGGAGAAAAAAAACAAAGCAGTAAGAAAAAGAAATTAAGAACGAATAGAGAAAAAAAACACTTCCTGTTAAAGTCACAGTAGATACTGATACTCTAAAAAGAAAATTTACCAGCCGTGGATAGTACAAAGTGTGCTGAATGTAATGACATACTTATATCAGATATAGATGAAGACGGCGAAAAAAACATTGGCTGTGACAAATATATAAGATGATATATTTGTTATTAAAAATATTTTAAAATTTAATTAGTTAAATATTTAGACTTAAAACAATAAATTGTTAAAATCTAATCTTTCTGAATAATAATTAATAAAAATCTCCCCTAAATTCTATTTATAAGTTGGTGGACGCAAACTAGACATGAGTGGACGCAATTTAGATTTTATGGACGCAAACTGGCTAAATCGCCCAAATCTGATATTTATCACTTTTATATTTAAATCGTTATATCTTTCCACCAAAACTTTAAATGAATATAAAAAAGACTATATTATTAACACTGTACATAAGTTTTTATTCAAAAGTAGTGCTAAATCATTTTTATTTTCTCTTTCAAAGTCAGCAACTCCACTAAATGGACGCAAACAGGCGAAATGACCCTATATCCATTTAAGTCCGGGTGGAGACAATAATTTAGAAAAACCACCAATATACGACCCGAGATCCTCAATGCCAACTTGTACTCACAATTAGTAATCATTGTTTGCATCCGATGTGATAATGTAGTTCATTGTCACGAGAGCTCGGGGATTTTTTTAAAGATATTCAAGGTCGGTAATGTGATATTAACCAGAAGTTTGGACTGCGTGTCACCATTTGTATTTATAATACTTTCTTCTCTAAATATAAGCACGTGTTATGATATTAATGTAAATGAGAAACTAGAAATAAAAATAATAAAATACCTAGGCTTTTAAATGTAAGTACAAATGTGATATATCATTCATTATACAATAGATATACATAGATAGATAGATTTATCATTATATTTGAAGGTTAGTCATAGGTTATCGTTATGGAAAAAAACATATATGAAGATAATTTATCCGATACTTAATAAAACAACTGAAGATAATTCTAAACAAAAATATTGGTGTCGTCAACTGATAACTTATAATAATAACGTAATGATATAAATATTATAAATACAACATTAAATATTAAACATCAAATAGGCATTACCAAGAAAAAATACAGTAAAGTAATAACATAATTACTCACGGCATAATATGAACCGCTTCATTTTGTTACACACCGCACGAATGGTAATCTTACACTAACCAGTTTCCTTGTGGCGATGCTCTTTTATACAAAATAAGTTATGTTTAGACAATAACATCGATCTATAGATTGAGTTCATAGAATTATCATATTAATCTTTACACTCTTATCCAAATTGAGGAAGATCTTATATTATTCCTGTTATTTTTATTTTTCCCAACAAATGAACAACAATTAGTTGTTAATTCTATATATAATATGTATTATTAGTAATAAGCATAAATCAAGATTCAAGGCAGACCTGCAGCGTAAGAAGATGAACTATGAAAATGAACTTTTTTATACTATATTTACTGTAATTAAATTATATTATAAATCACAATAATATTATCATACTTTTTATCTTGAACTAGGACTGGACTAACACATTACCTGTTTTCAATATTATCTTTACCTTAAATGAGAAGATTTGTAAAAACAGGTTTTCAAGCTAAACGTCATCCAAAAACCAGTCAAATATTTAAAAATCATTTATATAAATAAATTGAATTCTTGGCAATAACAAAAAATAATGGAATAGTGCTGTCTATAAATTACTAGTTATTTTACTTATAAACTAGGTAGCCATTGCCAGTATTTTTTTGTTTCTGAAGAATCTAGTTTTAAGCAATCTGTCTATACCATTTTTAAGTCCTTAAATAGCTTTTAACTAGATCTATTGATGACAATTAAGAAAAATATTCTAATGACTACTTTCATATTAGATAAGATCATTATTAACCATTGTATATTATTTACAAAACTCGTTTAGTTTTGTAAAAAAAAAACAGATTTATTATTATGTAATAAAAGTTTGAATTTGTATTCGTGTAAATTGTGTATTTTAGTTATCTTTGTTTTTTCATTATATAGGTATTAGATTTAATTATATATAATAATACATCTGTATTTAAAAACTAAGCACCATAGGTATTATGTGACACAAATTTAAAACTAATGCCAAGGGTAGGTAAAAGATAATAAAATAAATTAATTTAGTATGCATGTTTTATTATTAGCCAGTTGGTAAGGTCTTGTTTAGGTTTCAACAATTTTATACCTACCTATACCTATTCTAAGTTTTTATGTATTTTAAGTAAAATATGGTTAGTGGGTAAAGAACTTTACATATTTTTTAGCTTAAAGATAAAAAGATATCTAAGATTATAATACAAATACTTCCAAATAGTGTATGAAAAAGTACGTGTTAATGTTAAGGTTTTTTAACAGGAAATAAAGAGGAACGTGCTAAAGATCGTGTTATGATTTTTAGCTTTACCTACATCTGCTCTTTTCATACTCTATCTTCAAACACGTATCTTACTAAGATCTTGTCTAATAAGTATTTTCAGAAAACATCCTAATTAATATTAATTACAGAAAAATATCATTTATTGTATAATTTCTGAACAACGAATAGAAAACTGAACAGAGATTTTGTTATAAATATTTATAAAAAATGTATTAGCCATAGGAATTTCTTTATTTTGCCTTCATTTATGAATATTTTTAGTAATTGAGGTCTTTTTATATTAAGTACTTATATCTTACTTAAAATATACTTATATAAAATATATTGTTTATAAGGAACAATAAAAAAGTAAAAGGGTCTTTTTGTTTAAATATTTTATTTAACTACTTGAAATTGTTATAAAACGCCACAATATGCAAGTCACTTAAAATCTAAACTCCGATGACGCTGACAAAGCCAATAGCATTATACCGTTGACATAGAAATAAATAAATAAAATATTTCAATCAGAAGAAATCAGACAGCCGCGAGGTTTTACAGAGGATAGACGTATTTATCTGCGCTTTGGCGTGACCAAAAAATTAAAGAAGTTTTAGTGTGACAAAAAACTTCTTATTTAACACACAGGATTGACAAGAGAAACAAATAAGTTTTAAATGTATACATATAATAAAACTGTAACTGCTCAATATTAAATATTTTCAAAAATTCATAAATGGGGACCTTTATATAAGCAAGGGAACCCAAACAATGTTTTTTCATTTTGTCTATTATTGTTCGTCTGTATGTTTGTATGTCTCTATGATTGTGCACGTTAATCAGAAACGGGTTAATCGATTAGGATGATGTTTTCGGGAATGTATTGTCTTGGGCTTTACTATTAAGTGTTTTTATTTTAATAAAATCTGTTAACAAAAATAGAAGTTAATAATCTCTTATTTTCGTACCAATGCGGTAAACATTTATGCGTCCGATCGCAGGCACAGGTAGTTAGACATATGAACAATATTACAAACTAAATTGTGTAGGTACTATTTTTTTTTTAACTAAGTT
This sequence comes from Napeogenes inachia, assembly GCA_959347355.1. Lineage (NCBI taxonomy): Eukaryota > Metazoa > Arthropoda > Insecta > Lepidoptera > Nymphalidae > Napeogenes > Napeogenes inachia. Next base: position 14,977,440 of record OY365792.1, read on the forward strand.
GATTTATTCATAGTAATAAATAAAAAGTATTAATAAATATTTCATTATCAATATCTGTTACTAATGCGAGCATGAAATAGGCTTGTTTAAAGTTTCTTATATATATATATATATATATATATATATATATATATATATATATATTATAAATAATATAATATATATAAGATAATATATTATTATATATTATCTTATATATATTATATTATTTATAATATACACCGTACCTACTAATTTATTAAACATCACGAGAATACAACAGAAATGAAATTATAAGCACCATTCTTATATTATTTTTGGATATTTAACAATACTGCAGAATAAAGCTTGAAGATATTACAAAATAAATAAAAAAAAGTGGTTCATGTATTTATTGATTTATCATAGTATGTATGTATTGTATGTATTGTATAGGTCTAAATCTAGGATATCAACTATATAAGGGTGTATTTTAAAAAAAATCAGTTTCCAGCATATATCCCATTGAACAACGACAAGGATTTTTCCTTCACAACAAAATAAAATGGTCTATCTGCAACAAATTGTGGTGTTGGAGGCTTGTTGGATAAGGAATTACCCACCATAATAGCGAAATCTGAAAAAAATGGAAAATGTGGTCAAATAAAATTAATCTATACATTTATTGTATTAATTTAGTTTGTAAATTATTTTTCTAATTTTCAATTTATAGAGGTGCTTAAAGCAAACAATGAACAGTTTAACTCCTGTATACAATGTAATATGCAACGACGTCCGTCAACATTTAATGAATGTGAAAATTACTATTAAATAACGAAATTTTGTAAATATTTTAATATCATTATTTACAATGTATGTCAGATATATAATGTTCAAATTTAAGAAAAAATCTAAAGTAAAAATATTAACTGAAATAAAAATAAATTAGATTTTAAATAAATAGTATGGTTCATAAGAATATTGACTTTTTTCAAGGTCATGTCATCCGTGTTAGTGAGTGAATAATAAAATGAGGTTAATTTTAGTTATTTTTTTTTTTAATTCCTGAATTTGGCATCGGAAGAAAAATGACCTGTGGATTATATAAGGATGTCATGTGTGAGGATCAACGGCAGAAATCATATTAAATAACTAATTGGAATACTGTTATAGAATCAGTGGAAGATAAGACATCTCTTTGGAATGCAATAAAAGTAGCCGATCGCAGATCACTGATCCTCAACAATCCAAAAAGGATAAACTTGAAAAATCAGGCTGATTCTGGGGTGTTTCATAGTAGGTATGCGGACTGTAGGTACTGCACCATTTTTTTAACATTATTACAATCATGTTATTACAATTAAATACGTACATATAACAAACATACTACTAGTTCAAAAATAATTAGCCAGTCAAAGACAAAACAGTTTTATGCAAGTTGGTCTGAAATATTTAACAAACAAATAAAATTTATTAGGAGTACCCTAAAAAACTATTGTTATTCGTTTTGAGAAGAAAAACATCTTTAGAAGTGTCTAACTAAAAAAGAAAAGACTAGAAGGTGTGATATACGAGGATGTGTAATATACCCGTTATTATTATTAGTATGTATCAAAATTACATCTTCCTACCGATCTTAGCATAGAAGACGTAGACGATACACCACAGATTAAAGAAATCAAAATAGACTATTAATAGAATAGTCTCTTTCCCGCTGCTTCTAAATGTTATTTAAAAAATGATTTGACATTATTTATGGCTACGGCAATAGTTGTTATTTAATTCAATTGTTTAAAGTTAGGATGTTATTTAAAGCAAAATAATTACTTAAATAATCATTGTTAACAAATGCCATCGTTTAAATTTGTATGATAATAACTTTAAATAGAGTGTAATATATTATTTACAATTTGCAGCCGCTGCTTCAGCACCTTTCTCGTTAACTTCAATGAACGCCTTTTGCTTAGCGTCACTAATAAATAATCCGCTGTTTACACCTTTAAGTAGATTATCTAATCTAGCTTTTTTAGCGTTGAACATTTTCTTCACATTTATCTAAAAAGTTAAAAAGGTAAATAAAAAGGTTATAAATTTAATATTCTATTAAAAAAAACGGCAAAATAGACTTGAATAAATGATTTAGGCGTTTATGTGTATTTTTGCATTGGTAAAGATTATGTTTACAACATTTTATTTTTAGGGTAAACAAATTTAAAGCCTAATAATAATTAATTATTAGTAATTTAATTTATATAAAATTAATATGCGTTTACTTTGCAAATCAAGATTGCTAGATGTGAATTCTTCAAAACAAAAGCCTGTTATTAATATCACCAGCATTAGCATTAGTATCATAGGTTTTCTGGTTTACTTACATTTTTAAGGACTTTTATTAGGTTTGTGGTAGTCTCAATTTTAAATTTCGGAAGGTATACTTCAACCTCAGTTTCATACATATCTTCAATAACATTATCTAATAATGAAGGGTTTGTAAGTTTTTCTTCAAGCTTTCTAATGCCGTCGACGTCATGTGGAAGGACAACATAAAGAGCCGATTCTCCGCCTTCATATTTCAGTTCTAATACCTTAAAAAAAAACCTTTTTTTATTAAACGACTTTTTATTTTTTTCTCTCTCCTTTAAGTAATAAATCAGTTACGATGATCCAATTTTTATAAAAGCGGTAAATTTTGTAGTATTATTCTGATTAGAACTTCAAGTAATTTATGTGTGCTTTTAGTATATAACAAAAACAAAATTTCTGGAGTAAATTTATTGTTTTGAGATCTGTGCTATGTATTTATTTTACCTAGCAACTTTTTTTACATCAAATATATGATAGTTACAACTTTATTATTTGTTAATGGAAATATGAATTTATTATAATAATTATTTAACATAAACATTTCAAACCTGTGCATTAAGTTCCTGACTGTCAATATATTTGTAATTATCTTTATTGTACATGGTAGGAACTTTTGTAACATTCTCCTTGCTGACAAAGAAATTTCGTTCTGTTGTTGATTGCTTTCTAAACGGAATTTCCCATGAACCCTTGATACGAAAAATAAATCTATTAATTTTTAAAATCAACTTTTAAATAATTTTCAGACATATTAAAAAATACAATACCTTAAAATAGATAGCGTTTACTAAAAGAGCTCTGGTGCTATCATCGAGAGAAGCGGGGTCTACTAAATCTTTGATACGATTATTTGTTTGCTGCTCAACCTAAAAAAACATTTAATGCAAGTTGTTAAATATACAACAGGTTATATGAACATTATATATATTTTTTAATTAAGAGAATTGTACCCAAAGATTGACTTCCTTAGCGGTCTTTTCATTTTCAATAAAGTCAACATTCGCTACTTCGGATCCGAAAACATCCCGCGTGAGAACCGCAAAATCACTGTTTATTTCATAATTCTTCGCTATATAGATTTTGCTAGCAGCCTTGAGTGTAATTCCTTTTACTGATCTTAAGTGGGTGTTTATTTCAGAAAATACAGCCTTTGTCTGCAAACAAGGATATTTTCATTATAGTAGTAACAGAATACATAATCCTGGCATCTCTTACTGTTGGTGAATAATTGATGTGATTAATTGTTTTTTCGGCTTTGCTTCTAAATATTTTGTTACTTAAAACCTATTAATATGATCTTCTAATCCAGTTGTTTTAATAAGCCGTTTATAAATTATTTTATGTTTCTTAAGATGACAGTCTGTAGCTATGCTATCCTGGGTACGGTTTGACAGATATAATGTATTTAAAAAGTACTTTAATAATAATAATTCATTGACCAATAGACAGTTTTCAAATGCATGTAAAGTGACAAATTAAACTAATCAGTACAGATATATTTGAAGCCTCTGTTGCTTTATTAGGAGACCTATATTACAGCCTATAGATGGCGTTGTAATTAAATAATTACTTACTGTGTTGTCGTTCGGCATTCCGATGGTAGCGAGAAGTTCATCGTGAGATTCTCCAACAGATGCTAACGCAATTTGAGCAAGAGGTGTTAAGACTGAAAAAGCAGATAACACTACACTCTGATCCGGTCTTTCTTTTACTATCTCCTGAAATAACATTAAATATTTATATAAATAGTGTCTATATTTGTACAATTATAAAATAATATTGACAAAAAAGTGATGTTTGAAGCTCTACTGATATGTAAAAACATAGGTAGAATTATACTTACTGTAAACATTTTCGCTGTGAAGGCGTTATTGCCATCACGAAGAATCTCAGTCGAGCTTCTTTCATCAGCGGTAGCCACAATGGCTAAGGAAAATACTGGCAAAAAAAATGTAGCTGGTTATTATATGTATTCTATTATATACAAATAATAAGCGGAAATCTTAGAGGTGAAATAATATTAATAAAGGGGTTTAATGTGTTAGTTTAATACACAAATATAAAACAATTAAAAATATAAAAAGCTTATCCGAAGTATATATTGCGTATTGTGTTTTAGTAATAGTTAAGGAGTATTAGAAATATATATTATTATCATTTGAAATATCTAACATAGTATTATTAATAAGATGTATATAAATTCGTATTTTGAGTTAAACCTATATTCAATGTATTATGTATTTCTAAATATAGTTTATAGTGGTAATCATAATTGTTGCACTAATTTTAGTTACATGGTTAGTATCAACAAAAATTTTTACTGACAAGATCAGTCTGAGACCCTCTCTGGTAAATAAGGGTCATATAAGAATATATATTCTGTAAGTCAGGTTGGAGACAATAATTAAGAAAAAGCACCAATATACGACCCGAGATCCTCAATGCCAACTTGTACTCATAATTAGTAATCATTGTTTGCATCCGATTTTTTTAAAGATATTGAGGGTCGCAAATGTGATATTGATCAGAAGTTTAGACCATGTGTCACTATTTGTATTTAGAGAATACTTTCTTATCTGAATATAGGCACGTGTTATGTTGAAAATGTAAATGAGTGACTAGGAATAAAAATTCTCAAAATAGGCTTTTAAATAGATTTATATATACCAATATATTTGAAGGTTAGTCATGGGTTATTGTTATGGAAAAAATAGTACATATATGAAGATAATTTAACCGATATTTAAAAAAACAAGTGAAGGTAATTCTAAATCAAAATATTGGTGTCATCAACTGATAACTTATAGTGTTAAAGTATTAATATAAATATTCGTTTTATAAATACAACACTAACTATTAAACATCAAATAGGCATTTCCAAGAAAAAAAACAGCAAAATAATATCACAATTACTCACGGCATAGAATGAACCACTTCATTTTGTTAAATACCACACGAATGTTAATCTAATACTAACCGGGTTCCCTGCGGCAATGCTCATTTATACAAAATAAGTTATGTTTAGACATTAACATCGATCTATAGATTGAGTTCAAAGAATTATAATATTACAGTTTATACTTTTATTCTAATGGAGGAAGATCTTATATTATTATTGATATTTTTATTTTTCTAAACAACTGAAAAATAATTAGTTATTAATACTATATATAATATATATTATAAATAATGATCTAGATTCAAAGCAGACTTGCAGTATAAGAAGATGAACTACTTTTTACTATTAATATAAACGGTTTATCTATATACTTAGTCTGGCCATAAATATAGTTTCAATTTAAAAATAAATAAAAAAATACATTTGAATCTGTCATTTTTATACCAGTGTTTATTGTGTTTTCTCATTTTGACTCCAATACACTCTACAGTTTTTTTTTGCGATATGAAAATGGAGTGGTGTGATAAAGAGAGCAGAATCGCTGTGATTGCATATCACAAAGTAGGTATGGAGCCAAATGCAATTTTTAAAACTATCCATACACTTGGTATTAGTCAAATGTTTGTGTACCGGGGTACTGGTAGGTACAATAAGACTTCCTCTGTTTGTGACAGAGAAAGATCTAATCATCCACGTAGTGTTCGTACGAAAAAGGTGGTCAAAGCAGTAAGGGAAAGAATTCGAAGAAATCCCCTCCAAAAGCTAAAGATTTTATCTCGGGAAATGAACATAGCTCCTAGAACCATGTCGCGTATTTTAAGACATGACTTAGGACTTGCAGCCTAGGAGGTGGGTCCGGGTCTTTCAGACGCTCAGTTCGGCTTCATCGTTCAGCGCATCGTTCTACGATCGACGCCCTGAGAGCTCTGAAGGACCTGACCGAACAGGCTGTATCCGAGGGGAATGTCGTCCTGGCGGTTTCGCTGGACGTCGCCAACGCCTTCAACAGCCTGTCATTCGAGACATTGGTTGAGGCGCTCTGGTATCATGGAGTGTCTCCCTATCTCCGCAGGCTGTTAGAGGCTACCTGCAGGATAGAGAAGTCTTGTGCGGTGCGGCGGCGTGCGGCGGTGCGGCGACCGGCGAGTCTACCGACGTGACGTGAGCCAGAGATTCCACAAGGATCCGTGTTGGGACCGGTCTTGTAGAACCTGGGCTACGACTGGCTGCGTCGCTGTCCGCTCCTCCCCGGGACAAGGGTGCTTTATTACGCAGACAATACTCTCGCTTGCCGGAGTGTATTGGGACCGGGCGGAAGCCAGGTTCGGGCGGGTTGGGCTCGAGGCGGATCGGATCAGGGCTTTAGCTCACCGAGCTCTGATCCGACAGTGGAGTAGGGACCTAGAGTCCCCGTATGCCGGTCTTCCGACAGTGGGGGCTATTTCCCCCCACCTCGATCGTTGGATCGGCCGGCGGCACGGGACTCTAACGGTCCGTCTTGTGCAGGTGCTCACGGGGCATGGGTTCTGCGGTGAGTTTCTGCGCAAGATATCACGCGGAGAGGCGGCCCCCTCTTGCAACCACTGTGACGAGTCCGTGGACACGGCTAAGTACTTATGTTACAAAAACATTTCATTACCATTTGCTAAAAAATCAGGTATCTGGTAGACGTAAGTTTTTTTGCATTTTTATACTATATTTATTTACTGTAATAAAATTCCATTATAGTTCAAAATAATATTATTATACTTTTTATATTGAACTAGAGCTAACAGGACTAGAACTAGGACTAACACTCTACCTTATTATATTTACCTTAAATGGGAAGATATATAAAAACAGGTTCTCACGCTAAACGTCAAGCATAAACCAGTCAAATATTTTTAAATCATTTAGGAATATAAATAAATTGAATGCGTGGCAATAACAAAAAGTAATAAAATAGTGCTGTCTATAAATTACTAGTTATTTTACTCATACACTAGCTATTGCCGGTGTGTTTTTTATTTTTGAAAAACCAGGTTTTAAGCAAGATTGCTATATACCATATTTAAACTTGTATAAAAAATTTCTTATAGGGTGCTTAAACCAAACCTTACAATATTTTAAATTAAATTGATCATAAAAAAATACTAGTATCCATTGACAAGTACAGTACTTTCTGCTAAATATAGATTTATTTTTAAAATATTTTATTTGTATTTTTATAAATAGCAAATTCAACTTTTATAATGTATAAGTCGCTCATGACAAGACAACCAAAGTCATTAGTCATTTCCAAAATTTAGACCAAAAAATACAACTAAGTCCTTAAATAGCTGTTAACTTGATCGATTGATGATTGATCGCAATTAAGAAAAATATATTAATGACTACTTTCATATTAGATAAGATTATTGTTAGCCATTATAATGTAAAAGTAACTTTATTATTATATTATAAAAGTTTGATTTTGTATTCGTGTAAATTGTGTATTTTAGTTATCTTTGTTTTAAATTATATATATTAGATTTAGTTGTATATCGACATATATATTTAAAAACTAGGCACCACATTATGTGAAACGAATTTAAGACTAATGTATAGAGTAGGTAAAAGATAATAAAGTAAACTATTCTAGAATGCATGTTTTATTATTTACCAGTTGGTAAGGTCTTGTTTAGGTTTCAACAATTTTCTAGTGTGCGGTCGCTAGTGCCGCCATCTGGCGCGTCCCCCGGGTTGCGGATAGGGGAGGTCCCCCCAGATATGGGGGGCACCGGTTTCGGCCGGCGCGGACAGCTACTAGCATGTGTGGCTGCTTGCCTTTCGAGGCGAGCATTGCACGGCCACACAAACTCGTAAGCCCGCACTGAGCGGGAACGAGAGCTGGACGGACGGATCCTGTTCTGTTCGTCTGGCTGCGAGGAAGAAAACCTCTATAAAAAATCACCCTTTTGGTCGGTCATGGGGGTGTCAGTGCCCGGTCCATGACCGACCGGTTTGTGTCTTGTGTTCGTTTTGTCCCGTTTAGTCCTCGTCGTATTTGTTATGTTTCGTTTTATGTGTGTTTGTGTTTTATGTTTTGTGTTATGGGGATCTCACCCCTTAAAGGAAAGCATGGACACGGATGGTTTAAAATATGGTCCCCGGGAGGGTGTCGGCTCAGCCGTAAAATCCCTCACGGCATCCTCGGATGCCGTCTGCCCCTCGTACTACGGGGGGGGCAAAAATCATCTCGGAGCAGGAGTACCTGCGCAGGTCGATCCCGCACTGACCTGTCCAAATAAAAGCAGTGCGAAGCGTGGCACGGCGACGTGCCACGACGACAACCCGGCATCCCTTATTGACTTTGATTTTCCCAGCGAACTGGAAATTATTGATTTGGACGCGGATGAGCCGACCCTGACGGTCGGTTCTTCCGTGAATAACCGTCGCAAGCCTATCGGACTCCGATTAGCGTTTGGTTGCGATCTGACGGATGGGTCGGATCAGGAGATTTGCGTGCGTCGCAAGCGAGGTCCTCTTTCTGAGGTCTCTCGCTTGCAGAGTGAGGCGTCCGGGAGCGACTCGGAGCTTGCTGTTGCGTTTTCTAAATGCAACACCGCTCGTCGCGTCGCTCCACTCCGAGCACGCGTGGTTCAGGGCTCGCAAGGGCGAAAGCAGAGCTGCGAGCCCTGAACATGGAGGCTGAGGAGGCTGCGTTTGAGCGGACACTTCAACGCCAGGCCCTCCGGAAGACGGCGGATAAGACCAGGAAGGCACCGGTCTCCGATGGAGATACTTCATTGGAGGTGCAACCTGCACCGGATCCGTCGTTGTTGAGTGCTGATGAGCTAAGTGCAGCCGCCGCTCGACATTCTGCAGCGATATTCGAGCTGACCAGAAAGTCGGGCAACCTCAAAGGCACCGTGGTCAAGGCCTTCAGAGACGAGTCGAGCATTATGCTCGATATCGTCAGAGCCTTGGCCAGCCGGGGTGAGCCTGAGGAGACGCGCCGTATCCGCGAGGACAACGCGCGTCTCCACAGGGAGGTGGAAGCTCTCAAGGCGGAAGTGAAGGCGCATCGCAGGGAGTTTACCGAGTTGAGGGCATCTGCGGCCAATGCCGCGGTTTCAAAGATGCCCTCAACGGAGGCGGATCTGATCGAGGAGTTGAAGCGCTCGATAATTACCTCGGTGGGCGAGATGGTCAATTCTCGCTTCCGGGGTATTGAAGAGCGGCTCCTCCCCGAGAAGAATCTCAGACCTCCCTTGGCGGTGGACAGGCGGAGAAAGGCAGCCGCAGCCGCAGCCGCGGCCGTAGACGCTGCTTCAAGGCCTGCAGTCTGTGCCTATAGGCAGTCGGGATCGCCTATCCTCGAGGTGAGATCCCCGCCTATAACCCCTAGGCCCTCTCCGGGTCCCGCAGTCCCTCCTTTGGAGGCTTGGTCCACGGTGGTGAGGGGGAGTAAAAAGAGTGTCACCCGCACCCCCCAGAAGAGCAAACCGGCGTCAACTCCCGTAGCTGCTCCCCGAAAGTCGGTTCCTGCGCTTGTCAAACCTCCGACACAGCAACCCACTTCAAAGCGTCGACAGCGTCGGAAAAAGAAGAAGAAGAAAGGAGATACGAGTGGGGCTCGGAAACCCCAGGACGGTGCTCGCCCCATGCCCAAGTTGCCGCCGTCTCGGTCCCCAGCTGTGGTTATCACGCTGCAGACTGAGGCCGCGGCAAAGGGGGTAACGTACGCCCAAGCCCTCGAGCGCGCCGCCGAGAAGATTGACCTCGGCGAGCTCGGGCTCGAGGGTGGCCTCAAAATCCGGCGGTCGGCCACAGGAGCTAGGCTCCTGGAGCTACCAAAGGCGGCCCCGGAGATGGCGGATAGGCTGGCGGAGAGCCTGCGCGTAACGCTGGACGGTGTAGCGGATGTCGTCCGACCTGTGAAGAGGGTCGGCTTAAAAATCAAAGGCCTGGACGACTCCGCCACCAGGGAGAAGGTCTCAGCAGCAATCTGCCGCAGCACCAAGTGCTCCGGCGATTCTCTCCATATCGGGGATATTCGCTAGGGCAGCGGGCACATGGGCGTCACCTTTGCCCGGTGTCCCGTTGCTGCGGCCAAGATTCTGCTGGAGGCGGGTCGGCTGTTAGTCGGGTGGAGCTCGGCTCGGGTGGAGCTACTGGAGGAGCGGCCCATGCGTTGTTTCGGGTGTCTTGAGCCCGGACACACGCGTGCGGTCTGCCCCTCCGGTATAGACCGTAGCTCGGTCTGCTACCGGTGCGGCCTAGCGGGTCACTCCCGTGCAGGCTGCACCGGAGTCCTCAGGTGCGCTCTCTGCGTAGACCGAGGACTACCAGCGGGCCACGAGCTGGGTAGCGGAGCGTGCCGAGCTCCCCGGAGGAGAGGGAAAGCAGTCGCTCCCTCTCCTGCCCCTAGGACTGTCAGGGGCGGTAATCCGCCTGCAGAGGCCATGTCGCAATGACCAGTCTGCGACATGGCTTCTTACAGGCGAATTTGAATCACTCCGCCAGGGCCCAGGACCTTTTCGTCCGGGCCTTGGCGGAGTGGAACGTAGGTATTACGGTGGCCTGCGAGCCCTACTATGTCCCCCCTAGTTCCAGTTGGTCGGGGGACATAAACGGCTCCGTGGCTGTGGTTGTGGGACCTGGTCCCGGTCCCCCTTTCTCCACTCTGGAGACTGGCCTGGGTTTGGCAGTGGCGCGGTGGGGGGAGTACGTCGTCGTAGGCGCGTACTTCTCCCCTAATCGTAGCCTGGCGGAGTTCGAGGTTTTTCTCGACTCCGCCAGTGCTGCGATTCGCAGACAGGCGTCGGGGAAGGTCATCTTCCTCGGCGACCTGAACGCCAAATCCGAGGCCTGGGGGAACCACGCACAGACGCTAGGGGTAGGGCTGTCCAGGTCTGGTCGCTCCTCTCCGGTCTGTCCCTCCTCAACAGAGGGACCGAACCGACCTGCGTGCGGCAGCAAGGGAGTTCAGTGGTGGACGTTTCGTTCGCCACCCCAGCTGTCGCGCGCATGGTCGACGACTGGAGAGTTGAGACAGAGGTGGAGACTCTATCGGACCATTTATACGTCCGATTTGAGATCTCCACCTCCCGACCGGATCTGGCCGGGCCACCGCGAGGCGGGAGTCGGTTTCCTCGCTGGGCTGTCCAGAGGCTGGATCGGGAAATGGCCGTCGAGGCAGCCATTGTCCAGGGCTGGGCTTTTCCCGATCCCCCCAGTGAGGAAACCGACGTGGAGGGCTTGGCTGGCCACATGCGCGAGGCTCTTACGAGAGTCTGCGATGCGGCCATGCCGAGGGTGGGGTTCCGGCCCCGGCGCAGGGGTGTTTACTGGTGGTCGCCCGAAATAGCCGAACTTCGGGCGGCCTGTTGCAGGGCTCGCAGGGCCTTCCTCCGGTGTCGCCGCAGACGCAGCTCGGACCCGGAGATGCAGTCCCAGCTGCAGAGTCAGTATCGCCAAGCGAAGTCGACCCTGCAGGTCGCGATTCGGAAGGCGAAGGAAGGACCTGGCTCGGGAGGAAATCCTGGCCGGTCTCGATAGGGACCCATGGGGGCGACCGTATCGCGTTACGCGGAATAAAATCCGCGCCGCGACCGCCCCGGTCATGGAGTCCCTTCAGCCGAATTTCCTCGACCGGCTGGTGGGGGAACTTTTCCAGGATTCCACCAGCCACTCTCGTCCTGTGATGGCTCCCCCCTCTCAAAGGGGGGGAGCTGGTTCTGTCCCAGTCATCACGGAGGCCGAGCTGGAGGTCGCGCTGAATCGCCTGCGAGCCCGCAACACTACGCCGGGGCCGGACGGTATTCCAGGGCGAGTGCTGGTCATCGCCCTGGAATACTTGGGAGGCAGGCTTCGGGAACTGTTCAAGCTGTGTTTGCGCACTGGACAGTTCCCGAAAGCCTGGAAGGAGGGTAGGTTGTGCCTGTTGCGGAAGGACGGTCGTTCTGTCGATTCTCCTTCCGCATACAGGCCGATCGTGCTGCTGGACGAGATGGGCAAGCTCTTCGAGAGAGTCCTCTCTGCCCGTCTCGTCCAGCACCTCCAAGAGGTAGGTCCGGGTCTCTCAGACGCTCAGTTCGGCTTCAGGGCGGGTCGTTCAACGATCGACGCCCTGAGAGCTCTGAGAGACCTGACCGAAGAGGCTGTTTCCGAGGGGGATGTCGTCCTGGCGGTTTCGCTGGACGTCGCCAACGCCTTCAACAGCCTGCCGTTCGAGACTTTGGTTGAGGCGCTCCGGTTCCATGGAGTGCCTCCCTATCTCCGCAGGCTGTTGAGGGCGTACCTGCAGGATAGAGAGGTCCTGTGGGAGTGCGGCGACCGGCCGGTCTACTGACGTGGTGTGAGCCGAGGGGTTCCACAAGGGTCCGTTTTTGGGCCGGTCTTGTGGAACCTGGGCTACGACTGGCTGCTTCGCTGTCCGCTCCTCCCCCGGACGAGGGTGCTGTGTTACGCAGATGATACCCTCGTCACGGCGCGCGGAGGGAGCTTTGCGGAGGCAGCCCGTCTTGCCACGGTCGGCGCTACGTTGGTAGCGGACCGCATAGGGTTGTTGGGACTGGAGGTCTCTGTTTCCAAGACGGAGGCCATCCTGTTCCACGGCCCTCGCCGGGATCCCCCTCGTCGGGCGTACATCTCCGTCCAGGGTGCGCGGGTGGCGGTGAAGGCCCAGATGAAGTATCTGGGCCTCACCCTGGACGGAAGATGGAACTTCGGGGCTCACTTCTCTGTGCTTTCCTCGAAGTTAATCTCCACTGCAGTTGCCTTGAGTAGGCTTCTACCCAACGCCGGAGGGCCGCAGGCTCCTTGCCGCCGGTTATACGCCGGAGTGGTGAGGAGCATGGCCCTGTACGGCAATCCCATATGGTCGAGAGCCTTCACCGCGGATTCCAGGGCCCTTTTGCGTCGCACGCAAAGGGTCCTAGCGGTGAGGGTGATCAAGGGGTACCGTACGGTGTCATACACTGCGGCCACACTCCTGGCGAGCGAACCGCCCTGGGAGCTACAGGCGCGGGTCCTCGCCGGAGTGTATTGGCACCGGGTAGAAGCCCGGGTCGGGCGGGTTAGGTTCGAGGCGGATCGGATCAGGGCTTTAGCTCACCGAGCTCTGATCCGATAGTGGAGTAGGGACCTAGAGTCCCCGTCGGCCGGTCTTGCGATAGTGGGGGCTATTTCCCCCCATCTCGATCGTTGGATCGGCCGGCGGCACGGGACTCTAACGGTCCGTCTTGTGCAGGTGCTCACGGGGCATGGGTTCTGCGGTGAGTTTCTGCACAAGATATCACGCGGAGAGGCGGCCCCCTCTTGCAACCACTGTGACGAGTCCGTGGACACGGCTAAGTACTTATGTTACAAAAACATTTCATTACCATTTGCTAAAAAATCAGGTATCTGGTAGACGTAAGTTTTTTTGCATTTTTATACTATATTTATTTACTGTAATAAAATTCCATTATAGTTCAAAATAATATTATTATACTTTTTATATTGAACTAGAGCTAACAGGACTAGAACTAGGACTAACATATTAAGATAAAAGATTCATTTTATTTTATCTTAATAAAACATATTAAGATAAAAGATTCTTATTTAAAAAAAGTTTCTATGAAAAGGAAGTTATATTTAACTGTTCAAAAACAGAGACATCTCACCAAAAACATGAATATAAAAGAAAGTCGATTTCACAAAACAAAAAAAAATACGTACTCACAACCCAGAAACGATGTAATAATTAAAAAATGACATTGTAATTTAAAATAATCTTATTATAAGAAATTTTAACAATACATTTTCCATTGGTAAATTGGTGATATTAGGTACTTTTAAAAAAATACAATAAGTGTGAATATACAAATCACTGTCACAAATAATTAAATATTTTGATTTTGTAAGAAACTGTACAAGAAATGTAATATCCACATAAATATACAAATATAAAACAGAGTTTTATTTCAAAATATTTGACGAATGTAACGACTACAAATACATAAGGATTGATATTTTAATGAATGCCTGGTTGATTATGTTAGCATCTTATACCACCGCTATGTACCAACCTAATATTATCTTTTTATGAATCTAAATTGACAAATTTCGTTACAATATCTCATTATGTTATCGTAACTGTAAAAACTGCTTTAGTGTAACATGGAAATATGTTAACAAAAGCAGATTATTTTAATTGTTTGTTTATTACATTTTTTTATCTATACGTGATATCTTACGTGTGTACATCAAATGGAAGGAGAACTTTTTTTAACTATATTTATCGAAATAAAATATAGGTGAAGTATTTTCCAACTAAATAATTAAATATTTATTGAATGATTCCTTTTTTTACCATCGTTATCAATACGCTACCTCACGGGTGCTTTTTTATATTAAGAATCAAATAAAATTACTTGAATTAATTACCTTTAATTACTCCACTTTAATTTTATAATTATAATTTTTATTAGTAAAATGAGTAGTAAATATAAATGTAAATGCATATTCACATCCTGTCATTAAAATTCTTTTTTATAATGTGAAACCTATATTTTATCTAAATTCGATAACCTTATACGCCGTTTAGATATTTTTGCTACTTAGGTTAACGTGTTAAAAAAAAAAACATTGTATTATACCTACGGACAACTTGATAAGAACTTATAATAGTATTAATAATAGTATTAAAGAAGTTTTATTGTGATAAAAAACTTCTCATTTAACACACTGGATTGAAAAGAGAAATAAATAAGTTTTAAATCTATACATATAATAAAAATTAAATTAAAAATTTAAAAAACCCCCGATACAAAGAGACCTCTAAAAAGAATAAAAATAATATTAGTATGTACTTATTGAATTCGTTGCGTCGGGGGACCGTTGTTAGGATGTTGTCATGTTGTTAGGATTGATGTAGAGGGGCTGCCTGCAAAAGGTGCTGAACTAATTACAAATAACTCTGTATACGAATATTAATAAATGTAAACATTTAGAGTTAAAATGATTTAAAATCACTTATAACACTATGATGAAGGGATTTATATTATCACTAGCTGTTACTCGTGATTCTTTATGACTACGATCATAAGCCATATAAATATATTTTTACAGTCTATGTGGACGCAGTCACGGGCAACAGCTATCCCTAATAAAGTACTTTACCTGAGTAAGTAAGTGTAAAAATCTTTTGGCCCTAACAACAAGGCTTTTTTTCTATATAGCGGGCAAAACAGCCGGGAACAGTCGTGGTGTCGTGTCGTGGTGGTAGACCATAACATCGGGTCGCCGGCAAAGTTACCACCCATCGGGCAAAGTCGTGCCGCAAAGCGACATAGTCGTGTTCCGGCACGTTGCTCGATGAAGCCGTCTATGGGAAATGGGTCTGAACAGCTGCGGTACGTTGGCGAACCGGTTGACGTCGAGTTGGTGTTTGTTTTGTCGGGTGTCTAGTCGAGGAGGGTAGCGGGATCCGAAGCGACGGCTTTCCGCTGGCCGCCCGCAGATAGTTGGGGGCCCAATTAGTGGGTTAGCCACCCACGAAAGGCTGCCCCGCCAGCTGCGAAAAATCCCAGGGTGGCTCCATCGTGCTGATTGGCGACCAGGCGAGGAGGCCCGATGGCGATCCCTGGGGGGGTTCGGGCGTCCCCGCAGTCTCCAGGCTAGCCTCCCAGCGACAAGACATCACCAATTTCGAAGTCGGGTTTGATACGTACCGCCTCGTTCAACTGCCATTTCCCATCCCTATTCACTTTTATTTATTTTTTATTATGAAAAAGGTTAAAAAAAGAAACAAGTTGACACAGCGGTTGCACTCCTCCTCATACAAAGTGCACCTCACTAATATAAGGGGTTTGCACTCAAATCTTTTAGCTGTCCACCACCACCTGGAGACAGAGCAACCGCACTTGCTCTTTTTGACGGAGACGCAGATACAATGTCCTTTGAGCGCTACATACTTGGATTATCCCGGTTACTCGTTGGAGCACAACTTTCGCTCACGGGCCGGAGTCAGTATGTACGCGCGGAACGACCTCTGTATTCAGCGTCTCCGTCACCTTGAAGACCCCACTTTTTCTTCCCTATGGGTTTTAGTGGACACAGGAAACGAAAAAATCCTGTATTCCTGTGTCTACCGTTCGCACAGCGGTGACCAGGAGACAACTCGTTTATTTGAGTATCTCAGTGAGGCTGCAGATATGGCTCTGTATCAGTACCCTTCGGCGCAGCTCGTCTTTCTGGGGGACTTTAATGCCTGTCATCAGGACTGGCTGTTCCCGTACCAGAAGACCGACCATGCTGGAAGAGAAGCGCGGAAATTTGCGTTGTCCTTGGACCTCTTTCAGCTGGTGAAGCAAGCGACAAGGGTACCAGATGTGGTAGGTCATACAGCCAATTGCCTGGACCTTCTGCTGACAACTGATCCGGACAGGTATCGTGTAGAGGTTACCTCTCCCTTGGGAACCTCCGATCACTGTCTGGTGAAATCTGTGTTTACATATTCCCCACCAGCTTTCGAACCTCATGGTGTTAGGCGAGTATGGAAATACAAGTCAGCAGATTGGGATGAGATGCGGCACTTTTTTGCGTCTTATCCTTGGCGGCAGGTCTGCTTCTCTTCTTTAGATCCGTCGAGTTGCGCGGATGCTATAACCGATGTGGTGCATCAGGCAATGGAGTATTTTATTCCTTTTGCTGACGTACCCATCGGTGGCAAAGCTCGCCCATGGTTTAATGCCGAATGTGGTCATGCTCAAGACCGAAAACATTCGGCATATCTCATTTGGGCTGATGCTCGAAGCCGCAAAACTCCGGATGTAAGTTCTAAGAAGAGAGCCTTTAACCAAGCTGCCAAGTCCTACAAAAAGGCATTGCGGAAGGCTCGTCTCGATCGAATCGTTAAGAATGGCGAAAAGCTCTCTGTCAGACCAACTGGCAGTCGAGCTTTCTGGTCTCTTGCGAAAGCGATCGAGTCGAATTTCTGCCAACCCTCACTGCCTGCTCTGCTGAAGCCGGATGGATCCCTGGCCCACACAGCAACAGAGAAAGCGAATGTACTTGCTTCTCTGTTTGCTGATAATTCGCATCTAGACACTGGCAATGCTTCTCCAGCACATCTTCCTCACTGCGGTATTTTGATGCCTGAAATCCGCATCACTAACAAAGAGGTATGGAGAACATTGTGTCGTTTAGATGTGAATAAAGCCAGTGGTCCTGATGGTATACCAGCCATTCTGCTCAAGACATGCGCAGCTGAGTTGTCTCCTGTACTGACACGTCTGTATCGCCTCTCTTTCATGACTGGAATAGTGCCGAAATCCTGGAAGCTTGCTAATGTGCAACCCGTGCCCAAAAAAGGCAGCCGTGCCGACCCTGTCAATTACAGACCGATTTCAATCACCTCCATACTCTGCAAGATTATGGAGCGAGTATTGAACTCGCGCCTACTAGCATACCTAGAAGGTAACGATCTCCTCAGTGACCGACAGTACGGGTTTCGCCGTAATAGGTCTACTGGGGACCTCCTAGTGTATGCTACTCACATTTTAGGCGAGGCCATCGAGAAGAACGGAGAAGCGGTCGCCGTCTCTCTGGACGTCTCGAGGGCATTTGACAGGGTCTGGCATGCGAGCCTTATATGCAAGCTTTCAGCGTACGGTATATCTCCTGGTCTGATCGGCTGGGTAACGGACTTTCTGAGCCACAGATCTCTCCGAGTAGTTGTCGACGGGTGTTCCTCGGAACCCTTGACAATAAATGCCGGAGTGCCTCAGGGGTCTGTTCTTTCTGCAACTCTGTTTCTGCTGCACATTAATGATCTGTTGAAGCCCGGTATCTATGGGTATGCAGACGACAGCACAGTTGTAGAAAGATATCTGCCGAGTAGTCGGGCTAGTCGAGATCAAGTACAGTCTGAAAGAGAAGCCATGGTGCAACGTTTGAATGACAAACTTCAGGCAGTCTCCGCATGGAGCAATGCCAATCTTGTCAAGTTCAACGCCACCAAAACGCAGACGTGTCTATTCACCGCCAAAAGGAGCCCTTTCACCTTGGCTCCTACTTTCCACAATGTATCCTTGGAATACAGTGACCGGCTTCAGTTGTTAGGCTTAGAGATTTCCTCGAACCTCAACTTTGGTCGGTTCATTGAGTCCAGAGCAAGAGCAGCAGCAGCAAAGCTTGCCGTTCTTGCGAAGGTTCGGCAGTACTTTACACCGGGACAGCTTCTTGTTTTATACAAAGCACAGATCCGGTCGTGTGTAGAGTACTGTGGACACATATTTGCTGGTGCCGCAAAGTCTCATCTTGCGGTTCTGGACTCAATTGAGAGGCGAGCAAAGAGGCTTATAGGCGATCCCGAATTGGTCGAAGCCGACCTCCAAAGCCTTGAACACAGGCGTAAAATTGCTAGCCTCTCAGTATTCTATAGGATACATTTTGGTGAGTGTGCGCAGGAATTACACGAGTTAATTCCCCCGTCCCCCTTCCATCACCGGACGTCCCGACGCACGGCAGGTATCCATCCTTTTGTTGTGGACATTCCACCTGTCCGAACGAAGCGCTTTGCTTCCTCATTTTTAGTGCGTACAGCGAAGGACTGGAACAATTTGCCTGCGTCGGTATTTCCGGCCAAATATAATGTGGGTGTCTTCAAGAGAAGAGTGAATAGGTTGCTAGGGCAATGCGACTTACCATCTAAGACTACATTCCACTTACCATCAGGTGGAATGTAGTCAAGCATTGCCCTAGATCATATAAAAAAAAAAAAAAAAAAAAAAAAAAAAAAAAAGAACAGCTAATTATTGCATAAAAACCTCTCCCCCGCACGAATAAAACGTCAATATCTTGAAGACGACTAATTTTATTTCAATCAAACATAAATAAGGACCACTTCGACGAACATAGCTTACGATTAAAAAAGATCGCATTCAAATCCGTCTACGCGTTTGCCCGCAAACAGCTAGTTATTGCATAAGAACCTCTCCCCCGCACGAATAAAACGTCAATATCTTGGAGACGACTATTTCTATTTCAACCAAACATGGCTAAAAACCATCTCGACGAGCATAGCTTTCAAATAAAAAAAACTGCATCCAAATCCATCTACGCGTTTGGCCAAACAGCTAACTATTGCAAATAACATCTCCCCTGCACGAATAAAACGTCAATATCTTGGAGACGACTATTTTTATTTCAATCAAACATGGATAAGAACTATCTCGACGAGCATAGCTTTCGATTAAAAAAAATCGCATGTAAATCCGTCCACGTGTTTGGCCGGAAATTTGCCACAGACAGATACACAGATCGACAGGTCAAACTTATAACACCCCTCTTTTTAGTCGGGGATTAAAAACTGTAATTTATCGCTGTTCGTACATGAAAAATATTTTCAAAAATTCATGAATGGGGACCTTTATATAAGCAAGGGAACCCAAACAATGTTTTTTCATTTTGTCTATTCGTCTGTATGTTTGTATGTCTCTATGATTGTGCACGTTAATCAGAAACGGGTTAATCGATTGGGATGAAGTTTTCGGGAATGTATTGTCTTGGGCTTTACTTTACATTTAGTGTTTTTATTTTAATAAAATCGGTTAACAAAAATATAAGTTAATAATCTCTTATTTTCGTACCAATGCGGTAACACATTTATGCGTACGATCTCAGGCACAGCTAGTTAGACATATGAACAATATTACATACTAAATTGTGTAGGTACTATTTTTTTTAACTAAGTTGATTTATTCATAACAATAAATAAAAAGTATTAATAAATATTTCATTATCAATATCTGTTACTAATGCGAGCATGAAATATTCTTGTTTAAAGTTTCTTATATATATTATTATTATTGTTTCTTATATATATCTTGTATATATATTATTATATATTATCTTATATATATTATATTATTTATAATATACAGCGTACCTACTAATTTATTAAACATCACGAGAATACAACAGAAATGAAATTGTAAGCACCATTTTTATATTTTTTTTGGATATTTAACAATACTGCAGAATAAAGCTTGAAGATATTACAAAATAAATAAAAAAAAAGTGGTTTATGTATTTATTGATTTATCATAGTATGTATGTATTGTATAGGTCTAAATCTAGGATATCATCTATATAAGGATGTTTTTTTTTAAAATCAGTTTCCAGCATATATCCCATTGAACAACGACAAGGATTTTTCCTTCACAACAAAATAAAATGGTCTATCTGCAACAAATCGTGGTGTTGGAGGCTTGTTGAATAAGGAACTACCCAGCATAACAACGAAATCTGTAAAAAATTGAAAATGTGGTCAATTAAAATTAATCTATACATTTATTGTATTAATTTAGTTTGTAAATTATTTTTCTAATTTTCAATTTATAGAGGTGCTTAAAGCAAACAATGAACAGTTTAACTCCTGTATACAATGTGATATACAACAACATCCGTCAACATTTAATGAATGTGAAAATTACCATTAAATAACGAAATAATGTAAATATTTTAATATCATTATTTACAATGTATGTTAGATATATAATGTTCAAATTTAAGAAAAAATGTAATGTCAAAATATTAACTGAAATAAAAATATATTAGATTTTAAATAAATAGTATGGTTCATAAGAATATTGACTTTTTTAAAGGTCATGTCATCCGTGTTAGTGAATCATAAAATGAGGTTTGATTTAAGTTTTTTTTTTAAATTCCTGAATTTGGCATCGGAAGAAAAATGACCTGTGGATTATATAAGGATGTCATTTGTGAGGATCAACGGCAAGAATAATATTAAATAACGAATTGGAATATTGTTATAGAATCAGTGGAAGATAAGACATCTCTTTGGAATGCAATAAAAGTAGCCAATCGCAGATCACTGGTCCCCAACACTTCAAAAAGGATATACTTGAAAAATCAAGCTGATTCTGGGGTGTTTCATAGTAGGTATGTGGACTGTAGGTACTGCAGCACTATTTTAATATTATTACAATCATGCTATTTCATTTAAATACTTTAACAAACATACTACTAGTTCAAAAATTAATCAGCCATTCAAAGACAAAATAGTTTTATGCAAGTTGGTCTGAAATATTGAACAAACAAATAAAATTGATTAGGTACCTTAAAAAACTTTTTTTATTCGTTTTGAGAAGAAAAACATCTTAAGAAGTGCCTAACTAAAAAAGAAATGACTAGACGGTGTGATATATGAGAGGATGTGTAATATACTCGTTATTATTATTAGTATGTATCAAAATTACATCTTCCTACCGATCCTAGCATAGAAGACGTGGACGATACTCAGATTAAAGAAATCGAAATAGACTACGACAGCCTCTTTCCCACTGCTTCTAAATGTTATTAAAAAAATGATTTGACATTATTTATGGCTACGGCAATAGTTGTTATTTAATTCAATTGTTTATAGTTAGGATGTTATTTAAAGCTAAATAATCACTTAAATAATCATTTTTAAAAAATGCCATCGTTTAAATTTGTATGATAATAACTTTAAATAGAGTGTAATATATTATTTACAATTTGCAGCCGCTGCTTCAGCACCTTCCTCGTTAACTTCAATGAACGCCTTTTGTTTAGCGTCACTAATATATAACCCTCTGTTTACACCTTTGAGTAGATTATCTAATCTAGCTTTTTCAGCGTTGAACATTTTCTTCACATTTATCTAAAAAGTTAAAAAGGTAAATAAAAAGGTTATAAATTTAATATTCTATTAAAAAAAAACGGCTAAATAGACTTGAATAAATGATTTAGACGTTTATGTGTATTTTTGCATTGGTAAAGATTATGTTTACAACATTTTATTTTTAAGGTAAACAAATTTATTTTAATAATAATTAATTATTAGTAATTTAATTTATATAAAATTAATATGCGTTTACTTTGCAAATCAAGATTGCTAGATGTGAATTCTTCAAAACAAAAGCCTGTTATTAATATCACCAGCATTAGCATTAGTATCATAGGTTTTCTGGTTTACTTACATTTTTAAGGACTTTTATTAGGTTTGTGGTAGTCTCAATTTTAAATTTCGGAAGGTATACTTCAACCTCAGTTTCATACATATCTTCAATAACATTATCTAATAATGAAGGGTTTGTAAGTTTTTCTTCAAGCTTTCTAATGCCGTCGACGTCATGTGGAAGGACAACATAAAGAGCCGATTCTCCGCCTTCATATTTCAGTTCTAATACCTTAAAAAAAAAACCTTTTTTTATTAAACGACTTTTTATTTTTTTCTCTCTCCTTTAAGTAATAAATCAGTTACGATGATCCAATTTTTATAAAAGCGGTAAATTTTGTAGTATTATTCTGATTAGAACTTCAAGTAATTTATGTGTGCTTTTAGTAGTAGTATATAACAAAAACAAAATTTCTGGAGTATTGTTTTGAGATCTGTGCTATGTATTTATTTTACCTAGCAACATTTTTTACATCAAAAATATGATAGTTACAACTTTATTATTTGTTAATGGAAATATGAATTTATTATAATAATTATTTAACATAAACATTTCAAACCTGTGCATTAAGTTCCTGACTGTCAATATATTTGTAATTATCTTTATTGTACATGGTAGGAACTTTTGTAACATTCTCCTTGCTGACAAAGAAATTTCGTTCTGTTGTTGATTGCTTTCTAAACGGAATTTCCCATGAACCCTTGATACGAAAAATAAATCTATTAATTTTTAAAATCAACTTTTAAATAATTTTCAGACATATTAAAAAATACAATACCTTAAAATAGATAGCGTTTACTAAAAGAGCTCTGGTGCTATCATCGAGAGAAGCGGGGTCTACTAAATCTTTGATACGATTATTTGTTTGTTGCTCAACCTAAAAAAAACATTTGATGCAAGTCGTTAAATATACAACAGGTTATATGAAAATTATATATATTTTTTAATAAAGATAATTGTACCCAAAGATTGACTTCCTTAGCGGTCTTTTCATTTTCAATAAAGTCAACATTCGCTACTTCGGATCCGAAAACATCCCGCGTGAGAACCGCAAAATCACTGTTTATTTCATAATTCTTCGCTATATAGATTTTGCTAGCAGCCTTGAGTGTAATTCCTTTTACTGATCTTAAGTGGGTGTTTATTTCAGAAAATACAGCCTTTGTCTGCAAACAAGGATATTTTCATTATAGTAGTAACAGAATACATAATCCTGGCATCTCATACTGTTCGTGAATAATTGATGTGATTAATTGTTTTTTCGGCTTTGCTTCTAAATATTTTGTAACTTAAAACCTATTAATATGATCTTCTAATCCAGTTGTTTTAATAAGCAGTTTATAAATTATTTTATGTTTCTTAAGATGACAGTCCGTAGCTATGCTATAGTGGGTACGTTTTGACAGATATAATGTATTTAAAAGTACTTTAATAATAATAATTCATTGACCAATAGACAGTTTTTAAATGCATGTAAAGTGACAGATATATTTGAAGCCTCTTTTGCTTTAATAGGACACCTTTATTATAGCCTATAGATGGCGTTGTAATTAAATATTGTAACAATAATTACTTACTGTATTGTCGTTCGGCATTCCGATGGTAGCGAGAAGTTCATCGTGAGATTCTCCAACAGATGCTAACGCAATTTGAGCAAGAGGTGTCAAGACTGAAAACGCAGATAACACTACACTCTGATTCGGTTTTTCTTTTACTATCTCCTGCAATAATATAAAATATTTATATAAATAATCTCTATATTTGTACAATTATAAAATAATATTGACAAAAAAAGTTATTTGTGCTTGGAGCTCTACTGATATGTAAGAACATGGGTAGATTTATAAACTTACTGTAAACATTTTCGCTGTGAAGGCGTTATTGCCATCACGAAGAATCTCAGTCAAACTTCTTTCGTCAGCGGTAGCCACAATGGCTAAGGAAAATACTGGCAAAAAAAATGTAGCCGGTTATTATATGTATTCTATTATATACAATAAGCGAAAATTATAGAGATGGAATAATAATAATAAAGGGGTTTTGTGTGTTAGTTTAATACACAAATATAAAACAATTAAAAATATAAAAAGCTTATTCGAAGTATCTTTTGCGTATTGTGTTTTAGTAATAGTTAAGGAGTATTAGAAATATATATTATTATCATTTGAAATATCTAACATAGTATTATTAATAAAATGTATATACATTTGTATTTTGAGTTAAACCTATATTTAAAATATTATGTATTTCTAAATATAGTCTTTAGTGGTAATCTTAATTGTTGCAATCATTTTAGTTACGTGGGTAGTATCAACAAACATTTTTTCTTCTACTTACGTAAAGTTAGAAAACTTCAATAAATCATCAAAGATTTTGGATAACTTAATGTTTTACAGACAAGACCAGTTCAAGACCCTATCTGGTGAATAAGGGGCATATAATATTATATATCCTTGTAAGTCAGGTTGGAGACAATAATTTAGAAAAACCACCAATATAAGACCCGAGATCCTCAATGCCAACTTGTACTCATAATTAGTAATCATTGTTTGCATCCGATGTGATGATGTAGTTCTTTATTACGAGAACTTGGGAATTTTTTTAAAGATATTGAGGGTCGCAAATGTGATATAGATCAGAAGTTTAGACCATGTGTCACTATTTCTATTTAGAGAATACTTTCTTATCTGAATATAGGAACGTGTTATGATGAAAATGTAAATGAGTGACTAGGAATAAAAATTCTCAAAATAGGCTTTTAAATAGATTTATATATACCAATATATTTGAAGGTTAGTCATGGGTCATTGCTATGGAAAAAATAGTACATATATGAAGATAATTTAACCGATATTTAAAAAAACAAGTGAAGGTAATTCTAAATCAAAATATTGGTGTCATCAACTGATAACTTATAGTGTTAAAGTATTAATATAAATATTCGTTTTATACAATTAAATACAACACTAACTATTAAACATCAAATAGGCATTTCCAAGAAAATAAAGCAGCAAAATAATAACATAATTACTCACGGCATAACATGAACCACTTCATTTTGTTAAACACCGCACGCAATCTAATACTAACCGGGTTCCTTGTAGCAATGCTCTTTTATACAAATTAATTATGTTTAGACAATAACATCGATCTATAGATTGAGTTCAAAGAATTATAATATTAATGTTTATACCATTATCCAAATGGAGGAAGATCTTATATTATTATTGGTATTTTATTTTTCCTAACAACTGAACAACAATTAGTTATTAATTCTATATATAATATACATTATAATTAATGATCTCGATTCAAAGAAGACTCGCAGTGTAAGAAGATGAACTACTGATTACTATTAATATATACGGTTTATTCATATACTTAGTCTGGCCATAAATATTATTTCAATTTAAAAATAAAAAAATATTACATTTGAATTTGGAATCTGTTATTTTGTGACAGAGAAAGATCTGGCCGTCCACATTGTGTTCGTTTGAAAAAGATGGTCAAAGCAGTAAGGGAAAGAATTCGAAGAAATCCCGTCCGAAAGCAAAAGATTTTATTTCAGGAAATGAAGATAGCTTTTAGAACCATGTCCCGTATTTAAAGAGATGACTTAGGACTTGCAGCCTGTAAGAGACGCACTGGTCACTTCTTGACTAATAAAATTAAGATGAATTAGGTCCTAAAATCGAAATAACTAGGTACAGAAGTGATACGCAAAAGGAGGTCACAGAAAAATTTTGTTTACGGATGAAAAAAAATTTACAATTGATCAACATTTTAACAAGCAAAATGACCATATTTATGCTCAAAGCTTCAAAAAAAAGGTATCAAAATATCGGCACAAGTGTATCAAGATACCATTTTTGAGAAGGTAGTTAAGCCCCTTAAGAGCACCATGTTCAATAACCAAGGATGGTCCTTTCAGCGAGCATCGGCACCAGGTCATGAAGCTCGGTCCACCTAAAGCAATCCATAAGAATGGCAGTGAAGAATTTCCCCATGGAAAGAACGCGTGCTTCTATTGATAACTGACCTCATCGTTTAAATGACTGCATGGCCAATGGATACAACTTCAAATAAGCGTTTTATATTTTAAATTATTTTATATTTGTGTATTTAACTAACACACTATAACAGTGATAAATGTTATTTGCCATTAATTTTTTTTTTCTTTGTTATAATATTTATGGCGGGACTAGGTATATTCACAGTAAAGCTAGTACTTTTCGTGATTATTGTCATTAAAAAATGATCTTTTGATATAGTCCTCAACCCAATCCTGCTTTATATAATATAGGCATATATTTTTTATTTATGGAATACTTGTGTTTGTAATTATGTAGATAGCCGACTTTTGAGATAAGTGTTACTAAGTACTTATGTTACAAAAACATTTCATTACCATTTGCCAAAAATTCAGGTATCTGGTAGACGTAAGTTTTTTTGCATTTTTTATACTATATTTATTTACTTTAATTAAATTCCATTATAATTCACAATAATATTAATGTACTTTTTATCTTGAACTAGAGCTAACAGGACTAGAACTAGAACTAACGCACTACTTGTTTTCCATATTATACTTAAATGAGAAGATATATAAAAACAGGTTCTCACGCTAAACTCAAGCAAAAGCCAGTCAAATATTTTTAAATCATTTAGGTATATAAATCGAATGCTTGGCAATAACAAAAAGTAATAAAATAGTGCTGTCTAGTATAAATTACTAGTTATTTTACTCATATACTAGCTATTGCCAGTGTTTTTTTTTTATTTTTGAAGAATCAGGCTTTGAGCAAGATTGCTATATACCATTTTTAAACTTCTATAAAAAAAAAAAACTAAATTATGCTTAAACCAAACCTTACAATATTTTAAATTAAATTGATCATAAAAAAATACTAGTATCCATTGACTTGTACAGTATTTTCTGTTAAATATAAATCTATATTTATTTTTAACATATTTTATTTTTATTTTTATAAATAGTACTTTCAACGAATATAATGTGTAAGTCGCTCATGACAAGCCAATCAAAGTCATTAGTCATTTCTATGTTAATAGATTAACAAAAAAAAGACAACTAAGTCCTTAAATAGCTGTTAACTTGATCGATTGATGATTGATGGCAATTAAGAGAAATATATTAATGACTACTTTCATATTAGATAAGATTATTGTTAACCATTATAATTTATTTACAAAACGCGTTTAGCTTTCGGAAACCAGCTTTATTATTATGTTACAAAAGTTTGAATTTGTTCGTGTAAATTGTGTATTTTAGTTATCTTTGTTTTTAATTATATATTAGATTTATTTGTACATTGACATATATATATTTAAAAACTAGGCACCACATTATGTGACACGTATTTAGGACTAATGTATAGAGTAGGTAAAAGATAATAAAGTAAATTATTTTAGAATGCATGTTTTATTATTTTCCAATTGGTAAGGTCTTGTTTAGGTTTCAACAATTTTACACCTACCTTATACCTACGTTAAGTTTTTTATGTGTTTTAGGTAAAATATGTTTAGTGGGTAAAAAACGTATGTTTAAAGATGAAAAGATATCTAAGTTCATAATACAAATATATATAAAATAATAATACAAATACTTACAGATAGTGTATGAAAATATATGTGTTAATACTTAGGTTTTTTATCAGGAAATAAAGTAAAATGTGCTGAAGATCGTGTTAGTATAGGATTTTTTAGCTGTATCTACATTTGGTCTTTTCATACACTATTCATCAAACACGTATCTTACTTACATCTTGTTTATTAATTATAATGGGAAATAAATAAATATTTGTTATAGGAAAATGTTCTTATTGAATAATTTCCAAACAACGAACAGAAAACTGAACAAAGGTTTTGTAATAGATATCTATAAAAAAAGTTTTTACCAGAGGAATTTCTTTACTTTGCCTGAATTAATGAAAATCTTAAAAACAAGGAATAATTTCAGTAATTGGGGTATTTTTTATATTAAGTACTTATATCTTACTTAAAATATAGTTAATTAAAATATATTCTTTACAATGAACAATGAAAAAGACAAAGTTATAGGGTTATTTTTGTTTAAATATTTTTTTATACTACTTGAATACTTGAAATTGTTATTAAACAGCACATGCAAGTCACTTAAAATTACCCCCCGGTGACGCTGCCAAAGCCAAAAGGGTTAACCGCATTAAACCGTTGACATAGCAATAAATAAATTAAATACTTAAAATCAGACAGCAGCGAGGCTTAATAGAGGAAAAACGTGATTATCTTCGCTTTGGCGTTACCATCATCGTGACTTTATGAATGTATGGTCTGACCAAAAAATTGTCATACTTGCAAAATTAAAATATTTTATTTAATAATCAAAACTTTTAGAGCCACGATGTTTACTTTTACTTAACTATACTAACTTATTTATTCATAAATTAAAATTCATGATAAATCATATTTCATACGTAATCGCAAATAAATCAAGAAACATGTTGAATAGAATAACATAAAATTATCCATGATTTATTATTGTGTAGTCATTTAATATTATATATATATATATTTTATATGATCTAGGGCAATACTTGTCTACATTCCACCTGATGGTAAGTGGAATGTAGTATTAGATGGTAAGGCGCATTAACCTAACAACCTATTCAAGACATCCACATTGTATTCGGCTGTAAATACCGACGCAGGCAAGCTGTTCTAGTGCTTCGGGACGGACAGATGGAACAGGGACGGGGGAATTAATTCGTGTAATTCCTGCGCACACTGAGAGACAAGCTATTCTACGCCTATAAGCCTCTTTGCTTGCCTCTCAATTGAGTCCAGAACCGCAAGATGAGACTTTGCAGCACCAGCAAATATGTGACCACAGTACTCTACACACGACCGGATCTTGCTTTGTATAAAATACGTCCCGGTGTAAAGTATTGAGGGATCTTTGCAATACATAACGGCAAGCTTTGCTGCTGTTTCTCTTGCTCTAGACTCAATGAACCGACCAAAGTTGAGGTTCGAGGAAATCTCTAAGCCTACGAACTGATGCACTGTATTCCAAGGATACATTCTGGAAAGTGGGAGTAAAGGTAAAAGGGCTCCTCTTGGTGGTAAACAGATACGTGTTTTGGTGGCATTGAATTTGACAAGATTGGCATTGCCCCATGCGGAGACTACCTGAAGTTTGTCATTCAAACGTTGCACCATGACTTCTCTGTCAGACTGTACCTGATCTCTACTAGCCTAAGGCTTATTTATCTATAAATATGCTATCAACTGTACACCCATAGATACCGGGCTTCAGCAGATCCTTAATTTGCAGCAGAAAAAGAGTTGCAGAAAGAACGGACCCCTGAGACACTGCGGCATTTATAGTCAAGGGTTCCGAGAAACACCCGTCGACAACTACTCGGAGAGATCTCTGACTTAGAAAGTCTGTTACCCAGCTAATCAGACCAGGAGATTAGCGTACGCTTAAAGCAATAAGGTTCGCATGCCCTCGAGACGTCTAGAGAGACGGCGACCGCTTCTCCGTTCTTCTCGATGGCCTTGCCTAAAATGTGTGCAGCATACACTGGGAGGTCCCCAGTAGACCTATTACGGCGAAACCCGTACTGTCGGTCCGTACTGAGGAGATAGTTACCTTCTAGGCATGCTATAAGGCGCCAGTTTAATACATGCTTCATAATCTTGTAGAGTATGGATGAAGAGACCTGAAAGCTCGACTGCTAGTTGGTCTGACAGAGAGTTTTTCGCAATTCCTAGCGATTCGATCCAGACGAGCCTTCCGTAATGCCTTTTTGTAGGACTTGGCAGCTTGGTTAAAGGCTCTCTTTTTTAAACTTACATCCAGAGTTTTGCGACTTGCGTCAACCCAAATGAGGTAAGCCGAGTTTTTCGGTGTTAAAAAGTCATTGTTATTTAAAAGAATCGTATTATAAGAAATTTTAAAACAAATTTTTCATTGGTGTCCTTAGTAAATTGATGATATTAAGTACATTTATAAAATTACAATAAATGTGTAAACGAAAATTGAGTCTCACAAATAATTAAATATTTTGAAGAAACGGTACAAGAAATGTGATATCCATATAAATGTAAATTTGCCGGAAATCGCAATAAACCTTTTTTACTCTTCAAAACTCACCTCCACCCCTTTCCCAACTCAAATCCCCTTTAATTTATTTTTTCTTTCATTATTTAATATTATCTTGCTTTTCCAAAAGGTTTCAACCTCTTACATTTTTTTTCGTTTTAAAAAAATATTGGCACGAGACTATATGTTGGTAAATATAGTCCCGTACCAATATTATCTTTGCCTATGCCTTATCCTTTTATGAATCTAACTTGACAATTTTTTTTTACAATATCTCATTATTCGTATGTTTTCCTACCTGAAAAAGGTATTGTAGTCTAAGATCGGAAATATGTCAACAAAAAACAGATTATTTTAATTGTTTATTAATTCATTTATTTTTATCTATACGTGATGTCTGACGCGGGTACGTCAAAAAGGAAATGTGTGGAGGACTTATTCAGAATTATATTTATTTATCATTATTCGTATGTTTTCCTACCTGAAAAAGTTATTGTAGTCTAAGATCGGAAATATGTCAACAAAAAACAGATTATTTTAATTGTTTATCAATTCATTTATTTTTATCTACACGTGATGTCTGACGCGGGTACGTCAAAAAGGAAATGTGTGGAGGACTTATTCAGAATTATATTTATCGAAATAAAAATAAATTTGTAAAGAATTTCCCCAATTGATGAGGTATTTTCCTTCTAAATAATTAAATATTTATTGAATGATTCCTTTTTAACTCTCGACTCAAAAAGAGGGGGGTTATAAGTTTAACCTGTCGATCTGTGTATCTGTGTATCTGTCTGTGGCAATGTAGCAGCCCAACGCGTGGGCGGATTTGACTACGTTTTTTTGAATCGAAAGCCTGATTCGTCGAGATGATTCTTATCTATGTATCTATGGTCGAATTAGAAGCAGTCGCCTCCAAGATATTGAGCTTTATTGATGATGATGAAAGTTTCTTATGCAATATTGATAGTAAATACCTCAACAAATGAAAATCAGTGTGCTTGTAGGTTAATGTAGTACAATATAGAAACCAGTGACATAACTTTAAAAAGCAGAACAAAAAAAAAATTAAAAATACCCTCCATACAGAAAGAAAAGAATAAAAAAATATTATTTTGTACTTATTGAAGTCGTTGCGTCGGGGGACCGCTTAATAAAGAAAGAAATTAAAATGTAAGTAAGTTACCATGGCACATAATAAAATTATGATATGGAATCGTATAGTCTAAGGCCTAAGCCCTTGTTACTTCGTAAACTAGACACCATCGTCAACGAACGTACAACGGTCCCCCGACGCAACTACTTCAATAAGTACAAAATAATATTACTTTTATTCTTTCTAGATATCTTTTTGTATCTAGGGTTATTTTAATTTTTTATTTAATTTTTCTTTCACATAGTTACGCAGGTGGGTCAAAAAGTTCGCGGAATGGAGGGTAAAAAGTAAAAAATAAAACACAAAATTATTTTTTCTTCTCAATGTATACCCCCTTAACTCTAATACATTTATTAGACCTATCAATTAATTTATTAATACCATCGAAAAAAAAATGATTTCTCTTTGTCGTCAAAATAGGCCGAAATAGCGCTCTTCACTTCTTCATCATTGGAAAATTTCTTCCCTCGAAGCTCTTTTTTCATTTTTGGGAACAAATAAAAATCACTAGGGGCTAGATCTGGGCTATAGGGAGGATGTTCTAAGATGCGCCTTGTGCACAGGTGCGTTGTCGTGCAAAAGGAGCACACCTTGGGTCAATTTTCCCCGTCTTTTCTCCCTCACAGCAACTCGCAAACATTCTAATAATGTAGCGTACTACTTCCCAGTTATAGAAACACCCTTTTCTTTATAATCAATAAGGAGGATTCCTTCATTCCCAGAAAACAGAAGCCATGAGATTTCCAGCCGACGGAGACACTTTAAATTTCTTCGGGGGTGGTGTGCCCTTTTTGTGCCACTGCATGGAGTCTTGTTTAGACTCAGGCTCATAATGATGAACCCAAGTTTCATCGCCAGTCACAATTCGGTTCAAAACTTCATCCTTTTGATCACCACAGAGCGCCAAAACTCGCGACAACACTCAACTCGCCGCTGCTTGCAAAAATTCTTCCGGATTGACTTGTTGATTGACGTGCAGCTCAGTGAATTATGACCTAATTGTTTTGAAACTTAGTATTTATACTCTTAATGAGTATCACAACTAGTGCAGGTAGTAAAAAGTTGCCTTTTCCCCCTCCATACCCCTCATTCCGCGAACTTTTTGACCCCCCCTCGTATCATAGTTATCACATAGTTATCAAGTATATAAAATCACATTCACATCCTGTCATTAGTTTTTTTTTTTTAATGTGAAACTACTATTTTATCTTAATTCGATAACCTTATACGCTGTTTAGATAGTTTTGTTATTTTGGTTAACGTGTTGAAAAAAATAAATCTTAAACTTGATGATAAGAACATATAATAGTATTAAAGAAGTTTCAATGTGACAAAAAACTTCTAATTTAACACATAGGATTGACAAGAGAAATAAATAAGTTTTAAATCTATACATATAATAAAACTGTAACTGATACATCTGTACATGGAAAATATTGTCAAAAATTCATAATGGGGGACTTTTATATAAGCAAGGGAGTCCAAAACAGTGTTTTTTCATTTTGTCTGTTTGTCTGTCTTAATATGTATGATTGTGCACGCTTATCTCAGAAACGGATTAATCGATTTGGATGAAGTTTTCGGGAATGTATTGTCATGGGCTTCACTTTACATTTAGTGTTTTTATTTTAATAAAAGCGGTTAATAAATAGAGAAGTTAATAATCCGTTATTTTCGTACCAATTTCGTACATATTTTAGAAAGAAATAGAAATAAAAGAAATATTTATCCGTCCCTCAGGGATTAATAATATCTGTTCCAATAAAAAAATTATGAAATTGGACTACTTCCTTTGAAAACAAAACTCTGTGACTAAAAAAAACTAGAAAACTCCTACATGCAAAAACTACTTGAAAATACTGAATACTGGATTGTAGATACCATTTTTATATTATTTTTAGATATTATATAATACTACAGAACAAAGCTTGAACATATAACAAAATAAATAAAAAAGTGGTTTATGTATTTATTGATTTATCATTAAAACTAATAAAAATAATATATAGGTCTAAATCTGGGATATCAACTTTATGAGGATGTATTTTGAAAAAATCAGTTCCCAGCAAATATCCCATTGAATAACGACAATGATTTTTCCTTTACAACAAAATAAAATGGTCTATCGGCAACAAATCGTGGTGTCGGAGGCTCGTTGATTAGGAGACTGGTCGCCATAATACCGAAATCTGAAAAAATATAAAAAAAATGTGGTCAATCAAAATTAATCTATACATTAATTGTATTTATTTTGTTTGTATATTATTTTTCGAATTTGCAATTTATAGAGGTTTAAAAGCAAAACAATGAACAGCTTAACTCCTGTATACAATGTGGTATACAAAAACGTCCGTCAACATTTAATGAATGTGAAAATTACCATTAAATAACGAACTTTTGTAAATGTTAAATTATCATAATTTACTATCTATGTGTGTTAGACATATAATGTTTAAATATAAATAAGAATGTAATGTAAAAATATAAACTGAAATAAAAATAAATAATATTCTTATTAATAGTTCATAAGAATATTGACTTTTTTCAAGTCATGTCATCCATGTTAGTCAATCATAAAATTAATTTTGATTTTAGTTATTATAAGGACATGTGTGAGAATCGACGGCAAGAATCATATTAAATAACTAATTTGAATACTGTTAAATAACCAGTGGACGATAAGACATCTCTTTGAAATGCAATAAAATTAGCCAATCACAGATCACTGGTCCCCAACAATCCAAAAAGGCTATACATGGAAAATCAAGCCGATTCTGGGGTGTTTCATAGTAGGTAAGCGGACTGTATGTACCGCAACACTTTTTTTAATATTATTACAATCATGTTATTATATTTAAATACGTTAAAAAACATACTACTAGTTTAAAAATTAATTAGCCATTCAAAGACAAGACAGTTTTATGCAAGTTGGTCTTAAGTAATGTACAAAAAAATAAAATGTACTTAAGAATACCTCAAACAACTATTTTTATTCGTTTTGAGAAGAAAAACATCTTAAGAAGTGTCTAACTAAAAAAAAAGAAATGACTAGACGGTGTGATATATGAGATGATGTGTAATATACCCGTTATTATTATTAGTATGTATCA
This sequence comes from Napeogenes inachia, assembly GCA_959347355.1. Taxonomy (NCBI): domain Eukaryota; kingdom Metazoa; phylum Arthropoda; class Insecta; order Lepidoptera; family Nymphalidae; genus Napeogenes; species Napeogenes inachia. The sequence goes on from OY365792.1 coordinate 15,011,989, forward strand.
AAATTACATCTTCCTACCCGTCCTAGCATAGAAGACGTAGACGATACACAGATTAAAGAAATCGAAATAGACTACGACAGTCTCTTTCCCACTGCTTCTAAATGTTATTTAAAAAATGATTTGACATTATTTATGGCTACGGAAATCGTTGTTATTTAATTCAATTGTTTAAAGTTAGGATGTTATTTAAAGCAAAATAATCACTTAAATAATCATTGTTAACAAACGCCATCGTTTAAATTTGTATGATAATAACTTTAAATAGAGTGTAATATATTATTTACAATTTGCAGCCGCTGCTTCAGCACCTTCCTCGTTAACTTCAATGAACGCCTTTTGTTTAGCGTCACTAATAAATAATCCGCTGTTTACACCTTTAAGTAGATTATCTAATCTAGCTTTTTCAGAGTTGAACATCTTCTTCACATTCATCTAAAAATTTTAAAAAGGTAAATAAAAACATTATAAATTTAATATTCTATTAAAAAAAAACTGCTAAATAGAGTTGAATAAATGATTTAGGCGTATATTACATATAAATCTTTGCATTGGTAAAGATTATGTTTGCAACATATTATTTTTAGGGTATACAAATTTAATGGTTAATAATAATTAAATATTAGTAATTTAATGTATATACTCTAAACATAATATGAGTTTACTTTGCAAATCAAGATTGCAAGATGTGAATTCCTTAAAACAAAAGCCTGTTATTAATATTACCAGCATTAGTATCAAATTTTTTTTGGTTTACTTACATTTTCAAGAACTCGTTTTAGGTCTGTCGTAGTCTCAATTTTAAATTTCGGAAGGTATACTTCGACCTCTGTCTCATACATATCTTCAATAACATTATCTAATATTGAAGGATTTGTAAGTTTTTCTTCAAGCTTTCTAATGCCGTCGACTTCATGTGGAAGGACAACATAAAGAGCCGATTCTCCGCCTTCATATTTTAGTTCTAACACCTAAAAAATATCGCTTTTTTGTAGTTAAATCGGTAGCTATTATCAGCGACTTTTTATTCTTTCCTTTCGCTTTAAGTAATAAATTTAGTTACGATAATACAAATTTCATAAAAGCACTAAATTTTGTAGTATTATTCTGATTAGAGCTTCACTTATTTAGTGTGACCTTTAGGAATATAACAAAAACAAAATTTCTGCATTAAACTTATTGTTTTACATCTGTGCTGTGTAGTAAACTAGCATTTTTTAAAATTATGAATGAAATGGTTATTATAATAATTATTTAATATAAATATTTCAAACCTGTGCATTAAGTTCCTGGCTGTCAATATATTTGTAATTATTTTTATTGTACATGGTAGGAACTTTTATAACATTATCCTTGCTGACGGAGAAATTTCGTTCTGTTGTTGATTGCTTTCTAAACGGAATTTCCCATAAACCCTTGTTACAAAAAAGAAATACATTATTTTTTTAAATAGACATTAAATTGTATTTCGAAATATATTAAAAACTACAATACCTTAAAATAGATAGCGTTTACTAAAAGAGCTCTGGTGCTATCATCGAGAGAAGCGGGGTCTACTAAATCTTTGATACGATTATTTGTTTGCTGCTCAACCTAAAAAAAAAAAATTGATGCAAGTCGTTAAATATACAACAGGTTATATGAACATTATATATTTTTTTAATTATGAGAATTGTACCCAAAGATTGACTTCCTTAGCGGTCTTTTCATTTTCAATAAAGTCAACATTCGTTACTTCCGATCCGAAAACATCCCGCGTGAGAACCGCAAAATCACTATTTATTTCATAATTCTTTGCTATATAGATTTTGCTAGCAGCCTTGAGTGTAATTCCTTTTACAGACCTTAAGTGGGTGTTTATTTCAGAAAATACAGCCTTTGTCTGCAAACAAGGATATTTTCATTATAGTAGTAACAGAATACATAATCCTGGCATCTCTTACCGTTAACGACGCGATTAATTGTTCTTTTGGGCTGATTTTCTAAATATTTTTTAACTTAAAACCTATTAATATCTTACCTACCACCTTCTAATCCAGTAGTATTTATAAATTACTAGCAGACTCGGCCACGCGTTGCTGTGGTTGCTAAGGTTTTGGATATACCTATTACATTGTAGTAAACTATTTAAGAAGTCACGGTATTAGAAAAAATAAAATTAAAATTAAAAAAATCCCCGACCGCTAAGTAAAGGAAAAAATTTAAAATGCAAGTAAATTTATCAAGGCCAATAACGAAATAATAATATTTTGATATAAAATAATATTGTGACTTAAAATTAAGATGTAAGTTATCCTATGTTTCAAGTTGGATCAAACTACACACGGTGTGCAAATTTGATTAAAATCGGTTAAGTAGTTTAGGAGTCCATCGCGGACAAACAACGTGACAAGTAATTTATATATATTAAGATTTAAGGTCTGTTAAGATGTCAGTTCGTAGCTATGCTATAGTACGGTTTGATAGATGGCGCTGTAAATAAATATGTCAACAATAATTACTTACTGTATTGTCGTTCGGCATTCCGATGGTAGCGAGTAGTTCATCGTGAGATTCTCCAACAGATGCTAACGCAATTTGAGCAAGAGGTGTTAAGACTGAGAACGCAGATAATACTACACTCTGATTCGGTCTTTCTTTTACTATCTCCTGCAATAACATTAAATAATTACATAAATAGTGTCTATATTTGTACAAAAAATATTTTTTTTTAACAAATAAGTTATTTGTGTTGACATGAATGCATAATCTGAAAATCTAAACGAAGTCTACTGATATGTAAGAACATGGGTAGAATTATAAACTTACTGTAAACATTTTCGCTGTGAACGCGTTATTGCCATCACGAAGAATGTCATCTATGATCTTTTCATCAGCGCTAGCCACAATGGCTAATGAAAATACTGTCACAAAAAATGAAATCGGTTATCTTATTCAAATAATAAACGAAAAGCGAGGAGAATTAATGAGGGATAAATTTAGATATTTCGGTCAAAATAATAACTTTAGTTGTTTCTGTGTTTGAACTTCTTAAAAAGTAAGAATTTGATATTCATTAATAATGATTACAAGACATTGGGATGATTTTAAAGGATAATAATCAATTTAAGATTTTATAAGGATTAGGTGTTAGCATTAGATAAATATGGAATGGAATATAAATACTTAAATATTCAAGTGTAACGTTGAGATTGTCTTTATTTGTAATTCTATATTTATTTAAAATGTTAACAAGTTTCACATAGAGTTACATACTTTTAAATATTTTCGTCATATATTTTCAATTTTAATCTATACTGCAAAGTTGTAAGGAGGATACATTGGTAAGGATTATCAAAAAAAGTCTGATAGATGTCTCCACCGTCCCGATAAAAGATCCTTCATAGACCGACAGACCTATTCTTAAACTATTAGTTTCTTAACCTATTATTATTATATTGCCCGTACACAAGTTTTTAATATCAATGGACACATTCCTAAATCAACTAAACTTCAATAAATGACAAAAGATTTTTAAAACTTCATATTGACTAGACGGCACGAGCTTAAGACCCGGTCTGGTCAATAAGGGTCATACGAGATTATGTGTTTATGTGAATCCGGTTAGAGATAATAAATTTGAAAAGACCACATATACAATACAATAAGATATTCAATTCCATTCTGTACTCAAAATTAATAAATAATATTCACTCTTGATAATGTGATGCTCTGTTACGAGAACTCGGAAGTTTTTATTATCAAAATAAAAAACTCAAGGTCAGTAATGTGACTTTGAATACAGGTAGGTATTTTAAACCCATTCTTCACTGAATGTACCTACGTCATGTGATGATTATATTACTAAGTAATAAGTAATAAATATTCACCCAATGGATTTTCAAATAAATACGAATGTATTATTTATAAATACATATATTTTATTTAACACGTATCAATATATTATATGGGAATATAATTTAGTAGATATTTGACACAACTGTTGCTAACACTACATTTCAGTATCGTTATCATCAACTGATAACTAATAATGTTAACATAATAAATGAATACTAAGTCAGTATAGAATATACTAATTAAAAACTCAAACAAAAAAAAATATCATTATTACTCACGGCCTAATATGAACCGCTTCATTTCGTTACCTCACGTCACGAATAACAATTTTAAACTAACCGATTTTCTTGTGGCTATGCTCTTTTATACAAACTAAGTTATGTATGCATAACATAAATCTAAAGATTGATTTCGACGAATTATAGTTATTTATTTGTACACTTTGTCTAAATTGAGAAGCATCTTATTATTCTTGGTATTTTTATTTTCCTTAATAATGCACCTATTATAAATAATGATTGTTGTTTACGTCAATTATATCAGAATGTGGAATGTCCAGTTCTATTATTCGGGGATCTAAATGTTGAGCTCCAATCAAAACGGAGCCGCGGCCTAAACCGATGATCTGGTAATTATTGATATATTTTAATTGCTGGTTTAGAAATTAAGTTTAGATTAATTATTAATAATTAATAATTTCACTTCATCCAGTCTCATATACCTATTATATCTAAATAGTTAGTTATAATGCAATTACACGAGTGTTTCTCTCTCATGGATTACTTGTCTGACTGAGATAACACTGACTCTAAATGCATATTTAACATAAAACTTTTGATTACCAACAAATACGAATGCTGATTTCCTACATAGTAAAGTTGTCTCTCCAATTTGTAACCCATAGTTAGGTTTGATCTTTATTCAGAGTAAACATCAATTGTGTGTGATACTATTAAATTAAATTAAACTTAGCAGCATCAAACAACGTTGTCAAAGTATCTATAGTAAGTTACATACTCAGTAGAAATAGCGGGCAACAGTTTGATGCCTGCTTTATTACTTTTTTAATGCCACTCAAATGCAAACATAACAACAATTCAGAAGACAAAGGATTAATTATTTATTTAAAGTCGTAGTAATTTATGAAAAGCAAATAATAAAAATTATTATCAAAATCAGAACGACTCGAAAAAGAGGTTCAGTAAGTATGTATGGGAATATTGGACGTTAAAATCCGAGTAACTTCTAGTTAAAACTTCAGTAAAACTAATAAAATACCTTTGTGCTTCATAATAACTTGGACAACCTTCACACAGAGTATTTTGGTTCATATAATATATATTGTGTACATGACGATAATGTAATAATAATGTTTTTTCCATACGGGGATTTACCTCAATTCAAGTCATGGCAAAATATTGATAGAAGACCTATAAAGAAGCTTTTAATATATTTTGTTGATAATATTAGATGGTTTTGTTCTGCAAAATCAGGTAATTATTTTTCAACATAATATTTCAAAATAAATAATATATATTGTAAATTTAATATCTTATAAAAATATTAGATATTATGAAAACATGTTTATAATATAAATACCCACTTTAAACAATAAATGGAAGGTTAGTTAGAAAGCTTGTTAAATAATTAGCATTATATTGAAAAAAATACATATGGTACTAATACAGCTATGTGGAGTAGCTATTCTCCCATAGTTCTGCAATCCATAATGCCGTTCAAAATCAATAGAGCAGGTTGTATTTACTGATATAACAAAATTATTCTATACTTAAAAATTTACTATCAGAACTAGGAAATCCAGATCTGTATACATCCTATTCTTTTTCCATAGTTATCAAAGTTATTATGCTTATGAGTTTAATTTATTAATATACGACATAGTTGTGTAATTCTGTTGATACATTTTTATCAGGAAGGTCACAACAAAACAAAATCGTTTTTTTTGTTATATGTATTTACATAATCACAAAAATAGGTCTCACAGTTAAGATTAGATAGAAATAATGAGATTTTGTAACGAAACTTGCCTCGCAACTTACAGATGCTATTATTTATACCTCATAATAAGTTCTAATAATTAATAAAAGATTAAACATTATGTTAAAATATGCTTCTAATTCTTAAAACATTTAACAGTAAATACTAAATAACATTCCATAATTAATTGCGTAGGTGGCGCTACTGTTGAAACTTATGGACTAAAACATGTTAATTCCAATGTATTTACCATTTAAATTATTATAAATAAATATGACTAACAGTAAATATGAAAAAAATGTTTTATTCATTCGCCAAATTAAGTGGAAAAGTAAATTGTTTGGTGGTTTTTGCGTTCTAGCGATAATTATGGATTTATATTTAACGCTCTTATAACTAAAAATACCCCAAAAACCTTATACTAAAAATAATATTATTTATTTGAAGCCTACTACAATTAAACATAATAATTTATCTACACATACTAGACAAAGCTTGCACAATAACGAACTTCTACAGCCTGGAGACAGACTGACCGAGTGACTGAAAGCGAAGTCTTAGTAGGTAATATCTTTTTGTTTTGATTCTTTGGGTACTGTAGGTACCTTAAAAACGGACGCAGCTTAAAGTAGGAGAAATATTTATGGCATCGATTTCTGTCATTTGAAATATAGTATTTATATATGTCGGAGATAGATGCATATTAGCGACTTGCTCGTTCTTGATGGAATATTCTAGTACAGGATCCGAGGCGTAGGTCTCAGGCAATTAAACCACACACACAATATGACAATTCTTGTATTAAATGTAGGTAATCAATTCTCACAAATTACTTAGTAGGTATACAATTATCAGAGTTGCGTGAACTACCGATCCCGCCTGGAGGTCCGAACTGTAAGGTTTTCACTAATCAATTCCTCCTCTACTCAATGCTCTCCAATATTTAAAATGTCTCCGGTGCCCCTCCAAACGATTCCGGTCACGTGATTTGTTACGTCACGATGTTCACACCCCCCTGTTACAATGATATCAATTGAGTTACTAATTATCGTTAAATTATCGTGATCTACGACATATACATTATTTGTTCTTTTAAATAAATATATAGAATTGACGGAATATTTTATGATAATCGCAGAGTTACTATACTACTAAATATTTCGTTAAAAATGTATAAACGGATTAGTGCTATATAAATTAAAATTCTGTAACATACAAAATATTATCATCAATATATTAATACGTGAAGTAAAAACCCTGGACCCCTTTTTACGAGAATTGGATGAAGGAGTATTGAATTTGACATACTTGTAGTCTATGTGTAGGAGAAGTTCAGAACGCTAATATTTTTCAATAATTATGTACGTTTAATACATTAAATTGATGATAAAACTATTACACTCACTACGATGCGAATCATTACACACACTACTTCGTTGTTATTATTTTTTTTTTTTTTTGTTATGGCTTCATTAAAACTTCGTTGTTAACGTTGACATGTTCAATGTATATTTGTCTGATGTCAAATAGCCTTGACTTGATAGTCACTTGACGTAAAAAAAAATAAATAAAAAATATGCACAAACGTGTTAGTCAAACCTTTCATAAACATTAATAATTTATATTACAGTCAAATTTCGGCCATTGGGTGACCATTAGTAAAATTAAATACCCTAACGATATTCAAAGTCAAAATATTTTAAAAAGTGAAAACTCAATTAAACAACTATATATGAGATAGACATTATAATTTGAGAATATCCAGATGGAAATAATGAAGTTTCACTTAACACGAAGAAGTGAGCGTGAAAGATAACGGTTCTTAATTTCACACATAAATTATATGACTGAATATTACCTACACTATTTTTAACGTACACGTTAACTAATGTAAAAAAAAACCATTTAAACAAAGCAACTGTTGAGTTTCTGACCCGCTCTCCTCAGCAGAGCAGCTTGCCGAGCTGGTGGCAGCTCACTCACTGACTGACTCTATACTCACATTTTAAATGTAATAATAGGGAACATTCACGTATTTTTTTTTGACGTAAATTAATCATTTACCTCTCTATATCGTAGAAAAAAATATTAATAGGCTTGAAAAGATTCTAGTTTTTTTTCAAAGTGAAAATTAAAACATTGAGTAAATTTGACCCGTTTAAACACCGCCATTTTGCGCGCGCTTTGCGTGACGTCAAATGATACATCCAGTGAATGTTTACTATGAACTTTTTAGCAATTTCATAGATATTTTAAGTTTTAATTGCTTTACAAGTCATGGAAGAAGATAAAAATCATCTCACGAGTATTGTATAGTACCGGAGTGCAAAAATAGTATTAGAAAAACACCCGACGAAGTGTTTTTTGTATTCCAAGAGATGCGAAAATACAAAAACAATGGTGTACGGTAATTAAAAGGGATAATATATGTCCTAAATCGTGTTTATATGGTTGTGAAGATCAATTTAACGTAAGTATACTTTATTTATAATAAGTTTAATGTAATAGTTTAAATTTATAGTAAGTATTAAACATTAGAAAATTTGAGTTTAAAATTAACCTAACCTATCTTACAAATTTCAGTATAACTTTCTATAAAAACCGTAATCTTTTTTTGTTTTACGCAATTTTTATGGTCTGTCGATTTATTTCAGGTTAAGGAAGATACAGCAAATTGTATTGAATATAATATGTGTAACGAAACAACAAGGAGAAAGATGTAATCTAAGTTTGAAGAAAGGAGTTGTTCCTTATATATTTTTGTGGCAAAAACAACAGCTGATAGAATGAGAATGTGCATAGTCAAAAGGCAAAGATTGACATCGGTTAATGAAGCCTTTTAAGAGTTAGCTATCAAAAGTACAGAGTCACATATAGAATGCTTAATTCACCGAGACGGACAGCGATACGGTAGCTCAGTTGGTAGAGCGACGGGACGGTTTCCCAGTAGTCGCGGGTTCGAATCCCTGCCCGTATCGGTTTTTTACATTCTATATTTATATAAATTTATCAAAAGTAGTGTTTAAAAAAATTGGTGACCTTTACGAAGAAGTGATATAGGTAGTAAGTCCTAGTACTGCCCATACAAATGTCTGTGATATTAATCAGCCAAGACTCAGTACTTCTTCTATTGAATGTGATGATCATAAGGCAGAGCCTTGCTTTTCGCATATTAAAGATAAATTACCAAGTGACTAAGCTGTGCAAGTTAATATTAAACCGAAGTATGGAAGTAAAGGTTTCAATGTGAATATACCTGCTGAAAAACAAAATGTAGCATTGTCACCATTTCCTCATTTAACACACAACATTGTTACACAACAGTTTTAAAAGTAAAACTATCTGTTTTAAAAAGAAAATTGTTTACTGAAAACACAGCTGATAGTACTTCTATAGCATCTTATATCTTCTATATCTGCTGATTATCAACCAAGTTATTTATCTGAGTCAAGTGAAGTGAAAAATGATTCAGAGGCAGAAACATTTTAAAAATGTATTGTGTAGTAGCATGCTAACTGCTATTCAAAAAGAGTTTGTAGGTATTTGTTTTGTTAGAGTTGTTTGAGTATTTAGAAAATGTTTTTAAGATTACCTAAACAATTGTATCATTTAATAAAACCTTTAAGCACGAAAATATAGGTTTAAATTATTTATTTTTCTCAGTCACATTGATACCACAGTATGAACTTAAACGCCGATATATTGAATGGTGTGTCAAATGACGTCACATTTCCTTTCGACCAATGGTGGCTCGTTTTGGAATTTTGAATTTCGCTCCCTAAAGTTACACTTTTCATAAATTATTTTATGGCCTTAAATGATTAGTAAATTAAAAAAAATGATTTTATTATAATAAGATGATAAAAAGTAATCGAAAAAAAAATATTTGAGACTATTTAAATTTTTTTGCATGTTCCCTATTGACGTTTTAAAAGTGCGTGTAAATGCCCACTTGAATAAATATATTTTTGAGTTGTTTTTTTTTATTTATTTAATCACATTGAAATAAAACTATTTTTACAATTTATAAAATTAAATTGTTTATAAAATTAAGCTGTTTTTACAATTTATAAAATAAAATGTGACGGTGTCTGACAGACACCTCCATTTCTTCTTACCGTGAACACGATTGCTGCAAAGCATTCGAAACGTCGTGTTAGATATAAATGTAAATTTAAAATTTAATTCATTATACGCTAGTTAAATCCGTAAAAATAGTTTTATCTCTTAGACAATGGTTCATTGTAAAGTATAAATTTAAATTTATAACATTTAAAATTACGATGTTGATTAATATTGCAGAAATACAAGTAATACATCATAAGTCATACTGAACAAAATTTGAAGAAATCCTTTTTATATCTTTTTAATATAATATATTAGCAAAACAAAACTTGAAAATGTAAAAAAAAAAAATAAGTTGTTAATGTATTTATTTCAAATTCAAATAAAATCAATAAGCTATTTCTAATCATTTCAATTGATATTCAATCAAACTAAACAACGATTTATGAGTCTAAATCTGGAAATTTAATGGTATATATTTGGATATTCTAAACAATAGATTTAGATTTCTAAAAATAAATTGAGGTTTTTAAATATTATCAGTTTCCAGCATATATGCCATTGAACAAGGACAAAGATTTTTCCTTCACAACAAAGTAAAATGGTCTATCAGCAACAAATTTTGGTGTCGGAGGCTGGTAGAGACTGGTCCCCATAACTCCGATCTCTGTAAAGAAACAAAAAAATGTATATATAATAATTATTTACAATTTAATATAAATATGTTAGACATGTATTAATTACTTAAATTGAAAGCGTATAAAGAATAAACAATTATTATAGAAAAAAACCTATATTAATTTATAATTCACATAACTTAACGTGGCTAACATAATTGTGTCATTAACAAAAACTAAGAATTCGAATATTGTTTTTATTGTGAAATTGGGATGTAAATTTAAAATAAATATTATTTAACATTAAAATTAAAGTTTCTTCTTTATTAAAATTGTAAAAACTGTAAAGATATAAATTATAGAAATGTATTATATATTCTAGAATGTACAATATAGAAAAATTGAATAATACCTAATTATAATGTAATGAAATGTCTATTGGTCGAATCTAAGAAAAAGAATAATTGTAGCCAAGGTAAATTTTACAGAAATCTCAATTTTAAAACACTTATCAAATTGTTGTAGGACTAAAAGTGATTGTTCTATGATCACGAAGGTAAATAGTTGTTTATAGTTAGCCGGTTAGTCGGTTAAGTGAATAAACTAGGAATAAACCTTTTAATAAGACTGTTGGATGGATCTAACTAGAGTGTGTGGAAATGTATTTTTATTTTACATTATACATTTTTAATTAAGTCATAAAAGGTTTTATAACATTACATCTTGTCTGAAACCTACATCTCGTGTGAGTGCATTAGTAAAGTAATCGAAAAGACTGGTAAAATAAAAATGTATAATATAAAATATAAATTCAATTATACGCGAGTTAGATCTTTTAAAAATATGGGTGACCATAGGACATTTTTGTATTCCACTAGCTTTGAAGTGGCGCACCTTAATTTATGATTGGTCCCCAGCACTATTAAAATGTTATCTTAATGCATTCCAAATGATTCTCCCAGATCAAAGTAATTTAGTAAGATGGGGCAAAGCCACCGAAAAGTCTTGCAACATCTGTGGGGAGGCAATAGGAACCGCGAAACACCTATTAGTAGGGTGTAAGGTACTTCTAGATAAAGGTCAATACTCGCGTCGCCACGACAAGGTATTAGAAATTATACGGGAAGCGGTTAGTCTTTCAGTAGCAAGAGCGCGGAAGGGTATAACAACCACCAAACGATCTATAGAATTCGTAAAAGAAGGCTCCTCCAAAAAATCAAAAGCGAAGCTTTATTCAATATTAGGCGCGGCTCCTGATTGGATTCTCTTGATGGACACGTATGAAAAGCATTACAGAATCCCTGGTGATGTTGGTGTTTCGTCATCCATACCGGACTTATTCCTGTATTCGAAACATTTGAGGCGCGTGATACTTGTGGAGCTTACTGTTCCTTGGGAAACAAACATCCCAAGGGATCACACATTCAAGCTCAATAAGTATTACGAACTAACCAACGAACAGATCAGGAATAAATTTATAGTTAGTCTGTACCCGGTAGAAGTGGGAGCGAGAGGTATAACAGCAAAATCTCTCTATAGCCTACTTAAAGACCTTGGCCTTTCTAGAACAAGCATCGGTTCATTTCTAGAACGTATTTCAAAGGCGGCATTAGTAGGTTCTTTCCAAATTTGGTTAGGTAGGGAGAGGAGTGTGGAGGGTGAAGGTGAGCGTTTTTGCGCACAATAAAGGGGCCCCTTAAACCTACTCCTGGGTCGCAAGTCCCAGGCACTGCTTGCACTCCTCTCCTTGCAACGCGATGGGCCCGGCACCCGCACGGTAAATCCATGGATTGCTAAGAAGCTTCGTCTCGTCTATGTACCAGACGGTCATAGAATTATAATGTTTTTGGATTATTTATTTATTGAAGTGAAAATTCTTTATCGACGGATGGGAGAAATTTTATACCTATGTATAAAAATTGTAACGTTTTTCTGTTACGCGCCATTTTTATTTTTGTTTTATCTAATTTAGCTTTATTTAACCAATTTCTGTAAACTTGTAAATAGTGGATCATTTTTCAAAAAATTATGTCATAAAGAAGTTTCACTTCTTACGTAGATATGTACACTAATAGACACACACATATATTTTAATATAGAATTTACTCCCGCATTTGATTCAATATATTAAACTGTGGATTATATAAATATGTGGATCATATAAACAAGTAATTAATTAGAACATTGTTATAGAAGTGATAGTAAAATAAATACTGAGATGTGGAATCTCTATGCAATCGAAAAAAAAATTAAGTCAATCTCAAAGTACTACAATCCAGCTGTAATACAGCTGTAATAGATCTACCGTAAGAGCTGATTAGGGGGTGTTCCGTATGTGGACCGTACTCAAGCGCTAGGTATTAATATAGAAAGAATAATATAATTAAATATATTAAAACCTTTAAATATAGGTCAACAAACGTAAAATCAGCGCACACGATGATAATATATAAATTCTAAGTCTATTTAAGAATCTTTTAAATAATTACTTGAAGTTACTTTTAAAGTATTTATTGAAAATATTCTAAAAAAAGTGCTTCATTAAAAACTAAGTGACTAGTCGTTGATTGTTGTATAAGAAGATTTACTTGTTTTTTATTGATAGGTTTTGAAATAACACCTTTATTCCAATTCACAAGAATCAACTGTGGGAATTTGCAAATTATTTTAAAATTGCTTTTGGGATAATCAGATTCAAATTGAATTTAAAATTTAAAAAAACCCCCATACAAAAAGTCCTCTAACAAGAATAAAAATAATATTATTATGTACTTATTGAAGTCGTTGCGTCGGGAGATAGTTGTACGTACGTTGATAGTGTATACATTACGAAATTAATCATTGAGGACTTAGACTATACGATTCGATATCTTAATTTCTTTATTTGCCTTGTTAACTTATTTGAATTTTTATTTCTTCTTTATTAAACAGTCCCCCGACGCAACGAAGTACATAATAATATTACTTTTGGTCTTTTTAGAGGTCTTTTTGTATCGGGAGTTTTTTTATTTTTTTTTTCTGTTTTTTTTTTAATTATGTTACTGATTTCTGAATTGTACTAAATGAATCTACAGACCCACAAAATTTTCAATTGTTTAAGTATTTCTATTAATCTATTTTATATAAAGAGGAAAAATTTGTTTGTTTGTTTGAATTGAATAGGCTGCGAAACTACGGGACCGATTTTTTAAAAAGTCTTTTAGCATTAGAATCCTACGTTATGATGTACAAGGGTTATATTTAACCCGAGAAATATATATATATTATATTTAATAAAATAAGGATCCACGTGAAAGTTTCAACAATGTAATAAATTATAAATGTATTAAGTAACATGATTTAAGACTTTTTCATACGGGTAGGTAGCTAATAACACTATGATGAAGGGATTTATATTATCACTAGCTGTTATCCGTGATTTTTTATGACTACGATCATAAGCCATATAAATATATTTTTACAGTCTACGTGGACGCAGTCACGGGCAACAGCTATCCCTAAGAAAGTACTTTACCTCAGTAAGTAAGTGTAAAAACCTTTTGGCCTTCATAATAAGGCTTTTTTTCCTATATAGTGCGGGCGAAGCCGCTGGGAACAGCTAATTATTGCATAAGAACCTCTCCCCCGCACGTATAAAATGTCAATATTTTGAAGACGACTATTTCTATTTCAACCAAACATGGCTAAAAACCATCTCGACGAGCATAGCTTTCGATTAAAAAAAACCGCATTAAAATCCGTCCACGCAAATTTGCCACAGATACACAGATCGACAGGTCAAACTTATAACACCCCTCTTTTTAGTCAGGGGTTAAAAAAGAAGAACACTATGAAAATCTGTTTTGAGTTCTAAATGGTATTTAAAATAAATGCTATTTAAAATAAATCACCTTATTTGTGGCTACAGAAAATTTCGTTATTTCATTCTATTACTTAATGTCCCGGTTTCATTGAAATTGAACTAATCAGATGAGCAACAATTTACAATTAATAACAAACACTATCGCTTACATTAGTAAATTATACAATAGTTTTATGTCTTATTTACCGTTTGCTGCCGCTGCTTCAGCACCTTCCTCATTAACTTCAATAAACACCTTTTGCTTAGCGCCACTGATATATAATTCACTATCAACATCTTTTAGTAGATTATCTAATCTAGCTTCCTGTTCACTAAACAACTTCTTCACATTCATCTGTAGAATACATAAATATTAAGGTAATTATATATTATAATATTGTAGACGAACTAATGATCGATTTCATATTTAAATATACGAAAACCTATTTGTTATTTTAGTTACGTATAGTGTAATATGTATATATATGTATATATAAATATATATACATATTACACTATATGTATATGCATATAACACTATATGCATTATTTTCGGCTTGTTTACTTACATTTTTAAGAACTTGTTTTAGATCTGTAGTAGTCTCAATTTTAAACTTAGGAAGATATACTTCAACGAGTGAATTTTTCATGTTGTCAATAACATTATCTAATAATGATGGATCTTGAAGTTTATCTTCTAGTCTTGTAATGCCGTCAACTTTATGTGGAAGAACAATATACAAAGATGATTCTCCGCCTTTATATTTCAGTTCTAAAACCTATAAAAATATATGTTTAATAAATATCTTTATATTTATTTTTTTATAGGATTGGATTATGTTACAAGCTTAAAAAAACTAAATAAAACGCTGTATTCTCACAAAAAAAGATCACAATAAATAATCATGTCACTCATAGTTCTAAGATGATTTCACATTTACAAGAACTAAAATGATTCTAAACTTAAAAATATCCAAATTATATTACTGCCTTATCTTTGAACTGAAAAATGCTAATAGACAACACCTTAAAAGTAATAGCAGTGAAGAAACTTGAATTGCAAATTTATATTATTAGAATATGTCTAACCTGCGCATTGAGTTCATGGCTGTTAATGTAACTATAATAATCTTTATTGTACATTGTGGAAACTTGTATATGTTTTTTTTTGCTAACGTGGAAATTTCTGTTCCTTGTTGATTTCTTGTCAAAAGGAATTTCCCATAGGCCCTAGGAAAAAAGTATTAAAAAAATTATAAAATTCGTGTTCTATTTTTTTTTATATTTTAAATATTACAATACCTTAAAATAGATAGCGTTTACTAAAATAGCCCTGGTGTTAGCATCGAGCGAGAACGGATCTACTAATTTTTTAATACGATTATTTGTTTGCTTTTCAACCTGAAAATAATATGGTATTGGTTATAGTTTAAGTAAATGAATGAGCTTTAGTATTTTGAAATTTTAATAAAAACATTAAAAGATAAATACCCAAAGGTTAATATTTTGCGCCGTTTTTTCGTTTTTAGTAAAGTCCACATTTGCAACTTCAGATCCAAAAACATTCCTTGTGAGGTCAGCAAAATCACTGTTTAGTTCATAATTCTTAGCTACATAGATTTTGCTAGCCGTCTTGAGTGTAACTCCTTTTACAGATTTTAAATGAGTGTTTACTTTTGAAAATATCACCTTTGTCTACAAAAATATTAATGTATGTAAATTTTCAGATTTATATCGTTATAGTTTATTGTTAATTTGAAAAAAATATTATCAACATGTCATTACTGATGATATTTAAATGACAGAATTTAAAGTTCCTCTGGCTTTCATGGGTCACGATTAATTTTTTATACATTATATTTTACTTACTAAGAAAAAGATAAGGATCTACTAGTAGCCTCACCAAATTCAGTAGTACATTAATAAAGTGCATGTGTCAACTATCGAGTAATTAGTGTATGATTATACCTAATATTAGTTATTGTATTTGTCAATGAACGTTCATATTTATGCTGGCATATGATATCACTGTTTTCAAGTTATAACAATTCTTACTGCCCTTTTTTAATTTTATTACTATGTATCTATTTACTTACAACATCGTCATTCGGCATTCCGATGGTTGCAAGAAGTTCATCGTGAGATTCTCCAACAGATGCTAAAGCAAGTTGAGCAAGAGGTGTCAGGACTGAAAATGCAGACAACACCACGCTCTTATGTGGTTTATCTCTTACTACTTCCTGCAATTATAATTAATTTATTATATTTACGAAGTATTATGTTAATATTTGTTTTGAAACTTATAATACATGATTATAAAATTAAAACTATATCAAAGCTATATATTATAAGCTGAGCTGAGCTGTGAGAGTAATCTTACTGTAAGCATTTTTGCGGTAAACGCATTGTTTCCATCACGAAGAATGTCATCAAAGCTCCGTTCGTCAGAAGCAACCACAACAATTAAGAAAAATACTGCAACAAAGAAAGGTATCAGAATAGTATTCACATCTAAACTAATTCATCGTACTTTTATAATGTTTTAAATAGTACGTAGTATTTATTATATGTTTTTCATATATATTATTGTTCTTAGTAACTTCTTAAAGAACAGAAAAGCAAGATTTTTCTATTACAAGTCATTCAGTTACGACAGAATTATAATATTATGCGTATATAATATAATATAATATTTAAACTTTATTGTACAAAATAATACAACTGGCGGAATAATTGGTAAAGCATTATTAACCAGTCAACCGAACCATTATACAGAGAAATAAAAACTACTAGGAAACAATAAAATAAACACAAAATAATTAAAATTCAAAACTATGCCTACAAATCTAAAATATATAATACATATTCAAACTAAAATATCATAAGTTAACAAACTCAAGCATATACCTTACATACAATATAAATATACTATGAAATCTAATAACAATATAAACTACTACATTTACAAAATTAAAAACAAATCCTCATTTAAAATACACGCACTTTTGTATCGTCAATTACATTAAATTGATCAGTATAGTTAGTCTATGAATAAGCTACCACCAGCTCGGAATGCTGTTCTTTTGAGAGATTATATTCCTTATATTACATATATTTCAGTCTATTTTTCAGTACCAACCATACTTTCTGTCCGGTAGTATTGACTGGTATACGGGTAAGCGATCCTGGTTCTGGTTCCATAAGCTATTACTGAGTCATAGTTTTCTGATTCAATCATATCTTTTTTACCCGGATCCTACCCCAACCCATCTATTTTTTCAACCCTTTGGTAGTGGTACTAAAAACGAGAGCATTTTCAAAGAGGGTTCATAAAAATAAGCCAAAAAATGTTTCAGTATGAAAGGTTAACAGATAAGTGCCACTGGGCTAAGACCCATAGACGACATTGTCGTCACTGCACAGGGAAGGAGCTTTTTAGAGGCAGACCGTCTGGCTGCCATCGACGCTACTTTGGCAGTGGACCGCTTAGGACTACTATGTCTGGAGGTATTCGTATGAAAAACGGAAGCCATCCAATTCCACGGTCTCCGACGAAGACCTTGATCCAACGGGTTATAATGGGTGATTTGACGGTGGAAAACACACTGAGCGTCACCGACCGCCGGTCTGGAGACAGTGGGGTCGATCCTCCACCAAATAGTTACTTCCGTCATATAAAGCGACAATATTGACAGGGACGTGAAGCACAGGATCAACACGTATTGATGCATGAAATGGCGACAGGTCATGGAATGGGCATGTGCAATAAAACTTAAAGGAAGTCTGTCATGGTATCGGCATGTGCATAATATTATGAGGGATGAAAAGCATGTCATTAGAAAGGTGTTAGATATGGAAGTGGAGAAGTGCAAATAAAGAGGACGGCCGATAAAAAGATGGATGGATTACTTAAAAGGCGATATGGAGCGGAAAAGAGTGTACATAGAAAGTACAAGGGTGGGGGGAAACAACCCACTACGCCGACCCTTAAATTGATTGATTAAAAGATAATGATGTAATTTTATATAACATTAAACATCTAAACAAAGCTTTATTTATTTAAAAAACATTTTTAATGTGTTCAAAATAAGAACTTATACTACATAAAAAAAATGTATATAAATAATTTAAACCATTTATGAATCAGATTGATATTAAAACGAATTCAATAGAGATTTAACAATTAGGATTTTACGATTACGACTGTTTAATCTCTCTAAGTTTAATTCCGTTCCTATCATCTGGGCTGATAACTAGTTTTTTGAAAATGTTTTAGACTTGTAATAACCTTGAAGCATTTTTTTTTTTATTTTATGTTTAAAATTATTTCTATAACCAAACGTTTTAAAGAGAATATAATACTATATAATATTTTATTATTATGTATTAGTATTCCAAAAAAATATCCAAAATTTCAAAGCCAATATTTTTGTGTATACGATTGTATCTACTAATTGCTATAAAAGACACATTCACAATTAAAAACTACAAATTTGAATGGAAATTACTTACTTAAAATATTATGATGTACAACTGTTGTATTTACATATGAATTAAAAACTTTTGTAAGTTAAAGTCGGCAAAATCAATACACCTATTTTCTTCAACCTTAGTAAAGTTACAAAAAAAACACTCAATAAAATGAGATTGTTAAAAATGTTATTCTAGATAAACAAGGCTGCCCCTCTCTAGTTAATTAAGGTAAAACAAGATCATATTACAATGATATAATGTAAATGTGAAAGTTGGAGATAATAATTTAAAGAAGACCACCGATATCATCGAACTATGACATGGGTTCTTACCACCTTGTTTTTTACTCACAATTACTAATTAATGTTGGTGACACAGTAACGAATCTACTGTTTTGTTAGAAGCTCAGGTATTTTATACAAAAGAAAAATATTTAAGGACGTTAAAAACGATTTTAAGTGTCAACACCGCGAGGACACAATACGTCTACCCTATATTAAAATTATTTATTTTTAATTAATATATTTTTGTTCTTTGACAATTTTTTCTTTATGATGATAAAATGATAAAATTATTGAGAACAGTGCTATAAGATAATTCAATTTTTATAATACATTTATTTATTCATAAAGATATAATATTGATAACGAAAATAGTGCTTAATGATGTTAACGCAATTTAGTTTTTTGATTTTTTTTAATAAACACACATATTTTAATTTAAAAATTTCAAGAAACTACATAAGTAAATATATTTTTTTATCCCAGATATTTTACTCGATATTGCTAAGACAAAATTGATGTAATTTTAAAATAATATACTACTCACGGAATATCATTAACCGCTTCATTTTGTTATACACAGATGAAATGGTAATCGTACACTAACCATTTTCTTAATAGCTATGTCTATTTAAATGATACATATACCATGACATTTTTTACGACAAATTTTAAAAAAATATACTTATTTATTGTTTACCTAAATTAAGGATTTTTTTTTTAAATTATTTATGGTATAATCAATTTAAAGCCAATTATTTGTGGATTTTTTAATTAGTTCTGGTTTAGTTGTAATAAGTTTTTAAGATTTCTATAATATATATATTTTTTTAATATAAATATACTTAAAATTTATATTAAGAATGAATTAACCCGTTAATAATAATTAATTCAATATACATATTATTTTTTTTTATATTAAAAAGAATTAAAAAAAAATGATTTATTGAAGTATTGTTAATATAAGATATTGCTTGGTATTACCTTGGTTTGTGCAGAATATTTTTCTTCTAAAAGAGAGTATTAAAAACGTTATACTATAATTTTTTTTCTCTTACCTCAATTTTTTAATTTTTATAATATGTACAGTACCCACAGATGTAATATATAATTCATTATATTTATTCAGTGGTGACCTCGTTTTAACCATGTAGATGATATGTTTTTTAATTCAAGTCGAATACTGAACCATAAACATACAATATATCTTTATACGACCAACGAAATAACGACCAGCTTAAATCACTTTTAAATTGATTGGTTACAGAAAATTGAAAGAAATATTTTATAGACTTATAAGTTGAAATTGAAAAATATTATTGGCTTTTTACGGACAGCTCGTTCAAAAGTTTTTTCATAAAGCAAATAAAAATATTATTTTTTTCTTCATCAATGCAAATGATTATTCTTTACATCAATTCTATTCATAACTAATGGTTTGATCGCTGCGTGAATGCTATAATATCTGACTTTAGCTCCCGTTTGAAAATGCAATTAGGGTCAGAGTTAATTTTTTTAGTTCCAAGCAGCATAACTTTGTGGCAAGATATGTTCGTTACAGCAGTGAATATCAAACGAGGTTGATCATTAATAAATAGTTGCCATGCAAAGCAACTTAAAATACGAATAAAGCAATAACACATCTTTGATCTAAAAATAGCCGACAATGCACTTTAAAAATAAACGTTATTAATTAAAGCAATGTGACATTCGCGAATGTTAATTTATATACCTACTGAATATTTTTTGAAATTTTACATTGTTTAGTTTTAATAAACTACCAAAAATAGTAAAAAATATTTTATTTGTCATAAAATGATTGGTTTGAATTAGATATTATTTTATTTCTTCAAAGTAAGGAAATATTATTTTATAATTTACAAAGTAGGAACCAACACACATTTTCTCATTTATTCAAAGTCAAGCTTAACATTTATCAAAAACAATTGAAAGTTCTTGTTTACTGAAGTTTAAAATTGAAATTCATTCATCACAATCCGGAAATCATTGGTTCCTCAGCTCTGAATAAGACAGGTCACGTAAACTCATTATCCTGTCAGGAATCACAAATTGCTCGTTACATATCTCGTCGCCTTGATTTAGATCTATAAATTCCATTAATTCCTGGATAGTATTATCATAAAAAACTTAATATAAACAATGAATTTATTGTACGTATACATTTTCGTATTTTAGTGACTACTGTTATTGTAACTTACAATAAACTACAATTGCAAATGACTTTTTTGAAATGTATAAAAATTGGAATTTGTTTTGTTCCTTTTAACAAAAGTGTATTTGAAAATAAAATTATTAAAGATTATAGAAAATCAAAGTACAAAGAAGTAATTTCCGAAAAAACTTAATTTGATTTGTGAATATTGTGCACATGGTTATTTCTCTGATATCTATATATTGAGAACCTGCAAGTTGAAAGAAATCGATATTTTCTCGATGAAAGTTAAATATAGCGACACTGAATAGTTTTGATTTTGTTCAGTGTAGACACTATACAAATACATAAATACCTATTACAAAAATAGAAATGTCATATAACATGATATTTTTTAAATTATTTATATACAATACCAATAAATACCTATGTTATATTTGGTTTTGTACTCTACATGTACCTACATGTTAATTCATAATAAATGTGAAATTGATGTCTCTAATAATGAGTTTTAGTAGCACAGGCAACAAACTTTCTTAGAAACATTCTTCTTTATATGTTTGTAAGAAACATTCTTCTTAATGCAGACAGCTGCATAAAGAAGAATGTTTGTTTAAAAATAAATAGTTATTAAATTAATTAGTATCAAAATAAATTGACATATAACTAGACATCGAAGTCCCTCTGGTAATTCATAAATGAAGTTATGCACACCTTTTTAACATTAACTTCAATAGTCTTACCGTACTTTTTTGGCAACCATTGCGTTTTAAAGAAATCAGATTTTCGTTCAGTCATACATTTACATTTATTTAAATACATTGAAGCCAAAAAACCAGACCTTAACCCGGCGTGAATGAGGTGAGTAATTGTTACGCCAGCTATGAGGTGGGTATGAGATACCCAAAACTTTAATGTTATTTTTTTTTATAAAAACGTTTAATTTGCATTACATATAATAAAACAATCAAAACGAAATTTTAAACAAACAAGATTACAAAAAAGAAAAGAGGTTTAAGTACAACCAGTTTTAATGATTATTAAAATAACTATGTTAATAAATATTCTATGAAAAAATACAAGTTTCGGTGGTTAATTAACTTTTTGCATAAAAATCTAGCAAAATTCTAACTTCTTTGTTAAATCAACATAATAAGACTATTTTCTAACTATTCTAACTCAAAGAGGAACTGAACAATCTTATGACATCATGTAACATATGGCTATAGATACACCTAAAAATCAGCACAATGTCCGCACACAAAATTCGCGTGTTCCATACATATTGGCTTTATACATTTAGAACAGCAATGTTTTATCTTTTTATTTCTTTTTTGAGGACAGCTATATCATATCTAACATATTTGCTAACCATTTTTTGGGAACTGCTGGTAAAGGTCTCCACAGGTAATCGGCAATTCTCTTTCGTATTTCCCCTGGCAGACAAACTTAGTTTGAATGTTGCAAAAACTATCTTTTATTAGGTTCAGACTTCAACCTAAATTACGAATATAATCACGGTGCATAATGCGTTTTTTGCCCCTTAAGTGATTTTTCCTGTAGATTATGATAGTTTATAGTAGCCATATTGAGTATACCATATAACTCAGGTGGTTATTTCCCTGCGTATAGCTCCAGTTTGAGAATGTAAAACTTTTTCGCATATTGAGCTTGAAATTTGAGTCCACCTTTGGTCAGTTTCGTTAGGAATTTATACATGAAATGATAGTTACATTTCATCAATAGTAAAGTTCTCGGAAGGCACATAAGGGTCACTAATATTGTCAACTAAATTATCTATAATATTGCAGCTAGATTGTCAACCTTCTTTCTCACGTCTCGGGTATTTATTCAGGTGTTTATTTTTTTCATTATACATCTTAAAATAAGTCACAAAATACTAAAAATAAGAATAAATTATAAACTTACTGTCACTCCAAATATGTGACACCAACTACGAGGTGGGGTATGTCATACCCTGGCGAAGTTTGCAATCGTATATCTCCATTCGCGATTGGTGAATAACTAAACTCGATGCCGAACCTCACCCAACACACCCTTACCTCCAGCTACTGCAACGGCGGGACTTGCATAGCAACAATAACATTAAACAATTTGCGTTTTAAAACTTCACGGGTATGAGATACCCCACCTCATTCACGCCGGGTTAAATTTTATTTCCAATAATTAAAGATTTTCAAAGTATATTTACTAGCGTTTAATGAAATAAGTTTTAATTTTAACAAACGACGGGTTCGATAAATCATTTGTTTTTAATATTCAAAATATAAACACCTATAATATTACTGCCATACTATATTAAACACCTAGGACAAATACTTAAAGGTAATAAAGCAAAATTTTTAATATTTTGAGAAAGTAAATAAAGCGGAATATTATCTGAATTAATGATGATGATGATGAATTTATATATAAATTATATACAAATTGATTTCATAAACAGATAACGAAAAAATTAAGGCTTCGAAATTCTTGTCTGGAAATGTATATTTGGTCAGGTTAAAAATATAACATCATATTTAAGAACATCGATAATATATCTAGGCCATTTTATTCGCCAAGAAGCCGTAAACGACTGTAAATATGAAGAAAGGAAATACTAATTGAAATATAAACTCCCGCATATGTATATCCGTAGAAAATTCCGTTCATTTGTGATTAGTAGGTTTAAATAATAGCAAGATAAAACTTACATAACTAAGTTTTAGAAAGTTTAAATATAGGTTTTATCCCATATTTAGATTTTCCCATTTTAGAATTTAGAATTTAAAATAAAAAAAAAACAATTGCAATATTACGAATATTATACTCTGCTTAAATCTTGAAATGGTCAGTCAGCAATCGCTTCATACCCACTCTAAATAATAAAAAACACTGTAGTATCCTTTTCTACACAAAAAATCCTCAGTTATTTTTTTACATTTGTTAAACGCTAATACTTAAACGTTTGGGAGCTTGTTTTATTCTATACATGGCCCCATGAACAATTTATTAACTTTTTTGAACGAGTAAGTTATGGGTAACGCACTTCGTATTTATATATCACTTTGCTTATAAAACTATCGGTATTTTTATGTACATATTTAAGTTTTTCGAAAATATACTGACCGGCAATCTTAAGTAGGTAAATCTAGAATCGAATTTGTTAAACGCTAATACTTAAACGTTTGGGACCTTGTTTTATTCTATACATGGCCCCATGAACAATTTATTAACTTTTTTGAACGAGTAAGTTATGGGTAACGCACTTCGTATTTATATATCACTTTGCTTATAAAACTATCGGTATTTTTATGTACATATTTAAGTTTTTCGAAAATATACTGACCGGCAATCTTAAGTAGGTAAATCTAGAATCTCTAGGGCCTAGATTGTAGTAAAGTAGAGTGTTGCTTTAATTTACAAAAGAGTAAAATTAAAATGGTATTTATTTCGGTATTACTACTAGACAGTAGGATACCATAAAACCATATTATGAAAATAACTATAAATAAACTAACTGACAGTAGACTTGTCAGTTATCTTATTTTTGTAGCAGCGTACGCGGTTGACCAAATTATTTTTTAGCCAATCCATTTATATGAGGGCCCCGTTGTAGTTTAGTATCAACTGTCTTTTAAACAGTCAATCAAATAGTAAACAGTCAATCCTAGAAACATTTTGGAATTAATTAAACTCTTCAAATCTTAGTAGCAAATGAACTTGCGCATTATGTTCAAGTAGTTGTAATAGTCGAACATGATGATGATCAATGGAACTTATTAACGGCTTATAGTACGGCTGGAATCTGTGGTATAATTACTAACTGTTTGTAATCAATTTTCAATTCGCTTACGTTCGTGTGCATATTAGTTTGTTTTGGAGGAGTGTTTTTGTAAAGTAAAAGTTATTTTTTTTTGTTAAAATTTTGGTTCATTGTTATTACGCAACAGGTTGTTAATACCACATCAATTCACTATTCGAAAGAGAGAGCCTTGTTTACATCGTCATAGTGCCGTTTCACTTTAACCCGACCCGGTAGAGACAGACTGTGTTGCATAATGGGTTGCGTTTCCCGACAGAATAAAGATTAAAGAAGTATCATCATCACACGATACTATCTTATTATGTTTGTCAACAAAAGTTGACCCATCAGTTATATAAAGAAACAGAAATGGGTCTAATAGTTAACCTTGAGGGATATTTATATAGGAGTCTGATTATTATGGAATATCAATCAGAGCCCCAGCCGAACTCTTTTCATTCTGAATTTTATCACAACTTAGAAATCAAAAGTTTTAATCAATGTTCTAAATATCATAGTGGTACAATTGCCTGACCAATATTTCATGCTGAACACACTCGAATGCCTTAGATAGACTACATAATACTTCAAAAGCATTTAAAGTCAATATAATTGGTTATAACATTTTCATTTTTAAAAAGACTCTGTGACTACAGGAGAAGAAATTAAGAAAGAAGTGGTAGAAGCTGGATTTTTTTAATACATATTTTCGAAAGCAGAGATTACTTTCTTATTTAATTTGAATATTTGATTATCTATGTGGAGAGAAAATTTGGAGTGGAGTTACGAACTTTGCTTTCTCATCAATATATTCCAGGTCATTTAATAGTATTCAATGAATTACTGATTATTTTTCTAATATGACATCTATGGCCTGTTTTTTAAATAAATAGTATTAGTGAAATAACTCATGCATGCAGGTATAATACATATGAACTGCGATCATAAAGTATAACTACATATTTTTTTGTAATAAAAAATAAATGTTAACGTGTAACTGGGCTTTTGGCTAAAGTAGCTAAAATATCAGGCTTATATTTTAATAACTTATTTAAAAATATAATTCCCATTCCTAAATAAGTAATTACAGCAGAAAGCCCGTTTGACCATAAATTATATTTACAACATTTACATATACCTATTTATTTATATAGATAACCTTATAAATATTATTTATGGTCAAACGGGTTTACTTTTACGGGTTATCAAACGTTATCTTACGCAGTATATCATATATATGTGAGATATAAGGTACAAAAAGTAATATCCGAGTAGACTGTTAATTTGAGTGAATTAAATAAAAAATGATCGATCTGTAATTTTACTTTGCGTAACGTAATTTTCGTAAGAAAATATGTTGTATAAAGAGACTTACATTTTATAACTAATATAATCAATAAACATTGTGAATAAGATGTATAAATGGATAAACTCGTTGTTATTAAAAACTAAAACTCCACAAATATAACGTTTAATTTTATGATATTTTAAGATACTTTCAATGATCTTAAGCATTTTCCAAAACCTAACCACATAATATTTCTCTTATCAAGATAAATAAATTTCCAAATGTTACATTTTTACCATTGATACTATTAAACTAGACTATATTATATCTTATAGTTTTTTTTTCTATTTAATTTGGCATGTTTGGATGAACCAATTTTGATTAAATTCTATAATAGAATAATTTTAACAATTCGTAATTTATATTACAACAATAATAATAAAAATAAATCTGCTTGGCAAAAAGGTACATATATTAGTCATTGCGCTGATCGTGGCGGCCAAATGTGTGACAATAGTAGGAATTAGTATATGTATGGCAACAGTAAAAATAACTATAGCACAAATATTACATAACATTAGTTTTATAAGAAATTAAATAATAACACAACAAAAACCTTATATTTATTAAATAAAATTAGTGATATGATCAATCCAACATAAAATTTAATAGCTCAAAAAATATATAAATCTTCGACATTTAAATATTTTAGAAATATTTTTAATTTCCAGCATAGATTCCATTGAATAATGACAAATTATTCTCTTTTACTACAAAATAAAATGGTCTATCAGCAATAAAGACAGCTGTCGGAAGCCTGTAGGACATGGAACTTCTCATCATAAAACCGAAAGCTGAAAATATTAAAATAGGTTTAATTTATATAATGAAGGATATCTTTGTTAATAGTTGATTAAATTACTATCATACCCAATTTTTTTTCTGTACAAATTGCTAAAAAGTGTAGATTAATGTAATAAAGCCAATAATTGACTCAGATCGAATGTTTCTACATTTTTATTTTTTACTAAAAAAAAAACAAACATTGCCCGGACAGTCTCGGGTAAGATAATGACTAGACCCTTGAACCTGCGTGCCCGGGGTTTTAAGAGGCCACTAAGAATGTAACAAGTGGTAAAATCACGCTCCGTTCTCCCGTCTGCCACACAAACGCGCGTGAAGCATTGGCCTAGTGCCACTGTGTTTCATATTGGTAATTGTCAAGTTTTGTTTGTCTAAGAGATCAAGTAGCATAATTATTAATTATATTATATAATAATCATATTTAATAATGCAATTCAGAAACAGAGTGTAAGCGTTTCGCTCTACTGCCTACTTTATTAAATTTATGAGGTTTATTTCTGTAAATACATATTAGTTTTAAACTGATTACTTACAATTCGCTGCAGCTGCTTCAGCACCTTCCTCGTTAACTTCAATAAATGCCTTTTGTTTCGCCTCACTAATAAATAATCCACTCTTAACAGTTTTAAGTAGATTATCTAATCTAGCTTCCTGTTCACTAAACAACTTCTTCACATTCATCTGCAGAATATATAAATATTGAGATATATATTTATATATATATATTTTGATTTTAAGCTTTAATTGTATACTTACATTTTTAAGTACTTGTTTTAGGTCGGTCGAAGTTTCAATTTTAAACTTTGGAAGATATACTTTAACCTGTGTCCTTTGCATACTGGCAATAACATTATCTAATAATGATGGATCTGTAAGTTTATCTTGCAGTTTTGTAATTCCGTCGATTTCATGTGGAAGGACAATATAAAGAGACGATTCTCCGCCTTTATATTTTAGTTCCAAAACCTATAATTTTTTTTTTATTATAATTAAATTTGGCTTATATTTTTATAGGATTGAGTTGTGTCTATAACTCATATAATAGGAAAAATTATAAATTTAAAGATGTAGCAGTGTAGAAATAAGTATTGCAAAATATATATTATTAGAATTTTTCTAACCTGCGCATTGAGTTCCAGGCTGTCAATGTATCTGTACTTATTTTTATTGTACATTGTGGAAACTTCTATAAGTTTTTCTTTGTTAACGTGGAAATTTTTGTTGCTTGTTGATGCCTTATCAAAAGGTATTTCCCATAGTCCCTAATGTAATAGTATAAAGAAAACTATTATAAAATTTGTCTTAAGTTTGTTATTTAAATAATATAAAATGTTACGATACCTTAAAGTAGATTGCGTTTACTAAAACAGCTTTGGTGCTACCATCAAAAGAAGAGGGATCTACTAAGTCTTTTATATGATTATTAGTATACTCTTCAACCTGAAATATAATTTCATATAACGATAATCTAATGAAAATTACTATACGTTCGACAATCGAACTATTATTTTAATTTATGTGACCAATCGGATGAATAGACTATTTAGTGGACGTTGCTATTTATACGACTTCGGACGACTATTTTTGTTTTTATTCATATGGTGATGGTATGATTAACTTTGATTTATTTGTCCGATAATTTCCAAAGTAAATAATTATACCAAAATCTTTTAATCTTGTTGCAAGTGTTTATATGTACGCTTACCGTACAAATAATAGTAAGATTATGCTAGATTAGGTCCCCCGACGCGAAGACTTCGATAAGTAAATAATAATAGTATTTTTATCCTTTTTAGACGCATTTTTGTATCCGGGGTTCCAAAAAATTTTTATTTAATTATTTTTCTGCATTTAAAAATATTTTACTATTTTCTACGTTGTTCTAAATTAACCTACGAACACACGCATTTAACTGGTTTAGGTTTTGACTATAAATATTGCATAACAACTTTTCATCGGCAGCCACAAAAGCTCCATATTTTGGGGATGACTGTTTCGACTAAATATAGCTCAGAACCATCTCGATAAACCAAACTTACTATGAATAGCAACGTCCAATATTAATTCAAACTTTATCGCTACTTCTTCGATGAATTTAGTATATGCTACTTCTTCGATGAGTTTAGTATATATTTATATGTTTGAGTAATAATTATTTTTCATTCTTAATTTATTTTAAATTTAAACAAAAGTAACATTAAATTATCACGTTCGAAGATAGTTAAAAATTAATTTTGTAGAAATATATATTCCGATATCTAAATGACTTAACATTTTAAAATGTTATTTAGAAAATTAAAACATGCTTACCCAAGAGTTAATTTCCTTAGCGGTCTTTTCGTTTTCAATAAAGTCCACACTTGCAACTTCAGATCCAAATACATCCCGTATGATATCAGAAAAATTATTGTTTAGCTCATAATTAATTGCAACATAGATTTTACTGGCTGTTTTAAGTGTAACTCCTTTAACAGATCTTAAATGGGTGTTTACTTCTGAAAATACTGCCTTCGTCTGTAAAAGGGAAAAATCATGTCACTATTTTGAAAATTTCTTTATCCATTAATATTTTAGTGCCCGACTTTATTCAAATAACTAAATACGTATTACATATATAGCTACGTGACTGACACGTCGTACTTTATACAAGTTTCAATATTTTTTGTAAAAATTTAAATATAAATTAATTAATTGAGAATATCAATTCACTTACTATATTGTCGTTTGGCATTCCGATGGTGGCAAGAAGTTCATCGTGAGATTCTCCAACAGATGCTAAAGCAATTTGAGCAAGAGGTGTCAGGACTGAAAATGGAGACAACACTACGCTCTGATTTGGTTTCTCATTTACTATCTCCTGCAATAATATGAAATAAAAATGTTAAAATGTTTTATTTTTTTTTAAGATTGTGTTCACCTTTTAAGGTTTATTAATTTAAGATTAATGTAACAGAGATTTATATTATTTTATTTGATTAAAAAGAAACAATCATAAAAAAATATATCAGAACTAGTCGTATCGCCTACCGGAAGCTGAGCGAGCTGGAGGGAAGATGCTTAATATAATAAGCACGCGACACTTTAGTCGTTATAAATTTCAATATTAATTATAAATATATAATAAATATTGAAATCTTTAGCTCAGTCTGATATGTTCGAGCTTGTATAGAATTCCAAACTTACTGTAAACATTTTCGCTGTAAACGCGTTATTGCCATCACGAAGTATGTCTTCTAAGCTCCTTTCGTCAGCCGTTGCCACAACCGCTAAAGCAAATACTGACACAAAAATGCATTTGATTATTTATAGTATAGTATATCTTTTAGTAAAGTTATATTATTCTTTTTTGGTAAGTTTAATGTGCTTTCTAACAATATTATTGTATATTACGCTACAATAGTGTTTTGGTGGGAAGGCATTAACCAGAACGAAAAGAAATTTGTGTGTTCTAATTTTTAATAATAAAACATTAATATATATTAAATACTTCATATCTATATGAACTTTTTTTTTCATCACAAATATAAAAAACACAATAACTGTGCAAAGAACTCACTAACATAGTTTTTAAGATACCTTTTACTAACAGACTGCTTTTTTAGCATTTTATCTCAAATTCAATGTATAATCTGACAAATACACTCTAAATGTGAAAAGTGTAGGGCAACGTGTCCGTGGATAAAAGTAAAAATGAATATAAAAAAAAGCTATGAATAAATTTTAAGTTGCTAAAACTGGTCTTGTGTTTATTATAATATTTTGTTATTTAAAAAAAGTGTTACTAAAGTTTTCGTACATATAATATATGTACGGAAACACACAATAAATAAATACACAAAAATATTATTGGAATAAATTTTAATATATAAATGTAATACAACCTGGGAGTCATTGTTCTAGTAAGCGGCCAGCTATTTTATTAAAATTACATGATCATGTATGATAGATGTGCCAAATTTAATATGGTTTCAAAATTATTATAAGAAGGTACTAAAGATTAACAGATAAAAGTCTTAAGAAAAAAAAACAACATTAAGAATGCACTAGTTCTATTTCTATGTTTAAAAACAAACTGATTTGAACTAATTATGGAAATTATACAAAAAAGTTTAGTGCACGTGCCACAAACGAATTGGGTAATAAGTATAAATGTGTAAGTTAGATTTCAATCTTAATATTGTATAATATAACTTAAGCACAAATAGTGCCTGAAAATACAAGCACATTACAAACAATACAAACAGTATTAATTGCAATTGAATACTTATAATATGTACTAAGTATGAATACAGGTACACCTATAATCTATAATATATTTAACATTTATGAAACTTTTTGTATACAAGTAAGTAGATAACTTTTAAATGTGTGCGCATCAACTTCTCTTATCTTTGCTTCACAACACTCATGATCCAAATGTGTAATTCTTATCATTTTCTTGCGAAACAAAAGTATATAAATAGGAAACGGAATGTCTAATATTAATTCAAAAATGATGGCGATTTACAACTAATTCCAACAAGAAGGCAAGCGTAAGTAACTTCTACTGTACCGGCTTATTAACACTTACTCAGAAACATTGTTATTTTGTATATTAATTAATTGTTTAATTAGTTTTGGCGAAAAAGTATTTATGGTATTCATAAGTCACCACAGTTTCAACTTTTCGTTTATAAAAAATTACAAGTAATGATTTTAACAATTATAAATACTGCTTTAAAATTTTGTTATTACCTAATAATTATTATGATATTTGTGATAAAATTGTAAGTGAAATGAAATAATAAATAAATTTGCTATATGTTAAGTTTGTGATACAGACTTCAAAGCAGCAGTCTTAATTTTTTTCACTGTATGTCTCTTTTCGGTTATGTATTTGGTTCAACAACAGAACTATAGTTTTTAAAGGTATATGGCATAATCTTATTTCACTAGTGAAAAAAAACAAACAAACAAAGAAAGCATAACTTTCATTACTTACATTTAAGAGGGATCAAATTAAATGAATACATAGAAAATGACTTTGTAAGTAAAGTTATTTAAGAACAGAAAAAAAAATCATTTTATATATTTTATAAACCTAAACATCTATATTTATTATATTAATCTTATACATATGCAAATTATTAAGAACTGAACTAGACACTCAAAAAGAAAAGGGAGATATATAATTAAAAATCTTTGAACGAACACAAGATAATTATCTCAGATGTATTTATATGTCTGAGATTAAAATTTAAACAAAATGACTTTTTTTTTTATTATTTTTTAATAACACAACTGTTAATAATGATCGTATAATTAAAAAGAAAGAATTTTTTATAATTTTTAACAAAGAAACTGTAACACTAATTAAAAAAAGATTTCGAACTTTACTAACAAAAGTGCATTTTTTTATGAACGTAAAAGTGTTATTTGATTGTTGATTTTCTTTAAAACTAAGTAAATAAATAAGATATGATCTTAAATTATTTTGATTATTCAATTGAATTTACACAGTACTTAAAATAATATATATAAAAAAGTAACACAATTTCTTACGCCAAACTATTAGCTGCCTCATTTTGTTATGCACTGATCTAAGGACAATCTTAAACTAGCTTGTTTCTGGCGTTGTGGCGTGTTGTTAATGACCATGCCGTTTTATCTAAATTATGGTTAACAAGATTGATCATTAGGTTAAATTTAAAGATACATCGTAATTATCTTCGCAATCTTATTCAGTTTAAAAACTTATTATTCTTTGTGTCATTAGTTTCTTAATCGATTTAAAAAGGTATTTAAATATAAATATACTTGCTATCGCCGATAAATTGAAGACATTTATTGAGGGATACCACATATTTTTTTCGGTAGGATGAAAACTAGACTATTCATTATTTTACTGGATGCTGAAGCATTAATACAGTCAATTCGCAATTTTGACTTTAAAATCTACGCACTTGTCTTTAACCTACAAGTGATGTCTAGTTTAGCATTACTAGGAATGAGTAATAAAAGCCGTTCTTCACACCGAACCAAGCTAGTGTTTTATAGGATTCTGGAATGGACTAGAACAGTAGTACGTAAATATTTTTACCGCATCCGGGTTTGAAGGAATATGTACCCGCTTTATTTCTAGTTCTTTAGTTAAAATATAATATATAAATTTGGTAAGCTGGTGTTTAAATACAACTATTGAATATTAATTATTGAGAAATACATGATTTATAATAATTCTAGTTGGCCCAATTAAATTGCCTCTTGATCACATAATGAGTAACAGGCATACAAATATTTTGTCCGAAACGACAAACTATTTAATTTTTAATATAAGTTTCTACTTACATTTAAAAATCAATAACATTACTAAAATATACATTAATTTAGAAAACCAATGTAAAATTAATTGTTGAAATCCAGATACAATATATATTTACCAATTTATTTATTTTAATCTTATTCTTATTTTTTGAAGTACCATTTTTAGATATTTTTTCAATTTGTTTTAAGGGTAATATAAGTTTTATCATTTTCATCCGCGATATTTTAAGTCACTTAATCGGTAGCATTCGTGATCTTGTTCTACTAAAAGTTTTCCATACCCATTGTAACCATAACCCAAAAATATAATTTCGAAAGTCCTAACTTTATGAACCACTCGACACAATTAGAAGGCAGCCATATTGCTGTTTGAGCTGGTGGGACACCAGTTGCAACACCTATATAAGCTATACTCTTAGTACGTGAAGTATTCCTAACACATAAAGTATTATTTATCATTATTACTTTATTTGAGTCGATAACATAAAATATTATTAATTAAATTTTTTTGGTTGGCTAAGATGTATGGTTTCCCAAAAACCATATTTATATGACCATATTACACCTTTATATTTTTGTTCATAAATGAAATATATTTGATATAAATTACTATTGAAACGTCCTTCTATATTTGAAGGTATTCGAATTAGTTTTTTAAACCACTGTCAATGTTTTGTAGAGTTTAAAACAACTTAGCGACTTATCACTGAGTATAACGCAAGCCATTAGATGTCACGATGTCATTAGATTGACCCGATGAAACAATCCGTATCAATAACTGTTTATTTTTTCGGTTGAAAGCAATTATTAGATTTGATAAATATATATATATATATTATATTACTATAAATCTCATTTATAAATAAAGGATCTTATCACGCGATAGTCATAAAATGTTATTTGTTGTTTGTTGCATATAGAAGTTATTTTTTTAATTAAAAATGTAAAACCAATGTGTGACTCATTAGCAAAGTGTAGAAAATATTTGGTGTACATCGTTTTGAGTTTTGAAGTGACGAGATATCTTGCGTTTTAAGCAATCATTTTTTTCTAAAATTTGCACAGCGCTAAATCGACTACCTTACTAGTTTGGACTACCTTTTTTTTTAACGTCAGGAATCCTCATGGATACATACCTCCATCAAGAGAATGATGGAGGTGGTTATGTGAGACTCCTACTTACTAAACCTAACGGTTGCCGCCGCCCAACGTCGAACCCGACAGGCCCTTACCGCCGGCCACGGTGATCAGCCGAGACCAGCAAGAAAAAGGCATAAGTCGGGAACCCACCACGCCCAGACTAACCATCACCAAGCGCAACCGTGGCGTCGCACTGGGCAACGATTAATCCAGGCAACGTCTCGGACCGTCTCCCCACCAAGCACCCTCTTTAAAGTGCTTGGTGGAAAGAGGTCCAGACCCTAACCGCCGCAGGCAGCCTCTCCTTCACGAAAGCGACTGCCGCGGACCCCCCCCTCACAGCCACGAAACCACTCCACAGTCCACTCTGCTATCAGAAAAGTACCAAGAGCAATTCCGCGGCCGACCCCGGCAAATATGGCCTATGCGCTCCCACCCTCAACGCCCAGGCCAAGTTTCCAACGCGATCAAACGATGGAAAGAGGCCCGAGCCCCTCCCTCCCCCCGCGCGGACAGGCTACCCCGAAAGGTTACTCGCCTTGGCTAACCATGGACCGCGCACAAACCCCCATGACCGACCCCCACCGCGCCGGGTATTAGCCAACGGGAGAAACCGAAGGTTCTCAGTAACCGTTGTTGCCCAGGGAGCACCACGAGGAGGTTTCCGGCGTTCGCCCCCCGAGTTTGGACTACCTAGTTCAGTTCTACAACTACCGATACTAAAAATATAACTTAGTGATATTTTGTAACTAATATTTATTACGTTATAAAACATTTATATTTACAAACTGGCTATTTATTGCTACAACTTATATTTCAAGAAATATATAAAATAAATGATATTTCACTATTATTGTACCCGTGTATACAAATAAATAAATTTTCTAATTATCAGTAATGATTTGCTTTATCAAAAAGGTAAAAGCAAAGGTATACTAAGTTATACAAATAAAAAATATTTAAATAAAACGATTTAAAAAAAATAAAATTATTACATTAAACTTCAAAATAGTGCAGAAACAGCAAGAGACTAAAAGACAGAAAGTCAACTAAAAGACTAAAGAAAGAAGAAGAAAAGGACTAAAAGACGTCCTGGCACGTGTGACGGCCGTTTTGGAAATGCCTATTGTCCTTGGTAGGCTTTCGAGCAAAGATGATTAGTTTCGCTAAATCTTTAATTACCGTGAGTGCTCTTAACAGTTCACGCCTTTTTAAAATTATTCATTTTACTATCAAAAGAGAAATTGTAAAGTAAGTTACTAAGATTTTTTTTTTACGAAATATATATTTTTATCTGTCTTATTTATTTTTGTATCCATAGTACGACTAGACTTACTATATTTAAAATATAATAAACAAATAACATTACTACAAATGAATTATTTATTTGAAAAGAATAGATATAATGTTATAGATGGTCCAAATTGTACACCTTGGTTATTAGCTACCTTACTTCAATTCTGTTATAATATGTGAAATGCTTAAGAGTTAATGAAAATATATTATATATAATATTTCCAAGGAAATGGAAAATAATCAGTACATAAATGTAGATAAAGTGAGGAATACGATTTAAATGATTTGTTTTAGTACCAAAAAATCCTGTAACCTAATCCTGTACCCTGTAATCCTGTAACCAGCTTTGTTAGTTTGTAATGTTTTTCTTGTTTATTAACAGCAGATGTGACATAATATTTTTGTTGATTTAATTTATAAGATATACGTAGGTAAAAGATTGTTATAATTTATTATCATTGTTATGTTCCGATTCGTAAAT
This sequence comes from Napeogenes inachia, assembly GCA_959347355.1. NCBI lineage: Eukaryota > Metazoa > Arthropoda > Insecta > Lepidoptera > Nymphalidae > Napeogenes > Napeogenes inachia. Next base: position 15,048,448 of record OY365792.1, read on the forward strand.
AACGGCTACAATATTCGATGGCCATCGCTTAATATTTATATAAAAATCTTGATTTTATTTCAATATAAGAATTATTATTATCTGCTTCTTAGTATTGTCCAAATTCGTAGCGAGGTTTTCTATAACAAAGAATCATAATATAATGTAAAATACTCTTGCGGTTGAAAAAAAAATAATAAAAATAAAAGATCATTAATACTTTTAAAATTGAAATTTATCATCTAAAAAGGGGTTGGGGTGGTGGATTATTATTTTTTTGTTAACAGTTAACAGTATAGACAACTGTTAGCCCTATTGACTATTACAGCGGAGCATACATAACATGTCAGGAGCATATGTATATATATATATATATATATATATATTTTGTAATTAATTTTCATATTCTTGTTATATTGATAACTTAGTTTTGATAAATTGATAATTAATTAATCACGAATCATAACAAACACTTAAATATTATAATCAATAATACTAAATACTTAAATATTGAGCCTTGGCAAAACTGAGTGTTTTTAGTGCCATCTTACGTTTCCACTGAAAAGTTTGACATTTTACACCATAAATGTCTGTAGATTATTTTATCACTGGAGCTCTATTTCTATTGTTTACAAACAATTGAAAATTTTGTCACCGCAAAAATATGAAATTAAGTCGAGAAAATTTCCAAGCTATGATTTATAATGACTTTTATCGTGGATTATCAATACATGAGTACACCAACCCCATCCCTTGCCACTGTGAAACGGTGGTATAATGAATTTAATCGTGGTCGCAGTTCTCTTTATGATGAAAGTCGCGAAGGTAGTCCAAAAATAGTGTTTGTGCCAGAAAACATTGATGCTGTGCAAGAACTTATAATGCACGATCGTCGTGTCACTTACTCTGAGATTGAGGCAACCTTAGGCATTAGTTCCACCAGAAAACATAAAATATTACATGAACATTTAGCCGTGAAAAAGATTTGTTCACGTTGCATCCCCCGTAATCTGACAAAAGCCCAGAAAGATGCTCGGGTCGATTGGTGCAAGAAATTGCTTGAGAAGTACAAGTGTGGTGGCTCAAAAGATGATATGTAAGATCGTAACGGGTGACGAAGCATAGATATATAGGGTAGGCATAAATAAGTGTACACGTACTTTGTGCTTTATAAATCTGTTTAATTAAAATAACTAATTAACAATTAACTCAAGTGGTTTAATTCTATATTATATTATTGAGTTACAGCTGGTTTACATTTTTAATTAATAATAAAAGTCATATGAGCTGCTTAACTTAAATCGCCCTGCACATACCTGTCTTGTGACATTTACACCTTAAAAAAGAAAACTTATTTTTAATAATACTTACAAATCGGGCTATTTGTAACCATGGCCACTATCGAATCTATTGCAGAAGTGCAAAAATCTATTAATACACAATTGTTGGCTCGAATGGCCGAGTTTGAATCACAGTTAAAAGCTTCGCCATCAAGCAGTGTCACTATGTTCCGGTTAAGTGAGGACTTCACAAACTTCAAACAGCATGTTTGGAGTATACTGACCCTACTTCAGCAGCAGCTTGCTGAAGTCATGAAGTCCGTTGATTCCATCGAGACTAGACATAGAAGAAAGTTCCTACTTTTATCTGGTGTTCCTGAGAAGCAAGGTGAGGATCTTTCAAGAGTCATTCTGCCTGTCTTTCATGATAAGATGCAGCTTTCTAATATCCAGATTACTTCTTTTAAATCTGTTCGGCGTCTGGGTAATGATCCGGATAACAAATGCAGACCTATTCTAATAAGATTTTGTGATGAGGACACTAGGGCACTGATCTGGCGTAAAAAGACCTCCCTTAAAGGAACTAGCTTTGTCTTGGCCGAATTTCTAACAAAGCAGAAACAAAGTTTGTTCATGAGTGCTCGGAAGCGTCTTGGTATTAGAAACGTCTGGACTCAAAATAATAATAATAATAATAATAATATCAGGACAAATTACACACATTGATCTAACCCCTAAGTAAGCAAATTATTTGCTTGTGTTAAGGGTGTTAGACAACGATACAAATACATAGAAATACACATATAAATACTGAGAATATATTTAATAAACGACCAAACCCAGAAACACAGACATCTATGCTCATCACATAAATGCCTGTCTCCGCCGGGAATCGAACCCGAGCCCCATTTTGCCGTGACGTTAGGCGTCTGCGCTAACCACTCGACCAACGGGGCGGTTCTAAATGGATCTATTATGACTAAACTACCATCTGGCAGTATTAAAAGAATATCTTCTCAAGACGAATTAGATTCTCTGTTTCAACAGATTCCAACCACTTCCACTAGTTCTATAAATTCATCACAGCTTCCAATCGAACAAACTAGAACAGAGTCTAGTCGGGTCAAACGAACTATTAATAAGAAAAAGTAGGTACTGAGTCTCAATTATCTTCCTTTTTGTTTTAAAATGTTATAATAGTATTATATTTCTTTCTCACATCAATATAAAACTATTGTAATATGACGTGTAAATGATATGTTTTCGTTGTTTTGTTATGTTTTCGTCATCTTTATAATCTTTATTGTTTGCTTGATGATACTCTAACTCTCATATTTTACAATATTTAGACACTTTTTCGGAATAAAACAAAATAACATTACTGTCTGCCTGCCAAATATTTACAAAAATTTTAAATCTAATTATTACGATTGTCATTTGTCAGTGTCAAGTCAATACTCAACTGTCACTTGACATAAATGTTTGGTATAATCTAAACAGATAAATATCTTTACACGTTACCATAATAAGTAACATATTTGGGCTTAAACGATATATACTGTTTACGTTTCTTTTTATACTTGTTTTATTATTATTTTTTTTTTAGCAAAATTTTAGTTTTTTTTTATTTTATGTTACTGATTATACTAAAAGCATAATCTGCTTGTTTTTAATGTTGCATATTATGATCAATAACAGTAATTAAGCGTTGTTATTACTTTTTATCTTTACATATTTTAGTTTTTGTGTAATTTATATGGTTATTATATGTGTAGGTTATTCTAGTGTATGTACATAGATGATTAATTTATTTACACGTACATTTCTTATGCTCCATCTCAAGTACATACCTTTGTCTTTGCATCTTTTTTTTAATAATTACTTTTGATTATTTTTTTTTTTATGTTATTAGACTGGTTGTGCAGGTTTCTTTATTGTGTTGTCTGCTTAAATATAATAATTATTGATATAGTTCAATAATTAATATAGTTTTAGGATAATTAATATATTTATTTATAATTTTGTAGTTCTTTTTATATATATCTATTTTATTTTATTTTTTATATTTATAATTTTGTATTATATTTAATATATCTATATTATTTTTACTATTGTTTATAGTTTTTTAGTATATTATTCAAATGTCAGACAATAGTACAAATTCTTATTATTCTGCATGTAATTCTGATTCCTTTTGCTCGATGGATTCGTTGGATTCTTTAACACCATCCCTTCACGATGAGATCTTATGTCAACTTGGAACATTTAGAAACTACTTCAACTGTTGCCATATCAACGCGCAAAGCCTTCCTCGTCATTTCTCAGAATTTTCTAATAACTTTTCTGACAATATCTTTCACGCTATCCTTATATCAGAAAGCTGGCTTAAACCAAATTTAGCCTCTACTCTTTATTCGCTTCCTGGGTATGTTTTGATCCGCTGTGATCGCACAGGTAAGGGAGGTGGAGGTGTTGCTATATATCTACAAAGTAATATATCCTACAAAATTATAGCTATTTCCAATCCCACCTACTCAGCCACAGCGGAATTTTTATTTTTAGAAATTGATGTCAAAGGAGCTAAAGCCGTTCTAGGAGTTGTGTACTGTCCGCCTTCTACCGATTATTTTTCAGAACTAGAATCAACTCTTGAATCAATTAGTTCAGAGTATAAACATCACATAGTTATGGGTGACTTTAATACCAACCTCTTGACTGATTCCACTTCATCCCGTAGACTCACATCAATTCTTCACTCTGTTTCCCTTGATATTCTTTCTTTAAATCCTACACATGTTAACATAGAATCTCCTGACTCCTGGATTGACCTGATTCTTGTGTCGTGTAATGATAAAGTTATCAAACACGGCCAATTATCTGCTCCCTGCTTTTCAAGGCACGACCTAATATTTGTATCTTACTCCCTTAAACCTCCGAAAACCAAGCCTACGGTGTTGCACTTGCGGAGTTTTTCTAAATTAAACCTAGAGGATTTTCAACGTGACGCTTTAACAATTGACTGGTCGAATGTTGTGACATCATCTAATTTAACGGACATGGTTGAACATTTTAACAGATCGATTTTGAACATTTATGATAGACATATCCCTGTCAAAGCCGTAAAATTAAAGCGCTCACCTTCACCTTGGATGACTGAACAGGTAAGAGCTGCTATGAGAAAACGTGATCGTGCCTTCCGAAATTTTAAGCTGAATCGATGTGAGGTCAACTGGTGTCTTTATAAAAAAATAAGGAACAAATGCAATCAGATGGTAAGAGTAGCGAAACGCCATTTTATACACTCAAGTATTTCTAATTCTTCGACGGCTCTGATATGGAAGTTTCTTACCAACTTTGGCCTAGTTCAGCTTACTGACAAACCAAAGTTGACTTTATTCTCCCCCGATGTTTTAAATCGTCATTTCTCTTCCGTTGAATCTCTCAAACCAAATATAAAACGGAACACCATCTCCTTCATATCTTCCATGCCATTATGTGTCTCCACACCCTTCTCATTTTCTTTAGTATCTGAGGAAGAAATAAAAAAAACTGTGCACTCCATAAAATCAAATGCTGTTGGTGAGGACGAAATAAGCCGCCATATGATCGTCACCCTAATTGACGTGATTCTTCCAACTCTAACTCATATGATAAATACATCACTATCCACCGGTTTATTTCCTTTTACTTGGCGTAAAGCACACGTCATCCCCATTCCTAAAGTTCCCAATCCTACTGCGCCTAAAGATCTGAGACCTATTTCTATCTTACCCTACCTATCTAAAATCCTCGAATCAACGGTTCATAAACAATTATCCAATTTTGTCCATAACAATAAACTTCTTTCGAACTTTCAATCTGGGTTTCGTCCTGGCCACAGTACAAGCACTGCGCTCCTTAAAGTTGTGGAAGATGTCAGAGATGCGATGGAGGGTGGTCAATTAACTGTGCTAGTACTAATTGATTTTTCCAACGCTTTTAATTCAGTTGACCATGACATCCTGATTGCACTTCTTTCACGCTTTAACATTTCTTCCAAGGAACTAAATTGGTTCTCATCCTATCTTCGTGGTCGCCAGCAAGCTGTTCGCATCGACAACACCATGTCGGAGTGGTGTGACATAGCAGCAGGTGTGCCACAAGGCGGTATACTCTCTCCACTTTTATTTTCATTATTTATTAATTAAATAACAAAAGACTTTAAAGCCTCTTATCATCTGTATGCTGATGACCTTCAACTTTATGCGCATACTAAGCCTAGCACTATTAATACCGCTATAGCTACCATCAACAAAGACTTGCAACATATTTATGATTGGTGCCTCCAGTTTGGTATTAAAGTTAATCCGTTAAAATGCCAAGCAATAATTCTACGCAGTCAACGACAGCTGTGCAAATTGACATCAGTTGACCTTTCAAACCTCAGCTATAATGGTATACCCATTCCGTTTACTCAAATTGTTAAAGATCTTGGCCTACACATTGACAGCACCTTAAGCTGGAATGCTCAAGTTATGGAATTGAGTCGTAAAGTGACAGGTTCACTACGTGCATTATATCGTCATAAAAACCTATTACCGATTCGAACTAAGACTCTGTTAGTGCAATCACTTATCCTCCCTCTCATTGACTATGCTGATGTTTGTTGCTCTAACATCTCCGAATGCAACTTAAATAAATTGGATCGTCTTCTTAACAATTGCATTCGTTTTATTTTCAGTCTTCGTAAATATGACCATATCTCTAAGTATCGTTCAAAACTTCAATGGCTACCTATCCGCGAGCGAAGATCTTCTAGACATTTGTGTCAGTTGTTCTCTATACTTAACGATCCTATGTCTCCTCAGTATTTAAAATGTAAGTTTCAATTACTAGGAAGTACTCACAACCTTCATCTTCGCTCTTCCTCTAATCTCAATCTTTTTATTCCTTCGCATCATACCGGTTTCCTCTCAAATTCTTTCACAGTACACGCTACAAAACTCTGGAACGGACTCCCGGAAAACATAAGGCGAAAGTAGCTTTCAAAAAATCTGTTCCTATCCTATTAAGTTCCTATCCTAGCAAAGTAGCTTTCAAAAAATCTGTTCTGACATATCTGTCCCGGCAATAGCAGAATTATTATAAAGAATTGATTTTACGTATGTCTGTATACATTTATATATGTATTTATATATCTTTATATGTATTTATTTATGTATTTATGTATCTATATATATGTATGTATGTGTGTATATGTATGTGTATATGTGTATGTATATATATATATATATATATATATATGTATATGTATATATATGTGTATATGTATGTGTATGTGTATAAAACAAATTTTAATCTATTACATTATTAACGACTACAATTAATTAGTTGAATATAGCAGCTATGTTTTCATTTGTTTGTTTTGTTAGTTTGTTTGCTTTTTTTTTTTGTGTTTGTTGTTTTATGCAATGTTATCGTTTTAGTTATTGTTAAGTTTTGATTGTATAATTTTAGCGCCTAATATAAATTAATTATTTTACTGTTTTTCTGGGTTGACTGGCAGAGAATGTTTTTTAGCATTAAGTCCGCCTATTGTACCATTTTTTTTGGGCCAATAAAGATTAAATAAATAAATAAATAAATATATGCGTATAAGCCGGAAACAAAACAGCAATCTACTGTATGGGTTTTTCAGGATGAACCAAATCCAACGAAAGTTGTTATCGCTCGAAGCGTTTCCAAACAAAAGCGGCTGCTGCTTCAGAACCTTCCTCACTAACCTCAAACTTTGTGTAGAACTTTTTTAAGTTGATTGTAGTCTCAATTTTAAATTTAGGGAGGAACACGTCAACCTTTGTTTCAACCATTCTCTCAATATTTTTAACTAATAATGATGGGTTTGAAATTATTTCTTTTAATTGATTTATGTCATTAATTTCATAAGAAAGAAGGAGGTAAAGCACAGATTCTCTGCCCTTATATTTAAGTTCTACACATATAAAATTGCTTTTATTGTCTATATAGTTTTTATCATTGAAATTTTCTTAATTATTAAGCTATAAATATCTGTTTGAATTATCTTACGTTAATTTATTATATTTATTCAAACCTGTGCATTGAGTTCCTTACTATAAATGTATCTTAATTTTTCTTTAATGAACATAGTAGGAACTTTAATGATTTTTTCTTTGCTGATTCGGAAATGACGGTCTCTTGTTTGTTGCATGTTAAATGGAATTTTTCATAATCCCTAGAAGAAATCCACTTTTGCATTTACTAAAAGAGTTTTGGTGTTGCCATCAAAGGTAGTAGGGCCCACTAAATCTTTAATATTATTATTTGTTCGCTTTTCAACCTGCAATATAAATAAATAAATTAATTTGTTGAATGTACGATAATAATTAACATTGATTTATTTTTATTTCATTACGAAAACAGTACCCAATTGTTAACTTCTTGTGCAGTCAGTCTCTTCGTTTTTTATAAGATCTACATTTGCAATTTCGAACCCAAAGATATCGTGGGTGAGATTACTGAAATCATTGTTAAGTTCAAAATTCTTTGCAACATAGATTTTACTGCCTGTTTTTAATGTAATTCCGTGTACAGAATTTAATTTCTCATCAGCTTTTGAAAACGCCGTCTTCGTGATAAATGACTTCAATAAGTACATAATTATATGTTTATATTTGTTTTCAGATGTCTTTTTGTACCTGGGGTTTTTAATTTTTTTTTTCTGCTTTTGAACGTTATGTTACTAGTTTCTTAATTGTACTAAAAGAACCTACAGACACACAATTTTTCAGTTGTTAAAGTATTTCTATTAATCTATCCTAATATTATAAAGAGTAAAGATTTGTTTGTTTGTTTGAATTGAATTGGCTTCGAAACTAGAACACCGATTTATAAAAAAGCACTAGAATCCTACATTATCCCTTCGATGAACATAGGTTATATTTAATACAAAAAAAATAAGGAACCGCGTGTAAACTTCGACAATGTAAGAAATTATAAATGTATTGTATAACAATAATCCACCGCCTATAATAACAACTAGTGGTCGGCCAACGGTCGAAATTCGACCGTAATCTAAAGTGTTAATGTTTATGAAAACTAAAACTAAAGGCTAAAACTTACATGCATATTTATTTTTGTGTTTTTTTTCTATTGGTTTAAGCGACCCTCAATCATACAATAAACTCTGTGTGAATATTTGATGTCAAACAAAAACATATACCTACTTGACATTATGTCATCTCAACATTATGACATGTCGACGTTAATACCGAAGTAGTGTGTGTAGTGTTTGACAGCGTAGTGTTAGTAATGTTTTGATCATTAATTTAATGTATTAAAAGTGCATTATTATTAAAAATATTAGCGCTGTCCATTTCTCCTACACATAAACAATAATTTTGCCAATTTTTCGTAAAAAGGAGTCCAAAATGTTTGCTGCACGTAGTTATTTAATGATTATATAATTGTTAAATTCTTGTAATATTAGGTTAGGTTTTAATCTAATTAGTAACCGTATATATATATGTAAATAGTCCATATATGTAATATGTTACATATTTGTAATATGTTACATATATATAAACGCCAAATTTAAACATAGTTAATGAAAAGATATATACATTTTTACATTTTATATACCAATTTTTTTTTTAATATATTTTTTTTTGTATTTTTACTTACGGCATAATAATAACCACTTCATTTTGTTTTAAGTCGCACAAACACAAATCTCGTACTAACCAGTTTAATTACAGCCATGCTTTTTAAATGAACTGACTTATACAGCAGTAATAAATTCAACTTCAAGGACTTATAAACATTATATTCATTCCTCAAGTATGTTTTTATTATTTTTTCCTGTTTGAGATGATATTAATTTGTCCTGTAATATTATTATTATTTTTAGAATAATCACATTACTTATTTTAAATTTGTATAAACAAAGAATAAAAACTATAACCACGAAAATGATCGTTATAAATTATGTGTATTTAAAATAAAATATACATTTTAATTATCTGTGATATGATCATGACGGTAGAAACTCGAAATAGAACAGCGTTATAATTCCTTGGTTACAAGCTAAATCATTATAACACAAGCTTTGTGTTTATTACCAATAAAACACCAAAACATGTGTTTATTTTTTTAAATAATTTATTTTTGTAAATTTTATTTTTTAAAAGTACTATTATTTATTTTTGTTTATATATTCTCTATTCTCTTTAATAAAAAAAAATAGAAAACATTCGATTTCTAACTTAACTCTAACAGGGGGGTCATGCTTTTAAATTACAAAAAATATATACACTTTTGTAATTCGTGGCAATGGCTAATAAAAGTGACTTTGAGGGTTAATTAGAGACCACTGTTACTGACCACTGAACTTTCCCTTTCCATTAAATGTTTACTTAAACTTTATCTTAATAACATTCACTGGAAGTTTTAATAGTGACGATTAATTTATCCAAGTTATTAAGTTTTTTATTGAACATTTTACTATTTGTTAACTGTTTCCGATGTTTCCTCGATAACTTCAATATATTCATACCTTTTGCCTTACTTCAGGTACTGATACTAGGTATCAACTGTTACGATTTTAATAGATTATTGCGCGATATATCGTGCGTTTCACTCAATCATTTTTGTACATTGTCAATAATAAAAATAATATATATATATATATATATATATATATATATATATATATATATATATATATATATATATATATATATATGTATATATTTTTTTATTTATTAAAAAAGAAGTATAAAATTGTTAAATAAACATTTTAAATATTTTATGTTTAATTCATTCAAAAAGCATAAGTGCACTTATCTATTCACATCACAAATTATTTGCTACATATTTTACTTTCTCTACTTTTAGGGTAAACACTACTTTTAGGGTAACTATTACTGATTTTAATTTGGTATAAGCTCTTGATAAATAAGAATAATAAAATAACTCAACAACAATTAAAGCAACCATTATTATTATACACCGACTCTGAAAAAAGTAACAAAGACTTAATTTAATTATTTTTTAATACTTAATATATTTTAATTTTTATACTTATAATTATGTCATTTGGCATTCCGTTGTTGACAAAAAGATTAAAGTGTAACTAGTTTTTTTTTTACTTCAATTCCATTTCAATAAAATAAGATGATTGTTTTGGGGAGCTAAATGATATTTTTTTTTTAAATCCCAGACGTGCTGTATGGTAACATTTTTTTTAATAATTCTTTATTATATTAACACTTCCCTCAAAACTTAACTACATTGAAATTAGATCGGATCAGACTGTCAGTTTTTTTTTACATTTTTAAACAACATAGTTTTTTAAACAAAAAAGTTTTTTAAGCAATATAGTTAATTAAAAATTAATTAAAACGTTTTAAGTTTAATTATCTTTATTTGAAATATTTATTTAATATGACTGTGTTTGATGAACGTACAAGAAAATTTATTGATGTCAATTTTTTCTGGTAAAATCAAGTTTTTTTTTTAATAAACCGGTTCAAAGCCTTTTAGCGTATTTTATAGATCTTTTCCCTCGTATCTGTGTAGAAAAAAACTTGTCTTCAATAGTTAGTTCAATATGAGGCTAAGTGCACGATAGACATATACTTGTAATAACGACGCATGACCTGGGAATTCCATTTGATACAAAGAACTTAAATTGCACTGGATTATTAATTTGCACTCGATTTATTATATATTCGAGATATCACCTTTTTATTGTATATTTATTTACAATTTGTTGGTTATATGAAGAGTGAATTGTAAAGTCACGGTAATTATTAATTTAATTATAATTGTTTGATTAGGAATTAGATCCAAGTGATTATTTTTTAATTGTATCTTACTTTTGGCAACTGCTGCTTCCGCATCTACTCATTTTGATAAACACCTTTTGCTTCGCGTCACTGATATATAAGCCATTGTTAACGGAATTTAGAAGATTAACGAGTCTGCGTCACTTTCACTAAATAATTATTCACTATTAATCTAAGTAATTGCGAAATGATGGTGATTATAAATAAAATAATTATAGTGATTATAATTTTAAACAATAAATAAATTAATAAAGAACTAATACAAAAATATATCTTTCAAATTTATTTATTTATTTATTAACACTTTATTGTACAAAATTAAATGCAATGGGCGGACTTAATGCTGAAGCATTTTCTACCAGTCAACCAACACAGCTAACTGAAAATAAAATAATGAGAGTACACAATTAATAAACAAAACAGAAAACACTTAAAACTATAGGTAATATATACCAATATTATAAACTAAACATAAGTTAATAATAAATCTATCTATACATATAATAAATTTGTCACTTATCCATTTCTGTGCATGGAAAATATTTTAAAATATAAATCATAGGGGGCCTTTATAGGAGCAAGAGAACCCAAAACAATGATTTTTCAGTTTGTCTGTTTGTCTGTATGTGTGTGTACGCTAATCTCAGAAACGGTCTAACTCATTAAAAAATATTGAAGATTAAAAATTAAAAAAAAAAATAAAAATAAACTAGACCTACTCCTACACGCAAAAACTACTAGCCGGAGTTTGATGAAACTTAGAACGGGTACTTTTTATCGTTATCGGAATCTATGCGTACGAAGTCGCAGGCACAGCTAGTACATAAATATACGCCTTAAACAATATTTATACAGGTATAAATATATGCAATAACAGTATTCAAACAAAATAAACAAATGTTATGATTTTTCATGTAGACATTTAATGGTGCGTTTCTTAAAAAATGACTATTGGGAGCACGTCGAAGTATGTCAGGAAGGCTATTCCACAGAGTTATTTTAAAAACTTTTTTTTTTATTTCTTAAATTATGATTGTTATTTTTATAATAAGCAGACTGATGCTGTTATAGTAATATCAGAAAATATTTAAGATGATCCTTAACGGTTAATATTAGAAAGTATTAGATAGTAATGTTCTCTTGAATGTGCATCTAGATTGCTAATATATTAAACGGGAAAATTATAACTAACTAATTGTTGGCTAATTAACTAAAAGTAAAATTTAGTAAAAGAATGTAAACGAATTTTAATGAATGAAATGTTTTAAGCATATAGAAAAGCACTAAATACGAGTATTAATGAAATCATACAGAACAGGTTTTCTCCATTAGCCTCTCTTGTTTGCAATTTTTTTTTAGAAAAAATTTAGTTTTTATGCTATTGGCTTTATTGTAATTATTTGCGAGTTGTTTCTTATACGTAAGCTTTAGTCAGGCAAATACGCTTTTATAAATATGATAATTTAAAATAATAATTCATTTTCGAGAAACATTATCCGTATCCGTATCTTCCGAATGTAGCTCTCTTTTTTAATATTTGTAGTATATTTATTTATGTAAAATCTATTTAATGTATTTTCGTAACTATATTAATTATTTTTGGTTTTTCAGATCTAAGAGCTACCATATTTTTTACAATTTGGGCCATCTTGAAAAGACCGTAATTATTGTAGAAAACAACAAATCTCCTACGTACTGTTCTCCATTCAAAATGACATTCGTGAAACCTATCGTGTATGATTTGGATAAAGTGAGACCCATATTAAAAAGATTGAATTTACATCACAAAAATACCTATATACTTGACGTCAACAGTTAACGTGTTTACATATGTAAGTAAGTATTGAGTGTAATGTTTCTCAAAATATGTGTGCTATGTTTTTTCGGTTAAAGTGGGTACAATGTTTTTGCTTCACGTATTAGTATAATGAAACTAACAGCGTAAAATAATTTAAAATAGAGCTTTCTAGAGCTTTGTATGTATTTTTTTGTATTTTTTTAGTATTGTCTGTAGTAATTCAAGCTGATTGTAGGCATGAAAAACATTTGCAATTGATGTTGTTATTCCTTGTATAGTGTTTATTACGCTCAAGTTAGTTAGGCATACTAAGCATTCCAAACCACTGACGCACTGACTGTATAGGCGCACCAGTGCGCGGTCAAATATCTTTGTTTAAATTCAAGATATCAGAGAACGTTACGTATTGAGAAAGGGAACATATACGGCAGGTATAGTAAATAAATAAATAATAATGTTAAGACAAAAGATATATTCATTTACCCCTAATGACAATTATCACTTAGTAAGTCGAACTTTTGAAATAAAAGCGTTCTTCAGCTCAAAAACAACACCAGCTCTTTTATCTATAGAACTAAAGGAATATAGAAAATATATCTGTATCTCTTTCATTATTTTAACTGCTACGTTTTTCATTTGTCGTCATACATCTGCCTGTGTTACATAATAAAGTAATATGTGCAATAAATGAATTCCTTATTTACAGTTAACAAGAAATACGCGTTACTTACTAATAATTATAATTTATCTCATTAACATTACTCGAAATTCATATCATATATTTATAAACATTTAAAATATTTATTGTTAAGTGGTTTTGTAAACTTATCATACTTACATCTTATTCCACTTTGTGAGTATTTTTGCATCGTAATGAATGAAGGGACTTTAGGAAATAATAAAAATATTTATTAAATATATTTATTTGAATACAATGATTGACCAACACCAGCGACAGATTCTTATTTCATAATTTCAAAATATTTGTAAAACAATAATTATCCTTTCAAATTTGTTTCGATGATTTAAAACTAATTAAAACTGATATTTGGGGTATGTCAGGTAGATTAATTATTACTTTTATAAGTAATGTTGCCCCAAACCCATAGATGATTTTTAACAAAACTCCCAGATTTTATGAAATATAGATATAGACTAGGTCCCGGAAATTAAAGGCCAATCTCTGTTTATTTTTCCAAAAATATTTTAAATCTTTCTTTTATAGCATAAATCCATGCATATTCGACAATATGGCCACTTTTCTTAAACACATTAACAACGTATGGAAGAAATCGCAGAAATCGCAGTTTTGTGATTTATATATTGCGATTCATGGAGAAGTAGGTAAATGTTTATTTAATAATAATTTTTATTAAAAAGTAATAAAATATTTATTTAAAAACGTAAATACCTAAGAATAGTAAGCTCCACTGAAAATAACATTGTGTCCTTCATAAAGGTAAAATAGGAAAGGTCGTTCTGCTCGGAATACTGGCGGAGTAAACAAAGCCAATTCCACGACACCAAAATCTGGAACATAAAATTAAACTAAGATTAATACTAATAATATATAAACATTATACAATTTAAGACATTTAAAATTTGAAAGAGTTTTGTCTCTAATTAGTTACACAAATAGGAACATACAAGTAAATAGGTTTTCTTAAAATCCTATAAGGTACACGTAAGTAAATTTTTAAAAATGTTGTGGGTCTAATAGGCTTTGAGCTATTTTCACTAAACATACAATATCACATATATTTCCCATTTAAACTAAAGGTAGTATGTGGTGTTTCTGATGTGTGATATCTTTGTTCGTACAGTCGGTCGCTGGAGTTACATTCATACTCTAAGAATCCCAGAATACTACTTTAAATGGACTCCATTCTATTAATGTACACTTGATATCTCGGATTCCACACTTGAGAACAATACTAGAGAAACCTACGTACAAAGGAATAATACAGAATTTTGATCACTTTTAAATTGTGAACTGGACCTTAACACAAACCCCAAAGGTTTGTCTACCTTTTCAATGTTGAAATCGATGTGCATGTCATACATAAGCTTAGAGTCATGTATCACACCCTAGGTCGCGCACCTTATCAACTCTTTGCAGTTGATGGGCGTTGATAATATAATTATAGTTTGCGATAACAGCTTTCCGTGTGAAGAAAATGCTGTGACATTTAACAACATTTAGATCAGGTTTGTTTAAAGAACAATAACTTTGAAAGCTTGCTAAACTATCCTAAAGGAGATAGAAATAGTTCACGGACTGAGTGTTTATTGCATGTAGATAAGTCGTTTATGAAGATATTAAATAGTAAAGGTCCAAGCCAAGAACCTTGGGGATCATCGGAAGGTACAGTATACCAGGAGGAATCATAACTATTCAAAACAACTGCTTGAGAACGATTTTCGATGTATGACGTGAACCACCGGTAAAAGTTTCAATGGATTCCCGACAGTAAAAGTTTACATAGCAGTTTACCACAATCTATATGGTCAAACGCTTTGCTATAATCTATAAATCATCCACATGTCCACCCGATTCCATATTTTAGGAAACATTTTCTATGAATGTTAGCAAATTCGTCAAAGTAGAACGCTTTTTTAAAATCCATATTTTTTGGGGATAAACGATATGGAAACTGTTAATACACTTTCCTTATCTATAATTAGATTTGTGTATACATATTTTTTTCTAAGACCTTTGCAAAGATACAAAGTTTTGATATAGGGCGGTAATTTTTTATATTACTACAACATCCATTTTTATGTATGGGAGTTATAAAGGCCGACTGCCATGCTTTAGGAGCGATACCTTCCGTAACAGAGTGCTTAAGTAAGATTGACAATGGCTCAGACAGATATCGAGCATACTTTACATTGAACAAAGGCTGTATGTGGTCTGGTCCGCGCCCCTTGGACACGTCTAGTGCTTCTAACAACTCGAGAACAGTAAGTTCACAGATCTTTATATTTCCAATTACATTACTTAAGTTGTAACTAGCGTTGTCATGAGTATGAACAGGACAATTTGAAGGGCCACGTTGATGTACAAGAAAAACGGATTGAAACTGAGATGAGAAAAGCCGACAGACGTGTCAGCAGTCTGACCTTCGTAGTGTATGGTAGATGGGATATAATTAAAACCCTTTTTGATAGATTTTATGAAAGCCCATAACTATTTTTGGTTGGAAATTATTGATTCTTCGGATTTTTTTATGAATTCATTGACAATTTTTTTTTTACTTTACCGTGGCATAAAATAAAAAGGTAAGAGAAACGCGTTGCGACGTGGCCCCGTCACACATCTTCGGAATTACTACTACTTTGTTTAGTCATACCTTAATTTAACCTATTTGGAAAAAAGAATTTGTTCAATTTTTTAAGTAGAAGTAATGTTATTATTAGTATAAATGTATTTAGTAGCCCAACCTTTAAGCAAAAGAATATTAAAATAACATTTTTTTTTTTAAAAGTGCACTTCATGAATAATATTTTCATTATAAGCAATACAAATGAACGATTTAAATAATAATGATTAATCAATTTAGTTACTTATATTTATTATTATATTTATTTTCTTTGGTGTAAGTAAATAAGTTAAATGTTATGTTAAAGTGTTTCGTGGTAATACATTAATTTCTGCGCAAGCTCCTAGAAAGGGTGTATGGAATTTTTTAGGCTTAATAATTTTCTTATTATCATATGTTATGTGATTTAGAGGTTCATTATTGATGGTGATGATGATGAAGGTGATGATGATATAAAAATTATAATATAAACTCAGAAGTCGTCAGTAAGTTTTAATACAAAAACACTCATTTCCTTTAAAATGTTTAGTTTTATCGTTATTCAACATTATTTTGCCCCTTTGGACAGTTCAGTGACTCTTAAAATAACTTGTTTATTTTTTTTTACTTTATTATGTTCCCAATAATTAAATTATTTCTTGATTATTCTTTTAAAAAATAAGTATTTAAAAATAGTTTATGTTAAAATATATTGTGTGGTTAAATTTCATCTATCCTTCAAATTATTAGCCAGAGTTAGCCAATATTCATATCGGATTAGAGTTTTATAAATTGATAATGAATTGTAATTACATACTGGACAATACGATTTTATGGACTTGCTATTGAAACTAATAAATAAATTCAAGATTATAACATGAAGAAGAAATTATGAAATATAATTTATAATATTTTTAAAATACATTGATTGTCTGAAATAGAAGAAGTAAGAATGAAAAGAAATACGAGTTTTGGCTGAGAAATGGAGCATTGGGGTCCTGATCTTTACAAGGTCTGTTTTGCTATACCTAGAACGAACAACAACTCGAAACAGCAGAAACCATGATGAAGAATAATTTTATTTGTGATATAGTGACGATCCAACATGTTAAGAAGCCTAAAGTTATTATTTTATGGTACTTATGTATTTCTCCTATGAGAATATTATACGTCAGAAACAGTCGATTCACTTCTTACGTTTTAATTAATTAATATTAATGAAAATTATAACGTTTTTCTGTTACGCGCCATCTTTATTTCTAAGTCACATTTAAAAGAAAATGTGAATTATATTTACATATCATAAAGAAGTTTCACTTTTTACATGTGTACACTAATACACACACACATATTTATTTTTGTATGTAACTCCAATATTATTAAATGTGTTTGTTTCATTTAAAAATAATGTTTGCATTTATTCCCAAAGTAGATATATATTTTTATTACTATTTTTAATTGAAAAATATAAAAATAAATTTTATTTTAATGGCAAAATGAGTAAGGATAAGAAATAAAAAAATTGGGTACATTTCATAAAAAGTTTAAGGTATTACAAAGAGTTGAAACACCAGCAATTATTATTTAAAATGCATGAAATTAAAAAAATTTTTTTTTATTTTCCAACGTAGACACCGCTGAAGAATGACAAAGTTTTTTCTCTCACTATAAAATAAAATGGCCTATCAGCAATAAATTGTGGTGTCGGATATGGGCTGATGACGAGACTGTCCTCCGTAATATCGAAAACTGAAATAAATATAATAAATATAAATTTAATTAAATGTTGAATTAAAAAAAACAACTCAAATTGGTAGAAATTAACACCAAATTGTTTAAGTAGAAGATAAAAAAAATAGAATAAGGAATAAAATAAACGAATCAATTATAAGGTTATATTTTGACTTTTATAAAGAGCTGGTTCTTATTTTGGTTTTGATTATAAATATTCCTTGGTTATACTATAATTTAGAATGATTTACAGAATTATTCTAAATAACTAAAGATAAATTTAATTTTTAACATATTTTGATTTGACTCATTAAGTGTATAATAATTTATTGTTTTCATTTTATGATATGGTAAACTGTCATGTTAGTTTTTGTAAAGTCAAAACTCGCAGCTACACTATCGCTACCGGTCTCGATGAATTAAGTATTATATGATAGTCTTAATCTGCAGGGCTATAGCGTATCTTTTTTGACAGTTAAAATGAAAATCACTATCAGTAAGTGCGGACATAATGGTTGTCAAACAACTAATTTCCTATAATGTAACTATAGTAACAAACTGCCATGACGTCACAGCTGATTGTCATTAGAAAAGTCAAAGTTAGCGAATAGCCCTGCTGGGCGGTGGTGACATTTATTAAGCTTCTTTCAAAATCATAACCAATATTTTTAATTATATTAAAAATAAATATTGTAAAGATGCCACAACCGAAATTAATGCTCTAAAATCTATAAACATTTAGAGTTAATTTAAAGTTAATCTTAAGTTCATTTAAACCTTAAATAAATATTTAATCAAAAATAAACCAACATGAGCACGCAGCAAAAAATAAACCATAAAAATATTTTTTTTGAGAAAACCTCTTGTTGTTCTACCGATTGAGCTACCATATCTCTACCCGTCTCGGTAAATTAAGCATTCTGCTGTGGTATGGGTTCACATTGACAAGTATTAAAAATTTAAGACAAATAAAAATAGAATATAGATAATAGAAATAGAAGCAAAAACATATAATTTTTGTAATTTGAATTTAAAAGCAGATTTTCATAATGTAGGCAAGACTAGTCGTTGTGAGGAAAACTATAATTTTACGTACGTACGTACTATCTATGGTAAGGCGTACAAATAAAAAATATATATTTTGTTTTCTTTATAACTTTAAAGTAATTAATTGATCAATTAAACACAAATCTGTAATTAAATTATAATAAATAATGAGTTTATTTTATTTTCCAGCGTAAACTCCGCTGAAGAATGACAGGTTTTTTTCCTTCACTACAAAATAGAATTGCCTATCAGCAATAAAATGTAGCGTCCGATATGCGTTGATCATGGGTCTTGGCATCGCATTATTGAAAACTGCAATAAATATAAGAACTGTAGTTAACTTAACATGTTACATTTTCTAAGCATAAATGAAACAATTAGTCCTTAACCAACCAGTAAATACGGATAGAGAAAATCAAATTAATACTTTTTTTTGTTTAAGAATTTAATTAAATTTTAGGTCTGTACCCATACTAAGTAATTAATTAATGATTATTTTAGGTACTCGAAGAAAAAACCGATCACCGCTGTTTGGATATTGAATGTTATAAAAAGATCCAAAGGTATTTAGTGAAAATGTAAAACAAGTCGAATGTAAACAATATGGACAATACACATTATACTTAATATACAAGGTTATTTGTAATTAGTTGCCCACCTCTTGCAGGCAGCCTCTCTGCATAAATCCCAACCATATTTGTTGTACAACTTTTTAAAAATCTTGATAAACAACACAAAAAATACAAAACAAAAAAAAATGCTCCCTCTTTACTCTGTATTTTATAAGAAGTGCTTAAAAGGAAAAGGAACACGCCAGGGCGTCATACCTACGCTAGAGTTAATGTCAGTTCAGAGGCAACAAATAAATTTTGTATGGGAAAACTCAAATATTAAAAATAGTTGATGTTAAAAAGTCGTAGAACAAATGATGTTAGTATTGATATAGATGGGCTCCCTGAAAGAGTTGGTCAACTTATTAAAAATAACCCTGTATAATTAAAAATAAAGGTATGAAAATATTTGTAATCTTTTTTTTTTGGCAGTATACTTTATCAGCGGGCGTTGATTTGTTAGAAAATTAATAGATCCACTACCAATACGTAATTAGTAATTTAATCGGAATTGGCCCAACTAGTCTCGAACCTGGGGTTCCAATTCATGAGTTTATTATTAATTCATTTACAATGTGTATTTACTTCGTTGTTTAACACCTGTAGCACAATCAAATCATTTGCTTACTTAGGGGTTAGATCAATTTGTGCAATTTGTCCTGATATTATTGTTATTATCATGGTTCACGAAAGTTTAAACATAAAAAAAGATCCACTGGAATTTTAATTAATATACCTAAATAACAAAAGATTAAAAAAGAAAGTGTGGTATTGGTTTTGGATATAAAAAACGTTTAGGGCACTGGTACGGTTCATGATTTCAATATGTAGATTCATCTTATAGATATTCAATTCGATAATTAAATTTAGAAAAAAAAAAGATATGTTATTTTTCATGCTTCTACGATTGTCTAAAGCAAGTTAATATTGCAAAAAGCAAAATACGTGATTAATTTGAAAAACAAATAAAAACTATGTTATTATTGTTAATAATCAATATGTTACATAAAATAAATAAACAAACAATAAATAGGATATAAATACCTAAGAAAAATAAGCGCCACTAAACAAAATATTATAATCTTCAATTAGATAAAACAAGAATGGACGGTTTGCGACGAACTTAGGCCGGGGACGTCCAGATAATAGATTTACACCAAATTCTGTAATATTAAATATTATACAAAGAAATTGAAAAAATACATTTGTTTTTATTACTAAGTTACTAAACATATTTTCTAACATATAATAAAATGATACTAAAATTAAATTAAATCACGGATTTTATATTTTAAAATGTTATATATTTATTACAGATTTTAGAAAAAAAATAGATAGATCTGACATGATTTAAAAAACATAGATCACGAGACTGGTTTTCAAAAGCGATATAAATAAAATATATATTTCATGTACTGGATTTTAGAATCCAGTTCATCTAGCGAATCCACAATATAGCTTAAATATCATAGCTAACACAAAACTAATTTAAAATATAGTAACGTTTGAACTTTTCGAAACTATTGCAATATATGTACATAAATAATTTATTTTATATAATAATTATGGATGGCGATGTAGAAATTAAAAAATTGTTAGTATTTTTACGACTTGTTTAATAAAGCCAATTATATTATCTTTTTATATAATATTGGTAAGTATGTAAAGATAAAAAGATTTTTTAAAACATTATTGAAATTTAAATTCTAGTTCCTAATAAAAGCCATCTTAAAAAGAAATAACAGTAATTAGCAGGCTATCAAATTACAAATACCTATGCGAAAAACGCTCCGGTAAACAAAGTATAATCTCCTTCGGTTAGAAGAAATATGAATGGATGGTTTGCATCGAAATAGGCTGGACCACCTCCAAAAATACGGTCTACACCGAATTCTGTAATAATACATATTATATCTTATTTAGAATCCATGATATTAGAATAATAGGATTGTTTATTTGGTGGTTTGTTTTTATTATTTATGAATGTAAACATATCATATTTACACACATAGTTTTAGTTTTTCGTATTATAATATATTTTTGTCTAGAAATTTCTAACAGAATTATGTTTTAAGTTTTCTGTAAATATTTTACTCAATCGTAAGCTTATGTTAAAAAAATATGCTCCTGGCTAGTTATTCAAAAATATTTTGTTTGCATATAGTATAGATATCTAAAGTTAATATTTAACGTTTAAATAATATTCAGCGTTATAATAGAACAGCAACATAATATAATGTGATTATTTATCTACCAATTATCATTAAAAAACGTATACTACAGTGTGACCCATTTTTGTTGTTTTTTAAATTCTTATATTATAATATATTTTTTAGGTATTTTAAAATGATTTCATTTGTATGTCAAGATTTCTCACAATGTTATTAATGAAATGAAAAATGAATTATGAAATAATTTAGTCATCTCATTTAGGCCACAAACAGTTAACTTTTGTTTGTGGCCTTTTGTGTGTAACAGTTTGTGGCCTAAATAATATTTCACCGTAAGATCAATTGGAATAATAATTAAAATATTATATATTGTTTGAAATACCAGAATTTATATATATTTTTTCTATTTAACATGCTTTTATTAGCTTCTGATATATCTATCTTTGTAACGGAACTTTGAACGTGATTTTGATCAACTTGAAAATGTCTTAACAATTTAAATTTTCGGATACCAATCGAGGACCTTGTCCAATGCAATAATTTAAACAGTTCGTTCCTTTGCCAGGATTTCATACGTTTAATAAATTTGAATTAGGAATAGTGTAGTGTGGTGAGTGAGTAGTGTAGTGTAGTGAGTAGTGTAGTGTACTGTAGTGAGTGCTTTTTAAGATATTATTTAAATATTTTGTCCTTCTCCTCATATCTGTGAATGTGTTTAGTTATTTTAATTTGGATAAAAATATCAAGAATGCTACAAAAACATAGTATGTGTTTTGCACCATTTTAAGTTTTAATAATATTTATTAATAATAATCGTTTAAAACATTTATTAATAACAATAGTTTAGTAGTGTTTATTAATAATAATAATGTAATATTTATTTATTAATAATAATAATTTAATACAATTTATTAATAATAATAGTTTAATAATATTTTTTTCATAATATTACAAGTAACTTAGTAAATTTTATAACTGATAACTCACCGTTCGCAGCTGCTGCTTCAGCACCTTCCTCGTTAACTTCTATAAACGCTTTTTGCTTCGCATCACTAATATATAACCCACTGTTAATGGATTTTATTAGATTTTCTAATTTAGCTTCGGAAGCATCAAACATCTTCTTGACATTTATCTATCAAAAGTCGTAAATGAATTATATAAATATACAATAACCATTCATAGTTTGGGGATAAAAAGTAAAATTTAATGTATGGACAAAAACATTAAATATTAAATAGTTTAGCTAGAAACAGATGCTATATATGTGTGCTTTTCTTATTAAAGGATATACTTTTACACTGAGATGACAGTAACTAAAACAATAACAATTTCGATTGCCTAATGAAACATCACGCTAAAATGAAAGCACACCTAAATCTTATTTGTAGGAACTACAATTATATATGTATCCTTGCTATAAGAAGAAGTAATTGATTATTTTTAAATAAAAATATTCTTTGTATGTTAAATTTTTTATAAAAATTGTTGTGTTTTGATATTGTCTATAAACACGTTTAGCCATGTTAAGGTTATTAAAATTGTAAATAAACATAGAATGAAAAAATTATCGACATGGGCTGGTCTAAAAACTGATCTGTGCCAATTGAACTGAACTACCGTCTCACTAACCGCCTCAATTAATCTAGTATTGTTCAGGTAATCTTCTAAATGTTATAGTTTAATCTAAATTGTTTAATTAACTTACATTTTGTAGAACTTGTTTTAGGTCAGTTGTAGTTTCAATTTTAAATTTAGGAAGAAAAACTTCAATCTCTATCTCAAACATATTGTTAATAATATTATCCAATAATGACGGATTAGTTAGTTTTTCTTCTAATTTGGTAATACCGTCCACTTCGTGTGGAAGGACGACGTAAAGAGCTGACTCTCCACCTTTGTATGTAAGTTCCAATACCTATAAAATATCATACATAATTAATATACTGTACATCCTAAAAGTACTACCTTCTTATAGAGTAATAATTTTTCCAACCTGTGCATTAAGTTCCTTGCTATCAATGTATCTGTAATAATCTTTATTGTACATAGTTGGAACCTTAATAACTGTACTCTTGTTGATGTGGAAATCTCTGTCGATGGTTTTTTCTTTGTTAAAGGGAATATCCCACAGCCCCTAATTATAAAAGAAATATTTATTTTTATCGAACAATACAGACTATATTATGAATATAATATCAATAACAGAATAATACCTTAAAGTAAATTGCATTTACTAAAAGAGTTCTGGTACTATCGTCGAGGGCATTGGGATCTACTAAATCCTTTATACGATGATTTGTCTGCTCTTCTATCTAAAATAAGCATCAAATTACGTTGAAATAAGATACCGGGTATATTAATTTTTTATAAGAGAAAAAAAAAGCTCAAGAAAAAGATACCCAGAGATTAACATCCTTAGCAGTTTTTTCATTATCAGTAAAGTCAACATTTGCAACTTCGGAACCAAAAACATTCCGTGTGAGATCGGCAAAATCACTATTTATTTCATAATTTTTTGCTATATATATTTTGCTGGCTGTTTTGAGTGTAACACCTTTTACAGATCTTATATGGTCGTTAACTCTTGAAAATACCGCTTTTGTCTGGGAAAAAAAAAATACTATTATAACAAGATATTAAATAGCACTAGTAAAATTTTCAGTTTCATTTATAATGATCACCTTATTGTCCAGGTACTAATATTTTATGCCTGTACAAGAATCATACAATGTAAAAGAAATTATTGTTGAGGGGCAACGAGTAATAACAACTCTTATAATATGCTCACACCATCTAATTTTCATAATATTACCAATAAAAATAATGGGAGAGTATAATAATCTATTTAAAAATATATAAATGAAGTTGATGGCTAATTAGCCTTAGCCTTAGCTAGTCTTAGCGTTGATAAAATATTTTTTTGCATGTAATAAATAATTATTTACTTACTACATTATCATTCGGCATTCCAATTGAGGCAAGAAGTTCATCGTGAGATTCTCCAACTGATGCTAAAGCAAGTTGAGCAAGAGGTGTCAAGACTGAAAATGCGGATAACACTACGCTCTGACCCGGCTTATCTTTTACTACCTCCTGCAATAAATATAAAATATCTTAATATTTTGTTACCTACCACAAAGATTTATAATTGGATGTCTTGTTGATTTATGAACGTGTTTTTTGTGACAAATAAGGATAAACTTTTAAACTTACTGTAAACATTTTTGCGGTAAACTTATTATTGCCATCACGAAGAATGTCATCTAAGCTCCTTTCGTCAGCCGTCGCCAAAATGGCTATGGAAAATACTGCCACAAAAATAATATATATTGTTACTATACATAATTATCATTTATTTTCAGCATCATAACCTGTTGTTTAAAGTCTTTAATTTACCTTTAATTCATTTATTATTATGCCTTTTTTCACTACTATTTAAATTAGTCAAAAATTTTGAAAATAATTTAGCCATTCGATCATTAACGAATAGTTTTTGGTTCAATACGCTTATTATAATTAATATATATGCTCTAAAGTCAAACTCATCTATAAGAATCTTGAAGCTAAGTGGAAATACCATTAACCATTTTCCTCCTACCTACGTGCATGACTAAACTTTGAAAAATAAAACAAGACAAAACGAGTTTAATACAGCGTCTGGTCAAACGAGACGATATGTAAGTGAAACCGGCTTAAAAAAATAAATCTATAAAATATAAGACTTCATATTCATGACCTCCTATTTCCAACATCAGTTTGTATACACTATTATTAAATGTTTTACACTCAATGTGATAGTGCACTATCTACTTAGTTTAAAGATGATTATGTTGTTTATTTGTTTCAATGCGTTAATGTTCCAGAACTATACAAAGGAAAAAAAAAACTTATTATTAGTAAGTAATAGGGTATAGCATAATAACATTACTTTCAATAATAAAAAGTAAATATGGTTAAATGATATACTTTCTTTTGTTTTATTTAACAAGGATTTAAATAGCAAATGCTCAAATTACGGATAATAAGAGTCCCATTCGGACGGAGTGACGATGAACAGCTAATATTTATGACAGTTTATATCGAGTTTTTTATAGACGGTTAAAACAATTTCTATAGCATATTAATATATTAGTAGCCATCTTCAACAATTAAATAACATTTTTAAATATGTTTTACAATATTGTAATATTAAATACTGCATTTCACATTTCGTTAAAGCAAAATAATAGAAGTTGAACGGCATGATGAAAACAATATAATTATTACTCACAGCATAATATTAACCGCTTCATTTTGTTACACACCGCACGAATGCCAATCTCACACTAACCAGTTTCCTTGTAGTGATGTTCTTTTAAACAAATTGAAATATACGCAGATAATAACATGAACACATTGAAGATAAATAAAAAAAATGTCTTTATACTCGTACTTGCACTGGGGTTGATTATTATTAATTTAAACAAAGATACAAGTATTTATAGATTTCAAGGTATTCAATTAGAAATATCGTCCATAAATAAATATAACTTATTGCAATAAAATATTAAAAACAAATATGAAATTTAAAGTTTACTTTGATTGGTTTGGCGGTTAATTGCTCATAGCATTCAAAACTAAAAGCCACTCAGGCGGGATGACAGGAGAGAGGTTATCAGGCACAAACTTTTTTATGAGAAAAGTAGTAGTTATCGCTTATGATAGGAATAGATCACATCAAGATCACAGGTAATAATAATAATTATTATTAATATCAGGACAAATTACAAACATTGACCCCTAAGTAAGCAAATTATTTGCTTTTGTTAAGGGTGTTAGACAACGATACAAATACATAGAAATACACAAACATATAAATACTGAGAATACATTTCATGAACGACCAAGCCCAGAAACACAGACGTCTATGATCATCACATTAATACACAGGTATTAATTCTGTCGAGAATCGAACCCGAGCCCCATTTGCCGTGACACGTTAGACGTCTGCGCTAACCACTCGACCAATGCAACGGGGCGGATCAGTAAGAAAAAAAAAATCTGACCACTATTCTGGATTTTTTCTGATAGATCAGGTTGAGGTTTTTAAGAGTTTATACAGTAGAAAACTTTATGAAACATAATATAAACTTGTATAAAATATTTAAAATAAAAGTTGGAAAAACCTGTTATGTTATTAATCCTGTTATGTGAATAATGGTAATTATGGTTATAAATTTATTGAGTTTTGCTTAATTTAAAAAAACCAAATGTTTTCTGATTTTAACCATGAACAAACAGAAAAAGTAAGAACTTCTTTGCAAAATTCCTATGAGTTCACGAACTCAAGTCAACTCAAGTATTTGAGAATTTTCGTAAACATGTTTTAAATTTATTTCAATTTAGTAATTATAAAAAGAATAACAAACCGATACGAGCTTGGATTCGAACCTGCGCTTTATGGGAATCCTTTGAGAGAAAAGCTAAGGGTTGGTTTACTGGAGTAGCTTTGACAATGTTTAAGTTAGATTAAGGATTGATTATTTAAAATTTTGAGATATATTTGTTGATTTTACGCACGCCATACTAACACAAGCGGGAAAGCCCTTATGTTTTTCCTATGTATACCGGTATTGGTAAAGCTACTATCACCGTTCCATAGAATTATTAAGTTATATTGAGACTTTCACATAAATTTACTCTTATTGTGAATATCATAATAGAACATAAGTTGTTATTTTATTAGTCAAACTGGTTTTTAACTGCGGTTGGCCGCAATCTCTTCCGTTTTCTCTTTCCATGTTACCGCCTCTTAGTACGATTTCTAACTCTTACTGATTTCAGTAAGAGTAACGATCCCTATATTTGCATAGCACTATTTAGTTCTATGCAAATATAGGGATCGATACTCATTACGAAAGCTTCTTTAAGCCGGACTATTACAACAACAAGATTGATAAAACTAACATTTTCCTGTACTGAAAGAGATTTCCAAGTAGCACTGGGTAATTTTAAGCTGATATTGGTGGTTTTAACTTTTTTCCGAGGCAGCCATACTAGGTTTAATTTATTTCTTGTATTTTATAATTTATTTCTTCTATCAAAAGTTAAAAAGGAGTTGAAATTAATAGCCGTTGTAAAAACTAAATTAATGTGAGAACTAGTTACTACCTACTAGTAATGATTAAACTATTCTTACTTCTACATCCCTGTTTAGTTTCTTTAGTATCAATAAATGTATTTGTAATCAGCCAATTGCATGTACTGTATATTAGTACTTATGTATAGAATAAATACATTTTGATAAGGATCATTCTGTAAGAAAAATATTAATTACAGGCAATATAAAGTACCTCAACTCTAATAGCTCACGACAATAATAGTAATCTAGAATTATTATATCAGAAATTTTGAAATATTAGATAATAATAAATATAATACATAGTTTTAGTATTTTCATGATAGTAATAGTCAATTTACATGTTATAGATATTAAAATAAAAACTGATCGAACATAACGCAAACCCATTAGACAACAGTGATTTTTTTTGTAAAGTAAACAATATTTTGACTATTACTGGAATTCTTTTAATTGATGGTTCCTTCCTTCCTTCCTTCCTTGGGATAAAATATGATTTTATGACATCAAATATGTTCCTCGCATTGGTTCTGCACAGGTGATGCCGCAAAATTGTATATAACATATTTAAAAGAGGCTGTTTTCGTTTTTGATGAGCATGTTTCGAAATTATATATAAGAGACTTGTCGTAATTATTATCTACTCCAAAGGTATACTGTATAGAATTAAGGAATTATTAAAGTAGGGAGAAAACGAGCACATGCAGTATGTGAAACTATTTTATTCTAAGCAAGTTAATTTTAACAATACTTATTACCAAAAGTATATTAACCTAATTATGACGATATAAAATTTATATAAACTTTAGGCCAATAATAATAATAATAATAAATAATAATAAACTTTATTCTCAAAAATAATTTAACAGTGTTCAATGTGGCTCCGACTCACGAAGTAGTAAATAATACAATATATTAGGTATTTTTGCTTAGCAAATATAATCCATAAAGAAATTGCTAATTATTTTAGTCTTCATTTTAATATTTTACGGCCTTTTTAACTGAATAATGTGTAACAATTTTAAATATCTTGCGATGTGAAAATATTTTATTAAATTTGGAAATAATTCATGTATGTCGCTTTTGTCCGAGGTTTCCACGACATTTCCTAAGCTGAGAAGCTCATAAAAGGTTTGTAATAAAAGTGCTCCCTTTATTCAAATAAAAGCCAAGAGTTGATAAGCATTATGTCATGACAAGTGAAAAATGACTTAAAATCCAGGGGTCTCTGAAATGTTCCTAGCCTGTTATAAGAAGATTTTTTTTGAAATTTATGTTATAAATGATTATAAAATTAATAAGTGTCACAGATAACATCTAACTTTTGTGGTACATACATTGTGTAAATTTAGGTTCTGGATTATTTAACGGTTAAATAATTACATACAATAGTATTATATAATAATATAATTATAAGACGTTTATAAAACACGAAAATATGAATGAATTTAACACTTGACGCTGCAGTTAAAAGTAGTGACACAAAAAAGGATAAAATAAAATATTCCAGATTTTTTAATTGTCTTCATTGTGGGTGCGGGTTGGATACACAATTAAAACTTTGTTTTCGTTTTAGTGAATTTATGAATATTGCATCCTAGGCCAATGAGAGAGGTGATTCAATGTTGTTGCAAACAGAGTCCAAATTCTTATGGAATAGACTAGAATTTGCTTTTACTCTGCATAAGAACGAGGTGACCGCATTGCAACGGCAACTTTATGTTTTTCTTTTTCTGCATTTTAAATACTATATTTAATATATTGTTAGTATATATTTAGTTGTTTAGTATAATGTTTTAAGTTAATACTTAATAATAAACGAAGGTTTAAAAAATGGTATGAGCATATTTTGCTTCTATTCATTTATATACGTTATGCTAATAGGTAAGATATTTTATTATTACAAAAAATGTTAATTTTTGTCTGTTATTTTAAAATAAAGAGTTATTAGTGATCATCAATTGTATTCTAGATATCATTGAATGTCAAAAGTGCTTAAAATAATAGGTGGAGAAATAAAACTGATAATGTTATCATCAAAATATAATGTGATTATTAATCGTTATTTAACAAAAACATTTTTGATGCTTACCATCATTACTTTATCATATTTAATGTTTATAGTTATTTAATATTAGGTATATTAAATTTATTTTTCAATAAAAGATAACATATCAATATTTTCTTTATCTAATATAGGAACCAGTTATTTATTTTTTTAAAGAATTAATAGTTTAAAATGATTGATATAATACACTCTGTGATTTGAATAGTAAATATAAGATTTTAAATAAAAAATAATGAGATGTCATAAAGAATTCTGTACAGTTTTTAAAAATTCAGTGAACGTTTCTCGTTACTATTATGCAAATCAATATCAAACAAGTATTTAATAATAAAGATAAAAAGTTTTCTTTAACTTACGTTAATGATTTAATTAAGATTGTAGGATGTGTTTTCCTATTTATTTTTTATTAACCCTCGACTAAAAAGAGGAGTGTTATAAGTTTGACCTGTCGATCTACGTATCTGTGTATCTGTCTGTGGCAAATTTGCGACCAAACGAGACAAAAGCTATTCTCGTCGAGATGGTTCTTATCCATGTTTGGTCAAAATAGAAATAGTCGTCTCCAAGATTTTGACGTTTTATTTGTGCAGGGAAGAGGTTCTTATGCAATAATTAGCTGTTCCCAGCGGCTTCACCCTCGCTATATAGGAAAAAAGCCTTGTTCTACAGGCCAAAAGCCTTTTAGACTTACTTACTCAGGTAAATTACTTTATTAGGGATAGCTGTTGTCCGTGACTGCGTCCACGTAGATTGTAAAAAAAATATATTTATATGGCTTATGATCGTAGTCATAAAGAATCACGGGCAACAGCTAGTGATAAAGGAAATCCCTTCATCATAGTGTTATTAGTGATTGTAAATCATTTTAACTCTAAATGCTTATATTTATTAATATTCGTATATATGAAACCTACCTATCTACCTACCTAGGTAATCATGTTACTTAATATATTTATAATTTATTACATTGTCGAAACTTTCACGTGGATCCTTATTTTATTAAATATAATATAAATATCTCTCGTATTAAATATAACCTTTATACATCATAATGTAGGATTCTAAAGGTAAAATATTTTATTAAATCGTTCCAATAGTTTTGGAGTCTATTTAATTCAAACAAACAATCAAATCTTTCCTCTTTATAATATTAGTGATGATGATGACGATGATTATAAAATATATCCAATATTCATAATGTAGGATTCTAATACTAAAAGATTTTTTTTAATCACACCCGTAGTTTCGGAGCCTATTCAATTCAAACAAACAAAGAAATCTTTCCTCTTTATAATATTAGGATAGATTAATAGAAATACTTAAACGATTGAAAATATTGTGACTGTAGGTTCATTTAGTACAATCTAGAAACCAGTAACATAACTTTAAAAAACAGAAGAAAAAAAAAAGAAATTAGAAAAACCCCCGATACAAAAAGACCTCTAAAAAAATAAAAAATATATTATTATGTACTTATTGAATTTGTTGTTAAAGAAATTAAAATGCAAGTAAATTAACAAGGGAAATAAAGAAATTATGATATCAAATCGTATAGACTAAGTCCTCAATGATTAACTTCGTAAAATAGACATCATCGTCAACCTACGTACAACGGTCCCCCGACGCAACGACTTCAATAAGTACATAATAATAATATTTTTATTCTTTTTAGAGGTCTTTTTATATCGGATGTTTTTATTTTTGTTTTGTTTTTGAAAATATGAAGTTATTATTATACAATACCTAGGCTTATATTAAATTCACAATTTTATGAACTTCCTGTTCGCAATTATTATATTAAATGCACAATAAATGAGCTCCATTATAATAGGAAGCAGCCATTAAGGGTTTCTAAAATTAATGAACGAAACATAATAATGGGCCCAAAATTGTATTTTGACCCTAAACTCCGCTACAACTTAGACAATAACCCTTTATTGTGAACAAGTTTGGTTTAACCTTAGATATAATATCATGTTATAGAAATATTTTAACTGTCGGATTGCGTTGGTAAATGTGCTGTTTTCGCGTATCATAGTAATCAGGATTGAAGTGGGACCATTATCATTAGTAGACAAACCTAAAAAAATAGTATATGCTGATTTTGTGAGATGTTCTAGTTCAGGAAACAATTTTATTTTTATAATTTATCTTCTACACAATTTTATAAATACATTAGTCTCATTTTTAACTCCTATAAGTTTGTGTATTTACGTATTATTTATTTTTAAATTACCGCTCATTTAATTCTATGTTAGTTGACACACTAATCACCTAATGATAACCTTTCGATTTATACTCTCGTCATTCGACAGTCAACGACAGTAATAATATTAAATAATCAAGTATTTTTATTAATAAATAAAAAAGTTTTTTAGGTGAAACATGCACTGATAAGAGTTTTACATCTTTCTTTTTATATATCAATCCAAGTTTTTTCAAGTCAAGGAGAGAGGTTTAAAATGATTTTTGAAAAAAATCATAATAACAAATACTATGATTCATTTTGCACAATTGATACCGAATTTCTGAATCTGCATACCTACTGTAATAACGGAGATAATGTAAAAAATATACAAGACGTATTTTCTTAAATAAATGTCTTCTAGTTCTAGTAATAATATGAATACGAAATAGGTAAAATTGATTCATAGTACAAGTCTGACAATAGATTGAATATGCCAAATAAAAGTAACAAATGACGGTAAATAAACTAGAGTATTTTTATGCATGAGATCAGCAGACGAGAGTTAGCGTTCAAAGTTACTGAATTTAAAAGTTCTATTTCTGTTTTTAGGACTAAACCTGTCTTAAACCGTTTTTTTTATACCGCATATTTATGAAAAGGTCTTGGAGTTTTATTACAATAAAGCAAACTAAGATTTAGTAAAGTTAATTGTTATTAAACATAGTAAATCGACATCGATCCAAAAAATAACCTTCAAATTAATAAAATACCAACATAAGTTGTTTTTATTTGTTTGATTACTGGAAGGTACATATAAATATTAGCTTACAGAGATAACATCAGTAATATAAAATAATAATAACTTATAATTGAAGATTTTCTTCATCAAAGTTTTAGTAAAATTTCAAACTAATTTTGAATTGAAATCATAAAATAGACCCAAGAAAATTGATTTGACCGTTATATAAGAAAAGTCTTTAAAAAAATCAATAGGTTTATTTTACGTGTTACATCAAACAGATAAAATTGTGGTAGTTCTCTAAAATGCGAGCAAAATTTCTGTGGGTTCTAAACGTCAAAATTGCTCTTAATAATTTATTAAATCCAACTTAAAATAATTAACTCTTAATAATAATAATAATAATAAATAATTAACACGGTTAATATAATTTTTTTTTAATTATTTATTCACCCCTTGAAAGATTGAAATTATCAGACAAATCTGCATCTAAGCGTTGATACTCAAAAGCGCTTACTGTTTCGGTTCAAACTATTTCTGGCAAAACAGCCAGTTATGTGTGCATCACATTCGCACTTCACGTTTACTTGGTTCCATTTGTCGTACGTGCGAGCTTGGAGTGGCACGAAATTGAAATAAAAGCGCATCAACGACCAGCGCAATGTAGAAAAAAATACAGTAGTACCATTAAATAGAGTGTATGAAAATAACATTATTTTTTTAAAGCTTAACCTATAGGTCATATTTTTATTCTGAAAATTAAATTTTACAATTTACTAGTCATGTTTTTTTTTTAGTAGATAAAATCAAACTTATCCCGCAGCCTAATACAATTTTTAAAAATATATCAGCAACGGGAGACGTATAGGGTATAATAAATGTAGGTATTAAAGTAAATCACACATCGGTTGCGATTTATTTTCTCGGCGAGTGTCATTGCTTTCAGCTACCACTGCAGCTAAGGGCTCCAGGTTAAATCATGCGTATGTATGTGTATTGTGTCTGTGTTCCAACTATTAAGTGTGTGTTGTTGTGTGTGTTAAGTGTGTGTGTTCCAACTAATTAATATTATATTTTTCCCGCAAACGAGACATTATGTGGCAATCTTAGCTGTTCGTACTATGCATTTTAATTTAAATGCAATTTACGTACACATTTAGAAAAAGCTTTAAATGAAAATAAAAAATCATAAGCAGGGTGAATTAATTTAAATTTTCCGTGATGTTCATAATGCTTTTACCCCAACAAAATAATATGCTGGCTCCATTGTGTTCGTTATAAATAACAATAAGCGATTTTAAAGGCATATTTACTGCTTAAGCTCTTGTTCTTAAATGAAACTTACGAATATTTAATTTAAGGAAGGGAAAGGCTAATGAAATTATCTTACCTCATAATACACCTAGGGGCCACGTAATCACTTTAAGGAGATTTGTTTATTAGCTAAACACATTGTCAATAGGTATATTTATAGTAGATTATTTAAAGAGGATTTGTTTATTTGCTAAATAGATTATAAATATTTTTTTACAATTATCTTTCAAATTGTTTGTTTGTTTGTTTAATTAATAATTATCATTATAAACCATGCTTTTGATTTAAAAGTGTACGCGGACGAGCGTAACACGTTCTCGTATTCGAAAAGAAATACGCACCTTCATTATATTAGTATACCAGCTTTTGCCCGTGGCTTCTCACGCCTTAAATTCGTAGTAAAACAATTCCTGTTCCCTTTTTTTGTATAGGCTTCTGTATGACTATATTTTAAGTGATAGAATCAAAATTACGACATCGGCAGACATCGCTCACTGTCAAATATCTATTTAAAGGTTCCAGAACATAGGGTGCCGGCCGATCGTACCGTCGCAAACACGATGTTCCTATATTTTAAATCTGTAATATCTTCAAAAATATTCATTTAAATTACACACCGTAAAGAGGTATATTGTTCCATATTAAAGATACTTAATAAGATAAGGATTAATGCTGTATTGCTTGAAATCGCTTCGTAAATAAGCCATTATTTCTCGTAAAAGGTGAAGGATAAAAATTGGCTACTGTGATAAACATATACCATCCCGGACCTTCTTGGAGAACTACGGGTACTCTTGTAGGTATATAATACTTTGTACATTATTTTTATCTATCTCGTAGAGTTCAGCCAGCGCTTGCAATGTAAGCGCAAAGCAATGTATTTGTTTACAACTTCGCATTAGAAATCTTGAAATTATCAATAATTCTCTAATATATTAAGCATGTTACTATGTATATAAACCTTTCTCTTAAATAGTGCTTTAAGAGAAAGGTTTATATGTATATTTAAAAAAAACTGCATCAAAATCCGTTGTGTAATTTTAAAGGTCTAAGCATACCATACATACAGACGTAGGGACAGACGCGGGAAGCGATTTTGCTAAGAAAAATGTTTAACACTATGCTTTCATTTTTGAAGGAAATTTAATAATACATATAAATAAAAATATTTTATGCATAATATATGTCGCAGATCACGATAATTTAACGATAATTAGTAACTCAATTGATATCATTGTAATAGTGGGGTGTGAACGCCGTGACGTATTGAGTCAAGTGACCGGAATCGTTTGGTGGGGCACCGGAATCATTTTAAATATCCGAGAGCATCGAGACGAGAGGATGATTCATTAGTGTGAGCCTTACAGTCCGGACCCCCCAAACGGGACCGGTGGTTCACGCAACTTTGATAATTGTATACCTACTAAGTAATTTGTGATTACCTACATTTAATACAAGTAATTGTCATATTGTGTCTGTGTGGTTTAATTGCCTGAGACCCTACGTTTCGGATCCTGTACAAGAAGACGTTATCAAGACCGAACGAGCCATCTAATATACCTCGATATCTCCGACATCAGAAGTGGGATTCACTCGGGCATCAAAACCACCAACTACCCCCGAGATAAGTTTATTGAAGCTTTTTTGAAGAAGAAATCGTTGCTAATGAAGAAAGAAAGAAATGAAAAATTATGGCGCTGACAATGCGGCGCGAATGGCGATAATGGCGCGGCTCGGATGGCGATGACGGCGTAGCGTGGACGGCGCTGATGGTGCTGATGGCGCTGATGGCGCGGATGGCGCGGATGGCGCTGATGGTGCTGATGATGGTGACGGTGTTCGTGACGATGGCAGCTATGGCAGCGGTGCTGGCATGGCACGTGGCGAGTAACACGTTGATGTGTGCGCAATTTATCCATCATCGATCACGTCACAGCATAAAGGTGATTCGTTTCGATTTACATCCAATTTTTGCGCTAAATACTCGCTAGTTAAAGAAAATTAAGTGATTAAATATAGTGGTAAGCACTTCATTATTGTTATTGAGATAACTAGTAGGTATTGAGATTAGCGATCAACCCTCACGATCTTGTTTTTTTAATTTTTACTGATAATTATTTCACTTTAACTTGACGTATTTTGTTACGTATTATGATAAGGCGCGAAATTATTTTATTAAATTTTTAAATTATATTTCCTGGATTTTCGTAAACGTGAGTGTTTGTTTTAAACTCGGAAAACAATGTTTTAAACTTTTGTTTTAAATAACTTTGTTTTAAATTCGGTAAACAATGGTAACGCACTAGCTCTAAAGATTCAACCGGTTAAAACCAGTCAAAACTTTAAAAAAATAATTGTAATTCAATTTTCGGAATATTTTATTTCCTGTCTACCTACATGTGTAGTAATCATGGGCGAACTTACAATTATTAATTAATCGTATATTGTAAATGCGTATTATTGCCGATCAAGGCCCGTAAATGCTGTAAAATAAAGCGGTTAGTTAATTTAGCAAAAGTAAGAACTTATTATTTACGTCTTGTAAATGTTTTCCGCAACAGAGACTGGCAATATTCGATCGGGGCAAGATGCCATAGATAAAGTTCAAACTACGATAAATTGTACAATGACCAGGGTTGCAAAAGTTTCACTTTTAGAATTTTTGATAGGTAAAGTTAAAAAACCTTTGTTTTTGATATATAGCGATGCCAGAGGGTTAATTACCACTTGAAGTAGAGCTTGTAGTAAAAGCGATTTAGTAAAAGTGATAGTAGTGAATCTTAGTTCTATTATGAGTCCGTGGGACTCGGAATTAAAATCAATGCCATGAAACAAACGGGAGATTTGTTGGTAGGGCTTAGTGAAAAGCCATATGTGACGAATAAGATTCATGCTTTTGTGTTTTATTATGTTTTTAAAATACATTTTTGGTTTAAAATGTAATGAAAAGTGGCGCTTTATTTATTTTAGTGGTCATTTATTTTGATACAGAATTCTGATTGTGATAATCAACTTTATTATAGTGGTTGTTTAGATTCAAGTCAGGCTGTTAAGAATATTGATAGGCGCTTTTTAATTTTATTTTCACCATTTATTATTACAAACGTAACCGTATATGAGAAATATAAACAGACTAAGTTAGATCCAAAATATAAAGGAACTTTTCAAGGAATATTGTTATACTTTAAGATAATTAAATTCTAACCGTACCACAGGTTAAATTAAGTAGGAACCACGGGATCTAGGAGAGACTTGACGCCAATGATGGTTGTCTATCTCTATCTTGACTTGACGCCAATGATGGTTGCGTATCTTGACTTGACGCCAATGCGGGTTGTCTATCTTGATTTGACGCCAATGCAGGTTGTCTATCTTGACTTGACGCCAGTTCAGGTTGTCTATCTTGACGCCAATGATGGTTGTCTATCTTGATGCCAATGATGGTTGTCTATCTTGACGCCAATGATGGTTGTCTATCTTGACGCCAATGCGGGTTGTCTATCTTGACGCCAATGCGGGTTGTCTATCTTGACGCCAATGCGGGTTGTCTATCTTGACGCCAATGCGGGTTGTCTATCTTGACGCCAATGCGGGTTGTCTATCTTGACGCCAATGCGGGTTGTCTATCTTGACGCCTATGCGGGTTGTCTATCTTGACTAGACACCCTAGGATGTCTATATTGACTCTGAAGTTTTGAATGTTGATCTTGACTCTTGTTTGGGATGTCTATCTTGACTCCAATACGGGATGTCTATTTTGACTCCAATACGGGATGTCTATCTTGACTCTAATACGGGATGTCTATCTTGACTCCAATTATTTGAATCCAATGGAATGACTTTGATTGAGTTATGTTCTATGTAACGGCTTTAGTTATCATAACTATCGATTTTAGAAAGATTCATGATTTTGTTTATGTGGTCAGAAAGGCCGAGCGAAGCAACATCTACAGTTGTATATTGTTTGGATTTCAGATACATATGCACACGAGTGCGTCTGACTTGTCAGTATGGCCGTGTCGCAGATCACGATAATTTAACGATAATTAGTAACTCAATTGATATCATTGTAATAGTGGGGTGTGAACGCCGTGACGTATTGAGTCAAGTGACCGGAATCGTTTGGTGGGGCACCGGAATCATTTTAAATATCCGAGAGCATCGAGACGAGAGGATGATTCATTAGTGTGAGCCTTACAGTCCGGACCCCCCAAACGGGACCGGTGGTTCACGCAACTTTGATAATTGTATACCTACTAAGTAATTTGTGATTACCTACATTTAATACAAGTAATTGTCATATTGTGTCTGTGTGGTTTAATTGCCTGAGACCCTACGCTTCGGATCCTGTACAAGAAGACGTTATCAAGACCGAACGAGCCATCTAATATACCTCGATATCTCCGACATATATAATTTTCTTTGAGGTTATAGACTAGTACATTAATGAATGGAATGTCTGATACAAAATGTTATACAGAATAGATACAAAAAAAGAATAAACATTTCTTTATGACAAATGGCCTCATTGCAAAAATGTATTAGTCATAACCTAATGAATAATACAACAGAAAATACTTATTTTTTTTATGATAAATTAATTAGTCATAACATAATTAATAATACAACCTTATTTCATTAGACATTAACCTCACATACTTAGTCTGGCCATAAATACTGTCACAATATAAAATAAAATAATTTGAATTTCGAATCTGGCATTTTTATACGATTGTTCTTTGTGTTTTCTTATTTTGGCGCTAATTTATTGTGCAATATTTTGCTATAATAAAATAGAGTGGGGTTATAAAGTGAACAGAATACATTACACAAAGTAGGTATGGAGCCAGATGCAATTTTTAAAACTATCCATACATTTGGTATTAGTCAAATGTTTGTGTACCGGTCTATTAATAGGTACAATGAGACTTCTTTTGTTTGTGACAGAGAAAGATCTGGTCGTTCAAGTAGTGTTCGTATGAAAAAGGTGGCCAAAGCAGTAAGGAAAAGAACTCAAAGATATCCTCTCCGAAAGCAAAAGATTTTATCTCGGGAAATTAAGATAGCTTCTAGAACCATGTCGGGTATTTTAAGAGATGACTTAGGACTTGAAGCCTATAAGAGACGCACTGGTCACTTCTTGACAGATAAATTAAAGATGAATCAGGTGGTAAGATCTAAACAACTACTGAAGCGGTACGCAAAGTGAGCTCACAGAAAAAAAATGTTTACGGATGAGAAAAATTTTACAATTGAGCAACATTTTAACAAACAAAATGACCGTATTTTTAACAAACAAAACGACTGCTCAAAGCTTTAAGGAAACTTCACAATTAGTCGACAGAGTACAATGTGGGCATTATCCGACTTCAGTGGTGGTTAGGTGGGGTGTTAGCTATAAAGGAGTGACTGAGTAATATTTTTTTGACAAGGTATCAAAACATCAGCACAGGTGTATCAAGATACCATTCTTGAGAATGTAATTAAGCCCCTTAATAACACCATGTTCAATAACCAAGTATGGTCTTCCAGCAAGACTCGGCGCCGGATCATAAAGCGCGGTCCACGGAGTCTTGGTTGGAAAGGAAAGTTGCTGAACACTGGCCGTCGTCTAGTTAAGATCTTAATCAGCTGGATTATGATTTATGGTCACTTTTAGAGAGTACAGCTGGCTCTAAACGCCATGATAATTTGGAGTCCCTAAAACATTCCATACGATTGGCAGTGACGAATTACACTGTGGGAAAAGCGCGTGTTTCTACATAACAGGCCTCAAGGTTTAAGGGACTATATTGCAGCCAATGGACATCACTTCGAATAAGCTTTTTATATATTTAATTGTTTTATATTTGAGTATTAAATTAACATATTGTAAAAGTAATAATGTTATTTGCGATTAAAATTAAAAAAAAATCTTTGTTAGAATATTTTTGGCAAAACTAGATATAAAGATAGTAAATATTAAATACTGCTATGGTTAGCATTACATCTAAATGTAATACAAATGCTTGCATGCGTGAACTTTACAATGGTTATGAAAATCTCTTACTTCTAGATAACTGAACTTTACGCACAAGCTAAGAGACATTAATGATAAATGAACATGCCTCATAATAAACGTTTCATATTACTTATGTAATATGTGGTTATTGAGAGCTAACTATATAATCGTCGCTATCGCAAACTGGCAGTCATTAGTGCTGACACAAATCACCAATGGACACCGCACATTTGTCACTTAATAATAAAGCGGGCTTATAAGATTTATGAGAATATAATTTGATATCTGTAGACTTGAATATCTCTATTTCATCTTGATTATCGATAGATATAATTTGGGTTTAATTACGATTTAGAATGTAGAAAATGCAATAGTATGAACATATAGGTTGGATTACGGTTAACAGTACTGGTATAAAATTAATTTACCATATTATGATGATAACTAGTTAAAATTGCCAATATTCATTTTCTTTTTTTTAGGTTTTGTGAATAAAGGGTCTTTATTACAATGACAACTATTTTACTTTCAAATCAAATTATTTTCAAAGAAATGTTACTAAAATATATTTACAATTGTATATACATAAACAATTCCATACATAGACATAGGTAGACATTTCTATTTGTAATTATTGATTGAATTAGACAGTTTGATAAAGTCGAAAAAGTACGCAGGCCAGTCATTATCCAATTCACTAATATTTTTTTTGATAATTAAGAGTTCTCGTTACTATAATAACAAGAAAAATAGATTTTTTTAATAATATTTTTATGCAGCACAAGTCGGAGTTAAAGAAGCCACTAACGTGTCGAGACACTTTAAACTGAATATAAAATTGAGTGGATGATTAAGTCTTCTTCATTCAGTAAGGGGTACACTTTAAGAATCTCTGATTCCACCTACAGAATATATTGCAGGATGAAAATAATAAGGTTGTTGACGAACGAAGTCGCTCATTAACATAATATTATTTACTTCTGTTTTTATGTTAATTCTTAATGAAATATAATGATGATTTTGTGCGATATAAATCATGTAAAATTCTTCAAATGTTTCAAAGAGCTTAAGACAATTTAAGAAAAGAAATATTATGATTTCATGTAAGTTATATTTAATCATGTACATTAGTTTATATTTAGAATCGCCTCATTCTATTACTAAATGGCTAATATTACAACAATTCTTTTAGTAGATATAGGTAACTTATTGTCAATAATATATTAGTTTTGATTTTAGGTCCTAAGCAAATAAATAAAAATATAATAGTTCATAAAGCATTTAAGGGGAATTACTTTCTTAGTTCAGACGGGATTCGTATTATATTCACTTGCACATGTTTTATTTAACTGAATTCATATTTAAATTTACGCTATAATTCAAATTCATATTTTATAACTAAAATTTCTATTTCGTGACGAGTGTTTTGAAAATCGTCGACTGCATATTTTACCCATTTAGCCGCTTCGTAGCTGGCAGTGAACGTGAGGGACCTACAGATCAGTTGAGATTAGGCAGTTAGCATACATCACTATATGGTTATGTAGCTTTGACTAGCTCAGGCATTGAAAAAAGATTCACGGCACACCTTTTCTATGTTTTTATTTGTATGTACTTATTAAATATATTATAATTAACTATTAGTGATGCTCGTGTAACGACTTATCAAAATAACCATATATATTAAAATCCATTAAAATAATTTCATCATAACAACTACGCCACTACTGGTATTAACTACTCTTTTAATTCAAAGAAATATATATTTTATTTGTTTGTATACTTACAGTAATAAGGATAACCTCAAGATATTGTGCTTTATGAAATCCCTTTTTGGATTCCAACGAGATGTAAAAGTGATGAATAATGAACTTTGATATTGTTTCTTTACAAAGCGGACCTTAAACACGTTTTCAGAAAACGAGTTTTTCCTTTTATTAAGACGTCGTTTATTTTTCGCTTTTCACGGATCAGTAACTTTAATAGGAATAAAAGTAAAATAATTTGAGCTGGTATTATTGGTACGTTTACTTTTGTAGCAATACCTTACACCTAAATCTATACATATAATAAAATTGTCACTGATTCATTTCAAACGTGGAAAATATTAAAAAAAACATCAATAGGGGGCCTTTATAGGAGCAAGAGAACCCAAAACAATGGTTTTTCAGTTTGTCTGTTTGTCCGTATGTCTGTATGTTTGTGCACGCTAATCTCAGAAACGGCTAAACCAATTTGAATGCAGTTTTCAGTAATATATTATCACAGTCTTCATTTAACATTTAGTGTTCATTTCATCTAAATCGATTAAGAAATGAAAAAGTTATGTCAATTTATGTCAATCGCGTAATAGGTGCTATACAAATCTTATTCTATACATGTAATAAATCTGTAGAGGAGTTGTCTTTCTACATTGAAGATATTAAAAAAATATACCAGGATGTAAAGTGATAATTAACAGAATCCATTTTCAGCATTTTTATCTAATCTTTATCTGTTTATCTGTTAGTCTTTTAGTTGTGCACACAACACGAAAAAATAATATTTATAAAAATTCATATGTAGGTATATGAGGGATCTTTATATAAGCAAGAAAACACAAAACAATGTTTTTCATATTGTCTGTTCGTCTGTATGTTTGTGCACGCTCAGAAACGGATTAATCGATTTGGATGCTGTTATCTGGAATTTATTGTCATTTGATTCACTTTTCACTTTGTTTTTTTTTTAACAATCTGTTAACAAATAAAGAAGTTAATAATCTCTTTTTGTCGTACCATTGCTGCTTATAGGTTGCGTTGCCATTGCGGCTTAAGGTTTATAGTTTTCACATACATTGGTAAGTAAAATAATAAAGTAAAACGTACCCTAGGTTTTGTAAAAATCGAAATCTACGAGTACGACTTCGAAGGCACAGCTAATTTTTAATAAAACTAGACCAGATTGAATAAAAAAGTGTGAAAGAGCCTATGGTAAGACCACATCTTTATAGTTTCAAGATTGATGATATCGAGTTTAGTGATTAGTGTATAAGCAAGTAAATTCAGAATATTCTTATATTCAAAATATTCAGATTTTTCCAAAATGTGTAAATATTACTCAAGTTGTTAAACGTTATTTATTTTTTGATGTTAGATCATAGAGTTATAAAATCCTAATATATAGGAGATTTTTGTATTCCACTAGCTTTGAATTGGCGCACCTTAATTTATGATTGGTCCCCAGCATTATTACAATTCTATCTTAATACATTCCAAATGACTCTCCCAGATCAAAGTAATTTAGTAAGATGGGGCAAAGCCACCGAAAAGTCTTGCAACATCCGTGGGGAGGCAATAGGAACCGCGAAACACCTATAAGTAGGGTGTAGGGTACTTCTAGATAAGGGTCAATACTCGCGTCGCCACGACAAGGTATTAGAAATTATACGGGAAGCGGTTAGTCTTTCGTATGACACGTATGAAAAGCATTACAAAATCCCTGGGGATGTTGGTGTTTCGTCATCCAGACCGGACTTATCCTGTATTCGAAACATCTGAGGCGCGTGATACTTGTGGAGCTTACTGTTCCTTGGGAAACAGACATCCCAAGGGATCACACATTCAAGCTCAATAAGTATTACGAACTAACCAACGAACTGATCAGGAATAAATTTATAGTTAGTTTGTACGCGGTAGAAGTGGGAGCGAGAGGTATAACAGCAAATTCTCTCTATAGCCTACTTAAAGACCTTGGCCTTTCTAGAACAAGCGTCGGTTCATTTCTAGAACGTATT
This sequence comes from Napeogenes inachia, assembly GCA_959347355.1. Taxonomy (NCBI): domain Eukaryota; kingdom Metazoa; phylum Arthropoda; class Insecta; order Lepidoptera; family Nymphalidae; genus Napeogenes; species Napeogenes inachia. Next base: position 15,092,418 of record OY365792.1, read on the forward strand.
TCAAAGGCAGCATTAGTGGGTTCTTTCCAAATTATGTTAGGTAGGGAGAGGAGTGTGGAGGGTGAAGGTGAGCGTTTTTGCGCACAATAAAGGGGCCCCTTAAACCTACTCCTGGGTCGCAAGTCCCAGGCACTGCTTGCACTCCTCTCCTTGCAACGCGATGGGCCCGGCACCCGCACGGTGAATCCATGGATTGCTAAGAAGCTTCGTCTTAATGTTTATAACAGAAATAAAAAACCCAAGTAATTATAAAAATATAAGTAATTATAATACAACAGGAGATCAATTGACAGTGATGGTTCTTCAATATACTTACTTAACAACATAATGGGAATAAAATGTAAAATTTTTGTGTAAAAATGCTTTTTTTTAATTGAACGAAAAACATTAATTTAGAATTTATTACTTTTAAATATTATTCTTTACATTCCATTTATCAATAGTAAAAAAATAATACTCCAAAACAATTCAATTTATTTTATTAACTGTATTGTATATAATCATAAATCAACATAAATAAACATATCTGTCTATGTAAAACTATAACGATAAAAAATGTTAAACCCTTTAGAATTTTTAAAATAACGCTTTACGGTTAATATTTTTTTCATTTTATTAATTATTTAAAGGATGACAATTTTTCGACCATCAATCAGATTATTTATTCTTATATTTATATGTTGATATATTTAATAATTGTAAATAATATTTAATCACAGTTTATTTATTTGATTAAAAACTCAGAACTAAATTAATACATTAAAAACAAGAGTTGTTTCAAATAGTTTTAAAGAACAAAATAATATTTATTATTCTCTACAACATAATTTAATAAACAGTTTTTGGTAGCATGATTTGCATAACAAAAAAAAAATATATGGTTGCCTGTAAAGTCGGTTTTACGGGCGAAGATTTATGTGACCACGTCTTTTTCTCGGTAGAATATTTATTGATATGAATATTATTAAATTGCACAATATTTTAATAATTTGGGTGATTTTGTTGAGGATAGAACGATAAAGACGTTGTCACGTAAAATCATTTTATATATTATTTATTTTATATTATATTATTGATGTTATTATTTTTTACAAAATTTATTTACAGACTTTTTCGATACATCAATTAGTTGCAGAGATATCGATCATTGAAGTTATTGTTTGCTACCAGTATTTTATATATTTATTTTTTTCAGTTATAAAAAAATGCTATTTCCAATTGTGTCTACCAAGTATGGTCACATGTACAGCTCTCTTAAGTTAGCGGGGAGAAGTATTTTTTTTTCAATTTTTTTTGCTAATTCGATTGTTCGTCGTTTGTTCTTGATTGTTCGATTAAATTTAGCGTTTTTTCGATAAGGACTTTTTTTTAAATAATTATTCAAAATTTTATTTGAACCTGGCTCTTTATATTTAATTGTCTGTACTTTTTTTTATTTTTTTAATTCAATTTTGATGAGTTTTTGTTTGTTCGATCGTATTTTTTTATTATCATTTTTTTAATATCATTACACCCACGCTCCTGCACATATTCAAATAAATATTTGCCAAGAAAATATATTTGCTATTCAAACGCTAAAGGAGTTCCAGTACATGGACGGTATTTGAAAAGCAAATATATTTATTATTGTTATTTATCATTCTTATAAAACTATTGATTAGGATTTATTTATAAATAACTAATTGTTTTAACATCCTTAAAATGAATATTTTTTATTTTTGTTGATTGACTATTTCGATATATTATCACAACTACGTAAACAAACTCAGGTTCTTATTTACTGAATGTTTTCGTGATACTCTGAAGTATATAAATTCTATTATTTATTATATATTTATCTTTATATATTTATCTGATGTATTTATGCGAGATAAAATTTGTCTTACTTTTTTTATTTTACTTCTCCCCGCTAACTAAAGAGAGCTCACATGTACTGGCCTACATATTAAATAATAATAAGTACAGATAATGTTATGTGACGTCACTTCTGATTTTATATATTTTAATATTTTTAATTTTAAAGAATTAATTTGAAAATCAAAACACTTATTCAGATCGAAGGTTCAAATTTTTGCTAAATAAATTTGAAATTAATTAAAATCCGTAATTGTAAATAATGAAGTTGAAAATTAAAACATTTACTTAAATTAGATGTTAAAATTCTTGCTCAACACATTTTAAATCAAGTTTTCTTATATCTGCCACTTTTTCTTAATATTTGTAATTTTAAAGAATCAATTTGAAAATCAAAACATTGCTCGGCGGACCGATCATGTTTGAGTGGGAGAGAGACGCAAGGCATTCTATGTGTGTGTGACTCACCGTTACGTTACCGGGCGTTACACTTTTTCATAAGTGACTCCCAGTATAACCTAATTTAAGACGTTGTCACGTCAATAAGCACTTGAGATATGTTTATGTAAGAAAGGATATTAAAAGTTCCGTTAAATCACATCATAATATAATATGTCATACTATCTTGTCTTATTTTTAAAAAACAAACTTATCTTAAAGTTAGTGAAAGTTAAACTGACTAAGCATGTTTCTGATAGGTTGAAGTAGACCGTCTCAAAACTTCTGACTCACCACTTTATTCGCACACCTCTTGACACTCGACTTTACATAATAATGCATACAATATTCATCAAGGCCTTGATTTATGCAACCCTCTAAGACGATGGTATGATTATATGTATCATCATTATTTTATAAGAACTTGTGTGTTTTAGGATATATTAAATACTGCACGTAATAAAATTAGCACACATAATCAGCAAACAATGAACTTTAGATACTATATATATTTTTTTAGTTATTGTTTTTTTACGTTATTTTTATTATTTTTAAACTTTAAATTTTTAGATATATTTTTATAAAAGCGAGGTTTTAATTAATTATTATTTGTTTTATAAAAATCACTTATCCTGGCAATCCTGGCAAGGATAACGGGATAAACTTATAATTTATATTGCCATGTAATTAGGACTCAATATCTTCTGTCTATAATTTGTCAGTCATTAGACCTGCGTTTCCATAAACAGAAACCATATATCTAAAAAGTTTGTGATGTTTGTAAAATGATGAAGTTTTCAAAAGATTAAAATTTAAGTCACTAACTTCTTATCGTTAGTTAGTTGGTAGGTACAAAGGGATTATGAAATTTGTGTATGTCTTGGATTAATATTACTTGGTGAATAACTTTCAGATCGAGATAGTTTGTAACTTGTAACTAAATGATGCTTGGAAAAGAAATTTTTTATTAATATAACTCAATTATTCATCATAAAAAATATTTTTTTAGAGTTGCAGTGGGATATGTTTTTTTCACCTATTTCGGTAGTAAAGCGTCTAACATAATATTATATGAAATTGTTTAATAAAAAAATATTTAAAAAGTTCAGATAAACTTTTTGATGAAATAAATAATAATAAATTTGTTAAATGTCATATTCACCAATATCTGAGTTATAAGCCTTTTGCTGGTCAGTATCTTCCAATTTCATGGTAGTAGGATACCTTGTAGGACTCAATTTAGGCAGATTTAGTAGTAGGTACTTCTTGTTGCACCTGTCATTTCAAATAGGCGTATCCATATTTATATATTTGTATTGATGTGTAGGATAAAAACGTAATAATAAAAAATACGTACAATTGTATATACATATACAGACAAATATTTTTTGTTGCATGTTATTCCAGATTCCATTGGCTACATTTCTGATAAGTAAATCACGGTGCCTTAAAAGCGTTGTTAGTGTACTGACTTTTTAATCTCTTCACCTAATTCTAGCGCTTTGCGAAAATTATGATTTAAGATGATCTGAGTCACGCCACATCATGTCACGTCTTAATTTTTAACTATTAATAATAATAATAATATATCAGGACAAATTACACACATTGATCTAACCCCTAAGTAAGCAATTATTTGCTTGTGTTAAGGGTGTTAGACAACGATACAAATACATAGAAATACACATATAAATACTGAAAATATATTTAATAAACGACCAAACCCAGAAACACAGACATTTATGCTCATCACATAAATGCCTGTCTCCGCCGGGAATCGAACCCGAGCCCCATTGCGCCGTGACACGTTAGGTGTCTGCGCTAACCACTCGACCAATTTGTATTTAAATTAAATTTGCCGTAACATGGCATATATAGGTATTTCTTTTTTAGATTTTATTGGTATTGGTATTTACTTCTTTATAAAAGTAGAATTATATTATTGTAATTCCTTAGTATTAATAGTTATCTATACTAATATTATAAAGCTGAAGAATTTGTTTGTTTGAACGCACTAATCTCTGGGACTACTGGCCCGAATTGAAAAATTATTTTTGTGTTGAATACTCCGTTTATTGAGGAAGGCTATAGGGTATATATCATCTCGCTATGACTAATAGAAGTTAAGCAGCAATGAAAAATGCTGCAAATTTAATATAATCTAATAGGTTCTGACTGACTGAGTTATAGCATACAGTCTAAACCGCAGGTCATAGAGATAGTAAAATTGGAGGATACATTTGTTTTTCTACGTAGAGGTTTCCACCCTTAAGGGTTTTAAATATCAATTTTGTATGGAACTCGGGGGCAACTCTAAAAACCACGCGGACGAAGTCGCGAGCAACTCCTAGTTATATATGTATAGGATTATTTTGCAATTTTATACGAGTCTATAAATACCAAATGATTTATGGGTAAACCTTTTTCTTCTATCATTTACGGCGATACTTATTAAGGGCGAAATGAGCATTCACAATTTATTTGTTTTTTATGTCAGTTAATAAATAAAATTGAACTGCAACAACCTTTCTGTTACTTATATAAAAACTTTCACAACACAGGAGAGTGTAAATTGGGATTTCATTTTGCAGGTCCAATCAAACGTCGTTTCTCATTCAAGGGGTCTTTAGTATTCAATTTATTTAAATAATAATTTAAATATCTTTCTTTTGCATTTTTTTCGTATATTTTTTTCTTATAAATATCACCTTATACATCTTTCATATTTGTATTTCATATTTTGAATATATCCTTCATAAAAGGAGTGTATAAATTATTACTTATGAAAGCATACGCGATGCTATCTTGTTAGAAGATTTGGCGTATGCTTTTATTAAATGTAAACCATAGAATATTTTTATGTTAAATTTTAAAAAAATACAAAAATGCCTTAATTATGAAACTGTTTGACAAAGAGTTATTATAATTCGTGTTTCACCTTTATTAATCATCATCTGATCGACAACATTTGATTACAAGCGTAATTGACTAATCGTTTATTCGCGTGCTAACTCGATTTTTTTTATTACCATTTGAATAAAACCTGACGAGCAACACACCACTTTATAGTCAAAAGTTTAGAGTAAGTTATAAAATTTAAATATTACACATTAATGTTAAAATTAAAACCAAGACGTTTGGTCTTGCCCTAACTTACTTTATCATAATACTATACCACCAACAATATGAGATTTAATATTAATGCTTCGTATGCCGAGAGCGTAGATCTGCGCTCAAAATTTGACTCCGTCGGATGCCGGGAGCGCAGATCTGCGCTCTATACAAAATAATAATTCATGTACAGGTTGTTTAAGTTTTGCGAATTTATATCATTTAATAATTTATTTTTTTATATAGGAATATAAATATGTTTTGTGTATATAATGTAGTAGAGTGTGAATGTGATGTGTGAAATTCAACAATTCAATTATATCAAGAGCCCGTAACCCGATTGAACTGAAATTCTACATACACATTTAGTTCTTATTGAATTGCTCGACAACCCCATTCAAAATCCAATATGGCGGACAGAACAAGATGGCGACTGATTTTTTTACATGGGTATCAATTAAAATGGTTTACGGAGAACACGATAAGTGCAAAAAATATTTTATTAAAGATCCAATATGGCGGACGTAACAATATGGCGACAGATTTTTTGACATGGGTATCATATAAAATGGTTTAACGAGAAGAACACGATAATTGCAAAAAATATTTTATTGAAAATCAAATATGGCGGTCAAAACAAGATGGCGGCCGATTTTTGACATGGGTATCATAAAAAATGGTTTACCGAGAAGAACACGATAAGTGAAAAAAATATTATTGAAAATCCAATATGGCAGACGTAACAAGATAGCGACCAATTTTTTGACATGGGTATCATATAAAATGGTTTAACGAGAAGAACACGATAATTGAAAAAATATTTTTTTGAAAATCTAATATGGCGGTCAAAACAAGATGGCGACTGATTTTTTGACATGGGTGTCAAATAAAATGGTTTAACGAGAAGAACACGATGAGTGCAAAAATATGTTATTGAAAATCCAATATGGCGGACGTAACAAGATGGCGACCAATTTTTTGACATGGGTATCAAATAAAATAGTTTACCGAGAAGAACACTATGAATGCAAAAAATATTTTTTTGAAAATCCAATATGGCGGTCAAAACAAGATGGCGACTGATTTTTTGACATTGGTGTCAAACATAATAGTTTAACGAGAAGAACACGATAAGTGTTAAAAATATGTTATTGTAAATTCAATATGCCGGACATAATAAGATGGCATCAAACTTAATTTTTACCATAGATATCGAACTGAATGCCTCAAAGAGCAGAACACTATAATTTAATTACTTTATAAATTGCCACCTTTGCAAAACCAATATGGCCGCCACAATAAAATGGCGTCTGGATTTTTTACGACATGGGTATCTAATTAAATGGTTTTACAAGAAGGCCACTATATTCGATATGACATTATTAGATAAGCTTAGAGAACTTATTTATATATAGCGAGCGTAATCACACAAAATGGAAGGAAAGAACGCGATAACTAAATATCTTCAGTCTGAAATATAAAATGGAGTACGTCGTAGTATTGTGAACTAAACTACAGAATAAATTTATAAAAATCCTTATTTTTATCAACAGTTTCACCTGTTATACTTATTTTATTTGGTGTTACTTTTTTATTGGGTTTTAAAAGCGTGTCTACAATTAAAAACTAATAACAAACTAAAATTACAGTTTTCTTTTTTAATCATTCTAAATGTCATGAATTAACCCCTAATAAAACCCCTTAAAAATGATTTTAAGGGGTTTTATAAATATATTTTACACAAAAATAAAAATTTATAAATAACATAAACTAAATAAAACATCTCATTATAAGAAAAAGAAAAAATCTAAATAAAGCAAAAAAATCAAAATGTTAAATGTTATAAAATTATTTAAAAAATATATACATTTTTTTAAATAATGTATTGATTCATTTTGTGTTAAACATATTATTGAATTGTTTAAAAAAAAGGCAATAATGGTTAGGAATATAATTGTTTTTAGATAATTTCAATACAAACAACATTTCTGAACTATGGTGTTTAAATTAAAAAGATTCATGTATATACATTATTGTACAGTGGCTACATATCCTTAAAGTCTATATTATAGGTATTACATGGATGAATAGACTAAACCATTGCCTTCAACTGTTTGCTGTAAAAAAGTACAAAATATTTGCAGTCACAAATTTATTTTTCAATCAGCAATGGCGGGCAGTTGCAATTATGGAAAAAAGAACATATTAGAAAACAAAAGTAAGACTCCTCTCTATGTTGTGTCTACTCTTTCAAAATGTAATAAATGTTACAAAGAACTTCGGTTAAGTTTTAATAATTCGACTCTCACAGAAGAAAAGTAAGTTCAATAATTATTTTGAAACTGATAACTTTAGAAATCGTTATTTAAATATTGTGTTATAGTTAGGTATATTTTGAATATTTTGAACGTTTTGAATTTGTTAACTTGCACAAAACGAAGTTATTATATATATATTTTTTATATTTTGTATTTGAATATTTATGATATTGTAGTAAATTTCCCAACGGCTTTTTTTCGATACAATTCTGATAGAAAAAAAATGTATATTATTTGTTTTTTTTTATTTACGTATTATTAGTCCGTTTCTGTAATCTGTTATGCAGGTCTTCGCAAAACGCAATTTCTTGGCTACACGCAACTGCCTGGAAAGAATCACTTAAAACACTATTCAATCCAGGACTAGTATGACGAAGGAAGAAAATGGTTTATATAACAACAAGAGACTAAATTTCAACATATTTGAAAACTTATCATAATTGGATTTCTGAAGACTTCACTACATTTACAAGCAGTCCATAAACATATAATTTGGTGTCTAAGACGTTTTTAAGTAATTTCTCATTCGTTGTACATTAATGACATGTTCTATGAATCAAACAATATTATGTCGGTACTAAATGTTTTATCTCGATATTTGTAAAATATTTTTTTTGATAATTAATTTCTACGTTATACAGTCAAGAAAACAATAGGTTTTTTTTTTTAGTCTGTTAATCTATTGTGTTTGTTTCCGCATTATAAAAAAATATAAAATAAATATTATAATTATATATATATATATAAATATTATAATATATATAAATATCATATATATATATATATAAATATTATAATTCACAATATACTAATAACATATACAAACCTTTCTTTGAAAAAACTAAAAAATGTATAGGTTATAATTAGAATATGTGTATCAAAACTACCGACCGGATTTATTGTGGTGTTTGCTTGTTATCTAAGTCTATCTTTCAAACCCGAAAATAAGAGAATTTTCATGGTAAAACCACAAAGACCCACAAATATACATATATTTATATATAATATTAAAAATGAATAGATTTCTTTAAATTTGACTTGTTTTTTGAGGAAATAAAAAGATTATGTCATATTTCCCTTTAAATTTTATCATATTTTCCATTTTATTTTGTATATAATCATAACATAGTCATTTTGTGTTAAAAAAATAAGAACAACCTGTATAGTTTCTACATAACCTAACTATTAAGGAAAACTATTAAAATTTGCTTCTCTTGTTTGTTTTATTTGCGTCAATGATTAGTTACAGTTAATATTAAGATAAAAAACAATTCAACTACCAATTAAGAATACAAAACTAAACAAAAAAATTTTTTCGTGCAAAAAATATGTTTTTGCTCTAATGTAGGCGGCAGACGACGCACTTTTTACATTTTGAGCCGCGGCATACCAGGGGTTAAAAGCTAAAGGCATTCTTAATTATAAAAATAAGTAGAATATGATTATAAAGTTTTGTAAATAAATTTGAAATCTTACTCTCACTATTAGTAAAATAAAAATTATCACTTTATATTTTTTTCTTTTATTATCATTGCACCTAATCTCCACGTCAAATTTAAAGATTCAACTTAAATGAGGATGGCAACATTTCAGAATGCGGCTAGATTTTAGTTCATTTTTCACTTGCTATGACATAATCGCTTATGAACTATTAGCTTTTTATTTGGATAAAGAAGATTTTTTAATTTTTACAGTTTTAATTAAGTGTAAAGAGAAAATACTTTCGTTATTTTTAAATGCTTTTAACTACATATTTTTTTTATTACATGTCATTCGATTTGTAATAAGCTGTCGACGTTGTGATCTAGATTCAAACACACCTGTCACTTTATTTATGCATGTCACTTTACTTTAGAAAATATAGTTTATTTTGTAAAAAAATAAACTATTTATTAAAAGTTATTTTTTTAGAATATAATATAAAATTCCGGAATTGAAATGATTTTTAAAGCATAAATAAAAGCTTCTACGCTCTTCTCTCCATTCATCTACTCCATTTTTCTGATGTTGTTTTAATAAACTCGTTTAATGAAAGACTGTCTATAGATATTATATTTATAATTACTATATCATTTCAGTCACTAACACATGTCTATAGAAATATTACTTAAACAAAAATGAACTAAACTCTTCTTGACGCAGACACTGCCAACGATGAATGAAATACCCTCGTCTAATAAGCAAGCGATTTTTAAGTCTTAGGCACCTTTCACAACAACGGTGCGGCCATCTTTGGCAATAGCAAGACAAATTTCACTCCCTATATGTCAAGGTTTGAAATATACCCATTATATTTATTGACGATAACACGTTAACTACAATATAAACTACATATAATTAAAATATCTTTATATATTATTATTGTGACAACATACTACTAGCATTTTAGATTGGTGGACACCATATATATAATAACTATAGACCCAGATGTTATTGCCAGGAATCCCCTTTCGTCACGAGATCTAATCAAAAGGGATTAGATGTACGTCGCATGTTGTCCGTGTGAATGTAGCCTACCTGTGAATTATATAACAATAGTTGTGGATTAATTGGCGCGTGAAATGCAATAGGCGGAGATATGATCATTTGTTGAGGATTAGATGTATGTAATTTCAGAGCTAATATTTTTTTTTAACTAATGCAAAATCAAAATAAAATGTTCTTTGTTTAATCGGGAAAAGATATACTCGGGATTATTTTTTTTAAATAGCGTTTGAATAAAATAACAAACATGCTCAATATGCAATGTTTGTAGTACAAGTTATAAATGATATGAATAACAGCTAAATGTAAGCAAATAATGAGGGTATTTTGTTCTGCAGATTGTATATTAATAACGGAATATATAATATGTCAATTGGTTATTATTAATGGAACATTATTTAGTTTTTAATTTGTGGATTTTATATTCTATTCAATTTATTTTCGATGTTGACAATACGGCATTGGTTTAGATAAATAATGAATTTTGTTTAAACTTATAAACTAATTAGTAGGTATATATAATATGGAAAGTTTCCGCTCCAGCTAAGCATACTACATACTAAACTGCAACTTTGATAATTTATACCACCCGTGAAAACGAATACAAACATGGCTGAACATGCTTAATAAAGTTTCATTATAGATTTATTTTATAATTGCTCAACGTTTATGTCATATTGGCTTCAATAGCATCTTAATTAATTGCTTACACTAATTCGCCAGTTTAATAAACATTAAAAGTGAGTAGGTAATAAAAAATAAATATTTATATAAATAATATTTAATTTAAATACAATTATTTATTTCTAACATTCAACAATAATACTAGATTATAAATTCTATACTATGTTCGTTCTATTTACAGAAGCTAATAATGGTGTGCGAATTAGAATATATCTAATTTAAAGTTAGTCTGCAACGAGTCCCTAGGACTTACGAGATAACTACGATAATAGGAGTAGGATTTATGCGGACATTATTACGCATCAGTGAATACCAAAAAAATATTTTCCACGCAACTTTAGACTATATTTATATTCATTAAAAAATATATATATCTAGGCCTAATACAGTTAAACCAACAAGTTTATTATTAAATAACATTGGCAGGAGTAAATACAGATTCCACAAATTGTGGAGGTTATACAATAGTTGTATTTAGAAAAAGACTGGCCTCAATTACCAATTTCTTTGTTAATTTAAAGATCACTTAGTTTAAATTTTTAATTTATAAGGACACAGGAGAAACTTTTGATGTCAGATTATAGTTCCATAGTAGAAGGTGTTTACGTTTCACTTGAAAAGTCGGTGACATCACTATATTATGTTTTAGATGTATTCTTATTCTATACTGTTTGTTTATCTTGTATGACTATGTGGTTGTCCTTATCCCAAATGTGTGATTATTCTTTATTTGCCATCTGTCATTATATTTTATTCTACTATTCCTTACTAAGCAGCTGCTAAACTTAGTGTAGGTAGGTATAAGTGATTTCAATAAATAAAGTATTAATAAAGCTGCTTCATTTTAGGTGTTAATGAATTAATTTCAATTAAAATTTGAATTAATGATTATTTTTGGTATATCTTATTTTCTTTCTTTTGATCTTCCCTTACAATGATATATTTATTTTCAATTACGACTAAGTGTATGTATAACATGCTTTTAAAAAAAGATATGACATAACTGTGTTTTTGTTTTTCAAAATTATAAGATTTTTCAAATTTAAATGTGTTTCTTATGTTTAGTGATTAAAAGTTAAAGATCGATAGTTTAAAGACAATTTTATTTTATACTTTTTAAAAGACAACACTACCACTACGGATTAAATTATCCCCGTGACACGGAGGCTTCACTCACTGTCAAATTTACTAACCACCACACAAACAGATCATCTTAATTACTCTTTATAAAACTCTTAACACATTTATATTGTATATCAAAATTTTGTGGGCTTAATAGGCAACAATACAAACAATAAATTCATTATTATTACGTTAAATACCATTGTCATATTAATAAAGTAATTTTAGTTAGGCTAATTGTACTATAGAAATATTGATTAGTAATTTATAAATGTAAATTAGTAATAATATAGATATTAATTAACGATTGGCGGAAAAAATGATACAGCATTCTATCTATATTTTTCAATAAAATAATGTAAATAACAAAGAAAAAATATACTCAAAATGAACCATGATAACATGATAATAAAATTTCACGCAAATTTATATAATTTATATAGCAATTCCATTTCCACTACATCTGCATGCACATGACCGCAACTCTGATAATTTGTGCTTTCCGAGATAACGAATTCAAAATGGATGAACAAACAAATTATTGTTTCGTTAGTGAATTTATTTCATAACTGCTGATTTAAATTATTTTAATGAATCATAGTTAAAAATATTTCATTTCAACAAAATAAATGCAATGCATGAAGAACTAAATAGATCATTTCAGTATGTAATACGTTCTGCGTTTTTTTGTAAATTATTAAGTCAACACTTTAAGCGAGTTAATTGGATAATTAACCTAAAAAGTTTAGGTAGTTGGTTTTTTATAACAGATGAAAATCATTTTATAATCCAGAACCAGATTTGTATATATACCTACTCAGGCATCCTATGCCGCTGTTATGAGATCCAATCAAACGAGATAGTCGAAATTAATATCGATAGCATTGTTTCGATATATATTTGGGTTGATTGAAACTGATCGAAAAGAATGGAATCATTTTTCGAATAAGAATGAATGGGTAAATAAGATAAAAAATAAAGGGTCTATAATCAAGATATTGAATTTACGATAAAATATTAAGTTATTTTCTATGGGGTTAAATGGAATTCTTGAAAATAATTAAAATCCTATGGAAAACTAATTCCATATCTTATTGATGATTAAAAATTGAGTGAAATGATCCAGATTTGTGTGAAAAAATTATATACAGTATCTTATACATAAAGTAAAAAATCAATCAATTTATAAGTGTATTTTGTTCATTATCAGTCATAGCACTTGGAAGACAACTGCTTCATATATTGATTTAGGTTTTCGATATGTATACGTAGATATACTAAAACTGTCACTGATCGGTTTCTGTACATGAAAAATAATAAAAAAAACATAATGGGGGGCTTTTATAAGTACAAGAGAACCCAAAACAATGGTTTTTCATTTTGCCTGTTTGTCTGTATATATATGTATGTCTGTATGTTTGTGCACGATTATCTCAGAAACTGCCAAATCAATTTGAATGCGGTTCTCAGTAATATATTGTAACAGCCTTCACTTAATATTTAGTGTTTATTTCATTTGAATCTCTTAAGAAATAAAAAAGTTATGGGAATATATGTCAACCATGTAATAAATACGATGCAAATCTTCTCATATATACGTAAAATATATAGAGGAGTAGTTTGTGTACATTAAAAATATTAAAATATATAGCCAGGATGAAAAGGGATAACTAACAGAATTCCATTTCTAACATTTTTTAAATTTTTGTTTGTTTATCTGTTTCTCTTTTAGTTCTACACGCAATACGGAAGAAATGTATGGCTAATGTAAATAACTTTTATACGTAGAAATTGAGCGCCACTCTGAGAAACATTTAGTTTATAATTTTCATTGAACACTCATCACTTTACCGAAAGATGTATCTTTATACATATAAATAAATTGTAAATGATCGCTGTCTGTACATGGAAAATATTTTCAAATTCATAAGATACGCAAAAGAACTGAAAACAATGTTTTTTCATTTTGCACGCTAATCTCAGAAACGGAATAACCGGTTTGGATAAAGTTTTCGGGAATATATCGTCATGAGCTTCACTTTACATTTTGTTTTTTTTTATTTAAGTTGGTTAACAAATAAAGTTAATAATCTCTTATTTTCATATCAATGCGGTAAGACATTTTTTTAAAACTGTTTTATTTTTTATATTTCAAGTAAGAACAGGTTTCATAATTAGTAGTTTTATACTTCATGATGGGGGTATAATATATTTTAGATGTTTGTATGTAGAATATTGATATTTAATATATATATGTATAGATAGTATATATTAATAGAATATATTGATAGTATAGTACTTATATTAATAGAACATATTGAAATATATATTGATAGTACGTATTGATGGTACATATTAATAGTACATAAAGATGGTATATATTGATAGTAGATATTGAGAGTACATATTGAGAGTACGTATTGATAGTACGTATTGATAGTACGTATTGATAGTACATAATGATAGTACATATTGATAGTACATATTAATAGTACATATTGGTAGTACATATTGATAGTACATATTGATAGTACATATTGATAGTACGTATTGATAGTATATATCGATAGTAAATATTGATAGTACATATTGATAGTATATATTGATAGTCGTTCCGTCAAGGATTAATAAAAAAAATCCAATAAAAAAATACATAATTGGTCTACCTACTCATTAATAAAATATTTGTGATTAAAAATAAAAAAAATATATAAAAATAAACTAGAAATACTCCTACACGCAAAAACTACTTTGCTGAAGTTTGATGAAACTTTGAACGGGTACGTTTCATCGAAATCGGAATTTATGCGTACGAAGTCGCAGGCACAGCGAGTTTTAAAAATATTCGATTACCCATGATCAAACTAACAGAAAAATGCTATTTCAAAAAAAAATATTCCCATGACGTCATTTTTCTTTTTGTTATAAATTAATTGTTAAAATTCAGTCATAACATATGATACTAGATATCAAACAAGAATATATTTTTATAACTTTTATCCATAACATTAGAGTATTTATAAAATTATTACATAGGCAGGATTATAAGTGTCAGTATCGGACTTATAATAAAAGCGCAAAGATGACAGCCACTATTTGTCTTTGTCTAATCACACAGGCGCAAACTACCTATTTATGACGCGAAAATAATTTAAATACATTCGTTGTATATTGTTTAAGAACATCTTCTAAATGTTTATGCGTTTTTTTAGTAATTAATTTGGAATTAGTTTGGTTGTTAATTTTTTATTAGACTATAATGAGTCAATATGAAAATTCAAATACATATTAGTAATTGTAGCTTAATAAAGCATGTGTTATATTGTTGTTAATTGTGTGATTATTATAAAGTGAAATGTATTAATAAATATTGTATTTAAAAAATATATATTTTTATTTTATTTTTTGTTGTATATTTTATATTATTCTAGTTAAGATGATAAAAAAAATCTATAATATTTATGACGTGAAATCAGAATTATACATAACATTTAATGAGTCTCACTAGAGTTAGGTACATGAATTATTGTTACCCTTGTAATATCTTTCGTGCTTCAGACTTAAATCGACATAATTTATTCCATTATTTTTTTAATTTAACCTACTTTATCTACTCGCGTACGCTTAAATGAACTTAGTGATGCACTCATTAGAGTTAAATATGACATAGTTGGTTTATGTGAAATAAGAAAAACGGGCACCCGGACAGAGGAATATAAAAATTTCATACTATGTCATACGAGAAACACACCTGAATGAACATGAAGTAGGTTTCATCTATACATATAATAAAATTGTCACTGATCCATTCATGTAACTGAAATAAAGAAAAAACATCATTATAAGAGCAAGAGAACCCAAAACAATGGTTTTTCAGTTTGTCTGTATTTCTGTATGTCTGTATGTCTGTATGTTTGTGCACGCTAATCTCAGAAACGGCTGAACCAATTTGAATGCGGTTTTCAGGAATCTATACATATAATAGCATTGTCACTGATCCAAACATGTACATGAAATTAAAAACAAAAAACCATCATAGGGGGGCTTTATAAGAGCAAGAGAACCCAAAACAATGGTTTTTCTGTATGTCTGTATGTCTGTATGTCTGTATGTTTGTGCACGCTTATCTCAGAAACGGCTTAACCAATTTGAATGCGGTTTTCAGGAATTTATTATGACAGTCTTCGTTTAGCATTTAGTGTTTTTTTATCTATATCGGTTAAGAAATACAAAAGTTATGACAATTTATGTCAATGATGTAAAAGGTACCATGAAAATCTTATTCTATACATGGAATAAATCTATAGAGGAGTAGTCTTTGTACATTGAAAATATTAAAAAAATATATACTAGGATGTGAAGTAATAACTAACAGAATCCATTTTCAGCATTTTTAAAATCTTTGTCTGTTTATCTGTTTGTCTTTTAGTTGTACACACAACACGAAAAAAATTATTTTCAAAAATTCATTCAGCATATAACCTTTACATAAGCTAGAGAAAATCCGCGATGGTATATGTTTGTCTCTTAGGGATAACCCACAATAGCAAATTTTTATCCTTTACTTTTTACGAAAAATTATAGGTTATTTACGAAGCGAGTTTAAGGAATACATCTTTAACGCTTATCTAATTAAGTAACTTAAGTACATTTTACATTTAATATGGAACAATATAGCCCTGTACAACATGTAATTTAAATAAATATTTTCGAAGATATTACAGATTTAAAATACCTATAGGGTCTTCGCGTTTGCGGCGGTACGGTCTACCGGCCCACTCTGGTATTGAGCCGTGAAAACCGTCTCAAAAATGGCTTTTGTGAATGTTCAGTATTGAAAATTTTGTTAATGCATAAAGCTTACTGAATGTTTATCATTTAAAATAGTTTTTTTTTGTTAATAAAACCAGACCTACAAGTTGATGGTGAAAATAACGTCGATTGTGTAGCTCAGAATTCCTAAAGTTTACATGGTAATATTTTGTTTATGTTCAATGAAAATCTGTAAGTGTGGTATATGGTTAGAATGGTTATAAATTACTCTGTTTAAGAAGTATTTAAATGGACGTTTAAGTAAAAACAAGAGAGGTATAAAAATAATTACAGCACCTAATATTGTATCCTTATTAAAAACTTTAAATATACTTTTGACAGTGAGCGATGTCTGCAGATGTCGTAATTTTAATTGTATCACTTAAAATAAGTCATATAGAATACAAAAAAAGGGAAGTGAGAATTGTTTTACTTCGAATTTAAGGCGTGCGAAGCCGCGGGCAAAAGCTAGTAATAATTAAAATCATCAAAAAAAGGATTGAAAGTTTCGTTCATATATAAAATATAACAAACTAACCGAAGCTATAATCCAGAGCTTACTGGACACTCGAACCTCTAATGAAGCATCAAAACGTCCCTATAAAGTCGTAATAGAGCGTACACTGAAACTTATCAAAAGAAGACAAAATTTACAACATGCTATGATAAAAACTCGAGCCACAAAAAACGAACCATCGGTTTTATACAAACTTATAAGTAAATACATTAAACACAACTACAAAGGCTACAAATCGAAGACTATTGAAGAACATTTGGAAAAAGCACGAAACTCATAAAAGGCTCTGAATAAATTAAGAACAAATAAATATGGAACAGACTAGACACAAAAATACATATTTCATGACACAAAATACATGTTTCGTTATAAAAGATTTTAAAAACATTTTGATACGCGATGTCATACGATCCGTATACCAACACTGTAATACTTAAATATAGATCTCTTATTGATATATTGCCCAGAAAATTATACCTAGTCTTATGAGACTAGTTGAGGACATTTCAAAAAGTCTTTTAGATAACAATATACGTTACCGATTTTATAGTAACGGTTAAATTCGATAGGCGGGGTCTAATATGATCTTGTACTTATTGCGCCGTCCTATACCATGTTTTGATTTAAAAGGCACGTATCCTAACAGTAAAAAGTATAACACGGTTAACATATAGCTTCATAATATTATATTAAAAACAGATTGTTCAAGTCTCCTTCATCCCGTCATTTCCTATATGTCTATTTACGATTGTAAAATTTACTGTTAGGTGGATTCTCTTTTTGCTTGATCCCATATTAGAAAGATTAGAAACATTTAGAAGTATATAGTCTAATTTACGTTAACATTCTTGGCCCAGATTATCAAAGCTTTGTTAATGAAATATTGTAATATTTCGAATGTAGTATATCGTATGTGTGCCATTGTTGTGATTTTTGTGACAATATTCCTTCACGTAAATCCATCTTTTACATATTATTTAGAATAGAATGATCTTTTTAATTATAAGTTAATCATTATTTTATACCCTAAAAGCGCGGAATCAATATACAAACCTAGTCTTACAGAAATTGTTAATCATACATGTTCAAAACAAAACACTTCGCCTTATCTAATTACAACGAATACAATTGAATTTTGAAGCCCAGTTAACTGAAAAGGCAAATGCAAATTCATTTTACCGCAAACTTCCTCTACCTAAACATAATTTAATTAGCCACAACCATTGTATATGTGTTTACAATGTTCACAAAATTATGGAATAAATGGTAATTGTAATGTAAATTGTTTATTTTAGTTTTTAAATGTGTTAGAAATACATACATAAACTGTTGACAATTCTATAAAAAATACTAATGATAAGGTAAGCAGATCCGCAATGTTTTCGTACAATCTCAAATATTTTTAAAGTAATAATAAATATTTTGTTACTTCGACGAAAAAATATATTTTTGTCGGCTTCACGAAATATCAAGATTTATAATTTGAAAAATATACTTTAAACATAGATTTTATAAAAATTACAGTATTTTAAGCATTTTAATGCGTAATAAACTACTTGATGCGTACTATTTAATGCGTAATATATTAAAAAGAGATATTATTTTATTTTAATACTATTTTAAAGACGTTGAACATTTTAAACGAACATTTAAATGAAAGCTTGGATTTTTTTAGTGGAAGTACAATATTGTAGCTCGTTGGACTAATATGAAACTTGAATCGTGGCGGCTTACACATATATGAACTAGGTTAGAAAAAGGTGCATAAAATAATTTTATATAGCATACTTTTAAAAATAACGCTTTTTATGAATGAATTAACGACGACCGCCTCGTTGGTAAAGCGCAGACGCCTAACGTATAGCGACGCAATGGGGCTCGGGTTCGATCCCCGAAAGGGAAAGTCATGTATGTACATAATATATGTCTGTATTTCTGGGTTTGGTCGTTTATTAAATATATTCTCAGTATTTATAATGTTTATTTCTATGTATTTGTATCGTTGTCTAAGACCTTTAACACAAGCAAATAATTTGCTTACTTAGGGGTTAGATCAATTTGTGTAATTTGTCCTGTATTATTATTATTAATAATTAAAAATTAGCCTGAAATCCTGAAATCCACAAATCTCACAAAAAAACATTATAAAAAACAGTAGAGCATTAAACCGGAATATTAAAATATCAAAACACTACAGCTTTATGATTGTTAATATGCTTTTTATGCCATCTTGTTTTTGTTTTTCTAGTGTAATCACTAGTTGGGGTTCTTAGCTTCATATTCGATATGGTTCATTACTTCCACTATTCATTTATTATATAGAGTTAGTACTTTATATAGATACTCTTTATTTTTTGTTGGTTTCTACAGTAAATAAATTCTATCTTTATTTCAGATTTGGTAGTCTACAGATATCTGTTGTGCACATAAATGTATCTCTGTCATCATTTTAATACCGATGATGAAATTATTTAGCATATTATAGGAAATATAAACTTATGTCTCCGTGATTGGGCATAAAGATCTCAAGCCTTGAAGGCTGGAGGTTCTCATCAACTGTTGAGAACCCTCTACTAGATGATAGATAGCTTGATGACAATATTACTCATTTTTATACAAATATATGTACTTCGTTTTTTAGTGAACACTGTTAGATCAGAGCACTATAAATTTCATGTAAATAAGTACCTAAAACAATATATTATATTGCTCTAGGATATCATAGGAATAGTTTTGAGGAATTTTTTAGATGTCAAGATATAAATAGTAAGTTTCATACAAAAGACTTGTAATCTCTAATAGGTGATGTAAACTATAATGTCATTTATTATACTATAAAGATAATTTACTTAAAATAGTCTCTTTACTATAAGTTCAACACAGTGGGAATTGAATCCAATTACAACACGTACCTTATTTCCCTAATTTTGGCTACTTTTACTTAACTGAAAAGTAACAGTCTCTCTATTAATTTCAAAACCTTTTTACATAGTCCTTTAGAAATATTCTGATTTCATTAAAATTAACGAATCCCTAAGCGTTACTCATTACCAGTTGATTGATGCTGCGTGCACGCCGCGCTGGTTAAAATAATGATTTATAGTTATGTCACGACCCTACGGGATTGTTTGCGGGATTAGGACATGTGGGCTGGGATTACAGGCTACCACCACCTTCACCCTCAATTGTAAACATTTATCGGAAACAATATTCATCAAGAATATTTATAATATAAAAAAATATTACTAGAATTAATGATAAGATGGAATTAAATTACATTTAACGTAAAATGATTAGTGCTCTATTCTGTTCAGTATTAGATGTTTGCCTTTTTTTATTGTTGTTTAAGAGCATCCTTCCCAAATCTTCGATCTTCGATCCTTTAAGTTAGAGGAACTTCCTACCTGAGGCTAACAATGCCATTAGAGCAAGCAGCATAAATAAAGTATGTTGGTGATATCTTGTTCATTGAATTTAATAAATGGTCCAGTTTAGTTTAAACAAATATTCAATATTTTTGAAGTTTTATATTTTTTAGACACATATTTTTTTTCAGTAGAAAGTAAAGACAACTTTGTAAGCTTATTTATGAACCCGTTCCTTGACAAAACGGCTTGGGTTCGTATCGACTGAATAGTGAGGTCAATTTATAAGTAAATGTCGTGATCAGTCACGACTCTCGAACTACTCGGCACACGTCCGCTTGATATATTGGTTCTGGTTTAGCGCTTCTTTAAATTCACCGAAATAGACTTAAAATGTATTAAAAATTGTGTAAAGGTATATAAATCTTTACTTTTAATTTCCAATTTTATTACAATTTTATAAATATTTTATAGTAGATATATAAATCTGCATTTTTAATAATGATGAAATTTATTATTAATACTTATCGTCCTCTAAATATACTATTACACAGACGCATTATAAGCCACAGCATATAAAGAAATATACTGGTATAGTAAACCTTAACCGTAAGATTAAATATTACGATTTATTTTTGAATAAAAGAAACAGTAAACTTATGCACACCATATCAAAAGAGTCACCAATCACATGGATCTTTATATAAAACCTAATCATCATTTTGATTCAGGACGTCACGCGATCGAAAGATTTAATTTGCAGTTCTTAATTATTTTGCTATTTTAATTATTCAGAAAGTTATACTTATTTCTATGCGACGAAAAATGATTTTTTTAGGTTTTTTTATTAAAGTGCTTTTCAAGATACCATTAAAAAGATTATCCTTATACTCATATCTGTCAATAATATATTTATAACTATTGACACCATGCACACGCGCGTTGCATCGTATTTTTTTCTTTACTCTTATGTTAATTAATTTAATTGTTCAATTTAATTTGAAGATGGATATCTTTACATGTATTTTGTACGAAATATTATATTAACATTTATATTTCAACCAATATTTATATTTACCCGTAAAATTATTTTTCTTTCCAGCAAAAGGTATCCTAGTTACCCACCTATGTCACAAATTTTTGTTCCAATAGCTTTAGCGTGGTTTCAGAAAAAAAAACATTCATTAATCAAATACAGAACCCAATCATAATAATAATTTAGTAAACACAATCGTCATACTATAACCTAATATTTTTTGCAGTTTATTATTCTTTTTAAAATTAAAAAGGCCTCGTATAATGTGTTAATATGATTTGAGTTTATTCATTTTTAGTTAGTAGTTATTTAGTTTACCAAGTAATCAATCAAATCTCCACATAAATTTAGTATAAAATAGTTTCTTATTTAGACTATGTATTCAATTTTAAGCCGTCATATGCATATAGCAGGTTCCTTGCATTTGAAATTACCGT
The DNA here is from genome assembly GCA_959347355.1 of Napeogenes inachia. NCBI lineage: Eukaryota > Metazoa > Arthropoda > Insecta > Lepidoptera > Nymphalidae > Napeogenes > Napeogenes inachia. Next base: position 15,114,596 of record OY365792.1, read on the forward strand.
TCGAGGTTCGTATACATTCAAAAGTTTGTACCAATTTTTAGGTAATAATAATTTTAACATGTCTAAATTAATTAAACTTCAGCAAAATTCTATGCATTTCTACCATATTCCACTATTTAAGCATATTGAAATTTAAACAATTTATTATAAATTAATATTGATTTTTTTTTAATTATTAGTATTTCTTGATTTAATACTTTTTAATATCAGAATATCGAATATATCATTAGGATCACCATTTGCTTATTTGAACTTCTTCTTTATATTTGTATCTCATCTGTCTTGAATTTTAACTGAATTAAATTATAAACAAAATCAGAAACCTTATCTTTTTGGAAATAGTAAGAAAAATACTTTAACTTTTACTTACTCTATTAAACTATATTTTACTACAATTATAACGACTTGGTTTAACTGCATTTTCAGAAGAGTGGTCATTCTAATATACCATTGAATATTGTAACAAGTGGTCCATCATTGTTTAGTAAAACATTTGGAAAATAAAGTTACAGTTTCCAACGTGCTCTGGAGAGAACTCTTTCTCCCTATCTTTTATATCTGCAGAGCCTTATCTATGGGAGATTGCAAAACTTACCATATAACCCAAATACATATGACAACCCTTTCAAATGAAAAATCTGCGCATGTATGTAGAATATTTGTGTTCGGGTTTTGAGTGTTGGTAATCGCACTGTTACCAATATTGTGATTCTTTCAAACTGATAAACAGATTCTTAATTAATTTAAACTATTGTCTATTTTCTGTAAAAACAATTTTTATTATTTTTTTTTCCTTATTGGGGTAAAAAACGGTATTATAATTTATATGAGTTACACTGTATAGGCTCCGCAATAGTAGGTACTTAATATAACACCAACACTATTTACCACAGATTACTTTAAATATAAAAATGAAGTCAAATTAAAGCTAAAACAGGACAAACATACATACATATTACTAAATATATAGTTACAGAGTAAAATTTATTAACCATTGTAACACTTGTTTTTTGTAAAGGCAGGGACTCACTGCAGTTATACCATTGAATGAGTGAATTGAATCGGCTGTTATAGGAATCGAGGATTCTATTGAGTGGAGACCGTTTTCCAGCATTTGTACGGCAACGAGGGGTAACAAACATTTTAGAAATACGGCGACAATGATACCTAATGGGCACGACATAACATACCTGGTTTACAATATCAGGACAGTCATACTTATTGTGACACAAATCGTAGACAAACATAGCTTCAAGTTGACTACGTCTGTCGTCTAGGGTAATGAGCCGATTCTTTCCAAGCAACTGTGCATATATTAAATTATCTAAAAAAAACAGATGCAAATAAAAAGTTTGTCTTATATAAATTGTTAATAAGATAGATAAGCGCGAAGTGTGTTGTTTGTTTTGTACATGTATGTATGTACAAAACAAACACACTTCGCTCTATCTAATTATAACGAACACAATTGAATTTTGAAGCCCAGTTAACTGAAAACGCAAATGCAATTTAATTTTCCTGTAAACTTGTTCTACCTAACTTGTTATTAGTTATTAACCATAACGTAGGTATTTGCTTTCAAATCGCATGTATTAATGAAATTTTGTTAAACGAAATAAATTGTCATCATAATTCTGTAAATTAATACATTATATCATATTATAATATAAAAAATATGACAAGAAATAAGAGGTATCTAATTAAATAATTGTTCTGCGTATAACATTGTGTAATATGCGAATTAGATTTTTATTGTTTGCTACGCTTTCACGCCCTCTGTACCCAACCGACCGAAAACTGACCTATGTGCAAAAGAGTGCATGTTCAAGCAACAAAATGGATTTTTTTTGTATCTTTTTTATACAGCGTGGGCAAAGCTGCTGGTGAACGTTAGTAACTAATAAAAGTTAATTATATAAAATAGAAACCTACAGATCTTAACATCTAAGAAATGTCAGTCAGTGGCTTGTAAGAAGGTAAGGTTAGAAAATAAATGTGAGCAATGCTCTCTTTAGATATTAGGAAATACCGACGGTGCTGCAGTAAAAAAACCTTTTGATATGCTATATTTTATATATGGTTAATATACGAATGTTAAATATTTTAAAACAGTTGAATCTTTAATATAAAATATTTTTTTCGGAATAAAGTCGCAATTAAATTCTAGTAAATATCATATTTTTTGTCCATTTTGAATAACTATCATTTAACATTTCTGATGAGGTGGTATTATAATTATATGATAAGTTCATTAAGTTAAGATAGTTATTAAGTTATTTTACAAAAAACATCTAATCTTTACAAGTTACACATTACCAGTATCAACTGCACGCAACTTACGGCCTTCAGGTAAAATGCTATAAGTTTATATACGACCCTACAGGATCTAATGCACGCTTAGGACATGTACACTGGTATTATAGGATCCCGTTACGTTACTAAAAATCGATAGAAATTATCGTAAAATAATTTGTAAACACATTAACTAAATTCGTGCAAAAATGAAGGTAAACCACATTTATTTTAATATTTGTCTTAATTGTTGTTTATAATAATTATCTTAGTCATATATTTTATTCAGATTTTTTGCATCATTTTTTGTTATCCCTTAATCGCAAGTTCTATAATTAAAGGAACTGATCACTTTACGCTGACTTGAAAATAAATTACTTAGTGTTTTCTAAGGTTTTCACGAGTACTACACATTGAAATAAAACTATTTTTACGGACTTTTTCTTGAAACCTATCAAAAGTAATATTCCTTTACAATGTGCTGGAGTATACAAACTTGACTGCGATTGTGGCTTGTCATACATAGGTCAAACAAAGAGGAGTGTCGGTAAAAGAGTTAAGGAACACATATCGGATATCAAGCATAGGCATTAGGCGTACATCGAAGTTTGCAGTGTGTGAACATACCATAGACAAGCCCAATCTTTATATAAGATTTGATAAACCTAAAATCCTCGCTAAAGAACAACGTTACATTCCAAGAATGGTTCGTGAGGCTATTGAAATTAAAAAACATCCTTATTTTAATAGAGAAGATGGTTGGGGATTATCTAACACCTGGGACCCACTTTTGAAAAATATAAAATCCCATGTCTGTGACCACACTGTAAGACCTCAAGATACTGTTAGTGCGTTTTGTGTGAATCCTGAACTGTACGCCCCGGAAGCTTAGAAACCGTTGGAGGTAGATGACTAATTAACTGACTTACTGACAGACACCTCCTTCTCGTATTACCGTGAACACGATAAATTTAAAATTTAATTCAATATACGCGAGTTAAATCCGTAAAAATAGTTTTATTTCAATACTTAATAAATTCAATTACTTAATTTCAATTACTTAATAAATACAAATCACTTTTTTTTGATGTCGTTGTATTAATTGTCGTTATAATTCCTGCTTGGGTTATCACGAGTTATAAATTTCATAAGAGAAAGAAGTCGGTTGGATATTTTAGTGACTGACTTGTTGGTTAGATATTTTAGTGACTTTACTAAACAATTTTGTTTTTAACATCAGTGTTAAAACAAAATTGAAGAAGGGAATTATTGTATTATAATTTATTATTTCTTCAAAATTAAAAACGTATATCAATTTATTTTCATTAAAGAATCATATTACGTAACAACTTGAGAAGATTTAGACATTGAAAAAAAAATCGTATTTGTGAAAGTATATTAAAAAATAATATTGTAAATAAAATATTTATTTGTAACAGATATAGAGTATCCGAAGCTGTTGTTAATCGGCGTACAGAGCCTCTTGATCCCTCTTGATTGGATTTCGTTACCATGATAATTGTAGCATCGTCTGTCAATACTATTCCATAATAAATATAGAGCGAGCTGTGCAATAAAGCTTGCATTGTTTTTAACACTCCTTGTTCTCTTTTTACTGTTTGTATTATTAAATATATAAGTGGGTAAATTGTTACCACATTCCTTACCTTTCTGAATGTTGCTATGCTATTTAAAATATATAAAACAAATACATTTTTTATAAAAGTATTGTGTGAGCAACAGTACAGATGCGCAGTTATCCACTTCAAATTTTGATCAGAGCTTTTCGTCAATGTTATTACCTAAGTAAATAGTTATTATTCAATAGAGAATCTCATTCTAAAGATCTTTTTTTTACCCGACTCAAATAGAGGGGCTTTAGACCTCCGTATCTGTGTATCTGTGTATCTTTTTCCCTGTCTGTGGCATTTCAGCAGTCAAAATATAGACTGATTTGATGGCGGTTTTTTTAATCGAAAGCTTGGTTTGTCGAGATGTTTTTTAGCTTTGTTGAGTCGAATAGTCGTCTCCAAGATATTGAGGTTTTATTGGGGCGAGGTGCTTCACCTCAATGCATAAGAACCTTTCGCCTTACTCCGTAAGGCGTAAGGTTCTTATGCATTATTGATTGTAATACTTAAACAAGTGAAAATTGGTGTGTTCTTTAGTTAACTCAGTACAAGGTAGAAACCAGTAACAAACAACTTGAAAAAGTTTTTGTATGGACAGAAATACAACTAAAAAGGATAATAATAATATCCTTATGTACTTATTAAAGTCGTTGTGTTAGGGGACTGCTAAATATGGATGAAATGAAAATACAAGTACGTTACCAAGGCGAATACGAAATAAAAATATCAAATCGTGTGACCAAATTCGTCGTTCGTAAAATCGACTGCATAGTCAATATATATATATATATATATATATATATATATATATATGAAAGAAAGTATTTGAAATTACATATTCATAACAGCCTCTTCTCTTTAATTCATTATTATCGCTAAGTATAGGTACATACGCAAACGATTCTCGATACTTAATTTAAGAAATTATCCCAGCTTAAACATTTGAGATTTATACACAGTTTTGTGCTTGTTCATGAAAAAAAAATTGAATTTACAGTAGGTAGATATGAAAAGGATGCAACAAATTTGCCGTGCGTTATAACCTTTTTTTTATCAACGAGTCAAAGAAGAAGATAAGCATTAGGAAAGTACTAAGTAGTGAGTAGGTACCTACTTATTAATCACGTTTTTTATTGTTTATATATTTTTTTAAAACACCCTAAGCAAAACACACGTTATATATTTATAGACAATTTTAAATATGATGTTTATGAGGTTGTATTTTGGAAAACATTAATTATTTACATTATTTTAATTTACAGGCCAAAACAAAAACACAAATTAGAAATTTAAAAAAAAATTTGCTAATTAAAATCTACTAGCTAAAAGCGGGTATTACATTCAGGTTAGGTAGTAATAAAACTGCCGCAATTTCGAAGCAAATTGCAGATTAGAACGTCCGAAATATAGCCACATGGCTTTAAACCTTTTATCTTGGTTCACCAGTGTGTGAACGACATAAATACGACATCTAGTGGGTACACGCAATTTCCCACATAACAAGAATATTATAACAGTGTATTTCGAGCACTTTGTTTGAAATTGACACCAGTTCTAAAGGATCGGTAATAAGATATGACTGTTATAGACATCCTTTGAGTACTGACTGACTTAAATTGTAATTTTGATTTAACATTGCCAAATTAATATATTATTTTAATAGAAGTTTAACAAAGTTTTAGTGAGTTTTTAGTATTTCATACACTAACCAATCCCAAATGATGCATTGAGACTAAACCCAACGATTAAGTAGGCATTTTGGCTTGCTCTATAACGGGTAGCCCTACATAAAACGATCCTGACTATCCATTGGCATTATTGGGTATTATAGGTTAGACAGAGTAATCATAAAGGGTATACAAAGCAAAAGAAAGGAAAAAAAAATAGTAGTATTTTAAAATAAAATAAAATTACTTTCTATATTTTTACCAACTATAACTTGTACAGAGATATAGTCGTTGGTTATAAATCGTATTTATAACTGAATCGTCACTCCTGAATTACTAGGTTATGTAAATTCACAGTGAAATTGATAAGAAAGATCATCAAATCCATTAAAATAAGAAGCTTAAATAAAATCCAAAGAATTAAAATGTAAAGTAAACCTAGACATAATAAATATAAACTTCAAAATTTATTTAATTTCTGCTATAAAATGTCGTTCGTTTCATAACAGACTTGTAATTCAGCTTCAAGGTACTATTAATTTATATTTTCTTCAGATAAATTATACCTCAATAAGGAGTGGAAACCAATTTCAAAACCGGCCAAGTGCGAGTCCGACTCGCGCTACTGGTTCCTCATATAACTATTTATTTTTAAAGTAAACATAAAACTAAATATTCTGGGATAATTTCAAGCACCTAGCTGTAGCCGTTATTAAAATCGAGCAAAAAAAATTGTTAGTAGATTTGTAGTCACCGTTACACGTTCATATAATTTAATTGTTTATCTTTGAAGTAAATATATAACTAAATATTTTGTAAATATTTCAAGCGTCTACCTGTTACCGTTTTTAATCTCCAGCAAAGAGAGTTACGTTTGTTATATGGGATGGACAGACGCACACACGGACTCATGGAGAGCGCAGTCTTAGTAATGTATTTCCGTTTTTAACCTTTTGGGGAGGAATCGTAAAAAGGTAATTTATTTTATCTAATCAAATGTTGCCAATATTTATTAAATATTGTGTTTATATTGTGTGTGGTTATATCTAACCAAAATACTTATAACGAGTTAAGAAATAATAATAAATTTTACCTTGCTACTTTTTTTATTTTTGGAGAAATAATTAAGGTTTTAAAATGCGTATTTTTGTTGAAAAATATTTCAAACAGACAGAGAATGCTACAGAGGAACAGCTGATGTAGCTCCGTGTGAGAGAGGATGCTACCTTTAAAATGATAAATACCCATCAAAATAATAACATTTAAAAATTTACATATTTTTTTTTATACATTACAATTTGACCCTCCATTATTTCGTTTCAGTCTTCATGAGCGGCTTTATCATAGCCTGAACCAATATTATAAGCTCTTAACAGTTGGACTGTGCGTCGATCAGATCAGTCGGTCAAGAGGTTTATAAAATCCTTTTAAAACATATAAAAAAATATACTCCTAATTTTAAGCAATAAACTGCAACTTGTAAACACAGTATCTTAACTGAGTTAATTATTAATATATAAAAAAATATATAAATATATACATACAAAGTGTATATTGTCTGTTATATTTATTTATTTAAAAAAAATATTTATTTTGCTATAATTTTATGTTAGTATGGAAGAACGGAGGCTTCTGGCACAGGAATAATTTTATTATTCTTAAAAGAACACCTCATTCATCCTTTTTGTGTAAATTATTTGAATTTGAAATAAATTATTATTATTTTATATATTATAATTTGATATATGTAAATACATACATATATGTCGCGTATTGCGGCGATTAAAACACAATAAGTCACTGATTGACAGTCGTAATAGCAATCACTTGGTAGCTGCGGACTCCTCCACGGGACCTCGTCCTAACAACATCTCCAGCGCGATACTGTCTGTTTACCCGTACATACAGCTAACAGTTAATTTAGTTAATTAACACACTTTAATAATATATATATATATATATAATTAAATAAATTAAATTTTTGTTTTATAAATTACATTTAATATTTGATGTTAGTTAATCTTGTTTATATGTGATGTCCATTTTTTTAATAATAATTGCTTTATAATAATAATCTAAACTGTAAATACAACATATTATATACCCACTTATTATTTTTTTAGATTTTCATAAATACACATTACATACAGTTTATAAATATATATTTTGTTTATTTATATTTTACAATTAAAATTTTATTCTACTTTTTGTATTGCAGTATTCTAAAGTAAAAGTAAATTCTAAAGGTATTTGGTTATATTATTTAATTTATAATAAAGGCTATACTAGGCCTTAGTTTGTAATTTCTATCACTTATTTCGAGTTTATACGTTATTGGTATGGTAATTGTATTTGTAACTTCATAATATTTGTCCTGTTCCTTAATTTATTAACTTTATTTGTTTTCCGTGCGTGTTCATTCGACAAACTTAATTACAAAATATTAACCTTTTTATGTGTTTTTTACAGAGGGTTAGTTAAATTGGTAAATTAAACGCTAGTTTTAAAAATTTCTAATCTGTGTAAAGCAAAAAGTAAACATTGTGTTATTAAGAGAAGAAATATTATTCTATGAAAATGTATTTATGGTTCATCTTCTTAAAAAAACAATATTCAAGTTTATTATTCCTTACTGTTATATCGCGTTGGCTTCAGAAAAGGGTTTTCATAAATAACAATAACTCGAAAATATAAATAAACTAAGCAAATTTAGTTTATTTGCTTCAATAAAACCAATAATATAAATGTCCAGACCGAACGAATAAAAGGAGGCAATTGTATTTATGGTCATCCTCTTAAATTATTAAGGGAAAAACGGTTCAGTTTCTTGGAAATCCTTTAGTAATTTAATTCTTTAATAAAAAATTTGGAGTGATAATTAGTTATTTCTTTTGTAGAATTAAATAGTAAGTTGCTCTTTTCTGTTAATAATTTTATTTTAACTGAAAGCGTCTTTTTTAGTTTATTTTTATTTTTTATTTTTATTATTTAAGTTAAGTTTATTTTTATTACGACTTGCTCAATTTGAAAAAGTAATTTTGAATCTAGGCTTATTAATAGAAAAAAAATTTTAGGATTCATGTAGAAATTTAATAAAAAAATTATAAGAACCCAAAGTAATTACAACATTTACATATTTCACATAATTTAAGATCTTGAAATAGATAAGCTACTCAAAGATCACATCGACAATCACTGTTCACACGTACAGAGCTTCCGCTCTCAAACAAGTATGACACAATAGTCCATAAACCTAACACTTGTTTACTAATTTATAGGAGTTGATGCCTACTAATTATTTATAAATACCCTCGACTCCTAACAATACTATAAATATTTAAAATGAGAATATCAATAAATTTCAATGTTTATCTATACTGAAAAGTTAAAAACACTGTTTAGGATTTTCCAAAGAAGCCTAATGTCATCACCATCCTGATATAGTCTGCTTAATTCATCAAGATAGGTCATGTCATCATCATGTAGTATCAATTTTTACGGCGATACGGTAGCTTAATTGAAAGAGCGCTGGGACGGTTTCCCTAAATCAATTAAATATAAAATACATAAATAAACGAAATATCTACCCTTAAGACATAGGACTCACAATTTTATCATCAAACAAGAAGTGCGATTAAGGCTACTTAAAAGAAGATTAATCTATATCTAAAAAGAAAAAGAAATAAGAAATAATTCATGTGGTCAGCAAAATATCAATTTGTAAGGGATATGGGATACAACGTCGACATTAATCGGCGAACAGCGTCACTGATCCCTCTTGATTGGATTTCGTAACGAAGATGATTGTTACATCCCCAATCAAAAACATTTTGTCAATAAAATATACTATAACTTTAATATTTAAGGATAACATTATTTGCATCAACACAAAGATATATATTTTTTAAATATTTTGGAACCATTCGAAGATTTTTCATGATTTAAATGAGTAAAAGTTTATCAAGCTGTAGTATAGTATCAATTTTTAATATATTTTGAAACAAAATAGTCTGCATCAAACTAAAGAATGAGTTTTCGGACACGATGTGGAGGCTGAGATAAATTAGAAAATCTTTGATGTGTAAGGGTACGCAAATGGTTCTTTGTTATGATATACTATTCTGAGTTTAAGCCTGATAACATGTCTATTACATCTTAAAAATACAATGCAATAAAAATATATTTACATTTAATTTCAAAACTGTATAGTTTAATTTGCGATTGTTATAAACCATCAAAGACTGTGAAAGTAAATAAAAACGTTATTACAACTCTGATATTTTCGTCTCTAAACAATCAAATTATGTTGTTTCAACTTGAGCATTATCAGACTTTTAAATATTGCATATATTTTCAGTATTCTGTATGATCTGACCTATACGCGATGTATTAATAGGTTCAATCCTTCCTCAACAATGCTTTGTAAATGTAAATTTATCTAATATTTTACTTATTAAAAAGTAACGCGAACAATATCGAGTTAACACGCGATTGACCGATTAGTCTATTATGCTTGTAATCAATGGCTGTCGATCAAATGATGATTAATGCGGACGAAACACGACTTTGTAAACTCATTGTCAAACTATTTCATAATTAATTAATAGGTTTTGTGACTTGTGAATTAATAATTTTTTTAATGGAATTTGTGTCCGTAATTATCAGAAACATAATATTTTTATGATATTAATAAGGAATCTCTACATATTATGCATATTATACTTATTTTCATTTTGTATTTATTTTTTATGTATGTAGTATATTAGTAAAATTTCATTAAATGTATTGACAATTGTGTCAATTATAGATACGTAGAGACGAATGTCAAAATTACATATGATATGTATTTTACTATACATTTATAATTGCATATATAATATTGTTGCCTTGAGTACAATTTAATCTATTCAAGTAATTATCTTATACTATAATTTTGTACTTATTTTTAATATTATATAAATTACTTGTAATTGTAATATTATATAAAGTACTTGACACAAAAGTAGCATTCAAAACAAAAAATAGTTTGCGAGTGAGATCGAACTATTTAGTTCGCCGATCCTAAATGAACTAGTTCACTCTTTTAGCTCATTAGTTCGTATTTTGGTTATGTTGGCATTTTAATGAAGTATAACTTTACTCTATCTAAAAACCATAAAAATGGAGACTTCACAAATCCATTGTCGATTTCATGAGGATGAAAGATAAAGAATGTGAAGATGCATAGCATACACTAAATACTACTAGCTATAATACCTTTATTGATTATAAAACCTATATAATCCTACCTAATGATAAATATAATAAATACCTAATTATAAATTTATAATAAATACCTAAAAATAATAATAAATTATTTACTTATTCGAGTTTACTAATTTTGTAGACCTGTATCCAGCATTTGTATACAATATATGTTTTTATTTAGATTGTCTATTTACATGTGATATTTAAGAAATAATAGGCAAGTCTTATATCTGTACATGTATTTACGTAGACAAGGTTAAGTGCACTGAGCGAAACATCCGACTTTTCATTCAATTATGTACCTACTACCCGCTACTTCAATTAAATTGCTTTATTTTGTCGGTGGGCGTACAATTTCACGATATGCGGTCTACTAATACACTGTTTTAAATCTACTGTTTCATTTCTTTTCTAATATCGTATACATATTCCATCTCTATTACTTTATCCCAAGTAAAATTTATGACACTTTGTAAACGATAATACTAGAGGCATTTTTAATTATAATTTAAATATTTTTAGGGTACCGTACCCAAAGGTTAAAAACAGAAAAAAAAAGGTGAAAAAAAGGTTCGTCTCTCTGTCTTCTTCATAAACATATCGCTTTTCATCTTATCACTACCAATTGTCTTTGAATTAAAAGTGAGGATAGTTTTCCAAATTTCATCATATTTGGTTTTTGAGGTTGAGGTTTTTGAGATGAAATGACGTAAAATGGAGAGGGTTTATTATTTAGAACAAGTATTTAAAGTTAGTATACTAGGGAAATGAAGAATAATAAAATAAAAAGTAACCGAGGACATGTTAGTTTGAAATTTATAATAGTCATAGTGAGAATATAACTTACTTAATATGTTATTGTCAATAAAAAGCCGTCAAGGTATCTAGTTGTCTTAAAAGTGTTAGCTTTTATATTATTGGAGGATAGGTTTTGTTAAAAAAATAAAGATCTAAGTTGCTGGTTTGACTAAAATTAATATAATGTTTGTATAGAAGTTCAATTGACTAAATAAATAATTATAATATTGGATACCGGTTTGATTAAGAGTAGTGAATATATAAATCGTCTCCCAGCTAAAAGAAGGCAGAAAGTGATTGAGAAACTAAGTTGTGTAACAGAACTAGTATAACAAAAGTATAATACTGTTAGTAAAGAGTTTAAATAGTTAACAGTTTAGTGTGTTTGTATGCAGTGCCAATAAAGAGCATTGAAAGGGTAGGGACGGTCGTATTTTTATTATATAAATTAATAAAGCGTTCATTCGTTGTTTATGCAGGATGAATCATACGAGAAGCGATTTTAGTAAAAGAAGCGAAATTCTGCATGAACATGACCTTAGTAGTATTTTTGGACGATATAACCTGTATGAAAGGAAAATAACACCATGTATGGAAAAGGCAGGTGAAGAGACCTGCCCCTGGTTAACAACACAACAGCAACAATTTTATGATAACAGTATAAGTTTGATCCAGGAGTCTGCAGTCTACAGAAAAGTTAATAGCAGTTGTAATAGAAAGAAGTGTCTTGATCTCACAGTATCTTAATTAGTATTAGTAAGTTGGTAGTATTACTAAGTCAGTATTGAAGTCACTCATGCCTATGTGGTATGAGTACTCTGCACATAAGGCTAAAATAAGGAACTATAACTCTGAGAAATGGTTAACAACATGTGGACTATAGATGAGTCCAAGTAATACTGGTAACCTTTTGACAATAATTTCAATAAATAAAAACTCCATAGATCCAGAGTAAGAAGATTGTGAGACCGCAATTATTTTGAAAGGGATGTTACTTTGCAAATAAATCACAACAACACCCCCACCCTTTTAATTGCTATCATTTCTCTCATCAATATAACGCCAGATATATTGCAGGCAGTCGAGGGATGAAATAGCGTGAAGAGGAAAAGAATATCGGATAAAAGTTCCGGTTAATGTGACAAACATTAAAATGCTTAGGGTATGGACTGATTATTAGATTGGGAATTAAAATATGGCAGAGAAGATTGTGAGTCACATGATTCAAATGAGTCTTATTTGTGTACCGACATATGTATGGATAACAGATAAATAAGCGTTTTCCTTCAAATAGTATTTTTTTACTTTGGATCACAGGGAAAAAATAGAATAGGAAATTGACGTCCATTGCCTCATTTACCTAGCCTAAGCTAAAGCTATGTCAAGAGATGTAGTGCTTAATCTGTTGTGCTTATTGAGCACAGCAGATATATTTTTGGGAAAATTTTCATTATCCTTTTCAGTGATACCACTTAGTAAAATATGTATATGTCGTAGATCACGATAATTTAACGATAATTAGTAACTCAATTGATATCATTGTAACAGTGGGGTGTGAACATCGTGACGTAACAAATCACGTGACCGGAATCGTTTGGAGGGGCACCGGAGACATTTTAAATATTGGAGCGCATTGAGTCGAGGAGGATTTGATTAGTGAGAGCCTTACAGTTCGGACCCCCAAACGGGATCGGTAGTTCACGCAACTCTGATAATTGTATAACTACTAAGTAATTTGTGAGAATTGATTACCTACATTTAATACAAGAATTGTCATATTGTGTGTGTGGTTTAATTGCCTGAGACCTACGCCTCGGATCCTGTACCAGAATACTCCATCAAGAACGAGCAAGTCACTAATATGCATCTATCTCCGACATCAGAAGTGGGATTCACTCGGGCATCAAAACCACCAACTACCCGCGAGATAAGTTTATTGAAGCTACAAATCACATCAAGAAAGAAATGAAGTGATTTTATTATTTGAAACACACACTACAAGATAATAACAATGAACTTCCAGAATCAATACAATGAATCAATAGTTGATAATCAATGGTTGTAAATCAATCAATCAATCAATCAAAATAAATTTATGTTATCTCGAAACTTCAACATTGAAATCTACCCACATATCAAAAAAATCTAGTGAAGTTTTTATGAAAGAAGAAATCGATGCTGATGAACAAAGAAAAGAAATGAGAAATTATGGCGGTGACTACGCGGTGCGAATGGCGGTAATGGCGTGGCGCGGATGGCGGTAATGGCGCGGCGCGGATGGCGGTAATGGTGCGGGGCGATGGCGGTGACGGCGCGGCGCGGCGCTGTTGGCGGTGACGGCGCGGCGCGGCGCTGTTGGCGGTGACGGCGCGGCGCGGCTGGCGGTGACGGCGCGGCGCGGCTGGCAGTGACGGCGCGGCGCGACTGGCGGTGACGGCGTGGCGCGGCTGGCGGTGACGGAGCGGCGCGGCTGGCGCTGATGGCGCTGATGGTGCTGATGGTGGTAACGGCGGTCGTGGCGATGGCAGCTATGGCAGCGGTACTGGTAAAGTGCGGTGCGAGCAACGCGTTGAGGTCTGCGCAATTTGTCCACCATCGGACACGTCACAGCATAAAGGTGAATTCGTTACAATTTACTTCCAATTTTTGCGACAAATACTCGCTAGTTAAAGAAAATTAAGCTATCAAATATAGTGGTAAGCACTTTATTATTGTTATTGCAATGACTGGTATTGAGATTAGCAATCGACCCTCACGATCTAATTTTTTAATTTTTACTGATAATTATTTTACTTTAACTTTACGTCGTTTTGTAACGTATGATAAGACGCGAAATTATTTTATGCCGGATTTTCGTAAACGTGAATGTTTGTTTTAAACTCGGTAAACAATGTTTTAAACTTTTGTTTTAAATAACTTTGTTTTAAATTCGGAAAACAATGATAACGCGATAGCTCTAAAGATTCAACCGATTAAGACCAGACAAGACTTTTAAAAAATGTAATTCGATTTTCGGCATATTTTATTTCTTGTCTACCTACATGTGTAGGAATCACGGGCGAACTTACAATTATTAATTAATCGTATATTGTGAATGCGTATTATTGCCGATCAAGGCCCGTAAATGCTGTAAAATAAAACGGTTAGTTAATTTAGCAAAAGTAAGAACTTATTATTTTTTTTTTTTTTTTTTTTTTTTTATATGATCTAGGGCAATGCTTGACTACATTCCACCTGATGGTAAGTGGAATGTAGTCTTAGATGGTAAGTCGCATTGCCCTAGCAACCTATTCACTCTTCTCTTGAAGACACCCACATTATATTTGGCTGGAAATACTGACGCAGGCAAATTGTTCCAGTCCTTCGCTGTACGCACTAAAAATGAGGAAGCAAAGCGCTTCGTTCGGACAGGTGGAATGTCCACAACAAAAGGATGGATACCCGCCGTGCGTCGGGACGTCCGGTGATGGAAGGGGGACGGGGGAATTAACTCGTGTAATTCCTGCGCACACTCACCAAAATGTATCCTATAGAATACTGAGAGGCTAGCAATTCTACGCCTGTGCTCAAGGCTTTGGAGGTCGGCTCCGACCAATTCGGGATCGCCTATAAGCCTCTTTGCTCGCCTCTCAATTGAGTCCAGAACCGCAAGATGAGACTTTGCGGCACCAGCAAATATGTGACCACAGTACTCTACACACGACCGGATCTGTGCTTTGTATAAAACAAGAAGCTGTCCCGGTGTAAAGTACTGCCGAACCTTCGCCAGAACGGCAAGCTTTGCTGCTGCTCCTCTTGCTCTGGACTCAATGAACCGACCAAAGTTGAGGTTCGAGGAAATCTCTAAGCCTAACAACTGAAGCCGGTCACTGTATTCCAAGGATACATTCTGGAAAGTAGGAGCCAAGGTGAAAGGGCTCCTTTTGGCGGTGAATAGACACGTCTGCGTTTTGGTGGCGTTGAACTTGACAAGATTGGCATTGCTCCATGCGGAGACTGCCTGAAGTTTGTCATTCAAACGTTGCACCATGGCTTCTCTTTCAGACTGTACTTGATCTCGACTAGCCCGAGTACTCGGCAGATATCTTTCTACAACTGTGCTGTCGTCTGCATACCCATAGATACCGGGCTTCAACAGATCATTAATGTGCAGCAGAAACAGAGTTGCAGAAAGAACGGACCCCTGAGGCACTCCGGCATTTATTGTCAAGGGTTCCGAGGAACACCCGTCGACAACTACTCGGAGAGATCTGTGGCTCAGAAAGTCCGTTACCCAGCCGATCAGACCAGGAGATATACCATACGCTGAAAGCTTGCTTATAAGGCTCGCATGCCAGACCCTGTCAAATGCCCTCGAGACGTCCAGAGAGACGGCGACCGCTTCTCCGTTCTTCTCGATGGCCTCGCCTAAAATGTGAGTAGCATACACTAGGAGGTCCCCAGTAGACCTATTACGGCGAAACCCGTACTGTCGGTCACTGAGGAGATCGTTACCTTCTAGGTATGCTAGTAGGCGCGAGTTCAATACACGCTCCATAATCTTGCAGAGTATGGAGGTGATTGAAATCGGTCTGTAATTGACAGGGTCGGCACGGCTGCCTTTCTTGGGCACGGGTTGCACATTAGCAAGCTTCCAGGATTTCGGCACTATTCCAGTCATGAAAGAGAGGCGATACAGACGTGTCAGTACAGGAGACAACTCAGCTGCGCAGGTCTTGAGCAGAATGGCTGGTATAACATCAGGGCCACTGGCTTTATTCACATCTAAACGACACAATGTTCTCCATACCTCTTTGTTAGTGATGCGGATTTCAGGCATCGAAATACCGCAGTGAGGAAGATGTGCTGGAGAAGCATTGCCAGTGTCTAGATGCGAATTATCAGCAAACAGAGAAGCAAGTACATTCGCTTTCTCTGTTGCTGTGTGGGCCAGGGATCCATCCGGCTTCAGCAGAGCAGGCAGTGAGGGTTGGCAGAAATTCGACTCGATCGCTTTCGCAAGAGACCAGAAAGCTCGACTGCCAGTTGGTCTGACAGAGAGCTTTTCGCCATTCTTAGTGATTCGATCGAGACGAGCCTTCCGCAATGCCTTTTTGTAGGACTTGGCAGCTTGGTTAAAGGCTCTCTTCTTCAAACTTACATCCGGAGTTTTGCGGGTTCGAGCATCAGCCCAAATGAGATATGCCGAATGTTTTCGGTCTTGAGCATGACCACATTCGGCATTAAACCATGGGCGAGCTTTGCCACCGATGGGTACGTCAGCAAAAGGAATAAAATACTCCATTGCCTGATGCACCACATCGGTTATAGCATCCGCGCAACTCGACGGATCCAAAGAAGAGAAGCAGACCTGCCGCCAAGGATAAGACGCAAAAAAGTGTCGCATCTCATCCCAATCTGCCGACTTGTATTTCCATACTCGCCTAACACCATGAGGTTCGAAAGCTGGTGGGGAATATGTAAACACAGATTTCACCAGACAGTGATCGGAGGTTCCCAAGGGGGAGGTGACTTCTACACGATACCTGTCCGGATCAGTTGTCAGCAGAAGGTCCAGGCAATTGGCTGTATGGCCTACCACATCTGGTACCCTTGTCGCTTGCTTCACCAGCTGAAAGAGGTCCAAGGACAACGCAAATTTCCGCGCTTCTCTTCCAGCATGGTCGGTCTTCTGGTACGGGAACAGCCAGTCCTGATGACAGGCATTAAAGTCCCCCAGAAAGACGAGCTGCGCCGAAGGGTACTGATACAGAGCCATATCTGCAGCCTCACTGAGATACTCAAATAAACGAGTTGTCTCCTGGTCACCGCTGTGCGAACGGTAGACACAGGAATACAGGATTTTTTCGTTTCCTGTGTCCACTAAAACCCATAGGGAAGAAAAAGTGGGGTCTTCAAGGTGACGGAGACGCTGAATACAGAGGTCGTTCCGCGCGTACATACTGACTCCGGCCCGTGAGCGAAAGTTGTGCTCCAACGAGTAACCGGGATAATCCAAGTATGTAGCGCTCAAAGGACATTGTATCTGCGTCTCCGTCAAAAAGAGCAAGTGCGGCTGCTGTGTCTCCAGGTGGTGGTGGACAGCTAAAAGATTTGAGTGCAAACCCCTTATATTAGTGAGGTGCACTTTGTATGAGGAGGAGTGCAACCGCTGTGACAACTTGTTTCTTTTTTTAACCTTTTTCATAATAAAAAATAAATAAAAAGTGAATAGGGATGGGAAATGGCAGTTGAACGAGGCGGTACGTATCAAACCCGACTTCGAAATTGGTGATGTCTTGTCGCTGGGAGGCTAGCCTGGAGACTGCGGGGACGCCCGAACCCCCCCAGGGATCGCCATCGGGCCTCCTCGCCTGGACGCCAACCAGCACGATGGAGCCACCCTGGGATTTTTCGCAGCTGGCGGGGCAGCCTTTCGTGGGTGGCTAGCCCACTAATTGGGCCCCCAACTATCTGCGGGCGGCCAGCGGAAAGCCGTCGCTTCGGATCCCGCTACCCTCCTCGACTAGACACCCGACAAAACAAACACCAACTCGACGTCAACCGGTTCGCCAACGTACCGCAGCTGTTCAGACCCATTTCCCATAGACGGCTTCATCGAGCAACGTGCCGGAACACGACTATGTCGCTTTGCGGCACGACTTTGCCCGATGGGTGGTAACTTTGCCGGCGACCCGATGTTATGGTCTACCACCAAGAAAAATTATTTACGTCTTGTAAATTTTTTCCGCAACAGAGACTAGAAATATTCGATCGGGGCAAGATGCCATAGATGAAGTTCAACTCGCGACAAATTGTACAATGACCAGGGTTGCAAAAATTTATTTTTTAGAGCTTATGATAAATAAAGTTAAAAAAAATCTTTGTTTTTGTTGTATAGCGATGCCAGAGAGTTAAGTACCACTTGAAGTCGGAGCTTGTAGTAAAAGCGATTGAGTAAAAGTGATAGCAGTGAATCTTAGTTCAAATTGGGAGTCAGTGGGACTCGGAATTGAAAGTAATGCCATGAAACAAACAGGAGTTGTAAAGGCGACAGGTGCAACAGGGGTACGAGAAGTTTCGATACAGAAAGAAGGGTTGAAGTGATCACGTAAGCTACCTTAATGGTACTATAGGACTTTGGTGAGTCATTTTCATATTGTTTTGGTTCTTGTGCTGAGAGTTCTCTGATCACAGAATGTGTAGCAAACAATTTTTGTGTAACATTTAAATAACTCAGTAATTCTAACTGGCAACGATCATAGTGTCCAGAGTACGTTATAGATCTTATCAGAGGTTATGATTAATAATTTTCTATTAGAAAGTCTATTTCAAATCATTCCGATCACAAGATCCCTCAGGAACTAAATGTTTTAGTTGAGCAAAGTGATATTGAATTCACTACAGATAATAGCTTGCCTACTCATACTTGTTGACCGCACCTCACGTGTGGTGTAACACGTGTAGGCGATGGGTCTGTTTTGTAATTTACATGACCGATGGACTGGTTCATGGTAGTTGTTTGTATATGATCGATGGACTGTATCATATTGCAAAAGTATTAATACATGACCGAAGGACTGGTTCATGGTAGTTGTTTGTATATGATCGATGGACTGTATCTTATTGCAAAAGTATTCATACATGTCCGAAGGACTGGTTCATGGTAGTTGTTTGTATATGATCGATGGACTGTATCATATTGCAAAAGTATTGAGTTGAGTACGCAAGTCTGGTAAAATCATGATAGATTTTGTAAAGTAAAGTGATGGATCTAATGATCAGAGTAGTTTTTAATTGTTGTAAATAAGGTGTAATGCACACCTTGTGTTAAGAATGTATATAGAGTAAAAACCTGAGACGTAACATTCACTGGTTTTGTCAGAATAGCCGAGCAAGTTATCCTTGAAGTTATTTGTTTTATTTCAGACCCTACATCCCAGGACAACCGCGAATCCTAAAGCTACTCGATCGAGGTGGCATGGTTATCGTCACTCGATGGAGGTGGCGTGGTTATCGTCACTCAGAGGGGACATAGTTATTGTCACTCCATAGAGATACATGCACACGAGGACGTGTGACTTGTCAGTATGGCCGTGTCGTAGATCACGATAATTTAACGATAATTAGTAACTCAATTGATATCATTGTAACAGTGGGGTGTGAACATCGTGACGTAACAAATCACGTGACCGGAATCGTTTGGAGGGGCACCGGAGACATTTTAAATATTGGAGCGCATTGAGTCGAGGAGGATTTGATTAGTGAGAGCCTTACAGTTCAGACCCCCCAACGGGATCGGTAGTTCACGCAACTCTGATAATTGTATACCTACTAAGTAATTTGTGAGAATTGATTACCTACATTTAATACAAGAATTGTCATATTGTGTGTGTGGTTTAATTGCCTGAGACCTACGCCTCGGATCCTGTACCAGAATACTCCATCAAGAACGAGCAAGTCACTAATATGCATCTATCTCCGACATATATATCATTTCTTTGTCTATATACCTAACGGTAGGTCCGTTGGGTACATAGATATAAAGATGCGATGTAGAAGACATAGTAAGACTTTTTTAAAAATAGAACCTTATAAGATATATATGGAATAGACTGGTTTAAAAAAATATATTTCCGAAGCAAAATTGTCTTGTTTTAAACACCTAGCCAAAAAAACCTAAAAAAACAAAAAAAGCTTGCTGTACTGTTTTGCTCAGCGTTAAATTTTTAATTTACATTTTATATAATAAGTGTAGAATTGTTTTCTGGTTTGAAGGTAAAACGTAATAAAAATGTACCTTGGAACAAAAGAAGGAGTATTAATAATAAGGTTAAGGATTATATTGAAAATAGATAAAACTGTTAACAAAAATTTTGGACTTCTTAAAGCTCCAAGTGCGAGTCGAAATAAATTTTATATTGACGATGACGTCGTTGGAAATAATTAAGTTTTATTGTTGAAATTGAATTTTTTATTAAAATTGTGATTGTTTCATAAAGTAAATACAACAACCGCAAAATTACCTGACTAACCTGCATATAAGGTTACTGAATTGAATCCATGTCTTTAATTTATATATGATCATATTACACGCTCAAATTATTACGATACTAAGGTGTCGACTACTATTTCCAATGCCCAATTTTCCATTTATCGAAAAGCGCACTGATTTAACTATGCCTGTTCTATGGCAAATTGCGTGTACCCATTCGATTTCGTATTCATGCCGTTCACACTCTGTTGGGCCACGATAAAAGGTTTAAAACTATGTGGTTATATTTTAGACATTCTAATTTACAGTTAGCAACGAAAATCTGGCATATTTAAGGCTTAATGTGTTTATAATATTAACAGCTACTAAAACGATTGTAAATAAATATTTGCTAAGTTTAAAAAAAAAATTGAGATTTGTTGCAGTCTTTTTTTACGTTATAAATACAAAAAAAATATCATGTTCAATTCCTTACATACCAACATATCTATCAAAATACGTTTTAATATTATTTTAAAATAGCATTTCTTAAATCAAAATTTTACAGCACTACCATTTCATATTATAATGGAACATCGCAAAAATGTAAGGCTAATGTTAATTATTTACTTTTTTTTAGATGTATGTAAACTTACTACGATCTTTAAATCTTTTAAAAATGTCATTATTATTTTCCTAATAAAATTAAATCCTAATAAATCTAATTAAAATTTGATAAGCTTGCATAAACAAATCGATTCATCACTAAACAGATATTGAATCCAATTAATGTTATTAATGTACCACACAGGATGTAAGGTGTCTGTATTACATAATTTTCTTAACATCAAAAATATAATTTACCCAACAAAGTAATAAACGATATAGGTACTCAAAAACTATATAGTTCCAACGGAACTTTATAATTTAACCGCAACACAGTAACGGAAGCAGAATTAACTTGTTTACAATAAAGGGTCATTACTTAAGTTTCTAGGGTAGTTACCGTAGATACAATTTTATGCCAATTATAATATTGTGTTTACTTCGTTAAATGAAGCTTACAATACCACAATGTTTGCTATTCATAATAATGATGGTTATTTATTGTGCACAACGAAAATGTATTATTCAGATTTATATTGAATAAAAAACCTATTATTCAGATTTATATTGAATCCTAATTCTCCAAATCCTATTTCAATTAATGTTTTTTTCTTTTAAACAATATTTAAAATTCATGTTTTTAAAATATAGTATAATTTTTGATGTTTGGGCCGATTTTAATAAAAACTAAATTTCCATTTTTTTATTTCGATAAAACGATTCCCGATTACACTAATAGATTTAACACTTATTACAAAAATTACCACGTTGTGTCGTGTATCACGTATTTTTCAAAGTTGCGTGTGATAGATTTTATAAGATTATATATATTAAATATATTAAAGAACATAGAAGAATATTATATATATTAAAGAACACTAAAATAATATGATACTAGGTACTTGTACACAATTACTCATAACTCAATAAGATAAAATAACCACAAAAGATATTATATTTAATAGATATTCATTATAAACATACTATTATAACATACATACATATACTGCACTAGTATAAAAATCACGAATCTTGTCCAGCTTTCCGATACAGATTACCTTTGATACGGGCTTACAGACATATTTATAACATAATAACATCGACAGAAGCGCCAACAGCAGCTTCAAAGCTTATAAACGTCATTATATATCTTATAATAACAATATAATTTAAATGCCTAAATATACTTATAACAATCTCATTTCACACATTTATGGCTTACCTAATTACATAATATGTACCTAAATATAATGATTTAATATCCTGATGATATACTTTATTTGTTTGTCAAATCAATAATTTTTACTACATTATTAATATACTAATAATAACAATGATCTATAGTCCTAAATTCTCAAATTCAAATGCAACAACAGTATTTCACATATTTATTGTCAACGGAAACATGTATTTACATAAATAATGTTTTCTTTATTTTACCTACATACCAAATTACTACATAATAACAAAGTAGCAATATTACAAGAATATAACACGTGGTTACCACTTTGCGATTAATAAAAAAAGACTCTTCTTCGTTTTTTATTAAATTACGTACTGCGTACATATGTACCTATGTAGTTCATAAGTACCTAACAGATACTTATGAACTACATAAGTACCTGTTAGGTACTTATGAACTAACGAACTAACATGTAATAATATTATTACTCTCGGAACGTTAATTCTTATAGTAACACTATCGAATAATGCAATAATATAAGAAGTGTTTCGCCCTGAAAACCCGCTATAAAATGTTTACCTGTATGGAAGGTTTTTCAAGTGTTTATAAAAAAGAAAAAGTTCTTGAAAAATTCTTCATAAGGTTACTAACGTTAATATCGGTTAATTTTTGTCTTCCGGATCCCGCGACAGCAACATGTTAAAAATATTGTTATATTTTTGGAGTTACCTAATAAGAATATCATTTTCACATCTCAAGGATTTCATTATTGGCAGTTCCTACATTATTCATGAATCCTATGTCTCCGTAATGAGTCATACCTACTGCTATCGTAATATAATTATTTTTATTGTAATTTACGTTCTACTTGCAAACCGTGACATGAAATAGGCCTTTTAATTATAGTTCTTGTATAACAATTTATAAGTTTTAAAAATAAATTAATTGTCATATTATAATAAGTACAATAAATATTTATAATAAGACAATATAATGATTTTCAAAAGGTATGCTTTTATATATTACGAAATGAATATGAATGCCGCGGAGGACTGTTTTAACCTTGTAATTTTGTTTGATATTTCGATTATTATCAATTTAGTTAAAAACATTACTCGATTAGAAACATTGTCTGCCCTGACCGATTGCAACACTCGAAGATAACGTTTGCAAAACTATTCAAAGAATTTAAAGTCCGATTCTAAGGATAATAAAAATATTTAAGTGTAGACGTAATATTTTGATTGTGTAACGTAATATTATATATTTCCACACAAAGTTGTGGGTTACTAAAAACTTCTCCTGAGCCGAAACGAACATTTTGTCAAGACATATGAAGTCATCCGTTCCTGAATCTAAGACGTGATCCGTTATCGCTGAGGCATTATTGTCCAGAGGGTTTAGCCAAGTAGCTTTTCTATAATAGTTATCGCTTTAGATTTTTTTTTAAATGTATGGGCAATAGATATCGCTATCCTTATGTCAATAAAGTGGTAGAAATTCTTAGCCATGTGGATCCAAACGAAAGCGCTAAAAAAGGGCGATTTATTGTCAATTCGGTCCATAACCACCGCGAACGAATTTATCTAACTTTTTTATTATCGCGTTATTTTAATATCTGCTTTATAATGCATTTATTAAATATGTTAAACGAAACAATTAATTAAATAATATTACCCACCATTTCCTTTTGTTGTTTTTCCTTCTGACAAAATAAGTGACGGTCGGCATGTAAGCAGTTACGACGTCGCAGAAGATTTATAAATTGACTATAAAACCGTTTGACCCATAAGAAAAATCTGGGTACACAAAAAAACTCGTTATTTTCGTGCCACTGAAAGAAATATATACACTGATAATGCTTCTGCACATTTTCCTCACTGAGGCGTTTCGATGCCTGAAATCCACATTACAAAAAAAGAGGTATATAAAGCATTGAGTTGTTTAGATGCGAATAAAGCCAGTGGTCCTGACGATATAACAGCCATTCAAGACATGAGCAAGCTGAGTTGTCTCCTGTATTAATACTTTCCAGAAGGTATCCTTGGAACACAGCTGGCGAGGCAGCCTTTCGTAGGTGGCTGACCCACTAATTGGGCCCCCAACTATCGCCCAACTATCGACGGACGCCAGAACTAACAACGGAAAGCCGTCGCTTCGGATCCGACTACTCTCCTCGACTAGACACCCAACCCGACACCCTGAACAAACCGGTTCGCCACGACGCCGCGACGCAGCTGTTCAAAACCATTTCCCATATACGGCTTCATCTAATAATATGCCGGAACACGACTAGGTCGTTTTGCGGCAGACGTTGCCGGGGACCCGATGTTATGGTTTATTACCGAGGTGTTTGATATTCATAAAAGCAATAATATTAAGTTTATTACATAACAAAAAAACAAAAACACTGGCAAAATTTTCGCCGCGCCTAATATGTAATTAAAGTCGAACATCTACGTAGATTTATAAAACTTAATTTGGTAAAAAGAGTTTTGTAACACTCAAATAATGAGCCGAGTTGCGATTTTTTTATTACAATACAGCATATCTATTACTCAAAATTAAGCATTCAGAAATGCTAGATGTCTAAAATAATAAAATGATGTTTAGACAGAGCCAGCATTCCACCATAATTTACCAATATCAGACCTCCTAGAAAGAATATATATAAAGGGTATAATTATAGAGATATGGAAGGTATAATCTTATTTATTATTATTTATCGTATTATTTTATCATTAAAAAAATACTAATTTACTAAACTGTTATTCATTTTCTTGTTTACAAATCCACAATAACATTGTCACTTGACATATTTGTATGAAACTTAAACTAACACCTCTTTTGTAGCTTGATTGAATCATGAGTGGATTAAACTGTTACTGAAATAACGTTACAAGCACTGCATTGGGTGGATTACGTGGATAAAACCATCACTCGCTACATGAGATCGCTTAGAATAGACTGTTATAGAATGGCTTAGAGTAGACTAGGTTCTTGCATTTTAAACAGTATTTAGTATGGTGAGCGGCTTGATCTTTATTATTGTGCAGAATATTTTAAACCATATTGGCCGCAAATTGTTACGTGTGTCATATATAATAAATAAATAAATAAATAAATAAATAAATACATACTGCTTACGAGTATTCTAGATGGACAATGTCGAACAAGCAAATTTCCAATAAATATATTGCGTAGTCCCCCTATGATTTTTTACCATGATAGCGTTTGGTTTCCTCAGTATTTCGCATGATCTAAATCTAATAAATTTAACTTCTGATGACAGTTATCGGTACTTTCGTCTCAATATAGGAACAAGGACAGAGACAGGGATAGGCTTAGGGACGTGTTAAGTAATTATTTATTGTTTTATGGATAGTCTACCTATAAATATTATAACATGAATGGCGTCTATTGTTAAAAGATTTCCCTATATAAAAACTTTTTGCAACCGTGCGAGAAATATTGTTTTAATAAAATAATGTACTTTTATATAAGTTAATATATTTCTCATGATACAATGTTTATTATTTTACATTTATATGTTTATTCAATGTGAGACGATAGGACCTGGAACCATTTTAAAATGAACTTTTTTGAAAATGTTATTTTATAAAAGTAATGAATCGCTTGTATTACACCTTTACCATCCTTGAAGTAAAAAAGGTAATGTAAGTGTAAAAAAAAAAATAACGTTACTTAATTAGTACTGAATAAGCTTTAATATTTTTTTAAATACATCACTTTTTGTTACAATAATGTTATATAATGGGTTTTATGTTAGATGATCTGAAATTGACCTAGAACTCTGTCATTCTACCATCCAATTATTTTACACACGGAAAACATGTAAGCATTTGCTTGGAAAATCATTTTGTAATGTAAGCATTGCGCTGTACATTTTAATAATTCATGTTTGGGGCGTTTGATGTAAGTGATTACAGAGAAATATGTAATGCCATTAAGGAAGTGGATAAAGTCGGAACTTTGAGTAAGAATTCCCTAAATCTTTATTTTTATAAAGACGAATATTTTATAAGAGCTGCAAGACTGAATAAAATGTGGGTGATTCTGATAACTTTTTAATTTAGCAAAACCCAACAAAATTATATGGCGGCGTAAAAGTGACGAAAGAACGGACACATTACACGGACAAATAATTTTTACAATGTTTTCCCAACTAATCTACTTAATATCTTATTGAGGTCAAGGATGTGACAAATATGTACTAAAAGTATAAAGTGCAAGGGCGACGTGTCCGTGGATAAAAGTTGAAAGATAATAAATATATGTCGGAGATTAGAGGCATATTCGTGACTTGTTCGGCATTGATGACATCTTCTGGTACAGGATCCGAAGCGTAGGTCTCAGGCTATTAAACCACACAGACACAATATTACAATTACTTGTATTAAATGTAGGTAATCACAAATTACTTAGTAGGTATAAAATTATCAGAGTTTCGTTTGGGGGGTCTGGACTGTAAGGCTCACACTAATCAAAATCCATCTCGTCTCGATGCTCTCGGTTATTTAAAATGTATCCGGTGCCCCTCCAAACGATTCCGATCACGTGACTCAATACGTCACGGCGTTCACACCCCACTGTTACAATGATATCAATTAAGTTACTAATTATCGTGATTTGCGACATATATATCTTTTTTCGAGAAATATCTAAAGTTGAGTAATATGTATGTGTATATACTGTAATAGACATTTATTTATTTTTATTATTATAACCATAACTATGTTTTTTATTTTTGACATAAATATGAATTTCCAAAAAATATTATATAGAGTAAAAATGTATCGACTATTTACCCGGACTGTTAACTTAATATATTTAAATAGAATTTTAAAGAGCTGAATTATTTGAATGACAAGAAGTTATTCTTGATTTCTGTGAATGAAAAATACAGGCATCGCATGTATAAAGATACATATAAGCAGTTTTTATTTCTCTGTTTAGTGGTTCGGTTGTCTGATAGATAATGCTTTTGCAATTGCAAAAGCATTATCTATCAGTATTATGTATAATTTTGTACCATAAAATTTAAACTTTTATGTATAATTTTGTACCTTTATGGTATGGTTTAAATAAATAAATAAATATAAATGAGGGGGTCTTGTACCTTTTGTCTTTGGTTGATTTGATGAATTTGAATTTTGATTGATTTGATTTGATAATTTGACACATATATATTATTGTCTTTTTCTATTTTGTGGTCACCTTCTTTTTATTTTCTTGCTTTCTTTTTTTTAGGAATTTTATTAAGTGATATTTAAAGTTTTTGTTCATTGTTTAGCCCTGTTAGACATTCTCTGCCGAATTTTGGTATCGTAGGGAGCATATAAAATTAACATGGTGTTTCTTTTTGTATATCTTTTTTCTGTGATTTATTTTAACATATCAGCGATGGCAATAATAGTGCAGTACCTGCTGTTGTTGTCAAAAATTTATTGCCTTTGTTAAGAGCTACTATGCCCATATTATAATATCAATAAATTAATATTTTTCAGAAATAGTTACTAAAAGAGTCTAAAAAATATTTTTATCAAAAAAGGTTACGATGTATTCCAGTACCAGCATTATATTTATTTTCAAGCATCCCATACCTCTGTTAAGAGATCCAATCAATCGAGAATGTTGAAATTCATATCGATAGTATTGTATCTGCAAAATACATTCATATACGTTGATTGAAACTGCTCGACAAAAATGAGAGACTTTTTCGAATTAAAAGATCGTGATTACATAATTAAAGTAAATAATAAATAAGATTGTAAGCATTTACGGTGGAGTGACATTGCTTAATAAAGTAATAAACATTGCTCTCGCTAATCCGTCACTTCACATACTGGGTTTCAGCTGAAAATCGGCACTGCGTGTATCAGTGTCATTCCGAACAAGCAGAACATGCTTAAAGCCCATTCGGCGTTATATAACGTAAAACGGTTATCCATATGAAATGGACGAACTTTCTTTTTTTGTAATGACAAATAACACTTTTGCACATTAAGACATCACACCGCGTCACCATCCCCTCGTCCTCTAAAACCGGTCTTTCAGCGCTGACAACAAGCACGTGTATTGTATACGGGGCGAGTGGGTGGGGGATACTTGTTGTGAATGTTTAATTATTGTTGTCTTTATTTTATTTAATATTATGTTTTTTTATAAACTATATAATGTTTCAAAGTATTTTTGGTTTGTGTATTTTATAGATCTTTTTGTTTGTTTTTATTTGAATTATGTAAAGCGTCCGCATATAAGTTTTCTTTTTTCTTTTTTTTTTGGTAATAACTTCTGTTACTGTAATATTTATGATTAGATGACAATGACGAATTTAAGTTCAAAACACAATGGTCAACAAAAATCTCAATTAATTAATCATAAAATAAGAAAGGCCTCAAAAATGTACTTTCATACCGATTACGAAAATCCAAATCCTTGCTTTTAAGAATAATGTTGCGCAAAAAGCGGATAAAGTAGACATGACATGATAATCCCAAAAAAGTTGTATATAATAGAATTTTAGATTTTTTGTTAGGTACATAATTTTAATAAATAATCTTTCAAGACAAAAACGATAGCAAAATAATTAGAACTTTAATTTAGTGATTGGGCCACTGTGGGAATATACAGAAGTAGAGAAAAGTTATATGAATTATAAGGTGAGAGGCAATGGAATAGTGATCCGGAGTTCTTGAATAAAGGTAGAATTTTATCGGAAATCATAGGCCTATTTCTGTTTTACCGACCCTAAGTAAGATATAGGAAAAAAAATCTGAATCAGATGACTGAATTTGTTTATAGTAATAAAATTACGCATAGGGAACAGTATGGTTTTTTCGTAGGTAAATCAACAACTGCTGCGAGTGTCACATTTACGATACATTGTAGAAATCGTAGAATGCAATCGCACTAATTTGGAATTTATCTAAAGCTTGTAATATAAATATATATGGCATAGACTATCAAAAATTACTATGCAAACTTAACAACTGTGGTCAAATAGTTGGTTGGCAAAAATAGTTGGTGTTATAATCTCCACGTTTGGTAGACGCATTGGTAACCGCAGTAATCGGGTTGACACTGATGCCCGGTAAGCGATGGAAAATCTTTGATTGCCTTTTACGAATTCAATAAAACTCCCCACAAAAATGAATACATTCGAATTTCTTATCTGTATATTATGGCTTATGTGCAATTTCAATAGGGATAATTAACCAAACTTCAAAATTGAAATGTATTATTTGTGTCAATTTGTATATATTTACTGAAAGAAGTACAGGATTTTTACTTAACATCGTATATTTATCTTCATTATTATGTTAAATTATTGTTTTATTCATTTTTATTTAAAAAAGTGGATACGAGTATAATGACGTCTTTTTTGTATATACATTTTATAACTAACTTTATTCTAAACGAATATTTGTGTACCGTAAACCCAAATATTTTTTCGAAATTAATACAAGTCTAAAAATACAAGTACTACAGTAACTGTATACTAAAATAATAAATACATTAAATATAAATTAATCAACAATTGCTAAAATATATTTTAATAAATAAGCTAATGCCATGTTAGTGTAAACCGAACGGTAATAAGTACAGGATTGTCATGTCATAAGTCCTCTGGGTCTTCTGTCCATTTCTTGTTGAGATTTTGCTGAAAGAGTGTCCTATAAAAATCTTCTGAGACTTTGTGCATGTGATCCCATCAAAATTTGTTCTTAAAACTCGATCAGAACAAAAAACACGCTCCTCTTTTATATCATTTTTTGAAATCTTAACCCACTTGAGACTGTCACATATTGCGTAAGTGTACATAAGATGTTCGAGATCATTTTGAGTACATGAATCATGCACATCATCTGGGATCACATTTTTAATATCATTGGTGATATTAAAAACGCGATCCCAGGGGTATTCACCGCAATAGCTGCAATACTCCTGAAAGATAAACTGGAGTGCCGAAGCCTGAAGAGCGTCTTGTTGTAATTATAATTGGGTAAGCCCAATCACCATTCTAAAACTTATTTTATCATTTGGTTTTCTATTATGTTATCCTATTAGTTCAATCCCCTTTACTTTAACAATATACTCACCAAAAGATATTTTTTGTTATTTTGTTGTAATGAAAAAAATAGTCAGATCTTACCCCAATATACAATTGAGTATAAAAAAGACTTAATAAGAATATTATATTATTTTATAACAGTACTATTAGTTGAAAACTTAAATAAAAAAATTATTTTAAATGAATGTAATTTGGACAGGAAACATCCGCTAATGAACCTTTAATATTGTTCATATATTTTGATATCATGCGGTCATGTGCATGTAGCAGGTAGCTTGTATTTGAAATTACTGTTCGAGGCAGTATATATTCATAAGTTCCACAAATTGTAGATGTAATAATAACTTTGCTAACATGCTCAAATTAAAAGAGGGCTCTCAAAACCACAAAAGGAAAAGCATTAACATACATTTATTTTTTAAATATATTATCTATTTGATCAATTTTAATGTAATATTTTAAGCTCGTTACCATTATTTAATTTTTATTTTATGTAATATTATTTATTATACACATTTTTATAAATAGTTCAGGTGTTGCATTGGAGGTTATATTGTACTTGTGTTGCGGGGACTTTTACAAATATGTCAATAACCGACACAAAGTTCATTTAGTTTCAGAAAAACAATCTTTGGACTCTACGATATTGTGTTTTTGTTCCTATAAAGTACTTTATTTATTTCATTGTTTAAGGTTGCATTTAGTGCTTATTTTTAAACTTGAGTTTTGAATGATTTAACTCCTCTAGCTCACTGGACTATCAAACTTTACTGGCTGTTGTTAAAGATAAGTATAACATTAATTCCGTCAAAACAAAGTGTTGAAGTTACATTGAAAACATTCTATAAAGTATCAGTTTTAATTAAATAAAATTAAAAAAAAACAATAAAAAATATAAAAAGTACTTCATACCGTAAGCGACTGGTAATTCGTACGTTCAAGGTAGACTCAGTTTCCCTAAACCTAAAGTATAATTGTAAATCTAATAAGAAAGGAAAATATCTATATAAATAAACAACTATCAATATATCTATTTTATTTATTGATATTTAAATGTTTCGCAGATCTTGAATAATTATCATGTTATAAAACAAAATATACATCAATTAATTACAATTACCTGAATAATTAAAAATAAAACTTACCTACAGACATTTAGCCTAGGCAAGGCAACTTGTAAACACTTCAAAACTCATTACATAAAATCGGCCACTAAAATTCGCAAAGCGAAAATTCTATTCCACTTTAATTTATTTTTATTGTTCCTACTCTTCCTATTCTTGGAAGAGGAACTTTTTTTACGTTTAACAGATAATCCAAACACATTTCTATAGTAATTCTCACGAAAGCAACATCGGAATTTTATGTTTGAATTTTCTTTTATTGTTACAAAAGAAAAAGGAGGAATTCCTTTAGCATTGTAAACCTGTAGGTTAAATCATCATTAAAAACTACTCTTATTTTTTTTTTATTTATTTTAAATACTGTTTTTGTTTGTCGTTTACGATGCTAATATTACAAATGTAAAACTTTGTATGTTTTTTACTAAAACAATCAAAAAATAATACATGAATTTGTATGAAATTTTATTGACGACTATAATTTTATATCTTTTTGAAATTCTTTAGTATGTAGGTCTATCTGTTTGAAAAATATGTAAAAGTCTATCTCCTATTTTTTATTTCAGAAACCAAGAACGTCTTGTAGGTCAAATGCGTAGCTTACATTTCTGACAGAGGGTCAAAGATGGTGCCACTGCATACAGTGGACTATTCTTTAGTTACATATTACTCATCTCTCCAAAATCATTCTTAAAGGAATAAAAACAAATGTGAAAATCCCTTATATCACTTTAAGATTAATATTTTTTTATTGTCATTAGTGATTTTTATTGTTATATATAAATCGTAACTGATTTTAGTGCGATTTTGATGTAATGGTAATGCTAAAAAATATAAGATAGTACTGGCAAAGCCCTTGGCAAGAGTTAGTTTATAAAGAAAAGTCATGTAAGGAGTCTATTTATTAAAGTTAATTTTATAAACCATGTAGAAATTTAATTACCTGAGAGGTAATACTCTCCAGATATTTATTATCGTCGATCTGTAGTCTTCAGTATCTAATCATGGTTTCACAACACATGGTTAGTTCAGAGTTCAAGCTACTCTAATCCGGATCTCAGAACTTTTCTCTAGCTCGATTCACGATATGGAGCAGTAGCCGTAATAAACACAATACCGTAATACATCCGAGGTGCAGTAACTGTAGTGTGCGTGACCAGTGAACCAGAACACCAGTACCAGCTGGCAGCGCCAGCATCCTCCAGCGGCCCCCTCCAACACCTGACGCCAACGCCAGGGGCGACTAACGCCGGTTGTACTCTTTCTAATCTTGGAGATTTTTTTTTAAAGAAATAGATTGTCTTTAAACCGTAATAAAAAATATTAATCCCCTCCGAAAAAATAAAAAAGGACCGAGTAATAAAAGTGATGAAAAAAAATTGGAATAAACAAAATTTTATGTTTTTAAGACCTTGAATCCATAATATGTACACTTCCACTTATCACTAAGATGTTATTTGAAATATTAAAAGGTAATTTACCTTATAGGTAAATGAAATGGTTTTTAAACTGAAGATTACAGTTTTGGTCAGTTTTATTTATTTATTGTCGCGACCGGCATAATACGTAAAAAGTACTCATCGGTACTCTTTGATGAAAATGGTTATATTAGTAACACTGGCATTTTCTTTTTTAAAGGTTTAATCAAATGTTTAATCAAACAGATATCGTATAAATGCAATATATCGTTTATAGTAAAGATAAAAAATAAAAACGAATAAGTCGCTTTTACGAGTGATGTATGATGGAAAAGCGTGTAATAAATTTACATATTGTGCCATTCCCAAATAATTGGAATCAAAACAAGTGGATGACAAAAATAAATTTAAAACAAGTGAACTGTTCACAAAGTAGTAATGACTAAATATAATAAAATAAAATAATAATGCTTAGAAAAGTACTTTCTGATATTGTTTTGTGTAAAAAAATATTCAAAACAAAATATATTCATGTGGTTTTCATACAGAGAAATTATATTTCAATCCATACAAAGCTTATATTTTTAAAATATAATAATGCATTAGAAATACATTAAATTAATAAAAATAACATTATATTTTATCGCGAAATATTACACTCACTGCTTCATTGTTTAAGTTGACACTGTCAATCTCAAGTGTATATTAGGTTTTTATCAAATAGTTACAAGAAGTTAATTGTGCTCTAGCGTAATATAAAATAAATCCCGTTATAGTTATTATACATAGAGTAGGGAAGTCAATGTAATATTAAATGATACTTGTTAAAAATTGTAGCAATTGTACCATAAATAATGTTTTTGTGTCATAAAACAAATGATGGTATTTATATGACTGTCCTAATCTAGGTTTTATCTATCTACTTTTAGTCTACAAACAACTTACAAATGCTAGTAGCGGCACATCACTGACCAAACTGAAGATCCGTTAGTGTCACTACAAGCGCTTTGTGATTAAGATATATTAATGCCGCGAGGTCCATGCTACAAATAGTGACATTCCTGTTGGCACAGATGACCTCTTTATTTTACTAACACCCATATTATTTTGTTGTTGCGCTCATTTATGTGAATATCTCTAAAATTGGTTATAAAAAAGTATTAAAAGAATTGTGTGACAGTTACACAAATAGAAGAAAGACGAAATAAATATTGGTAAATTAAATGTTGTAGTATAATATGACAGGACCGAATTAAAATATCAAAGTTCTATAAAGAATTAAGGAAATAAATGCAACTTTGATATAAGTGTCGTTAGTCACTTTGAAAGTAATCAGGACACTTTCATCTGCTGCAATTTTATAGAATGGCCTATTCCAAGATATTTGACCGTCAAAGTGAATACACATTCTTAAACATCGTTTTATTATTTTTTTATTTTTTTAGTGAGAACATTATCAGTAAATAATAAATAATAAACTACCATTCTACACTGGACTTTTCCTTTTAAAAGATAAGAGTTGCCTAGATAAGACCAATATTGATAAAACTGATGTACGTCCAAAATGGTATGTTGATTTTGGAGTTTACTCCTTAAGAATCGATTTTTGTATATAAGGCGCCCGGTATGAGAAAAATATGAGGAGTAAAATCCACTGAACGATGACCTCGTTACGTTTTTGATGCGCAACCTATCGTGCGCAACTAGTTTTGCCATCTATCGATGAATAGCAGAACTTTTAATGATTTGAAATATCACGCTTGTCTCTTTAGTTCACCAACTCGCCTCTAGGGGGCATAGGTTGTATCAGCGTTACTGCGCATGCGTAATCCTGCATAATACTTGTACAAATATACTTTTTTCATCAAGGCCTTTAATTTTAATAACTTGCTGTTATTGTGTTACAAAAGACCCTAAGTACAAGTATTTAACAATCGTAATTGTTCTTTATTCACAGAAATAAGATTGAAAATAGTTTTAGCCGATATTATGAACCTTTTTATGATATTACAAAGCAGTTAAACTTCTCATTTTAAATAGGACTGTTGATAAAATATGTATGGAAATATCGATATTATTACTAAGAAATATCGATATTTATTACTAATACATTTTTGTACGATATATCGATACTTTGATATTGAAATTCAGGTATCGTGGTCGATATTTATTTCAAATATTTTTAAGTTATTGCATAGCTTATATCGTGGGATTGGAGTGCAGCGACCGAATCAAGAAATTTCGTAACAAAAAAACCTAAAACGATTAAAGAATATATATTTTGGCAATGTACTATTTCTATAAAACTAGATATTGAATGATTTAGTGTGAATGAATTAGCTTTTACCGCTACGATAAGAGAAATGATGATGATAATAAATTTGTAATAAATATCGATATTTCTAAGTAATAATATTGATATATCGATACATCGATATTTTATAGACCTATTCCTATTATGACATGATTATATATTATGAAATTATTCTATTCCTATTTAAAATATAATCAGTTAAATAAGTTAAATAAAGTTCAATTACGATTGTTAAATTCTTGTACTCTGGACTTTTGTAAAACCATAACAGAAAGTCATTAAAATGAAAAGGCTTTTTGAAAGAAATTCATTTGCACCAGTAAAACATTTATTTTAAAATAAACATTAATTATTATTCAATAAAGATCATAATACATATTATCAACTTGGCGCTTATGCTATTTTTAAATTATAAGTACACAATACTGGTGTGTTAGGTTATTTTCGTTATGGAATTTCTGGATTCGGTCTCCATACTCAAGGCCCGCGATAGAAGCTATGCAATAGTTTAAAAACTTGAATTAACATCAATAAAAAAAAAATACTACATAAATAATTATAATTGCAATAGTTGATAAAAATGCTATGCAATAGCTTTACC
Source organism: Napeogenes inachia (assembly GCA_959347355.1). NCBI lineage: Eukaryota > Metazoa > Arthropoda > Insecta > Lepidoptera > Nymphalidae > Napeogenes > Napeogenes inachia. The sequence goes on from OY365792.1 coordinate 15,150,522, forward strand.
GCGGCAGACAACAAGTGTCGCACGCTTTTTTTTCATTTAAACTGTCTTATTTGTAAATTGATTCTAAGGGAACAAACTCCAATATGAAATAAATAATAAAGAACTACTAAGCAATTTAACATAATACAAAAAATAATAATGAAAATAATTAATTAAAACCTAAAATATTTATTATTTGTAATGTAAGTAAAGACTTATATTTCCATGTAAGGAACGATACATTTTTAATTTTTATGTTATAAAATTTTTAATATAAGCTAATATGCTAATGATTACTGATAAAAAAATATCAATATTAAAAGATGCCTTAACAACATAGTCAGAACCATACATATTCATCGTATTAATAAAAGCGTATATGCTCATGAATGTTGATAAAATCAATGAAAACATTAAATGTGTGTATGGAGTAATGTATATGCTGCAAAGCGACTATATCTATATGTTATTGAGCTTGTTTATTTCTATCAGTATCAATTTACTTATGTTGCTGTTTTTGTTATATTTATCAATAATTAACATTGTTATTGTGAAGTTATAATCTTTATCATTATATTTGGCTAAAGTGAAATGCAAGTATTTCGAAATAAACTATGGCAGAAAGGGGTGTAGATAATATTTTATAAGGTATCAATCTTCTTTTATTTTTTTTTCCGTCTGTTTAGACAATTATACTTAAGGAGTAAACTCCAGTCGTGCGTCGGAGCTGACACACACATTTTTTTTTTACTCTGTATATTTTTTTATTTATTATAAAGTATTTTACTACTACTACTTAATTCACCAGAAGTTAATTCATTCGAAATATTCAACAAAAAACTCTTATCTGAATAAAAAATTAAGGAATTAATCAAATTTTAAAACTTCGTTAACCCCTTTGTGCCCAAGCCTAAACAATCCGTCGAAATATTAAATAAACTATATTCGGTCATACAAATAAAAATATGTATATATTTTATTTTTTTATTTTAGTATGAAAAAAGTGGGCACAAGAGATATAAAAAACTACTATGAAACATGATTCTTTAATGCTAAGTGTTTTAAAACGTTTATACACTGTGTATCGCAAACTGTGTATTGTAGTTGACTTGGTAAGTTTTTGGAAAGTGACCAAAGCTGTCGAATATATTTTGCAATACAAAAGCCGGACGTCTGCATCCTTCAAATTCACTCCTCAAGTAGTAGCAAGCGATGCTACGTCCGAATAGAAGCTGATGCATTTTCTCATCATTACACATTATATATATATGCGTTATGCATTACTTACTCCCGGGTCAAGATTATACGAGAACAACATCGTCTACCACTCTTGTTTCCATTTGGGTACGGTGAGCGTACATTGGTTAATAGATTGGTCTTAATGTATACAATACTTATTTATAGAATACTTAATAATTTAACAAAATGACTTCTCGTATCATCAAATTCTAATCCATTCTAAGTTTGCAAAGCTCCTCGAATATTACTCATAATATAAATTATTTTGTCTATTAAAATAATGGAATATAGGATTTGAGAATAGTACTTTTCTTGAGAGTTTCACAAATTGACTAAAATTAAAAACATATTTGATATCAAGTTTTGGACAACAGAAGTTTAATGAACAACTAAATGAATGAATTTGCATGTTCATTTTTATGTATATGAATGGAGTTTGTGGCTATTACACAAAAAAGGGAGTGATGTATTAAAATTTCTATCAACACCAATTTGTTTTTTATTAATAGTTAATATCAGTCACATCTTAATAAATCTACGATTTATCTATTTTTGAGTAACAGCAAGCGTAGCTAACCCGACGAAAAATATAAATTACTATCCAAGAATTGTTGTTTAATATGTAACAACGCTTATAAAAATCTTGTTACAGTATTTTTTTGAATTATAAATAACTTTCGTGACTCCAAACTCCAACCTTAAAAATTCAACATCATAAGAAACATTTTTAAGTTTCCATATTACATAGGTACAATATATTTTAGGTATAACCAGAAACAATTTTGGGTTAAAGTTAAAGAAACCATCGGAGCTCTATAAACATCTAAGAGCTACCAAAATACATCATCGGCAATTCTAAAGATGATACTGTAACACCTCTTCGTGTAGATACAGTGTTTCAGATACAGTTGCCTCAGTGCTCGAGTTACTCGAGGTAGCCAGTAGGAACCGCGAAACACTTATTAGTAGGTGTAGGGTACTTCTTGATAGCGGTCAATACTCTCGACTCCACTATAAGGTATTAGAAATCGTGCGGGAAGCGGTTAGTCTTTCAGTAGCAAGAGCGCAGAAAGGTATACCAACCACCAAACGATCTGTCGAGTTTGTAAAAGAAGGCTGCTCCAAAAAATCAAAACTGAAGTCTTATTCTGTTTTAAATACGGCTCCTGATTGGACTCCTATGATGGACACGTATGAAAAACATTACAAAATCCCTGGGGATGTTGGTGTTTCTTCATCCAGACCGGACTTATTCCTGTATTCTAAACATCTAAGGCGTGTGATACTTGTGGCTCACTGTGACCTGGGAAACAAACATCACAAACATCTGCTAAGTATCACGAATTGACCAACGAACTGTCCAGGAATAACGAGAGGTATAACAGCAAAATCTTTCTATAACTTACTTAAAGACCTTAGTCTTTCTACAACTAGCAAGAGGTTAATTTCTAGAACGTATTTCAAAGGCGGCATTAGTAGTTATTTCCGAAATGAGTTAGGTAGGGAGAGGAGTGTAGACAGTGAAGGCGAGCGTGTTTGCGCATCACAAAGGGGCCCCTTAAACCTACCCCTAGGTCGAAAGTTTCAGGCATTGTTTGCACTTCTATCCTTGCAACGCGATGGGCCCGGCACCCGCACGGTGTATCCGTGGAATGCTAAGAAGTATCGTCTTATTTTAATTAATAGCCCGGAGAAACGGGATGACGCTGGAAAGACAGCCGAGGGCGATGGCCTAGCAAGCCAAGCCTGGGAACGTCGTCAAAGCTAATAGTCCAAATAAGAAAAATACCCCTGGGACAGTCCGAGAACTGGGAGGGTGGAAGAGCTATGCACTGACTGATGGCGCAAAAACGAATCTGAAATGCCCTACGTGCGAGAAAAATTACAAAAGAGGAGGAGGATTGTTAAACATCTTAAAAAACACAATGGTGGTGAGGCGTAGCAACCGTCGGTTAGATCTTCAGTTAGAGTCGCTACAGATAGAGTTTACCCTCATACATCTCATGTAAAGCAAATACCGACATCATTCGAAAAAGCCATTTGTGTCCTCATTCCAAAAAACAACAATGTCAATAACCCTAAAGACATTAGACCGATATCCCTCACAAATATAAATTCAAAAATATTTTATTTTTATTTACAAACAAAAATGACGCAATTCATGATTAATAGGCCTAGTGAACAGGCAGGGTTTTTTAAACGGCATTTTTGGATGCCTGGAACATGATACGTTAATATCGGAAAGCCTTAAAGATGCTAGAACTAGTAATAATAATAATAATAATATCAGGACAAATTACACACATTGATCTAACCCCTAAGTAAGCAAATTATTTGCTTGTGTTAAGGGTGTTAGACAACGATACAAATACATAGAAATACACATATAAATACTGAAAATATATTTAATAAACGACCAAACCCAGAGACAGACATCTATGCTCATCACACAAATGCTTGTCTCCGCCGGGAATCGAACCCGAGCCCCATTGCGCCGTGACACGTTAGGCGTCTGCGCTAACCACTCGACCAACGGGGCGGATAAGTGAGAGACAAATTTACGGTTTGTTGGATAAATTTAGAGAATGCTTTTGGGTCGGTACGGTATGAACTGATGATGTTCGCGTTAAAATGATACAACTTTCCCGCGGTAGTTAGAGACATTATTGCATCATAATATTCAAAATTAAAATTCTACATAACTTTTAATGAAAACCATTCAAAACCACTCAATTATAATATAGGTTTATTTCAGGGTTGCTGTATTTCTCCAATTATATTCAATATAGTCATTAATATTTTAATAGATAAATTAATTAGAAATGTAAGAAAGTGGGGTTATCGGTTTAAGTTTAACAATAAATACACAGAATCCATACTAACTTTTGCAGATGATCTTGCGATACTGCCACGTGATCCAAAACAATGTCAAGTACTCTTAAATGTAATGGAGGATTTTTGTACGTGGACGGGCGGATTGTACTATAAATATGTTTAGTACATTTGTAATATTTAATATTCACGTCAGTCAGTTATTGAAATATTTTAATTTCTTTCTTAAAACCTTACCCTTACGATGAAATCTAAATTCAAAGTCATATTGAATATTTACATTGATGAACTAAAAAAATATATAAAATAGAAATTTATTATTAACAAAATTGGTAATATAATGTATATGTATAATGTAATGTAATGTAAAAAACCACCTTAAAATCTTTCCGGTAACCATAAACAAAATTATTCTTTATATTTAACACTCTTTAATGATTCAAAGGTAGCATTGATTCAAGCTAAGTGTGATATCAAAAGAATAATTCTCAGCATTTACAACATACAGGTAGCCATCTCAAGGATTTTGCTTTACTCGCAGTATCTACATTATTCATGATATCTGTAACAGTTTGTTTGCGAGCACCAATTAATAAACTAAACTTTTTAATTTAATATAATCCCTTTAACTTTAATTTATAATGTATGGGTTGTTATTAAATTTTTAAAAGTAATGTTAAGGATACAATAAATTAAAATGCTTATTATGGTAGGGAAATTAATTCAACACATTTAAATAAAATATAAACTCAAGTATTTTTTTTTTTATATTATTATTTTATTCTAAAGCATTTTTGATACAAACAGATTTCAATTTTATTTTTATAAGTCTTTCTTTGTAGAATAGATTTAACCGAAATATTTTTTTACTTCCAAATAAAAAATAAAGTGGTTAGTTTATACAAGCATCGTGTCACCAACGAGCAGTTCAGTGTAACATAGTGTGCTATCGACCGTAAAATGTTTATAGTGGTGAGGGCAGGACCCTTCTATTTTTTATGGTAACATGGTAGGGTACCTACAATGTTATCAAGCTGGAACGTTTGTATGGACTATAAAGCATAGATAAATTAATTAATTTGTAGTGTAGACGTAAATAAACTCTTTTAATCTATTCTACATCTAGAATCTAGTACTGCATTATGCATACTAATGAATAAACTTATTATTTGTAGCCCCTGATTGCCATAATTGGCCACAAATTTATGACTGCCCTGCAAATAATGGTCATTGCGACATTTTCTGGAAACAGTAAAATTACATGTAATGTGATGAAAACCTTGGATAAAACCAAGACTAGGATCAGTTGAATATTTCTGCTATTATATACATGTAATAAAGTTCCTGAAACATAGGGTGATGATCTGCTTTACATGGGTTTATCTATTTTTCATAAAAATTTAAAACTCAGAAATATCACGTTGACATTGCTTAAGTTATGAAAATGGCTTAGCAGTGATTTAAATGATAAATATAGTCCCACTTTTTAGAACTTTATGACCTGGATCCAGAAACAAAGAATAACAATTGATGTTTGAAACTATCTATAAACATGTATAGCCATGTTAAGCTTATTTAAATTTATATAAATATAGAATGAAAAATAAACCGATACGGGCAGGGATTCGAGCCCGCGACTACTGGGTAACCGTACCGTTGCTCTACCAACTGAGCTACCGTATCGCTGTCCGCCTCGGTGAATTAAGATTCTATATGTGATCGTCTTTATCGGGACGGTGGTGACATCTATTAGGTTTATTTCGAAAATCCTAACCAATGTTTCGCCCACGTTCGGTAGCACGGTTGCGAGCAACGTATTCGCGTTGACAACCAGTACACTCCTTGGTGAGCGGGTCAGACTGGTTTCCAAGAAGGTGTCTTTTTATATTTGCTTCTTTTTTTTTATATTACCTCCACAACCTACCATATTTATTTATTTTTTATGAATTGTACGCCGACGGTCTCCAGTTGTACTCATAAACCAACTTAACAATTTTTTCTTTCTGTATTAATAATATAAATATTTATTTTGAACATTTCAGTTTTGAACCGAGAGTACTTTTATATACTGCTTTACCAGATGGATTCAGTTTTTAGTACTTTAGTTTAGTCGTTCAAAATACTGACTAAAAGCTTGGATGAAAAGTGTGTATATGGATAGTTATAATAGTTATAAAAAGAGAGAGAAATAGGTAGAAAATTGCAATCGAAGTAAAGGTTTGAATTTCAATCAAGAATAAAACGATATGACAAAAAGTCAAGTGTTCATTACGTTAATGTATGAAGAGCGAAAAAGAGCTTGACATATTGCACCGACTGACTGATTAAAATATGGAACGGTCATTTATAACTACGTTGCCAATAATTTATTTTGTTTGACAAATGTTAGACGGAATGCAGTTGTAAAACCAATGTTTTTGGGTTTATTATGATTTTGCTATATCATATAATCAATAACAGTAAACATGCACGATAATAATATAACAATTTGCTCATTTAACGGCCTACCTAGACAGTAACAATGGTTGTTTCCAAAAATACATTTAAATTATCCACTCAGGTTTGTGAAGTTGGTAATTGCTATTGTCGTTTGTTGTTTATGACAATAGCGGCCAGTAATTGCTGAGCAAATTACACCGCGTGAATGCGTATCAATGTTTACTTGTTGCCTGATACTGTAATTTACTTGTCGCTGCCGTATCGTTCTTATGGGTATGAGCACAAAACTACTTTTCTACAATTTTGTCCCAAAGTCTATTCAAAAAATAAATTAAAAATGTATAAAATTGTTTTTTTATTAATGTGCATTTCGGAAAGTAGTACGTTTGATAAAAGAATGGAAACGAATTTAAGGCAAAACCAATTTAACAATTCCTGTTTCATAAAAAAGTAAAAAGTATACAAGAAATATTTTAAATATCCACGAGGGTATGTACGAGGGAAAATAATTTTGCTTCAAGATAATTTCCCTTCATAATTGCACTTAGTAGGTTTCTCAGGAAACAATTAGCAGGAGCAGCTATTATATTCTTATCGCAATTTCTTGTAGGTATGTTTAGTATAAATAAAGACCAGAAACACAAGTGTGTATTGTTAGAACACTTTTCGATAATTGTATCCGCTGTAGCATTTTTTTATAAATGGTTTCCTGAAACGTAAAATAACAATACTTTCTCGTGTTTTTTACATATTAATTAACAATCAATTTTATTTTTAAAGTGCAGTTTCAAATTATATTTATAAGCTACCGAGTTTAATTACAATAAATAGAATTATAAATAAGAAGAATTACATTAATAATATTTTTAAATAATTCCGTTTGAAAGTGCCTATCGTTTAATGCTTTGAATAATGTTAATATGCATTCACATATAACCAAAAGTAAATACCAAACCTAATTATTTTGAAATTAATACGACTGTCAGCTATGTAGAATATAGACAAAAATAATGTTTATTTTCCCTTTTGTTAAAGAAAGAGCCCATAAAAATCTCCAAACACAATTTTATATGTAACATAATATTATTGAACATATAATAAAAATGTAACGGTATTCATGTATTCGACGATATTAAAAAAATACTTTGAAAGGTCTCGGTTAAAGGAAAAAACTGCTTTTATATTTATTCTGTATATTTGTTTTTCTATATGTGTGTGAACGATTCATGCTAATACTGCAGAATCGATCGGAATAAGATAAAGTAGTTCAAGGAAGAATTTATGTTTATTTCATTGAAAAAGGACAACCTAAGGAAACAATCACATGGACGAAAATTTAATCAATTGCATATTATTTGACAATGTTTCTTTTATTCTGACTACATTTATAAATAATATCTATACATATAAAAAAATTGTCACAGATCGATTTCTGTATATGGAAAATTTTAAAAATAAAACATAATGGGGGCCTTGCAAGAGAACCCAAAACAAGGGTTTTGAGGTTTGTCTGTTTGTGCACGCTAATCTTCGAAACGGCTAAACCAATTTGAATTTGATTTTCAGAAATGTATTGTAATTGTCTTCATTTAATATTAAGTATTTGTTTCATTTAAATCGGTTAAGAAATAAACAAGTTAGGTCAATGTACGTCAATCACGTAATAGACAAATCTTCTTATATACATGAAATAAATCTGTAGAGGAGTAGTCTCTGTACATTGAAAATATAAAAAATTATATAGCCAGAATGTAAAGAGATACTTATTACAATCCATTTTTATCATATTTGAAATTTTTGTTTGTTTACCAGTTTCTCTTTTAGTTGTGCACTCAACATGAAAAAAATGTATAGCTAATGTTAATAACTTTTTTATAAATTGAAATTGAGCGTCATTCTGAGTACCATTTAGTTTTTAACTTTCATTGCACACTCTTCACTCTATAATAAGATATTTAAAGTGTTATAGAAATTTATCTTTATAACTTATAATAAAACTGTAACTGCTTTATGTCTGTACATTGATTTTTCATTTTATCATCTTTTTGCAATTGCTTATATGGCAAGAGAACACAAAACAATGTTTTTTCGCTTTGTCTGTTCGTCTGTATGTTTGTGCATGCTAATCTCACAAACGGATTAACCGATTTGAATGAAGATTTCGGGAATATATTGTCATGGGCTTCATTTTACGTTTAGTGTTTTTTTTATTTTAATCGGTTAACAAATAAAGAAGTTAATAAACTCTTAATTTCGTACCTTTATTGCGGTAAGACATTTTTGCAAAATTGAAATTGTGGTTCTTCCGCGAGGAAATAATTAAACTTTCCTTTTCAATAAAATTTACGGTGTTTGATGAAACTTTTAAAGTTTATAGTGTAAACTTTTGTATGTATATTCGTATGTAATACATTTTATCTTAACCGAAATCTACGAGTACGAAGTCGCAGACACAGCTAGTACATAATATAATGCAAAATTTTGCACATGAGCGGGACTCGGATTTGTATCGATTTCGATATCTTATCACTAAACAATCAATTAAGCTACCTTGTCTAGCCATAAGTTCTATTATAAAGAAAATATATATCCCATAATTTCTAAAAAAATATTTACTTTTTAGCTGCCGTAAATAATACCATTAGAATTACTTCTAATGTATTTCTATTCTTTTATTTATTTTAACTTTATATCTACCAGCTCGTTAACCTGTAACATTTTTTTTACTTCTTAAACTAATTATGTAAACTACACAAAAGTAGTAGGTACTTAATATGAAAAAAGCACCGAATTCCCTTAGGCGACAATGTTGTAACATTCACGCAATTATATTTTAGAAAATATTCATCAGCCCAGAATTTATATAATTATTATACATTTTATAATGAAAAGAATTTGCATAACATTAATGGCCGTAACCACTTAGTATTTTATAAGAGAATTCCTTTTATATTAATTTTACGTTCACCGTCTAGTCTAATTAAAAATGCTGGACCTCTGCCTCAGTATTAAGATTAAATGATGAATTATATTATTATAATAATTTGAAGTCCCTCTACCTTCATTCTAATAATGATTTATAACTTTAATATAACTTGTTATTATCCCGCATTTGTTGAAACATTTGGTCCTTCAAGAAAAATAAGTGATTGTGGTTCTATTAAGTAATGTAATCTAAGGTTTTTCAAGTTTTATAAATAGTGGTTTCTAAACCACTACCTACAATTTTGTTATAATGGGATAGATATCTTAGAAATTGTTACAGGATAAATTAGAAAATCTTTGAAAACATTTATATAAAAATAGAATGAAAAATAAAGCGATACGAGCAGGACTAGACTAGACTAGGACTGAATTTGAACAAAAAAAACATATCCGGAATTGACAACATTATAGATTTATTAAAAATTAAGAAGATCAACGCATCCTGGAAATAAGTTTGAATTATTAAATAACACTTTTTATTTACATAAGTAATGAGAGATTATAAATTATGAAGTACTATATCTGAAGATCGTGTTTATTAAAGTTTTTATACTTATTAATACTTTCATTATGCAAATAAGATAAGTTGTTATTATAAATGTTCAAGAGAATTGATTTGAGTGCCTGGGGCAAGTGGTTAGCTTTTAAATAAAAAAAAATGTAAAGTGAATATAAATATGTATATATCGTTGTTAAAAAAGATTATAATTGTAGATTAGATTATTTATGACAAAAAAGTATACTTATTTTTTTCACAGTATCAGACCATTAGGTATATATAAGCAGAAAGCTGAATATCTATTCTATTATTTATAGTTCTATATATGTTGCCATTATTTGTCTAGAAATTGTGATGTAATTTTAAGTACTTAAATTAGAATCAGTCTCTAAGTTTTTTATATCATCTCGAGTTTTAGATAGATTATTTTCTTAAGTCCTCCGTCCTTAAATCTTTTATCATTATTAGAACAATTTAAGAAATTTAAAAGTTTTGCTTTGCTAAAATCTCTCTTAAAAATGATATACCTACATATTACATAATTATAATCTTACAATCACGTTAACATGTATATTTATTTTATATCTGGGTTAGGACATAAAATATTTTTCTACAAAATTATTTTTTTTTCTTTTCAAATATGAATTAAATAATTGAGTAACAGAAAATGGATAACAGTTGTAAGCCAATAAGGTCGTGGAATAACTTCAAGATGTGGGCGGAATAGGATCGAAGATCTAGTAACTTGACCTCCAAAAGTTAGCGTTGATGAGAATAATCACTGTTTTACCTCTTAAGAACTCTGTCCGTATTTTTAACAGAACTGTAGTATTCAGTGTAGTAGTAATAGTAGTACTATTAAATGTCGTATTTCGCTTCATATAAGTCAAATTTCTAATAACATGTCATGAAATTTAATTCCAAAATATATAAAAATGATACCAATGATCGTGCAGTCATCTCATTAGAAACCTTAGCATAAATCTTAATCTAGTCTTTTCGTATGTGAGTTTGTAGCTATACAACTCAACATACTTGTCCTTATGTGACTATTTTTTTTGTAAGATTTATTGGGATTAAGTTTAGTGTTAAAAAAATGTCACTTGTTTTAAAAATTTAAAAAAAATTCATGGTATCAAATATTATAGTGATAATATCACGGACATTTGATATTATATGACAAGTTTCATAAATTACAGGTAACATATTGATATATTGATTTTAAAAATAGAAATATAGAGACTGTTATACAGACTTACATTGATTAGAAATAGATTTGGCAATTGCAATAAAATAGTCGTAATAACACAAACAATAGATAATTCTATAACAATGCAGATTCATCTAGTAAATTATGTGATAAGCTGATGACAAGTTCTGTGGGTGACAGACGAACGCAATATTTGCGCCATTATTTCATATCCACTCGACATCACATGCATTTGACTGGCTGTCCTAAATGCAAAATAAAGGTACAACGATATAGATATATAACTACCGTCACTTAATTTTAATATTACGTTTTATTGTGATAAGCAGACATTAGGTGCATCCAGTCATTAAATAAAAAGGTAGATATTGTAAAACAAATGGGATAGGAACAAGATTTATTTTTTGTATGAATAGTTAACAAACAAAATTTTTAAGTTTTTAGAAATAAAAAGGTTATGTCGATTGCGTTTTGTCTTATTTTAAGTAATATTTGTTAATATCTAAATACATCTTTTGTTGGTTTATCTTGTTTTCATTTAATTATATTTGCATAAAAATGTAGAAGAAGAATTTTAAGGTAGGTCTGTTGAAGACGTGGGCGCGACGAATAGAGCAAATCGAGCAGGGCATAGCTTAAGAATTGCTTTGTAGTTAGTTTTAAGTTTAATGTTCTTTATAAATCCGTAAAAAAATATGAATCTACATGCTTATTTCAAACTTGAGATTTTATTATTTAAATTTGTTTTCCATAATTATATTTTATATGATTAGATTGCTAAATTTATGAAAACATGACTGCTATATTTCTTATGCGACTGCGTAATTATAATAATAATAATATAATAATAATGCCGGGACTGGGACTTATGATGCCCGTGTTGGACCCTTTCCGTAATTCTAGTTTAAATAGTTTTATGACTTACTAGCTTTTGCCCGCGACTTCGTTCGCGTGGACTTCAGGTTCGTCCCGTCTAGTCATAACCGAAATATAACACGTCTATCACCGAAACGGTATTTATCGCCGAAATTGCTATGACTCTGCATTTTAAATCTGTGATATCTTCGAAAATATTTATTTAATTTACATGCTGTAAAAAGCCATATTGATCTTTATTAAATGCACAATGTATTTAAGATACTTAATTGGATAAGGATTAATACTGTATTGCTTAAAATCGCTTCGTAAATAAGCCATTATTTCTCGTACAAAGTAAAGGATAAAAAATGGTTATTGTGGGTTATTCCTAAGAGATAAACATATACCATCACGGACTTTTTTGTAGACCTTTTTAAGTTGTACAATACTGTAGTAAATTGTTTTGATCTATCTCGTAGGATTCAGTCAGTGTTTTTTTTACGACCTCACATTAAAAACCTCAAAAATTGTAGCCTATGTGTTATTCTGATGTATAAGCTATATTGTGGTAAAGTTTCATTCAAATCCATTCAGTAGTTTTTACGTGAAAGAGTAACAAACATCCATACATCCATACTTACAAACTTTCGCCTTTATAATAGTAGTAGGATTTTCACTAACATTATATTTTAGTTATAATACTCCGTTTAGAATAAGCATTTTAAATAAACAATGAAAAATACTTTGTATTCTAATAATTTAGTCTGAATTTAATATTCTATTTAAAATGCAGAAAAAAAAATAACGATTTAAAACTAATATTAGTTTATCTCTAATTCGCATGTTACAAAAAATATTTCAGCTGTTCTTCATGAAGATTTTCGCACATATTTCATGATCCAGATTCTACGAAAGCATGACAGGCATTCCATCAAAATAATTTTTATTCGTGAGGTAGAAAATAACCTGCATACTTTGTTATAATGAACTCAGTATATTCTATTACGCAATAGTAAGTAATATACCTTTATGAATTAGTAAATAGGCTCTGTCTAATACGTAAACATTTATCGAGATTAATTATTCACAATTAATATTGAAAATATTATAATTGTTTTTTGCCAAATTGTTTTTACATTTGGTAAATGATATATAAATTGCATCGAATCAAATACTTATTTTACTTAACTAAGGTAAATGTTAATTTGTATGTAAGGTTGTATGTGTGTAAGTTATATAACTGAGCGCCATAATGGTAATCCCTACAGACCTCATTTATGTATTTTTTATTTCCTTAATCAAAATATATTTGGTATTATAGTTTTGGCTTTGCGTTAGTATAATATAGAGCCAATAGTTTAGGCAGATTTTAAAAATATATAACAAAAAATAGTACAATGTATAGAGAATATATTATTATTATTATTATTATTGAAAAAATCACTTATCACAGGTTAGTCATCTAGATGTTTAGTGTCAATGAATGAATGAATGAATATAAATCATAAAATAGATGAAAAATCGTTACTACGTTGTTCGTTTGGTGGAAGACTACGCCATTGCTTTTTTAAGTTTTCTACCATCATCCATTTATTATTGTAAACGTTACTCTTGTAGTAGTTCCAGAGAAAAAATCAGTGAGGTGAGGATTTTAGGAAGGTCATGGAAAATCCCCTCTTCACAATATCAGTGTTTACTAAACATTTCTACAAGCTTACAGCTGCTAAAGACCCGTTGTATGTATTAGGCGATTTTGTTAAAAGCAGATGCTGTTGTTGTAAAATTTTAAATTATACAGTTTTGGAAAAAATAAATAAATTTATAGCGGTTAAAATTTATTGTTACATTCTCGTCTTGCTTATTTTCAAAGTAATGGAGTCTGATGTTATACCTACTTTAGCCGAAATGGCTGCCTAAACTGTATTTTTAAGACATTAAAAGTTTTGATAGAAATTTATTTTTATATTTCCCTCCATTTCAATACATTTTTACATTATTTACAAGAAAGGCATTTCACCTTGGTTATAAAATTTTTGACGTTATTACCATGAAAATTTTCTTTGACAACAGCCTTCATTTCATTATTATTGGAAAATCTTCGCCCTCGGACATCTTTTTTCAAATTCTAAAAGGGGAAATAATCGCTAAGAGCCAGATCTAGAATATAGAGGTATGTGGTTGAATTCTTTTTGAGCAAGGCCACGCATTGCAACTCGCGCAGCATGGATAGGCGGTGTTGTTTTGCAAGAGAAGGATTCCTTTGCATATTTTGCCTTACCTTTTCTCAACAACCTCTTGACGCACTTTTATCCACTGCGTGATAGTCTCAGTTTATTGTAATATGTTAAACAAGGTAATCGATAAACCAAATTTCTTCACTATCACCAAAAACACGGGCCATGAGCTTGGACGGTCCACTTAGAACTTCCGTGGCGGCTTTTTTTATAATCCCTAAGATACTCGCACTTCGTAGTGTGTTGCGCGACTCATAAGTAATACTTAAACTTTACTCTGGGTATAGGCATCATTCTTAATATAATCAATCTATGAGTGTGTCTATGAATGTAAGTTGTTTAGAGTTGTATAATGAAAGTTCACTATAATAATAATAATATACTTTAATAGAAACAGAAGTATTGAAATTGGTGTTTTATTATAGAAATTTGACAGATTGTTATCTTTGGGATGTTTATGAGCATAGCACCAGATATTCGGGGGACGTATAAGAAGAAAAAGAGAATCGTTAAAGATATGGGAAATAATCGTTAGTAATATCATACTAACGATTATTGCCCATATCTTTATCAAGAGTTATAAATATCATTTTACGGCTCACTCCATTATTTTTAGTGGTATCAAATCTTACAGCTAGAATATGTTTCTTTATTTCAACCATTTATTATTTTTAATTTATTCTTACCTATTCAGTTTGGACTGTGACTGAAATAGTAAATTATTAATTATAAATATTGTTATTTTATAAATATTTTAAATGAGTTTCTACCGTAATAAATAAAGTACTTACTAAAGTACGAGAAAAAGAGAACAATTTCTGAAGAGGCTGTTAGTCAAAATGACTAACATTAGTCCTCTAGAGTTAAAAAAATACTTTGACTTTTACTAGGCCATGTTCAAACGGCTATTGACGATATGACGATGTTCTGTTACAGATCCTTTCTTAGGTCTTAGTGATTTTAATAAAACATGGCTCCGGTCATGTGCTAATGAATATTTGGCGAGATCTGTATGATACCTTGCGACGGTGTTTGGTTAATAAAATAAGTTGAGACGCTTACTTGTCTTTACCTAATTTTGGTTGCTATTTTTTAAAATAATCCGAACTTGTGAGTTCCTAAAAGAAAATACAACCGTACCTTCAAATTCTTCAAAAGGCAAATCACCGTCACAAAATCGAACTAAATGTTGTCAAAATCGTTAACAAAATGCTTGTAAGCGACTTCAAAATACTTTATTTACTACGGTAGAAACTCATTTAAAATATTTACAAAATATATAAAATTTAATTATTTTTAAAGTACTTGTTAAGTATATTATTATTAGTATTTAATATTATTTGTAAAGTAGTTATATATATATACAGCACCAAGTACAATATACAAAGTATATATATATAGCCCCAAATGCTTTATATATATATCCATATATCTTATGCAAAGTTGCAAGAAAAATTATCACAACTTTTTTTTATAATAGAAAAGAAATAGCGACGTATCGAGAGTCTAAAAATTATATATTTTCTTAAGAAAGACTTTTTTTAATAAGGAAAGTCTTGTTCAAATTTTTAATTAAATATTTGTGTAAATATCAACTCTTATTTTATACTTATTAATCTATATATTATGTAGTGTTTAAATCTACGAATATAAAAAAAAAACAATCTCACCAAAACGTATTATTTTGTACTTAGTGCGCACATAACTCTTTTATCGTTTTTCGATGTCCTTACTAGTAGTAATGACCTCTCCCGCTCTAGAATATAGGGCGGAGTGATTCTAAATTTCTATAGGTGGGTATTATTATTTTTACGTCATGGCCTCATGAAATGAATATATATCAGAACTTCATAGTGCTGTACCTACTCTAAATAATATCCATCTCATCTGAGCCTGACAGAATATATTAATATTTGGAAGCAAACGTGGCTTCATTAACCTTAACCAGACATAAAGAGAAGAGCTCTTAATTAACACATTTATAATGTGACTTTAATAAATAAATTTTATTTACGTAGTAAACCTAATAATACATTATTTTGTTCTGTTCATCAAGCCATCAAGCTTTTAATATATTTTTTATAATATATTATAAATCTGTAACGTAGACAAATTTGTATATTTTTAGATATAGGTTTTGATTCTTTTTGTCTGTCAGTCTGGATTTTTTAACTGGTATCATGCATTTTGTTATGGTGATCATTTTTATCCTCGCTATATATTGTCAAAACAGAAGAGCTCCGGCATTACCTATCCATTTTTTAATATTATCAAATATTAATATTAAAACTTGTAAGTAAGCCATTATATACATATTATTTAATCGTTGCCATACTAATAATACCAGTCGTGAAAAATTTCATATCAAGAAGTGAAACAAATCAGAGCGTTTGTATTATTTCAAATTTGCATCGACAATTTTTATTGGCAACTAACTAGCGGTAATGATTAATAATTGTTTATTGATCAGTGTGTATGTATGGGTAAGTATATGTTTAAGGGTAATTAATTTGTAAATCTTAATATAGATGTGAAGTTGTTTCATAAATAAAAGTTTAAATTGGATAAGTAATGGTTGTTTCTATACTACGTCTTTAACTTTGGAATAATAATAATAAATAATAATAGTACTCTAAAAATAACTTAAATTGATTTACCCCCCAAGTATGAAAATTATTAGCTTGTATTAAGGGTGTTAGATAACGAAACGAATATATAGAAATACAGACCTGATGCTGACTTAGCTGGTTTTATTTTAATTATTGTATTGATTTCCTCCAGAGTTGGTGGATTGGCATGAAAATCTACAGTTAGAGTCTCAGGTTTGTGTTCGTTTGGATCCTCATATAGTCTTTGGTTTTCTGACACTTTGTATGTGCTTTTATAATGATCGAAAATTTGCTCGTTGGTCAAGAGAAGCTTACCTTTTTCATCTTTGAAAATGTTTTTCGAGTATTCAAATGGATTTTTATCAAAGTCTACTTCATGTTTTTCCCGAGCAAAGCTATCACGATTTTTGGTTATTTGATTTGTTATGCCTTGGATTAGTTTAAGAATTGATCTTAATGCCCTAGACAGTTGGTGACTAGGTTGATTATCGCCTAAGGCTTTGGCTATACGAAGTTTCTTTGTAAGGTCTCTTTTTTTCATCCGAATTTTCAATTTAAAACCATTTTCTTTATTTTTGTGAGCATAACGATTTTTAGGTGGATAGAGCGGGGGATTCTTTGATAAAACTTTGAAATTTGTAGGACAAACATTTTCTTGGTTTATTTAGATAATTATCTTGAGAACTAACACAGAAAATTTCAGTTACATATAATTATTAAAAAATCGGGAATTTACGGGTACGGAATAGGTGTACATAACTTTTATTTACCTGACGATTCGGATAGGTTGCACCGGCCGTGTTCACAGGATGTGAATCTTAATTGTTAAATAATTAAATATAATTAAACGCGATAGCTTAAAAATTAGAAAATTTTCACTTAGCAATTACTTTTTGAAATTTATCAAATATAAACATATTTCATCCCTGCTACCCTAAATAGCTACCATTCACGAAAATTGTTCTTAGTTAAAAAGTGCGTCTAGTCAAAGTAAACCTACTCAAAAAATCATTGATAATAATAAGTGATGAAAATGGGCCAGCAATTCCGTACTATTAACTTCAAAAACATTTTTTTTGTACTTCTCTTGTAATATTTATTCATTTTATTAAAGCGCTTTTGAATCTAATTTTATTATATTGTTTATAAAAGAACGTAACTGAACGTCAAATATTGAATGTTATTATTGTTATTAAAATAAATAACCCATGGGAAAATATAAGGAATAATTTTGTGGCTAACCAGATAAAGTCAACAAGAGTCAGAATGGTTATACAATTCACGAATAAAGGGAACATAAAAACGTGTTATTATTTGTATGAACATAAAGGGGAATTCGATATGCACGGAACGTCTGAAGGCCCCCACTCATCTTTATTTGTTTTAGATTACTTGGCTGGGGAACGTTTTAGTATATACCGCGAAAATGAACGAAAAAATACTTTGTAAAAGTATTATCATTTAAAAAAAATACTTTACTTCTTCTAGATTCAAATTTTTCACTTAATTGAACTTATAAAAACTATATATTTTTAATTGTAGATATAATTAAGTCTAAGTAGAAGATTATTACCTACATTTTCTCTACGTTATCCATTATGAATGTTATTTACTATCCTTTAATAACTGATTAACAGACCATAAATGGCAATTATGTCCGACGTCAACAACTTTTTAAATAAAGTTTGTTTACAAATAGAATCGCATATTGTTTCTTCATATATGTTATTCAGTTTAACGAAAAGGTAAAGTACTTGTCTATAGCCCGGTATAAAACATTCGACTTATTCGACCAAGCGGAGAATTTAAAACAATTCATTTGTTTCCAAACCTACTTAACAATACGGTAATATACTGTCTTAACAATTCGGTAATTTTCATCACCCCACACCAGTTCCTTTTATTAATATTACAAAAAATATGTAGCAGTGATTTTTGCGATAATAAGAAAACACGATAAATATTGGCATAAGAATAACCAGTTCTAAATACTTATGTTATTTTTTTTATTGTATTTTTTGTAATTAAACTAATTAAAATAAAATTAATACATAACAATAATATTTATACATATTATATACATTTTTTATTTATTTAATATTACTTGATTTTATAAAAATAACTACGTTCTAAACACCGTTTTAAAAAGTAAAAAATAATGAATTTTTACTATTTATTATACAGGGTTATTTGTAATAAGTTGACCGCCTTTTGCACGCAGCCTCTCTAAATCAATCCCAAAAACATTTGTTCTACGACTTATTAAAATTAATAGTTTTTAAAATGTAAATTTTCCCATACAAAATTTATTTATTGTTCCTGAACTGGCATTACTCTGAGCGTTGGTATGGGGCCCGGGTGTTGACCTTTTAAATACTTCTTACGAAATACAGAGTAATAAGTAAAAGAGGAAGCAAAAATTTTTTGTTTCGTTTTTTTGTGTTGTTTATCAAGATTTGTAAAAAGTTGTAGAACAAATGATGTTGGGTTTGATGTGAAGAGGCTGCCTGCAAGAGGTGGTCAACTAATTAAAAATAACCCTGTATACTACCTATTATTTATATGGCTAGTTTACGAATAGGTTTGAAGTCGGTACCAAGCCATTTAGTATAGGAATTCGGTTGAATACATTTTCCTAATTATTTATTTTTTTGTTTTTCTTCGTATCGATTCAAACTAGTAATAATATAAAGATTCATTTTTTATAGCTTTATTTACGTATTTTAATTTTTGGAGTGGGCATTTCTTAATCCAATTCATAATCAAAATTAACATGTCCATTTAGTTTAAGAATTCTGTTGAAAACATCTTCATAATTTTGGTTTTGTTATCACTATTCTTCGTATTGATTGAGCTGTTTATAATATTAAGATATTAATTGCTTTTTATTATATTTATTTAAGTTTCTTAATCATTAAACTAGACATTTTATTATATTAAATTGCTCGTCTTCATTCAAGTGGTAAAAAAAAATATTTATTTAAGGCATGGCACCGACAACAAATTTATTAGTAAATAGGACATAAATAATAGGTAGTATATAATAAATATTAAATCTTTAGTTTTAAACTCGGTTTTTTTTACATAGTAATTTTTTTTAATACTTTTTAGTTTATTGCTACATTGTCACTTAGCCATGGGTTGACCTTTAAAAATTGCAGCGCGCCTTAAAAGAAATAGATTTCAAGAAACAGGAACGGATAAAAGTATTCGTCTCCGTAAAAATTCTCTTCGAAACACAATTTCACGTTCTTGTGTGATTATTAAAGATCGTTAAAAACGTTAGTTGGTCATGAAGGCATATATGAAATCACGATTATGTTAATGATTAAGGAAATCTTGATAAGCATAATTCTAGACTCGGTAAGATCCAAGAGCGTTATGCGAATGAGTATTTTGAGCAGAGAGCTTATAGACTTGCCCTCATTAATGAGCGTCTGGCCAACGAGTCAGCCGAGGAGAGGGCTCATAGACTTGGTCTCATTAATGAGCTATAAAAGAACGAGTCGATTGAGCAGAGGGCTCATAAATTAGAAGTGATTCGAAACCGTACAGCATACGAGGCGGCTCAGCAACGTGACAACCGGCTAGCAGCAGCGCGACTTCGTTCAATGAATGAGCTAACCACCATAAATCAATATGCTGAAGTACTATGTAAGAAATGATTATATTCAAAAAACAGATGTCATTAGTCGCAGCACTTTTTGGGACCCATTCGAAACTAATTCGCATAAAACAAAAAAAGAATACGTAAATCGTTCATAAACCTCGAAGAAATCGGTATACATACAAATATATATACTGGCCGAATTGATAATCTCCTCCTTTTTGAAGTCGCTTAAAGACCGGACTGTTATACATATTTATTAGATATCTCAGAATATACATACATATAAGTGAAGTTAAGTTCAGTCAGATATTTCAAGTTTATATGAATTAAACATTAAAAGTAGTTAATATTTTTTATATTGCACAATTAATATGAAGCTCGTATATAAAAGAGTTTGTTTATTAAGTATGCTGAAATAATATCAGAGTACATTTCTGTTTTAATAAACTTGAAAATACAGGTTGTGTCGCATGATACGACATCGTTTATAAGAGTGAATTCTCCACGGCATGTAATTAAAATAATAAAGTTGCAAAGGTATGTTTGAAATATAACATTGCAATATTCGTAACAATATTATGTACTCAAATATTCAATATCAAATGTCAAATGATAAGGTCTCATTCGGAAATTTGGAATAAACTTTAACTAATGGATTAATTCAATAGTATCTAAGTTTAGTATATCTAGAACAAGGAAGAAACAATTTTTCGTCTCCTTTTTCAAATTGATGATCAGTTCGTTAAATTTGTTTGATTAATTACATAATTCTTTTATTTAGTATCTGATGTAAAGTAACCTAAAATAAGAATGTATCATGTAACAACTTAACATTTTATAGAATTAAACAATATATATCAAATATTTAAATTGTCTTACATGAACTGCAAGTTTATTATTTTCTAACAATAAAATGAATGTAACGAAACTTTTGATGAAAATTGCTTTTTTTATGGTCTTAAACTAAAACCATTCAAAAACCTTGGCTGATATTGTTTACAAAAGTAGATCAGTTTAATAGGTTAACATATAATTGGCTAGCGAGTAAATTAAAAAAAAATTGGCAGCTCTTCAAACTCGTTGCCAACACTGCAATCGAAGGGATATACCACGGGAATATTGAAATTTATTTTAAGTTGTGATGAATATTGAAGTTGTTGCCAAAATTCTATGATTCTGATCTAAAATTAAGTATCCCTTATGAAATAAAAGCTAAGAGAAATAAAAAAGAGACTTAGATCGTAATTAAAACTATGTGATTATAGACTATATTACATACTAGAACCTGACAAATACTTTTAAAAATACGAAATGTTATTTTTTTGTTAGAAAGCGGTGGACAATTATTGTTTTGTAGAAAGCGGTGTAAAATTGAAATTCTCCAATAAAATTAAAATTAATAAATTGAACTTGATCGACTTGATTTAAGCAAAGAAGAGACAGCTATTTCTTATATTCGGAAGGTCGATGTGGCCTCTACCACGCAATTGATTGACAACTGTCCAAATCAAATGTGAAAGGTTACTGACAAGACTAGTAATTTTTAGTCTTAAAATAATCTTTAAAAATATTGCGATAAAAACTATTTCTACACTACAAAGGAATCTAAGTGAGGACCTGAGACCGTTTAAAAGTAAAATTCCTAAACAATGTATTCAAAAAAATACTTTTCCCTAATTTTATTCCATTTCTTATTATAAAACCAACATACTACTCACATTATAAAACTAATCATCATCAATATCAATCATAAACTTCGGTACTTAGAAACGTTTCCTTGCACAAAATGTTATTTTATTTATTAAAGAGTTTCTCTTGCGCAGTTGTTGTTGATTTCACGTTTTTTGAGTCCAAATAGCAATGCGTATTTTTAAGCGATTTCAAAAAGGAGGAGATTCTCAATTATATATATATATATATATATATATATATATATATATATATATATATATATAACTTTTTACATAAAAAAATATTATTATGTCAAGGTCTCATCTTCGCCATAAAAATAAAAATACAATAATATTACTTGTTTTTTTTGCTTGAAACCGACTTTTTTGAATGCGTTTTTGTTCCATTCCCCACGTAACGATTTTGTTCAAACTTTGTACACATATCAAGGACCGATATAAATTAATAATTCGATGAGATTATATCATTATCCTGATTAGTATCTCCAGGATTAATAATTATCTTAAAAGATTAATTACGATAGATAATAATAATAATAAATTACTACATCGAATCGTACAGTCTAAGTCTTCAATGATTGACTTCGTAAGATAGACACCATTGTCAACATACATATAACGGTCCCCCGCCGCAACGACTTCAATAAGTACATTATAATATTATTTTTATTCTTTTAAGAGGTCTTTTTGTATTGGGGGTTTTTTTTAATTTAATTTTTGATTATAATTATGTAACTTACATTGATTTATATACAGTGAAGAAGTCAGAGTCAAAGGAGGATGATGTAAGAATGAATTTTTTGAGTATGTTTGCCCTTTTTATAAAATAGGAATATAATTTAAAGTAAAAAATGTAATTTTGCGGATTAGAATATTTAAAATGAAGTCTATAATTTTAAAACTAGTTGCAACTGAACCTACTATGATAAAGATCATGAAAGGGAGCTGAAATGACACTTATTATGTTGAAGTCGTAGAGTTAGGGTTCCTAGAAATAATTCGTTTCGTCAAATTGTAGTAGTAAGTATACTAAGTGTTACTTTTGTGTTGTAAGACATGTTGCCCGCGGTTCTTTGTATGATTTAATTAAAAGGCATTCGTTGTTTCTTTTCTACTTGATTACCTTATCTAGCCTATAAGATATCCGACGATAGTACTGGCCAATTCTTTCTGGAACCGACATACATTTTTTTTCCTTTCATGAATAAATATTCGAAAACTTTTTAAAAAGACAAGGGATGTTTTGTATGGGACTGTAACAAACGCCCAAAAAGAGTCTCAAAGTATTTTAATTCATTTATTTATTTTTTACATCCAATCTCTAGTAGTGTAAAAAAAATAACTTCTATAAAGAAGTATTTCAGACGCTTACATATTTATAGTCAGGTCAAGTTATCATCAAAAATAGGTGTAAAGTTACATTAATTAGCACCTTGCTAAAAATTGGCGTGAATGTTGGGAACCCTATTACAAATTGTGTAATTTGTCAATTATCCAAATCAATCCGAAGTGTGTAAAAAAAAAATTCAAGATCAAATGATTCAAAAATCGGTTTTTGAGTTTTCCAGCAAAACGGTAAGTTTTATAAAAAAATTGGTGGAACAAAAATGATTCATCATCCATTTATCTATAAAAATTATTCTTACACTTTTTTCCTAAGAATCACCATTTCGAAGATACAGCGATACAGCGATGTTTCATAAACCTCGGAGAAAGAAATCAGTGTACATACAAATATATATATATATATATATATATATATATATATATATATATATATAGATAAGACCTTGACATAATAATATTTTTTTATGTAAAAAGTTATTACTCTAGTAAAATTAATTAAAGAAATATCCTTAGGTAAGCAGATATTCACAGATAGGTAGGGGTATCCATAGGTAAGTAGATAGAGTAGGTTGATAGTATATGGTACCGTTTAAGTCCTTGGAAAAGAATTCCAAAGGGATAGATGTTATAATGTAATAGATTTTTTCTATGCCACGAGGTAGTCGTAATATACATCACCAAAGGATATAAGATTTATAGAGCGATTTCAACGCTAGTCTAGGGTTTTTGATACGTGATCGGAATTTATCTCAGTTATATAATTGCGTCAGCTAAGGAAGCGCTGGGCGATGAATTGGTTTTTTATAAATTTTTTATCTACTTAGAAAACCGGTTTGCAGTTTCGGAGTTAACGGGGGAATAATTATTTGAAATATAACATACAATTAGGTACCGCACCACCATTTAGGCAACGGGAAAATAGATTAAAATAAACTTTTTTAATGATTATTTAATATTATATTCTTTCTTTTTCAGTCATTCAATATTCAGTATTTAGCACATGGCTGACTCTGCTGTTAATCAAACCATATAACAATGGTAACAGGACACTAAAACGATTTAAGGTATTCATAGAAATGTATGTTAATTAATTATGTGCACATACTGGTGTTCACATCACATTCTTACATTTTAAAGCGATTATATGCAACTAAGCTCGTAATTTTACAATTCCATTCGATTCTATGCTGATTACGTCAATGTAAAAAACAAACATAAAAGTCTTAAGCGAGGAAAACTTATCTCTATATTGCTTTTGCTTCATAAGACATTACCCGACTCCTATTGAAAA
Source organism: Napeogenes inachia (assembly GCA_959347355.1). Classification (NCBI taxonomy): domain Eukaryota; kingdom Metazoa; phylum Arthropoda; class Insecta; order Lepidoptera; family Nymphalidae; genus Napeogenes; species Napeogenes inachia. The sequence goes on from OY365792.1 coordinate 15,175,345, forward strand.
AGGAGGGTAACGTTTAAAATTTTCATTGTACGGAGTCTAACTGCCTCATTCTTGATAACTATTGCTTGGATAGAAAAACCGCTGGATAATTGCCAGTGGTTGTTGTCGAACCCACGACCCTCTAATAACCTAAAATATAAATTTAACTTTCTTAAGTTATTTTTTATTCTCAACCCTAGGTAGATGATTAAGAAGGGGAGGGGGGGGGTTGCGACAGATTAAATGCTGAATTTGTTTTCACAATATGACTTAGGCTTTAATATATCTAATATGAGTTAGGTACACTAAGATTTGCGACATTTTTAATAGGTTTTTTGATTTGGAGTAAACAAAATCTCCGTGTCAGCTAATAACAAATTCAATCATCATACAAACATTTACAACAATCATTAATTTGAATAAATTTCAGTATTGGGACATTAAAATTTACATTAAATAAATATTTTATATTAAATGATTTTTTTATATTAAATAAATGTTTTCTTTATTAGATATGAAAGTCAAAATGCTGCGTAATATTTATCGTTTTTTCTTTATAAAAAAAACCCGGCTATCGAATCTGAATGCCATCAAGAAAAAAAATGAGGTCAATTTATAAGTAACAGTTGATAATCAGTCAAGGCTCCTGGCTCATCAGTTGATATATTATACAGTTTTACTTTCTTGATGCTTTCCAAAATGCCATTTACCTAATAGATAAACTTTAAATTAAAAATGATGTCATCAAAGGTTCAAAAAATATTTTCAATATTTGTCATTCTATTTCTATAATGCAGCTTATTGTTTGGTGATAAATTTATTTCTTTTTTACGACATTTTTTGTCCTTTTTAAAAATAATTTACAATACCGTGTGTACAATAAAAAAGAATATATTTTTGTTAATTGTAATAGTGTTGACATACATCATTACATAATATAAAGCAAAGTCGCTTTCCGCCTCTGTACTTATGTCTGTAAATATGTATGCCTAGATCTTTAAAACTACACAACGTATTATGATGCAGTTTTTTTAATAGATAGAGTGATTCAAGAGGAAGGTTTATATGTATAATAACATACTAAATATATTAGAAAACCACTGATAATTTCAAGATTTCTAATGAGAAGACGTTAACAAACATATTGTTTTGCGCTTACATTGCAAACGCTGACTGAACTCTACGAGATAGATTAAAATAATTTACTAATCATTCTATACCTTAAATAGTTCTACAAGAAAGTCTGCGATGGTATATGTTTATCTCTTAGGGATAACCCACAATAGCCAATTTTTATCATTTATTTTTTACGAGAAATTATGGCTTATTTACGATGCAATACAGTATTAATCTTTATCTAATTTAAGGAACTTAAATACATTTTACATTTAATATGGAACAATATAGCCATGTACAACCTGTAATTTAAACTAATATTTTCGAAGATATTACAAATTTATAATATAGGGCCATCGCGTTTGCGGCAGTACGGTCGGCTGGCGCTTTATGGTATGGAACCGTGCAAACCGTCTCAAAAATAGTTTTTGTTAATGTTCAGTATTGAACATCTTGTTAATGCATATAGCTAACTGCATATTTTATTTAGCATTTAAAATAGAATATTTTTTTAAATAAAACCAGACCTGCAAGTTGATGGTCAAACGACAAATAACGTTGATTGTGTAGCTTAGAATTCCTCAAGTTTACATGGTAATATAATGATTATTTTCAATGTTAATCTATAAGTGTGATATATAGTTAGAATAATTATTAAGTACTCTTTTGAAAAAGTATTTAAATGGACGTTTAAATGGACGAAATAAAAACAAGAGAGAAATAAAATATTGTATTCTTATGAAAAACTTTAAATAGATTTTTGACAGTGAGCGATGTCTGCCGATGTCGTACTTTTTGACGTATCACTTGAAACAAGTCAAACAAAAGCCAAAGCTAATAAGATGATAAAACTCTAATTCCTAATCTATTTGTGGCACTTCAAAAGATTTTTAGGATTTTTTTATTTTTAATTTTTAAGAGATTAAAACAAACAGTATTGTGCTTCCATTGCGTGTTATATCCTTTTACTATGTTTTACTTCTTACTCTATTCTATCGGTGAAAAACAAAAGAAATTAGCACATTCACAACACTAATTATTTTTTTGATATTGATAGCGATGACGAAGACACTTATAATATTATATAAATATTAATATCTAAGTCTAACTGAACCATTCTACCCACTTACACTAAAATTCTCATTTGAAATAAATTCCGCAAATAATGTTTAACAATAGAATATAATAAATTAAATTATAAAAGCAGCAACATATTCGGCATGACGCCTAATACTATAAACAAATGCTATTATGACGCAGGAAATTACTGAATTTATTCGATTAATATTACCTGTTTGTTGTTCCCTGATGACCTGTTGTCGTGTTTGCTTTTTGATGTCTTAAAATTACTGTATACGTTATACAGAAGTAGTTTAATTACAGTTACACTTCATTATCACAATCTCGCTATAAAAAATAAGCAAGTGACTTAGATTCTTAAATGAAAGCAACTATTTCAAAGACGTCGCCAATCTGAGATAATGATATAATAATATTATTTTATCAATAAATTAATATATTTTTTGCAAAATTTTCCTTATAAATAAATAAATTATCACTTTGAGGTAATAGCGATATTGACATGATTTCGAAGTGAAACCTAATTTGATCTAAGTGAGTGATCTAATTTTGATGTGAACACGATATCATTTCCAAAGTAATTATAAATAGATATGAAAATGTAAGGCCACTAAATTCTAATAAAAATATTTGATGACAGATCCTTATAATTTAAATTTGCACTTAGCTAGTCTTGAGCCTAATTTAAATTCAAAATATAAAATACCACTTTCACGACGCTAACCACTCGCATGTGCTGTTATCAAGAAGTTAAAGAGCACTGTGCATTTGTCGTGTCACGCGATTTCACGATTAAGAGGGCCATTATAAATTATATAGTTTTTTAATTATTTCAACGATAACAACCTTAGAGTTCAAATTTAGAATTAGTATCAATTAGAAATAAACAATAAAAAATATCATAAGCAATAAAGGCACGCAAATTAAAAAAAATCCATGTTATTCATAAATAAAAAAATGGTTTTAAAACTAACTTACATATAATATTAAAAATGAAATTTGATATAACATTCTAATAATTGTGGTGAGCGTTTCTTGATATCAAAAATCTCTTGATAAGCTCTGTTTGTAGTTTATGACACTCTTTTTAAGCTGGTCAATGACGAATAAGGTCCTTAGCTCGATGGTATACCGCTGATCAACTTGAGATATAACAAAAACAAAATGTTTAGTAACACGGCTAAACCGAAGAAACAATACAAACATGCTATGACAAACTAACAACAAGCTATAAAAATAAGTATACAACAGGCAAGAACAACAACAAAAAAGAATACGCGTCACAAAATTTTGTCTGAGCAAAACTTTAGTTTTTCTGGTAAAAATCAACAGGGAAAATTAGAAAAAAATTAACGAACTGTGTGTTTTATATTAATGAATAAGCAAATAGGTAAGAACAGACTATAAAGAATATAAAACCAAAACTATACAAACTTACATAATCAAGGCAAAAATTACTAGAAAGCAAAGGAAGAACTTTAAACAAATAAAGCTTGGATCGAAAGCCTTAATAAGTCTGATGTTACCACCCACAACCGCAAATATATTACAGTATTACTACAAGATTCCACAAACATTTATACAGGGAAGTAAACCAGAGTGAATGTAACATTTACGAGGAACATAAGAGTTAGGAAAACTTACAAAACCAGGTAAACTATTAGAAGAATTTGAAACACCATTAACGATCAAGAAATTTTAAGAGTCCTGACTCAGATAATTTACCCAATGAAGCAATAAAAAATGGAGTAGAAATGCTATCTTACTTACCTATTCAACATAATGTTAAAGTCCGGAAAAGCACCCGTGAAGTAGTCAGAGTAAAATATCATATTACTTTACAAAAAAAAAGTAACTCCTACGATATAGAAAATTACAGACCTATAAGTCTGGTACCATCTGTATATGGACTAGTAAATAGTAATAGAGTTATTGAAAAGGTTTCTCGACCATAGACCATTTGCAAAAATTGGAATCCACTAACAGACTAACACAACGGCAGAGACCGCTTTGTTTAGCAATATTGACTACCAAAAAGCATTAATTCATTTAAGCTTAACATATCAAAGAGTAAACAACAAGTTTACTTGTGTTTAGTTAAGTGTTTGTACAGACAATTACAAACAATAAATTAAGTGTCTACATGCTAATTATCGAGACATGCTATACATTAAATTTGAGTGTCAATAATATTAATAAACACTAAATGCTGTATGAAAAAATAATTAATGTAGAACGGATCTGATGGAATTGAAATTAAAATATTAATTTTCATGATGCGTGACGTACAGTTTGAGAGTCCTGTCATATATATTTTTTAAGAAAAACTTAACTTATTTACAGGTACTCTGCAGCTGTGTGAAGTCACAAATATGCCTTCCCTAAACAGTTCTCGACATGACTGCTATTAGTGAATATTACTGTGATGTAGGATATTATTAAATATATTATAATATTATTGACCACCTGGTTGGTTTATAGTCTGATTGCCTGATCGCGTGTTAACTTTATTGACTTATATATAACCTTACGACGTCAGTTCTTAACGCTTGAAATAAAGTAGCAATTTTTTTTTTATTTGCTTATTAAAATCACAAATAAGGAATATTAATAAAGATAGAATTCATACTGCTTAGCATTACTAAAAATAAAACTAATAACTATACCATATTGTATACTATTTATTGTCCTGTTGCATGCAGTGTGTAGTTGTAACCGTGGTTTCGAAGTTATCTTCTCTCTTGGTTACCATATTATAATTAAACTTTTTAGTTTTAATAATATTAAATACTAGCTGTTGCCAGCGGCTCCGCCCGCGTGTAGGTCGCTTTTCGTGTAATCTGTGGAACTTTTAAAGAGGAACAATTTCATAGAACATCATTTTTGCGTAACTTTCACCGTTTTCGCAGCGCACGCAGTTTTTGTTTATTTTTTTACACCTTGCGTTAGAATATTCAAGTTTTAGTAATCATCTCTATTTTTTTTGTAAATGAAACATAGCCTATGTCACTCGGGAATAGTGTAGCTTGTCAACGGTGAAAGAATTTTTGAAATCGGTCCAGTAGTTTCGGAGCCTATTCAATTCAAACAAACAAAAAAATAATCAAATCTTTCCTCTTTATAATATTAGTATAGATGGCTATTGCTGATCCACCAGCTAGTCGGACAAAACAATTTTATTCTTTCAATAAAAGATAGGATTTTAAAAAGAAATAAAAATTTTAGGTTTATAAAACTAGCCTCAAGATCGTATTAAGATACGGAGGTTATAAATTAAAATATTTAAAGATAAAAAATTACAGATATATTTAGTCTTGTAATTACAATGAGAGCGAGAGAAATTAAATGAAAACACTCCATCTTTACCCAGTGTAGTCCGAATAAGAAGAATATTGGATTATAGATTATTTAAAATAATGTTACAACTCGAGACTCCAATTTTAAAATTATAATATAATATAATCTTGTAAAAATAGAAATAGACTAATTAAAACAAAATATTAGATACGTCTCAAAAATCTTAAAATTTAATTTAGATTTCATACGCGTTCCACTTTACTTACTTCACGAATGCGGTATTGTGGAAGTATTTAATTAAGCGAAATTTGACTTATAAAGTAGTCTTATAATAATAAAAACACTTGCACTATATTAAACCATTTATTTTTATTGAGAATAAAATATACACACGTAAAAAACATCGCATATTCTTTTTTTACATTGTACTTTAATTCTGAAAAAATAATATTTTGTGTCAAGCAATACTGTCTTTAAAGCATAAGAGTGCAATACAATAAAGTTATGTCTAATAAATAATTAAACATTTCTTAAACAAAGCTTAAGACATTTAATGACAATTTATGTTACAGTTTAACAAAGTTAATTAGTCCGTCCTCAAAGTACTTTTTTACGAATACTAAAAATTAATTCCTTTTCAAACTCTTTTCTTACTTCATATAAATTTGTAACTTTAGTATCCATGAGTTAAGAAAAATAGATATTTTCTCAAGTCATTTGGATACTTAGCATTATGAAACAAATCAAGGCATTAAAATCACGATTATATTTAAAATTGCATATAAAAATATACAATATGAAATTGCAATTAACATATTATTATAAAATTTTATTCAAAATACTAAATAATGTTACTTCATAGTAAAAGTAACTGAAAGGATGCCACAGCTGAAATAAGTTTAACTAGGCTAAACATGTTTAAATACAATTTCTTTAATATTCTTTTGTTTCTTCTAAATTCTTAAAATAATCAAAAGTTAAATTCCTCTTCTATGTAGAAAGCTTATATTGCATTTTTCATATACAACTTATAATCTTTAAACACATATATAGTCTTTGCACCAATAAAGAAAACAGTACAATTTTAACAGTTTTTCAGTTTCATAATATATTTTTATGAAATGGTTAGTAAAAATATTTTTTTGCCAGCTATTCATACTTGTTGCCAACGCCCCAATCAAGAGGATCAGCCGCGGGAGTACATGTCGGAATTTATGCGTGATGTGATGAATATGATGAAAATATGTGTTGTAAAATGAATATCCGCTGCCAAAATTTTAATAAAAGGCTAGCAGAAAAGATGCAACCGTTGTAAGTTTATCAATATTCATATTATCATAGTGATGAAATTTATCTTCAATAAACCGAAATTTATATAAATATTTCTTATTACAGTATACCATTTTGCCGAAGTTATTATTCTCATTTGGAAGTATTTCTTTAATTTACTTAAATACCTCACTATATACCGAGGAAACTTTTCTTCTTAAATATTAATAATTTAGGACAAACAATTAGTCCATCCCACTGATCTCTATGAAATGATTCAAACGTACGCATAAATACTTTTAATGTTTATTCGAATAATGTTTGCTGGATTTATACTACTGCGGAAAATATTTTATCCAAACATACATATAACATGTAAATATATGTTTTATATTCGTCATTTATATTTATTACGTTTTTATCACTATAATATGAAGCAATAGTTAAAATATAATGGTTATTTAAAAAATACCTACCTTTAAAACATTCACAGTCAAATATTATCCAAATTGCAGTTCACTTTAATACTAACAATGTCAATATAAGGGATAACGATAACTCGATATGGAGCTTGACTATTAAGCTTATTAAAGCTTAAATATTCTTAACAGAAATATTTCATAAAAAACACATCTAATAATAGTAAGTACAATGTCGCAATATGATTATTTTAATGTCTAAATTCATATTAATTAATATTGTCACGAATTCGCCTATAAAAAGAGCACTAATTACTTTTGATATAATATAGCAGAAGGAACATATCTTTTAATTGTACACTTCGGTACACACCTAATCAATTAAAAATGTTATTTGAATTTACATTATATAAAAACACTCGCTAAGCGATCGACACAACGGGTATTAGCAAGTGCTGTTGTAGATTAAAAATTTGTGGACAAATTTCCTAGTATGTTTTCGATGATCGATCATTTGCCGGGATTTATTATAAAAGTTCTTGAATTTTTATTTAAGATATAGCTTTAGAATAAGGATATTTTAATTGGGACTTAAGACAAGAGGCATGAATAAAATGAAGAGGTAAAGACAATGAACTATTGTGTTAGATTCAGAGTAAAATTGACGTAATTGACGAAGTAAGCCTTCTAAAAATTTGTCAATTCACGAAAAAATAAATTGGCAGTGCAAAGTGTATTTTATCTAATTCTTCACTTGCTCAACGTAAGGCCGGTAAATGAGAAGAAAAAAACAAACAGTACCAACGAACACCATTAAGACCCTATAGGTATCTGAGCCTTCCAGTCCTGTGTTTGTTGTCCGAAACCTTAACATAATACCCCCAGTTACTTTAGATCACATAGACGTGACAAGCCTATTAAAGGATATCGTTCTATTTAAGAAGGAGATGAGATTGTTGAAATAAAAAGCGGGTGCGCTAAACAATCTGACGTTGATTCCATACAAAAAGAATTAAATCGATTCGGTTGTAAAATCCCCACTGATAACCGCATGAAATCGCGGGCTGGTCGGATGGGTCAGTTTGTTATCGGTGCAAATGCAGCGTCTGGCTGACCTCAAAGTACCTCTAGGTCAACATACTCAGTGAGGCCGGACACGTGTATGCCAATCAAGCCAGCAACGCAGTGCCATCATCTGTTACGTTATCTACATCTAAACAAAAAGAACGCGGCCTGGCTCAGTTCAGTCGGTAGCGCTGATATTAATTTAAGTTTTTCTTTGATATTAATTAAAGTTTTTTCTTTTCGTCTATGCTCGTCACATACATGCCTGTCCCTGTCGGGAATCGAACCCGAGTCCCATTGCGTCGCTGTCGTTAGGCGTCTGTGCTAACCACTCGACCAACGAGGCGGTTAAATAGTAAAACCAATTTATACAGAAAAATAGTTTTAGTTGTTTTATTTTGTAATATGAAGCACTAAACTCTTGAGTAAAGGAATCTTGTCCATCGTTATGTTTATTCGTATTTTTTTTAAACGAACTGCATTTTGGTCCATATCAAGAATATTGCATTAAAATTTGAAAACCCTAAACTCAGCGTATGCATGTAATTATTTGACAATAATTCCATATAAATTTATTTTATAATGTACTGTTATGTAGTGAATGCTTTTGATTTAAATCAATTAAAAAAACTGGCACCGACTTCCTATACAGTTTCTCTAATAAAATTATTTTATTCTTTTTGAAAGCGATTTTACTTTTTTGTTAAGAGTTTTTTATTTCTTCCTTTTTTGTGGTTCCGTCCATTATGCTTATCGAAATGTTATGTTAAAAAATAGTAAAAACGATGAATACTTAAGCAATTGCCGTAATCGTCAGACATCTGCTGATTTTTTAAGGACATTTTTTAAGGAGTTTCGTTGTCTGCCAAAAAATTATAATTAGATCTTTCGAAATAAAAATTGTATTTGTGTTTCATTTTAATTTGGTGATAACTTACTCTTTCAAACAAAAATAATCATCAAAATTGGTTTTATGACAACGAAGTTATCCGAGAACACAATTAAAAATAATATAGATAACTAAAAACTTAACCGTAAATTGTTGAGGAATTCCCTTGATAGTAAATCCTTTGTAATAGCACTCGTGACTTGTAACTCGCATGCGTACAGAGTTAAATATAAATTAATTCAGTTTAAAAACAAGGTAGCTACAGAAAACTGTTGAGGAATTCTTTTAATTGTGCTATTTCTTCATTCTCAGATCTCTAATGACAATCACACCCCACCTAGGTGTAAAGTTCTCATAAAGTATTCAATTCAAAATACAGAGTAACTGCTGTAAATCGTTAAGAAGTTCCCTCAACTGTCTTTCGGCTCTATCTATCAGGTCATCTCCAGACCTTCATGTAATTGTAGTGCTGTAAAATACTTAATAAAAAAAAATTACAAAAGCTTTAGCCGCCGATATAATGTCTCTCGATTTACTAGTTAGCTAGTTTTCTCATAGACGCGATTGTAAAATATAGTTCAATTGAGAACCTTCTCTTTTTTTTAAAGTCAAACTAACATAAATGGATAGCAATATGTTATAAATTTATTATAATTTATATTTGTATATATAATCATATTAGTCTTCAATTTATAAAAAAATATCACAACTTCTAACATTTAAACTTTTTAGTGCATATGACTTAAGTTGCGGTGTGCGCAACTAAAATCATATGCAATAACAAGTTTTTCTGAGGAATTTTTCTTATTTTATTAATATATTCTATCGCTCAGAAAAAATACTATTACCTTATTCAACAAATAAACGACCAAGCAAGCAAGCAAGCAATATATTCATATATATATTAAAGTGTTTGAATAGGTTTGGTTTGTAAAGGTTTGGAACAAAAGTTGTATCCTAATTCTGAGACCGTTATAAATCATTCTTATCTGTTTCATCTACAAGGCTAAATCCTTACAGTTAAAGCCTTTTTTATTTCTCCGTTAACACCCTATGAATTTGGTCATATAAATATTAACATGACATATCATACCCTTGCAATTATTACAACTTTAGTAGTAAATATTACAATTAATAGTAAATGTTGCAAGATGAATAATTGAATAATTCATCTTTCTTCTGCATTTATTTAATAAAAAAAAAAACATTTACAAATGGGATGAAGTCCAAAAAAGATTGCAATGAAATCAACAATAGTGTTTGATCAAAATAACTACGTTAAAAAAACCGACTTTAAGACTAAAAAGTAAAAAATAATGAAGATTTAATATTTATTGTAATATACTACCTATTATTTATATGTCCTATTTACTAATACGTTTGAAGTCAGTGCCAATCCATTTAGTATAGAAATTCGGTTGAATACATTTTTGTAATTATTTTTTTTTTGTTTTGCTTCGTATCGATTCAAGCTAGTAATCATATAAAGATTTGATTGTTCTTTTGTAGCTTTATTTACGTATCTTAATTTTTGAAGTATGCATTTCATAATTCACATGTCCATTTAGTTTGAGAATTCTGTTGAATATATTTTCATAATTTTAATAACTATAATATTAAGATTTCATTGCTTTTTATTATGTTTATTTACGTATCTTGATCATTAAAGTAGACATTTCATTGTATTAATTTGCTCGTATTCATTTAAGTGCTTAAGTTAGTAAATAGGACATATAAATAATAGGTAGTATATAATAAATATTAAATCTCCATTATTTTTTACTTTTTAGTTTTGAAGACGGTTTTTTTTAATTAGTTATTTTTATTTAATACTTTGTAGTTTATTGCTACATTATCAAATAGCCATGGGTAGACCTACAAAAGGTGCTGCATGCCTTAAAATGTATAGATCTCAAGAAACAAGAACGGATAAAAGTAGTTGTCTCGGTAAAAATTCTTTTCGAAACACAATTTCACGTTCTTGTGAGACTATTAGAGATCGTGAAAAACTGCCATTTAACGCATATATGAAATCACGATTATGTCAAAAAATTCTTGATCAGTATAATTAGACTCAAAAAGATCCAAGAGCGTCTTGCGAATGAGTATATTGAGTAGAAAGCTAATAGACTTGGCCTCATTAGTGATCGTTTAGAGAACGAGTCGAATGAAGCAGAGGGCTCAGAGATTAGAAGTGATAGGAAACCGTACAGCAACCGAGTCTGCTCAGCAACGTTAGAACCGGCTAGCAGCAGCGCTTCAAACTTCACATATCCAAAACAACAGATGTCATTAGTGACAGCACGTTTTAATTTCCTTCCGGAGGTGCTAGTTCAAAACTTGGACAAAAATGCTCATAAAATAAGTATGGTACTAATTTGAAACTATTCCACATCAAACAAAAAAGAATAACGTAAATCGGCTTAGAAACCTCGGAAAAATCGGTGTTCATACATAAAAAAATATATATAACGGCCGAATCGAGAACCTTCTCCTTTTTGAAGAAGTCGGTTAAAAATAGCTCATCAATTAGATAAAGTATTGTCAAATACTATTTACCTCTATTATTATTTTGAACAGTAAGTATGTAATTTTCCTGTGTCATTGTAACCTATAAGTACCTAAAGCAAAAATGCTATTAAACATAAGTAATATTTTGGTTTTTTACTAAGTAATTGAGAACATTATATTATTAAAAAAATATATATATGGTATGTATATATATAAAAACTAAAAGCTATGCAGTCTAAAGAGTTCAATTTCAAATATTTACCTATTTTACTAATATTTACAAAACACAAATAAAAAAAACCTTTGAACTTTTAATTTTGTACTAATATCTAACATTCCAGAAAAGTTTTTTGTTCTATTTTGACCTATAAATAAGGATTTGAATTAGCTCGATGTTTTTAAATAGTTAAAGTGTGGTAAATATAAATTATAACGTTTAAATTACAAACTAAAAGGTTAAATTATATGACGCCTACAAACCCCTTAAACGCATAAGAGTTTGGAATCTTCCTGCACCCGGGCTTACTACAACCACTAAATAAAATATAAATAACATTCATCGCAATAATATTGTGCAAAACGTCGTCATATTTATTTTTCTATAAACAACCTCTCTGGTACGCAAATGGAAATAGTTTTATAATCACTGGGCGTGGTCAAATACTGCCAATCATACTATTCACATAAATTCACTAAATGCACATTTTTTACACTCCGCTCATAGTACTCTCTAAGGCACGTTAGTGCAAAACTGTGCACCAACCATAAATTGCACTCATCCTATTTTTGAATCTTGTTTTGTCTTCCAGGGCCTAACAACAAAGGTAAATCATCTAGAAAGTATCAATCTCCTCTAAAGGCGTAAGGAACCCTAAATCGATATTATTCTTCTAATTGTAACATATATTTTCACTTTTTCTAGAAAACTTTTACATTACCTTCAGCATGAAAGGCTGTTCATTTTACTCCCTTCCCGAAAATGAAAAATACCATTCTACCTTCGCACTATAGAGCTATATTCATACCTGCAACACTTTAAAAAATCTTGAAGATGCAGACTACATGCCACTATTATATTTCTTTCATAAAAAACAATCATTTGACCTTCTCCTCGGTTTCTTGAACACTATATAAGTTTTTCAACTTATATAGTGTTCAAGAAACCGCTTTCGCCTTTTCCGGTCATAATAACCCGATCCTATTGATATGTGGTAATTTCGCTAATTAAAAACCAAATACTGCCATTTAAAATATTTATTTTATTTAGTAAAAATAAAGAAATAATGAATGACTAATGTATTATTATATTACATAGTTTTAAATTACATGTCTTATATTATTGCCATTGTTTTTTAGTACACATGTGCATGTTACAAAACTTGCACATTTTTTATGTTTTCGCATCTTTAGAACTGCACTGCACCTTTTTCTTTTATTAAATCTCTGCGTGATGAAAGTATTTGTCGTCTGTGTAATATCAAACTGCACTTGTAAGATATAACACAGCTATTATTTTCAATCAAAGATTAATCTTAAAAAACACAAGACAACACTAAAATTTTACTTATGAATCGATAAGATATTAAATAGTGAAATACTTTTGATGTTAAATTTATTTTTGATACCTTTCCTTTTATTGAAAAATGGCGAAAGCCGTCCACTTAAGGAAAAGTTACCATTAATTGAAAAGATGAGGGGATTGAAGGAAGCTAGTAAGGAGAGGGTAAACAGGTAACTTGAGTTTTTGGGAAATCGGCTCTTTCTGCAAACTTCGTTGTACTTTACGATGATCTTGTGTGGGAGTTTTTCTTTTTCCGATATTTATTTAGATTTTAGATCCTTTACTTTTATATAGAAGACATATCTTTATTCAAAGCGCTTTACAAACAAAAGTTAGATAAAAGGAAGGAAGGACAATTGTTGCGACTATTTATAAACGACCGGCGAAGGGTTCCTGGTGCTGAATTGACAATACAAATCGGATTTGACTTAGATTACGTTGTCGAATCTAAAACGGTTTGACAGGTTGTCGTTGATTTGCATTAATTTTCAGGATTATTTAATCCTGAAAACCTTTGAGTAAAAAATGTCTTGAACTTTCTATATAAATATTTCCTTCTAGCTCTTTTTTTTTCGGAGTTTACTCCTTAAGAATCAGTTTTTTGATATAAGGCGCCCGGTATGAGAAAAATGTGAGGAAAAATATCTACTGAACGAATGATCGTGCGCAACTTTCTAATTTGGTGTGAACAGTGCAGCTAGATCGTGGGTAGAGGTGTGATAAAAGGCTTTATCTGAACAACGAATTTAAGTTTAATGCTTGAAATTTTAGTCAAGCTTATAAAAAAGCTTATATACCTTAAAAACATTAAATATTTTTTATAAACATAAAATAAAAATAACTAAATTACAAAGTGTTAAGCAATAAAGTGAGTTATTGTCGCCCCAGCCAGCGGTTTCACTCTGTACCGATGTTTAACAGGTGTAGTTAGGTTTCGCTAAGGTATAAATAGATGGCGTTGTTACAAATTGCCTATAAAAACATTACGAGTAGATTAGATTACAAATTTGTATTATTATTAAGCTATTGCATAGCATCTATCGCGGGCCTTGAGCGTGGAAACCGAATCTAGAAATTCCGTATCCGTATCGGTTTATTCTTTATTTATATTTATTTAAACTTTTAATTATACATCACTTAAAATTTTATTGAAATAAATTTGTACTTATTGTTTAACTTTTTCCAATAGGTAATCATAAAAATAGTTGAAACTAAACTCTTGACGAAGAAACCATCGTTCTACGATAAGATCAAAAAAATAAGCACACATTTGCCCACAAATTTTGCTCCCGGTAATCACTTACTACAAACGCCAGAGACCTATGAAATATTCAAATGAGCGCAATGCCTCAGCTATCATATACATGATTTTCAGTTTTTTGCAAATTCAACGAAAACGATGTAGGTGGTTTTGCCGATCTTACCCTTGTAATAGAAATAGTCAGTGGAATGCGTAATAATATATAACACTACGGGATGATACGTTTTAATGGGAAGTTCAACTGTTAGTTTTAAAATCTAAAATTGCAACTCGGTTTGACATTTTGAAACTGCTTAAAGTGATTCATTTAAGGACAAAATGAAATATATTCTTTTTTATCATTGACGCTATTGTATCTGGATTGTTTTATTATTTATAACTATAAACTCATATATATGTCACTATAATTAGGCTATCTTTTGTAATTCTTTAATATAATATTTGTATTATGAAGTGGTTAATTAATACCTATAAAAAAATAAATTGATGTACTTTTTTGTATCAAATATGTATATCTACAATACCTACTTCCAAAATAGTTAAATTGGTTCAAAATGTTCTGAGTGATATAATATATTAAATAACACTAAGAGCCTAAAAATAATATACTGCTAGAAAGAACAAAAATGGAGGGAGATGTTTCCAAAGATTTGTGGAGGGTTACACGTCATATTAATTCGTCTAAAATACTGACCAGGTTTTCTTTTATCTTACACATATTTTCGCATCGATCCAGATAAAATCAATCTGTATATTTTCGGTAATAGGTAACAAATTATTTAATTTATTTGAACTTTAAATTTGAATAATTTTAGACCTAGTTACATTAATAAATTTTATATCTAAGTTGATAAATAACTAGCTTTTGCCCGCGGATTCGCACGCCTTAAATCTTTAGTGAAACAATTCCCCTTCCCTTTTTTGTATTGGCTTCTATATGACTTGTTTTAAATGATACTATCAAAATAACGATATCGGCAGACATCGCTCACCGTCAAAAATCTATTTAAAGTTTTTAATAAGAATACAATATTAGATACTGTATTTTTTTTTTGTTTTTGTAACTTGTACCTTGAAATTTTTTTTTATTAGAATTGTAACTTGAAGGTCTTTTATTTTTTAAAAATATGTATATTTTAAATGCTAAATAATATGTATTACATATTCAGTTAGCTATATGCAGTAACAAAATTGTCAATATTGAACATTAACAACAGCCATTTTTGAGACGGTTTGCACGGTTCCATACCATAGTGAGCCGGCCGACCGTACCGCCCTATATTCCCGTGTCCCTATATTTTAAATATGTGATATCTTCGAAAATATTCGTTTAAATTACATGCTGTATCGGTCTATATTGTTCCATATTAAATGTAAAATGTATTTAAGTTCCTTAATTAGATAAAGATTTATGCTGTATTGCTTAAAATCGATTCGTAAAATAAGCCATTTTCGAAAAAAGTCCTTTACTATTTATGGGAAATAAAAGTTGGCTATTTTATAAAAACACATAACATCGCGGACTTTCTTGTAGACCTTTTTAGGTGATACAATACTTAGAACATTGTTTTGATCTATCTCGTAGCCAGCCAGCCAGCGTTTGCAAAGTAAGCGCAAAACTATGTGTTTATTTATGACTTCGCATTAGAAATATTGAAATTATCAGTGGTTCTCTAGTATATAATGCATGCTATTATTCATATAAACCCTCCTCTTGAATCACTCTATCTTTTAAAAAAAAAAACTGCATCAAAATCTGTTGTGATTTTGCTGTTATACCTCTCGCTCCCACTTCTACCGCGTACAAGCTAACTATAAATTTATTCCTGGACTGTTTATTGGTCAGTTCTTAAAACTTATTTTTTCCCAGGGCACAGTGAGCCCTACAACTATCACGCGCCTTAGATGTTTAGAATACAGGAATAAGTCCGGGCTGAATGACGAAACACCAACATCCCCAGGGATTTTGTAATGTTTTTCATACGTGTCCATCATGAGAGACCAATCAAGAGCCGCATCGAAAATAGAATAAGGCTTCAGTTTTGACTTTTTGGAGCAGTCTTTTACACACTCTATATTTACCCTTCCGCGCTTTTGCTACTTTTGAGACTAACCGCTTTCCGTACGATTATCATGGCGACGCGAGTATTGGCCGCTATTAAGAAGTACCCTACACCCTACTAATAAGTGTTACGCGGTTCCTAATGCCTCCCCACGGATGTTGCAAGACTTTTCGGTGGCTTTGCCCCATCTTACTAAATTACTTTGATCTGGGAGAGTCATTTGGAATGCATTTAGATACAATTTTAATAATGCTGGGGATCAATCATAAAGCCGGGTGCGCCAACGCAAAACTAGTGGAATACAAAAATCTCCTATGGTCACCCATTCGTTGTGGATTTATAGGCTCATTGCGTGCAGACGGTAGTTATCATTTTCGTCTTGTCTAATAAAAGATTTTTTTATGTCTATGTCTCGATCTTTCCTACCCGATCCTAGCCCTAATTTATTCATTTGAGCACCTATGATATTTTTTTTATGGAATTAAAGTCGTGACTCGAGCTCTGGGGCAACTTTGTCTTTTGGGAGAGATGTTACAGTATCATCTTTAGAATTTCCGATGATATGTCTTTGGTAGCTCTTAGATGTTGTTGTGATATTAAAAAAATATAGTATATCCAAGCTTTTTGAGGTTACTTTTTAGTTGATGGTCTACGTTTTTAAGAAAATTTAAAATGCTATCGACTATTCCATCTAATGATAGACTACGGCCTTGGTAATCGATTTTTAACCCAAAAATTTAAACGGAGCTGCTTCCGTAACCGTACTAACGCACTGACCGCCTATTTAAAGACCCGGATCGTAAGAGGCATAGTTGGTATTCCGTCTACCCAGACACAGACTAAAGCACTTGTTTTTATCGTCAATCCGCCCGTCCACGTACAGAAACCCTCAACTACATTTAAGAGTACCTGACATAGTTTTGGATTACTTGTCAGTTCGCAAGATCATCTGCAAAAGCTAGTATGGATTCTGTGTATTTATTGTTAAACCTAAACCGATAACCCTACTTTTTCTCATTTCTAATTAATTTGTCTATTAAAATAATAATGACTATATTAAATATAATTAGAGAATGACAATAACCCTGAAATAATCCTACATTATAATTGAGTGGTTTTGAATGGTTTTCATTAAAACTTATGGAGAATTTTAATTTTGAATAGTATGATGCAATAATGTCTCTAACTACCTTGGGAAAGTTATACCAATTTAACGCGAACATCATCAGTTCATGCCGTATCGACCTAAAAGCATTCTCTAAATCTATCCTACGAGTACAAACCATAATTTGTCTCTTACTAGTTCTAGCATCTTTAAGACTTTCGATGTTAACGTATTATGTTCCAGGCATCCAGAAATGCCGGGCAAAAACCTTTTCAGGCCTGAAATATCTATTATTAATCATAAATTGCGTCATTTTTGTTGGTAAATAAGAAAACAATATTTTTTAAATTGTATTTGTTAGGGCGCCCTAACAAATACAGACCGATAAAACATTAGACCGATAGATCTAATGTCTTAAGGGTTACTGACATTGTCGTTTTTCGGAATGACGACAAAAAGGACTTTTTGAAATGATGCCGGTATTTGTTTTTATTTTTTTTCTTAATAATATAAATAAATCATCATAAATTTTAATTCAATAGATGAATACATAGCAGGATAAATTTAACATTTGATATATTTGTTTTTATTAGTTATCATTTCTATACCTATTTGTATGCAGGTCATAAATTGTTTTTCTCAACGGTCCCATTTGCAGTTGAAAGCGGTTTTACAACTGGATATGTCGGCTCGCACTTTTACGAGCGCGTGAACCTGCGAGTTCTTCTTCTACACAATTCAATAAAGTTTTTCTATGTGAATAAATAACAAACACAGTTTTAGAATTTTTTGGTTTGTGTTGTATCTATTACCATTTAAAATCTTTTTAAATAATTTAATAGAATGTGATGTTACGTTATGTTGTCTTAAAATTACCCATTCATCAATTCCGGCAAGTTTTAATGAACATAGGTCCAGAAATGTGAAAGATCGTGCTTATTACATATGTGTTCAATGACGGTTCTCTCTCTGGGACAATAATTGTTCTGAAATAATTTTGTAAACATGATATGGCTTTTTATATTAAATGCGGCAAGAATAAATGAGATGGGTGTTAGATTTGGGAATCCTTAAAACTACGCATTGGAAGTGACTAAATGTAAAAAGAAAAGATAATTCATCATCATTAATTAATCAAAATATACAAATATTTACGAATTAAATGAATGCTTTTTATTTGTTGTTTAGATGATTACAATATTTATAAAATTAATCGTTACATAATGATATATCTGTGACTAATAATGGCTGTTCAATAACAAAATATTTAAAATGTAATTAAAATTAATAATTAATTTATTTCTTATCAATAAAAATAATGAATATATTTTTTATTAGAACCCGGATTATTTTCGGATCGAATCAATGTTACTAAATAATTATTTACCGTATAATTTTAATACAAATTATAATTAAATTCATAATAATAAAATTAAATTAATAATAATAAAATTAAATAATAATACATTTTATAATAATGTTTGTAGATATTATTATTTTTAATAAATGTATACTAATTATATTACTCCATAAGCATTGTATTATAAAGAAATAAAATAGATAAACGGTAATTTGTACAGCCACAACACAAAACGTAACGTAACACAAAACGTAACGTCAAATCCTAAAAAAAATCATATAAACTCATAATCTCTATTAAAAGTATGAACTATACTGGATCAAAAATGCTTTTGTGTTTTTTTGGGTTATTTATGAAGATTTGTAAAAAGTCGTAGAGTAGTTGTTTTTGTGATAGATTTAGAGAGGATGCTTGCAAGAGGAGATGCGTTAATTACAATTTACTCTGTATATATATAATAATGTTGTATAAAAACCATGTTACCATGCTGTTACTCCGCGTTTTTTACAAATACACTACTACCAAATTTCAATTTCGGTCTTGGCAAATTAGCGTGACCCGACCCGAGATATCGGCTTTACCCTCATACGAAAAGTATAAAGTAAATATAAAAGTTATCACTTCAAAAATATAATTTTAATAATCTGTAAGCCAATAATTTTCTTGCCTTCTTTCTTATACGCTTCGGATCCAGGAAAGACTGTTTTCATTTAATTTTCTGAGTCGCCGTTCTTCAACATAATTAATAAACTGTATCACTGAAAATCTTAATATCTTTAGAAATTTTCAAAGGATAGAAACCTACTTTAAACCAGATTTATTTTAAGAAGACTTCCTATCTGATAAAATGTTTTGTCTCGTTTTCAGCAACGTATATTAAAAGTTATACACCAAAGAGTTCTTTTTTTCTAAATAAATATATTAATATGATCAATGAATGACGTCTCATATTAAAATGTTTGTTAGTCATAACTCTTGTACATTACATAGATTTTAATTGTAGTCACAGCGATCTGCAAAAATGGGTGACAAATATTCTTTTTTAAATATTGTAATTTATTTTGTTGACTGATCTGTCTCTGAAACTTATTTATCATAATCATTGATAATAGGGAATATTCATGATATTTTTTTTGTCTTAAATGTTCGAGTTATCTTTCAAAGTGAAATTTAAAAAATTGAGTAAATTTGAGCCGTTCAAAAACCGAACCGCGCATAAAGAAACCGTCCCGTCGATCTACCAATTGAGCTATCGTATCGTTGTCCGTTAGTCTAAACCGGCTATCTCGATGTCATTTAACAGCCCGACCTGGTCACGGTTGTTGAGCTTTGAACCCAAGTTTATATGTATGTATGTATGTATAGTTATATGACTAAATATTCTGTGGATATTTCTACCTGTTGCCGTTTTTAATTAAGTTAATATTTCATATGTGAAATGGTAGTATTAAATCACCTGTGAAAATGTTTGTTGCCTAAATGCAACGGAACAACGAAGTCTTAATAACAGGGCTCCGTTTTTAAACTTTGGGTATGAAACCCTAAAATGACATTTTACTATTTCTGAACTACTAGATCGATTTACCAATTTTTTATTTGTTTTGTATATTTAAAAACTAATAAATATATTGTTTTGAATAAGTTTTGGTTGAAATATTTATTTCAGATTTCTTAGAGGTCCGCCTTCGACGACCTTTAAAACTCATACTATTTTTCGATATTTAGGAAAAAAAAAAGAAAGTGCTGAGAATGCTACGTCCCACTTTTAAAGGAAAATCCCTGCGAGAGCTGACATACCAATAAATGAACTAACTTCTAAATAAAACATCCACTCACAGTTGAAGATATCGAAAATTATCCATAAATACCTACTAATATATTTTTTATTTAATTTCTCTTCAGTAGAGCGGTTCCTAAAAGATAACATTATTCAGTATTATTGACCATAAAATTAATTAAAAAGAAAATTTACCAATAAATCTGAAAAGACAGACAAATAAACGGACTATCCGTTATGTGAAAATATAAATTATGTTTTTTCTCATTAATCCTAAACTATAATATAATTTATAAAAGCCATCTTAGATGTAGAATCGCATGACACATTAAAGTACAATGCTCTTTAGCTTCTTGATAAAAGAGAATGCGAGTAGTTAGCGTCGTGAAAGTTGTATTTTATGTTTTTAATCTATATACATTAAGAGACAAGGCAGTCTTAGACGTGACAATGGTCATTGACACTTCAGCAAACTTATATGTATCTTAATAAAACTTTACTATTTGAATTGCAAACGAATTTGATTAGTAAATACATACAAATGCCTTGAATGAATTGAACATGATGAAGAAAAACAATTATAAATTTACCATATTTCTTACGTACTGTAGGCCATGTGTCCGTTAGTAGATAAACGTATTTTCCGTGATGAAAATATCTGTTTCTGTTATAAAACTTTATTTTTAAAAAATCATAAAAGTTATTAATGATTTTTGTGAGAATAACACAAAAATCATTAAGAACATTTTTGAAAAACAAACTATTACAGAAATTTTGTCGTAATTACTGTCACATTGTTCTAAGAATAACCATTGCTTTTAAAAGAGCGAATACAGCAGTTATTTATGGTCCTATACGATGTATACATTAAATATAAAACTCGTTAAAGTAAAAAAAATCCACAACACAAAGATAGTAAAACGTCTTTTTTTAGTTTATAAGATCTCAGAAGAAAAACGAATAAACATTAAAAATTATTTTAATTTATACATTATTTTATATAAAAATTTTATAACCCAACCATCGTGGTATTTCAGTACTCTCTCCTTATCCTGATAAGAAAAATAATTTAATTTACACGAGTAGAACTTGTATGACAATGATAATTCACCGTCAAGCGCCGTGGTAAACGCAATTTGTTATTAAAAAAAAACATGCTTTGATGTTTTTTGAATATAGTGAAGCATATCCAAAAAAAGCGTAATTTTATGATGAAAACAGATATTAAATATTGTTAGTCATATTTATTTATAATAATTTAAATGGTAAATACATTGGAATTTACATGTTTTAGTTCATAAGTTTCAACAGTAGCGCCACCTACATAATTAATTATGGAATATTATTTAGTATTTACTGTTAAATGTTTTAAGAATTAGAAGCATAGAATATTTTAACATAATGTTTAATCTTTTATTAATTATTAGAACTTATTATAAGGTATAAATAATATCATCTGTAAGTTGGTTATGAAATTGTAAATTACCCTCACCTAAATATTATTGTGTCAAAATATTATAAAACGAGTTGTAAGGGCTGCTCTCGCCCATTCTATTACAAATGGTTGGATATTAAACATTGAAGTGCAAGTACTGTGTATTACTGAAACAAGTCTTAACAAGTCAGAAGTGTTCGACCGCTGTAATATTACGCGCCACGTGTCGATATACACCGTTCGCAAGTTATCCTGTCCAAGAATGCTGATGAAGACGGAGTGCTGCCACTGCCGTTGAAAAGCCACGAAAATAAGAGACGACGTTAAAGTTACGTCTAAGAATGCTGATGAAGATGGAGTGCTGCTGCCACTGCCGTTGAAAAGCCACGAAAATAAGAGACGACGTTAAAGTTACGTCTAAGAATGCTGATGAAGATGGAGTGCTGCTGCCACTGCCGTTGAAAAGCCACGAAAATAAGAGACGACGTTAAAGTTACTATTTGGGCCTGCTCCGAGTGCTGCTGTAGTATCTTCGAGCGATAAGGAGTTTTAGATTTAAAATAATATTGCAAGTGCGTAAATTTTTTATTATTTTTTTTTTTCTCTTAATACCCTCTTTTTGCCATCTGCTTAACAGACTGATTATCTAGCTGGTTATACGGCAGCATGCTCAATATAGAATATTAATAACTTTGTAGCTTGAAGTTAATAGTACTACTATTAAATTCTATTTATCATATATATCATATCCACTATTAATCATATTCTGTTAAAGTTCAATCATAAGCGAAATACAATAGGAGCCTGAATATTTATCAATAATTTACAGTGTTACTAATACAATATCTCTCCATACATGTTTACATCGCTTGGAGTCTTTGGTGAAGACATACGTCGGAGATTGCAAACTATAAACTACTACTTGACTGCTAATCTGGAAGGGAATTCGTTGCTGTATTATGAACATCAACTACATATCAACATCACCTACAGCTACTGGAAGAAGAGGTCGACCAAGTACTTTCTTCCTGATCGTAAGTCCTGAGTGCAAGCAAGCAGCACTATACAACGATGGACCTGAATACAACGACAAGGTGACAGACAAAACTTTATTATAAGAAACTAGCCCTAGAAAAGTTTTGCATAATTAAGTGACCATGTGATTTATAATATTATTGTTACTACGTTACCAACTTTCAAAGCTTTTAAGACCCAGTTGTAGGTTAGATACGCGATATTTTTTTTTTTTCTTTGCTTTTATTAAGTTACTAGCTGAAGGCCGCGGCTCCGCCCGCGTTTAGGTCGCTTTTCGCGTAATCTGTGGAAACTACAATTATCCAGACCTATAATAGACTTATAGTTAATTCTATAGTATCCTATTCAAGTGGAAATTTTATCTATATAGGCATTACATTGCTACGATATAAACTGAAAATAATAACATACATCTACATCACACACACACGACCAGGAGATTATTCAGATATACGTATTAAAGCATATGGATTCGAAATAGGTATTATGTTTTGACAATATAAGTATAGATATAACTGACGCGGTAGTTGAGACTTTGAGACTTGCAATATAAAAGTAATGTTAGTATTTTAGATTACGATTTAGGCTTTAATGTCTTTATATATGACATAGAAGTGAACACTCTCAATGAACGGGTAATATTCGGTTTACAAAATGTATGTAGGTTATTTAAAGAACGATTTCTTAAAAAAAAGAGTATATTCAGTTGTAAATGATTAAAATATAAAACCCAATATTAAACAAAAAGAAAAGGAATAACGTTAGATATTTATATATATATTTTTTTTAAAGTAGCACTTAACATCATAAAACTATTTTCAAATCGTAATGATCCTTTTGTTTAAGATAGTAAATAGTAAGTAGTTCCTTATAGTATATGGATATATATTTACACAATATGAATAGATGAAGTACAAATTTTAATTTATACAGATTAAAATGTAGACTTGTCTCCTTTCAGAGAAATTAAAATTCTAGAATATCTTATAGATAGACTTAAATAAATATGACTCGGTAAATATTACACTCCATAAATTTTGTAGGGTCAGATATAAATGGCCTTGAGGACCGTATAGAAATATTTTGCCAATGCTTTGACGATATAAGGGGTAGATTTAGATATGTTTACATTTATTAAATAGGTAAAGATTTGAATTCACGATATTATTTTATTACTTCTGCAACTATATTTTATTTTGTTTTGCTAAAACTACTCGATAGATCTTAAAATATTTATATTTAATTTTGAATTTGTAAGTTTAGCATCAGGTTTCGATAGACGTTCGTTTTTAAAACCAAGTTGGATACTTGGTTATCCACGAGGATAGGGTTATGCCATATCAAGTGGAGAAATTAAATTTTATGGAACCCAATAATATCTGTTTTGAGAAGTTTTATTGGGTACTTTCATAAATCAAATTTGCTTTAAAAAAACATTTTTTTTAGGTGGGTAAAAATAAAGTTTAAAAACGTTTAAAATCTGAACCGGTACTGTCTAAATATAATCCCGAACTAAACAGACTAATTCAATAATAACGCGTATGAATATGAAGCAATAATACTGGTATTTATTACTAAAACATATTTCTATTATCTTTTATTTGACCGTTCAAATTATTTACTGAGTGTTAAGTTCTCAGTAGTAGGTATCTGTACGAATTTATGATCTTAAATTTTGAATCGATTATTGAAAAGGTAAAACGCAATAGGTATTCCGAAATAAATTCGTTAGAATCGATAAATTATTTCAGAATGATGATAATATAAGTTTAAAATTTAGATCGATTTTAAACTACACCAATAAACGCGTACATTTCGTATTAAATTGTAAAAAAAATAAAGCAAGCAATTAGGTCTTCTAAATCCCTATTAAAAAAAAAACTTTAAACGATATGCGTGGCACTCGATTATTTAATTTCCGATAGTATGTTAAAGAAGAAAAGAAATAACTACGATGAATTATTTTACACGCGTTTTTGAACTGTAAAATCGAGGAATTATATAAATCCACAGTAAAAGTTTTACTAACAAGAAATAATTGCATACCTAAACAATATACCATAATTGACAGTTCAGACAGTTCAAATTAGGTATTTCAAATTGATGAACTTTAAAAAAAATATATAATTTTCTAGGTTATGACTGTTTATTACT
This sequence comes from Napeogenes inachia, assembly GCA_959347355.1. NCBI lineage: Eukaryota > Metazoa > Arthropoda > Insecta > Lepidoptera > Nymphalidae > Napeogenes > Napeogenes inachia. Next base: position 15,200,721 of record OY365792.1, read on the forward strand.
TAAAAATAGAATTATTATAAAACATGCCTCCTAAATATTCTTATTAGCAATATGAAACATAAACACGTTAGACTTAAAGACTCTGGTAACTTGAACTCTAGACAAGACAAACATAAGAAAATTAACAAGGAATATATATTGTCGTACCTTAGGGTATAAGAAGTAATATTATATATGCCTCGACCTCCTAAACCCCAAGCCCCAACCCCCTAAATTTCCAAGAATCGTATTATTTTCAGTATAACGTTTGTAAAATTTAATGCAGTTGAATTCTATTAAATAATTTATACTGTAGATAATAATAAAACAAAAAATAAAATACGTTTTGAATAATTGTATCATTCATTGTTTCGATTATATAGTAAACTAGATGTAGGTATACAATGTACAAAATTACGATTTCAAACTCTGAATAAAATTAATAACACTTTTATAACAAGTGATTAAAAATTTAATTGACTTACGTTTTAATGCTTCATAAATAAAATAGTTAATCATTAGTTATTGATTTAGTGCAAATTAGAACAATTGGAAATAATAATATAAATAGTGAACTTCTAAGGAAATATGCTTGGTTTTATAATGTTCTCCAATTGTATGAAAAGTATCGTTACATCTTCAAAATAAAAAAGAGGACTATAAAAATGTTTTATTCCCACTAATGATATTTTTTTTTTTTTTTTTTAGTTAAGAATATTTTCAATATTGATACGGACAGAGTAAATAAAGAAAGTAAAAATGTAAAAAAAAAATATTTATTTTTATTTCTTTATAAAATCTTTATTATACAAAGAAATTTATACAATTGGCGGACTTAATGCTAAAGCACTTGATGCCTACTAATTATCTAGAAGTACCCTCGACCCCTAACAATATATTACAATTTCTTAAATAAAAAGAAATATTTATTTTATTTATTTTATTCTAAAAACTTATTGCACATACAATTATTACAAGAAATTACAGTAGTAGGATGTTGATACAGTAAGAAATTTTTGTTCAAAGGCGGTCTTATCGCTTAAAAGCGATCTCTTACAGACAACCCTTGATGAGTAAGGAATATTTGCAAAATCATAGGATAGTGCAAGCATACTACAACGAGAATAAGAATTTATACACAAGGACACAATAAAAATAAAAACTATCGTTTTTAATTATATAAGTTATTAAATAATAATGATTATATATAAATATACACATACGCACATACATATACATACATATATCCGTATATATAAATAAATGGAATAAAATAGATAACCTATATAATATATGGTATACATACTTATGATAAAAATATATATTGCTTCAAACGATTTTTGAAAATTTAGAAATTTGAATTTCCAACGGTAGGTCATTCCAGAGTAATATAGAGAAATATATATAAATATTACAATTGTCGTGAATTTTGAATCGTGTTATGGTTAATAAATAAATGTAGCTTCTTCATTAACTACCGTTAAAGTATTTAAATTCTCTAAATTCGTGTGAATGGACATTTTCTTAAGATGTAAAATTTAAAACTGTTTCGATAAGATACCACATCATTTAAAATTCATATTTATTTAAAAAACTATAAAGAAACTAAACAAATATAACAATACAAACGTAATACAAAGTAAAAACAACCTGCTACTTCCAACAAAACCCATGCATAGTATGAATTTCAAAGTCATATATCTCTGTAGTCTGATCATTAATATAGCCGAACAAAATGAACTTGGTTTTTGCTATTATTAGTTAAAGATTTATTTGCTTAGAAGAAGTTTTAAAAAGTTAAAATTAAATATATGTTCATAACAATGATATTAATAAGTAAATTATTGAAAAATTTGGTGTGTACTAGTTGGTGTGTTACGTGGTAAAAATAAATGTAAAGTACCATGTTGGTGTAAAAATGATAACGTAATAACATGTTTGTCCCGTAGTAAAAATAAGACATTGATGCCATGTTGGTGTATCCAATGGTAAAGGTAAGTATGAAATACCATGTAGGTGTGTCCCGTGGTAAGTAAGTGGTAAGTAAAAGTATAAGAAGTACCATCAATGGGCATGTCCCGGGGTATAAAAATAATAAGAATAAACTACCATACTGGTGTGTTCCGGTGGTAGTAGTGAAAGTATAAGAATTACCATCAATGGGCATGTCCCGTGGTATAAAAATAATAAGAATAAACTACCATACTGATGTGTTCCGGTGGTAGTAGTGAAAGTATAAGAATTACCATCAATGGGCATGTCCCGTGGTATAAAAATAATAAGAATAAACTACCATACTGGTGTGTTCCGGTGGTAGTAATGAAAGTATAAGAATTACCATCAATGGGCATGTCCCGTGGTATAAAAATAATAAGAATAAACTACCATACTGGTGTGTTCCGGTGGTAGTAGTGAAAGTATAAGAAATACCATCAATGGGCATGTCCCGTGGTATGGTAATAGTAAAAATGAGATTTATCCCATGTTGATGATGTGTGTCCATGGGCACCAGATCATATCGGCATGTCCGTTGATCTGGCTTTTTGTAAGCAGCCTGGTTTGTCCGGTGCAAAGAGAACAAGTATTTATGATAAAAACTATTATTATTATATATTATTATGATTATTATATATTATTATTATTATTATATATTATTATTATGATCATAACGGCATGTCCGTTGATATGGCTTTTTGTAAGCAGCCTGGTTTGTCCGGTGCAAAGAGAACAAGTATTTATGATAAAAACGATTATTATTATATGTTATTAATATATATTATTATTTTTATATATTATTATTATATTAACGAGTATTTATGATAAAAAATATAATTATATTACGAGGACGTAATAAGATGTCAAAACGGCCGATAGTAAAGTTATATGTTGTATAAATGTTATGTAATTTCGCACATTAAAAGTATAATTGGATGTTTTTTCTTGATGCATTGTATTTTTTTTAATAATTTGTTTTTCTCTATAACATTGTAAGATCCTGAATTCAGATGACCATTTGGTCTACTGGTTTCCAGAATGTTTATTAAATTAGAAATTAGTAATTTAATATATGATGGTTGGTAATTAAAGAAATTAATGATACAATTACGAGGTCGTAAGATTACAAATCAGGAAAGGCCGAGTGTTAGTCATATTTATTTATAATAATTTAAATGGTAAATACATTGGAATTTACATGTTTTAGTTCATAAGTTTCAACAGTAGCGCCACCTACATAATTAATTATGGAATATTATTTAGTATTTACTGTTAAATGTTTTAAGAATTAGAAGCATAGAATATTTTAACATAATGTTTAATCTTTTATTAATTATTAGAACTTATTATAAGGTATAAATAATATCATCTGTAAGTTGGTTATGAAATTGTAAATTACCCTCACCTAAATATTATTGTGTCAAAATATTATAAAACGAGTTGTAAGGGCTGCTCTCGCCCATTCTATTACAAATGGTTGGATATTAAACATTGAAGTGCAAGTACTGTGTATTACTGAAACAAGTCTTAACAATATACATTCCTTGCATCATTTGGTCACTCAGAATTTGATTTAAGGTTTAATAAAGAGGCGGTATACCTACTATTTTTTCTTCGAATGAACAAAGTTTATAACAATATTTATAAATCAAGGTTTATGTTAAAAAGCTTTTAGGTAGAGCTTAATCGGCATTTCAATTGTCTTTACTTCTTTTACTTCAAAAAACCTTAATCCATGGTTAATAAACAATTATTAAAATTCTCTATTTAACTAACGGATTATATTCTACAGAAGTGAGGACTTACACAGGTAAGTAATTAACTATTAAACACTTTAAATTTAATACTTATGTTAATAAAAATGTAATTTAATTGTTGAAGCATAATAAATAATCTAAAATTAAGCATTTTAGGTTTAACTTTGTTAATTTATTTATTGCGAATACAACGAGTGAGAATGCGCTCATCTCATTAATCTTTTATTATATTCCCTAAGCTTTTTTATTATTTACAGAACAAAGACGGTTATAATTGGGTCAACATCACAATTTTAATTGGAGTCCAGTTTAAATGTCTAGTGTTCTCTTATTAAACATCGACTATTGCACAACAGTATGCATCGATGAAGGCAAAAATCATTCCTTATTATCACCACCATCTGATGCTCAAATGTTCTAAGTTGTTCCCCTACAGGTTAACAATTTTGGATAAATAATTATTTCATGTATTTATTCAGATACTGGTAAACTCATTTACAAAATAAATTCCATATGTTCTTACTAGTGCATTTAAAACAATCAAGCGTAGTAAAGAAACTCTAGATATTTCACAAGGGAAATTCTAACTCAATCAACAATTTACTGTTGGGCACTGTAGTACTCATACACGTTTCTTTATAATATTACTTGTTTATTGAAGAAGATTAATATTATAAAAATGTATGAAGAGAAAGTCTTTATCAATTTCTGACCTTTTTATAAGTTTAGCAATATTTTTATAATGTGACTGCATAGTACCTCTTCGTATAATTTCAAAAATAATGTTTAATTAACAACCGATCACTTTCTGTTTCATCAAAACTATTTAACCTAAAGAAAAGTATATTGAAAAGAGATAACTCTGTTTTCAATATTTTTTTCAGTTTTATAATTCATAAATTTGAACGTATATTTAATTAGTTTTACGACTTACTTTTTGCCAATAGTATTATTAATAATCCATAATTCAAATTCAAATTCAAATTCAAAATTATAATATACTTTATACTATTTTTATACTATCTTATACTATTTTTGCCAATAGTATTATTAATAATCCATAATTCGAATTCAAATTCAAAATTATAATATACTTTATAGTCACAAAGTCAAGATCCTTGGAATACAGCTAGTCAGTTGACTAGCTGTATTCCAAGGATCTTGACTTGATTGAAGGAGTTCCTTATCATAGTTTTTCAGTAAAAACGGGCTTAGCTGGAAAAGTTTTGGTGCTATGGGTATACTGCGACTTTTTCGAACGCTTGCCTACTTTCTTCTTCTTTCTGTGCTTAACTACGCCGATACATGGTATCCTAATCAAGCCCCACTGAATAAATTTGTGAGATTTGAAAACATCGGCATTCGGTTCATATTTGACTTATGACCATGTTTCTGAATCCCGTACTAAGCTCAAGTCTCAATTCAATATCTTATCGCTTCTGTTCTCTGTAATTTTCACTCCGCGATATTTAAAAAAAAAAACAAATTTCTAGGCACTTACAGTATTGTAATATGAGTAACTTTTAAAAATAATATTTTATTATAGTAATCTGATCTGAAGTTCTACTCGATTGCTTTCGCAAGAGACCAGAAAGCTCGACTGCCAGTTGGTCTGACAGAGATCTTTTCGCTATTCTTAGCGATTTGATCGAGACGAGCCTTCCGCAGTGCCTTTTTGTAGGTCTTGGCAGCTTGGTTTCAGGCTTTCTTCTTTGTACTTACATCCAGAGTTTTGCGGTTTCGAGCATCAGCTCAAATGAGATATGCCGAATGTTTTAGGTCTTGAGCATGACCACATTCGGCATTAAACCATATACGAGCTTTGCCACCGATGGGTACGTCAGCAAAAGGAATAAAAAACTCCATTGCCTGATACACCACATCGGTTATAGCATCCGCGCAACTCAACGGATCCAAATAAGAGAAGCAGACCTGCCGCCAAGGATAAGAGGCAAAAAAGTGCCGCATTTCATCCCAATTTGCTGACTTGTATTTCCATATTCGCCTAACACCATGTGGTTCGAGAGCTAGTGGGGGATATGTAAACACAGATTTCACCAGGTCAGCAAAAGGTCTAGGCAATTGGCTGTATGGCAAACCACATCCGGTACCCTTGTCGCTTGCCTCACCAGCTAAAAAAGTCCAAGGATCCTCGCTTTTCTTCCAGCATGGTCGGTTTTCTGGTACGGGAACAGCCAGTCCTGATGACAGGCATGAAAGTCCCGCAGAAAGACGAGCTGCTCTGAAGGGTATTGATGCAAAGCCATATCAACAATCTCACCGAGATACTCAAATAATCGAGTTGTCCTCCTGGTCCTGGTCACCGCTTTGCGAACGGTAAACACAGGAATACAGAATTTTTCGTTTCCTGTGTCTACTAAAATACATATAGAAGAAAAAGTGTGGTCTTCAAGGTGACGGAGACGCTGAATACAGAGGTCGTTTCGCGCGTACACGCAGACTCCGGCACTTGAGCGAAAGTTGTGCTCTTACATGTATCCGGGATAATCCAGGTGCACAGCGCTCAAAGGACATCGTATTTGCGTCTCCGTCAAAAAGAAAAGGTGCGGCTGCTCTGTCTTTAGGTGGTGATGAACAGCTAAATTATAAGAGTGCAAACCCCTGATATTAGTGAGGTGCATTTTAAATGAGTAGGGGTGCAACCGCTGAAAAACTTTTTCTTCTTTTTGACTTTCTTTATAAAAAAATAAATAAAAGTGAATAGTTATGGGAAATGGCAGTAGAACAAGGCGGTACGTATCGAACCCGACATCGAAACTGGTAATGTCTTGCAACTGGGAGGCTAGTCTGGAGACTGCGGGGACACCCGAACCCCCCCAGGGATCGCCATCGGGACTCCTCGTGTGGTCGCCAACCTGCACGATGGAGCGGAATTTTTCGCAGCTAGCAGCCTTTCGTGGGTGGCTAACCCCACTAATTGGGCTCGGATCCCGCTACCCTCCTAGACTAGACACCCGACAAAACAAACACCAACTCCACGTCAAACCGGTTCGCCAACGCACCGGAGCTGTTCAGACCCATTTTCCATACACGGCTTTATCGAGCAACGTGCCGGAACACGACTAGGTCGCTTTGCGGTACGACTTTGCCCGATGGTTGGTAACTTTGCCGGCGACCCGATGTTATGGTCTACCACCGAGAAATTTATTTTAAAAAAGAAGCACAATCAAAAAAACAAGCTTATACACGAGTTGCACTCCTCCTCATAGAAAGTGCACCTCACTAATATGTCTTGCACTCTCATGTCTTACCTGTTTACTACCTGGAAAGCCGCCCCACTTGTTGTTTTGGGTTGTATGGGTTTTAGTAGACACAGAAAACGAAAAAATCCTGGGACTTTAGTGTTTGTCATCTGGACTAGCTGTTCCCGTATCAAAAGACTGACCATGCTGAAAGACAAGCGAAGAACTTTGAAAATATAAAATTCAAATTTGTCGTAAAATAATATATATATATATATATATATATATATATATATATATATATATATATATATATCATCTATGGTCACCTTGTTATTATACTTGTCGTTGTTGTATTAATTTGTCGTAAAATAATATATATATATATATATATCATATATGGTCATCTTGTTATTATACTTGTACTTAGTAAGTTGGTATTACTCTTGGTACATAAATAATTCAAATAATCTCAAACGCATAGGTTAGTTAAAATTAGTTTGGTAAGATTATTTTGGTAAAATTAGTTAGTGCGGTATAACATGTTATTATAATTTACTTTCATGTTATCCATTAGAGACATGTCACCCATACTTACTAGGTGATTAATGGCAAAGATAGTAAACATCTGAAGGCACTTATACTTTTATGTTAATTAATTAGCTTACAGCGATGTATTATGGCACTATTCATTTTTTATGAGTTAGGGAGGCAAACAAACAGATGGTTCGCATGATAGTATGTAGTGCTTGTAGTGTTAGACATCAGCAAAAACGAATATCGCATTACGAACAATGAAATTTAGAAAAAGAGCGACCATAGTTTTTACATTAAAAAAAACTTAAACATAAATACTTTTAACCGATGTTCTGTAAATCGGAGGTACCACCCAGGTTAAGCCAACCCAAACATAAGCCGACCACCCAACCAATATACACTGCTTTCAGGTAAATACAACTAGGCTACCGCCTATATTAGAATTGTAATTCTTAGGAAATGTATCTACATTATGTTAATAGGTTTTGCATCTAATTACGAGATTACTCTTTCTATTTCTACATAATATATTACAATCAAAATATAAGGATTGTGCATATACCTACATGGAGTACATTAAAGATGTTAAATAAAAGGAGGCATTCGGAGAATCCATCATTATTTTTATATTATAATATGATTGATATCATTATAAATTAATTGAGTAACGATTTAGTCAATGCTATATTTTTGAGCCCAATTAAAAAAAATACATAAAAATCTAAAATATGGCACATAATATAATTTAACGTAAGTATACATACAAAACAATTATTGTTTTTAAACAAAAATACACTAAAAAATCTTCTTACTAAAATATTATTTGAGTTTTTTTTTTACATAACGTGATAACGTTTAATTAATAAGTACGGTCGAAGGTAAGCTTTCTGTTAATAGGTAGTATTTTTATAATCTTCAATTAAATTATTTAGATTAGAATTTATTTAGATTTAAAGTTTCTTGTATCAAGAAGGAATAAATTTTCTGTTCAAAAGCACACACATCGATTTCGTAACGACTTTGAATATAAAGCGCCAGTAAGCTAAGAATAGGCCCCAAGGAGATCGGAATTATGCGACAAATGTGCCAACTGCTAAGCGTTTTACGGCTGAAATGGTTCACTGAATCAGATTTGGATCACGTTCACGATCTGGAAGCGAAGTCGGTTTGATGTGCTGTCGGCGACTTGCATGTCAGAATAAGTATCTACGAAAATGATGAGTGACTTGTATTCATTCGCTTTAAATATTAGATTAATCATTAGTTATATTTTTATTAATTTGTTGGAACCTGGCTTGATATACATTTATCTTATACAAGACAATGGATAATATGAAATTAAACTAACTTCATTACAACAAAATCAGTCACAGATTTAAAAATAATTTGACTTATTTAAAATTCCTTAAGATAAATAGGAACAAAAAACAGCCTATTTTTGGTTCATTTTTTTTAGAATAGTTTTACAATTTAGTATAGTAGTAGTTTAGCTGTATAGCTAAAATAGGTAATAGTATTAAGTTAGGAAACCTGACGAAGATCATATCAAGTAGGTCTGGGAGAATTAACACATTTGCGTTGCCGATTCTTGGCAGTAAGACAAAAAACTGACTGCACTAAATAAGGAGTAAATGGTTTTTTTTTGTACAATAAGATTTTTTAGTAGGTATACAATTGAAACATTTTAAATTAATATATAACGGATTTAAATCACTTCCTGTATTTTTAAAAAGATCAGAGCCATCGACACCATTAGTGTCGTTGGCTCTGATGTCTGAGTTTTTATCCATAGCTAAGTTACTTAAGTTTAAAGAATCGACACACTATAAAATGAAACTAGGAAAGACAAACTAAAGCTATTTTTAATACACTTGATGAAACTCCCAACAAATCAACTACAAAGTAAAATAGTACTAAAATAAAAGTAGAAATAATTATAAGAACAAAAATGACAATTATAATTAATAAAAATAGTGAATAATTGCTTACGACCTTTTCAAACGGCTGCTCTACCAAAAGTGAGTTAGGTCTCGCGCCGAGCGTCACCATCAACCCTTACGGTCGGACAATATCACAATACCGGGCAACGCTCGTCGCCTGAACAACTATTTAACATATTTCTAATTAAATAAATTGATTTCTCTTACAATTGATATTGCATAATTTATTGCCATAATAATGACGATTTACGAAAATCTTAGATTAATTAATTGATAGCTAAAACTTAATAAAGTAAGGAAATTAATAAAGTAAAGTTTGTAAACTAACCAACTTCTGAATCAAAATGTCATCCATTTACAATCATTTTATAGTTATTTACATGTAATAAAATGTAATACTAAGCGAAGGCCTTCTTAACAAAACATAATTAATTTTGACTATAGTAAAATCTCACAACGGTAATTATTTAACTTCATCCGTAAAATAACATAGCAAAATACAACAACTAAGTCATGTCGATATTTAATTAATAAGATTTAAAGTAATATTGTTTTGAAGATACGGATGAAGCGATTACAATTATTATAAATAATTAACTTACATACTAGATTAAGTTAAGTTTGTCCCTTAATTTATTTTATTAAATCATCGCGGCGACATATATATTTTTGAAAAAGTATCAGTAATCGTTATATTTTTTACAAGTGCACTAATTATTTATTATGTTTATTTATTTATGTGCCATAATTAGTTATAGTATACGACAATTGCTAAGTTGATTAATAATAATCTTTTTCCGAAAGTGTCTGCTACCAATTATAATAGCCTTTGGGATTTACTAAAAGCCCAAACGACGCGGCCCACTCTTTTAGTAATCTTAATTCATGATTTATAAGATTCACAGTGCTATTAAGCTTTTGGAATGATAAATGCCTGTTAAGTTACAAATCGTCAGCGTAGAGATGGTAGTGGCAAGAAAAGGTTTTAGTGATTTTATTAATAAAAATGCAGAAAAGTAAAGGAGATAGAACGCCGCCGCCGCCCGGACGCCAGCAGAAAGTTCTGCATATTCAGAGAATGAATCATCAGAACAAGTAAACTGTAGACGTCCAAAGAGGTAAGTATGAACTGAACATTCGTAATGGCAAAACTTGTCGGCATACGTCACAGATATGTGTACCAATAAAACGCCACAAAAAAATTAAAAAAGAATATACACAACCCGCTGAACTGAAAAAGTCGAATTATTTTTATAACAGAACTCGTTAGTAATATTAATTTATTTATATTAATTAGTAACCTGCATTTTTTTCTCTATTTGAATACTGTATTCTCTATTTGCCATGAAGTATTACATTAGAATAAATCATTCAACTCATAAAATTATAAAATTTTAAATTAAAATTTTTTTTTATTGAAGTTATACTTCTTTAGGCGCGTTATGAAAAAATGATGAGAGTGAAATTTTACGATGCGCGCGCATCTGTGACACGAAATTCACAGTATGAAGTACGGGTGGATAACTTCATACCATAAAAACTCGCATTAATAAAAGGCTCACATATCAAAATTGACAGTTCTTTCCCCCTTTCCTCTTTCCCCTCTTTCGCTGACATTGAACTGACAGAGTACAGTATTATTTGAATATGAAATAATCATAATAAGAAGTTGCGTTGAGTTTTTAATTCCGTTTCTTATCCTCTCAGTGTCTGTTATTGTAATAATATCCTTAAAGCTTGCACGATGTATAATCATTGTGTTGTGAAGTGTTGTGATAGTATACGAAAGGACCTTAACTTTTATTCTTTTCCAAAGACCGAGATAGGACTCAAAAAGTGGTTAGAGACCATTGATTGTAATAGATTACGGAGTTTATCCGACCGATTCACAAGCATTTCGTGTGTCGGAAGCACTTTGAAAAAAGATTTCTGACATCATCGTCGTTGAGATCTCGTCTTCGTGTCGGCGCTTATCCTCCACTGTTTACAGAAGATGAAATTATTATGAACATATCTTCGTAATTTTCTATGTTTAGTTTATTTTGGACATAAGTTTTTAGATAAATTAACCACGCAGGTTTGATTTATTTTAAAATGAGTACCCAAATGCGATTTTCTTTAAAGATAAGAAGCAGAGATGGAGTGTAGATTTTCAAACAACTTAACAAACCCTCTGAGTCCAGAAGTCCATTAAATACTTTATATAAAAGAAGTAGATCAGACATGTGTATTAATATTGTTTTATTAATAAAAATGATGAACAATATGAGCTGTAACTTTTGAATATACATCATCATTTTCTAAACAAAGGACAGATTTTAGGATACAAGAATTTGTTACTTCATGTAATTATTAGAAATGTAAAAAAACAATGATTGAATTAACTTAAAAACAGACCAAGCTCAAGTTATCTTGAATGCAGGTGGTGGCTATTAAACCGGTGACCTACTTATCTATTGTTTAGAACTACAATTACATATTGATAACCATTACTTTATTTTAATGAAAAATAGTTTAAAATTATTGTTTTAAATAAGTATTTGTCATCATTCAAAGGTTTAAAATTAAAACCAGCTCTTTAAATGTGTCCTTTGTCTATTCTTTAGCCCTAGGCTATATATAATAAACATTTATGTATTTTCTTTGTATTTTAGTAGAGTACTTAGAATCCATAATAATTCAAATTTAATGTATCTTATAGAAACTTCACACCATGACCATGACTATTATAAGAAAAGGAGGCATGAGGATCATACGTATTGGACCTATTGTATCTAAGGGGAGGCGGTTCTCTTATGAAGATAAACTTATAGCACTGTCTATAATTAAACAAAGCCCAAAATGCTACAAATTTTTACAGAAGATATTTATATTGCCATCTAAATGCACTCTTAATAAAATTATTTCTGAGTTAAACATTGAAACAGGGATCAATCCTCAAATCTTTGAAGCTATAAAACAAGAGGTAACTATTAAACCTTTAAACAATGCTATGCTTGTATATTTTTGTGCCAAAATCTATTAATTCTCTATTCTCTAAAATGTATGAGTTTATATATAATTGTTTATATATAATAAAAAGAGTGCAATTAGCTAATGTGCCTGTATATCACTTTGTGTGTATAATATTTGTTTTTGAATTCTGTTGAACTATATGATATTCATTCCCAAAACCACCAAAAGGGAAATTTGTTCAATTTAAAAAATAAAGTCCAAGTTGGGTCAATAATATTTCTCTAATATAAAGAAAAGTTATCATTAATTCAATGTATTGCCAACCCGAAAGAGATATTGCATGACTTTTATTTATTATTATTATAGAAACATGACTAATTAGTAATTTGCTTTAAGGTGAATACTTGGGAAGAAAAGAAGAAATATTGCTCAATCCTTTTTGATGAAATAGCTCTGGAAGCTGCCTTGACATATGACAAAACACAAAGACACCATAGATGGTTTTGTTGATCTGACAAACATGAAAAGTGAATATTAGATAAAGACAATAATAAAAATATTTAAATAAACTTAAATTCAATTTTTTAATTTATTATTAAATTTATTTATTTACTTTAAGAATATTAAATAATCAATAATTAACATTTAAAATTTAGAATCTCAAAATATTTAGTACAAATTATGTCCTATCCATTTATTTATTTAATTTTTCAAATTTAAACTAAAATTTATTGACTGTTTTGACTATCCTTTTCCAGTCCTTTTATTATTTCATTGTAATTAATTATTTGCATGCAATTAAAAAAACATTTTTTTAATGATGCCAAAGAAGTATAACTTCTTACGCGCGTACATAAGTACACGCACAGTTTTTTAAAATTATGCTTTACGCTATAATTAAATTTATTTTTTGTTGCCATAGTTTGAGTATAGTTTCCTCCCAAGAAGAATAATAAAAAATATAGTGCAATTATAATAGTTAGAAAACAAAGCACATTACGTAGAGTTGCATAAAACATTTAAATGACCAAATTTCATTTCAGTTTTAGTTGTTTCAGCAAAATATTCACAATTTTTTTTTTATACTTGTAGGTGCTTATAAATTAGTGATTAATGAATATATTATTTATCCATCACTAGTGTATAATATTTATTAAAAAAAGGTATGACAACTCCACTTATACTTATATTAGAAATAACAAATACTTCGGCTTCATTCTATTTTTATATATTATGATGTAATCTTTTTATTACATCAGAATCTTACAACACCATCATCTAGTCTGCGCTATATAATTGTTTTTATATCTTATTTAAAAGTTTATATTTCATAGTACGTTTTGAGATACAATGACTTTGTAATTTTAGTTTTAGTTCTTCGAGAGGCAAGTCCATTAATTAGGAGTATATTTTTGTAGCGATCCATTAAGGAACCCTCACCGTCACAACAAAAAGATTAACGATGAGGACAAACATTTAATACCCGGTGAATATTTAAGTAAATCATATTACACTGGTTGTGTGTCATATTTTGGTTTTTAATTGGTCAAGGAAGCTATTTTACAGAATCACGTGAAAAAGTCCAACGTTGCTTGAACAACACAGATATATTTTTAAAAATACCTTTTGTTTTGTTTGCAATACCGCCTGCTACAACTAACAAAAACAATTAAGACCAGATAGTAAAAACATGGATTTAAATCAAATATTTTATTTCAATAAAAATTTATACATCCAATATTTTTACTCGGTATGGAATTGATAAAAAACTTGTTTAATGGTTATTTATATATTTTAAATTAATTTATGTACATTATTTTCAACCAATCTTTATCAGCGATGTCCCTGTAAAGTAAAGTTAGTGAGAATATCGACATGCTCATATAGCGATATATAATGACCAGACCACGAAAATTATCATTCACATAGACATCGTCTTTTTACACCTATCTTGGTTGCAAGTGGCATATTTTAGCCATAGGAACGGGATGATTGTTATAAACTGTAAGTGATTACACTGAGTGATTAGACTGATTGTGAATTCTATTTTGTAAGTAGTATTAGAAAGTATTAAATCCACTAATAAATACTGAAAAGAGTCTACTATATTAAATCACACTGCTAAGATGTGACTTTTTGACTGATAATAAATTAAAACTGGATATCTGAAATACATCGTTTGAGATACGGATACATTATAATATCCAATTGTTTTGTGTCTTGTGTGGATGGTTGAATGCAAATGCGACATACTCGGCTCAATTTAAGCACATTGGACAGATACAATTCACTTTGCGTCTCGGACATCTGGTCAAATGCATCTGATGTCGAGTGGATATGAAATAACGCCCTCAAATATTGCATTTCCCTGTCACCAGCCAGTTTTGCTGATATATGTAATTTAAATTTTTTATTAAAATTTAATATAGTTATACCAGTGTGTTAAAATAAAAAAAAAATCATTCAAAATTTCCCTATTCACATTAAAATATTTTCATAAATTGCAGTTGCTTCACTAATTTATAATGAGTTTTTTAACCTTTCAACAGAAAATAGAAGCAAACTTCAAGAAGAATCAAATTCTGTGAAAATTGCTAAAAGTTTTACATTTCAAATATAGCGCCGATCGGATTTGGATCACGTTTTCTAGCCGAAGACTTTTTGACGTTTTGTTGTTGACTTGCATAAATTTGCAAGATTACTGCACCTATTTACCTAAATAATTTGTATTTTGTGTAATCTTTAAATTGTACTTTATAAGAGATACTTTTTATAAGCTTAACAAAAACATTTTCTTATTGTTAATTGTCAACTATTGTTGTTGTAGTTATCCTTATCGCATGTTTATAATAGCGATTAAAGTATCTTTGAATAGATACAGTGAAAAAATACACATACCATTTTTTTTTATCTCTGTAGTACTCACATTAACTTAATTTTAAATAAAAAATACTTGTAGAATTATTTCTAAAGACGGTCAATGTAGATTTCTTCGTTATTTAATTGTCTTAATATAATGTTTTTATTTTATTATAATGTCTTACGATGTCATTTAATTTATACAATTAAAAGCTGTCAATATTTTAAGAATACATCTATAGGTTTTATTTAAAATAGGATGAAGAATAGGAAAACTGCTAAGGAAAGGCTATAATCCACCACAGTACGTGACGCTTCTGTCAATACAATTTATTGCAAGAGTGTGTCAGATGTACCGCGCTACGTGCCACGCGCTTTGTACAGCAAATATACGTAGCAAGTCACGTTCACACAAAGAAATTTTAAATATTTTATATCATTTAAAAAAACATGACCAGTATTTAATTAAAGTGGTAAAACCAAGTGTTTATTTCCATTTACTTTTATTATCTTAATTAAGCACAGTCATCGGGTAATTATTACTTGTTTTATATTTTTATGATGGTTGGATTGTTTTTTTTAATACATGAATGGTGGTCGAGTGACTGAACTACGTTCATAGTTTTATTTTAATATTAATGAGGGTTTCGACTAATATCTTCATGCATATATTTTTTGTTTTTTGTATTTATTCTACTCTATTACACTATTATATACGTAACATTGACAGTATTACCGTAAATCATAAAGCATTGTGTAATGTCGAAACTAATAAAAATTCAATTATTTAATGATTATCTTAATTCTTATAAGAACTTTAACTATCGCGAATTTCATACTCCTCCGTCCACGTAAAGGGGGACTTCACATATTAGTTTAATAATATATTTTCTTCGTCCTATACCTTATGAGGTGACGATCAAAAATTTAATTTAAGCATAAATTATATCTTACTTTATTTTATAATCATGTTATTTAATTTTTATAAAATATTATTTGGACTGTGAGAATAATTCTATAACATTTTGCATGCGAGTGTAGAAGTTAAAACCGTGAATATCTCATTTTCCTATCTAAACTTTTTCCTTTGTACCCCAAGGAAGGCGCATGAAAGGAAACACGCCTTTAATTCAACGCCGTACGTGATGCTCGTTTCAATATAGTTTTAAAACGGCTGCAAGATTTTGAGAGAAAATTTTAACTTTTTCCTGTAAACATTATTTAAATAATTATTAACTATTCCCAACAAAAACGCTCGACTTATGTATTTGTATTAAATAAAATTAAACGACTATTAGATAAATAACATAAGGTTTATTTATTTAATCATGTACCATCAAATTAATAAAAACAATGGAAAGAGAAGAAAATTATATAGTACAAAGAATTACTCATCTCTAAGAGATCTCTCTCGGTTCCCTTTTGAAAGAAGACAGTATGTATAAGATGTTGTGGCACGTAGAAGAAAAACAACCAAATTTTATATAAATAATTAATATATATATATACTTAGCTACAAACAAATACTGACATATATAAACAATAGACACTTAAAAACTATTACTCGTTTTATTTTCAAAAAAAAGGTAGTGCTGCCAAACTCCTAAGTTAAAAGAGTTCAGTGAAGGATTATTGTTCAGGATACTTTGGGTTTTTTAAAGAATATAAATTTGCAAACAGGCAATTTGAGGGCAATCCCTCAATCGATTTAAAAGTGTACAAACTTAGAAAAATTTATCGAAATGTGTATATTTTAAAAAAATCAATTAACTTTATGCCTATTCTAATATATATATATAAGTCTGTCCGAATGATTTCGAATCCATTCGAGATTCCTATTCATGAGCTCTAAGCAGTCTCGTTGCGTGAATTTAATTAATTTACCTGAAAAGCCGATTATAATACAAGAGTAAATATTGTAAAAAGAAATATTTTTATTTGTTTTTTAATATGGTAGCTTAATTATTAACCTACAAAATATATTCTCAATATGATTTTATAAGATACACTATAAAGTTTTTGAATATAAAATTTAAGCATTAACTTTTTGTGATGAGGACAATATTATAAGTTAAGGTTATTCTTTATTAAGTCACATGAAAGGTTTTTTAAGAGTAACAAAAAATACGTCGTATAAAGTTGTTGCATGAAGAAAGTTTTCGGTTAGAATAATATAATACAGTTAGGTTGAGACAAAAGCTCGCCTGTCAAACTTTACAAAATTATGACTTACACTTTTCTTGTATATACGCAGATAGAGAAAATATGTACTCGTTTTTCAAATCTGTTGTGTTAAATCCAAAATGTTGAGTATTTAGGATTTTGGTTGATTGATGTATCGATCAATGATGATGATCGATGATGATTCGATGATATCGATTAAACATCTAAATGATTATAATGAAATTATAGATAGGTGTATTAGCAGCAGTGGCAGCAGTTTAGTTTGAAGTATTTATTCGATTTTTTATAATAATAAATCGTAATAATAATTTTCATAATAAATCTACAAAATAGTCAAAATAGTTTAAAAGTGCATTTTTTATCAAGTTTACTTGTGTTAGCATAGAGTACATGTTATTAAGACAAACTAATTAGTATTAACAGTGTTATAGTTATAATTACCACGTTCAAGTATAATAGTGTATATTTCTAGGCGGTAGACCATAATATCGGGTCGCTGGCAAAGTTACCACCCATCGGGCAAAGTCGTGCCGCAAAGCGTTTATCATATTATAAAAGAATTAGTATATAACGGACCGATTACATAAAAAAATATGAATGTTAGTTCTCCATGAAATATATTGAGAAAAGTTCTTGTCCACCGGAAGAGTGGTTTCTCATTAATCACTAGACATGCTTTTCGTCACGTTATGGTTTTGATTAAAGCTATAAATCGGGCAGCGGCAATGCGCAGACGGATCTATATTTATCCGTATATTGTCTCGTGTATTTATCACAAGCTATAGTTTTATATATAAACTTCGGTATACCGTGCTATTTGCAGTTTTTCACATTCATAAAAATAATGTGTAAAAATGCACATTGCTTATTACACAGAATTTATTAGTTACTTTATGAGACCGATTTCCTCCATCATAGCATTAATAGAAGGTTGGTGACATTCAATACATAAATCATAATAACTGTGAAATAATTCTATTACTTTATCTCAGTTATTTACACGAGAGATCTCTTGTATTTTTTTTATTACACACCAAGATGAAAGCCGAGTATGTTGTGTTGTTGCATAACTGTTGTTGTGTTGTGCTAATCTAGCTGTTTCTTTAATATCGATCTTAATTTCGATAGTAAACCCTAAGTATATAACCCTCATATTTACTATGGTTCACTATCGATACATCGATTGATATGTATCGATAGTGAACCATAGTAAATGGCATGCTATAATAATTAACACCAAACAACTACGCAATAAAATAAGTTTACTGAACTTGCCGCACATATAATGAAACTACATTACCTTATACACTGAAAAAAATGAGAATTAATTATAGATTGCTGCTTATACATTTGCTATTTATGCCGAGCTATACAAATGACATGGTCAATGACACGGCAGGCGCCTCTATTCTTTCTTTCACTTCCTCAAACACCTCTACTATAGTGAATATTAGAGGTGTTTTAGGAAGTGAAAGAAACGATATAAAGGGAAGTGTCCCTTTAAAACAAAAATTATGCTTTCATAAATAAATATAACAATAGTTTTTTTTTTGTATGACACGTTTTAGATTGTAATATTGAAAATGTATTGTTGTATTGGTAAGTATTGGTAAAGTTTTTAACAAGCAATAATCGCACCTCAGAATAACCCCATTGGTTACAATGTTGCCTCTGCGCAAAGTTCATCTATTAAGTATGTGTTATCTGTTAAAATAAACAAAGAAAGATGAATGTCTTAAAAAATAGGAAGAAACATTCTAATTTACACATAAAAAAGTCACAGGTAAACTAGGATAAATATTATTTGGGTAGGATAATAAATATATTAATTATATATAAGAGCTCCATAATAAAAAAAATAAACATAGTTAGTTTCAGTCAAGTTTGATTAAAGCAATAAATCGGTAGGCGGCGGTTATCTAGCAACTCTACGCGGAATAAAGCGCCGACGGGTTGGATTTGACCATAAATTGACACTTAATAATAGTTTCCTTCTACAGATCGAGTTACCCCACTATTTATGCAATATTGAAGTCTTTAAAATTTTATCTGCAATTTATTTTTTGTGGTTTTATTGGCCATTTATTTTTTGTGGTTTTATTTATAACGGACCTAGTTACTGTTTAATTTTATATCAATCAATTTTTATTACTATACTAGCAATGCCTGCGATTTCGTGCGCGTTTCGATTTCTATAAAACGTATCCTTTGTATATACCAGTGTATAAACTATAAACCTTCAAAGTTTCACCAAACTCCGTAAAGTAGTTTTTGTGTGGAGTATTTCTAATTTATTTTAATATATTTTTAACCCCTGACCCAAAAAGAGGGGTGCCAAAAATTTGACCCTTGTATCTGTGTGTCTGTCTGTGGCAACGTAGTAGCCAAACGCGTTCACGGATTTGGATAGGGTTCGTTTTTAATCGAAAGCTTGGTTCGTCGAGATGGAGATATAGAAGCATTCGTTTCCAAGATATGGAGCTTTTTTCGGGGCTGGTGAAACGTTTTTATACAATATCGATAGTGTAGACGCCAGTTAATAAAAAGTAGCGTGTTGTGGGGTATTGCAGGCTAGTTCCCCGTAGTAAGTGTCTGTAAAGAAGGTCGTGCCAAAGTGGTGGAAGACGTGGGTGAAGTGCTGATCGGTTTCTATCCTCGATTCCCAGAGCGGATTCGCCTCGAGGCTGTTTGGGTAAGCGCTGCACGCTTAATTCACTCTCTCTCTCTTTTAATACCACCCATTATATCTAATTATATACACAGTCCACTCCATTTATATTTCTTATTAGGCGTGACCAGATAACATAAACCTAAACAAGTGAAATTAGTGTGTTTGTAGGTTTATTTTGTACGACATAGAAAAAAAAATATTTAAAAACAGGAGAAATAAAAATAAAAAAACCACTTCGATACAAAAATATGTCCAAAAAAGATAAAAATAATATTTTAATGTACTTCTAGAATTCGTTGCGTTGGAGAACCGCTAATTAAAGGAAAAATTCAAAATGCAAGTCAATTACCACGGCAAAATAACGAAATAATAATATCAAATCGTAAATCATCATGCAATAGCTTATAATTTATTTTAATTTAATCAGTTATAGCTTCCGTATATATGTATATATATATATATATAACATATATACAAATCAGTAAAATTTTAACTCACTTTTGTAGCAAACGTGACTGTAATATTGTGTGGTAGGATTTTAAAATTGTACGGAACACGTGCTGCGTAATGTATTACTGAAAAGGTTAACGACTTGTGTCGGAACTGTAGGGTCCAGTTTTTTAAAAGTTTACCTTGTCTCAAACTTAGCGGGAGACAATCGCAAGTTTTAATTCCTTATTCACTGTCTAAGCGATAAGACATATAACCTCGCATTTTGGTTGCCAAGGGACCTACGCTAATAGGTAGTAGTTTTTGGTTGGTTGCTATTTTTCTAATAGATAGAAATGAAGGGAATGAGGAGTAGAATGAGAAAAAGTGTGGTTTTCCGGTGTTCTTACAATATATAACACTTATAACCACTTCACTCTTACGTTATAGTTCAACTTGGTATGGTGATAAATAAATATATTTATCCCAAAAAATACAGGGTTTCCTCAGAATACAAACATTTTTAGGGAGTTTTTTACTATATTTGAGAGCATTGAGTCAAAGGGAATTGATTAGTGAAAGCCTTACAGTCCGGACCCCCCAAACGGGACCGGTGCAGTGGTTCACGCAACTCCGATAGTTGTATACCTGCTAAGTAATTTGTAATAATTGATTACCTACATTTAATACAAGAATTGTCATATTGTGTCTGTGTGGTTTAATTGCCTGAGATCTACGCCTCGAATCCTACTCTAGATCCTTTTCTTCTTGTCGGTTCAACATGACATTTAGGTACATAGCACATAGTACTCACTTAATTCTGGTTTAACTTTTGTAGCCTTTTTTGTATGTAAGTGTTGTGTAGAGACTCTACACAACACTTACATACATGTTTTCTTTCTTTCTTGCATTCTTTCTTTATATATATTCAAATTCTAAAACTTTTTTTATGCCTGACACTGCGAAGGTAAATATATGACAACAAAAACAATATTTAAACAATATCTTAAGATGAAAAAAAAGTAAAATAAAATAAAACACAATATACAATCAACAACAATAACCTTTCACACAGCAGTGTACGGACACAAAAAGGAAGATCACTCAGTCTATGCTGAAACCGAAGGAAGCCTAGCGTCTACCGAGATCCAACGCTGATTTTCAGTGACCGCCCATGTGAGTATTTCAGCAACAGTGAAGACACAAACAAAAATATCAAGTAAGTTTAAATAATTAGTTCAATTTCTTATTTTGTAATAAAATGGTTACTAAAAGTTGCAGAATGAACGTTTATTGGAATCCAACGGTTACGTTTTTTTTTCACTCAATTTTTCTTTTTTTTTCCACTTTTTCAAATAATACACACTAAATTTACATTACACAACATCGTCATAACTCAAAATCATACTTGAAACTACTTTCAAATAAAGATATGTTAATATAATAATGATAATAATAATAATTAATTATTCCAACTAAGTTAATAAATAAATGAGTAAGCCAGTTTATTCTGTTTAATGTACATACAAAAATAAGTAGGTACGTATGCTGTTTACACATTTTGTTTTTGTTTTCTAAGAAGAATGTGCTTATACTTTGTTTTAAAATTATTAATAGAGTTTTGGTTCTTTAGTTTCGGTGAAATATTGTTCCAGACTTTGACAGCTGCGTATTTAAAACATCCACGGAACCCAGCGGAATGATGACGCAGTATCAACATTAAGTAAGATGAAGCCCTTGTTGAATATGACCTGTTGCAATGACTGGACCAACTCACCTTATAAAATAAATAATTAGGTAGTTTATATTTTATAATTATAAATAAAAAAACACCGTAAAAAAGATTATAATTTCTCTTTTATGTTCAATACCATAGCAAAATATATATATATCTTAATATTAAAACGAATATAGTAGACACAGATTGATGAACTTTGTAAGTGCACGTGTGCCCCATTAAAATAAACATTAAACGTAGTTTTTGTTACATTTTAGGTTTGATTAAAGTAATAAATCGGCTGGCGGTTATCTGGTAGCTCTGTGTGGAATTAAAGCGGTGACGGGAGGGATTTGACCATAAATTGTCCCTTAACCGTGGCTTCCTCTTACAATCTTATGTACACTGCTATTTGGCATTTTCGCAGGATATTAAATTTTCATGGAAATTTTATTTGGGGTTTTGGCTTTATTTTCAATGGACCTAATTTATTGCTTACTTTACTTTTACAAAAATTTGCATCGAGGCAATTCTAGCTTAAGACAACCCAATACTATTATTTAAGGGATTGCAATGAAATAAATTAAAGATACCACTACTATTTTCAATTCCATAATGAACATGTATTCTTTTTGTAAAAAGATAATAAGATAATAACGCTCTGTATGTAATAAATGAAGTACATGTTGATTTTCCATTTTGGATATAAATCTCAGCTAATGATTGGTAATTGTTTCATGGTATTGGTAAATTGGTAATTTGTTTCATTTAAGTAGAAGCTAAGTATTGTTGTTGTTGTTTTGTGTTATTCTGTTGTGTCATCTAGGTATATAATGTTTGATTATATAGAGGTTGTACTGTAGCATCTAAATTGATGTGTTAGCAGTTTATCGGTCTTTCCGTGTTTTTAAAAATCAATACACGTTTGTTTAAGTTTTTAAAATCTTATAGTATTTTATATAAAATTTACGAGGTCATTTATTAATGTTCAACAATGAATTATTATACTTAGTTTATTAGAGTACTTTATGTGCTTCAATAAACACGCAGTTTGTTCATTTTATAAAGAAATACTTCCTAGAATATAATATAACAGAAAAAAACTATTTAATTATTATTTTTTTAATAACACGATACAATAAAACAATAAATTCGGTTTCTAGGAATGTATGATGATATAATAAATGTGTTAATAAAACATTTTAAATACACTTAATTTATTAGGAAACGAAATTATTTTTAAAACTCAATTATTTTTATATATGAGTTTAGTTTCATAAAGAAAAGATAATTCTATATAAGTGAGTAAATGAGTGAATTGTAATTGAAATCTTATTCGTTCAACTAAGTCAATAAAGTTTTACTTTAATTTTATTTACTCAAGAGCCAGAAGTACTTTTGATGTCTTTTAAATTATATTGACACAAGTATCACGTACTGGTGGATTAAAATCATGTCTAGATTATTTTCCTTTTCTATTACGCAGAAAAAGACGCCGTAATCCATTAAAATGACTTTATAAAACCTTAAAATTGTAAATATAAGATTACAAATATATTATGCCAATCCTATATTTATATCATATTGTTCATTATTCATGACACAACAAAGAATAATCATTTCATCGTATAAAGCAAATTCGCTTTTCGCGTCTGTCCCTTTGACTGTATGTATGCTTAGAGCTTTAAAACTACACATCGGATTTTGATGCAGTTTTTTTAAGAGATACAGTGATTCAAGAGGAAGGTTTATATGTATAATATATTAGAGAACCACTCAAAATTTCAAGATTTCTAATGCGAAATCGTAAACTAACACATTGTTTGCGCTTATATTGCAAACGCTGGCTGAACTCTGCGAAATAGATCAAAATAATTTACTAAGTATTGTAAACCTTAAAAAGTTCTAGAAGAAATTTCGCGATAGTATATGTTTATCTCTTAGGGATAACCCACAAAAGCCAATTTTTATCCTTTACTTTTTACGAGAAATAATGGCTTATTCACGAAAAGCGATTTTAAGCAATACAACATGAATCCTTATCTAATTAAGTACCTGAAATACATTTTACATTTAATAACGAACAATATAGCCCTTCGCGTTTGCGGCGTACGGTCGGCCGGCGCACTATGGTATGGAAGCCAGCAAACCGTCTCAAAAAGGGCTTTTGTGAATGTTCAGTATCGAAAATTTTGTAATGCATTATAGCTAACTGAATGTATAATTCATATTATTTAGCATTTAAAATAGAAAATTTTCCTTTATTAATAAAACCAAAAAATAATGGTCAAAATAATGTCGTTTGTGCAGCTCAAAATTCCTCAAGATTACAGGGTCATATTTTGATTATTTTCAATGAAAATCTGTAAGTGTGATAATATGGTTAGAATGGTTATTAAGTACTCTGTTTAAAAAGTATTTAAATGGACGTTTAAGTAAAAACAAGAGAGATATAAAAAAATACAGTATCTAATATTGTATCTAATATTGTCCTTATTAAAAACTTTAAATAGATTTTTGACAGTGAGCGATGTCGGCTGATGTCGTAATTTTGATTATATAACCTAAAACAGGTCATATACAAGCCAATAAAAAGGGAACGGGGAATTGTTTTTCTATGTATTTAAGGCGTGCGAAGCCGCGGGCAAAAGTTAGTATAATATACGAAATATATAATTATTTTTTAAAATATCTATAAGCATGTATATCCATGTTAATCTTGACATGAGCAGGAATTCGAACCCGCCATCTCTGGGAAACCGCCCCGTTCGCTCTATTAATTGAGGTAACTTATCGCTCGTATCTTTCCCGCACCGTACGTATATATTCACATTTTTTCAAAATTGAAATAGTAGTCCTCCCGTCAGGAAATAGTAATACCCTTTCCAATAAAATAATACGAAATTGGACTTCCTACTCTGTAAAAAAATATCTGTGAAAAAAATAAATAAAAATAAACTGGAAATACTCCTACAGGCAAAACTAGTTTGCAGTTTGATGAAACTTTGAAGGTTTATAGTTTATACATGGGAACGTAAATTGTACGTTTAATCGAAATCGAAATCTATGCGTACGAAGTCGCAGGCATAGCTAGTATACTAATAAAACTGTTTAATGCTGTCTAATTGTTTTATCACAATTATTTAAATCATAATAAAAATTAAAATAAATATTTATTACCAATAATATATTTACACTTTTGTCTAAATAACTCTTTAGTTAAATACGTGACTACACGTATCAAGTATAGCTTTACTATGTATTAGAACTTTTTACAAATCTTGATAAACAACACAAAAAAACAAAACAACAAAAAATTTGCTCTTTCATTTACGTATTACTCTGTATTTTGTAAGCAGTAGTTAAAATATCAACGCCCGGACGCCAGACCTATGCTCAAAGTTAATGCCAGTTCAGAGGCAACAAATAAATTTTGTATGGGAAAACTTAAATTTCAAAAACTATTAATTTTAAAAGTCTTAGAACAAATGATGTTGGGATTGATGTAGGAAGGCTGCCTTTAAGATGTGACCAATTAATTACAAATAACCCTGTAAACATTAATTATTGTAATAAGTAATAAATTTCACATCTTGCTTCAATCTCATAGATTTTCATGTAATACGAATTCAAGAGTTAAGTGTTGATTCACCATTTTGTGAGTATGTTAAAATGAAAATGTTTTAATCAATTTCCATCAAGAAGCCAAATCTATATCATTATTGATATTTTGTCTGAATAATTATTTAATCTTAATGATGTTTGTCATTTCGTTTTTTAAAAAACGCTTATCGATAAAAAAGTTTGTAGCAATAGTAATATACCTTGTAAGCAAAAGCTATTTTTATACTATGAATAATAGGTGTTCAATCGACTTATACACTTATAAAACATGTTAAAGTAAAAAAAAAAGCTAATGTGGCCTACCATGAACTCTTATAGCAGTATTACAATAATCTTACTTTCGATGTTCGTACCACGACATTCTAAAAGTAATATTACTCTATTAATGTTTCGATAAGAAGTCATCCTAAATTCTTCGTTCTTTTACCAAATAAAATATTATTAACTCTTATTTTTTTTATTTTTTTTTTATATTTATTTTAATAAGTGCGTGTTAAGGAATACCATTTGCAACATGGTGTAAAAGAGATGAACCTATAAGAAATAAAAGTGATTTCTCATTACCGAATAACCGTTTGAACACTGTCCATATAATGATGCATCTGCTGTGTTATTTATAAAGTATCACTTCCTTGAAATATTTGCATCCTCTTTAGTAAAAACAACTCGTATTGTATATAGTATTTGTATTTATATTCATTTAACACCGCAACTGATTTTATTTTGCGGCTGGGCTGCTTTCAGGTTTTTCATGTATGTATTTTGATGGCAATATATATTAGACTCCTTATTTTTACTATAAATAAATGCTCACAGATATATTTCATGTCGAAAATACCTTGTAACTTAATAATACATACATTTTAATTTTTTGCTTTAAACGTGTCTAACAACATCATATTGGTGAATTGAGGAAATTTTACAAATTATTTTTTTTGTGCTAATAACAAGAATTAAGAAGTCTTAGTGTTCACTTTGGGTCCAACATATAAAACAATAATAAAGTTAAAAAATCTCCTTATAAGTATCAATAATTCTAATGTTACACTATACAACCACTAGTAACTTTAAATTATCTTTTCCTATACACAGCCCCAAGTTGACACATGAAAATATAAACAAATGTGTATTATGGAACAGTTGGCGAATAAACATTCAGAGACAGTGCACGGACACATATTATTGTCGGGACGGGTTTGTGAAGTTTTCTCATAAATCAGTAGGTTAACTTTATTCCAACGACTCTCTGGTGACACTCGTTCAGAATGCACGTAAAGTGTAACTTTTCAGCACTGGTAAAAATGTTAAATATTACGGTTTGAAGTTAAAGGGGTGTTTGTAGAGTGACAGCTTTTTCTAAAATTCTTTAGTATTTTAATACTATTTCTCCACTCAATATGATATGAGGCATAGCATTCAGTTAAAGCGAGTCAGTTTTGTGCACTTATATATTTGTAAATTATGCGTATTTTGTTTTTCTGGTAAGTATGTAACTTACATTTTATTTGATTATTTTATGCATATTTTTTATTTTATTTAATCTTATTCTTAAAATTTTATAATTTTATTCTGTGTTTTTTATGATTTATTATTATAGTTTATCATATATTTCATTGCAATGTCAAATGACGATTGACAACTTAACAACGATTTTTTTCTCCTTATTTCTTCGTCCTGTAATGTGTTGAACTCTAGTGACATTTTTAAAAGTATCCCTTCCTTGAACGACAGTCTTGTTTCTAATGATTGATTGATATTTTCTGATTGTTCAAAGAATTTTAACATAGTTCATGTTAAGACATGCTATCTTGCTTTGCTTCTAATAATATTCATGCAATATTAATATCTAAATCTTGGCTAAAACCCTGTCTACCTTCAATAGGTTACTTCCTAACAGGACATTACTTAATACGTAACGATCGCATTGGGCCAGAAGGCGGTGGAGTCGCTATTTATTTGCTCTCTTTCATTCCTGTTTCCATTATTAATTCTTCTCAAGGTCAAAATGTGGATCCGGAACAGGTGCTCCGGACTTATTCATCAAACTTACACTTTCACACTCTAAACTTGTCTTTGGTGTCTATTATAGCCCTAACCCTAATATTGACTATGTCTCTTCTCTTGAAAATAATTAGGAATATCTTTGTCCTTTTTATAATCATACATTTATAATGAGAGACTTTAACGCCTGTTTACTTAAAATGACTGTAGGTTCACTTGCCTTAACCCTATCTCCCTGGCTAACTGAAAATATAAAAAAGCTACAACAGAAAAAAGGTACAGCCAAAACTCAAAATTTAACTAATGCCCAAAACGAGGAAAAATACATAAAAAATCGTATTTGCGACAGATAACCAACGATAACATATTTACAACTCTGTTATTGAAAAGAAGGACTCAATAAAAGTCTGAAACTACCTTAAATCTTTAGGTGTTGGTCAAAGTAAATAAAATACTGGAAACATTCCCTATGTCACCTGTAGACGATGCTTATACATCTTTTACTCAAAGTCAAGTTTCATCTCTTCCAACTATAAATACATCCATTTTCTAAGAAAAAACTAAGAAGCTAAGAAAAACCGCGGGAAGTTGTAGTAGGTATTGTACATTCGCGTACAGAATTGTTTTATTATTACTGTTGATTTTTTATTACGATTGACTTTGTTATTTTTTGTTTTTGTTAGGTTTCTTTTTATTTTATAGTATATGATAATAATAATAATACAGGACAAATTACACACATTGATCTTACCCCTTACGAAGCAAATTAACTGCATGTGTTAAGGTTGGTAGACAACGATACAAATACTTAGAAATACACATTATAAATACTGAGAGTATATTTAATAAACAACCAAACCCAGAAATTCACACATGTATGTTCATCACATATATGCCTGTCCCTGACGGGAATTGAACCCGAGCCCCATTGCTTCGCTATACGTTAGGCGTTTGCACTAAGCACTCGACGATTAACACAAAAATGTTTAAAATGTCTATAATCTATAACTTGTGAAGACATTTATTTAAATTACGTAGTATTCTATCTATTCTAGTTCGTTTTAGTTTTATAAAACTTCATTTCATTTCATTCAATGAGCTCAAATTATTTTAATTAAATATCATAGCTACTGCGTTCCGATTCAAATTAGCTTTTGAACGGATGGTTCTATTGTATAAGCCGAGCTTTTCCTCTGTTATGTAAAAATGATGTTAAAATCTATGTATATAAAACTCTTCTGTTATCTAGTGACTGCCAAACTGCTTTTTTTTTCTTTTTTTTTTAATGTTTGTATACTTCAAAAATGCTTTATTTTAAAACTGAGTTATTTTGTAATTAAAAACTATATGTAAATAATTCTTTTAGTATCATCAATTATTATTAATTTTGTATTTCCTTTCCGCCAAATATTTGTCAATTGTCCGTAAATGAAAATGACTCTGAATTGCAAATCCGTTACGAATAGGAGTCCAGCTGTCTGCGCGCTTTTATTGAATAAATTAACTTTTATTAAAATCCTGTTTGTGGCCGCGGTCGGAGTTAAGATGACTCTACTACAATCCCAAAGATATAATATTATTGTCCTAATATTATTGCATTTGTATAATCTTTCTGTACCTATCTAAAGAGGTTTATCCTTATTTAATAATAATTAATTTAAGATTTATTTAATTGTTTATTTTTCGGATTTATATTTATTTCTTACATATATAATATATATTTTATTAATTGTGATGTATAGTGTTTACCTTAACTTACATGAGAAACTACCTTCGTACTGACTTTGTGTGATGGCAGCTGACGTCTTGATGGTTGTGGTTCATAATTTGGTCTTTAAAATAAAAAGAACAAAACCCATTATAGTATCTTTGATTTAACGTGTCAAATTATCAAGCGCCGATATTGTGGCCATGTTCAAGAATAGACGTAGTAATAATAGCCAATGCTATAGCGCGAAACTTTAATAAATGTAACCATGAGTCTAAAATACTACTACTTTAAACTTATTGTACAGCTCGTATACTCCGCAATTATGGTACAGGTATAAAAAAAAGTTTCCGAATTTTTAAAGTCCAATACAATGATGCCTTTACAGTTTTATTCAGAATAAATCGTTGGTCCAGTGCATTGACCATGTTCGTTGAGGCCCGCGTGGCGACTCTCGAGGCCTTGGATCAGGCATCGGGTTGCCAGATTTAGACAAACACTATTCGAGTGTGGCAATTTGATAATCGGAGCTCTAAGGAGTGTGTCAAATGAATTGCTCAGATTTATTTATTCTAGTTTTCTTCGTTGACCATTGGAAAACTAGTGTTTATTTATTTTTTAGTTGTATTATTGTTTTAGTTTTATTTATTCTAAATCTGTAACGGGCCCATGTTGCCTATTGTAATTATTTTTTATCAATAAAGGAATTATTATTATTATTTATTTATTTATTTATTTATTTAAACTTATTGCACATACAATTATTACAAGAAATTACAATAGTAAAAAGTTGATGAAGTAAGAAATTTTCGTGCAAAGGCGGTCTTATCGCTTAAAAGCGATCTCTTACAGACAACCCTTGATGAATAATGAAAATTTGTGAAGTCATAGGATAGTGCAGGCACACTACAACAAGAATAAGAATTTATACATAAGAACACCATAAAAATTAAAACTATCGTTTTTAATTATATAAGTAATTAAATAATAATGATTATATATAAATTTATAAATACGTATAATAATATACAAACACACATACGCACATACATATATATAAATAAATAGAATAAAATAGATAACCTACATAATATATGGTATACATACATATGATAAAAATAAATATTACGTAGATAAATAATATTGCTTCAAACGATTTTTGAAAATTGACAGTGATTTTGAAGTTTGAATTTCTAACGGTAGGTCATTCCAGAGTAATATAGATTTGACGGTGTAAGAGTTGCTGTAAAAACGTGTGTTGAAACTAGGTAATTTTAATTTGAGCGAGTTAATGGAGCGTGAATTGTATAAAGACTGAGAAGTAAGAAAAGTGAAGCGCTCCTTGAGGTAATGAGGAGTTTGGTTATGAAAGAGGACAGTGTAGAGAAGAGTAAGAGCGTGCATATTTCGACGTTGCCTTATGGATAACCAACCCAACTGCGCACGTTGTTGCGACACATGATCGAATTTACGCAGCCCGAAGATAAATCGGATGCACATATTTTGCAAACGTTCTAATTTATTTAAAAGTTCCTCAGAGAGATCTAGGTAACAAATGTCTGCATAGTCTAGGATGGGTAGAAGAAGGGTGTTAGCTAGACAAATTTTAGTTTTAATAGGTAACAACTTTTTCCATCGTCTGAGACCACTGATAGTGGCAAATATTTTGCGACTTACATATTCAACTTGCGGTTTCCATGAGAATGTACTATCAATTTGTAGGCCAAGGTTTTTTATTGTGCAAGAGTATGGTATAATGACTTTATCCCAGGTTACAGGAGTTAAGATATTGAAATCAATTTTAGAAATTTGTCTAGGACTACCTACAACAGCAACCTGAGATTTGTTAGCATTTATAGACAGACCAAATGCTTTACTCCATTCCAAAACTTTTTCGAGTTCATTATTTATTTTTACAACACCACCATCGATGTCAGTTGGAGAACTAGCAACGTAGATCTGCAAGTCATCTGCATAAAGATGGTAAGAACAAAACAAAGAGGTAGTGACAGTATTAATAAAAACAGAAAACAGAAGGGGAGAAAGCACACTACCCTGTGGGACGCCAGTACTAAGTTGCAAAAATTTTGAAAATTTATTGTTCAACTTTAAACATTGGTGACGATCATTTAGATACGAATGAAACCATTGAACTGCACTCGGACTTACATTAATTGATTTTAAGATGGTAAGCAATAAATCGTGATTAACGTTATTAAAAGCACTACTAAAATCAAGCAAGGCAATAATGGATACATTTTTATTATCGACAGCAGCACGGATGTCATCGCAGACTTTAATTAAAGCCGAGGTAGTACTGTGACCAGGCCGAAAACCCGATTGAAAGGGACTTATGATGCCATTAGTACGAAGAAACCTACTTAGCTGATAATGCACAATCCGCTCAAGAGCTTTAGAAAGAAAAGGAAGAATGGATATAGGGCGATAATGTTCAAATGAACTGGAGTTTAGGGTTTTCTGGATAGGTACCACTAAAGCTTTACGCCAATTACACGGAAATTGGCAAGAACTAAGAGAGAAGTTAAATATATGAGATATGACATCAGCGACGGCTTCCAATGTTAACAAAATCATTTTGCTATTTATTCCATCACAGCCTACAGCATCGGATTTAATGGCTCGTATGTGTTGTTTAACTTCATCAGGTGAAACGGTAGTGAAATTAAAGTTTCGCTCTGGTGTGTGCAATCGTCGAATAAACTCCAAAGTAGTCTGATTGGCATATGAACTAGAGCTGGATGTTGTTAAGAAGTTGTTGAAGCTGTTAAGGTCAATGTTAGAGTTTTCCATACAATGCTGTCTTCCAATCCCAAGAGTCCTTAAAAACTTCCACATATTAGCTGTGGTTTTATTTTCCAATGAAGAAAAAATAAACTTACGTCGTGCGTCCCTACACACTCTAGAACAATGATTACGGAGATTTTTATACTTGATGCAATTACCTTCCGTAGGTCTTAACTTGTATTTGGTCTTAGCAGCATCTCGTTGTGCCATTTTTTTCCTTATGTCATCTATTAGCCATGGAGCTGGTAAATGTTTTAATTTTATCGGGCGGAGAGGGGCATATATGTCAAACAAATCAATTATATACTTATTAAATATTGTCACTTTATCATCAATTAAGTTTGTGTTCAAAATGGATTTCCAATTGATATTGTTAAGATCCTTTAAGAAGTTAGCATCATCAAAATTTTTAAAGGAACGTCGCAAAACCACAGATGGCTTTAATTTTGGTGGGCGAACTTTGTAGGAGAGAAATACTAAGTCATGATAAGAAAAGGCTTCGGCAGGCCATGGCCAGGCCAATTGACCATGTGTGTATACGAGTTCAGGAGAAGATACAATCATTAAATCCAATAGAATGGGCATGCAATTAGGAAAAAAGTGTGTAGCAGAGGTATTTAGGATATTAAGGTTACAACTGTTAATAATTTGTTTGAGCCTCTTAGCACGGGAATCGTCTTTTAACAAACATGTATTAAAATCTCCCATTATAATAGTTTGATAGGCAAAGGGACAAAATGTTTCAAGAAGTTCTTCAAATATATCAAAATAGCTTATATGAAGGGACAGACTATAAAAAACATCGAGCAGAACTTTAAGTTTACCAAAAAGTACTTCAATAAAAAGATGTTCTGATAAATGGTTGTAGGGTGTAGGTGACTTATTTAACACAGAGTATGCAATGTGACTACGCAGGTAGATAGCGACACCGCCTCCACCTTTGCCAATTCTGTCATTTCGAATAAGATTAAATCCCGGTAAACAAAAGGAAATAGACGGTAAACATGGTTTAAAGAACGTTTCGGAAACAAGTATTGCATGAATATTTTTATTACCAAAGGAGTTAAGAAAATCTGGAAAATGAGAAGGGATGCTTTGAGCGTTGATATGAATCACATTAAAGTAATTACCACATGTAGAAAAGGTAGAATCAATTAAGGCATTAAGTGGCAAAGATGCACTAACAGAACTATCGTCAAATGTATTTGAATAACTGCTATTAAAACTTTCGTTTGAGGGCATGGTATGATAATAATTAATATAGAATAATAATAAAAATATATAAAATGTTTTAAAAAAGAAAAATAATAATAATAATCTTATACAAGTTCCAGAGAAAGTTCAAATATTTATAAAATATACGTATACCAATAAATATTATTTTCTATAAGTTACAAAATATAGTTCAATAAACTACCGGCTATTATAAATATTCACTTAACAAGTTGTAATTCAACAAAATAATATTAGTTACATAATCTTAATAAAAAAAAAAAAATAAATAATAAAAGCAAGTCACTATCGTCAAATATAAATAATGACAAGTATATTAAATTATTAGTAATGAAGTGACATGATTGTGAAATCTTATACAGTTGTTACAGGAAAAATATAACAAACATAAATAGTTTAGTTACATAAACAATAAATTAAGTATGTCGTTTAATGGCATGAAGTTGATAAACTTTTTTTTACTTCCAATCTGATAAATTTTAGCTACTGAATAGATTGCAATATAAGCGACAACTTCACTATTTAAAAAATAAAGGTTTTAAGAGGGTATTCATATAAAAATAACTGATAGTGTCTCAAATAAAGAAACATAAAATACGTAACTTAAGCTGCAAGAATAGTTATACACAATTAAAATAATTCTGCATTTACGCTTCATAACACAAAATATAATGTGTTTATTTTTTCATATTTCTCTTCGATCTGAGAGTTTGTTATGTTAGAGGCTTACCATCTGACTTGACGCTGTGAAGTGGAACTGTGGATGCTGCATGACTTGAAGTATTTGGACTATTGGCTGCTCTGCATGGAATTGACTTCAGTTCATACATTGAAGAAATACGATGGCGCTTACCGTTGAGGTCAACAAGAAAGATATCACCATCTCTTGTCCAGCTTTTAGTGATACCAAACCTTATCCGTGCAGCCAGGAATGTTTCATGCCGTGCTTTAGTAAGAAATTCAGTAATCGTGATACTAGTTCCTTTTAAGGAGGTTTTGGCAAACCAAATCGTATTTCTCAGAAATAGATCCCGGAACTTAATAAGAATAGGTCTCGGCTTATCATCCTGCCTTTGACCTTTACGATAGCAGCTACTGAAGGCATCCTCATTGAGGTCATGCAGCTTTAAGTGTTCTGACAGAACCTTGGAGACCACCGAAGAGACACTTTCTTTGTTTACTTCAGGAACACCGTGCAACATCAACATTTTTCTTCTACTTCTCATCTCCATTTGGTCATATTGCTTATCAAGCAGCTTAACTTGAAGTTGAAGAGCCTGGAGTGCTGATAAAACGAAGCTTCGAAAAGTAGTAAACTGTCCCATTAAGTTGGAAGTGGGGCTCGCTGCTGGAGTAGAACTTTGAAGATTTTGTTGAAAATCCATCATTCTAGTGTTGAAGTGCTCGGTTAGTTCAGCTATTGATTGTTTGATAGAATCCATTGTTAAATAAAAATATAGAAAACCGTTGGAAGTTTAATTTATTTGGTTTAGTAAATTAAGTGCTTTAAATATAAACTTGTGCAACAGAAAGTACGCCGGTAGGTTATTGAATTAATTTAACAGTATCTGCACATATGTAAATATAATTTTAAATAATATTGAATTTTCAAACTTAAGAGCTCCGAAAAGACGTGTAACCGTTACTTGACACTTGACGAATTATTATATTAAAATAAATTTAATAATAATAATATTGAAATAAAATAAATATTAATGTTTGAAAATATTTTTAAACATATATAGCCATGTTAAGCTTATTTAAATTTATAAATATAGAATGAAAAACAAACCGATACGGGCAGGGATTCGAACCCGCGACTACTGGGAAACCGTCCCGTTGCGTCGCTTTACGAACTGAGCTACCGTATCTCTGTTCGTCTCGGTGAATTAAGCATGCTATAATATGTAATCGTCTTTATCGGGACGGTAATATTAATTGACGATGTTATTAAATTAATATTTACTCGGCTATATTCACGTTATTTAATCGGATTTTTATCCGACTTGAATGATTAGTTCACAGCAGACTCGCCGCGTGACTTCTGTTATTGTCATATGCTTCGAGCTCACGAAGCGGTTCTATATATTTAATTTCGATATATTTAATAATCATCATGGTTTACAAAAGTTTAATTACAAAAATTAAAGATGTGTAAATAAATTATAGAATAATAAAATTAACTAACTTCGGTCACATGTTTTAATTCTTGAAATGCGGCCACTCGCCGACAGATATAATTTACATTAAAAGTCATTGACCCTTTGCCTGTAATCTTTAATATAATATCAATCTTTAATATAATATCAATCTATTATATTAATTATAATATATTTATTTCTTAAATGCTATGTTTGTTATTTGCTTCATTAAATGCTATTTTGCATTGTTCCTTATACTAGTTTACGGAACGCATACAAATTTGTCAACATCACTACAGATTATAGTACTATAGGAAGATACCAAATTATATAATCCCTTAAAAAATTTACTAGTATTTATATCAATCCAAAAATTTAATCTCTTTCTGAATCCCGAATTCAGCTTTTAAATATATTTTAAATATGGCTTACGGTCTCTTTTATATTCCATTAAATTTAATTGACTCGTACGCCATTTGCTACTATTCATTTCCAATTCACAACTTGGAAATAGCGCTTTGTTGTGTAAACAGAGAGTGAATTAACATTTACGTTAAAAAAATATGTTTATTTTTAAGTTTAATCTATATTTTTAACTATTTGGTCATAATCTACTGAGCTGGGCGTAACAAAAAATTATATCTATTGGCGACGTTAATACTCTTTAGATGTATATTCAAAATTTTAGGGGACTTTTAAAAAAAATATATGTGAGTATATACAAGAGAACACTTTATACATCTTTGAAAGCATTTTGCAGGCACGGAAGAAAGTAAAATTTGGCATGATTAAACTTTCTGCTGAGGAGTGCAGAGAGTTGAATTTATAGGCCATAGAAAACATATTGAGTACATACTTTTTATAAGTAATAAAGTTAATTTATATAATTATATACAGCGCACCAATAAACAAACTTCAGGATAATATTATATTATACAACAGATTACCTATGCTAAGTCTGTAGCTCTCCTAACAAATGAATTCATTTAGCCAATCTTCATTTGCGCATTCAGTCGCTGTTGTAAATAACATTATAAGAAAGTTTCCATTTGCCCAATTCATTTTGATCCTCTCAATACGTGATCCAATCAAGAAGGGTCCCCTCAATGTAGTTAATTAGGCAAACAGAAAGTTACTAACCGCGAAACCCATTTCATCACTTTATTATTTATTTCAATATTGTATTTTAAAGTATTAAATTTATAAGTATTTCGGATGAACAGAATTTGCCAACGTATTACGTAACTAAAATAATTTGTATCTATGTGTAATTTAACTGTAATAAAAGGATTATTTTGAATCTATCTTATGTGTTTGCATTACATATAAACCTATTTTAGTTGCCATAATTGCGCTTCAATCTACTACGTTCACGATTACTTAATATTAAACTAAAAGCAAAGCGCATTACGCAGCTACTGCACTAAATTTTAGTAGATCTAAAATACACAACAGTTTAAATGAATGGAAATAATCGCAAATACTTAAAATTTTAATAAATTATGAAATAAAATAACTTAAACTTTAGATAACCAAGGATACTTTAGATACCTTAGTTGAAATTCAAATTGTACCAAATAGCTTTGTTGCAAATATAAAATATTCTTTAAATCAATTTCGATGCCATCAATATTCAATTTTCTGCTCGTTATCATGGCATAACGACAAAGAGATTTAATAAACGTTGTTTGAAAAACACGACAAGAGAAAAATTATAACTTGTTCAGCTATGTTGCAATTCAATACTTTTTTTGTAATATTTGTTTATTTTTATAACAAAAGGTGGTTATCATAATATATTAAGTAGTTTAGTTTATTATATAGTTTATTAAGTTTAGATAGCTATTATATAATTCAAGATAGTTATTACATTTTAATCACTCATCTAACGTGTTAGCGTACGTAATACGTTTCAAATATAGCACTAAAGGTAAGGATTTATCAGTTCAGTAAATCTGATAACTGGAATTTTGCCAACGGCCAGTTTTTTTCGTGTATGTTTGTTTCTAGTAAAGGGTGATGTACTGCTTTGCCCAACGAAGCGACGATGTGAAGTTTTGACAGAGCAGACATATTTACCGTCTCTGGAATATTTACGAACCTGTATGTTAGAGTTTTAATTTTTCCAATTCCGAATGAGAACTTTTAGTTCATAGAATTTGGCTAAACCCCTTATTCTATATACTATTTTGTAAAATAATTGTGACTAAATAATAAAATAATAATAATCATTTTTTAACAACTTGTGCCAATAAGTATAATAAGTAATCTGATAAAAAGTAGTAGTATAAGAAGTAAAATAAAATATCGTGGGTAATCTCATGGGTATTAGGATTGACGATTTTATATTAACTGTATATAATATTAAGAAAATTATAGTTATTGATTTAAAATATATTTAATTTTCAAACGATAAAAAATGTAAAATTCAGTTTTACAAAATTGTGTATCTTTGTATGTCTGTTATTTTCTGTTCCAATTAATGATCGAAAACGTACGAATTTGCTAGTAATAATAGTCGTAATAATCATACTAATAATAATAATCACAAAAATTCGAAAAGGATCACAAACTTCTTTACAAATAGAAAATATTTAATGAAATTAAACATGATTTAATACTAGATACTATTGAACATAGAAAGAGCTTTAGCTACTAGAACTAAAAGATATGAACATACTCAAAATTATTAAATAGATACATTTTTGTCTATTTGTATAAATACATTTTTGTTAGTTTTTAGTTTTAATGTAGACATTAATTAGTTTTTTGTTTTAATGTACAATAGGTTCCTTGGCAATAAGCCTGTTTTTATAATACAAAATTTCTTGCAGGTTCTACCTGAGCAAAGCATATTCTGGTATAATGATATTAATAAAAAAAAATTGTTTATGTATAAATAAAGTATATTTTCATATCCTAGCAACGAAAAATAAGGTAATTCATAATAGTAAGAATAGAAATAAATAATTTCAATGTCACTAAAATGTCGTGACTTCAATGAATCGTGATAAAGCGATAATTGGGCAATGGTTATTTATATATCTCGCAGTAATTATTTTTTATGTTCCTTATTATGTGTCAAGAGCCGAATACTATTGTTACTTGTTACTTGCTAAGAAACAAACATCATACAAATAAATATATTACAAAATTTATTGATTTTCAATATAATAATATAGGAAAAAATGACAGCAGTATTCATTATTTACCATTTTTCATTATCGCTCTCTGAAGACTTAATAAGATCATTATGTAGAATAATTTCGAATTATAATATGATCGATTGAAATTTATGAAGGTAAAAAAACATTAAAAGTACTGGAATTAGATTATTACTTTTAATTTATTTTAATACATATACCTATTATATATTGAAACTGTCAAAGTTCTCCAAATTTAAAAAAAAAACAATTACAAAACGGGTAATTTATTATTGTTCAATGGAGCTTAGGGATACGTATTTAACTACTGGTCACATACATTACAAAAAACATAGAGACAATATTAGACCAAAGAAGCACTAAAATAAATATATGTATATGAAATTCTTATAAATGTCTGGGCGGTTGCCAAGGCAATAGAATCTTTAATTACTGTTTCCAAACATATAATGAAAAAGAAATATAAGGTAAACAAAGCTATAGACCTCAGATTCGCGGATGATAATGTGCTATTTGCATAAAATTCATCGCAATTAGGACAAATGGAATCAATTTTATCATCAATGAAATTGAATAAAACCAAACACAAAAATTGAGACAAAAAGCTCAAAATCACATTTACGCGTGAACTATATATTAATAGAATATTTCCAAAAATATATTAATATAGAAACTCAGGTATTATTTAAACAATCTATATACACAGATAAGTTAACAGAATGTGTAAATATCCACTGGATTAAATTCTAGAGGCTTAACGATATTCTTAAATCAGTTACTTCTTCTATGTAACTAAAAAACTAGTGCTACACTCTTGTATCTTACTATATATGTATATCTCATATGCATCCAAACTAAGAATTTTTAACAAAAAAACCAGTAAAAAATAGTAATCTAAAGAGTCATTAAGTAAAATGTTCTAAACTTAAAATTAAGAAACAAAAAGGAAAGCACAGTCATATCGAATACAACAAAAACAATTGATTTGATGCTATAAAAATAAAAAATTTGGTGGGTTGGTCAGATTGCACGTATAAATGAATAAATATGGGCAAGAATAATCACTTTATGAGTCCTGTCGGCAAGAGGACTAGAAGCAGACCAGCGCGACGTAGAGATGGGTTGACGAAATGTTAAAAGATAAATTTTAGATTTTAAAAGATTGGACTGCTATGGCTAGTGATAAGAAAATGCATAAAAGAATAGAGGAGGACTTTATTTTCCAGGATAAATAAAACTAATAGAAATATTATAAATTAATGAGAATTAATAACAAAATATTAAATTAATTAATTTGAAATAATTTATGAAGTTTTCAAGAGTTTTATGCAAAATGTAATTTTTATTAAACACTAACTACTTATTTTAAAAAAAAATATTTTTATTAACGAACAAAAAGGCCGGGTTAATATTATTAGACGATAGCGAGACGAATGAAGAATTATGTTATGTATATAAGAAAAAAAAACCTTCAAAGATATATTTTTTATATCCTATTACAAATATTATTAAAATTCATATATCGTCATAGACAAATTCTATCATAAATTTTGGCTTTAATTAGGTTATTAATGCTATGAATCTAGAAGGGCGTTATAAAATGATTACGGTCAAAATTTATGACTCAAATAGTGCAAGAAGATTAGGTGAATGTGATTTATACTATTAATAATAATTTGCTAGCAATAAATCGGTGTAATAATTTATGATAAGCACAGAATTTATTGTCATACTTAGTATGTATGTAATATATTTATTTATTACAACATTTAGTATTAACTGAAGTGCCCCTTGAAAATTTGTCTATTTTCTCTTAAATGTTATGATCAACGTAGGATGTTTTATTGTAAAACAAGGGAGAATTATATTATCTTTTTATTTACTCATAAAAATTAATATTAATAACTTTAGTAAATCAGTTCAATTGTTGTATGTGGAATTATTTCAAGTTTATTAATAAAAAAAGTGTATATATTTTAATTGAACTATTTCTTATATAAATTAAATTTATAAACTCTCTATGCCTTTTATAGCTAGTCTGTATTATGTTATTATATTAAAGAGTAAATATGTAAATGTATAAAGCCAGACATTGAGATATGTCATGTTTGTGAACACGCACCTGTAATGTTTGGTGATTTGTCAAGGATTTATTACTAAAGAGTTATGTTTTACTTAATTTAAGTAAACCTACAAAGGTAAATATTATAATTTAAAGTATACGTATACTGTAATTTTTATACGCAAGATTAAACCTAACACAAACATTTTAAAAATAGTATGTTGGTATTAAATAAATATCCCTTAGTTATAGAAATATTACAATCTGATACGTATTTATCAAACAAGTTTGAAAAACAAACAAAATAATTAACAAATGCAAGCCTTTTTAGCTAAGGAAGATTGTTTTGCCTAACTATAATTAGTATAATAAGATGAGAGTGACGGATTACCACCCAGAATATGTTTTGGAGTGATAGAGACGAACAGCAAAATACAGTATTTTTCTCTAAAAAGAAGAGGATCAAATTAATGGCAAATTTTACAGTAGAAAAAACGGAAGACATTTTAAATAACGCAGACGTAATTACGCACAGTTGATAGAGTACACAATTTTCGAAATTAACAAAACCTGCATAAAATACTCTCTGGTGTAGTTGATATACAAACGTAGTCTACGTACTCAATTTTGTTAGGATGGAAAATAAAATTGTAAGTAGTATCAGATTCTTAAGAATAAATTCTGTAAGAACCTTTACCTATTCTTAGTACGAAGACAACCTACCTACAAAATAATGTTGTTAAATTTGTAACATAACAAAGAGCAGGTTTAAAGTATTCTTAAAATATAATTCTATATTTAAAAAAATGAATTGCGGATAATAAGAAAGTGCTATTGTTGGATCTTTCCTCTTTAGACAACATTTTCCGGTATTGTATTTTCACAAAGAAAATGCAAAGTAAAAGTTCTAGTCAATTTTGAAATTTGTTTGCTTTGAAATAATTTGAATGCTAGCTAGACTGACCTAAGGTAAGTTTTCTTGCATTTCCGATTACAGGATTCCAATAATAATATCCAATAAGCATTGCAAATACTTCAAATAAAATTTCTTATTCTATAAAAGAGCCTAAATTTGTGATACTTAATTAAAGTTGTTTACTGTTATTGAAAATCCAATCATTTATTGTATCGTGCATGACTCAACTAAAGAATTATGGTTAAATGCTTCTTTCAATCAATCTTCGGAAGACCATACCTAAAATACAGTGCTGCTGTAGTCTGCAATATTATAAATTCCTTAAAATGTAAGAATAAATTATCTGATTTAAATTTTTTTAGCAGTATTTTTATGAAATTTCATGAAATTATACCTTTACAGTAAAAAGTTGATTTTCGTGTAGATCAATATAGTAAAGTAAATAGATGAAACATTCACGTAGAGCCTGGATGTTTTTCTTACAAATAGGACTTTCTGTACCTTTTCCAAACCTGACCTTCATTACCGCTTACTGTTACACTATGTGCTCACCCCACCCCCGTATCTAACTGTAGTTAGAAAATCTAAATGCTTGATTTTTTTGTTACATGATTAGTAGTCCTGCTTTTTTACCTCTTTCACATTAACAATACACAGTTCAATTAATTTAATAGTAGTAATACATATTCTACTTCTATATTTTTATTGTACATAATAATCTATTAATGTCAATGAATCTGTCAAGCATCGCATAATCATATATCTTACTAAATATGGTATGAAATAAATTTTTATGATTTGGTTCACTATGTTTTCTTAAAGAAATAAAATGTAGCAAATTTAACAGATTCAATACCACAATAATAAAAAGTCAATTTGCGGTATTAAATTTTCGTCTGTCATTTTTAAGTCAAACAAAATAGAACATGCAAGCCGTCTTCCTCGTCAATGTTCGTATAATTTTGTAGCGAACCCCGGTCGGCGACCGCAGCGTCGCTTGTTGTGGACAATTTAAAATATTCAGGAACCTCGCCTATTTGAACTGTCTGGTCAGTTACTAAACTATTTTTAGTCACTTATTTCACTATCGATATAAATTTCACACAGCAAAGTTGATATATTGAAGAGAACTTAGGTTTTAAGTCTACATACACAATTTAGTACCTATATTATGTTCTATATATGGCTAATGAAGAATATTATTTATATAAAATGTAAATATTGATAATTTTAAATATCCATTCGATTTGTAATTTAAGAAAATTATATATAATATGATATTTAT
Source organism: Napeogenes inachia (assembly GCA_959347355.1). Lineage (NCBI taxonomy): Eukaryota > Metazoa > Arthropoda > Insecta > Lepidoptera > Nymphalidae > Napeogenes > Napeogenes inachia. The sequence goes on from OY365792.1 coordinate 15,243,886, forward strand.
TGAGTTAAAAACTAGGAAATAATATGATTACATTTTGCAAAATAATATTCAGGTAGAAAGAACTAAAATATCTTAATAATACTTTTGAAATGTTATTGATGCTGCTTTGTGAAAATAACCTTATGCAGATGTTTCTTAATGCACTTGAGTCTGCCAAGTTTTAAGTATTCCGGAGCCTTCTTTGATGCATAAATTTAACGATCTCGCCAAACGTAAGCGGCTCACATTTCAAACGCGAAACAATATGAAACCATGTAAAGTCCGTAAAGAACTAAGATTATACTATTATTGAAATTTTATGAAATTGTATCACAAAAGATGATTCATATTTGAAAGGTTGACAGATAATTCTAATGTTGAATTACAATACTTTCATAATTTTAAGTTTGACTAAATGATATAACTGTTTGTTATATACAAAAAAAAAACTACAACAACTATCAAAAAATAACATAATATAATAATGTGGTAAAATAAAGATTTGTATATAAATATGATTTGATCACATGTGTGGGTTTACACTATTTCCAATACAGACTTTGTTATTACGTTGATGTTAAAATAAATGTATAAAAAAAACTACTTAGTTATTTTTTTTTGATAACTATATTAGAAATATGCATTTTTTGTGGCTGGTAGATTTGTGGGGATGGTTTTTAGTTTTTTAAATTTTCAAGTACTTCAAACAAGTCGATTGGTGCTTGTCACTTAAGAACACAAAGGATTTTACACAAAATAATTTTATTTCTTTGTACTAGATGAAGAGTATAGGTTGTATTAGCCCTGTTTTATCTTATTTTTCAATGTTATTTAATATTACATTGTAATGGCCTGTAGGTACTAAATTAAATTTTATAGTGCCTTCTGGGAATTCTTTCATACGCTATATTTGTTATAATACCAAAGTCCAACACGGCTCAGCAGGTCGGAAGCTAACCGCGACCGGATAATCAGTTTGTTGAATCCATTAGCATCTCTGGAACGAGCGGTGAGATCATGTCCGTTGGGAAATCACGAAACTACCCGAATATCTTACGATGAGCTGGTTCCATTTAAGATTTGAATTATATTATCATATATATATTCGCATTGCAATTACATATATGTTTTAATTTTCTAATTTCAAGTGGGTTTTCTTCAAACAACTTGTCTCTCTTTCTTACAACAAAAGAGCCGAGCCATAGCATAACAACGGCAATCAATACTGTATTTTTACTACCCATAAAAAAAATTACATATGAATTTAAGATTAGGGTTTACCTGGGCTTCAGCGTTCTGAAAAATAGTAATTAATTGTTTTTTTTTTTGTTAAAACCAAACTTTTTTGAAGTCTTATTTTAGGTTACATTATTGTTAAACGACTATTTTATAATAATTCGTAATGTTTTGATTCGTTTCAATATTTTAATGGTCACTATATTAATTCGTATAAATTAATGGATTGATTTAACAAGGTCTAATTATTTAAATCATTGTTTTATTAACTTACGTAGTAATATTTCGAATTGTTATGTCAAGTAATTGTTATTTTCGTATGCTTAAAGTATTTTATTTGACTTAGATTATTATTTGTGTGAGGAGGGACATTTGCTTGGTTACTAAATACTTCAATAAGTTAGAAAAGTGAAAATACTTACAATTGTTCATTTACGAGTAATTGTTATACGACGTTATTGTACGTTTAAAGTAGATGATTTGACTATGTTTATGTGGAGAGGGAGTTTTTAAAGAAGGGTATATGAACTGCGTTTACCCCGATATTCGGGAGAGACGCTGCTTTAGTTACCAAGGAAGCTTTAAATACAAGTAAATAAAAGCGAAGTGTTAATAGTAAAATTCGTGATAAAATATAATCGGACATGGCCTTTATACTTATTTTTTTACCTTACCCACTGTATTCAGGTTCAATAAAGCGGATATTGTCCAACTGGTTTCAAACCCATTACGGGGTTCCCATTAATGAGTTTGAAGCATGACGGACTTGTGCTGCGATATAATATAGTATATAAAATAGACTAAAAAATAAAATAGATGAATGTAAATTACGGATTACGGACACCTTTTAGAATTTTATGAAACGGCGGTTGTCGACAAAACTCACTAAAAATTACGATGATTTAAGTGTGTTATCGTTGCATGTCATCATTTTATTCGTTTTGTGAGTTACTAAATGATAACTATAGTAGGCAACGATAATATTTATTTGATTATATGTGTCCAACAAAATAAAAGAAACACATTTTATTTTCGTCTTGACATTTTGTCTCTTTTTTCTACAAGAATCCAATATATAGTATGGCGCTAAGTAAACATCATGCCTTTTAGCGTCACATTATATTTTGAATAGAGAGGGTAACTTCGGTGAATAGTCAAACGTGATCGTGTTTTAAATCATTCGCATCCAAAGTGACTTGCAAATTGTGAGAAATAAGACACAGACTTCCCGCCACATTTGCTTCAACTAGTAATATATTTCTAAAATGATTTTGTTATACCTATTTGTTACTGGATTGGTATATACATTTTTATCTATTGAAATAATATAAACATATGATTGAAATGATTTTACCTAATAAAGACTATAAATTAAATTTTCAATCATATTACTAAAACCAAGAGTTTGCGACAAAATCCGACTTGCTTAAGCATCTGTCTAATTATGACTTTAAAAATGTGTGACTAAACTGACAGCGAATAACTAAGGCTTACTTTATAATTCTTAAAAAGTTGTTTGTCATCCCACCACTTTTACTTCTGAGAGAAGAATTGCTACAAGTACTAAGATATGCAAACAACAACATAGCAACATATAGCAACATACAGTAGAAGTTTTGAAGGAGTGAAAAATCTGTAACATATATGAAAACTTAAAAGGTTTTGTTTGCTTAACTATGCAGTCATTATTTTGCTTGTTTCTTTTTATTAAATAAATTCGATATATTCTGAAACATAAGGGTTTAACAAAATATTTACCGTTTTTAGAAATCAGAATAAGCACAGAGTTTTCGATGGAAAACACATGAAAACAAAAAGGGTGTACAAAAACAAAAAAGGTATATTTGAAGACCACATGACACAAAACAGAACTGACAATCTCAACTCTAGATCTTAATATAAAAATACCTTCCAAAATTTTCAATATTCTCTCTAGATTTTCCTAATATTATCTCTAGTACTAAACTTGTCTAGAAAATTACTAACAATAAGAGAATAAAAAATAATCCAAATCCGATGCACCATTACGAAATGATTTATGCATGTGTCTCAAACAATTTTTATTTACGTTTTTTTAATTTTTATTATAAGCTTCTAAGACTGCTAATGTTGAATCAATCGGAACTATGTCTTGTACGTACATACAAGCAATTTTGAAATTATGGGTTAGCAAATTAGCTTTGCTTAGAAATCTTTTTTGTTTGTTGCCATTTGCCTATTAAAATGTAAATTACTTCATGTATTTAAATATTAAATCGATATGTTTTTATATACGGTATGACTATATACATATACTAGCTTTTGCCCGCGACTTCGTTCGCGTGGACTTCAGGTTCGTCCCGTCTAGTCTAGTAATAAGTAAGAAATACGGTAAATAAGCACTGCAGAGCCCTAATCATAGGCCTATAGGTAGCTACTGCAGTATGCTCCTATAAACTACATTTAACGATCTTTTTCCTTCAGCATAAACATGCAGATTCTTCGCTTTGTACAATGTATTTAAGATACTTAATTGGATAAGGATTAATACTGTATTGCTTAAAATCGCTTCGTAAATAAGCCATTATTTCTCGTACAAAGTAAAGGATAAAAAATGGTTATTGTGGGTTATTCCTAAGAGATAAACATACACCATCACGGACTTTTTTGTAGACCTTTTTAAGTTGTACAATACTGTAGTAAATTGTTTTGATCTATCTTGTAGGATTCAGTCAGTGTTTTTTTTACGACCTCACATTAAAAACCTCAAAAATTGTAGCCTATGTGTTATTCTGATGTATAAGCTATATTGTGGTAAAGTTTTATTCAAATCCATTCAGTAGTTTTTACGTGAAAGAGTAACAAACATCCATACATCCATACTTACAAACTTTCGCCTTTATAATAGTAGTAGGATATGGACATACCAAATGATTACAAAATATAGTTATTATTTACAAAACTTTAAAACTTGGTTAGCAAATTTGAATTTTCCTGTTTATCCTTATTTTTTAATCAAACCGAATCACTGGCTTTGAAATATATTTTACAACACTTAATATTCTAGGTAACCTGCCAGATTTTGTATTTTATTGAAAAAAATATTTTATTTAAATAAATATGTTTCTTTTGTATAGTAGGTTTTATTCAATTCAATTTTATTCATTTCAAATACATTGATCTAGGTGACCATATATTCCATCCACATTATCGTTGTCCATATAAAAGTGTTGTTCTGTATTTACTTGTTCACACTGATGTTTTTATACAATTTAAAATTATTTAATGGGTTTTATCGTAAACCCTTAAAATAAATTACATAAATACAAAATATTTTATTCTGCAAATCTACTATCGAACGACAAATTATAAATGTTAAATTCGTTTTATAAAAGTTATATTAGGACTAAATAACCGGCTCTTGTTAAAATAATAAAAAAATATATATTAAGATAAATTTAAAATTAATAATTATAATTATAAATAACAATATGTAATACATCACATTTATGTTGATCTTATGCAGATGTTGTCCCATCATGTCAAAATATTACATTTCTAAGGCATAACCTAATTTCCTATTTTGGACTTGACTCGCTTGTCACTTGCGATTCAAAAATAAGAAGGAAGCCGTGGCGTGTTTCCTAACAACATTAAATATTTTTCAGGTTAGTGGTTTAAAATTATGACACAAATAGGACAAAAAAATCTTATGACTCTAAGACCACTTTACAACAGTTTAATAATTTGAGGATTATTTTAAAGCATTTTGGTTACTTGTTCTAATATATTTTTTTTAAAGATTTCACAAAGATCTTATTTAGAAATAATATAAATCATTTAGAGATAGTATCCATAATATTATCTGTTATCTCTATTTTATGTTATACATTATATAGAATGTCAGAACAACATTAAAGAAACAGAAAAATAGTAATAATTAGTTGAAATAATATCATTTCCTAATAAATCTTAAAACTGAAAAATTAAAAAAAAACTTGTGTATATGTTTACTAATTTATTATTTGTGCTTATATTTCTGAATAAAAAAGCATATAACAAAAAAGGAACGATTTAATAAATACACAAGCAACCAATAACGCGAAATACAATTTTAGCAATCCGTTATTGGTGATAGGCGATTTTGCGAGATATATTGCTGACGGATTCTATTGATTCTATTGCTTTGATAACATTTTAAAGTGTTACAAAAACCTTTTTGACTTAGTTAAGATAAACAATGTTATCATTTATAGGTCTGACAAAAAACACTTGTTATATAATATTGTAGGAGAAAAATAGGTTTTTATTAACAAGAAGATTTATATATCTCGAAAATATTTTTATGTTGATATAAAAGAAAATATGTAAACATTGAAAAAAAAAATGCGTCTTTACATTTCTTCATCGAATAATATATATAAAGAGCAGCAAAGCGTACATACAAAATATACTGTAAATCTCTATATACAAAAGACAACACAGTAGCCATTAGTCATAAGAATTCACTTATATTTTATTTATATACCACCACAACAAAACTACAACAGCCTGTTCAATAATCTCACAAGAGTCTCGATTATAGATCAAATGTGGTAGAAAACTCCAACATAGGTCCAGGCAATGTAATCTGACTCGACGGACCGCAAACTTGTTGGACTGGCCATGAAATCGGATTACTGAAGTCCGTGGCAAGGGAGTGCTAACGAGCGAGAATACCATTAGCAGACGTCAATGGTATCTTCGAATGGGAACTAATTTCCCATCAGTTCCGTTATAGATACATAATTGTGGTATGTACTATCATTTTGTTATTGTAACATTTATCGAGTAGTCTCTCATACTTAATTTTGATTATTTTATTTTTATTTATCGTGACCTTATTATAAGAACATCATAAAGTATTGTTTCCCATGTCTAAGTTGTATGTTTTTAATATTAAGGTAGATCCGTGGATCATCTAAATCGATCAAGATCTTTTACTAGTTGCAACATCAGAAGGTTCACAAAACCGTTTCTAGCCTCTTTTATTGAAAAAACATTAAACTTAAATTTAAAATTTCCTTAAAAACAACTTCTCCGGTGAACAATAAGATCCAAAAATCTACGTATTCACTTTATTCTGTCTATCTGCATTTGTTTTCATTATCTTTAAGTACTGTACTGTACTGCACACGCCAAAATTTATCAATCGATTAATCAAGTTTCAAACATTTTTACCTCCAGGTTTTGCAATATTCTACTTACTACTACCTTCTCTTCATATTTGCGTACTGCGTATGATAAAAAAAAAACATTCATTGTTAAATAATATATATGTATAATTAGAATGACAAAAGATAGCACTATTTAACTATTTAAATTTGTAGATGGTAAAGCCGTTTTGAAATGGTATATAGTCTGTTTATATATAGGTATATATGTATGACGGACATAATATGTTTTTCAACAGGGGCAAAATTTACGAAGATTTTTTTCTATTTATTGAATTAGGGACGTAAAAAATGTAATCAGGATTATTATATTATATTATTAGGTTAGATTTTTTCTTAACAGTATTAATGTTCGAATGAGATTATAAGTTTCACGAAAAGCTTCACAGTTTCACAGTAACAGAAAATCGTTAAATTTATACATAGATTACTTCTTAAGTATATTAATGAATCTATTTTAGTAAATGCCAGTGTGGTGAATTACTCGACAGTAAATGGTGTGGCAAACGATCGGATAGTCGGCTTTCAGGTTGACTGGTTGTAGGCGATAATTTGCAGCGTAACTTATTTTTTTCTTCTTTTCACTACTATCAATATAGAATAAAAGTGCAAAGCTATATAAAACATCTTTTTAGAATTATTAATAACACGATAAAAATGTCTTAGAGTTATTTTGTTTTAATAATAGTACACAGGCTATTAAAAATATTTAGATTTATTAAAACAATATTATATATACATTTGAACGAGGTACGTATTACTAAGATGAGGGATAATCGTAAATAAGATTATCTGCTACATTAAAAAGACCCTGGAAAAGATTAAAGCCATTTTCATTCAGAATTGAAGTTGTTCACGAATTCACAACAAATGTTAATCACGGGTAACTGCTCAATACTATACATATTTATTTATAGCCAGTATTTAGCTAACTTAGCTAGCAAGCTTAAATAACTTACTTTTTGTTATTTTTACTTGTTATGTAAAGTACTTAGTTTGAGTAAAATATTTAAACATTATTAAAGGCAACGATATCTTTTTTTTGTTGAACCAAAAAGTTCCTGGACGAAGCACTAAAAATATAGAAATATATTATATAATCTCCATTTATATATAAATTTAAATATGGTAAGTAAGGTACGACTCGTTGAATTACTGAAGTACTCGGTGAAAGGTCAATAACGAACAAGAATATTTTTAATATACGTCAATGATTAAAACCGTAGGTCGAAACCTAACTTAGATACATATATAAAGTTTATTTGCATTATCTGTAGATGTATTGAAAATTATTCAAAACTTTTGAATTAAATTAAAAAGGGGACAAATGCTATACTTACTTACAGTTACACTTGAATTATGTCATACAATCATTGAAAAGGAGTTCTTTAATGACATGAATATTATTTTTTAAACAATACATTTAAACAAAATATTAAGTAGTTAAATATATGTCTTCTAAGGCGTTTTAAATATTTTTTTACCAATACACGTGATATCTATTTGTATTAGTGGTAATTTTTAAATAGATAAGCGGACCAAATTAAGTCGGATTCTAATGTATCAAATATCTATTAGAAAAGGAATCATCAAGGCCTCACACGGACACTGTACATGCTCAGAGGTTCATATCTTCAAGTGGGGACTCTAATAAGGAAAGTGGAAGTTGACGCTTGTAGCGTAACGAAATAGGATTGGTGATTTGTATTTTCATTTGACAGGTATTTATTTATATTTTGGCTTACTACAAACATTAAATATTATAATTATATGATGTTTTTTTATTTTCTAAGAATATGATTGTTTAATTATAGTATTTTATATTGATATTTAAAAAAATCAAGGACAACTTTTATAATATTATATAAAAAACGTACTTGTTAAGTAACACACACAATTAATGAAGTAACAGAACACTGCAATTTTGAAGCAAAACAGTAAACACTGATAAATTAAACATCTAATCTAATCTAATGAGCTACCGTATCCCCGTACCGTACCGTATCAGTTGATAGAGCGACGGGACGGTTTCCCAGTAGTCGCAGATTCGAATCCCTGCCCGTATCGGTTTATTTTTCATTCTATATTTATATAAATTTAAGTAAGCTTGACATGGCTATACATGCTTTTAGATATTTTCAAACATTAAATAATAAAGTTATTCTAATTCGGAAAACTTCTTACAAATAGAATAACTCAACAATCTAGGATTCTTGATACTTATGGGAAGCGTAAATTAATTTATTTATAAATAAAACACTAATTTGTCACGTCGATGTTGGGATTATCTGTTTCATTAATTGAAAACACACTTTGGTCACGCAAAAAGTCGATTATAGCTTGTCTAGGGCTAGAGTAGAAGTATCTAATCAGGAATTTAAATGGTATTCGCGTGTCTTCACGATCGTTAGTTCTGTCTGTAAATGTTTGATAGTATCCCATCATTAAAAAATACAATAGGCTTATAAAGATAAAATAGAAAAATACCTTATAAGTCATATAATGAAACTTGTAAATTGAAGATGAATTTATTTCTAGAATACAAATATTTTATATGTCTCAGTCGCAATTCATTAATTGGAGTTAAAATTTGAAAGGTTCGTTTTTTTGTGTTTTGAAACAGGAGGAATCATAAAAAGTGTATATGAGGCAATTCGGTGAAGATGTTTTTGAGGTTCTTTTTCGCAAGAGTAATTATTCGTGAGACTGCAAAGAGAGCGAACATTGCGCGACTCACTACTCTTATATACCTGTACTTGCGTACCTCTTGTTCATCTTAAAAATGGGAACTTTATAATGGTTACGGGTAAAAAGGTTTTTTTTTATTCTAAATTTATTGAAACATATAAATTAGCTTACCAAGGTTTGAAGATGTTCTCAAACAGTAATAGCGCTTTCAATGTTCTTTTATACTGTAAAATTAATAATAGAAACAATGGTTAGAGTTTTCGAAAAAAATCTAATAGACGACGCCACCTTCCAGATATAGATAATTATAATATAAAATTATATTATTACAATACTAATATTAGATTCATTTAGGTGATTAGCGAAACTAGTGCTACATTAACAGTTTTTTCCCAGAGGTCGCACGCTTAAATCCCGAATGATTTTTAAACCTATAATATGGTTTATGGCGTTTGTTCATAATTTTAAACAGGTTAACTTTTACCATTTATTATAATTTTAGATTCCATTTATTATAATTTAGTAAAGTATAGTTGACTCAAAACAAACCACAAAGAATATTTTTAATCTTGTAGATTGTCAGTACTTGTTTTTTTTGTGGCTAAGTATTTAATCTATATTGGATTATTTTTTTTATTACCGACGCGCTAAGTCGCTTCTGCTCCATTTCTTTGTTTTCATCTCACATAGTTCAGTTAGATTGGTGTAAACTAGAGATGTTATTTGCTTTTGGCTTTTATTTTAGTAAAATTTAGATTGGAAACCTATGGAGATCAATTTTTTTTTTTTTATTCTTGGTAATATCAAATGCTAGTAACGCAAAGTAAAATAATCTATCTATAATCTATAAATTATAATAGGCATAAACGATAATAATAATGATTTTATTTAGAGTAGAATATTAATTTTATTATAATCAATAGCATAATTAATGATCCTTTAATTTATCCAACTTGCTTAAAAGTAAATATTCTCTCATGTAGAAGGTAATTTTCCGAAGTTTATTTAGCTGTTTGTATTTAAATAGGAAACCATCCTATCTTTTTTATTTTTTATTTTAATATGACTAATATTTATTAATATTAATAGTTACAAATTTCACATCTCATAAATACTTTTCACACACGTTTCCAATAGTTCAATTGACTTTACAGTTATATATTTTTACAAAAATATTTATATTTTAAATATATCTAACATTGTAAATAGTTTTATGGTACTTGGTTTATATAGTTAAAGTAAATCGTGTTATATTCAGCAGACATAAGATTCTATGCTTTGTATAGTGGATCTGTTACATAATGAATGTCGATGATTATTTTATCATATTCAAATAATGTAAAAGTTCATACTACGAAATAACAAATAGAAGAATAAAAACGACATTTATGACTACCTTAGAAGAAGATTTGAAGTATTTCTCGTCTATTATGGACGAAAAGTTGCGATTCATGCAAAATAAAATTAGTATCCAGTTAACACAGATATATAGTATCCAGTTAACAGAGATAATAGTTTAATTTTAAATGTTACTATGTAATCTTATTTTGTGTGGTATTCTTTCTTAGCAAATGTTGATGAAGCAAGTAAATGGTTTGGCTTTATTAAAAAAAAAAAACATTTAACGGAAAACACAAAAAAACTGTGTCATTAAGTTTTGTCCGGGGTGAAAGATATCGGATTGAAAAAAAATAACACCATATTATTTTATATGAAAATATGTTTTGTTGCATTGTAATTGTAGTCTAAATAATTTTTTGTCTGTTAACAATTCTGTAATTTTATTATTATATTTTTGTCTTTGCCCCCTACGTCCCATTTTTTTGTGACTATGAAGCCTACAAAGTCAACCAAAACAAAGTCAACCAAACATAAAATCAGTAAATCTGTAAGTGGATTTTTGAGAGGCCAGTCAAATCAGATTCCGTATTGCGGGCGAGCATTCAGTCCACTGTGATCTGCAGTTTTTTTTTGGGACAGGTGTGATGAGTGATTTTTTGATTGTGATAAGTTTTCCTTATTAGCAAAATCGAGATGCGGGTATAATCTCACCTGGATCACATCACTAGTGGTGCTTGGTGTTTTCGACCCAGCGGTATGATATTTTCGCGATATCGGGATGTCATGATATTTGGTAATATTTTCCCTTGATAAAATGAGTTTGTCCTCCACATATAGGTCAAGTTCGTTTAGTATACATTTCTGGATGAAGGTCTTACGAGTACTTTTGCAAGTGGCTCAAGGTTGAGCGATATCAGCTGACCTCTGGTTTACAATTTTCGGATAATCAATTTGGTCGTTTTATTCACAATTGGATGGTTTGCTATGAACAGATTATAAAATATCGAAAAATAATGAGTTAATTTTTGGATGGCTTGGAAGAGTCTACAATTTTTGACATTTGACTCTTACTATAAATAATTAATAAAGATTATAAACTGACAAAACATATAAACATATGGGAATAAATGACAAATATAAAATGTGTATGAAAATATGAAATTATTAAGAAAATCTTCACATAGCCTCTTTCAGTTCACACTGAGCCTTGATGTGCCGGAAATAGAAGGATGTCGCCAAAATAATCTAACTAACCTACGAATATGAATTTTATTTTGATGAACATAAACAGTCAATCTTGTTGCTAGTAAAATACAGACTTTATATAAGAATCATAAATTTTTACAAAAACAAGTAATTTAATATTAAATTATCAGTTGACATAAATATTTACAAATATTATTTATACATTTTTCTAAATGTTTATAAATAAGTGTAACTAATCATTTAAGCTTTGTTCGTTGTTCTTTAAGCTTGCTAGTAACATGATATTGAGTATATAGTTCGTCACTTAAAATTGTGTCTTATTATAAGTTTAACAAGACACCTAAGTGGCAAAGTTTATGCAGTACAAAGTCGCTACCTGTAATAGTTTGCTCCTCTAAGAAAATTACTTGGTATACTAACTTATATATATATTACATTATATGATTTTAAAACTTATAAAGAAATGTGCTACTGATTTAGTAATTTTTAAATATATCATAATCATAACATCACATCAAACATTTATGGAAAATATTATTAACCTTATTGATTTTGTCTATCATTAATAATATAAGTATATTATTTATGTATCTCATGTGTATGTATTCATTTAATGCTCCTTTATTAGCTTGCTTTTTTATTAGGTTGCGCTTTTATTAGGTTATCTCTTTTAAAACAAAAAAGTAATCAATTATAATTAATTAATCAATAATACAAAGTTTATGCTAATAGAGTACAAAATTAAATAAGAATATACTGTATAATGTATGTAATATTTATAGGAACGTTTTTACTCCGAATCTGTATAATTATCATATAGATCTAATGGAATGTAACATAATATCTCCAAAAACTACGTTGATGTTTTTGATTCAGTTCTTTTTTTTGCATGAGAGCGCAGTTTAAAATACCAATTGTATGCATGTCGAAAAATCAAATATGCATTGTGCGTTCAACCATGAGATGAAATTCGCGAATTAGTAATAGCCTCGCTTCAGAATTTACGAAATTGTATTTTATCTGTCAATCTAAGCAATTAATTTGTTAACTATCGTTTAGTTTTTAAATTTTAATATTGAAGACGAGTAATTACTATATTAAACAAAATAATTAAATTAATATTCAATTTAATTAAAAATATACTTTTGTCTGTGATTATTTTTAAGTTGAGGTATTTTATTACATTTTTTTTTTAATTATAATTAAATATATTATAAAATTCATAATTTATCTAAAAAACATAAAATACATATTTAGGTATATTTGTATTAATATAGGATTTCAAGACATTAAAAAACTAAATAATATAGAATTTCATATATTATAAAATAAACTACAGTCAAAGTTAGTTATTGGCTTAAAATCTTTGGTGTCTTAAAAGAATGTTCAATAACTGAAACATATCCCGAGTCCTCTTATATCAAAAGCAGATATTTTTGTACCGGTTTGCTAGACAGTCGTAAAACATAACTGAATTATTACGGAGAGCTGAGTAATTAATGTATATTGGATGCTTTGAGAAGCAAATACAAAAGTAATTATATTTAAGAAGCATAAGACAAAATTATTATTTAAAGTTGTTATAATATTAAGAAATGATAATAATAAATTTATTAATCTTATTTATTTATTTTTGCGTCAAGGTGCAGTATAAAGTACTAATTTTATGCATGTAGAATATACAGAAATTAATTAATAATTAATATTTATTTATCACATTTTAAATTAAATTAATAAAGGTAAACTTTATATAAATTTATTATTTGTTTTATTATTTATAATAACATAATAAACATTAAATTCTATAAAAGTTACATATAGTGGAAATTAATTTCACATTTCGGTACTTGCTCAAGGGATACCCGCTCTTACACCTAACATAGAAGTCATCTAAAATATTCATACAAGCTTCAGACAAACCTTAATAAAATTACTGACTATATATATTTGAATAATACTGATGAAACTGAATTACCCTTATATACATTTACATACAATTTGATTTTCTATTTAGATAATAAACTCAACGATAAATTAAATACACCGTGGGGCTAACTAAATGCATTGTTGATTTATAAATCGATTACTTCTAAAGCTGATTAATGAATGTATTTTAGTGGAAGCCAGCGTGTGGTGAGTTATTTGATAGCAAATGGTATAGCAAGCGGGCGGATTGTCGGCTTTCAGGTTGACTGGTTGGAAGCGCTAATTTGCATTGTGCCTAGCGCTTTTTAAAGCTTACCTCGATTGCGCACCGCATGCGATACTTGAAACGCTATTTACCTCAATTTAATTTAAATAGTGTTTAAAAATACATTTTTATTCATGTAGGTTATCATGACCACTTCAACACTATCTAAATATTCATCAATAATGTTTTATATAACACTGACTGATTGGAAATATATAATAGGATCCTATAGATTATTTAAAGTACCGATAATTAAGAATATATATTATTAGTTTATACAAATTTATATCCCAAAAAAACGAGACCGCCGCTTCGCTGTAGACGGTATTATCCATTTTGTTAATTGAAGCGTCAATTCAGCCATGCGTGAAGCCGATTAAGGCCCGTCTCAATCCCGAATCGAGAGGGACTAATCGCGAATTCAAAGTGATGAATGTCTATTGGAGACTAGTTTAGCTTATGAATATAATGGAATGAAAAATTGTTTAAATTTATTTCAAGTAATAAATGTAAAAAAATATTTTTTAATATTTATTAATGTACTCAAATCTAACGTGTTAATCAGAAACGACACTTTAAAACAAAAAATACCATATTTGCTCATATTTAGAAAAAAGATATTGATAAGTTATTGTAATGTTTATTTCTTAATAAGGATTGAAGGAAATTGTAAAATGAATGTCTTTGTTTTACTGTTTGGTAAATTAGTAGTAGTAGGATAAATTCAATTTAGATGATTTAATCAGTTCAAGTTTATCTGATTACATTAGCTATAATTAGACTTCGTAGTCTGGACATTTGTCCGGAGTTAACATTTTTTATGTATATGTGGCATAGATTGCACTTATAAAACGTCTGATTCTAGTATGCTCAGTACTAAAGTGGATAAGTCTATCGGGAAGAATCACCAAAAACTTATTTTGTGTTGTATCAAATCTTTTAACAAATTACAATTTTATACTTCAATGTTAACTACTACTACTATTTTTTAATTTAAACATTACTGTCCTATGTTAATTAAATATTTTACAACTACTTAGAATCTAGGCAAAAAATAACACAATTAACACTTTATATAATAATTTTAATATCTACATCACTATGTAGCAAGCAAGCAAGCAAATGATATAAAGTTAAAAAGAGAGGAACTAAAAATATTATTTTAAAATGAAAAAAATCTGTACGTTGTAGTATAATACAATCAATAATTTCATATGTATTTTTTTATAATATGTACATTGAATGAAATGTCGATATTCTTGTTTATCAAGATCGATATTTATTAGAAAATATTATCAGCTTTTATTATTTATACCTAACTATTTTTCTAAATTATAACCAAGATACCATATAAACATATTAAAAGTATTGATATGCAGATGCTTATAATAAAATATTAAGAGCACCATGGTTTCTTAGAAAAACAATATTGAACACTTTTATTTAATAGAACAACCTTTTCGACGTGTACTTCGAATACATGTCAATTTTAATCGATTGCGGCATGTATCCACATATTTCTCATGTAGCTCATGTAACCAACTGGGATACATACAAAAAGGTCAGTTTTCATTCATTTACAGCAACAACACTCGCAGTATTTGCAATAATATTTTGATATGAAAAAATATATATGACTAAAACTTTAAGGAAATTAATATTTTATATTGAAATCGGTCGAATAAGCATTTTGTTAACCAAGAAAGAGTACCAACTACATGAATTTTTTGATACAATTCACGTATCACATATATTAAAAAATATACTTGTTTATGTTACACATCTGATCTGACTAATATATATTATGTGCGATTGTTTGGATGTGTGGACTGATGGATGTCTGTTACTCAATCGAGACAAAACTACTAAACGGATATTGATGAAACTATGCAATATTGTAGCTTATGTATCAGAATAACACATAGGCTATATAAAGACTAACTTTTCCACGATGTTTTGTCTTTGATGTTTGTTACTCAATCACGCCAAATCTACTAAACGGATTTTGATGAAACATAGCGATAGTGTAGCATATGTACCAAAATAGCACATAGGCTATAAAAATAATAACTTTTTCACGTGGTTTTGTCTGTGATCTCTCAATCACGCCAAACATACTAAACGGATTTTGATGAAACTTAGCAATATTCTAGCTCATGTACCAAAATAACACATAGGTTATAGTAGTACTAACTCTTCTACATGGTTTTATCTGTGACATAAAATAATTGTAGCGCGATAACTATTGCCACGGGAGATCGTGTTTTTAATCGTTGGTTCATTGAATTTTACATAGTTATTTGTGAAAATACTTCTTATTACCCGACGACTTTAGAAGGATTGACATATTGTTCAAATATAAGTATGTTAAACGAAATATAGCCAATTATGCTATTTTTATGTTCCCTGCTATAGTTAAACTGATTAAAGGATTTTGACATATGAGGTATCGGTAGATACGTCCAAAATAATCAAAAATAATATTTTTATGGCTTATGTTATGTATATTACGTAAACGTAGTCACGGGCAACAGCTAGTATTACATATACTTTTTTTTTAAATAATGATAGTTGTTGTTTAGAATGTATTGATTGTCCGCTGGAATAAATTGTTTGGATTACCTCTGAGGCTCGTAGTTATTACCGGAACGTTCAATGTCAGAACTAACAATAGTTTTTCTTTTGAATTAATACTTTAAACTAGACTCTACAACAATTTTAATATTTGTAATAGGTCTAATTAGTTTGCTAATTACAAATAACATCCTGTTTAAATATTGCAAATATTATAAGGCAGCTAGACTTTTACCTTAAACTATATTTTATAAACTTTATTTTAAATGGGTTTTTTATGTAGATTCCCAATAATATATTGTATTTGCAATGTTTTGATGATATAAAAAAAATGGTACCAAGGCAAAAAAGTCAGCGTCGGATTAATTTGCATTCTCGACCAAAACGGGCTGTGAGGCTATTTCATCTGCATCCTCCTATTTCCTGCTCACAGTTGGCATGGTGTCGACCGGACGAATCTGTATCAACAAGCAAAGCAAATAGCTTTTGAATTTCATCCATACTTATATAGTCGGATTTCATGACTACTTATATAGTCTGCTTGTTGTTAAATTCATTCAGGATTCGTTTTCTATTATTCATTTCTATTGTTTTGTTAGCCCTGTATTATATTTATATACATATAGACATCAAGTGTCGTGCGTCAAGTATCTTATATGATCCTCAAATATCTTATAAGTATAATTATCTCTTATTTAAACATTTTTTAAACGAGAAGACGAGTTACAATTGATGTTAGTGATGTCATCTCCCCTTAACATTCCCAATCATAAAAAAGAATAGACTTTCAGCACTCTCACTCTCTGTTTGTAATGTAGGTATAATAGACACTTAACGTCGTTTTTTCATCTTTGATTGAGTCGTCTCGTATAAGAGCTACAGCCAAATGACTACAGCTAGGCACCCTAAACACCTACGAACACGTTTAGTTTTAATATTAATAATCAAAGTCTTACAAATATTTACTAAGATACAATAAGCAACTTAGCTTAACGTTGTAAATTGTAATAGTTGTAATCGTAGTTGTAATTTGTATTCAATTTTATTTTACATTAGTATGTAATACGAGATTACATAATACGTCGCTCTACCCATTGAGCTACTGTATCCGGGTTCGGTTGTGGAATTACTTTTATTTTAATGTTTTAAGATAAATTATCTTACTTTAGTTATTTCCTAAATTCAAGCAGGAGATTTATTAATATCAATTTCAAATGTTACTTTTGTATGCCTGTTGAATATTGACAACTTACCATTTCGAAAAAACTTGAAATATTTGCTACTGCAAGATAAAGTTTTACCATTTTTCTTTATAATCATGTACGAGTGATTGATTATATTTTGGGAATTGATAAAGATTATTTAATGTAACAATAAGTTTTAATTGTCCAGGATTATCTATACGATTTTCAGGTCAAAGAAATATTTTTATTTTAAGATGGATTATCCTATTTCAGTTATTTCCTAAACTCAAGCAGGAGAGTAATTAATATCAATTCAAAAATGTACATTGTATGCCAAAACTGAAAACAAGTTAAAATGTACAAATATATCAAATTGAAATAGTTTTTTTTTTCACATGCGGGCTGTTTTATGATGTGAGTTGAAATAAAAAATTATTCGTACCATAACACAATTAATTTCAAATTGAACGAAACTAATCCTTATTTAAAAATAATAAATATATACATTTGTTAATTGTGACAAATTTCATTTATGAATACACCATAACTTTTAATTATGAAATAACTATAATTTTAACTTTATAAAATCATTAAATAGGATTTTAGACATTACAAATAATTATTTTAAACCTTAATTCCTACCTATATATATACTAGATGTTGCCCGCGGTTCCGCCCGCGTGTAGGTTGCTTTTCGCGTAATCTGTGGAAACTGCAATTATCCAGACCTACAATAGACTTATAGTTTATTCTATAGTATCCTATTCCCGTGGCAATTTTATACATAAAAGCATTACATTGCTAAGATATCAAACTGAAAATAACATACATACACATCACACACATACACACACACAGCCAGGATTATTCATATAAACGTAATAAAGCATATGAATACTAAATATTTTTTACCAAATATTATGTTTTTAAGTAATGTTCAATTAAAGAATCTCTTTGTAGAATTTCATACGGATATACCATATGCGAAAACATAATCATAGCGAGTTCTAAAAAAAATCAGCGCCATCTATTCAGATTTTATGTAATTAAATTTATAATGGGCATATTATACTCATATTCAATAGGTTATTTTATTAAAATTCAGATTAAACAAAGTAGGAATTCTAGCTTTATCTAAATTAAATTCGTTTATGTAAACCGCATTCAATTCTGTTTAAAAGTTTTGAAAAGTGCTTAAAGTAAATTTTCAATTGACCATAACTTCTTTTTCCCTTAACTGATTTTGACGAAACAAAGTTTTGACAGCGCTCCAGATTATATATAATCCAACTGTGAAAACGACGTTCAAATCGGTTGCGTAGTTTTGAAGTTATAACGTACCAAACATACACACAGAGAAACAAAAAATTTTTTGTTTTCTGTTACTCGTCTTTAATCGCCCTATCAGTTTTTTGGAAATTATTTAATGTACAAACACTCGATTTATACTGTCTTATTATATATTGAGATTACGCGTTATTAAAATTAATACTTTTAAAAATGCAAGTTTTCCCATACAACATTTATGTGTGGCATCTGAGGTGGCATTGCCTCTGAGCGTAAGTATGGCGCCTGGGGTTTGACCTTTTAGGTATTTCGCACAAAATACATATTGATAACCAAAAAAGGGGGCAAAATTGTTTTTCTTTTGTCTGTTTTGTGTTATTTATCAAGATTTCTAAAAAGTCGTAGTAGAAATATTGTTGAAGTTGATGCAGAGAAGCTGCCTGCAAGAGATTGCCAATTAATTACAAATAACCCTGTATAATATGTATTAATTTCATTGTTAATATGTGGGTAATAAGATGTTGATGTTTTAAATATTGTCACATCTACGATCTGTTCACGTAAGACGGTATGTAATTTTTTTTTAAACATATTTAATTGACTATCCAACAATATCCTATGTGTTATAGTCTCGTAAATCATTTCATTACATATTTTTAAGATTTTTGTCATAATTAATTTAGACATATGTCGATAATGAAAACAATTTAATCATCATCATTCATGATGTTGTATAAGGAAAACAGTGTCTAGGTATAATAAGCTATTTCGGACATACGGCTTATCCACTAGAACAAATTGCTAGGATTATTTCGACGCCTGACGTTAATTCCTTAGTACGATGGCCGATGTCGGACGCCTATAAAGGTATTTTTACAAAGTTTGAGCGGAAATTCAGAGAGAAGAATATTTCAAATAACTGTTAGGTAAAATTTTAAACTGATCAATAACGCTCATCTGAAAGTATCCCCTTAGTTATTTAGAAAAAAATAAAAATGAGAATTCAATTAGATTTAAATTAAATAAAATATACCAATGGAAGTATTTTTAAAAGCATAAGTTACTACATAAAAAATATGGAAGCTGTTAGGTACAAAAGATGAAGTTTTACATACATTTTTTTAAAACTAATATTTTTGAAACTATTAGTAACTAAGCATTATTTGAATCTTAATTAAATTCTAGAAATCGATTGTTTTGAAAAGACAAAATGAGTAACAAATCATTCAATTACTCACATTTCAATTTGAACTAATCACCTAAAGCTTATTTGATTATCTCTCAGATCTGCAAGGCACTTATCGATTAGGGACGATAGAAAACTGAAGTTTCCTATGTAAGCCTCGATTAGTGGTGGCTTTATAGACGCGAAACTTAATCCAACCAAGTCGAGACTTTGGACAGCATTAATTATTTAATAAGCTGATATCAGTTCTATGTTAAATATTTTCAATATTGTTTCTCATTAAAGTTATTAGTTTACAAAATTCGGAATATTATAGCATTGACATTTGATATTTAATTCTTGTATGTTGCTAAGTTACCAATGTGTTTCTTACTATAATTTACTTTTTCCCTTTTTTTTCATATTTCCACTGGCAAGCATTATTAGTACGGTAGCTATCGTTTAAAAGTAAAACAATATATTTTCTAAAAGAAAATAAATTATATATTTTTTTAAACAGTGGCAACTCCTAGAAAAAAAATTGTATGAACGTGTCTGTAAAGCTTAGCTGTATTAAGCTTATTAATTTTTTAATAACTATAGAAATAAAATAAAATTATCAAAATGGACTTGATTTGATGTATTTGGGATACCATCTGGTAGCTCTGCCAACTGAGCTACCGTGTGTGAAAAAAAAATGAACTGTTGTAAATTAAACGTTTAGTTATATTCAATAGAGAAGTATAACTTTTATGAAGCACTAAAACTACATATTTTCCTTTCTTATTAATAATATAACCTTCTTTACATGTGACTAATAAACCTATTAGTTAATCAACAATCTACAATGAAACCTTATTTATAAGAAATATCAGTTTATAAATTGGCTTCCTGATAGAATTATCTTCCGTTCTATTAAATTCATTCAGCCTTGAAAATATCAATGAATCACCTGGTTGGTTTTTTTAATAGGATAGGTATAAAGTAAGGTAAAAGAGCACTGTATGCTTTATTTTTATTATTTAACCGTATATAAATTTTTTTTTCACAAAATGCAACACTCAATGTTAGGTTTCCGACTTTACCAGTTTATCAGTGTAGTTATCTTATACATTATTTAAAATTAATAAATACCTATGTATTTATTAATATATATAATATTAATAAAATAATATACATACATGTAACATATACTCATAGTTGAAGTAACATGATTAGGATAACATTTGTAAAACTTGCTGATTTTTAAAAAGCTCTTATTTGATGAACTTCACAATCTTTATCAAAACTTTAATAATTTACATTTTTTTTTAATATAAGATACCTTTTATGAACAGTTTTGATAATATAAGAATACAATTTAGGGTCTTAAGGATCTATTTTGTGATTAGTAGAGCGGTGAATTCCGGTATGAAGCTGTGCCTAGCGGAATTCTGATCATGTTGTTCAGCGGTGCATATCATTGCTCATGAATATCTGATATTTAGATAGCTTGGAAGTTTCGGACTGGAGGGTGTTTTGAATTCATTTCCGGCCATTTACGGAAACGGAAATAGAACTGAATATCACCGGAACTTCATTCACTGGGCGACGTATTGTAACCAAAGCTGTGACAATAATATTCGATGTGCCATATAACTTTTGAAGTTTTTTTTTAACATTGAATTTTAATTTCATTGACTACAGGCAGCTTATTAATCCATATATTCATACTAAGATTAAAAGAAATGATACTTACAATTTTTATTTTAAGTCCTTTATGTTTGTACTCGTTAAAAATGAAGGAATAAATACTATTATTTCTGTTAAACTTGCTTTGCCAATTAGTGGAATATGGAATTTGGTTCTGCAAGCCCATTATCTATTCATATTAAAGAGTTTTATTGTTTCGAGGACAACATTGTTTGTTTTGCATCAACTAAAATTGCGGTCAGACGCTGACCTAACTCGATATTATAAAAACACCCACTTGAGCAAACACTTTTTATTGATTTTTTTATGTTTTAGATTATTTTTTAATAACCAATTACTATTTCCGATATATTAATATTCTTGTACCAACTAAACATTGCAGATAACATATTTAATGTCTCATAAGATCATGTCTAGTTACTTCGGAACAAAAATTTATTGGTTTATTTCGGCGAGTAATTCCATATTTATGCTTTCAGTTGCGAGTTTTGGAGTCCAAAGTTTTGGCGATAAATTGCTACAATAAGCACCCGGTGATATTATTCATGACGTTTGTTAAGTTTGTTTTAACGGCTTTACCTTTAAAGTTTATTAGGAATTCTTTCATTGTTTAAAAACTTTTAGAAATTATCACGTCAGTTATATTTATCTTAGGATTTATAATTGAAAATAAAAAGCTCTTTAAAAAGTTTTTTTTTGCGGCAATTCTTTTAAACCACACATGTTATACCATCCCGATCTGCGTTTAAAGCATGACTTCCAAAAGAACTGAATTAAGTATCTGGTCAATACTCTGGTAGCGAGTCCGATATAAATGATTGCATCAGATTTTTCGCGTGTGTCTAAAAGTTGAGTGATATTGAATTTTGATGTGTCTCCTAACGCATTTATCTCGAAGTCTTTGGTTCGGTTCCTGATACCAACTTCCGCTATCTTACCTATAATTCATTGACTAAAATATCATCCCTATCATGTGCATGCGTAGCATTCTTCTACAGTGCGGTTGTTGTGAAACTTTCTTCCACGCACTACCAAAATACAAAATGAACTTCCACCGACGGAGTGCGGTTTGCAGAATGCATAAAAAACAACACTTTTGTTATACATTGGTATTGCAAGAAACTTGGAAAGCGTTGAGTACCTGATAACATGTAACCTATATGCTGGTTTATTTTAAATTAAAAAAACGTTAACTTCAGTAAAGATTATTTTTATGTTTTGGTCAATATATTTTCACAAGAAAATACAATTTTATTACATACTGATATTGACCGACAAATTACTAGTAAAATTTCACGATCCGTAATTACTTTACCCTTTTTTTCATTAATTTGATATATTATTTGACAATATATTTTTTTAATCCATGGAATTTTGTGATCAAAATTAAGTATGTCATTTTTGAGATCCATTTTAATTTATAATTATAAAAGGATTTGTTTCCTAGCAAAGGAATAATATGCTTTAGTGTTGACTATAAGGGCTCATTATGAATAGACGAAGCTTCTTAGCAATCCATGGATTCACCGTGCGGGTGCCGGGCCCATCGCGTTGCAAGGAGAGGAGTGCAAGCAGTGCCTGGGACTTGCGACCCAGGAGTAGGTTTAAGGGGCCCCTTTATTATGCGCAGAAACGCTCACCTTCACCCTCCACACTCCTCTCCCTACCTAACCAAATTTGGAAAGAACCTACTAATGCCGCCTTTGAAGTACGTTCTAGAAATGAACCGATGCTTGTTCTAGAAAGGCCAAGATCTTTAAGTAGGCTATAGAGAGATTTTGCTGTTATACCTCTCGCTCCCACTTCTACCGCGTACAAACTAACTATAAATTTATTCCTGATCAGTTCGTTGGTTAGTTCGTAATACTTATTGAGCTTGAATGTGTGATCCCTTGGAATGTTTGTTTCCCAAGGAACAGTAAGCTCCACAAGTATCACGCGCCTCAGATGTTTCGAATACAGGAATAAGTCCGGTCTGGATGACGAAACACCATCATCCCCAGGGATTTTGTAATGCTTTTCATACGTGTCCATCATGAGAATCCAATCAGGAGCCGCGCCTAATATTGAATAAGGCTTCGCTTTTGATTTTTTGGAGGAGCCTTCTTTTACGAATTCTATAGATCGTTTGGTGGTTGTTATACCCTTCCGCGCTCTTGCTACTGAAAGACTAACCGCTTCCCGTATGATTTCTAATACCTTGTCGTGGCGACGCGAGTATTGACCTTTATCTAGAAGTACCCTACACCCTACTAATAGGTGTTTCGCGGTTCCTATTGCCTCCCCACAGATGTTGCAAGACTTTTCGGTGGCTTTGCCCCATCTTACTAAATTACTTTGATCTGGGAGAGTCATTTGGAATGCATTAAGATAGAATTTTAATAATGCTGGGGACCAATCATAAATTAAGGTGCACCACTTCAAAGCTAGTGGAATACAAAAATCTCCTATGGTCACCCATTCGTTTTGAATTTCTAGGCTCATCGCGTGGAGTCGGTAATTATCGTTTTCGTCTTGTCGAATAAAAGATTTTGTTATGTCTATGTCTTGAACTTTCCTACTTGATCCTAGCCCTACTTTGTTTGTTTGAGCACCTATCATAAATTTTTTATGGAATTGAAGTCGTGACTCGAGCTCTGAGGCAACTTTGTCTTTTGGGAGAGAAGTTACAGTATCATCTTTAGATTTTCCGATGATATGTCTTTTGGTAACTCTTAGATGTTTGTAGAGCTCCGATGGTTTCTTTAATTTTAATCCAAAGTTGTTTCGGTCTCTAAATAAGGTTGAAGAGTCCGCTGAGTGCGCTAACCCGAGCCATAACTTCAATGTCTTTATGACACTTGCATCTAACTTTGACAAAAGGGTTTTATTTATATCATACACGAGGAAAGGCCAATTCAGACGTGATGTTAAATAATTATCGTAAATCCAAGCTTTTTTGACGTTACTTATTGGTTGGTTGTCTACCTTTTTGAGATCGTTTAAAAAGCTATCGACTATTACATCCAACGATGGAGTACGGCCTTGGTAATCGATTTTTTTACCCAAAAATTTAAACGGAGCTGCTTCCGTAACCGTACTAACGCACTGACCGCCTATTATAAGACCCGGATCGTAAGAGGTATATTTGGTATTCCGTCTACCCAGACACAGACTAAAACATTTACTTGGTTTTGTCCTCAATCCGCCGGTCCACGTACAGAAATCCTCAACTACATTTAAAAGTACCTGACATTGTTTCGGATTACGTGTCAGTATCGCGAGATCATCTGCAAAAGCTAGTATGGATTCTTTGTATTTGTTGTTGAACTTAAACCGGTAGCCCCACTTTTTTTCATTTCTAATTAATTTGTCAATTAAAATATTAATAACTATATTAAATATAATAGGAGAAATACAACAGCCCTGAAATAAACCAACGTTATAATTAAGTGGTTTTGAATGGTTTTCATTAAAAATTATAGAGAATTAATAATATTAATAAATTATAATATTAATATTATTATGTAATCATGTTGTACAAGAAAATAAACCCTTCATAAATATTTAGGTACATTTCAATTTAGTGAATTAAATAATTTATATGAATAATGTGACAAAATCTTTTGTACCTTTCATGCATGAACTAGGATCAGTTGTCCTTTTTGTCTAAAATAAGGAGTTTTCTCTGAGGAGCTTCGTTAGATCGTTTTACGAGGCGACTACATTCTAGTAGAGTCAAGATTTCCCAAGAGGTAACGCATATTTTATATGCTTTGTAATTTAAGTGGCTTTTGTTTTATTATGACGTGTACGGGGAGATATTTTATGATTAATGCAAATATTAGCGATGAGTTAATGTAAGTAGTAAAACAACTGGTTAGTTATTTTTGTTGGTATCATTATTAACATCTTATACTAGAAGCCTATGTTTTCTTTGTTTAAACTTCATTCTGGGTTTTTTTTGTTTTTATTTTCTTTAAAAATAAAGTATTCGAAAAAAAAATCGTGTTTTTTTTTTCCTTTTTAATTTAACATTTCAATCATATAAGTTATAATATACACACACCTTTATTTATTTATTTTTTTTGTCATGCAATTATCAAATTTACTTTGCTGAAGGTAATATTTTTAAATTATTAGTATAGACTTCGATGAATATCATATAAAATATACATTTCATTTATAACAGTAAGATATTAGAGATATAAGTATACTTACAAGAAATATATTTAAAACATCCGCTTACTGACAATTAGGGTTGAACGTAGAATTCTTGCTATGGAAATACCTTTTCAAATAGAAAGGGGTTCGTCAGTGCACAGCTGAAGGTACAATGTAGATCCTCTGTAATTGGCCCGAGGACATGAGAATACCAGGAATCGTTTGGAAATGGGTCTTTCCATTTATATATTACACAGTAAATTACTTTTGTAATATATATTTTAAAAAATAAATAATAAAAGATAATAAATATTTTAAACCATTATAATAAATAAAGTTATTTTAAGCGTTCTTTTTAATATTTACATAAATTATAAAAATAATTGTAAAGAAATGTTATAATTGTGTTATTTTCTTATAAGTTTTACCCCTTAGTGAATCTTATTAACCAATTTAACATATTGTAAGTACTCGCGTTTTTGGTACTCACGCACCCTAGCCGTGTCCCTGACGTAGAATAATGGACCAGTCGCTTACCAAATGGAAATCCGGATTATGATAAATCACAAACTTTTGAAATTTGCCGCCTATCCTTTTGATTTATTTGCGAAGTATACAAAGGGATATGCGTTGTTTTGCTCGCAATCGCTATTTCATATCCCAAAAAAGTGGAATTGAAAGTGAATGATGTAGGAATAATGTTTTTGAAGTTTTAGGAATAGAAAAATATTCAAATTATTTTTCTATGAGGTGATAGTTTGGAAAAACGATATCAAAACTACCTCTTCTCAGATTTACAATCCCATTGTTGATATTTGCCAAAGATATTTTGTTGGGTTGGAAAAAATGTAAATCCTGTTTTAAATGTATCAACTTTTAACAACTAACAAACTAGCCATCGAACCCTTAAATATATAAATGAATGAACCCTAAGATAATTATTATAAATTGAAATTTTGTTTAAGTTTTGCTTTTATTTTATTAAGACACAAAAATGAAGTTTTTAATTAAGCTTCGCTTACAATGCATCTTGACATAGAATAATATTTGAAAAATATAAAGCGTCAACTACCGTCTGACTTTTTATAAATGCAATGTAGTTGTATGCATAGAATGGAACTGCCTACGAATGTTCTGTGAATGAAAAAACTGCCTGTGAATCTTCGATTGACTGTCATATAATATTACTATACTTACCTTAGTTATCTACTTACTTTTATATACCTTTGTTGTTTGATACCTTTTAAAGTTATATATTTTTTTAGCCCGCTGTGTAAGTTAAGAATGAAGTAACAATAAATATTATATATATACCTAGTCTGGCCATAAATATTGTAACAAAGATTTTTTTTTTAATGTCAAATAACCTTTATTACTTTTACAGTGTGTTAGTTTAATACACAAATATAAAACATTTCATATACTCTTATATACTTAGAAATAAAAATAAACTCGCTATGCCCGGCACTAGGCTCCATAAAATAGGTAAATCCTTTAAGGGTAATTGTATACGTTTTTATAATAAGCTCCCAAATGAAGCCTTAAGCCTATAACTAAATAAATTTAAATTTTATGTAAAAAATAATTTTCGAAAAAAATCCTACTATAGTGTAAAGGATTATATCAACGACGGTATGGCCTGGGAATGAATTGTATTGTATTGCGAATAGCTAGTAATCTCCGCAATTTGTTTTTTGTTGTAAATTAATTTTGCTTTATCGACCTGCTGCATCCCACCGATTCCTTAGAAGTCACTACTTGCGGTAGCGTCGGGGTCGGGGTGCCTTCCTCCCTCAAATATGGCGAAGGGGTTGATGGCTGGCTCTTGTGTTATGCTCGTGAACGGGTGCTGCTTGCGGTGACTGGTTGTGTGGCAAGCCGAAGATTTTTTTTTTTGACTGTTATAATTATTTCATTTTCGTTGCCTGAAATCGTTAGGCTTCATTTTCGATTGATTGCGACGGTTCTAGTTGTTCCAAAATTGCATTTAACATTGACGTTTGTGAAACAGTGATCACAATAACAAAAAATATATCCAGCTGTCGTATGGTTCTTCTCAGACCAGGACGCGTTTGAAACCCTCATTAAGATGGAAAGTGCTTTTACAGAAGGGCTTATTACGATAAATCAAGTGTCGAAATAGGCCCTCCTGACACTTCCATATTGACGTACACAGGTGATCACTGATTATGATTCTAAGTGGAAAAGATATAAATAAATAAATAAATTAATGAAAATAACCCTGTATATATGAATATAGATTCGTCAACTAGTTTTTCGAAAAATTATTGTTTCCCTATTTGGTTGATTGAATGATATACTTTGATAATATTTACTATAAGGTTTCTTTAAGTAATCTACACTAATTCAATAATAAGAAAAGCAATTATACTATCAGTATTCTAAGCAATATTTCTTTATCAGTGTTTATCGCAAGGCGTGTCTACGCTCCATCTTCGCTAATAAGAAGTGCGGTAAGTAACGAAAATAAATGTCTCTGGGAGGTGTTATTTTATATTTTTCTAGCACGCAATCAAGGATTTATTGTTCTGGAATTGTGGATATTTGTCTAATAAACAAACAAGAGATAAGTCACGCTATATTGAATTGTAATTTGGAGAGAAAATAACAAGATGTTAAGAATTTACTATTATTTTTATTCTGATTATTTTTATTTATTATAAAATTAAAAACCCTTACACATGTATTGTATGAAATTATTCAGCATATATTATTGTTTTAAATAAATCTTCGAGCTGTTCACATGATCGAGTTTTATTTTTACACATTGTTGACCCCAGAGACTTCAAAATTATAAGAATGATACATAATATGCATTAAAACATAAAATATTATTAATATTATTTTGTGGCTTGAAAAATACTGTAATAATTTATTACCACAAATAATAATATAAATAACTGAAATATCCAATTAATTTAATCTCTACGATCACTGTGGTTGCTGCGATTTAGTGAATCCAAATAGCAATTAAAATCCTAATCTAATAGGAATGGATGATAAACCCGTTACACTAATGAATTATTTTCCGATTTGTTAGAGCGTTAATTGCTATGGAATTAGAAGATTGAAATTAGAAAATAAAACTGAACACTTTTTTTATAATGTATTTTTAATTGTACTTTAGTATTTAATAAAATAAAAATAATTAAATAAATGCTGCTACTTTTACTATGAATAACCTTATAAAGTGGTTGTGGATGTCAATGAATTCATAAATATATCGATTTATTTATCATTATTCATAACTATCATCTATTTTTAACAGCCATTCATTATTGTTCATGTTGTCTACGTTACAGCAACTATAATATATAAATAATAAAATATTTTTTAAAATGATTTCATTGTTTAATTAAATCTTCGTTTTTAAAGAACTAATACATAATTCTTATCAATAAGAAAATTGATTAATCATTAAATAGTATTAGATTATTCGACACAGGTGCGAATTAGATTACGAACACATGCATCATTACCATAAAACTAATAAGAGTAGGACCCCTTATATTAACCATAAAGAAATAATTTAATAACTATGTTCGATATTGTAAGAATAATCATAAAATAAAATGTCAGTAGGTAATTATAATAATTTTTAATAAGAGACTACCAAAATAATATACACATTGAAGATAAGGATCTCCTGTCTTGTCTCAACAGACTTTTCACGGCGAGAAACAGTGCACTCGACAAAGATGTGAACTCCCATAGCAGTCAGTGCCCTCCACAGTCCTGTTTATAATATCCATTGAAACAGTGAAATTGTTTTTCCACCTACCTTTTGCTGATGCTTAATTTAAAAGATTTAGCTTTTTACTATAAATAAATTTAATTAATTAAATGATGATAAGAAAAAAAATATGATTAATGTACAAGGAAATTTTTCAAAAATAATGTAATAATGTTTCTAAAAATATTGTGTAATACTAAAAAAAAAGGTTAGATAAAAGTTTTTAAATAAATTAAAAGGTGCAATCTCATAAATATTATTAACAAATTAAAAAATCGGTAACCCTACAATATTTTTATGGACTATCAAATCAATTCACCTCTATCCTGTTTTGTGTACAACCTCTATAAAGTTTGCAAGCAGCCCTGAATGTTCCCTATATATTTTGCTACCGAGGCGACACCTGGTTTAGCTATAAATTATTTAGATATCGCTTGGGATTGTTTACCCGAGACTTCATTAATATACAGTAAGAAAAAGTGTTCCAACAGTGGACAGACAGTTGCCAAGTGTAATTTATTTCCTCGGAAATGTGCTAAGAACTGTCCTATGTTTTGCCTTGTTAAGAATAGATAGAATTAATTATTCTACTCTATAAATAACAAAATACATAAAGAGAAACTCTAAATTTCCGATAATACAGTTCAATAGGCAAAGGCATTGTGACATAGTGTAAGTATACCCGACAAAGAAAAGTACTATTAAGACAGTGGAAGCGGACAGTCGCAGTTCCACTATCACAAACCGATTGCATAAAACTACCGTTATAACTTTTTGCTTGGTAATTTTTATTATATTTATCTTTTTAAATAGTATTTATAGCGCAAAAATTTGATAGAATCAAGTTATAATACACTCTTCTTCTGATATTTACTAGGTAAAACATCGTACTTAAGCTGAAACGGTTTTTTTGTTATTATTTAATTCATCATAAGCCGAGGCGACTATTAATTTAATATAAAATATGCATTTTAGTTTATGTAGGTTATAAAATCATAGCCTTTAAACAGATTGTCGAAAGATTATTTCTAGACCATGGAAACGGATAACACAAGACGTCTAAGTAGGGTTTATTGCATCTATGTTTGCTCAAGAAGCAATAGCTGGACCCTCCCTAGTAATTCTACTAGAAGTTTCCAATTGTTACTAGAGTCCGCTTTATACAGAATATGAAAGCTTACGTAAAATAAAATAAAACATAACATTTAGAAGGGTAATATATTTTAAATCTTGGTTATACGAGGGTTGTATATACGTTTTTTTTTCAGTTTTTTAGGGTAGGGTCAGTATTTTGTTGCCATTACATAATATACAATTTAGGATTTAACTTAACGGTTGATATCAAGCAAAACAAAATCTTAATATACACGTTTTATATTATTTCAGTCTTCCATTAAAATTAACTTAAACTAGATTAAAAAAATCTTCAGTAACAATAACCTAAAATTATCACCGAGATTTTATATACATATTAATTTTAAATTAAATTATTTCCGAACAAAAAAGCGTCCTTACTTAGAGCCAACATCAGCAACTTTATATCGTAAGTTTTGGGTAAGGTCTTGATTAATTATTAAAGTGTTGAGACTAAATATGTTACAAAGAACGTGCTGTAGCGGATAATATAATGTTATTAATTATATTAACAATTCAATTCGATAAATATGTCCATCTAATAATATTTTTTTGAGTAATTACATTATAATAAATGTTATACAAGTTGCTCATTAAAATTATTTTTATTTATTCAAATATAACATTTATTATTATTTATTATTTTTACAAAGGTGTTTTCAATAAAAAAAGTATTGCAAAGTAGACACTGCAAGTAGAAGTAAACCAGCAAAAAGTTATCAAGACATTGACAAAGTTTGTATTACAACTAAATTTTGCGATTGGCCTCGCTCGCCCACTATAACAAGGGGAACAACTACAACTTTCAACATACGAAAATTTTGTTGGATTTGATATTAAGCCACAATATTAGATCGGTGAAAAGTTTCTCGAATATTTAATGAACAAGCGTGCTCAGTGATAGTGTAATCTATTTTGGATAGTAAGACATTCTTATAATATACATTTATTGTTTTCGTTTTGCTTTCATTTATAAAATTGTCTTTGAACTATTCTTTGTGTTTTAAAATTACGGCAATATTGAGCAATATAGTAATTTGTTTTTTTTTTAATTTAAGTTGGTCTATCTATAAAATAAATACAAAATCATGCATATACCTATTTAATAAATTATATTATACAATTTATTAAATGTAGATTTCATATTTAAATACATAGTATAAACAAAGTGCTTCTCGCTGTCTGTCACTGTCATAGAGATCTATGTATGTTATAGATCTTTAAAACCACCAAAAGGATTTTGTGCGGTTTCTTTTAATAGGTAGAGTGATTTAAGATGATGGTTTATATGTATAATACATATATATTTTAATACAGAAAAGCCAGAAGATTTATATTGTGATATCGTAACATACATATTGTTGTGCCATTAAATAGAAAACGTTGGCTAGACCTTACGAGATAGATCAAGTTAATATTTTACAGAATTGTATATATTTTAAACGTCAATATGAAAATCTACGATAGTTTATATTTATATCTAAATGATAACTCTCAGTAACCGTTTTTATCTTTTACATGATACAAAAGAAAATGTTTTGAGCAAATTTATTTTATGCAAAATAGTAATATTTCTTATCTTATTAAATACCTATTTAATACATCTCATGTAAATCCCTTGACAGTGTTTTAATGAAATAGACATCTTAGAAGATATCTGAGATTTATAAAGTAGAGACATAGCATAAATATTGTAAACCACAACATCCTGTAGTGTATACTAATCATAATATTGTTAAACAATTTAACTTCCTCATATTAATATCAACATTATACCCGTGTTAAGCCGCGGCGGGTCGCTAGTACTTAAATTCCAAAAATGTGTACTTTAGTGGGGCCTTGGCGACTAGTACAGCCGTTTTTCAAAGATAACATTTATTTATTATTATTATTTTTTATATTTATTTTTTTTTTTCAAGTTGTAAAACTTTCTCGCTATCAGAATTAAATTGTTTTTAAACAATTTAAATTATTCGGACATGAAGAATTGTAGAATAAATATGAAATTATATCGCATAATAATATTTAATGTATTCTGTATATATAGGTACAGTTTTTTATCTGCATAAAATGATTCAACATCTCGCATTATTTACAAAATAAGCTTTTACCTACTTTTCTCAATTTCGTAAAAAAATTAAGTACGATTTTGTCTTATTTTCCAGAGAAATAAAGTTTTACTAAATAACAAATATATGAGTACAGTACATGTTTATGACAATAAAAGTATATACTTTACAATTTTCTTTTTGTTACTGCTAGAAACTTAAAGAGTATGCAACAAGCAAGGCACAATAATGGAATGTTATCAAAATTGTTACGGAACAAATTCTTGGGCAGTACTTGTGAATTGTTACAGGAGTTTTTCTTTTTATTTATTCATAAGCGACAGCGGACAAAAATGAACTATCTCAAGCTACTGGAATAATACGTGACAGTCTCATTATAAATAATTTATCTTGCTTACTATAAAAAAAAAAACATATGATATAGTTACATCCCAGTATCTTCATGCAATTTTAAGTAAAATATATATTCTATTTTGTGCTATTTATATCTTTAGCTTTTCTTTTTTACACCAATTAAGATTTGTCAGTATCCATGTGTACTACAAAATGGCGTTACATGTTTAAAGATTAATTAAATATGACTGTTCGAATGAGAGACAAACTTTCAGGCTGTATAATTCAAACATATATAAAATGTTCTTAGTAGGTTAAGCACAGATAAAAAATGATATAGGAAGCAAAAAAAATTAAACAGGCATGTATAATGTATCACGTACCATCTAGTGTTTCGGTATTGTTAGCATTTCTCGTTTTTGTATTGATTAGGTTAAGTGATTTACTAAGCCCTTACGTGTAGCGGGTTTCAAAATTGGAATTTTTTAAACTGTCTTGATGGTAACAGTGACAATCCAACGAGAATAGAATTTCTCAAAGCTGCTTTATCCAAAGGAATAGTTAAAAAAGTTTTTATGTAGAACAAGAACTGCGAACCATTTTTGTAATCAATAAAGGTTTAAAACATCTTTTTTTAAATTATAGAAAAAATAAATATAATTTAACTTTTAGTTGGTTTATCTCTTTTAGAGTTTACTTAATCTAACGAAATTGACCAAATTTTATTCTAAACATTGCAAACATTTTTTTTAACATGTTTAAGGGATCTACAATTTTTCGCATATTGATACAATTATCTGTTTACAAATAAGAGTTATTAAAAGTAAAAAAAGAAATAATGTTAATTATTTTTATAAAACCATCTATCTTATTAAATGTAAAAGTTTAATTTATTATCGCAATAAGTACGTAATATAGTAATAACCCATAACTCTTACATAAAATCATTTAAAATTACCTTAGCCTTTTGATATTCCAGCGTTATAAATGGTCACGTTAATTTATACCTTATCGTCCCTTTTGATTTTTTTATCATATCGTACAATTCCGACATCTCCACCCTTGTTGCGTGCCACCGAATTTGATAGGCAGGCTTTGCTTGTATCGTATTTCAGATAAGTCCACTTAATGTCTCGATAAGTCCACTTAATGCCCCCGTTCAACTAGAATAAACCTTTTGTATCTAAGTAACCGGAGAGAGGAAGGATGTTAAACAAACATGAATAAAAAAAAAGTGAAAATTTCCTCATATATATTTATTTTGGTTATAATTAGTACGGTAAAAAAAAATAATTTATTAAAATTTTGGAAACACTGAGTAATTTACAACCGCTTATACATTAATCCAAAATCAACTCCAAAAGTATTTATAATGTAAGTGTCAGTACACAAATTCCAGTTATGGCTATTAAAAACTACTATATATCATAATATACAAAATAAAAAAAGTAGTCGTTCAAGTATGTAATACAATAACGAACTTCGATGAACAGCAAATCGTGCGATAAATTATTATTTGTTAATTGACTCTCGCGACCAGATGCTTTGATTACTTTCGTATATTGAGTAAAGTTGTCAATAAATAACTTATACATAACAAATTAACTTATACATGATGGAGAATATGAATGAAGCAATTTCTTTAAAAAACCCACGTTATAATGAATACTTTTGTTATTGTTCTCTTGAATTTAAATAAAAGTCACTAGAGGCTGGCATATTTACGATTTCCACTATCAAATTTACTGCGATATATTTTTTTTGTAACTGATCTTTCGAACCATGATGTCTATTACATATTTATTAACCTGACTGTATCCATGAAAAATAAATTGGAATTTTCCCGATTACTTTCGAACCCATTCGGGGTGCCTAGTTATAAAATATCGATCACCATCATTAAGCAAATGATCTTTGAAGAGGATTTACAGTCATAAATATTGTTTTTTTTTTAGTATTATTATATCTGCTATTTTTACAAATATATATTCTTAAAATGAAAAGTCATTATAGACTGAAAAAATCATGATTATCATGACTTAATTAATTGGGAGAAAAAAGGTTTTCGTGAATACATACGGGTAAATAAATATGCGATAAGGCTTTTCTTACATTGTTTTGATAATTGAAATAAAACTATTTTTACGAATTTAGCTAGCGTATAATGAATTAAATTTTAAATTTGCATTTTAAATCTAACTCGATTTTTCGAATGCTTTGCAGCAATCGTGTTCACAGTAAGACGAGATTAAGGTGACACCTAATTAAAATTTAATTTATTATACGCGAATTAAATTGGTAAAAATAGTTTTTATTTCATTGTGTAGCACTCGTGATAGCCTTAGAAAACACTATTGTTTTGATAAATTAAAAAAATGGCCAATTGTTGCAGATGAGTATAAATGAATTAGGTGTATAATCAAATTAAAAATGTCGTTATTAAAGAAATAAATAAAATATTCTTGAGTGGTTTTGATTTTGTCCATCGGTATTTATTTATCATGTATTTTAATTTCGTGTCTATTCAATGGAAATTCTATTGTTTTCTTTGCATCTTGCAACCCAACTCACAAAGCGTTGGGTGTATTGAGCATGTATGCTTTATATATGATGACAATGGTGAGACGTCTACTGTGGCTGACTTTGGTGTTTTAGGCACTATTCCGTTAAATCGAATTCTCTTAATTTGAACAACATCATAGTAACTGTTGTCTAAATTAAAAGAATTCGATTGGTTTGTAAAAGAGTTATAACCATTTGAAGATAATTTGTGATTTGATTGGTGATTTGATTTCGTATCTGGCAACATTCATGTAGTTTTGGTGTCGGAAAACTTCATGAAAACACTGTCTTTTTTTTCTTATGAGGTAAAGTGTTACCTATTTTCTATATCATTCCCAATGATCGTACAAGCAAGTGCGGGGCTGGTGTAGTACTTATGGTATCGTATTCTTTATTCAATATTAAATCTTTCCTAACTTTCCTACTTTCCTAGTAGGCTAACCCTACTTCTTGTTATTCTTGTTGTTCTTGTCCTCAGAATACATGTTCATTGATGTTCAATTCAGTCATCTAAAACAACTTCTCGGTATCTTTTATAGTCCTTCACTACATATTGCATCCTTTCAAACTTTTAAGGTGCTACTAGAGGAGTATCGTTGCACCGTGGATACCATTTTCTATTTTATATGTTGCAAATAGTCATCCGTAAAACGATTTCTTATGATGATGTTTTATAAAATCACATTCATTTAAGTTAAATTTAAGTTAAGTTTAAGTTAAACTAAATTTAAGTTAAGTTAAGTTTAAGTTAAACTACATGCGTTTTTATAACCTGCTACAATAACTGGTACATTTTTGTTGTGGTTGAAATGAAAAATTAGAAAATGAAAGCAAAATGAATGGTTTCTAAGCGCAAAAACAAAATGTACATTACAAATATGTAATCAGTGAATTTTATATGATTAAATGATGTTTAGACCAAATAGTTCCTACCTACCTTCGTGTGGACTTATTTTTCAATTATTTATATTGGATTCTTTAATTATAATGTTTTTAATCAATAAGTATAATGCTTCAAAAAGTGGTTTGTTACTTTTGGAACTGACTACGTGGAAAACGTGGGCGCTGCTATTAAAAGTTATTAAATATGACTTTGATATTAAAAGATAATTTAAATTATGCAAAAGAAGCAAAGCGGTTGGGAACAGGGAAAAAAATTTAAGAAACTTAATTTAAATATTAAGATTAAGTCAGTAAAACTTTAATTTAATTTACTCAAGAATGTTTCTAAATTAATACAAAATATTTGTTAATATAATTTTTAATCTATATTATTAATTTATTTGTATACACATTATATGATCCGATCCATTTTAACATCATTTTAACGACTGACGTGATTGCTCGTGCTGTTCAAAAAAACAACAAAAGAATGTGAACATTTTATTGAGTAAGATCTCACAGCACCATTTTATAGAACTCTTTTTCGTCATGTTTTTTTTAAACTTATTTATTTTTAACGTATTCATTTTATACATAGTTCCAACTACATTTTCGACTATCTTTAGCTAGAGTAGGTACAATATTATTTATTTTTGACTAAGTATACCTATAGTGCTAAAACTCTCAACCGTGTCCTGGTTCCATTTCTTTCCCAATCGCTCTGTTAACTCAACTGGTTTAGAAGACCTAATCTGTATATCTAATCTAATAAATTCATTAGTCTATAATGATAATTTAAAATTTTACATTGTTATGTAATTAGTTAATATAAAATTGAACATTATTAGATAATATAAATAACTATTAAACATAGAAAAATATTTTGTGTGTTTTTAGTTTAGCTCACCCCAATTCAATTAATTATTAAAGGTCTTTTTGCCTAAATAACATAACCGAGTTTCTCATCTTAAGGTCGTAATCTCTTAATGTCGGTCTATGATTAAGAAGAAAATTAGTGAAAATCCTTAGGAATGTATGAAATATTAAGTCTATTAATTACGGGAGATCACAAAGGGACCCTCAGTAAGCACCGTCTTGAGGATGGCTCAGACCTTAATGATCATGTGATCCCCATTCGCAGGAGATTTGCAGAGTCAGCACAATTACGTATCTTAGTGACATTTCTCTTGTTTTTGTGTATTATTCAAGGACACTCTTTAATTATGAACATATACTTATCTTAATTATAGTACACTTATGGATATTTCTACTTTATTATTAATATTTTTTTTTTACAAAAATAAGAAATCTTATTAATATTATTTATTATTTGCTTTAATAAATTGTGAGTGATCATTCAATAATTTTACTCGACACAATTATTATTCTCAAAATGTTGGTTAAAGTAAACCACATTAACTAATAATTACTATGATGTCTCACATGAGCATGTGTTTCTAAACTTTTATTCATTTCCCTTGTAGGCACTTCGTATCATTTACAAAATAAAATATAAATAACAAAGCTAAGAGCAATCTTGTGTGAAGCGATCAACGAGATCAAGGCACATGGATTTATATAGAAGACACAAGCTTCTCTGTTGAAATTTTAATGAGTACGGAAAATGAATAAATCATAAGGTTACCTTCATACTGCACGTAGCGCTTAATGAAATCTATCTCTGCCAGACGTCCCATTAATGATTTGTTGTTTTGTTTGGCCTTGTTTATTTTCTTAATTTTAACGTTTATTTTCACGTGATTCTTGCCAATTTAAATAAGTACCTTTGCAATATTTATTTTATTTCAAATTGACATACCCATTGAGATTTGTACTTTGTGGAATATAATATATATAAAATATTATTTGTATATCTAAAGTATGTACGTTTATGAATTTAATGGTTACTAAAAATATTTTCCATCTTAAAATATTTTTCCAAAAAATTTATAAGCATCTTACAGTCTCTTTGTAATAATGACAAATTAAATGAAATTTATTTTTTAAATCGCTGCCCTGTTCTTAGTCAATCTCATGATTCCTAATTAGTCATTGTACAATGCAAAAAAGATCTTAAGATTTGAGTTTGACTTAAAAAAGTAGATTGATAGTGGTGATTGAAAAGTAATATTAACTTGATATTTTATTGGTCAAATATGCTGAAATCCGAAAAATAAATTAAATTAAAAATAAAACAAGTGGTTACCATGTGGCCGAAACTAAACCGTATTTCATAGTTAATACGTTTATAATGGTTTGGACAAAAATTCTATAAGCTATTTTATTCTTATCCTTTTATCCTTTAAACATAACTACGTTTAAAGAGACTATTTAACATCGGACCTCAGAACAATAACTTAAGCATAGAAGGAGTTTCATATATTTTAAGCGTACAATGCCATAAACAACAGATTTTTTTGCAAGTAATGCGACATTGTGTAAACTTATCCACGATATCGATACTTATTTAAATCTCTATGGTAGTACCTACATATCATTTTGAGGACTAGTTAGGAGCTCTCTGTCATTTGCTAGAACGAGATACATCGGAAAGCGCTATCGCCTCGAGAATTTTACCGCATGATAACCTTTAGCTGTTTCTCTTCTAGGAAATGACTTAGGTAGTATTTAGGAATAATAAGTACAACAAATAAAATTAAAACATATACGTAATAAAAATCGTTTTTGAAGAAATTATTAACCGTGTATATACTATATAGATAATGCAGTATTCATTAGAATGACACTTGATGAATTTATCAACCACTGTGCTTTTTGCAACATTTGCAACAATATTTTTAAAAATATAAAGTCAAATTAAAAATCCTCTTTTATCTTGTAATTGAATTACAATTACATTATTATAAATGAATTACATTAAATATAATTGCATTACACTATATTTTCTTTAATATTTGTAAACCAGTTAAAAAAGTACAAATAGTTATATTGTAACAAAGCAAAACATAAAAAAGTTCCATGTTGGATCATTTACCGATGGAAGGTCACGGTTTTAATTTTTTATTTTAGAGAAGAATAATGTTAAAATGGACTTATATTTAAGAACGTCAGTGTGATC
Source organism: Napeogenes inachia (assembly GCA_959347355.1). Taxonomy (NCBI): domain Eukaryota; kingdom Metazoa; phylum Arthropoda; class Insecta; order Lepidoptera; family Nymphalidae; genus Napeogenes; species Napeogenes inachia. The sequence continues at coordinate 15,283,577 of OY365792.1, forward strand.
GTATTTCATGTGTTTATATCATATAAGTCACCAAATTTTATGTTTTAAACCCCCGACCCCAAAAGAGGGGTTTTATAAGTTTCACCTGTGTATCGGTGTGTTTGTCTGTGACAAAGTATCAGCCAAACGCGTGGACGGATTTAAATGCGGTTTTTGTTAATCGAAAGCTTGATTTATCGAGATGGTTCATAGCTATGTTTGGTCGAAATAGATGCAGTCGTCTCTAAAATATGAAGGTTTTATGGGTGTAGTTGAAAGGTTTTTTTACAATATTGATAGTAACAACCTAAACAAGTGTTCTTAGTTCTTCGGTTCATTTTGTACAACGTAAAAATATATAAAAACAGAAAAAAAATAAAATTAAAAAGTAAAAAAACCATAGATACAAAAAGATGTCTCAAAATAGATAAAAATAACATTATTATGTACTTATTGGAGTCATTGCGTCGAGGGACCGCTAAAAAAAGGAAGAATTCAAAATACAAGTAAGTTAACAAGCCAAATAACGAAATAACAATATCAAATAGTCGAAGTCCTCATTCATTAGCTTCGAAAATTTTGTCAAATAGACACTATCATCATCTTTATATGACATGACACGCCAACAACGCCGAAATATGAAATGATTGACTGTAAAAAATATTTAATAAGTAACTCACTAGTAAATATTTTTAATAAGTAAATATAAATTTCATTTGTCTGTGGGACGTGTAATACAAATAATCAATTCTGGTTTTAATAATAAATTTACCTTAGATACATCGATATATCGTAATAGTACAAAAAGATCATTAATATATAATTGAATCAAAACAAATTTGTATGTAATTGTATTATTTCTAAATGTTCTATAACCCATTTCATTCTATACCCATCTATAACCATTCTATAACCCATCGAAAACTTTTAATGTAGGAATCAATAAAATATTCATTAAAGTTCAAACTTCTACAAAACAACTTACGAGTTCATGCGTACCTAAACATTAGGCAGTGATTATTTAATTCCCTTTATAACAGCATTTGACTTCATTGTTCAAAAGAAAATTGAAAACATATTGTAATCAGCTTTTCTCTATAAACTTTCCCTTTCTAACTGTTAAAAAATATATTGTATATGCTTGACTTAAAAAAGAAGGATTTAACTTTGATATTGATAATACTTCTATGTTATTTGTCTTTTATGAACCTATAACTGAAAACGTTCTTAGAACTCAACATAGATAATGTATTACAAAACAGTCAAGAAAACATATAGAAAAATAAAAGCAATACCAAATATCTGCTATTTGCCCAATAATATAGTTAATTTATATGTAACTTAAATTTTGTTAAATAAATATTTGATGCAGATGTTTCTTTGTCGAAAGTAGCTAACTAAAGCATGCAACCAAGTCATTCACAAAGCCTGCTAACATTTTCTCGCCCCGCGTACGGAAACAAACATCGCCCTATTAAATTAAGTAGCCGGTAATGAAGAGCCTCGGTTGGTATTTTTTATGTATGTTATCTACGTAACGAAGTGTTAGTGGTAAATCTTAGGCTTTTCACAATGTTAGCAAAGCAAATCTTACATATCTATAAACATTTCTTTACAAATAAAAAACTAAATGTCATAAATAATAAAATACATATAAAAGAGAAAGTACATATCTTTCAAATAATTGCGAATAAGATTAATGTATAAAATAATTTATATTAAGTTTTATAAATGGAATAAATTGTCTTTAATAATATCAAGTATTAAAATCAATCTTTTATTTTTTTTTATCTTCTATCGTTAATAAAATCAATTGATCTTAATATATAATAAACATAAAACCAATAAAATAAGTAAAGAAAATTAACGACATTATTTAATCAATAATTTATACTCAATTAACACAACCAAAAATAGGTACATCTTCTAGATTTTGCTTACTTACTTAATTTACCACTGATTGCGTGCAACACTTGCGTGATCACTCACTATTGATCATTGTTTTCGAGATACAACTTCAAGGACTTTTCTACGGGTTTAACTTGTGGAAAAAAAAACAAATGATCATCACAGCATTTTGTAATGCAGAAAAATAAAATTATTCTTCAACATATAAAACAACGATTTAAGAAACACAGAAAAGATAAAGTGACTGAATTCACATATTAAGAAGATAAAAATATATTAAATTAATTAATAAAACAAAACGTTTAAACTACAATCACACAACATTGAAAGTAGATTATATTTAAATAATGAAAGATCAATAATTCTTAAGTGATTCTTGAATAATACTTATTTTACTTTAATAGTAATTGTATTAGCGCAGTTTATATTCGTATATACTGTAATAGATATAATAACATTATATATTTTTTTATTGTATAACAGTCTATTGCTGAGATGCCACATGCGTCAAATTACTTCTTTTGTTAACGTTCGTGGGCTTATATTAGATTTCAAACTGGAAGATTTCTCTTTGAAAGATCTCGGATATCGAAAATTTCGATACAAATATAACAAAGGTATCCAATTTCACGGCGTGTATGTTATTGTAAGGCCAAAGTGCATAAGTGCATTATTATAGTTGACAATATTTAAAACATTTCAATATCCTCTAGTGAAGTGACTGGATTGTCCCAGTTGGTCCAACACGGGACGTCTGACGTGATTAAACATTTGCAAGCTGCGCTATTTTGAAATTTGAATCGTCTGGCTTGTTTATTTATAATTTTTGTCCATATAGGAAAGTTTAGACATTCAATGCCAGTATAAATTAATTATAAATGGTAAATACAACTCAATTATAAATCTTTGTATGTAACATGTTTATTTTTTACTCGGATAAGTAGTATTAATTTTCAATTTAACAAATTTTCAAAATATTGTAAGGCAACATCTATGCTAAAGTACCTACTAACATATCACAATGACTTCGCTTTTCCCGCTTCATGTTTAACCAAATGACTAAAGAACGGGCCATAAGCTAATGTCCCTGATCATTACCAAAGGTCATTTCTGTGGTAATTACTGCATTACATATAACCAGTGGAAGTGGCTTTTAATTTTTAAATGAATTTGGCTCGCTTACATTGCTAAGCGACAAGACAATGATAAAAAAATGGACATAAAATAACGTTTTCTTAAGAAAATTCGGTGGAAGTTAGATTAACAGTTAAATGTAAATGAATGACTGATAACAATTACAAGTTAAATGGAAATGTTTTAAGTAGGTACTGGTAAATGATACAATAGATTTTGCATAAGATTTTATAGTATGGTCGAATGATTAAAAGCTGTTCAGATCTAATAATGATCTGCGTTCAGATCTAATAATGATTTGCCGATATTCTTTAAAGTCGCTTTTTTAATGTACCTATAAATTTAACCCTACTATATATTTTTTATACAACGAGCCTCTAGACAGTACTTTTTAACCGACTTCAAAAAGGAGAAGGTTGTCAATTATATATATATATATTATGTATGTACACCGATTTCTCCAAGGGTTCTGAACCGATTTTCGTAATTCTTTTTTTTGTTTGATGCGATATAGTTACGAATTGGTCTTATAAAAATTTGATTCAGGTAGACCCATTAGTTTTAATTTTATGAGAATTTTTGTCCAAGTTTTGTACTAGCTCCTCCGGAAGGAAATTAAAAGTGCTGTGACTAATGACATCTGTTGTTTTGGATATATTAATTTCTTACAGACTGTACATGGTTCATATATTATGACTACCATAAATCAATATTGCATATTGATTTATGGTGGTCATAATTCATTAAACGAAGTATTTGTGAAGTTTGACGCATTGCTGCTAACCGTTTCTCACGTTGCTAGGCAGACTTGTTTGCTGTACGGTTTCGTATCACTTTTAATCTATGAGCCCTCTGCTCAGTAGACTCGTTCTCTAAACGCTCATTAATGAGACCACTCTATTAGCTCTCTGCTCAAAATACTCATTCGCAAGAAGCTCTTGGATCTTACCGAGTCTAGAATTATACTGATGAAAAGTCTTGACGTAATCGTGATTTCATATATGCCTTCATGGCCAACCAAGGTTTTTCTCGATCTTTTATAATCACACAAGAACGTGAGATTGTGTTTCGAAAAGCATTTTTACGGAGACGACTACTTTTATCCGTTTCCGTTTCTTAAGATCTATATTTTTAAGGCGCACAGCATCTTTTGTAGATCTACTCATGGCTAATTGACAATGTAGCAATAAACTAAAAAGGATTAAATAAACATAACTACGTTAAAAAAAATCAACTTTAAAACTAAAAAGTAAAAAATAATGAAGATTTAATATTTATTATATACTACCTATTATTTATGCCTATAACTATTATTTAAGCCATTTTGTATAGGAATTCGGTTAAGTACATTTAAATTTTTTTTTTGGTTCTTCTTCATATTGAATCAAGCTAGTAATAATATTAAAAATTAAATGGTCTTTTATAGCTTCATTTAGGTATTATTATACCTCTGTAAGTGTTGTTTTGAAAGAAAACTTTTTTGAAAATAAACTCCTATCTAACATTACCATCTATATAGTGAGAATAATAACGACTAATTATTTTACAAATATATACTGGAAATTATTGATCAAGTTTGGAATAATAAAACATCCAGTTAAAATTCAATGTATTTTTCTATTATCTTATAATTTTTATATAACATAAAGCGAATTCAAATTGCAATATTTAAGGCTATTCATAAAGATTTTAAAAATGTTAAACCTAATCTTATTTCATTCATTAAATATATTTTCTCAACGGTATTTTCTACGTTAATGAAGATAATACTTTGCTTTTGCTGCTTACCATTTAATTAAAGTCTTCTAAAGAGATACCAAATAAAAAATACAAAGATACATTTTATGTATCATAACAATAGTATTATGTTAATATTCACGTGGATTAATTATTTATTTGTTTTTTTTTTATAAAGTTGTTCTTTTAATTGAGCGAAGTTTGTGTACAGTTTATAAAAAAAATCACATGAATGACAATTCAAATGATAAAGAGATTTATAAAAAAAAAAAAATAAAAGCCCCTGATACAAAAGGACCTCTAAAAAGAATAAAAATAATATTAATATGTATTTATTGAAGTCGTGGCGTCGACGGACTGTAGTACGTACTGTTATAACTATCCCTTGCACCCTATAAAGCCTACTCATCATCTTACTAGTGTACTCATCATTTCCATCACCTTAGCTTCCACATATCCAGTCAGTTCTATTCCAATTCCTATACCCAACTGTTTGATTAAGAAAATCGAATTAGTTTTTTTTTTAAAAGGTTTAATCCCTAAACCTTATAACAGTACGTTGACAATGTCTATTTTACAAAGTTAATCATTGAGGACTTAGGTCTTAGACTATACGATTCGATATCATAATTTCTTTTGCCTTGGTAATTTACTTGCATTTTAAATTCTTCCTTTATTAAACGGTCCCTCGACGCAATAACTTCAATAAGTACATAATCATATTATTTTTATTTTTTTAGAGGTCTTTTTGTATCGGGGGTTTTAAAATTAATCTTTTTTCGGCTTTTTAAGGTTATGTCACTGGTGTCTTTATTGTACTAAATGAATCTACAGACACACGCACAAAATTTTATACGAAATATTTCTATTAATCTATCCTAATATTATAAAGAGGAAAGATTTGTTTAAATTGAATAGGCTCCGAAACTACTAGACCGATTAAAAAAAATGTTTTACCGTTAGAAGCCTACATTATCCCTCTGCTAAACATAGGTTATATCTAATAAGAAAAAAAATAAGGACCCGCCTGAATAAATTATGAATAAGGATAAATTATAAATGTATTAAGTAACATGATTTAAGACTTTTTCATATAAGTATATACGAATATTAATAAATATAAACATTTAGAGTTAAAATGATTGACAATCACTAATAACACTATGATTTATATTATCACTAGCTATTATCATTAGCTGTTGCCCATGTTTACTATATAAATATAATGTTTACAGAATACCTGGCCCACATAATAAGGCTTTTTTCCTATATAGCGCGGGCAAAGCCTCTGGAAACAGCATAACATTTTATCATTGCATAAGAACCTTTCACCAATAAAACGTCAATATCTTGGAGACGACTGTTTATATATCAACCAATTATAGCTAAGAACCATTTTGATAAATTAAGCTTTCGATTAAAAAAAACTGCATTCAAATCCGTCCAAGCGTTTGGCCGCTACATTGTCACAGACAGACGCACAAATACACAGATACACAGATTGACAGGTCAAAATTATAATACCCCTTTTTTTGTGGGGGGTTATAAATCGTATTACCAAAAACCACGAACGAGTTTTCGTCCTTTTTATTTTTGGACAATATTTCATTGTAGTGAACTATGTTATTATTATTTTTAATTTAGTTTAGGTATAGACCTTTTTTTATTAAATGTCTATATCTTGAATAAAATATAGAAATATAGTTCTTTATTCTTTTTGTCTGTGAAGTTTAGTTTGATGTTTATCAATAGTTTAAGCTTTCAATTCGTTCTTCAATTGTGGTTTCATACCGCAGACAGTGCATGCTTCATAAGGATGAATAGATAATGATCAATGCTTCATCCCTTAAATTGAAGACTATATAAGAAGATTGTAGCTGAGATTTAAAGCACTGAAGTTACATTTATATAATTTTTATTTAAGAAAAGAATCACTTAACAATAGCAGTCATGTAATATAATTATTAAATATATCAAAAGGTATTTCTTTTAATTATTTTTTATACATGCTATAGAAGATTTTTTTAACCCAAGAAGAAGAGTGTCGTGTTCCTCGACCCTATATATATATTACAATAAGCGGTGCCTATAGGCGCTTATTGTGATCACTTTCAGGCAGCCCGTTTTGATAACAATAACCGAACGATAACATTATGCGGATGGTACTTTTTCATGCTTGTTGGGGGATTTTAGTGCACATAATAAATGTTCATAATGATAAAATATGAATTGTAATAATTTAGAATTGATTTAAGTACATATTAAGTTTCATAATAAGAAATTCTGTTGTTTGCTCAAATTTTCTATTTATTTACACTCTTTAAAATATTCTAACATAAGATTCATTTAAAATATCGATCTATTGTAATGTGACTGTGTGTGTTTGACACTTGTTTTCATTCATAATCATTTGAATATAATTCTCAAAATCGTATAATTTTTAGAAGTTTGTTGCTCGGTGTTGAACACCACGCCGTATCGAATCGTCGTATCGTTGTCGTCGAACAAAAATAGTATTTTCTAATCCTTAAACTTGAGAATTTAAAATTGTACCCTTCTAAATCGATAACAATTAGCGACTTTTGATCACAATAAGGCTTTTTCTAATGTATTGCTAAGGAAAATTTTGGGACCGACCATTTTGGATAACAATAGCCGGCTGATAACATTAACCGTGATCACAGTAAGCTTAATATATATATCTTAATAGGTAAGACACTGTATTTATAGCATTGAAAGTGAAAGGCTAGATATTAGCAATCAAAATTAATGATTTTTGTCTCAGTATTAAATTTCGCTTTTTATAATTCTTGAATTAAAGCTACTTATACCAAAAGGATCTTCGATGTTTATTATATGTATTTTAAAATCCATAATAGAGTTAATGTGTGTAAGTTTCATCCTGATAACTAATAAGTTTATGTACACTAATGAACGTGCGTTGTATAAAGGGTCGAGAAAAAAAGTTTCTTCGGTATTGATATGAAAAATCAAGACATTTTTTATTCAAAATATATTTACACTTACCTATAGTAAACATGTACCATTTCCGTCGATTTTTTTGCCAAAATCGCGTTGTGTTAATATAGTGATATAATGCCGTTGCTGCAGAAATTTTGCAAATGCTGATGAAAAAACGAAAGAAGTAGTTTTGGTACTCCTCTCTTAATGTTAACCTGACAGACACTAAATAATTCTGAAGGAACCAAAACAGATAGAAATCTATAGGTGCGAGCTTAGAGGTATACAGCGGATGCATTTGGGTGGGAGGTATCCCAGCCAAAGTCTCTTTATTTTTGCTGAGTGTCTAAAAATATGTGTGTGGTCTAGCGTTAGAGTGATGAAAGACCACACCCTGTCTATTGATCAATTCCGACCAACAGAAAGAAAGTTCTGACAGAAAGAAAACTCTATCAAGTGCTTTCTTTAATCTCATCAGCAATTGACAGTAAAGATACAAAGCGATACTTTTACCTGACGGTAATAGCTCATAATGAACAATGTTTTTCAGTCCCACTAAACACAGCATTACCTATTTGCGAGTTAACCCGGGTTTTGTAACAGTACATCAACCCTTTTTTTTTTTTATCGTTGGAAAAATGCGTTTCCGCATCGTCACCCAGGCTAGGAAGGCGATGGCCGGGCGGTATGTGCGGCACCCGGTGACTGCCATTTTTAAGGCACCCCACTAAAAAACCAACGGCTGCCCACGACGCTACAATGGGACGCCACGGGATCGCTTTCGCACTCACCGTGGCGCCCCGGCGGAACTCCTCCATATAGGGGTACCCCGGGCAACCAGTGTACCCCTACCTCATAGACCTAGTGCAATGGCGAAAGAGGTCGCCCCCCCCCCCTCTCCCACCTAGGCCTACGGCTGGGAAGGAATGGGCTGAACCCTTCTCCTTCCCAACATCCAGCGCTGTAAATACAGCAACGGAACCACTCCATAGTCAACTCTGCTATCAGAGAAGTACCAGGAGCGATCCCGCGACCCTACACCACACGCGCTCCAGCGCACTCCTCCCACGACAGCCACGGAATTCCTCCCGGCGATGCTGGATACCTGAGGAGGAATCCATCACTGTTTCCGAACCCCCCGCAACCAAGTGCGCCCCAGCACCGCACCTGGACCCAGAAGTTCGGCCCACTCTACCCCACACGCCCATCATCAGACAGCCACGGGATACCTCCCGGCGATGCTGGATACCTGAGGAGGCATCCGCGACTGCCCCCGAAACCTCCGCCACCGAATGCGCCCCAGCACCGCAAACGGCAACGGAAATCCCAGGCACCGCAAAATGCCCAGACCATCTCCAGGTCCAAGCCTCCCTCCCGCAGACAGACCACCCCGAAAGGCAGTCTGCCCGCCAGCCAGCCATGAACCGGGCACAAACCCCCATGGCCGACCCACCTCGCGCCGAGTATTAGCCAACGGCTAATGTAAACCCGAAGGATCACATTAACCGTTGTTGCCCAGGGAGCACCGGCCCGTACCGCTTCCGATGCCACCGAACGAATCCGAGCAACAAGGGAAACAGACGGGCACACGAGGAGGTTCTCGGCGATGACGCCCCCCACAGTACATCAACCCTGCCCGACCTTTGACTACGTCTTTTATTGCACATTCTTCTCTCATGTAATTCACTTCTTATCACCAGTTATCAATCTCAAAAAAATGGTTTGATTTCATTAAATAATTGCAAATGAGGTTCATAAGGTTTCTCTCAGTGAGTTCGTGTGGTGGGTACCACAAAAAGCTTTTTTGTGTACCTAGCTGTTTCAAATGAGATAAAACTATTTTGTAGTCAATATTTAGTTCTTCAGCAACGTTGTAACTACTGAGGTGCCGATCTAGTTCCACTTTTTTAAAAAATGCTTTCATTTTATTTGTAACAGGGCGACAAGAGCGAAGTGACTTTTGACATCAAAATTCCCGTATTAAAACAGTTAAACCAACTTTGTGACCGTCTTAAAGACACTACATGAAAACCATAAACGTAAAATTTTTTTTCCGGACTTGCGTAACATTTTTGCTTTTTTTTTGTAGTAAAACTTTAAAATTTAAAACCTTTTAGTTTTATTGCATGTGGCTGCGTTAATGGAATTCCCTGACAATGAAAAATCTTGAATTTATAGCTTTGTGAATGGTAGAACACAACCAGTTGTATCGACAGTAAAACGTACATGCGTTTCAAAATCTCTATTGCGTCTTAATAGTTCGATACGGCTCGTAAGATTGGAATCGTTGACTATTCTCGCAGTAAGGTTCAACCTGGTATTTTGGATCTTCTGCCCAGATCTGACAGTAATACTACATGTGGGCCGGAATAGAAATTTAAAAAGAATTAGTCTTTCCTCAGGTATGAAGTACCACTTCAAAAACTAAGATTTTTGATACCAGCTCGATCTAGTCTTCCAGATGAGTTTGTAGCATAGACATTAAGATATTGTATAAGATTTATCCTACAAATAGTTTGTTTATTTTATTTCAGTTTTGTTATTTTGTGTCTCTAAATTAATAAATATTTTTGTTTTATTAATAGATAAATATTTTTGTTTAATATATTTTTATGTATTAAAAGCTTATTTAAAAAATTTAAAATTACATGTAAAATATTTAATAATTGTAAATGCTTACTTTATCATATAGATGTTCGACCGATGCGGTATTCGAAAGAGGAATATTATGTGGAATGAAAGGAATATAACAGGCTGTGCTGTTTAATATGCATCTCCAGTACACTCTCTAGTACTCTTACGTATGTCGTCTTTTGATAACAAACCATTGATATGATATAACATTGGTGGAGTAGAACAGACCCAAGCGAGGTCGAGCATTTAAGGAGCTGTTGGAGTAGCTACCGTCGACAAAGGCCCGATGCATCTGATGGAAAAAATGCTAGCTACCCATCCATTCGTACAATCCCTCGTGAAAATCGTACTATGGTAATTTCGATAGAATAGCTAGATCAACCGCCTTTTGGTATTTTTGGTATTTGTATTTTCATTTGTCTAGATAACTGTTCAGTTCTCATTTTATTTTGTTGCATATTTTTATTTTATTTTTTTTTATTTTATTTTATTTAGGAACAAACAGTTATACATAAATAAAGAAAAAATACATACATGTTAATCATAATAAACCTATAGTTCCCTGAATTTAAACACAAAAATAAAGAAAATAACAGATCTAGAAAAATAAAAAACAAAGCAATAATAATATTTTAACTCTTACAATTTTAGTTAATATATAAGAAAAAAAAATGTTTATTCATTTAATACTCTCATTACATCTTTTTTAAACTTGTTTTTGCTAGTACCAAACATATCGATATCACTTAATCTATCGTTACACAATTTGCACGCCAGTGGTATGAAGCTATTTGCGGTATAGCTTGTTCTACTTTTGGATATGACGAATAAATCCTTTTTGCGCACACTTCTTTCTTGCCTGCGAGGAATACGAAAATAGATACTAGAAAGTAGTAATGGGGCGTCAACTATATCATTTAGAATCCTAAATACATACATCGCATCGTTACAGTCTCGTCTTTCAGCAAGACCCGATAGCTTTTTTATCAGATAATCTTTTTTAATGTATATTGAAATTAATGGTTACATGTATATATTTACAGAGATACAAAAAAAAATGCATACAGCATTTAATTTTAAAATCAAAAATAAAAATGTAGTCCAAAAAAATGGATTGTTCAAAAGCTGGAATAACAAATTTTAGATTGGCCTGTGATATAACAGGGTTATTTTATATTTAGGATAAAGACGATCACATATAGAATGCTTAATTCACCGAAACGGACAGCGATACGGTAGCTCAGTTGCTAGAGCGACGGGACGGTTTCCCAGTAGTCGCGGGTTAGAATCCCTGCCCGTATCGGTTTTTTACATTCTATATTTATATAAATTTAAATAAGCTTAACATGGCTATACATGTTTTAAGATATTTTTAAACATAAATAATACTACTTTCAATAAAAATATTATTATTCTTCGATACGAAAAATCATTTGTTAAAATATTGTAATGTTTTTTTTTTCAAATTATAATTCTTTTGTTGGTTATCACCAAGGTTGGAGAGCAACTTTAAACAATCATATACAACTTCGCTTATTTTGTTTGTTTTTTCTAGCCTTTCAACTAATATAAAATAAAGACTTTATAAATAAATATCGTTAAACAATCATTGATAATTTTATGGTTTGTAGGTAAATGAGATAAACATTACAAGACAGACAAAATTATTTCTAAATTAGCTAATGGTAAGTTTAATTACTAAGGGTAGCAAAGGAAGCGGCCAGGTGACAGTGAATTGCGTGACAAAACACAACTAGCTCGTAATCAGATTATTATACCATTTGTTGGAAACTTATCCGTTATCGTGGGACGAACGCACTAAACTTTTTTATCTAACGTTTACGATGTGGTTGTATCTGTTTTACTGCCTAAGTTCAACAGAATAGTAAAAATTTAGGATGTACATTTTTAAACATTTAAAACTCGATCTCCAAAAAAGATTTTAAAATGAACAGAATTCAAATTCAGATATATTTTTACTTTTTGTCTGTAGTATAAATATATCGTAGTAACATTCATATCAACACGTATACATAGCCAGAGCACTTAAATTATAATGAATCCTGAAACCTCAATGAACGTTCATTTTGATCATAAATTACTTGCAGCAAAATGAACGTACGTACTGTCATAAGTATTTACAGCACCAGTTTCGACATTCTGTTTAAGTGGTTAGTGACCGTGACTTTTGAAACATAGGTTATTTGTTGTTCCCTATAGAACAATTTCATGTGTATTCCTTAGATTGTTGTTCCAAATCTGGGTGTACTTTAAATTCTTTTTTTATATGTTTTGTTGATTCCCAGCTTGGGATAATAATCGAATAAAGGGCACGACAAACTGTTTCAAAGGATAAAAAGCGAGTTATTTAAAAAGAGGTTAAGTGCTCTTTATTTCTAGCATATTTTTGCCAACACTTATGTCGCTTTACTTTTATTCTATTATTAAGACTATATGAGGAGCCAAACCAATGAAAACCTTAAGCCCTACAGTTGATTTTCATGCCGACCTACCAATTTTGAATAATACCTTTGAACCAAAAAGAATTTATGATGCTCGAGCTAAGATGGCATAACTTTCCCACGGTATTTAGTGATATTATTGCATAATACTATTCAAAATCAAAAATCTCAATAACTTTTGGTGAAAACCATTCATATACATAACATATATTTATTTCAGGGTTGTAGTATTTCTTCAATAATATTTCATACAGTTATTAATATTTTAATAGAAAAATTTGTTACATATACATGAAAAAAGGGGGTTATCGGTTTAAGTTTCACAGTAAATACACAGAATCCATACTAGCTTTAGCAAATGATCTTGCGAAACTGACACGAAGTCCAAAAAAATATCAAATACTCTTAAATGAAAGAGAGGATTTCTGTACGTGGATGGACGGAAAAAAATGACAACTTTTTGTTAGGTTTTGAAACAGTAGGTGTTACATCTAAGCCACGATTTTCCTCAATTTTAAAATAGCAAGTTTATAATTATTGCGATTATTTCCAGATTTGTATTTGTACTCTCGTAGATCCATAGTACTCTACATCTATTTTGGCCGTGACTTCGTCCACGCAAATTGTAAAAATAATATTTTGATGGCTAGGAACATAAGCCATAAAAATATTATTTTCGATTATTTTTGACGTATCTATCGATACCGCATAAGTAAAAATCCTTTAATCCATTTAGCAGGGAATATAAAATAGCATAGTTTGCTATATTTCTGTATTTGAATAATATGTCGCTCCTTCTAAAGACGCCGGGTAATAAGAAGTATTTTCACAAATAACTATGTAAAATTCAATGAACAAAACGATTAAAAACAGGATCTCACGTGGCAATTAGTTATCGCGCTACAATCTATGTTATGTCACAGACAAAATCACGTACAAAAGTTAATATTTCTATAATCAATGTGTTATTTTGGTACATAAACTACAATATTGCTAAGTTTCATCAAATTCAGTTTAGTAGTTTTGGCGTCATTGAGTAACCATAACAAACATCACAGACAAAACTACGCGCAAAATATAGTATTTCTATAGCCTATGTGTTATTCTAATACATAAGCTACAATATTGCATTGTTTCATCAAAATCCGTTTAGTAGTTTGGCGTGATTGAGTAACAAATATCCATCCATTCAAACATCCAAACATTCGCACTTATATATTAGTCAAATGATTTCTCCATTGATTATCATTTATCGTAAATGGTGTTAGTCTGATTCGATGGTAAACGGGTAATCAAATAAAGCCATAGCGTAAATGCTATTTGAGTTATGACCTATATTAGTTACTCTAGTGTATATTCTGTGGCTCACTAATAAAAATATGGAAAATAACAAACTATTTAATAATTATTTCAATATTATTTAAATTTTATTATTTTAAAATAATACAACTCAGTTTTGAAACCCATAAAGTTTTATTTGTATAATATGACAAGTATTTAATAGTTGTGAAATATCGAATCTTTTAAAAATATTTATGAATAATATTAATAAAGAGCCTATTTATTTTTATATCCTCATGTTACATGGCAAATGTTGTTAGTAGGTATTTGTTAGTACTTCACTTTTTAACTTAAAATATGTTACTATTATTAGACCACTTCAGAAACCTAAAAGCTAATTTGGAATATAGACCCCTTCCTGGGTAAAGTCTTCCTCTATCTTCTTCCACGTATTTCCCTTTGTTTCTTATATGTCATCGACCCACCGTCGCGTCGGTTTGGAATGTCAACTTTTCTCTTTCCTTTCCATTCCGTTGTGTATATAATAGTCCATCGGTAGTCTGTGTAGTGCAATGTGTATTAAGCACTGTTGGGTTATAATCTCAAAATAATGTGAGACAACAAAACATGTACATTTATATATAATGCACACTTGCCTTTGTTGTACCAAAAGTAGCAACAACAATATTTCTAGTAAAATAATAGTTAATGTATATGTTATTAAATAAGTTCGAAAATAACTTTTAACATGTAAAGCTATGTTAATAAATATAGATTGAAAATAAACCGATTCGGGCAGGAATTTGAATCTACGACTTCTGAATCTTTACCAATTGAGCTACCCGACTCGGTGAATTTAGCATTCTATATATGATCATGTCTATCGGGACGTTGACATTTATTGGGGTTTATTTGAAAATATCAACCAATTATTCTAACTTTGTAGCATAGATCAACAATTAAAAGATTTCAAACATTAAATTCGGTTCTGGCATCTGTTTAAAGTTTATGTTCAATGAATAAAGCGACGGGACAGTTACCTAGAGGTCGCAGGTTCAATTCCTTGTCCGTATTGGTTTATTTTTTATTCTACATTTATTTAAATTTAAATTAAAATTAACATGGCTAAACATGTTTAAGGATTTTTTCAAACAGAAACACTGTTATTGCTACTTTTAAATACAACAAAGGCTAGTGTACGTTTTACTTTTCCACATTTTTTTGAGATTATAACTAAACTAAGTAGTATAAAAAAAGTATTTATTTTTTTAAACTAGCTGTGGGATATCTAAATACTCAAGTTGTTGAAATGATTAACACATCCTTTATTTTACATACCAGGTTCATTTTAGAATTTCAATAGAATTACAGTTCGAATTGAATTAAGTATAATTGATTTTCATAATAACAATATGGCAAATTTTCCTTTTTTCGATTTAATTTCACTAACGGATTAATTTTCATCGGCTAATAACATAGCTAAATTTGTATAATGGGACTGATATTGCAGGTATTTTTTTTCTATTTGGGGTATTTTCGGGTTTGTGGGTAATTTTATTAAATCTTATTCGAACATTACTTAGTCGTAATTATATTTGTAACATTACTTAGTCGTAAAGAAGTAATTTTGTAACTTAAAAAACAATATAAAATTATTAAAAAAATAACGACGTACAAGTGTAGCTAAAAAAGCTTCTCAAATACTAATCATTTATATCCAGACTAATAATTACCCTAAAGTTCTTAAAGTCTTATGGGTCGACGGATTTGTTAGAAGCATATAAGGTAAAAAAATGTAGTTGTTAGTCGACGACTAATATTTATAATACTTTGTTTTTTTATAATGAATTGATTAGACTGAGGTTTTTTCTAAATTACATAATTTATGAATCCATAACATTATTTAATTTTAATTTTATTTGTAACTTTAAATATTCCACATTTATAAACCTAGGATTAAACTCATAACTATCTTACGTATATTCCATTTATAAACGAAATAATACAAAGGCCCTGTATACAAGTGTGCAAGATTGCTGACAAAAGAACCTAAGAGATAGAGCTTCAGCGATTTGTACGAGATGGTCAGGATAAAAATGTGCTTTGCGAACCTTAGGGGATTTTCTCTTTTAACTCAACGACTTTCTGAGTAATAAGACTTGAGACATCGGATTGAATTTCGAAATAAATCTTGTTATTGGCGAGTGGAGCCTCGAAGGAGCGGATTAACAACAGCGCCGTAGTGGTATGAAAATCAAATCTTACGAAATAGACGTAGATATGTAAATGCGATTGATATTGTTACGAACATCGTACTCGTGTTTTTGTTCTTACATGAACAAATGTCTGAGAGGGTTTATTCTTGTGAGTTGCGAAAATATGAAATCCTATTTATATATTTGGTTTCATTTTATAAGGTAATATCTTACCTAGAGGATAAATATAATTCCTCTTTTTTGGTGACCTATAATGTCTAGTGTATATCTTTTTCCAATAATATTACAAAAGAATATAAAGGTATAAGATCATGTTTATTATTGTTACATAGTTTTAGTAAGTATTTAGGTACATCCAATTATCGTGCATGTTGTATTGTCGATGATTTTTATGTAGTACAGTCACGATCAACAACCTTAACCAACATCTTTTGTAGAACGTTTTAGCTTCGTTCTGGCTATATGGTCTATCAATCTTGTAGACTCGAACGTTGAATTCCTAATGGCTTAAAAGAAAAATACGACAATGATTAATGTTCTTTTACAGTTTGCTTACATAAGCAAATATGAAACAGAAACTAATATTAATTCGTCTGAACGTTAACATGTGTGTATATCTATTAAAATATTGTATGTAAATTTTAAAACCTTTAATGTTTTTATAATATATGTTAGGTATCTTAGACTTATTGTATAATATAGTAAACTCTATAATTTAACTCATATCTCGGTCCGATATTTTGATTGAAACAGTAACATTATCAATGAGTCAATATAGTTTTACAATATACCTAAACAAACTGTTGGTCCTGACTAATAAAACACTAATATACAGTAAAACTACGAATTTTGATTTTTCATTTGATTTTACAAATAATAATCTTTCAGCCTTTAATTAAAATATATAAATATATAATTTAGAATTTTAGATATTTAGGAAGAAATTATTTAATAAGTAAGTTAGGGACTTATATAATTTTCCATACATAACGTAGATATCAAATTGGCAATTAGATGTGCTTTTAATGAACGCCACTTAGCAAAGGCAATATGTACTGATTTGTCTCTTAATCAGTTAAAAGCCAAGGAATAAGGGGATGACATATATTATGCCAATTAGTTATTGTTATAAACATGATTTCATAAATTGTGTTTATTAGAATATTTTAACGCCATATATTAGTTTCCCTTAGTAATTATAGTAGATGTATAGCATTAGAAATATTATTTACAATTTTAAAAATGTAATATGTGTATATTTTTCATTAAACCAATAGACGGATTTTTAGGGCTTATAATTGAATTACGGCTTATCGATTTTAATCCGACGTTTCATAAGCTTTGCATTCATATTAAGCGGAAGACGGAAGGTGAATGTCGGACAGTTGGTTACGCTTATTTCTCATCCGTAATACAGTATCTGTATATATATATATGCTATGAGTTTATAATATGCATTTTATAATGTTATACATTATTGAAATAACTCAAGATAAAATGTTATTTTCACTCTACACTTGAAACCAAATATAATAATAAACATAATAATAGAATAAAACAATAATATAGTCACATAATTTACCTCATTGTAAATGAAGAATTGTGAGCATTGCGAGATTAAGGCAACATTTTGTGGATGGATACAATGTATATTAAAGAATGCGTAGGCAGTGCTGTATGGGAAAATTATCTGGCTTGTGGTCTGTTGGATTTCTGCCAAATTTCCACTCTATTATGTAGTAATTCTTATTAACTGGTATTTCCACTGATTAAAATTGTAATTAGAATAAAAAAGATGATATTTTAATAGTAATTGTAATAATAAAAACATTACAACTTGAAATGTGAATAAAATTTTTATCATTATTTTTATCTAACATCCATTGGAATATACTTTATGTTTTTTATTCATATTATTAAACTTAAAATGTGAATTAAAATTGTATCATTATTTTTATCTAACATCCTTTGGAATATACTACACTTTTTTAATCAAATTATATGTATTTTATTAATAAACTGAATGATAACTTGCAATTCACATTTCATTGGATGACAACAATATGAGATTAAAGTATCGCAATAACATAACATTTGCTTATGAGCTTATAGTGATCTGGCTCGTAATGGAACAATGCCAAAAAGTTGTTCCTAACAATTCATCTCTTTTTGTATAATAATATTAGATTATTGCTTTATTGTAATCATTTAAATGACAGTGATATAACTTCATACTTCTTTTAGCGAGCACATTTTTTTTAGGCACGCCGTATGTTTTGCATTTTACTTGTTTTTTTTTATTACAGATCTTCATCCTACTGCCAGTACTTACACATTATGCCTTCAATTGTATGAACATACATTATTTTAAGTTATGCATAATAAGACGATAAAAATGATTATTTAGTAACTGCATCATTACTATTTCTGTTATAAAACTTTCGTGAACTATGATGATTAAATATATATTTACTTCTCCGAAAGTACAGGACCGATTTAAAAAATCTTTTAGCATTAGAATTCTACATTATCCCTGATGAACATAGGCTATATTTTATAATCATCATCATCATCATCATTAATATTATAAAGAGGAAAGATTTAATTGTTTGTTTGAATTGAATAGGCTTCGAAACTAGACCGATTTAATAAAATATTTTACCTTTAGAATCCTACATTATTCCTCTGATGTACTAAGGTTTTATTTAATATGAGAAATATATATATTATATTTAATAAAATAGTGATCCGCGTGAAAGTTTCGACAATGTAATAAATTATAAATGTATTAAGTAACATGATTCATATGGGTATGGTATTGACTTTTTCATATGGGTAGGTAGTAAGGTAGGTTTCATATATACAAATATTAATAAATATAAACATTTAGAATTAAAATGAGTCACAATCACTAATAACACTATGATGAAGGGATTTATATTATCACTAGCTGTTGCCCCTGATTCTTTATGACTACGATCAAAAACCATATAGATATATTTTTTAAAGTCTACGTGGACTCAATCACGGGCAACAGCTATCCCTAATTAAGTATTTTACCTGAGTAAGGAGTAAGTAATTTAAGGAGTAAACTCCAAAAACTTATATAAAAATTATTATTTACTAGCGACTGGCCTCGGCTTCGCACAGGTGTAATGTTGATTCTGATATGGCGCAGTGAAGATTTATTGATATTGAGTTTATACTACAGGATGTTTGATGATGAATTTGTATACAATATATACGCCATGCCTCCGTTTTATTAATCAATGAAATACAGTTAAGGGCAGTATGTATCTATATGGAATGTTCTACATATTATGTAACGCGTTTAATTTGATAAGAAAGAATACTATATTGTATAAAAAGCTTGGTAAATAACACACTATTTTGTAATTTATAAAAAATGTTAACTCGGGTCTTTTAGAGATAAATATAAACCATTGTAGACTTTAATTTTAATGTTTGAACGATATACACTTTTTCGTAATATATTAATTTTTAGTTAAAGCACTTTATCTATTAAAAAACACCGCATCTATATCTATATATAAGTTTTAAGAAAGTCTTACCCAATAAAAAAGGGCAAGCTATTCGCTTATTCAACAAAGTCAAAGTACACTAAACACGCAAAAATCTTTTTCGTGAACTGGCTGATACCATTAGATTCATAAGAATAATATAATTAAGCAACCAATGCAGCCTGATCTTTAGCGAATGTTCTAACATAACGTAACCACTAACATTTAAATGTGAATATGACAAAGATGTCAGCTCAACTCATTTTGGGCGTATTGCAACACGCGTTCCCAGTTAATAACCAGAGACACGCAAAAGGGTGTAACCATCCTACGTGTAAATGCGTGAATGTTGAAATAATTGTGTTTTATAGCTGTTGTCCAACTTTAAGTTTTGATGTTATATTTACGTTTCATTTTACTTTGTTAACTGAAATGTTATTTTTCTTAAAGTATTTTGACATTAAAAGTAAGGCTGTGATAATAGAACTGTGAAAAACATATATAATTTTCATATATCATACGGATATTGCATTTTTTTAGTTTTCTAGGTTATTCCATCAAATTACACCTAAAGTGATCAGTTGCTAGAGATCAGTTATTATTTACTTTGAATTTAAATGTATGTAATTGTATATTAAAATATCTTCTCAAACCTAGCAACGCATGGCTATAATAATTAACTTTATTAAAGATTGACAAATACTCTAATTTATTAAATTATGCAATTAATATCAGTTTTTTTTAACTTACATTTGCATTAAAAATATTTTTTTATATTAAATAAATTATTAAATTTAGTTCAAGGATAAATAAAAACCATGAACGTAATAGTCTGGTTTGATACTCTCGAATATAAAATAACAATAGTCATACTGTTAAACGTTAAAAAGAGATACTTTTTTATTGTATTGTATCAAACCATATACGCGCAAACCATATACGCGCAAAACGAGAAAAATGTTATGTAAATGTTTTCATTTATATTAAACATACAATTTTTCTCGTGTTTAAAGTACCATATAGTGGACTAGTGAGAAGGCCAAATGGGTGAACAATCAGATTAGGAGCCAGTCGTGTTTTGTCACGCAATACCCCGACATGTCACTTAAAAGGGACTATTTCGTTGACTAAAGTTGTTATTACTGCTTCTAACAGAGCCTACCCTACATTTTACTACTTTGTCAAACTGTGACGTGTGTAATTAGACGGTAATCACGGTATATCAGTTTTTTTGTTTTCAAGTCGTGGTTTTTTATAATTATTGTCATTTCATGTTATTTACATTGCTGCTTAATTTTGGTCTAAGTAAAATCAAATTTGGATATCACATGCATTTAATTTATACTAAAAATGTATATATTTTATCTATTGACGTCGTTTATAAAAATATACATCTCATATATTTTAAAAACCCATTGCCATATATCCAAAACGACGTTTAAAAATATAAATGATAATGTGAAGTTTTTGATTTACAGCACGGTCCGTGGTCGTTTTAACCAGTAATCTCAAGTTCATAAATAATAAACCCCTAGTACAAATTGTTATACGCCCACCCTAATGTTTGTTTTAGGGTCACTCAGTCAAACTAAGAACCCTTATAATTTTGTCACGTCCGTCCGTCCATTGTAATTATCACAGCGTTACAGATTAGATAATTTAAACCATTTGAGACAATGTATTAGGAAATAAAAACACTTATTTAAGTCATTTAACAATAATATACCTACTGGATTGCAATTTAAAATAATATTCTCTAATAATCGTTACAGATTGTTGTTATTAATGATATGTATGTTTAAACTTCATTTTGCTTGTTTTATACGATTATATTAATTAATAGTTTCGTACGTAAATTGGAATAATTATTTACTATAAATCCCACCTTAGTCGATAGGCTTAGGTGGGATTTATACGGGGGTAATTTGTAGTGATAAAAATAAGAAGAGCGGTTCAATGTTATTTTTTTTTCATTGATATCAAGTAAGTCTTCTTTAGTTCCATTGCCAAGTTATAGTTTAGTGTTAAAAAATATATAATATTTATATTGTTAAGACTTGTTTCAGTAATACACAGTACTTGCACTTCAATGTTTAATATCCAACCATTTGTAATAGAATGGGCGAGAGCAGCCCTTACAACTCGTTTTATAATATTTTGACACAATAATATTTAGGTGAGGGTAATTTACAATTTCATAACCAACTTACAGATGATATTATTTATACCTTATAATAAGTTCTAATAATTAATAAAAGATTAAACATTATGTTAAAATATTCTATGCTTCTAATTCTTAAAACATTTAACAGTAAATACTAAATAATATTCCATAATTAATTATGTAGGTGGCGCTACTGTTGAAACTTATGAACTAAAACATGTAAATTCCAATGTATTTACCATTTAAATTATTATAAATAAATATGACTAACACTCGGCCTTTCCTGATTTGTAATCTTACGACCTCGTAATTGTATCATTAATTTCTTTAATTACCAACCATCATATATTAAATTACTAATTTCTAATTTAATAAACATTCTGGAAACCAGTAGACCAAATGGTCATCTGAATTAAGGATCTTACAATGTTATAGAGAAAAACAAATTATTAAAAAAAATACAATGCATCAAGAAAATAAACATCCAATTATACTTTTAATGTGCGAAATTACATAACATTTATACAACATATAACTTTACTATCGGCCGTTTTGACATCTTATTACGTCCTCGTAATATAATTATATTTTTTATCATAAATACTCGTTAATATAATAATAATATATAAAAATAATAATATATATTAATAACATATAATAATAATCGTTTTTATCATAAATACTTGTTCTCTTTGCACCGGACAAACCAGGCTGCTTACAAAAAGCCATATCAACGGACATGGCGTTATGATCATAATAATAATATATAATAAGAATAATAATATATAATAATCATAATAATATATAATAATAATAGTTTTTATCATAAATACTTGTTCTCTTTGCACCGGACAAACCAGGCTGCTTATAAAAAGCCAGATCAACGGACATGCCGATATGATCTGGTGCCCATGGACACACATCATCAACATGGGATAAATCTCATTTTTACTATTACCATACCACGGGACATGCCCATTGATGGTATTTCTTATACTTTCACTACTACCACCGGAACACACCAGTATGGTAGTTTATTCTTATTATTTTTATACCACGGGACATGCCCATTGATGGTAATTCTTATACTTTCACTACTACCACCGGAACACACCAGTATGGTAGTTTATTCTTATTATTTTTATACCACGGGACATGCCCATTGATGGTAATTCTTATACTTTCACTACTACCACCGGAACACACCAGTATGGTAGTTTATTCTTATTATTTTTATACCACGGGACATGCCCATTGATGGTAATTCTTATACTTTCACTACTACCACCGGAACACACCAGTATGGTAGTTTATTCTTATTATTTTTATACCCCGGGACATGCCCATTGATGGTACTTCTTATACTTTTACTTACCACTTACTTACCACGGGACACACCTACATGGTATTTCATACTTACCTTTACCATTGGATACACCAACATGGCATCAATGTCTTATTTTTACTACGGGACAAACATGTTATTACGTTATCATTTTTACACCAACATGGTACTTTACATTTATTTTTACCACGTAACACACCAACTAGGTACACACCAAATTTTTCAATAATTTACTTATTAATATCATTGTTATGAACATATATTTAATTTTAACTTTTTAAAACTCCTTCTAAGCAAATAAATCTTTAACTAATAATAGCAAAAACCAAGCTCATTTTGTTCGGCTATATTAATGATCAGACTACAGAGATATATGACTTTGAAATTCATACTATGCATGGGTTTTGTTGGAAGTAGCAGGTTGTTTTTACTTTGTATTACGTTTGTATTGATATATTTGTTTAGTTTCTTTATAGTTTTTTAAATAAATATGAATTTTAAATGATGTGGTATCTTATCGAAACAGTTTTAAATTTTACATCTTAAGAAAATGTCCATTCACACGAATTTAGAGAATTTAAATACTTTAACGGTAGTTAATGAAGAAGCTACATTTATTTATTAACCATAACACGATTCAAAATTCACGACAATTGTAATATTTATATATATTTCTCTATATTACTCTGGAATGACCTACCGTTGGAAATTCAAACTTCTAAATTTTCAAAAATCGTTTAAAGCAATATATATTTTTATCATAAGTATGTATACCATATATTATATAGGTTATCTATTTTATTCCATTTATTTATATATACGGATATATGTATGTATATGTATGTGCGTATGTGTATATTTATATATAATCATTATTATTTAATAACTTATATAATTAAAAACGATAGTTTTTATTTTTATTGTGTCCTTGTGTATAAATTCTTATTCTCGTTGTAGTATGCTTGCACTATCCTATGATTTTGCAAATATTCCTTACTCATCAAGGGTTGTCTGTAAGAGATCGCTTTTAAGCGATAAGACCGCCTTTGAACAAAAATTTCTTACTGTATCAACATCCTACTACTGTAATTTCTTGTAATAATTGTATGTGCAATAAGTTTTTAGAATAAAATAAATAAAATAAATATTTCTTTTTATTTAAGAAATTGTAATATATTGTTAGGGGTCGAGGGTACTTCTAGATAATTAGTAGGCATCAAGTGCTTTAGCATTAAGTCCGCCAATTGTATAAATTTCTTTGTATAATAAAGATTTTATAAAGAAATAAAAATAAATATTTTTTTTTTTACATTTTTACTTTCTTTATTTACTCTGTCCGTATCAATATTGAAAATATTCTTAACTAAAAAAAAAAAAAAAAAAAATATCATTAGTGGGAATAAAACATTTTTATAGTCCTCTTTTTTATTTTGAAGATGTAACGATACTTTTCATACAATTGGAGAACATTATAAAACCAAGCATATTTCCTTAGAAGTTCACTATTTATATTATTATTTCCAATTGTTCTAATTTGCACTAAATCAATAACTAATGATTAACTATTTTATTTATGAAGCATTAAAACGTAAGTCAATTAAATTTTTAATCACTTGTTATAAAAGTGTTATTAATTTTATTCAGAGTTTGAAATCGTAATTTTGTACATTGTATACCTACATCTAGTTTACTATATAATCGAAACAATGAATGATACAATTATTCAAAACGTATTTTATTTTTTGTTTTATTATTATCTACAGTATAAATTATTTAATAGAATTCAACTGCATTAAATTTTACAAACGTTATACTGAAAATAATACGATTCTTGGAAATTTAGGGGGTTGGGGCTTGGGGTTTAGGAGGTCGAGGCATATATAATATTACTTCTTATACCCTAAGGTACGACAATATATATTCCTTGCTAATTTTCTTATGTTTGTCTTGTCTAGAGTTCAAGTTACCAGAGTCTTTAAGTCTAACGTGTTTATGTTTCATATTGCTAATAAGAATATTTAGGAGGCATGTTTTATAATAATTCTATTTTTAAGTAATAAACAGTCATAACCTAGAAAATTATATATTTTTTTTAAAGTTCATCAATTTGAAATACCTAATTTGAACTGTCTGAACTGTCAATTATGGTATATTGTTTAGGTATGCAATTATTTCTTGTTAAGTAAAACTTTTACTGTGGATTTATATAATTCCTCGATTTGACAGTTCAAAAACGCGTGTAAAATAATTCATCGTAGTTATTTCTTTTCTTCTTTAACATACTATCGGAAATTAAATAATCGAGTGCCACGCATATCGTTTAAAGTTTTTTTTTAACAGGGATTTAGAAGACCTAATTGCTTGCTTTATTTTTTTTTACAATTTAATACGAAATGTACGCGTTTATTGGTGTAGTTTAAAATCGATCTAAATTTTAAACTTATATTATCATCATTCTGAAATAATTTATCGATTCTAACGAATTTATTTCGGAATACCTATTGCGTTTTACCTTTTCAATAATCGATTCAAAATTTAAGATCATAAATTCGTACAGATACCTACTACTGAGAACTTAACACTCAGTAAATAATTTGAACGGTCAAATAAAAGATAATAGAAATATGTTTTAGTAATAAATACCAGTATTATTGCTTCATATTCATACGCGTTATTATTGAATTAGTCTGTTTAGTTCGGGATTATATTTAGACAGTACCGGTTCAGATTTTAAACGTTTTTAAACTTTATTTTTACCCACCTAAAAAAAAATGGTTTTTTAAAGCAAATTTGATTTATGAAAGTACCCAATAAAACTTCTCAAAACAGATATTATTGGGTTCCATAAAATTTAATTTCTCCACTTGATATGGCATAACCCTATCCTCGTGGATAACCAAGTATCCAACTTGGTTTTAAAAACGAACGTCTATCGAAACCTGATGCTAAACTTACAAATTCAAAATTAAATATAAATATTTTAAGATCTATGGAGTAGTTTTAGCAAAACAAAATAAAATATAGTTGCAGAAGTAATAAAATAATATCGTGAATTCAAATCTTTACCTATTTAATAAATGTAAACATATCTAAATCTACCCCTTATATCGTCAAAGCATTGGCAAAATATTTCTATACGGTCCTCAAGGCCATTTAGATCTGACCCTACAAAATTTATGGAGTGTAATATTTACCGAGTCATATTTATTTAAGTCTATCTATAAGATATTCTAGAATTTTAATTTCTCTGAAAGGAGACAAGTCTACATTTTAATCTGTATAAATTAAAATTTGTACTTCATCTATTCATATTGTGTAAATATATATCCATATACTATAAGGAACTACTTACTATTTACTATCTTAAACAAAAGGATCATTACGATTTGAAAATAGTTTTATGATGTTAAGTGCTACTTTAAAAAAAATATATATATAAATATCTAACGTTATTCCTTTTCTTTTTGTTTAATATTGGGTTTTATATTTTAATCATTTACAACTGAATATACTCTTTTTTTTAAGAAATCGTTCTTTAAATAACCTACATACATTTTGTAAACCGAATATTACCCGTTCATTGAGAGTGTTCACTTCTATGTCATATATAAAGACATTAAAGCCTAAATCGTAATCTAAAATACTAACATTACTTTTATATTGCAAGTCTCAAAGTCTCAACTACCGCGTCAGTTATATCTATACTTATATTGTCAAAACATAATATTTCGAATCCATATGCTTTAATACGTATATCTGAATAATCTCCTGGTCGTGTGTGTGTGATGTAGATGTATGTTATTATTTTCAGTTTGATATCGTAGCAATGTAATGCCTATATAGATAAGATTTCCACTTGAATAGGATACTATAGAATTAACTATAAGTCTATTATAGGTCTGGATAATTGTAGTTTCCACAGATTACGCGAAAAGCGACCTACACGCGGGCGGAGCCGCGGCCTACAGCTAGTAACTTAATAAAAGCAAAGAAAAAAAAAAATCGTGTCTCTAACCTACAACTGGGTCTTAAAAGCTTTGAAAGTTGGTATACGTAGTAAAAATAATATTATAAATCACATGGTCACTTAATTATGCAAAACTTTTCTAGGGCTAGTTTCTTATAATAAAGTTTTGTCTGTCACCTTGTCGTTGTATTCAGGTCCATCGTTGTATAGTGCTGCTTGCTTGCACTCAGGACTTACGATCAGGAAGAAAGTACTTGGTCGACCTCTTCTTCCAGTAGCTGTAGGTGATGTTGATATGTAGTTGATGTTCATAATACAGCAACGAATTCCCTTCCAGATTAGCAGTCAAGTAGTAGTTTAGAGTTTGCAATCTCCGACGTATGTCTTCACCAAAGGCTCCAAGCGATGTAAACATGTATGGAGAGATATTGTATTAGTAACACTGTAAATTATTGATAAATATTCAGGCTCCTATTGTATTTCGCTTATGATTGAACTTTAACAGAATATGATTAATAGTGGATATGATATATATGATAAATAGAATTTAATAGTAGTACTATTAACTTCAAGCTACAAAGTTATTAATATTCTATATTGAGCATGCTGCCGTATAACCAGCTAAATAATCAGTATGTTAAGCAGATGGCAAAACGTGGGTATTAAGAAAAAAAAAAAAATAATAAAAAATTTACGCACTTGCAATATTATTTTAAATCTAAAACTCCTTATCGCTCGAGGATACTACAGCAGCACTCGGAGAAGGCCCAAATAGTAACTTTAACGTCGTCTCTTATTTTCGTGGCTTTTCAACGGCAGTGGCAGCACTCCATCTTCATCAGCATTCTTAGACGTAACTTTAACGTCGTCTCTTATTTTTGTGGCTTTTCAACGGCAGTGGCAGCACTCCGTCTTCATCAGCATTCTTGGACAGGATATCTTGCGAACGGTGTATATCGACACGTGGCGCGTAATATTACAGCGGTCGAACACTTCTGACTTGTTAAGACTTGTTTCAGTAATACACAGTACTTGCACTTCAATGTTTAATATCCAACCATTTGTAATAGAATGGGCGAGAGCAGCCCTTACAACTCGTTTTATAATATTTTGACACAATAATATTTAGGTGAGGGTAATTTACAATTTCATAACCAACTTACAGATGATATTATTTATACCTTATAATAAGTTCTAATAATTAATAAAAGATTAAACATTATGTTAAAATATTCTATGCTTCTAATTCTTAAAACATTTAACAGTAAATACTAAATAATATTCCATAATTAATTATGTAGGTGGCGCTACTGTTGAAACTTATGAACTAAAACATGTAAATTCCAATGTATTTACCATTTAAATTATTATAAATAAATATGACTAACAATATATAAAATACAGACAGTTGTATTTAAATTGTAGTCAATGAAGATGGTTACTTGTCATATTATATATGGGGCAGAAGTTTTATATTATTCAATTCTGGAACTCGCACTTCAGCCTATGGATGGTAAAGGTCAATAACCTTTCTATAAATAGAAGGCTTTCAGCAGTTGACATTTATAGGCTTTAACTTTTTACTGCTTTTTAAATTGTAAAATGTGTGTGTAGTTAACTTTAAAATATTGTACAAAAAAGATTTATTTTTAGCTATAAACTAAATTAAATTTCTTATATACAATATTTGTGTTTTATATACTGTTGGAATATTAG
Organism: Napeogenes inachia; assembly: GCA_959347355.1. Classification (NCBI taxonomy): domain Eukaryota; kingdom Metazoa; phylum Arthropoda; class Insecta; order Lepidoptera; family Nymphalidae; genus Napeogenes; species Napeogenes inachia. Next base: position 15,312,602 of record OY365792.1, read on the forward strand.
TAAAAAGTTCTGATGGAGATGTAGATTAATATCGAGCTATTTTTATTAGCTTGGCCGTCGCTTTGCGTGACAAGGAATACTTTGAAAGTTCTTGTTCAATGTAGCTTATTTCATACAATAATATTTAGTACGCTCTGATTCACTAAATGGAGTGCATTATTCATTAAAAAGACTTTTTATACGCAATAACATTCAATTATATTCATTGTGTTGTAGGTACCCTAAATAATGAGGACATAAAATGTAGTGATCCATTATCTTAAATCCATAGAACAGCTTTATATAAAATTGTTTATATGTATGTGTACTGTATGAAAAAAGCTTAGAAAACATTAAATACCAAGACAAACATTTTTTAATAAAGATTTTTTTTTATGAATTTATTAGTATTTTATATTTATATTCTGAATAAGTTTATATTTTTTGCAATCTCATTATTAATTTAAATTATTACAACATTAACGGGGAGATACAATTATCCTAAATTTTCTTACGCAACTAAGTCGGATAACTTTATAATCTTCGGGGATTTCGAACAAAAGGATTATGAAATATCCTGGCACATCTAAAATTAATTTTAATATCTACCTTTTGTTAATGTTTTCTCTAAGAATATCTTCCTTTGTACCAATTTGCAAATAAGATATTTTTGCTTAAAAAAAATTAAGCTTTTGTGTTATGATTTTATGTGCAAAATGCTTAAGTTTTTTATACTTTATATTGAAGTACTAAAAATTAAACACGCGCTTAACATTTTTTATTAATGAGGAAACTGTTTTTAACAAAATTTTATTGCAAACTTAATTAGTTTATTAATGAATTTCAGTATATTATAAAATATATGAATAATATAAAATTATTTTATATTTTTAAATATATTATATTGTTATCATTCAAGCACTTATAGAAACAATAAAATTTAATATAAATGAAAGAAATTTTCTTAATTTCATCAAAATTTATTAAATAATAAGGTTCAAACGCATAAGAAATTTACATGTTAACATTCCCAATATTTAATACGTACAACTTTTTTTGTTAATTGCCTAATATTCTCAATAATGATACAAAAGAACTCCTATTATTTACATCATTAACAGTATATCTAAGAAGGCGTCCCTAAGATTGTATGTACATTTCACAATAATTTAGATTTAAATGAAAAGCTTTAACGAATTGATGATACATAAAATGGAATTCATTTTTATATGAAAACAAATGTGGAACAAATATGCTGTAATAATATATTTAAAGATATGTATTTGATCTGATTACTGAAATATCAAATTACCTATCTACATTTAACTCGATAAAAACATTAATCTTTGGATAAAATAACTTATCTAAATTACAATAATACATTCTATGCGATGTGCCTAAATCGTCCTCGTTTGAGACCGTGCGATCAATACGTCTTATTAATAACATAACAGGAATAATTTATCACGTTTCTTGTATTAAAGAACTGGGAAGTCGGAGAAGGGAAAGTGTTAACAAAATTACACTTAATGTAGACGCCGTGCTTGAGCTCTTCACTGAAACAAACAACATTATTATTATTCGAGTTAATGGAGGAAATTTTTGAATGAAATGATAGCTCTTTAAAAAACTTTATTTCCGACCCCTTTAAATTTGTATAACTTTTGACAAAGCTTGTTAGGACGCTGCTAATAAATAATTATCCGACTCAAAATCGTCTTGGTTATGTTTTTTAATTATAAACAGCTTGGAAAAGATAACTTAAGCTATATCAATCTCTCAAATGTAAACTTATTTTATAAGTTTAAAGACAGTAAGTCATTAATGACTGTTATTTTAATTAACAGGCGTAACCTTATATCTATGTTAATCTCAAAAACAATATTTTTAACAAACTACTCTGATTTGTTTATTCGTGTTCATTTGTGAGCTATACAAGACTGTGTCGTAATAGGTGCTATACATTCTGAAGTAGCGTTGAAAATCACTCTTTGAAAGCAACGGTGCCATGAAATGTTGATAGTCTGAATAGTGTATAGCACAATTTTCTTAAAAAGCCCGGAGATTTAACTGCTAAAGAAACATTAAAGGAACTTTTGTAAACGCTCTTATAAAATAAAAAGATATTTCTAATTAATAGCTGTTATAAATTGCAATGACTAAAAAAAAATATTATTGTTTTATGCATACGTTATGTAAATCACATTATTCAAATGCTAGAACATTATATAAATAGATTTTTTTTTAATTTATTTTATATTTAGTCATTATATAAACCTGTTGAAATTATGTTATACGTTATGCTCTAGTAAAGAACGAAAATAGAAATAACCTTATGAGACAAATCGTACTAAATTGTCACGGTTTCACTCGTTTAAACATAACCATTATTCTTCATCATCTACTTATTATAATATGTTACAAAATCAAGTATTTTGTGTTTCAAGTATTTTTGACTTAATAACTAAAGTTGAGATAAACTTAATTTGGTAGTAAATTAGAGTACAAAAACGGCAATGTTTAACGAATTTAAGGAAACAAGGAGAATAAATAATTTGTGAGAGTTTAATCCAATATCCTCTCATTGTTACAACAATTGGTCTTGGATTTCATTGAGTTTTGTGGAATACTTGAGATGATTCGGCGGCACTGGTGTTGATAAAAGATATTATGTTTAAATGAATTTCAAGTATTTTATATAAGTAATCATGAAAATAAAATTTTAGAGGCAACTACCAGATTTATTATTATATCTTTAACTTTTAAATGAAAATAATATGAAATCCTAACATATTCCATATTATTTTAACAATTTGTATGTATAAATAGTATTATATCCCTTTTATTTCGACAGAGAAGAATGGATAACAAATAAGTTATTACAACACTATGTAATTGTAATTTATATATTTTTTTTTGTATTGATTTGGTACATTTTAGTTAAATTATATATTATCTTTAATCTACCTGTATATGAACGACAACCAACCTAATAACATAGCTTCCTTACTGTCTGCAAGTTGACTATTGCCGACTACTGCTTCGCTGCCTTCTCTCCACGCGGGAGCAACTCTTGCCGTACACTTGACTTGCATGGTACGGCCGGTTGGCACACGAAGTCCCAGTGCTGTTGAAAGTAGCCCATGCGAGTGCTGGATTGGTGGGTATTCCACAAGCAACGCCGGATCAGATACCTGCACAGAAATAAAGATATACCTTCAAAATTTTCAATAAAAAAAAAATAAATGTGTGTAATTCATTCCTACAATTCTTTAATAATAGAGTGTGGACTTGTACCTTCTATTCTTTATTGATTCGAGAATACAAATATGGATGTACAAATATAGTTGGTACGGTTGTGACTTCATGTGTCATGTTATTTCTAAAACTTATTAATAGTTTTTAAAAAGTAAGAGATAATCATGTAATGTACAAGAATATTTAGAGTCATCTCAGATACAATAGTATGACTGTCAATTTATTATTGTAATTAATTGGTACATAACAGTTTTCATTTAAAAGATTTATTATTATTGTTTTTTGTAATTATAAATTATCAATAAGTAACATATAATATTTTACCTAATATTTTATATATATAAAAATATTTGTCGATATAATATATCTAAACATTATTGTTGTTGACAGATATCAAAAAGTGAAACAAGTTACTCAAACTATAATAAATTTTACAATTAATTCATAAGTTTGTACACTTCAATTTGGTCCTTGACATGAAACTTTGTTATTCTACAAGTTATTAATTATTAAACGATTCTAAATTTCATTTAATTTCACCCGTTATCCGTAAAATACTTTTTAACAAAAGAATTTATCAAACTTTGAATTTAATACCAAAAGGTTGTTGCGAACAATAGAACTTTGGAAAGATTATAACCATTATCAGATTGTTAATCAGAAAAGTATTCAAAACTTTTTATAAGTTAAACCCAAGAAAAACTCTAAATTAGGTCGTTCGCTGCGGGATTTTCGAATTTTACTTCATAATTTTGTAGGCTATTAGTTGAGATATCCCTAAGAGAGCGATTTTTTCCTTTGTTCCACTTAGGAACAAATTAGGTTCTTTCATTTTGACATTAGGTAGCAACATTGTGAAGTAAAAGCAATAATGATTCAATTACGAGATTAAGTTTATCGCTTATTTTATGATTTAATAACGTAAAATATATTCAATAGTATAATAATTTATAAATAATGCCTCGTATTTTTTAAAAGCTGTCTTATTACCTTTTCACCATCGATATCCCAGCTCAAAATTGCCGCTGGGAATGAGCGTCCCGATGTACAATTTAAAAATAAGGAGTCTCCTCTTCTATTTTCCTGTTCATTTCCTGTGATTCTTGGGCCCTCTCGAGGAAGATCTAAACAAAAAATATCGATTAAATAATAATATAAAATTTGCTTAATATTAATTTACCCCTCGTTTTCATAAGGAAAATTAATATCGAATGGCGAAAGAGAATTCTGATGAAAACCACTTGATTGGTGAATATTATAAAAATAGGTCAAGCTTTGTTACAATACTTTACTTTTAAATTATTTTTTGCAGCTAACTGATTACCTGAGTATCTGATTGCTCACAATAATAATACAATATATATTGAATTTAATCAAGTAGCTTAATCTACCTTACTTAAATTCTGATAATTTCTATGCAAATTATGGAAAATTAAAAACAGAAAAGCTTACCGGTTTTTGTTATTTATAGTTTATTTATTAAGTGACTTTATACAATATGTTGTTTTTTTTAAATAATTGTTTTGATAAGAAGTTATCGCAGACCTTTAAACCTTGAAGATGTATAATCGAAATATACAAATTCAACAGCCAAATTTAGTTTCGAAGCTAATATAAAAATATTCCTTTTAAAATTTTATATGTTTAACAATACAAGCCTTGTTAATTGGATTGTCATACAGTCTAATAATTTTATAACCTTGTAGATTGTGATGTGATCTTAGTGAATTTAAATATTATAATAGTACTTACATATAACTTCCATTCTGCCCTCTCCCGCTGATGAAGCAAAGCTCGGTGCTTCAGCAGAAACCTCACATCGATATAAGCCTGACGATTTTAGTGTAACTTGGTGCAATACTACTCTTCTGTCATCAGATTTTTGTAGCTACGAAACAATATTATCATATAAACACCTCATTAATGTAATGTTTATGAAAATTTATAAATACCGTTTGTATTATTTTATGATTAATAATATATTTTTATCATAAAATTACAATGATAAAATAGATTGAACCTTTTCTTAAATAAATTATAAGAAAACTGACTTAAATTATTGATTGATAGCGAGGCCAATGTGAATAAATCATGAAACTTGTATAATATATTTCAGTCGAAGCGTTAGTAGAACTGTTTGCGAGGAAATATAGCTAACATTTAGTGGACATATTCTCTTGTCACCAATGACAGTTTTCTAAATGATATCACTAAATTACTCTCAAATATATTAAGTATTGATAAAGCCTTTAGGCAGCATTTATTAACTATATTAGTATAAATAAATGATATGTTTTATGTTTATATAAGTGCTGAATAAGCAGTTTTACTTCACACAAGTTGGTTTATATAAATATTATTAGGATCATAGACAATTAATTTTATAATGTATATTTTATTTAAATAATATAATGTCAAGATTATAACCACTATTTAATCTAAAAGAAGTAGTGAAGAACTTTGATCGACTGTTTATTTTCCGTACGTCATTTCAAGCCGATATCTCACTTTGATTAGGAAACTCTTGATAAGTTTAGTTTCTAACCAAAGTGAGGTATTGGAAAACTGTGAAAGCCTCATAAATAAATCCCTTGAGTAGTTTTTCCGTGATATGGTTAAGAATGAGAATGGAACTAGCTTGTTTTGAAGCTCAGTTTCCCGGTAAAAAAAAATCTTATAAAATTCTAAATAAATATATTCTTTTTAGAAAGAAATAAAGATATATACAGTAAAACAAAAAGTCGAACAAATGCGAACTATTTTACTTTTTAAATTTATAGCTATCTAAATCCAATATAAGAAAAACGAATAAAAATGCTATCAAACAAAAACTATAATACAATAAAGTCACTCAATATAATAAACACAAAGTTCCAATTATGATATACGTATATTGCTGTTATTTGTAATAATATTCTATACAGATAAAAATTGATTACTCTGTCAATGTTCAATTTGTTGAGATATAGTACGGGGACTCGAACTTCTCAATAATATTAATTGGTATGTCAGATTGTTTATATCTATTAAGGTTATCTTACACTACCTTACTTATCACCATTTAAATATATTATTATATTTACGGATAACATTTGAGTTTATTCGGGCTATTGATTTTATACTGTAAACGCTTTTTAAGTGTTATTGTTCTTAAGAGCAACAAGTTAAAAGTACCAATTTTACAACAAATTATATTACCAAAAGTTATGAAATTAATTAAGTAGAAACTTAAATAACATTTTATCAATTATAAATGGTTATCAATTTGTTTATCTATACAGAAAAGTAGGAGTAATTTATTTGAATAAATATGATACTTACATCAACTTTGACTCCATCAAGTTTGTACCAAAGTTTTGGTGGGTCATATTTTGGCATAAATCGATAAAACTCCTCGTTATCTCTGTACCATTTGACGGAATATAGCGTATCGTCACCCAGTTCGTAATCACAATCCAATGGCGCCGGCTGACCCCTCACTCGATACGATGGCACCGTTACCCGCACTATCCTCAGTAATAGGGACTCTGTAACAAGAAAATTAATCTTACCGTTTTCCTGTTATGACTGAAAATATTGTTCTTATGCTTATGGAAAAACTAATATTTGTATCATATTTGCCATTTTTATATCTCCAGGGAGCTAAAAGTGAAATGTTTATGAGCGTCACATCGAAATTTTATTTATTATTATATTGTCAGTATTATATTAGATACTTTAGTTTTAGTTTATATATGTATGAATATCACAGATAATGGTTTATTTTTCCTTGTACAAAAATCACTGTAGTTTTGGATGTATATTATGTTAAATTTTTCCAGTAATTCATAAATTATTAAAAATTGCTTTATAACGGAAAAGCCTATTGAAGATAACGTTAGATATCGGAGAAATTGCTTTTGGGCAAAATCTACATAAAACTGCAGGAAAAGCAAACTTTTTGTAAGATAAGACAAAACCTAACTTCAAGAGAAATAGTTGGAATGGTGATTGCATAACTTTGCACGACAATTAGCACAGCTGACGGAGTTAGATAAGTTAATCGATTCCTAAAATTATGCCAATTAAATTTAGGTTTATTGTTATTTTTTAGTATGTAAAAAAAAGTTACTTAAAAAAAGTTTTAATTATTATTTTACAATAAAGAGAAATTTTAAAGAAAAACCGGCCAAATGAAAGTCGGACTTGTGCGCTAAGGGTTTCGTGCCATTATTTATAAAAAACGGCAAAAAAAAAATTATTCGTACAAATAAAGTTTTTTTTGTACGGATGCCCTCCTTAAAAATTTGTTTTGATTTATAAACACTATATTGACTTTTTAAGTAAATATATTACTAAGTATTCTGTGAATATTTCTAACGCCTACCTGTTGCCGTTATTACAATGAAGCAATCTACGTTTGTTGTATGGGTTAATGGCCTTAAATATTTATTTTATTTTATTTTTAGTACTTGTTTTTATAGTGGTAACAAAAATACATCATTTCGGAGAAATTTCAACTTTCTAGCTATCATGGTTCATGAAATACAGCCTGGAGACATACCGACAGACGGACGGGGAAGTCTTAGTAATAGGGTACCCTTTGTCAACAATATATTTATTAGATATACCAAATGATGCAATTTGTTAAAACGTACAAGAAAACATCAAATCAAAAGATTAACAAAGATATTACTTTGGTTTTAAGGCAAAAACATATTTTTAAAATCATTGTCTAAAGTTAGAAATGATGTATCAAAGACAAAGTTTTTTGCTTCCAATAGTATAATATTTGTACTATGTAAGTAATAATATTTGTACTATGAAAGAATATTATGTAAGGTAGTTGTTCCTTTTAATCAGGTAAATGGATATACCATACCAATTATTACGAAAATAAAATTGTTTATCTTTTATAAATAGTTAAAGCATTTAATTTATTACTAAAATCTTTACTTTATGAACATTATAACTGTGCTACCAACAACATCTGCTGGGTTGGCTTGGGGTTGAGATTATTATCATAACATAGACATAACATACATACATTTTGATCACAAAATGTTATACTAATTATATATAAAAAATTCGGTAGGTACGTGAAAAAAAATAGTACCTATTAGATCATAACATAGTTAGATATATCTACAGAAAAATGATTTTTACAGGATGTTATGTAAGTATGCTAAGAAAAGACTAAAATAACAAAATAAAATAAGAGCATACTGGTAATTAGGAAGATTATGACAGCAAGATCTGTTGGTAAATATTTCTATTCCTTTATTTCCCCTGAGTTCCGGCTGGGTCAGAGTCATTTAATCTGAGTAAACAAGACTGAAAGCCAAGTAGCTCATAATAAACTTGTTTAATTTAATCTTGAAGTAGATGACATCAAGATAAGTTTTGACTGCCTAATATTTGCATAATATAAAGTCTTATATCTTGTAACAGCAAAAGTTTGTATTTAATGTTCCGAATGTGGCTGTTCAGACAATTTTTTCATATTTTTGATATTATTTTAATGCCATTATAAGCTCAATTTTTCTCTTTCACGGCTTTTTATTTCAGGATTTTACGACCTGTGCAATTACAACTAGTAAATACACTTACTATTTTCCACCTTATATAAAGAAAATACTGAAACGACCCGAATGTATCAGCAGACCAATATCCGACCTGAATCCGAACCTTGTTTAGTGTTAACGTTTGTCAAAAGTCACTTCCAATTTTTTCTTAGAAAATAATCATTTCTATGTCTGTTAAAAAAGTTGTAATAAATAAGGATACCATATATCTATAGAGGATCTATATAAGATTGGCATCAAAAGCTTCGAACGACTCTTTTGCAAAAACCTCTTTATCGTCACAGAAAAAAATATTTGAATTAACAAATCAATGACACATTACGTAATAAATGTTATATATATACCTTGAAATAAAGATTTTTACCATCATTAAAATGTTTACGATGCTATAAATTATAATATAATTAGTCCGTCCTAAGCTATGAAGCTCATGTAAATATTTTCCCTAATGTGATTATATTTAATTTAATAAAGGTTATTTATTGGGTTCAGACTTATTAATTAATTAGTTGCCCAAACTTAAGCCCTATTACGTAGAAGTTATATTCCCTCAAAATAATAATCCCCACCATTATTTAACTCTGCACAATCCCCTTTTTTTTATTCAGTTTTAACTTAGTTACTTAGTTTAGCGCCAATTGTTCAATCTCCAGATCCAGAACAGTTCAAATATACAAACTATTATATAATTTATCTGAGGATCGAAAAACTAGACTTAATTTTAACAGTTAAAAACAAAGAAATACATATATTTTGTTTGAATTTCTTTTTATTCAGCTGAAACACACCAACTATACTGGTCTTTAAAATTAAAATAAAATAAAAAAAATATTTTTAATGAGTATTTAAAACTAGATATTTTTCTGGAACTAGAAAACTAATACATAACACAACTATATTTTCTAGATAAATAATACTTGAAAATTTATTGATTTCATAATCTATAAATAATTATCATATCATTTATGCAAAATGTGTATAGTACCTTATATAAACATATATACAAATACGGATAATTTTATTTTGCATGTGTTTACGGGAAGTGACCACCAGTTTTGTAACATAAATTATGAATAAAATATTAACAATTAGATATTCGGCTTATAGATATTTTCGGCTTATAGATATTTGCAAAGATGTCAACAATTATTATTATTATTATTGTAAAGGATTATTATTAATTTGAATATTAAAACAAAACAAGTATAATATAGAACTTCTACTACTATTCTCTAATTTTTTACATGGAACTACTATTCACTATCATTTTTGTTTATTATATCTTTATATTTATATTTTATAACCTATAATATAGTCTATGTATATTATAGATTAATATTTTTTTTTTATTTTACAATTTAAATGTATATTCAGTATTCAAGAAATAACGTATTTGTCATCAGATCTATTCAAAGTAAATAAGGGGTTAACGGACAATTTCTAAACAGACGCGATCCATTTACGGCTATTGTCCTTTCCGAATACCAAGTCTAAAATAAAATAATTTAAACTGAAAGCCCTTTTCGTTATGTTAATGATTTATAAATATTTAGCACGAATAAAATGAGTTCGAGGATTATGATTTACTAAATAAAATAGAGGTTTGCTTCGATTCTATTCTTTAAATTTGAATATCACTTTTAAAAACCAATAAGGGTTTAATGGATTACATATACATTAGTAATTGTTATATCTTAAATAAAATATATTAAAAAAAGTAAAATAGGTTCAAATATTAAAATACATCCCTATATTTTAAAAATATATTACGTCGACCCCTATGTACTTATATAATATAATGCTAATCGAATAAGTGGTAAAGAAAAGTTTTTTTTTTAACAAATTATCTCTATAACAGTATGAAATACATTATGATGAGTAGAAAATAACTTTCAATAGACTATTTTTACTTTTATTCTATTTTATTTTAACTACGCATTATACGCTTAAGATCTCAAAATTAAAATAATCAGTTTTAATTTAACTCTTAAAATTATTAAAATTCATAATCATTTAATGATTGAATAATAATATTTATCATTAATTAAATATAATTATTTTATTCATTTAAGATTTCACCTACTTTCAAAAATTAATATTTTTACAAGTAATTAAAATACAATATTGTTAAATAAAACAAGATTTTATGGTAGTTCAGATACATAAAAATATGTACAAAGAGAAATATTGTTGGCGCCCGAGTTGCGACAAAGAAAAATGTTTCAGTTTTTCATGTATAATTTTTCAGTGAGTGTAATTTTTGGTCTTATATTAAAATTTCGATTTGGCGAATAAAATTCATTAAATATTTTGAACAAAATTATTAAACTGTACCTTTTATAAGCAAGCTGATAACCACTGTTAAAACAAACATCCTCTCCATAAAATCCAAAATGTCTCATCACATCACAGACCTTTTATTACAATAGAATACTTGTTATCACAAAACTCGGAGATTTCAAATAATCACGTCTTCTAGTGTTGTTCTACGAAACACGTTTTAAGGAGCCGTTACGAAACGTCCGTCGCCATCGACTACCGAGACTCAACTGAGCTTTTGCTTTTGGCAACGTTAGCGACCGCTCGCCCCGCACCCAGTTGAGGTCACAAAGACCCTTTACATTTTCATGATCTTACAGGTTAAGTTGATATAATTTATTGTTTGATCAGTGGACTACTATTACGTTTGTATGGGGGAGTCCGTATCTATAATATAAAAGTAAGTTAACTTAGATTGTATCATTTGTAACCTATTTTCATATAATAGAAGTTTTAATTTAATTAAACATCAAAATAATCCATTGGATCTGTTTTCAATTACAATATTTTTATTAATTATTTAATTTTAGAATAAGACACTTATTGTCTATAAAAATTGGACTAGTTATTTTTATTAAACATAGCACTTTTATTAGAGTAAATGTCATTAGCCGTATCCTTTGTGAGTAGGACGTGTGTTCTTATGACATTTTTTGCTTTTCCCCTTCGTACCGGGAAAGCCGTAACACTTTAGGTTACGACAGCATATTCGGGAATAGAGGAGTATCATAAAATCATAAACAGCATTTTATCCCTTACAAATTTCTTTTCTAACCCTCGATGGTCGATAATGAATATCGTATCGATACGTGATCATTTTGTTGATGGTTTACTATTACTGTATGGTGTTTTTATATTCAAGAGAGTTGTTGTACAGTTAAATAAGTTATATTGCTGTCTTAATTAATTCCTGAATTTTAAGGTTGCTTTTGAGATGTTTTTGTGAAAATAAATGCTTCTGATATATGTAAAAAACTTGTATTAAAAAAGAAATGAATCTTATAAAATTTATATTTTATAAATATACATTGTCCTCAAAAAAGTAATTCTTTTCATAAACTATAAGAATAAGAAAAAGATATCTCTCTCCTGAATATATTCATATTTTAAGAAGGAAGTTAAAAACACAATGTCGCAAAATTCAGGCATTTTTCTCGATTGTACATTATTTTAGCTGCTACATTTATAAAATATAATTTAAATTTTATATTCTATACTTTAAAACACTATTCTATTATCTTTTAATTTTATTCATTATTCTTTTAATTCGTCGTATAAAGAAAATATTTGATTTATTTACAGTAATATCGATATTTAAAAAAATATACAAAGTTCTAGAATATGATTTGGTATTTTTTTTTTATTAAAACAAACGAAAATATATCTGAATATGGACTATTCAACAAAAGACTGTGTATTCTATGTAATGGTTTAATCATTTAGTAACAATAATGATGCAATGTCAACATTGCTTTCAAACGCTTTTATACGTACATACAAAAATCAATCAACATTCGCTTTCTAAAACTAACTTATGAGACTTCTAAAGTATATATTTTTAAATAGTCCCCTTGTAACAAAATCGTCTAGTAAGATAATTTAAGAAATACGTTCAAGCGCCTTGTAACTAATTATGAATATTGTAACAAGGATAATAATTTACTGAAAATGTTCATTGCTGTAACTAATATACCAGAGTATAGCACGTGGAATCTTCGCGCATTACCCCGGTGACAGCCGGGCACAGGCGGCGTACTGCGAACGCTTTATCACTTAATTTGAATCGTGTTCTGAATTCAAAATCACCCTGTATTGCCTAGAACCATTCCGGTGCACGAAAACGAAATCATCATTGGATGATTAATTCTCAAAGCTCACGACGAATATAAAGTAACCAGAAAAATAACCTAAAATAATCTGTACACGACAATAATATTAAAGAACCGGTATCATTCTTGAAGATACTGGTATATATCCAAATTATTAAAGCGTCTTTGATCAATGAAGCGTTTTACGTAATAAGTTTTATGTTCATCGTTTTTAAAAAGGTTTTACTGTACCCACGTATTATGAATGTGGCAATCATGTAACTTTTATAAACTCTATGAAATTGATATCATGTTTTTTACTTCTATATTTTTGAAAGTATATCAAATTGGTCGCATCATTTTTTATGAAAGCTATTATATTAAAAGATTAAATTTTACATAAAATATATGTTTATATCCGACTTTATCGACTACGTTAAATAATATTTTATAGTCATTACTACGTTCAAGAATGTGTTAATATTAGTGTGAGATTATTTCAATGAATTTAATTTATGTCATTTAAAATAATATTAGTCACCCTTAACATACACGAAAAACAGGAACATTGTTATAGTAAGGGGCATTGTATGACATCAATGTGTAAATCATACATGCATAACTCCTAGCCCTTCCCTTCACGCTATTATGTCAACCGAAGCGATTTATGATAGCATCTAAGAGATTTTCACGAGGGGAAATATCGCAGAGTAAATAGTATTGGGAATAACTCCCGAGGTAATATTCCGTATACGTTGAATCAATGTAGTATTATTATTTTATTAAAAAAATTGTTTTTATACTTTAATCACACAAATTTTAGTACTTATTTTTCATTTAAAGTAAAAGTGATTGGTTTCAAGATAAATCTTATACGACTATCTATTATATATATTATACGTTTTAATTTAGAAAGTTGTATAAATGATGACCAAATATTTTGATTAGAATTCTTTAACTAAATAAATATACAAAAACTTAATTATTCAAAATATACTTTGTCACATTATATATATTTTCTAAATAAAGAACAAGTCATAAATATATATATTATTTTCATGCAGTTAAGCAAACTTACGTATCTAAGGATGTTGGGAGTCTTTCGTCGACCTACGTCCGCCAGTCACTAAGGTATTTGTACCACTTTCGAGTGCTCTTGGCACTGTTCCAAAAATGATGATATTATTTTATATTAGTGTGGCATATGTGGATTATTTAGACGGCTTGGCATAAAATTGTAAGCCATATGAAAATAAATTTTACTCTTTGGCTCTGATACTTGAGTTTTAAATTTAAATTAGAACACTTAAACGGTGTTTGGAAATATAATCTACTCATAAATAATACTTATGACTTAAATTGTAACCTTCGCGTGTTAAATCTAAACAAGTTCATAAAAACAATTAAATAAATAATAAATCCAACGTAAGTAGACAGGTTTCCTTAATTATAGTACAGCACAAAAATATGTCATTAATTTTTTATAAATATATAACGAAAAATAAACCGATACGGGCAGGGATTCGAACCCGCGATCTTTGGGAAACGGTCCCGTTGAGTTACCCTATCAGTTTCCTAGAGGTCGCGGGTTCGAATCCCTGCCCGTATCGCTTTATACTTCAATCGATATTTATACAAATTTAAATAAGCTTAACATGGCTATACATGTTTATAGATATTTTCAAATATTATGTCATTAATTGCTTTCTTGACATAGGCTGGTGTAATTATTTTATAATAATAGTTTAGGTATAACTATAATAAAAATAGAGCTATTAAATGATAAAAAAGAACTTCATAATTATCTATGAATGGAATAGAATATAATTATTATCCACAAGGACATTCTCTCATTTAGTTAATGTTCTCTTAATTAATGGCCTTTTGTGTAAATAATTTTCATTTAATAAATCCTAGTGGAGCTATTTGATGAGTCAGGCAACCTGTCCAATTGAATAAAAATAAATCACTATCACTGCATAAAATTAATGTTTTCTTTATTGATCATTGTTTACCATTTTGATAAAATCATTAATATATTTAATTTCTAAATTTGTTTCTTCTAATATATATATATATATATATATATATATATATATATATATATATATATATATATATATATATATATATATATATATATATATATACTGGACTTAAATAAAACATTATCTAGTATTTAAATAATGCAAGGACAGATTTAGGTAACTAGAAGAAAATTAGGTGTTATAAATGGTTTAATATTTAAAAAATAATATTTAAATTATCCATAACAGACTAAATACAAAAAAAAAGAAAGTTCAGGCCTTAATAATTACTGTAATAAATAACCACATTCACATTACTGTCCAGTAAGCGCAAAAATATGAAATAATTAATTATATTGGCTTTGAATCCGACACCGGCAATCCGGGTATTCGGAACCACGTGCGGTATAAAAATGAAGCTCAGTTAATAATTTAGTATGCAGTTCAATTGATTATAAATGCGGCCCATATTGAATATGCATGTTATAAAAACCTCCCTGTCCGTTATGAAAAGTGTAAAATATAAAAATATTTTGTATTTAGGCTTTGCTTATTTAAATGTAAATTATTAAATAAAAATAATGTGTTTTATATTTATTCTTTTTATTATAATTTATGTATAAACAACTTGATAAGATTTTGGATAAATATTTGTAAATAATTTACATTTTCATAATTTGGTGGTTTACAGCTTAAGCTGCATACAATTTATTTATATTTTTGTAATAATTTCTGTATCTTAGTTTTTATTGATTTATTTTATATATTTGATTGTATTATGTACGTATTAGTAACCATTAACTATAATTAAAAACAAAAAGAGTTAATTACACAAACATGAAATATGCTTACCTACTTTTTTTTTTTTTGTGTGTATTTGTATATAATCAGTATGTACTGACCTAAAGTAATATTGCCTTATTTATTTAATAATAGAAAATGTTACTAACTTAAATTCCTCAGTAAAATTTGTTTTAGTAATTTCAATATTTATATATAAATTATCTTAAAGACGCAATTAACAGTTATTAATAAGTTATTTATTTATAAAATGAATAGTCATTATAATATATGCTCATTTTTACCGTGTATTGTGGATAAATGTTCAAATTTAAGTAAGTCTGGAAGCATATTTTAGCGGGTGATTTATTCAATGATATTACGCACCCCGGCCTGCCCTGAATGGCATTACGTTGACAGCTTATGAGGTCCTTTATTTATGTGTGATTTATGTAGTGAACAAAGATACAGTCTTTTAGCTAGGAAAGTTTTATTGTTAAAAAGTCACACCATTTTGTCAGTGTTAGACTTATAATAAAATATATCATTTCGTATCCTGTAAGTTATTAATAACTTATAAAATTCAAAGGAAATATTAATTAAATGTTCTTAGGTTTGTCTGTCTTGTAAATCCATTATATGAAAATTGGTTCACATATAGACATTAATAAAAAAAATAGTATGTTGGGGAACAATACAAAATCAATATCTTTTACCAAAAGAAGTGGAGCCACTGTAATGTGGTAGTTAGTTTCATTGGCAGACCTTAACTTCCTAAACAGAAAGAGAAGGTAAGGTAAGAAGAATGAGAGAGTGTGATTGTTAAGTTTGAAATAAAAGTAAACTAAATTGTTAATTTTACTTTTATATACAATTCTCATAACGGGATTCAAAAATCGAATCCAAAAGCCCGTACCCATAAAAATATATTGTAATAAAGGTTAGGGGATGAATTATCTTTTGTTTTTAAACCTCGGTCAACGATTAAGGTATTGTTAAACGTAATATTCATACATAAAATTATAAGAGGTCGTGGCTCAAATACACTTGGGCATTCGTAAAAACAAATCGAGTTTGGTGTTTGGGCAATGTCATGCAAATTTTAAGGGGCTTCCTGAGGCCCGTACAAAACACTCATTGTTATAAAAATAATTTGGGTTACGTAGCCGTTAGCTCTCTCGAGCTGTTATTATTATGTTATATCCAGACTGTAAGGCTAATCACGTTTTGTACTACGTATTATGGTTTTAAATCAAATTAATGCTTTTGTGGTATTTAAATGTTTATTGATGTTTTTGTTTTACCTTATTTTATCGTTCAGCTTTTCTCTCTTAGGTTATTTATGGTTTTCTACATAATATCATTAGATATATTAGAACTACATAGATATGTTTATTATACTTATTATTTTTTTGTAGGTTTATTAGGTTTCAAAATTACAAAAAAAAATAATACTTTTATAAATCTCTCCATTAAAATTGAAATAAAACAAAGGCAATTTTTACTTTTTATTTTTAGTAAAGAAGTTAAGAATGTTACCACCCATTTTAATTGGTATAATATAAGAGGCCATAATGGTTGTACTCCTACTTTTTATTTCAAGTAGGTACTCTGATTAAATAGTGGTAAACTTATTTAATTTAAAAAAGGAATAACTCTTGCGTATATGAAGAAGAGTTATTATTACTGATAATAACGAGGAGAGCTGGAAATGCCTTTAAGGATTTACATTCAAATTGACCAAGACAGACGTCCACACTAATTATCTACCTTATTTTAAGCCCGTAGATATTATTTATGAAAATAGAACACATATACCTTAGGCCAGTGTATTATTATATATTAAAGGTAATGTTAAATATATAAGCTCCCTAGGTATTACAGAAGAAATGTAAAAAAATATATAATCCTTGTATATGAAAACAAAAGAAATAGAACATACCATTACAAAATAAACGTCTTCACCCACTTCGGATAATTTAAAAGTATCCTCCCAAGTCTCTAATTACAACCCTGAAGGCGTCGCGAAATGCCTCCTTAGTCACTATAGATGCCGTGACGCGAGCTATAAAGCAGAAATGCTTTATGCAAATTTACTTTACCTGTGGCAGTACTTGCTATTAGTAATAATCGTATAAGTCGAAGCATGAAAGTAAATATAGTCACTTGCCTTTAATATTTTATGGCACAAAGTTGCTTATGTGATGGTGTTACGGTGTTTTATAGTATAATATGCTTGATGGTAATCACACGCTAACGACAATATTGTGTTCTATTTTAATACGTTACTTTTGACCAGTTGCTAATTTACTATTACTATTCACCTTTGCTTAAATTTTCATTGTATGTACTTTTACTATTTTTATGAGATTCAAGGTTTACTTTTTTTTTTAATGTAACAGATAACGCTTTAATAATTTAGATGGATAAATAGAACGTGCAAGTAAAAAGTAGGTCGTATTCACGTATGGAATGGTCTGGAACTAATTAGTCAGCGCACTAATTAATTATAGTATTTGGTTATGTGTTGTATATTTTCATGAAAGGTGACGTTGTAAAATGTCCGCATCGCCTCTTCAGTAAGCTGTCAGGTTTTTAATGCTCTAAAAGTAACGAGTTTATCTGCCGGGTGTAATTTTATAACCGGATTCGTCGTGTTAAAGTGTTTTTCCAAACCACCCGGAGGCAAATGAAAAATGTTTACGCTCTAATACCGGTAAATATATATTTACGGTGAAAAATAAATAACAAGAAAGTCATTAATTTCATATTTAGAAATAGAGTAAATTTTCCACGATATTTGAATACAATCCATGAAAAGCGACTAGATCCAGCAAATTTAATTTTAATGATGTATTTAATTTTTTCCTGTCACTGGAATCAGGTATGTATTCAAATATTTTGAGCCCCTCGTTAGAATCAAATGCGGTGCGGTTGAAGTGTAGAGCGAATTCATTATCGTGGTAGAGCAGTCGTTAGCGGTTTACGACTCTGTTCAGCAACTCTTTGAAATAATGCTCCCTTGGTGCCATGGCGTGTTTTACGCAAACCATATATTATATCGTCGAGACTCGAGACATTTTAAAACGTCATCGAAACCCGAATAGAAAGTTTTATAGAACTTCGAACTCCGTCCCTTGTGAATGTATAAAGGTCTGATTATAATATATATAATAAGACCTTATACATTTATATAAATGTATAACAACATAAATATAAATATATAATATGTTTCTTAGTTATATAATTGTATTCAAAAAATATTTTTAAACAAGGCTACTAATAACAAATGTACATAGTCCATTACCAATGTTTATCAAAACAAAATGTATAATACATGTGTATTAAAACTACCGAATTAAAATAATTGTATCCATTAATACAAATATATACCTCAATGTTAATTCTTCATCATTTTCCTTCCTTCTAGATCATCGTCCTACGCTAGAGATATTTTTGGATCCAAGCATTACTTTTAGTATATTATTATTAATCAGCAGACATAGGAACAGTGATATCGAAAATCTTTACTCCTAGTGTAACATCCAGTTTGTGTGTATAATGTACATAACACATTATCAGAGAAGTTATATAATATGTTTTAAATTACCATAAATTATTTTTATTTTTAATTAGAATTATCACATATTTCTAGTCTTTTAATCCACTAAAAAAAATAAATCTATATTTACACTGCAAGACATCTCTGATGCTTTCAGTGTATTCTGTTTGAATCTTGAAATTTATGCTCGGAAACTATGACCTGGTTAGAAATAGATGAGAAATTAACATACCTCTAACTAACAGACACCTTAATCACCGTCTTCTCATGAACATGGTTATTGCATCACGACGTCGAGTTTCTATATAAATTTAAAAAAGTAACTAGCACTAAAAGCACCAGGTAAAGCTTATAACAATTTCAGGTAACATTTAGGTATTTAACAACTCTTATTAAAATTGTTAAACTTTTACACTGTTTCAAGATTTTTTATTGTAGAAAATACTGGCGTTTTGATTGTTCTTTTAATAAATATACATTTGCACTTTTTTATTTGATTGAGAAGTGGTTTCTTATTTAAAAAAATCTCTTTGTCACAACCATATTATTTTTAAACAAAACGCAGCTTTTTAGAGACGGACATTTCTTTCACTATATCAACATTCATTAGCATGAAGATCAGTGCTGAAGACAAAACAAACAGACATTTATAAGTAAAACCTCAATAAGTTAAACCTCGTTACATTAAAAACCTCCGTAACTTAAAAAAAATCTGTTGCCGTCATCCTCAGACCCAAAAACCTCTATACCTTAAAATACGCCGGTCCGATAAGTTAAATAAATTCAGTGTTGATCCTCTATAACTTAAAGAAATGTTTTAGCGCACTTAAGTTAACTTGAGCTATCTGCCGAGTATAGATTTAAAGAATTGTAAAAAACAAAATAGTAGGTTAAAAACGAAAAATTGCTAAATATTATATTTTAGAACATTGTTTGTTTTTGTGGTTCAAAACTGTTCGTTTCAATCTAACGCTATTATGACTTTTACATCATTTATCGAAAATTGTAGCAGCATAACAGTTAGTGTGTTCTCTACTCTATTGACTGTTGCAAATCGAAACGATATAGAAACTTTAAATTCTTCATAACTAGAGAAAATGTAGACTTTTTCTGTAGATAAAACTTTAAAGCAATTTCCTTTTTTTCCATTTACCACTTCCCATTGGTGTATAAATACATACTTTTAACAACAACCTTCTCCGCCTACCCCCCGCTATCAGTCTAACATAAACCCTTGGTAAGCTAAAAACTCGATAACTTAAAATATTTTGTGCTTCCTTTGGATTTTAACTTATCGAAGTTTTACTTATTACCGTGAACAAGGTATCATACAAATTTATAATATGAAAAACTCTTTACTTGAAGCAAATTTACCTACATTTGTATTTAATTTTGTATTGTGTAGTAAAAATTTAAAGAATCTTAATAATTTTATAACAAACTTTTTGATATTGAAATCTTATTAAGTATATTTATTTATATTAGAATATTTTTTATTAAAATCACGTTTTATAACGTAGCCTATATTTATATAACGTAGCTAAAATACTATTTATGTGCCTTATTCTAATCTACAAATGCCTTTTACCTAAAAAATAATTCTGCTTATAAGTAACAATTTTAACTACAATAGGTTTCACTTAAAATGTTATTTCTACCTTAGATTCTATTAGTCGTATAAATGTTTATGCTGTTTATATATATATATAAACAGCATAAACATTTATACGACTAATAGAATGTATTTTAAGTCAATTCATTTTAGACTAGATTATTATATTATTAAATGAACTTACTTACTATATTATAATCAAAACAAACCAATTAATATTAAAACTATGTGTAACTTTATATCCTATATTAAAAATTACGAAATATTGCCTTGAGTAAATATTACATACGCATATTTACTTAATTCACTTAATAGTGGGTTTCAGTCACAAAGGCATGAAATATTCGCAAAAAGTGTTTTGTCAGGCATAACCCTTAACTAACATGTGGGGTCCGAACCACCCAGCACATTAAAGAGCGGTGAAGGCATAGACGAACAATAAAAAGGTAACCCCCTACGACGTGCGTGACCACCGACTCAATGCAAATTACACTTCTATCCATTTTATACAATAAAACCAAATGAGCCCTTTTAACGCGACATGAGAAATCGATAAAAAGTACACGTCTGGCTTTACTTAGAAATAATTTTATAACACTACTTAAGTAAAGAGTAGAGAAATGTTTTATAAACAAAAATGATAGACGTTTCGTATAAAATGTTACTTTTATATAATATTGTGAGGATATTTTAACTTATGACTATTAAATATATCAATTAATTAAAATATAGTTGATAAGTCTTATTGAGAGGTAAAAAAAAGAAAACGGTGGAAAAGATTTATGTTTAATCAGTCTTAACGCGAGAACATATACTCGAAATTAAATGAAGCTTCACTTCTCAGAGTTAAGTGCAAAACAGTGTTTGAATTTCTATCATTGTTCTATTACTACCTAAGCAAAGACGAAAATATTATCTCGTTCCCCTAAAAGCTAAACTTAAATGATATTTTGTTAATAGGGGATTTGTAAAATGTTGATTCTACTCATTTTTCTCTCATTTCGTTTGTATAGTAACAAAATTAGTAACAGTAATTTTTTACAGTCGTATATTCTTATAATATATAAAATGGATAATAAACTTAAAATAAACATTGAATTGCAAAAGTATTATGTTGTAACCTTTTTAGATTCTGTGGGTTACTTCAATGAGAAAACGTAAATTAATTTATTATAAATAAACCTT
This sequence comes from Napeogenes inachia, assembly GCA_959347355.1. Classification (NCBI taxonomy): domain Eukaryota; kingdom Metazoa; phylum Arthropoda; class Insecta; order Lepidoptera; family Nymphalidae; genus Napeogenes; species Napeogenes inachia. The sequence continues at coordinate 15,334,696 of OY365792.1, forward strand.
ATACTGAGGTTGAACAATAAAAGAAAAAGTGCCCATCAGCCTTAGCGGTGGGCTACATGAGGTAAGCACATATTTCTATCAAATAGTTTTAGATACAACCATTTAAACAAATACTTAGATACCACTGACCAAAGAAAAGTAAAGGCCTATACACAACCCCCTTGTTTGGCAGTGCAAGTTCTCTTATTTCTAAATGGAGACTCCATTTAAGCCACTTACTTATAAATGTTATTTTATAGCACTGATCAAATATAATACTTACCAGATATCATCTTCACAAACGATATGAAGGGTTGTGATTACAAAATTACACCAGGCTTTACATTCTAGTTTTAAGAGATAACAAGAAAATAGAAAAACCCTTACCTCATCCCGATAATTTACATCTACCCGCGTTAAAAATATTTAGCAGTCGTATCTTCCAGAATTAAAAAAAACTTATTAAGGAAGAAAGCTTTACAAGGTACAATAGCTTATATTGACACGAATTGTCAAACAGGAAAAAATAAAAAATAAAATAAAAAATAAACGGAAGTGCCGGCAATACGAATAATTATTTTTCCCTATTATTTAACCACTTTCTAGGCTTATTATAAAATCAAACTCAGAAGTGGTTGTAGTAGATAACACTCGAAAGGTTACCACATAAATTTATAAATTCCAAAATATTGCAAATAATCTGGTAAATATGTTTATAAGCAGAACTTAAAAACAAATGGGAGTAAATTGTAGATAACAACCGGACGATATAATAAGTTAATTAATTTTGAAACAAGGCAAAGATTGTCTTGGAATACAAACAAATTAAATATAATAATAAATGACATAAGCAAATGAATACAGAAATAAGTATAAATGTAAATCAGATACTAAATTATAACAATATTTAGGTATATATTTTTCATGTACATTCCGTTACAATAGGAAATGACACAGACTAATTAGACATAATTATGTCTTTTTAATTATATGTTAACATAAAATTATTTGATGTAATATCATTAAATCTGATATATTTTGGACAATAAAAATTGTAACTAAAAATATTTAAATATAATAAATGAAATTTCTACGTAACAATGTTTTGTTGAAACAATATTTTCTGGATGCCAAATCTGAATAAATATGTGATTGAAACTAATGTATATTTTTATTTCAAATCAAAAGAAACAACTAAATTTATCACCGTGATTATTCTTTGTAATTGAAAGTTCTGCTGTTTTTACTAACAGTTTATATTCAGTTTTCTTGTCGTGAACATCTTTCATAGATTTTTATATTATTTCATTAGTTATATTTTTTGGTTATAAGATGTGCTGATTTTAAAATGGAAAACGCAATTAATCTTTATTATCCTTCACACATTGTAAGCAATACTAATATTAAAATAATATAATAATAATAATATCGGGACAATGATCTAACCCCTAAGTAAGCAAATTATTTGCTTGTGTTAAGGGTGTTAGACAACGATACAAATACAGAGAAATACACATATAAATACTGAGAATATATTTAATAAACGACCAAACCCAGAAACACAGACATCTGTGCTCATCACATAAATACCTGTCTCTGCCGGGAATCGAACCCGAGCCCCATTGCGCCGTAACACGTTAGGCGCCTGCGCTAACCACTCGACCAACAGGGCGGTTGAATGTTAGTATATTGCAATATAACATAATTATTACTAAAATCTATTACATATAAGTTACGTAATGATAAATTTATCAAGACGGGTAACGGCCAGGTTAAGGATGGGATGAGACGGTATAGATTGTATGTATAATATAAAGGACCTAGGTTTTCATTCTGGACTAGTCGGTAATTTTTTATTAAATGTATAAATTAACTGTTTATTCTTAGTAACTTGTAGTTGGTATGTCTTAATAAGTCTTGATATGACTTCCATAAACTACAGATGAGTATTTTGAACTTAGACATATGTTTGATTTTAACGATTTTTTTTGTGAATTTGACAATTTATATACCACTTCTAATTATAAAGCAATATTATTTAAATATATTTCCATAAATTATTAAAATAATTAATAAAACATAATGTTTTTGTTTCCTTACAGTAACTCCTAATGTAGGTATGGATTATATTCTTAAAATATTTTTAAAGGTAACGTTAAGATATTTATAAATATAATCATTGACCATACTTTTATCATCCTTTTGCCTCTCATATATTAAAAATATGCCAAATTATACAACTCTCTTTTCCTTATATGTAAGCTCAGTTAAGAGTTGCCGTTTTCTCCATATATTTTTTACATACGCCGTCCATATCTTGCACTCATACAACTTGCCATGTCCACTAGAATCTTACATCCCATTAGGATATTTATGCTTATTTAGTATAAAAAAGTTTTACTTTGACTTTGACATCGTTACATGCTCTTATATTTCCGCATTACAGGATACCGCGAGAAATAAATACTTTCTAATCCGTCCAATCACGGATGCTACCTCCATACATATCTTACATATTAATTTCTTACTTTATCAATTTTCTACAAGCTATAAACCATTTTGAAATAAAACTATTTTTACGGATTTTACTCGCGTATACTGAATTAAATTTTAAATTAGCATTTTAAATCTAACCCGACATTTCGAATGCTTTGCAGCAATCGTGTTCATAGTAAGACGAGATGGAGGTAAGGTGGAGAGGTGTGTGTAGAAAACAATATACAAACCATTTCTTACACATGCATTTACCTTTCATCCATTCCTTTCTTCCCGGCTTCCATAGACGTTCATCAAATATTGTAGCCATTATTTATAACACCCTATAATTGGTAACATAAGTAAAAAACTTTTCTTTAATTATGTTACAAATTATAGCACGCAAACAAAGCTGTATGGTTTCTTGTCCCAATTTCAGTTTCGGAACATTATCCCTTCTTTCAACCCTTATATAGATTGTTTGGCTTTACAGGTAATATTAAATGTAAGAAACTTTTAAATTGTAACTTAATAAAATAAATAATAATATATTTTTAAGGAAAATACTTATATAAAAAGGTTAGTTTCCCAACTAAAAGATGATTTGAAAATTCTCTAACAGGTGTACGCCAAAACAGTGAGTACATCTATAGTACGGTGAGCGAGCAATACTTGAAGGAAATCGAGTACAATATGTGATCAAGTTTTTGACGTTGCAATCTATCGCTAATTTCCCAAGAGGATAACCTGCTGCCACAATAAAGAAACTACATTATTGTTACCTACCCACGTACAAGTTTCTAAAGTATTACGTGCATTATGATCACGATAGCATTGTAATACCTACAGATACTATGGTACGATTTTTAGTCACCCCTTTACATCCTTTTAAATTTCATACTTTACTATAATTGATGCTAAAGAAAACCTTATATTAATAGGATAACCAAACCACACAATTTTATGTCTTTTAATAGTTGCGTTTCTACAAAATTTACGTTGCAAGTTAATTTCTGTCACTAAAATATTCAATACACTAGATAACAAAAAGGAAAAAAAAATATTGCTTTTACAGCAACCCTAACTAAAGTTTATTGCTCTATTCAAACATTTAAAAGCTCTATAAAACAGTTTCGTTTAACAAAAATATTTTGGTAGTTAAATTTGGGTTTCTTATTTTTTCTTATGTAACTTTTATATTATTACTTCGTAATGTTTTATGTTATAAAACATTGACGAAAAACAAAAGAAACAAATATCATTTTCATGCAGTATATTTAAAGCCTGACATACTAGCTCCTTAATAGCAGAGTGCTTTCTCAGAGTTTCATCATTAACGGATGGCGTCAGGTGTAACTGCATTGCTTCACGTAGCTTTATTGTAGGCAAAGTGTTAAAGCAAAATACGTAAAAGGAGGCGATACTTATATATATTACTATATAATTTATGATGTGTAATGAAATACCTTAAGTATATAATCGGTAGATTCATCTTACTCAATATATAAAATAATAAATATGATATGATAAGTCTTATTGGCTTGGTTTTAATTTTAGTCATTTTTTGGAGTTACTATACTATAGTATTAATTGTATAACACCTAATGGTTTATGGCTTTTTATATTCTATATATTTATTAATTTATTGCATATTCTTAAAATATTTTTAGTAACTAACATTAAAAAACTCAGATGTTATCCAATAAATCACATCAAATATAAACATGACGTAAGCGCGAAGTTTTTGAAAGAAGTTACAAAAAGTCCTTATTTCGTGCTTACGATTTCCGCACCCTAATGGGCGAGCGCGATTTCGCTTACAAATAAATATGTACCCCATTCCTGCCAAGAGTAATTGTAAGTATAGGGCCAGGAAAATACATGTCTGTAAAATCAGTACTTAATACGAGTTTTAAACATTTAACTAGAAACCATATTTCCTTAAATAGTAGAACCAAATATAGAATTTTATATTTTTTTAGAAATATTTAACTTATATTAGAAATCAATATAAAAAAAATATTAATTTTAAATTTTATAACATAATTTTTTTTTAAAATATAATTAGTTGAAATTTTATTTCTGTAATACTTAATTCAATGGCCCGAGAAGGGTTCAGTGGCATGCAACACAATAAAGTACCAGTTAACATAAAAGAAACAAAATTTCTTAAACAATAAAAGAAAAGCCGTGCGTGACCAGAGAGCAATGAAAATTCATATTTACTTTCATAAACTTAAACACGGCATCTGATTTGTGTACTTTTTTATTTTAAAATCAAACTATCATTTTTTATATAGTCTCAAGGGCATAAAACCACGCAGAATTTAAAACGAATGCTATAAAGATATAAATTATAATCGCTGTAAATGTTTTTTTAACAAATTTAATTTCTATTCATGTCAAATTATATAATCTAAATTAGTATTACTCTTATTTAATTGTTTATTTTTTAATATATTATAGTTTTAATTGCAGAAACTTATTTAGAAAAAATAAAGTTATATGCAACTATCTGTACGGTAGATACTCTAAGGATAGTTGCTTATAGTTTTATAGGTATGTGTTAAGGTAGGTGGGTATGTATTAAGAAAGGTAGGTATGTATTAAGGTGTAAGACGTTTTTACATTTTAAGATTTTTCTTGTTTATGTTGTTATGTTAAGGTACACTTATCCTTTCGAAATACAACTAATTTTGAAGGATTTACTACCTAGGTTAAAATATTACCAATTTTAACGATTCTAAGAGAGAGAAAGAGAGAGAGAGAGAGAGAGGGAAATATCGACATAAAGTTAATAATCGTAATCAGAATTAATCTTATACATTATAATAAAAATAAAAAAATAAAAAATATAGAATATGTTTAACAATTCGCAATAAAAAATATTATATAAATTGTGTATAATTAATAATAATAATTAAATTCATTCCTAATAATCCGCAATGCTAAAAAAGATATACACGTTAAATAAAAAATAAAAAGAAAGAGAAACTCCAACTTATATTAAGGTAATATGACCCTATTAGGGCCTTAAAAATAACATGTTATATGTAATAGCTTAATAACTTAGCTCATAATGTACTTTTACGTGTCTACGAGTAGTCCGCATATTATACGAGTTTGGTGTATCATAAATTAATGTGTCGGTAGTTTTTCTCATACTACACCGCGCGTAAGGCTAATAAAGTACTACAAAATACCGATGGGCCCCTGTAACTAGACCAAGCCAGGCAATAAAAGATTCAACAATTTCTGTCAGTTTCTCTAGGGGGAGATAAAAGAATCGCACACCTATATACTGCAAAGGTAAACTAGCAAGTAAACGTAATTTTACTTTCTTTTTCTGAATATTTTTCTTACTTTTAAAAGATTATAATATCAATACTCAACATTATGGCTACCATTAACGTAATCGCTGAACGTGAGTTTTTCTTTTAAATTATTGATTACATCCTTTATTAATAATTTTAAAATAAGATTTAAATTAATCATCAAAACCAGATGTAAGAAATTTAAAATTGAAATAGTAAACTGGTTGTAGGACTAGATATATTATTGAAATGCCGTTACAGTAATTGATTAATTCTAAATATATTTAGTAAAAATATTATTACATATAAGTATGTCAATCTTTAAAATAGTAAATTCAAATAAATGTTATAAATATATCTGAGAGCGCTATAGTTTCAGTCGCCAGTGAATTTCACGAGGCCTTCGTAAATCTTTAATGGAGCTAACATTTCTTCAGGTAACAATGGCGTATACTTAATAGTGTATTCCCGTATGCCTATGACCTTCATCCATTGAGTTTTAATTTCCCACGGGCATCCTGTAGCCGCAAACAAGCAGATCTTTTGCTATTGATTTAAAATTATTGATTGCTAAACTTTTAACTTCTTGATTTAGTACAAACCTTTTAAAATTTTACACATGATGCTTATTGTTACACATTTGCTAACGAATAAACTACTTTCAGATTTTCTTTTATTCCTATAACGACAATGAAAAGTTACTGAAATTTACATTAATTTATTTAGTGAGATTGATGTCAGTACCAACAGAAGTTCTGATGCAATCAACGATTAGATTATAACAAATGTAAGAAACTTAGAATAATAATTGGTAATTGTAAACTTAAACTTCTTAATACAATATAACTAACAAAGATATTTAATGTAATATTAATAAAAAAAATATATACATTTGAAATTAAAAAAAACCCCGATACAAAAATTAAATAAAAAATTAAAATACCCCCGATACAAAAAGACCTCTAAAAGAATAAAAATAACATTATAATGTACTTATTGAAGTCGTTGCTTCTGGGGACCGTTGTAGTTACATTGACTTAGACAATACGATTCGATATTGTTATTTCTTTATTTGCCTTGGTAACTTACTTACATTTTAAATTCATCCTTTAAAAAGCGGTTCGTGGTCGGCAGCAGTGTTTCGCTGTCGAGCGTTATTTCAAAGATGCTCGACAGTGAGGACGTTTGAGTTGCCATGACCTCCTTCTGCGAGCAAGTCATTGCCGCAAAGGAGGCCGCAGAGCGAGTCAGGGAGCTAGCCTCTACCGCTGACCCGCTTCGTAGGGATAGGCTGGAAAGAAGGAGGCGGGAATATGACCCGGCGGTCATACTCCCCAGCTGTAGTGCCTGTAGATATATTCGTTTGTCTTGGAAAAACGCAAAGATTATTTTTATATCAAAAGCTGGCAGTAAGAACTACAGTACAGCGAAAGCCTTTCGACCAATTAGCCTTTCTTCATTCCTTCTCAAAACGCTGAAAAAAAATTCTCGATTTACACATCAGAGAAAGTATCTTAAGGGCAAAACCTATACATCCCTCACAACACGGCTATCGCAAGGGCAGGTCTAGTGAAACTGCCCTTCTCAACTTGGTCGACAAAATCGACAAGGCGCTTGAAAACCGTGAAATTACCTTAGGAGCTTTCCTAGATGTGAAAGGAGCATTTGACAACGCGCCTGTCAGATCCCTGATGAAGGGCCGTATGTGAAAGCAAAAAGATTTAACCACGGTGAAATGGGTAGAATGAATGCTTTCAAACAGGAGGGCAACTATTGGCCTCCATGATACGACTGTCGAGTTTGAGTCCACCAGAGGGTGCCCTGAGGGGGGCGTTTTATCACCGCTCTTGTAGACGCTGGTGGTGAATGAGTTGCTGCACAGTATAGCCATACTCCGAAATGATGTGCAGGGATACGCAGACGACCTAGTCATTGTCGTTCGTGGGTTCAGCCAAATTACAGTCTCTGACATCATGCAGAGAGCTCTGAGTCTGGTTGCAAGCTGGTGTATAGAGAATGAGCTATCTATCAATGTGGATAAAACGGTGATTGTTCCATTTACAAATAAGAGGCGTCTTGACGGTCTGAAATGCCCTGTCCTCAGTGGGAAAGTGATCCCATTCTCCCGTCAAATATTTGGGCGTAACCTTAGACCAATGACTGAAATGGAACTCTTACATTGATAACACCATAACCAAGGCTAGAAGGCTTTTTTCTTTTTCTTTTTTAGTGGGTTCGTCGCAATTAAGTTTTTCAAATTTGTTAATTTTACTGGTGTTATGTGGTGAGTTTTGTACAGTATTTTGTGGTAATTAGCAGCATGTGACTGCTGTTTTGTTGATACTGTTAATATCGTACATCAAAGTTGTTTTTTTGAGACAGAAAGTTCTGCTTACCGATTCTTGATAGTTGCTTAGTCATGTTTTCAGATTTTTATTATTGTATTATATATATCTAGATTTGTTTGGCAGGATTTAGGAGCTTTCTAATCAACGCTGTTTACATCATTGCCTTCTTTACACGTAGGTTAGATCATAGAGTTTGCTAATTTTACATTATTTCAAGAAATAAGCTAGAAGGCTTTGGGAGTGTGTGGTAGGATCTATACCGCGATCGTCAGGAAAGATTAAGCCTGGGTAAATACGCCTCCATTTTTCAGGCAGAAGTGTACGCCATAATTGCTTATTGCGACCCTGAATCTGCAGCGCAACTACACGAATAGGACTATCTAGATCAAATTGGATAGTCAGGCAGTACTAAAGGCCCTAAACTCGAATACTATCACGACGAGGCTGGTGCTTGACTGCCTGACGATATTTAACACCCTGGGCTGCAAAAATAGAGTGGTTCTAAGATGGGTTGGGACCCATCTTAGAACCACTCTATTTTTGCAGCCCATGAGGGCCATATCGGAAACGAGATTGCTGACATGCAGGCCCGTGCAGGAGCTGAGAGTGAAACATACGGTCGAGAACCAATATGTGGTATTCCAAACAGCCTAGATCCTTTGACCCTGAATAACCTTACTAGGTGTGAGGCTATAAGACTTGAGAGGAGATCCCTGGCGTCAAGCATCCCAAAGCCCTCGTCAAACCCTTTAATGTGAAAGCAACTAAGAAGCGCACTAGGCTAAGCAGGAATAATCTACGCATCATAACTAGAACGCTTACAGGGAACTATTGTCTGAATAAGCACCTAGCAACCCTCAAATTAGAGGATGGAAAAGGGTTCAAGTATTGCCACGAGGCGGATGAAACCCCGATCCATCTGCTATGCGAGTGCGGTCCTCTGATCCGTAAACGCAGTGACACCTTGGGGAGACACATCCTGGACCCGGTGAATGTCCGACATATCACTGCAAAAGATATTCTGCAATACCTCAGAGTGGCAGACCTATAAAGTGAACTGTAGGCAGTGGCAATCACAATAAATCTTTTAGGTCGCAGTAATACTGGGCTCTTTTAGCCCTGCACAGCCGCGCTATTCAATAATAATAATAGGTTAAGATTTTTTTGTTAAAATTGTTATTTTGATTGTTGGTTATATTTTGATCATTTACCTCCTAATAAAGAAGATTATAATAAATCTAATTGAACAGTCGAGTAAAAATACGATATCTTACTAAGCAAAGCTACTGGAAAGTACTCCATTAGGTAGCAAATTGGAGTCCTGCTCAGGTAGATCATTATTATTATCCTGCCCGAAATAAATGTTTATTTCGGTTATTTTCAAAGGAAAGTCTCCGATATAAACTTTGGTTATTTCTTAGAAATCATATTTATATAAAAAACAGACATAATAAAACAACAAAGACATCGTTACACCAAATCCTAATCATAAAAATAAGAAAGATCAATCCTATAAAAATACCGAAAACAATTTTTCTGGATCAACGGATCGAAAACGTTTTCACATTGACTTGTTGAGTGAAATCGAAACATGATCAGTCGATTGTTCAAGTGTAAAAATACTTGAATTATTGTATTACATTCTTTTGACATACAGAATCTTGTAGCAACCAAAATGTATTATACAACCCAACAGTATTATGGACAAAAGATATAAAACTCTGTCCGGAAATATAGAAACCATAACATATAAATGAATGATGTGTAGTAAAGTATGGCGACTAGTAACCGAACAGTTATTGTCGATTTAGGGCAATAATATTTACTAGTCAGTCTGATATCTCTAATTACAATAAATTCTTAAAATAATTCGGCAACAACTTGTTTCAAAAACATTTGTCATTAAATGATATTTGTATTATAATATATTGATAATATATATGTAGATATTTTTATAATAATAATATACGACAAATTACACACATTTATCTAACCCCTAAGTAAGCAAATTATTTGCTTGTGTTAGGGTTAAGACAACGATACAAATACATAGAAATACACATTATAAATACTAAGAATATATTTAATAAACGACCAAACCCAGAAATACAGAAATCTATGTTCATCACACACATGCCTGTCCCCGTCGGGAATCGAAACCGAACACCATTGAGTTGCTATACGAGTACGTTAGGCGTCTGCGATAACCACTCGACAAACGGCGGTGGTTAATTTAAATGTTAATGTTAACTTTCAAAAATAACATAATTTATTGGTTTTTGAAGAGTCTTAGTCCTAGTCATACTCTTCATAAACTAATAAATTATAACCTTTTAAAATTTCTCATAATTAGTAGTAGCTTTTTAGCTTCTTGGCAACTTACACTGTACTTAATTTTATGACAGAAAAAAAAATAAGATCAAGTAATCCCTAATAGTATTAATGATGTAAATATTAATAAAATTGTAGCTGAAATGAACTGATCTGGTCTTAAATGCAAAAACAAATTAAAAAAAACAGAATGAAATAATTTAATATTCTTTGAAAATGGTTGCACAGATAAATAAAATTAATTAATAAAAACTTATGGATTTAACAGAAGTTTTTATTACCGTTTATTTTACCCTGATATTGTAACATTAATCTACGTTATTTATAGCGTAATTATAGTTCCGCGGTGTATATTCGATTGTTAATACACAAGTACGCAAATTATTTGTAACAATGAAATGTTACTTCGTAACGTATATATTTTATGAATTCCCTGGTTAAAAGAATATGTTCAAATTTTTCACAATTTAGTAAAATCTGTATAATTAATATTTAATTTGAAAATTTAATAAGTTGAGCCATAAGATATAAATCAACTAAATATTTTTTTTGTTAAAAATAATGAATTGGCCTTTAGATATTTTTAATGAATAAGCAAATATGAAATAAGTCAATTTGGTTAGAAAACTGAAAAAACTATCCAAAATTATGTATAATTTATCAACTATATACGGCAAAAGAACGGTATATTATAAATATATACGTCCATTTAGAGTTGTAACTATCAATCGAGTCCACTGGGATATCGCTAGTATGTATATAAAAACTGTCTTAGTATTTCGTTTATGATTATATAATCTTATAAGTTATTATAATACTTACAATTTGAATAACCTTAGAAGATTTCATGTGTAATTAATGAGGATTATCTTGTTCTCTTTTACATTCCTATTTTAAATATTTGTATAATTTACTAAATTTCTAATTAGAACATGCATATTATAGACTTTTAAAATAAACGTAAATTTCTCGGTGGTACTTATACCCAGCGTAAAATTCTGATTAGCCTGAATTAACTGGGTTCGAGCCGAACAAAAACCTTGATTTAACAGGATAAATGGATTAACGGGTCGAATCCCAGCCTCGTTTCGATTGTCTGCTTAATCACTGTACAGCGGTAAATGCACAAACGCTGTATCTGTCCACTTACATATCCACACACTTAATACTGTCATGTAACAAAAAATAGTATTTATAGAATGACCCTCGTTCGGAAAACGTAAAAATTCGACTCTAAAATATTCATACGGTCCCGAATTTTATTGTATCGCAATATGAAATAAAAAAGGTCATACCCGCTACGAATGGAATCCAGAGAACTGTAATTCTTTTTTTATATCTATACTATTACTATAACATTTCTTTCAAAAAAAAAAATACGGTAATACTAACTTTTGTCTTAGTATTTTAGATAAAACTAAATTAACTTTATTATATTTATGTATATTTTTAGATACCTTGTAATGATTTTTTTTTAATATTGCTTATTAAAACAATCAATAAAAGGCTTGTGAAAAGTAAATAAGTAATTTAAAGACGGAAAAATTATAATTTCTGAACCGTGAAAAGGAAGTTGGGTATTTATGAAAGGGCCTGCCTGTTACCACTTTACGAGGTCATTATAGGAACCATTAAATATATGATTACGAGCCCTGTTTGGGGCAGGCATTTGTTTAAGTACATCAACTTTTCCTAAACGACCGGCGTCCAAAAGTATTTTAATTCATTACGACCCTCTGAACTTTAAACAACACGGTAGTATTTTATTAGTTCATAAAGCGAGTTTCGGAGGTTTCTTTATTGCGAAATGCATCATGTTTTTTATGATTTTATTATCCTTAGAAATTTAATTTATGTAAGTTTGCTTTTTAATATCATTAAAATGGTAATGAGCTTTTCTATATTACATTTTATGATTTAACAAACTTTGATGTTAACATAAAACATTTTTAATAAATATGGTCTACAAGAACTACAGAGAAATTTCAACTAGAATAATTTAAAGATAAAGCAAAGACTAGCTTAACCTAAAACATTAAATAGTAACTTGTAGAGGTTTCAAAATACTGCGATGTCGCCTTCATAATACCCTTTGAAGATCCGAAACTCGTCGCTCTGCTCGTTAAATATGCAATGTTTTTATTCAATTACTTATGTTGTCTACTCTAATTAGTACCAACGGGAACGCTCATGAAAACTTAAATTTAAACAAGGCAATAAAATAGTATAATGTTTTTCCTATAAAATGTGTATTACAGATATTTAGTCAATACCCAATGTTTTTAATCCCCGAGTAAAAAGAGGGGTGTTATAAGTTTGACCTGTCGATCTGTGTATCTATGTATCTGTTTGTTTGTCCGTGGCGTTGTAGCGGCCAAACGCTTGAACGGATTTGAATGCGTTTTTTAAAATATAAAGCTATGTTACAATTAGCTGTTCCCAGCGGCTTCGCCCGCGCTATATAGCAAAAAAAGCCTTGTTATGTAGGCCAAAAGTTTACAATTATTTACTTAGGTAAAGTATTTAATTAGGGGTAGCTGTTGCCCGTGACTGCGTCCACGTACATTGTATAGTACAGTGTATATATATATATTGCCTATGATCGTAGTCATAAAGAGTGACGGGCAATAGCTAGTGATAATAAAAATCCCTTCATCATAGTGTTATAAGTGATTGTAAATCATTTGAACTCTTAATATTTATTAATATTTGTACATACCTATATGAAAAAGTCTTGAATAATGTTACCTAATACTTTTATAATTTAGAAAATTAAATATAACCTACGTTCATCAGAAGGGTAAAGTAGGATTCTAAAGGTAAAATATTTTATTAAATGGCTCTAGTAGTTTTGGATGCTATTCAACTCAAACAGACAAACAATCAAATCTTTCCTCTTTATAATATTAGTGATGATGATGATTATAAAATAGCTTAGGCTATATACTCATCAGGGATAATGTAGGATTCTAATACCTACTAAAAGACTTTTTTTAAATCGGTCCAGCAGTTTCGGAGCCTTAAAATTCAAACAAACAAACAAATCTTTCCTCTTTATAATATTTGGATAGATTAATATAATACTTAAACAACTGAAAATTTGTGTGTCTTTAGGTTAATTTAGTATAATTAGGAAATCAGTAACATCTTTTTAACAAGCAGAAAGAAAATATTATTAAAAACCTCTATTTATTGAAGTGTTCGTGTCTGGGAACCGCTTTTTAATGGATGAAATTAAAATGCAAGTAAGTTACCAAGGCAAATAAAGAAATTACGATATCGATTCGCATAGTCTAAGTCTCAATAATTAACTTCATAAAATAGACACTATCGTCAACGTAACTACAACGGTTCCCCGACGCAACGACTGCAATAAGTACATAATAATATTATTTTTATTCTTTTTAGAGGTCTTTTTGTATCGGGGGTTTTTTAAATCTTTAATTTAATTTTGTTTGAAACTTTTAGAACTGTATGATTTAGAGTGTAGTTTTGCAACCCGTTATTTCTGATTTTATGACTAATGTAACTTTTGTTTAATACAAAAGTTACTCTCGATCTCGTTTCTTCGGAGAATATTGTTATAGTTGACATACAAAGCTTCGCAGTCAATAAAAGTATTTTATTTCTTGCCATAAATTTATTAAAGATTATCAGTCAAATTGAGCAAACGGTAGACTAAGAAGAAATTTGGATTTATTGAACGTCATATCAATACTCTCGTACTTTATAAAGACTTTAAACTTTTGAAAAGTTATGTGAAATATATTAATTATGAGATTATTTAAACACAATTTTAACGTTTATTTCTATTAAATTACAGTGTGTTTTGTATGTAAGTTATTTTGTATGTGATTTTAATTAATACTAAATAAATAATATGGTGCCGTTATTAATTTTATAATCTTTTTGTAAAATAAACTACGGCTATATCGGCCAATTCACTGGTCTGTGGTTTGCAATATTTAAATATTAATTAACGCAGGCTTTAACATTTTAGTGCTAAATGTTTACATTTTAAAACATTTTTTCTTATATAATGAAATAAATAAAATTACATACATAAGAAAAACTCAGTACATTGATGTATATATGTTGAAAATATCTATAAACATGTATAGCCATGTTAAGCTTATTTAAATTTATATAAATATATATGATTTCTTTTTTTATTTAGCCGTAAATATAGGTACTACATTACATTACATTAATGTAGTATATTTACCGTTAAATAAAGAAAGAAATCAAAATGCAAGTAAGTTACCAAGGCATATAACGAAATAACATTATAAATATAAAAGTAAAATAAATATTATTCTTTACTTTTTAGACGTCTTTTTGTATCGGGGTTTTTAATTTTTTTTACTTAAATAAATATATATTTGTAAATATTATATAATGGATTAAACAATCGTAAAAGTTTCGAGATACATAGTAGAATTAAAAATCATATCTCAAATAAGTATAATACAAATAATACTATCGTAAAATAGTAGAATTCAATGATTTTTGCGGCATACACCACGACTTTCTTTTACTAAATAAGTATTTCCTATCTACCTCAAGTTTCTTTTATTTTTTGTGTCGCAGCGCATCGGATTAAGTCGTTCTTGCTTTTCCAATGTTGCAGTGGGAATAAAAGAAAACTGGCTAAATGTTTTGCTCGTCTTGTCGCAAGGAATGTACGAGTTACTTAATATAGAGTGCACGTAATAAATCCAGGCTCTGTAGGAATTAGAAGTATTTACTGCTAAGAAATGTTTTGTGTTATCTTAGAATTTATACAAAAAATAATATTTTATACAATTTTATAATACCAAAATTCGTTTTTTAAAATGTACGTTGCATAATAAACAAATTAATACTAATTAGTACTTAACATGAACTTTAAAGGTAGATCTTTCTGAAATATTAAATTAAACTATATATTATACACATTCATAAAACCTTTCAACAAAACACAGCCGTTTTAGTGTTTGTAAAGACCGCTAACATCGGCTGCGGCTACACGGGAGAGATGTCAAGGGGCACTTGTATGGATCGTGGTCTATCTTGTTTATGCTCTGAAATGGAGCATATTGCAGCCGGTGCCTTGTTCTGTGAGAACTACGTATAAAGGCGTTCACCTCTGTTTCATTTCAATTCAATTTGAGAAATGGTTCTTAAGTTCAGTAGTTTTCAGAGTTATATATCTAATTATCAGAATACTGAACTATATAACTGTAACTTGTTTTATTTTATTTTTTTAATTAATATTAGATTTTACGGCGGTACATTGTCATTAGTTGAAATTTCATCGTATCGTCTTACATCAATTTCCAGCCTATCAAACATCGAAATAAAATAAAAAGGTTCACAACAGTGGTTCGTATACAATCGGCTTATAGATTTAAACACAATGTACCTGTATGTATCAATTAAAGTAACAACAAAAACTATTAAATTGCACGTTTGCCAGTAGTTCCCTACTTTTGGCGATAAATAGAAAATTGTTATGGAAGTAGCATTGGCTAAATTGGATGATACAATTTTGCATCGAACGACAAACGTAATAAAAGTTGCAGGTGTCTAAATGTCTGATAAACGAAATGAGTTGGAACGAGATGAAGTGCTGATAATTCAACTCCCGTTCTGACTCGGCAAAATCCATTATATTCGCACAGTCATAGGATAGTCGAATTTCTACAACAAAGTAGGTATAAATTTATAAAATAATTATTAACAAGTTAAAATCAGTATTTACATATATTAACAGATTAAAAAAATTCAATATTATGATCTTAATCCGCCTTCACTGTTATTAGTAATTATTAATTCATAAACTAATAATAAAATAAATATAAAAAAATGTTAGAAGGTCGATCTAATTAAATTCTAAAAACTTTTTTCCTTCATAGAGGTACTTATAAACCCAAAGTATTTAAGTTGCTGCACGTTTGTGACAACCCTTAATCTATGACAATAGAATTGAGATTAACGATAAACCATACGTGCTTAAGGGTTGGTTTTTAGCTTACAAGTTAGACGTCATTTTGTTTCATTTCAAAGTACTTTTTACTCTTATATAGTGCCAATATAGTATTTTTCTATAACTTTCGATTTACTTAACTTTTAAAATATTTATTCATATTAAAAAAAAGAAGTAATGAGAAAAAGAAAAACGATAAAAAATCATAAGTATTCTTACCCCGGTTATAATGTAAGGGGAATGTGATTTATATTTAAATAACTCAGCTATATGGAATGGCAATAAATTGACTGTCCAGATCATTATCAATCAATAATTAATAAATTTGACCCTTATTTGATTATAAATGATTAAAATATGTTTCTTTCACGCTTTACAGTTTTTGAGTACCTACATATTTTTATTGTATAAATGTTTTCAATGTACATGCACCTTACTTACACCTTCACACTTTTATTACATGCGTGGATTTTTTTAGTTTTTAAAATTTTCAGTTCATGTTAAAACAAAATACGGAATTTGTTTATTTAATTTATTAGGTATAAAAAGAATAAATATTCTAATTTTATGTCCATAAATAAAATTTATAAAATAGTGTGATTGATTACTTAATACGTTTCAATTTATAAGTTAAAAACAGACCTTGACGAAACTAATTCGTTTACTACTTAATCACCCCCAAGTACCCAATAATTTAATTTACCCTAATCAAACATTCGATGCGGGGATTTACTTCTTCTTAACTTTTTCCTGTTATCGATTTACTTGCGGAGCCGATTGCGTAAGATCCGTGGAATTTATTAAAGAAAAGGAAAAAAGATTCTGATATATTTATTTTAACAAGTTAAAAATAAAATACGAAAGGTATAGTTTGTATGTTGTGTTGATTAACATGAAACAATAAAATCAACTTATATCTGAGAGGTTTTTCTACTTTTTAAAATAGATGAAATAAAAATAATATAATATCTGTTTTGTCTGGAAATAGCTTTAACAGTAAATGTAGTTTTATGGGATGTCTTATATATATAAATGCTGATAAGCTATAACTAGAATATATATTGTATCTTGTGAATTGCTCGTTCGCAATAAGCTCATAATAAGGATGAATATGGTGACAAAACAAAGATTATTCAACAAGCGAATACACCGCACTGCGGAATAATTTTACTGCACTTAATTTTCATTCAGGAAAGATAATTCTCTGAATACTTATTTTATAACGTATCTTAAATTATATATATTATAATTTATACTCAATTGATAGTAAATTATACTTATTTTTACATTATAATGAAATATATTAGTGTATGAGCAGTACAGTATTAATAAAAAACCAGTCCGTTCGTACTAATTGTTAAGTAATACGTAGAATACGACATCTTTTGTTGTAGGTACACTTAATGGAGCCGCAAAACTGACATCACTTTTACTAACAATTTGACAGAACGACTTTTATTCAATGGAGAGCGTCATTCAAAGACAAACAAGTTTCTACTAGTACTGCAAACTGAGAACACAAAGCTGAATGTGGACACAAGCTTTGTGGCGTAGTTTGCGCGTCTGTCGTGGGACACTTTGATTCATTCTATTTATTTACAATAGCTGAAAACGTCGGAGAGTGCATTGTAGATAATATTTATAAAAGTTTACTCTCGAAGACGTTTGCCCTAGGAATAAAAAAATCGAGGAGTTTTTTCTTTTATAAAAAATACGTATTTAAAGAAATAATAATATTACAACTATTATTTATCTGCCATTCAAGAAAGTAGCAGTGCTAGCCTAAAATACAAAAAAGGTATTTTATAGGTATGCGAATTAATGACTAGAGTCAGCTGTAGTCATTTAATCATTTAATAATATTTATTCAACTCTGCTGGGACTCTCTTTGGGACGGGCAGTACGAAGAAGTGCCAACTTCGAGTACAAGTGGCTACCTACCATACCTACATAGCTACCTTTTGTATTACGCATTTAGGTTGTTCTGTTTTATTCTAAATGAATAATATTACAATAAAGTATTCAAATTATTTTATTAGTAAGGTTTTTTTTTTAAATTATGAGAACAAAGTATGTCACTAATTACTTATGTAATGGTTTAATTATTTAATAGATTACTACACCACAAAGGCTGTTTTATTTTAATAAAGTTACTTAAAATAATGTGATAACACAAACATAAACCATTTCAATTGTATTCGATTTGATCTATATAAGTGGTTATTCATCCCGAGCTAAATAAGTGGTACTTCTTTGAGTCACATATTATTTTTAAATTTCTTTGCTTGGGCAAAATAAGCAGGTAGGCATATAAACTATAAATATTTTTTTAAATATTAATATAAAATACGATTTTACATAAAAGCCTAAATATCTGTTTACCAATTATGAAATTTACAAACAAATTAGGATATTCTTCCAAAAAAATACGGTTTACAACTAAGTTTTTATTGCTCAAAGGAAAAGTTTTTGAAAATGAAACGAATGAACTTCTCGCTTTTTAAAAACTAAAACATTTAATACTTATGCCTATTTTACGTGTAGGTACTACTAAAAAATTAAAATATTTTCAATACATTTATTCAGGAAAAATTAATACTTATGTTTTTCATAGATATAAATAATATGAGTAGCCAAATAAAATAGGTCCTAAATACTGACCTACTTATATACAAATCAAAAATAATTTTATATAGAGTTGAGGAACAGCGTGTCATATATCAGTTCGGATTTTAGGTATCGAATAGAATAAAAAACCAGGAAAATTTATGTGTTTCTGTTTCCTGCTTGTTACTTTATTTACTTATATAATAATATTATTTCTTATATCACAAAAATTCAACAAGTTTTTACAAAGATTTGTAACGGACAAGTAATTAGTTTACACGATTAATCTGATGTAGACATCAGAATATTTTTTATTTTGATTGACGGACATACTACTTCTCTTGAAGCTTTCCTAAGCAATATTTACTTGAATATATATTTTTTTCAACAATAGTAATATTATACCTAGAACGTAATAAAAACTCGGAAGCTAAGGGTATGCCGACGGTTATTTTTAATAGTATCGGGTTATTTCGCGACGTAATATTTAAAAACCGAACTTTTAGTAAAAACTACAATATTTAAAAATATTGACAGAGGATAACTCTTTTTACACACAAATTGTTATTTCACTATTAAAAGTTTTAGGATACCTTCTGATTTTACCGATCTAATTACTTTTAAATATAGCAACCTTTTTTTCAGAGGTCAGTATTTCGAAGCGACCCACTGTAGTTGCCTATATTTAGAGAAAAATCGATAAAACTTAAAAATGGTAGACACATAAATCGGATAATAGTAAAAAAGGTTAAATTATATTTTGTACTGTTAGGAATTCTGTAGAAATCTAATAAAACATAAAATCATTGTAACGAGGACTTTTACTCAAGGAACAACATTAAAACTAATTTAATAAAAAGACTATCACACAAATCGACAAAACTAATGTAATCATAAAAAGCTAGATAAGGTACTTAAAGATCGCACTGTCCATCACTGAATAAAGATGAGTGAATACACCTAGAGAGTTTCAGACAAAAATTTAAAATTAATTAAAAGATCAGTACTTATACGTTTTTCTATGTTGTTATTGTATTTTGTAAATTTTAAATCGTATGTTATTGTAAATAAAATAAAAATGAATATTTTGACAAAACAGCATTACAATCTCACTCACCGCACTGCGGAATACCAATAATTCCTGGTAAAGTATCAAACATAAATTTCTTATAATACCTTTTTATGCGATCAGGGACTGTAATTGAAATTTAGGACTTAAATTCACATTTCCATAATTTTTGTTTAGAAACAATTTGGTTACGATTTTTTTGCTAGAGATTTATTCTTTTTTTGTAAATTGATAATTTTTTGTGAGCGAAATATATATATATCGTGTCCCAGATATACGCCATTTGCCTTCTATTTAAATTTGGGACGTGCAAGTATCAATGTAAAGAAAACAAGTTTAAAGCTAACAACACCGGTAAGGTAAATATAACTTTTAATGTATGTTTGTTTATACAAATCTAGTCTCGAACATAAAATATGTTAAAAATACCCTGGCATCGTACATTAATACATACCACTTTTAAAAAGAAGGGCAAACTAGCAGATCATTTGATCACTATAATTTAAACATAATTTCTACATAACATTTATTTACATTTTAGTAGAAGTTTAGTAGCTTTTTACAAAGCTTAGTTAACGATGATTACTGAATAAGGACATTTCGGAAATTCGCATCTCGCTTTATATTTTTAAGGCTATTTTAAACATAGAGTTATAAAAAATACTATTGTTATAAACAAGCTTATTTAAATAATTCTATCGCTCTCTTAGGAAATTCAGTCACCAATGTGATTTATACATTTTAAGTATTCATGACTAGTCATTAATGCTAGAAAATATTCAATAAATATATTTATAGTATAAATTAATATATAAAATTTAAATATACTGAAAACTTTTATAACTTTTTATATTCAATTTACTTGGCAAAATATGCATAATGTATCTGACGTGGATATAAGAGGAGGAGAAACTAGAAATATATGAGTTAAGTGGATGTGTTTGCACACAGGTTTTTTTAATTCAACGATTATTTTTATTTCTTTGCGAATACTTAGAAAGAAAAGCAGAATAAGACTTCGGCAACAGCTAGTATATGTAAAACTAAAAAATATATATTTTTAATATTACATATTATACTAGCGGTAATCTGCTCATAATTACAACATAATTTTATAAATATGAATATATTCTAGATGGCGTATCAAAAAAAAATTATAACGGAAGTATTTATGAGCATTACTTATTCAGGTCAAGCGCAGAGCTTATCCAGTAGTTATGTATACAAAGAAATAGTAAAAGCTAGAGTCTTAATATTCAACAAGCATAGACATTTTTATATATATTATTATTTTTAATAAACCTCTTCAAATATATGTCAAAGTTAAATAAAATATAGTTCAAGAAATAAAATATTTTCCTCTTGTATTACAATAATTATTTTATTCAGTTTTTAAAACTAATTTTTAACATAATACATCTAAGAGGTGTTAAATATTCTTAAAAATGGTAGGTATATAAAAATAGTTAAATTACAAAGAATTGTATACATTTCTTTGTACATAGTTATTGTACAAAGAAATTTATACAATTGGCGAACTTAATGCTAAAGCACTGTGCTATCTAAAAAAATGCTATCCAAGTGTGCTATCCAAAAAGATCGTGACGGAGAATTTATATTGTATGTATAATATTGTATGTATAATATTGTCAATAAGGCCTTTTAAAAGTTTTTTTTTTGATATTTGTTTCTTAAACTTACTTCGTTTTATTTCCAATAAAGGACAAGAAGCTCTTTATAACAGACTTTTTATATTTATCTACATTGAAATTTTTACATCAATATAAATCTATATGGTTTTTATGGTTAATCTTCTCTAAAAACAATATTTTTTTTATTGAAATTAAATTCGCCAAAAATTATTTTTTATTGCTACAAACCGATTTTGAAAATTAATTGCTACAGAGTTGTAAATAATCTTAGCTTACTCATCGTTTATTATTTTGTAAAGTCATATATTTTTACATTACAGTAACATTGATCTCCTCTTCACACTCAGGGGGCAGTGTATTCTAAATATTCAGCAACACTTTAAATTTGTTTCAGCAACACTTTTTTTTTAATTTGGATTGGGTTGGGTTTTTTTAAATTTGGATTGGGTTAAATAAAAAATTAACGCTTTCAGGGAGTTTTTCGAAAACACAAGTTACTCCTTTTTTATATCGCGTGACAGGCACTATAAGCTTTCATTTATTCCGGATGAAAAATTATTATCACTACGCCTAATAAATATCAATGTCATTATAAAAATATGACGTAATATATTCGACACACATTTGTACACTGAGGGGCAATAGTGAGTATATTGATTCGATTAAATTTAACTGCCAAAGAGACTATGACCCAGATTATAAATTGATATTGATAGCTATCTATTTTGAGAAATCGTTTTTTTTACGGCCTATTTAGCCATTGTGGTTACATAAAACAAGATTATTCATAAGACCAACAGGAGCAGCAAAGCGTTGGCGAAGTTATATTCGATACTTTTAAACAATAATGTAAAATTAGAAGTTTTATAACTTTACGACATTCATGCTAGACTTTGCAAGGAGTTGTCCTATTTTGCTATATAATTGTATTATATTAGAAAAAACTCTTAACAAAGATTGAATTGTAAAGAAGAATATTTTTAAAAGTAAACAAAATAAACAGAATCTTTAATGGTTTTCTTTTAATATTACACACTCCAGTTATGATAGCCACAGCCGAAGAATACAAAAGAAACCAAAACTTTATATTAATTATATTTAATTAAATTACCACATAATATTAATTATTCTCAGTGATAACAATTGTTCGAAGAATGAACGAAAAATAAATTAACTACTTTATTACGCATCTATTTATTTTGTTGGGAACCATGGATAATTTATAAAGGTTATAGATGATTGGTTCGGCAATGGAAACCTAGATAACTATAACGATCTGTTACCCTACATAAAAGTATCTTAATTTAATTACTTTAATGAATATCTTATAATCTAAATCGAAGATATAATCTTTTAAATATAAAATCCTAACCTTAAGTAAAATATTTGTTACTTCATCGGAAGTAACTATCTTAAAAGACGTGCTCGATATACGAATAACAGCTAACTTATTCTCCAATTTTTTTTAAGCTCACCTGCCAGTTTCTCCATATTATCAAGATTAAACGATATCTAGATAAATGAGCGTATTTAATACAAACAAATTTTAACACATGAAACTTACTTAGTCTTGGATGCAAACTTATTTATAGCATCTTTGGTTCCCTTAAAGCTGACTGAAACAGTATCAAAAGAAGTTACTTGGCAAAATCCAGCTTGATCTTCTATTCATATTGGTCGATCAATTCTGATGGAATTTGCAAAAGAAACTCCGATGCTGATAAACCTCGATAATAAATGGCAATACAGCTCCACGATTTTTTGAGAACTACTATTAATTATACTTATTTTAACAGCTCTTAATAGGTACCGGACTGTTTCTATTTCGTGTGTTAGCTTTTATACACGTAGTAGTTTAGTTTTGACTAAAAATAAAGATATAAGTTGTTGATTTGACTAAAACAATTGAATCTCTGTATAGAAGTTTAATTGATAAAATTAATGTAATATTGAATACTGATTTGACTAAGAATAAGAAGTATATAAATCGCAGCTCGGTTAAGAGAAGCCGTTGTGAAATTGGGAGTACAAGTTGGGGGGTGGTACTATTGTGATGAAAGTGCAACAATTATAATAAACCGCTGAGTGTGAGATCGAGAGACTAAGTTGTGTAACAGTGATAGTTAAGAGTTTAAATGGTAAACAGTTTAGTGTATTTATGAACATTGTCATAAAGTGCTTTAAAGAATAGAAGGACTGTCGTTGGCGATTTTTTGCGGTAAGAGAGCTCTATTACGTGCAACAGAGATAGCGCTCTACGAAGCCGAAATTAGCCGATAGTCTCTTTCCAAAGGTCGATGTGCAATATTTATCGGCGGGTATTGTACAACAGATCCATACTTATCAAGTATCAGAAAACCATCAGTCACTATTACTAAGGAATTATTAGATGAAGCCAAGAACTTATCAGATATTTAAATTAAAGTAAGTTTTTTGGAACGTAGTTCCTTATCGCGCGTTGTGAAAGGGGGTTAGACGATAAAAATTCTTACCAAAAGTTGTCACGACATGTTTTGCTATATCTCTCTCTCTCTTATAGAAAGCAAGCGAGATATTTTCATTTCTATCATTATTATTTTTTGTATTATATTAAATTGCTTAGTAGTTCTTTATTATTTATTTGATATTGGAGTTTGTTCTTTTAGAATCAATTTGCAAATAAGACAGTTTAAATGAAAACAATAATACAAATTTATGATGAAATTTACTCGTAATATTTGTAACAAAGCCATCTATTTATACCTTGGAGAAACACACACAAACAAACAAACGTACTACATCTGTTATATAAATATATCTGTACAAAGTGAAACCGCTAGGTGGAGAGACAATAATTCATGGGTATATTGATTAACACTTTTTAATTTAGTTATTAATTTTATTTTCATTTATTATAAATTATCGTCGAAATATCATACAAAAATATTATACAAATGTTATCCATTAGCATATTAGCTTATATTAATAATGTAATATTTTTTTATTGCAATAGGTAATATTCATGTTTTTATTTGATGTAAATTAATCATTTACCTCTCTATATCTTAGAAAAAAAATGTAAATAGGCTTGAAAAGATTTTAGTTTTTTTTTCAAAGTGAAAATTAAAACATTGAGTAAATTTAAGTAGTTAATAAGTTTAATAGTTTAATTTTATAGTAAGTTGCACTAGCTATTGAACATACGAAAATTGAGTTTAAAATTAACCTAACCTAGTTTACACAGGTTCAGTATAACTTTCTATAAAAACCGTATTCTTTTTTTGGTTTTACGAAATTTTTATAGTTGTCGATTTATTTTAAAGTTAAGGAAGATACAGCTATTATATACAGCTATTATATATATATATATATATATTGAGTAAAATATGTATAACGAAACAACAAGGAGAAAAATGTAATCTAAGTTTGAAAAAAGGAGTTGTTCCTCATATATTTTTGTGGCAAAAACAGCAGCTGATAGAATAAAAATGTGCGTAGTCAAAAGGCAGAGATTGACATTAGTTAATGAAGCTTTTTCGGAGTTAGCTATCAAAAGTAGTGTTTAAAAAATTGCTGACCTTTACAAAGAAGTGATATAGTAAGTAGTACTGCCCATACAAATATCTATGATATTAATCAGCCAAGACAATATTAAATGTGATAACAAGGCAGAGCCTTGCTTTTCGCTTATTAAAGATAAATTACCAAGTGACTAAGCTGTGCAAGTGAATATTAAACCGAAGTACAGAAGTAAAGGTGTCAATGTAAATATACCTGCTGACAAACAAAATGTAGCATTGTTACCATTTCCTCATTCAACACACAATACTTGTACTTTACCAGTAATCCTAACTATTTTACATAGTTTTACTTTACCATTAAACCTATGTTTTAAAAAGAAAATTGTTTACTGAAAACACAGCTGATAATACTTCTATAGCATCTTATAACTTCTATATCTGCTGATTATCAACAAAGTTATTTATCTGAGTCAAGTGAAGTGGAAAATGATTACCTAAACAATCGTATCACTTAATAAAACCTTTAAGCACGAAAATATAGGTTTAAATTATTTATTTTTCTCAGTAACACTAATACCACAATATGAACTTCGCCGCCGATAATTTGAATGGCGTTTTAAATGACGTCACATTTCCTTTCGACCTATGGTGGCGCGTTTTGGAAGTTTGAATTTCGCACCCTTAATTTACACTTTTCACAAATTATTTTGTGGCCTTAAATGATTAGTAAAAAAAAAAATATGTTTATTATATAAGATTATAATAAATATCCGAAAAAGAAGTATTTGAGACCATTTTGAATTTTATGCATATTCCCTATTCCTTCAATAATTAATTGAAAGGAACTTCGTTCCATCCGGATGTCCTTTGACACCTCTTAGTTTTTTTTTTCTATTTTAGTAATTTTCACAAAAGGCAAATACAAAATAATAGTGTTATATCATAAAACATTATAATTATTAATCATAAAGTCATGTAAGCTTTATTTTATTTAAAAAAAAATACAATTTTATTTTTGTAATAATTATTTATATATTATAAATAAAAAAAACCAAATGTTCTCTTATTTGATAGTATACAGGGTTATTTGTATTTAATTGGCCACCTCTTGCAGGCAGCCACTCTAAATCAATCCTAACAACACTTGTACTACGAATGTTGAATGTTGAAAAGTACAAATGTAGCATTAGAATGCATTTTGGTGAGTGTGCGCAGGCATTGCACCATAAATTATTTCCCCGTCTATCATCGGATATTCCGAAAGACGGAAAGTGGATACTTTGATCTTAAGTAGTTGACATTCCACCTGACCAAACGAATCTTTTCGCCTCGTCTTTTTTTGATTCGCATAGAGTGCCTGGAACAGCTTGCCTGCGTCGGTGTTTCCGAATACGACTTGGATATTTTCAAGACTAGAGTGAGTAGGCTACTTTTAAGGTAATGCAATTTACCATCTTCAGCGACATTTCCACCTACCATCAGGTGGAAAGCCATGAATTACCTTGTATCAGATAAAAAATAAAATTTTATAAAAATAAATTTTCTCAAAATATTATTGATTATGAAGGTTTTTATTATTTTCAGAATAACTGTGCTTCAATCACTTACTTGGAGTGCTGCCAGAACTTTTATTTGTCGCAGTTGAATTAATTTTATACAGTTCATTCCCATAAGTTTTCGGTGAATGATTATGCAATTTAAACATTTTTTACTGGTATTCATTTGAAACAAATTCCAAAAAACAATATTATTTTTTTTTTAGGTTCAATGAAGTATTCATAGGCTCTGTTTATTACATTAAAAATAAATACTATGCCAGATAAAAAAATAAAGAAATCTACAATCGTCGTCTTTTCGCCAGTCAGCGATTTCTTTTAGAAAACCATAATTTTACAGAAATAATAATAGGAATAGATGTTATATTATAACAATATATTTCTGATTTCGGCCAAAAATACTGTTAATAAAAGAATAATGTGAAATTTTAATTTGGATTCAATGTATCATTCTCATATGAATGTTTTGTCATTTTCATGCCTTTTTAAAATCTCGAAGTAGAGAGTATGGCATGTTCTAAATTTCTTGATAATTCTGAGTTCTTAAAGTAATCCATAAGATAGGCAGATAATAGTTTTCCCACGGAGAGAGTGAGTTTTTTTATTCGTTTGTTTACATCAATTAATTACATTCATAATATTAATTTCTAACCGCGAATTCATCAGAACTCAATCTGGTCAATAAATCACTGTTGTAATGTTATATCTACGGTAATACCTGATAACCATAACAACAGAAGAATTAACAAAAAAAAATTCTCACTATAGTAAATGTAGCTACGTTTACAGTGTACCTACATTTGGTTTTGACGTTTAAAGTTAATATTTACGTCAGTAATGGTTTAATGGGTGGTACGATTATAAGGAATCACAAAATGAAATCTGGGTAAAAAAAGTGAAGACACTGTTCAATTGTCACCATATAACCTTGGATCATGAATTCACGAAAACCACTAATCATCACGAAAATTAAAAGCATGATCAAATTTCTATAAACCTAAAATAAATTTGTATTCAATGTTTAAATTATTAATAGGAGCTAGAAAATGTAAGGAATTTAAATTTATGAGGAGTGCATCGTACTAACGCCTAGATTTTAACAGGGTTCAACAATCTAAATCGCTATAGCTGAATGTCTATACCGATAATATGTCTATAGAAAAGTGGAAAGTATAAAAAAAATTACTTAAGTGACTTTGTTCAAAAAGCTGGAAAAGAGTAACGGGGAAAGAACGCCATCATAGATCACACCAGTAGTAAGATGAGTGCAGTGAGAAAAAAAATAAGTCCAGACAAAAACAAATTGTAATGGAATATATATTCATGGATTTCAGTATATCAAGGTGAACGTTAAAATGGACAGTTGTGAGAGATCTGCTGAAATTTAATAGTACTTAAATAGTAACTTACTTTTTCGTCATAGCCTTGCAGTCAGTCTTCTGTATCATTAAAGGAGCTGTAAAAAATTAAATGTGATTCAAAACTGGAATAGTAATGGGAAAAATGGAAGTGATAATTTAGGAGCATAATTGATCAATACCCACTATAAAAGAAAATAAAGATCATGGCAATTGGTCACTCGACACCGTTTTACGTCTATCCTCTTAGAATCAATTTCATGATTCTACTGGTATAAATACTTGGACCTCTGTTGTTTTTGATGATTCGCACTGCCCACTTATTTATCTCATTGTCCATTTTTGCTTTTACAACAACTTATGAAAGTATGAATGCCTTCACTCGTTCTATTAATTGGTGCATATGAAATATTCCTTATTCTCTTTTAATTTTAGGTATTTCGGTATTAAATTTTAAGGTTTAACTCGTATATAGTAAATTTTAAATTTAACCCGACGTTTCGAATGCTTTGCAGCAATCGTATTCACGGTAAGACGAGATGGAGGTGTCTGTCAGGAAGTCAGTTAATTAGTCATCTACCGCCAGCGGTTCCTAAGTTCCTAAGTTCCTAAGTTCCTCAGCTGTTTCAAGTTCTTTTTCAGCTCTGCTACTTTTAATATTGCATTTTGGTTAAATTCAAATTTTATAAAGATTCCTTACAACTATGTTAATTTAAATTTTCGTAATCAGTATTCTCCTCTTTTTGAATGTATCATTCATTTTTTAACACACTTTATATTGTGTTATGCCTTTTATATGTAATGTCCTTTTATATTATTTTAAATTTATATTAAAATAAGTAGAGAACTACAAACATTAATAAATTATGATTAAATATAGTTGTGGCAAAAACAATAAAAATAAAACTGTTTCCTTGCTACTTATTATGTTATTATAATAAAAAAAAAGTTTAAGTGAGTTCAATGAAACACATTAAAATAACGAAATTATCTGAATGGGTCCATTATCGGCTTAACTAATTTTTTTATTCAAATAATCATATTATATTCATATTTAAAATTTCATATTATATTCAACATTTTATTAAGTAAGCTTATATGAAGTTTTACTCTTTTTAATAACATTACTCAACATATTAAAGGGAGCATATAATAAATTTAAAATGTACTGAATACATTTATCATTAATATATGTTAATTCAATTTAATTTATAAAATACGCATAATTTTGTTATTTAACATGGAAATAAGAGGCGCAGAAACTCAAAACGGAATGAATTAAGTGGATGTGTTTTAAACAGTGCAGTCTGGCGTTAATAATTTAATTGAGACACGATCTCTTTTATTTAACACACCATATTGTAAACAACAAAATATGTAATCCATTTAAATGTGACATGCTTATAAAAAAAATCGTTTATAATTACACTACTAAAAATGAATAGAGGATAATGTGTTTTAATTTCAAATAATCAAATCACTTATATGAAAAACTTTTCAATGTATGGTTTTTAACGAGAAATAATAGTGGTAAACCAATCACAGAATATTGATTATTTTTTTTAAACGATATGACCAAACTTGAAAAATGTCTTGCAACCTGAATAAAGATCCGAGCTTATTATAATTATTTAAGCCTTAAAATTATTAATATTAACTTATTATTGGCCTACGCTTATATAGCTATCTATACCTATAAAACAGAAAGTATGTATGTATGTTCCGGATAAACTCCGAAACGGTTTGATTTTATCCAAATTTTCAGAGAATCTTTAGATTGACCCAGCGGGTAATCCTATAGAGTTTGGTGACAATCGGAGCATTTTTTATTAAACTGTCAGTGACAGTTATTTTACTACTGATATTGTTTTTTACATCAAACTATTTAAGTTCAGTTATAACGTCATGACACTATCCATGTACAAACTAAAGAAACGAGTAGAAGAAAATGAAATTCAGGTTGAATCATAATTATTATCGTCGTGGTTAATTCTAAATAAGTTAATGTTATATTTAATATATCTTTTACTCTGTATTTTGAGTTAATACATCTTTAATTTAAGTCTGGCGAAGCGGGCTGGATATGCTAGTATGAGTGTTAGCTTTTATACATGTAGTAGTTTGGTTTTGACTAAAAATAACGATAAGTTGTTGATTTGACTAAAACAATTGAATGTCTGTATAGAAGTTTAATTGATAAAATAAACGTAATATTGGATACTGATTTGACTAAAAATAAGAAGTATATAAATCGCAGCTCGGGTAAGAGAAGGCATTGTGTGAAATGGGGAGTACAAGTTGTGGGGTGGTATTATTGTGATAAAAGTGCAACAGTTATAATAAACCGCTGAGTGTGAGATCGAGAAACTAAGTTGTGTAACAGTGATAATTAAGTGTTTAAATGGTAAACAGTTTAGTGTATTTGTGAACAGTGTCATAAAGTGCTTTAAAGAATAGAACGACTGTCGTTGGCGATTCTTTGTGGTAAGAGAGTTCCAATAGTTCAGAAGTGGGATACACTCGGGCATTAAAACCACAAACTACCTACAAGATAAGTTTATTGAAGCTACAAAATCACATCAAGCAAAAAAAAATGAAGTGATATTATTATTTGAAACTCATACTACAAGATAATAACAAAGAAGTTCCAGAATCAATACAATCAATCAATAGTTGATAATCAATGGTTGTAAATCAATCAATCCAGTTAAATTTGTTATCTCAAAACTTCAAAATTGAGATCTACCCACATATCAAGTAAATCGACTGAAAATACCTATTTAATCGCTTATGCAAGTCGTTTATTAGATTATGTGACAAACCATTGGAAGAATTCTACGAAAGAAGGAATCGTTGCTAATGAAGAAAGAAGGAAATGAGAAATTATGGCGGTGACAACGCGGCGCGAATGGCGGTAATGGCGCGGCGCGGATAGCGGTGATGGCGTGGCGCGGATGTCGGTGATGGCGATGAAGGCGCAGCGCGGTTGGCGCTGATGGTGTCGATGTTGCTGATGGTGTTGATTGTGTTGATG
Organism: Napeogenes inachia; assembly: GCA_959347355.1. NCBI lineage: Eukaryota > Metazoa > Arthropoda > Insecta > Lepidoptera > Nymphalidae > Napeogenes > Napeogenes inachia. Next base: position 15,365,887 of record OY365792.1, read on the forward strand.
GCGGTCGTGGCGATGGCAGCTATGGTAGCGGTGCTGGCATGGCACGTGGCGAGCAACACGTTGATGTCTGCGCAATTTATCCATCATCGATCACGTCACAGCATAAAGGTGATTCGTTTCGATTTACATCCAATTTTTGCGCTAAATACTCGCTAGTTAAAGAAAATTAAGCGATTAAATATAGTGGTAAGCACTTTATTATTATTGTTGAGATAACTAGTATTGAGAATAGCGATCAACCTTCACGATCTTGTTTTTTTTAATTTTTACTGATAATTATTTCACTTTAACTTGACGTATTTTGTTACGTAAGGCGCGAAATTATTTTATCCCGGATTTTCGTAAACGTGAGTGTTTGTTTTAAACTTGGAAAATAATGTTTTAAACTTTTGTTTGAAATAATTTCGTTTTAAATTCGGTATTCTTAGCTATTATTTGTGCTTATTTATGTGTTAATTCAATTCGGTATTCTTTATTATATTATTATTTACGTATTAATTCAATTCGGTATTCTTAGCTATAATTTGTGCTTATTTATGTATTAATTCAATATATTTAATATGTAGAATACATTAAGATGATAAAAGTAATTGCTTTGAATAGTTTTCTAAAAAGTATTATATGAGGATGAGGGTTTTGTTGTCTGTTCACTCACATGAGGCCGATAAGCCAACTTCCGAGTAGTATTTGGTACATTGAGGATATTAAACTGACTATGACTAGTGACATCAAATGCTCACATGAGGCCGATAAGCCAAATGATGAGTGTAGCATTTGAGGTATAGGGACATCAAGCGCTCACATGAGGCCGATAAGCCAATTTTTGAGTAGCGTTTGAGAAGATCAAATACTCACATGAGGCCGATAAGCCAACTTCTGAGTAGTATTTGGTACATTGGGGATATTGAACTGACTATGACTAGTGACATCAAATGCTCACATGAGGCCGATAAGCCAAATGATGAGTGTAGCATTTGAGGTATAGGGACATCAAGCGCTCACATGAGGCCGATAAGCCAATTTTTGAGTAGCGTTTGAGAAGATCAAATACTCACATGAGGCCGATAAGCCAACTTCTGAGTAGTATTTGGTACATTGAGGATATTAAACTGACTATGACTATGACTGATTATGATTTATGAGGCAAAATTTTTGTGGCCAGTAGATATATTTTTTTTTTGAATGAGGCTGCTGAGCCAGATTGAACACGTAATCAGACAACTTATACCAATTGATTATTATAGTTGAAATTGTTAAGTCTATAAATTTCAAAACAGTCTCTAAATTGGAGGACCAATTATTAATATATGATGGCCGAAAAATGTATAAATATTATTGTATCATAATATAATATAGACTTTAGATTAGATTTTGTGACTTTACAATTATAATAATTAGATTTACAAATTACTCCAGAATTAATATTGTAAGTAAATGGTTTTTGATAACGAGCGGACTCGTTATGTTTAGGATGGCCGAGCTGTTAGCTTTTATACATGTAGTAGTTTGGTTTTGACTAAAAATAACGATAAGTTGTTGATTTGACTAAAACAATTGAATGTCTGTATAGAAGTTTAATTGATAAAATAAACGTAATATTGGATACTGATTTGACTAAAAATAAGAAGTATATAAATCGCAGCTCGGGTAAGAGAAGGCATTGTGTGAAATGGGGAGTACAAGTTGTGGGGTGGTATTATTGTGATAAAAGTGCAACAGTTATAATAAACCGCTGAGTGTGAGATCGAGAAACTAAATTGTGTAACAGTGATAATTAAGTGTTTAAATGGTAAACAGTTTAGTGTATTTGTGAACAGTGTCATAAAGTGCTTTAAAGAATAGAACGACTGTCGTTGGCGATTCTTTGTGGTAAGAGAGTTCCAATATGAGCTATCGATATATAACTAGCGCTGATAGCGCTGTCTATTCTGGTTGCTTATAGGCAACCCTCATTACGTTATGCTCTATTTAAATAGGAGCTTTTTATTTATTCCAATCATTACGCTCTTATGTTCTATATTACACGGAATTAAAAACAGTAGTTCTTAAAATGTTTGGCTATATGTCTGTTTAGTTGAAACCTGGGATACCTTTCTCTATACAAAACAAATATCGTTTTTTTTATTTAATTACAATTTAAAATTTAGTAATTTAAAAAAAAAAAAAAAAAAAAAAAAAAAAAAAAAAAATGTCAAACTGACAGGGGCACGGTCGACATCGGATCCGCATTTTAATCGCAATTAAAAATATAAAAATTGATTTAAAATAAATAAAAGCTAACTTTTTGCGTGAAAACAACAATGATCTATTCGAGCAATATTCAGTGCTTGGTTAAAGTAGTGTAAATTAAGAGAAACTTGAGTGTTAAAGTGCGTCGACTTGGTCGCGAACAAATAGTGGCAGTTCCATTGTCGTTGAAACATTTTAAACAAACTGTGAAGTGTGTTGAAACATCCAAATACTATGCTTGTATGAAAGTGAAACAAATCACAACACAAAAACTATGTGCAGAGTGATATCTTCAAACTTCGGAATATATAAGAATATTCTGGAAAACTCAGACATTTTAAAAATTCAACCGTAAGGTGCAAACATTCTACTAACGCCATCTGGCAAATACCTGCAATAACGCAAGACCAGGCCATACTCGCCACAGATAATATAAAATTTCGTCAAGTTGAAAATAAATAACAACGCCATCTAACGCAACATTTAAAAGGCGGAAAGGGTCAATCGATACGGTCGTTAAGAAATTGCAGCATTTTTTACGAGAGGGCGTTACGCACATAGGAACAAAGACATGGATGAAATAAAAAAGCTACTAGAGAATATGCAGCAAGAGATTAGACAGTCTAAAAATGACTTGTTAGAAATGAAAGAGGAAATAAAAACAACTATTATTAACAATTTAAAGGAAAAATTCGCAAATTTAGAGGTAAAACAAGATCTTTTGGAAACAATAATCCAACAACAAAACACATCTATTAAAAACTTTGACAGATATATACGGCGTAAAAATCTAATTTTGTTTGGCGTCGAAGAACAAGAAAAATCATATCATGAGTTAGAGAAGACCGTAATAAATTTAATAAATTCACATTTTAACTACCAATACAATAATTACAATATAGAAGACGTGAGAAGACTGGGAAAAAAGAAAGATAAGAGTCGACCAATAAAAATAACATTCAGCACAATGGGATTAAAAATTAATATTTTGAAAAATAAAAAAATACTTGAAAACACTCCTTATTATCTGAAAGAGGACTACCCACTAGAGATACTAAATAAGCGTAAAGAGTTACAAGTTCAACTGAAAAAAGAACATCAATTAGGCAACAAGGCCTATATCAACTATGACAAACTAATAGTAATAAAGGAAAATGAACAAGGATTCCCGCGTAGTCACACAAATAAAAGAAACCTGTCCGAGTCTCCTGAATTTTTATTAACTAAAAATCGACCAGCGAAGCAGGACCAAAAACCGTCTTTTAAAAAGAATAAAATATCTAACATGAAAAATTTTGTCGTACAAAAACCAAAACAGAACCCTATGCCCGCTGTCAACCCTCACGATCAGCCTGAAAACAAAGAAAACAACACCCAAAACAACAACATCAATATCTAACAATTAATAAAGGCCCCTCCCACCCTTCATCTCCCACTACGGTTGGTCACCGCGGGAGAATTCGACCAAAACCCTCCAGAAAACCCTACCACGAACAGAAAAATTAAAAAGGATCTATTTCAAGTTGCAACATATAATGTGAGAACTCTATCAACAACTTATCGTTTAATGGAACTGATGAACTCTCTAAAAAACACAACGTATGACGTAATCGGTCTTTCTGAAATCCGGCGTGTCGGCACAGCAATCCAGGAATATGACAATTTCATATTTTGTTATACAGGAGAAACACAAGGTTTATATGGCGTTGGTTTCATTGTAAAGAAATATCTCAAAAGAAACATCGTCGGTTTTAATGGATTATCAGAACGAGTAGCTCTTTTAAAATTAAATTTAAATGGATATCAATTAGATATACTGCAAGTCTACGCACCCACAGAGGCTTCAAATGAAGACGAGTTGGAAATTTTCTACAATACCATTAACAAAGCTTTAAGCACCTCAGGCAAGAACATAATAGTTATGGGCGACTTTAACTCAAAAATAGGGCTTCCTAGACCAGAAGAAAGCCTGATAATGAAAAGCCACGGATATGGCATGAGAAACAGTAGAGGTACGCGCCTGATAGATTTTGCATACGAGAACAAACTGAGTATTTTGAACACCTTTTTTAAAAAACCCAAAAACCGAAGATGGACCTGGAGATCGCCGAACGGAAAAGCAAAGAACGAAATCGATTACATATTATCAAATTTATCCAAAAGTGTTCAAAACGTGCAAGTCTTAAATGTGAACTTTCCCACCGACCACAGACTTGTTAGAGCATCTTTTGTATTACAAAAATATAAGAAAAACCGTACAAAATATACAAACCATTTAGAATACTCATTGAGAAACGAGACAGTAAAATCAGCATATAAACTCTCACTACAAAACATGTAGACCAACTACAATATCAAGAGGATTCCACCATACAAGCTAACTACGACAATGTAATTCGAGGCATAGAAAAAAGTTTAAACACTGCACAGAATATCGAACAGCTCACCACTAAACCTAGCGCAATATCAGCATATACCCGAAAACTCATGGATCGAAGAAAACAACTACACGAAATAAAACCTAAAACAAGAACACAGAAAAACGAACTTAAAGCTTTATATAAACTCATAAGTAAGAACATAAAGAGAGACTACATGCACCACCGTTCTAAAATCTTCGAAAAGCATATAAATTCTACTGGCAGTATTAAAAAGGCATATAAGGAGCTAAATACTCACAAGTTATGGATTAAACAACTAAAAGAGACAGACAGACTATCACATAACAGGGCCGATATTATGAAAATCGCAACTAATTTCTACAAAAATCTGTATGATTGCCAGACCCTAAACTCTACAAATATATTTGAGAGCACAAAACTACTGGCAAGAAACATTTCACAGATAAAAATAATAAATGAGCTCGAAATTATAGAAGCAATAAAAAGACTAAAAACAGATAAATGCCCAGGACCTGACAAAATTACCAACGAGGCTTTAAAAATAGGCTGTGAATTCTTAGCACTCCCTTTGACACGATTATTTAACACTATTTTGGATTCATGCACTACACCTTTACAATGGTCAGAGTCAACCATGATTCTACTCTACAAAAAAGGCGATCCTACTGATATAGGGAACTATCGTCCGATCAGTCTGCTGCCAACACTCTACAAACTCTTTTCATCCATAATAGAAAAGAGGATTAGTAGGAGTTTAGACAAGCACCAACCGATAGAGCAAGCTGGTTTTAGACGTGGATATTCTACAATAGATCATATCTACACAATCGAGCAAATTATTGAGAAATATAGCGAATATCAGAAACCACTATATGTAATGTTCATTGATTACCAGAAAGCCTTCGACACAGTCCGACACTCTTCTATATGGACCGCCTTAAGCTCACAACAAGTTGAACACAAATATATAGAACTCATAAAGCATTTATACAACAACTGCATAAGTAGAGTTAAACTTGAGATGACAGGACCATCGATATCCATAAAGAGAGGTGTAAGGCAAGGCGACCCGTTGTCTCCGAGATTGTTCATAGCGGTACTAGAAATGGTATTTAAGAAACTAAATTGGGAAAGAACAGGGTTGAATATAAACGGCAAATTCATCAGCCATCTTAGATTTGCCGATGATATTATTTTACTATCCGAAAGTGCTGCAGAAATGGAATTAATGATACACCAACTAAAAGCTTTGAGCTACGAAGTGGGCTTAGAAATAAATTTAAATAAAACAAGAATTATGTCTAACAGTACAAAGCACCCCATACACCTTGACCAAAAACCACTGCAATACGTGGATAATTACATTTACCTTGGGAAACAAGTCTCTTTTGGAAGTCAAAACAATGAACAAGAAGTTGAAAGAAGAATTTCAGGCGCATGGAAAAAATTTTGGAGCTTAAAAGAAATATTGAAGGGAACCATGCCTATTAATTTAAAGAAAAGAGTAATGGACACATGCCTGCTTCCCTGCATCACCTACGGTTGCCAAACGTGGAAATACACGCTACGCGTAAGGAATAAAATCAGATCCTGTCAAAGAAGTATGGAGAGAAGCGTTACAAATGTGAGAAAATTACAAAAAATCCCACACACTATCATAAGGGAAAAGACTAAAGTTATAGATGCATTAAATTTCTCGCAAAAGTTAAAGTGGCGATGGGCAGGCCATGTAGCCAGAATGAACAACAACAACAATGACCGTTGGACTTCGAGAGTAACGTTATGGCGGGGCCCTGCCGGTATAAGAAAAAGAGGAAGACCTGTAAACCGTTGGGATAGCGACATAATAAAAACAGCTGGAATAAATTGGAAGACAATTGCCAAAGATAAAGACAAATGGAAAAGTCTGGAGGAGGCCTTCACCCTCAAATAAGAGGGGTTCTTGCATGCCTGCACGATAATTAAAGGAAATTCAATAAAGGAAATCTAATAAATCTCATACTCATTATATAATCTAATTAATATTACATTATTTATTTAATTACTAATATAAATTTAATATTTAATTACTAATAATTACTAAATTAATACTCATTATTATTTTTTCAAAAATGTAAATCTAAATTCATTGTAATTATGCGAGAAATAAAAGGCTTTTTATTTTATTATTTATTTATAATTTAAAATAACATATCAATATGATTTATTGTTACAAGAAAATATATTTTCCAAATAACTTCCATTACTCTTCTTGTATGATATTAAATTGTCTGTAATCTTCTTTCAGAAATAACACTATGACTTAAAATTTCCTCTACTAACGTGATGCGACAGGTTTCATTTTTCTTCTGTATCTTCTGCTATTCTTTTTTTTATTTTAAGGATCACTTGTACTTCGCCATTCAGCTACTACTAATGTTACTCTTTACTTTATACGGTTCGTTTAAACCATTTCAAATTACCTAAATATAATAATTGGTGTTCATATAGTCTAACACACTTTTTTTTTGTATTTATTAAGCCTTGCTCTCGAAAGTCACAAAAAGTGTACAATTTTTATGAGTCAATTATAAAAATTCGTCCTCAAAAATGATATCCGTTTTAGTATATTAATTAAGAGGGATATTGGTCAGCATCTAGTGGCTAATGATTTCTGGCTGGCCAGTCAAAGATTGCGAGTTTGATTCTTACAGGGTACAATTATTTGTGTGATCCAAAGATTTTCTTTGTGAGTGTGGATGTATATTTTGTTCATTACATATATATATATATTTGTTCATTGTATATATATACATTTATGTTTGTAATCCGAAATACAAAGATTATCTTATAGAAAATATTGGATTACAATGAAAACTAATTCATTTTTGAATTAGTTTTATTTGGAAAAAAATAAATTTATTTGTTAAACTAATAAATATAATATGAGATTACAACCTCAAAATGAGATCCAATTTTTTTTTATTGATTATTATTTGGTTAATTTTTAAATTTAGCTGCTCTTCTCGGGTCTGTGGAAATTAACTCTTCGGATTCGTGGTAGGTTCGAAAATAAATGTTTTGTACTTAACTTATTTTTAATAAAGATGCAATTGGTTATTTTTAATATTTGTAATATTATTACTCTATAAAGTTTTTAAATTATTTTTTTATTTTTCTTGTGTTTATAGTTTATGCCAAAACAATAATCTAAAACTGGCATACCAATTTGTAAACCTGATAAAAAACACTTTTTAGAGAGAATGCTATAAATTTCGACTAAGGAGTTAGAATGGAGGATGAATGCTTTTGTCACAATCGCTCTACTAAACCATCTACCAGCGGTAGAAAATAAAAAAAAAACCTTAAGAAAGTTAAACATATATACTAAGTCATTAAAGTTTCTTGGGTTTGTCCGATGACCGAGGTGGTGCAGAACTCCGTATAGACAACAACCACTGGCCTTGTATTTTTTAAAGTGATGAAGTGCGATGCCGTAGTACTTTTGCGGTGAGATATCAATTGTCTAAGCCCGAAATACTGAAATCCCGTTTACGGGAATTATATTATGTGCACTCAAACTCAGTTTCACTACCACAAGTCGGTACGCTAAAGAAAAGCTAAGCTGTGCTTCTATGCAAACAATAGTTTTCAAAGTTGAGGCAGTCAAACTTTGTACAATGAATTTTTTTAAACATTAATATCCTTTTCAAATAGTAGTCGGGTATGGTCTTATGAAGTAAAAACAATTAATTATAAATAAAAATAAAACTTATGTAAGAAATTAATATAATGCTAAAGAGGTTAAACCACAAAAGCTGCGTCATGCTACGAACTAATACAATAGTTCTATTAACTATACTGCAAGATATAACCATTGCATTGAAAGTATATCCAAGGGTAGTAAACATTATATTTAATTAATTAAATATTAAAGTGAAAGTATATAAAATGATATAAAAAGAATGCCGAAGCGAAATTATGTGAAAAATTGAATGTGCTTACGTTGTATACTCATGTGAGTATACATTTAAATATGTATTTAAAACAACAAATGCATAACAAAAACACTTACCTGAAATGGGGTTTTACAGCTAATAAAAATATTAAACTACAATAGAAAACGTCGCAACGTTTTAAGACCTATAATGACTTTAATAATTGTACACTAATACTTTATACAAGATACGGCTTATAGCAACTGCTTTAGTACGTCTTCTGACTGCGGCAGGTCAGTTTGAGGTGCCGGCGGCAGTGATTCCAGCGAAGCCCCCTTATCTGCCAGACCAATTGCAAGCGCGTACGCACTTATAATATAAGAATTCCCATCAATGAAGAACTTTCGTATCAATTAAAAACTCCAGGTTTAGGTTATTATATTACCCTAGAAGTTCTTTTGCTTCTCCACCATGGGCTCTTGGCGTTAACATTGTCCCTTATTACAAGTTTTACTCTGAACTTTCCTTTTCTCAAATAAAATTTGAAAGGCTGGCCCGGTTTCAAGTACAAGACGGCAGGTGCATTCTCAAAGGTACTGGTTTTAATCTTCACAAGAGCGATGTTTTTTTGGTGACAGTACTCTTAAACATCTTTAGATCTGTGTTTTGGTTAAACACCCCTGTATTCCTTACTTGCGCCGTTTTTATAAAAAAAATCAATGCAAAAAGGCGTACGCAATTAATAACCAGACAGAGCTCTAACGCCTGCCTAGTAAACCGAATAATTCTAAGATTCTTATCCGGTCCCAATTTTCTGAAGCTACTATTTATCCAGTCGGATCGGATCATGCTAGTATTTATCCAGTCACCCGGTTTTTTTCGGTTATTTTCACAATCGCATACAGTTGGATAAAATTTACGACCTACATGTACTTTGAGAACTATTCCGTTCCATATGCATGGGGATGAGTTTCACGTTAGTATTATGATTAACGACAAAAGCACAGCTGGTATTATACAAAACCAAGTTTAAAAAAAAACTCTTTTTTAATAACTACTACTTAATCATAAAATTTAAAATTAATAATTATAATTGAACTGAAGTTAATTAAAGCATTCCTAACCCAAATTTAAGTGATTTGACATCTTTATTTTTACATTCTATATTAATAACATAATAATTCTCTTTTTATAACAAAAGTAAAAATTTTGCATCAATGCATATAAAAATATAACCACATTACAATTACAAAATATGCGCAATTGTTTCTAAAAGTATAAAAATCAATTCCAGTTTTACATCGTCGTCAAACAATAAATACTGTACAAAAGCAATACTTAAGAAAATAAATCCTTAGCATGATTTGTATATTTTAAGCCCTTTCATTTGTAAATTTTACGACTACGTGCTCGCGTGATTACTTTGCGTAATCGTATTTTATATCGTGGTAACCTTTTCGAAGTTGATGTTTAAAAAAATGTCATAAAGTTTATTTTCTGTACTCGCTATTTACATACAATACTAAGGCCTAAATATGTCTTATTTATGACTTAGTTAGAGTTTTCAGTAAGTTTTAATAATTTTATTACTGTTGATTTATATTTTATTTAATTTCAAAGAAGAAACAATGTTCTTCAATACCTCCTTTGTCTAAGTTATTCAAAAGACTTGTTCAAATTTATAAAAAAGAAATGGTTTATATTAAATGTTCTTTTTTTATTATGAATGTTGTTACCATTATATTTTATAATTTATTTATTTAAAGTTAAAGACAACAATGATGTTTTGGTTATTGAACACTCTACAATGACCTTAGAAATATTGAAGGAAAATAAATAAAAAAAACGAATGAATTAATTAACTTACCGCATCTAATCATTGCTATCACTACTTCTAAATTATCACACATTTAATTTGAAAAGTCAAGATTTTTTTTAAAGTTTATTTACATTTATTTATAGTATATATGTGACACTTTGTTTGATAGCTTTTTTCCATCTTGTCGGTAGTAACATAATTCTGTTGCTTCAGAAGTTTTGGGACCTTTAATAAAAACGAGACAAATGGTTTTGGTTTTGACAATGGTTTACAAATGGAAAATTTCAATTGCTAATTCACGGTACATGACACAGCCTGGAGACAGACAGACAGCGAAGTCTTAGTAATGAGGTTTCATTTTTCTTCTTTAGGTACAGAACCCTAAACTATTTGATTAACTACGGATACATACTATTTGATTAACAACCATGTTAAATATGTAACTCGTATATCAAACAAGACGACTATTTTAAATAACGACAAAAATGTTATTAGCAAGACCACTACCTGTCCAATTACAGTGATATAACTACAGTAAAATTAATAGGAATGTTAGGTCTTATTTACACAACCACATAACCTGATAATAAATGTTTTTATTATAAAAATATTTTATTCGTACGTTTCAAGACTTAAATAATCACGTAATAATATTTCACGTAAATTAATTATTCATTTTTAATTTGATGTGAAGTAAATATATTAATATATCTAACGACTGATCTAAATAGTTTTAGCATATTGCTTCTATAATATATCACATACCACCACTTAGTTCATAGAATCATCGAACCTGGAGTTGAATATCTACGCAGTATGTATTTGCATCCAATGACTGAATGCCTAGTGAACTATTGGATAGTATTTCAACTTGAAGTGTTTGCCAAGATGAAACTGTAGCTCTATCAAAATTTTTGCGTTTACAATGATGCAATGTCAAAAAAATATTATTTTTTTGACTAACATTGAATTATTACACTAAACTAACTAGTCTAGCCATAAATGTAACATGCATTTCAAAAAACATTGATTTAAATTTTGAACAGTAGCTTGTACGATAAAAAAAAAAACTTATTTCCCGCCATTATTGTATGTTTTTTGTTTAGAGATTATTTGTTGCGGAAATGGAGTGCGTCATTAAAGAGAATAGAATTGCAGTAATTGCACTATACAAAGTAGGTAGGGAGCAAGTCCACAATTTTAATACATTGAAAAAGGGATTAGGGATTAGCCGAATGTTTGTGCATCATACCATCCAAAGGTACATTGAAACCATGTCTGTTGATGACAGTGAGAGATCCGGCCAACCGCGGTCTGTTTGAAAAAACTAGGCGCTTAATGCAGTCACGGTCAGGAAATCCCACAAGGAAGCAGAAAATTCTTTCCAGAGAAATGAGGATCCCACCGAAAACACCTTCTCGGATTATGAAATAAGACTTAGGTCTAGGGACTTAGTAGAGACATACCTTAAATGAGGCACTTAAAGGGAGTCGAAAAATCAAAACAGCTGTTACTTCGATACGCGGACAAAAAACACAGAAAAAAAAAATCTTTTCTGATTCCTGCATTCCAAGAGGATTCGACCCGGAGTTTGGCCTAAACAAAATGATCCAGACTTCATAAAGGCTGATGATTACCTTCAGCTATTCCGGACATAAGCCCTTAAACTATAAATTGTAGTCTGTGCTAGAGGACATGGCCTGCTCTAAGCGTCACCTAAATATTAAGTCACTCAAGCAATCTTTGGAGGCAGCAGTGACCAAGGTTGGCTGGAAACCATTCGTAAATCTATCGACAAATAGTCCGATCGTTTAAAACCGTGCGAAAAAAAATGAAGTTGTATATATGACAAGACTCCAGAAGCTACTGTTAATAAATAATAAAATATGTCTTCAAGCCACTATTCAAGGTAATTTTGTATCGGACATCTTGCAAGATAAGTGATTTTTATACTTCTACTATTTATAAAACAAATGTACGAGTATTTAATTTAATATCTTTTGTGGGTATTTTACCATAATGGGCTAATTGTAATTGTGTCTACATAAGCAAAGAGTAATAAAGATATGACTGTTTTCAGTAACTCCATGTGACGGTAGGTATTTTGTTATATTAAATAATTTATTTATTTAGTTATTTTTTTTTGTTTAAACTTATCCAGATAATGCATTGATATAAATTACCATTTTGTAGTGTAAAGTAGTTTGATCAAATTCTTTATACTATATTATTATTATATATTAATATTATATTTTATGCCACAACATCAAATTATCAGTGACATCTTCAGGATTTCCACCACGTGACACAAAATCAACTGGGTTGCTTTTAGTAGAAACATGGTCTCATGAATCATTGCTAATTAATTCCCTAATTGCGTCTACTCTTTTTGTAATAAAATCTTTAGAAATATTTGAACCTTCAATTGGTCCAGTATATATGGCTGGATATTCTACATGTGCTTGTGTAGCTTGTGTCTTGGTAGGACTTAACTCCGTTGCGATTGGAGCACCTGTTAGCTCCAGACAGAAAGGTTTTTTATGCCTTGACAAAGTTTTATGGGCACGCTTATCAAGGTTGAAAGACCACTTTCTGAAGTAGGATTCCAACATAGTCCTACAGTATTTGTAGAATGACTTAGTGTAAGGTTATCGCTAGATTGGACGGCCCCTGTAGTTAATAACCAAGACAAATTAGAGCGGTATTTTCGAAACAAGAACAAGTCGAGTGGTTAGCGCAGCGCAAATAGAAGAATGTAATATTGTTATAAATTAAAAAAAACCAATAACACAACAAAATATTTAAAGACCGTAAATAAAAATAAATACTTTCGATTTATGTGAAATATCTGTACATATCTGACTATATATCTTGTTGTTGTGGGATGTTTACTGATTTTATAAAACATAGCTAAGATTTACCATTTTAAAACACTATGCTTCTGATCCGTCCAATTACAAAACCTCCTCTTTCTCCGACATATATGTCGGAAAAAGAGGTGTATTGGTGGTTTGTTCGGTATTGATGGAGTATTCTGGTACAGGATACAGGCGTAGGTCTCAAGCAATTAAACCACACAGACACAATATGACAATTCTTGTATTAAATGTAGGTAATCAATTCTCACAAATTACTTAGTAGGTATACAATTATCAGAGTTGCGTGAACTACCGATCCCGTTTGGGGGGTCCGGACTGTAAGGCTCACACTAATCAATAATCCATTCGTCTCGATGCTCTCGGATATTTAAATTGTCTCCGGTAACCCTCCAAATGATTCTGATCACGTGACTCAATACGTCACGGCGTTTACACCCCACTGTTATAATGATATCAATTGAGTTACATATATGTATATAATATCTGAATTACTTTCACTTAGTATTATACTTGATAAAATCCTGCACAATTAAATTACCAGATCATTGTATTAAAATAAAAGTTGCTTTTCAAAAAACAGATCGGTCTTACAAGAGATCGCGCTAAGGGATGCTCTGAGAGTTTTTATCTATCTAGGGTTTTCAATTGTGTACAGTATAAATTTGGTCAGGAAATTGTGCCACTATGACATAAAGGGCATGTCAGACTATTAAGTTCTAACCTGACTAAAGGAATTCACAGGTTTGAGGTGGATGAGAAGAGATTGACTGTGACTCCGTTTGGGGGTACACAAGGTTAAATGTTAGGCCCATTTCTCTTCTTTGTTTAAATAAGAGATCTGCTTACTTTTATAGACAAACAGAATGATATAGTATTGTTTGCTAATTATACTTCTTTAATATTAAAAGTGAAACGAAACCAGTTAATGCATTTTCGGTCAGCTTTGATTTACTGTTAACAATGGTTAACAATTGTTGGCATTGAAAATAAAAATAAATGTTTAGAATAAAATTTATTTTCAATAAAGATTATTGAATATTTAATTTGGATTTTCGAAGTATTCATTGCATAATAATACTTGCATGGATTTGTTTTACTTACGAAAATAACATTGTTTTCTTAACTATGGAAATAAAGTATTAAAAAATAAAAATAAAAAAAAATACATACAAAGCCATTTTTACTAATCAAAAATAACTCTATTCCAGACCATTTGTATTATTTGGGCGAGGTCAAAACAAAAACAGTTACGTTTCAATTTTTCTGACTCACTTTTAATTGAAAAACATGTAGAACAAATATCGTTGCTTTCATACGATTCAGGACATAAAAGTATATTGACGACGACTACCTGATTAAAAGAGTATAATATATAAAAACCTTACAGGTTTACTAAAATTATATTTACCCGGCTGTGTGTACGTAAAAATAATCTGAATTTGCATGACTAGTTTCGAACCCCTTCCTATTCATGAACTCGAAGCAATGCGGATTCCCGGCGAGAACTTATAATTTTAATGTAAGAAAAATTCGTTTTACCAAAACACCTACACGAAAATTGAGAAGGAGAAAGTATATAAGAGTGGCTTAAGGTATAAGATGTACTACTATGCCAAAAATAGCAATACTGTACAAGCAACACCTACGTGTCAGACACCATCAACAAAAGTAACATGTTTATACGGATATTTAAATATTTTTTAGAAAATATAATCTATGCTACTAAAATAATAATAACAATTCTACATTCATATTTATCTACAAACTATTTTATATAATTTTAATGAACTTGTAAATTTAATGGTACATAATAATAATGGTACATATATAAATAACTAAATGATTTTAATAAAATATTATATATATAATAAAATTATATTGATAATATACTTGATAGTTATGGAGTTATGCAAATTGCTGATATTAATAACATGCCAGTAATCAATTGAATTTTTAGACATGCATATACAAAGACAAAATTCAATCACTTTATTTCATCCATTGATCTTTAGTGATTGCAACGTAAAGTTACGGTCTACTTAGTGAAAGCAGTACTTTTCTAAATTAGTTATCTACATTAATATCAGGGAATATTTCTGTTCGCAGGAGGAGTAATTATTTTAGAAGTTTTTCACAAATATAAGGTTGCTATTCATACGACAATAGGACCTTTTTTTTAAATTTATACGACCATTTGGATAGACGAATGTCATATAAGTAGCAAATGTCACATTTTAAAGTAGCTTAAACATAGTGTTAATTATGAAACATTACGAAATAGGGTTCTTTGACCTATCAAATCAAACTTACATTCAAAAATATATCTCATAGTATGAAATAAGTTCACGGTGTATAATATAACAATATAGATTGGTATTGACATATTTAAAACGTAAATATATACAAAGTTTTAACTTCAGTATATATTATTTATAATTTGTTTTTAATTAGACAGTTTTAAATTTGAATATATATAAAAGATAAAAGACTACTTACAATTAAAATAAATATGATGATTTTATTATTATCACTGAGCGGTTTTATTATTATACAACACAAAGATAAAAACTATTACATCATCTGGTACGCACCATAATAATTAGTTTATTACGCTTAGAAGTAGTTATCTGTGAACACGCTTATGAAGCAGTTGTTTTAATTAAATATTCTAATATTATTTTAGACATCATAAATATTAAAAGGGTAAGCTTATTGGTTTATTTTCGTTGTATTTTATATGTTTTCAATAATAAAAATGTTTTTTTTGTTAGGAATTTATTTCAACAGTAGTATAAAATCAAAATGCAAAAACAAAATCAGGTCATATATTTATTGATTTTATCAATTATACAGATATGATATAAACTTACTTCTTGAAGTACTTGTAACTACAGCCAGTTTAGAAGTGAAAGTAATCATTTTGTAAAAGAGTTCAATACCAAAAATAGGGTTTATGTTTTGATTCAAAAAGGAGAAGAAAAAATATAGACACTATTTGTCTAAATTTCAGATGCCAGTAAAACTATATATAATGGACTTAAGTCCGCCCGTTGCCGCTGCCATGATGATTTGTGAAATTCATAAGGTCCCTATTGAGATTATTAATGTTGATCTTATATCTCGCGATAACCACTCACCAGAGTATTTGAAGGTACGCATCAAAGTATTATACCAATTTATTTATTTGTTTGTTACTGCGTAATATAAAACTAACAACCGAAAGGCCAATCAGTCTCAATGACATTTTAAAAGAAAGATAATCCTCGTTGATACTGAGTGGCGTCCAGAATCGTTACGTTGTTATTATAAATGTAAACATGTAACATATAAATGTATAATAATTGTTAAAGATAATGATAAACGTATGACATAGAAAGAGATAGATCTACACCGTTAGTATATCTACGAGTTGTGACGTTTCGAAAATTATGACAGTATAACAAATCGTATAATCCAATCAGAATTATTATACACTCTATCAAAATATATTGATATATTTAAAAAAAACTGTTAAACTTTTTGTTACAATACCCGGCAATAAATATTGCACATCGACCTTTGGAAAGAGACAATCGGTTAATTTCGGCTTCGTAGAGCGTTATCTTTGTCGCACAAAATAGAAACAGTCCGGTATCTATTAGGAGTTGAAAACAAGTATAATTTGCTTCTTTTGATAATTAGTTTTGCCTTTTATTTAAAATAAATGTTCTATGAGATATACATTTCACATTTAAGATTTCAGTGGTGCTTTAGTTTTTCGTTATAATGCAGAAAGTATGCTTTTATATTATATATCTATTAATCAAATAAAAATAAAGACAAAAATACAACTTTCTGTGAGAATTCCCAATGTGAGGTTCTCAAGAAAAGACGAGCTATCTTCCTAGACGGGATTAGTTGATCCCCTGGTAAATAGAATTATATATTTCAAAATCCATAGTAGACTTATAGAATTCTTTAATCTACTTCTATTCTCTGTGTTCATATCAACTGTATTAAATAGTTGTAATAAAATGTAGAACCTACCTAAGTATAAAAAAAATAATTTAAAATCAAAATTCCCCCGATACCAAAAGACCTCTAAGGGTAACAATAATATAATTATGTTATTACTGAAATCGTTGCAACGGGGAACCGCTAAATAAAAGAAGAAATCAGAATGCAAGTAAGTTATCAAGGCAAATAACGACACACAGATACACAAATCAACACAAACTTCAAACTTATAACATTCCTCTTTTTGGGTTGGGGGTTAAAAATACATAAAAAATAATGTTTTTAAAAACAGCATACTTAAATTTTTATAATTGCATTTAAGTTTTGTGATTTTTTATTAGCACCCACGTTTTGATGTTTAAATTAGCCAAACCTCTTTACATCACCTTGATACCGCTTGAGGAATTCAGTTGAAGCAAGTGCCAGGCATATTCTCGTTAAATGTGTATGACAGCGACAATACAAATCATCTTCCACTGCAACCTATACTAGTTAATAACTACGAAACCTCTGTTACCTTCGACCCATGATAGAGTATTTATCAGATATTGTTATCATTTTTTATTATTTTATTATAGTAGTAGTGTTATACCTCAAATAGTAAGTTACCTACAAAGTGCAACCTAACTGAAAATCACATATACATTTTTAAGAACTATAGCAAAACTAGATTATTAAATATAGAGAAATAACTGGTATCTATTTTATAATGTATATCAGTAACATAAAAATAAAATTGTAAAAAATATTTTTTTTCTGTTAATATATTACACTAAATTTACTAACTACGCTTAATTCCGATCGAAGATTTTTTTTCTAATGTTTACTTCGTTTTCAGAAAAACCCTATGCATACCATTCCTGTTCTAGAAGACGGTGATTTTATCCTTCACGACAGGTTGAAATATTATAACAAAATTATTTAATTTAATTAAAATTTGACATTTACTTTTTAAAGCATTCAATTTGTCATTAGTGTACCATAACTTTTTGTCTATAATTCACATAATAAGAAGGTCAAACTTCTTTGTTTGTACTGACTAACAAGTGAAATTATCTTTTTGAAAATTTTATTGTTTTAATTCTAATTTTGTTTTTATTATTAATTAATTATTTTACAAAAATATCCTAATTATATAAAAAGTTTTAATATTATTGCTAAAACAGGAATGTTATTGGTTTGTTTATTTATTTACAGTCATGCAATACTTACTTATATAAACGAAATGTACGGCAAGGATGACTCTTTGTATCCAAAAGATGTGAAGAAAAGAGCTTTAGTGGATCAAAAACTATTCTTCGACACGCTCTTATTCAGCAGACTACGCAGTATAACGGTGAGCATATTGATCCTAAATTTAATTAAACTAGTATGTTATATTCCTATTATAGTTCCCATAAGATCACGACTAATATGTTATAAATATGTTTTCATAAAATCCTACTAGATAGCAAATAATGAATTTTTAATCAATCGTATTGAACATGTGCACGCATAATATTTCCGAGGCCAATATTTAATCTCTTACTACAGTATGCATCATTGATAGAGGGAGTACGAAAGCCACCAGCAAAACTGCTTAAGGAACTTGAAGATGCATATGGTTTTCTAGAAGCGTTTCTTTCTAATACAAAATACGTTGCTGGCGATATAATGACACTTGCTGATTTATCCGTGGTGGCTACTGTATCAGCAATGCGTCATGTAATCTCAATTAACCCTGCCAAGTAAGCGTGTAAAAGTTAAGAGTTGCGAATCACTTACAAATTTAATATTTGTGATTGTCCTAAATTGGTTTATTAATTTTAGGTATCCAAATATAGTAACTTGGTTTGCAGCTATGGAAAAACAACCATTCTTCCAAAAATGTGCAGCTCCTGGTTCAGAAATTCTGAGAAAACTCTTAAAAGAAAATCTTGATTTATAAAAATCGTCATCACTTGTTTATTATGGTTATTATCGCTTTTTATGGTTTAAAAATTATATACAGATCTACATATTATATACATATTACCTTATATTTAATAAATATTTGTTTCTTTGTGGCTAAAATAATATTGATGTTAGTAAATAATATGAACTTAAAAAATAAAGCGAGATGCGCTCATTCTTCTGATGACCATTCAATTGTACAATAAGTTGCATAAAGTATTATACACACAAAATTAACAACATTTTTTAAAAAGTGAGTAATGGATTTAATATTTCATAGCTTGATGTATCCAAATAAGGTGATTGTTTTTTAAACAAGAAACTTGCCCTTACACGAAATATATTGTACATTTATTGTATAAAATGTCATAAATATAATATTTTGCATATTTTACTTGTTTAATTGTTACTATTTTTTTTATTAGTTTTTATACTTTCTTATAATGTTTTACATTAATTTTTATTGAAGCAGTTCATGACCTTTTTGTTAGTTATTTATTATATTATTTCATTATGATTTTAACTTTTAGATACTGTGTGTATGTAGCAATTAAGTAGGGTGGCAGCCGGGGATAAAAAAAAAACAAAATTATAAAAATACTTTAATTAAAATTACAAATTATGTTATAACTAAAATGACAACTGCTTGCTCGATATTAGAATACAAGAGTGACAATAATTGTTATAATTAATTATAGTGAAAAGCAATGATGCGAAGTGCAGATTCAGCTTTAGGATTGTTATAATTCCTGGATTCTGATGCAATGTAACGTACATATTGCATCATCGCTAGCTAAGCGGTTCCCGCGATGCATGGGAATATGACTTAGCTTGCTATTTTTTAATCAAACATTTTTTTATTGTTGTTTGTTTTGGTATGAAACATTTTTTTTATTCTGTAAGTATTTTTGTGTACATCGTTTGGTACAAAACAAACCAAATATGCCCTGGTTTGTTTTATCACATTGTTATTATTGACATATTATTTAATTTATCTTATAAAAACATGACAAGATATTTTATTTCTACGTAGCTAATAGCTAGCTTTCTTAATAAAAACACAGATACACTGATCATTTAAAAGATTATCTATTCATGAAATATTTTTTTTTACGGGGTAATTGCTTGTAATTAAATTTTAAATTTACATTTTAACTTTAATCCGACATTTCGAATGCTTTGTTGCAATCGTGTCGAAGGTAAAATAAGGTGGAGGTGTCTGTCAAGAAGTCAGTTAATAAGTCAACCGTTGGAGGTAGCTTCAACGATTTTTTAGTATCTGGGCTTACAGTTCAGGATTCACAAATAACGCACTAACAATATCTTGAGGTCTAACAGTTTGATCACAAACATAGGATTTTATATTTTTCGAGAGTGTTAGATAGTCCCCAACCATCTTTTGAATTAAAATTAGGATGTTTTTTTTAATTTTAATTAGCCTCTGAACTAAAAATGAAAATGAAAAAAAAACATAAAATTTTAATTGAGATGATGGTTGGAAACTATCTATCACTCTTGAAAAATATAAAATCCCATATCCGTGACTTCACTATAAGACCTCAAGATACTGTTCGTGCATTCTGCGTGAACCCTGAACTGTACGCCTGGCAACTTAGAAACCATTGGAGGTTGATGACTAATTAATTGCCTTACTGACAGACACCTCCATCTCGTCTTACCGTGAACAGGATTGCTGCAAAGCATTCGAAACATCGGGTTAAATTAAAAATGTAAATATAAATCATTGTACGCCGGTTATTTCAACAGGATTAAATAATTCATATTTTCTCCTTTTTTTGTTAACTTTAATGATATTCTCGTTAGTTCATTAATCATTTAGATGCACATTTAAAAGCAAAGCAACACTTGCTCATTATGTTATGCATAAAATTATGCAGTTAATTGCACATATTAGTTACAAATAATTTGAATACTACATAGGATGCTGTATCCGGTAAGACTGTTTTCAAACAAAACACTTGCCGTGCCATAAGAATACAAACATACGACTGATATATAAATCGCGACCTATGTTCTGACCATGATATATATCGACACAAATTGGATTTATTTCTCGCTTTCAGTCCCTGCTGATAGAGAACAGAAACTGTTATTGCACGTATGAACGATGAGACATCACGTATAAAATATTCTATCCGAAATATATCACACACCCAATGCTTTTGATCACGATTTTAATGCGATAAACCTGTCACGTGAGATCCTCAGTGATTTATGATAAACATAATACGAATGAAGTTCTGTGTATTCATATCAATGCAATTAAAGGGACTTACAACAAGTAGATGGTTTTCATAATGTAAAAAAAAATCAGTGTATTGTATTACACTGGATACTTCGGTGTTATAATTTATTGTGTTTCAAGTTATTTGATATTTGATTCCGGTTATAGCTAGTTTATATAAAATAGTTTCACATTTGCCTATTATATAACACTTTATATAAGGTTTTATTAGTACAACAAGTTATAACTAGCTGAGAAGTTTAAAAAAAAATACCTAAAAATAAAATAGTATATTAAAATGTAGACAAAAGGTATGTCATTTACCAATTATGGTTCATTTATTATTAGTAGTATTTTATTTTGAGTAGAAGATAATGAATAAAGTATTCATTATTATAATACAGAAAATAAGAAAATAACTATAATAACTGTAAGAAAATAAGCTAGTATAATATATCGGTAGAATCAGTTTATAATGACATCGAAGGGAATATTGACAAATTCGTCATAATAAGGGGACATCATACAAAGCGTTTTGTGTATATATATATATATATATATATATATATATATATATATATATATATATATATATATATATATATATATATATATATATATATATATATATATATATATATATATATATATATATGTATAAAAAAATAATCATCAGCATTTTCTTTTCGCGATTCTTGAATCCTCTTTGATTTGAAAACATTGAATGATTGTTTACTCCAGCTCATGTTTTTGAAAATAATTGAGTTTGTCGAATGACCCACGCCAAATTCCTTCGCGAGAGATGAGTTTGAATCTCTATTTTCTGATCTGCATGTTATTGCACCTTTCTCCTCAACCGTAAATGCTTTACGGCGTTGAAATGACAATTTCTTTTCATAGGACATAACAAAAAATAATACGTGATCTTCAAGTGTTAATTACTTAATGTGATTTCTAAAAATAACGAGCCACTGCCAAACGTCGTCAATATTCAACAAATATTTCCTTTATTCATATTTCATTAGCATTAAGTGTAAAGAATTAAAATGGTCATTCTAACCGTACATAATTTATTAAAATGGGTCACACTAAGCGACATGTCACTGTAACCAAAGTCATTATATTAATTTTTTTACAAAGAGTTTTATATAAAAACCAAGATTAGTTGCGTAATTACGTAATAATAAGCGGTTGGTCAATATGACCGGCGTCATAATAAACGGATTCTACTGTACATTATTCACAAAATAGTTTGCATTGAACTTTCTAGGTATTGTAAGTAATCTTCTTTTAAAGTAAGTAAAGACTCAGTCTATAATAATGTATTTTAGATAATTCAAGCGATACGAGAATAAATGGTCTTCCTTGCATGCAAATGCTATTCGGTGGATTTATGCTACATTGTGGAACGACTCATTCTGATTTTGTTTTGCGTTTTATTTGAATTTTACCGTAATGTCTACTGTCGTTGTTTTTGCAGGCTACAGTTTCAATAAAATTGTGCTCTTTTTTCCGCTTCATAAAGTTTAATCTCGAATGACTATACTTATCAGTCCTGAGTATTGTCTTTGGGGACATATATTTCAATAACTCCGCTGTGGTATCGCGTATATAAATCGTTCTTTTAGACATTTGATAATAATTTACGTTGATAATTTGCATCTGTACAAAAGTTTCGGTTTATTTAACCTGAATTTATTTTCATCTTTTCTGAGTTATATATAAAATTAATCACCCCTGTTTGATCGTTAATAATTGGACTGAAAAAATAATACATAAAATTTACGACTCACCAACGTTTTTGTAACGACAAAGGCGTGTTTTGACCAATATTTTATAGTTGATGGTTTACAAGCACGTAAATGCTACTTTGACCTGATTCCATATCTTTTGATTGACAGAGATCAAAGCATAGGTGTTATAGGTATAGGTAGATTTAGGTTATATTTAACAAAAATATTGTAGTATTTTAATTAAGGTCTACATACAAGTAAGTAATTCTTGATTTGATCCTAGTTAAAATATTTTTTTTTATTAACATTTGGAATCTCTTAATAAATTCTTATATAACTTTGCCTCAAAAGTTTATTGAGATTTATATATTTCATTATTTATTTTCTTACCTTACCTAATATGAATATTTTTATATTGCATTTGTGGCAAGTTAAAGAATGCGGTAGGTACATTAATACATAAATATTTTAATAAGTTATAAAGTGTATACTTTCTATTTGTTACATTCGAGGTAATTAATACTTAAAATAAAAATATGTACAAAAGAGTTTGATTAAGGAAATAACTTTTTCACTACATGAAATAAATTATGAAGTAAACTGTTACTTTCGAACTGGACAACATTCCTTCCTTTCCCAACCTTCTTTCTTTAAATAATAGTATTAATATGTAGTAGGTATTCCTATACTCTTAAAAATATTTGTCTTTCTTTAGCCATTTGAGACATAATGATCATTAAAGATAGTATTAAAATCGCAGCTATTGTGACAAATGCAAATTTCTGTATCCTACAAACTAGTAATTTCATCATAAATCAACCTACGGTTAAAGGTTGACAAATCTAGAATGTTTTAGAAATACAATAATGTTTTGCTCGATTTAGCGAGCCCATTTCAGAGCACTATCGTGCTCCCACACATACCCTCGTCATATCACAATCCTCTTAAATGTCAGAGCAGGAATTACTAGATCCCTTGGTGTTCTTAAAGCCAGATAGTAGTTTTAACGAAATAGTTCTCGAATTTAGCTAAATAAAGTGGTTCAAAGAAAATTATATACAATTGTGAAGAATAACAGTCCCAAAAAATATAATTTAAAAGAAATTACCAAACTTAAACTATACTGTAAAAGTTTAAAATTGCATTTACTACTCTTCACAATGTAATTACCAAAAACTTTCTTAGTTGAACTTTGGAACTATTTTTATAGTAGTTAAAAATTATAATAGCAAAATTGTATGTAGATTATTTATTCTACTAACCAAATGCGTACCTTTGCTGTCGCTAATGGTTAATTACTAGACAACTCAAGTTATGTTTGTATACTATAGTAAACATTAATATAACTATTTAAAAATATATTTTAAACCCCCGACCCAAAAAGTATTAAAAGTATGATAAGTTTGACCTGTCGGTCTGTGGCATCATAGCAGCCAAACGCGTGGACGGATTTGATTGCGTCTTTTATAATGAAAGCCTGGTTCGTCGAGATGGTTCTTAGCTATGTTTGGTTGAAATCGAAACGGTCGTCTCCAAGATTTTATTGGTTTTATTGGTGCGGTTGAAAGGTTCTCATGCAATATTGATAGAAATATTTAAAAAAGTGAAAATTTTTGTGTCCGTAGATTCATTCAGTACAATAGAGAAACCAGAAACATAACTTTAAAAAGCAGAAAAAGTGGGTAAAAAAATAAAAAACCCCACAAAAAAAAAGACCTCTGAAAAGAATAAAAATAATATGATGTATTTATTGAAGTCGTTGCATCGGGGACCGCTTAATAAAGGAAGAAATTAAAATGCAAGTAAGTTACCAAGGCAAATAAAAAAATAACCGTTGCACGTGTGTCTATTTCACTAAGGTTTCGGAACTAATTAATTAGGACTTAGACTATACGATTTAATATCGTTATTTCGTTATTCGCTGTATTAATTACTTGCGTTTTGTTTTGTTAATTTATTAGTACATAATAATATTTATTTTTTTTTTTTTATTTTTTTTTATATTATCTAGGGCAATGCTTGACTACATTCCACCTGATGATAAGTGGAATGTAGTCTTAGATGGTAAGTCGCATTGCCCTAGCAACCTATTCACTCTTCTCTTGAAGACACCCACATTATAATTGGCCGGAAATACCGATGCAGGCAAATTGTTCCAGTCCTTCGCTGTACGCACTAAAAATGAGGAAGCAAAGCGCTTCGTTCGGACAGGTGGAATTTCCACAACAAAAGGATGGATACCTGCCGTGCGTCGGGACGTCCGGTGATGGAAGGGGGACGGGGGAATTAACTCGTGTAATTCCTGCGCACACTCACCAAAATGTATCCTATAGAATACTGAGAGGCTAGCAATTTTACGCCTGTGTTCAAGGCTTTGGAGGTCGGCTTCGACCAATTCGGGATCGCCTATAAGCCTCTTTGCTCGCCTCTCAATTGAGTCCAGAACCGCAAGATGAGACTTTGCGGCACCAGCAAATATGTGTCCACAGTACTCTACACACGACCGGATCTGTGCTTTGTATAAAACAAGAAGCTGTCCCGGTGTAAAGTACTGCCGAACCTTCGCAAGAACGGCAAGCTTTGCTGCTGCTGCTCTTGCTCTGGACTCAATGAACCGACTAAAGTTGAGGTTCGAGGAAATCTCTAAGCCTAACAACTGAAGCCGGTTACTGTATTCCAAGGATACATTCTGGAAAGTAGGAGCCAAGGTGAAAGGGCTCCTTTTGGCGGTGAATAGACACGTCTGCGTTTTGGTGGCGTTGAACTTGACAAGATTGGGATTGCTCTATGCGGAGACTGCCTGAAGTTTGTCATTCAAACGTTGCACCATGGCTTCTCTTTCAGACTGTACTTGATCTCGACTAGCCCGAGTACTCGGCAGATATCTTTCTACAACTTTGCTGTCGTCTGCATACCCATAGATACCGGGCTTCAACAGATCATTAATGTGCAGCAGAAACAGAGTTGCAGAAAGAACGGACCCCTGAGGCACTCCGGCATTTATTGTCAAGGGTTCCGAGGAACACCCGTCGACAACTACTCGGAGAGATCTGTGGCTCAGAAAGTCCGTTATCCAGCCGATCAGACCAGGAGATATACCGTACGCTGAAAGCTTGCATATAAGGCTCGCATGCCAGACCCTGTCAAATGCCCTCGAGACGTCCAGAGAGACGGCGACCGCTTCTCCGTTCTTCTCGATGGCCTCGCCTAAAATGTGAGTAGCATACACTAGGAGGTCCCCAGTAGACCTATTACGGCGAAACCCGTACTGTCGGTCACTGAGGAGATCGTTACCTTCTAGGTATGCTAGTAGGCGCGAGTTCAATACACGCTCCATAATCTTGCAGAGTATGGAGGTGATTGAAATCGGTTTGTAATTGACAGGGTCGGCACGGCTGCCTTTTTTGGGCACGGGTTGCACATTAGCAAGCTTCCAGGATTTCGGCACTATTCCAGTCATGAAAGAGAGGCGATACAGACGTGTCAGTACAGGAGACAACTCAGCTGCGCATGTCTTGAGCAGAATGGCTGGTATACCATCAGGACCACTGGCTTTATTCACATCTAAACGACACAATGTTCTCCATACCTCTTTGTTAGTGATGCGGATTTCAGGCATCGAAATACCGCAGTGAGGAAGATGTGCTGGAGAAGCATTGCCAGTGTCTAGATGCGAATTATCAGCAAACAGAGAAGCAAGTACATTCGCTTTCTCTATTGCTGTGTGGGCCAGGGATCCATCCGGCTTCAGCAGAGCAGGCAGTGAGGGTTGGCAGAAATTCGACTCGATCGCTTTCGCAAGAGACCAGAAAGCTCGACTGCCAGTTGGTCTGACAGAGAGCTTTTCGCCATTCTTAGCGATTCGATCGAGACGAGCCTTCCGCAATGCCTTTTTATAGGACTTGGCAGCTTGGTTAAAGGCTCTCTTCTTCAAACTTACATCCGGAGTTTTGCGGGTTCGAGCATCAGCCCAAATGAGATATGCCGAATGTTTTCGGTCTTGAGCATGACCACATTCGGCATTAAACCATGGGCGAGCTTTGCCACCGATGGGTACGTCAGCAAAAGGAATAAAATACTCCATTGCCTGATGCACCACATCGGTTATAGCATCCGCGCAACTCGACGGATCCAAAGAAGAGAAGCAGACCTGCCGCCAAGGATAAGACGCAAAAAAGTGCCGCATCTCATCCCAATCTGCTGACTTGTATTTCCATACTCGCCTAACACCATGTGGTTCGAAAGCTGGTGGGGAATATGTAAATACAGATTTCACCAGACAGTGATCGGAGGTTCCCAAGGGGGACGTGACCTCTACACGATACCTGTCCGGATCAGTTGTCAGCAGAAGGTCCAGGCAATTGGCTGTATGGCCTACCACATCTGGTACCCTTGTCGCTTGCTTCACCAGCTGAAAGAGGTCCAAGGACAACGCAAATTTCCGCGCTTCTCTTCCAGCATTGTCGGTCTTCTGGTACGGGAACAGCCAGTCCTGATGACAGGCATTAAAGTCCCCCAGAAAGACGAGCTGCGCCGAAAGGTACTGATACAGAGCCATATCTGCAGCCTCACTGAGATACTCAAATAAACGAGTTGTCTCCTGGTCACCGCTGTGCGAACGGTAGACACAGGAATACAGGATTTTTTCGTTTCCTGTGTCCACTAAGACCCATAGGGAAGAAAAAGTGGGGTCTTCAAGGTGACGGAGACGCTGAATACAGAGGTCGTTCCGCGCATACATACTGACTCCGGCCCGTGAGCGAAAGTTGTGCTCCAACGAGTAACCGGGATAATCCAAGTATGTAGCGCTCAAAGGACATTGTATCTGCGTCTCCGTCAAAAAGAGCAAGTGCGGCTGCTCTGTCTCCAGGTGGTGGTGGACAGCTAAAAGATTTGAGTGCAAACCCCTTATATTAGTGAGGTGCACTTTGTATGAGGAGGAGTGCAACCGCTGTGTCAACTTGTTTCTTTTTTTAACCTTTTTCATAATAAAAAATAAATAAAAGTGAATAGGGATGGGAAATGGCAGTTGAACGAGGCGGTACGTATCAAACCCGACTTCGAAATTGGTGATGTCTTATCGCTGGGAGGCTAGCCTGGAGACTGCGGGGACGCCCGAACCCCCCCAGGGATCGCCATCGGGCCTCCTCGCCTGGTCGCCAACCAGCACGATGGAGCCACCCTGGGATTTTTCGCAGCTGGCGGGGCAGCCTTTCGTGGGTGGCTAACCCACTAATTGGGCCCCCAACTATCTGCGGGCGGCCAGCGGAAAGCCGTCGCTTCGGATCCCGCTACCCTCCTCGACTAGACACCCGACAAAACACACACCAACTCGACGTCAACCGGTTCGCCAACGTACCGCAGCTGTTCAGACCCATTTCCCATAGACGGCTTCATCGAGCAACGTGCCGGAACACGACTATGTCGCTTTGCGGCACGACTTTGCCCGATGGGTGGTAACTTTGCCGGCGACCCGATGTTATGGTCTACCACCACGAATTTTTTGGATCAAGGGTTTAAAAAAAAAATGTTTTTCTGGTTTTTAAAGTTATAATAATAGTTTCTAAATTGTACCAAATGTACCTATGAAAACACTAATTGGCACTTGTATAAATATTTAATATAAATATTGTATAAGAACCTTACAATTAAATCAATTAATTCAAATTATCAATATTATATATGAAGCTTTCCCCATTACAAATAAAAGCTCAATATCTTGGAGACGACTGCTTATATTTCGACCATACATAGGACGACTGCTTTTATTAAAACCATCCTGACGGACCAGGCTTTCAAGAAATATTGCGTCGCAACGTATTTTCTGGACGGACATGGTATGCATCTATAGATATTCACAATTATCCGAAAAACTGACCAAACCAAAGTCTAACGTAGATTTAGAAAAACCTAGTAGATTAGCGTTATTCTATTAGTACCTAGTTACTAAAAATTATACAGGAAAAGGAAAAAAAAGCGCAAGTTATAAGTGCAGAAAAATATGAATGTAAGTTGCGATACAGCTTCAATAGTCTATGCATTTATTTATAGGTAAACTTTTACGCGCCTGTTCATGAAAATATAAAGATTATTTCTTATTCTATTTGAATTGTTTTATTATATCATTACATAGTATAAAGCAAAATCGCTTAGATCTTTAAAACTACACAACGAATTTTAATGCAGTTTTTTTTAATAGATACAGGGATTTAAGAGGAAGGTTAATATGTATAATAAGATGTTTAATATATTAGAGAACCACTAATAATTTCAAGATTTCTAATGCGAAGTCGGAAACAAACACATTGTTTTGTGCTTACATTGCAAATGCGGGCTGAACTTTACGAGATAGATCAAAATAATGTACTAAGTATTGTACACCTTAAAAAGTTCTACAATAAAGTCCGGGATGGCATATATTTATCTCTTAGGGATAACCCACAATAGCTAATTTTTATACTTTACTTTTTACGCGAAATAATGGCTTATTTACGAAGCGATTTTAAGCTATCCAGCATTAATCCTTATCAAATTAAGTGCCTTAAATACACTTGACATTTAATATAGAACAATATAGCCCTTTACAGCATATAATTTAAAGGTATATTTTCGAAGATGATACAGATTTAAAATATAGGGACATCGCGTTTGCGGCGGTACGGTCGGCCGGCGCACTCTGGCATGGAACCGTGCAAACCGTCTCAAAAATGGCTTTTGTGAATGTTCATTATTGAAAACTTTGTTAATTTATATAGCTCACTGAATGTCTATTACATATTATTTAGCTTTTAAAATATAAGTTTTTTCTTATAAAACTAGACCTGCAAGTTGATGATCACAATAACGTCGATTGTATAGCTCAGAATACCTCAACTTTACATTGTTATATTTTGATTGTTAAATGAAAATTAATAATTATGGTTAAAATGGTTATTAAGTATTCTGTTTAAAAAGTATTTAAATGGACGTTTAAGTAAAAACAAGAGAAGTATAAATAAAATACAGTATCTTATATTGTATTAAAAACTT
This sequence comes from Napeogenes inachia, assembly GCA_959347355.1. Lineage (NCBI taxonomy): Eukaryota > Metazoa > Arthropoda > Insecta > Lepidoptera > Nymphalidae > Napeogenes > Napeogenes inachia. Next base: position 15,396,068 of record OY365792.1, read on the forward strand.
TAAATAGATTTTTGACTTATTAAAAGCTTTAAATAGTTTTTTGACAGTGTGCGATTTCTGCCGAGGTGGTAATTTTGTTTGTATCACTTAAAACAAATCATATAAAAAGGGAAAGGGGAATTGTTTTACTACGAATTTAAGGCGTACGAATCCGTGGGCAAAAGCTAGTTTAATATAAAACAACTCATATTTTAGATTTTACACTAAGTTCAAATCAAATCTATTTTGAACCAGTTATATTTCGTATTTAAAAAAATGATATTTTATTTGAGAGGGTCGATGAATCTTTGTGGCTTCGAGCCAACCGCTTATTTTATAAAAAGTGACGTGAATTCGTATGAGCACGTGATATAAATATATGAATGTTACGCCTCTAGTATGAGGCGAAATTACTGTTCCTCTGGGTGTTGTGGTACAATCTTGTACATTAGGAAAAAAACTTATCCGGGCGTTTTTATTTGGTAACAATTTTTTAGTTCTACAGACTAGTTTCTTTTACACTTTATTAATTAATAGATTAGAAACTACTTGGACCATACTTTAACAATTAAAACGATTAACTTATTGGAAATATGCCACAGATGCCATGACCATGTGTTTACATTTACTATTTCCAAAGTTTTATTTGCTTTCATACTGTTCTTTAATTTAAAGCTTAACATGTAGACTTAACTCTACATATTTTTTTTTTGTGTTGATAGATATTTTTTTATAACTTTGTGAATCTATTTCTTTCTTTTTTATAACTTTATAATCTTTATTAATAATGTAAAAAAATATACCAAACCAATGGGTATGGTTTAAAATGTTATTCCCGTCAAACACGTAAATAAAGCACCGCAGATGGTCTTGTAGGTACTCCGAGGCACATGTTGCCTACCTATCAAACTAGTGAAACAAAGCCGACTAAGTCTTGTATTATGCAAACAAGCATCATGTAAGGCGTGGATTTATGAGAGAAGTTGGTTTGAGAATCACACACCCGTGAGATATACTTCACTATTGCTCCATATATTCATATTTGGGTTTACAAGCTCTGCCCTTGGGAAAAATGAGTGACGACGATTTCATGCTCATTCTGCTCCGCATAATTTATTCTGGGATATTCCCATATAATCGTTTTAAGATTGCGTTGCAATTAAACGACGAGAACATAATAATGGGGAAACATTTAGGTAACATGTTATGACAAAATTGTGTATAGGTACAACAATTTAATTACAATTTCATTTACAAATCAAATTGAATCATTAAAAGGAAAAAAAATGGGTATGGCAAATTCTGAATTAAAGAATATCAAACTGGCTGTGACTAAATGTTGAATCTCCACTGAGCTTCAAAATGTAATTCTTTTGATAAATTGGATTCGCTCTAAAATATTACAATTAATTTTAAAATATATTGTATATTTTATATAGCTATTTATATATAGTTCAATTGTGTTTTCAATAAAAAGAAAGTAGTTTTAGAATATCCTTACAGAAGCAGTAGGACTTTTTTGTTTTTTGAATAAAAAAAATAAATTTTGAATATTAAAAACTCCCATACAAAAAGACGTCTACAACGAATAAAAATAATATTATTATGTACTTATTGAAGTCGTTGCGTTGGGGGACCGTGGTACGTACGTCGACGATGGTATCTATTTTACAAAATTTTCGGAGCTAATGAATGAGGACTTAGACTATACGATTACGTATTGTTATTTCGTAACTTGCCATGGTGACTCACTTCCGTTTCAAATTCTTCCTTTATTTAGCCATCCCCCGACGCAACAACTTCAATAAGAACATAATAATATTATTTTTATCCTTTTTATACTTATTTTGTTATGGGGGGTTTTTTAATTTAAATTATTTTCGTCTTTTGAAAAATATTTTTATTTGATATAATGAATGAAACTACAAAACCGTTTAGGTTTTTATTATCAATATTGTATAAGAACCTTGCACCAGCACCAATAAAACATTTATATCTTGGAGACGGCTGCTTTTTTTTCATAGCTAAGACCTCTCGATTAAAAAAACGCATTCAAATTCACACATACAGATACACAGATACACAGGTCTAACTTATAACACCCCTCTTTTTGGGTTGGGGGTTAAAAAATCTATTCTTATATACACTTACGTCCTTTCAAATTAGTAGTATAAATAAAATAATAATTCTTCTATGCGTTGATTAAACACAATAATATATATTTATATTTTGGAATAATCGTATCGCAATCACCACTAAGCCTAGCTAGTAATTACTTGAGCAGCTCCATCTTTCTGCGGCAAGCACTTCCAATTATTTTTATTCTGATTAATTGAGTTTCTAAAAGCCAGTATATTGCTTGAGAACTTTACTCTCAAATAAAACAGGTGACAATTTGATAAACGACTGTAATTTAACCAAATGTCTTTTGGAGGGGAAATCGGTGTCCTCTTAGGTAGGTACCTACAGTTTCGTTAAAAGACAGTTACGTAAGATACAATTTATTGGGTTCTCATTTACTCAATGATAACATTGTTTTATTTTACTATTTGATTTGATATGATGCTTTAAAAAGGCATATTTAGTTTATTTTACTTTTTGATATGATCATCGCATCGCATCGCAAAGCATCATGCTTTAAAAAATGTACATATATAATAATAGTGGATATAGAATACCATAACATAAACTATATAAACAATAATATTATGGCATTCATAAGGTAATTAAAGGTATCTCATTGGATTTATTTTTTAGGTAATCAAATTAGTCATAGGCAAGCGTGAAGGTTCGATAATTGGTAATAATTTTTATACAGCAAACCTGCTCTTTAATATATTATTTATAGTTACGTGAAATATTAGTTAAGATTTTCTCAGAAAATAACCCAAAACATAAATGAAACTAATAATGCAACTAACAATATAATACTAAAATTAATTATTAACTATAACGAGAGAAGTTGAAGATATACCTTAAGAATATAAATGACCAAACAATAATTTAACTAAACAAAACAAAGAATTAAAAAATACTAATATTATCCAGTAATTGCTTGTTTCTCTAAAGCCGTCAAAGAAAAGTTTCGTAATATAACGGAAGAAGCAATGTTCTTAAGAACTTTATTCCATTTTTACAAGAAGACAGATACGAGTATAAACAGCAATTTAGATATCATTCAATTAGCTTTTTGTAGTGTCAAACTTTTGAATCGTTTCGCGGCGTTTCTTCCTTTGAAGAGATGGAAGAAAATGTCTTATGGGCTAAGTTCCTCGTAAAACTTTGATAATATTTTTTCTTTAAAAGCTCCTAGCATACAAATGGGTAATTAAAGAAAACTTACGTACATTTTTTTTTTCTATCTGTTTAATAAACATTATTATTTTACATCGTATAGGTATACGTTATTCAAGCTTAAAATTATTGATATTTAAAATTGTGGTCCACTATAATTATTATAATATTATTATTATAATAATATCAGAGAATAAATCACACAAATTGTGCTAACCTGTAAGTAAGCAAATTATTTGCTTGTGTTAAGGGTGTTAGACAACGATACAAATATATATACTCAGTATAATTTACCGATCCCAGATTGTTTTTAGAATTGATTGATACCTTGAAAATATTAGCTATTTAATAATGAGCAGATATATTATATTAACCACACAAATAAAAAAGTAGTTTTACATCAAAATAACATTTTCATCATAAATTATCATAATTATAATTAAATTTATCATACAACCACTTAAAAGTCAACAAATTTAATACAGTACAATAGTATTAAAAAATATCATATTATATTATAATATGATATATATAATATATATATATAAAGAAAACTAAAATATCATATTAGTCCTTAACAAATTCCCACAACAGGGTCAGGTAAAAAAACTAAATTGGCGTCGAAGAGGGTAGTATCAAATTGTGTCCGCATGGTACGCCGATAGGTCCCAGCTGGCCGTTGACAACGGTCAGCCAGTTACACTATAATCTATTATAGTGTGTGCCTTACCTATTCTAACAAACTAGTTAGGGTATCAAATTACATTGTAAAAAAGTAAAACACATTTATCAACATCACTTCCTACACACGTGAAGATAAAAATTTGCCACCGGTCTACATTTAATATGAATTAGATAAATTTATAGAATCCAAAAGCTTTATCGTTTTTACCACCATTTTTGTATGAAAATGTCACCTTAGTCCCGCTTTTCTTAAATATAAAGTAGAATGTATAATGTTAATGTTTGTACTATGCAAACAATACAGTATTGTTTGCATAGTACAAACAAAAGAAAGTTAAAAGTAAAGTAAAGAGTATGCTAATGAGTTTCAATTACATATGTCGATTGCTTTCCCTGTTTTAATGCTAAGACAGTCTCATGTGGTGTTATGTCTTTTCGCTATGTACTGTCACAAACAAAACGCACAGTATCTTATCGTATCGTTCTGTAGAGAGAAAGCTATTCGCGGTGGCTCACTTATCTTAGCTCGTAACGATGTAGTGTTAAAGTCTCGATCAGATATAGTGGCGCTCTCTGTCGAGCGAATTATTGAACTATCCTGCATTGAGCTCAATGAACATATTATTTTGTGCGTGTACCGACCCCCCTCTAGTGACTTTGATGAATTTGAAAACAAAATGGAGGATATTTTAACTAAGCTTTGTCATAAAAACAAGTCCGTGATTGTTTGCGGTGATTTCAATGTAGATATATTACAAGAAAATTCGTCTAGTGTACGTTTATTAAATTTGTTTAAATCTTTTAACTTACTGAACGTCTTTTTTGAACCTACTCGTATTACTAGTATTTCCGCGACTTGTATTGATAATGTGTTCTGTCGCTGTAACATTTATGAAGAAACAGTAATGACAAATTTAAGTTCAGACCACTGTGGTCTAAAATTTTCTCTATTAATTAAACACGAAAGTGAAAAGCCCCAAAAGTTTACTTGTAGACCAATTACAAAAAACCGGGTCCTAACATTTAAGAATAATGTACAGCAAAAAGTGGGTAAAGTAAACATGAGCGATGATAATCCAAATAATTTATATAATAACATTTTCGGTTTTTTGTTACAAGAATTTAATAATGTTTTTAAGCCAAAAACTATGACTAAATACCTAAAACTTAAATTTAGTGATTGGGCTACCGTGGGAATATATAAAAGTAGAGATAAGTTATATGATTTATATAGTGAGAGGCAATGGAATCAAGATCCGGTATTCTTGAATAAAGTTAGGATTTTTTCTAAAATATTTAAGACCGTTTGCATACAAGCTAAGTCGATTTACATAAGAAATAAAATCTTAAACTCAGAAAATAAAATAAAGGCAACTTGGGATGTTTTATCTAGTGTTTCTGGGAAAAATAGGGCTGCTAATGGACCTATTAAGTTAAAAATTGATAATATTGAAATAAATTCAAATTCAACTGTGGCGGCTATTTTTGAGACTTTTTTTAACGAAATTCCTTTAACAGTCACGCGTAATTTAAATTCCTCACCATGTGATGCAATCGTCGAATTGACGAATAACGTAAGAGTCAGTAATAAATGTTTTGTTTTTAAACCTGTTACATCATATGAAATTGTTAAAACTTTTAGAAATCTAAATATGAAAAAAACCGGTGATCTTTGGGGTATATCAGTAAAATTACTAATAAGTATTATAAATGATATTGCTCCACAATTATCCTTAATTTTTAACAAATGTATTGAAACCGGTACTTTCCCAGACTTAATGAAAAATAGTAAAGTAGTTCCTTTGTTCAAAAGTGGCGATAGACTAATACCCGGAAATTATAGACCTATCTCTATTTTACCCACTTTAAGTAAAATTTTCGAAAAAATTATACTAAACCAAATGTCAGAATTTGTTTATAGCAATGAAATCATGCATAGTGAACAATATGGTTTCACCAAAGGCAAATCAACAACTGATGCGGGTGCCGCGCTTCTTAAGCACATTTACGACGCATGGGAAAAGTCACAGAATGCAATCGGAGTGTTTTGTGATTTATCTAAAGCCTTTGACTGCGTGGACCATCAAACATTACTTTGCAAACTTAATCACTATGGCGTGCGTAATGCTGCGCTTGATCTTGTTGCCTCTTACTTGAATCAAAGAGTTCAGACGGTTGATGTAAATAATTGTAAATCGGTTGGATCTCACCTAAAAATGGGTGTTCCACAAGGATCTATTCTAGGCCCTTTCTTATTTTTACTCTATATTAATGATTTGCCCTTTTACGTAAAAGGACTATGTGACATTGTACTTTTTGCTGATGATACCTCACTTATTTTTAAAGTTGATCGTAATAAACCTAATTTTGACAAAGTTAACTGTGCTCTGTCACGTGTTCTTCATTGGTTTGAAATTAATAATTTGGTATTAAATACTAAGAAAACTAAATGCATGGAATTTACACTTCCTAATGTAAAAAGTCGGGATTGTAGTTTATTCCTTAACAATGAAGTGTTAGAACTGACTGACTCGACAACTTTCTTAGGTATAACTTTAGATAAAAAGCTCCAGTGGAACCCCCATCTCTCGACACTCGCAAGCAAACTTAGCTCAGCCGTCTTTGCAATTAAAAAAGTAAGACAATTAACAGACGCTAATACGGCTCGACTCGTTTATTTTAGTTATTTTCACAGTATATTGTCTTACGGTATCTTACTATGGGGCAGCGCTGCCGAAATTAATTCTATATTCATTTTACAAAAACGAGCTATACGGGCTATTTGTAACTTAAAAGCTAGAGACTCCCTAAGAGAAGTTTTTAAAGAAATCGGTATTCTTACGGTCGCTTCTCAATACATTTTTAATAACTTACTATATATACACCAAAATTTAAATGACTATAAAAAAAACAGCGACAGACATACTATCAATACAAGAAATAAAAATAGGCTTGTAACGCCTAAATTTAGACTTCAAAAAGTTAAGAAATCCTTCATGGGCTTGAGTATACGCATATATAATAAGGTTCCACAAGATATCTTAGATCTTCCTTTTCTTGATTTCAAATCTAAAATTAAAGGTATATTATTAAATAAATCTTACTATAACATTCAAGAGTTTTTGGTTGATCGAAATGTGTGGAACTTGGGTCATTGTATCATAAATCTTAGGTCATAAATCTGTATTGCGAATAGCTAGTAATCTCCGCAATTTGTTTTTTGTTGTAAATTAATTTTGCTTTATCGACCTTCTGCATCACACCGATTCCTTAGAAGTCACTACTTGCGGTAGCATCGGGAGTCGGGTTGCCTCCCTCCCTCAAATATGTGCGAAGGGGGTGATGGCTGGCTCTTGTGTTATGCTCGTGAACGGGTGCTGCTTGCGGTGACTGGTTGTGTGGCAGGCCGAAGATTTATATATATTTACTGTTATTATTATTTAAAATTTCGTTGCCTGAAATCATTGGGCTTCTTTTCCGATTGATTGCGACGGTTCTAGTTGTTCCAAAATTGCATTTAAGTTTATAAAATAAATAAAATTGACTCATTTGCAGGGTTGATGTTATAATTTATAAGTCAAACATTGTTAAATTTTATTTAAAAAGAGCAACTGTTGAGTTTCTGGCCAGCTCTTCTCAGCAGAACAGCATTCCGAGCTGGTGGTAGCTTACTCACAGACTGACTATACTGACCAATTTAATGTAATTGACGATTCAAAAGTGCGTGTAAATGCCTACTTGAATAAAGATATTTTGAATTTGAATTTGAATTTGAATATCTCTATTGTGCAATCTAACCGAAGTATTTAACCGACTAGACTGCTCGAATGCGAGGTGTTATGCTGTTTATCACTTGATTCTACGAAGCTGATAACTTAAATCCATCTTCCCGATTAAAATTGTTGTTTTTCTTAATCTCAATCGCTTAACGTGCAATTCTAGAATAAACTAGCTACAGCTACAGAAAACATTTATATAACATAATTAAGATAACAAACTAAAGAGTTTGGAGGCTTACCTACCCATAAATATCGTAGAAGGTCATAAAAATATCCGTTTTTATATTTTAGTTGCATTACAAAACTAAGAACAGTGAATCGCGGTTTTCTTTTATTTCCAATCTTTTTAGAATTTCGTTTATTCTTAAGATCAATTCTGATAAAAATAGCCTGTTACTTTCCCATCAGTACATCTGTGTCGTAGTAAAGAAATAATTGGGAGATCATTATATATTTCAAGTTGTAGGCATTATGGTTTAAATCTCGCCAATCTTTAAATAATTTCACTGAATGTCTTCTTTTAGTTACATGGATAATAGTTTAGTTTGATATTATCTGTCATGATTGATTCAGTTTAAGACCTATCAATATAACTTTTCTTTCTAATAATACCCGATGACATGAATGTTTAAAAACCATTTTATTATTATAAAAATCATTAAAATCATTTTATAATTATAAAAATTATTATATCATTTTATCATGCTTAAAACTGACCAACAATCACACCCGCTTTTTTCACTCACTAGGCTAATTTTAATTATTCCTTCATAAAAAATGTACTGCGACACATAGATAAAGCTAAATCTACTTGCCTTCAAAGGGTAAACTAAATGCCTATAACTTTTGTATTTTGTTAAGATATCTTCAAGGATGGGTATACGAAATCGCATTACTATCGATTTAAGAAAGGATAAAAGTTTCAGAAGTGCTTGCCGATGTAATCGTAAAAAACCAGTCCCGTGACTTGGATGAGGGTAAGTAAATGCGTAGAAAATAATTGTTTTATGGCGCATAAACTGGCTTTGATTCTTTATTTATGATAAATAAACTATTCAAACAAATATATTAACTATAAATTACCGTGAAAGTTTATTGTATGGTTTATTGTATGGATATATGAACATATTTTTTTATTTAGAACAGAGTGGTAATTTTGGTGGTGGTAAATGAGGTGACTGTTTATCTGATGACAAGTAGTACCGTCATTCATTAATATTTGCAAAGAAGATTCAAGTGCGTTGCGTTCTATAAGAAATAAGGGAATGAAGACAGGTAGGAAAAAGAGAAAAAGGTGACAAAAAGAGAAAAATTTGAGCTTCCAAGTATTCTTAAATAGATATAAATATTTATTGTAATTATATTATAATATTTTAAACCATTTAAAAAATTCCAACAAATTAGTTAATAAAAAGAAATCACGAAGTTATCATGTCGTGGTTATGTCATTAAGTTAAGCTATCTTGTTTTATTATCTCGTGTTTCGTGTTTAATCTGAACAAATAACGTTATGACCATACACTTTTAACTTATGATTTTAACAAAGGACATGACAAATGGTGCCGGTTCCTTCAGAGCACCAATTTTAAAAATCAATCACTAAAGTAGCTGGTACTGATTGAACCGAAACAACAATGAGGGTTCATTTGGGGGCCCTTGAACTTAATATCTTATATACCATTTTATAAATTTTACCAAAATTTACCATTGTATTTTATTTGTAGGTACGTTCTGAGGCATATAGATTTCTAATTATTTTAATTACTTACTATCTTATTTTATTAGCGTTTATTACACAAGATACATTTTTATGATTTTTACACTAAATAAGTATATATTTTTTAATATTTATATCAGAATTTTCCACTGGATTTATAGTTTTTTTATACACAAATGTCGATTTCTGTCTATATATTATACATAATAATCTTACATACTTACATATTACTGTATGCAAATATTTTTCTAAATTTTTTATTTTTTAATTTTCTTTTTGGCCGATGATTTAAAATAAGAGCATTAAAACTTTGTATAAATGATAAATAAATCTTTATCTTCTAACCGGTTCTTTCAGATTTTTATCAGAAACTAACAACCAAAAGTAGGAACCCATTATAAACACATTTGCTTATGGTACTCGATTAATTACTTTATTGTGTACAATTCTGATAATTGTAGGTTGCTCAAACAAATCATCAATCTTGGTAGGCGTGTATCGATCACGCCACCCCTCACTCATATTGCAAAAGTAAATTAATGATTCCTTGTAAAAAATAAAAACATTTACTGGTATTAAAATAAACGCATCTAAAATGGTGTTTGAGCTTATGAATATTTTTTGTTTTCTTAGTAAAATACACGAAATCTAAAAGTTTAATATTGTTTTTAATATAATACAAGTCACTATTGTAATGTTTTTATTTAAATACAGAGGACCTTTGGGATAAGAGTAAAAATTATGAGATTTTTAAAAATTTTACTCGCATATATTTTCTTAATAGATATTGTACATGTAGATAGTAATAAAAGCAAACCCTAACGGTTACGCTTTTACGTAGCATGAATAGTTTTCTTTTGGAAATTGAGTCTGAACGTTTTAGGGTTCCATATAGGAATAATGGATCTTGGATGAAAAACAACGCTGTAACATTTTTTGTATGTATCTCTTGTTTACCACAGCAATAATTTGATAAACTCAATTTTTAGTGTTAGAACCTTCATAAATACTGCAATATTACATATTGATTGAACAAATATTTTTGTTTACTTTAGAACCATGTGTGGATTAATATTTTTTTTTTCAGAAATCCCCATTTAAAAAAAACACATTCTGAAGAATAACTCTGTTAATGCAGATTCACTTCCATTAGGCATTTATATTTTAAGTTAAGTTTCAATTTTATACATTATGAAGTTAAATATATTTTATTGAAAATTATACTAAAACTAAATTTACAGATTACAACTAAAACCAATATAATACTACACTTATTATATATAGCTTATAAAATGTCATTGAACAGTCTCACGAATTCACATATTGTTAAAGAATATATAGACAGTCGTAAAAGATTTTCCGCCTCGGGGAAGTCATACAAATTTCCGTCCTTTATTCATACTCTATTCGCTTTATTGGTAAATATTCTGTTTCTCTTTCCCTTAGTTTTATTACACTCTATCTATAACCGCGTAACGATTGAAACATTTGTTTGATATTATGTTTTACTATCACTCTTATGTAGTTTCTGTGAACTTCAACTATTATTGTATTGATTTAATGATTGTTCCATTTAGTTTTAAAAGTGTTAAAGTTTAAGATTATTAATAATTTGGACCGTTTCTCAAATTATCGCTGGAATCACTGTTCCACAGATTGGGAATCATTAAAGATTGGTTATTTCATTTATTCATTTTTCTCCAATGACTGAAACTCATGTTTATTTAAAGGAATATTTTGATGCCATAGACATCTCAATTATTCAGAAAAGATATAGTATTTCTGTAATATACTAATTTAATGAAACTTTCATAGAAGCTCAGTTTTAAGTGTGCATCGCACGGCAAAGTTATGATCATAACTTAAGTGCTTCCCAGGCAGCTGCAATTTCCCCAGAAATTAAATAAAGATACGCAGTATATTTGAATAGTTGAGCCATTATACTCGAGAATCAGAATACATACCCAACACTTCTGAATTAATGTTCAGTTGATTTCAAATATCAACCTTATTTAAATTCAATAATGATTACATTATTTTGAATAATAAAACTGATAAGGTATTAAAAAGTATAAGGTTATTAAAAAGTATAAGGTTATTAAAAAGATACCCTTGCAAATAATACGAAGAAAAGTTTTGAAGATGTAAAGAAGGTCTAAAAAAGACAATTGTTATGTTTAGGATATGTTTGTTTTTTCAAAAGTGAAGAATATATTATGTAGTATAGTTATACACACACACCCACTAGTATAGTTACCTACAAAATTCTAAGATGGAAAGAAAAAAGAAAAGAAAATACTGTATACTATTTGAATATAGGGTAAGTTTGTGACAAATATTGAAAAAAATCTGGCTTCATTCTTTCTCTAAATAGCTAGGCAAATTTCTGAAGCGATAGATGAGTCAGCCCTTATGTCAATAGATAAAGCGAAAAGATATGATATTAAGTAAAACTTTAATATGTTTTTTCAGGATGACTCTCAATTTTTTTCTTAAAACGATAATATAAGTACTATAATATAAGTTTGTGACATTTACAGGACTCAGCACATTCTTCCTCCGAGGTCTTTTCGTATTTCGACCCATAGCAGTTTTACCATTACGTCACTCCACGAAATCTCATTGCTTGTTAGAAAACAGTTTTTGGAAATTAAGAAGACAACAGAGACTATTTTACTAAGTAAAAGTATTAAAACTGTCATTAAAATAAGGTTATATTAAACTCAGTTTAAAAAAAGGCGCAAATGAATAATTTTATATTTGCACAACATCGGAAACGTGATATGTTTAAACGAAGTAACATAGTAATAATATCACATAGGACAAACTTCACATAGTAGTAGTAACATTGTAGTATAGTCTTAAAAAACTTATTATGTAATGATCTTCTCAAACGATGCATTATACATAAATTAGTTGCTACTCCAATATTATGTTATATACAATACATATCACCGTGGTTAATTTAATTGTTAATTAGAATAAAAATACGATTTCATTATACTTAAAAATATTTATAATTCTACATTTTTTTAACTTCCCGCTAATATAAAATATTTATTTAACAAAAAGTATCCTATGTTACTTGTAATACCTCCAAAAGTATGTGTACAAAGTTTCATAAAGATCGGTTCAGTAGTTTTTCGAGTGAAAGCGTAATAAACAAACTTACATTCGCATTTAAAATATTAGTAGCATTGATTTATATTATTGAAAAACATTAAAAACATTAATAAAGAATCAAATATCTTATAAGTAACATATATGACATGGCCTAAAGTTATTGAGGGCACATAACTATTAATATGTCGTGAAACAGGCGCCTGAGATAAAAAAGGCCTACGACATTGCATAAAATATCCATTACAACAAACAATGGCACTTTACGATATCCAATACGTCCTGTGGGATAAAGGAAATACACACGAGCATCTTTAGTTGGATTTTTATTTTATATACACACAAAATTTCATGTTATAAATATCTGAAATCATTTTAATGGAATAACGCTATCGTAATATTTTAATTGCTTTTTTTACATAACATGTTTCAAGTGGGTTAAATATTAATTTTTTTCGATATTATTACCTAATCCAAATAAAAATGTTATTTTAAGTAAAGTTCCTTTTATCTAACTTACCCAATGGCTTATTATCATTAAACTTTAAAAAATGTCGTAAGAAGTTAGGGTATAGGAACAAACAATTTTCAAGTCGAAAAGAAAAGAAAATAATGAAAGAAAACGGAACATCTGCGCCCTACCAGAAAGTTTTAATCATACCTTCTTTAGATATTGTGGTAGGCATAAGCAAAATAAAATAAAAATTGAATTCTTAATTTAAACTAATACCATATATATATTATATACGTGTTAGTGTATAAAGTATATGCATATATTATTATAATTTTAATTATATATTATTATTTATATTATTACGTACAAGAATATATAGTATCCGTCTGTATTATTATATTATTATTTATGTTATTACGTATAATTATATGTAGTATACGTCTATATTATTATTATCAAAACTTTATTATACAAGAAAAAAAAATTGGCGGACTTAATGCTATAGCATTCTCATTCGTCGACTGTAACTTTGTACAGAAAAAAAAAACAAATAATATTTAAAACTATGACACAAAAAACTAAAATATGTAATACATATTCCATTTATTTAACAAACAAATATATTACATTGTATGTAAGTAAATATATTACGTACTTTAAAACTGCATAAACTATATTTACAATATAATTTCGGAAATATAATTTATCGTTAATATTATTATATCTTTTTAAGAAGAAACGTTTGTACCTTCTTGTTTTATCGAGGGGTGATTAAAAATATTTTTTTTTGTAATTGCTGATTAGAAGCGAGTCAAAGAAGATCAGGGAGATTGTTCCGAGTTTTTTCACATTCAAGTGTACTGTATTTTATTTTATTGCGTGTACTTTATTGCGCGTACTGTTACGTATATTCTGTGTGTAAGACAAAGACAAAAACCACCATGTTGTTTAGAAATATATCAACTAAGGTTGGACGAAGATATATTTATATATATATATATATATATATATATAAATAAATTTTATATCAATCATAGTATGTTTATAGTAAAGTACATTATAATAGTAATAATAAAAATATCACAGAACAAATTACATACATTGATCTAAACCCTAAGTGTGCAAATTATTTGCTTGTGGTGAGAGTGTCAGACAATGATACTAATACATAGAAATACACATTGTAAATAGTGCGAATATATTGAATAAACGACCAAACCCACAAATACAGACATCTATGCTCATCACACGCATGCCTGGAATCGAACCCGGGCAAATAGCGTTGCTATAATATGTTAGGCGTAACGCCATAAAATTTCCTTACAATGTTTTATTTTATTCAACAAGAAAGTTATTAGAGACTTCGATTGGCCTTTGAAGAAGGAATGGAGCCTCATCTAATGCCACTTTTTACACAGTTCAATGAGTTTAGTTTGATAGGGTAATGCGCCTTACCACCTAAGACTACATTCCACTTACCATCAGATGGAATGTAATTAAGCATTGACCTAGATTATAAAAAAAAATCGTGGTATTACTGATCTTACCGATGATCAACGTGATACCTCATAATTTGATCGAATCCCAAAAACCCCATCGCATTGATCAGTGTCCTGAAATACTTCAAGTATTTAACGTAGGTAGGTAGCTCAAATGTGTTGGACATTTTTATGTGTGATGAAAGAAGAATTTACTGTTGTGGTCCGGATACCCAAAGACAGTTCAGTGCATGTTTCCTTCCGAGAAGTTGCCAACCAAAGTGAAAAGAAGTCGAAGTGTGGGAAAAAAGATAGTGGCGTCATTCTTTTATTTTTTATTTATCTTTTAATTCTTTATTAAAAAAAAAATACAAAAGATGGGCATTCTTTACTAGCCATCCTAAAAAAAAAGTTTTTTTTGGTCTGTCTATGCTGTTAGCCCTGTTGGCTATTACAGCGTCACCGGGTGAGCAAAGTTAGCGAAATATCAGTAGGTATTTTTGACGTATACGTACGAGTATAATTGACACAGACACAAAATAAATGACAAATATACTTATACAATAATCATAAAGAATAAGCTATAAGGGAATATATGTATCAGAATGATATTGTTAGTAACATTTGTTTTTTTTTTTATTTTTCATTAATATCGAGTAACATAATTAAGACTCATTTTGTTAGTAACAATGGAAACTTAATACCTATGTTAGTATTTTAATTACTATGTATGTTAATTACATTAGCTATGGTAAAAAAATTTTAGCTACATCTTAAAAGAATATTATAACGAAACTTTTCTGATAGACTCAGTAAGCATGTTTCCCAGCGACAACAGCGAGTGAATTTGCCATGAAACTGATATGACCAGTACCAGTGCCAGGTATGGTCAAGAATAAGTGTTGACGTGATTGAAGTTCTGATCTTATGTTCTTCGAAAGGATAAGTTACGCGACAATTATTTTAGAGGAAAAAAGTTACTGTTGAGTGGTACACTACAAGTGTTTGCCACTTCTCTTGGAACAACGGCCTAGCAATAGAATCGTCCTTCACTACGACAGCGCCAAATTACACACCGCCATGCTAAAAATCCACAATTTAGCGTATAGCAGAGACCTTACGCCTTGCGATTTTTTTTTTCCCGAAATGTTCGGGGAAAACCTTTTATGGACGCCGAGAAAGCAGTGACTGCGTTTCATAATGCCGTTAAAAACAATAATGCCGTTAAAAACAAAGTGTTTTTCTCAGTGAATTTACACTTAACACACATATATAATAAAACTAATAACTTACTAATTTGCTCAGTTTTTTTTTACCTCATACTTACATTTACTTATTTTTTCTTGTTCTTGGAAGCTATGTTAGAAAATAATAGTCATAAAAAACGTTCTTGCAATATTGAAATTATGAACATCATGTAATGTCATCATGAATGTTTATGTTGCCTCATAAACACAATAATAATCTAAACAGAATTAAACCAAATACCTCCTACAAAGTATCGGATTCATCGTAGAGCTTATCACTTGTAAATTATACCATAATTACCTACTGTAATTATTATTAAAAATTACCGAATACCGAGCAGTTTTAACCTATATTATTACAAATGTGTTAAGCCATTTTTATAATATTAATAAAACATTTGACAGGATCTCCTACTTAAGGTTGATTTAATTAAAAAATATTGGTTTGGTAGTACCGTCAAGACTTGTGATTGGCTGCCTATCGTGCCATCTACCAGCCTAAGGTTAATATGTTAATAGACGTTCTAAAAACGTTTGCTTAATTTCAAACTGTCGAAATCATTCAAAGACCATCTCATTAACTTATTATAAAAAGTGTATTAGGTACCTACCTAATCATTTTTTTTAAAGCATTTCTTATTCATCCTAGAAAAACCAGCCGTAGAGCTATTACTATTATCTTCCTTATTAGACATAACTATAGAACAATGCTATAATGCATATACACGAAACTGCTATAAAAATGAATGGTTACTATATAATAGAACAGACTTATGTAATTCTTAAAATGTTTAAGTCAATTTTAGTTATAATATCATTACAGACATGTGTTATACAATCAGTGACAATATTAGGTTGGTATGTTTTTTAAAATTATATAATCATTTTGTATATTCATAGTTTATTGAACTCGAATATAAGTTTGTCCATGTATGACATCATGGCACGTACGTATACAAAATAGTTGCTTGGTATATTATTATATTTACAATGACAATGTTTTTGTGGGATGTTAAATTATCGTGTTTATAAAAATAATATTCAGCATTGCATTTACAATCATAATGGTAAATATAATTACCAATAAATTACAAAACCATAACATGGTTGATGACTGATTTATCTTTTAACTAATTTGTGAACATCCTCGTATCAACTTAATAGGTTAATAAATTAAACTAAATCTAATTATCATTAATTTAAGTATTATTAAGTTATTATTGGTTCTCCAAAACCATTAAGACCGTGAACCGTGACAGTAATACCGTGACCGTGAACCGTGCCCGTGGACCGAGACCGTAACCGTTTAGTTGTATCAATATCTCATTTCTTAGACTTTCTCGATATCTATTTTGCAAAAATGCAAAAATGCTGTTTAATTTACAATGATATGTTTATGTTATACAAAAAGAAAAACATTTTGCCGTATCCCGTTAAGGAAAAATGTTATGTAAACATTATTTTCTTAGATCTAACTTAGATCTAATTATATCTAATTAAAAAAATATATAAGCAACGTTCGCATCCTTACCTATCTTTTAACCTATTAACATATATCAATCGAAAATGACTCTTAGCGAAGTATATCTTTTATTGCTTAGAAATATATATAAGCCCTTACCCTTGTATAAAAAATGTAGAAACCACGAACTACAAACCCACTTGGAGCTCAGCAATTCATTAGTAATCATCAAGTTATTACCGCGACTCCTTTAGCCACTACGATCCCATTGCCGCGAGTTTATAAAACTAGACCCATCAAGACCATACTATTGGTGCAGTGTTTATAGTGTATCTATATTGTGACCAGTGCGCTTGTTGTCTCCGGCAATCATCGCAAGAAGAAGAACGGTGTAGAAAGCCCCAGTAAGTCCTCCCCATACTTTTACCTATCCCCGCCACGTTGCTTTCTCCTTATCTGAACTAGCTCATTCATACTTAAATAACTAGGAACATAACCGCCACTGGCACTTGTCAGTAAAACGCTTTCCCAATTCTTTTAATTCTAATTTATTTTTATTAATTATAATTAATTTATAAACAAAACTGTATTAAGTTGCATGCGATAAAATTAGCACCAGGCCCTCTTTAATATTAGTTATTTTTACGCAATCACTTTATTTAAAAATAGTTTATTATTTTAATTCATTTTCAAATTTTCAATACTCAGAATAAAAAAAATAAAAAAAAAATAATAATAATAATATCAGGACAAATTACACACATTGATTTAACCCCTAAGTAAGCAAATTATTTGCTTGTGTTAAGGGTGTTAGACAACGATACAAATACATAGAAATACACATATAAATACTGAAAATATATTTAATAAACGACCAAACCCAGAAACACAGACATTTATGCTCATCACATAAATGCCTGTCTCCGCCGGGAATCGAACCCGAGTCCCATTGCGCCGTGACACGTTAGGCGTCTGCGCTAACCACTCGACCAACGGGGCGGTTAAAATTGTGAAAGTAATGTTTATACGAGAATTATTTTATAAATATATTAATGTTATTGAAGTACTTTTTGTACTGCGGATCACGTTGTTAAAATAGAACAGATAGAATCATAAATGCCGTAATAATATATAATAATATAAATAAAATAGTAACTTATATATATATATATATAAGTTATTATATTTATATATATATATATAAATTTAAAACCTAATAAAACATCTTTTCATGTCTGGATTCTATTTCAATTATTTTAAGAGAAAAATAAATTAGGCAAACTCGTTATTTCATACAGTATTATATTTAATAGCCTCGGCTATCCTCCTCCTCAATCAGAAAAAAAACATAATAAAACCATATTTCGGCCCTCGACCTGCTTTCGTCATTATACATACGTCTTGATTAGGTATTCCGTGTGTCCTTTCACACTTATTACTTATTAAAGCGATATTAGTTGTCTATTTCCACTGCCATATTTATGATTAAATAAATATTATTTTTCCTTTTCGCTTTGATATAATATTACGTTATAGAGATTTTCGGATATTTAATACATATATGCTAGTTATATATTTGCTGGATTGTATTTATGTAACATATAAGTGGAGAATGTATTCAGAAATTTGTGACCTTGACACAATACTTACTTTTTTTCTAACGTCTAGAATACTTGGGGAGAAACCCCAACCAAAGGGAAATGTAACCCACATCATCTCCACACTAAACTCGCTCATAATTGTACCTACTAAAAAGAGATCTGAGGCTGAACAAGGCTAGATAGATAAGCCGTCGAAACTTATTAATCAATATCCGTGGAGTACCTTCCTATACCGCTTCCCATCCTGTAAGACCACAATCCGAATGACATAAATTGTGGACTGACACACGAGGCATAGGTTCAAGGCGAGGCCCCTTATTCGACTGAGATATAAATCTTGAGGTACCTATAAGCACGATCTCAAATATATGTAAATCCTTAATATTGAGCCGATTTTTCAAAATGGAAATAGCAATAAAAAGTTCCCATCAGGCCATTTGAAAGAATTCTTTTGTTATAGACGTACTTTAATCTTTGACCACCAGGTTTTTTTTAACTTACAAAAATATTAAGAGATTATTCTTGGGAAAAGGTTGATACAAACTTACCTAGGAAACGTTTCTGTTTGTTAAAAATACTCCATATGTCATCTAATTTCTCCTTGAGATTGCTCTTCTGAGTGCAGTGAGAGCGCTAGGGCAATTATCGGTTTTGCGGTTCCAGTTTCTTTGATAAATAGAGGGAAAAAATACTTTCTGTTAGAATGACTAAGCCTGTTTTAAATGCAGTTCCAGTCATGGAATGGAATACTGCTTACATCTCCTGGCCGGATCATGTAAGTAGTGTTAATTGATTCCGGTCGCCAAATTTTATTATAAATAATGTCCATGCCATTTGTATCCATGGGATTCTAAAGCAGGGTGGTCCTCGAATTTTTATGCACGAAGATGTAAAATACAAGACCTAAAATTGCTCTACTCCACCCTCAAAGGTCGGCAACGCTCTTCTGTATCGTTTACTATTGCAAGTGACCGTGCGTGGTAGTGATAATTTACCACCGAATGATCCGCAAACTGATTTGAAATCCTTTTAAATAAAAAAAATAACTTTAAATTGACATTCATGGGACCATAAAATAAAATGTCTTTTATTTATGTAAATGTTATAAATTACAATTTATTGCAAAACAGCTGTTCAAACTGTCTTTATTCTATCATTATTCCAAATATTGATGTTTCCCGTGACTTTGTTCGTGTTTATTAAATGGATACAAAACATTTAATACTGTATTCAAGACAGAAGGGACAAAAGAAGATATAGAGGGGGGAACAGTTACCACAATTGATTACTACCACTTCTAACGAAATTATGGTTTTAATTATTATTTTTTTTGTGGAATTAATTGCTTTTCTGTAATATATTGCAATCACATTAATAGGAGCCTTTCCCCTTGACCAAATATATATATAGTGTTGTTTTGTTTCACATACGACCGGCTTTATTGATTCACATATAATCATACTCAGGTTTTGATAGCTATTCAAACACACCAAAGCACTTTTCTCTTATTTCATAAAAATAATAATTTTCTTCTTCCAGTTTTATATCTCATAGAAAAACTAAGTTATAACTTGTAATACATCTTGTTTTACTTTTCTCGTATTGTTCCGCATTTCTTTTAGCAGTAATTATTAACATGATGAAGATTATAATATTGTCCCCCAATTTGTTTTAATAGTTTAGTTATATTTTACTAATTATTTTTCTGCGATAATTGTAATACCTTCAAAAAGCTTATTTTGACAAGAGTAAAGATCATTTTTAAGCAATCATAACCGCAACTATATCATAAAGCTTTGGGCGTTAATTTTAAATGTTTTTTCTTAGTTTTTGTGGCGTAGGTACCTCTCAGAAAACTAAATGCTTATTATTGATAATTTCTGTTTTCTGAAATGTCTAAATATGTCAATGTTAACAGAAAAACATTCTCACCTATTTCGTTTAAAAGGTATTTTGTGCGCTATGTGATTAAACAATAATATAATAATTTAATTTATGAAACACAAAGGTGTTTGTTAAATGTGTTTTTCTTTATGTTTCATAAATTATACATCGATTTCATTCAATTAAAAAAACATGTTTGTTCAAGTGTTACAAAATTAACTGTATATAAGACGTATTTTTTTTTGTACAACGTTATTAGTGTTTGTGATGATGGGTATATGGTTTACTTTGGTAACCTTTATAGGTGTTGCTTTTGTTATATCATGCGAAGGTTAATTAAGAACTTTTGTTTTTATTCATAAAAAAATATATTTTAGAAATAAATTAAAATTAAAATTGGTCTTTCCTATTATTGTTAATTTTTATCTTATTTTAAAGGAATAATGCGAGGCGTAACTTAATTTTACAGGTAAATCACCAAAGCGGCCTGAAGTTGATGATTCCAATGGAGACAATGATGATGCCGACCTTGATTATTACCGTAATAAATCATTGAATTTTTAAATTGATACAAAAAAGTTTATAAAGTTATTAGATTAATTACTTACGCTATCAATATCAATGACACTAAAAAAATTGATTAAATCTTTTCTAAAAACTAACTTATTTTAGCTATATGTGGAAATAACGAAGTATATGACATTTGTCCCCGACTTTGTCCGGCCCGAAGATGTGATGTAGACGAAAGAATAATTCGGTGCGGAGAAAATCCAAAGCCAGGTGATCCTAAATGTAAACCAGGATGCAGATGTGCTGATAACTACTATAGAAATAATGATGGAGATTGCGTGACTAAGCACGATTGTCGTAAGTACATATGAAAAAAATATAAATAAGATTCAGTATTATTTAAAACTGACATACAACTAGCTGTATACACAATAAGTTTGTTAACAAATTACTACTAATACTATTTTTTGATTACAGCAAAGTGCTTCCAAAAAAATGAAGTTTATGCATGTCGAAGCTCAGACCCTCAAACTTGTGAAACCATCGACGAGGAATATGAACCAACAATAAAAAATAAACATTGTAAACGAGAATGTCGGTGTAAAAATGGATTTTACAGAAATAAAATTGGTGAATGCATATCCAGGAAAAATTGTTGTAAGTCATAAAACTATTATTAAAATATTGTTATTTAATCTTAATATCAGATATTGTCATGTAATGGTTATTATTCAAATCTGCTACTCAAACATCAACTTGTATAGATTGATAAGAACCTTACTATTTAACATGATACAACAACAACAACAATTAATTAAACGATTATTTTATGTCAGTGACAATAACAACCAACCACTGAGACGTCTTTTCAATATTTTATTTAAAGATAAAATGAAAACTCAATTTCCACCACTAATAGGAATCAAATCTATGATCTCTGAGTGTTTATCCTCGTCGATTGGCCAACGGAGCAATCATGTTGTTACCCACTTTATCAATTTAAAATTAAAAATATAATAGTATTTTTCTAAACTCAGAATACCCGACAGTGCATAGGGAAATGTTGATAATTTAATAATCAGTCTTGTCGCTTTTCTGGATATAAAGCTATAATTAATTTAATTACAGTGAAATGCAATGGCCCACATGAATACTTTTCTTGTGGCTCGGCTTGTGATAATGTATGTGACACTATACATTTACAAAACCAAACACATTGTCCCATTATAAACATTAAGTGCAATCCAAAGTGTTATTGCGAATATGGTTATGCCCGTGATCATAATAATATATGCGTCCCAATTGACAAGTGTCCACGTAAGTAATGATACCAATATTTTCATATAAATACATGTTTATTGCAGTTTGGCATCATTAAATATCATTTGTCCAAAATATATTTTTTACTGAGTATGTATTTTTATTATTGAACAAAAGTATTACTTTGTATGTAGTTAGTAGAAGCCTAAGCCTTTATAAGGAACGATACAAATAGGTTTGTATCTACAAAATATTTACAACACCTCACAAAATTAACGAAATACCTTTCACAAAATTATTATATTATGTATAATTCTATTTGTTTGTCGTACAGCAAAATGTAATCGTCCAAATGAAGTTTATGAATGTCAAAGTTCTTGCCCTCAAACTTGTGAGACTATAGGCAAGAAATGCTCCTCTAAACAAATTTCCAAACGCGATTGTAAACGCGAATGTCGTTGTAAGAAGGGATATTATAGAAACAAACTCGGTGACTGCATATCAAAAAAAAACTGTTGTAAGTATGAAATTATGAAATATAAAGAATAATATAATATTGGTGTAATAAATACATTTAAATATTCCGCTAAAATCCATTTTTTTTTATAGTAAAATGCTCAGGTCCCAATGAGTTTTTCTCATGTGGAGGTGCTTGCGACAATGTATGTTCCACTCTTCATTTACAAAATCAAACAAACTGTCCAATCGTAAACATTGTTTGCAATAAAATGTGTTACTGCGAGAAAGGATATGCTCGTGATGAAAACAACATATGCGTGCCCATTGCAGATTGTCCTCGTAAGCATATTTTTTTTATTCTCTGGCAGTTAATATTATAAACTAATCTTAATAAGCAAGCAAGCAAGTAAATATTGTTAGCAAGTAAATATTGTTTATTTTTTTGTAAATCTTAATTTAATCTCGTAATTTGTATTATCTTTATATAATATACATTGGTATTATATACTGATTAGAGACGTAGTTAAATTGATAAAAAATCCAACCATCTATGTTTGTTCGATAAAATATAAGCTTCGAGTCAAAATAAAAAGACCATCAAATTATAGTTAATTTATATTTATATTTTAGCTTTAATAAAGATTTAATTTAAAGATTAAAAATGAATTGAACAAAGTTCAGACAAAATCTTTAATAAATTTTATAAATTGATATTTTAGATTCTAGTTGACTATTTGGTCTATCTTAAAAAGATATTTGCATTCTTAGGTAGAGAAATAATAATAATAATATGCAAAGTAACATTCAAATTAACCCGTTAATAAAATAAATATGTACTTTAGTAGATAAAAATAAAATTTCATATTCTAGCTACATGTGGAGTTAACGAAGTATATGACATTTGTCCCCGAATTTGCCCGCCTCGAACATGTGATGCAGAAAAACAAATATTTCACTGTCCAAGAAATCTACAGCCAGGTGATCCTAATTGTAAGCCAGGATGCAGATGCGCTGATAACTACTTGCGAAATAATGATGGAGTTTGCATACCAAAAAAGAAATGTCGTAAGTAGTCCTAATGTGCTTTACAAATTTAATGTGCTTTAATTGTGGAAAACATGATAGGAAACTGAACAGTTTATACGAAATAAATCATTTCATTACAGCAAAGTGCACGAAAAAAAATGAAGAATATGCGTGTCGTAGCCCAAACCCTCAAACTTGTGAAACTATCGATGAAGACTATGAACCCATAAGAAAAACTAAAAATTGCAAACGCGAATGTCGATGTAAAGCAGGATATTATAAAAATAAGATTGGTGAATGCATATCAAAGAAAGATTGTTGTAAGTTCAACATTAATATACTTCGTTTCTTTTACAAAATGACGCATAGTGTATCATCTAAAAATCTGGCTAAAATTATTAATAAAAAATTATTTTATATCAATTTCAAATCTAAGAAAGGACTTGTTTTTGATACTATCTTTCAAAACTTATATTATAGGATGATCATTACAATTGTGACTTCAAATGATTTCAAATTGTGTTTATATTCGTGGTTAATTTCAGTGAAATGCAATGGTCCACATGAATACTTCACATGTGGTTCGGCTTGTGATAATGTTTGTGCAACATTACATTTACAAAACCAAACTAACTGTCCCATTATTAATAAGACTTGTAATAAAAAATGTTACTGTGAGGAGGGATATGCTCGTGACGAAAATAACATATGCGTACCCATATCAGAGTGTCCTCGTAAGTAGAAGCTTCAATCATTTTTATTTTTAAATATACATAACATGCTTAAGATTTTTATACACAATTTCGAACAAAGTTTAATTTTGTGATTATTTATATTAAAAATAATAATATAGTATATTTTTGACCAGGTAGGTATTTAAATTATAAGTATATTCTATCAAATTGTTTAAAAAAAATGTTTACATATGGTCACACGGCTAATTTTAAAAATCATAAGCTTAGCATAGCATAGCTTAGCATAAATATTTTATAATAAAATGTAATACATAACCATTCGCAGTAGTGTGGTTACCATACTCTCTATTTGCAATATTCTAAAAATTATAAAGGCTGATTTCCAGCTATTGGTGGATATTTATATGTATAAATTTATGATATTTGTCATCCTGCTTGTCCACGACAAAGATGTTACGTAAATAACGACAATTACGTAAACTGCGACGTCACACGTAATTCTATGCCTGGAGATTTTTCTTGTTATCCGGGTTGTACTGATTAGAGACGTAGTTAAATTGATAAACAAACCAACCATCTATTTTTATTTGATAAAATATAAGCTTCGAGTCAAAAAAAAAAGACATCAATTTATAGTTAATTTACATTTATATTTTAGCTTTAATAAAGATTTAATTTAAAGATTAATAATGAATTGAACAAAGTTCAGACAAAATCTTTATTATATTTTATTAATTGATATTTTAGATTCTAGTTGACTATTTGGTCTATCTGCATTCTTAAAAAGATATTTGCATTCTTAGGTAAAGAAAGAATATTAATAATATGCAAAGTAACATTCAAATTAACATGTTAATAAAATAAATATGTACTTTAGTAGATAAGAATAAAATTTCATTTTTTAGCTACATGTGAAGTTAACGAAGTATATGACATTTGTCCCCGAATTTGCCCTCCTCGAACATGTGATGCAGATAAGCAAATATTTTTTTGTCCAAGAAGTCCAGCGCCAGGTGATCCTAATTGTAAGCCAGGATGCAGATGCGCTGATAACTATTTGCGAAATAATAATGGTGTTTGCGTACCAAAAAAGGAATGTCGTAAGTAGTCCTAATGTGCTTTACAAAAAATAGTTTTAATTGTATAAAACATGATAATATAGGAAACTGAACAGTTTATACGAAATAAATCATTTGATTATAGCAAAGTGCACGAGAAAAAATGAAGAATATGCGTGTCGTAGCTCAAATCCTCAAACTTGTGAAACTATCGATGAAGACTGTGAACCTATAAGAAAAACTAAAAATTGCAAACGCGAATGTCGATGTAAAGCAGGATATTATAAAAATAAGATTGGTGAATGCATATCAAAGAAAAATTGTTGTAAGTTCAACATTAATATACTTCCTTTTTTTTACAAAATGACGCATAGTGTATCATCTAAGAATCTGGCTAAAATTATTAATAAAATTATTTTATATCAATTTAAAATCTAAGAAAGGACTTGTTTTTGATAGTATCTTTCGAAAGTTATATTATAGGATGATCAATACAATAAGCATTAAAATTATTGTTGTCGCGGGCTTTCAAATTGTGTTTATATTCATGGTTAATTTCAGTGAAATGCAATGGTCCACATGAATACTTCACATGTGGTTCGGCTTGTGATAATGTTTGTGCAACATTACATTTACAAAACCAAACTAACTGTCCCATTATTAATAAGACTTGTAATAAAAAATGTTACTGTGAGGAGGGATATGCTCGTGACGAAAATAACATATGCGTACCCATATCAGAGTGTCCTCGTAAGTAGAAGCTTCAATCATTTTTATTTTTAAATATACATAACATGCTTAAGATTTTTATACACAATTTCGAACAAAGTTTAATTTTGTGATTATTTATATTAAAAATAATAATAAGTAATAATAAGGTAGGTATTTATATTATAAGTATATTCTATCAAATTGTTTTAAAAAGATGCGTGGCACTCGGAGAATGCCGCGATAAAGCTATTGCATAGCATTTTTTATCAACTTATAACTTATATAATTCAAGTTTTTTTCTTTGATGTTAATTTAAGCTGTGTAACTTGCGTGTGCGTGGTGACCTATAAGAAAACATTTTTTTTCTTTTAGTGAATAAATGACTCATTTATAGGGTTTTTGATAAATTGATATTTTTAAATATATCAATATTAGGAATTTAAACAAAAATATTGATATTTCGAATATCAATATTAGGAATTTAAACAAAAATATTGATAATCGATATTTTTAAATATATTCATAATTTGGAATTTAAACAAAAATATCGATATTTCGATACATCGGCTTTATTTAAAATAATTATTGTGAATAATGTTAAACATGCAAGATGGTATTTATTTTTTAAGGGAGTTGCTAAATTCGTTGTATTTCCGCTGCTTTTATATTTTTTTTCGCATAAGTTGGATGAAACACTTCTTGTATATATTTTTTTTAAATACATACCATATGGTAGAAATGATTGAGGAATATATATTTTAGCACTGAACTATTTCTATAAAACTGGGACTTTATAGTCCTATTTAAAATAAATTGTCAGTGATATGTATCATAAAAAGGTTAATAATATTAACAGCTAAAAATGTTTTCAACCTCAAGTCTCACTAATAAAGTTCAATTACGATTGTTAAATTCTTGTACTCAGGAACTTTTGTATCACCATAACAGAAAGTCATTAAAATGAAAAGGCTTCTTGAAAAAAAAAATAATCTTATTTAAATTTTGAAAAAAATAAATAAATATTGAAAAATTTGTCGATACGGATAGGACTTCAAGATTGGGCAATCCTATCCGTATCATAGGAAGTCTTTGGGAAATCATGGCGTCGCAAAGTCTTGTTAACGCTACAAAGGCGACATCTATAGGACACTGTATTGATAGATATTGATTTAGTTACGTTTAATAATTAAAACATTACAACGTTATTGTGAACATAACTTCGAGGTTTTAAGAGGTTGAATATATCTAGAACAATTATTAAAAAGATAATCATTATTATTAAGTAGCAATATTTTTTTAAACATACAAACAGAGTAAAAATACAAGAAAATTAATTATTGTAAGAATATTTAGTTGCGACGCAATATTTAGTTTTCACCATAAATAAAGTATAATAAATATCATATAATACATAACCATTCGCAGTAGTGTGGTTACCATACTCTCTATTTGCAATATTCTAAAAATTATATGGGCTGATTTTCAGCTATTTGTGGATATTTATCTGTATAAGTTTATGATATTTGTCCCTGTGTTTGTCCACGACAAAGATGTTACGTAAATAACGACAATTACGTAAACTGCCACATCCTTCACACGTAATTCTATGCCTGGACATTCTGATTGTTATTAGGGTTGTAGATGTGCATTAGCATATATATGATCACGTCAAAAATTATTTCGGCATTTGCATTCCTAGAGAATGTCGTTAGTATATTTTTTCCCACTGAATTATTTTATCAAGCAATATTTTATATATATTGAAGAAATTCTTATTTTGTTTCCAGATTTAAAACAGTAGGTATATATTTCTTTTATAACTTTAATTTAAATATTTTGCAGCACCTGAACCAATTTGCGGTGATAATGAAAAACCTTCAGATTGTGCTAACGGGGGTTGCAGGCAATGGTCATGCTCAGATGAAGGGCCTATTTGTTATGACTTGACAGAAGAATCATGTATTAAAGGTTGTGTTTGTATAGATTCCTATGTAAGAGACGACAATGGCGTTTGCATTCCTCAAGATCAATGCCCTCGTAAGTAGTCAATTATTA
The DNA here is from genome assembly GCA_959347355.1 of Napeogenes inachia. Classification (NCBI taxonomy): domain Eukaryota; kingdom Metazoa; phylum Arthropoda; class Insecta; order Lepidoptera; family Nymphalidae; genus Napeogenes; species Napeogenes inachia. The sequence continues at coordinate 15,424,541 of OY365792.1, forward strand.
TAACAAACAAGGTTTTATATCGTTCATTTTCATATTCATTTCTTATCATCTACTCCCTTTCCCAGTTTCCTTAATCTCTCCTCGTTTCTTAGGAATAGGAATTGAAGTTACTTTTTTCATTATCCATTACCTTAACAAAATATAATTATATGTGGTTTGTAATATTTTAGCCGTTATGTGTGGGGTAAATGAAGTATATGATATTTGCCCAGCGTTATGTCCACCAAGAAGTTGCGATGTAGATGATCGAACTATAGATTGTGCACCTAATCCTGTCCCTGGAGATCCCGAATGTAATCCAGGTTGTCGATGTGAAGATAACTTCTACAGAAATGACTTAGGGGTGTGCGTAACAAGAGAGGAATGCCGTAAGTATATATAGTTTTTAGAATACTACCAATTATTACTGCTACAAATTAGATAAAAAAATATATATTTTTATTGTAAAGCACTGTTGATTGAATGTGGAACAAATGAAATTGCATCACGTTGCGCTAATGGAGGTTGTAGAAAACTAAGTTGTGCTGTACCGGAAATAGTTTGTGCAAAGATACCAATTGGTGGCTGCCAAGAAGGTTGTATATGTGAAGAAAATTACTTGCGAGCCGATAACGGTACTTGTATTTTGGAAAGTGAATGTCCCCGTAAGTTTTATGTTTTTGTTTAATTATATTATGAACTCCTATATTTTTATATTATAAACTCAGACTCTTAATTTTTTATTCCAAATCCTATTTATATTTTATCATATAACAGCGGTTTGTGGATTACATGAAGTATATGACGAATGTCCTCCTACATGTCCGCCTCAAAGATGCGATGTTGATAACCGACTTATAAAATGTAAACGAACTCCGACGCCAGGAGATCCTGAGTGTAAACCAGGATGCCGTTGTGAAGATGATTTCTACAGAAATGAAAAGGGTGTCTGTGTAACTAGAGATCAATGCCGTTAGTATTTTTTGTATTTAAAATTATATCTCATCTTAACCATATACATAAAATATGTAAAGTTATAGCTCACATAGTAATAATATCTAATACTTCTTATATTTAAATAGCCCCTCTAATCCAATGTGGAGAGAATGAATATCCGTCCAGCTGTGCAAATGGAGGTTGCAGAAAAGTAAGCTGTGCGCGACCTCAAATACGTTGCGTTAAATTAAAAGAGGGGGGTTGTAAAGAAGGATGTCTTTGCAAAGATAAATATTTAAGAGCAGATAATGGAACATGCATTCCTGAAGAAGATTGTCCACGTATGTTGATTATTGTTTTATTATATGTACATATGTTCTATATATTTACACATACATATTTATTTTGAAAATAATATGAATATAGAATGTATATATAGACATTCTGAACTATATGACTGTAATAAAGGAGTATGGTCTTTAAATCAACTCTATTTTCTAATTCAATTTTAGCTGTATGCGGCATAAACGAAGTTTATGATATTTGCCCTCCGATATGTCCACCACAACGATGCGACGTAGATGCAGCTGTAATATTGTGTAAGCCTAATCCAAAACCTGGAGATCCAGAATGTAACCCAGGCTGTAGATGTGCAGATAATTTCTTAAAAAACAATGAAGGGGTTTGTGTGCCACGGGATGAATGCCGTAAGTTAATGGTCATTCTTCATGCTACTAGCTATGCCCCTTTACATAAACTGTTAATTACTATTTCATAGAACATCATTTTTCGTAACTTTCACCGTTATCGCAGCGCACGCAGTTTTTTGTTTATTTTTTTACACCTTGCGTTAGAATATTCAAGTCTTAATAATCATCTCAAATTTTTTGAAAATGAAACATAGCCTATGTCACTCGGGAATAGTGTAGCTTGCCAACGGTGAAAGAATTTTTGAAATCGGTCCCGTAGTTTCGGAGCCTATTCATTTCAAACATACAACAAAATAATCAAACCTTTCCTCTTTATAATATTAGTATAGATAATATAATATCACACAAATTAAAACTAAGACAAAATAAAACTTCAAACTTGTTTTAACTTATAATTGTGACCAAAACTTTTAATGAAACTTTCTTTAGATTTTTATTTAATTCCTAAAATACTTGCAATAATTTGTTTTCTTAGCCTCCAAATACGCATAACAAATTTAACTTTGGTTATAAAAAAACATTATATTACTTCTAATGATAAGCAGTGATTATTTTTAAAGCCTAATCACTGCTTATTAGCAGAATTTAGAATTATGTATTGTTTTTTATTTAAAATTAATTAAATGGTGGGGTCACCGCTAGTTTAAATTAAAATTAAGAATTCTTGGGTAAATAAAGAGTATAGGTATAGTGTGTGAATGAGGATAAACAAAACATTCCATCCAAATATTTCGTAACACTTAAATATTAAAATTATAAGAGAACATTAAGATGCCTTAGTACAAAATTTTGTTAAACATATATTGTGGTGCACATAATTATGTTATAGCTATATTAAAATATTATATTTTGGGTTTACTTATTGGTCACAGGTTTATGTGTTAACTGTATTATAAGATTTTATTCAAATGTTTTATACTATATGAATTCTTTGCATGCATTAATTAAATTTGTGAAAGCGTGTTGATAAAAAAATTAACAACATCAATGTTAAAATTTGTACTACTTCACTAAATCTTATAAAATATTTGAGTTTAATATAATAGAGTCATATTATTTAAATTAATCTTAAAGAAATTACAATTTTATAATTATTACTGCTGATGTAAATGTTTTTTTTTTTATTACAATATTACTTTAATAATATATGTTTGGTAAATAAATAATAAAAATGTTTACGTTTCAATATAAATTTAATAGTGAAACAATTTACATGTGATAAAAATGAACAATTGTCAGATTGTAGTAAGAGGGGCTGTAGGGTGAAAATGGTCATATAAAGTAGTATTTTTAGCAAAAAAAAAAACAAAAACATATCAGAAAGGTAGTATTTGTAAACAATGTTACTTAAAAGCTGACCATGATACCTAGTATTCTATAAGCTCAATGTCTTGGTCAATAACAAAAAAAATATGTTAGTTTCATAAGTCATTAATTCTCTTACTATTATCAACATAGGTTTCCATAAAATATCTATGTAAATTATTATTACAGTTACAGTTTTACATAAAAAAAACAAATATGATCAAATGAAGATACATAATTCAACGTTATGTCTTTTTGTAGCAGCTCCGATCGACTGTGGGCCAAATGAGGAATATTCAACATGCGCAAACGGCGGTTGTAGGCGGTATAGCTGCAATATGACAGGTATCCTGTGTGTCGATTTGAAAGAAGGCGGTTGTAGGCCAGGATGCATTTGCAAAGATACATATACGCGATCAGATGATGGAATCTGCATTCCTGAAGACCAATGTCCCAGTAAGTTTTTCGTTATGTGTGTGATATATCACTTAATCTAGCAATCATAAAGTCCGATTCAGTTATAATCTGTAAATTCTTTATATTAAAAAAAAAATGTACACATAGTTAGGGTTTTCTTTAATAACTGGCTTTGGCTATCGGCTTCACACGCGCTGTATAGGTCTGTATACGTAAAAACAGGCTTTCTGTATTGGTCGGAAGATTTTCCTACTTTCCTTCGGGTACAGTACTTTTAAGTGATTATTTTTTTATTTTATTTCCTATTCAGCCAGTCATTTAAAGATTTTGAAAAAAAAGTAGCCTTTAGTCAATGCTGGATTATCAACTATATTTATCCCAAAATTCATCACAAGTTGGTCAAGCGGTTTAGGTTTTTAAAACAGATTTTCATCCTCTATTTCTGTCCCTGAGAGATTAAATTTTGAAAAAAGAGGTATACTATGTTTGCCCTGCGTTATTACCTAACTATATTAAAAAAATATATGGCAATCGGTCAAGTGATTAAGATTTGTAAAACAAAATTTTTATTTCCTATTTTACACTTTAAGGGACTGATTTTTGAAAAATAATATTGGACCCCGGGTCTTTAGCTATTTTTTATTCAAAATTCATCCAAATCAGGCTGGTGTTTCAGCCGTGAAAGCATAACAGACAGACAGATAGACTTCCGCATTTATAATATTAGTATGAATTAAAAATAATTGTAGATTAGTATAGTGTAATTTTTTTGCAAGTTTGAAAATCTCATGTTTACCAAATTTATGTTAAAAATTCGGATACCAAAATAAAACGTTATAAAATTTTACACGATTTTATCTGTTTTATAAATTATGGTCTAAAGAATAAAATAGTATTTTTTAGTAAATGTTAAGTTTCTACTATGTTATGCTTTTTTCCATAGAACCTTGCGGTCCTAATGAGGAATACGGATGTGATAATACTTGTTCAAGAACCTGCAAAACCATTGATGGAAAATGTGTTCCACCTATTAAATCTAAAATTTGCAAACTTCAATGTCATTGCAAGGATGGCTACAAGAGAAACAAAAAAGGAAAATGTGTTACAGGTAAATACACAAACTTTAATTATAGTACTAACTTTTAAACTATCGCGTTTCATTATAAATTATTATTTAAGAAATCGGGAATTAACGCGGCCGGAATAGGTATCACATACCTTTTATTTGCCTGACGTTTCAACCAGGTTGAACCGGCCGTGGTCACAAGCTGACTGTCTTATCAGTGCAGGCTCTCTGTCGTTGAATCCGTGGTTTAATTATAGTGTTATAAAACCCCTGTTCTGTAATATCAGAACCAGTGACATTCTAGGTTTGATTTCGTAAATATATGCTTATAATAATAATAAAATGATACCCTATAAACCCGAGCATTTAAATCATACGTTGTTCGTATTAATTAGAGTATATTTCATTTTTATGGAGCTTTATTATATATGGTAAAATAGTAACTCATGGTTTGCTGAATCATGTAAATCGGATTACACTTTCAACTTTTAATCCCCTTGATAATAAAATATGTTCACGTTTTATATTAAAAATTTAGAAAAATACATTTCTGTAATCACAATGTAATACGTTTTAGGTCCCATGTGGTAAAATCCGGTAATGATTAGTATATGTTGAATATTCTTATAATCAGCAAGATCACTAAGCTATAAAGTCTATATAATATTATTCTATCTGGTTTTAGTAAAAATCGATATCGATATTAGATTTTCTTCGATGTTTATCGTTTAGATCATTTTTAATTCATTAGAGATATCCATAGCATAATGGAACCACTAAAAGTTAGTAAGACAATATATTCGTTAGTTTAACACAATATAAGTAATATTTATATTTGAAATATAACTATTTTTATGGATTAAACTCGCGTGTTATTCAGTTTTATTTTTTACTTTTAATTTCACCCAACGTTTCGAATCCTTTGACACCTACATCTCTTCTTCCCGTGAACACAATTATTGCAAAATATTTGAAACCTTGGCTTAAATAAAATTTAAAAATATTAAATAATTTAAAATATTAATAAAAAATTTAAAATGCCAATTTTATTATATGCGAGCTAAATCCGTTAAAATTAGTTTTATTTAAATTGAAATACGTGAGATATTCTAAAATTACAAGTACCTATTTATCTTTCCATAAAGAATAATTAATATACCAATCAATGTTCTTTAACTACAACCTTCGATTATTTTAAATTCAAGTACTATAAATGACATATAAACATTGAACGTGCATCAATGAATCCTTGCAGATAAATAATTTGGAAGAGCACTACTTCCACTAAGTAGACCTTGGAATCACGTAGTGATCAATAGATGTAGTTAAGTGATTGCGTTTGTCCCTTTGTAGAAATAAACCAAGATTTTCTTGTCTATTGTTGAATTTTATATGAAAAGGATAATAATTATAATTATACTCCATATTCTAGTGGTGGAGTTTTCGTACAACTCTCTAAAACTTATTCCGTTACGTATTGTAGACATTGTTATAAACTTTGATAGCTTTCAAGTTATTTGCAGTCATACAATGCTGAAAGTTGGTTGAAACATGATCTTGCATCAGACTCTCATATTGTGGATACCAAGCAGTATGTTTTAATATACTACTTAAATAGTATAGTCAACTTAAGTTGATCATAATGTAGTAAACATATTTTGAATTAAAAACAGCTATAACTATTTTAATCACTTTTTTATATCCATATTCAAATATTTTAAAGAACATTTTAATATACTCTGCATTTTCATCATCTCTGTACACGTAACCTATTAACATTCAGTAAAAACATCACAGCTACAACCAGGTCGTCACGGTCAGCGCTTTTTTTATTTTGTAGGTTGTTTGAAAACTGCGCTCTATTCATTTTGCACGTCTTTCAATTAAGACGAGAAAGAAATAAAAATGGAAACAGACAGGTTTTGTTTTACTTTTTCTTTATTATTATGGCATAAAAGTAAATATTATTTTAATATTTTAATTAGGTTTTTTTCTTTACTTTATTTCACGTTTACTTTATTTCACATAAAATTACTATAAACACGGTTCATGGTTAAAGCATTTGTTGCAAATTGTATAATATAAAATAATCGGCCAATAGTAGAATAAAGTGCGTTAGAATAAAGTCTATGTGCGTGTGTAAATTAATACCAATAATACTTTCTTTCTATAAAGCTACTTTATTTTAAATGTCTACCAAAGTTAATAATGGAAAGTGTCTAAATATCTGACCTGAAATAGATTTCTTAGATTAGTATTGAATACGCGGGGTTCACAATGTGGCCGTCATCCATCTTTAATGAAAATAAACTTTTTTGAGGCAAAGTGGTAGTTTATTGTAACCAACTACCATTACTACGTTTATATTATTAACTTGTATATGTAGTCTTTGATGGAAATATATAACAATAACGTTATTTACTTTAGGAACTAAGTGAAAACGGTCATGAGTTTCATATAAATTAGCTACCCGTTACTTAAACTCGGTCCCATTATGCAGTTAAGAAGTTCCAAATTAAATAGAACTTACAAAAGATATGTTGTGTGAGAAGCGTATTAATAGCGTCGAAGTTGTGTAAGTTTTGTTAAATAGTTTAGATTTTTTTAATAGATTTCAAATATAATAAGACATATTCCGTTATATTTTAATATACTTTACTTTGAATATTTAATTTGATAAAAAGAAAATAAAATTATAGTCCGAGACACAATCGACGTTGACCAAATACTGCAGATGACAAAGATCGTATGAAAGGCGTGCGCTGGCCTTTTTTTTACAAACTTTGTATCCATGCAAGTTAATTTATTAAAAGAAGATAATTTTCAACCCATGTCCACTCTAAAGGTCCATTGTGAATATTTGGGTTAAGTAATAAAATGGATTCCTATCTCGTACACTCACTTTAAAACTTTACCTATATTAATATCAATATACCATCACTCTCAACTTTAAACTTTTAAGAAAACTGAGCCATTTTTTTTGAGCATTTAAACTTTTTATTAGATTTTGACATTAATAGTTTTACTTATTCAAGTATTTTATCTTATTAGTAACATCACTTTTTTAAAGTGTAATATATATGAAACAATTCTTTTAAAACCTCGCAAATTAGAGAACATACTGAAAAGGTTTATTATTGACTTAAAATTTGAACAACAGAAAAGAAATCCTGATTTCAGCAAACATCAAGGTAGTAGATACTTTAGCAAATGTCCCGTATCCAATGACCATTCGCATTTGGGCGGCCATTACAGAGAGATTAATGACGCCATCTTGTCCTACCAGACAATCACCGCTGAGCAATACCCACAATAGAAACTGACCACGATTTCAACCACAAGTACAGATAACTGATGTAGCCCATAACCCGTTTTAATTGGTAAACAATGCCCGAGAAATGAAAGAGTACCTATATGCTTTTAAGAGCAGTATTAAGGTTCTACTGATAAATTAATTTATTATGTCTAATCCCTATATGGTACTTAATCCGTAATGATTTGCAAGGACAACCCACAACTTTTTTTTTTTAGGTAGGTAGCAAAACATCTAAAACTAAAAACTTTTCTGTTTCTGTTTTTTTGTCGGCAAGCCAAATATTTTGAAATGTAATTTCACTGAGATATTCATATAACATTTTTAGACATTGTTAAACACCAAAGTTCTATTAATATACAGTTGAAATAGCACCCCACCACATACAAAATGTACATGCGAATATAATTAGTATATTTTGAATCTCAGTCACTTACATTTTAAAGAGTATTATACAAAAATAATAATTTTAAGAATAAAGTACGTGCGTACCTCTCCTACGTGATTCTCAAAAAGATTTTAAATCAAAAATAAAATTCAAATAACATTGCAAGTAAAAGTAGTATCCATATGTAACGGATTCTTTTTCCAAAGTTCGAGATAAAAATATGCAGAATAAATTAAGGATATATTAAGAACATTTAAATTTTTATATAGTGTATTAGAATTTTTTTTTTGATAACGTTCATTATTCAAATGTTTAGAAATACTTCTGACAACTTCATCGAACATAAACATAAGAACATTTTTTTTTTCTTTTTTTAAAACGTTTACTAAATATATAGTATAGTTTTATAAAGACAAATATGTTTATTTAAGGGACATAATAAATAATAAAATTTACTTATTAATAGAAATGTTCTTATATAAACTATTAATATTTCAGAACTTATGTAATAAATACGATTTAGCACTGCACTTAAAACCGCAGTCATCATAAATTATGAAAATTGCAATTGTAGAATAAAAATTCAAATTTTATTTATGCAATCTACATAAATACTAAAAGTGCTTCCGTTCGTACAGAATTCGAGCCTTAATGTTACTAAGATAGTTTCGGCAAACTTTACTTAGTAGTGAATTCTTTAAACCTTCCAAGAGAATCACAAGATTTTCCTAATTAAGCAGTCTATTAACTATTGAGCACTTATTGGTGTATCGCTTTATTTTGTAACTTTACTTTCAGCATTTTTTAGACATTGTAAGATTACATTTAAAAAAAATACGAATGTTTTGGTTTAATCATTATTTTTATCAATATCGTTATGACGAATCATAAAAATCAGTAATTTATATTCTCAAAGTCTCTTCGATACATTGTTGAAATAAAATGATACTATTTTTTTTCTCCGTGAAGATGATCTCCGTAATAATAGCAAGTATTACAATACAAAATTCTTATTAGTCATAAAAATTCAAGGTTGGACACCATATTATGTTATGACATTACAAGCATGAATTTTAAATAAACGTTATTATTATTTTTATTTTATCAGACTGAAACGGACATAAATATCTTGTATATTTTACTAATGATACCGCATGTAACTTAACTGTACTAAGATACGTTTATGTCTTTAGATATTATTACTATCCGGCATACTAACTTCTACAAGCAGTATAAGCTAAAATTGTACATATTTGGTTTCATTTAAAATTGCCTACCAAGAATATTTTAGTTAAAAATAATCTTCATCATTTTTTTAGATACTTGTCTGCAAGAAACCATGTGTTATTGCTTTTTAAATAATTAATATTTACAAAATTTGTAATATTTTTCTTGAACACATTTTCTCTCTTAACTTTAGAGATACTACATAAGGTGGGTAGCCTGTGCACTTGAATAAATAATACGTATAAAAGCAACGTTACAGCGTTAGTAAAGCCATATAATAACAATCTCTGCCTGCTAAATATCAACGATTTATTATATGCATACCTACTTATTTTTTATTTTAAATACAAACAATGATATTTAAATTAATCATGTTCATGTGTCTAATAAGACACAAAGACATTTATATTTCTATCGTTTTTATTTCAATGTCCATTAACAAACTTATTTAATACTCATACTATTTTATTAAAACATTCAATTTGTAATATCTAAGCCCAGGCACATTGTGCTTATAACATCAGACACTAGTTACACTTACAGTCTACACACCAGGGGTGCCCACAGATGTAATCTGATTAATTAACATAAAACTGTCAATGGAGTATAATAAATAAACGATAACGTTGTTATTAATTTGAAATTTATAAATAATTTACCTTAATAGTTCCAGAACAGTTAGCTACGCAATTTCCAATTACTCTATAATGGTCTCATGAGACATATGAGTCGTGGTAGCGTACTTCTAAATATTAAGAATAATGACATATTTTAACACTTGAAAACAATAATAAACGTAATGAGTGATTAAAAGACTAAAGACTAATTCCCAATGACAACATATTTGATGTGGTCACATTGCATACTCTTATTATTCGATAATAATAATAATAATAAATATTCTTTATTGTACACCCAGAAAAAACAATAACAAAAAATAAAAATAAAAACAGAGAAAATGTACAAATTTGGCGGCCTTATCGCTAAAGAGCAATCTCTTCCAGGCAACCAATTAATTAGAGGAATAATGAGACGTAGTGTGGGTGTTGTTTGAATAATAAAAATATAAAAACAAAAAAAAAAGCATTACATACACATAATTACATATATACATACAAACGAATATACATACAAACAAATATATACATACATACGAATATACATACAAACAAATATATACATACATACGAATATACATACAAACAAATATATACAAACATACACGCATATACATACATACACACTCACAAATAAAATATACATACTCATGCAAATAAACAAATAACAATACAGACGACAAACGCTATAAATTTAAAAAGTGAACTTTAAGGGAGCGCTTAAACGAATCGCATGACTGTGCTCGTTTAATGTCAAGTGGAAGATCATTCCACAGTCTTATGGTCTGCACAGTGAAGGAATCGGAGTAAAAAGAAGATGAATGGGAAGGAACTTTAAGGATAAGGTTTTGATTGGAACGGAGAGATCGGTTGTGTGTGCTACTCAAAAACTCAAAACGTTCTTTTAAGTAGGACGGAGTGGAAGAATTGAACAGTATACAGTATAGAAGGCTAAGCATATGAATATTCCTGCGAAAACGAATCGGAAGCCACTTGAGTTTTTTACGAAAGTGAGAAATATGGTCATATTTGCGAAGACCAAATATGAACCTTATGCAGAGGTTTTGAAGACGCTCAAGTTTATTTAACTGATCCTCTCTTAAATCAGGATAGCAGGCATCAGCATAGTCTAAAATTGGAAAGAGTAAAGATTGAGCTAAAACAACTTTGGTAGTGATTGGGAGAAAATTACGTAGTCTTCTCATGGATCCCACGGCCGCAAACATCTTTCTGCTCACCTCACTAATCTGCGAATTCCAAGATAAAGTTTGGTCAAATATGATCCCAAGATTTTTAACTTTAGTGTTATACGGAATAACTTCGCCTTCAAAACTAATATGAGGTAGCTGATAATCGGGAATACGTGCGATCAGCCTAGAACTACCAATGATAATGACCTGCGTTTTAGATGTATTAACTTTAAGGCCAAAACACTTGCTCCAATTAGAGATACGCGCCAGATCTTGATTTACTTTCAATATGGTATTGGAAAGGTCATCAAGACTTGACTGGCGGTAAATTTGAAGATCGTTAATAGTTATCCTTTTCAAAAAAATACTGTTTTTATTATGTGAAACTATCATTGTAAATTACGTCCCAGAAGTCTCAAATTCGAATCCCTGACCGTAATGGTTTATTTTTTATTTCAAAACATAAAATAAACATTACCGGGCTATACATGTTTATATTTTTTGTTTATAGTTTGTTTATTATTTAGAAAATCATCTCTACAATATGTTTCTTCCTGTACTGTTTATTATTTATTTATTTTTTTCTTCTTTTTTTATTTGTATTGGATCAATCATATTTCTCAGTTGCATTGTTGTAATTATTTTTCTTTTTACTGGTTTTGTTAAATGTCTCGGTGGATGAGCGGGGCACCCAGTAATACGGGTCTAAAACCTAGTACAGGGGCCCTTGCACCTAGTTTGTATTGAAAAAGGTAAATGAATAAACATAGTTTTTTTTTTTTTTTTTTTATGAAGCGTACGTCATTTCAGACTTATATATATTGGTTACAACAAATATTTTATTTATTAGGCATTAAAAAACTGTTCGTGCAACACGTTTAAGAAGATAAGACTTAGAATAATTAAAAACAAGTTATTTATGTAAATCCAAAATGGAATTAAATAAGTTACTGTTTTTGTATATTTTTGGCTGTTACAATTTTTTTCTTACTATAGCTGCAGGTGAATATAATAAAAATATTTAAATCAAATACAACATCAGAGCCCGGCAACGTACCTACCTATCTCTTATTGATACAATAATTTAGTTTTTTGTTTAATGTCGTAATCATATTTTAACATGTTCACGAGATGCTATTAAAAACCTTTTTTTTTCTATAGAATGTGATGGTGTAACCGAAAACACTACAGATGGTCTGACCGCGTTTGAACAAGGAAATATTGATTTTACAGAACAGTTCTTAATTGTAAGTATTACATAATTTCAAGTCTCTGTTATTGTGTTAAGTGTTAATTTTAAATATAATGTGATAATATAATAATTAAATTACAGATAATTTCCAGAGTCAAACTCTTGTTGTTGTTTTTTAAATCGTATGTTTAAAAAAATATACCAATTATCCGGGAATTAAATATACGAATGTGTATACAGGATTATGCATTGCAAAATTTATTATTTTTCAGACGGCTGTTAAAAAAAATCCTGGTGAAAGTGTGATTGGTTCACCCTTCAGTGTTCTGTTTCTGTTAGCCCAATTGGCTTTATATGCAACTGGGCAAGCAAAAACACAACTTCTGAACTTACTACATTTGAGCAACGATTGCGAGGTTAATATAATCAATACTTTATTTTACCAGCTGTTACACCAAAAATAATGTAATTTGATAACCCATGAAAAACAAATAAAAATCGGACAAACAAGAACTCACTTTATTTATATCGATTTTGTAATATTACGCTTGTATCAAAAGGGTTATTGTTGTATATTTAAAGATTTTTATTATTTAAAACATGGTTTAATCAACTATATACTTACAATTAACGTTTAAATATGTTTAATATAACAATTATTTTTCAGATTCGAACTTCAGTACCAAAATACTTTAAATTAATTTCTGAAACAAACAATGCTAGTTTCGACCTCGCCCAAAAGATTTATGGCGATGACAAATTTCCATTTAGTAAAAACTTTAAGAAAGATTCTCGAGAAGTTTTTAACGCAGAGCCACAGAACGTTAACTTTGCTAATCCGAAAGAAGCTGCAGATATTATTAACAAATGGGTAAGATTTGCAAATAAATATAAATTAAATCAATCGTTTAATCATTAATATGAAATTGGGCATTAATTTATGGGTAGCCCATTACTGTCGTGTTTATTTTTAACACTTTAAATCAATGTATATTTGTTCAAGTAGTCGTGCATGCGATATGTTTTAATTAAATATTTATAAAAGAAACATTTAACTACCTTTCATCCAAATTTTGAAAAAATAATTTAATAGCTGGATATTTTACGTAATTTCAGGAGTATTATTTGTAATTAAGTCGGAACTATGTGAAGTATTATGTTACTTCGTAAGTCGCGAACTTCCATAATTCTCGAGAAGTGCCTTGGTCATTAAAGAAACCTACAATATTTTTTGTTTCTAAACCCTTTTACGAAAGTACCTATAACAAATATGTATATATATTTAAATAGATAGTATTTGCTATTACCTATGGAAAAACTTTATATATCTTTGAACACAAATTTATCAAAAAATAATTGTTATTCAATTAATCATAAAGCGGTATATTAGGGTTTTAATAATAAAACCTAATTTTTCCATAAAATAAAAATTATTTAACCTATAAAACAAAATGAGTATACCAAAAGAAATTCCTTCTATGTTGATATTTACTTACATACAATAAAAAAATATTTGAATGCTAAAATATTATATCACAGGCTGTACGTGAATTAAAATAATGTTTGAAATTCTTTTATCTTTATTGTAATAATAGTAACGACACGAATACATAAAATTATGCTTTATGTGTCTACGATAAAGTCAAGTACTTTATGGTTATATTTACATTTAAAACTCATAAATAGACTAACACATTATTTTAATGTTTAACCAAACTTAAAATAATCGTTCTTTTTATGTTTATAGCAGGTGTATTATATTTTTTGTGTTAAATGTTATAAGTGACTTCTAGTATTCAAATATTTTTTCGGTTTTAAATATTCTAGAATTAAAAACAGAAAGTAATAAAGAAAGTTGCAGCAAGTCCCTAAGGAATTTATATTTGTGTATAATTTTTGATTGAGTTTACTTTGTAATTAAACTAAATTAATTGTTATAATTTCAGGTGGCGGAACAAACACACAACCTTATCAATAACTTGGTATCTCCGGATTCTCTAAGTGCTGATACACGTTTAGTTCTTGCAATCGCTATTTACTTCAAAGTAAAAATATCATACAAATATTAATACCAACATTCCTTTATAATTTATATATTATTAGTGAGGATAATAATTATTAATATCGTATATCTTTTTAGGGCGATTGGAAACATCAATTTAAACCAAGAAATACAAAGACATTGCCATTTTATCCAGGCCAAAACAAAGATGAGGTACAGGTAAAAATGATGAACCAGGTTGGAACCTTTAAATATGCAGAAATAGATGGTGTTCAGGTATGAATTTGTTTTTTTTTTTTATCAAAAAACATAATAAAAACATAACTAGTACTAATAAACTCCTATATATTCCAGGTTCTTCAAATGCCGTATACAGTGGCGGATATCTCATTTGTAGTGTGTTTGCCAAAATCTAAAAACGGAGTTAAAAAATTGATAAATAAACTAAAAAAAACCTCTTTCATAAAGCGTACACTCAGTGAACTGAAAAGTACTACAGTGGATGTATCTATTCCAACATTAGATATATCAACAACTACAGATTTAAAACAAGTGTTGTTGGATGTGAGAAGTTTTGATTATTATTTAATATATTTTATTAGGTTAATTGGTTAATAATATAATATACTTGGCATTTTTTATCGTTATTCATAAAAACCTGATATTAATTCATTTAAAAGTTAATATTTTAATAAATCTTGTTTCATAGGCTGGCGTGGAAGCAATATTTGATCCCTCAACTGCTGGATTGAGTGGAATATTGGAAACACCAGAAGACATTTTTGTTACTTCCGCCATACAAAAAGCTAAATTGCTTCTAAATGAAACTGGCACGCAGGCAGCCGCGGCAACAGGTATAGTAAAATACCCTTTTTATATATCTACTCTCGAGCTATAATTAAAGTCAACATTTAAGAATACCAAAAGCATAATTTACTAACAAACTGACTATTTACTTATTCTTTTTTCAGCGGTTGTCGTTGGTGTTAGATCTCTTCCTATAGTTCCGCTAGACCCCGTTATATTTAATGCAGAACATCCTTTCGTATATTACATAGTACTTAAAAAGATTGTAGTATTTGCTGGGGTATATGCAGGGCCTCAGTGATAACAATTTTGTTTTAAGACTCTGAGCAATTTTTACTAAAATTTATAATGGTTTACCTTACAGCTATCACCATAAGCCCTACTTCAGTAATTGAACCGGTAGCTTCGCCCATTAAGTTTAACGCGGATCATCCATTTATTTATTATATTATTTGTAAAAATATACTTGTCTTTGTTGGTATATATGCCGGTCCACAATAGTGACATTTATATTGTATTTAGGAGAATATAAGTAGAACTTTCAAAAATTTAAATTTGTTAGGCTTTACTAGAATGTCAATATAATATAAAAAAATTTAAGCCTATTTAAATAGTTTGCTATGGACTGTTACACGGTGTCCTTCTTAATATTATTATGTAAATTATAATGTATATTTATGTACTTTTATAAAAATTACATTACAGCCATCATCGTAAGCACAACTTCTGCAGTCGCTGAACCGGTCATACCGCCAATTAAGTTTAACGCGGATCATCCATTTATTTATTATATAATTTGTAAAAAGATACTTGCTTTTGTCGGTATATATGCCGGTCCACAATAGTTGTATTTATA
The DNA here is from genome assembly GCA_959347355.1 of Napeogenes inachia. Taxonomy (NCBI): domain Eukaryota; kingdom Metazoa; phylum Arthropoda; class Insecta; order Lepidoptera; family Nymphalidae; genus Napeogenes; species Napeogenes inachia. The sequence goes on from OY365792.1 coordinate 15,440,546, forward strand.
TTGTATTTTGGAGAACATATTATGCACCTATAACTTTTAAAAATTTTAATTTGTTAGGCTTTACTAAAATATTAACACAATTATTTTTTTAAAATGTAAGCTTATGTCGATAGTTTTCTTAGGACTGGAACACGGTATCTTTATTAATATTATTGTATATACAATGTATATTTATTTACTTTTATATAAAATTACATTACAGCCATCATCGTAAGCAAAGCTTCTGCAGTCGCTGAACCGGTGATACCTATTAAGTTTAATGCAGATCATCCATTTATTTATTATATTTTGTGTAACAAACTTCCTGTATTTGCCGGTATATATACCGGTCCATAGTAATGCTATGCAAAAACGATGTGTGCGACTGCAATTCTAGTATTCAAAATTATATAAATTCAAAATTGTACTATTATATATCAAATTATTATTTATTTTTCTTTCCAACTTCTAAAATAAACAAGGTCACCGGACGGCAAAAATTGTAATCTAGTATGGGAATAATACATATAATACTACAATCATAATACACAGGCTTTTATTTTTTTACATTACAGCCATCACCGGAGGCACAACTTCAGTAACTGAACCGGTGGTCTTGCCCATTAAATTTAATGCGGATCACCCATTTATTTATTATATCGTGTATAAAAAAATACTTGTCTTTGCCGGTACATACGTTGGTCCATAGTATCAGTTATATTTATATTGTATTATAAATATATGTAAATAATGTACGAATAACGAACGATGAATATGATAGTTGTATTAATCATGTTAAAACCACGTGTTTATTTTTACATTTATGATTATATCATAATATCTTAATATTTTTTCTTGTTATGTCAACATCCGATAAGATCGTATCACTTTAATGGTCATTTTATATAAATAACGAAATTGTTTTAAATAAAGAAACATTTTCATTCAGATATATAATATGACGCAAACCAGCATAATTTCATTACACTTTTTGACACACATGTCAGCCTTTGCTAAGATAAAGTTTATAAGCTACTATATTTTAAAGGAGTGTAATTAACAGCCGATTCTCAGAAAGGATAACAATTAAGAAGAGTAAAACAATCTTCCATCAGAAAACTGATACGCTCCGATAAAGTTTCTAAATACTATATTTTACTATTTAAATTGTTTTCTTTTCTTCTCGATAAATTTATTTGTAAATCTAGGCCTTGTTATAATATCTTATTTTTAATTTAAAACGCTTTTTTGTTAAATTTACTTTTACAAATGTATTTTTTACACTGTATACATAAAAATATAATATGATGATGTTTGCATTTAGAAATAAATATATGTTTTTGTTTTTGCTCGACATGTAAGCGTTTTATTAATTATAAAATTATTAAAAAACATTAACTAATATCTTAATTTACCAATATAACTTTTTAATATTTTACCATGGATGAATATATTATCTAGTTGGTAATATCCTGATATAAGGTAGTATCCATCTGAACATCATATAATGATACTATGAATTAACATAACATACATTTGTAACATAACAATTGAAAGAAAATAACAGAGAAAAACGATAAAAATATAGACTTTGTTCTTATATTGAACATATTTTTAGTATAAATCAACTCGAGATCATCTGAGATATTGATTATTGAATACAACATTGAGCTCTAAAATTGTGTTTGGGATCGATCAAGAACCGTCCTCAGCTGGGGATTTGTAATTGAGACAGAATTTTGAACAAAATTTGTTCATACTAAAATGTTTTATCTTTAGATGCAATTGGCTCTATCGCCCATTATTCGATCTCTATGAAAGCATGTGCTGGATTACTTAATAGGAATAATTTTGTACAAACATAACTATTAAGGCCAGGACTAGAGCGATTTAGTAATATTCAAATTATAATATTAATTGTAAGTATTTTTTTAGATTAGAGATAAAATTCAGCTGATTGTCAAAATTAAGGTACATTTCCACAAGTTTTAATAAACTTTTATCAGAAAAATGGCCTATCTTTCTCCTGTATACTTAAAATTAATATATTTTTATAGTGAACAAAATTTTAGATCTATTGCTTAATTATAAAAAAAAAAACTGTAAAATTTAAAATCAGAGTTTGCTAATCAAGACAAAATAGGTCAAATATATATACATATATATGAATTTCTACAAAATCCGAAATCAAGAAAGCTTAACGACAATAAAAAGCTTAATACAAAAGTAAGTCTTAAGACTTTTCGTGAATATTCTATTGAAATTATGGATATTCATATGCATAGATAATTAAAATCTATTATATATCTATTATAGTTAATAGTACAAACAAATAACAATTAAACAATTATATACAATTTAACATCATAAAGTTAATTTTTAGTGCTAAGTAGTATAGCCGACCAAGTGTTAACCAAAAATATTGTGCACCGATTAGTGCAAAATTAAATTAAAATTATTAATAATTAAAATTAATAAATATTATTGTTATAAAATTAAAAGTATCTGCCCTACTTCCCTCATTTTTAAATTTGTAATGTACTAATTTGTTACTATCTTTAAATATCAAAATAAAAAAAAAAAAAATATTTTTTTGCTCAATATCAACTATACGATAATTTTGATCAATCGTGTCTAAAGAGATATGGATAACTTGTGGTTTAAATAATTTTTAAATTTAGTATACAGAAACATAGAACCTTATAATTAGCAAAGTTACACAAAATAAGAAAAATATCCAAAATAATCCCAGCTAGACTCAGCGGTGGGTTACTTAAGATAACACCTTAATTTAAAATTATATATAAAAATAACTAAAATAGAAATCCTAGGCCCCACTGAAAAATTATAAGCGAAAACATATGCATGATCCTCCTGCTTGCCAGTACTGGAGAATCACAGTCAAACTGCTAGTCAGGAAGCAGGATACAGGTCAAGCAGGACGCGCGACGCTCCGAAGATTCACATCTACCCCCGCGAACCAATTATAAACATACATTAACATTATGTATCTTCTAGGTTAAATAAAAAAAACCTCCTGTAATGAATAAACTACAGGTTAATAATAATAATAATAAATATTCTTTATTGTACACCCAGAAAAAACAATAACAAAAAATAAAAATAAAACAGAAAAAATGTACAAATTTGGCGGCCTTATCGCTAAAGAGCAATCTCTTCCAGGCAACCAATTAATTAGAGGAATAATGAGACGTAGTATGGGTGTTGTTTGAAAAGTAAAAATATAAGAACAAAAAAAAAGCATTACATACACATAATTACATATATACATACATACGAATATACATACAAACAAATATATACATACATACGAATATACATACAAACAAATATATACATACATACACGCATATACATACATACACACTCACAAATAAAATATACATACTCATGCAAATAAACAAATAACAATACAGACGACAAACGCTATAAATTTAGAAAGTGAACTTTAAGGCAGCGCTTAAACGAATCGCATGACTGTGCACGTTTAATGTCAAGCGGAAGATCATTCCACAGTCTTATGGTCTGCACAGTGAAGGAATCGGAGTAAAAAGAAGATGAATGGGAAGGAACTTTAAGGATAAGGTTTTGATTGGAACGGAGAGATCGGTTGTGTGTGCTACTCAAAAACTCAAAACGTTCTTTTAAGTAGGACGGAGTGGAAGAATTGAACAGTAGACAGTATAGAAGGCTAAGCATATGAATATTCCTGCGAAAACGAATCGGAAGCCACTTGAGTTTTTTACGAAAGTGAGAAATATGGTCATATTTGCGAAGACCAAATATGAACCTTATGCAGAGGTTTTGAAGACGCTCAAGTTTATTTAACTGATCCTCTCTTAAATCAGGATAGCAGGCATCAGCATAGTCTAAAATTGGAAAGAGTAAAGATTGAGCTAAAACAACTTTGGTAGTGATTGGGAGAAAATTACGCAATCTTCTCATGGATCCCACGGCCGCAAACATCTTTCTGCTCACCTCACTAATCTGCGAATTCCAAGATAAAGTTTGGTCGAATATGATCCCAAGATTTTTAACTTTAGTGTTATACGGAATAACTTCGCCTTCAAAACTAATATGAGGTAGCTGATAATCGGGAATACGTGCGATCAGCCTAGAACTACCAATGATAATGACCTGCGTTTTAGATGTATTTACTTTAAGGCCAAAACACTTGCTCCAATTTGAGATACGCGCCAGATCTTGATTTACTTTCAATATGGTATTAGAAAGGTCATCAAGACTTGACTGGCGGTAAATCTGAAGATCGTCTGCATACAGGTGGTAGAAAGAATTGATATGAGAGCAAATAGTGTTTATAAACACTGAAAATAATAAAGGAGACAACACGCCACCTTGCGGAACACCAGCACTGACCGTGCTCCAGTCAGAGTACAGGTCATTTAACCGTACACGTTGCCGACGCCCACGCAAGTAACAATGAAACCAGTCAATTGCCGATGGAGATATGTTAAGGCTACCCAATACCGTGAGTAAGATATCAAAGTCCACAGTATTAAACGCATTGCTGAAATCCAGCAACGTCAATACTGTGACTTGACGGTTTTCCATGCCTGACCTGACATCCTCGGTAATTTTAACCAAGGCCGTAGTCGTACTATGACCGGGACGGAAACCGGACTGGAATTTACTAAGGAGACTATTTTTGGTTAAAAAGGTGCTCAGTTGGAAGTGTACTAGTCTCTCAAGGATTTTTGATAGAAAGGGAAGGATGGAAATAGGACGAAAATCTGAGGAACAAGACGGGTTAGCTTTTTTTGGAAGAGGAACAATAAAGGCATCTTTCCAACAGGAAGGGAATTCACACATTGAAATGGAATTATTAAATAAGGAAGTAATAGTAGGGATCAATATATCTAGGATAGGAATGATCATTTTACGACTAATGGCATCAGATCCGACTGCATCAGAACTCACGGACAGAATAGTTTTCTTAACATCACATTCGGAAAAATGACTTAAACTAAATATTGGAGTATTTGGAGTTGGAAGAGATGAAAGATCGCTAAGAGTGCGAGATTTAATAGCACCATCCAGAGGTGTTGACATGGAGAAATGTTGGTTAATATTATTAAGATCGGAATGGGAAATGTTTTGAGTATTTTGTTTACTTCGACCAACTCCTAGAGATTTAAGAAAGTTCCAGACTTTAATTGAATCCTTCTCTTCAATAACAGATTTATAAATATGGCGTCGTTGATTATCTCTACAGAGCCTGTTGCAGCGATTACGAATTTTGATATATTTTGCCTTGTTTTCCTCACTAGGTTCATTTTTATTTTTAGCTTTAGCTGTAACCTTTTTTTGCTGAAGCTTTTTTATATCATCAGTTAGCCAGGGAGCAGGAAGATGTCTCATGCGTACGGGTCGGATAGGAGCATGAGCGTCATAAAGATTACTTAGATGAGAGTTAAAAATACACACTTGCTCATCCAGAGTACGTGGAGTAAGTACTTCAGACCAATCAATAACAGAGGCGTCAGTACGCAGTTGAGCTAAGTCCATACTACCAAAGTTGCGCTGGAAAAGGGTTTTTGGTTTTAATTTTGGAGGTTTAATCTTATAAGATAAATAAAGAAGATCATGATAGGAAAAAGCCAGTGCAGAGCATTGGCCATGCTTTCCTACATGTTCAGAAGAGGAAACTAGGACTAGATCTAAAAGAGAGGAGTTACAGTTAGGGGCATGATGAGTAGATGATAGAGGGAGAATATGCAAGTTAATAGCATTGGCAATAGAATTAAGGCGAGCGGATCTGTGGTCTTTTTTAATTAAACAAGTGTTAAAGTCTCCCATTATAATAGTATGGTTATAAGAAGGACAAAGTTGTTCCAGAAGATTTTCAAAAGAAGAGAAATAGTCAATATGGAGGTTAGGACTATAATAGACACCGAGGAGAACTTTGGAGTGTGAAAGTGTAAGTTCAATAAATAGATGTTCAGGACCCGCATTCTGAGTTTGTGAGACGTTTACAATACAAAAAGGAATGTGAGAGCGCAAATAAATTGCAACTCCACCGCCTCCTCGCCCAATGCGGTCATTACGTATTAAGTAATATCCTGGAAGGGAGTAGGCAATTGAAGGTAGACAGGGTTTAAGCCAAGATTCAGATATTAATATTGCATGAATATTATTAGAAGCAAAGGAAGATAGCAGGTCAGGGAAATGAGCAGGAATACTCTGGGCGTTAATATGAACTACATTAAAATTTTTGGGACAGTCCATGAAATACGAAACAAGACTGTCGCTCAATGAAGGAATACTTTGAAAACTGTCACCAGAGTTCAACACATCAGAGGATGAAGAAATAGAGTGAAAAGATTCGTCGTTTGAGTCATCGTCATTTGACATTACAATAAAATATATGATAAAGTATAATAATAAATAATATAAAAACACAAAATAAAAATAATATGTTTTAAAAATAAGATTAGATAAAAAATATATATATATATATATATAACAAAATTAAATGTAATATAAATTACATACCTACCAGTAAAAAAAAACAAAATAAGCACTAATTAACAAATTTTACAATGTCACCTTCATTTGAACAGCTTTTACAAATTAATAAGAAAAATAATAATAATAATAATAAAAATAAGGGCTCAATATTTAACAAAAATGAACTAAGTTAGAAAACGAAAACACAAAACAATATATGTATTTAAAACAGCATACGTGCGATAAGCACAACTATTGAGCCAATTCCTGGAGTCCAAGTCAAACAGTTTCTTTTATAAACTGTGTAACGTTAATATAAATGACATTTGACAATCGTCACAAACAATATTAATGTCTAATAACATTTATAACTACATATTATTTATTAACTAAAGTATTAATGTATAAAATTATATTTACTAACTATAAAAGAAACTGAGTATATATAAAATAATAATAATTACGGTATGAATCAAACAGAAAATCCATGAAGGTGACAAATAGAAACAAATACTCACAAACACAGATAAAAACACTATTTTTTTATTAGTCTCTTAGATCTCTGGAATGATCTGCCGTCCGTCTTGCTGGCATCGATAGTCTTCGTCATTGGCTTCGGAGAAGATTTAGAGAGATTGTTGAGGTCAGACATATACTCAACTTTGTGTCGAGTACCATCCGGGAACAAAATATGTATGAGGCCACCCCGGGACCAGCATTTATCAACACCAAAGCGTTGCCTGGCTTCCATAAACGTAATGTGTCTGGTTTTTGTCAAGAACTCCGACTGGGTAAAGCCAGAACCTTTAAGCCTAGTTTTGGCAAACCAAACCTTGTCTCTAACAGTGACATCTAAAAATTTTATTAAAATAGGCCTTGGTTTTTCACCTGAAGAACGCCCCAAGCGTTGAGAAGATTTAATGCTTGCAGTGGAAAAATTTGGCAAGTCAAGATGAGCAGCAAAAAGACTAGTTACCCGAGCTGTAGTTTCTTCAGATTTGTCTTCGGGTACTCCATGCAACAGGATCATCTTGCGCCTTCTTCTCATTTCTTGCCTGTCCATTTCTTTGCCAATAAATTCAACCTGGCATTGCAAAGTTTGAATTGCACTTAAAATGAAAGTCCTGAAGGCCGTAAATTCCGAAGAAAGTGTTGAAGAGGAAGTTGGAGATGACGTGCTTTTTAGATTGTGCTGGAACTCACTCATTTTGCTGTGAAACATATCAGTCATCGCAGCAAGAGATTCCTTAATTGATTCCATTGTGCAGAGAGGTAACGGTGATTGTGTTTGAATATAAGTACTATCGTGCAGTGATAATAGTAGGAGATTTATTAAGACTGGTTGGTAGTGATCTTCACAGACTCATATTAAGGTAAATAAACTATAAAATATTGTAATATATACTTAAAAACAAAATTAAATTTACGAGATGTTGAAAAACGATGTTCACTTATTCACAACTACCCACCAAAAAAAAAAGCTTAAAGTATAAGGTTAAACTATCGAATATCACTAATCTCACATTGATCTATTCAAATAAAAATAAGTTATAATACCTAATGGAGGAAAAAGGCCTCGCAAGCAATATTATTGGCCTATTTCGACTGCGAGGGTCGAATCAGGACAAATATTAAAATATCTCCTAATTTACCAAAACCTATGAAATATCTCCTAATTTAGAGTAAACATTCAAATTACTTGCAAAATATTGTTCCAACAAACTCTGAAACTGCCCGGGAGGTGCCGGCAATAGAAATAATAACTATTCCATATTAATAATAAATTAGCCCTGCAATTAAACACTGTAATTAATTTAAGAAACAACGCTTTATATTCGTTAATAAGAATAGAGGTCTGTATTTGTGGGTTTCGTCGTTTATAAAGTGTTTTTTAACCCCCCCTAAAAAAAAGGGTGTTAAAAGTTTGACCTATCGATCTGTGTATCTGTCTGTGGCAAAATTGCGGCCAAACGCGTGGACGGATTTGAATGCCGTTTTTTTTAATCGAAAGCTGCTTATCGTCAAGATGGTTCTATCTGTGTTTGGTTGAAATAGAAATAGTCGTCTCCAAGATATTGACGTTTTATTCGTGTAGGGGAGAGGTTCTTATTCAATAATTAGCTGTTCCCAGCGGCTTCGCTCGCGCTATGTATGAAAAAAAGAATAAAAATAATATTATTATGTACTTATTGAATTCATTGCGTCGCGGGGTCGATAAGTAAAGGAAGAAATTAAAATGCAAGTAAGTTAACAAGGCAAATAAAGAAATTACGATATCGAATCGTATAGTCTAAGTCCTCAATGATTAACTTCGTAAAATAGACACCATCGTCAACGTACGTCCAACGGTCCCCCGACGCAACGACTTTTGTGTGTTTTGTTCCACCTTAAAAGATAGTATACTTTATTTTTCAGTTCTATTATATATAATTCGAGTGTCACTATGTTTGTCCGGAATGGATTTCGAAAGTACTAAACCGATTGTAACGGTTTCTGAAGTGAAACTTTTATATCAACTTATGGGAGAAATTTTATAGCAATTTAAAAAAATATATGTAACGTTTTACTGTTACGCGCCATTTTTGTTTGTAAGTCACATTTTTCACAAACACAATAAAAACATTAACTTACTGTTGTTGTAATTTATATAGGTTGAAAACACTATCTACTACAGAAATGAAACATTACTTTCCCCTTTTAATTAACAAATTTAAAGATATTTGTAACAATTGATCGTCTTGCAGTTCTACATCCGTATCGTACAAAGGCGCTGAATTAAATACAGTTATGTAATTATTTTCTACTAAGCAGAGTTAGTAAAAAAAATCTTACAGGGTTCTGGTTATTTGGCAACATATTAGTAATGTTAGAAATAAAAAAATATTAACTTTTAATTCCTATAACAAACAGCTTAAAACGGCAGCTTAAAACGCCATAGCTTCATCCTGGATGGTTCGAAATTTAAAAAATGGCATTTTAAAACGCCGTCGGAGGCTGAGGGGTTCACAATTGTACTTTAAACAGATGAATTCAATTATAGTTTACATACATGGCGTAATGATAAAAGTAATAAAACTTTTATTAAAAAGCCACACTTTATTAGTAGGTATAACCCACAACGTGTTGCTGAGTTAATGTAATTAGGTGAAATCATTATTACTTTTTTTAATTTTTGATGCTTTAGTGTTTAGAACTCTCTTATTAAAATAAATGTATGTAGGTAAGTATTATTGCATCATATAATTATACTATTATACTTTAACGGAAGGGTTTAACTTCCTTAGTTGCAAATAGAAAAAATAAATATGGCGGTACGAAGTTCGCCGGGTCAGCTAGTATTTTATATGTAGAATGAAAATTATTTTCATAATAGCAATTAATAATCTAACTAATATCAAGAGTGGCAATGTTAGTTAACTCATCTATTTTTAAAATGATTAGTGGCTCACATTTACCAAATACAAAATAAATCTTTTAGAATTAAAATTAAATAATATTTTATACTAAAACACTTAGCTTTATATTTGTTGCTAATTTATTAAAGTACAATATGTGAAACATGTTACACTGATGTAGATGTAGGTACGTCGAAACATTATGCATAGAATTCCGGAATATCACATCCAACTGAGTGCCGCCACTTTAACTTCAGGCTGCATAACGCATCTTAATCTTTAGATGAAGTATTGTAAACATTAAGATGGGATGAGTAAAGTAATTCTTGGTAATTTATTTATATGTGTGAGTTTCACAAATAAACAAATAATATTATTTGACTTATTATCAAGCGTGTTTTTGAAATTTGCTTTAGATAATAACATAGTTATTTATTTGCATTTACCTGCAGGTATTTTAAAGGATATCATTAAGAAAGCTATGTTTATCGAGATGGTTGTATTTATGTATGATTGAAATAGAAATAGTCGTCTCCAAGATATTGCCGTTTTATTAGTGCGGGGGAGAGGATCTTATGCAATAATTAGCTTAGTCCCAGCGGCTTCGCTCGCGCTATATGTGAAAAAAGGCCTTGTTATGAAGGCCAAAAGGTTTTTACACTTACATAGGTAAAGTTCTTTATTAGGGATAGCTGTTGCCCGTGACTGCGTCCACGGAGACTGTAAAAATATATTTATATAGCTTATGATCGTAGTCATAAAGAATCACGGGCAACAGTTAGTATAATATAAATCCCTTCATCATAGTGTTGTTAGTGAATGTAAATCATTTTAACCTTAAATGTTTATATTTATTAATATTCGTATATATAAAACCTACCTATCTACCTGCCCATATGAAAAAGTCTTAAATCATGTTACTTAATACATTTATAATTTATTACATTATCGAAACTTTCACGCGGATCCTTATTTTGTTAAATATAAAATATATTTCTCGTATTAAAAGTATAACCTTTGTACATCCAACCAACCGGTGACATAACTTTAAAAATCTGAAAAAAAGGTAATTAAAAATTTAAAAAACTCCCTATACAAAAAGACTTTTAAAAGAATAAAAATAATATTATTATGTACTTATTTAATTCGTTGACTGTTTAATAAAGGAAGAAATTAAAATGCAAGTAAGTTAACAATGCAAATAAAGAAATTACGATGTCGAATCGTATAGTCCAAGTCCTGAATGATTAACTTCGTAATATATACACTATCAACGAACGTACAACGGTCCCCCGACGGAACGACTTCAATAAGTACATAAAAATATTATTTTTATTCTTTTTAGAGGTCTTTTTGTATAGTGGGCTTTTTTAAATTTTTAATTTCATTTTTTATTGTAATAGGGCGATCAGAGCGAAGTGCATTTTTGACATCAATCAAATTCCCGGTTTGAAAACGCTTAAATCAACTTTGTGCTAGTCTTTGACACTGCATGAATTAAATAAATGTCACATTCTCCAATTCATTATCTATTTCTTACCACATCGTAATTAGAGGACACATACTTAGAAATGCTTGCATGTCACAATATAATGGCATATCTCAGACAGTCAACCAAGGATAAAAATTCCATAGACCATATTATGATAAAAAATTATAAAACAAAATTAGTGGCGCTGGTCTTGTCTTAAATACTGCAGTCACTGACTACGTGTTGGTTCTTCTAAACTTAAATTGTACTTATAAAATAAGTAAATGCAATAAAACTAAACTAATCATAAATTTCTTGCATACAAATAACGATCTAGGAAATAAAAATCTGACAGAACTCTGTAAAAATCCAAATCATGTGTCCTATGGACTAATAGACAAAATATAACGATTTTTCTATAAATATCAAAACACTTAGGTACATATGACCCAATAAGGCATGGTTGCATTTTTTTTATTTTCTATAGATTTAATTTGGTACCTTCCACTCAGATACAATTTGTCAGTTACTATATTTTAATCTCTACGAGAGCGTAATTGAATTGCAAATTATGATAATAATAATACAGGACAAATTACACACATTGATCTAACCTCTAAGTAAGCAAATTATTTGCTGGTGTTAAAGGTATTAGACATCGATACAAATACATAGAAATACACATTATAAATACTGAAAATATATTTAATAAACGACCAAACCTAGAAATACAGACATTTATGCTCATCACATACATGCCTGTCCCTGTTAGGAATCGAACCCGTGCCCCATTGAGTCGCTATACGTTAGGCTTCTGCGTTAACCACTCGACCGAAAAGGCGGTGAAATGATCTTAGAAAGGACATCAATTAAGAAGATAAAATCAATCTTTATTTAGAAAACCGATTCGCTCGGATAAAGTTTTCAAAGACCGTCTCTAATTGTGAAAGTTGTTTTTGTTTCTTAATTTACATCAATGTTATTTTAGTATATAATGTTCTTACTTATAAAATAAAACACTGTTTTATCTTGTTTGATTTTAAAGCGTTTTATTAATAAATATCTTAATATTTCCAAATTACTTGATAATTTAACTATAACATTTCGTTAAATAATAATAATATATATCAAATAAATAAATAATAAAATTAATATATTAAATATCTATATATTTATATTATGAACAGTTCTTACAACGTGATAGAAAAAGTATTAAAAAAAAACAAAAATATACATTTTATCCTCTTTTGAACATAATTTAAATACACATCAGCCTAAGATCCTTTAAGATGTTGGTGATTTAATTAAACAATGAACCCTTAAATTTGTGTATTAGATCAATGAGGAATGGTTCGTCGCTGTGGAATTTGTAATTAAAACAGCCTTTTGAATAAAATCTGTTTGAACCAAATTATTTTATCTTTGGTTCTGTCTCATTCCATCGTCAAGGAATTGATTGGAAAATTTATTCGCCTCTAGTAAAATTCGCCTTGCGTGTAAAATTGCTGAATACATTCATTTTGTACATACTTAACATCTTACAGGCCAGGACTTGAACCAAACATTTATACTGAGGATGAAAAAACATACCTTGAAAATCTATAAACTTTACTGGATTGATAAAGTATCTAGTTAGAAGTGTGGCCTTTCCTTCTCCTGTAGTTTTAAAATGAATAATGAATATAATTATTTTTAATTACAAAGTATAAGATAGATCTTAGCTTAAGTTATAACTTCAAAGCAGAACTTTATTAAAAGTTAAAAAGTTAGATTAAACGAACAATAAAAATACAAAAAATAATGACCTCTTAATTACCTCCCGAGTTTAAAATTTATCTATCGGATGTCAGATTTTTTTTTACTATAAACTGATGTTATCGGTCTCGATGTTCATTGTTAATAGGGCTAACTTTGGCTAGACGACGAACAATTTATCCACGAGACTACTCATTGCATAATTGTGGACTCAGAAAACTTATTTGTACAGTAAACTTCGAAGTCGCAGTTAATTTTCCCGGGATTTACTTTCCTTTGCATTGTTAGAAACGTTTAGTGTATTTTAAAATGAAGATAGCTCCTGATGAGTTAATGTTTTTTGGAATAAATTGAATCTAATAATAAGCTTTTCATAAAAATCGAAGAACAACTTGTATGTAATCTATTTTAGTACACATAACTAACTTTTTTAATATACCTTTATTAAAATAAATGACTAATTGTTTAAAAAACATGAAGTTTTTCAAATAAATTTTAATTTTCTTCATATAAGGAAAATTTCTAAAATAAGTTTGCAGATTACAAGCTTATAAAGCTGATTTTCACATGAACACAAAGTTTATCACTGGTGTCAAAATTATAATTAATACATTAAATAACCATAACATTTATTACTTAGTAAACTTTCGGAATTTTGAAAATAATTTTTAGATAGAACCCGAAGTCGAGAAGTTTTAACGACACTTAAGGGCTATTGAATATATATAAAGGTATCCTCTGAGACCTTTTGATTTTTATTCTGAGTTTTTAGTCTGATGTTTATTAAAATTTGTGGTAATTTTAATAATTTTGTTAAATTAATAGTATTGGTATAATTTTATAAAATACCGCTGGATAACATCAAGAGTGTCAAACTTTAATTAACGTTTCCATTATTAAAACAATTACGGGCTTAAGAGCACTTGATATAAAATCAAGCCTTTATAATTTGAATTAAATATTATGCTACTAACAGTGATCCCGAATACGATAAAATACCTCTGTGTACGGTCAAAGAAACCATCAGGAAAGAAACGGTCCGCAAATGGCAGGACCGTTACCAAACTTCCAGTACAGGGGCCATTACTAAAATATTCTGGCCAGATATAAAAGAGTCATACCAAATCCTCAGAAAAATAAAAGCAAACCCCAGTTTCACCCAGGTCTTCACGGGACACGATGGAATAGCGGAATACTTATACATATTCCATATCAAAGATAGTCCCGGCTGCGAATGCGACCCAAACATCATCGAGACAATTTGGTACGTCCTTCTGGAATGTCCCCGCTATGCGGTGGCTACACATGACCCGGAGACCCAAATATACAGAAATCTGGCCAAGTCGGAACTGCCTAAAATATTGGCAGATTCGGAGAGCAGGCCTGCATTCCTTACTTTTGCCGAAAAAGTCTTTCGCAACGTAGCTAGAAGGTTTAGTACTTTCGCTAAACCATCTATCCATCAACCCATACAAATACGCGAAGTGATTGCCCAAAGACATCCTATGCTACCCATGAACTCCGAGCCAAACACGATAACAATTCACCAACTCTTATCTTGCGGTGAAAAAAGTAATCCGTGCATAAGAATTCGAAGGGTGGAAAAGCTAGGTATAAATTTTTGCGTTCCTAGTATTGGCAGTGGAGTGGCATTTTCCCGGGACTAGCGACATTAATAAATGGGACCACGTCGAAACAAAATATGAAGCGCAAAGTTTACAAAGCGTTGCTCGTAAAAAAGGTGGCAGGCATCGAATGCCGGTTATTACGAAAAGTAAATAAAACTATCGTATTAATCGAGCGGAAAGACGTGGAGCCACCTTACGCTCAGGCTAGCTGTCTGCTGTAAAATTCTGAGAGCCGTTAGGAGGGGAAAACGTCACTCCCCGAACAATCAGTGTTGATGCTATGGTACTGGTGTATGAGAAGGCTGAAGCATCACAAAGGATTGGTATCAATACCTCAGGCCACATCATGTTTTGGGACCTACCAACCCCCCGGGCAACGGGGGAAATACAAAACCAGCATCAAAGAGTGGTTCGGAACGACTACAGTAGAAGGCAAAAACACAACAACAAGCAGAAGCCTCCACGTCAAAACCAAGCCTCACTTCAAAATCCTTCAGGAAGGCAATCACAACCGCCGTAGGGTCCATGGTAGAAGCATCAAGAACCTCACCAGGTAAGAAAGTGGTGTACCATGACCAGGAGGATAATCTCCAATACCCTAGGTCACGTCGTACACCAAAGCCCACCAGCCATGGCAGCGACGGTAAAGAACCTCATAAAGATGAAAAATAAAACCAGCTCTGAATAAACCAGCGCTGTATTCAAAGAGATTCAAAGAGTCAGAAATCTATCACCGTTTGGTGGTCGACAAGGCTCTTATGAATCATTTCGGATGTATACCAATGGCTAGGTGGTTGTCCGGCGCTGGCAAAATTCTCCTCGTCGGTGACGTGAACCAGTTCCCTCACATCGATAGAGATAATCTATTCGAAATGAGGTACTGTCGTCCCACCCTGATAACGTCCATCAGCCAAAAATTACTGTGCACACATCGGAATCCCTTAGATGTCGCGTATGCCTTAGAAGAGTTGAAGAATGCTCAATTACACAGGACCTAAAATACCCCGATCCCAACTCAATACCCTCTACTTAGTACACACCCAGGAAAAGAAGATAGCATTGACTAACGAGGTTTATGGATCAGGCGAAGGGTCGCGTATCTTAACCATACACGAAGCACAAGGACTCACTTTCGGCTCCGTTTTTATAATCAACACCAGGAGTACGATGCAACTGCACGACAGAGTTCCCCACGCGGTTGTAGCAGTGTCGCGTCGTTTAGAGAGCTGTGTCTATTTTACCGACGACGACGACGCGACGGGCAGATTCATCAGGCGAGCGATGAAGGCGACACAATACAACATCATAGAATATAATACCAAGATGGCTATAAAAGACAGAAACTTTGCTATCGTGAAAACCTTGCTCGTGATGAGTGAAAAAAATAAAAATAACAGTAGGTCACCACAATAGTGTTTTCATAGGAAGGCGTTAATGAGAAAATATAAGAAATTTATGCATACTAATTTTAATAATATTTTTTTATTATATATCAAATACTTATACTATACTTCATATTATAAAAAAAATGTATATAATATTATATTTTTATAAGTATATGTAATCGCTGTACAAAGGACTTGCCTTACTAATATAGTTTTTTAAGATACCTGTAGTAATAGACTCCTTTTTGAGTATGTTATCTCAAAATTCAACAATTAATCTGCCAAATACAAACTAAATGCGAAAAGTGCAAGGGCGACGTGTCCGTGGATAAAAGTAGAAATTAATAAAAAAAAAAAATTATGACCATGTGTCTGAATTTCGTTCTCGTCTCAAGGTTTCCTTTTTGATTTCGCTGGAATCTACATATTCTTTGTCTTCTGTACTGTGTGTTATTTATCCCACCTTCTCCTCTTTAATTAAAAGACGGATTCGAATTCCTAGGTATTTATAGTAAAGTAAGGTCTTTTGATCCGTCATCTCTCATGATTCGATCCTACTAGAATAAGGTTGTCTAGAAGAGATCGCTACCTAGCGATAAGACCATCTTATTGTAAAGCTATAAATAGTTTTAATTCCTTTTTTTTTATTTTATATTATTATTGTTTTAATTTTTTTATATTATTTTTTTTGTATTGTTTTCCAACTTTGTAGTGTGATATAAAGTATATTATTATTATTATTAAATGTGTGTTTGTATGATTTTAAATTTAAATATAGTGGTTAACAATAATTCATTGTAATTACTAGTGATAAAAGTAGTTTTATTTATATTTCAAACTTTTTTAAATACGTTTGCTGACTTGACTTTTTATTTTTTTTGTATTATTATGTTAAAGTATACAATATATCACAAATAATTTAATTAATATTTTTATACTGATGTAACTTGCTTATAGTTTGATTTATACTTGATATTATCTTATTATCATAGATCTTAAATTTAAACCCGACGTTTTAACACCCACACACAAAGATAGGTATCTCAATGGTAAATGCTACCACCTAATTACTTAGCTGCCGTTGACATTTCTTTGTTTCAGTCCTGTTTTTATCTTGGAAATAAAGGCACAACTACGCATGCATGCATTATTATGGCAAAATTTATTATTTTTCTTAAGACAGCTCCTAAGATAATCCCGGTGGTGAGAGTATTATTACAGTTTCTCCATCCTGTATTCTTTTTCAGTTAGGCTTTCCCAAATGGCTTGATATGCATACTAGAGAAATAAAAACACAACTATTGAACCTTCTATATATGAGAAACGATTGTTAGGTTTATGTTTGAAAATATCTATAAACATGTATAGCCATGTTAACTTATTTAAATTTATATAAATATATTTTTCATTCTATATTTAAATAAATTGTTAGGTTTGTTATTTATTTTCATTATTTTACTTTACATATGAACACCTGTTAAACGGGAAGGAAGGGCTGCAAAAACTAGCTCACTAAATTTT
This sequence comes from Napeogenes inachia, assembly GCA_959347355.1. Taxonomy (NCBI): domain Eukaryota; kingdom Metazoa; phylum Arthropoda; class Insecta; order Lepidoptera; family Nymphalidae; genus Napeogenes; species Napeogenes inachia. The sequence goes on from OY365792.1 coordinate 15,458,169, forward strand.
CTACGGAATCTGAAGAACAATGTAGTTATTACAATTTTAAATAGTTTGCTAACATTATACGAGGATTTTTTAAATACTTGAAGATTTTCTTGTATCCTAGATAGTTCATTTAACTCTTGAAATAAATTTATGAACGCCAAATAATTTCAAAACGTAGCTTGTGCATGGAATTAATAATTATTTTATAAAAAATAAGTTCTTTTGTATTTGCTCTTTCTTTCAAGAGTATTATTTTTAATTACGAAAATAATGGGATAAAGGTGAATCAAGTTACTTCGAAATTGACTGACATCTATAAATATAGGGGAATTCCTAAATCAAAAAAGCATGAAAGGAATCTACAAAATATTTAGTTTTTAAATCCAGACTTACATTTATAAAAGTATAAGAAAATACCTTTTATAAATATTTCAATAATTGACGAAGCTTCTTAGCAATCCATGGATTCACCGTGCGGGTGCCGGGCCCATCGCGTTGCAAGGAGAGGAGTGCAAGCAGTGCCTGGGACTTGCAACCCAGGAGTAGGTTTAAGGGGCCCCTTTATTGTGCGCAAAAACGCTCACCTTCACCCTCTACACTCCTCTCCCTACCTAACCAAATTTGGAAAGAACCTACAAATGCCGCCTTTGAAATACGTTCTAGAAATGAACCGATGCTTGTTCTAGAAAGGCCAAGGTCTTTAAGTAGGCTATAGAGAGATTTTGCTGTTATACCTCTCGCTCCCACTTCTACCGCGAACAAACTAACTATAAATTTATTCCTGATCAGTTCGTTGGTCAGTTCGTAATACTTATTGAGCTTGAATGTGTGATATCTTGGGATGTTTGTTTCCCAAGGAACAGTAAGCTCCACAAGTATCACGCGCTTCAGATGTTTCGAATACAGGAATAAGTCCGGTCTGGATGACGAAAAACCAACATCCCCAGGGATTGTGTAATGCTTTTCATACGTGTCCATCATGAGAATCCAATCAGGAGCCGCGTCTAATATTGAATAAGGCTTCGCTTTTGATTTTTTGGAGGAGCCTTCTTTTACGAATTCTATAGATTGTTTGGTGGTTGTGCTTCCCTTCCGCGCTCTTGCTACTGAAAGACTAACCGCACCCCGTATAATTTCTAATATCTTGTCGTGGCGACGCGAGTATTGACCTTTATCTAGAAGTACCCTACACCCTACTAATAGGTGTTTCGCGGTTCCTATTGCCTCCCCACAGATGTTGCAAGACTTTTCGGTGGCTTTGCCCCATCTTACTAAATTACTTTGATCTAGGAGAGTCATTTGGAATGCATTAAGATAGAATTTTAATAATGCTGGGGACCAATCATAAATTAAGGTAACTTTAAAGCTAGTGGAATACAAAAATCTCCTATGGTCACCCATTCGTTTTGAATTTCTAGGCTCATCGCGTGGAGTCGGTGGGTATCCTTTTCGTCTTGTCAAATAAAAGATTTTGTTATGTCTATGTCTTGAACTTTCCTACTTGATCCTAGCCCTACTTTATTGATTTGAGCACCTATCATATTTTTTTATGGAATTGAAGTCATGACTGGAGCTCTGTGCTAACTTTATCTTTTGGGAGAGAAGTTACAGTATCATCTTTAGATTTTCCAATGATCTTTTCTTTTGGTAACACTTAGATGTTAGCTCCGATTCAATTTGTTCTTAGAAATTCAAACGAAACTGCTTCCGTAACCGTATTATCGCTCTGACCGCCTATTATAAGACGCGGATCGTAAGAGGTATATTTGGCATTCCGTCTACCCAGATGAAGACTAAAGCATTTACTTGGTTTTGTCCTCAATCCGGCAGTCCATATATATAAATCCTTAACTCCATTTAAAAGTACCTGACATTGTTTTAGACTACGTGTCAGTCTCGCAAGATTATCTGCAATTTAACATTTTGTAGAAAATACCGACTTTACCACAAAAGTGGCCTCAATATGAGGCAGATTTATAAATTTTTATTAAGGAAGAATAAAATCAACTTTACTCAGAAACTGTACTGCCTGGCAAAAGCGTAGTCTCATAGCACAGGCTTTTCATCATGGATTACCATAAAGTGTGAATAGATATGTTCAAAGAACGACCCCTACCTCAAATAAAATGGATTTTTTTACAGAAGAAAGAATGTGTTGAGTGAATTTAAAGTAAGAGTGATTAATGAGATGATATGGGCAAGATAGATGGAAAATCTGTGATAGCTGGACTGAAGTAGCAGTATTGATTGGAAGTGTGCCATAGGCCAAACAAAAAGGAAAGGTATGATAGACAAAAAAAAAATGAATATAGAGGTGGAATGGAGATGTGCAAAAGGTTCTGATTGAAAGAAAGTATGCTATCTAATACTTTTACACGTTTGCTATCCGTAGCTTCGCATATGACTGTTACTTTTGAACGGAAACTAACTATAATAGTCGGACGGTTTTCAATTAGCAAGTAAAAATTAGATATTTTTCGGTAATAGAAGAAGAATATAGGTCTATATAGGCATTTGGTTAAATCCAAAATATGACAGTGCATTACTGCCCTTACCTAAATATTGCCTAAATATCAGACAGGCCTATAAGATGCTGAATTATGCTTATCAGATTAAAAAATAAATTGTCCCAACCTGCTTCCTCAATACCTCTAAAAAAAATAACATTCTGTATCTACACTGTTAGGTTCATAAGAAGTGGTTTTATGAGTTCAAAAATAAGTCAAAGAGAAGACTTAAGTTCATTTAATTCAATTAAGAAATTGTCTATACTTAAGGTTATTCTTAAAACTACTTAGTTAAAGAGAGTGCTATATTTTAGTGTCGGTTATTGTGATTGTGTATCTTAAATTTAAGGAATTACTTATATTGTGATTTGTTTATAATATTTACTTTGTGAGGGAGTTCACGGTGCTAAAAAATAAGTTATGTTGTTAGCTACAATAATAAATCCACAAATAATAGGAGTGTAATTACAATAAATGTTTGTAATAAATTTAAATATATAAAACCACTATAAATAATTTAAAGTAATTTAATTATCCAAACATAACGAGGAGCTATAATAATACACTTTTTGACACCTACGAGCGAAAGTACACTCTTATTAATTTTCACAAATTAATTATCAAAAATGTCACTCTGTTATAAAAAAAAATAGGGGTGGTATAGAGCACGTCTGTAAAGGGAAAGGATTCAAAGTGATGATTAATATTAAAGAAAAATGTAAATTTCTTAAAATAGTTATCTTTTAAGCATCAATCTAAAGGCATTGTGCGACTTTAATGGTCACTTTATATATTTATATAACGAAATGTAGATACGATAGAAAAAAACGTATCCACATTGATATATAAGTCCCCAGAAGGCGTAACTACAATACAAACTACAAGAAGGTACAACGAGATAAAAATTACCCGGTACCATATTTTAAAAGTCTACGAGCGTGTTAAATTAATTAAATTCTAATTCTTAGAAAGGACACTAATTAAGAAGATTTAAAGAATCTCCCGTCCGAAAAGTGTTACGCTCGGATAAAGTTCGCAAGAACTATCTTTTGTTATATGAATTATTTTCTTTTCCTTTCTATAAAGGGATATATTTCAGATTCTTGAGTTATTATAATACTTTATTGTAGGAAAATATATTTCTCAACTTACATCAATATCTTTTTTATATAAAAGATGTTTTAATGTACTATAATTATGGTTATATAAAAAAAAAGTAGAGTTTGCTTTTTTTTATTTTAAAGCGTATCATTGATCAATATTTTAATTGATCAAAAGGACTGTTTAAAATAAGTATTATTAATATTATTATTATTTTCAATGCAAGTTTTTTACATAAAAATCATATTAGATGAACATCATATCTAATGAAATTATATTATGAGGTTTTAGAATATAGATGAAAAAGGGACAAAAATTACTATTTTAAATTACTACTTTTAAATTACTACTTTATTATATTTTTTATCATAATTTAACAATTATCAGTTCAAGATTGTCTGCGATATTGATAATTTAATAAAATAATTACCCACTAACTTGTGCATTATGTTGATCAAGAAAGGTTCGTAACTGTGGAATTTGTAATTAAAACAGCCCTTTGAACGAAATCTGTTTACACCAAAGTGTTTTATCTTTGGTTGCGTCTCATTCCATCCTCAAGGCACTAAGCGAATAATTTATTCGTTCTCTAAGAGCTTAAGTATATGTAAAATAGCTTAACAAAATAATTTTGTACATACTTGTAAGTTCAAAGGTTCAAGGTTTCAAGATATAATTGAATTATTTATACTTAAAATGAAAACAAATTTGCGCACCTAGTAAATCTATAAAATTAAGTTGATTGACTAAATTAATTTAATGTCTATATCAGCTTTTTACTAACAGTTTTTAGTTTTTTTTTATAAAAGTGATCTGCCGCTTTTCTACGAAGATTTAGATTTATCTATTGTATAATAAACTTTCCACGACAAACTGATCCTGTTAGTCTTGATGTCCGTTGTTAATATAAAAAAGTTTTTTTTTATAATCTTTTATTTTGTAACAGTTAAAAAGAATTCATTAAAATACCGCTCCACTGTCATAGATTAATTATATCGGACGCATCTAAAATGAACTCTTTTAGCTATTGATCCATAATCGGAGAACATTTGTCGTGTAAATTATTTTAGTACTCCATAAATTGTTTCGTATTTGTAAAAATTTCAGTATTTTGAATATAAACAACGTATTTAAAAGTAATTCCGTAAACACGATATTTTTTGTTGTATTTTCGTTGGGTGGTAGGAGAACGTACTGGTTTTCTCCACAACCAGATCTTGATAACGCAACATATTGTTTTCCGTGTGAGAAACAACCTTGACGTAAATCTATTCCTAAGTACTTTAATGTTTGTCTCTGTGATTTATTAATCATAACAGCAAACAAAACCTTAATAGGAAACTGAATTCTTTTAAAATGTAAAGAAATTAAAATTTAATCATTGCAAATCATTGGAATGCAGGGTATGAGCACCGTTCGACCAACTGCTGGACCAGTTGAAAAAAAATAACAAGCTTCAGGTTTCTGAGCAAAATAATTAGAATTTTAAGCATGATAGGGGACGGCCACTCGGATCGGATTTAGGGACCTAAGAACTCTTGTGGATAATGTACCACATGTTCTTGACCCATTACATTATCCTGGTAGTTTATTCAAAATAATAACATTAATTTCGTCAATACTACAATTTTTTGCCACCAATTGACACATGACTGAATAAATCTTTTTGTTCTATTTGAACTACATTTGGGTAGACTTTGAAGATAAGATCTGTTTGTAATTTTTCACCTATATCGTTATTAATATGAATTTTGGTTTCATAATGAAGCACTTTACCGTCTCCTGTTAAAGCAAAAATAACAGTGATTCCACCATGATTTTGTAACAGCTTCTAATATATTTAAGAGATAAAGAGGTTTTAGAGTACGTACCCACTTACTAGGTAAGAAAGAAAACAAACGTTAAAGGAATAATAAAATACTACACAATATATCAAAACACAAAGAAATTTAATGATGTGTTTAAAAGTATCTATGTTGTACTATAATAAGAAATGATTTAACGATAAACCCAATTGACAAACTCGACAAATAAAATTATTTACTAAGATTAGTAACTATCTAAAGCTATAAAGAAAACCTTGGATAAATTTGAAACATACGTACCTATATATTAAATAATAAAACAAACAAACAACAACAAAGAAAAACAAACAACTATTTTCAATAATAATGAAGCAATACCCAATATAAAAATACTATACAATTAAATTATGTGTTTTTTATATGTACTTACATATTGGTTGAAAGCAAATGTTGTTAATAGCAATTTTGTCCCCCGACGCAACGACTTCAATAAGTACATAATAATATTATTTTTATTCTTTTTAGAGGTCTTTTTGTATCGGGGTTTTTTTTAATTTTTAATTTAATTTTTTAGAACCTTTATAGGGAATACATTTCATAATACATATTTTTTGCTTTTTCTAACTCAGCGCATGCGAGGAAAGAAATATTTTCCCGTTTTTGCAGCATTTTTATTGCTGCTTGACTCTTATTAGTCACAGCGAGATGATATATAGCCTATAGACTTCCTCAATAAATGGACTGTCCCACACAAAAAGAATTTTTCAATTGGGGCCATTAGTTCCTGAGTTTAGCGCGTTTAAACAAACAAACAAACTTTTACGCTTTATATTATTAGTATAGATGAATAATAATATATATATGAATGAATAAGTAATATCACACCGTTAAATATATTAAGGCATAGACAGAGGAGCATGCGAAAAGTTTTAAGCTTAAGTATCTTTATGCATTACTAATGACTCGCGCAACACACTATTATGTGCCGGTGTCTTGGGGGAGTATATAAGTTAAGTTTCATATCATTAGCATTGTAACCTTGTCTGAGTCATCTGCACTTTGCACGAAATTGGACTGTCATAAAATACCTTACAAAGAAGAACTTTGGAATACAGTGACCGGCTTCAGTAATTAGACTTAGTGATATCCTCGAACCTCACTTTTGGTCGGTTTGTTGAGTCCAAGCAAGAAAGCAAGAGCAGCAGCAGGAAAGCTTACCGTTCTTGCACAGCTCCGACAGTAATTTACACCGGGACAGTTGCTTGTACTATGCAAAGCACAGATTCACTCGTGTGTACTGTGATCACGGTACTGGCACCAGCAATTATGTGATCAGCGACCCCGAATTAGTTGAAGCCATCCTCCACGGCCTTGAACTTGAGAATTGCTAGCCTCTCAGTATATACATACATTTTGGTGAGTGTGCGCAAAAATTACACGAGTTAATTCCTCCATCTCTCTTCCATTCCCCTGACCTTCTGACGCACGGCAGGTGTACCTACGGATAATAGTATTGCGATGCCGTATACTTATACTAGTATCGAGTATACCGAGATGGTGCGAGTGTTAGCTAGGTGTGGTGACAATGTGCGCAAAGTCTGCCCTAGTATATTCCGGTGGTGAAGTAGCAAACCGCGTTATGTTAATGGACAAAATTGTTTGTGCGTTTGACCAAATTAAAACGAATTCGCAAGTACTGTCACGAGTTGGTGATCAGTTAATTTTTAGGTGTGGTCTTTGTGTTGGATGCGAAGATAAAAGTATTCCACTTTGAACGGTATGTGCGTGATGTCCACCGGCATCTGCGGGATTTTATCTAAGAGGTATTTTGTAATGAGACATTGAATTATTGTAAACGATTAGATTATTGTAAATTATTAGCTTATTCTAGTTTTTAAATACGCCTGCATTAAACAATAACAGTTAGGTAAAAGTAAATGTTTGGATATTGTAAGTATATATAAACCTCAAGTAGGAATTAATTATTATTATTTTTTTACATCATAACTTTAAAATTTTAATACGTAATATTATTACAATATTATTCGAAATAAAACAAAAAAAAAAGTTATAATAGTATTAGATGCGTGGTACGTTACAAATTTCGTGCAGTGCTAGACTGTCGCGACCTATAGTTTAGAGTTCTTACTAAATACAGAGTAATAAATAACTGAAGGAGCAAAATTTTTTTTTGTTTCGTTTGTTCTGAGTTATTTATCAAGATTTCTGAAAAGTCGTAGAAGAAATAATGTTAGAATTGATGTAGAGGGGCTGCCTGCAAGAGGTGTTCAACTAATTAGAAATAACCCTGTATAAACATATCTGTAAATTGGGTTGATCGAGGTTCAAAAAAACTCATTTTAAAATTTACAGTTTAGAAAGTTCGCAAGAAGGTAAATATGTGCTCTTAGCAGTACTTTTAAATGCAAATAGTTCTTTTCAATGATGAAAGTTAATAAATCAAAACAGCATACAAGGCTATAAGATAATTTAGAAGCTTCTTTACATCTGTCTATCTGTGGAATTTAAATATAATGGTGTTTTTTTTTTCTTTTTATTTCGTTATTTAATTAAATTGATATAATAATAATATTTTCGTATTATCTCATGTCTGATGTCAATCGCAAAAAATATCAACACTATGTTTAAATATAGGTTCTAATTTTAAACGCAGCCCGTGAATTTGGTTTGAATTTGCACTCTAAAGTTTGGCCCGCAACATGTCAAAGGGTGCCCATTCCTGCTTTAAAATGACTTAGATCGCGTGGCACTGTGCTATTAAAATCTATAATTAATAATAACCGCACCCGTCGTTTATGTTAATTTAAACTATTTATAACTCTCTTATACCAAGATCTCTTTGAGTTCAGTGTACCCGAGCCCCCCACTTTGCAATTTCAATGCGACGGAGATCTTATCAATGTCAATTATGGCCCATAAAACCTAATGACTTAATCGTAAATCTTAGCCTCACACGATACAATTTTAGGTAGTGTTGAAAAAGTAGCCTAAATTACAAATAAAATAACAAATACATTATGTAAATTGAAATTGTATTTACAATTGTATAATTTAAAATGTTTATAAAATTTTCAACTATAAGATGAAGTTAAGTATACCTACTCATATTTTGTACAATAATATGCTTACACAATTATTTTTTAATTCTAATATTATAATATTAATTTTCAAAAGACTGCAGTCAACTAAAATTATAAAATTAAAAAGATTTATGTTCAGTTACTGTTACAGACTACTTGTTGACGACATTTATTATAAAGTGATTAATTATATTTTGTCTGGTACATTTTAAAATTTTAATTTTTTCAATTCCTTTAAATCAGCTCCCTCTAGGAAGTTTTCCTCCCTCTGGCGGTAAAGAACAACAAAAGCCAGTTCAAAAGATATAGCCTTGCCATTATTGCCATATTTGGGCAGGGGCAGGTGCACTCTACGGATGATTTTCACCTTAGGATGCGCGCATTCTCAGTCTATTCCTTTCCTCCAAGGGATAAGACTGGCGAAATAGCTATGAGGGGGAGCGCAAAAGTCGTGTAGATCCTCATAGCAAGACTGGTGGAGTTCTCCTTCCCGTGGTGCTGCCTGTTATTTCTGTTACACACTTAGTCTATTTATAGTTAGAAAAATATTTTTAATATTTATAGTTAGAAAAATAATAATTATAAACGTAGAATGACTGCTTGGAGCAAGTTAAATTGTTAAATTCTCTTTTATAATTGCTTGAACGTGTAAATTATAACCATCAATAAAGATATAAGAATCTTTAAAAATCTCAAGTATTTATATTTACATGATTCAAAACGCAAAAGTATATGTAATGTTATTAATATTACCATACAGTGACCAGCTAATAACTAATAATAAAAATAAAATAAAAAATTACTAGTTTTTTAAAAAATCTGCATATTTTGTGTCACTGCAACCAGTTCAAAGGTATGTATGTATTCTCAATAAGAAAGAAAATAAGCCGTTATATTACAATTTACTTTATTTTTTATAAAATAGTTAAAAACTATTATAAAAGTTGAAATAATATTCATGAAGTTTCTTGTTGGTTTTTTTTCTCAATAAATACAAATGAAAACAGGAATGGAAAAGCATTTTCCCACTTTCTATACCTTACGAAAAGTCCCTTACAATGCTGTAATAGATATTTCAGAATTAATTGTAAGAATTATAGTGATATGGTATAAATCTATGATATAAACTTCACTAAAGTGTTAGTTTTTAGAATAATCAAACAATTTTACAAATCAAACTGGTACTTTTAAATTATATACATTTAGATAAGGAACAAAGTTTTCTGATTTATTATTAGTGTGCGCATAGTAAGGATGAGTAAAACAAGTTAGAAAATAAATCTTAGACCCACAAAAATAAGTTATATTTGTAATATTTAACTTCAAGTCAATATTAAGCTATGTAATGTAAGCTATGTAATAATAAATATTAAGCTATGTAATGATAACCGACTTTAAAGTTAAACAATTTTTCATTAGAATAATTGTTCATAGTTAATAAGCTTCTAAATTTAGAGCGACAAAAACCAATATAACCACGGGATGAGTAGCTGCTTAATTAAAAATTGAGAAAACTTGAAAATCTTGAAGCAGCAAGCTTAAAAGTTGTAGCCAAGTTATTTTGTTTTTACTGCTTTACCTTCATTCACAAATGTTTAGTTTTCTAGTAACAAAAGTTTATGGTAGCTTATTAATAATTAGTAATATTATACTTTAACACGTTATACTTTATTATTTTATTTGTACCACATAAAAAACTTAGGTTTCAATAACAATTACTTCAAATAATAATTTTGTATATAAATTTTAAGTAGGTACTTATCTAGATGCTTATTCAACTATCAAGTATTTTGAACCCCAGCCGAGTCTCTACTCGGCTTAAGTGCTTAGAATATATAATTTTCTAAATTTCATCGAATCACTTGTGTGTCTATGTTAATAATCCACTAAACTGTGTAACTTAGTGTTCTTTTTCTTCAATGTCAACCTACACTGCAGAGCTTAAAACATTGGCTAGGATTTTTAAAAGAAGACTTTCGAATCACTCTTTATACAAAAAAAAAAACGTAAACGTGTTTTTAATGTAAGAAGATCATAACCTAATTGTTTATTGTTATCTAATAAACTATTTTCTTTAATTTAATATTACTTGACTTAAATTATACTTATAATCAAATTTACCTTTTAATTATGTTTCTTCTCTTCATTTCATTTATTGTAAATTAAAATAATAAAGTTTTAGTTTAACATTTTTTTTAATATAATATAAACTGACTTTACTTAATTTTATGTATGCAATGTATCTTAATGTAATAAAATTTTATAATATGTTTATTTTACTTTAATTTATTTTGTATCTGTAAATAAGTAATATCTTTAGTATTGAATGTACGCATAGATTATTATTATTTTGTTGTATTGGTAACTTGTATGCTGTAATCATAATAAATTTAATGTAACTGTAATAAGAATCGATTGTATTCAAACTATGTTTATGACATGTATTTTCTGGCAATAAATTAAACTGTTTTCATTACATGTAAAAAAGAAAACCGCCTTGAAGTTGCCGGTGATACAATAACGAAAATTTCTTAAAAAATGTACGACGGTATTCCTCCGTATTCCTCCAACAAACTGATTCTATCTGACCCGATACTCATAGTTAATGGTTTCCCTAACTTTGACTAGACGAAGAGCTGTTGAACAACGAAACGTGGCTTAATCGTTCGAGAAAACTTATTTGTTACCTATGCATTCTTGTTTGCATTCTTGCTTACGAGGCTCGCGCTTGTAATTTGCAGTAAACAATAACAATCTTGGGTGGCAAAGACCTTCTACCTGATAACTAGTAACAGTGATGCCCACTATAATCGAAAAGATAAAATAAAAAAAATACATATGACAATCATAGCGATTACTGCATTTTTATAATATAAGTATGTCGCAGATCACGATAATTTAACGATGATTAGTAACTCGATTGATATCATCGTAACGTAACGAGTCACGAGATCGGAATCGTTTGGAGGGGCACCGGAGACATTTTAAATATTGGAGAGCATCAAGTCGAGGAGGAATTAATTAGTTAGAGTTTTACAGTTCGGACCCCCCAACAGGACCGGTGATTCACGCAACTCTGATAATTGTACCAACTAAGTAATTTGTGATAACTGATTACCTACATTTAATACAAGAATTGTCTTATTGTGTCTGTGTGGTTTAATTGCCTGAGACCTACGCCTCGGATCCTGTACCAGAAGACTCCACCAAAAACGAGCAAGCCACTAATATGCCTCTATCTCCGAAAAGTATATATAGGGTTACTTGTAATAAATTTGCCAACTCTTGCAGGCATCTTCTCTACATCACTCTTAACAACATATGTTTTATAATTAGGGAAACCCGGGCAACATGAATACCTTAAGCTTTACTTGATTATTGTTTATTAGTTATAAGGGGTTCCCCCCTTATAACTTGTAGTTATTAGAAACAAAAAAAGGAATCTTAAAATTTAAATAAAAATAAAAATTAAAGGAATATATAAAAAATTGTTGCAACAATACTAATTATTGCAATCATTTTTATAAAAAAGAAAGAAATTAAAATAAAAAAAAACATCCAGAATCTTAAATCCATAAAAAAAATCTGCTATAATACGTATAAAGTGAATACGGTATCCACTTTGCCCAACCTGCTTTGCAATTCAGGGACATTTTTGAGAGTATCCCAAATTACTAAAAAATCAGAGCATCTAAACTCGTCGTCTACGGATAGTTGAAAACTATATAATCATGCATCAAAACCTATTAATAACAAGGAACAAGTTACAAATGGTATAGTAGTTATAAACGAAATACTTATCTCTGTAAATCAATATTTTTTCCAAAAACAATCTTTGTCCGCTCACTACCTCCGCGCGACGAGAACTCCTTCCGACATGTTTGCTGCGCAAGATGATCTTTACTATGAAAAACCGGTTGCCGTCCGATAAATAATTTGGGCGTTATTTGCAATAATAATTGATTCATATATTTAAATTTAAAAGGATGGTTTTCTATACTTATTTCAACTAAACCCTTGCTAACACGGTTGAGGCATTTAAAGATTAAGTGATAAGGATAAACGTATCCTCACCTTTTATCTGTAAACAATAAAATAGCAAAATTGTATTGGGATAAGGATATATAACAGACAAGAGCTTTTCAAACAAAAAATATAGTTTTAATGGAGTGTTGAATGACCATGTGGCCTAAAATTTTATAAAATTATTCTAGGATAAAAGCTACGTACTAAAATAATTACTTAAATTAAAATGTTGGTAATTTAAAAAAGTTAAAAGAATCTAAAAAATTCTTAATGATGCGAAAAAATACTTGCTTCGATAACCTTATCACTTTAAGAATAATAACTGTAGAGTTATGCAGTAATTCATAAAAGGTTTAATCTATAAATAGTGTCACTAACTTGTCCCGACAGCAAAACTTGACTTGTTGTCAAATACAAGTAAATAGTTCTCATCGCCTCTTTTTGGGATAACACGAGATTGGATAAATTTATACTATCTTACATGTTAACTACTTACCAAATTAGTTACTAACTAAAGTAATTAACTTTTTACGATTCTATCCGAAACTTTTAATTAACTTGTTTAATTAAGGTTATATTATATATAAACCGCCCTGTTGGTGGAGTGGTTAGCGCAGGCGCCTAACGTGTCACGGCGCAATGGGGCTCGGGTTCGATTCCCGGCAGAGAAAGGCATTTATGTGATGAGCATAGATGTCTGTGTTTCTGGGTTTGGTCGTTTATTAAATAAATTCTCAGTATTTATATGTGTATTTCTGTATATTTTTTTCTATAATAACAAAATTAAATAATCTAATTCAAGGCAATTGAGATTCCCAAATATAATACCTTTAATAATACGCTGTAAGAAATTAAAATTCAGCTGTTGTTTGTAATTTACGAATTCAGACTATTGCTACTGATAAAAATAATAACTATTTATATAAAATAATGAAATATTTTTTTAAATACAAGGATACGATATAATATTACTTTACTGTTTTGTTGTTAATATAAAACTATAAAATCGCTAGTATTTATTTTCATAATTAAAGGCGAGTAGTGGTTTATGCCGAGGGCTACCAACCTCGAAACCCCACTGCAACCTGTTTCCAACCGCGGCGATATTAACCAAATTATTCGTGTATAATTTCATTATATTTCTACGAATTTATTAGGTTACTAGGGGTCGCCCGCGACTTCGTCCGCGTGGTTTTTAGTATTGCTGCCGAGTTCCATACAAGATTGATATTTAAAACCCTTAAGGGTGGAATTTAAAAATCTTTTCTTAGTACACCACTACGTAGAAAAACAAATGTACCTATCCTCCAATTTTACTATCTCTACGACCTGCGACTTAGACTGTAGGCTATAACTAAGTCAGTCAAAACCTATTAGATTATATTAGGCTTGCAGCATTTTTCATTGCTGCTTAACTTCTATTTGTCAAAGCGAGATGACATACCCTATAGCCTCCCTCAATAAACGGACTATTCAACACAAAAAGAATTTTTCAATTCGGGCCAGTAGTCCCAGAGATTAGTGCGTTCAAACAAACAAACTCTTCAGCTTTATTATATTAGTATAGATATGTTAATATTTCTACGAATTGGTAGTTTTATTATTATACTTCTTTACACCTTTCTTATTTTGTAATGATGTTTCGAATATTTGCTTTAATCGAATACCTAAAACATAGGTGTCCATAAAAAACAAATTTTAGTTTTACCTAACTGACAGACAGCTTCATCTCATTCCAGTTAAGGTGAGGTAAAAATAGTACGTAAAATAATATTATGGGTCGGGAAAAAAGTCTTTTCGCATATAGTTTGTATAAAATTGTATTAAAATTTGGCTAATACTATTTGTACTTGACTGATTTTAATGATATAAAACAGTTACATTTTAAAAAAGGAAACAATCAAGAAAAATCTTGTTTTCCTCCATTTTTCGTTTGTTTTTTATCTGTCAAAATGAGTAAATCTAATGAAGAAATACGATACATTTTAAGTATTAATACAAAAAGGGAAAACATACAGGGCAAGCCGCGAAAAAAAATTGTGACGTTTATGAACCTCATGCAGCAAGACTAGAATAAAGTTGGTTTAAGAGTTGCCAATGCAGGACTTTTGACGTCAAACATGCACATTGCACTGGTCGTCCTGGTATAAATAAAATAGACGCAAAAAAGCTCGATATTTGGGTGTCACACGAGCTCACCGAAAGAAACTTTATAATCCGTGTACTCATTTGAGATTATTTTCATATAAAATACGAAAAAAATCTCTAATCTGTTTACGTGCTCTAGCTCCCTTAACTTTAGTTAGGGGAGCTAACGCTAGTGTGGCATAGCTAACTCTCTTAAATGTATTACACCACCTTGGAGAACACGTTGAAGGCTTATGGATCAGTCTTAAAACTGCTGAAACGGTCTTTAATATGATGTCAGCACTCAGAAAGCTACGAACTAACTAGGAGTTTGCTTGCATAAATTCCTAGAATCCCTATTGGGAAACAGGGGGATAGAATAACGACATCTATACCAAGTGCTAGAAAATCACTCCAACTTTCAATAGTTGACGTGACTTGTGTATGTCGTATGTAAAATTGCCAGTTTTTTCTTAAGATAAGCCTAAAACTATAATCTACTCCAGATACTTTTTAGGTAATGGGTAATAGTAGCCACCTATGGTTTTCCGCATCTGATCATATTTATTTCTCCCACGTAAGTTGTTGTAACCCACGAGACTGGTGTTGGATGTTTATTTAATAAAAAATATATATTTTATTAAAACATAAAAACACTACAATATAAAAAACAAAAAAAAAACGAAACGATAGGTGAACATTGTAAGTTTCTTAAGAACATGTTATATAGTTTTTAAATATATTTAATAAAACTAAAACAATAAGTATTATTAGATATATATTTTTTTTATTTTATTATTTATAATAATATAACGGGAATAACGTTAGTATTTTACTTCAGGTGTATATTTATATTGAATAATCTAAAATCTTATGGTAATTACATAATTGCCATTTCATAGTTTTCAAGTACTAAAAAATATATATATTCTATAAACTGTATCTCAGTTGTTAAATAATTCAAAGGTAGGAATAAAACTTTTAAGCTATAAATAATGCAACAATTTGGTCTCCGACAACTAAACTGAACTTGACTAGTTGTCAACTTGGTACAAGTCAATAAATCTCATGGCTTGGGATAAGACGAGTTTGGGTTTATACGATCTCACAAATTGACTTTACTAACTTACTTTTTACGATGCTCAAACAACTTGGTAACTATGAGTCGCTATAACTATACTCATCTACTATTGATATAAAAAGTAAAACTGTGAACGAGTTAAATCACTTTCAGTTTTATATAATATTCATTATATTATTACGTGAAAAAATCAAACTTTATATTGCTTATATCTTTTTACAAAATAAACGATAACGGAGAAGTATAAAATTTGTCACAATTAAAGTGAACATATAGAAAAAATGTATACATTTTTTAAATACGATTACAAATTCATTAATTTTATTTAAAAAGCACAATATTTCTTAGTTTTAGTTTACGTTCACATTGTCCATGCATAGTATGAATTAATCTGATATCAAACAGTCGCAAAGAGTTGATTGTTGTGAGTTATGAAGTGTTGTTCATATACGTATATTGGGTATATATACCAGATTTGGACGGAGAAATATGATTTTATAATTACAAATCACTTGTGTCCTTAAGGTTCTACCTTATAAAGATATATCATCCATACTTTAATCTATAAAGTATGGATGATATATCTTTGTTTGTTTAAGAGGTTAAACACTTAGGTACCTACTCTGGCGTTTAATTGCATTTCTTTTTTTATTTCGAAAGTATACATTGAAAAAATAATATGAACGTATAAAAATACATACAGAAATATCTTATTTTAAGGAGTTTTTTTAAACATATTTTAATAAGATATGTAGTAATTTATTTATGTAGTTTCATTATCAAAATCATTATGGATATATCATAAAAAATATGATAATATACATTTATTTACACATTTTAGGGGTATATTGTAAATAAGTTATTTATAAAGAGCTCGTAACAAGTGAACTAAGTTACTGAATAGTGTGTCTAATTTACACATTTTTTTTTTAACAAACGAGAGAAAATTGTTAAGTATTTAATTTACTTCAAGTATTCTAACATGTGTCACATATAACTTAAACTACTCAAACATGTTTTTAACTTTATTTAGTATTTTAAAATATTATTTATGTTATTAAATATATCATGCATTAGAACGAGAAGCTTCTAATCAAAATGTAGATATCTATCTTTTTAGGTTTTGAATTAGATAATCAACATCTGTATTAAATCATGTTAGCGTTGTAATAACGTAACGTGACGAAAAAGCGTTTTTAAAAAGTATAGCAAATAGGGATGTTTATTGATTTATTACACCATTTTAGTGAATTTTAATAAAACCAATACAATTACAATCCAATGTTTTTAACACTGGATTTTGCAAAGAATATGAAAGGGTTTTGTCTCTTGTTAAATAGGGTAGAACATGTGAGGGTTGGTCGAGACATATGAAAACATTGGATAAGTGGAATCAATATTATAAATTAGACAGTAAACTCTATAAAACAAATACCGTAATAAAATAATAATTGCTTTATAGTTAGTTTATGAAAAACGTTTGATAGATTAGTTACAGCTCTAGTTTTAGAGATGAACTGTTTCAAACAGTTAAGTGCTGCCGACATGAGAAACCACATCTTCTAAACGCAGTCAGATGAGAAATGTTCATAGTATTAAGTCACATAGCTCTAATATAATTTATGAAATTCAGAGGTTTCTTGTAATTTAAATGGATGCTGATTTAATTTGTATAAAAATTATAGTTTAAAAAACTTATCTAAGATATATGAAGTAATGTTACTACATTAATAGTTTCGCTTAAAATACTGAGTTATAGCATATAATATCATATTGTATTTTGCATAAGAATAATGTTTGCATCTCGTATTTATTGAGTTTCACAACATTAACGAAACAAGGTAAACAAGGGTGAGTATTTATTTAACTAGTTGTACGGAACAGATTAAATTAGTGAAAATAGTCTAAGCTCTAAACTTGGTAATTTATTCCTAGCGCTTGCCCGGATTTATCGTCGCTTTTATAAAGTAGTTCCTAATTTATTTCAGTTTACTGCTTGATGTTGGAGATTCTTAGATATTCAAGTATTTTTATGTTATTAATGAAAAATAATATTATTATCGGTTGAATGTATATATTTTTTATGTAGTACTATTAGATTATTAATTTAAATTAGCACAATAGTGGGACCATCAAATGTGAAATATTATACTGTAAACTTTGAACTATGGACATATTGAAAATAATATTGCATAATACAATATAAATAAATATCAAATTGAAAATTCATCGACATGATCCGCCCATGATGTTGAGACCTCTGGGATGTCATCCCGGCAACTCTATAAAATTAAAAAGTTTGCTAATAATAACAATTTTCATGAATTGAATTGAATGAATTTACCTTTTATTTATAAAATTCATAATCTCGTTTTGCTTCAAATAAGTTTCAATTTGTATAATAATGATAGACATATAATAAAATGCCCGATATTTTAAAATTGTTCGAAAGCGAAATCGGAATAAACCAAATCTACAGTAGAAATTATATGTTATTTGTAGCATATTTTATTTTATTTATTTATTTTTAATGTACCATTTTTTTTTTAAATCGTTGGAAAAATGCGTTACGCATCATCCCAGCGGCCAGGAAGGTGATGGCCGAGGGGGTACCAGAAAAAGCCGTTTGTTTGCAAAAAAATTGGATTTGACATAACCCCACAGGAAAAAGTCCATAGGTATTAGTTCGAGTTCGAGTTCGAGTTCGTTAGTAGAGCGTTGAAGCCAACTCATGTCATATCTCCTGGAGATAAATTTGCTAGGAAAAAAATTACCAACACGTGGCAAAGACCTGTTTATTGGACGTCGGTTCTGTTGTTTCATCCAGCTAGAATCATGTTCTTTGGTTAAAACCAGGAAAATTTTGGAGTTCATACACGAAGAAGGCGTCTAATATCTCTGAATAAAGCTCTAATTTTACTGCAATTATTTCTCATGCCGACATGTTTCTGATGTTTTTGTTTTGGATCATCACTACAGTTGCCGAATCACCGTTTTTGTAAATCTAACGTACTTACGTTTAGTTTTACAAAAAACGTAGGTAGACCGTACAACGCACGGTCTACTCCCGAGAAACACCTCATAGTGACTAAATTCCCTGGATACTGAATTAAAATAATCAACTAAGTCAACTTTATCAAAAAAAACTTGCAGCCTTAATGTTTTTCAATAACATGGTTTATATCCAACGGTTTTGGTAGGATCAAAACTTATATGAGATGGTTGACGAGAAATAATTCAGTTTGCAAGATTTTCCTCATATATCCATCCATCCCATCCACTTAGAAGTTAAAAAAAAAACCTTTCAATGAAGATCTTTCAATTCTTCTTCTATTTTCCTTTTAAAATAATTTTAGAAAAAATAAATATACACAAAAAATTTAAGTCAATACTTTTATCAAAACTTCAGTTCAAACTGTGATAGACAGCAATATTACAATGAATAGCCCATGTCAATTTATACTAATCCCATTATAATCAAGTCGATATGTTGTCTCATTTTTTACTTTTATGTGTATTGTCAGTTGACCACTAAAGTAGTCACTTTTATAAAAAGGAGTCTTAAAAAAGGGAGTGTATAATTTATTATTACGAAGTAAGTTTAAGAAGAACTTAAGTTAAATTCTGAGAACAACAATGGCACTGCCACTGAATAAATATTAATAGATGACAGAGTCTACCTACTTACAATACGGTTTGATGTCAAGAATGAACATACAAACTATAAACGGGCTTAGAAAGTAAAATGGTACTACATATCAAGTTATATGCGGTTAGTATTTGTTTAGTAAACAATGTTTGATGAATTACATATTGTTCAGGATATTAGAAATTGGTTATCGAGCTTTACATACCAAATTATATATTATTTAAACAATAAGTGAATACATTAATTTATGCTTTTTCTTATATTTAATTGAATGGAATAAAAACAAATAATTTTTCACGGCAAAAGTGGTTAAGCAATTATACGTAATTGCAAAATACCAATCAGCGAAATTATACTAACTTGAAAGTAATTTACGAATCGCGTGTGACGTGACTATAAAAATTCGTAATTAATAATCACAACACCACTCGTTTATGGTAATTCTAGCTATTTATTATTCTTTTACAACAACGTGTCCCTAAGTTTCGACTGCTTGCACTTTACTTTGCATTAATTGTAATATTAAAACAATGAATAACCATAATCCATAAAAATTATTGACTTCATCGTAACGTCAACATAACTTTGTGTTCAAAAATATCATTGTAACTTTGTGTTCAAAAAACTGCTTACTTTCTATTTTAATTATAGGATGTCAAATATAATGGCAACTGACTTTTATTTTAAAAATAAAGTGTCCATGATAGCTGAAAAATGACAAAGTACCGAAATGTGGGCTTTTGTATAAATAGACATAGTTACTCATTAAAATATATTTAAATACTTAAAATAGAGTTAAAATAATTTAAACGCATTTATTGTTGTGTTAGACTATATTCCGAAAATATCACAAGTTATAATATGAAATGGTATTAAATATTGTTATACCGATCCACGATTTTTATTTTTACCATTAAAAATATATATATATTCATAAAATCATTGGTACAGCTAAACCTTTCAAAAATATTTTATTTCACGTGATATATAGCACGTACATTGACTGCCGAAATTCGAAATTGATGATTTAATAAAACAATTATCCGTAAACTTGTATATTGAGACGATCAAGAAAGACCCTTAACTACGGAATTTGTAATTAAGACGGTCCTTTGAACAAATTTATTTCAGCGAAAGTGTTTTATCTCTGGTTGCGTCTCATTCTAACGTTTAGACGACGGACGGATAAATTAAAGGTTTTCCAGCAAAGCGTGTGTGATATTTCTTAGCAACTAATTCTGCCGTAATTTTAATATACTTTTATAAAGTTTAAGTTACTTTATTATTTTTTTATATGTAAGTAAAAAATAGACTTTTTAATATGTAACAATATTTATATACCTTATTTTAAAGGAACAAAGTTAAATAAGGGAATCGATAGTTAATTGATAAAAATAAAACATTTTTTATCGTCGTCTACAGAAAAAAATCATTGATTACAAAATAAAATATTTATTATCTACATAATACAAATACAGTAAATAAAAATCCATTAATTCGCAGAAGCACAATTCGATAATCGTTGTCTCTGCTAATTCAAATAATTACCCACAGTTAACAACGAACGATTTAATATTAATTGCTTGTGGTATCCATACATATAAAACAAGCAAGCTTATAATTTTGAGAACATTTTAGACCCAATTATATGTATAGTATTAAGGTATATATTAAAATATAAGTAGGAAATGTAATTATGCTGTAGGAGAGATAAATCATACATACAGACAAACACCATTTTAATTACATAATATGTAAAGTTATGGTAGACTGTTATGCAAATAATGTAACTGAGCCTTAGTTGGGCAAGTTCACCTGGTATTACATTTGCTTCTCCAGATATCGCTTTTCATTTCACTTGGACTATATTAAACGAAAAGCTTGGGTAGTGATCATTTGATGATTTGTATGAGTACAGATATTATGTCAGTTATGGAAAATCATATTAAAAAGCGTGACGGGGTGACTGGCAAAAATATAAAAATATTATACACGAAAATTTTAAAAATTTTAATATTACTTTGATTATTAACTTAATT
Source organism: Napeogenes inachia (assembly GCA_959347355.1). Taxonomy (NCBI): domain Eukaryota; kingdom Metazoa; phylum Arthropoda; class Insecta; order Lepidoptera; family Nymphalidae; genus Napeogenes; species Napeogenes inachia. The sequence continues at coordinate 15,479,584 of OY365792.1, forward strand.
TTATTAATTTTGTTACGGTATTTCAATAATTTTCTCTAGTGGTGAAATGTAGAAAAAAATGAGATGGCTCAAGGGTTATAAGAGTGTTTAAAGTAATTTAGATTGGGACAATGAGTATTTGTTATTGAAACAGCTAATACTGGGTTATGTTACACCCATAACACCTTTTTTTCAATCGAATAATCATCAACTGGACGTACCTATTACCATTCAAGAATTATCAAATACATTAAAAATTAAAGATACTGCACCGGGTTTAGATGCTGTGTCATATTCTATGATATATCACTTTCCCATTAAACAAATATTAATAGATATATTAAATATGATTTTATTTGAAGGGCTTATACCTTCGCAATGGAGAGACATTAAAATTGTGCCTATCCTAAAGACTAGTGGTGATGCAAATAATTTTTCTTCCGTCAGACCTATTTCACTTATATCCTGTATGGCTAAAGTGCTTCACAACATTATTACGAAACGACTTGAGTGGTATCTGGAAAGGAAAAAATTGTTTTGTAAAACATTACAGGATTTAGGCGAACACAATCAAGCCTAGATAATTTAGTCCGGTTAGTTTCTCAAATTCAAATAGGATTTTCTACTAAACAGGAAACGTTGGGAAGTTTTGTTGACGTGAATAATGCGTCTAATAATGTAGATATCGGTAAGATTACAAATAAATAAGACGAGTTGCAAGTTAGGGCATCTTTATGTAGGAATATTTGGATATATTTGAAGGAAAGGCTGTTACATAGAAATTTCATTTCTGTAGATAATTAAATATTTATAATTTTAATATTAACGATTTCTTATTATCTGTCAAATTCGTAGACAAGGTAAATTATTTATCTGTTGACAGCTAATTGCAATATCTTAATTAGTCTGTGACATTTCTTTTTGTTTAAGATATTGAATGTTGCCAGCTGAAGCGAACTTTATAGTCCCCAAAATGTTATTAAAAATATAAACATTTTATTAATAATTACTATTCTAAATTTCATTTATTAATCATTATTAAGGATAGCATATAGCTAGATATTTATTTAGAAGTAGCTGTCATGTTGTTTCAGAAGTTTAGTTGCAGCCAACGTTGTTTTATTGTTATATTTATTAGTATAACAATTTGTTATAAATTTATTGCACTCGTTTCTTCATTTAGATAATTAGGGCATTGTTCTTAAATTATTTAAATATTAGCCTTCTTCCGATTAATATCAATTTTACCCACATTTCGTGTAGCGCGGCGTGCGCATAGCCACATTGTTTGCTTATTATGCATATTTTGACTATAAAATTCAATGTCGTGACCTTTAGAGTCTTTTCTTTCGGAAGCACTTCCGAATTGAATATCTTATTAGCCTTCGGTGAGTGTTTTAGTTATTTGTGATCTTATTAACGCATGTGAAGCGTTGTTTCTTAAATTCATTAGCGTGTTTAATTGCAGGGCTAATAATTTAATATGGAATAATTATAATTCCTATTGCCGGCACTTCCCGGGCAGTTTCAAAGTTTGTTGGAACAATATTTCGTAAGTACTTTGAATCTTTATTCTAAATTAGGAGATGTTTCATAGGTTCTGAGACTATTTAATCTTATTACGTGGTAATATTTCAGTATTTGTCCTGATTCGACCCTGTGAGTCGACATAGGCTAATATTTTTGCTTGCGAGGCCTTTTTCCTCCATAAGGTATTATAACTTATTGATATTTGATTAGATCAATGTGAGATTAGTGTTATTATGTAGTTTTAACCTGTAATTTAATCATTACAGGAGGTTTTTTTGTTTGTACCCTAGAAGATACGGGTAAATTTATAATTGGTTCGCGGGGGTAGACGTGAATCTTCGGAGCGTCGTCCTGTTGGTCCTGTATCCTGCTTCCTGACTAGCTGAATTTAAGGAGCTCGTCTTAATTGTAATCCCGATATTATGGTGATGTACAAAATTTAATTATATCAATAATCAACACTTCCATTTTTGAAAGTTTTATAAAGAACACGTGTTTGACTGTGGTTCTCCAGTACTGACAAGCAGGAGGATCATATATATGTCTTCGCTTGTTATTTGTCAGTGGCGCCTAGGATATTACTATTTTAGTAATTAATTAATATATATATAATTTAGAATAAAGTATTATCTCAAGTAACCCACCGCTGAGTCTAGCTGGCATTTTTTTTTGGCATTTTTTTTTTGGCATTATTTTAAACAGTATTTTAACATTATTTTTATCATGTTAACTGTATCAATATTGAGGTTAAATGTCTTTGTTTGAATTTAACTGAATAAATTTATTTTATAAACCACAACCCACTTTTATTTTTGTAACAGTGGCGCACAACAGTCGGGGCATTACTTGAGATAGTTGGTATATCTTATTGCTATATCAATAATTACACTTTTTATATATATTTTCTTTTATAAATAAGGTAGTGTTGATATATTTTAAACTGTTTTATATGGTATTAATATTTGTTTTTCACTAGGTTATTTAGTGTACTTAATATAACTTATATTGTTATATTATGGTGAGCAATATGTTTGCTTATGTGTAATATTTTCAGTTTTGTTTATGTTAATATTATGTTATATTTAGGTTAATTTTATTCTTACCTTACTGTGAAGCCAGCTCGACTTATTAGTTGTTATAAAGTTTAAATATTTAACTTTTGGTAGTAGAACTGAATATTTAAATATTATTTTTTTGAGATCTTGAATATTTATTTTTCATAAATATTTTATACTACTATACAATTAGTTTATTGTTAGTTTATTAGTTTGTTATTCAAGTTTCTTTAATTTTCAATTAACTTTGACTTTGAAATTTTTTTTTAATAGTAACAATTTTTTTTTTGTTAGGAGTTTTTAAATCTTTTGCTTTGCCGGGGGATAGTTTTGATTTGAAATTAGAACTTAATTCTAATTAGAAATAGTTTAGTTTAGTTGTTTTATTTTCTTTTATTAGGCATCATGGAGCGTCCAATAGCATATAATCTACTTCGTAAAGATGAATTAATTTATGAGGTTGTTATTCGGGATACCAAACCAAAGGGTACTGTTGAAGAATTGAGAATTCAGATTAGGGACTTAGCTTCATCTATTCCTGCAGATGAGATTTTGGAAACAAATTATGAGTCGGTTTCTGAATTGAATATTATTGATTCCAAATTAACTGAGATTGTAAGTGCTTTATCTACTCCTCCACCTTTTAAAAGTTTTAATCGCTTTAGGGCAGTGGCCCATCACCTTTTTCATCGCTTTAGTAGGGTTGTAGTCGATGATTCTTTATCGATTCTTAATAATAAAATTAAAAATAAATTAAATAAGTGTTTGTTACAAGTGGATGGCTTGTTTAAATCTTTTTGTACTTCTTTTGAAATTCCAACTACTGCACATCCATCTTCAAATATTACTTGCTCTAACGGATATAAATTTATTTCTCGATTAAATCATATTTTTGACGGTAAATCTTGTATTCACTTATATTTAGATAGACTTTCAGAACTTTGCTCGACCCGTAGTATTAGTGAAGATGTTTTATTTCAATCTGCTGCTGAACTTTTTTCAGGTCATGCATTGATTTGGTATCGTAGTATTAAGTCTGAAATATTTAGTTGGTCTTCCTTAAAAGAAAAATTAGTTAATGAATTCACACCTTTAGATTATGATGATAGGCTCATATCTGAATTACGTCGTCGTACTCAGGGTTCCTCTGAATCCTCATCTTTATTTATTTCAACTATGCTTAATTATTTTAGTCGTCTTTCTTATAGTGTTTCAGAAGTAGAACAATTAAAAATTATAAGACAAAATTTAAGACCTAATTTTATTGAATCTCTTGCTCTTGAAAGCATTGTAAGCATTGAAGATCTGAAGAATAAATGTAAACTTTTAGAATATTCTATTTATCAAGTTTCTAATTTTGTACAACCTCCAAGGGTTACTGCGGATACAGTGGCTCCTGATTTGGCATTTAAGAATCCTAAAACTTTTTCTAAAGTTGAGTTAGTGCAACATGACTCTAAATTATTTTGTGCTCGTTGCCGAACAAGTGATCATACTCTAAAATCTTGTAAGTCTAAAATAGTTGTTTGTTTTAAATGTGGAAATAAAGGCGTTACTAAATTTACTTGCACTAAGTGTAATAAACATTTGAATTCTAAAGTTTCAACGGAGTCAAAAAACTTATAAAGCTTCCGTCAAGGGGTTCGCCTAATTTTGATCGTGAGGATTGGCGGAAGTATCTTAAGCAACTTTCACTTTTCTTTTCTTACAGAGGTCCTACAAAGGTAAATTATTGTAGTCCTCATGATATTAGGCCTCATATTACAATATCAATTTATGATAAATTTTATTACGGTTTATTGGATTCAGGTTCGAGTATATCTATATTAGGTTCTTCATTAGGGAGACAATTTATAAATCAAGGGGTTACGTTGCATGGTGGATCTGATATTACTCATATTTCTTCTGTTAATAATTCGGTGTCTCGTGTAGCTGGTTATCTATTTCTTCCTGTTTTATTTAAGGGTAAGAATAAAGTTATTAAGTTTTATGTAGTTCCTGATGTGTCTACTCGTGTGTTATTAGGTGTAAATTTTTGGCGTGCTTTTGATTTAGCGCCTGATTTATTTTTTAAGGTTTCATTTGAACCTACCGAAGCTCGTGTTTCGGAATTAAGATTTTTACATCCCTTTGAAAATCTTTCTTCTTCGCAACTATCCATTGCCAAGGGTGTAATGAAAGATTTTGAAGAGATATCCTTTGAGAAAAAAGGTTTAGGTCGTACGAGTGTTATTACTCATACTATTAATACTGGAGATACTGCTGCAATTAAGCAAAGGTATTATTGTTTATCTCCAGAACGTTTAAAGGAATTAAATCGTCAGCTTGACGAAATGTTAAAATTGGGGGTTGTAGAGCCTAGTGCTAGCCCGTGGAATCATCCTGTTTTGCTAGCTCCTAAAGCTAATGGAGAGCTTCGATTTTGTTTAGATAGTCGTAAACTTAATGCTGTTAGCAAGGGAGATGCTTATCCACTTCCTTATATATCTAATATTTTAGATCATCTTAAGGAAGCTAAATATTTGTCGTCAATTGATTTGAAAGCTGCTTTTTGGCAAATTCCTTTACAGTCGTTATCTTGTCGCGAGAAAACTGCGTTTACAGTTCCAGGTCGCGGACTATTTCATTTTAAAGTTATGTGTTTTGGATTAAAGGGTGCACCTGCGACTCAGCAGCGTCTTATGGATAAATTGTTTGGTCCTGAATTTGGTAATAAGGTTTTTGTTTATTTAGATGACATAATAATCGTCAGCGCCAGTTTCGAAGAACACATTACATTACTTAAACAAGTTTTAAGTCGGTTAAAATTGGCCAACTTAACTATTAACTTAAAAAAGTCAAAATTTTTCAGAAAGGAACTTAAATATCTTGGATATGTGGTTGATCAGGAAGGTCTTCATACCGATTCTGATAAAGTTAAAGCTATAGTAGATTATCCAACTCCAACTAATAGGAAGGAGGTTAAAATGTTTCTTGGTACAGCTTCCTATTATCGTCGTTTTATTAGAAATTTTAGTACTATAGCAGCGCCTCTCAACGCACTTACGAGCTCTCGTAAGGATGCACTTCCGTTTAAGTGGAACGATGATGCAGAAAAAGCTTTTAATGAACTAAAATCTTGCTTAGTTTCTGCTCCTGTATTAGCATGTCCAGATTTTTCAAAAACATTTTCAGTACATTGTGATGCTTCTAGTTATGGTATAGCTGGTACTCTGACACAAATTAATGGCGATGGGGAAGAGCATCCAGTAGCTTTTGCCAGTCGGTCTCTTAATAAGGCTGAACGCAATTATTCAGCAACAGAGCGGGAAGCGTTAGCAGTTGTTTTTGCTGTAGAACATTTTAGATCATATTTAGAAGGTGGTCCTGAATTTAAAGTTATAACTGATCATTCCAGTCTTAAGTGGTTTTTCAATTTATCTAATCCAACCGGTCGCTTAGCTAGATGGGGTTGTAGACTTTCTGCCTTCAATTTTGTTATTGAGCACCGCAAAGGTAAAGACAACATTGTTCCTGACGCACTTTCGCGTTCAGTTCCTGTTGTAAACGAAATCCGAACAACTGTTGAAGATCCTTGGTATAACAAAATGTTTAAGCGTTGTCAACAATTTCCAAAATCCTGTCCAAATTATTTTATTGATAATGGCAAACTCTTTAGATACTCAAAAAATAAATTCGGTATTTCTGGTGAGAATGATTGGAAAGAAGTTGTTCCTTATGAACTGAGAAAAGATATTTTAAATTTAAATCATTGCAATGAACTTTCGCCGCATTTTGGAATTTTTAAAACTTACAAACGATTATCTCTTCGTTATTTTTGGCCTGGTCTATACAAGGATGTTGTGAATTATATAAATTCATGTGATACTTGTTCTGCTTATAAGCATCAGCAAAATTCTACTCCTGGTTTTATGGGGGATCAAAAGGTTTGTTCCCGACCTTTTGAAATGATAAGTGTCGATCTTGTTGGTCCTTTACCTCGCTCTCGCGCGGGTCATACGTTCTTATTGGTGGTGGTTTGTTGCTTTAGCAAGTATACTATGTTGTTCCCATTACGGAGGGCAATTGGTAAGTCTATAGTGTCTCGATTGGAAGAGGGAGTATTTTTAATTCACGGAGTGCCACGCACGGTAATATTGGATAATGGTACCCAGTTTACCGGTAGTGAAGTTAAAGCATTTTTTGAAAAGTATAACATTCCACAAATTCATTATACTCCTAAATATTGTCCTCAGGTTAATACTGTAGAACGGTATAACAGAACTGTTATAACCGCGTTATCTACTCTTGTCAAAGACGATCATCGTACTTGGGATACTTTTCTGCCCAAAGTGCAATTTGCGCTTAATTCTTCTGTAAATGAAACTACGCGTTTTTCTCCGTTTTTCATAGTTCATGGTAGGGAACCAATTATTAGTGGTAGTCATTATAATTCCGTTTCGAATAATCAATTTTCTTTAGATTGCGCATCTCGCACTTCTTATGCTCAAAAATTAGGAAATTTAGAAAATATTTTTATTAAAGTCACTGATGCTATTAGTAAAGCTTATGTTAAAAGTAAAGTTTATTATAATCGCTCGCGTCGCTCATTACAATTTAATGTTGGTGATATAGTGTGGAGAAAAACTTTTCCCTTAAGTGACGCTAGTAAATTTTTCACCTCTAAGTTAGCTCCTAAGTATGTAAAATCCCGTGTAGTTCGTAAATTAAGTCCATTAGTGTATGAATTAGTAGATTTCGCCAGCAATAAGGCAATAGGTAATTGGCATATTAAAAATCTTAAAGAATGATTAAGTTTAATAATTCGTCCGGACAGCTGAGTTGTATGGTATGTAACATCGGTCCTGACAGTTGGTTAAAGTATGGTTTGTATTGTCTGTAGGTTCTGCTTGTTTTTTTAATATCTTAATTTTCAGTATCACTTTAAATGTAAGGGATATCTGTCGTTAAGTATTATTTACTTTTATTAGTATATTTTTTTATTTTCTTTTTTATTGCTGATCCTTAGTTACCTTATATTCCAGTATCAATACATATTTTATTTGATATCTGTTATTAAGTGTTATCTTTGGTTAGTTAATGTTTAGTTTATATTTCGTCCGGACAGCTGAGTTGTGTGGTATGTAACATCAGTCCTGACAGTTGGTTAAAGTATGGTTTGTATTGTCCGTAGGTTCTGCTTGTTTTTTTAATATCTTAATTTTCAGTATCATTTTAAATGTAAGGGATATCTGTCGTTAAGTATTAATTATTTTTTAGTATATTTTTTATTTTCTGTTTTATTGCTGATTTTTAGTTACCTTATATTCCAGTATCAATACATGTTTTATTTGATATCTGTTATTAAGTGTTAACTTTGGTTAGTTAATGTTTAGTTTATAATTCGTCCGGACAGCTGAGTAGTATTGTATGTAACATCGGTCCTGACTGTTGGTTAAAGTATGGTTTGTATTGTCATTAGGTCATTCTGTAACTAAAATTTAGTACCTTAAATTCCAGTATCACTTTAATTATATTTGATATCTGTTATTAAGTGTTATTTGTTCTTAGTTATCTTATATATTAGTTTAGGTTTGGGTTAAGATTTTGTGTTAGAAACCTTAATTTCCAGCTATCTATTTAAGAATAATAGATATCTGTTGTTAAGTGTTGTTGTTTTTAGGATATTTTATTAAGTTAAATATTATGTTTCCAGCTATCTATTAGATAATTATAGATATCTGACATATTATTTTGTTGGGTCTTACTTTAATAATTATTAAGGTTAAATAATTATTTGTTGTATCTTATGTATGTGCAGCAATGTGTTTACAGTAGGGAGTTACTGTTGATCATTTATTATATGTACTTGGACTTATTTGTTCTTGTATAATGTGGTTGCTTTGATAGCTATGATCCTTTTATGGAATCAATTTGTACCTGAGACAAGGTAGTACCTTGTTTCGGTTTATCAATTTCATATTATGTTATTGATGATTAGGTGGTGTTATGGGTGTGATCTGTGTTTGATAGCAGCACACATATGTTGAGTTGTGGGTTCGGTGTTACTCTAATTGAGAGTATTTGGTTTTGCAGCACTTATTATTATTCATGATAAGTTTTTGTATTTTTATTATTTCTGCAAAACTGTTTATGTTATCAAGTGTCTACTATTTAGTAGTAGATACCTACTTAATTATTGTTATTAATTAAGTTTTTACCTTTCTTTTGTTTAGGTTACAATTAATTTGTTTTTCACAATTAGGTATGAGAGCTTATGAGCTGGAGGGCCAGCTCGAATTTTCCTCTTATATCGCGTAAAATTCTTCCGGGAAGGGAGGTACTGTTACATAGAAATTTCATTTCTGTATAGATAGATAATTAAATATTTATAATTTTAATATTAACGATTTCTTATTATCTGTCAAATTCGTAGACAAGGTAAATTATTTATCTGTTGACAGCTAATTGCAATATCTTAATTAGTCTGTGACATTTCTTTTTGTTTAAGATATTGAATGTTGCCAGCTGAAGCGAACTTTATAGTCCCCAAAATGTTATTAAAAATATAAACATTTTATTAATAATTACTATTCTAAATTTCATTTATTAATCATTATTAAGGATAGCATATAGCTAGATATTTATTTAGAAGTAGCTGTCATGTTGTTTCAGAAGTTTAGTTGCAGCCAACGTTGTTTTATTGTTATATTTATTAGTATAACAATTTGTTATAAATTTATTGCACTCGTTTCTTCATTTAGATAATTAGGGCATTGTTCTTAAATTATTTAAATATTAGCCTTCTTCCGATTAATATCAATTTTACCCACATTTCGTGTAGCGCGGCGTGCGCATAGCCACATTGTTTGCTTATTATGCATATTTTGACTATAAAATTCAATGTCGTGACCTTTAGAGTCTTTTCTTTCGGAAGCACTTCCGAATTGAATATCTTATTAGCCTTCGGTGAGTGTTTTAGTTATTTGTGATCTTATTAACGCATGTGAAGCGTTGTTTCTTAAATTCATTAGCGTGTTTAATTGCAGGGCTAATAATTTAATATGGAATAATTATAATTCCTATTGCCGGCACTTCCCGGGCAGTTTCAAAGTTTGTTGGAACAATATTTCGTAAGTACTTTGAATCTTTATTCTAAATTAGGAGATGTTTCATAGGTTCTGAGACTATTTAATCTTATTACGTGGTAATATTTCAGTATTTGTCCTGATTCGACCCTGTGAGTCGACATAGGCTAATATTTTTGCTTGCGAGGCCTTTTTCCTCCATAAGGTATTATAACTTATTGATATTTGATTAGATCAATGTGAGATTAGTGTTATTATGTAGTTTTAACCTGTAATTTAATCATTACAGGAGGTTTTTTTGTTTGTACCCTAGAAGATACGGGTAAATTTATAATTGGTTCGCGGGGGTAGACGTGAATCTTCGGAGCGTCGTCCTGTTGGTCCTGTATCCTGCTTCCTGACTAGCTGAATTTAAGGAGCTCGTCTTAATTGTAATCCCGATATTATGGTGATGTACAAAATTTAATTATATCAATAATCAACACTTCCATTTTTGAAAGTTTTATAAAGAACACGTGTTTGACTGTGGTTCTCCAGTACTGACAAGCAGGAGGATCATATATATGTCTTCGCTTGTTATTTGTCAGTGGCGCCTAGGATATTACTAGTTTAGTAATTAATTAATATATATATAATTTAGAATAAAGTATTATCTCAAGTAACCCACCGCTGAGTCTAGCTGGCATTTTTTTTTGGCATTTTTTTTTTGGCATTATTTTAAACAGTATTTTAACATTATTTTTATCATGTTAACTGTATCAATATTGAGGTTAAATGTCTTTGTTTGAATTTAACTGAATAAATTTATTTTATAAACCACAACCCACTTTTATTTTTGTAACAAGGCATATAACTATATATGAATTAGGCTCATATAAATCCATCTCTAGTTAGAGTGGCAAGGGTCTTGCATAAGGAGATCCTATGTCTCTAATTTTATTTAACATCGCAACTCTAGATATCTGTAGAAATATTGATGATGTTTTTATTTTATAGTATGAAGATGATTTTGTGTTATTTGTATCAGGTCAAAATCAAAGACAACTTTATTACAAAATGCAATAAATGGTTTATGCGAAATATTAGGAGACGTAACATTTAAATTTTAGAAGCGTTACTATTTGCAATATTTGAAGGTATATCCTATATTAATTCGTGCGAAGGTAATAAATTTGTAGTACTTAGTGATTCTAAAAGTGCCCCACATATAAACAACAAATAGCTCGGTGCACTTCGGGTAAACGAGGGTAAGCGAGGTGATGAAAGTTGTACAATCTCCTAATTGTACAACTTTGATCATCAAAGTATTTAGTGTAAATTTTAGATCTGTGGGAAATTGTAATTTGATTCTCTCCAATCCTACTTCCAAATTAGCGATTAAGGTGTATTGTTTATTTTTAAAATTATATAGATTAAGAGAACAGTGATTGTCACTTGTAACAATGGGGTTGACATAGTCGCTAAGCGACCAAAGCCTCCTTATTAAATAAAGAGAAAAAAAAATGTTTCTTTAATAAAAATAATATTTTAAATAATTTAAATGTTTACAACCCAACAAAAAGATGTCTTAAGGTGTTTACCAAATGAGGATGTGAGGGTTCCTTGGGACAAAGTGAATATTTTAAAAGAATAAAGAAACTTAGTCTCAGATGCAAACTCGTTTAAAGCATCTTTGGGGAACCAAAAGCTGCCTGATATTGTAACAAAAGAGGTTCTTTGGCAAAACCCATCTTGCTTCCTATATTCGTTACTGTCGACTTATTCTGATAGAATTTGGGAAAGAAATTCCAAAAAAAACTCGATTGTGGTTGATATTTTTTATCTCGATATTCGCAGTCAAATTAATGATTTGGAAACATCTCAGATACACAAGGAGTACCAGGTAATTGAAATAATTCACGAGCTATTCTTAACTATGGTGGATGGTAAAGTCACCGTGTTTACTAACTTCTAACTAACATGAATGTTGAAGCTGTGTGAATGGTATTTAGCGCTAAACAACTTAACAACACTTAACAAGATGAATGATTTGGAGAAGATTAAATGAAAACCAATTAATATGAATGCTTAAGAGTACAGTTTGTCTACGTTGCATGCTTGGATTAGATGCATGGAGTTAATATTACATCTTTCGAGGTCAATCGCGGAAACGAACCTAGACGAGGTGACGTTCATAGATAGATTCACGCCAAAAAATCCCCAGGTCCCGATAAGATCACTAACAAAGTGATAAAGCTCCTTCTGCCTCCTTTAATTTACCTATAGATTACCATTTTTAACGCTCTAATGGCTGGTTGCTCGTTTCCGGCCCAGTGGAAAGAGTCCATAGTGATAGGGTTCCACAAGCCGGGCAAACCCCTGCATCTGAATAGTAGTTACCGTCTCATTAGTCTTCTTAGTTCCTTAGCGAAAGTATATGAGAGACTCATGCTCTGTAGACTTAGATCAGAAGTCGAGAGACTCAAAATCATCCCAAACGAGCAGTTCGGCTTTCGAGCCAACCATTTATATTCCCACCAGGTTCAACGCCTTACGGGGCACATATTGTCAGGGGCCACTGTGAGGGCCAAGAAGTATAGGACAGGAGCGCTCTTCCTCGAGGTAGCTAAGGCATTCGACAAGGTCTGGCACAATGGACTGGTATACAAGCTATACCAGTTCAAGGTGTCGGACATACTCGTACTCATCATACTGGACTACAAACCGGAGCCGACTCCCTCTGGGAGCTGATTTCGGAAATGGCAGATCGAGGTAAACCCGGAGAAGAGCGTTTTGGTACTCTTCGACCGGGGCCCCAAAATGATCTTTCCGCGAATCAACCTCTTTGATAGACCGATACCTTGGAAAGACAAGGCAAAGTACCTAGAAATGACGTTAGATAGAAAGTTAGTTTTCGCCTCGCATATTATGACCGTTATAGCAGAGCGGCCAACATATTAATAGGTCGTTTATATCCGCTGTTAGGCAAGTGGAGTAAAATGTCCCTTCAGTAGTTTCGGAGCCTATTCAATTCAAACGAACAAACAAATCTTTCTTCTTTATCATATTAAGATAGATTAATAAAAATACTTAAACAACTGAAAATTTGTGTGTCCGTAGGTTCATTTAGTACAATTACTTCAAAAAGCAAAAAAAAAATATATATATATTTTTTTTTATATATTTTAAAGTAGACATAATGTAAACTCCTAAGAAGAAATTCATATTCGGATAAGTGTAATAATAATATCGAAATTTTACCTTCCAATAAAATTTGTATTATGTTTCCTCTGACGTCTGAAGTCCATTACGAGAGAGTACATCGCTTCTTTCTGCCGTGTTCCGCTAGATGTCGCTACTTACCGTACGTTTTCCTGCTGTTTTATCTGTGATAGTTTTGACCCGAGACAAGCCGCCGAAGTCTTTGGTCATTGTATGCCTTTATGGTGTGCTGATGGATGTGAATATCACCAGGAAGCCATTCCTTGGACTTCAGACGTCAGAGGAAACATAATACAAATTTTATTGGAAGGTAAAATTTCTATATTATGTGTTCCGTTTGACGTCTGAAGTCCATTATGAGAGATTTGTTTGTTATCTCCTGGTGGGTTGTTGAAGGGTCGCAACAATGTGATCTAGAAATTTATCACGAATGAGTGAAACTACTATGCATCATTATGCCTTTTATATAAAAGGCAGAGAAGTAGTCCAAATAGCAACTATTGGAAGCAACGTTAGCAAAAGTTGGTAATCTGATAAAGCACGGAGTAAAATGTTCGTCAAATCATCACAAAACAAGATTAGTTAACGCGATTAAATTACAGAAAAGAATTTTGATAGGGATTTCTCTGAAACGCAGTTTTCAGATGAGTCGTGTACATGTCTTTGGTAATATTTTCGAAATGTAGTCTCATGTTTCCAGTTTGCTTTTGTCAGTATCTCGTTTATCGGGTAATTTTCTATCCAGTTAAGAGATGACACTGCTGATCTGAAGCTTCCTGGTGAAGCCTCAATACCAGCTTCAGAAAGAACTCTTTTTACCCATCCTCCAATTATAGTGGGTGATGCAGGTTTGAAAGGTGCTTTAGTTGTAATAAACAAGTTTTTGAAGGGGCCTCTGATGTCTCGAGTTAAATTTAACAAAGTTCTTAACCAGAATATAGGGTCAATCTTCTGATTGTCTGCCGGTATCAATCTCGAGCTCGACTGCCGGTGGAATGCTGAGTCAGTTTTAGACCCAAACTCTGGGTGTAAGGTTATAGATACCGAGTTATCTATGAAGCTCTTGTCATCACAACGTAAGAGGGTGAGGTCATGAACCCTGCGACCGGATACCAAGAGTAAGATAACCGCGGTGCGACGTGACACCTCATACAGGCTGTTCGTGTTTGGAGTGGTCTCTTTTAAATATTTTATTAATACTCTAACGTCCCATATCGGGGCTTTCACTTTTGACGGTTTACTCAATGATACCGCTTTGAGTATATGCTTCACGATAGGACTAGTTGAGATTTTTATGTCCGAAACTGTCTCACAGATAGAGGTTACGACTGATTTATGTACTAATAATGTGCGGTAAGCCAGTTTTTCTGATAAGTGTAAATAAGCGAGGTATTGGGCCACATTCGGTGGAGTGGGTTTTCGGCTATTGATATTGTTGGTTTGAGATCACCGACACCACTTGTTCCAAATGGGTAAATAGGTTTTCAGGGTAGACTCCCGCCAACATGATAGTAGTAAGGTCTTCTCCTGAGTAGTCCAATTTTCAGTCAAGGGATCCCACCCAAAATGAGCCAGGCTTCCAGTTTTATATTTTTTATTTGTGGTGGGGAAAGGCCTGTCTTCGTGTTGATTAAATTTGATTCCAGGTTGTGTATCTTTTTGGGACGCGTTATCGCTCGATTCTTGAGGTCTGGGCGCCAGAACGGTTTTATCCATTTGGGAGCTATTAGTATGAATAGTCCCGATGAAGTGTTGAGGTGACGTAGTACTTGAGGGAGGAGGCTGGGCGGCGGAAATATCCAAGCAAGGTCGAATCTCCAGCAGGCGCTGAAAGCGTCGTGAAAGCAAGCGTTCGAGTCGGACAAGTCTAGAGATACATAGTCGGGGACAACATGCGCGGTTGCCGACGCAAAGAGATCTATGACGGGAGTTCCCCAGTGTTTGAACATTTCTTCGGTAGCTCCGCTTAGCAGGTGCCATTCTACGTCCTTTAAATCTCTGGATAGTTGATCTGCCTCCACGTTGTATACTCCCGGAAGGTGGTGAGGGTAAAGGGTTATGTTGAGATCGTCTACTGCAGTTAACAGGTCCTTGGTCAGATTTTGTAGTTCCTGCGATCATGTTCCTCCTTCCTTCTTTATATAGGTGACCACTGTCTTGTTGTCGCTCTGTAGTATTATTTCTGAGTTTCTGAGAGAGTGGGATTCGGTCGATAAGGCCGCAATTACTGCGTACATTTCTTTTAAATTGCAATGCCAGTTTTTCTGATGACTCTCCCAGGTACCTTGAATCCTCTTGTTGTTTACTACAGCGCCCCATTGTATATCTGACGCGTCTGTGATCAGGTAGTTGACCGGTCTTGGGCTCGGATGAATCTTTGAGCTGTGCGGGATATTTCTTATCCACCATTTCAATTCGTCTTCTACTTTGTTTGAGAATGCTTTCTTCGCGCGTGGGTACTGGTGAAGATGCATGCTGTGACGTTGTAATGTGCGGCAATGCAGCCTTCCCCGGTGGGTGATGAAGGTAGCAAAGTTGAGGTGCCCTAAGAGGCATTGCGCCTGCTTGAGGGACCAACTGCCGGAACTGAGGAGTTTCACTAGGCACTGGTGAATTCTGTTTATTTTGTCCGGGGGTAAGGACTTGGTATTTGTTTTGGTGTCCCATGTAATACCCAGAAATTCTATCATCCTCGTCGGAGTGATTACTGATTTTTCTAGGTTCATGCACCAGCCCAGGCTTCTTAGAAAATGAAGTGCTGTAGCCACTTGGGAGGTGAGGGTTTTTATTGACTGATGAGCTATTAGGAAGTCGTCGAGGTAGACTACCACACGTAGGCCCTTCTTTCGAAGCATCTCTGCTAGCCAATTTGTCACTGATGCAAACATTCTCGGTGCCGCTGATAGGCCGAAGGGTAAGCAAGTCATCTGAAGGAGGTGGCCCATATAGCTGACTCGTAGAAAGCACCTGTGTTCCGGTTTTATGGGCAGATGATAGAAAGCTTGAGAGATATCGAGCTTTACCATCCAGTCCAGGGGTTGCAAGAATGTTGGGAGCTGGCGGTGGTTGATGAGATGAAAAGTTTTTGGTCTCATATATAAGTTCAAGGCTTTGAGGTTGAAAATTGTGCGGTTTTTGCCCGAGCTCTTTGCTTTTATAAAGAGAGGAGATATGAAACTTGCTGTCCAGGGTGCCGGCTCTAACACCTGATCTTTGAGAAGGTTGTGTATTTCTTTCGACATTATTGGAGATGCTGGAGTTTGGTATTTTAACATAAAATCTGTTGTTGGATGGATTAATGGAGGGGTCCGATTGAAGGGTATTCGAGCTCCTGAAATCATTTTTAAGATAGCTGTTGGTGGATTTAAGATCTGCCAATTGCTTTGAAAGAGCTTTAGACAACCCCCGGAAAAAAAGTTTGAGTCATTTGTTTCTACTGTTAAATTTTCTCCCCTGTTTATCTTTATGACCTCTACCCCTTTTAGCTGAGGTGTCCTCAGAACGTCGGTTAACTTTGGTTTCTCTTTGTTTATTGTAGATAGGTTTTGGTTTAGAAATGAATTGGCCACGAAAGTTCTTTGATGTAGATGGCTCTGGAGATTTGGGTCTGGTTTGAAAATTATTGGTTTGCTTTGAGATTTTATCTATTCCACCTATCTTCTGTATGTAAGATGCTAAATCCTTTGAGTTAAACATGTATTCTGGTGAAGGGGGCAGTTTAGAAATGTCTTCTTGAATCAGTTTATCTTTTATAGATTTTAATAAAGACCGACGCCTTAGCTCTATAATTTCTGCCCGCTTGCCACACATTATTTGTAATGCATCTTGAGATATTAAATGGTAATTTGAAGCATTTCCAAATAGCTCTCTTAGCTTATTATAAATTGAAGACGGGGTCAACTCTGTATCGCTCTTTGCTGACCAATCAATAACTGCTTGCAAAGCAATGTTTACAGAGTCATTTTGAGTCAAAAATGCATTTGATAAAGCTGCAAAGGTGCGCTCCATTTGAGATAAACGGATTGGAGTGTAAGGATCTTCGAAACGTCTTAGCTCTTCATTGATTTTTAAGTCTACAAATGCCGGATATGCTACATATTTCTTTTGAGTGTCAGTGTAACGCACAGCATTCCAGTTACAGGTATCAAATCTTTGCATAGTGATAATTTTATTGACATGATCTGGATTAGCTTGAGCAATAGCTGGTTCTTTAACTGATACCTCTAGATTTGCAATATTAAAACAATTTTCAGTAGGGGGTAGGCGTAAGAAACTATTATCGTGGTTTTCAGTACAAGTCGAGGCCCCAATGATTGTATTATTACATGGAATTTGCATAGAAGCTGGCGGATACAAGGCATGAGGCGTTTGCGAGGTGAAATTAGCACTTAAGATACTGTTAACATGACTCACCAGTTGTTGTGAAAGAATTTCAAACCTTTTCTCTAGGTTCGTGTCTGTCCTTCGGCGTTTTGGAGTAGTGGGGCCGTCACTGCTCGACGTTGATGAAGATGAACAGCTTCGTCTTCTAGACGTTTTTGACGATTCGGGTAGATCATCTAATTCCGACGCAGGTCTGCTCTCGTCGGCCATTTTACACAACACGTACGGATTACAGTATTTTAATTTCGACTAATATTTCTACTTTATTCTCGAAATATGACTTATATTATCTTGAAATATAATTATAACACTTATAATATAGCGACTTTTGAAAACGACAGTTTGAAAAACGACGCAACAATGACCAAAGACTTCGGCGGCTTGTCTCGGGTCAAAACTATCACAGATAAAACAGCAGGAAAACGTACGGTAAGTAGCGACATCTAGCGGAACACGGCAGAAAGAAGCGATGTACTCTCTCGTAATGGACTTCAGACGTCAAACGGAACACATAATATATTTTTTAAACACATTTGTATGTAAAATATATGTTTTTATATTATTATTATCATTTGTTGTCAATAGGTGTCTATTTTTATGCACGTGGTATGTCACTGATGTTCTTTTAAGCGGCAGGGAAGTTTCTAATTATATTTTTTAGCTATGTGGGTCCTTGTAAGGTTTGAATGCCTAAATTAACTATGAAACCAATGTCGTTTGCGCTCAGGAGCTGTGTTACCAAATGAAATATCCTGAATAATTGACAATGTTACATAATATAGAATTGTAATTTTTATTGTCCAGTAAGGCAAAGCAGAAAATATATAACTGTTATTATTACTTATACTTTCATGAAAGACTTCATATTGTATATTAAATGTAAAGATTTGGAATTACACCGCCTTTAACTATTATTGTTAGTGAGGTAAGTCCTATAAACTGAGGAGTTGATAGTAGTCAAGTAGTCAATTAGTCTTTGTCTATGACTTTGACGATTGGGCTTCTTAAAAAGTAGTTTTGGTTCTGTAACCAGAAAGAAATCCCAGGCTGATAAAAATTTGCCATAAAACATCTTATCAATTATGAAATTCAATCATAGTAATAAAAGCTAATCAAAGACAGTATTTAACTGCAATAATGCTTGCAATTAGAAATGAAAGCAAGCGACTTCAAAGTTAAACAGATTAATCGCAAAATCAACTGTATGTTGCCTGAACTACCTTTATCTTTCAGACACTGAATCCGTTACAAGCCTTAAAACTTTCAGCTTGCTCGCAAAGTAAAGCAGCTCAACCTGATAAATTATTTTCATTTAATATATATTTTTTGATGATGTTACATGAAGAGCAGAGTTACATTCTTCTACATGCCTTATTAAAAATGTAACAATTTGTTGTTAGGATCTTTGTTTAGTTCTTGCATAGTCACATGACTTTAATATTATATGTTACCAAGATTCGTTCTTTAATTATAATATGAAATAATATTGATAGAGATTGCACTTAGATTCTACTAATAAGACTCTGACATAGGTAAGTATATTTCTGTCTTATGATCAAATAAAACTTTGTGAAAAATATTATTGATAAATATATTTATATATATATTTATAATACAGAACAAATTACACACATTGATGTAACTCCTAAGTAAGCAAATTATTTGCTTGTTTGCTTGTGTTAAGGGTGTTAGACCGTTGTCTATACAAATACATACAAATACACATTATAAATACTGAGAATATATTTAATAAACGACCAAACCCAGAAATACAGACATTTATGTTTATCACATACATGCCTGCCCCTGTCGGGAATCGAACTTTTAGTCACAATTAGAACTATCGAACACAATTTTTAGTTTTATTAATTTATTTATTAATCGTACTCACTGTTAAACATTCCAAGTTAATTTTATTATTATTTTTATTAAAAAAAAATTCATAGATTTTTTATAAAACATATTTTACCTAAATAAATTACATTGAAAATTGTGAGATACTTGAGAAAATAAAAGGAGTACGTTACTTAGAACACGTTTAATACGACTGACGGCATACAGTTATACTTATACTAAGGAATTTACCTACTACATACATAACACCTCCACCCTTAATATCTAAGTACTTATGGTATCTTATACACTACGAATCTGCTTATTATTTAATTAATATATATCTAGCATAACATCATATCATTCATTTAAAGTTTAGATTCTAAAGTCTAAACCATATCTGACAATAGGTCTTCTAGAACGCTTTACCGGCAGCAGTGGCACTGCTACAGAAGATTGTTGTGGCGGACAAGGTGTATCGGACTCGAGCTGCTGTGATGGGATCACGGTGACATTAATCTCACTACTCTTCCTTTCGGATTTTATTGACACCGTCTCGTCCGCCACCCCAGTTGAAGGACCAACTGCATCCCTCATCTTTTCGCACTCCTTAAAAGATGGTGATACAGGTGACACATCTAACCCGGAACCTGCGACCGAAAACGAATTTGATCGATATGTCTTTCTATTTGCCGGCCATCAGTTGTTTCTTAAGAGTAGCGTCACGACCCCTTGACTGTCCACACGGTCGCGGGTACCCACTTGTCGCCCCCTCGTTAGGGGACCTCGCAACCACGCCCTCGCTATCTATCTGACGGTGCTGGGACCATCGTACTCGTTCCTCTAGTGCTCCGTCGTTACGCAATGAATCGAAGCGCGACCTTAACACTCGAGGTTGGACCACCTATGTTGGACCACCGCACGTAACTACGGGCAAGCGCTTTCGTTTTTACAATACCCATATGGCTAATATGAATTTGTTTTAGTACAATCCTATAACCCCACCCCCAACCTGACAGTACAGACAGACGAAACTTCTTAGCATTCCATGGATTCACCGTGCGGGTGCCGGGCCCATCGCGTTGCAAGGAGAGGAGTGCAAGCAGTGCCTGGGACTTGCGACCCAGGAGTAGGTTTAAGGGGCCCCTTTATTGTGCGCAATCACCCTCCACACTCCTCTCCCTACCTAACCAAATTTGGAAAGAACCTACTAATGCCGCCTTTGAAATACGTTCTAGAAATGAACCGATGCTTGTTCTAGAAAGGCCAAGGTCTTTAAGTAGGCTGTAGAGAGATTTTGCGGTTATACCTCTCGCTCCCACTTCTACCGCGTACAAACTAACTATAAATTTATTCCTGATCAGTTCGTTGGTCAGTTCGTAATACTTATTGAGCTTTAATGTGTGATCCCTTGGGATGTTTGTTCCCCAAAGAACAGTAAGCTCCACAAGTATCACGCGCCTCAGATGTTTTGAATACAGGAATAGGTCCGGTCTGGATGACGAAACACCAATATCCCCAGATAAGAATTTACAGAACTCCGGATCTTTTAACGTTTTACATTTCACGTGACTTTCGGTTACCGGTAAAAAAGTTTCAACGAAATTCAAATAAGTTCTCTCTTTTAGTGACTCAACCTCCTGTACCGGCAGGGGTAACCTAGATAAAGAATCAGCGAAATTGGTCGCAGAAGGTACGTATTCAATTTTGTAATTATATCGGACTATAATAGCCCAACGTTGTAAACGCGTCGTAGACATAACTGGTATACCCACTTTGTCCCTAAATATATATGTTAACGGTTTGTTGTCCGTTCTAAGAATAAATTCACGTCCGTATAAATATTTATGATATTTTCGAATAACAAATACAATCGCTAACGCTTCGCGCTACATCTATGAATACGAACGCTCCGCCGTACACAGCGTACGCGACGGAAACGTGACCGGTCGCTTACCCGTCGCAGTTATGTGCGATATTACGGCTCCTACACAGATGGCGCTAGCATCCGCAGTCAGTACCAATGGCAACTTCAACGAATAATGTACCACTCGAAACGAGTGCCCTTTTTACTTCGTTAAAAGCAACATTACATGCGTCATTCCATATAAACTTAACATTTCTACGTAACAATTCATATAAAGGGGCCAAAATCGTACTAACATTCTTTACAAACTTGCCATTCCATCACATTAGTAGGCACCGGCGTATTTACTATGGCTTTTATTTATCTTTTATTTATCTATTACGTGACCGAGGTAATTAAGAGAATCTACAAAAAAATTACATTTTCTTTCTTAACTTTAAGTCCATTAAATTCCAATCTTTCAAACACTTTGTTTAAGTTGTAGATGTGTTGTTTATCATTCACACCAGTAATAACTACGTCATCTAAGAATACTCCCACAAAAGACTGATCATAAGTCTAGAAATTTCATCCTCATCAGCATTCGATTTAATCAAGAGCAGTGTTTTTTTAGAAATTAAAAAAACACTGCTCTTGATTAAATCCTTAGATGTTAAAGAAAATGTGAATGAATTGAAATTGGTTGATAGCATGGAAGATATAAAAGCAGATAGTACGATGTTTAGAATTAGTATTCAGAGTTGGGGCTGTTAAAAGTATTGATTTAATAAGTCTGGGGAAAATAATTTTAAATTTAGTTTGTCAGTAGAAGTTACTAGACCAAAGTTGCTTAGAAACTTCCATATGTGTGCCGACGAAGAATCAGAAATATTATTGTGGATGTATTGGCGTTTAGCACCTCTTACCATCTGATTACATCGATTCCTTAACTTTTTATAGTGATTCCAGTTAATCACGCTGCGATTACGCTTAAATTTACCAAAAGCACCATCCCATTTTTTCATTGCATTTCTAATCTGTTCAGTTATCCACGGTGATGGGAAATTTCCTAATTTAACAGTTTTTACTGGAACGTGCCTGTTATAAATGTTTAAAATCTCTTTATTAAAATATTCAATCATATCATTTACATTAGTCATATTTAGAACATTCGACCAGTTTAAAAGAAAAGCATCCAAGGTATCTATGGGTATGCAGACGACAGCACAGTTGTAGAAACCCTACCATCACCGGGCGTCCCGACGCACGGCAGGTTTTCATCCTTCTGTTGTGGACATTCCACCTGTCCAAACGAAGCGCTTTGCTCCCTAATTTTTAGTGCGTACAGCGAAGGACTGGAACAATTTGTCTGCGTCGGTATTTCCTGCCAAATATAATGTGGGTGTCTTCAAGAGAAGAGTAAATAGGTTGCTAGGGCAATGCTGCCTTACCACCTAAGACTACATTCCACTTACCATCAGGTGGAATGTAGTCAAGCATTGCCCTAGATCATATAAAAAAAAACCTTGTCCTTACAAGACACAATGATCAAATCAATCCAGGTGTCGGGAGAATTCCTAATTCTACTTTTGTTGATCAAGCGCCTATACATGTTTAGATGTATTAGTTAAATTAAATTACCAATTGTGAAATATATACAGTGTCAGCTTTGCTGCCGTCACTGTGATGGTGGTTTGTAATGAAGTTTTCAAAATAAAAGTGCACAAATAATTATAGCTTCGTTTATTCCTTGGACAGCGTAACAGTATCCTTATAGAGATCCGTACAGTCCGACGACTTGAGCAAGACTAATTCTCGGGCTTTTTTTTTTGTAATGACTATGCTGTTAGCCAAGTGGCTATTACAGCGTCACCGGGGGAGTGGACGAGTACTGAGACCCGCCCTTGAAAAACCCGGGCCTGAAGGACCCGGGGACACGTCTGCCTTAAGAGTGCCTATAAGAGACCGACCTCGGCTTAAGACAGCGTATTTATAGGATGGGATAGAAGAGTATAATGACACTAACGTCCCCCGACGGCAGAACGCCAAAGCAGCGTACGTTTAGGGCCTTGCCTTCGCCGGCGAAGGCGGTGTGAGTTGGTATGTGATATAGTGTAAGCTAATTGTCTGTTGTCAGTCGTTATTTTTTTATTGATTTTTTTTTTATTTTGAGTCGACCTCTCTTATTTATAATAAAATGACGACTGACATAAACAAGTCTAGTAACATCATAATTGTTGTTTTAACAATGTTTATAAATTATTTTTCACTATAAATTGATTCTGTTACAAGTAATAACCTGTTAATCTAATAGATTATAATCTAATGTTCTTATTTCGGCGATCATGATATTGTTTTATAAAGCCTTCGCGCCTTTAAATATATATATATATTTAAAGGCAGGCATTTATATATATTTGCAGTATTAAAATAAAATAAAATCTTAATTCAGCTTTTTTATATTTAAATCCTTATAAAAAGTCAAGCCAAGTAAAGTCGATCAGAATATTTTTGTCTAATTTATTTAGTATTAAATAAACTTGACAGTCAAGGCTTACGACGAATTCATTAGGTTTTATGGGCCATAATTGATAGAGATAAGATCGTTGTGGCACTGAAATTGCAAAGTGGAGCTCAAGCACATTAAAGTCAAAGACGCTTTACTGAAGGAGAATAATAAATAGCTCGAATTTCCATAAACGACTGGTGTTATGATTATTAATTACAGATTTGTTAGAGTAACGTGGCACGCGAACTACGAATTACTTTTATACATAATTCATAGAAAATGTTATTTCTGTGATTATGTAAACGTAATCTAATATTTTTTTCTATGAACAATGATTAAGATAAAAATAATTACTAAATTTACCAAAGAAGAATATTTTTTTTGCAAGATTATCAAATACTATATTATTTTACTTGCTTTTATTTTATTAAAGTTGCTTCACTAAGATTCAAGATTAATATTATATTACATGTCAATTACAGCACATTGTTTTGTAGAATTACTTTAAATAAAAGAACATGTTTGCAAGCAAACATTAAGTAAATATCTACATATCATCAATTATCGTCATCAAACCACACTTTAACCTTAAATCCCCAAATTTGACTAGTACAAACTGATTAAGTGACTTTCTTCATTTTACTACGGCAGAAGTGGGTAGGCATGTCAGTAGTCAGTACAATTATAATAGTAATAGGAGTAGTGTACTTAGCAGTCGACGACGTTGCCCGTTTAGGGGTTACATTGCTAGCCTTAAAGATATTCTAATGCATAATGGTTCTAGTTCTAGCAGAAAGTTTCTCCCCCGAACCAACTTGCTTCGGCCACCCTTTGTATCCTGTGGAGAACATACAACTAAATAAGGTATGCATAGGCACACTCGGCTCCACTTCGAATGTAGATTTCTGCAATGTCAGAGAATTTCACCAAAAATTAGACTTCGGACGGTTGATTTTCATCTGGAAATCTTATTGTTTTTAATGCAGACCCCATGTTGACCAAGCGACACGGCGTACTAAACATACCTCATGTACAAACAATATACGAACATTGTGGGTCAATACTCTGGTTACGCGTAGACATAGATGATCGTGTTCTGACATTCATTCTTATGGTTCCATATCACATACGTGCGTACGTCACATACGTTTCTCCAAGATGGTGCCACTGCACATACATGTGTATGGGTTACTACGAATTTTGTGAGACAAACGTTTGCTGGACGGCTTATCTATTTAAGGAGGGATATGAATTGGCTCGCAAGCTCATAAGACGTAGCTCCAAAAAAAATTGGAGGTACCTGAAGTCAATGGTGTATTTGGTTTATTATAACTATCCCAACACCAAGGAAGACCTAAAAACCAATATTGACGCTGAAATTCCTAAAAATACCAGTCGACATATTTGAAAGAGTATATGAGAACATCAGAAAACGTAAGCAACAGTGTGTGGATAGCGAGGGTCGACATTAACCGGATACCATAGTTAAAACCGTATTATTTTAAAATAATGTAAGTCGAGAAGAAGAGAAGTACCATGCAGCAAGAAGTTGAAAAGGCAATCACCTCCCAAAAGAGAGAAAAAGTCTTAGGACTTGATAACATCTCAAACGAATCTTTGATCGAAACAAAAGATTTTACTGTTTCAATCCTAACGGAAGTTTTTGATACCATCTTAAAAACAGAAACCAAAACAGTGGACAGTATCTTCTATTATACTTATACATAAAAATATTCTAAACCGCATTACTAAAACATTAGATGAGAACCAGCTTAGAGAACCAGCAGGATTTAGAAGCAACTATTCAACAAATGACCACATGTACACAATGAAAGTGTGCAAAGAATATAATATCACTTGCTACTGGTGTTTTGTGGACTACTGTAAAACATTTGACTCACTGGACCACACAAAACTCTTTGAAGCACTGAAAAGCCAAGGCGTAGAACAAAAATATATAAGAATTATTAAAAACATTTTTATGGAGACCGCCGCAAAAATAAACAGTTAGAAAGAGAAAGGCCAACTATAACAATACAGAGTGGTGTGAGACAAGGCGATAATTTATCATTCAAATAAATAATTTGAATGATAAATTATCGCGGATGTAAATACATCCGTGTTAGAAAAATCTTTTAGGGCATTAGATTGGACACAAAGAGGCCTCAACATAAACGGCGAAAAAATAAGCCATCTAAGATTTGCAGGTGATGTAATAATCTTCGCTGCTTCTGCTGAGGAATTACAAGGAATGCTTGAAGAACTGAATACAGGTAGTAGAAAAGTGAATGAACACCCAAAAAACTAAAGCAATGACCAACGGAATTGCAACTAAAGATTTAAAAATAAATAATAAAATCATAGAATGCCTATACCTAGGAAATTGATAGAAGGGTGGGAAATGCATGGAAAAGATACAGGTCCTTTTAATATGTTATGAAAAACAAACAAACAAGCGTGTATATTAAAAGGAAATTGTTTAACACATGCATATTACTTAGCATACTAACTATTTTTACTTATGGTTGCAAAACCTGGGCACTAACTAAAAAAACAATGCAACAGATTAAAAGTGAGTCAAAGAGCCATGGAGAAGAGTATTACATACACGAAACGAACTGATAGGATAAGTAACAAGGAGCGGAGACCTCGAACGGGTCTTTATGATCATCACTTTGATTGACGTACTTCTACCTACTTCAACCTTTATTATCAATACCTCACTTTCCACTTGTATATCTCCATTAGTTTTGCGCAAAGCGCATATAGTTCCTATCCTAAAAATTCACAATCCTACTACTTCTAGCAAATTACGACCTATCTCTATTTTACCTTACCTATCAAAAGTCCTTGAAGCAACAGTATATTTAACAACTGTCTTCCTATGTTCATAATAATAATATTTTGTCTGAGTTCCAGTCTGGGTTTCGTCCTGGCCACAGTATTAAGAACGCTCTACTCAAGGTTGTGGAAGGCATCCGAGATGCAATGGAGCGTGGTCAGTTAACCGTGTTAGTCCTTATTGATTTCTCTTACGCTTTTAACTCAGTTGATCATGACAACCTTGTAGCTCTCCTTTAACACCTTAATGTTTCTTCCAACGAACGAAATTGGTTCTCATCCTATCTTCGCGGTCGCCCGCAAGCGATATGCATCGACAGTACTCTGTCTGATTGGTGTGACCTTAATGTTGGTGTATCGCAAGGCGGTAAACTTTCTCGACTCCTATTTTCTTTATTTATCAACTTCATTATAACATATCTCACTACTTCTTACCATCTGTATGCAGACGATCTGCAAATTTACACACATATTAAGCCTGACAACATTAATAATGCCATTGCTTCTTTAAATTCTAACTTGGAACATATTTGTGAATGGTGCTGCTTAAAGTTTGGTATTAATGTTAACCCTCTGAAATGTCAGGCAATAATAGTAGGTAGTCAGCAACAGCTACCTAAATTAGAATCTATCGATTTAATGTCACTGTCTTATGACAACATAAACATCTGCTGTAAAAAATTTAGACTTCAACATAGACACTACATTATGCTGGAATGTTCACATAAGTGAAATCTCTCGCAAAGTTACTAGATCTCTACGGGCTCTTTCTCTAGTTATGGTATCCTCACAAAAACTTTCTACCCATTCGGACTAAAACTCTGCTAGTGCAATCACTAATCCTTTCTCTCTTTGACTATGCTGATGTCTGCTGGTCTAACATCTCTGAATGCCACTTAAACAAATTAGATCGTTTTCTCAACAGCTGTATTCGCTAGGTTTTTGGTCTTCCCAAATATGACCACATATCTCTTTAGCATTCAAAACTTCACTGGCTTTCTATACGAGAGCGAAGGCGAGCGAAGCTCATGACCTACATCTTCGCTCCACCTCAAATCTAAAACCCTTCATCCCTTCTCACTATACTGGGTTTCTCTCAAGCTCTTTCACAGTCCACACAACTAAATTCTGGAACAGCCTCTCTGAAACTATAAGACGATCACCTGTCGCAGTTTATCTGTATTTTTATGAACATCTACAGAATAATAATTTACATACATTTTTACATTTACATCCATTTTAAAAAATTTTTACATACATTATTACATGTATCATCATTTATATTGTGAATTGATATCTATATAAATATATGTATTTGTATATATTTATATGTGTGTGTATAGATTTAAAGATATGTGTATGTTTGTATATGTTTATGTATGCAAATAATATGTACATTGAATTATTGAAAACAAGTATTTATGATTTATAGTTTACATTATTTATAAAGTGTTGAATACGTTACCCACATAAATTTTAATTAATTTATTCTAATGTTGTTTTATATATTATATCTTCATTGCCTATTATACTAGGCAATGAAGACTAAACAAAAAAAAAAATAAACACTCATACAAACAATTTGAAAATAATATGTTTATATTATCGGTAAGTATAAATAAGTATTTAATGCTTCTTGGCGTAAATAATTTAATTGTATTTTTTTTTAATTTGAACTTATTTAATATTATGTATTAATAATAAAAAAAGAAATAATATATTTTTATTAATATCATTATTTTTCTTATCTTATATTCGAAAAGAGAAATCTCAAAGGATTTAACTAATTATAACGAATCATTTTTCATTGTAAATAGTAAAAAAAAACTCGATAAAACCATGAAATGATAAAAAATATTTTCGTATTTATTTAATGGATGCTAAACCTAATATTACTTTTTATCTTGAATAAATGAAGATATAAGGAATATAATTAGACATCAAAAAATCTGCATCATCTAATAGTAAACTCGGATAAATTAAGAACTATTTTCTAAAAGCGACAATAAATCCCAGACGCTTGCCTGAAATAAATTACTGACTTTAGAGCTTGGACTATTTTCGTAAAATTAATATATTCCGTAAAGCTATTTAAATAAACCTTTCATATTTCTTTTGCTCATATTATTAAAATAGTATTATTTTGATAAATAAACATAAAATATTCAAAATTTATTCTGACTACTTTTTTCTTTTATAATATATGCAAGGTTATAAGTTTAATATTAATTATTTTTTGTACAATAAATGGGCATAATAATAGCATTATTTTTGGCGCACAAAATGGCTTGAAAGAAAAATTGACGCTAAATAGGTAAGTACGGCATATTCTATTGCACTATTTTCTAATTTTCTCAATAACTTTCATTTCATTATGTTGTATGGTGTCACTTATGCTTACTCGTACACGTTATTACCTACTGTGATCGCGTCGTCGGGGTCAACGAGTACCGACTTGGGTCTTCTTTTTCTGACTAAAGTAGTCTTACGTGGTCTATACTCTGCGGCGTCAGCCACCAGTGGGTTTGGCTGTCGCTCAGCACGTTCAAAGTACTTTTGGGAAAGCCCCTTGAAGTACTGAGCGATGGTCGGAAGGTCTTATATCTCACACAATATTATACTGGAAAAGACTATCGTTAAACAATGACCCTTGGACTTCTAGATTGACGTTATGGAAGGGCCCTGCCAGTATTCAAATAAGAAGACCGGCAAAATGTAGGACTAGCGGTATAATAATAATAGCTGGAATAATTATAAGACGTATGTGAAAAAAAAATGGAAAAGTCTGGAGAAGGCCTTCAAACTCAAATAAGAAGGGTGTTTAAATGCCCGCACGATAATTTATGGAAATCTATATAAATCTTCCACTCATTAAATAATTTATGAATTTCATTAATATTGTTTACATTATTTATTTAATTACTGATTATTAATACTGATTAATAAAAGTTAATAAAAAGAAAAACGTAAGTAACTGATACAATCGAGAAATAAAAGGCTTTTGATATTATTTATTAAAATAAATAGTAACAAAATAAAAACTACTTGGAATATAATCAATACTGAGATATGCAAATCAAAATATCACACATCTAAATATTGTTTAGAGATAAATGGTAAGAGTGCGTATCTGAAATTTCTTCACATTTCAATTAATATTTGTTATATCTTTTCTTACTGAATCTTTAAATGCTTCCTTTGTTAGTTGTATTATATATTTTTTTTTATTTTCTTTTGTAATGTTATGAAAGTATTTAATTCCTTAAAAGTAAACAGGGCTGTTGACCTCGGGGGCATCCAGTTAGCTTAGTGAATTCAATACTCACTATTAATGTAAAAACAAACGTGGAGTAGACAGTTTCGGTAGTTATAAATATTTTATTGACAAATATGAGAAAAAAGACAATCATTTTGAAAATATCTTCAAAAGCATCCCACTGTTTATTTACTATTAAAAAAATATTTTTTGTTATTCATTATATTTTTAATACATTTTTTTTAAATGTTTTTATTTTATTTTAAAAGTTACTTGAAATTTAATTATAATATGATGAAGTCAGACAATTTCAATTAGGGCAGTGGCTCAAAGAATATTAAAAGATAACAGAATATACTTAACCACAACATGACTTGAAGTCGAGAATGAACACACAAACTATAAACTGGCTCGGAAAGTAAAATGATAATACAAGCCGCGTTATTTGCTGCTAATATTTGTTTAGTAAACAAGATTTAATGAAGTAGGTATTGTTCATAATATCACTATCTTGATGGAACTTTATAAAGCAAATCTTATTTCATTTAAATTCGTTTCATTCAAATTTATTCATTTTTATATGCTCATTGAGATATTTGAATTATCAAACACAAAATAATAACAATTAATCACTCCAAACTGCCTAAGCAATTTAATGTAATCGCAAAAATAGCAATTTATGTATTTATTTAATATCAGCGCGATATTATTTCCATCAATTATATTCTTTAAAAAAAAATTTAAACTAAATAAATTACGTAGCACTATATTTTTACAAAAAAAAGTGATATTTTACCTTCCTAGATAAATACACGTACTCATATATGAAATCACTTAAAAAAATAAATAATTGCAATACTTACTGTTTGTAATTAATTTACAAATATATGTATCTCATGCATACTAGAGAAACTAGTTCTAAATACGGCGCCCACAGGGGATATTATAAATGATAATTTTGACTCCGTGAGTAACGATACCTATCATGTACTTTTGCTCTGAAACTATATTATTCACAATTCAATTAAGCTATTACCCAAAAATTTGTGTATTGGGACGAAGACGAAGAAAGATTGGTAACTACGGAGTTTGTAATTAAAACGGTTCGTTGCATGAAAATTGTTTTTACGAAAGTGTTTTGTCTCTGGTTCCTTCTCATTAGAACCTTAAGAGGATTGGAGGAATAAACGAATCGCTTTTTAGGAAAACGTGTGACAAATTGAACAACAAAAAAAACTGTACTCACGTTTATCCCTTTTGATGACTTATAAATTCAATGATGGCATAATATACGGCTTTGAAGAATTTATGCAACCGACTTTCTATACAATATTGCTAGCAAAACTTTTTAATTAGCATCTATATGTTAAAAAATATTTTTTACAAATGTAAAACAATGAACTTGAACAAGTCGAAGTGTCTAAATTTTGAATGTACACTATAGGTCGAGAGCCCGTGACCGCAAGGCATTCGTTATTTAATAAATTCTGAAAGTTTGTCTGTGCAGGCCCCTAACACAGGTAAGAACGATCAACCACTACGGAGTTTAGATCGTGGTTACTTTAGAAGTTAATGGCAAAGATGTCTAAAATATGATCTGAGCTTAGTTTTTTCTTATTTTCTTCGGAATAATATCAGAAATGTCACACTATGTACTATATGTACTCGAGTGGGTACGAATGAGATAGTTATATATATGAGTTCCGTCTTCTGCGATCCGTGAGTGCGACTGTGCATCATCTAAAGTATTATTATAAAAAAAAATAATGAATTAGTCTATAATATTTGTAAATTTTTTTATTTATTACTTATTACATGAAACAGTACTTTTTTTTAAATTGAGAAATCTATATCAGTGATTTGGAAACTCCATCAGGTATGCAAATAGTAAGTCGAACTAATACGTCATTTTGTAATTATTTATAATTTAATTAACTTAACAAATATTGATATTAAACAAGCCTAAAACTGAAGTAAAAAAGAATAAAATGAGAATATTTACGACAGCAATGAAAATGACAATAATGAATAAAAAAGGTATTTTTAAGAAACTTTTTTGTATATGATCGATGAAAACAATACATTTATTTGTCCTAAGATTTAAGATAAAAACTATGGTTTCATGCAATAAACAGAATAACGCTCTCTTCTGTGATGTATTGTAATATGTTATATAAAATCCGATTTCAGAGGAACAATTTTAAATTAGCAAAACATTCATCAAAAACTGTTTTTGTTCTTTCACTGATGTTTTAAAAAGCGGTTTTAAAAAGTTTATTTTTACAATATTTTGATTGTGTTCACCTTTTATATGATCAAGGGTTCTTAAAGCTTATTTTAAAACTATAAAATATTTAAAGACTTACTTTTTACAAAGACTTCTTAAAAAATTCTTGCCACTTTGGATATAAACCTGGAGTAGCCTTGAGCCTACTCTTTGATAACAGATTAGTTAACAAAAGTTATTTTCTATCGGATTTTTATCTTTATCCATAATGTTATTTCGACTAAAACTTTAAGATTACTTTTTATTAACCTAGCTAATGTTACTTGCAGGTGCAGTAAAATGCTTTACTTACTTTGGCTCTTCAGTTCTTCTCTGAATATTATCTGCTAATTTGTCTAACAATTATAACACTGTTTTGATTTATTACCAAAATAAGATATCTTTCTGACAAACGTTTCATTTGAGAAAGTCTCTGGAATGAATTTTTGTATATAAACTGAAGGTATGAATACAAAACTTTGAACTACTTCCAAAAATATATAGACCACTTAAAGTCGTGACCAAAATTTCTATTCATATTTGTGACTCAATATATACCTACTCCTATATTAAGAATTATAAGATACAAAAAGATATGTTTATTTTATAAAATAAGCTTATTATCTATCACACTTTTTTTAAGCGTAATTCTTAAGAATACTCTTTAATTATTTAGAAGTTTCCATGTTGTATTAATGAAGTTATATCTATGAAGTTACTTACAACTAAGGCTAAAAAATAAATAACAAAATTATAACATATTTATTTCTAAGTTAAATATTATACCAATGTTACACAGAAAAAACCAATATCAGACAAGTTTATTGATATTTATTTAAATTATCTTTCTTAAATAATAAAATAAAATAATATAAGTAATTAATTCACACAACTGTAAATGAAAATTTAACATAATAAATATTTTTCACGTAAATTATTTTTAGATTAGCTTATTAAAATAAACTTACTAAAAGTCTAAAATATTCTGTTAAATGGAATACATAAGACATTTTACTGTAAAGATGCAATGTTATTTAATTATATTTATATTATAAGTATGATTACTTATAACATAAATTAAATATAGGTTTATTTTATTTAACCATTTGATTTCAATAAACCGTTATTTTAGTGTAAAAAATAGGATACAATATCTTATACAATATTGACATAGTAACATTTACCATAGATTATATAATTAACGCAATATGATGTAGTAGTATTGTATAGTTTACTTGTAACGTACGAATGTAACATTTTTATACCATAGCAAAGTTGTATTTCGCAATAATCGTCTCCTTTATTTCAGCTTGAATCTTGTACCTCTAATTAGCCCCTTAAACAATGTAATGGGTAATAATATATTTTTTCTAAGTGTCCATATTCATTTCATAAATAGAAGTGTATTTTTATTTGTAAGTAATTAATTATCATATTAACTGAGTCAATATCGCAAGATTAATTACTTACCCACGGCCTAAAAATAAATTTGCTTGAGCTCAGCAGCGAATATCATTTGGCTGATTATAATATATGTAATTTAATACGATCTTTAACGTATAAAAGTGATGTAATAGATTTTCTTATTAACTTGATAATAAGCACATTTACCCAATTCACATCATATATTTTTTACCAAAGTGATACACGGTCAATAAAGGCTCTACTATCATTAGAGTGAGATACTAGTAAATGACAAGTACTGAGGTCATCACTAGGATGGAGAATGTAGACAGAAAACACTATGAGTGCTGTGCTTAGACAGTACAACGCTCTTCCGGTATTGTTACGTGGAGAGATGGGTGTGGACTCTCACGATCTAAGGCCAGACTAAGAGAGACCCAAGAGATCCAAGAGATCCAGTAGGAGAAATTGGAAAAAGAGTAGAGGTCGCGGGCTTTTAGAAAAGCTGCTTCATCTCCAATATAATTGTACGACTCCGATAGCGACCTTTTTGTTAGGTCGTCACTGACGACGAATTTGAATAAACTTAAGGCAGAAGAGCTCTGAGAAGTAGCCGGGCGCTGTTCTGCCTCCATTTTATAGGTATCGCGGTGATATGAGCACCTGCAGAGGACCATGTTAAGCATTTAAAAGAAGCATCCAGAAACCTGCTACAGTTCGTGGACACGCTGGTAAGAAGGTCCCAGAGCGACGAGACTCTTGGTGTTGTAAGTTTGACCTGGCGATCTATGTATCTGTTTGTTTCTCTGTGGCAGCCAAACACGTGGACGGAGTTCATTGCGGATTTTTTTTAATCGAAAGCCACCAGGCTTTTGGTTTGTCGAGATGATTCTCAGCTATGTTTGGTCGAATTTCTCAAACAATATTGATGAAAAAGGAAGAAATTAAAATGCAAGTAAGTTACGAAGGCAAATTAAGAAATTCCGATATCAAATAGTATAGCCTAAGCCCTCGTTACTTCGTAAATAGATACAAAAAAGAAAAAAAAACCGTCGTCAACCTACGTGTAACGGTCCCGCGACTAATAAATCCGGCCCCCACAAGGTTTTTGTGTGTCGGGGGTTTTGTGAAATCGTGATAAAATGTTTTATATAGTATTTAAATCATTTAATAAAACATAACTATCATTTTTTATAGAACATTTACATGTAACTAATTTGTATCATGAACAAAAGTGTTAAAATGTTTATTTTTATATATTTGTGTTGTAATCTATATGATAATATTGTTACAAAAGCTTGTATGTGTCTCCACCACCTACAAAGGAGTTTTAATAATATATTATTCTATTGCTTGAAAATTTCTGGATAGTTGCAGAACTATTTACTTCTATGCATTTTGTATAAGCATTGTGCACCAGCATAGCAAACCATATTAAGATATGAAATAATCGTTTTCTTCGTATTGCGTCCCGTAATTGTCATTTAAATATATTTTAAGTCAAAAATATATTCTAATATTATACGGTAAGTGGAAGATAAATTCATATTATAACAATAGGGTTATTTCTATTATTTTATTAAATTATAGAAATCAGAACTAATTAAAGTATCTATTTAATTGCAATAATGGTTACAGTTAGAAATGAAAGGAAGTGGTTTGAAACTTAAGCACATTCATCGCAAAATCTAATTTAAGTTGCTTTAACTACATTGATCTTTGGGTCCGTTAAAAACCCTCAAACCTTTAGCTTGCTTGAAATATGAAACAACTATACCTAGGAAGTTATTTGTTTTGAGTATGGACTCAGTTATGAAGTTGTAAGGAGAATGTTTTGTCCACACTTGTTTTTTTTTATAATCAAGAATCACACTACTAGTTGTTAATGGTGACTTAACTTTATTATTATTTATATTTAACGCCACGTAACATAACATAAATTCACACACACAAGTCATAAATATCTATGAATTATACCAAAAAATATCTTCTTCTAATGATTTTTGTTTGTAGATCTAAGTCAGATCTAATTTAGGTCAAACATCCTTTCAGTTTTTGTAAATATTTAAAATTAAATAGAGATCACGAAGTAAATTTGTATTGCAAATTGAAACTGTTCAACTGATAAAGTTTCAGCAAAAAATCGGAAAAATAAAGTTGCGGAAGTTACTCTACCCGCTAATTTCTGTTTAAATACCCGGGAATTTGTTGTTGATTAATTAATGTTGAATGCTACTCGTTATAAAAATGTTTATTTTTGTGGTCTACTATTTATTATTCATAATTATAAATGAAGTAAATTTAAGTTATTTCTAAATATACGACTTTATACAAACATTTTATAGATTTCATAAAGAAAAATTGATTCGGGTTACATTATTTGTTTTATACGAACGAGTCAACCTTGTTCAATTATAAAAACAACCCCAAAAGCCTGAAGACCTAATAGAAAAAGAGTCTGTTATTTCGTTTAATTTATTTATTTTTTTGTTCGAAATACGATTGAGCTATGGCATGACAATGAATAAATATGATGATTGAGAAAATATTTAAGACTTTACTTTGAAGGACAGAAAACACATGTTTATTTTGAAATAGGTTCTCGTTACCGCTTCTAAAATAGATTCAACATCTAACATACTGTTTATTTTATGCCGCAAAGTAGAAAATTATATTTTCTCTTTCAAATGAGGACCCATAAGGGCATTAGCCATGTCCAGAACAAATTTAACGCGTCTGGATTTGCTTTTTTTATAATTTCTGCAGTTGTTACTAACGTAAATAAACTATAATTTTATAATTGTAATGTTGATTAAGTTATAAAACAAGTATAATAGCCATCACAAATAAAAAAAAATAAATAATAAATTAAAAACAACAAAAAAAAAAAAAGCCTTATATTTCACTAAAAATAAAATCAATAAAATTTACAATTAGATTAAAAACGTATACGTAAACATTTTGATAAAATTAATATTATATAGAAATTATTATTATTATTTAATTAATTTGTTTATTTTTAGAACTTTTAATTAAGATTAAAGGAATCGTAAACCTAATCCTAAAAATTCTAGTCTCTATCTACACTCATTTTTATCCATAGCCTTCTCCCAGCCCCTTCAATGTCGTCCATCCCTCTGCTTGTAGGTCTTCCTCTTTTTCTAGCTCCCAGGGGGCCTCGCCATGACTCATATTGCTCATTCTTGCAACGTGGCCTGCCCAGCGCAATTTCACACTGATAGAATATTGTAGTGTGTCTATAACTTCAGTTGTTTTTTTTATAGTAGAGTTGCGATTTTTTTTATATTTCCTTATCTTCAACATCCTTTTTATTTTTTCATGATCGTTTATTTGTCTTTTTATCGCACGTCTGGTCTACTGTATCAATAGCTTCTTTTATATATTTATTATATTATCGCACTAAGAAACCCAATCATCTCAGTTATTCCACTCATTACACTTATTAATTAATACTAATTTCCACATATTGGTATATAATTAAACAGATTTCTAATTTTGTGTAGTTTTAACGATGCCATTGTATTCTGAAATATTAATAACTGTCTTAAATAATTTTCTACTTTAAGTTTTTCACTGAATTTGTAATTAATATTATAAAACAAAACTCCGTTGGAGCCGCAGCACAACGCTTTAAGTGCTATCTCTTTCTGTCACCGCCGAGGTTATTGTATATTACTGGGCGAAAATTTTACAAAATATAAATTTAATAGGCAATTTGGTAAGTTTCAGCCACGTGGTGCCTAAGTTTTTTGTTTCTTTTAATTTAGTTTCTCTTATTTTTTACCAATATTTTTGGTTCTCTGTCTCTTTCTGTCCTCTGCTAAGATGTGTTTTAGCGCATAATTTTGAAAAATATAAATTATAGTAGAAAATATTCACATCCTTTAATTTTATTTTAAAACCAAACCACGTGGGTGACCTCGTGGTTCCCTAGCCTATCCTCCTCCCCTTCCAAATCTTCCAAATTGCATTTATTAATAATAAACCTTTTTGGTATAATTATACGATTTTATGTTGTAAAAAAAATATACAAACCCTTTCAGATACGTTTATAATTAGTAAAACCCTTCTGTTCTGAAAATTTATTTGGTGGTAAAGTTTGTTCAAAGGGAATGAATTATAAACCTAAGATGGATATTTTGAAACAATATGGAATTAGCTTTTAAGGTGGTTTAAGCTAGTGTGTAACTGAGACTTAGTATGAAAGTTTAACGACCTTTAACTTGATGACGTTTTGGTTACGTTCTTTGTAGATTTAGCCGATTAAGCTTTTAAAATTGTATTAACTTTGAACTTTTAATTTTTGTCAGATTACATCAGTAAATATGGTTGCCTGTAAAGTCGGTTTTACGGGCGAAGATTTACGTGACCACGTCTTTTTCTCGGTAGAATATTTATTGATATGAATATTATTAAATTGCACAATATTTTAATAATTTGAGTGATTTTGTTGAGGATAGGACGATGAAGACGTTGTCACGTAAAATCATTTTATATATTATTTATTTTATATTATATTATTGATGTTATTATTTTTTACAAAATTTATTTACAGACTTTTTCGATACATCAATTAGTTGCGGAGATATCGATCATTAAAGTTATTGTTTGCTACCAGTATTTTATATATATATTTTTTTCAGTTATAAAAAAATACTATTTCCAATTGTGTCTACCAAGTATGGTCACATGTACTGGCCTACATATTAAATAATAATAAGTACAGATAATGTTATTTGACGTCACTTCTGATTTTATATATTTTAATATTTTTAATTTTAAAGAATTAATTTGAAAATCAAAACACTTATTCAGATCGAAGGTTCAAATTTTTGCTAAATAAATTTGAAATTAATTAAAATTTGTAATTGTAAATAATGAAGTTGAAAATTAAAACATTTACTTAAATTAGATGTTAAAATTCTTGCTCAACACATTTTAAATCAAGTTTTCTTATATCTGCCACTTTTTCTTAATATTTGTAATTTTAAAGAATCAATTTGAAAATCAAAACATTGCTCGGCGGACCGATCATGTTTGAGTGGGAGAGAGACGCAAGGCATTCGGCGGGCCTCTCTCTCGTTCGGTGACTCATCGTAACGTTACCCGTCGTTACACTTTTTCATAAGTGACTCCCAGCTTAACCTAATTTAAGACGTTGTCACGTCAAAAAATAAAGAGATTTTATTTCTACTTAATAGTTTGAATTACATTTTTTATTTATCTTATTATTCATAATTTGTTATTTGATAAAATACTAAGTTTTCTAAATATTTTCATGGACTTAAAGGAAAAATTGTGTTGGTTCTATATTAGCCGAAGGAACGATAGGAGAACCCATACCCCATCAATTTGTATACAAAACGGTCACCCAAAGATAAAAACAAATTAGACGTCTCCGGTGTATACAAGAGTCCTTGTATTTACGGTAAGTGTGACGTAGAGGAAACTTTTCAAAACGTCAATATAAGAATTACTGAACTTACACAAAGTGTTAAAAATCTGGACCACAATGGCTCAGCGATAACGGAACACATCTTAGATTCGTACACAAGCCATTACATACGTTACGACAAAGTGTCCGTTTTAGCTAGGGAAAAGTTTTTAGTACCGCGTAAAGTACTGGAAGCTATGGAAATCTGGCGTCTACCGAATTTCAATAGGGATAGTGGTTGGATGCTACCTACGGCCTGGGTACAGGTTATTAACACTACAGGGGACACTAACACTAAGTTTCATAAATTTAATAGTGATTCAGTGAGTTCAGTGTGTTCACAACGGAATATAACGACGAGTAACGAATACCCGTACGAAACCTCTGAAGACGATACTACATCTTCCCCCCCACCCTCACCATCGTCGCGACGCATTCAGCGAGCTACTGCATGCAGTTCACGCCGCGTGTCCTCCATGCTTCGAACTCATGAATAGAAACCCCGAATGGGCTCGAAACTAGTCGGGCAAATTCCGATTAAAATACGTGATTATAGCCGGGTAAATATATATGCTTAATAATCATTATGGTTCACAAAAGTTTAAATACAGAAATCTTGCTGCTTGATATTTCACTTTAACTTTAATCCCACTTGAGATCGGTATGTACTTACATTTTTCTATTATAATTGTTTATTGTATTTGTTTTTTTATATTTATTTATATTATACCTATCTATTTGTAAAAATAAAAAAAATATATGCTCTAATTAGAACTAACGTAAACAAATTTCCGCCTAATAAGTATGAACATATCGATGATTTCATATTGATTGATCTGCTTTTAAGCAGGTGTGATTCAATGTTGCAGATTATAAATTTTATTCTATAAAAACGCTTTCTAACGTCCTTTATTTTAATATGCTCCTTCATAGGTTTTGGTTGGAAAAAAAAGTTTAAGATTTCAAAATCCATAATATGTCATTTTCCTTTTTTTAATGTATCACTTGCGCTATCGAGACGTATTTAACAAAACCTTATACGTAAAAATTCTTTTAACTTTTTAAGCTGTAGCAGGGAACATAAAAATTGCCTAAATGGCTACATTTATAATTACATACATATATTGGAATAACATAAGACTCCTTCTAAAGCCCTCAAGTAATAAGAAGGATTTTCACAAATACTTATGTTACTCGTAGATGCAGTGAAAAAAACAATTAAAAACAGGAGGCAATTACGTAATCACATGATAACTTTTGTAATGTCACAGAAAAAATCAAGCACAAAAGTCATATCATATCAATATCTATAGCATATGTGTTATTCTGATAAATAAGCTACATTATTCCCAAGTTTAATCACAATACGTTCAGTAGTTTTGGCGTAAATGAGAAACAAACATCCATCGATCCATCCATCATTTATATGTTAGTATAGATAAATACAATTTATAAAATAATTCAATAGCATTAAAAGTCATATTTAAATAAGTATCGTTACAACATGATCTAGCATAAGTATGTTTGTCGAAACTATAAAATAGCATTTCTGAAAAGCTTCCATTTGAGAAGTGCCAACACTTCAGCAGCAACAGTCGGAATGGCGTATCTAAGCGCTTACAAAAAAATGTTTTAAGATATTTATTTCTCATGAAGAACACACTGTTTACTTATACAGAGATTAAGTAAATACAATTAAGCAAACTTGTTGACGCATGCATTACATTTATTCCGCTGTTATGTTTATATATTCATATACATACGTGCATCTATGCAAGCCTGCATGCATACACAATTACAATCTTATTTTAACTAGATACTTATTTAAATGTAACTAAACCTATTATTTAATTCAACTAAAACAGAATAAGGACAATAATAATGAATTTAACCATTAGGGAACTTAACTTAGATATATATAAAATATAAAGCTAAAGTAGCTATACAATACTTTATCTGTTTTCTAAAATATTATCTCTAATGTATACACATTGTTTACAATATCTATACATTGTAAACGTTTATCAAAACCAAAACACTTACGTGTTGTAAGATTAGCCCAAGTTCTATGGGCCATCCATATAATATCGAGATGGCCCAAGTTCATCCAGCCAATGAAAGTTGTGATATCGGGATGGCCCAAGTTCATCCGACAATTTAAAGTTGTGATATCAGGATGGCCCAAACTTCAAGTTTTTTTTTTCAACAGAACTTGGTGTCGGGCGGACACCAGATGAAAACTTGATGAGAACTGAGACTTGACAAATTTTACTACACTCTGTGTGTTTGTCACATAGCTAATGCAGCCAACCGCACCCACTGCCGACACCAAGTTCTGTTGAAAAAAAAAACTTGAAGTTTGGGCCATCCTGATATCACAACTTTAAATTGTCGGATGAACTTGGGCCATCCCGATATCACAACTTTCATTGGCTGGATGAACTTGGGCCATCTCGATATTATATGGATGGCCCATAGAACTTGGGCTAATCTTACAACACGTAAGTGTTTTGGTTTTGATATCAGACTATTTTTGTTGGTGTCTAGAATTTATGACTTTCGTTGGTGGTAAATGGTGCTAGAAGAGTTGTGATTTCAAACGTAAATGCGTAGGTTCTTGCAGCACGGGCTCGAACATATAGAGGGACTACGTAGGTGGTAGAGACGAGTTGTAATGTTGAATAAAACTTACAACCTCATCCCTAACACCTGAGCGGCCCTCTCCGCCCCCTTAATGAGTGTTTTGCTACAAATTAGTTTTTTTAAAGCCACGATTTGATATGGCTGAAAAAAATAAGGGACCCAGAAATATAAACCAGCTACGGTGTTTGAGTTGGGGACATTGCTGGGTGCCACTATTTGATCATTGTGTAGGTGACTCATTAAGGCCTAACTGCTGCAAGAAGGGGACAGTATCATAAAAAACTGCAGCCAGCGCTCGCATTCAGCACAAGCATATAAAGACATTTTAAACACAAGTATGAATCAAAAGAAAGAAGCTCCTCTATGTATCCCCTACAAATTTTACTTAGCGACCACGACTACGACTACCTCTCGGCCTACCACGCCTCCTTCCCCTTTTACTTGTACTGCTCCCTGACTTACCGCGTCCAACTCCCTGTGCCCTACCTCGGGAGCTCCCTCGGGAACCCCGACCATGCACTTGCTGATGATGACCCTGCATTTGAACTAGACCAGGCAAAGGTACCCAAGGCCGATCTAGCTGCCGCTTGAAGGAGTTGCAATCATTTGGCAACTGAGGTAAAAGCGGATGGTATTTGCATCAAAGCCTATTTATTTCAACGATAGCGGAAGGCAAAGCCTTAATTGTTTTAGGGTCAAAGTTGATTAGGTTAAGACCATTTAATGTTGTCACCCTTGACAATACGACATATGCTTAGCCTGGCGTAGATCAAGAACAACGTTGTTAAGGCTTAATCCCTAGCTTTTCTGGATTGTTATGGCATATGCCAAAGAAATAGGAAATTGTATGCGACGGACAAAAGCATTCTCCATAATCCTAAATTTTTGCCTTTGCTGGTTCAATGCAGTGTAATCCGTTTGAAAA
The DNA here is from genome assembly GCA_959347355.1 of Napeogenes inachia. Taxonomy (NCBI): domain Eukaryota; kingdom Metazoa; phylum Arthropoda; class Insecta; order Lepidoptera; family Nymphalidae; genus Napeogenes; species Napeogenes inachia. The sequence continues at coordinate 15,521,777 of OY365792.1, forward strand.
TAAAATAACGAGGGAAGATGCCTGCGAGGGTTTGTCAATATTCCAATTAACGCTTTGCAAAATTCCAATTGAGCCGTTTACCAACCCTATCGTCACATCTATATTCCGTCGGAGCATAACCTTTGCACCTACTCTAAGCTCTATAACGTCATCAAGATCTTTTTTTTTTATCGTTGGAAAATGCGTTTCCGCATCGTCACACCAGCCAGGAAAGCGATGGCCTGGTGGTATGTGCGGCACCCGGCAGCATAGAAAACGCTGCCATTTTTAAGGCACCCCACTAAAAAACCAACGGCTGCCCTCATCGCTACAATGGGACGCCATGGAATAGCTTTCGCACTCACCGTGACGCCCCGGCCACCGATAGGGGAACCCCCCCTGATAAGGGTACCCCGGGCAACCAGTGTACCCCTTCGTCATAGACCCATGCAATGGCAAGAAGGGTCCCCCCCCCCCCTCTCCACGCACCGCAACATTTCGGTGCAAGTGGCTCGGGTGTGACCCTCACCACAGCACAGGAAACAGGCGGCGCTCGGTCGACCGCGGACGGGCAAGCCGCACGCTTATGCCCAGGTGCCAGGCACCTGTAGCAGTGCAGCGGCTGCGCCTCCAGCAGCTCCACCCTGACAGAGCTCCAGACCACCAGGACCCTTTCGGCGTTTGTTAACGCCCTTGCCGACTCAACGGGGAGTCGGGCAAAGATGACGCCCATACCCCCATAGCCATCCCGACGGATCTCCCCCACGTGGAGGGCCTCGCCAGGGCAGTCAGTGATGCGGCTAATCACGTCGACAACGTCGTCGTGCGTGACTCTGTACGCGCTTGAACTCGGCCTCCTCCGCCTGCTCTTCTATGGCCCACGTCCCCCACGTTATCAAGATCTGCTTTTACTCTTTATTCTGATATCTATCACCAGACCCTTCCCGCACGGCGGAACTGCCGTAAACTTCAAAGTTCGAATAAACCATACGGACCTGAACGTGATGACGTTGATGACCGTACTTATGATATGCTATACTTCTAAAATGGCAGTTACCATCTCCTTTTATGCTCACTTTATAACCAAGCCTAAGCCCAAGCCACCGAAAAGTGAAATCGTCTTCATATCCATACCTATTGACAAAAACTAAAAATAAAAATGGAACGAACTCACTAAGATCTGCTGCCTTCTCTCGAACCCTCCGCGCACGTACACGAAGAAGGATAAGTAGAAATGGTCGTCGTGAAAACAACGGTTGAAGTACTTATCAAAGGTACAGAATTCTGAGGAAAATACTAAGCTATACTCTAAAATGGAATATAAGTGAAAATGTAAGCAAAGAACTGTCATAGTCAGTGTCATTACGTTACATGCCAAAGTATTTTTTCAGTTTTAATAAACATTTTCTAAATTGGTTTATAAAAAAAAATACTTTTGACATAATCATTAATACTTAATATTTATGATAATTTGATACCAATACAATAAAATAATTTTAATCATTTAACTTTGTTTTTTTTTTTAACTTTAAGTTTAAGTATTATTCTACGAGAAATAATAAGGAAATAAAATTAAGCAACAGTGTAATATTATTAGCTTATCCGCTGTCATTAGACGTAAGACTTGATAAGTCCAAATCAGAATTAGTTATATTTATTTAAAAAATCGGATACGTCATTAATGAGGTGATTATATGATTACAAAAGGTTGTGTATCCCTGTGACATTACCATTGTAATAAACATATTTTCAAACGTTTTTTTATTACATGTAATTGAAGGGATTATTTACGAAATCCATAAAAGAAAAAATAATAAAAAAAATATTAAATTATTTGCATAATATAAAAAACACAAACCTTATTTAAAAGGGTTTTTGGATTTGCACGAAATATTAAATTTTTTGGTGATGGTAACTCCTTTGTTTACATTTTCTTTCTATTATTCCATTTCAGAGTATAGATAGAAACTATCGAGAAGTCATTCCGACAAGTGTCTACCTAAGAATGAAGAGAATCGATGTGGTTTGTGCTAAATGTTAAGCCACCCGGTATTTGCTACCGAAAAACCAGGATAGTTAAACTGACAAGAATTTTGCCCGTTGTCCACATCACCCTGCATGTATTCTGTACCTACCTGCCGTAAAAGTTGGATCATTAAATTTTGATATTGGGCTTGCTTGGGGGCCCGAAAATTCGATACATATTGAAAACTTGTTTCATACAACATTTGAAATTTAAAAAAAGAGAACCCATTTTTAATGAAAATATCTGTTTTGGCCTAATTGTAACTTAACAAATAATCTTATCAAAAATTGTTGTAGATCAGTTTTATTGCACTTTACGAGACGAATCTTTTGATATGCCGCATGTTGCAAAATTCGCATGAATATGTTTTAGACCTCTTGGGCCTAAAAATTATAATTTTGAAAATTTTCGATTTTTTTTGGAGGTTTTAGTATATATTAAACCTGCCCACCGAGTTTCAGCGTCCTACCATACCTGGAAGTGGGCTAGAATTTACATCACTTATGAATAATGAATAAGTACGCGAAATAAGGCATTTTTGGCCTATTTTTCCCTCCGGTTTGGCTGAATGCAGACAAGTGATTTTTTTATATAGGGTAGAAATGGGTAAACGCTGCTTGTATAAAAAATTTGGTAGCTCTAAGTCATAGGGGGGCCTGACAGTGAAGGTAAGAAAAGGCCGTTTTTGGCGTAAACTAGCCGTTTAGATATACTCTCTTGCGGCAGCTCAGTCGGTCGGCCCTAGAACTTGGGTCGCGCGCTGCCGCGCGCGTTGATATATAGATGACATAGATAAAGTTTTTTCAGTTACTTCCTACTACTTTAGCGTAGTTCCACAGTTTTATTTTTTGTGGAAACTTTACCGATTTCTGTATTTAATTGTTATCTAATTGTATGTTTAACTTAAAATAAATAATTAAAAAATATATACTGTTATATTTCATATTATTAAAGTTATATTGGTATAATTATTAACTTTAGATTTATTACAATTTATTAAACAAGATTAATAAAATATGAAAAATATTCTAAAATTAAAATATATATAGTTTTAAGGAAAAGTAACTTTCTAAGGTGATGATGTTGTTTTATATTATAATCAAATAAAAATATCAATAGTACCGCTTATTTTACTGCACAAAAGGTGAAAGAAATTTATTAAGAATTATAAAAGCGTTACCTAATTATTATAAGAGTTTTATCATTATATTTGAGAATCTTTAAATATTTACACATATCTATATTTAGTTCACAAGATTTTTAGAATTAGTAATTATGATATAGGTACATAAAATTTCTTTATTATTTTATGTATCGAAGATATCTTAATTATAAATGTACAATTTACTAGTCCATATATCTCATTTTATGTAAAATTAATAAAGGTGTTTGGAAAAGGAAAAAAAGTATATACTGTTAGTCATATTTATTTATAATAATTTAAATGGTAAATACTATGGAATTTAGATGTTTTAGTTCATAAGTTTCAACAGTAGCGCCACCTACGCAATTAATTATGGAATGTTATTTAGTATTTACTGTTAAATGTTTTAAGAATTAGAAGCATTTTAACATAATGTTTAAACTCTTATTAATTATTTGAACTTATTATAAGGTATAAATAATAGCATCTGTAAATTGGTAATGAAATTGTAAATTAACTTCACCTAAATATTATAATAGTGTTAAAATATTATAAAACGATTCGTAGGGCTGCTCTCGCCCATTCTATTACACATTGAATATTAAACATTGAAGTGCAAGTACTGTGTATTACTGAAACAAGTCTTAACAATACATTTTCATTTTCATTTTTGATTTCTTAAATAAAATACTATGCCTATAAAATTCCTTAAATAAAATACTTGCCTATAAAATTCCTTAATGAGTAAAGGTATGTTAAATTAGCTTGCTGTAATACCTTAATCGGTGGCACAAAGCCAACTTCAACTGCAAGTGCTAAGTAACGCGTGCAGGAATATCCCTGGACTCTTGGCACCAGTTTTATACTTTTCATGTCTTATTACGTGCATAATAAATAAAATTAATACATTTACATTCTTATTAATTTAAATATTACGAAACCGTTAAAGTTAAGGTTCTCGTGCTGTTTTCAGTACACGTTATCATTATTTTGATAAAATGTTGCTTATTTTTCCTGTATTATCATATTTTTAGATAGGATAATAATACTTTACATGAGTAAAAAATAATTGATAATATTAATTTAAGTAATCAAAGATACCTTAACTACTAGCGTTAGTAGGTTCGAGGTTAAAAAATCTATTTCCTGCAGCGTCATTTGGTAATTTCAGTGTTAAAAAACCAAGGGTCATGGAAAACAAAAATGTTCATTGTTCTTAAAAAATGAGATGATACTCATCAAAAGAATTATTGCCCCATTTTACTTCAGAACCATCCATATAAGATATTTTTTTAAATCTTTTTGAATAGTCTCATGCAGTTTCGATGATAGTTCATTAAAACTTTTAGTTTCTTAAGATTGATTCTTTTTGGCGAGGTCACAGCGATGCGTTTCAATGAATCAATTTATTTACAATATTTAAAAAAGATATTTGATCTCCTATCATATATTTATAGAATCTCTATTGTTTTATCTAAAATAAATAATTCATGTAGAAACTCAATTACAGATAGATTTTTATCAACTGCAAAGTTAATATTGAAAACTGCGCTTAAAATCAAAGATTATCATCATATTTTTCGTTAATCTTTTTCGAGTATTTCAGATTCTTCTTTTTTATAAATCAACAAATCATCGGACAAAAAACGTTTTTTTTGTTATGTATAAATATCAAGTGGTTCTTTTACGATGTAATTATTTTTTATCTCAGCACGATGGAAACTTGGCAAATTTAATGAAAATATAGGTAATCTAGACTTGTTGATCTTCTCTGATATTTGTTTTTAGGCCCCGATCAAAAAGAGGGGTGTTATAAATTTAACCTGTGTATCTGTGTATCTATGTGTCTGTCTGTGGCATCGTAGCAGCAAAAGGAGGGAGTGATTGCATTGATTGCATTACAGTTTTTTAATCGAAAGCTTGGACCATCAAGATAGTTCATAGCTATGTTTGGTTAAAATAGAAGCAGTCGTCTCCAAAATATTGAGCTTTTATTGGTGTTAGTTAAAAGTTCTTATGCATTATTATTAATATTAAATACTTAAAACAAGTAAAAAACCTCCGATTCAAAAAGACCTCTAAAAAAGGTTGAAAATAATATCATATGTACTTATTGAAGTCACTACATCGGAGGACCATACGGTCAATAATAACACTTCAATAATAATAAATAAAATAATATAGGATGAAACCGTGCAAACCGTCTCAAAAATTGCTTTTGTGAATGTTCGGTGTTAAAATTTTTGTTAATGTACATAGTTTACTGAATGTCTAATACATATTATTTATATAATGTATTATTATTTTAAATGCTAAATAATATGTATTAGAATTAAAATAGAATATATTTAATAAAATCAGACCTGTCAAAATATCGTTAGATGGTCAAAATAACGTCGATTGTGTAGCTCAGAATTTTTCAAGTTTACATAGTCATATTTTTATTATTTTCAATGAAAATCTGTAAGTGTTATATATTGTTACAATGGTTATGAAGTACTCTGTTTCAATGGAGGTTTAAGTAAAAATAGGAGAGGTGTAATAAAAATTACAATACCAAATTCAAATTCAAATTCAAATTCTTTATTGTTTTATATATACATGTTTAACAATGTAAAAAATTGATCCCTTCTTTTAAGTGCTTAAGCACCTGTGCCAGAAGGAACCACACTTAATACCTAACTAAACTATAAAATATGTAACTGACTCTAGGTATATTATAATATATAAACAGCATACATACATAGGTTATAATATATAAACAACATACATACATAGGTTATAACATTTTAAATTATATTACCATTCTAAGTTTCAAATATAATTCTGTAATTTTATTATATAATTCTAGACATATTATTATTACTTTATTGTAAATTATTTTTATTTACAAACATTAGTTATTTACGAACTTATCTGTAAAGTTAGATTGTTATAAAGAACCACCATCTACTAAGTTACCTACATTAACACTATTTTTCTTACATTTTACACTTTTATATAATGAAGTATCCTTTCAGTTTCATTATAATCCAGAGACTTTAGCCAATCAGTCAAAGACCTTTTGCACTCATGATACGACATCTTATATATATTAAGTATTTTATTAACACTATTGTAAAGATGAGTTGACTGATGTATATATTGATTTTGGGCAAAACATGTTCTGGTTTGGAGAGGTTTAACAACAAGATAATTTCTTCTTTTGTTTATATATTTCGTGTTAAATTTAATTGACATATGTTTTTTTAGTATTACATTTAGAATATAAAGTTTTCTTACTGATAACAGATTTGATATTTCGTATAGGTCACTAGTACTAAAACCACGTCTTTTGAAGTACATGACTTTGATTAATAGTCGTTGCGCCCTTTCAGCTTCTAAGTAATTTGTTTTATGTGCTCCACCCCATACAGAAATACAATATATTATTAAGGATTGTGCCAATGAGATATATATTTTATTAAGTAGCGCTTTATCTGTAACATGCCTAAGTGTTTTGAATATCCATATTAATTTTCTCATTCTTGTTGCGATTGCCTGTATTTGTAAATGCCAGGAAAGTCTCTGATCTATCAGAACCCCCAGATATTTTGTCGAACTAACTTTGGTGATTGAAGGGCATGAACATTTTAAAGAAGTTATGTTGTGACAGTCGTGAATTTTGATGTCATATGAGCTATCTGGTTGAGTATTATTATAGATGGTAAAACATATAAAACTAGTTTTTGTTGTGTTCAGTGTAAGCAAGTTTGATTTCAACCAGTGTGCTATTTGAGAAAGTCCTTTTTCAGCTTCACTCTTTACATTCTCCCAAGAGTTGCCAGTAAAAACTACAGCGGTGTCGTCTGCGTACGAAAATATATCGGTATTATTTATTTTAATATTGCACAACTCATTAATATACACTAAAAATAACGTAGGTCCTAACACAGATCCTTGCGGGACGCCATAACTCACATTAGTGTCGTCACTGACAGTTTTTCCTAATTTAACTCTTTGCCTTCTGTCGCTCAGATAATCTCTGAATAAATTTAAAGGTGTACCCCTTATTCCAATATTTTCCAGTTTGTTTACTAATATGGTAACTGAAACGGTGTCAAATGCCTTTTTTAAATCCAAAAATACGGCCAAACATTTTCCTCTATCGTCTAGCTGATTTATGATTTTAGAAGTAATAGCCATGACCGCATCTTGTGTACTCCTACCCCTTCGGAATCCATATTGTGAATCTGACAAAATTTTAAATTTATTAAGATAGTTTATCAGTCTGTTATTTATAAGCTTTTCCAATATTTTTGATATAGATGATAAAACGGAAATAGGTCTGTAACAACTAACATCTTCTCTGTCCCCACCTTTAAATACTGGTGTTATAATTGAGCGTTTTAAAAGTGACGGAAACACCCCTTTACTGAAGCAAAGGTTAGCTAAGTGAGTAAGTACCGGAACTAATTCACATTTAGCTAATTTTATAAAATTGGCAGTGATATTATCCCATCCAGAAGCACTTTCTGATTTAAGACTCATTAGAATCGAATGCACTTCTTCATAGTCTGTTTCAAGTAGGACAAATGATGAAGTCTAATAATTTCTCCTTATTAAAAACTTTAAATAGACTTTTGACAATTAGCGATGTCTGCCGAGGTCGTAATTTTGACTGTATCATATAAAACAAGTCATTTTGAAGCCAGAGCAAAAAAAAATGCTCGAATTTTCCAGATTTGAGAAAAGACAAAAAATGCGTAGTTGGGATAAATGCAAAATGAATAAGAAAATATTTTAAGATTTGTAATGGAAGATTTTTGGAAAAAATATTATTTTTGACATTTTGTTCTTAAATAATATTATCTATTAATAACTAAATTAAAATTTACGTAAGGTAAGAACACTCTGTGTAATGTATTTTTTTTTTTGGTCGGTCGTATGTGGTTAAAGTTTGTGGTACTCTACTGGTTTCTTTAATAAAAATACAACATGGTTGGACCGTGAAGTTAAGGTACAATTTGAGGAAATACGAATGGATATCACACCTACTACAGCTGGAGAACGTGGACGATCACCAAAGTCTTACGAAGATCTACCAGAGAAATAGGAAAAAAGAAGGAATATGGAATTGATTAAAGAATATGGACTCATGTATATACATAATGTATATGTCCAAGGATTGCGGTCAGAAAGCAAAATGGACGAAACTTTTTTATAAGTAATTTTCACATAAAGTAAATACAAAATAATGGTTCATAACATAAAACTTTATAATTATTGTTCATTTAGTCATGTAAACTATATTTTAGTACGAAAAAAATATATTTTTACTTTTGTAATAATCATTTTTATATTCAAAATAAAAACATATGTTCTTTTATTTGATAGTATATACTATACATACTGCGTACCAAATATCAGCTAAATAGTTCAATTAATAAAAAATTTACAGATTTTTGAGACGTTACAAAAGGAGCCCTTTCACCTTGGCTCCTACTTTCCAGAATGTATCCTTGGAATACAGTGACCGGCTTCAGTTGTTAGGCTTAGAGATTTCCTCGAACCTCAACTTTGGTCGGTTCATTGAGTCCAGAGCAAGAGCAGCAGCAGCAAAGCTTGCCGTTCTTGCGAAGGTTCGGCAGTACTTTACACCGGGACAGCTTCTTGTTTTATACAAAGCACAGATCCGGTCGTGTGTAGAGTACTGTGGACACATATTTGCTGGTGCCGCAAAGTCTCATCTTGCGATTCTGGACTCAATTGAGAGGCGAGCAAAGAGGCTTATAGGCGATCCCGAATTGGTCGAAGCCGACCTCCAACGCCTAGAACACAGGCGTAAAATTGCTAGCCTCTCAGTATTCTATAGGATACATTTTGGTGAGTGTGCGCAGGAATTACACGAGTTAATTCCCCCGTCCCCCTTCCATCACCGGACGTCCCGATGCACGGCAGGTATCCATCCTTTTGTTGTGGACATTCCACCTGTCCGAACGAAGCGTTTTGCTTCCTCATTTTTAGTGCGTACAGCGAAGGACTGGAACAATTTGCCTGCGTCGGTATTTCCGGCCAAATATAATGTGGGTGTCTTCAAGAGAAGTTTGAATAGGTTGCTAGGGCAATGCGACTTACCATCTAAGACTACATTCCACTTACCATCAGGTGGAATGTAGTCAAGCATTGCCCTAGATCATATAAAAAAAAAAAAAAAAAACCCGGTTCACACCCATAGTGGACCGCTTTGAAAAGAAAGAATTCAAAATGCTAGGTAGTTACCCCGGCATAAGAAAATATATATTTGGAGCTAATGAATGAGGACATTCATTAACTCCAAAAACTTTGTAAAACATGCACCATTGTCAACACAATTTATATTTAAATCTATATTTAAATCTATATTTAATCTATATTTAAATCTATATTTAATCGTCTTATCGGGACGGTGGGAACTTTTATTAGGCTTCTTTCGAAATACCTAATCAATGTTTTTAACTTTACAGCATAGATAAATATTTAAAACATGCTACAACCAAAATTATCCGAAATTCTCGACGCGAACCTATAAGATTTTCTCCTACCAAAAAGTGCAAAGTGCAGAATGCTTTTAATTTTTTTTTCTCCTTTAATATATAGAGAAAGTCTTTTGTTTGACAGTTTAAAGTTAGGTTAAATGAAATAAAAAAATTATAACTAATTAAAATAATTTATCGACATTTTTTTTTACTTTTTTTTCTATTGCATTAATTTAAATATTTACAAAAATAAAACAATACTGTTTTTCCACTTGAAATATGATTTTTAAATAAATTATTAATATTTTTTAAGAAATTTCATTAAATTTTTAAACATATTCTTAAGGAATTTAGATTAAATTATTTTAGAATTATGTTCATATTTAGACTTTTCTTTCATCTATGAGTAACTCTAAATAAGCATTTCCATCTGTTTTATAAATTATACCTTAAACATATTGTGTTAAATATAGTTGTAATACTTTAAGTGGTGGCTCAAAGCCAACTTCATCTGCAGGTGCTATGTAACTTGCTGGAATGTCCCCGGACTCTTGGCATACGCTCCTAATGTCTTCATGTTATGTAAACAATAAACAGACAAAATAAATATCTAAGAATACCTTGTTGATGGAAGAATAGAATGATGTCCTAACTAAAACAATTTTACTTTTTTTTTGTTTTTTGTTTTCGTTTAGAGTTATAAGGGTGTCAATTTAATTATAACACGACATTTTGCTAAAACTCGTACTGATTGCATAGTTATATAGGTCAATCCAATGTTTATGTAAAGATAGCATTGAACTATGTATATATTACCTTCAGCCAATAAATTAACACCTCATTAAATAAAATTAAAATATGCCAAGTACTTTACAACAAATAAAAATAACAAATAAACTATTGTGTATCACGAAAACTGTAGATATAGTTCCTCCCCATAACTATTTTATTATTGAAATATATATATTAATTATTCTTGTACGAAATATATAATTTATATTTTTTATTTATAATTATCGTGGAGTGGACCTCTACCCTTATAGCATCGTAATTATTTTTTATTTATTTTATATAAAACTTGGCCTTAGTTTACACATCTTTTTAATATTTTTAATTTATATAAAACTATATTATATTTCTATCGAGTTCTATACAAGCATAGCTGTTGGTGGCTATAATGGTGTGTTTAGAGTTGCTTTTGTTGTGGCTTTACGCTTTCGATTGGCATTTTTATACTATAGTGAACTTGTATGTAAATACTGGCAGTATGGCAGTATATTTAGCATTTTAATTTTACCTCTACACAATATATTTTACGTTGTAGTTATACTAAAGATTATTACGTATATTTCTTTAAATCTTTATTTAATCTCTGTCCAGATGCGAATAATTATAAATAGTTTATTTCTTTATTTAAGAGTTGAGGGTAGGAGGCAATATTATAATAATGAATACGTTTTACATGTTTGGCTTATCAATGGATAAATATGTGTTATCGGTATTTTATCAAAATTGTCGTGGCTTAAAAACCAAACTTAATACTATTTAGGTATATGAATATTCTCTCTCATAATTAGGATGTCGCTGTTTTTACCGAAACATGGTTAAATAGTAATATTTATGACAGTGAATTTATCGATGCTCGCTATAACGTATTTCGCTGCGACCGAGACCGCCATACTTGCGGACGACGCGACGGAGGTGGTGTGCTTATCGCTGTTCGCATCGGCTTGGGCGCGCGGCCTTTACTCCAGCGAGCCGCCTCGATTCATGTGGTTCAGATATCCCATTAGAGTCCCCATCTCCCCTCATCGACAGTCTCTGTATTGAAATACGCACGCGTAACTACTGTTGTGTGATGAGTGCTGCTTATATACCGCCTAATATACCCTCTCATTTTTATAAACTACATCTAGACAATTTACAGTCCGTACTTCAATTGTGTAACATTGATAGATTCATTATTTTGGGTGATTATAATTTAGCAAGAATGGAGTGGCAAGATACTGGGAAATATTTAATACCCGTATTTTGTAATGATTATAACCCATCATGTTTGCACCTATATTATTTTATTAAGAGTTTTAGTGCTTTCCAAATGAACAAATTTAAAAATCATAATAATCGCATACTTGACTTGTTTGTGACTGACATAAGTGATTGCGAATCATATGTTGCCCCCGTTCCACTAGTGCCGTCTGACATCCGCCCTTCTATGTCCTAGTGCCTACAAGTAGTAATTTCGTGTCTGCGCCAAATAAACCTAGGATTGAGTACAATTTTTATAAAGCTAATTTCAAGGCTGTATCTAAGGCACTAGAGGGATTTGATTGGGAATTAATATTTCAAGGTAAGTCAACCGAGCAGGCTACTTCAGCGTTCTATGAAGTCATTTATAATATTATCAAAAAGTATGTACCTACAAAATTAGTTAAGTCTACTAAGTTTCCTATTTGGTTTAATTCAGCATTGATTCATATATTTAAGAACAAAAATAAAGCCTGGTTAAAGTGGAAAATCTACAAAAATTCCTCAGATTATGAAAAATTTGCTTTGTATAGGCCTATGCCTTATTATTTTTTAAACCTTATTGACTTTAAAAACAAGTCAATGAGTAGCTATAAACTTTATATGAGGGAAGTGGAAGAAAATGTAAACAAAAATATTAATTCAAATTCAAATTCAAAATATCTTTATTCAAGTAGGCATTTACACGCACTTTTGAATCGTCAATTACATTAAATTGGTCAGTATAGTCAGTCTGTGAGTAAGCTACCACCAGCTCGGAATGCTGTTCTGCTGAGAAGAGCTGGCCAGAAACTCAACAGTTGCTCTTTTTAAATAAAATTTAACAATGTTTGACTTATAAATTAAATATATTATATTATAACATCAACCCTGCAAATGAGTCAATTTTATTTATTTTATTTTATTTATATCTTTTCCACTTAGAATCATAATCAGTGATCACTTGTGTACGTTAACATGGAAATGTCAGGACGGCCTATTACGATACTAGATTTATCGTAATAAGCCCCTCCGAAAAAGCACTTTCCATCTTAATGTTAAAGCTATGAGGGTTCCAAACGCGTCCTGGTCTGAGAAGAACCACACAACAAACTCAGCCGGATATATTTTTTGTTTTTGTGATCACTTAAATGCAATTTTGGAACAACTTTTCGCAATCAATCGGAAAAGAAGCCCAATGATTTCAGGCAACGAAAATTAAATAATAATAACAGTAAATATATATATATATATATATATATAAAAATCTTCGGCCTGCCACACAACCAGTCACCGCAAGCAGCACCCGTTCACGAGCATAACACAAGAGCCAGCCATCACCCCCTTCGCACATATTTGAGGGAGGGAGGCAACCCGACTCCCGATGCTACCGCAAGTAGTGATTTCTAAGGAATCGGTGTGATGCAGAAGGTCGATAAAGCAAAATTAATTTACAAAAAAAAACAAATTGCGGAGATTACTAGCTATTCGCAATACAATACAGATTTATGACCCAAGATTTATGATACAATGACCCAAGTTCCACACATTTCGATCAACCAAAAACTCTTGAATGTTATAGTAAGATTTATTTAATAATATACCTTTAATTTTAGATTTGAAACCAAGAAAAGGAAGATCTAAGATATCTTGTGGATAATTAATTATTTCTGGAAGTACATATATAATAATAATAAGACCTACAATTCTTCGAATATATTTCACTATAACGGTGCAACAGCGAGTAGCCCGGATAGCATAAGCCAGTTATTCTCCCAGCATTTCGAGTCGGTTTTTAGACCAAACGATGTTACGTGTAATTTTGACATAAATAACATCCCCGACGTTAACCTAAATTCAGATCTTAACATAACAAAGCTATACATACCTGAAACAAAAATTCTGATTGCATTGCGAGCCTTAAATGTCACTAAAAGTTCTGGCTTGGATAACATACCTCCTATTCTGCTCAGATCCTGTGCCTCCGTCCTTTGTCATCCGTTACATCTTTTATTCAACCTAAGCCTAAAAGATGGTGTTTTCTCAACAATTTGAAAGTCTGCTAGGATCACACCAGTATTTAAATATGGGGCTGTATCTGTATCGGACATCAAAAACTACCGACCAATATCGATACTGCCAATCTGTCCAAGATCTTTGAAAAACTTGTTAATAATGCCATTTACCCATCGTTACACGACACTATAATCCCTGAACAACATGGTTTCGTTAATCGCCGTTCAACTAACAAGAATCTGTTAGTTTTTACAACATACTTATTTAAAAGCCTCGATGAAAATAAACAGACAGACTGTGTTTACACATATTTTCGAAAGGCCATTTATGGCGTTGGTTCAAATCTTACATAACTAATAGAACTGAGAAAGTGGTTCTTAACGGTTGTGAATCACAGTTCATTTCTATAACATCCGGTGTCCCGCAGGGCACGATAATGGGTCCCTTACTGTTTTTATTGTTTATTAACGACATAAAAGACTGCTTTGAGTTTTGTAATATCTTACTTTATGCTGATGATTTGAAGATTTACCATACTATAGACAATTTTAATGATCACCTCAAATTTCGAGAAGATCTTAAAGAATTTTCAACTTATTGTATTAAAAACAAACTGGAGCTTAGTATAGACAAATGTAAGCACATCACATTCACGAAAAAGAAACATGTCAGTCATTTTCAATACCAGCTATGCGATTTTCATCTAAAATCTGTTAAATCAATCAGAGATTTTGGTGTTTTGATAGATTGTAGGTTACATTTCGATATGCATATCGAAAATATTAGGAGTAAAGGTCTTAAAATGTTTGGGTTTATTATGCGTGTATCTATTAATTTCAAGCAGCCATCCTCTTATCTTACTTTATATAACGCTTTGGTACGTTCTCAGGTTGAGTATGCTGTGCTTGTATGGAACCCGTTCTATAAAAAATATTCTGAGATACTCGAGTATGTCCAAGCAAAATTTTTGAAGTATATGCATTACAGGTGTTTTCTGGGTCGATTGCCTTATGCACAGTTGCTTGGAAAGTATAGGCTCATCACCCTAGAAGACAGACGTAGTCAACTCGAAGCTATGTTTGTGTACGATTTGTGTCACAATAAATATGACTGTCCTGATATTGTATACCAGGTATGTTATGGAGTGCCCATTAGATTCCAATGTCGACGTATTTCTAAAATGTTTGTTACCCCTCGTTGCCGTACAAATGCAGGAAAACGGTCTCCACTCAATAGAATCCTTGATTCCTGTAACAGCCGATTCAATGCACTAGATATAGTTACAGTGAGTCCCCGTACTTACAAAAAACAAGTGTTGCAATGCTTAATAGATTTTACTCTGTAACTATATGTTTAGTAATATGTATGTATGTTTGTCCTGTTTCAGCTTAGATTTGACTTCATTTTTATGTTTAAAGTAATCTGTGGTAAATAGTGTTGGTGTTATATTAAGTACTATTGCGGAGCCTATACAGTGTAACTCATATATATTATAATGCTGTTTTTTTTACCCAATAAAGAGAAAAAAAAAGAAATATTCCTAGAAGTATTATAATTTCATAGCAGAATTTTTTGTGTATTTCTGAAAAAAAAAACACGGGTGGTAACTAGTTATGCATGGTCTCTGAATGCTAAGAAACATCTTAAATCTCAAACAAATTAATAGCAGATTCACCTTTACGTCGTTCGCATGCTGCATTACTTTGATCTCGAATACTGGTTTCGTAACAGAACCTTAAAATTTTAGTTGAACCGCTAAGAAAAGCCATACATATCTTTTTTGATATCTATAACTCAAAATCTGCCTGATCTTGATGACATATATAATATGCAGTAAGTATCAAATCGTTGCTATATTTAAAAAAAACATACTTTTTTATCTATAACCAACACGTACACATAATCAGGTATGTTTTTAATTGCATTTATTACAAGTAACAAAGCTGATGACAAAAGCTAGTTAATATAATAAAATAATAGTAAGAAAGATTAATAACTTTATCACTAGAGCTGTATTTCATTTAAAATTTAATTCATTAACAGTAAAGAGTTTTAATATTGGTGGTAATTACTAGCTGGTTCTTTATATAATGTATTTAGTTACTTAGTTATTTAACGGTTTTTTTTTAATGCCGTCATTATGAACGTTAGTTACTGTATTATTAAATGAAAGTTATTAAATACAAAAACAACTAATCATTTAATAATGCGTATCAGGATACACACTTATACGTAAATGTCCTTCTATAAATGATCTTACATTTTGCGAAAAAACTTGTAATAATATTTCGATATAATATACTTGACAGCGTTCTTAATATATTATTAAAAGTTTAAAGTTTACCTACTCTGTTTTTTTTTCTGAAATTTTCATATTTCTTGCGACCAGGAATGAAATCTAGGCCCGCTAATACAAACTTTTGTACCGCTTTTTCAACATTTGTCTTTTTGTTTTTTTACAATATCAATAGGTTTTCAATTATTATTATAATTAATCAACAATATTAAACTAGTGGTTATAATAATTCCGTCTATTAATAGCCTACGTTCCCTATGTTCTTAGCAATTAATGTCTTTGGCAAATATTGTTATTTATATGTATTACTAATAATTATTTTTCTCAAAAACTGAACGTTTTAAACTTATTAAATTATAAAGTATTATTTAAATGGAACTAATATAAAAATTACCGTAGAATATAGGATGGGAAAAAACTAATAATCAGAATAAATTAGAACTTGAAGGTAAATATTTTTATCGATATATTACCCATATATTATTTATAATATATGTAATATATAACCGATAAATGATATATAATAATCGATAATCGATATTTTATATATAATATATAATCACCGTGAAGAATTATTTGTGGCGTAATAAAAATCCATTACAGTTTAATCATATTATTAAACAATTTTCTTTTGACAGTTACACTAATAATACTTAGCAAATATTTAAATCTAAGTGCCCTCTTATATAACACGCTATATCTAAAAGTTTATAAATTCACTTAATATCCAAACATAACTAAAATCCTCTAAACCATAATAAATCGAATTTTATCAATTCAGATATCACAATAATATTTATAATAAAATGTTTAAATTCAAAGTGGAATATATTTTAAACTAATGGACTTGCTTAATTATAGTAATGGGACCTACCACGAAATTAAAACCCTTAAAATTCGGCTCAATACCTCAATTATGCTGCGGTTATCATTGTAAATTAGCAGTACAATGCGCGCATAAAAAGCGTTCTTTCAGTGAATTTTTACAATTCAAAGTCAATAGGAGGTAAAGGCGGAAGTGTGTTTTTCTCTTTCCACAGTTCAAATCGAGTCTCTTGAGAATCTGGAAAAAGAGAAAACCAACAAAGATAAGCATTTAAATGTCGAGAGCCGTAAAAAGAAACCTTTTGAATTATACGCTTCGTGCTCATAATGATTAATGTGTTAAAAAGGTCTTGATTTAGTGAAATAAATTATTCTGTATTATAATCACAGTTCTTTTTTTTTCATCGTTTTAGTAATATAACAGATTTCTATACACAATTTGAAAGCATATATACCTGTCGCTCGTGATGATGAAAGAGAGCCTCTCAAAAGTCTGCTAAGGATAACTCGGGAAGGAGATAAAGGACGATTTTTTGATTTCTTTTGGTGATTTTCCTTCCGTGGTGCTGTATTTAAAATTTAATGAAATGTAATATTTAACTTTAAATATTGACAACACTATAAATTTACAATATTGACATTCAAAATGACCTTTTCTTGTTTTCCTGCACGTTTTTGTTTCTTCCGTTGAAACTGGTTGCCTCAATAGACGTGAAACAGCGTAACAACTAGCAATCACACATGAGAGCATGCAAACCGCTCCACCGCATACATATTTCCATGGACACTGAGGACAATTGAAATAGAGAATAAAAGAAGTGTTGTTTCAAGAGCTTTTGTTTTCAAACGCAATAACTATACCATCTAAGCAAAATTGTAGGCTTTACGAATAGGGTTACACTAAACTTCAAGTAGTTTTAATTATCTCACATTTTGTAATTTTTTTATTTATATTTAAGTTATAAGTACTTATCATAAAATCATAAGTAAATATACTTTTTAAATATCATCAGGTATTTAAAAAGTATATTTATTTCCTTACTTTATTTCTCCGCAGGTGCAATGAAAGACGACACGATCGAGCGCCGGGTTCAGAGCTCGCTCCCCGGGGACAATTCCTACAAACGTTTTCACCTTCCAAAGAAAACGTGTTGGGCGGACAAACAGCTAAAGCAACAACAGTATACTGTAGTTATTATCATAGTTTGCAACTAGTCCACTTACCTGTTTTGGACAGGTTTGCAGTAGAGACTGCATTGTAACTTTGCAATTACAAAAACTCTTTGTACGCTATGCTCTTGAAAAATGTCGTATTAAATTACGTTCTCTGATTTTGATATTAACAATGTTAAAGTTTAAATTTATATGTGAACATATATAAATTATAACTTTGTTATTAAGAAACATGTTGCATTAATATAACATATCAATAACACACAATATATATATATATTTACATATCAGAATTTAAAACATTGTTTATTTAGCTATGTACCTATAATATCATTAAGCAAAACGAACGACTTTTGGAAGCTTAATTACAATAACTTTAACACATCGTACAGACCACATATCTTCTGTCCGACAACCAAGTAGAACCCAGCCGAGCACAGCAACACCACATTAACACTATTAGGATCCATGTCTGCGGCCAGCCTGTGGTATTCCCGATGTCCGTTCGTATCTTTCCAAGATTTAATGAAAATTACTCATAATATAAAAATGGCTTAAAATAAACATAAATTTAGAGTTACAATTCATAGTTTAAATTAAAATTTATACCACGTAAATTTGTGTTTCAGAAACGCTTTTTAATAATGTAATTTCCTTACCTTTTCTTTTCAATGTGTGTGTAACAAAAGATTGTCTTCTTTCTCTTAACGGTGACAATATTGTTTTTGTACCATTGTAGGAAATCAGAACTGTAAAAATAAATTGTGTCATTTTCATCTTATCTACACCTTACAACTATTTACCGTACGTATAGTGTACCTACTAAACTAATTCCATAGATTATATGTTTTTAAGTTCGTAATAGTTCAAACGTTTGTTTTTTATTATTCTTATCATTTGAAAATGTATTTTAATTTTGATTAACATCCTTTACTATTATAATGTTAGTTTCTAGTACTTATAATAATGTAAATTAGACGGATTATGTAGTTAAGTTGCAAGTAAATATCATTTGAATGTTAGTTATAAAATATTAATATGTAGGTAAAATAACATTACAAATTAAAATTAAATATTTGGACATTTTTGGACAAATTAAAAAAAATAGTTAAAACTGATACCTTTGACAAAAGCCAATTCTGGTACATTTTTTGCAAGTAGTAATGCAAACGAGCAGTGTAAATCTCTAAGACATTCAGTGCTGCAGTTAATATTATCTTGTCGCTTGACTCTCATAACAACGATTGGGCGTATTAATGCTGATCCATCCACCTGTTTATAGATAAACATACTTATATCAGTCTTTATTGTATAGCTTTATGTAACTTTGATTTTTAGATTAAGGAAATTAAATTCGTTTAATTAAACTTACGTTAAAGATTATTTTATAATTTTATTACGAAAGTGGTGGTCTTCTTTAATTATGACTTTATTCCTACGTTTTAATATGTTTACAGCAAATGGTATAACAAATTGACATTGATTGCGGTTATATGATATTATTTGTTGAAAACATATAACAGCTCGTACTTACGCTGTCTTTCAAACAAATGGGTTCATCAATTCGCACAGAACAGTCATATTTATAATATGACATCGGCTCACTTAGCTTCTGAAGACTTTTCAAATCCTGTAAAGGTATATAATACCATTTTTGTAAGATTGCTGTCTAATATTTACAATATTATTATTTATCAATATTTTAATATCTCGTAGGTCTACAAAAATACATTTATCTTATGCATGACAAATTTAAACATTTATTTTTCATATAATCTTACGTCGTAAGTACAAGTATTAGTTTCATATATGGGTGTAAAGACTATATCGATGTTTGGCAAATCAATAACAGTTAGTCTTATACTTCTAACAACTGCATTCGCCTGGAAATAGAAGTAGAATCAAAATGTATAAAAAAATGTGACGTAGAGTTCATAAAAATGCCAGCTAAGAAAAGAAAATTTAGGGTATGTGACATGCATATGTATAGTACCCGGCAATAAATATTGCACATCGACCTCTGGAAAGAGACAATCGGCTAATTTCGGCTTCATAGAGCGTTATCACTGTCGCAAGAAAAACAATCATTCCTGTATCTACTAGGAGCTGTTAAAACAAGTATAATTTTCTTCTTTTCTTATTATAGTTATTTTATGTATAAAAACATTTTTTTTTCTATAAGTGGTTATTTTAATTGGGGAGTAATATAATTTAATACACATGGTTTTTATTATTTAAAAATTTTATTATTTAGGAAAATTATAACTGCACATAATAAAAACCATTATACCAATTCTTAAAATAAGACGTTGTAATACAGTAGCCGGCAATAAATATTACACATCGTCCTTTTGAAAGAGACAATCGGCTGATTTCGACTTCGTAGAGCATTATCTACCACACTACCTATTTCTCAAAATAATAATTAAAGCATAGAAGGAGCTTCATATGTTTCAGGCGTACACTGCCGTAGACAACAATTTTTTTTCTAGTGATGTAACATTGTGTAAACTTATCCGCGATATCGATAGTATCGATCTCTATGGTAGTACCTACTGTTTTTAAAAGGCTGCTTGAACGAGATACATCAAAAAGTACTATCACCTAGAGGATTTTGCCGTGTGTGATAACGTTCAGCTATATTCCGTTCTAGAAAATAACTAAGGTAGCATTTAAAAATAATCAATACGACAAATAAACTAGAAAAAACAAAATCAAAAACATTTATTGAAAGTAAATAAAAAAAAATGGTCAGGTTAACACATATTTTTAATTTTTTATTCGCCACTTTGAGAACGTCTTATAAAAGAAACGACAAATAAATTACAATAAAACTACAGCCTTATTTTTCTAAACTATTAAATATTAGTTATTAAAATATTGCGGACTAAAATGGTTCTATTCCCAATTTTTCTGTGCAATCGTGTCGATCCATATCTGTCGTCAGTTAACGTCCACGGGAAATCTATAATAATAATCCCTAGATATAGCACATAGATATCTTTATAATTTGTAAACCATTTAAAAAACAAAAATAGTTTATTGTATTGAAGAACAACGTAAAAAAATACGATGTTCGATCACTTACCGATGGAAGGTTACGTTTTGAACTTAATTTTCATTCTGGAAAGAATGGGATTTACAGCCCCTTATAATGTAGGATATTGCTCTTGCTATTAGGTCATATTTTCTTTCAACAAAACGGAGAAAATATGTAAATAACTATATGAATTCGTAAATTAAACTAAACAAGAATAAACCACTGACAGCCAACATCAAACATCGGCGCTGATTGGAAAAAGGTTTGCGATCATATAATCAAATGTGAAAATGAATATAGAAGCGTTCAACACAGTTTAGACAATTACACTGATAGACTAGTGATAAATACAGCTGATAGTGACAGTGATATTGACCTCTTTGAGAGCACAGATGGTGAATGGAAGTAGCTGAGAATTAGAATTATTATTATTACAAAGTCTCATTTCAAGAATAGCTATAATGGTCTTTATTATTTACAGTTATAATTTTCCTAAATAATAAATTACGTGAACATAATGTAAGCATGTTAAGCTATTGCATGGCTTCTATCGCGGGCCTTGAGCGTGGAGACCGAATCCAGAAATTCCGTAACGAAAATAACCTAACACACCAGTATTGTGTACCTATCATTTATCAATAGCGTAAGCGCATTACATACATTCACATGTTTAGTTTAAAATAAATCTTTTACTTGTACAAATGTATTTTTTTCAACAAGGATTTTCATTTCAATGACTTTCTGTTATGGTGTTACAAAAGAATTACAAGTACCCTGAGTACAAGAATTTAACAATCGTAATTGAACTTTATTCCTGAGATTTAAGGTTAAAAACGTTTTATCTGTTAATATTATTAACCTTTTTATGGTATTACATAGCACTGATAATTTCTCATTTAAATAAGACTAAAATAGTAATTTAAATTGAGAAATTATACCATTCTTATTTAAAATTTTATCCTATATAGCGTAGGAAAACCCTATAAATGAGTAATTTATTCACTAAAAGAAAGTTTTTTTTATAGATCACCACGCACACGCAAGTTACACAACTTGAATTAACATCAAAGAAAAAAAACAACTACATAAATAAATAAATAACTATAATTGCATAAGTTGATAAAAAATGCTATGCAATAGCTTTACCGCGGCAGTCTCCGAGTGTCACACGTCTTTTTTATATTATTTTATTTTACCCCAGCTTAAAGCCACCACTTATAGAAAAATTTGTGGCTTTTATACAAAGAATAAAAATAATTATCAATAGAAGCAAATTATACTTGTTTTAACAGCTCCTTATAGTTACCATACTGTTTAAATTTCGTGCGACAGAGATAATGCTCTACGAAGCCAAAATTAGCCGATTGTCTCTTTCCAAAGGTCGATGTGCAATATTTATTGCCGCTCACTATAATATATATTCTATTCTGGGATGGAATAATAGTTAGAAAATGTAAACAAAGAACTGTCATGGTTAGTGTCATTATATTAGATGTCAAAGTATTCTTTCAGTTGTAATAAACACTTTCTTAATGGGTTTATTTTTTATATTTTACTTTTGAAATGATCATAATTTTTTTATATTTATAATCATTTCAGTACAATACAATAAAATAATTCTATAATCATTTAGTTTTGTTCTTTTTTAACTTTAAGTATTATTCTATGAGAAATAATAAAGACATAAAATTAAGCAACAGTGTAACATAATTAGTTTACTCGCTGTCACTAGACCTAAAACTTTATGAGTCCGAATAAAAATTAATTACATTTAAAATATATTTATCGGATACCTCGTTGATGAGGTGTTTAATTGTTTGAAAATATTTACAAAAATGAATAGCTATGTTAAGCTTATTTAAATTTATATAAATATGGAATAAAAATAAACCAATCCGGGCAGGGATTCGAACCCGCGACCTTCGAGAAACAGTTCCGTCACTCGACCGATTGAGCTACCTTATCGCTCTCCGCATCGGTGAATTAAGCATTCTTTATCGGGACGGTGTTGACATCTATTACGCTTCTTTCGAAAATTCTAACCAATGTATCTAAATTTGCAGTATAAATAATTGAAAAGATGTCACTACCGCAATTAATATTTTGAAAATATCTATAAACATGTATAGCAATGTTAAAAAAACTTTATTTAAATTTATGTAAATATAGAATGAAAGAAATAAACCGATACGAGCAGGGATTCGAACCTGCAACCTCTGCGAAACCGTCTCGTCGCTCTACCAATAGAGCTACCGTACCGCTGTCCATCCGGGTAAATTAAGCATTGTGATCGTTCATATCGGGACGGTGGTGACATCTATTAGGTTTCTTTCGAAATTCCTAACCAATGTTTCTAACTTTGCAGTATATATATAAACATCGAAAGGATGTCACTACCGAAATGAATGTTCGAAAGAAGCCTAACAGGTGTAAACACCCTCCTGATAAAAACAATCATATATATAATGCTTAATTCACCGCTGCGGACAGCAATAGAGTAGCTCAATTAATAGAGCGACGGGACGGTGGTGATTATCAAAGGTTGCGTATCCCTGTGTGTGACATTGCCATTGTAATAAACATATTTTCGTATGTTTTTCTATTACATGTAATTGAACAATGTATTTACAAAATAAATGGTTATATATTATTCTGTTGACACATGCACATAACTTTTGCATAATATAAAAAAAACACAATTGTTATTTCAAGCGTTTTTGGATTTGCACGAAATATTAAATATTTTTTGCTGATGGTAACGTCTTTGTTTACATTTTCTAACTAATTTTCAATCTCAGAGCATAGACGTATTTATAAAATGTTATAATTATTGTCTGAGTGGTTTAGCAATCAATAAGAATGGTAACCTTGTATAATGATTTGCTGAATTGGATATAATTTTTAAACAGAATAGTTCTTTAATTTAAAAATACTGACCACACTGCACAAATAATTGCCAATATTATTTGTTTTTACTTTGTTTATAAACACTTTTGGACCTTCAATCATTACATTGTCAAAATCAAGCATGCCAAGTCGATCACTTGTCCAAATATAGTCTTCATGCCGGTTTTTAGTTGCCCTAGAAGAGTGGCAATCGAATGAAATTGAATTTTCCACCATCACGTAAATTTCATCCTATTCAAACAAAATAAAAATATTCCATTATAAAATAGTTCACGTGTTTAGTACAAGATTTTTATGACAAAAATGCAAACGAGATACAAATAAATATATTAAAAAAAAACTGAATCCAATAAAGTCTTACGGTAAAAGGGTCCAATGGAGATAAATTTAGTAATCCATCATTAAGTTCAGACATATCAACATCCAATCTTTTTCTTCGCTTTAAACTTTTTATATAAATGCCATTATTTCCTCTTACAAAATTTTCATAATAATCGTTTTCACCGTACCAAAGTTGAATAAAGTTCCCATTTAAATGAGTTGTTTTTTTCGATTCCCTTCTTCTTAGCAGATAATTGGAAAACAAATTTATTTTATTAAATCCTATATTATGGATGACATTTTTTCTATAATTATATTTAATATTTTTTTTCTTTTTATTGTAGCCATGTGTATTTTTCACTTTTCTGTGATAGTTTACTTCTTGGTTACCATCATCCTTGACAACGTTGACCCAGTTAATAACAATAGAAGGTAGTGAGTATCCAGATAAAGATTTTTTTGTTGAGTCTTTAAAATGTTTACGTGTATCATTTTTAATTGTAGGTTCACCTTTTCGTATAGATCTTTTATCTCTAATCCAAACCCATTTGTGTATTTGCTCTCTGTTTAACTCGAAAGTCTTTGATTTTCCGTTCAACTTATTATAAGTTTTGGATCGCTTTTGTTTACAAGACCTAATTATAAAGTACTGTGGTATTTTGTTGTACTTATGGCATGGAATATTTTTAACATACTGTTCAAATTTTTTTTTCGACAGACTCTTCTGTAATTTAAACACATATGCCATAGTACTAGAAATATTACAAATCTGGGTCAGTTTTTCTTCACCGGTCTCTTGAAATAATGCTCAAGTGTAAATCGCTAAACATATATTGAAATAAACGGAAATTACTACCTTACTACCACTGTCTCACATTTGCATGTACAAAAAATAAACATATTGGCAAAAATAACATATTTTCTTACCTTCTTGATGTTTCGTCATATGGTCATGACTACCTGAATTATTTTTTGTGCGATTTTTTTTAACTGTAGTCTAAAATCATTTTAGTTATTTAAACACATTATCATATTATGAATATCTCACATTATCTTTTGCCACTAACCATTTTTATTATATCTTTATTAGATTTATTTTTAGTAGTATTTTCAGTAGTGGTTTTTAAACTTGAAGATTCAACAATAGTATCTATGAAATAATTAAACGATAAAAAGGAATAAAAAAGATTTATTAAATTACTAATTAAGAAGAAAAGTCTAATAATAGTAAAATAATAATAGCAGATATCAAAAATCTTATCTTTTTATTAAGTTATATTATTATTTTAAATTAAACTTTACACAAACCTGCGACGGTCTTGTTTACAGTAACAGTCACGACTTCTAATTTGGGTGAAGCCTTTGACAATATCGTAGATTTGCTTGCCTTCATTTTATCTGGCTATAAAAAAATATAATGTGTATTGAATCATACAGGTTATTGAAGTATATAGTAATATCAAAAAGTTTAGATGTGTTCATTTTATGTGTATAATATTTTTGGTCTACCTTTATCTTTTTATCATCTGAAATTATTTTAATGGAGAATTTGTCAATTATTTTATTTATTGCGCCTTTCCTTTCGCTTGGAGTCGTTAAATTAGAAGAAGTAAGACCTAAACATTTTTTTATACTGTGTATAATATCATAGTCAAAATATTCACAATTCTTAAGCTGTGAAGCTTTCTGAGTCCTGCAATTGTAGAAATAATATTTGTTACAGAGATTGTATTAAAACCTTCAAATAAGTATGCTTAATTTATTTAATATTTTTTTGTATTATTTCAAAGTAATGTAAAAGATAGTATAAAATAATGACTTACTTATTTTTTAATTTTACACGAATGTATGAAGAATTAAAACCTATATCTTTTATTTCGTTCTCACGTGATTCAATATTATTTTTTTCTGTTACTAATTTAAAACTATTTCTCTTGACTGTATCAGGTGAAAGATATTCTACTGAATCGCTTACACTCATTTTTTTATTTACAGAAACGGTATATTTAACAGAAGAGCCTATGTCATTAATTATTATAATTGTTGGGTCCGTTTTCGAATTTTCACTGTTATTGACTTCATAATGATAATCTTCTTTAAATGCATATTTTTCTGTATTTGCTCCAAGTTTTTGACGATATTTCTGTTGAGGTCGGCGTTCTATGTTACTAGATTTAGTTTCTGTAAGTGTGGTTTTCCTGTTTTCACTATTACTAAGAAATTTAAGTGAACCACTAACAATTCTATTAATGAGTCCGACTTTTGAATTACCGATTGTTGTCTTTATAGTGTATAAAATTGTTGGAGCCGGTGTTCTTGTGGAAAGGGTTTTTGTTGATTTTGTTTCTTTTTCTACCCCTTTCTTTGGATTTTGTTGAATTTGAGAGGTATCAAACTTTAAATAATCGTTCTGGAAACTTTTTTTACTACAACGATTACTAGTAGTTCTCATTTTTGTAGTAGTGTTAAGTTTACCTTTCATTTCAATAAAGGTATGATTATTAGTGCTAGATGGTTTTTTGGCAGGACTCGATAATTCGGACAACTTTGATTTATTTCCGTGTGTCCCTTTATTTTCTCTTGTTGGAGTATCAGTATTCCCAAGTAACTTAAACAGATCGTTTAAATTGTGATTTAAAGTATCTATATTAAGAGAGGTGTCATCTGTTTCATTTGGTTTTTCTTGTAAATTACAGTTATTTCTAATATTTTTAAAAATATTTGAAATTGTAGTTTTGTTTGTAATGTTTATTGTTGTTAAATTCTTATTTTTTAATTTAGAAATGTGACTATATATTCTTTTTGTTTTATTTTTGTTTAAACTATCTTTTTGTTGTCTGGGTTGTCTCATTTTATCGTGTAAATATTTATTCCAGAAAGTTCCTCCACTATCAGCCAAAAGAGGAGCTTCAATTTGATTGTAGAGTACAGAGTCTCTCTTAATATGTTTTTTTGTAAACTTATTGTTATTTTGCACATCGATTTGAGGTGTTTCGATATTTTTAAATTTTATTTTGTTAGAGTACTTTCTTAACAGTTCTTTTATAACTTTGCCAATTTTTTTGTTTTTTTTTACTTCATCTTCGTCATAATATTGTGGGGTATTGGTGTTTCTTTCCAAAAAAACTTCTTTTATTGTGTTTCTGGTAAACTGTGGGGCATGTTTTGTGAGGTCCTTATTACAAATTAAATTAATCCTTATATTATTAAGTGAATAAATACTTTTGTTATTCAATTCTCCCGGATAAGACGCATAAGATCGCTTATTCATGTTTTTGTTAATGCAGCTATTAATTCTACTGATACATTTTTTTGCCGCATTATGAAGATTTGCGTCACATATTATATTAGGCGGCAAAGGTTTTTGTAAATAGTCTGCCATTGATTCTAAATCGTTTAAAAATTGATTTATTGAACTATTAATTTTATTTTCACGTTTGTCAATACAACATGATATTCTTTTACAAGTTTGGCCTTGGCATTTGCTTTTTACTCGTTTGTATGAATTATTTAAAATTGTATCAATTCGGTGAACCGTATCCTTTAGTTTTCTACCTCCCGTGGGATTCATCCAAAAAAATGTTTGAATTTCTTTACAATTATCAGTCATGTACTCAGCCAAGTTGTCAAATTCGAAAATTAATTCTGTTATAACAGCATCACTTGCAGCACACGGCTGACACATAGTCTTGTTAATTTTGCAACGACACTGACTAACTCTATCATGACCGAAATAATTTTTAACAGATTCCCAATTAATGTTTCTTTTTATGTTTAGTTCATTTTCTTTTCCTCCTTCTTTTATATATCGTTTAGATTTAGTTTCGTTTAAAGTAGCCATATTTGCATACAATTTAACTAATTGATTATTGACTGCAGCTATAATATCTGGATTAAGAGTAACTTTACTTGCAAGATCATTAATCGAATCGGTCACATAACTTCTAGAATTTAAATTTAAACTACTTTTTGGCAGCATTATGTTTCTTCTTATCGGTTTAAGTTCAAAATTGCCTTTAGGAATAGTAATATTGGTATTTTCAACTAGCAAATACAATCCGGGGGAGATAACATCTGGTGTTACTTTTGTTACTTTGTCATCTTCAAATGAGTGAATTTGGTATTCCAAATCAACTGGACTTGACATTACAGCAGAAAAAATTTTTCTTACTTTAATAGGCTCTAAGGATCTTTTTTTATCGTTTATATTAGAAGGCAATGCAATATGAACTTGAATAGCATTTGTCGCATGATTTTGGGGTTTTAATGAAGTTATAATATACGGACTATTTTTCTGATTATCTATGTCTAGAAACGCATTACGAAATCCTTTGTCATCGAAACTTTCAGTACTTTTCATTAAATCAACAACAACTTCTAGAGCGGCAACATCTTTAGCAGTAAAAGAATCTTTAACTTGAACATCTCGCTTATAATACTGTTTATTATAATTTGATACTTTGGCGTGATTTTTGCTTCTATTAGATTTGTGTCGAATAAGAGGCTCAAAGTAAACCTATGTTTGTAAGTGCAACAAAATACGATTAAAACAGTAGCAATATAACAGTATATTTAAGTTTAAGAAAATATAATATCTAAGGTAAAAATTTTGACTTACTTCATCGTCAATGTTTTTTACTTTATTTCCAAAAAAAAACTTTTCTTTAGTTGCTATTTTTGCGTCATGAACTTTTTTTTTTGGCAACTCTATGTTTTCTACTTCAGTCGGTGTATATTCAGGAATGGAATATTTGTAAATTTCTTTCTTTTTCTGTATCTAAAATAGTAATTAAATCGATTTGTTCATTCTACATTTTAGAACGGTACAGCTATGTCATTAGTAAGAAAATATCTCTAATTCAAATTTCTGACATTTTGTTTGTTAATTCGTTCCTGCAAAAGCAACTGAACAAATTTATAATAAATATATTTCAAAATGGAAAGTTTCTCCTTATCATCAGTTATCACTGTATAAAATAATAAATAAAATATAAAACATAAATAGCATATATGTCATAATCAGACGTGAAATAATAAATGTAGTAAAAAACAATAATACCTTATTAGATGTTATAAGATCATTATTTTTATATACAGTATATTTCCCTGGAAACAGATAAGAATTGAAAATAAGCTCGTTAAATTAAAATTTTAAATAAACGCTACATGAAAATTAAATAAGTGATTAAAGAGGCGTACGTTTATATTATTTAATAAATAAAAATAAATTGAATATATAGTTTTTTAATTATGCGAATTATTTAGATTAATACCTCGGTAATACCAATGATCACTTCCTTTTTTCCTTTTCATAGTTGTATAATTCCTGCTAAAAATTATTTGAATGTCAAAAAGTAGAAGTTGTCTATAACCATGTCAGTCATGATGTGAGTATTAAAACTATTTAAGTTAATATAGTATAAAGAATTCAAGAGCATAGGCAGGAAATGAACCTAAAACCTTTGGAACTGGCGAGTGTATCCGTTATGTTTTTTTTATTCCAAATTTATTTAGCAATTCTTTGTTTTTTAAATATTATTTAAGCTTTACGCATTTTACAATTACTTACTATTTCACAATATTGCTTGTAAATGATGTTGGATTCACTTCATCTAAAAAGTGTGATGCATAAATTAGTATTATTATTTTTTTTAATAAATAATAAACCAAATATATTTACATAAATCACTTGTCCAATCGTAATTTGGTTTTTGATAGATAATATCATATTTGTAGCTATGGCCACTCATTTGGACTCTACGTGGTTGCGTTGGTGACTGTATAGTCTTTTGGGGTATGTAGCTATATAATGGAGAATTCATCGATTGTTCTGTCGAGGTAAGTTCATTGTACATATGAGTAAATCGAAGGGGATCTCTTTGTGGTTTTATAAAAGTCGTACGAGATAAATCATTTTTTGATAAATTTGTTTTTGTTCTTGGATATTTATTAATTTTGTTAAAATTTGTTATTGCTAGCTCCTTATATGCGTTTGAATCCATTTTTTTAGATTCTAAATCAATAACTGTCACATCAATGCCTTCTGCTTCTTTTTGCAAATTCACTACTGGCTGCTTGGGTAAATTATCAAACTGAAATAAATCTATAGATACTAAGTTCCGGCGAGACATCAAATTAGAATTCTTTCTTAAATTTCGCTTATGTTTTCCATTACGTAAAAAACAATTTCTTTTTTCATATTCCCGTATCTCAAAAGTCACTTGAGTATTTTTTCTATTCAGATCATTGCTTTTACCGTGATATTTTTTGTTCTCTAAGCGAGACTTAGTCTGGACTTTTTTTGACAGATTTTTTCTTGTCTGTTCTTTATTTAGATTTGCATGACTATGATTCTTATTGGACTGTACGCCTGCTTTATTGTTAAGTGTTTTTAAATGTTGCTCATTTGGTATCGTTTTATTATGTTTACTTGATAACTTTGACACATTTTTTTTATAGAGGTTCCAAGTATTTATATTCTTAGGCACGGAATCAAAAATTGGTGCTGTAACAAAGTCGACATCAATGTTTTGACTTTTTAAAAATCTATAAAAATCATCCATTTGCATTGGTAATGGAGTACTATAATATTGCTCTGGCGGCGTATTAACTTTAGTCAAGGGCCATTTCTGAAATTAAGCGATAGTTATACCTACTAGATATTGTATTAGAACCTAAAGTTACCTAATTTTTATTTATAAACTATTGTAATTATTCATAAAAACTTACTTTTGTTATATCAACGTTATTAATGTAACTTGCAGCTGAAAATTGATAAATTATCTTAAGTATGGAAAAATAAGACCAAGTGCTTGAAGATAGGATAAAACAAAAATTTAGTTTTACACTAATTAAAAAATATATATATATGTATATTTTTAATTTAAGATATTTTATGGATCAGATCTAGTATACTTGTACAAATTATGGTATCTAGTATACTTTTACCAAATAACTTCATCAGGTAAAATAAAGGAATCTGAAAAATAATTACTGTAATAATTTGAAAATGATATATGTTTTTATGGGTATATTATTTAGTTTGAAAATATTTTTTATTACTTTATTTAATATATCGAGTACCTTACTGGCGCATCGCAGTTCTGTTTCTAGCATTAATATTTTCTAAACATTGATTGCAATGATATAACTACCTACCAAGATATTTATAAACAGTTTTTTTTATTTTGAAATAAATATAGATTTGAAAATAGACTGATACGAGCAAAAATGTGAACCCGTAATTTCTTTACGTTATTCTAAGAATTTCCCAAATCCCACTAAACGAAATCATAAATAGAAATCTAAATTAACGAAATGGTTAGTGATACGCTACCTCAATTGGTAGAGTGACTTTACGTGACTTTAAAAGGTTTCCTAAAAGTCGCGGGTTTTAGACACTGCACTGGTATATTTTTTATTCTATATTATCAAAGATATTAATAATTATTACTAATTATACTTTGTGCATTTTATTATTAGTCTTTTAACATCTCTTGCCTTCGAAATTTTGAGTTGCTTACATTAGAATTTCATATAAAGTAATATTTTACTTCATGAACCACCTCTTTGATTCTTGATTTGGGATACATATAACAAATATTACGATTGTGTCACAGATAAGATTAGGTAATGGATGCTACCGGTTAATCTTATATTATGAAATTTAAATAAAATTCAAATTAGTTTCGGCAATAAGGTGTAATGTTTAATATTTTATTTAAACAGAGAGACAACAAAATCTTTAGATTGAAACGAATAAATTGACACATTGACTTTATATAACGTTATACTATTTATTATTTACTAGCTGCTCCCCGCTACTACGTCCACATAGTCAGTTACATAGAACTACTATATGGAAACCGCCTACGTTGAGTTTCTGTAATATTATATTTAATAAAGTAATTTGTCGATAAAGCATTTGCATTGTATTCCCATGAGTTTTAATAATTAATATTATTTGTAAGAACGATCATTCCATATTCCCACATCGAGGTGGAATCATCGTTCATAGGGTTAATTTGTAATAAGTTTAAATTTAATTAAAGTTAATTTCTTAAATCATTTCGGTTTTTTTTCAATCCTCTGTCTGTCGCAAACGTAATTGGCGCAGTCGGTAGGATACGAACCTAGTTACATAGAACTACTATATGGAAACCGCCTACGTTGAGTTTCTGTAATATTATATTTAATAAAGTAATTTGTCGATAAAGCATTTGCATTGTATTCCCATGAGTTTTAATAATTAATATTATTTGTAAGAACGATCATTCCATATTCCCACATCGAGGTGGAATCATCGTTCATAGGGTTAATTTGTAATAAGTTTAAATTTAATTAAAGTTATTTCTTAAATCATTTCGGTTTTTTTTCAATCCTCTGTCTGTCGCAAACGTAATTAGTCTGTAAACATAATATTTATATGGTTTATATACCTATCTGTGACCCCTGACTGATTAGTTTTTTTGAGGTAAAATTTTAAAGTGAATAAAAACTGCGAATCGATCAAAATTTAGATGATGTTGATAATGAAATGAGGCAAAAGTGCGAAACGATTATATGGCGGCAAAATTTATGCCGGCAAAATTATACGAGGTGAAGAAAAAAAAGGGGAAAACAGTATGGCGCCATATAGTATTGTTGAGGTTTGGTATTGTATTATTGAAGGTCTTGGAGAAAATAATAAACTTTTTTTCTACTTTTTACAGATCAAACAAACATTTTAGTTACCCGCTAAAGTCTGCAACGATATTTATTAATTTTTTTATAATTGAGTGAACCAAACTATTTAAAACATGAGCTCCCGTGGCTATCACTTAATTGCGCCATAATATCTGTTGTCCATGTCATAGACAAAACCACGTGCCAAAAATAAGATTTCTATGTGTCATTAAAATCGAATCCGTGCAGTAGTTTTGGCGTTATTAAATAATATCGAAGAAGTTGCACCCTTTCTAACATACAAACTTTCGCACATGTAATAGCTGTATAGATTTATGTATGTATTACAATAATTTAATTCATTTTATTATTTAAATCCTATTAACACAAAAAAATGAAAAATTTAAAAATGGAAATAAATTAAATTAAATTAAATTAATTTAATTATTTTTATTTCATCAAAATGAAATATGCATTCAGCAATTTGTCTTGTTCAAATGATTACCTTGTACTCTCGTATTCTTGTACTTTTTGCTATATCTGCGTAGCTAAATGATGTGGCGTTCGCCTTCTCCCAATAGTAGGAGGCCGAGGTGGAAGCCGTTATGTCGACCGTTTAGTATCGGGCTATGGTGTAGTTAGTTCAGCCATGTTTAGTCCGTAAAGACCATATTATTCCATTTTGCCCCCCTTAAAAACTCACATCATGCCAAATCAATTTCGGTGCGTCACGTTTTTCATTTTTTCTGATATTTTATACAAAAAAGCAATCATTTTCAAAATTTTGCCCATAGAGTATTTTTGATTGCGTAATAGATAGCTTCTTTTCAAAGAACCAGTTATTTTCCTTAGTTTGTATTTTTTTTCAGATAGTAGTCATCTAAGTAAAGACGAATGGCGTCAGCGTCAAAATCGTCAACTGCTGTCATCATATTACAAGGCCGCTGTTTTATTTTTAGCGTAGATCGAGCATCGGTACTAATTTTAGGCACAGTTTTGAGACCAATACCAATGAAGAGTGCTTTTCATTTCACTTCAGAGTTATTTCTTACAAAAAATAACTATGAAGTTGTAATCTCGTTGACTAATTGTCTGTATGGTTCCTTTAACATACGTTCTTTCGGCTTGTAACGTTAACACTTCCTAGCATCCGACTTAACTCCGAATCTCATTTTAGAAAATCGAACAGTAAAACAAAACAATAAAATATATGGGTATAATATGTTTTTGAAATTTAAAAAAAATGCAGCTCATTAAATAAAAATGAGGTCGAATGATATCGAAAAAGGTTGCAGTGAATGTATGTGATCCTAATCCTACAGATTTATCTCAATCAATATACTCAACCC
Source organism: Napeogenes inachia (assembly GCA_959347355.1). Lineage (NCBI taxonomy): Eukaryota > Metazoa > Arthropoda > Insecta > Lepidoptera > Nymphalidae > Napeogenes > Napeogenes inachia. The sequence continues at coordinate 15,556,021 of OY365792.1, forward strand.
AATTTACGTAAGTCCCAAAAGCTGCACGAAAGAAATTAAAGTTACTCAACTCTAAGTTCAATCAAAATCTACGTTTACGTACTTCATTCGAATAATGATAATATAATCGGAATTTTATGAGATTCGATAAACTTTATGACATCATAAAACTTGTCACACGTCGAGTTGTCCAATTGTTAATTAAAAGTTAATAAAATGGACAAAGTATAATGTTAAGAAACAATATTTTTCTGTTAAGAGTAACTGTACCATATAGAACAAAAAATTCTGTCTTAATGTGAACGACAAAATATCTACAAATAATACTACTAGTTCTTACCACAGATATATCAAGAAACAATTTTAAAATAAACTAGACTTAGTATGTTACCTAATTCTCTTTCTAGCGTTGTCAAATAATTTGAAGTTTGATCATATGCAAACATTTTAGGGTCTTCAACAGAATTCGGTTTGAGTTTATTTTTTTTTAAAACTGTTACAATAAAGTAAATGTTGATTTTATGATTATTAAAAGTTGGATCTAATCATTAAACTCTTACCAACGTTTTTGTCTGGAATAGTTAAATTATTTAAACTTTTCCGACATGCGAACATTGTTGGGACGACCAACGGTGTTTGTTGAAAATCAAATGTTTTGAGTTCTGAAAATTTTAAATAATAATTACCTGTTCACGTTATCTACAAATAGTAAAAATATGAAAAAAATATTACCAATATCCTGTTTGTTACTTTCAGTGTCAATTTGAAGTTTTTTTTCATCAAAAGGACGCAGACTAGAAATTCGAGCTAGAGAATTATTTGAATGAATCAAAAAAGTTATTTTATTGTTTCGTGGTGACTTTTTCGACCAATGTTTTCTATTAGTAGTACCAGACATAGTCGTCGGTTTCTTAAAATTTACATTGTTTTTATGGTTTACATCATTTATCAAAATATTATCAATTTGGTATTCTTTTGATAATTTACTTTTTGGTTTGCTATTGAATCCTAATATATGCAAATATTGATTTTTGTATCCATTTTTTACATTATTAGGATTTTTATTTTGCTTTTTGTTTTTTGGATCCAAGTTAATTAATCTTATGTTTAAGTCGTTAACTTCATTCCTGATAATATTTTTAGTCATACTCATTACCTCTGGATAACCAACTGAATTGGATCGTTCAGGAAAAAACACATCTTTATTGGTGGTTTCAATGTTTACTTTAATTATATCATCCATTATTAAGTCGTTTTGCTTATTTTCAGTATAGTTACTCGCAATCAAATATGGAGTAGAGTATTGATTACCTTTAAGATATTGAGATCCTGAAAAAATACTCACTTTGATACTTGTAAATACACCGTCTATATTTATTGTAATTATTGTTTAACATTTGTTTTAATAAATAAAATCTTCCTTACAAACCTGTCAATATAGAGAAACTTTTTATTTCGTCATCTAATTGGGGTTTTTTGTTGTATATGAACTTTTCATTGCGTTGTCCTGAATTCACAGTGACTAAATCAGTTAAATTAAGATAACTTCCAGTGAAAATTGTATGAGGAGCACTAAATTCCGCTGATATATTCGGAATTTGTTGCCTCAGCTCATCAATATTTAAAAGTTTCTTAAATTTTGGTAGTTCGTAAGACTGAGCTGCATACGTGTTGGTCGTCATGACTTCATAATCAAATATCTTGTATCGTTTTGTCCATTTTAATTCCTTGTTTCCATCGTTTTTCTCTTTAAATATATTTCTTAATTCTTTAAAAATATTGAATCTATTTTGACTTTGTCTTTTTTCTTTTTTCTTATGTTTATTATGGCCAAAACGTATTTTATTAAAAATATGACAAATTTTATTGGTTTTCTTATTTTTTTTATTTAATTTTATAATAGCTGTAGGTTTATTAATAAAATCTATATCAACAAATCCGTTATTTTTGTAATTAATGCTAGTAAAAGTTTCAGGCTTTTTTTTATAAAGATTGTCTAAATTAGATCTTTTATAAAATTTTCTAACGATTCCGCTTTGTTTAGTTTTTTTTTTAACATAGTATCTTGACTCTGGAAATAGAGATAGGTAAAATTTATTACCGTTTTTTGTATTACATTACAAGATTACAAAAGAAAATAAAAAATATTTTTGTTTTAAGTGATAGCCAAGTTTTTTTTTGTTTTTTTCTGATACTGACAATATAACTTTGATAACGAATAAAAAAAAGCTATTTTAATTTTAGTGTTAAATGTAAAATATATAATGAGTTAGTTTTTTGGGATAAAAATTTGAAAATTAATTAAATTACCATCTAAAGAATTTTCTGTAGAGATCTTCTTTGCTTCGTCGATATTTTTTTTTAAACGCCGAGGAAGTAAGTATAAGTTTGTGGTTTGATTGTCCAGAAAAATACTTTTAATTTGAATTGAAGAAGGTTTAAGTGATACAGTTTGGGCGGTATGAAATTTTTTTGGAGTATTAGAATCCATGAATATGAAAAAGTGCTTTTTGAACCAAGAATCTTCACTTTTAGCTGATGTATCTTGAATATCAAAAGTTTTCGAACTTAAAAAGTCTCTCCTCTGTCTAGGTGAAGGCAACTGTGGAATTTTATTCAATATAAATTTGCCTATATCATCAACACTATGATGTTTGTGAGCCTGATAACGTACTTGATTAGAATACTTTTGATCCTCCTTATCTTTTTGAAATTTTAGATAGTATTTAAAACCATTCACATAATCACTGTAAGAGAGTTTGTTACTTAAACCTTCATAACTTGTATCTTCTGTTGTTGCATCCACTTGATTATTATCAGTATTTTCCGTGTCATTATTAATGCTAGTATCTGAATGAGTATATTCTGTTTCTAATACATCTTCCCCATTATTTAATAGCATACGATTGTTCTGTTTTAAAGTTTCATGACATGGATTTCTTTTAATAAGTTTCTTACCTTTTCCCGCTGAATAGTAATTTTTTGTAGTCAACATGTTCATTGCGTTATCTTCTTCAGACTTTTCTAATAGCTTTTCAACAATTGAAAGCATTGATAGATCATCTCCAACTGTTGGTATTGTATGAGTTGTTAAGGTAGTGAGCTTATGTTTCTTTAAATTAAATAAAGTAGTTCGACTATTACGCGCTTCATGTAATGTGGATTTTCTTTGCGTTTTAGGAATTGGTTCTTTAGTCGCCTTTTTTAAGTTGGGATTGCTTGAACCTACATTTGAAGAATTTATTTTTTTATTTATTTTATCAATCTGTTCCTTAACTGTAGCTTTTGTTTTTTTAATTTCTTTATTAAAATCTTTGGAAATTTTGTTCTTTATTTGATGGTAAACTTTTTTAATCTTATTTTGTAAGAAATTTTCGACATCTTGTGCCAGTGTGGAACTATCATCTTTTACAGATCTAAGGGCGATATTATGTAATTTTAAATAAGGCAAGTGACTATCTTGAGGGTTATTTACAAAATTAACTAAACTATTATTATCTATTAATAAAAATGTACTAAACACAAATCCAGGGTAAATACTTGAGTCACTTATTAGTGGCATAGATGCAAAAGTAGTTTCTGTAACTGTATTAGCTATAAGATTTGAAACTGTTGGAATCTGATCTGCGATCATTTCTATTTCTCTTTGTTTAATTTCATTGAGAATAGCTTCAATCTCAGCTGTTCCTGCAAATTCGGTGTCATCTCTAGTATGATCTAGTGACATATCATAAAAGACATGTTTATTTTCCAAAAATCTGGAAACTGGATTAAGATCTGAATTAGTATGATAAATTTGTTTTAAATTGTTAGCTGCATCGTTTTCTTTGTCTTTGAAGTTATAAGGTTTGATTGAATTTTGTAAGTATTTTTGATTGCCAAAGTGTTCCAATCTCTCAAATTCCCGCAAGTCCATTACTTTTGTGGTTATTCTTTTAAATTTAATATGTTTCTTTGGAATTTTAGTAAAATGCTGTTTGTTCGTTTCTTCTGTATTTCCATTTTGTTCTTCAAATATTTGTCCCTTCCAAGTAGAATAAAGGTGATTTAATAATTGATCTGTAGAATAAGATTGGATAATGTTACCATTATCTATTTTTGTAACTAATTCACTTATATTATGTGAATTTCTTTTAGATATAGGATGAGCCTTAAGTAGCACTATACAAAAAAATAAGCTGAAACAAAAAAGATATGATAATTCTAATAGAAAATTTAAATAACTATAAAGTTTGAAAATAAATAAAAAGTATAAAGAACTTTGACGTATCAATCGTCATAGCATAACCATCTTACAATTTGGGTTATATAAATAATAAAATAAATAGATGCCTGTAAGAGTCATAGTTACAAGTAACACAAAAATTATCTAGAATAGAATTAATGAAAACATACCATAAAAAATCTAAAAATAACATTTATTAATGTTTTACAACAACATTAGCTATAAGTCAAAATTTGGGCTTGTAAAATTTTTCACTTGTTTTCTCTGACATTGTCATATGTAAGGAATAGTTTAGAAGATTACAATTATACTTATTACAATGAAATTATTATCTATAAAATAAAAGTCATAAAAACTTCTTTCCGTATTTTTTACAACGATTAATTACTTTTAAATATAATGAACTTTTTTATCAATAATAAAATTGTTTATTTTCAATAAATTTGCTTATCACATTAAAACACGCTCTTATCATTCCACGGACACTGTTAGAGACCGTGGGTATAAGTGACCACCTTACATCAGAGGACCCGCAGGTTCGTTTGCTCTCCTTACATTATAAAAAATATATATATAATAATTCGACCCCTTCTTATTTGAACCACTCAGCGACTAAATTTCCGACAAATTCATGAGTTCAACACCTAGTTTGTACATAATTTATATAGCAATATCGTATTTCAGTCCCGGCTCTCGAGAAAATTAAACACGATTTCACCATCTAGCTAGACCACTTAAGCACTTAAAATGTCGCAAAGATGAATGAACTAACTTTATCGTTCAAAATGCAAGATAATAAGAAAAAAAAAGATTATTGTTCATACTTTTCTTTGGTTTCAATATTTCATGTCAATTATTAGTTTTCTTATCATACTATCACAATTTAAAACTCAAATCAGTAGGAATAATTGAAAAGGTCCAAAGTAATATTAATATTGTCCACATGGATACGAGCAGTAAATTTGTAATTATAATAACTTATTGTTTGCTTGAATATTTGGTCGATTATAAATATCTGAGAAAATTTAAGTTTCACGTAAAATGTGCTTGCTCTAAATGAACCTGCAATGTACAATATATTTATGATATGAAACTGTAAAGTTTCATAATATCTATATTACTTAAAAAAATTGGTCATTTTAGAAAGTGAGGGTTAATTTTATATATTTTTTACACAACTGTACTTCTCAAAGAAAGTATAAATCACCACCTATTAATTTACTGACTATTTAGAATTATTCGAAAGTTTGTGATGATTTTCAGCTTGGTAAAGATCATGATATGTTACCTATTGAGTTTAGTTACTGCTTTAACTGACTGTAACCTTGCAAAACGGAAGAAAATTACTTATAAAGTAAATACAATGGATTATATGTATATCTAGATTCACAATACATGCATCAGAAATAGTTTTTTCTTATTTTTGTGGAAAACGAGGGTTGTTTTATTTTCTTTCGTATGATATTAATGTTTTACATTGTTCGAGAATTAGGCTATCAAATATAAAATGTCAATTACAAATTCGGCTGGTATATATAGCATATATGCTGACTAAAAGACCTAATAAAATACAAATAAGATACAATAACCTGAATAGAGAAACAAAATATTCAGCTTCATTGCCAGTATAAAACGAGCGCATTTATATATGTCTTATTATTATTGTTATTTTAATGATATACAACATTTCTTAAACTTTCTAGCTAATAAGTACAAAAACAATTAAAAACAAGAACAACTGGAAATTTAGTTTTATTTTATTTTTTGCAATTTTCATAATTTGTGTAATCTCACTTTATTTCTTAATACATAATTATATTTATGTTCGTTATTGTAGTCTAAAAAGAATTAAAAAATACAATTATTAAATTAAATGATTAACCTTCAAGAGTGTAAAATATTCGTGTAGTGTTTGTTTTTCTCGATCAACAACAACAGTATTTACAAAACGTGAAACTACTGAATCAGTGGTTGATATTTGTTTCTTTTTAGATAAATCCTTTACTTAAAACAAAATACCTAACTTATACTTCGTTTTTCTTGTCCTATGTCCTAAAATTAACAGTCGTAAAACCCTATCTTTCTATTTAAGAACTTATATTGATAAATTCAAAGACAGTTTTAAAATCATCATTGTACAGTTTATTTGAAATGGAAACAGGAACACCAATCACAAACATTCCATTTAAGAAGCAGCGTACCCAAAGGGTAAAAACGGAACCCTATTGCTAAAACTCCGCTGTCTGTCTGTCTCATGAACGCCAATGCTAGAAATTTATACTTAAGCGGACTCACGTAAGGTAAACGTGACTTTCTTACCACTATTTAACCCCCGACTAAAAAAAGGGGTGTTATAAATTTGACCTGTCGATCTGTGTATCTGTGTATCTGTCTGTGGAAAATTTGCGGCCAAACGCGTAGACGAATTTGAATGCGGTTTTTTAATCGAAAGCTATGCTCGTCGAGATGGTTCTTATCTATGTTTGATTGAAATAAAAATAGTCGTCTCCAAGATATTGAATTTTTAATCGTGCGGGGGACAGGTAGTTAAGCAATAATTAACCAAACACTTAGACGGATTTGAATCCTGTTTTTTTCATCGAAAGCTATGCTCGTCGAGATGGTTTTTATTCATGTTTGATTGAAATAGAAATAGCCGTCTCCAAGATATTGACGTTTTATTTGTGCGGAGGAGAGGAAAAAAAGCCTTGTTATGAAGGCCAAAAGGTTTTTACACTTACTTACTGAGGTAAAGTACTTTATTAGGAATAGCTGTTGCCCGCGACTGCGTCCACGTAGACTGTAAAATTATATATATATTGCCTATGATCGTAGTCATAAAGAATCACGGGCAATAGCAAGTGATAATATAAATCCCTTCATCATAGTGTTATTAGTTTTTGTAAATCATTCCAACTATAAATGTTTATATTTATTAATATTCCTATATATGAAACCTTTATCTACCTTAAGAAGTCTTGAATCATGTTACTTAATACAATGTACACTTTCGACAATGTAATAAATTATAAATGACACGTGGATTTTTATTTTATTAAACATTATATATATATATATATATATATATATATATATATATATATATATATATATATATATATATATATATATATATATATTTCTCGTATTAAATTTAACCTTTGTACACATAATGTAGGATTGTAATGCTAAAAGATTTTTTTTTTAATCGGACCGGTATTTTCGGAGCCTATTCAATTTAAACAAACAAACAAATCTTTTCTCTTTATAATATTAGGATAGATTAATAGAAATACTAAAACAATTGAAAAATTTGTGTGTCTGTAGATTAAAATTAAAATTTAGATTTAAAATTTAAAAAACTCTCGATAAAAAAAAACCTCTAAAAAGAATAAAAATAATATTATTTTGTACTTATTGAATTCGTTGCGTCGGGGGACCGTTTAATAAAGGAAGAAAATTAAAATGCAAGTAAATTAACAAGGAAAATAAAAAGTTTACGATATCGAATCGTAACTTTGTAAAATAGACACCATCGTCAGCAGCGGTCATACAACGGTCCCCCGACGCAACAAATTCAATAAATACAAAATAATAGTATTTTTATTGTTTTTAGAGGATTTTTGTAACTAGAGTTTTTTTATATATAATAGTACAGAACCCTTCGTGCGCGAGTCCCATTGCACTTAGTCAGTTTTTAAAATTACATAATATCAATCTTTGTTCACAACAGTATGAATAAGGCTTTAACCTAGTCAATCTTAATGTTATTGACAATGTAGACAAGATAAGGGTTTACATCACACGTCTGTACATCATCATAATATGGTGTTATTGTAGATGATTGCTTATAATATGTATAACAGTACTTCACATGTTATGGAATATTTCTAATATTAAACGAGTAACGAGGCTAAGTAGTCCAATGACAAGTTAAATTTAAATAATGACACAAAATGTAGAAGAAGTAAAGAAATGTAAATGTAATTTAAAATTCAAAATACATTAATAAAAAAATTAAAAGTACATATTATAAAATAAAAAACTGTTTGATGTAAATAAATATTTGTCATATTACTATTGTTTATTCATAAAAAGTGGACAAAAGTGAAAAAAAAAAATAAACATTTTAAATAAACTATAGTAACTATTGTAACGTAAACTTTCCTCTAATTGACATTTACCTACACCGCAGGCGTAATTATACATAATTCAATTATAATCTAATCCAAATGAAATGTTTTCTAACTATTGGTAATTTAAAGACAGACAGTCATCAAATAATAGTTTGAAGATACACATAATATGTAAGGAACATATACAAAGAAAACCCAAATTTTACAAGGGTTTTATCATCAAGTCTAACAAGTATTTGATGTCGACCAAGATGTAGCGTTTCGTCCTAAATAAACGTATCCAGTGATCCTTACCGTATCTTGAACATTGTTTTGTAAGATCACAATGAGTCGTTGAATATTAATTGGATGAAAATAAAAACTAGAATAATATAACTAGTTTAAGAACAATAACGAAAGACCTTAGTAGAGTATTTATTTAACTCCATGTAATAATTAAATTAAAAATTAAAAATCCCTCGATACAAAAGGACCTCTAAAAAAATATATAATATTATTATATACTTACTGTAGTCCTTGCATCGGGGGACCGTTGTACGTACGTTGACGATGGTGTCTATTTTACGAAGTTAATAATCATTGAGGACTTAGACTATATTATGATTCGGTATAGCCGGTGCAGTGGACAGGTCCCTCGCCTCGAAGTGCTTTATGTAGATATCGGCAACAACGGAGGAGACCGGGGAAGCCATTGCCATTCATCAACTTGTACATAGAATTCATTCTTCCACATCAAGTAGCCAGATGTTAAGCAATGCTTCAGTAATTCTGCATATTCTATAGACACGTTGTTATTTTCCAGCAATCTTTTGACAATTTCAATGCAGTCAATCACTCACTCATACAATCAATCGCAAGAAGGCGATTCCTGCAGTATCCTAGCAACATGTTTAGCCAGTTTATATCTTGGTGTATCAATCTGGCTGACAATGGGAAGTAGTGGGATATTCTTTTTACGTATTTTGGGTAACCCATACAATTTTGGTGGTTTTGCACATGATGGTACGAGTGATTTTTTGTTTTATTTAAAACTGTATTTTGGTATTAGATCGGCGGTTTGTTTTAAAACTTTACCGGTAGGATCTTTTTCAACCTTTTTGTAAGTGTTATTGTCCGCGATTTTTTCTAATATTTTACTATTATAATCACTCGTATCCATTATCCAGTCGCGTTCCTCTTATCTGCATGGAGGATGGTAAGGTCTTCGTTGCTGCGTAGGTGTTTTAGAGCAAGATGTTCGTCACGGGAGAATTTATTCTTCGGCAATTTTTTTTTAATTTTTTTTATATGATCTAGGGCAATGCTTGACTACATTCCACCTGATGGTAAGTGGAATGTAGTCTTAGATGGTAAGGCGCATTGCCCTAGCAACCTATTCACTCTTCTCTTAAAGACACCCACATTATATTTGGCCGGAAATACCGACGCAGGCAAATTGTTCCAGTCCTTCGCTGTACGCAAAAAAACTGTACGCTAGAAATGAGGAAGCAAAGCGCTTCGTTCGGACAGGTGGAATATCCACAACAAAAGGATGGATGGCACCTGCCGTGCGTCGGGACGTCCGGTGATGGAAGGGGGATGGGGGAATTATGTCGTGTAATTCCTGCGCACACTCACCAAAATGTATTAAAAGAAAATGAACTAAGTTGCACTTGTGAAATATAATATTAATTCTTGGAACCACAATCATGCTTTTTATAAAAATGCTTTCATGTTCCGCCCTTAAGTACAATATTATGTACATCAAAATATAAAAGAAATAGTGCTTAATACTAAATTACTTTTAATTTATGTATATTACATAAAATTATCCTATTTCTTTTCACATTTATACTTGCTATCTTGCAGCTAGACCTTGGCTAGGTGCCAAAATTTCTGTACAATACCGTAGTAAAATTATATTATTTTGTGATATTCGGGTTCAAACAGAGATATTACTCTTATTATACTATACTCTAAACTCATTTTGCTAAGAATCGAAAAACTTCATATTATGAAGCTGTAACATTGTGTTCTGTTCTATTCTAATCTTCTTATTAATTATGAGCAGGCAGATATGTTAAAGTTACCGCATTAAGACAACCATGAAATTATATTCACTATGTCAATGTCAAATTTTAAAACCAAGTTGTCAGTAGGCTTCTTTCTTAAAAGTTGCAAAATTGGGGTGCTTCGAGCTCATGCATTACCAAAAACGTTAATATGTTTTAGTAGGTTTCTATTAAAAATAATTTATTAAGTATTGCATCTGAAAATAATAACTAACAAAGTAAAAAATAACTTACATTATTTTCAACAATTATAATTTACATTATTTTTAACAATTATAATTTATATTTTTTATAATAACCGTTATTTTAAAACATATGACTATTACCAAAGTTTCTATGATGGTTCCTTTGTAACTCTAGTTTACAATATATAGGGACACCGCCCTCGCCTCCTTCAGTCCTAAAACTTATGTATATAGCATCTCAACCTTGTCAACCCTCTGGTTATAAAGGATTAACAATTGATAATATATAGGGACTGTTAAAAACGCTTTTATAAATTAATATTAAGCTAAAACTTCAAGAATTCTAATAAAATGTGTTAAATAACTATTAACATTGGTAGCGGTGATTAATATCGAAGTTATAATGTTCACAATCTATTTGTCAAATAAGTTATGTTATATTTGTGTCTTCTTTATACTGTTGCACAATTTAAACTGTCGGGTTTTGAACTGTAAAAATAATAAAAATATGTAATAATTTTGTATTTAAAGCTTTAAATAAAAATAAAATTGCAATAATATAAATCCACAAAAAAACGATTATTTAAATATATTCAAAAAAATAGAACAACCTGAAAGTATAAATATTTATACTTTTCATGTTATGATTTATATATATATTACCTGTGTTTTATTAAATAACAATATTAACAAAACTTGGCCACTAAATAAAAATTCTTCGCATAAATACTTTTAAGTGAATAAATGACGTAAATTCATTAAAATAAAACACTCTATTTATTCAGTACTTGGCTCTAAACTGTACTGATCCCACATCCGTCCGCATAGGCGAGGATTTGGTCGAGCGCATGGACCAGGTCAAATACCTGTACTGACTGGTGACATCGATGGCGACGTCAAAGCACGCATTGGTGCCGCGTGGGCCAAGTGGCGTGAGATGACTGGTGTCATTTGTGACCCTAAAATGCCGGTTAGATTGATGTGATAGGTCTTTAAAACTATCACATTAGGCCTGTCTTTTTAGACTGCAAATCGTGGCTGGTACTGGAGCGACACAAGCAGAAGCTGTGGGTGACGGAGATAGATATATTGCGCTGGATGTCCGGAGTTTCCCGACGCGGAGGGACCGGGCGAAATGGAGGAGGAAAAAAATTAATGCGGATCCCGGACACCAGAATAACGGTTCTGGCTGCGACCGGGACTAACGCTCGGATGATGATGATAGTGACTTTACTTATTCAGTCTTATAATAATAACTATAGAATAATACAATTACAATATACCTATAAATAAGTAAATGGTATTACAATTTCAATGTGTCAATTCTTGACATATTGTAATTATAATATCTTTTACCAGGACAAAAATTGCTTGTAAAAATTGAAATAAAAGCTTTATTTGTTTTGGACAGAATAAAAAATAAATTACGACCATTTGTTTCACATGTACTAATAAAAATAAACCTTTGTCAATAAATACTCCAATAGCGCCGGAGACAACACAGTAAATCAATTACATGATTTGTAACTGGACTAGTAAATCATTTTGTTTTGACAAAGCGTAATAAACACCATTGGATACTCATGAATAAATATCCTAATATCGTAAATTCATAAACGAGACAATTAAAACGCTATAAAAAGTTACAATCACTAGTGCCGTGGCTGAGGTATGGTAATAAACCTGATTGTTGGAGACATAACCGCAACACTTTATTGTATTTTAACATTTAACCTGAATAGCTTACTGTAACTACGAATATTGGTCCTTATTGAATTTACCCAATCACAGATACGAGCCTTGATTATATTGATGATATCTTCAAAAAAATGTATTTTAAAACATAATATAGATACAATCATCATCCTCAGCACTCTGGTAACAGAACGCTTTTTTATCTACGAAATCATCCCAGATGTTATTATTCTAAACTATTCCATTATCAACAGTAAAAATCCTGATGCACCGACATTTTCAAACCATAGAATTTTTATATACATATCTATATACCTATATGCTTAAAACGTCATAAGCTTTCAAAATTGTCTTGTCATGGTTATTTTTCTATTTCATCTTTATATCTATGCAGGAGGTTGAAATACTCAAAGATTTACAGTACATCTCAATGTAAACTTGAGCTCGTTATTGGCTTTAGGAACCTTTACTTTGATTTAATGTTTTTTTTTATTTCGGGAATATCATTATAATAAAATAAAAACAGCCATGTATACACATGGCTATACATACTTATAGATATTTTCACTAAACTGGCTGTGACTTTCGGCTGGTTAATATTCAAGGCCTCATTGTGATGTTACAAAACAATGTTCAAGACACGGTAAGGTACCTATGTTTATTTAGGACGAAACGCTACATCTTGGTCGATGTCAAATATTTGTTACACTTGATGACAGAGCCCGTGTAAAATTTTAGTTGGTTGGTTTGGTGTTTAACAATTATTATTATGAGTTTATATATAATGAAAAATACTTACTAATTTAGATGACTAACCTACGTTGCATGTTTCTCTATGACATTTGCACAGATAGTGAAATAAAAAAAAATAAACTCAATCGTAAAAAAACTGGAGTTAATAAAGTAAGTTTTCCATTTTGAACAAACCATAGTTCGTGTTTACCGAACGAACTCTGCGACAGACACAGCGCCCCCGACTTACAACTTCAGTAACGAAATCGATTGGAGTAATATAAATTACCGGAAAAGTATTGGATATTTGTATACTATATTTAATAAAAACTTTTTTTTTGAAAAAATATATTTTTTTAAATTTTGTGATAAAGTTAGAGAAAATTAAAAAAAAACACACTTTGAAAATGAATCGAACTAAAAAGCAAAAAAATATTCGTAATATGAGAATAAAGGGCAAAATATAATAAAATTCTTGCGGAAAAAAAAAGAGTAGGGCGCGTTGTGCCATATATCTTGTTTCATTTTTGAACTCGATTTTGACTTACTTCACAGGTGGTTAGATCCTATTGGAACATTAAAAATTGTAAAAGACAATTGACAATACAACAACTAGGTAACAATAATTCATTATCCTCGTTAAGATCACCAGAATTAATAATTGTTACACATACTTTGAGTGAGAATAAAATAAAGTCCGTAAATCATGAAGAATCTATTAACTCGAAATTAATTATTATATTCATGTAAATTTTATTTAAAAACACATTTTTGAAAATATGCACGAAGCGCCCCACGCTTTTTTCCTGCAATAATTTTATTTTATTTTGCCCATTATTTTCATATTACGAATGATTTTTTTGCTTTTTAGTTCGATTCATTTTTAAAGCGTGTTTTTAGTTTTTTTTAACTATATTTATTTTATACTTCTGTATCAAATTCGACATACTTCTCATATATTTTTTGATTATATAATAGAATGAAATAAATTTTTATATGAAAAATATAATATATTTCATTTTATTAAATAATTAAAAAAAAACGAGTTATAAAGCGTGTTAAAAATTTGACGGTTAGGTTGCTGTTTGTATATATTGTATCATGGCACAAAAACGAGACTCCGAGAATACGATATGCTGCTTCATATATTCTATCTCATTCTTTCGCACGTGCGAGGCTCAGATAGGTGTCTCGCTCGCTACGGATATATATTGTGTCTCTTTTTACTTGAAATTCGCTTATCCTGAGGATCCTGGAAAGGATAACGGGATGAATTGATTAAATTATTGCATTGTCATCGGTCCTTGATAAGTATACCCAAATTCAAATTAACCCGACATTTCAAAGTCGGTCAAAATCACGTTCAAAGATACCGTTACATAGATAAATAGATAGATTCATCCGAAGCTAATAAAAGCCTATTCAAAAGACAAACATCTATTCTGAAAATTTAGTATCTAGAATCTTGAATTTAGAAATAACTTTCAATATTTATCTCCTAAATTTTATATTTTTGAGTCAAAACGTTAAATTAGCTCATGATGAGAGTACCGAATTAAGTTGTTCTTTTAATAAGAATGATATTCTGTATCTTATCCATAAGATATAAATCCCCAAATATGATATTTTGCATCTCACTTGTTAATGCAGCAATTTATTGTCTTATAATTATTCGACACGCAAAAGAAATCGATAAATTTGTGATTTGAAATCGTGTTGTTTTATTTGACGTCAATCGAACAAAACTACACAGGTGAAACCTTTATTAGCATTGTGTTCAATTTGGGTTTATGACAGGTCTTTCAACAGAAAGTGCCATCTTATGCCTCATGCAGTTGTTGTTGTTGCTCAAACACTTGATTTCTTGACCGATCCAGCGCGTTTGACCTGATGTCATATGACAAGTTGTGGGCAAAACTTCGCAATGAGAGCACCGTAGAGCACTCTGTTTTTTATCTGTTAAAGAACTGGTATAAATTTAAAACCGATAGTGTTAAGTGGATAGGAGCTTTTTTCGATGTGTACGTATTGGCGTGTGGAGTAAGGCAGGTGAGAATAACCTCGCCACGTCTCTTTAATCTTTAAATTAACCTGCTGATCGATGAACTCAGCAATACTAATATCGGTTGTCATATTGACGGAGACCCTATGAGTCTTCTGCTGATAAGTGATGCTGATGATATGGTATTTTAGTACTACTGGATTTCAGCAAAGGTTGCAATTCTTTGACATTCTTCCTGGTATAAGACCAACGAATTTGTTTTCTTCTATAATTACTTGATTTGATTCATTTCCACGAGGTTGCTCAAAGTTTATTTGCCTAGACTTATCCTTCTCTAACTCGGCTCACCTCGCAGATGGTGTGCCTCAGTGTGGTGTTATTTCCCCGGTACTGTTTTCCATTTTTATCAACTTTGTCACTAAAGTAAACTCTTCTAGTTTCCATTTTTATACTGACTTTATACCTTGCTAATGCTGACAAGGCTACAACTGAAATTAATTTAGATCTTGAACAGATTATTGGTTGGTCTATATTTTATGGACTACTACTGAATCCGGTTTATACTCAGGCGTTAGTTTTATATATGCGACATCAATTAAATTTCTTACCTTCTATTGCTCCTTTAGTTCTTAATGATACTCTGATCAATTACTCTAATTCTGTCCAAACTTAGCAATAATTTTGAACTCTTCCTTATCTTGAAATAAAAAAGGTCAGCCGCATGGTGCATTATGCATTTCATTTCGTGTAGTGTCAATAAAACTTCTTGCCTTTATAAACCAAAATATCCCTTATTCAAACTTTCATTCAACCCGATATTGACTACACAGATACGCAGAAACACTCGTATTTTATGTCTCCCTTATAATATTCTCTACAATCCAACCTTCCTATATTATTTGCGGGATCATTTCTCTTCTGTCCACGATTCAGAATCTCTTTGTAGGTCACACCTTCGTACAAAACCTTAAAATTATCTATACATAAAAGTAAGATTTACTCTCATTCTTTTACGGTTCAACTAGAGATGTTGGAAACACTATTGTGTCCGTACACTATCAAACAACTGAATTCGTATTTATCTTTAAAAAACGAGTAATTAAACATTATGATAATATTAGCCGTGACATGCTTACTCCGATACAAGATAATTAGATTTCGTTAATTATTCACATGGTATACATCTACCAAAATGTTTTGGGGTTAGTGTAATATCATTATAATTTTATTTCAGATCAAGCCATATGTGTTAGTTACAAAACTTATCAACTATTGTTAGTAGAATTATGCTACAACATAAAAACTATGACCGACCAATACCCGAACACTGCTTACGTCATGTATAGTCGTTTCTAATGTCTTAGCATCGGGCCCTCCCATCTATCTCACAATACGCCCAACATGCAGTGTGGGCTATCACAAATTCTGCGTAGCAGAGAAGCGTATCGCTTTCGAATGTTGGCCTGAAATTTGACATTTATGAAACTTTCTCCTAGTATTTTTACAAGACCGTAAGACCTAAGCCGTGATAACTCTTCTCTCAATTTATCTTAAAACCTTAGCCAACTCTTGTCTTAACATACATGTTACATACATAAGACTGGAGTTCTTCTCATTCAGTATCAAATTTTAAATACTCACTTTTTTTGACTGCTAAAGATGAGCTGTCTTCCAATGGCTTGACTGGGGTTTGGTTTGGTCTTTATTAACTTCAAGTTTCAGATATTTCCATTCACCAGACATCTGTGCATCTGGACTGATGTTCACAAAGTGTCAATTGTAACGTAATACTCATTTGAGCTTAGTGCTCTCTAATTTACGATATTGACTTTTGACTTTTGATATACTCAGACGTAGGTATACAAGTAAATAAGCAATTATGTTATTACATCGTTTAAATTTTGTCAAATAAACTTGACGTTACCGTAGCTGCTTAAAATCCGGTGATTTTAAGCAGCTACGGTAACCTCAAATACAATTCAGAACGGTTCCTGAATTGTATTAGAGTTTAATATTATTATAACAGGAGTAACATATTCTTTGGACAATAATTGTTTTCAATGACTTTACTAATATCTTCACTTTTATTAAAAAAAAAGGTAAATTATACACAACAACAATGAAAGACAGTAATCAATTAACAAATAACAAAATTGTCTGCTGTCTCTAACTGGAAAAAATTATAATTATAATATTTTAGAGCTTATTACATCTCATAATCATTCAGTTATATATAACTATGCATGTCAAACTAAAAATAACGATTATATAGAATATATATATAAAACAAAGCAAGAAAGAAAATAGCATTACAATTCCGCAAAATGTAATTTCCAAACACAACTGACGAGAAAATACTACAATTAAAACCAACATCTGATTTATTGAACAAAAACGTTGATGTATAAAAAAATAAAACTTTTCGAAGCTTCATAGTTCCAATGGCATAACTTATTCAACATTCATTTACACAGTCACAGGTAAACTTTTTATTCAAACTTTTTCATATTGCACTTTAGGTACACTACAATGTCGTGCACAACAGTATAAAATAAGAAATACTGTTTCATCGATTGTTATTGTTATATTTATAAAGTATTTTTTAAATAATATGGTTTTGTTAATCTAATTATTTACTACTTTAACAAATACCTATCTCTTTTTACATCCATACATCAAGCCAACTTGCAGTTAAAAGTAGGCTAGGTGCCAAAATTTCGGCACAGAACCGTTGTTACTACTACTATATTTAATTATGCTGCAATATTCATGTTCAAATAGAGACATTCAAGTTTCTTCTTCTACAAAATTACAATCGTTGAAATATATCTGATGGTAGGCTAAAATTTATAAAAGTTTATTGAAATAGAAAAAACAACTTGTTGATCACCGTGCATAGGCATAATAATATAATGATACATACGCTGGGAGGTCCAAAAGTTGGTGGAATGGAGAAGATTGAGTGGGAGTAGGGGCGCTCGCTTGGTGTCATACGAATCGGAGACTTATCATTAGTATATATACCGAGTTATAACCCGATTTTGTTATTCGTTTGAGAACAATCGCCTGCTGAACAACTCAATCCAGAAGAAAACTGAAACTATGGAGAAAATTTTATTTCACTCTTTTCGATATAACAATATTATTAACACAATATTAGAACGGTCATAGATACATTTCATGTTAGGATTTATAATAATTGTACTTCAATACCTTATTACCTTACAATCTTCAATACCTTAGTTATTAATTAATTTATATTGTAAGTATTACTCCTCCGGCATGGTACTACTTCCGGCGATTTTACAAAGAGAGGATTTCAGGGAATAAATTAACATGATTAAGGCCGTGTTCCGAAATACATACCAGTGTACTGGCCAGCGCTGATGACGTCAAAAATTGACGCTATGCTGGTGAAACGTTCCGAAATATGATGGCCAGCTCTGAGTACATTGACAGCATAAATTGACACTATTCACAGAGTACTACATGAACCTAGTATTACAAATTACTTATTAGTCTGTGACTAAATATTTTATTTATTTCTAATGTATCTATTTCCACAGTTATACATTTTATTACATAAAATAATAAAATTCCAAGAGAATGGAGTTACAAAGCAATTACAGAAATAAATGGTGTTCATCAGATATTTAATTCTAAAAAAATAAATAAAATATTTAATATGACACAGCATAAGCAGTAACTTACGACGATTGCATCAGTTTCCTGAGTCGGGATTTACCATTGTTTGTTGCTAGATTTAATTAAAATAAATAATTAAGTCGTGTAGTAGATTTAATTCAGTAAACTTGTATTTAAAAAAAAAACAATATTTTTAAATAACTTCGTTGTCATGATAACTAATGATTTTTTTGAAACTTGTAAATAGTGAAGTTATTTTTGCTGTTTTTCCCGTCACATTAGCATTCACAGAGAGTATACTGTGTTGAATAGTAAATGGTGAGGCAAAAGAAACAAAATATCTCTAAATGTAATAAGAACGAAAATGAAATAGTTATTAAAGTAAATAGATAATTATATCTATTTACTTTAAATTAAATTTACTACATAAATACTGTGCAATTATGTAACTGTAACTGTGACAATAATTTATAAAACTTACAAATATAAAGAAAATATATTTTTCAAATACTATAACAATGAAGTAAACTTATCTATGTCTCCATAGTGTACTATAAAGTTTTCCTACCAGTACAATATAGCCAACACCGGTGCAATATGGGGTCGGTGTCATGACGTCATGACGACACTGGTCAGTATACAGTCATGGTCTTTCTAGGGACGTTCATCAATAATTTGTGCAGTCGACTGGAACAACAAACACCCCAGGTCAATAAGATATCAACAGATATACAAGGATTTATAAATAACATGTTTACGTTCTCAAAGCAATATAACTTTTTATACATAATAATATAATGTAAATGATATGATATAACCAGGAAGACATTTACAGATAGAATTTCTTAAAATTGAAACGCTATACGTACTTAGAATCTAAAAATATTACGATTGTAATTCTATTATTACTCGATAGATGTCGGCTGACTAAACATCACATACACATAAGATTATTATTTTATTTTTTTTCCAAATTTAAATATTAATCTATTTCATAGTAGATAATATATAATAATTATTGTAAAATACATTACAATTTTATAAAATGCTATTACATATATTATTAGGTACATACCGCCCCGTTGGTCGAGTGGTTAGCGCAGACGCCTAACGTGTCCCCGGCGGAGACAAGGCATTTATGTGATGAGCATAGATGTCTGTGTTTCTGGGTTCGGTCGTTTATTAAATATATTTTCAGTATTTATATGTGTATATCTATGTATTTGTATCGTTGTCTAACACCCTTAACACAAGCAAATAATTTGCTAACTTAGGGGTTAGCCGTCAGATCAATGTGTGTAATTTGTCCTGATATTATTATTATTATTTTATATATTGCTATTAATAGAAAATATTGTGCTAAAGGATTGATACATGATGTATTTTACGTACATTAACAATTATAGACAATAGTCTACATAATGATAAAGCCAAATTATTTAATAAAAAAATGAAAAGTCCACAATAGATAGAAAACATATTGGAAACTTACGCATTCCATCATCAAGTGTAACAAATATTTGTCGTCGACCAAGAAATGAAATGATGTTTCGTCCTTTATAAACATATCCTTAAAGTGAAATAAAAACTATTTTCACGGATTTAACTAGCGTATAATAAATTAAATTAAAAAAAAATACATTTTATATCTAACCCGACGTTTCGAATGCTTTGCAGAAATCGTGTTCACGGTAAGACGAGATGGAGGTGTCTGTGAGTAAGTCAGTTAATGAGTTATCTACCTACAACGGTTTCTAAGTTTCCGGACGTACAGTTCAGCATTCACACAAAACACACTAACAATATCTTGAGGTCTTACAGTGCAGTCATTGACATAGGATTTTATATTTTTTAAGAGTGGGTCTCTCTTCTAACGATAATCCTCAACCATCGTCTTTTTTAATTAGGATGTTTATTCATTTCAATGGCCTCACGAACCATTCTTGGAATGTAACGTTGTTCTTTTGCGAGGATTTTAGGTTTATCAAATCTTATGATTGATTGGGATTGTCTATGGTATGTTCATACACTGCTGACTTCAATGTACGCCTATGCTTCATATCCGAGATGTGATCCCTAACTCTTTTACCGATGCAACTCTTTTTTTGACCTATGTATGACAAGCCACAATCGCAGTCAAATTTATATAGTCCAGCACATTGTAAAGGATATTACTTTGGATAGGTTTCCGAAATTGGCTCACTTTCCTTGAGAATTGTAGATAGTTCTTATAGAAACCTTTTTTAAGATGTTGCCGATTCTGTCAGTAACCCCTTTCACATATGGTAGTAGGGCCGGTTGACACTCAGTAGCGGATTTAGGTTTAGGCCCGTGAGGCCGGGGCCTAGGGCGGCAAATTTTGAGGGGCGCCAAAATTTTTAAGATGACTAAAATTTAAAATTGATTAGGTTTCTGTAATTATATTTAATTATTTTATACACACACACATATATATACATATATGTTTATATATATATGTTTATATATATATATGTTTATATATATATATATATGTTTATATATATACTGTTACAAAATATAAAGAGCGCCATATCGTCTCGGGCGTCCTCAAACCTTAATCCACTACTGTTGACACTCAGCTGTGGGTGGCTTCATGTAGTTTCTGCGACGCCGCGCTGGCGAGGGACGGGCAGGACGGCAGGGCAATATAAATTTATGATCTACTTGTAATATTTGTAACAACGCCATCTATTTCTACCTTACGGAAACACAAACAAACTACATCTGTTATATAAACATATCTGTACAAAGTGAAACCGCTAGGTGGCGGGACAATAATTCATGGGTTTATTGATTAACACTTTTTAATTTAGTTATTCATTTTATTTACATTTATTTTAAATTATCGTCGGAATATCATACAATAATTATATACGAATATTATCCATTAGCATATTAGCCTATTTTAATAATTATTTTTTTTTTATTGCAATAGGTAATATTCATGTTTTTATTTGACGTAAATTAATCATTTACCTCTCTATATCGTAGAAAAAATATATAAATAGGCTTGAAAAGACTCTAGTTTTTTTCAAAGTGAAAATTAAAACTGAGTAAATTTGAGCCGTTCAAACGCCGTCATTTTGCGCGCGCCCTGCGAGACGTCAAATGACACGCCTAGTCAATGACCAATGTTTACTATGAACTTTTAATTCACTTCATACATATTTTAAGTTTTTAAGTGCTTTACAAGTCATGGAAGGAGATAAAAACCATCTTACAACATTGTATAGTCCCGGAGTGCAAAAATAGTATTAGAAAAACACCCGACAAAGTTTTTTTTATAATCCAAGAGATGCGAAAATACAATAACAATGGTCTATGATCATTAAAAGGGATATGTCTTTAATTGTATTTATATTGTTGTGAACATCAATTTAACGTAAGTATACTTTATTTATAATAAGTTAAATTTAATAGTTTAAATTTATAGTAATTGAACATTAGAAAATTTGAGTTTAAAATTAACCTAACCTAATTTACAAAAGTTCAGTATAACTTTCTATAAAAACCGTTTCCTTTCTTTGGTTCTACGAAATTTTTATAGTTGTCGATTTATTTCAGGTTAAGGAAGATACAGCTAATAATATTGAATATAATATGTATAACGAAACAACAAGGAGAAAAATTTAATCTAAGTTTGGAGAAAGCAGTTGTTCCTCATATATTTTTGTGGCAAAAAAACCAGCTGATAGAATTAGAATGTGTGTAGTCAAAAGGCAGAGATTGACATTGGTTAATGAAGCCTTTTCAGAGTTAGCTATCAAAAGTAGTGTTTAATAAAATTGGTGACCTTTACAAAGAAGTGATATAGTAAGTAAGTCCTAGTACTGCCCATACAAATGTCTGTGATATTAATCAGCCAAGACAATAATAAATGAGATCACAAGGCAGAGCCTTGCTTTTCGCATATTAAAGATAAATTACCAAGTGACTAAGCTGTGCAAGTTAATATTAAACCGAAGTACAGAAGTGAAGGTGTCAATGTAAATATACCTGCTGAAAAACAAAATGTAGCATTGTTACCATTTCCTCATTCAACACACAATAGTTTTACTTTACTAGTAAAACTAACTATTTTACATATTTTTACTTTACCAGTAAAACTATGTTTTAAAAATAAAATTGTTTACTGAAAATACAGCTGATAATACTTCTATAGCATCATATATCTTCTATATCTGCTGATTATCAACAAAGTTATTTATCTGAGTCAAGTGAAGTGGAAAATGATTACCTTAACAATCATATCATTTAATAAAACCTTTAAGCATGGAAAGGTAGGTTTAAATTATTTATTTTTCTCAGTAACACTAACACCACAATATGAACTTCGACGCCGATAATTTGAATGGCGTGTCAAATGACGACACATTTCCTTTCGACCAATGATAATTTGAATGGCATGTTTTGGAAGTTTGAATTTCGCACCCTTAATTTACACTTTTCACGAATTATTTTATGGCCTTAAATGATTAGTAAATAAAAAGAAAATGTTTTTATTATATAAGATGATAATAAGTATCCGAAAAAGAAGTATTTGAGACCATTTTAAATTTTATGCATATTCCCTATTCCTTCAATAATTAATCGAAAGGAACTTCGTTCCATCCGGGTGTCCCTTGACACCTCTTAGTTATTTTTATTGTCTTTCGGATTAATATATCTTCAAATTGAAGCTGGGCATGCTCCTATCATATATTTACCAATAGTATATTACGATAACAAAATATTAATTGAAGTGATATGCTACTCCAAGTAAGTTTTTCATACACTGCTCTAATAGGCACTGAAACAAGTTGTTTAATAAAAAAAAACTTATAAAGGACAAAGAAAAATTTATAATGTTAAAAAGTAATATTATAAGAATTAGAAATTACTTTCGGAAAAAACTTTCTGAAACTTAAATTGTTAAATTGCATGACAGAAATCGATAAACAGTTTTAAGTAATTTAGTATCGTTATAAGTATAATATCATAATTTTATATTAATTAAAAACGTTATTAGAGCATACATTTACAGTTAGATATAAATTGCCTATATATTGTGATGACGAAGCTTCGCTTTTTCCCAATTAATATAAGATCTCTCCATATATTTAAACATTATAACTAAGTCTTAAGCTAACTTAAGTCAAAATAGTCGCTAAATTTCCGGCTTCTAAACTCTAACACTCAGCAAACTCCTGATATTTATTATTCATTTATAGGAAGCTCTGCGTTAGTCATTCTTCCCTTACTCAGGCCTCCCTGTCGTCGTTTCTGGTGCTTAAAATTTTATGTGCGTTTAGAGTGTTCTCGAAAATTAAAACAAATACTTTAACCTCTGCAATTTCTACTTTGTCAAAATATTATAATGAGTTTACTTAAGAACCCTTCGGAGACTTTAGCACTTTTCAAAGTATTAAATATAATTATTGAATTTTTAACTCTAAAAAAGTGAATTAATTATTGATTCGGGGTCTTGTCAAATATTATTATAGATTTATTTCAATATATATTTTTTTTACTATACGGAACTTACCACACCAACCTGAACCATACCCTGAACCCGAGCTTAAGGCGATTAGAAGAAATAACTTCGGTTTCTGGCGTTTGGTCTACAATTGAGTTCTAATATGTAGTATTCATTCGTTCATTCATGAACGAGCGTTCATGGTTCGTGAATCCTAAATTTATAGGTGCGGTATTGCGGCAACACCCCCGAACCGTGATTTTTTTGTACAT
The DNA here is from genome assembly GCA_959347355.1 of Napeogenes inachia. Classification (NCBI taxonomy): domain Eukaryota; kingdom Metazoa; phylum Arthropoda; class Insecta; order Lepidoptera; family Nymphalidae; genus Napeogenes; species Napeogenes inachia. The sequence goes on from OY365792.1 coordinate 15,580,419, forward strand.
ATTATTATTTTTTTTGTAAGTTTTATATACCTTTTTGTAATAACATTTTATACTAAATTTATATCGGTGTTGTAAATAATATTATACTATAAATTTTAAGTAACATATTATATGTTATAAAAGACCAATACATCCTAAATCGGTATTATAATTGGTAGAGAATGATAAACAGCAAGAAAATGATATCATTTAAAACATATCAAATGCGAAAATGGCTAAAAGTTTCTGAAAAATGTATTTTCCAAGCACAAGTGAAATGAAAGCACAATCGTAGAATGATAATTAATGTTATACATATATGTTTGTATAAATTTAATAATATAATGTAATCTGACATAAAATTATAATATTGAAGATATCTGACAATCAATCACTCATTAACTTATGTAGTAAATAATATGATTAATATGTCAAAATGGAATCGATAATGAAGAGCAAAATCATGTCTTTGCATAATTATTGTTATTCGAGAAACTTATCAGTATATATCTAAACTATGGCGTGCTATGATTACACCATTGCATTGGTTAAGGGAATTTAATTAGGTAAACATTAATCCACTATTATTATACAATACATTTGTTCAGTATTGTATATTTAAGTGTCGTTGCTCCAATTGTCATTTATTCATATGCCAGTTAACTAGATTCTTAATTCCTAGTAAGAACATACTATTTACAGTACGAAAACGATATGTGAATAGAGCAAGGATAACCTAAGACCTAAGTAAACACACTCTTTCAATAGTTTCAGTATAATACTATTATATATCAAAGTTAAACTCAAATAAATATAGATGATACAAAATAGATTAACGAGGTAACTAGATTAATTTTATCTATGAAAAAATAAAATGTTATTAAAAAAAAACTATTTGTAACTGCTACTAGTTACAAATAGTTATAATTTTAATTTTAGTATTATTAAAGTTGGAGTATATTTTTTAAAATATTATAATATAATAATCTAGTGTAATAATATAGATATTATAATAGTATAATTTGGATTACGTTAATTATTAAGTTCCTAACAACAATCTCAAAATAGCCGAACACATAAAATCTTGTATAAAACAGAATCTATACATTGTAATTTCCAACGAAACTACAAAACTAATTTAACTTTTCAATTTCCATTCCAATTTCCGAACTTCATCACTAAATTTACTGTTATTAAGAATACTCATATAATCCAACAAAGTTACAAGTTATTGTAATAATAATACTTTCTATAGTTATCCATAGAGGAAGGATAATTGCATACCAAAACAGTAGGTAACTTTATAACTGCTGATAGGTAACTAATTTATCACGGCAAAGGTAGATGTAAATCTACTAGATATTTTGGTTACTTAAAGTATGCCTAATGTGAATCTTGCCTACATAAAACTTTATATTTTTAAGAAAGACTAATTAAATATTGCGTTTAAAAGTCAAAGACTTAGAAAGAAACTGTCATACATGTGCAAAGTGCATTTATCTGACAAACAGTAGATCGAAATACTCAAAATCATCCACCTAAAATTTAATAGCGACCTAACTTCCAAGAGAAAATTGGAAGATCTGAATATTGTGTCATTTAAAAAAATATATGGAAATCTATTCAAGGATCCACTTTTAAAAATTGCTTGAAATAATACTGCAACAATTATATTTTTAAAGTATTTCTCTCGTTATGTTTTGTCGATTGTTTGGTTTATTAGTCACAAGAATATTTATACAAATCGTGTTGAATAATAATTATTATTATCACATTGCACGTTTGCACAGCTTGAAACATCTGAGAACAAACAACTATATGCGTATTATTTGCTCTGCATGATACATTATGTACCTGCAATATACAAAATTTGTAAACTGTGAGTGTACGAAATATCTAAGACTGTGATTTTAAGCGATATTATTTAATAAATTAAGGGATTTTTTAAAGATTTAGTTCTATCGTTTTTTGCCAATTTTCATTCCAAACATCTAATACATAAAAACTGCTCGATGTTCCTTCTCAAACTACGTTATTATTTTTCGGTTATTTAGAGTTAGAATTACTTTCAAGTTAGTGATGTTGTTCAGCGGTAGGGTAGGATCAGGCAAAACTACCTGTAGAGTCTAGGTAGTCTGGTAACTATCAAGTTTCAAACTACAGCGGATAACTTGATACAGTGCATGTAACATTTATAAAGTAGGTATATGCTATTATTAAGTAAATGATATTATTGAATAAATGCTATTTTGATCAAGATATATAGATATATATAAGATAACATGTATTTCCAGCTTTATTATAAATACATTCTAATTTAAAATTAATAATCTAACTTATCTTTCATGTAGACCATAGAACTACTTATAGAACACGAAAAGAATCATTTCCTTATCTTTATAAACATAAACAGATGTAAGGGTCATCGTATGATATGTTTAGTTTTATAATTTTATATGAGAATTGATCTATTAAAAGTAAAATTCAAAATTTTAAAACCACCTGGGTGGACCGTGCACAAATAAACTAAGAAAATTATTCTATTTTATTATTTGCTTAGAATATTAATATTTGTTATTCGCATATATTTTCTATTTTATTTTTGTCAACAATTTATAATACAAAATATTGGTAATATTATTTGATAAGTAACTCAACTACAAGTTTAACACAAGTCAATTGTTTGTTATTTATTGAATATAATATTGTGTACCATTTTCTTTGACTTTAGAAAAAACAAAAGATATAACTTTTCAATTAAATAAATAAACTTTTATACATGTCTACTAAATCGGTAGATGTTGCAGTGCGAGAACTGCAATTGGCGTGTCAGGTTTAACATGATATATTGAATGATTTAGGTCTAACAATATCAGTAACTAAGAGCAAATTCTGTATTTTTAAGAAGCAGCGCCTATGTGATCCTGGGGATGTAAACCTTAGTATTAATAATATAGGTTTGCCTGTTGTCAATCAAGTAAAATATTTGGGTGTGTGGTTTGATGGTCCACTTAGATGGGGTAAACATATTAATAAATTAATAGAAAAAAATATAAAACTAATAAGCTTGCTCATAATTCTATCAGGACCGGGTTGGGGAGTTCACCAAAAGCATTTAAGATTTTTGTATATTTAAATTATTAGAAGCAGGATCGATTATGGTTCATTCTTATATGACTTGAGCTGCAAAACAAATTTAACTAAATTGGATCGCTTACAAAACCAAGCCTCGGGTAATTGGAGGTTTTATACGAAGCACCCCTATACACTTCATGGAGACTGAATTATGCCTAGCACCTCTTCAGTTTCGCCAGAAATATTTGGCTGGAAAATTTTGGTTGAAATCATCATCGCTAAATAACAATCGTGTGATTGGCATACTTAACAGACTAGACTGGACCAAAACTGTTACTGGCGTAGTAAAAAGTAACCGGTACTCTTAGATATTCATAATTATTTAAAAATTATTACCTATGGGTAATAGAACGGCTCGTCTTTATATGTACTCAATGGATATATGGGTAGGCAATATTGATTAGAAAGAAATTACTTTTGATTCCATTCCGCACATTGATCAGGCCAAGCGTTCTCATAGCACCCACATTCTTAAAATGGCATGTATACAACATATTAATGATGTTTATGGAGAGTGGTATAAAATATTTACGGACGGGTCTAAAGATGCAAACACAGGTGGCGCGGCAATGTTCGACCCGTTTCTTGGACGCAGTATAAAATTAAGAATTGATTCTAATATTTCTATTATGTACATTGAATTGAATACCCTAGCTGAGGCCCTATTAGATATCAGTTCAATTGATTAAGATCACTTTGTCATCCTGACAGACTCAAAAAGTTCTCTTCAACATTTGGATCGTTGTACATCTTATAGGAGAGGATCACCGATAGCTTAACAGATTTTGGCGTCAATTCTTCAATTAGTAGCATCTAGGAAACTGATTTGTCTCCAGTGGATTCCATTTCACATTTACCTTAAAGAGAACGATAAATTATGGGTGATCGGCTAGCCAAAGAAGCAATGACTGATGGGATTCCATTAACACCAGAACCGCTTTTTTCTTCACATGTAAAATATGTAAAGGTTGAATGCCATAAGATTTGGCAAGAATATTTTGACAAAAGATCAGTAGCAAAAGGGATATGGTACAGGACTATCCAACCACAGATACCCAGTAGCCCATGTATAGACCAAGGCAGCTTGAATACAGGTAGTCTCAAAACTATGCTCAGATTGCGTTCCGGACACATCCCATCAAACAAGTTCGCATACTTAATGAAAAAAGTACCATCACCTGATTGTAATAACTGCGGTGTGTTAGATGATGTACAACATGTTTTGATGGAATGTGAAAGGAATGACGGGACGGTTCATTCTATATTTATATAAGTTTAAATAAGCTTAATATGGCTATACATGTTTATAGATATTTTCAAACATTAATTTCGGTAGTGGTATCTTTTAAATGTTATATATACTGCAAAGTTAGAAACATTGGTTAGGATTTTCGAAAGAAACCTAATAGATGTCACCACCGTCCCGATAAAGACGATCACATATAGAATGAAAAATAAACCGAGACGGGCAGCGATACGGTAGCTCAGTTGGTAGAGCGACGGGACGTTTTCCCAGTAGTCACGGGTTCGAATCCCTGCCCGTATCGGTTTATTTTTCATTCTATATTTATATAAATTTAAATAAGCTTAACATGGCTATACATGTTTAAAGATATTTTCATTCATTAATTTCGGTAGTGGCATCTTTTCAATGTTTATCTATACTGCAAAGTTAGAAACATTGGTTAGGATTTTCGAAAGAAACCTAATAGATGTCACCACCGTCCCGATAAAGACGATCACATATAGAATGCTTAATTCACCGAGACGGGCAGCGATACGGTAGCTCAGTTGGTAGAGCGACGGGACGGTTTCCCAGTAGTCACGGGTTCGAATACCTGCCCGTATCGGTTTATTTTTCATTCTATATTTATATAAGTAAATTTAAATAAGCTCAACATGGCTATACATGTTTATATATATTTTCAAACATTTATTACTTTTACAGTGTATTAGTTTAATACACAAATATAGAAAGAAATAAAAATATAAAAAGCTTATTCAAAGTAGTGTCCATTGGCTACTTTAAACGTTAAGGCCAGTTATCAATAGAAGAACGCGCTCTTTCCATGGGGAAATTCGTTACTGCCAAACGTATGTATTGTTTTAGGGACTCCAAATTATCATGGCGTTTAGAGCAAGCTGCACTCTCTAAAATTCATAATCCAGCGAATTAAGATCGGGACTAGCCGACGGCCAGTATTCAGCTCTGATAAAGTCCGCGACTTTCGGATTCATTTCGAATTCAAATGACCCAGCGTCGAGTTTTTGGACATGGTGTTATTAAGGGGCTTAACTACATTCTCAAGAATGGTATTTTGATATACTTTTGCCGATGTTATGGTACCTTTTCCTCAAAAATATGGCTTAGTCACTCCTTAATAGCTAACATCTCACCTAAACATCACTGAAGTCGGATAATGCCCACGTTGCACTCTGTCGACTAATTGGAAAGCTTGCCAAGCTGAATTTCTTCCTCCTCGCCGGCGGGCGAGAGGGGATACTACATCAGGTTTTGTACCTATTTCCGTGAATTCTCACGACAATCGTGAGAGTTTGGTTCATAAATACGGTCATTTTGTTTGTTTAAATGTTGTTGTCAATTGTTCAGATTTTCTCATCCGTAAACAATTTTTTTCTGTGACCTCCCTTTTTGCATACCGTTTCAGTAGTTGTTTCGATTTTACCACCCTAATTTATCTTTAATTTATCAGTTAAAAAATGATCAGTGCATCTCTTATAGGCTGCAAGTCCTAAGTCGTCTCTTAAAGGAACGTACCCAAACTACGTGACCTATATTTTTAAATTTTTCGACACCCTCCCCCCCCCTTGTTGACCATCCGTAGTATGTGATAAGACCCCCCCCCCCTGTCCCAAATGTTACGTAGTATAGCAAAGGTAAATTTTTATCATCCCAAACGCAGAAAATGAAACAAATAAAAATAATGTTTAATTTTTGTTACTATTGGGACGGCATTTATTGCACAAAAATGTATCACACGACTTCAAAGAACACGTTTCCAGCATCAATCCATTTCGATACATCGTTAATGACGGGGGCAGCATTTTCAGGAGTTTCCTCAGAATTTGTTTCTTCTTCATCAACGGCCTCGACGTCTAACCACTCCACGCTTTCGCCCAGTACACACAAAACCTTATGTGGCCTTCTGGAGAGAACCCGAAGAGGTCGCACGCGAGACAGATTTTTCACAGCACTACCATGCAAATTTTTTCTATGCCAGTTCACTGTTTTTTTGAAGCAAATTGAACACGTTCTTCCAGTTATATCGTCTTTGATGGATGGACAGTAAGTATCGTAGGGTGTTTCTCTACCCTGTGTGAACTCCGGCCGTAATGTTATACATTGACGCACAAGCAGTGATGGAAAAATTTCCGACTGAACTTGATCTGGGTTTGGTATACGATAAGGATTTTGTGACAACGGAAAAGGTGCCGGCAAGAAGCCTTGGTACATAACATTTCTTAGTGCACTGCGACGAGGAGCACAACAAGAATTATTGGAGCACTTGGTGATTTGAAAACAATACTGACTTTCACGAACGTGATTTCCATACCAGATGTCAGAAACTATTATAGTTTCTGGAATAATTTCTCCAGGAGGCATATATTCCGCTATCACGTTATGAACGTCAATAATCATATCAGACCAAATCTCAGCTAACGTTTCGCCTGAAAATAATATACAATATAATAGACGATTTGAAATTTAAGATTTAAATATATTAGCAGCAGAGAAGACTATATATTATTTAATAAAATATACCTGCATGCTGAAAGTTTTTTAACTCTAACTCACTATCAACGGTTTTTCCTTGGAAATCAAGATGTGACCCATAGTGTTCATAAGGAAGAACTACGGTCGCTAATTCACGGCTTAAAGGTGCCATCCTTCGCTCGACTCGGTTATAAGCTGATCGACCAGGTGCATTTGTAAATACGAACAATCCATCTAAATCAAATTCTTTGAAGTTTGATACACAGTTAGCTATTACTTTACTGTAACGTGGATTTTCATCCGGTCCTCCATCCACCGATAGAATCATCACAGGCTTGACTTTTCCATCTTTTCCTAAAGCTAAATTTTTAAAATTATGTAACGTCAAAAGTTTTTTAAGGTCTTAAGCGTGAGTTGCTGCTGTCGAACTGCTGTGTTTTCCACTGCGAATAACGATATACGTTGGACCAGAATATGTAACAGCCTCTTTCCTTCCCATGCAGTTTTCTTTTATTATGATACCAGCATACACCGAAGGAGTAAGTTGATGACGTTCTCCAACAGCAAAATCGTGGTCATCAAGGCGCACTTTATAACTTAAATGCATTAATACAGGAGCCTGTACTTTTGCAGCTATTTTTCTAATCGGCACTTTTGCCTTATCATCCTGAGAGATAAAAACAACCTGTTCAGGCCCAAGTATAGATGCAAGTTCCTCGAGACTGTTAACAGTAGCTTTACAAAAATGTTGATCAACGTGATCTCGGTGTTTGTCTGTTTGGGCTCGACATAATCTTACAGGCACAGTTGTGACATGCCGTTTACCCTCTAAGGATCCAGAATTCTTTGGAATGAGCCTACGTTATGTAGAGGTCCGCGATAAGGAAAATCCATCTTCAACAAGCCGTGCATGCAAATCATCAAGAGTCTTGCAAGTTCTCAATACCTCTAATCGGCGTCGATCAGCAGCTGAACTTCCATGTGTTGCTATATCGCAAATTACTTGAAGAAGGCCGGACTGATTTTCTTCGAGAGAAGGACGTCCTAACTGAGTATTAATAGATAAAGATTGCACGTTCGGATGAGCAGATTTCAGACTCAAAATTTCAGCTTTTTGTTTCGCCCTAAATTTTCGCATACTTGTTGCACGGACGATTTTGTTATTTAATTGTTTTTTCTTCTTATCCGTATCATGCCTTAATTTTTTTATTACCTTCTCAGTCCCTTCGTTTCCAAGTCCTGCATCTCGCTTTCTTACGATAGCATTTAATTCAGCTTCCAATACTGAAATTTGAGTTTTCAAAGCGTCTTGTTTTGGTGTTGCAGCTTTTGCAGATGCAGGTGAGGAAAGCATTAGAGTAGGTTTTGGTGTCGAGACTGTTGTCGATACAGGTAATAAAGGCATTAAAGCAGCAGATTGATTAACAGACGGTTTATCACTATCCGAAGCTAGAAAAAAAAAGTATTAACTCGTATTAAATGAGAACGCTTGAAAATATAAGTTTAAAGAGCTATGTTAAAGTTGCTGATATATATATTACAGTTATAATCCATTTTTAACTTAAAAACCCAAGACAGTTCAAACTACATAAGTTGACAAAAAGAAAAACAATTTTCATTTGCAGAATAGAAAGTAGTTGGCTATACCTTTCGAAATAATTGAAAGTGACTCTGCGGCGACATTACCAACTTCAGTCTTGGGAATCACTTCGATATCACCTGACGAGACTGGAGTTTTTTGTACCGGGAGCTCATTTACGAAATTAAAAAAAAACAGACATCAGCAATGTTTGCACATGGAGAAACAAATTCATTTATCTGTTATATTGTCGAAATAGAAGTGACATGAAAATAAAGTATTTATTCTGACAACAGAAAGAAATATATTTAACAAATAGAATATTGAAAGAGGGCTTTTATAAGACAGTACAGGCTAAAAGAGAAGTTAGGCAAAACAATATAAATAACGAAATACTGTATGTTCATTTCAAATTAACTCTGGAAATAACATATATTATCTCTGACTTAAACATATAAAAACATGCCAGTAATATATTATCTGTTTTAATCATTCAACAAAGCACATTCAAATACTCACTTGCAGGAAATAATTGAGTAGACGAGCACTTTTTTTAGTCCCACTCTGACAAAGTTCTTCGATTTTCAACAATGTAAGACGCTCTACCTCTTTTGGTTTTTTTTTGTGCTCATCTCTTAAAGGCACCCAAAATTCATTTGTTTTTTTTTGTATTACTTGCATTGACAAGGAATCCTTGTAACATTTTATGAAAGCCTTGTACAGCCGATCGTACAACGACATTATTATATACGCGTATTGCACGGACTCTCGTCGACTTGCTTGAAAACTTTAATATATGCAAATATACTAAAAAAGGCGCGAAATTTCTTTCGATGAGATGTTTAACCGATGTAGTTATGTTTTTGTTAAGGTAAAAATAGATGGCGTTGTTACCAATTGCATCTAAAAACGTTACGAGTACATTAGATCACAGAAATTTTATTATTATTTCTGTTTAAAATGTTTCATTTGAAAATCGTACTATTAAGAAGTCAAACTCAAACTCCAATACCAAATAAATAATAAAGAACTATTAAGCAGTTTAATGAAATACAAAAAATAATAATGAAAATAATGAATTAAAACCTGAAATATTTATTATTTGTAATGTAATTTAAGTCTCATATTTCCATGCATGGAACGATACATTTTTATTTTTTAATGGTATTAATAAAAGCTAATTAGCTTATTAATATGCTTATGAATATTGATGAAATTAATAAAAATATTAAATTGATCTTATGCCTTAACATTTTCATCGTATTAACAAAAGCTAATATGCTCATGCTTGTTGCTAAAATCAATAAAAACATTAAATTGAGTCTTTAATTAACATGGTAAAAACGGTACATTCATTGTATGAATAAAAGCCCATACGCTCTTGCTTATTAAACTTGCTTTTTTAAGTTGTAAGTCCATTTTATAATAAATCTTCGCTTAAGACGTTTAAGATTCCTTTTAAAATATCGGTTATCGGCTTATTCTTTTAAACAGTCTTTTTACCCTGAAAGCAGACTTTATTAAATGTTAGTAGCTTAAATTGCCTTCTCTAGAATTCGTCTACGTGACAATAATGTAAACCCCCCCCCCCCTCGCTTCTGTGACATAGCGTAATATTTTAAGGAACCCCCCCCCCCCATAAATAGGCCACGTAATTTGGGTACGTTCCCTAACATACGTAACATGGTTTTAGGTGCTATCTTCGTTTCCCGAGATAAAATATTTTTCGATCGGACAGAATTTTTTTGAATTCTTTCCCTTAGGTACTGCTCTGACCACCTTTTTTGTACGAATACTATGTGGACGGCCAGATCTTTCTCTGTCACAAACAGAGAAAGTCTCATTGTACATAATAATAACCCGGTACACAAACATTTGACTAATATCAAGTGTATGGAGAGTTAAAAAAATTGCATTCGGCTCCACACCTACTTTGTGTAATGCAATCACAGCGATTCTATTCTCTTTATCACCAAATCCATTTTAATATCGCAGAATATTTTAAAAATGAGAAAACACAATGAACAATTGTATAAAAATGACAGATTCCAAATTCAAATGTATTTTTTTTTAATTGTAAGAATATTTATAGCCAGACTAACTATATACTACCTATTATTAATATATCCTATTTACTAATAGATTTGAAGTCGATGCCAAGCCAATTATTACAGGAATTCGGTTGAATACATTTTCGTATTATTTTTTTCATATCGATTCAAGCTGCTAGTAATATTAAGATTTAATTGCTCTTTTATAGGTTTATTTAGGTATCTTAATTTTTGAAGTAGGCATTTCAAAATTCACATGACCATTTTAAGAATTCTGTTGAATACATTTTTATAATTATGTTTTTTTTTAATTGTTCATCGTATTGATTGAGCTGCTTATAATATTAAAATTTTATTGCTCTTTATTATCTTTATTTACGTATCTTAATCATTAAACTCTCAATCAAATTAAGTGGCTCCCTCTCCGCTTACGCCGGAATGTACACATCCTTACCACGCTTTACAACCTCTTCTTATTTGCTTTTTTTTTTTTAAATAAATATATTAAATAAAGTAAGCATTTTAATTGTATAAAATTGCTCGTGTTCATTTAAGTGGTTAAATATAATTATTTGTTTAAGACTTGGCACCGACTTCAAACTTATTAGTAATTATAACATATAAATAATAGGTAGTATATAATTAATGTTAAATCTTCATTTTTTTTTTACTTTTTAGTTTTGAAGTTGATTTTTTTGACGTAGTTATTTTTATTTAATACTTTTTAGTTTATTGCTGCATTGTCAATAAGCTATGGGTAGAACTACAAAAGATGCTGCGCCTTAAAAAATATAGATCTCAAGAAACGGGAACGGATAAAAGTAGTCGTGTCTTTTAAATGCACTTCGAAACACAATTCCATGTTCTTGTGAGACTATTCAAAATCGTGAAAAACGTTGTTTGGCCATGAAGCCATATATGAAATCACGATTAGGTTAAGAAAGTCTTAAACAGCATAATTCTAGACTCTAGAGTGTCTTGCGTATGAGTCTTTTGAGCAGAGAACTAATATACTTGGCCTCATTAAAGAACGTCTGGCCGACGAGTAATCTGAGCAAAGGACTCACAGACTTGGTCTCATTAATGAGCGTTTAGAGAACGAGTCGGCTGATAGTTTAGAAGTGATACGAAACCGTACAACAACCGAGTTTGCCCAGCAACGTGAGAACCGGCTAGCAACAGCGCGCCAGACTTCACAAAGACTTCGTTCAATGATATAACGTAATTTTATAACCACCATAACTCAATATGCTGAAGTACCATGTACAGTTTGTAAGAAATTATTATATCTAAAACAACAGACGTAATTAGTCACAGCAAATTTTGATTTCCTTTCGCATGAGCTAATATAAAACTTGGACAAAAATGCTCATAAAATAAAAACTGATGGGCCTAACTAAATAATTGTTTTTATGGAAACAATTCGAAACTATTCCGCATCAAACAAAAAAGTAATACTCTTTCTGTGATTATTATTTCCGTGAAAAACATTTGAATAAACATTTCAAACGAGAACTGTAAATATCAGTATAGTGAACATGTAATTTACGTATGATAATATGATAATGATAAGCAAAAATATTTAAAAACAGTGAAACTACTGAACAGGTAGTAGACATTTATTTCACGAGTTAGTTCTGGTGGGTGGTTAAATCTCGTATAGGCACTATAATAAAATATATACATTATTATTATTTCTTACAATAATCTTAACACTTACATTTTAATCTTTAAATACTTTATAGATATAGCTTTTTAATTTTAACTTACGCGAACCAGCCATAACTATACATTTTATAAGGATATCTATTACCATGACAAATTTACTCTTGAAATAGTTTACTTCGCGTTACAAAAATAAAAAATAATTTTATTACGATCAGTTATTATACAATTTATTCGCAGCTTGTCTTGTAATAAGCCCGATTGTTTGTATTGTTTGTTACGCATATAACTTTAACAATTTTTTTATTCAACAACTAGGTATTTGACAAGTTTACTTGTAACGATGATAGGGGAATATAAAAATAAAGTTACAAATATATCTTCATTCCAAGCATTATATTAGCAATCATTCTTATAACAAAGATGTTACTTACTGGCTTTAAATAAAACGCTTACAGTCTGAGTTCACAATCCTTTGATATTGAATGTTAAGCGCGCTTAAACTTAAGCACTCAGTAAGTTTTAATTAAAGTCATTATATTATTAATAAACTTTTATCTTAAATAATTATTTAACTATTTAAAGTGCTTGAATTACTATTTTCTAAAGTAAAATAATTAAATCATAAAATCTATAATCATATTTAAATATGTGTTAAAATTTGAATGTTTGAAACAAACATCCACCCAAGATATTTGTTATTTAATCGTACCAAAAGTACTGAACGGATTTTCATGAAACTTGGCGATGTTATAGCTTATGTACCAGAATATCACACAGGCTATAGAAATCTCAACTTTTTCACATGGTTTTGTCTGAGACATAACATAAGTTGTGGCGCGATTACGTAATTGCTACGGGAGCCTATTTTTAATCGTTTGTTTTACTGAATTTTACAAAAAATAATATAAAAAAGGACGTTGAATAACTAATCCAAGTCTGAAGAAAACAGTTAACAGAAAATTATCATTTTTTTTCATTTATCGTTAAATACTTAATTTTGTTTTAAATATCTACTAGGTATATTTCCTTTATTGTGTCGCGATCAATCTAGCGACAAACTACATGAATTGTCTAAGGAGAACTATGTATTAGTAAACATTTTTTAAAATCAATATTATTCCAAGAACTTTCGTGTGGTAAGTAATTGTTATGCGAAAGTATTGAAATAACCTATAAGCATTCTTAGACATGCTATTATATGTTTAGATATACATACATTTCTTAAACGATTTAAATACTTATATCTTTTGATGGTCTCACCACCCTGAGTGGTCAATGAAAGTAAAAAACTAAATGTTATTCAGAATGACGCTTAAATTTTTATGTATATAATATATTTACATGGACCACATATTTTTTCGTGATGCGTGCACAACTAAAAGAGAAGTAGATAAAAACAGACAAAAACATTAGAAAAGGATTGTGTTAATTATCCGTTCACATCCTGGTTATATATATTTATTATATTTTTATTGTACAAAGACTACTCTTCTACAGATTTATACAGAAAAAGATTTGCATAGTACCTATTACGTGCTTGCCATAAATTGAAATAACTTTTTTATTTCCTAACCGATTTATATAAAAAAACAGTATATGTTAAGTGAAGACTACTTCATTATATTATTGAAAAGTGCATCCAAATTGGTTAAGCCGTTTCTGAGATTAGCTTGCAAAAACATACAGACATACACACCAAGAGACAGAATGAAAAACCATTGCTTGTCCCATGTTTCCCACCCCATGATGTCTTTTTAAAATATACTCCAAGTACAGAAATCGATCAGCGACAATTTTATTATATGTATAGATAAAATAAAATTTATATTATATGTATAGATATATAAATGTATATATAATAGAATATTATAACGATTTCTAAAAGTCAAATTCCAATAAATACGATAAAGATAATATATCTTTATCTTCTATCTATATCTAATCGCAGCAATAGAATACGAGTATGAGATCTTTGTAGCAACGGCTAGTTAAAGACTTTGTGAAGAAAATCTGTCACGTACATTTATTACGATACGTACGATCGAGTTATTATTAATGTTTTATCAGCACACCTAATGTTGAAAAAAACTTAATCTCTGATGTTCACACAGATTTTTACCTTTACTTAGGGCACTCGACACGCATTCCCGTAACATCTTTTGGTTGCGAGAGTGACTTAACCTTTCTTATGAAGATTAATTTTGGGTTTCATGTCCCCCTCATGCAATAAGGGGACGATTGAATACTGAATACATATTCGTGCTTGAAGTAATCATTTACCATCGCGATCATTCCCAGGTCGGTACTAATTTCATGAAACAGGACTACTTATTTCTTTTGAACCGCTTAGGAATTACGATACCACTTACTGTTTAAGTATTCGAGTTCGAGAGATTATGTTCAAAATAAAGTAATGTATTAGTTCTTACATTAACTTGTCAATTTAATAGAAATATAAATTAATATCTTAATAATTATAATTGATCCATTAGTTTAAGATAAGTAGCATAATAATAATAAAGCAGAGTTCCTGAAATCAATGATATAAAATTTTAAATAGATTGTTATTTGAATGAAAGTTCAGAATTCTGGAACATCGCGATTTTTTCTATCAGTCGTATGGATGCTCGCTTTAGGACTTAAATGTTCAATAGAAAATGTAGCCTTTTGAGAAACGTAATTTTCATTAATTTATGTTGGAAATTCTTTCTTATATCTGTTGACTTTATTATATTAATATATTTATTTTTATCTTTATTATGTAAGTATTTTTTTATTTAAAAAAAGTATATATCTTCAGTGCATTTAATTTGTTATTCAAATTATTTTAATTATTTTAGAAGTATTAAAACTTTATAAGCTACAATTAGATTTTTTGGTTTACCTTTTTTCCTTCGTATTTCGTTTATTTTCAAGGCAGTATAGCACCAAATAATGAAAATGTCCGAAATTTTCTTCCCTAAAACAAATACTATTTTTACGGATGAAGCCTGTGTATAGTTAATATACATTTTATGCTTTAAATTTAACCCGACGTTTCGATTACTTTGCAGATTTCTAAGACGACTAATTAGCCAACGTACTGACAGACACCTACGTCTCGTCTCTCCGTGAACACATTCTAAAACCAACCATTTAAATTATTTACTAATTTAATTTCTGATGCTTGTAAACATGCTTGTTCTATTTTCAATTCTTGAAAGATATTATAGGTTTAGTGTTAAAAATCCATTTTTAAATGAATATGAAAAATATTTAACGAGCAGTTGAACACATTCATTAATACGCAACCAGGCATCATCTGTCAAATACTTTACAATTCAAGTACCTTCCCATGTAAAGTGAGGTTACGGTTAGCAATGGAATGTAGGTATGCAGTTTACAATATTATTGCTGCTAGATTACTTCTAAATTAACAGCTTGAGTATCTCAGGGTGGCGTGATATTTCTTGCATTTCTGACAATTTTCAGTAATCTCTTTTCTCCATCACATATATATTATAGAATTCACCATTCAAAGCATAACTACAATTTAGAAAAAAATATAAGCCAAATCCATTAAATTTGTAAACAAATACAAGCACACATACATATGTTTAGACATCTTTAAATTAAAATAATATAATATAATATAATATGTTGGTTGACTATATCATTAAGTTTAAAAATCCTTATTTTTATTCTTACACAGATCATTGAAACAGTTATTAGTAGTGTCCAGAATCATATAGTCAGTAAATAAATGTTTTGTATTCTCTTAAATACATTCTACAAATTTCGCACACCGTTCACAGTCTAAGGTCATTTTAAGATCTAAGACCACTATTAATGATACAGTACCTACATGTCTTACAGTATAAGATACAATACCTACATGTCTTACAGTATAAGATACAGTACCTAAATGTTTACAGTATAAGAATCCCTATTCTTTACACATACAATTTACATATATGTACAGTCTAACAATAATTTGCATATTTTGTTTTTATAATAGAAAAAATAATAATTACAATCCACACAAAATATCTCAAATTTCGGAAATACATTGTAAAAATGAATTCCATGGCCAAAGAATTTTTATTATTTTGTCTCGTCTGAATTCAGGAATTATTATTTTATAATTCAATCTAGTGGAAATACTGTGCAACTCACAATATACATAAAATGTTTTCGAACAATGTGTGTTTTAAGCACAACCTTTCTAACAAATCAAAAACCTTAAAGACAACAGAACATTCACGTAACCCTTCAATTACAATATGTATCATATTTGAAAGTAATAATTTTATCTGTACTTTAACTATAACTTTCAAACAGGTAAAAAAAATGTGGCACTCGGAAACTGCCGCGGTAAAGCTATTCCATAGCATATTTTAACAACGTATCTAATTATAATTATTTATTTATTTATTTATGCAGTATTTGTTTTATATTAATTCAAGTTACACTTTTTGAGTGTAGTGACCGATAAGATTTTTTTTTTTATTGATTAAATGACTCATTTGTAGGGTTGTTGATATCTATATCGGGGTTTGATATTTAAAAAAATATATTGATATGTTGATATATCGGCATTATTTAAAATAATTGTTGTTTTTTACATGTATACAAGATTTTTTTTTATTTTTTAAGTGGGTTGCTAGTGTATGGGTGCTTAGTTGTATTTCCGCTGCTTTTATGTTTTTCCTTCATAAGTTAGATGAAACACATCTTGGATCAACTTTTTAAAAATACATACCATACTAACCTACATACTAACTTTTAAACTATCGCGTTTCATTATACGTAATTATTAAAAAAACATGAAAAACAGGCTGACTGAGCCTGTGACCACGGCCGGTGCAACCTGGTCAAAACGTCAGGCAAATAAAAGGTATGTGATACATATTCCGAACGCGTTAATTCCGGATTTTTTAAATAATAATACAACCATACATCCATATATATACATAAATACCATACAATTTCAGAATTATTGAAGAAGATATATTTTGGCACTGAACTATTTCTATTAAACAAGATATTTAATGATTAAATGTGAATAAATAAGCTTTTACTGCTACAATAAAATTAAAATTTTTCATCACCTCTTTTTCCCTTCTCTCAATGTTAACTGTGATATCAATATAATTTGTTTCGCAGTTAACGTGACAAAGACGATATTACCCACTCCTATAAAGTAGGTACTATATTTTTATACCTTACACTTTAAAGGTATATCTATACAAAAATACATTTCATCTTAAGATAAGAAGTAAAGTAGAAATAGAGAAAAAACAAAGTGTAATTAATGTAAAAAATGTAAAGTATACTAAGTTTACGATTGTTGATTTTATATAGATTAATTAATAATTTACATAGAAAAAAAAACGAAAACTTATTTGAAACAGATATCGACCACGATATTTGCATTTCAATATCAAACTATCGATATATCGTTCTAAAATGTATTGGTAATATACTGGTTTCCTAGTAGTCGCGGGTTCGAATCCCTGCCCGTATCGGTTTATTTTTCATTCTATATTTATATAAATTTAAATAAGATTAACATGGCTATACATGTTTAAAGATATTTTCAAACCTTAACAGTCTTTTCTTCCGGAAGAACTTCCGAATCAAATAGCAATAGAACTTCCGAATCAAATATAATCATTTAAAGCGTTGTTTTTAAAGTTTATTAGTGTTTGATTGCAGGGCTAATATACTAATATGCAATAATTATAATTCCTATTGCCGGCACTTCCCGGGCAGTTTTAAAGTTTGTTGGAACAATACTTCGTAAGTAATTTGAATCATTACTCTAAATTAGGAAATGTTTAATAGGTTTTGAGACTTTATTTAATGTTATTACGTGGTAATATTTCAGTATTTGTCCTGATTCTAACTTCGGAATCGACATAAGCTAATATTATTGCTTCCGAGGCCTTTTCCTCCATAAGGTATTATAACTTATTGCTATTTGAATAGATGAATGTGAGATTAGTGATATTAGGTAGTTAAACTACCTGTTAGCCAGCCTTTTGTTTTGCCAACCTATTCCATGTTATCCCAGCCGCGGCAACAATGTCATCACTGCATCTTTTAAAATGGTCTTCCTCTTCGTCTTTTCTGATGTATAGGGTAACAATTTGTTACAATTTCAGACTATTTGTACTCTGATGATCTTTGCACTTTTTTGAAAATTAATACAATTTCTGAACAAGTGTGGACTTGTTCAGAAACAGTGGTGGACGTGAAACAGTGCTGTTTCGGTATTTCTTTTGTTGATAATATTAACATGAATAGGTTTGTTAGAGGTGTAGTCAGACCAGTTGCGCGGGCCAGAATCATTTTATTTATAATACCATATGATGCTGGGCTTTTGTCAAGTTTGAATGCGTTTATGGAACAAATAATCATGTTTTTGTCAAATTCAGGTACCACATCATTATTGACTGGTAGGAGAGTATTTTTCCTTGTTTTGTGCTTTCTTGTGATTTATACAAGTTCTGGTAATAGTTTGTTGCTATTTCCATGATTTCGTATCTGTTCTTAACTGTATGTTTTTTCTCATTTAGAAGCTGGTTCATCACATGTTTGGAGTTAGTTAGAAGCTTGTAAACCTTTTTAACTGCCCTGGATTTTCTAATGTAATTTCCAATAATATTGAGCCTATGCTGCTTGGTGTTCTTCTTAATACCCTTATTTTTCTGTCTATAACTTACTGAGTTGTGTTTTTTCTCTTTTTGTTTTATTGAGCTTATTTTTTAAATAATGTCGTTGTTCACAAAGGTCAACAATTTCTGATGTTATAATTGCTTTTTTTTCTGTTTGTAGAATTCACAGATGTAGACTTGATACTAGCCCATTTAGAGCTCTGGAAAATTCCATCCTCTATCGTGTCGTAGTATTCCTGAACACCTCGTTTCGTGTGGTTCTACGAATTTATTGATTTCTGTGGTAAATATTTTATTATTAATTTATTTTTGTGCTGTTATATAGAAGTTTTAAAGTGGAAGTTGTCCGCGCTTAATATTGATGGTTATTCTAACCAGACGGTGATCACTTGGGTCATGCATATTATTTATCACAGTACAATTTTCTATAATTATAGAAAATTTATAAAATATAAAGTCGATTTCATATCGAGTAGAACCGTCAGGTGACAGCCAAGTCCATGTTCGTTTTTCAGGTTTAAAGTAGAGAGTGTTAGCTATTTTCAAGTTGTTTTCGAGAGAGAATACACAAATTTCGCGCACCTATTATTCCTAACACCGTTCCCATAGCCGCCCATCACCCAGTTCTTTCCTTCAGCTGGTTACCCAATTTTTGCATTCATGTCTCCGAGAAATATGAGATACGGGTGACTTTTTTCTAATAATGTATCTAATGCATTGTAAAAGTCTTCCATTTCTAATTCGCTTGCTTCTTGTGTAGGAGTGTAAACCTGACCAATAATGTATAATTTATCATGTATTTAGAATTATGAATTAGAGCGACTGTTATACCAATGAAATCAAGAACCTTTATAAAATGTTGTTTTTTTTAACTAAGGATCCTATGCCATATTTGTCTTTAGTTTTCCCATAGTTGTAGAGGCAATAATTGCCTCTACCTTCTATCGTATATCCTTGTCGTCTTGTTTCACTAATACCTATGATATCCCAATTTAAATAAGATATAATTTTAATTAGCGTGCTCTAAACCTAGTAATCGTGATTCATTTGCTAAAGTTTAGAATTTTGGTTTTGGTTTATTTTTTTATTTTCAAGGTTTGTAATCTTTGGCTCCTGCGGTGAACGGCCGTTTTGGGGGACGTGGTTTAATTTTTCTTTTTATATTCTTATTTGTTACATAAACGAGAGGATGGGGCAAAATGGAATGAATGGGGTGAAATGGAAAGCATTCTCTTTTTGTTACCCAAAGTTCCTGATTTATTTTTGAGCATGACAAATTTATCAGATTTGATTTGATTCCTTTTTCCATTTTAAATCCTTTCCTGTAATTCTTTTCTTTTTTCTAAGACGTATTTTGGATAGTCCTTCTTTATATAATACCCAGTGTCTTTTAGTACCGATTTGTGCTTTTTTTTACCAAGAGTTGTAAAAGTTAATGTTATGGGTCTAGTTTCTTCCTTTTTTTACCTATTCTCATAACCACTTGTGAATCTTGTTTGTCAAGCTTTATGCAGAAATGTTTATCTATGAAATTGATAATCATATTTTCCAATTCTAAATAAGACGATTCGGTTTCTACTATGCAAAAGAATACTAAATTTCTTTGTCTTGCATGTTTTTCCAGAAAATAGATTTACTTCTCCTGGTTTTCAATTTTTAATTTGAGATCACTGTGTTTTTCGTCTTCTAAAATAATATTTATGTTCTTTGTAACGTTTTTCGTGACCTTCGTAATACACATTTATATATTAAATTTATCCTAATTTAAAGGTTTTCTGTAAGAAATCGCTGTACAAAATTTCCTATCTATACTTGTGTACCTATGTAATTATTGCTTTGGTGAGGTACATTACATACATACCTACTATAAATTTTAAAAATATTGTTAAGAGTCGAGCGTATTTTTAAATAACTAGTAGGCATCAACTCCTATAAATTAGTAAACAAGTGTTAGGTTTATGAATTATCGTGTCGTACTCGTTTGAGAGCGGTAGCTCTGTAGGTGTAAATAGTGATTGTCGAAGTGATCTTTGAGTACCTACTTTGAGTAGCTTATCTAGCCTTTTATCACTGTGGTAGATTTGTCGTTTTGTGTCATAGTTTTATTACTAAATTAGTGTTAACCTTCTGACCTTAGAATTAAATTTCGTGTCATTAAAATATGTGCAATATGTAAATGTTGTAATTACTTTGCATTCTTATTTTTTTTTTATTAAATTCCTACATGAATACTAAAAATATCTTATCAACATAAATACATAGATGACATCGAAGAGATTCTTTTTTATTATAATATTTTGCAATTTAATCAACGCTTAAGTGTTTAAGAAGTTAAGTAAGTAAGTGGTTAAAGTCCGATAAGATTTATCTTAAATAATCTTTATTCAATTTTAATGGGCTGCCACTCATAAAACTTATTAAGCTTTCTTAACGGTGATTGACTATTGATTTTGGATAAAAGGTAACCTAAAATTAACAGTTGTAAAATACTGTAGAGCTATTCCAGTAGTTATATTTATTAATTTTATGTCAATTTTAAAATCTTAAATAATTACAGAATGAAAAATAAATCTATACGGTAAGTGATTCAAGATCTCTGGGAAACCAGCTTCTAACTCTGACAATTGAGCTACAAGTGAAAGCGTGTCGATTTCGTTTTGATATTTATTTAAATCTTAAAATAAATTTAACAAGGCTTATACTTGTTTAACTATAACAATTTTTAAACAATAGTCTTAAGTTAAGTTTCACATCACTGTGAATACGTACGTTGTGAATATTGAGGCAATTGAAGTAAAAAAATACACGGTAACGAAAGGTTCACACAACCGTGCCATATATTATAGATGGATTCCATCTTTGAAATGTAAATCTTCCTATGTAAGGATTCATAACTCCAATAGCGTGACTATAGAAGTTAGTTTATTTTTATTTCAGTATTGTACAAGATATGGCATATCTCTATTATTTAACGATCTATAATATTTGGACTACCGATCACCAAATCTAAAAATAACCACTCTAAAAATATGGAATGCTTTGAATAATTAATAAAAGTTTCCTTCTATCGAAAAAACTTTTCAAAATATATTGTAGTGCGAAATATGAAATATTAAGAATAATTGTCATTTAACATGTTTAATAGGGCAAGGAGAGCAAGATGTTAAAAGTAAAATAAATATATGTTAATCTTAGGTAAACATTATTCAATATTATAAAATCAACTTACTCGTAGTCCATTCGATTTCATTAGTTGACTTGTAAGCCGCGGGTGGTGTCCCAACCTTTATTCTCTAAACACGTCCGGGTGCGATATGTTATAGAACAACGGAAATCTTACTTTGCAAGATTTTGACTATTCCTTGTGTGAATAATTTTTTTCTTATTCACCTTTGCCAACAGTTTGAGACGAACATGCAAATTTATTTCATATTTATTATTTATCAATTTTGACGTCAGTCTATAAAAAAAATCGAAGATAAAATTCTGATAAGAAGCTCAATTATGTATTTTGTTAAATCTTTTACCTGGGGTTGTACATTTACAACAACATCATTATGTTTACCTAATAAATGTAGTTACAGAGGAACATCACCACCTTTTCATGAATAATTCAGATCACAATTACAGACGTTACATAAAACGCATGCAATACCAAAAAAAATACCCAATATTAAATATTGTTAGCACTATACTAAATGCAAAATATTAAGATACTATCCTTTTATCATATATATTTACATTTGAGAAATACTTAATGTTGTCGAATAGATAATAATAACATTCATCACACTTTTATTAAAAATACATGCAGTAAAAGTATAGAATATTTGCCGAGTTTGAAGTATTTATTTATTTATTTATAGGACAACCAACAAAGCATACACTAAGACATCATGGAAAAGAAGAATTACAATTGTTTTATACATTTATATAGTGTAGCCTTACTTAAAGTCTGCCAAGGCATCCATAAACAGTAGGTGTGACAAAACCAATTGTTTAATTTGTCATACAAAAAAAAAACCTAAATTATATGACACTATCGTAAGTAACACAATAATAAAATATGAATATTAAAAAAAAATATATAATATAAGACAAACAATAAAAATAAAAAACTGGGAATGCAGCTGCTATGACTAAGGATTGCAATTATTAGCAATTTCCTTGTATAAAATTGATTTAAATTTATGTAAGGAGTAAGACATGTCAATATTGATTCCAGGCGAGCGTGACAGGCGACTATATTGATCCAGCATTCTGTTAATAGAAAAATGGCCTAATTTGATTTTAACAATACACACACACACACAATAACTGAATTTTAGATAACCGAAAAGGTTTGTAAGGAATATTAAAATTAATATGTATATGCAGTTTCGGATAATCTATGTAATTGTTTATTGTCTTATATAAGAATATGTGATCCTGGATCTTTCGACGATTTTCAAGGCTAAGAAATTTAAAATGTTTTAAGTGAAAATTGCAGTTATTAAGTTATTTAATCATATGGCACTTGTAAAAGGAACCTTTTTTAAAAAGATTCTATTCGGCGCTTATGTACTTCATAGTAATGATTCCAAGTTATGCTGCAATATTCTAGACCTTACTGATGCATTAAAGGTGGCAATTAGGCTGGAAAAGCATTTAAATTATTTAGTGTTCCGCAATACAAAACCCAACACCTTGTTACTCTGAGTTGCCAATTATCAATATTGTTGTTGAATGTTAAAACGCAGTTTAATATCGATATATGTACCAAGACCGCGAATTACATTAGTCAGTATCTGAATAAATTATCTAATTAATTAGTTAAGTATCTGAATAAATTAACATTTGAAAGTAAATATATATAATATTACGTATTTTACACGATACTTTTTTCACATACAATGTACAATATATTTATGACATCCCATTTTGATATTTTAAAAAGAAAGAAACATGACTATAAAACGATAATACATATTTTTATTTAAAACAATATGTCTATTTTGAAACAGAGGGTTAATGTTGTCGATTTCATGTCCAATTCCATTCCATACTACATACTTTGATATATTTTTTATTGTAACATATCCCAAAATCGACATTAACTATAAAGTAAGTTTATAAATTAGTGACTATTAGAATCTCTCCAAAGTCAGTGATGATTATAGCTTTGTAAGGATCAGGATAATTTACTTGTTGAGTCTAGTTAGTCTGGTAACTAACAAGCTTCAAACTATAGTCTACGGCGAATATTACACAGTGCAAAACGCTTATTAAGTTAATATTGGAGGTTGTATGTCCAGGTTCACAAAATATACAATAGTAGTCGAAATTTATATTTTAAGTATCGAGGATAAATTGAATCATTCAGATTGGAAAATAACTGACATAAACTTTTGGACTGTTTTGGACTGCATCCACACGGTTCTTGTACGATTTTCTACAAAGTTTTCAAAGCGATAAACACATACCTACTACACACATGCTATGTATACTGAAAGTAGTAGTAAAAACACAAATATTATGAATAAAAATCAAACTAATAATAAGTCCTCTTTTGTGCTCAACCATAATTACTTTGTTTTTTTTTTACCAATTAGGTCAGGGCTTTGGGTCTCTTTTAAGTAGGGAATTAAATAATGTATATAATGTATACTCGCCTGGAGCTAGTTACGTTGACTGAAAACAGTACTATTATATTATTACATGGAGATGGTTTGTCGTTTAAGAAAATTGAAATAATTAAAAATATAGAAAAAATATTAAAATTACATAAAAATAAAAATTGTCAATTTATAATTTGTACATTTCTATATTTATCTTCTTATTCATAGAAACAAAACAAATATATATATATATATATATCTTTATATATATATTTCTTGTGTGCGTGTGTATGTCACTGAACTCCTCCTAAACGACTGGACTGATTTTTATGAAATTCTTTGTGTGTATTCAAGGGGACTTGAGAATTGTTTAGATTCACAATTTGATCCACTGGAAAATGGTTTTTTGATTAATTTTTAATGTGTATGTAGGTGGTGATTTTGGAATGTTTCACTTTGGTTCCGACGGACTGCGTTACCATGGCAATGTCAAATATTAAATAATATTATATTTTAATTATAGTCTGCCCTGACAGTTGGCGTTGCGATAGAAATAACAAAAATATTTTAGTACTAGCGCTACGTAAAAGTGAAATTTATAAAAAAAAAAATTGGAACGAATTCATTTATTCGAACAAAAAAAATCTTTATTTACATATTCATACGGTATCGATTGGTCGAATTACGATAAATGTACATATAATGATGTTAGACATTGTGATAACTTTTTAATATATTTTTTTTAAGTTTTAAATTTTTTAATTAAAGACGCGTGTACAAGACAACGTTTGTCCGGTCCGCTAGTATATATATAAAATGTTTATTAGACATTATATAATCTGACATAACACATAACGTCAAAGTGATTCATTCTTATACTTTGATGTAAATAAATTTATTTATAATAGATTTAGGATGACAAAAGGTTCAATTTATCTGCCTCTATATTATGAGAAACAAATTGCTACTTTAGTAGCATTTCATTTAAAAAACTTCGTTATAAGGGATACAACAAAAAAAATGTATTTTAAATAATGTATTATTGACAGAACATAAGTGTTCCACTTTAAACTAAGTGATTAGACACAGCCTAAGCTGTTTAATACTGTCCATCAAAATATACAAGGCTTAGGTGGCAAGGAAACGGAAGTGGCACTCTTTGTTCAGAAATATGACATAAGTTTATTGTGCATTACAGAACACTGGTTATCAAAGAATAAAAATATTATAAATGTACAAAATTATTAATTGTCAAGTTCGTTCTGTAGAGACAAAGCTGTTCGCGGTGGCTCACTTATCTTAGCTCGTAACGATATAGTGTTAAAGTCTTGATCAGATATAGTGGCGCTCTCTGTCGAGGGAATTATCGAACTATCCTGCATTGAGCTCAATTAACTTATTTTTTTATATTTATTTAATATAGTATTTTCTTTTAACAGTTTAAGTTTTTTTAAACAACAATCTCTAGGGACCCTTCCTGTCTTAATGTTAATTGATCAACCGTACAACTGCACGCTTCGATGAATTTTGCATTCTAGAGACTAGTTTCGAAAATCAATTGTAATAGAAAATCTCAATTACAAAAAGTACAAAAATAAGCAACGCTTCAAACCAGATTATTTTGAAACAGGAAAATTCATTTAATACTTCTAAGACCGAAAGATATACAGACATTTGGATTTTAAGAAAATTACATTATTAATCCTAAATCCAAATGCTATAATAAGAAATAAAAGGATTTCTAATTTTGTCCGCGGTAGTTTCATTAAACTAGTCTTTAATGAAATAATATGACGGTTGATTTGAAATTCATATAACCAAAATTGACAATTTGATAAGAAATATTTTTCTCTTTGACGTAGAGTAGCGTAGGATGTACAGAGCAAAGGAACACAAATATCAGATCTTTCAACGGCTAGTTAGAGACTTTGTGATGCAAATCAGTCACTCAAATTCTCAAGGCTACCTTAATATTGAAATAATAATAATATTTTACTGACATACCTATAACTGACGTCCAAAAAATTTTGATATTTGGGTCTCAAGAATGATTTCTCAGGCTTATAAGCCATGATTTATTGATTCGTAATACTGTTATAATAAACCATATCTATTTAGGTCATAATATGTCTATGTCATTAAAGGGAAAAATTTTGTTTACGATCAGTCTTTAATTTAAATGTTAAGGACAATTGCATAAAAATTTTAAATATTTTGCAAATAAAGACTTAAACTTTTTACATTTCCTTGTATTTACATCTGTGAATATGTGAAAACTAATATAAACCTGTTTTTATCTTAAGATAACTCTAGAATTCGTATAGTAAGTGTAAAGCTATAATTTTAAAACTTTTTGTCAACAGGTAGCCACCAAAGCTTCATTAATGAAAAAAAATATTAGTCATGCTCCAGCTAGATATAACAAAAAACGTAGATCAGTGAACGAATTACCATTAACTAAATTTAAAAAATAACTTACTCGTACCTAAATTATATTATTCTGTTACCAAGTTCTTAATAGATAAGTTATAATTTTAAGATTTTTGTTGCGAGAAATTTGCAAACTTTTTGTTAATGATGCTGTTTTAAAAAACATTTTTTTTTATACTAACATTGTATTTGTACGCCTAATGGTAGAATGTATATACATACTTAAATGTAAATAGTATCTACTTTTTACAAATACCATCAGAGGAAATAAATTATTATTTTTATTATATAGTGATTAATTCAGATAGGGCCCAAAAACCTCGAATATCATTGAAAAAATATTTTTACTATCGTAAGCTTTTTCCCGCGGTTTCGCTGGCGTTAAATTCGTAGTATAACAATTTTCCTAAAATATAATGGATAAAAATGGGCTATTGTGGGTTATCCCCAAGAGATAAACATATACCATTGCGGACTTTCTTGTTAAAAATTTTTAAGGTATACAATACTTAGTATAGTACGCGGCAATAAATATTGCACATCGACCTCTGGAAAGAGACAATCGGCTAATTTCGGCTTCATAGAGCGTTATCACTGTCGCAAGAAATACAATCATTCCTGTATCTATTAGGAGCTGTTAAAACAAGTATAATTTTCTTCTTTTCTAATTATATTTATTTTTGTATAAAAACATTTTTTTTTCTATAAGTGGTTATTTTAATTGGGGAGTAATATAATTTAATAAACATGGTTTTTATTATTTAAAAATTTTATTATTTAGGAAAATTATAACTGCATATAATAAAAACCATTCTTAAAATGAGACGTTGTAATACAGTAGCCGGCAATAAATATTACACATACTGGATTAAATTATCGATAACTGTGCTTTTTACAACACTGTAGCAAAAAAATATAGAATACTTTAAAATACTCAAATATCATAATAAATATTGCATATAGCAGTCCTATAATTTGGTCATAGGATGATTTTCTCTTTATAATTTGTAAACCATTTAAAAAACAAAAATAGTTTATTGTAATGAAGAACAACTTAAAAAAAATACCATGTTGGATCACTTACCTATGGAAGGTTACGTTTTGAAGGTTACGTTTTATAATGTAGGACATTGCTCTTGCTATTAGGTCATATTTTCTTTTAACAAAACGGAGAAAATATGTAAATAACTATATGAATTCGTAAATGAAACTAAACAAGAATAAACCACTGACAGCCGACATCAAACATGTTAAGCTATTGCATGGCTTCTATCGCGGGCCTTGAACGTGGAGACCGAATCCAGAAATTCCGTAACGAAAATAACCTAACACACCATTATTGTGTACCTTTCATTTAACAATAGCGTAAGCGCCAAGTTGATAATATGTGTTATGAACTTTATTGTCTACAGCTTAAGGTTTAGTTTAAAATAAATGTTTTACTTGTACAAATGTATTTTTTTCAACAAGGATTTTCATTTCAATGACTTTCTGTTATGGTGTTACAAAAGACCCTGAGTACAAGAATTAACAATCGTAATTGAACTTTATTCCTGAGATTTAAGGTTAAAAACGTTTTAGCTGTTAATATTATTAACCTTTTTATGATATTACAGAGCACTGATAATTTCTCATTTAAATAGGACTAAAATAGGAATTTAAATTGAGAAATTTTACCATTCTTATTTAAAATTATATCCTATATAGCGTAGGAAAACCCAATAAATGAGTAATTTATTCACTAAAGAAAAAAAAAATTATAGATCACCACGCACACGCAAGTTACACAACTTGAATTAACATCAAAGAAAAAAAACAACTACATAAATAAATAAATAACTATAATTGCATAAGTTGATAAAAAATGCTATGCAATAACTATACCGCGGCAGTCTCCGAGTGCCACACGTCTTTTTTTATTATTTTATTTTACCCCCGCTTAAAGCCACCACTTATAGAAAAATTTGTGGCTTTTATACAAAGAATAAAAATA
Source organism: Napeogenes inachia (assembly GCA_959347355.1). NCBI lineage: Eukaryota > Metazoa > Arthropoda > Insecta > Lepidoptera > Nymphalidae > Napeogenes > Napeogenes inachia. The sequence continues at coordinate 15,609,246 of OY365792.1, forward strand.
ATTATCAATAGAAGCAAATTATACTCGTTTTAACAGCTCCTTATAGTTACCATACTGTTTAAATTTCGTGCGACAGAGATAATGCTCTACAAAGCCGAAATTAGCCGATTGTCTCTTTTCAAAGGTCGATGTGCAATATTTATTGCCGGGCACTATACATTATTTGGATCTATCTCGTACCTAGAGTTCAGCCAGCGTTTGCAATGTAAGCGCAAAATAATGTGTTTGTTTACGACTTCGCATTAGAAATCTTGAAATTATCAGTGGTTTTCTAATATATTTAGTATGTTATTATACATATAAGCCTTCCTCTCGAATCACTCTATCTATTAAAAAAACTGCATCAAAATCTGTTGTGTAATTTTAAAGATCTAAGCATACATACGAGAGGGGGTCAAAAAGTTCGAGGAATGAGGGGTATGGAGGGGGAAAAGGCAACTTTTTACTACCTGCACTAGTTGTAACACTCATTAAGAGTATAAAAACTAAGTTTCAAAACAATTAGGTCATAATTCACTGAGCTACACGTCAATCAACAAGTTAATCCGGAAGATTTTTTGCAAGCAGCGGCGAGTTGAGTGTTGTCGCGAGTTTTTGCGCTCTGTGGTGATCAAAAGGATGAAGTTTTGAACCGAATTGTGACTGGCGATGAAACTTGGGTTCATCATTATGAGCCTGAGTCTAAACAAGACTCCATGCAGTGGCACAAAAAGGGCACACCACCCCCGAAGAAATTTAAAGTGTCTCCGTCGGCTGAAAAACTCATGGCTTCTGTTTTCTGGGATTCAGAAGGAATCCTCCTTATTGATTATAAAGAAAAGGGTGTTTCTATAACTGGGAAGTACTACGCTACATTATTAGAACGTCTGCGAGTTGCTGTGAGGGAGAAAAGACGGGGAAAATTGACCCAAGGTGTGCTCCTTTTGCACGACAATGCACCTGTGCACAAGGCGCAAGTTGCGATGGCTGCTGTTCAAAGAATGGGTTTCGAAATCTTAGACCATCCTCCCTATAGCCCAGATCTAGCCCCTAGTGATTTTTATTAGTTCCCAAAAACGAAAAAAGAGCTTCGAGGGAAGAAATTTTCCAGTGATGAAGAAGTGAAGAGCGCTATTTCGGCCTATTTTGACGACAAAGAGAAATCATTTTTTTTTCGATGGTATTAATAAATTAATTGATAGGTCTAATAAATGTATTAGAGTTGAGGGGGAATACATTGAGAAGGAAAAATAATTTTGTGTTTTATTTCTTACTTTTTACCCTCCATTCCGCGAACTTTTTGACCCACCTGCGTACATACATAGGAACAGATGTGGGAAGCGACTTTCCTTTATTTTATGTAATGATTAATGAAATTCTCATCTCCTAAAAAATTAAAGTATACTAAGTGAAAGATGAATGTTAAATTTTATTAACGAATACACATATTACTAACGAAATAAATATGTGTATAGTTATATACACCTCAAAATCATTTTTTGAGCAAGAAAGTTCAGTAGGTACTTACTACAAAACTTTACGCTCGTTTTTTGTTCTATGTTTTATATGCTCTTTCTTCTTCAAATACTTCGAGATGATGGTTAAGTAAGACGATTTTACAAAGATTAACATTGCATCTTGTGTCCCAATCGTGCTATAACGGGGAAGATTGAATACTGAACACTTACTTGCGCTTGTAGTAAATTGTCCCTGAGCGGTGCTAATGTTCCGGAATAGAGCTGCCCTTTTCTTTTAAACGGCTAAGGATATCGTCTGATGTTTATTTAACGAACACACACATGTACAGACTAATTGTGATAGTTCTTTCCTCAGCTTACACATATAGCTATCCTCTTTTCTATTTTTGACGACATTACTGATGATTGTTACTTAGACTTGAAAGAGGAGCAACTTAATAAACTTGAGCACCTCCAAAATCTAAGTATACGGTGTTTATTTGGGCTACGCAAATATGACCACATATCTGAATTTCGTAAAAAACTCAAGTGACTCCCGACTCACCTTCGCAGGAATACTCATATCTTAAATCTTTTGTACTGCATTTTGTTCAATACTTACCTTGAAGGAAGGAAAGGAACTTGATTCAAGTTCCTTGGCGAGAGTCATGACCACACCCTTCGCTCTGAAAACACCCTTGTACTAGAATTAACAACCAAATAAGTTAATAAAGATAATTTCCGTACAAGACACCTACAATATCTTTTAAAAGTCGTATGATTTTTTTTTTTATTTGTATTATTTATTTATTATTTCATACCTAAATCTCCTATAGAAAATTTTAGTGCATAAGGTGTTTTATAAAGAAGTACATTAATTTCATCTGAATAATTAACTTCTTAGAAGGTTTTTTATTCAACGTTTAATTTTTCTTTTATTATTTTAAAATATTCTTGCTGAAAAGTATATTGGAAATTTGCTGTTTTTAAATTCACTAAAATTGCATCCATTAGCTCTTTTTCAGTATTCGACAACCATATTGATGAAAAACTGAATTTAGGCAGCGGCTCCAAAATAATCAAAAAGTAGTAAGCAATTCACTTCTCTGTAAAATACCTTCTAAGGGGTTAAAATTTTAAAAAAGCAACATTAGAATTTTATAAAATGTGACAAAAGCATGATCACTACTTTTAAAAATTTAATGGCTTTAATAAATAGATGACTTAAATAAAGACAGCCCAAATTTTACACGAGTTTTGTCAGTAGGAGTAAGAAATATTTGTAGTTGAGCAAGATGTAGCGTACCGTCATAAATAAACATCATGTCCTTATCATATGTGGATCATTTTTTCTTACATCACACTGCAACTACTTCTTACTATACTAAATTTATATAAATATAGAATGAAAAATAAACCGATACAGGGAGGGATCGGTTTAATATTATAGTAAATTTATAAAATTTTAAATAAGTTTGACATGGCTATGCATGTTTATAGGTGTTTTCAAATACTACTATATTATTATTACTATAATAAAAAGAAACCGTTGCCGTTAAAACCGTTAAAAAAAAGATAAATCAATTAATGTTATATACTCACACAAAACAGATGTGGACGAATAAAAATTACATGTATATTTATCCCTAATGTACGTAAAATTGTATCCGTACGTAAATTAGTATAGCATATCAAAATTCTAATATGAAGTTTATTTCCAATTTCATTATGACAATAGCAGTATAAATTATTAAAGCATTATTTGAAAATTGCTTCACTGTATACACATCTAAAATACTTAAATAGTTTTCAAGTCGGATGATTGGTTTTGAACATAACCTTTATCTTTATTTTTAAAGTTACAAATGGTTCTTTCTTTACTTCGTATACATATAAAAAAAAATAAAAAATTTCATTCTAAATAATTAAAAAAGTAATAAAAAAATAAAAACACGCCCATTTTGATGCTATCACAAATTAATAAGACGTCTAGACGGTATTTATTTTGAAATTCTTGAGGAATTATTTTATTGGAACTAGAATCAAGTTGAAGTCTATAAAGTCTTTGATGAGCTCTATTTAGATATAACGTAAATAAATTGTTTTCTATTAGCTACTTTAAACAATTTATGCTCCCCGTTCACTGTCCTAGAGCTCCAGACTAATACAGTACATGTCTTACAGGATAGAGAGTTTAAAGAACAAACGCTGCTTCACAAACTTAACGTTGAACACTTCGAGTCTAAGAAACTGGAACTATCTTAGATTACTTAATATTTTTTTTAAACTGACCCATTTTGCATCTATTGACTCTCCATACAAATGTATGGATAAAATATTGTTATTAATGGGTTAGTGTACTTAAAATACTATACAATTAGAACACACAAATTCACTTTTTTATAAAGAATCACGGGCAACAGCAAGTGATAATACACATACTTTTATCATAGTGTTATTAGTGATTGTAAAGCATTTTAGCTCTAATAGTTAATGTTTATTAATATTTGAATATACCAATATATGAAAAAATCATGCTACCTTATACATTTATAATTTAATACACTATCGAAATTTTCACCCGGATCTTTATTTTTCTCATATAAAATATAACCATAGGTTCATCAGGGATAATGTAGGATTCTAATGGTAAAAGAATTTTTTAAATTCGTCCAGTAGTTTCGTAAAAATATTGTATCAAACTTTGAATGAAGGATTTTTGTTATAAATTCAAATTCAAATTCAAATTCAAAATATCTTTATTCAAGTAGGCATTTACACGCACTTTTGAATCGTCAATTACATTAAATTGGTCAGTATAGTCAGTCTGTGAGTAAGCTACCACCAGCTCGGAATGCTGTTCTGCTAATATAACTACTTATATTGTTAGTAACAGTGTTAGACAACAGTGTTTACCATGAAAATAGATATAGAAATAATATTATTGTAAATCATAACTAAATTAGTCAGAGGTGCTGCTACTATTAAGAGATGATTTATTCAGAGAGGCCCTTGCAAACAATACTGTTTTATTGGTCAAGATTACTTCCCTCGTCCTCATCTGTCCTAATGATTATTTTTATAACACCTGAAGCTCACCAAATCTTCTTCTTGTGACCGCGCTTTGTATATTATTAAGCTACGCTTGTAAAATGTTAATGCTAGTTCTTCTAATAATATTTCTTAATAAGCATTAGTTTTTAAAATTCAGAAATATATATTAGAGCTTAATCAATCCAATTTATGAACAGCAAACAAAACTATAGACAATAAAACACAACAAAAGAGAAATCAGTAAAACTTTTCCGAAAAAAATCCTTATATTCAAATACACTTTACGCCAAAGTACTACACTTACTACAGTAAATAAAAAACCTTAAATTCTCTGAACAAAAACATTGATATAAAACAGAAGTTTCATAATTCCAATCACATAACTTATTCAACTTCCATTTACCAAGCTTGTAAAAACACGAACAAACCTCCAAAAGCTAAATCTATCTGTGTTTAGATCCATACATCAATCCAACTTGCAGTTAGTAGAAAACTAGGTGGTAAAAATTCTGACCATTATCTTTGTTTTATGAAATTTAGGTTACGCAGCGAGATTCCAGTTTAAAAATAGATTTTGAGGATTTTTTCTTTCACAACTTCACTCCTACAAAAAAATAACAAAAAGAGCGGTTGAATTAAAATAAATATATATTATAAGTTACATAAATACGCGTCTACTTTTATAACTAGTTTAATAAAACCATTTTGCGCTGCCTACAAAGCGATCGTATCTTTTTATCACACTCGTTAGGTCCATCAAACGTAATTACAGGATAATAGAACGAGAATTGAGATAGTTCATATTAGTCTTAAGTACAAAGGCCAGTTATTATGAGCTTTCCAAGGACGGTTTTATTATGTAGTAACGTTAAGTACATCGTTATCTACATTGTTCAATTGCTTATTTATTATTTAATGTATGCATAGATTATTACTGGAGGACGGAGTATCGTGAAATAAAAAAAAGTTACTACTATCGGCGCTTTTACTGAAACGAATTCAGGAAACCAAATTTACATGATTAAATCAAGGTTCGCTCTTGTAACGTTATCTAATAATTTGAGAACGTTACAAATACAATAAATCGGTTTCAATTAGATATACAACAAAATAGACCTATCTCACCAATTTATTATTAAAATGTATCATGTAACAATCAATTACTCATTAACCTATTGGTATCCCAATAGGTTGATTAATAAACCAAATTGAAATCTCAATCTCATATATATAATAAGACAGTAAAAATCGAGTGTCTGTACATTAAATATTTTTCCAAAAAACTAGTAGGGGGCGATTAAAGACGAGTAACAAAAACCAAAAAAATCAATTTTTGGAATTTTTATCTCTGTCTGGTACGTTATAACATCGAATCTACTTTACCGATTTAAACGCGGTTTTCACAAATGGATTATATATAATTTGGAGCGTTAAAAAAAGAAAAAGAAGTTATGGTCAATTGAAAATTTACCTTCAGCACTGTTTCAAAACTTTTAAACAGAATTGAATGCGGTTTACATAAAGGTATTTAATTTCGATAAAGCTAGAATTTCTACTTATTTTATATGAATTTTAATAAAATAACAAATTGAATATGAGCGTAATATGCCCATTTCAATTTACTTACATAAAATCACAATAGATGGCGCTAGCTTTTTTTAGAACTCGCTATGATTTTCTTTTCGCATATGGTATAACATTTTGAAATTCTACAAAAAAAATATTTGATAGAACACTAATCAATAACATAATATTTGAATAATGTCCTATCTGTGTGCGTGTGTGAAGTGTAATGTGTATCTACGTTATTATTTTCAGTTTGATATAGTAGCAATGTAATGCCTATATGCCACGGGCAACAGCTAGTCTATAAATAAAGAACTAAGTCCTGTGTAATCATTGTTATTCGAGAAAGACCTCAATATACCCAAATTATAGAGTGTGATTACTTAAACAAGAAAATAATTAGGTTTATATTATATCAAAATTAACTACTCTAAGTTTCAGTGTCAGAAAAGAAACTTAACTAAATACATTAGTAATAAACATATAATAAACAAAACCATATATTATAAATACAAGGAGATTGATACATAAAAAGAGTAATACATAAATAAGTATATAATATTTTTTGAAAATATCTATAAACATGTAGGTATAGCCATGTTAGGCTTATTTAAACTTATATAAATATAGAATGAAAAATAAACCGATAACCGAACCGATAGTGGCAGGGATTCGAACCCGTGACTTCTGGTAAACCGTACCGTCGCTCTACCAACTGAGCTACCGTATCAGATACGGTAGCTTTTTCATTCTATATTTATTTAGCTTTATATTTCGCTTTTTCATTCTATATTTATATAAATTTAAATATATAATTGTATTTTTTGTTATTACACTTAAGCCATCTTAGTTGTCGTTAGTTAAAAAGTACTCCTTCACAGATTAAAAAAAAAATAATAAAGTTTTTGACTTTCGAATAGATAGAGGCAAAGCGTTCCAAAGTTATGTGACACGTATTGTGAAAGAGTGTTTATAAAATTTGGAATTATGGACAGGCATTCTGATAATGAATAGTTGGGATGATCTTGAATTGGAAGGAGATTCTAAAAACTCAAATCTCCTTCAGATATGATGTTGTACTTGGGTGGAATAATATACAGTACAGCAGAGAAAGAACATATCCTCACTCCCGGCGGCGACGAATAGGAAGTCACTTGAGCTGCTGACGAAATTGAGACATGTGGTCATATTTGCGCAAGCCAAATACGAACCGTATAGCTACGAGTATGTTTTGAAGTCGCTCAAACTCATTTAATTGGTCCTCGGTTAAATTTACGAAGCTTGCAACGAAGTAATTGTTTTTTTTTAAGTGGTATAAGTGGTTCTTTGGTGTTGTTTAGTGTTTTAAATCCTTTTAATATAACTTTTTATATCTAACTTTAAAATAATACACCATAAAGATGTCTATTAATTCAAAACCACTAGTCATAATATATTATAAATGATTTTGAGAATATAAACGTTGAGTGTAACTTAATGTATATAAAATATTTTTTATAGTCGCTCGATAATTATCATATAGGAAGAAATTATTAAACATTGCTAGTACAATACATCCAAAAAGTATGTCCGTTTACATGCAATATTATATCTGTTCTAATTTTTTTTATAATATAATATAAATAACGAAATAGTCTGTCTGTAAATGATGTACCTAAGACATAAAATATTCTATCACTCGAAGCTTTATACGGTTCAATCTCGGACGCGTGGTTGAAAATCGTTTTCTAATCAAAGGATATATGAAGGGACTATATCAGATCTATAAAGTATTTCAAGTAAAAATGGATTTAATCAAAAACATATTATTTCAATACTAAATAATTAAATATTATTTGCTTTTTACTAGATGCATGAACATAATATGTTTATTTTTAGTTTAATCACTATTGTGTAACTAAGTAATTTATACGAAACTATTGTCTTAAACTTGAGTTCTAAACTGTTATATTTCTGTCGCGTCCCACATTCATTCTAAAAGTAAAATTAGTCTATATATTTTCAGAATGCTAAGCCGTCGTCAAAAAACGAGTAAATAGTTATTATTAATATTCATCATACATTCGGTACATACCATACCTGCAGTGAATTTGTAATTATATTAACTAATTACTCGCCTACATGCAGATTGAGTATCTGAAAATATTAACTATTGGAGTAATATTGTTTGACACGATTCATTGTTCCTTATATGTAATGAAAAACTATGACATCATGAAATTACAAAAATATAATGATATCTTAAAACCATAATATACATTTCAGAGATAGAGGCATAGTGACTTGCTCGTTCTTGACGGAATATTCTGGTACAGGATCCGAGGCGTAGGTCTCAGGCAATTAAACCACACAGACAAAATATGACAAATCTTGTATGAAATGTAGGTAATCAATTATCACAAATTACTTCTTATTAGTAGGTATACAATTATCAGAGTTGCGTGAACTACCGATCCCGTTTGGGGGTCCGAACTGTAAGGCTCTCACTAATCAATTCCTCCTCAACTCAAAGCTCCCCAATATTTAAAATGTCTCCGGTGCCCCTCCAAACGATTCCGATCACGTGACTCGTTACGTCACGATGTTCACAGTGGGGACTGTTACAATGATATCAATTGAGTTACTAATTATCGTTAAATTATCGTGATCTACGACATACATGTTATTTATGATAATTCCATTTCCATACATACATGTTTTGATAATTTTCTTACAACAAAGCCCAATCTGAAAAATCTCAATAAATCGTGGAGGTTAAATTTATATTTAGCTTTACAATGTTTAAATCCAAATTCGATAAAAATATTTGAAATTATCTTTTTCCAACGATTCTATTCTCGTAGACCAAAAACAAATTTTCTTTACATGTTCGTTTATTATATTCAGAACTACTTAGCAAATATATATATATATATATATATATATATATATATATATATATATATATATATATATATATATATATAAAATCCCCACTCCATTTTAATATCGCAAAATATTATATCTGTGTATGCTGTGATCGCATTACACAAAGTAGGTATGGAGCCAAATACAATTTAAAAAAAAAATTGCAGCCCATAACAGACACATTGGTCATTTCTTAACTGATAAATTAAAGATTAAGGTAGTAAAATTGAAAGAACTACTAAAGCGGTACAGTACTGTGAGGGAGGTCACAGAAAAATTTTGTTTATAGATGAGAAAAATTTTACCAGTGTATCAAAATACAATTCTTAAAAAAGTAGTTAAATATTAAAGGTAGCCTCTTAATAACACCATGTCTAATAACTAAATATGAGCCTTCCTGCAAGACTCGGACCCGGGTCATAAAACTCGGTCCACGCAGTCTTGGTTGGAAGCGAACGTCTCGGATTTCATCAGAGCTGAAAACTGGCAGTCGACTAGTCCCGATCTTAATCCGTTGGATTATGATTTATGGTCAGTTTTAGAGAGTACAGCTTGCTCTAAACGCCATGATGATTTGGAGTCCCAAAAACAATCCATACGATTGGCAGCGAAGAATTTCCCCATGGGAAGAGCGCGTGTTTCTATTGATAACTGGCCTCAACGTTTAAAGGACTGCAGCCAATGGACACCACTTCGAATAAGCTTTTTATATTTTTAATTGTTTTATATTTGTGTGTATTAAACTAACAAACTGTAAAAGTAATAAATGTTATTGGTAATATATATTTCTTAATTTTTCATTGTAACAGTATCTATGGCCAGACTAAGTATATAAAGGCTTATTTTCCGGCTGGCGGCCCGCGAGAACATTCTGAGAAGATGGCCGAATCCAGATTCGGACGGTGGAGTCTGGACGCCATCGGTCCAGTCATGAAGGGATGGACTGATAGGAGGCACGGTTTCCTCACGTACCGATTGTCGCAGGTACTTTCCGGGCATGGTTGCTTCGGGAAGTTCCTGCACCGGATAAAGCGTGAGGAGACCCCGGCGTGCCACCACTGTGGCGCGCAAGTTGTTTCGGCACAGCACATCCTGGTCGAGGGTCCGGCCTGGGTGGAGCAGCGCCGACGACTCCAGGCGTCGGTAGGCCCGGACCTAACGCTGCCTGTGGGCGCCACAGGCCCCCCCACTCAGCCAAGGGGGCAGGTGGGGTTCGTCGTGTAAAAGACGGGCCGTCGCCGGCGGGGTCGTGGTTGAAGGGCTAGCCGTACCTAGCTAGCGTAAAGCATTTACCCCGCGGAAACAAAAAAAAAAAAAAAAAAAACCCTTATTTTTACATAAATCCCAACAACATTTGTTCGACAACTGTATTAAAAATATTGCACATATTTTCTACCCTAAAATTCAAAAGTATATATTTTTTTCCTGCTAGGTAACAAACAATATTACAAATATCGTTTGATAAATAAGTCAGCATAACTTTTAACAAGAACATAATTAAACTGTAAATTAGTTCTTATTTGAAAAAATTTTACGTCATTTTATATAAAATTTAAAAATTATTTTTATACTACAAATACCAACAAAATATTTTTGAAGTTATACTTCTTTAGGCGCGTTATGAAAAAATGATGAGAGTGAAATTTTACGATGCGCGCGCATCTGTGACACGAAATTCACAGTATGAAGCACGTGTAGATAACTTCATACCATAAAAGGCTCACATATCGAAATTGACAGTTCTTTCCCCCTCTCCTCTTTCCCCTCTTTCGCTGACATTGAACTGACAGAGTACAGTATTATAAATTATTTGAATATGAAATAATCATAATAAGAAGTTGCGTTGAGTTTTTAATTCCGTTTCTTATCCTCTCAGTGTCTGTTATTGTAATAATATCCTTAAAGCTTGCACGATGTATAATCATTGTATTGTGAAGTGTTGTGATAGTATACGAAAGGACGTTAACTTTTATTCTTTTCCAAAGAACGAGATAAGACTCAAAAAGTGGTTAGAGACCATTGATTGTAATAGATTACGGAGTTTATCCGACCGATTCACAAGCATTTCGTGTGTCGGAAGCACTTTGAAAAAAGATTTCTGACATCATCGTCGTTGAGATCTCGTCTTCGTGTCGGCGCTTATCCTCCACTGTTTACAGAAGATGAAATTATTAGTGGTAACCCTCAAACCACTCGCACCGTCATCAACAAAAGTATGTAATTCCTATGAACATATCTTCGTAATTTTCTATGTTTAGTTTATTTTATTATTTAAGTTTTTAGATAAATTAACCACGCAGGTTTGATTTATTTTAAAATGAGTACCCAAATGAGATTTTCTTTAAAGATAAGAAGCAGATATGGAGTGTAGATTTTCAAACAACTTAACAAACCCTCTGTGTCCAGAAGTCCATTAAATACTTTATATAAAAGAAGTAGATCAGACATGTGTATTAATATTGTTTTATTAATAAAAATGATGAACAATATGAGCTGTAACTTTTGAATATTTCTAAACGAAGGACAGATTTTAGGATACAATAATTTGTTACTTCATGTCATTATTAGAAATGTAAAAAAACAATAATTGAATTAACTTAAAAACAGACCAAGCTCAAGTTATCTTGAATGCAGGTGGTGGCTATTAAACCGGTGACCTACTTATCTATTGTTTAGAACTACAATTACATATTGATAACCATTACTTTATTTTAATAAAAAATAGTTTAAAATTATTGTTTTAAATAAGTATTTGTCATCATTCAAAGATTTAAAATTAAAACCAGCTCTTTTTATTTTTATTTAAAAACTAATTTATATCTCTGATTTCATTTCCATTTGTACTAATTCAGTTTTTATAATCATTAATAATTGTTGTAGATTCAGTTATTCACACCACTCCTAAATCAAGACAAAAAAAATGTGTCATTTCTATGAAAAAATCTTTGACAAACAATTAGGTAATTGTTCCCGGCTTTACTCTGAATATATAAAGTCATGAAAACAATTGGATTTTACACATAGAGCATTGAAATTTTCAAAAGAGAACTCTTTTGAAAGAATGACAGAAAAAATGAATCCATTAGCAAAAAGAATCATGTGGATGCAAATAAAACAATGCACTAAAAATCTAAGGGGAGATGGTTCTCTTATGAAGATAAACTTATAGCACTGTCTATAATTAAACAAAGCCCAAAATGCTACAATTTTTTACAGAAGATATTTATATTGCCATCTAAATGCACTCTTAATAAAATTATTTCTGAGTTAAACATTGAAACAGGGATCAGTCCTCAAATCTTTGAAGCTAGAAAACAAGAGGTAACTATTAAACCTTTAAACAATGCTATGCTTGTATATTTTTGTGCCAAAATCTATTAATTCTCCATTAACTATATAGGCTATATATGAATGTATGAGTTTATATATAATTGTTTATGTATAATAAAAAGAGTGCAATTAGCTAATATGCCCGTATATCAATTTGTGTGTATAATATTTGTTTTTGAATTCTGTTGAACTATATGATATTCATTCCCAAAACCGCCAAAAGGGAAATTTGTTCAATTTAAAAAATAAAGTCCAAGTTGGGTCAATAATATTTCTCTAATACATATAAAGAAAAGTTATCATTAATTCAATGTATTGCCAACCCGAAAGAGATATTGCGTGAATTTTATTTATTATTATTATAGAAACATGACTAATTAGTAATTTGCTTTTAGGTGAATATTTGGGAAGAAAAGAAGAAATATTGCTCAATCCTTTTTGAAGAAATAGCTCTGGAAGCTGCCTTGACATATGACAAACACAAAGACACCATAGATGGTTTTGTTGATCTGATAAACATGAAAAGTGAATATTAGATAAAGAAAATAATAAAAATATTTAAATAACCTTAAATTCAATTTTTTTATTTATTATTAAATTTATTTATTTACTTTAAGAATATTAAATAATCAATAATTAACATTTAAAATTTAGAATCTCAAAATATTTAGTACAAATTATGTCCTATCCATTTATTTATTTAATTTTTCAAATTTAAACTAAAATTTATTGACTGTTTTGACTATCCTTTTCCAGTCCTTTTATTATTTCATTGTAATTAATTATTTGCATGCAATTAAAAAAAACGATTTTTTAATGATGCCAAAGAAGTATAACTTCTTACGCGCGTACATAAGTACACGCACAGTTTTTTTGCAAATATATTCCCATAGCACATATCACCTCACAGAAAGTAAACATGTTTACTTGACTGGGCTTTTAGTGAATCATTTTGTTATAGTAGAGTTAGATTAATAACATTGGATAATATTATCACTCGTGAATAAATTACGCAATAACGTATTCATAAATGGTATCTACAAACCTACAGCCATAAGTGCCGTAACTGCGGTCTGGTAATAAGCCTGATTGTTGGAGATATAATCGTAACACTATTGTTCGCTTAACATTAACAATATAAATAAAATATTTCATCATTTAAAAATATTTTTCAAGCTTGAGGACTTAAGCGTATTATGTGAAATGTGTGTACAACATTTTTATTTTTTATTTATTATTTAATAAGGTAAGGTTTGCAACAGTAATTTTTAAAACAGATTATTATTTTATTTATCCAATATAACATTTTGATTCCAAGAAAATTAACATTTTTTTTTCATAAAGTTAAATGTATTTTTTTATATTCTGTTAAGATGGAAAACGAACCTGTGAACCACAGTAGGTGCTCCTTTGAAAGGAACACATATCGTATCGATCGGGGAATACCTCCGAAGGAAGATCATTCCACTTCTTTTCAGTAACATCAACATTAATGTGAGTAATTTAATAAACCTCGTACATCTGACTATTCAAGGAATTATAAGTAAATAAATTGAAACAGAGCTCTTTGTGAACAAAAATTAATTTCATATAATATGTGTTACAGGGTTTTGGGCCTTAGGACTTTAAAATCATAACATATTCAACACATAACAGAACTCACTAAAATAACTGAGACTACTTCTATCAGCATTAATATTATTTTCACATATTATCACTGCTGATGATTTTATACCAAAGAATAAGAAAAAAATTGAAACATTAGATTCCGATAATTCTGGACAATTAATATCATTTAATTACAAATTCATCAGCAACGAAAACCAAAAAATGTTTGTTTCTATAACTGAAAGGCACGCGGAAAAGTTTATTAATAATATTTTGGATCAAATCTCATATTCGAATTATAATGTCTCCTTCAAAGCTATATTATATTTTTTCAAACTTATAAAGAGAAAACTATCTCTTTGACTATCATTTAATTAATGGGCCACCACACGGATTCATTAGGGTAGACAAAAACTGTTTCACCGCTACATTGATTGACTCGTGTGCTCAACATGCCAAAAATTATTCAAAATTATTCAATTAAGTTTGTTAGGAGGCCAAGTCATTACATGCTTGAAATCTATTGAATATCATTGTACAAAATTAAATAACCTAGAATATTATAAAGCGAATCTAATAAAAGTAAAGCTTGCAAATCATTTTTTTTTTCATAAAATTAATCAGATGAAAAAATTGTCTCTGTTTTTAAAAATCTTTTAAATAAATCAGATCCTACCACTTCTGCCGTAACTATTCTCCTATTGTGACTGAGAAAAATATAAAAAATTAAATCTAATGACATTATAAAAGGTTTTAGGACCTTATATGTTAAGAATTCCTCTGATTTAGGGAGGATATCTGTATAGGTAAATTGACCCTATAATGAATTTTATTGGCCCTACTGAGCGACCGTTTCTAATGACTGTATTTCTTGTGAGGTATTTCCTGATCTAGTGAAATGAGGCAAAATAATACCAGTTTTAAAATCAGGCACTGCTTTTGATCCTTCCTATCATAGACAAATATCAGTACTATTGCTTAGAAAAATATTTGAGAAAGTAATGATTCATCAATTACTCAACCGTTTTAATTAAAAAACTCTGCTTCATAATAAACAGTTTGGTTTTATAAGAGGTCACTTTACTACTGACGACTACGTTGAGGAATCACGGGATTCTTTTAAAATATTCCGCGATCTATCTAAGGGTTTCAATTATTTTCAGCATAAAACATTGGGCAGGAAATTGTATGACTACGATATTAAGAATAAAAAGACTTTGCTTAATAATAAAAAAAACGAAATTTCTTAGATTTTCGGCTTCAAGTGATAAACAGCTGCAAACTAATATACTTTTGAATGAGGAAGCGATAGATGTGGCGGAATTTCTGGAAATCATTGTTGATACTAAGCTACAATATGGCTCTCATATATGGCTTGATTAGCTGGTAAACTTAACTCTGCCGTATACGCTGTTAAAAATAAGATGTCTCAATGACGAAATTATTACTAATTTAGTTTATTATAGTCGTTTTCATAGAATAATAACGTATCAATACCATTTTTATATATTTGAAAATATTAATTAAGCAGATACATATGAATATAACAATATATAATCTAATAACAATACAATATATATACGATATATAATATTACATATTTGATAAAGACCAGTGATATACACAGTAGAAATACAAGGACATAACATAAGTTAACGTTACCTGTTACTCGGTTTACAAAAGTGAGTAAATCTTTTATGGGGCAATGTATACAAATCTAAAACAAGTTCCCTGCAAACGTTCAAGTATTACCGTTTTACAAATTTAAGTAGGTAATAAAAGCAAGTTTGTGTACTTAAAGTTTGATGCATCGTGGGTATGAAGCGATCGCTGTCAAGATTGATTAAATGTTATTGTAATATATTTATGTAATTTACAATTAAATTTTTACTCAAAAAAAACACGATAATCACGCTGAGTTTCTGTTGCCAGTTTTTCTCAGGTCTGTGGGAATTATTTCCCGAGCTGGTGGTAGATTTGACGAAGAAAAAATGTTCTGTATACAAATTATATTCATTAAAGATTTTTAAAATTTGTCATTTTTTTTATATCATATTATATTTTCAATTTAAAATGTTGTTTTAAATTTCTTACCTCTTATTTAATTAATTTATTACATATTTATGTTGTAGTCATTTGTATTTGTTGTTTTAGTTTTACACTACCCACCTAAGATTAACCTAAGATTGGCTGAAAGAAATCACCGTATTTCCAATGTGTATACATTGTATGTATGTATATATTATTATATTTTGTATGTATTATTATGCACCACTTTTATCTTTATATTTCACCTTATTCCTACCAGTATAAGGTTGTCTGGAAGAGATCGCTACATAGCGATAAGACCGCCTTATTGTATACCCATAACGTTTTTTTATATGTACTGTTATTTGTTTTTGTGATTTATGTGGTTGCAATAAAGTATATTATTATTATTATTGTATATATAGTTTTAGATCTTATGGTATATAATAACACTAATAATAATGCTTTATTCCAGAAAATTATATTTACAAACAAAATGACTTCCCCGGTTTTGTGATAGACAAAGCCTGACCCACAATGAACCAGTTTTGCTCTTCCATTATACAAATTTAACTATTTAAATATAATATGGAATACAGCAAAGAATGTACAATATACATATCTCATATATGGTAATAAATATCTGGTATACGTCAAATCCCATTATAATATACGAATTAACCAACGCTTACCTTTTTAACAAGTTAATTAAGTTAAATGGTAAAGTCTGTCAACATTTACCTTCTATAAACTTTATTACTTTACCTTTACTTTTTGAAATTACTTTACTTTTTGAATATAGATTAAGTTTAAACAGGCTGCCACTCATAAAGTTTATCAAACTTCTTATCGACGATTATTTTTGAGGAAAAGATGCTCTAAAATATATGACGGTCGTAAAAAACTGTATTTTGTTTAATATTAACATTTATTAGTCCAGATTACATTTTAAAGTAAACGATTTAAAAAATGTTTTTAATCGAAAAACAAATCACATAATCCTAAAGATGTAAAATATAAGAGAAAAATAATTTTCAAATAAAAATTACTTTATAAAGAAGATTCTATTCTTAAAAAATAAGCTTATATTAAATAATTGTCATTTACTTATCTTATAGACAATATTTATGTTAAAAGAAAAACATTTTTTTTCCTTCTAAATAAACTTTAGGTACTATTATAAAATAAACTTTCCCGTAATTTGAAATACTCCAATCTATTTAATTATGTCAGTTGTACGCCGCGGGCGCTGTCCCTACCTTTATTCTCTATACAGGACTGACCATAGTATTTTTATATAACAATAGAAAACTTATTTTGGTATTACTGGTTTTTTAAGATAGATTTGTTATTTGAATTTGTAATTTTTTTTGAGATCTGAGCCAAGTTTTTTGAAAAAAGTGCAATCAAATTTCAATCTTATCTTCGAATTATAAATTTATATTCTTCTTCTTATCTTTATTAGTAGTTAAGAAGTAATAATAACTGAAAGGTTGAAAGACAAAAATGTGAAAGCTTAAATATATAATATATATATGCATTAATCATTACTAACTATACACAAATAAAAAACCTCCGAACTATTGTAAATGCCATATCTAAAATAAATAGAGAACATAAATAAAAACAACACAAATTTTATACGGGTTTTGTCATCAAGTATAACAGTATTTCGTTTCGACCTAAATAAACATATCATTTGGTTCTTACCATTTCTGGAACATGTTTTGTAACATCACAATGATTCTTTGAATATTAACCATATGAAAGTAAAAGCCATTGTATTTTTATTATAATGTAGGAAGGTTAAACCAGCATACAGGTCAACTGATGAAAAATAAGCATCAACGTTCACTATATCTTGCAACACCAGAGGAAATATAAAATCGTTGTTGGCCTTGGAGATAGAGGTGGACAGTTTTTTGAAGTTACCAATTTTGTATTCACGTAAAATGATACGATATTTCTACGCATTTCACAAGCCTGTCTCATGACACTATATTTCCGACCAGTTAAGCGACCCATCGTTGCGCTTGGTGAAAAAGTAGGTTCTAGTGCTGGGTTTATCCGAATCTGAGATCAGAAATGAACACTACTACTATTCCATTTTCGACTGCATCTGCATGTTTTGTCTGACGGAAAGTAGGTACTGCCGCGCTCTGTTGATCACTCCCAATTTCTACAAAGTCAACTTAATTTTTTTATCATCATCAAATGCTTGTATTATTTTTCCATTTACGCATATTTTAAAAGGTCGGCTATGTTTGGTTACAGAGAATTTACACATTTTTCGACAATATTCTTAGCTTTTAGAAATTAAATAATACTTTTATGTGCTTCAAACAAATTCAGTCCAGTCCAGGTATCTATGCTGCATCAGAAGTTTTACAGTACATATCGTATGGAAAGAGAAAGATCCGGTAGAAAAAACTTTAAGAACAAACACTAAATTTAAAAACTTGTAACAAGTCTTGCTTGCAACACTTGCTTGCAACACTCTTTAAACACACCTATCAATATTATATAATTATTAAAGTTTCGTGTAAATAAGAAAATAGTAATTATAATTCTCCAATATAAAAAAATTTAATTGGATTGTATACAAGCACACATAATAACTAAATTCCATAAAACATCTAAACAAAATAGACTTTTTAAAAACCGAAACTATTATTTGCTGACGTTATGAACTCAAACGTTTTGAAAGGGCACAATAGAATTCAGTTGAATAGCTTACCCAGCAAACAGCAAACAAGTGTTCATTAAACACTTCTCTGCAATTAACAGTGGCGTTGAGAACAATATTTTGTTTTAAACACAACCTGGCAACAAACAGAAACCCCACAAATAAACAGAATACCTACATAAACATTTTGACATTTTGAATACTTTACAGCATTCATTTCATTCATTCATCAGGGTAAAGACGTTTTATCATTAATCAATAGAAATCAATTTATGAAAGTTATTATTTCAAATATTTATTGTAATTCACAATTTCCTTAAAGCTTACTACTTAATTATTAACATAAGTAATTTTTTTATTTTTTTACTATGCGATTGCATTTTTTTTATTTAATCGTGTTACTTAAAATTATTATGATGTTACAAACTAAATTTATAGTGGAAATGCTGGAAACTTTTATGAATTTATTATATTCTTGTAATGATTCAAATCTAATAAACTATTTGTTATCGAATCTTACAATTGTAATACTAAGTAAACTTTATGTTTATGAGTGATTTCTATGTCGGGAGGCGATCTAGCAAATATAATGAAGTAGTATTGGGAGTTTGAAGAACTTCTTGCTGGAGTAGCATAACAATTTGAACCTCTCTGAAAAGTTGTAACATGAATAAACAAAGCTGTTATTAGTTGTAAAGTTTGAGTTTGAAAATCTAATAAAAAAACCATCACGACAACTACAACAGTTACGACTGCAATACTGACGTCACACTATTTTAAACACAAGAAAGCTTTACTGCGATATCAGAAGTCTAATTTAAACTAATTATTGCAACGAAGAAACTTGTGTAACATTTTCATTGGATCTAATGAATACATTTTGTACAATTCCGAAGGGTTGTTACTTCAAGAATTGTTTGACCAGGTAGGTCAAGCGAAGGATACGTTCGGAGTAGTTAGAGTAGTTCGAAGGAGACTACGAACTAGCACGAGAAATGTCAACAACCTACCATGCCTGGGGTATCGGAAGTAGGAGTTACAGACGTTTAAAACTGAGATGCCCCAATTATAGAAAGATACAATGAAACACAGAGATAATGTATCTTAATGGATACTGAAAGTGGCAGTTATACATGCTTAATTACTTTATTTTCTTACGTTCTAAAGTGATCTACACTGACGTATTACTTTCTTCACCTTACGTCAAACAGATATGATTGGACAAAATTAATTAGTTATAAAAAATTTAATAGGCCTTAAGTTTTTAAATATGCAAAACAAAGAGTGTTGTTTTAAGTTTACTATGCATACATTCAAAATATATAATATTCTGCTATGCAATGAACATTAGTTTAAAAATGATTAGTTTGAAATTAACTTTGATTGCAAGATATTGTTTATTCAGTATTTTATATCGCTTTTAAATAAGAATTATACGAACACTCTAGGGGGTCAGTAAATTTATTCTGGTTGACCTAAAAAGCAGTATCAATAACAGACAAAATGTACTAGTGCAAAAGAGCTGTACTAATAAAAGGGTTATTAGCAAATAGTAGTATTAATAAAACAAAACGATGACATTGTTAGTATAAAAATTTTATACATTTATCTTACGACAGATAAATGAACTTTTAATTTACTCTATATCTAATTCTATTGAATTTTCTGGAGTAATTTAAAAACAAAATGGCTATAAACGAACTGAATGGAATCCTCGACTTGGATCAGATCCAGAGACGTTAAGATAGCAGCAATTTATACGGTCCGTGATGCCTAAGAGAGTAATTTTATATCTATTGTACTATAAAGACATTTTTTAGTTGGTATTTAAATAAAGAAATAATAAATTACCTTAAAACTAATGGAACATGAATATATCTAAGGAATATATAAAGAATCTATAATTTAGGAAAATATGTAGCATAGGAATGACCAAGTAACAAAATAATAAAACTTTGAAATAATTGGCCGAATTATTTGCTATTCAACTAATTATCTAATATAACAAGGGCATGGCAGCGGACAGATCTAACGACTTCCATTCCGTTGCCTGCTACCAGCACTAATGGCTCAGAAATATTAAACCAATGAGTACAGATATCCCATATCAATGTTTTAATGTATAGAGTTTTGATTAATTTATATAACGGCCTGATACATGATAACGCAATATTTCCGGTCCCTATGAAGAAGATTTTATGAAAAACAGAAAATTTGTCACGAGTGGCGATACAGTAGCTCAATTGGCAGAGCAACAAACGGTTTACCAGACGTCGCAGTTTTAAAGCATTAATTAATCATTCTATATATGTTAAAGTTAGGTACTACTATTACTAACATCTGCCTTCCTTTTTTTTGTCCTTGACATACCACCGTTATCTCATAAGTAAACAATTTCAGTAAAGTTCATTTAATTATTTACGTAGATGCAAGTAAAGTAAATTAAAACAATTACGATATTGAGCCATGTACCACATTTCCAATTCCGAAGTAAAACTAGCCTGAGGTTCCTGTAATTACTAAAATGCTTGCATTGTAATCACAGGCATGATATGGTAAATTGTTTTCATTTACTGTAATTAAAGTTACTTATATTATTTACATAGAAGTAACGTTTCAAGGGTTTCGTTAAGGTCAAAAGCTGCAATGAACTCTAACTTGAACAATTTTTTTTTCCGAGTTCCGAAAAAGCTTTCTGAACTATCGTCGTGAAACCATCTTATTGTTACAAAAGGAAAAAACTAAATTTACACACAAACAAAAAAAATTACATACCGATACAGAAAGACTTACTAAAAATAATGTGTAGGTAATAAATATTCATTTTGAACTACGTATAAAATATTTTATTACATAATTATTATATTCATTATTTTTATTAAAATGTTTTATATTAAAGTATATTGTTGTAGTACAAAAAATATATTAAACATATTAAGTAACATATCAGAGCTTATTACATCCAGTATAACTAGTGTATATGATAGCGAGCCAATTAACTATTTGATTTAATTACTGGTAATTTAATTAAAGACTTATAGATATACTATACTATATACTGTAAATGATTTATGATATAATTATGGGTATAAGAGAATAAGACTACACGAACACGAACACGAACACGAACAATAACATTTGCTCGAATTCGTGCAAGACGTGCAACACTTACTCGTCCCCTTTACAAACAACTGTTTAAATCGCCTTATAAAATACCTGTTCATTGTTTTATTACTGTGGCCAAGTAAAGTTATTTATTGAATACTCCCTTATACACTTACAATGTATCAACTTTTCGCAATAACATGAACCGTATGAGCACCCAAATGAAATAAAATATTTAAAAGTCGAAAAAAAGTGAAAAAAGTATTGAGTTTTTAAAACTGTATTTTGGCAAATACAACATAAGCGAAAACAAATATTGGATTCCCTTAACTAAAACATTGATGATTATAAACCTAAACTTCATAGTTCGATCACATAGCTTTTTAAATTTTTATTTGCCAGTCACGTAACTAACTCACTCTTTCTTAAAACGCTTTCATATTATGTTTAACGATACAGTATTGTGACCAACAAAATAAAAAAAAGTATTACTTAAAATCGAGTAATGTAACATTGAAGTTCAAATATAGTTATCAAAGATTTTTCTTTATAGGCTTTACAATGCTAATGGGTAGCTAATTTACCAAGACAAAGCTGGATGTAAATCTATCTGTCTAGACTAAGACTATTTTATTGCATTTCAATGATTCTCTCTCAAATTGCCCCAAGCTTTTGGGATAAGTAAACTCTAAAGAGGTACTAAACTCTCAAGTACAATATTCGATTGCGGCACTGTATTTATTATTTATATTTTTTTATTTATTTGGGGTTTTGTATACTAATCCACAGTAAACAATATCAGATCCGAACACCAAAATCATCGCCATATGTCATCTCATACTTCATTGTTACTCAATTTTTTACTTTATTCCCTAAAAATATTACCACATATTTATTCAAAAACACCAATTATATATCATATATGGTTTGGTGCGTACAAACGTCAAAGCATACTGTATTACTATGATAATAAGTATTTTAAAAATTTGCATGAAGGAAAAAAATGTCTTCATATCATGTTCATTAATATAATACATATATATTTATATGAAATGTAACTAAGTGAAAAGTATGGTATGTCTAAAAAAGTATATAAGACGTTAAATAATCATTCGAATCTCTATTTCATGATTGAATTTCAAACGTGAGGCTGCGGATTCATATTAAACAAAGGTTGATACAAAATAAAACATCATATCTTTTTAAATAATATAGGTCACAACGAGGTAGATCAAAAGCAAAAAAAATACAGATGAGATTAAATCTTTTACATAAATTAAAATATAAATTGTGACAAAGTATGAGTACCTCAATTTTTTTAATTTATGCGAGTAGGTATATATATATGTCGTCCCCGCTTGACTTTGGATAAGATCTACGATTTAAAAACACTATCTTTAATCACCTCTTCAGGTTATTTATGTTAGTACTCTATATTGAAACATTAAATTCGTTGATTTGAATTGATACCGTTAAGTAGTCTTCATATATTTTATTATACAAAAAATAATACGTATCCATTTCTACACAGTTTATCTTAAAATATTTTAAATCATTCTAAGCAATCTAACCCTTTTTTCAAAGCGCCTTTGTAAAACTTATCAGAGACCAACAATTTAATAAAAAAAAATACAGCAAGAAACGCTCATACATATGCATTTTTATGACATGCAGCAGATTGAAATAATCAATATCTTCCACCTGAATTTGAATAACAAACTAACTTCTAAGAGAAAATTGGAAGATCTGAATATTCTGTGTTCAATTTGAAAAAAATATATGATAATCTATTCAAGGATCCACTTGCAGAAATTGCTTAAAACGACTTTATCGATTTTATGCCCAATTCCATTCCATAATTGTCTTATAACTTAGCATATTCTCGACACTCCCCAAGTAAGTTGTGAATTTAATAAATATTCAGTCTAAGTCAATTGATATTTAGCTAGGTAAGGTTCAGGATAATTACTTCTCGATATATCGGTAGCTAACAAGTTTAAAACGGATAGTTTTAAACTTGTTAGCTACCGATATATAATCCAACGGGTAAATAATTACAGTGCAAAACCGCTTATTTAATAAATACTAGGGTTTCGTATGTATCTTTAGCTTAACAATAAGAGTCCAAATCATTAAAATTTAAAATATTTATACCTATGTAATATTGATTCCAGCACATATATTCACTTTTAATTGCTTAGCATACATGAAATAATATGGCATCTGAAATTCAGATACAAAGAATTTTTTTCGGAAAATACTATCTCTTTGAAGTGAAACAGAGTGGGGCGAATGAAGCAATGAAATACCTATATCAGATCTTTTAATGACTATTTAAAGACTTTGTGATGCAAATCAATGATTCAAAATTTTAACGCAAAATTAAATTTAATGTATTATTATTAGTATTTCATCAGCATTCCTAGTGAGTTGATGTCTTAATAATCTTAATCTATATATATATTTATATGTAAGTGACGTCATATAAGTGACGTATGTGTTTTTGGGTATAAGAGCCTACACCTAAGTATATTTTCAATTTATTACGTATCATTAATGTGTGTGTATTATACTAATGTTCATAATATACTGTGTTTCGATTTAAGTTCTTACATTTTTAAATGAAGAATCAATTTTAGAGTTTTTATATTTAAATTTATGTCAAATTTAAATAAAACCCAAAAAAAAAAAACATTCTTAAATTTTAGACTTAACTAGATTCAATAATATAAATCATCATTTAAAACAGTGTGAATAAAGCTTTTACCTTTGTAATCTTCATGATATTGGAATAAAATAAAAAACGATAAGAGTTGGCGTCCCAAGTTTATATATATATGTATATATATTTTTATGTGTGATATTTTTATACTAATAAATAACCCCCTTATATAGATAGATTCCATCTTTGACATGCAAATTATTCAAATTATTCTCTCTGGGGATTCACAGCTCAAATAGCGTGTCTGTAGATGCTTGCTGCACATCAGTACTAAAACATGCTATAAAAATCACTAATATTTAACGAGCAACGCGATTTGGTACTCAAATCACGAGTTAAATTTACATAATGACTCTACAATACCTAGATATATAATGCAATGCATAAATAGAATATTTCTAAATTGAGATTACTTTTCTAAACAACCTTTAGTTTTTAAAAAAATATATTTAGAGTAGTAATTCTATCTAATTATGTTTATACTATGACAGATAAAGGATGAAATATAATAAATATATAATAAGTATCTTAGCAAAAAGGATAAAAGTAAAAATAATATATAGTCTTTTAATTAAACAAACTTAAAAAAATATTTAAAAGAACAAACACAGGTCCAATCGATTTTAGTGTGCCGAGGGCACTTTCCCAACAACTATTATTTAAACACGAATAACTATGAATATTATTAATCATATAATATTACCTCCTACATCTTAGCTAGAAACCTTACAAGTTTTACCTCTAATAATATTTTTATCACGTATTTATTAAAGCCGTAGTATTTGAATAACTAAAAAACTCTTATTCCATTTTGAAATGCTGCTATTACTTTCCATTCCCATTGATTCTTATTTTTATAATAATAATTTGCATATTAGTCCCGAAATTACCAGCTTCTAAATTCTAACATTTAGTAATGCCAATTTTTTTTTTATTTAGTAGTAAAAATTTTGAGATTATTATAACTATACTATTATAATGGCCTCCGTTTAAAATATCAACATCGTCAATTTTTTTTTTAAATGTTGCGTCTTTACAGTTTCTACTTTGTTAAAATATCTTACTGAGTTTATTAAACTACCTTTCACAGAATTTGCCTTTATTTCCGCATCCTTTGAAATGATTCAAAAGAATAAAATTATATATTATTATAAATAAATTGTGAACTGCTGTATATAAATATATATATTATATATATATATATATATATATATATATATATATATATATATATATATATATATATATATATATATATATATATATACAGCAGTTCACAATTTAGTTAATTTTACCACAACAGAAGTTTAATCCTTACTCAAATTGAAGGTACTGATGCCATAAATAATCGTACAGCCATAAAAACTGTACCTACAATTCTGCCATGGTAAAAACTTTGATATCGTACTCAAAAAATAGAAACAATTACTACCCCAGCGCAGGCTGTGTCGGAAAACCGGAAATCTGAGATATTACTTCCTATCGCCCCGAGCATGTGTAGCAAAAATTACACGTAGCTTTAGCGGAACATATTAAGAGAATTTCTATAACAACCTTACACAAGATGCCGACGGAGTGGAATTTTTTATCCATAACCTCTGTAATTAATTAGTTTCGTTATAATAAAGTTTTTACTTTATATTGAACAACTAAATAAAATCAAGATGTTCTGCGAACACGAAGATTGTTGAATACAACAAAGCAAGAATTGCTCTTGAAATCACTGAAAACTACCTAATCAGTAATAGCACAAACAATAATGTCTTAAGTGGATTTCTCCTGGTTCAAAGAATACATTTATTTATTTTTTATCAAAATGCATGCTTCTTGCTATGTTAGGAAACAACATGACTTATAATATCAGATAAAATAAATGTACGAGATCAAAACCGAGCGGTTTCGTTAAATCAGCAAAGTGAAAGGAATCCTCGAGTTGGATCAGACCCAAAGAGGTTGAGATACCAGCAATTTATACGGTCCCTGATTCCTAAGATAATATTTTGTAATAGTTTTATATATTTTCAACTATGTAAGGATGTGTGATATTAAAATAAATGTTCATTATAATTTTAATAAATGAATGTAAAGAGACTTACAACTTCGTTTAACTGTTGCATTACAACTGTAGTATTGGCTATATTTTTTGAAACTATTATTGTATTGAAGGAAATATGTAACACGTTATGAAATAATAACCAATAACATCACAAGACGTCAAATTAATTGCTGAATAATTTAAAACTTTACAATGTGGTACCACTACCATCCACTACCATACCACTAGCGGGCAGAAGTAATGGCTTCCATTACGTTGCCTGCCACCTGTACTAATGGTTCAGAAATATGTAATTGATGAGAACCGCTACAGATATCCTGAATCGCATTTATTATTTATAATTTTTTATATCCTTTTCGTGAAATCATGGTGCATTAAGATGCAAAATTTTATTTCGTTACAAATTACAGCGCGGCAATACACCATTAAAGTGGATAACATTTTTGAAACGAATTAGCGTTAAGCAGATTACATTTGTTTTAATTGTAGCGAGTATTTCACGGCATGTTTTTTTTTTTTTAATAAACTATTGCAGGCATACACAATTTTTTTATAAATATTTTATTTTTAATATTTCAATTAAAATTTTTATTTTTTTTTTTCTTTTTAGTTTCTGTCATTTTAATAAAACAACAGTTCTAAGTAGCTTTTTAATTTTTTTATATTTTAATAAGAGGACTATTTAAATTCACCTTAAACAAGTTTTTAAGACCGGTGTCAATTTATTTGTTTATTTATTTAATCTTTATTGGCCAAAAAAATGGTACAAAAGGCGTACATAATATTGCATAAAACAACAAAAAAAAACAAACAAACTAACAAAATAAACAAATGAAAATATTGTTGTTATATTCAATTAATTAATTATTGTCGTTATTAATGTAGTAAATTAAAAACAAAAACATAAATATGACTTACATAAACAGATATATACAGATATATACATCTATCATAAATACATACATACATAAATAAATACATATAAAGTTATATAAATACATATATAAATGTATACATTCATACGTAAAATTAATTCTTTATAATAATTCTGCTATTGCCGCGACAGATATGTCAGAACAGATTTTTTGAAAGCTAATTCGCTAGGAGAACACCTTATGGTTTTCGGGAGTCCGTTTCAGAGTTTTGTAGCGTGTACTGTGAACGAATTTGAGAGGAAACCGGTATGATGTGAAGGAATAAAAAGATTTAGATTGGAGGAAGAGCGAAGATCAAGGTCGTGAGTACTTCCTAGTATTTGAAACTTACATTTTAAATACTGAGGAGACATAGGTTCGTTAAGTATAGAGAACAACTGACACAAATATCTATAAGATCTTCGCTCGCGGATAGGTAGCCATTGAAGTTTTGAACGATACTGAGAGATATGGTCATATTTCAATCAAATCAATAAACAAGCTGGACTTACAAAACGATAGGTTGAAGGGCACAGTTAGTTATTTTAAAATTAAAATTCCTAATTAACTATTTTATCTATAATCCATGAGTTGATGTTATTTTAAATACAGGCATATTAATATAAAAATAGGTTTTAAAATAGGTACACATTGTTTGTGCAAAAAGGTATTAGAAAGCATGCGACAAGTGGTCAGTCTTTCAGTAGCAAGAGTGCAAAAGGTATAAAAATCACCAAACGATCAGTTATGTTCGTAAGAAAGGCTTTTCCAAAAAATAAAAACCCATAGCTTTAATCTATTTAAGACGCAAGTCCTGACTGGACTCTCAAGATGAACACGTATGAGATACAATATAAAATCCTTGGAGACATTGGTGATCCGACATCTAGATCAGACTTGTAATAAAAACATCTTAAGCGAATGATAATTGGGGAGCTTACTTATCCCTGGGATAAAATCATCCCCAGGGATCACATATTTAAGCTTAACATATATTGCGAACTGTCCAACGAACTGTCCGGGAATAAATTTAAAGTAAATTTGTACGCACTAGAAGTGGGAGCGAGAGGTATTGGTATACCTTGAATTTGGTAAGGTAGGAAGAGGAATGTGGACGGT
Source organism: Napeogenes inachia (assembly GCA_959347355.1). Classification (NCBI taxonomy): domain Eukaryota; kingdom Metazoa; phylum Arthropoda; class Insecta; order Lepidoptera; family Nymphalidae; genus Napeogenes; species Napeogenes inachia. The sequence continues at coordinate 15,637,777 of OY365792.1, forward strand.
GAAATTAAGCGTATGCAAATCATAAAAAGGCCCCTTAAACTTGCACTTGAGTTGTAAGTCCTATTATTGTCCCTCCGTACGACCGTCCTTTATTTGCACTCTTCTTAGTGCAACGCCATGGGCCTGGCGCCCACACAGTGAATCCATGATATACTAAGAAGTATTAATTAACTCTAACTGGAAGTATTTTTTTATATTAATTATAATATTTTGCATATAATAAATACAATATATCAGTGCAACTGCAGACAGGGATTTATAATCTATTTCAAGAAAAACCTAAACAACAAAACTCCATTATCTCTACATTATATTATTCATGTGGATAATTAATATACCTAGTATGTAGATACTCCTGTAATTGTAATTTTCTCTGTCGCTAGAATTTATTAAATATTTAACAAATATGATATATCTATACCTTTCATAGCGAAGTTCGTGATTTATAGTGATTCTTCTCTTTTTTTGCCATCATGGTGAAAAATCCATAGAATGTCAGAAATAACTGCATATGCATAGCATATAATATTAAGTACCTTTAAAAATAATTCAGAAAGAAAAATCTATAATAAAATAAATGTTTACTTTATACAAAAGAAATATATCATTTACTTTCAAATTAGTATAATAGTCAAATTGGTAAAACGTGATAAAAAAAAAAAGTGTATTAGTATTGTACTAAATGTTATACCAACATTTTTAATCACGTGTTAGAGCTAATTACATCTTCAATTTCATTTTATGCATGAACAACCCACTTTAACAAAAACATTTGAAACTCGACAAAAGAAAAATGGCAGTACGTTTCAAAAACTATATTGTCCAAACGCAACTGGAGCGAAAACAATACAGTAAAAACAAATATTGTAAACGTGAACCAAAACGTTCATCTATTAAAAGGAAAACTTTTAAAAGCTTCATAGTTCAATCGCATAACTTATTCGTAATCGCGGAACGTCACAAACTAACTCTTTCCAAAACATTTTTAAATTATATTTTTTTATATTTTAAGAAAATATAGAATGAAAAATAAGCCGATACGAGCAGGGATTCGAACCCACGAAACCCGCCTCTGGGAAATTGTCAAGTCGCGTCACTATTCCAGAGATCGCGGACTCGCATAAACGGAATAAAATAAATATTACGTAATGAGTAATGCAACATCATTGGAATATAAATATAGAAATTTAAGATTCTTATTATTTTTTGTTGAGACAGACGAAGCTTCTTTGCATTCCATGGATTCACCGTTCGGGTGCCGGGTCCATTGCGTTGCAAGGAGAGGAGTGCAAACAGTGCCTGGGACTTACAACCCAGGGGTAGTTTTAAGGGGCCCCTTTATTATACATTCTTGAAATGAGGTCCGCTCCTGGAACAATCTAAAAGAATATTAAATTTATCTCTGGATAACCAGTTCAATTAAATGAGGTAATATAAGTCAATAATTTTATATACTAATTGATAGTTGATTGTATTATTTATATAATTTGCTAATAATATAAAAAATAATAATATTTATTATATATTATTATTTTTTATATTATTTATATAAGCTTCATACAAGAACACTATTGTTTTTTTACAATTTTCCAGCAATTAAATCTTTGTGCTACGAAATAAATAAAAGAAATAACTAGAGGTATTCTCTCCTATTTTAAAATGATATGCCTTAATCATGTTTTGGAATTCAAAATTATTAAACAATATTTTGTTGACTACTATAACAATTTGGTATTCATGAATGATTGTAATATCTTATAACATATAAAAGCTTGTCTGTAACGAAATCGATACATTATCATTTCCAATGGAAATACAAAACTAATTAAAATTTCAATTTATTTTCCAGTGCCCAAATTTTTTGAAGATTTTACTTAAGGTAAGGATGCCTTTCGAGTTGCCAAACCTCTTTTCATAGTTAAACTGGGTACAAATAATCTCTTAGATGCAAATGGATCCGTTTCAAATTGCTTATTTTATGTTTATATGTAATGTCAAATAAAAGTAATGGTTTTGAATGTGGCCAAAATTTTTGTCTTCAACTTTACTTCCAACTAGTCAAGTAAAGAGAGTCAATAACGGTGCCAAAGTGAGGGGATGGACGTAACTCACTATAAGATGAGTAGTTTGCAATATACTGTAAGTGATTTATATTAAAAGAAAAATAAAATATTTTTTTTTAAATTAGGCACGAAAACAAAGTACAAACTATAGCACTATATGAATATGGCACTTTTTGATACTAAATATGATAATTGCACTTAATTAATATATATAATGTAATACTATAGTAAAGTAAACGGCTAGTCGTCAGTGTTGCCACTGGTTGACCAATCATAAAGAATCACTTTAACTCTTAAGTACACTTTACTTACTTTATAAAGAATCACTAAACTCTTAAGTACACTTTTCACTTGCGGAATAAGGTATTTTTTTATGAATATTTTGGAGTTCTGTATACTAATTAATAGTAAAAAATTTAACTTTCCTAAATTAAACTTATCGTCTTTTTACTCATACCTTTTTACCTTCCAAACTAAAAATATTTATTCAAAACCACTAGTCAATTTATTTTGTGTAAGTGGGTATATACAAACGTAGACGCATACCGTAGTGTATCAGTATTAACTTTGTTAATCAGTCACTCAACGCATCCACCACGTATATACGTTTAAGCTATATGTTGTTCTGTTCCTAGGCATAAAATAATATAAGATAACGAAAAGAATAGGCTCTGAATCTGTGACGCATGGTTGTAAATGATTCTAAACAAACGTGGATACAAATAAAAACAAAAGTTCTGTTTAAAATGAAATTGTTCAAAGTTTTAGATTCAAAGCATGCTGTTGTTGAGGTTTAGGTTTGAAAATCGCTATTTAAAAAAAAAAATATCAGAATGCCAAAGAGGCTCGTATTTTAAATATATCGTTAATCGTTGGCACTCTAATATAAGATAAGTTGGACGCAGCCCATTTTATAATTTATCTTTATAACTAACTACATCAGTAAAATACTGTAGTATACTAATAAATAAAACAATTTAAAGTATAGTAAAATTTCCTAATGAAAAATATTCTAAGCAATAGAATTAACAGACAGAGCATATCTAATAGAATTAACAGACAACCATCTTGACAGACAGCGCTTTTATAAAACTAAGTATTATGTACAAAGGCCAACTAAGTAATTAAATTAAAAACAATACATACAGCAAAAAGCTCTTATACATATGCATTTCTATGATAAGCAACGAATTGAACCATTTAATATCGTCTACCTGAATTTGACTGGTGACCTAACTTCCAAGAGAAAATTGAAAGATCGGAATATTCTTTGTGAATTGAAAAATAATAATTTCTATGTAAATCTATTCGAGGTTCTACTTTCTGAAATTTCTTGAATTTGATATTACAACAATTATATTATAAAAGTGAATAATCTTAAAACATAATTATATTTTATTGATTTAAAAGTATTTAGGCGGCTTATTAGTCGCCAAAATATTTACTTCAATCGAGTTATCTGTTTAAGTTCATACCATACCACTTCATAACGTGCTCGTGAATTATTCGTAAACATACATGACCAAATTTATCCATTCCTTGCCCAATTCTATTCCATACGTACCTATGTATGGAATTGTATTCCAATACAATTACTATCTGTTCCAATACAATTCCATTCCATACGTATGTATGGAATAGAAATTAGTGATAAGAGAATTCTATTCAATCTGTATTGTACATTATTGACAATTATCAAAGTATTTTGATAACAAGTATCAAACTTTCACCCACAGTGAATAAATAATTACAGTGCATATACCGGTTATTAATAAAACACTAGGGATTTGAATGTGGTTATAAAATCCTCACAATAAATAAATACTTACAAAACGAAGACGAGTAAGAAAAAAGGATATTCTTCTTTAATTTAAGTAAGTTTAAAAAAATTGTTCAAGTCTTGGTCCCAAAGGTAAAATTTAAACTTAAATAATTAGATGACTTTAGGACAAAAAATCAGGGAAATCATTTTTCAATTATTGTTTGATAAATCAGTTTATTCAAGAACATAATTTATTTGTCTTATTGTATTGTAGTCATAATATGTAATTCGAATATCTAGTAATATACTTTAAGATGCAAATCAGTCACTCAAAATGTTAACGCGATATTAAAATTTAAATATTATTAATATTTCGCCAGTACAACTAAGGCTTTGATGTCGAAATAATATTAATTTATGAGTCTCAAGTAATCACGGCTTATCAGGCTATAATACCATTATATTAAGTGTTTTATAAGTCAAGTTCTTTATATTTTTATTTATTTATTTAAAAATTTATTGCACACAAAACATTAAAAAAAAGAAACAGATAAAAATGTACAAAAGGTGCTGACTGTTAATTCTATTGTTTAATCATAAAAACAAAGAAAACATTTAAAAACCTACAGAAATATCATTAAGAAATTAATTTTGCAATCGTTCACTAAAAGTATTAGATCAACTACCAATCTCCCAGCAAAATTAAATTATATTAAGTCGAAAATAATTTAATAAGCGATTATACATAACAATATTAAAATGTATTCATGTACGCTTCTTAAGCAGTTGGATTTTTTCCAAACTACATAGGATTGTTATATTGATTATTATATAATTGAATATATGAATATTTAATATGAATATTATTTATAGAATGTTTATTACATAGAAGCATGTTTATGGGTATTTCGTTTCGTTCGTTAGAGTATATTCTCAATGGTAGGTAAGCCTATTTCTAGGTAGCACTTAGTTCACCTTGCTCTCATGCCACTCGATTGCGTTTCTCATTACCTCGAATACAATTATAAAATAAACAGAAATTTACTCGAAATTCAATGTAATATAATCCGAGTCTATTTGCTTGCGGGAGTAACTTAACCTATCTTATAAAGATTAACTTTACATATGATGTCCCACTCGAGCAATAAAGGGAAAGATTGAATACTGAACACATATTTGCGCCTGTAGCAAATCGTCCCACAGCGGTGCTAATGCTCCGAAATAGAACTGCCTATTTATTTAAAACGACTTAGGAGTCGCTGTTATATTTATTTAACATAGTAATTATCATACACAAAGTTCTTGACTTGGTAATGAAAAAAACGAGATATTATTAATAAATTTTACATATGTTTTTTCTAGTTTAAGCCATTATACGGATCGACAGAAGTATATTTGGTATTCCGTCTACTAGACTTGCATTTACTTAGTTTTGTCCTCGATCTGTCTGTGCACATACAGTAATCCTCCGCGACATTTAGTTAAGTAACTGACATTATTAGAGCTACTAGCTAGGATTTCTCCAGCCTACCTAATGCGAACCTGTTTTAGGGGCATTCCAATAATATAGATCAAGTATAATCACATAAATAATATATTTTTTTTTAATAAAGTGATTGATCTACTAGAATATCTACTTGGTAGACGGAATACCAAATATACTTTTTTTAAGTCATGTTAAATTGGCCTTTCCTTGTTTATGATATTAATAAAAGAATGTTGTCAAACTTTTCGTTAATTTGAAAGCATCGTAGAGAAATTATGGCTTGGGTTGAGCACTCGTATCGATGCGTCTAAAAATTCAAAATGAATGGGTGACCATAGGAGATTGTTGTATTCCACTAGCTTTGAGATAGCACACCCAGCTTTATGACGTTCGAAGTGAGTATCAATATAAAATACACATCTCTATGATTATTATAACACTTAACAATAGATTAAGTAATCGATTACAGTAATGCAGATTTTTTTTGGTATACATTGCTACAAAATCAAACGTAATGTAATAAAAGCAATTTTGTATCCTTAATATATATATTTCAATTATAACCAAATCTAATATTGTAAGACTACGAACAATTATAATGAAATAATACACAACCGATATTTCTTATAAAGATCAATTTCAATTATTGCTGATATATTAATATTACCTCCTCAATCTAAACTTGCAAATTTACTTAAGTTTTATCTTTTTACATTTGGAAGTCTCAGATATGTTTGGTGAGAGAATTTGCCTATTTTGAAAAAACTTCAAATCTCTGGAGATGTTAGAATTATCAGACTCCGACCATCATCCATTATCGAGCGTATTTGTAAACAAATATAAACTAAGGCTTTATTTTTCATTACAACAATATTATACGCTGATTGGACTTAAAAAAAAGCTAAAGTCAAATACTTCATATCTGGTACAATAAAAATCACTCTGGGAGACCGTCTCGTCACTCTATCCAATAATATATACTATTTATAAATTACAGGTCGCGGGTTCGAATCATTTTCCTTATTAGTTTATTTTTCATTTTATATTTATTAAAAATATAATTTTAGATTTAATAGTGTACAATAAAGAATATATAGTAATAATATATATTTAAGTAAATTGCTGTCATTATATACATAATAATGTTATTTTTATTCTTTTTAAAGGTCTTTTTGTGTCGGGGGTACATTTTCTTTATATTGGATTTTTTTATTACTTTCTTTATTTTACATTATATTATCTAATAACTTTTAATTATGGAAAAAAGTAATAAAAAAATAACCTAAATGATTCTGCTATAATACAATTTTATAAAAACAATCTCTTTAAATTTTTCATCGTATCGTCTTAGTTTAAAACTTTAAAATATGATCGGATGTCAATAAACGTATGTGATTAATAATAAACATTTATTTATGAGTTATAGCAATAACTGAATTAAAATAAATAATAACCATTACAAATTAATTTTACTCGGTTAATTATCAAAACCAATTTTGAGGCGTTTCTTTGGTGTTTTTGTAATTATTTATTTTTGATAAATATTTGTTATTTGTTTGATATTTGTTATTATTATAGTTGTATTTATTATACTCGTAATTTTACGGTTTTCTGTGTAGTATTATGAAACGGCACATTCGACAGGCTATGAAGTTTATACCTATGTACCATATTCACAAGGAAGAGCGTTGTGAAGCAGAGGAGAGAACCAGCGCCCAACCCTCCTTTAAATATGATTCTAAATATCACCACCAGTATCAGGTTTTACAATTTGACCGCGAGTTGTCAAAGACTCAGTAGTCTGTGATAGACTTGATTTTTTGGTATTGTGAAGCGATTTCCAATGATTATGACTCTTCTACTAAATTTATCTTGAAGAGAGGTTCGAAAAGCATGTTGGTTAGATTACTGCCGCCCACTTCCATTCCTCTCATTGTAATATATTTTATTGTACGTTATCTGCAACTCTCTTATTATTTCTCCGAGTTATTACAAGAGATTGTGAGAAGCTGTGATTACTTGCCATCAGGTGATCCATATGCTCATTTACCCTCCTAAATCAAAAAAACTAATTTAAAAATTTCGTTGCTCGTTTAATTATGCAGTCTTTTTATAACATTGACAATACTAATATTATTATAAACACTCATCTACAGTTACGCTATAAAAGTTATGGATCCCAAGAGATTTGCATCTCAAAGGTAGAATCTATTTGTATAATGGGCCGATGTATTCGTATAGAAAATATTCGACACAAAAGAAATGTATAAAGATTTGACATGAACCCTTATCGTATTTTATGTGACGTCAATAACACTGCATATGTTAAAGCTAAATTTAAACTGTATTGGATTTCTCTTTGAATTCAGTTTTTATAAGAATTAGTATTTATGGTTTTATTATAAAGTTTTATATTTGAAACATAAATTTTAGTGGACTAAAACAACTTCATTCTTAACCACTTAATCGTTAAACAAATTGCATATTAAAATAAAAGATAATCTTTTTAGGCAATATTATTATTATATATTCTTTATTGGACACTATTAAATCTAAATTTATATTTTAATAAGTAAAAAAGAAACCGATACGGAGAAGAAGGATTCGAACCCGTGACCTGTAATTTATAAATTGTATATACATATTATTGGATAGAGAGATAGCGAGTTTTATTGTACCAGATATGACTATATCTTTTCTTTAAGTTCAATCAGCGTATAATATTGTTGTAATGAAATTTAAGTACAGAATAGTATTATTTTTATTATTTTAGAGGTATTTTTGTATCGAGGGCTTTTTAAGAAAAGGAAGGAAGAGGGTTGGCAGTTACTTGAGGATTTAGATCAGTTCCTCAATAACTGACTTACTGTGTAGAAATGGCTAAATTTTTATTTTTTTTTCTGCTTTTTAACTTTATTTTACCGGTTTCTGCATGATATTAAATGTACTTAAGAATACACTGATTTTTACTTATTTAAGTATATAATATAAACATTGCATAACAAAAAATTGTCACCAGCTCCAATAAAAGCTTAAAAATCTTGGAAACGACTGCTTCTATTTCAACCAAACATATCTAAGAACCATTTCGGCGGACCAGGTTTTCATTAAAAAAAAAAAATCCGCAATCAAATCCGTCTACGCGTTTGGCTGCTACGATGCCGCTGATAGATACATAGATACACAGGTGAAACTTATAACACCCTTTTTAGGGGTCTGGGGTTAAAAATACCTTCAATAATTATGTTCATTTTTATAACAAAATTTAATCTTCTAGTTAAATTCTTATTTAAGTTTAATTATTTTTTTTATGATAGTGGTTTTATGACTTTTTGGTGTCCCATATAATTATACTCTTTATAATTTAAATACTAAAAACTCTTATTTTATAATAAAATCCTGGTATGGACGCATGTCTTAAAAGCTGAACTATATTTTGGGATATAATTTCCCGATATTTTAATTTCTCCAAATAAAAAGTATTTGGGTTCATAAACATATATAATATAGCAATTTGCTACATTTATAAATAAATACTCGTATAAAATAATTCTATAAATTTCAACAAAATAACAGAACGCTTGTCAGGCAATGAGATGTCGCAAGTGCACGTAAGTATACGAGAAGTAGAATCTTTACCAAGAAAAGATAGCTGAGTGGTAGCATTGGAACGTTTTATGACCTATAGGCATACGAATTTACTAGTGGGAAAGCGGCTTACCCATATAACAGGAAAGTGAGGTTGAGATGTTTTATACATAGAAGATAGAGTAATGGAGATATGAGTCTTCTTGTCCTTAGAACGCGCCCATTTAAAACACATCCATTTGTATGGTATCATAGAATAATCTAGACGGTAAAAATTTTAGACAGTATTATATTGACTAGATGGTTAAGGAGTGATACAGTAGACATCTTACATGAGAATTAAAAAACTTAAAAAACAATTGTTAAATTTAAACACTTTATGTAGAATATATAAAAACTAGCTAAACCAATTTTAAAATACTATGGTTCCATAAAAGCATAGGTCAGTGTGTGTTTTTTAAAACTATTTGCTAGTCTACAAATTACCCAGAATTATATTTAGTAGATTATCAGTGTAAAATATAATAATAATATACGTACTGCAGCCTAGAAGGCGTAAATATGTAAGGGCGTGCGGGTGAAATCTGATTTTTGTTTTCTTTATACGCCCTCGTAATTTATTTTTATACCAGTGCAGGCATTTTATTTTTATGAGTGTTATGTACTGATCAAAACTGACACAAGTTTAAGGATCTAAGATAAAATGATATTGAAAGGTTAATCAGTTAAATCTATAAAGAAATAAAAAAATTAAATTTCATATTATATATAATAATTTATCACATATGTCACATTTTTTGAAGTTACATTAAAATATGAAAATAATTACATAATTTAAAAGTTTTGAAATGTAATTTACGTTGTAAATTTATTTTCATATTGTTTGTAATATATTGTACAAAATCCAAAACATAATAAAATAACACCATGAAAATAAGCCTTAAATCTATCTTAAATTAAATCATATTGATGGAATGAATGTGCTATTGTTAAAGTTCGCCAGTGTCAAGCTTTCCAACCCCCGCCTCATAAGGGGTTTTATAAGTTTAACTTGTCTCAAGGGTATTGATGAGCTTGTCTTAAGGGTAATGAGCTTGTATTGATGATGGTCAAATGTTTTTATGCAATATGGATAGTAACAACCTAAACAAAAAAACAATGTGTTCGTATTTAGTACAATATAGAAACCAGTAGCATAATTTAAAAAAAACATAAAAATAATTAAGAACCCACGATACGAACAGACATCTAAAAATAAAAATAATATTACTATATATTTATTGAAGTCGTTGCGTCGGGGGACCGTTAAGTAAAGAAAGAAATCGAAATATAACTGAGTTACCAAGGCAAATGACGAAATAATAATATCAAATAGTCTAAGTATAGTCATTTACTTAGACTAGACTTAGACTACTAAGTAATCATTCATTATCTCCGAAAACTTCATAAAATGGTCACCATCGTCAACGTACGCAACGTACGCGACGACCCGTGGCAACGACTTCAATAACGTATATATATCCTTTTTAGAGGTATTTTTGGATCCGGTTTTTTTTTTTACCAAAAAGCCAAATTTAATATTTTACTGGTGTTCATACATTGAAAATAGTTTAGGATTAATCAATAATCATGACAAGAGAATTAGAATCGCAGTAGACTTTCAAAACTATTTGTTTTAATATAAGATATTCGTTCAATAGGCAGCAATTCAATTCAAATGTAGTTGAAAAACATGTACCTATGTAAATATTAATTATAATATTAAAGTACACATAGACAAGTTTTAATTAAATATAATGAAGGAATAAAATGAATATTTATGAATTTTCAGAAACTCGTAAATATTATTAAAATTATATTTAGTCAATATTAATCTGTACGATTCACCCAGTCAGAAACTTGGTGATAAACTTGCATCAGTCTAATTGGTTTCTTTTTTTGAGATCGGACTTGACGGTCTTCCTTCCTTCTTCCGCGTCCGATATAGCAATGCTAGATAGTGTAATGCACCAAATTGTTACCAATTCATTAAATAACATTACTTTTACATTGCTAAAAAATATTTGTGATACACATTTATTGTATATACTTTAATAACGTTTCATGTTAAAGTGTATTGATGTTGCAAAACATTTTAAGCAACAACATCAAAAGCTTATTGCATTTCCTTTCTAAAACTATATTTTTAATAAACAACTGATGCTAAAACAATGCAGTTAAAACAAACATTGGATTTCCTGAACAAAAACAGTGACGTAAAAAAAGGAAAACTTTTTCAAGCTTCATATTTCAATCGTATAACTTATTTAACTTTTGTTTACCAATCACGTAAAGTCACAAGCAAACTTTTTGTTCAACGATTTACGTTGTACGATGTATTATAGTTCACAACAGAATAAAACAATAAGCACTGTATAATTCCTTAAAGTCGAATTAGACATATTGTAATTCAAATATGAATATTTAAGATTCATATTTTACAAGGCATCATTGCATGAATGTAATGACATTCAAACAATATATAAATGTAATGATATTCAAGCAATAAGGTCCATCAATGAGAGATTATTAAATTACATAGAGCGTGACTTTTTCCATTCTGTTACACATAAACATTTTTTAAAAAGTTGATTAATGTATATAATGCAGCACAAAATATTGTTATTATTTTGCGCTGGCTACAAGGTAATCTTACCGTTTTATTCCTCATTTGTCGGTACATGAAATGTAGATAGTGGATAATTAATGGAGAATCAAGAATATTAGCCTTTGCTTTTACTTCTAACAGAATACATAAAACCTACAACAGGCTATTGTTATTTTGTATTATTTAGTAACGGAAAGAACGTAAATCTTTGTATTGCTCAATATTTTTTATTCCTTCATGTACGGTACTCTCAGTTTTACTGAGAGATATGTTCAGGAACAAAATTAACACAATCAAAACAACTGGTAGGTCTAGTGATATTCACCGATAATTTGTGCAGTCAACTGAAACAATCAATCGAGCCAGGTCAATCAGATATCAAAAGATACACAACAAAATAATTATATAGGACACGTTTTCAAATCAAAACTGTTTGTAGATAGCACTTTACAGTAATCGTATGTGATATAACAATCAATCACTCATTAACTATTGGGCTAAATGATTTCATCAATAAGTCAATATGGAAATGATAATTATGAGCAAATTTATGTCTTTGCATATGGTTATTATTAGAGAAACTCAAATGGTATATGATGTGATGTGATGACATCACTGGATTTATGAATGTAATTAGGTAAATATTCTGCTATGACTAAAGAGCATACAATTTGTATAGCATTTAGTGTAGGATTTGTGTAGTATTGAGTATTACACAATGATGAGAGTTCGAACAAACTGTTCCAACAGTTCAACATAAACATAATACACAATAATACAGTATACCACTTAATGAAGACGAAGCTTCTTAGCATTCCATGGATTCATCGTGCGGGGGCCCATCGCGTTGCAAGCAGAGGAGTGCAAGCAGTCCCTGGGACTTGCGACCCAGGAGTAGGTTTAAGGGGTCCCTTTATTATGCGAAAAAATGCTTGCCTTCACCCTCCACTCTCCTCTCCCTACCTAACCAGATTTGGAAAGAACCTACTAATGCCGCCTTTGAAATACGTTCTAGAAATGAAAAATGCTTGTTCTAGAAATGCCAAGGTCTTTAAGTAGGCTATAGAGAGATTTTGCTGTTATACCTCTCGCTACCACTTCTACCGCGTACAAACTAACTATAAATTCATTTGTTTATTTATTTTTATTTTTTATTTTTTCGCAGTAAAAAAAATATTAAAAAAAAAACAAACATTGACAGTGATAGTGAGTGAGATGACACATAAGCTGGTTTAAAAAAGGGTGAACACATTGTATTTTTCGATTAAACTACAAAAATAATTAAAATTTTAAATTTCTATTCGAGCTCTAAATAGAAACAAAATATTATTTGAAGCATTCATTATAATATTAATAATGAATGAATAACTATTATTAAAAATATTAAAATAATCTGGTTCAGTGGCGAGTTATTGAAATAACAATATTACCCAGAATTATTCAAAGAAGAGAGATCAATTTTGTACCAAAGCCGAAGTTAATTTTAAAAGCTATTTTGTAGCCAGTTTATCAAAGCAAAGCTATTTGTAAATCTGCTAAAGATTTCCGCTTATGGCTTTTACTGAAAGTTAGTCTATTTCTATTTTTATTTTATTCACTTTCTGATTAACCTACTTCGAGAAAGACAATGGCCGCAAAATTTAGGCACAAGTACATCTTCTGCATAAAAATACACATAAAGACACACTTAGCTTCTAGTACACTTTGTCTTTTCGGAATAAATTATTTAGAATTTCACGCTTATTTGGAGTTCAATATCTCAGTGGTTAGCAACTGCAGGTCAAAATAATATTTATTACTTTTACAGTGTGTTAGTTTACTACACAAATATAAAACAATTAAAGATATAAAAAGCTTATTCGAAGTGGTGTCCATTCGCTGCAATACAGTCCTTTAAACGTTGAGACCAGTTATCAATAGAAGCACGTGCTCTTTCCATGAGGAAATTCTTCACTGCCAATAGTATGGATTGTTTTAGGGACTCGAAATTATTAGGGCGTTAAGAACAAGCTGTACTCTCTAAAACTGACCATAAATCATAATCCAGCGGATTAAGATCGGGACTAGACGACGGCCTGTCTTCAGCTCTGATGACGTTCAGACGTTCGCTTCTAACCAAGACCGCGTGAACCGAGCTTTATTACCATACTTGGATATTGAACATGGTGTTTTTAAGGGGCTTAACAACCTTCTCAAGAATGGTATCTTGATACACTTTGGCCGAAGTTTTGATCCCTTTTTCACAATATTATGCCTCAGTCACTTCTTCATAGCCAATACCACCTTAATATCACTGACGTCGGATTGGAAAGTTTCCTTAGAGCTTTGAGCATAAATACAGATTTTTTTTTTTTTAATATTGCTCAAATGTATAAAAAATCTCATCTGTAAACAACATTTTTCAGTGACCTCCCTTTGCGTACCGCTTCAGTAGTTGTTTCGATTTTACCACCCTATTCATCTTTAATTTATCAGTGAAGAAATGACTAATGAGTCTCTTAGGCTGCAAATCCTAAGTCATCTCTTAACATACGCGACATGGTTTTATATTCTATCTTCATTTCCCGAGATAAAATCTTTTGCGTTCGGACAGGATTTCTTCGAATTCGTTCCCTTACTGCTTTGACCACCTTTTTCGTGCGAACACTACGTGGACGGCCAGATCTGTTTCTGTCACAAACAGATTCAACTCTTAATAAGTACAATGAGACTTCCGTCTCATACTCCGTTACTCAAACATTTGACTAATAGCAAGTGTATGAAGAGTTTTAAAAATTGCGTTTGCTCCATACCTACTCTGTGTAATGCAATCAAAGCGATTCTGTTCTTCTTATCACCCCACTCTAACGTATAAGTATGGGCTTCGCGCATCACGAGCCTTAACATTGGGCAAAACTGTAGTCCCCACTAATAATATGAGTGCGTAAACCTAAACCTGGCTTTGCTATAACTACAAAACAGACTATCTTTTATCGCAGTAAATGTGGTAAAATAGTAAAAAAGATTAAAAGTTCTTAAATCGTATCCATTCAAATACCAAATTTTAATTTGATTCTACCAATAAGAACTGTTCTAACATCGAGTTTACTTTTCTCACACAAAAAATAAATACTTACTATAAGTACTTGACGTAAATAAAAACTGCTGTTCAAAGAAACTATTTAAACCAAACGAACTCGGGGGTAAAAGCTAGTATTAGCATAATTTGTCAAGTCAAGTCAGGAAAGAACCTAGTGTACGTATTAAGTATAGACAAAGTATCCATGTATTTACGTTTATATTATTTAATTGTTCTGCATCCAAACATAAATTAATATATAACAAATATTTTTGAAACTCCGCTATGTTCAAAAATTATTATTATAATTTTCTGATATTGAAAAAACTTAAATCTTAGAAGTCTTTGGGTAATAAAATGTAGAAGTAATCATATAAATTTTAAATATTTTTGTTAATTATTGTGTTTTTTATAATTTATTTACACAAATTTACTTAACTCTTCTGATCAATCAATGACCATTAAAAACAATTTTGCAACACACAACTTTTAAATAACTACCTGCCCAAAAATATATAGGTACAAATATCTATACTGCAAAGTTAGAAATAATGGTTGGGATTTTTTAAATAATCCTATTAGATATCACCACCGTTACGATTAAGACAGTCGTATATAGGATGCCTAATTCATCGATGTGGATAGCAATGTGAAAGCTCAACTGGTAGAGCGATGGGTAGCTTTCCCAGAAGTCGCGGGTTTGAATACCTACCCATGCCGGTTTGTTTTTCATTCTATATTTTTTAAAATTGAATTATTATGGTTTCTATTTTTTCATATTTTTTATCTTACACAAGAAATGTTATGCCATTTTTCATTTTGTATATTTCATGCTTATGTACAATTCATATTGTTTGTAACTTTTTTTGCGAAGCATCTTATATGTGTGAAACGGAGAAACGCACGTGACTACATCAATAAGGACACTTATTTCTGAAAATTTTTTTGGTTATGTTTATAGAATATAAACTAAATAAACTGTATGAGTTTATAGAAATTAAACAAAAATATAAATTGTATTATTTCTATCTCTTCATATTGACTATGTTATTGGTTCTGAGTAATAGTAACACATAAATTATTCAGAAACTTAATGCCAACTTTCTTTTCTAAACTATTCTAAACTGAAAACTTATGTTCCATAATACAATGCTGGTATTACTTTTCCATTGACGCATATATTAAGAGGTCAGCTATGTTATGTGAGAGAGTTTTTCGATAATATAATACTTCCAATGTCCGGACAAATTTGGGTATTTATATATATATAAACCGGTGGACATATTTAGCGGAACGCAAAAAACAGACTGCAAGATCATATGAAAACGCATTTTTGTTGTACAATACATTCGATTATTATTCTGAATTAATTAAATTAACATTTTTGAACATAAAAAATCACAAAATTAAAGAGAAAGAAACGAAATTAAAGACAATAAGGTCAGTGACTTAATTCTGAAGAGTTTTGACCTAACACAATGAAAACTAAAGAAAAGTTAATATTGTCCAAATGACTGGTTTTTTCGCGATGGGTGATACAATCAGTATTTAGTGTTGTCACCTCTTGCTGTTAAAACTGCCTTCATTCGTCTGGGCATGCTCTCTATTAAATTGTCAATAAAAAATTTTGCGGCATTGAGTTCCATTCTTCAACCAATGCGGTTTTGAGGTCTCTTACGTTGACAGGTGATGGATTTCTTTGTTTAATTTGTCTTCCCAGTTTGTCCCAAACGTGTTCTATTGGATTTAGGTCTGGCGAGCGTGCCGGCCACCCCAAAACCTGGATTCCGACCTCATTAAGATATTCCGAAACTAATGCCGCAATGTGAGGTCGAGCGTTGTCATGCATTAGAAGAAAATTGTCTCCAATGAAAGGGGCGAAAGGCATCACAATCTGCTCTAAAATGTCGGTTACGTATCTTGCCGCAGTCAGGGAGCCGTTTTCTACGATGTGTAGCTCCGTGCGTGCTCCTAAGCAAATACCGCCCCATACCATTACTGACCCTCCACCATACGGCTCTCTCCCAATAATGTTACACTGAGCGTATCTTTCTCCGGGTCGTCGCCATACTTTGGTCCTTCCATCATCTGGTTTGAGACAAAATCTGGACTCATCACTAAAAAGAACTTTTCCCCAAGCGTCATTATTCCAATTTAGGTGGAAACGAGCAAAGCTGGCCCGAGCCACTCGATGACCTGCGGTGAGCTGTGGACCTCTGGCAGGCAAGTACGCCCCTATACCAGCTGCCTTCAGTCTTCTTCTGACGGTTTTGGTACTAATTATCACTTGTCGAACTTCCTGCAGCTGGTTTCGTACCTCAGAAGAAGTCAAGGTACGGTTTCTGAGAACACTGCTGACAATAAATCTATCGTCTCTCTCTCCTGTTACTCTTTTGCGACCTTGTCCTTTACGCCTGGTATACTCTCCAGTCTGCCGGTATCGTTTAACATTGCGGAAAATCACAGACTTGGAAACATGTAATGTTTGAGCCACTTCATTGTAAGTGTAACCGTTTTCAATTAAAGTTCTGTAACTTTAATTGAAAATTTTAAACAACTTTAGAAACCAGAGCAACGCTGAGATCCGGCATTATCGCCTAAATTTATCGAATTAAGTTCACTTCACTGAATAATGTCAATTTTTCGTCAAAAAAACAACAGAAATAAAGTTTTTGTTAAAAACAACAACAGCCGATGAAAATTCCATACACTACGTGTCTCAGAAATTAGCAGATAAACAAAAAAAAACAAATGAAATTTAAAATAAAATTATTTTTAAAATCATCTTTTTTTTTAATACATAATATTGGTATAGTGGCCAATACGAAAATATGAAAATATTTTCCGTTATTCGAGCTTTTTTTTGCGTTCCCCTAAATATGTCTATGAGTGTATATAGGTTTCATACTACGCCCTTTATATGTTATAATAGGAATCCAATATGAAGTAAGTCAATAAATTTCAATAGAATAATATATATACTGGTTGTTCTGTCCATAAAACACGCCCGTTTTCATGCCATCACAAGATAACAAGACGTCTAGACGATATTATCTTGAAATTTTTGAGGGATTATTTTATTGGAACTAGAATCAAGTAGAAGTCTGAAGTCGTTGAAGCCTGTGAGCAGCTCTAGTTTATATTATTCTACATAAATTCTTATTTCTTGACTACTTTAAACAAATTACATCCACCGTTCACTGGGCTAGGAAACTTAAAAGTGATACAGTACTCATCTTACTGGAGGAGAGAAAGCTTTAAGAACAAACGCAAAAGACAAAGGCTTGTGCACAAAAAACAATATAATTACTATACATAACGTCATGTATTACGTAATTGAATATATTCATATAAAATAGACGGTTAAAAAATATTAACTTTCAATTACTGACCCTACAGAGAGATTTTTTTTTGTAAGCCTACAATAAAATTCGGCCAAACAGCTCCCCTAGAAAATACAAGGGAGTGTTCATTAAACAGTTATGAGCAATTAATGGACTGCGATATGGTAACTCACTTGGTAGAGCGACGGGACGGTTTCCCAGAGGTCGCGGGTTCGAATCCCTGCCCGTATCGGTTTATTTGTCATTCCTTATTTATATAAATATAAATAAGCTTAACATGGTTGTATATGTTTATAGGTATTTTCAAAACTAATATAATTTTTTCTTTGTGAATTATTTTTATTTTATATTTCAAAAACTATTATATCATACATTTACAGTTAAAAGTCTTTAATAATAAAGTATAATAATAATAAACTTCCTTTTCGTCTATAATTAATATAAAACCTATCCATAGATTGAAACATAATAACTATGCCTTAAGTCGACTTACGTTAAAATAGTCGCTAAATTCCCAGCTTCCAAATTCTAACGTTCAGGAAACGCTTAATATTTATTATAAATTTATGAGAAGCTCTGCGATATTTACTTTCCCATTACTGTGGCCTTCGTTTCATCGTTTCTGGAGTTAAAAATTTAAAATACGTCGAGTCGCAAATTAAGGCAAATACTGGAGCCTGTGTATCTTCTACTTAATCAAAATACATTATTGAGTTTATTTAAGCCTTCGGAGACTGTAGCGCTCTTTTAAATTATAAATAATTTCTAAATCCTTGAAAAATAATCATATGCAAACGATCATCATAAATAAACTAAAATAAACATTCTCTCGTATAGCAGCAGTTCTCAATTTAGTTAATTCTACCGCAACAAAAGTTTAAACCGTGCTCAAATTTATGGCGTGCATTTGAACTTTAAAACAACGAAACATCCATAAAAACTGTATCCACAAATCTGCGATGCTCAAACCTCGAATAAGACTTGTTAAAAAAACTTAACAATTAGCACTCGGACACAGACTGTGTCGTGAAACTAACTACGAAGATATTACTTTCCATCATCCTAATCTCGTGTCGCGACTACTATACTATATTTAGGAATATAGAGATTTTTCAATATAATGTTATATTTATAATATATTTCTATTAAATCAATTAAACAAGATACTATTCGAGTGCAGTTGTCTATTAATGTACTCTGTAATAAATTAATTAAATTATAATAATTTATTTCTTTTGTCTTGATGCTTTAATAATATAATTATTTAAAATTGAGTTGTGTTATGAGTACAGAGACTTTTAAATACAACATGGCAAAAATTTTATTTAAAATCACGTGAAACATCGTAATCCGATGCCACAGACAATAATCTCGGAAGTGGATTAATCTTGGCACTAAGAAGATGTCAATTTAATTCTTATTAAAGTGCACGCTTCTTGCAACGTTAACGAAACAGTCGACCCATAAAGCAATAATATCAGACAGAATAATTATATAAGAGCAAAACCGACTGGTTTCGTTAAAACAGCAAAATAAAGGAATTCTCGAATTGGTTCGGGCCCAGTGAGGTTGAGATTGAAGCAATTTATACGGTCCGTGATGTCTAAGATAGCGTCTTGATGTAACTTTATATCTTCTTTTAAATATAAGGATTGAGTTTTTACTTGGTATTTGAATATTGAAATTGAAATTAAAATTCATGGCTTTAAAACGAATGATTTATTATATTTAAATGTATGACAAATAACTTAATACTTCGTTTCACTGTCGCAATACAGCGGTCGTTAAGCATTTTTTTTAATCTAGGAAAGGTACATATTTAACTTATTTAATTAAATATGTAAAATACTATGAAATTATAGCCGAAAAAATGAAAACATTTTAAGATTGTTGAATAATTTGCTACTTTGGAAATATAACACGGGCGTGGCAGCGGGCAGCTCTAACGGCTTCCATTAAGATTCCTGCAACCTGTGCTAATGGCTAAGAAATATTTAATTGCTAAGAGTCTCTACGGATATGCCGAATAGCATTTTTTATTAATAATGTTTTTTATTCTATTTATGAAATCATGGAGGATTACCATATAAAATTTAATTTCAAAATAAATAGATTGATCATTCAAATTGACGAATTGATGGTTCGATCGTAGTCCAAATGCACTAATTTACCTTGACGGGATATTTTTTAATAGAGTAGCACAGTAGGGAATTGAATGATTATATAAACACTTATTCCATATTATTAGAGCTCTCTTACCGCAAAGAATCGCCAACGACAGTCCTACTATTCTTTAAAGCACTTTATGACACTGTTCACAAATACACTAAACTGTTTACCATTTAAACTCTTAACTATCACTGTTACACATCTTAGTCTTTCGATCTCACACTCAGCTCTAAAAAAAACCTTTTTAAGACACTTTTAAGTTCAAGACGAAGAATTTATAAAAATCTTATAAATCTTATAAAATATCATAACAACAATTCTTTATTTGATGCGTTCGATTATTTTAAATTCTGATTATGTAAACAATAATTCATGAAGTCCATCTACTTCTACTAGAGATTTCTTGTTCTGCGGGTCATAAAGAGGTACTGAGCTCCTAAGAATACTTTACATTTGTGGAATAATATGATTTATATAAGTTTTTATAAATTTTAGGCGTCTGTATACTTATCTTAAGAAACAATCTCAGGCTTCAACATCCAAATCACAGTCTTTAGTCAATCACTAAAGGTATCACCATCTATATAATTAAACCACTAATAAAAATATGTCATGCATAAGTCGGGAGCATACAAACGTGCTAGCGTAATGTAATATATCAATATTAACATTGTTTATCAATCAATTGGAGAATGCGTGCCAAACGCAACGAAAATAAGTTAAGTTTTTGGTAATGTATGTGCTAAGATTGCATTCTCAACGCATATACTTTTATATTGTAAGTATTTGTAGTTTTGTTCCTAAACATAAAATATTGCGACTAACGATGTACTTACATATTAAATAATCATTCAAAGCTCCGTAAATCATTGAATCTTTAAAGCGTGGTTCTAAATGATTATAAACGATGGTCTCTTTTTTAATAATTAATCTCTGTCTCTCTTGGTCTCAAAGGATTATATTAAAAACTTGCATATTAAAAAATACCCTTTTCATAAATTATCTTAGGTTTGTAGTCAATGCAACCTCATGAGATTTAGTTAGTAGTTTAATTGTAAGTACTTTAAAGTTACAAACTTTTATGTGTATTTAACGTTGCCGCTCCAAGTCCATCATTTTAAAACAATAAAAATAAACTTTAAACAATAAAAAAACTTTGCAAGTTTCTACAGCGGCTCCCAGTTTATTTGTAGTTATTTCAATCTTGTTAAGATCTCTTCATTAAAATAATAAATTCGTTAAGAGACGTGAGACAGTGATATAAGCATCGTTCATGTTATTACACATATAAATAACTCTTTAATTTTGTAATTCATCTATAAATGAAAATAACACATATTAAACCAATGTATTTAACTCATAAAATAAATCTATACCATAAATTTTTATTTTAAAATATTCTAAACAATGCAAACCTTATTGGAAAGAGCTTTAATAAGACTTAGTGTTTTGAACAAAGGCCAACTAAGTAACGAGTTCAAAAACAATAGGTACCTACAGCAAGAAACTCTCATACATATGCATTTATATGACAAGCAGCAGATCGAAGTACTCAATATCGTCCACCTGAATTTGAATAGCGACCTTACTTTCAAGAGAAAATTGGAAGATCTGAATATTCTTTGTTAATCTATTCAAGCATGCACTTACAAAAATTGCTCGAAACGAATATTAAAACAATTTTACATTTTAAGTATTACAGCATGTTTTGTCGATTCTTTAGTATTAAGTTTGGTTTATTAGTTATTAGAATATTTACACAAACCGAGTTAGCTATTAATATTAATGTTCATTACATTTCGGTACACACACCTATTTGCAGTGCAATGCTATATTACTTGCTTGAATAACAGATTGAAATATCTGAAAATATTATGTCTGCTATGTTCAATGAACTGTGATATTTTTAAAAGACAGAACCAAGATGATATTTTAAAACAATATACGAACATATCCATAAAATTTAAAAATAAGAAAATGTTGACGCTTTTATACCTATTTTCATTTCATACATATTTCGATGCTTGTTTTGTAACAAAGTACATTGTGATCTTAAATGGACATTCATTTAAGTTTTTTTTATGGTTAATTTAAAATCAAATTGTTTTAATAATAACTCAAACAGACTTCATAAGCGTTTTTTACCTGAGAAAAATATATATATCCGTTTCTTTCACATATTGTCAGTGGTGAACAAAATGACGAGCCTTCGATCGGTGTAAGTATCTTATTTTATCTCAATTTATTTCATTTAAAATTATAAAATTGTTATTATTTTACTTCTTGCAAGCCTTATGCAATGTTCAGTGATATTATTTTTGTGTTATTTGTTTTGCACGTACGGAAATTCTCGATTTTTGTTATGTGTGTACTCAATTACACACTGCCTGGTTCAGAGTGAATGACTTAATATTTCTTGTAAATATTTAAGTGCACACAGCCTGCTTTGTTGTGAATAGCACCATATTACAACATCAGGGACTATCACTATTTGTAAATAGTTCATCTTAAAGTGCACCTTCCCTACTATGCCTAAGCCTTTAATCAGACAGAGTTTCTTATTATAATACATGGCAGGAATTTATATAACACCTTTCGCCAAATCCCTTTTCCATAGCTTGTAATACTTTTATTTTTTCTTTTTCAGGTGACTAGAGATCGAAAGATCCTAGTTTTAGTGCCTAAATGCGGAGCTTACTCTGATGTAGAATCCAGCGTCAGATGTTGACTTTCTGATGTTTAGGCTTCAGCAAGACAGGCTCCGAGCACAAACCCTTCTCCTTACTTCTTGACTACACCGACGTCTGCTACTTAGATGCATCTGAGGAGCTACTTGACAAACTTGAACAACTTCAAAATTTGTGCATTTGTTTTATATACGGATTACGCAAATTTGATCACATATCTGAAAATCGACATCTATTAAAGTGGCGACCTACCCAACTTCGCCGGAATTGGCACATTTTATCGCTTCTTTTTAAAATTTGAAATAACTCTGCTCCTCTTTACTTGAAAGATCGTTTTCATGTACCACCACCGAGGAAAAGACCATCTCGTGCATGTGTCAATTTGAAATGCATTCGAAGTTCCTTTTTCAAACTCTATTTTCTATGAAAAATCCTTTACTGTTGTTGACGGAGGAGCACTACCTTTATTCGGTTTTTTTTTCTTTATTTGTATATATATATGTATTGTTTACATATGTATATATATTGGTATTGACACAATTTCGTTGTGTTTCTCTTTATATATATCTCCTTATATATATCTACGTACCATACCGCAATACCATAATATGTAAACTGTTGCACACAAAGAGGTAACTGGGAGAGATGTCTAAAAGAGATAATTAATTCTTTGTAATTTTTAATTTCCTCCTTTCTTGTATTTTTCGTGTAATGGTAAAACATATTAACATGTAACTAAATATTTAAAATAATGATTGATAAGTAAGTCTATAATCAGTTGAGAAATAAGCACAATTTAGTCTTACTATTTTTATTTGACATGTTGGTATACTCACAGGTTATGGTTTTTTGTCCCCCTATGTAATAATATTTAACTGTGGTATTAAATTGTCAAAATAATTAAACTCTAATTATTAATGATTAGAGTTTAAATTTAGATTATTATTATTATTTTACAATAATTTAAATGAACACAAATATGTCGATAAATATAAGAAACAAACACAAGCAGAAAAAAACAACTGTAAAACGGCTCTTGGGCAATTTCATTGAAATAAGTGGAGAAAATGTTATTTTTTTTACATGAAGTCCATTTAGCCATTCTGTAAAAATATGATATTGAGTTTTTTCTATGTTAATCATCTGCTGGCAAAACATTCTATTTTGCGGGCACCAATCATTGAAACAATAAATTCTACAATCAGAATATATTTCGTTAAATCCTTAAGCTTATGTACATAGTTAAGAGTAGCAAAATATTGAATACGTAAATTATGTAGTCCTTATTGATTTTGTGGAAGTTCATTGCATCTTTGAACGAACTGTCACTGGTAAAGAGTAAAAATCGTTTAGTGAATAAGTAGAAAAAAAAATTACGCACAGCCCCAAGTACAGCTGTAGCTTATGTGTTATAATAAGCTCGATGGTTGGAGATACATAACATACAATATGTTATTGTATAATTATAGCTAAACGTAAGTAACCTCACGTATGAAAGTCAGTCTCATATCTCATCAAGTACCTACACTTCACGACAGATAATTGTAAAATAGGAAAACTGGTTTAATTTATTTATTAGACATTCTGATCCAATAATAATTATAATTTATTTCACAACGCTGAATTAAAGAAATAAATGAAAGAACGAAATAAAAAGACATTTTAATAATTTTAATTCCTCTTTCATGACATAATATGGCGGTTGATCCCAATTCACGTACAAAGATGATTGATTCGAAATATTTTTACCCTTTGAAGTGGAGTACCGAGGAACGCACGAAGCAATAAAATACGAATAACTGAGCATTTAAAGGCATGTTAGAGACTTTGTTACCTAACATGACATTGAAATAGAAAAATTATTTATATTTCACCAGCAAACCTAAGACTTTGATGTTGAAATAATCAAAATTTCTTGATTTCAAGCAATCAATGCTTAACAGCTCATAATACCGTTAAATTCCATCTTATTTAAGTCGAGTAAAAGGTACTAAGAAAACATTAATATGAGTGCAGATACTAGTAAAACCTAAAATTTTCAAGAGTATTTATAATTATTAATTCAACCTGTCGTATTCCACTAAAATCTAATTATATCAATGTTTGAAAATATCTATAAACATCTACCTAGCTTGGTTAGGATTTTCAAAAGAAATCTAATAGATGTCACCACCGTCCTGATAATTATAGTAAATTTAAAATAATTTTTATACCTACTTATTCTAATTTATTGAAAAATTACAACGTGTTTAGACTTTATATTATTTTGTTTACTTCCTTGCTATCTATAACGACTAAAGATGGAACCTCTAATCTACAATTTCAAAAGTTACCTAATTAGGTTCGGGTTCATAGGTCTTACTTGTCCTCTTGTATTCTGAAGAGTATACCCTCATAACGGTAATCCTATTTGGAGGTAGCACTTATTTCAGCTTACCCTCCTGCCACTCGCTAGATACTCCCCTTACCAAAAATATGAAGAATAAAATAAAATCAAAAGAAATCTTACTGGAATGCGGTGCCATAATGTCAGTTTATTTGCTCGAAGGAGTAACTTAAACTATCATATAAGGGTTAACTATGCGAGTCATGTCCCTCTCGTGCAGTTACGATGAAGATTGAATACTGAACACATATTTGCGCTTGTAGCAAATCGTCCCTGAGCGGCACTACTGTTACAGAATACACTTTTAAGCGGTTGGAGATACCACCTCATGTTTAGTTTAAGATAATATCACATACTAATGTGCTAATTCTCGAGTTATAAAATCACACTAAAAATGGAGAACATATAATAATAATTAAAAACTATTAAAAAACTATTTGATTTTTTTTTATTGTTCTCGTTTCTTATGCCAATAAAATAAATACAAAAAAAATGGAATTACTAAAAAAATAAAGATGGCGCGAAACAGAAAAACGTTATAATTTTCATTAATATTAATTAATTAAAACGTAAGAAGTGAATCGACTGTTTCTGACGTATAATATTCTCATAGAAGAAACACATAAGTACCATAAAAACAGACAAATGTACACAATCCACTTTAAAAATAATAACTTTAGGCTTCTTAACATGTTGGATCGTCACTATATCACAAATAAAATTATTCTTCATCATGGTTTCTGCTGTTTCGAGTTGTTGTTCGTTCTAGGTATAGCAAAACAGACTTTATAAAGATCAGGACCCCAATGCTTTCGCAGCCAAAACTCGTATTTCTTTTTATTCTTACTTCTTCTATTTCAGACAATCAATGTATTTTAAAAATATTATAAATTACATTTCATAATTTCTTCTTCATGTTATAATCTTGAATTTATTTATTAGTTTCAATAGCAAGTCCATAAAATCGTATTGTCCAGTATGTAATTACAATTCATTATTTAATTATAAAACTCTAATCCGATAATTTTATTTTTGGTTAATGTAAATTGTGTTTTGTAATCCACATACTTGTCATTTTGATTATTTAGTATTTCCATAGCAACATGGTGTAAAAGAGATGAAGCTATACGAAAACAAAGAGGAGAGACCGATAATATAAAATAGTGTGTATATTTCTGTCTCATTCTTTACCGGCTTCATTCTACACATTTTTGTATTTGTGTCTCTTACCTGTCGTTTTTTCCGTTGCATCAGGTTTGAAATCACAACGATTCTAAAGAAGTTTCACTTCAAAAATATGATTAGACTCTAACAAGCCTAGTAAAAAATTCTAAATTCAATCAAATTATAAAAAATAATTAATTAATAATAAGATTCAAAATTCAAGAAACATAAACTAAAACTTAATAAGTTAAATCTACAAAGGACATAACCACACCCTTATCAAGTATTAAACTTTTACAATTATTCACTTTTGTTAACCAACTTTAAATCTTATTCTATAGTGTTTCAAAATATTAATCTTGAATATCCAATTCCCTTTGAATAAGTTTTACCACCAGAATCAAATTTCAACACAAAACGGTTTTACTAATTACAAACATATTTCAACGTGTGTGCAAGCATGTGAGTAGATAATCTCTTAAGTTGAATTTTAACTACATTTTAAGGTAAAACGATAAAATGCAAATTAGTTAGTGAAAATATGAAATTATTTAAACATTTGTTAAAGCAGAATTTAAAATTGTAATAAAAAAAGAACCGGAAAACGATAATCAACTTACCTCAGATGAATCCATGTCGAGGTTCTTCAATCATCTGGAAATATTAATCCTCTCCAATATTCCTATCCTCCTTTTTTTGCAAATCATAAACGCCGTAATAATATAAATGTTGATACATAAGTGTGTCGAATTATAATCAAAATAAATATAAAACGCATCAGATTAAAAAATCCAAAAGCCTAGACTATTTTCAGAGACAATACTAATAGGGCACAGATTATTTTAAAAGTTGCCATAGGTATAAGGTATTAGGTATCGATATTACAGAAATCCACATTTAAGGTGGAGCGATAGAGTACCAAGGTGGCTCGGGGAGGTAGTCTCGAACTCCTCTGGTAGGTACTCGTACTCTCATTAGTAATCAGTAGTACTCTCCTGGGTTAGATTTTTTTTAAAACGGCTTGATAGCCTATGTAAGAGCTTGTATCCAATTTTATTACAAAATATTTTAGATATATTTCAAAATAATAGAAAATATTATATATAAAGATTTTAAAACTAATTGATCAATGTCAAGTACATAATTATATAAATATATGTCTGAGTAGTATTATACTAAATTGAATAAAATCATTTTGCACTGGCCGCAAACCCAAATTAACGTTTTAATTTAGTAGTTGTTTCAGAACATCAAACGTAATTACAAGACAAAAGAACAAGAGTCAAGTAAATTTATATTAGCTTTTATACTTACTTTTAACAGGGTCACTTTATATTTCAAAGACTGGTTCTTAGCTGTACCGATCAAAGATTACTTGACTGAGAAACAGAATATTCAGCTTGGATCAGTGTAGATTTAATCTAATTTAAAAAACATTATAATATGTATGTATAATGTTTTTACATAATATTTCTAATACTACTTGTCATAAAATCAACAACCATTTTAAATATAAACACAATTTAATTGTAAGTTTAGTCTTATTATATTGATTTTGGTATCTTTTATTTTAGTAGTATAAGTTTTATGCTCTTGCACAGTTATATAAAACCTTGTTAATGAAGTGTAAAAAGAGTAAAAGTATCATTACTCAATTAAATTATTAAATTACAATAATATGGTTCAACCTAAATTAATGGATAAAATAAACTTTGGCAAAAACATATCAACCGGAAAGAATAAATATTCGTGCAGTAAATTAGTAATGTTTGTTTACTAGCTATGTTTATCAATGAAAAATGTTTATAAAATATAAAACTACTGAACAAGTACTTTACACTTGTTTCTCTTCGGTTAAACCATAGTTTATTATATGTGATAGTTCATTAAAATAAAATACTTTATTTATTTGGCTCAACAATAATCGTCATATGTCCTTAAACAAACAAAAAATAATGTAATGACGGCGAGTGATATTTTTACAACTACTTCTAAAATCAAATCTATCCTAGTAAATACTTCCATTCGCCCATGACACCTCATTCAATCAAATCAATGTATTTGTTACTACAGTTCTTGTTAATCATGTTGTTATAATAGAACTAGACACTATTTGATAATACTATTACTCGTAAATTAATTACACATAACTTATTTATAGACAATTAAACACGCTTTGAAAACGTACGTATAATATTTTCGATTATTGGAGATACAATAGTAAGGTTTCATTGTTTCCTTTACATTAAACGTAATTAACTTACTATATAAACAAAGGTTTATCAATCTTGTGAATCTTAAATTGTAATGTGATAAAAATAACTGCATTAAAAAAACCGATTTTAAAACTAAAAAGTACAAAATATAAATGCCTAGCCATTTAGTATAGGAATTCGGTTGAATACATTTTCGTAATTATTTATTTTTTTGTTTTTCTTCGTATCGACTCTTCTTCGTATCTTTCTTGGCACCGACTTCAAACCTTTTAGTAAATAGGACATATAAATAATAGGTAGTATATCATAAATATTAAATCTTCATTATTTTTTACTTTTTGGTTTTAAAGTCGGTTTTTTTAACGCAGTTATTTTTATTTAATACATTTTAGTTTATTGCTATATTGTCAATTAGCCATGGGTAGACTTACAAAAAGGTGCTGCGCACCTTAAAATATGTAGATCTCAAGAAATGGGAATGGATAGATGTAGTCATCTCCATAAAAATGCTCATTGAAACACAATTTCACGTTCTTGTGAGACAATTAATTATCGTGAAAAACGCTGGTTGGCCATGAAGGCATATAAATAATAAATCACGATTACGTCGAGAAACTCTTGATCAGCATAATTCTAGACTAGGTAAAATCCTAGAGCGTCATGCGAATGAGTATTTTGAGAATAGACTTGGTCTCATTAATGAACGTCCAACGAGTCGACTGAGCAGAGGGCTCATAGATTAGAAGTGATACGAAACCGTACAGCAACCGAGTCTGCTCAGCAACGTGAGAACCGGCTAGCAGTAGCGCGTCAGACAAAGACTTTGTACAATGAATGAGCGTAATTTTACATGTACAGCCTAAGATATTATTATATCCAAAAAACAAATGTCATTAGTCACAACACGTTCTGATTTGCTTCCGGAGGAGCTGGTACAAAACCTAGACAAAAACGTTCATAAAATAAAAAGTAATGGGAGCCTGAATCAAATTTTTATGGTACCAATTCAAAACTACTCCGCATCAAATAACAAGGAATTACGTAAATTGGTTCAGAAACCTTGGAGAAATCGGTATAAATACATATAAATAAATATATACATATAAATACGTAATAAAAATAATACATGTATATACAAAATACGGCCGAATTAAACTGGCCGTATTTTGAACCTCCTCCTTTTTGAAGTCGGTTAAAAATACGCCATTTTTAATTAAGGTCCTTTTCTTTATCTCATCTGCTATAAACCAACCTTATAACAGACAATTTTGATACAGGAAAAAAATTGTTTCGTTACTTCATTCGACATTTTGATTCCAAAATGTATATAAATACATACACATATACATAATTACTATAGAAATAAAAGGTTAGGTAGGTACTAAGCCTAATACTTCAAAAAAATATGATTAAGAAATAGTTTTTCAATCGTGTACTTCTAATTATTAAATTAGCTTCTCCTCTCTTAAGGAAATCAAATTATATTAAGTTGAAAATAATTTTATTAATGTATACGAATTGTAAATCACAATATAAGTATAATGTGTCTGTACAGTTAAGCCTGTGTTTAACTGAACGAATTATAATTTTGTCAGTCATGCTTTTGTTAAATAACTTAAAAAAAAAGTTTTTCAGTCCTTCTTTTCCTTAGGACGTCCTGTCTTAAGTAATTTAAGATGGACAAATACTAATATTGGACTTCGGATGTATATTTTCTACAGTTTTACTTTAAACAGTTTCATTCGTGTTGCGTAAAACATGGATACACTTTGACGTTGTACCGTACTTTTTTATTCTTGTATTCGAGTACATAAAGGTCTAGGCTAAAAGTAGGCAACATGCTGTTCACCTTGCCATCAGGCCACTCAATAGAGACTGTCCTAACATGCCTCAAGACAAAAATAAAATAAACAGAAATTTATCCAAAATTTGATGCCATAAACTCAATCTATTTGCTTGCTTGCTTACTTTAAGTGTCATGTCCCACCCATGCAATATCGGGAAAGATGGAAATCTGAAAACGTATTTGCGCTTGTATCAAATCGTAGAAGTACTAATATTCTAAAATAGACCTGCCTATTTCTTTTAAACGGCTTAGGAGACCGCCTTATATGTATTTACTCGTAACTTAGTAATGCTAACATGTTCCTTAGCTGACTGACTTAGTTTTTTTTTTGTTGTCGTATATAAGCCCTTAAAAGTATTTTCTATTGTAATTCTTTTTTATAGTTGAACGTCATTTACTTAGATTTAAGATTAGACTATGGAAACCCCCGTTTAGCAATCCATCCAGTCCATTTCCAAGCAAATAAAAAAATAAGGAAGTAATATTGTAATATAGGCTCGGGGTATATTTCCACTTAGTTATTATATTGAAGCTCGCTTAATCATTTTAGTCGTCAATAGAAAATTTAGCCGTCTACTTCGGGACATGGTTGGCATTTATTAGACTATCAAAATACTACCATACAATAGAGCTTTTTATTTTATAGATAGATATATAAAAATATATATATATATATTCAAATTCTATTCAGCATGTTGACTTTGCGTAAGTTTAAATTATTTAGACATTTATTAGATCCTTATGGAATATTTATCGTTTATTTGCTTAGGTGGTAATTACTCTAAATGTAATTAATGTAGAAATCTGATTACTTTCAGTATATTTTATTTCTATTGTAAATAGAAACTTACTTATTTGACTTATGTTATTAATTAATTAAGTAATATAATATGGAAATCTTAAAATATTTAACAGATTTTTCTCTAATATTATAATGAGATAATGAATATTACAAGTATGTTTACGTGGAGTCTTATGACCAGAATCATTCAACCTATTTTTAAATCTCTTATCATTTTAAAGGTTACTTAAATGATGCTCCATAGACATAGGATACCTAACATCTTACTATATTTATAAATATGGTAAAAATTGGATAACAACTCCATAATTCCTTCACATCCATTCCGCACACCAATTTACATTTATTCCTTCACCAGAAAAAAATGTTTGATGCATCGATTCAAATCATGCTCAAATTATTGCCGGTACTAAAAAGGATTTGCCTTTCAAGATTGTTAAGGGATTTTTGTTCTATCTCCATTTTACCCATCACAATCCTTAAAAACAATGTTTAGTTGCTTTTGAGCCCATTCATTAGCACTTGCACATTGTCATTGCCACATGCCCATTCATTAGCACACATTAGTTCTTCACGACTCAGATTCTGTCCCGTTTACAGTACGGTTACAGTGCCAGTTAAGCTCACCGATGAAAGTCGCCTAACAATGAAATATAAGCAGTATTAAAACTGTTAGATTATGGTAACATTTTAACTTTTAGCGGATTATATAATTAAAAGGAGCTTTTCATGTCGTGCTGGATGAAAAAGAGGATAGCAGGAAGGCAATGGTAGTTCGTACAATATAATCGACTGAAACAAAGAACCAATCGTCAAAGTAACGGTCAACAAGTCTTAGCAGTTAAAACCATTAAATTTATATTTTTATACGTAAGAAATAATAATTTTTAGTTAAAAATATAATGATAATGATTAATAATAATTGAACATTACACTTTCATAATTATAATTAATTCTATTACTTAATATATTTCTTGCATTGAAGTAAAATAAAAATAACATTATTGGTCCTTTGCCCCGTCCGCGTGGACTACAGAAGTTAGTAGAAGGTACACTATTGCGGCTAACTAGACTAAAATGGAAAAGAGGTATCTCCAGTTTCTACGAAAAAATAACAAGTTATATTCACCCTGAAGGTTTTATCTATGAAATTTTAATAATAATACATTATTACCGCCTTCATCTAAACTAGATTCTTAAGAATTACTTCTTTTTAATAAAATAAACTTTTAATTGTCATATATTTAACTAAACTTTAAATAATTATATACCTACAGCCACTTGCTTGATAATAAAATGAAGGTATTACTATTCCATTATTTTTATAATATTGTAGTATATTTAAAATACTTAAATCTTTGAAGTCCCTTTTATTCTTTTCTATAAAAGTTTCAGGATACGATCCATTATATTTGTATGCAAATGTAAGGGAAATCTATATTATGAATTTGCTGCCCTTAAAAGTAAGTCTGTTTTGGTGCAATAGCAAATTAATACCTCTAGACGCTGTTATCCTGAACTTCTTAAAAGATTTTTCTATTGAAACTAGGATCAGGTAAAAGTCGATAAATTCTCTGACGAGCATTACTTTCAACATATATATAACGTAAGTAGATGATTATATGTTGACTACTTTAACCAAATTACTCCCAACGTTCACTGTGCTAGGAGGCTTAGGAAAGATTAAGTGCACACATTCGAGGAGAAAAGAAATACTTCACGTCTAGAAAGGTGAAAATGACTTATCTTATTTAAAAATAATTTAGTTAATTTACATTCACCATTTTACAAATCAATAAATATTAGAAAATTATAGTTAGGTTTAT
This sequence comes from Napeogenes inachia, assembly GCA_959347355.1. Lineage (NCBI taxonomy): Eukaryota > Metazoa > Arthropoda > Insecta > Lepidoptera > Nymphalidae > Napeogenes > Napeogenes inachia. The sequence goes on from OY365792.1 coordinate 15,670,821, forward strand.
GTATCGTATATCGAAACAAAATAGACGTTTTTTAAGATATTAAATTCTGACGCTACGCAAACATTTTTAAATAGCAGAATTCCGCTGAATCTTCTTCACACTTATCAGACATAAGTATTTACTAAACACATATAAGCTATGAATGACCATTTAAACTAATATATATTTAAAATATAGAAAAATATATTTTATTAATAATAATAATAATGATAATTGTATAAAAAAGAAAAAGAAAAAAACACAACCTAGAAAACTCTTAGCTCTATACAATATATACGTAAGCTTTGTTTACAATATCTATTTTTTTATTATATTTTTATTCAACTAAAAATATATGTATATCTTATAAATATACTTTGTCAAAATATATTATGTTTTTTTTTATCTATTATACCTTTTTATATCTTAAAACCATACAATAAGATTCTATAAAAAATAATCGGTATAAAAAACCAAAATAATACACATTCCCTACCACCGCAGCATTTCATAATTTATTTAATTCTATCATAACAAACGTTTAATATGAATTCAAACTCATGATTTCGTGTGAAGCTATGAACTACAAAACAGTTAAAAAAATACTTACAATTCCTCACTTAACTAATTACTGCGATGCACAAATATGGTATAAAACTCGGTTGAAAATTAAACAATTAGCAACCAATCGGAAACTGTATTATGGAGATGAGATTATTTTCAATCAATCCTAGTTCGTGTAGCGAATATTACACGTAGCTTTATAGGAAAATATCAAGAGAAATTTTATATAAATATTGGATAAGATACCGAGGAAGAGGAATAATACTCGTATATTATACCTGGGTAAAAGAATAATTTCTTTATAATAAACTTTGTCCTTTATCCTGGTGCTTATATAAGATAATTGATAAAATCTAGATGTACGACGACCGCGGTAATCTTAGAGAGAATTTCATTTAAAATCCTTGGGCATTAGATGCCCCCGACAATAAGTCTAAAGTGGATTTTTGCTGGCAAAAAAAGGTCAATTTTTTTTTTATTAAAGTGCACATTTCTTGCCTGCTATGAAACTATTGACTCATCAAGCACTAATGACATAACAAGGAATAAATGTACTAGATCAAAACCGAGATAATTCTTTAAATCAGCGAAATAAATGAATCCTCCAATATCATCATTGATCAAACAAACCCAGGTTGAGTTTGGTTGGACAACCAATTTATACAGTCCGTGCTTTTTAGGTAAGCGTCCTGTATTAACTATATTTTTTCTTATAATTAAAATTTAAAAATAATTAATAAAAAAAAATACCTATTTTATTTCACTAGAACAATACAGATGCAGTTTTTTAAACTATTTCTGTATTGAATGAATGAATATGTAACATAAAGATATGATTACCAACAGAAAATGAAGACGTTGAAAGAATTTCTGAGTATATGCTCTTTACAAATATAACGGGGACGTGGCACCGGGCAGCTCTAATGGCTTCCATTACGCTGACTACTACCTGCGCTAATGTCTCAGAAATATTTTGAATATTTATTTATTAATAATTGAAACGAGCTGCTACAGACCAGGAAGCATAGCATATCGCAGTTTTCATTTATTTATTTTATTTATCATTCTTTTTTTAGTATAATATAAACTTAAATTATACTAAAAAAAATATAAATGATTAATATAATGATTCATTTCAAAATAATTATATTGATCATTTACATTGATGAATTGCTGGTTTCATTATAGGACATTATGAGCCGATTGCTTGATGGATTGTTATGATTTTGCAATGGAGCTCAGTAGGGAATTCTTTTATATGGGAACTGAAATCACCAGTTCCTATATAAAAGCCTTGCATAATAAATTAAAATATTAGTAAAATTATAAAATACAGCCAATTCTACAAATTATATAACTACAATTTCAATAACTATTAAACCTTCACTTGATTAAGTAAAGAGCAATCAAATTTAAATGTAACTTGAAAACAAACATAGATCTTAATAACTGAAACAAAGTAGATACTTTTAAAATACCAAATAAGAAAATTCCATTTGAGGCAATAGAAAAGTATTTAAATATCTCTTTTTATTAATGACATTGAATAGAAGATTATTATTAATGTACATACAGAACATATTTCTTTATTTTACTCTTGACATAAAACCGAATATCATAAGTCAACAGTTTCAGTAATACATTTAGATTTACATTTATTATTTACGTAGACACACCTACACACGTGTAGGAATACGTAGAAGCAATTATGATTACAATTATCGTTTTTTGTGATTATTGACCTACCGCGCATTTTCAACTCCGGCAAAACAGCTTGACTGTATATATGTGTTTAAGATCCACGTTCTGAATTCTAATCACATATTTACATTTATACACACAAATTATATCATCATGGAGCAATTGTTTTGACTAACTTTAAAAAAATGTATAATCTTATAGCATTTCTGCTAAGAGAGTTTCATAAGGTCGACATATAACAGAAACATCAGTTAATTAATATTGACCGTTCGCTTTCTCATTTGAAAAAAAATACTGAATTTTTACAATATTATTTAATTTACTAAATAACTCAACTGCAGACAATTATTTATTATTTATTCTAGGTTCATTTCTGTTATGTCTCAATTATCGTAATGAAAGCAAACAAAACTTTTCATTTTCAATCTTTGACTTATTGCATTGCTCGAGTCCCTAGAACTTCTGTCCTACTTATACTTTTTTTTAATAAAAAGTTTTTTCTTACTGTTTACAATAATACAAAATCATAGCAAATACCAGCTGCATATATAAAACCTTTTTGTCATTCGGGTTACTTAAAATAATAACAAAAAAATCATTTTAATGAGGCATTTGTATTTCACTGTTTGACGTGTTTTCGAGATGTGAAAAATTGTATTTTTTTTAACCCCTATATTACAAAACGACAAATTAGGTTTATTAACTTTACTAAATTCAGTGGTTAGGTGATATAAGTTACTACAACAATGTTGTAATTAATTGAAAAAAATTATAAATAAATTACACCTAGGTGAATAAATCATAACAGACTTATTTTATAAAATAAATATAATAAATAAGGAGTAAATTTCTAATTTAAAACCATAATAATATGATTGTTAATAGTTTTTTTTGTTAGTTTGTTATTTAAAAAACTATTTTTATCAGTATTTTTTAAAAAAATTTCGTTAATCCCGCGTAACACTTTAATTAAAGAAATACTTTGTAAGCGTTATGAGCTACGATTTTTATGATAAGTTCGAAGTTTCATCTTCTAATCAAATGAAATGTTATGATTATCATTTAAATGAATTTATTATTTTATGACAAAAGAGTAAAAAAAAATAAACAAATGACTAAATACAAATGTTTTTATTTATGATAAAAGCTAATTATAAATAAACCCGGTTGTTTAATAATAATAATATGACTGGAGAAATTACAAAAAAATATAACCCCCAAGTAAGCAAACTATTTTGCCAACTTTGTGGGTGTTTTTGAAGTGAAACTTCTTTATCGGGGTTGGAAAAAAAATTTGTGTAACATTTTTTCGTTACGGTGACATTTTTCCGTTACGCGCCAGCTTTTTTCGTATAGCTTCATCTCTTTTACACTATGTTGCTATGGAAATACTAAATAATCAAAATGACAAGTATGTGGATTATTAAACTCAATTTACATTGACCAAAAATAAAATTATCGGATTAGAATTTTATATTTAAATAATGAATTGTAATTACATACTAGACAATACGATTTTATGGACTTGCTATTGAAACTAATAAATAAATTAAGATTATAACATGAAGAAGAAATTATGAAATATAATTTATAATATTTTTAAAATACATTGATTGTCTGAAATAGAAGAAGTAAGAATGAAAAGAAATACGAGTTTTGGCTGAGAAATGGAGCATTGGGGTCCTGATCTTTACAAGGTCTCTTTTGCTATACCTAGAATGAACAACAACTCGAAACAGCAGAAACCATGATGAAGAATAATTTTATTTGTGATATAGGCTCCTACCATGAACTCTTAAAAACTATCATAGTTTTAAGACGTTTCGTAGCAATATTACAATAATATTATTTTGATTCGTACCGTGAACTTTATAAAACAATATTGTTTTATTCCTGCTTAGTGACGTAGACGTGACGTAAATGAATGAATGCTTTTCTATTCCTGAAATAGGAGGTAAAGAGACATCACTTTTATTTCGTATAGCTTCATCTCTTTTACACTATGTTGCTATGGTAATAATAAATAATTAAAATGACAGGAATGTGGATTTCAAAACAAACAATCCAAAAATAAAATTATCGGATTAGAGTTTTATAATTAAATAATGAATTGTGATTATATACTGGACAATACGATTTTATGGACTTGCTATTGAAGCTAATAAATAAATTAAGATTATAACATGAAGAAGAAATTATTTAATATCATTTATCATTTATAATATTTAAAATGCATTCATTTTCTGAAATAGAAGAAGTAAGAAAGAAAAGAAATACGAGTTTTGGCTGAGAATGCTCCATGCATTGGGGTCCTGATCTTTACAAGGTCTGTTTTGCTATACCTAGGACGAACAAAAACTCGAAACAGCAGAAACAATTATGAAGAATAATTTTATTTGTGATATAGTGACGATCCAACATGTTAAGAAGTCTAAAGTTATTATTTTTAAAGTGAATTGTGTACATTTGTCTGTTTTTTATGGTACTTACTTCTTCTATGAGAATATTATACGTCAGAAACAGTCTATTCCCTTCTTACGTTTTAATTAATTAATATTAATGAAAATTATGACGTTTTTCTGTTACGCGCCATCTTTATTTCTAAGTCACATTTTTCCGTTACGCGCCATATTTGAAGTGAAACTTTTTTATCGACGGATGGGAGAAATTTTATAGCAATGTCAAAAAATTGTAACGTTTTTCTGTTACGCGCCATCATTATTTTTGCTTAAACTTTATCTAATTTAGCTTATTTAGCCATTCCTGTAAAGTTGTAATTAGTGAATCATTTTTCAAAAAATTATGTCATAAAGAAGTTTCACTTCTTACATGTGTACAATAATACACACACACATATTTTTTTTTTAAATAACACTTTCCAAGAGGTGTTTTCATATTTTACCCGACATAGTCAGAGACTTTTTTTAACTTTGTTTATTTATATCAATTTTTACTTACCTATAGAAAAATATTATGTGTGTTGGACAACGATAAAAAACATATTACAATATCAATAAAAGGTCAAACTTAGAAAAACAGACATCTTTGCCGACCATTTACAGGCCTGTCCCTATCTGGAATCAAACGTAAGCCTCTGTGTGCCACGATACGTTAGGCGTCTACGCTAACCACTAGACCAACGGGGCGGTAAATGTTTACTTTTTTTATGTTTACTTTTCATTAAACCATATATAAAATGCTCAGTGAGGTTTTGTGAGAGAACTAACCGAAATTATAAAATATTTGACGGCGCATATCAGTTCTAGAGAGTGAAGTGTGTTGTGATTGCTACCACAGTCTGATTATTAAATGTCAGCTGTCATTTGTCATTCACTCTGACGTAACACCGAGCGCTAGCACGCGGAAGGGCCTGAGAGCCGTCATTAAGACTTAGGACGGCAATCGGTTCGCATCGTTAATAAGTGCTACGTGTTAGGTGGAACGTTATTAGATTTAGAGTGTGTAATTGTTGTAATATACGATATTCATTATATTTTGTACTGAAGTGTGATATTTTATTCTCCTCGCCCGACTACCTACGCCTACCTACAATTACAAATGGACTCGGAAGATTCAGCCGACTACCCTCGTTACCCGTTATCAGAAGTGGGATGCGAAGGGCAATCTTCAGGAGAAAGAAGACACGAAGAACAGGACGGTAACTCAACTGATGTGAAGAGGAGCCTTTACAATGAACCTTGCTTTTCAGGAACGTGTCGTCGGTGCGGTGTGCCAGGGGACCGCTACATGGATTGCCGCAAGCGACTAGAAGAGCCAAGTATCAAAATCGTGCCGAAGACATCGGAACGACCTTCAAAATTACTAGGCCATTAGTGGCCTACGGTATGCTTCGTATGCGGACAACAAGGACACGTGGCTTCGACGTGTCCCGATCGCAAAGGTTGGAGCGAACAACCTGTGGTTAAAGAAGTCCACTTATGCGAGTACAGACTACCAACTGGAACTTTGAGGACGTCTCGTGGTGAGCCCGTTTCTTTTCTTTTCGACAGTGGTTCCTCTTGCTCATTGGTGACGTGTAGCTTAGCCAATAGATTGACGGGTCTAACCGAACCTACAAATATGCACACGAAAATTTACGCTTAGTACCCGGGGGCCATGAAGGCTTAGTAGAAATAGCTACTACGTTAATCAATAACTATGAATGTGAGGCCTTGACGGCGGCTCAAGATCAAGTGAACGAGACTGTGGTATCGGACGACGATAGCGACACAATTTCCGTCGCTAGCTCTCGTACAATGACTGACAGTTCTGCGACTCTCTCGGCTTCAGAGCGGAAAGAGCTTTAAGATGTAAGTAATTAAATTTTGAGTGCTGTGTTCCAAAAGGTTCGTATTAAATATCAAAAAATGTTCAGTCTTCATATGAGATGATGACTAGATTATAATTCACCGAATTCATATTATCATATGAGATGATAAATAGTGTGGATGCGCCCAGGGTATTCAGTCCACGTCGTCATATGAGATGATGACGTTAAGTGGATTCATGTGGTCATATGAGATGATAACTTGTGTAGATAGGGTCAGGTTGTCCGGTCCACGTCATCATATGAGATGATGACTGGTCGAAGGGACGCTTTGGCTGGGATTCGTTTGCATGAGGACAAATATTTTAGTTGTTAATATTATGCACAGATAAGAGCTAGGATTTCTTCGCAGGGCGAAAATGCTTCTCAAATGGTTTTGTTAGAATAGTGTGTTATCTACTATACTTAAAGGTCAGGATAGAACGAGCGTCAGGATAACGTTAATCCCAGCGGTATCTTTATGTCTCTTTACAGATTTTTCATCTAATCACTAAGAAGAGAGAGAGAGCACGAGGACGCGCTAGTGTCAGTCCGGCCGTGACGGCGCATATCAGTTCTAGAGAGTGAAGTGTGTTGTGATTGCTACCACAGTCTGATTATTAAATGTCAGCTGTCATTTGTCATTCACTCTGACGTAACACCGAGCGCTAGCACGCGGAAGGGCCTGAGAGCCGTCATTAAGACTTAGGACGGCAATCGGTTCGCATCGTTAATAAGTGCTACGTGTTAGGTGGAACGTTATTAGATTTAGAGTGTGTAATTGTTGTAATATACGATATTCATTATATTTTGTACTGAAGTGTGATATTTTATTCTCCTCGCCCGACTACCTACGCCTACCTACAATTACAAATGGACTCGGAAGATTCAGCCGACTACCCTCGTTACCCGTTATATTTAATACCTGTGAAAACCTTTATGTATTTATACTTATTTATTATAGGTATCAGGGTACGTTCATCATTCATTATATTTGTAATAAATTATAAATAAAGTCGATAACTTTAAATAAAATAATTTTATATGCTGACTGTACTGTCATCACAAGTTACCATGACAGTATTATCTTACTCGTTTTCATAACAATATTACCTTTAAGTTTTTCAGTGATTATTCTATTAGAATTAGGATCAAGTAGAAGTCGATGAAGTTCCTGAATAACTCTAGTTCAGTTATGCCTATTTATTACCTAAATACATTGTTATCTCCTGGCTAGTCTAAGCAAGGGATGCTCATCATTCAGTATACTACGAAGAGTAGAAGAAGGGAAAGTTTAAGTAGTCGGGTGTCTAGTCAAGGAGAATAGCGGGATCGCTGGCCGCCCGCAGATAGTTGGGGGCCTTAATAGTTGGTTAGCCACCCATGAAAGGCTGCCCCGCCAGCTGCGAAAATCCCAGGGTGGCTCAAATGTGCTAGTTGGTGACCAGACAAGGAAGCCCGATGGCGATCCCTGGGGGGATTCGGGCGTCCCCGCAGTCTCCACGCTAGCCTCCCAGTGGCATAACCTAACCGACTTCGACGTCGGGTTCGATAAGTACCGCCTTGTTCAACTGCCATTTCCCATCCCTATTATTTTTTTTTATGAAGAAGGACAAAAAAGAGAAAAAGTTTTTACAGTACTTGGACTCCTGTCCAAAAAAACTTAAACTTAAGGAGGACCTTAGTATTATCAGGGGCTTGCACTCTAATATCTTACCTGTTAATCACGACCTGAAGACAGAGCAATCGCATCTTTTCTTTTTGACGCAGACGCAGATGCTCAAGACCTGAGCAGCTAAATTGTCTCCAGTACTGACACGTCTGTATCGCCTCTCTTTCAAGACTAGAATAGTGCCGAAATCCTGTAGGCTTGCCAGTGTGCCACCCGTGCCAAAAAAAGGCAGCCGTGCCGATCCTGTCAACTCAGATCGATTTCGATTTCAATCACCTTCATACTCTGTAAGATTATGGAACGTGTATTGAACTCGCGCCTTCTAGCATAGCTAGAAGGTAACGATCTCTTCAGTGACCCACAGTACGGGATTTGCCGCAATAGGTCTACTGGGGACCTCCTAGTTTATCCTACACATATTTTAGGCGAGGCCATCGAGAAGAACGGAGAAGCGGTCGCCGTCTCTCTGGACGACTCGAGGGAATTTAACAGGGTCTGGCATACGAGCCTTATAAGCAAGCTTTTACGGTATATCTTCTGGTCTGATTGGGTAGGTAACGAACCTTCTGAGCCAGAGATCTCTCCGCGTACTTATTGACGGGTGTTCCCCAGAAACTTTGACAATAAATGCCGAAGTGCCTCAGGGGTCCGTTCTTTCTGCAACTCTTTTTCTGCTGCACGTTAACGATCTGTTGAAGCCCGGTATCTATGGGTATGAAGACGACAGCATAGTTGTAGAAAGATATGGGCCTAGTACTTGGGCTAGTAGGGATCAAGTACAGGACTCGACTGCTAAGCCTGGAGTATCGTCGCAAGGTTGCCAGTCTGGCGGTCTTCTATAGGATACACTTCGAAAAGTGTGCCGAGAAATTGTACAAACTTATTCCTCCATCCCCATTTCAACATAGGTGTACCAGACGAACGGCTAGCTTTGCCCGAGTCTGAGTTTCCGCATGAGTACAACCTGGGTCTCTTCAAAGTAACAGTAAATCGGTACCTCATAGGTAAGCGTGCTCCACCGTAGACAACACCATCACTAAACTGTGTACTGAAAACACAAAGATGACATCAACTTAATTATTATCAAAGTGCACGGTTCTTGCAATACTGTAAAACTTGACTAATAAAGCACTAATAATATCAGATAGAGCAATACCAAGATGTTACATTAAATCAATGAAATGAAACACTTAACATTGATATTACATTAAATAAACGAAATGAAAAACACTAAGTCATTTATTTCTTTATCCTATCAGCTATGCTTCATAAAAGATGATTTTTAAGCAGGAAAATATTTAATTAAATAATTTGATGATATTAAATTTGATTCCTATTTCATTCGATAATGTAGCGGTTGATTTGAAAATCATATACAAAGTAAATCGATATTTTTTTCTCTTTAACTTGAACTAGCATGGGACAAACGATGCAACGAAGTAGTTAGCAACGGTTAGTTAGAGACTGCGGTGCAAATCAGAAACTCGAAATCTTAATGCGAATAATTTAAAATTAAAGTATTGATAATATTTCATCAGCGTACTTAAGGCTTTGATGTTGATATAATATTAACCTCTGGCATATCAATGTAAATACAGATTACAGATTTCATAATATATAATAAAAATTTTTGTTGTATTCTTAATGTGTTATTTAATGTGTCCAGTTCTTTGTAAAATACAGATATTAAGTCGCAGTCAGATAGGTCGCACGTAGTCCCCTAACCTTCAAATATAATAAACCAATATTTACACAAAATTTGATGTTATATCTACGTCTTTATGTGAGTCATGCCTCAATCCTGAAATAATGGGGCAGATTGAATACTCAACACATATTTACGCGTGTAGTAAATCATCCCACAGCGGTGGTAATGTTCCAAAATAGACCTGCCTGTTTCTTTAAATTGTCCTAGGATACTACCTGATATTTATTTAACAAAGTAATGTTCACATACTAATGTGCTAGTTCTTGAATTTGCTTATCACACTAATAAAAAATTAGTATATTATTACAAACTTTAACATATATTTTTTTTTCTAGTATCATGCCAATAAAATGTATATCTTTAATCACTATTTGTAATTATTTTTATAATTGAGCATAGGTTACTTATATTTATAATTAAACTATGCATGCACAGTTTCAAAAGTTACTCAGATTATTAAAAAACGAAATAGTAAACTTAAAGTAAAATTCAGGATAACTTTATTAATTAGTTATCATGACGAAACGCGTTTAATAACTTTAGTATTGAATAGATTAATTTCGAATTTATTAGGTACTTATTTTTTAAGTATTTATTATGTAATGAATATAAAAAAATATGGTATTTATTAGGTAATTAATAAAAAAACCAAACAAGTTTTAAGCCGACTCAAGTTAAAATAGTGCGTCCTTAAAATCCGGCTTCTACATTCCAATGATTGCTATTATTTATTATTAATTTATAATAAGCTCTGTGATATTTACTTTACGATTACAAAGGCCTTCATGTCTTCGCTTCGGAAGTAAAACAGTTGTAATACGTCCCCCAGAAAATTTAGACAAATACTGGATGGACCCTCTACAGCTTTTACTTTGTCCAAATATCGGAATGAGATTATTTAATAACTCTTCGAAAAATGTATCGTTATTTAAGATAAATAAAATAATTTAACTTTGGAATTTTCATATTTATGTATTTTACTAAATCTCAGTTAACGCTTGTTCAAAAAATGAAAACAATTAGTACCGAACCGCATACTGTTTCGTTTATACCAGAAAACGGAGATAATAATTAAAATGTATGTAGCAAATAGCATTATAGTCAAATATCAATAGTAATTTTTAAGAAAATTTCTATAACAACCTAAGACAAAACACCGATTAAGTGGAATAATCTATCAATGAGTTCAATAGTATATTAGTTTTTTACTTAATAATCTTTATTCTTGATCCTGAAGGCTTCATAAAATAATAAAATAAAACCAATATGTACCACGGAGATCTTTGAATACAACAAAGCAAGAATTTCATTCGAAATCATTGGAAACGCCGTTATCAGCAATGCCACAAACAATAATGTCGGAAGTGGGTTTCTACTGGCTCAAAGAAGACGTCTATTTAATTCTTATCAAAGTGCACGCTTCTTGCAATGCCATGAAACAGTTGACCCAGAAAGCACTAACAATATCAGACAGAACGAGCGTTTTTGTTAAATCAGCGAAGTGAAAGGAATCCTCGAGTTGGATGAGGCTCAGTGAGGTTGAGATTGTAGCAATTTATATGGTCCGTTCTATCTAAGATAGCATTTTGTATTAACTTTTAATCTATTTTCTAAAATAGAAGGATTTGCTTTTATTACTTGGTAGGTACTTGAATATTCATAAAAAAATAAGGGTTTAAAACGGGTGGCTCATTAATGTTGAAATAAATGTACTTATTACAAATGACCTAGAACTCTGTTTCACTATAGCAGTGCAATTGTAATTTTAGCTAACCTTATATTTTTCTACATTAAATCTAGATTAAATTTTATTTGAAATATATTCCTACAAAATGCGAATGCCAAATAACTGATAATAATTTGCTGCACCGTAGTTTATGACTTTTGCAGTTGTCAACATGTTTCTTTTTAATGAAATACTCGTATTTTGTTTCAAATAAAGTTTTATTTTATTTTATTTTGCCTTTTTACAAATATAACAAGGGCGTGGCAGCCGGCATCTTTAATGGCTTCCATTACATTGTCTGTCACCTACGCTAATGACTCAGAAATGTTTCATTGATGAGAGCCGCTACAGATATTTCGAATTCCATTTTCATTTATAGTGCTTTTTCATTCTATTTATAAAATCATGGTACATTACAATACAAAATAAATTGCATGATCGTTTAAATTGACCAATTACTTGTTGTTCGTTACTAAGAAAAACGATTTGCCTTAACAGATTTTTTTGACACAGCAGGGAATATGATAGACCCTTTACTACAAATCAATTACTTAATATAACATACTTATTAAAAAACTAATGAAATATATAATTTTCTTAATTTTGTAATAAACACAGAAAAATGATTTTTAAGACTTCTTGTTATTGATCAAAACCGACCAAAGTTAAAAATTTAATAGTAATTAATAGTATATTAGAATATCAATCAGTTTAATCTACAAAGTACATAACCTCAACCCCATCATTAGTTTCAATCCTCGTAATAAGTAACAGTTACACTCGTCTAAACAAACTTTAAATTTAATTCCATAGTGATTCGAAACATCTATCTTCGATTTCCAATTCCCTTTGAACAAGCTTAACCACAGGAATCAAATTACCGGGATAGTATAGTTTATTAATGTACCAGCATGTGAGACAACAAGCTGGAACTATTAATTTTGTGCGTGCGTGCTAACGTGACTAGACATTTTTTTATTTGTTTTATGTTTATTTTAATAGTTTTACTTAAATTGTTAAAAACGATATATATGTGAAGTTAAAATCCTATAGCAGAATTCAAATAAATAATTTCATTATAATTACTTTTTAAACTTTATTTAATCTACACATTTAAAACCGTTACAACAATTCACGATACAATTGGTACAATAAAAAAATAGATTTCTGAATTAAGTGAAGTTTTTAACTTCCTTATGAACGAGGAGGGTCCTAGCTGTATTATTACTGGTCGGTGGTCAGAGTCGAGTTCGTATAACACCTCGATAGAACGTAACTGGAGTCTCAGGCCTCTCAAGAGTGCTATGTCGAGCACCTCGGGTCTGTCATGTCGAAAATCAGTGTCGAGGTGGCGCGTGGGACTCAAAGGCGCGATAATCTCTTAAGTCGAGATCAGCCTTGTCACTTAACCTGCTTAGGAGATTTCCTCTTCTATTTACGATAGTGGAGTTCCAGCGGGGAAGTGTGCAATTTAGGTCACCAGCCAGAATTTAGGCGCGTTACCTAAATGGAGTAAGCACTGAAAGTTCCCCTCAACTAAGTCCCTCGCAACTAAATTTTCCTATCATCACCAAGGACGTGCATGATTGTGCTGTTCATGAATGTTTTGCCTATCTCTTTTGGTACATTGTAAAGATGTAACTATACTATAAATGATCTCGGACATCTTATGTATATCTTATGTTTATAGGTTAAAATGTGTCAAAAAGTAAAAAGGAGGAGCGTATTCGTGTTCTGATCAAGTTCTAAATACAGATTTCAATCATCACCATCCTTATAGGGTTTTGCTGAGACACTCTTTCAAAAATAATTACCCGTTTTTGATAAATCGAGATTTTATCCAGAAGACTCGTCAAGACCTTAATTTTGGTACTAAACAACCCTGTACCTATTATCATTTGGTCAGACTAAACTGTTATAGGTACAGGGTTGTGTTAGTGCAGAGACTTACATGGTATTAGCGTATTATTAAATAGATATTTCGACCACTAAAGAACCAATTTTCAAAAACTGACTTTTTACCCGGTGACCTCACTCAGAAATTTGACACCAAACACAACTCTGTGCTATTACTGTTCGATCAGGATTAGCATGGTATTAACATATTATTAATTAGATCGTTCACATTTACTACTATTTCGAATTTATTTTATTTTGTATTAATTAAGGTCAAAACAATAAAATGCAAATGATGTAGTGATATAATTTTCTATATTCAAATGTTTAAATATATTCTTATGTTAAGGCAGAATTGAACATTTTAATAAAGAAAAAAATAATTGAAACGATAGATCTTATATTAATCCGTGTCTATAAGGTCTCCCTCCAATCATTTGCCAGTAGTAAATCTCGCTAATGTCTATCTTTTTTGCTCAAATATAGACGTCGCCAACATTTAATATATTTTCGCATTGATTAAATATTTAGCTGGTGATATTATTTGATATCATGACTTTTTCATACACTTATAAAAATATACTTTTATCTATAAAAGCAGTGTGATAAAAAAATTATAATACATGAAAAAAGATACTATAGATTCAAAAGAATTGATATATAAATATGTCGAAATAAAAAAAAAATAATAATTTCTTATTATACAGACTAGAACATTGACCTCTTCCAATGACTATTCTAACAGGGCACAAATTATCTATATATCTTATAGTATAATATATATAATATACTATAGCCATCATCATCCGTAAATATTTTATTGATAAGTCAATCTCAAAAAAATGTTGGGTTTCAATTTGCCTGAATATAGTTAAATGTGAATTATTCATTATGTAATAAAAAAAATCGAAACAAAAAAGTAATTAAGTTCATAAATACATAGTTTGAAAACAAGTGTAGAGATCTTAATTACTTCATCAAAGTGGACATACTGAAAATAAAGAACACTAAAATATCAAAATAAATAGAAACATATTAAAATTTTTCGGTTTAATAATATTAAAAACTTCATTTTAATAAATTAATAATCTAGACTTAAAATTTCTTACCTCAAAATACTAATATCTCATTTTTTTACATTACTCTTATCATGCGACCGCATTCAGTTGTTTTATATTTATATGGATGCGTGCAAATGGATGTAGCAATACGTAGCTGTATATAGAAGAAATTACGATATTACGAAAAAATCGCATTTCAAATGCATAAACAGCTTGACAATCCTGTAGCTAATTAGGACCTATGTGTTAAATTGTAATTTATGCTTGCATTGGAATCACACGAATGATAGCTCAGGAAACAACTTTTATCACAAGCTTTAATTTAGGTTAGCTAGAAGATATAGATAAATAAGCTTATGGTACTATGTAATCATGTGTAGAGAAAAATGTTAATATAATAAAATGTATATAGAAGTTCGTAAATATTGAAATAATATTAATTTTTATTATTACAATAACGTTCGTGTCACGATTTCTTTAATGTAGTAAAGCTTGTTAGTATCATGGACAAAATTTGTGAAATTATATTACTGAAAAATATTTGGAATATTCATTATATACTCTTGTTATACTTTATTATTATAATAGTTGCTTTAATAATTTTCATATTAAAAATGTATTGGTGTTGCATAAAATATTATACCAGAAATTTTAACTAACATACTGGGACAAAATATTTTTAATATTACAAGAATATATGCTTGAACAGCCATAATAAGTATAAACGTTCAAAACACAACAAAAAAGGAACTAGCATTACGTATATAAAACTATATTTTCCAAACACAACTGACGCGAAAACAACGCAGGTAAAAACCTACATTGAATTTCCTGAACTGAAAGGCTGATGCCTTAATAAGAATTATTTTGAAGCTTTATAGCTCAATCGCATAAGTTATTTAATTTTTACTTTTAAACCACGTAAAGTTACAAACAACTTTCCATTCAAACGCTTTTTACGATATATACAAGCGTTTATATTATAGTTCACAACAATTTAAAATGGGAGGCACTGTTTAATTACTTACAGTCAAGTTATTCAGTTATATTGCAGTTCAAATATGAATACTTAAGATTCATCTCTTAAAAGGCTTTTCTTTTTAAATTCCAGCAATGTGATTCGCCGCCGAGAGATTATTAAATTTTATAGAATGTGGCCAGTTGAATAAAATAGATAAAAACATTTTGATATAGTTAATCAATGTAGTAGGTAGGTATTATATAATAAATTATATAAACTTATAACTGGGTAGTTAAATACAAGGTTACGTCATTTCGCAAGTTCATTTCATTGTTTTATTTTACCTGTTTCGGTAGTTCAAACGTAGTTACGAGATAATCAACGGAATAAAGAATATTTCATATTACTCTTTGCACGTACTTACAACAGATTATACAAATAAAATGATTAACTATTACGCCTGTATTATTTAGTAACGGTAAAAAATTATCTCTATACATTGTTCAATTTATTGTTTAATTATTAATGATGTACATTATCAAAACAATAGAAGCTTTAATGACTTTTTCTAATATTTAGTTAATTGAAACAATTAATCGAGCCCGATATATCACATATCAAAAGAATTCACTCAAAAAAAAACATTAAATACAATAAGTATTCAAGGAGGTATATTTTTAAAGATTATATTATCATGCGATATCATATAGCAGTGAATCAATCATCAACTAATGGGATAAATGATTTGTTGATGTCTATATGGAATCGATAATGAAGAGCAAATTCATGTCTTTGTATAATAATTGTTATTCGAGAAACTCATGAATATACCCAAACTATATCGCTTGATGTAATAACATCATTGCTCATGCACGCATCAGCAAAAGAATGTAATTAGGTAAGTGTAATACTTACCTGCTGCTATGGTTTTATTTAAGATTATAATTGTATATTATTGAGTATTTACTTTCGTTTATCAAAATAATCTATTTTTACCCCTGTTAAATAGATTCTTATGCCATTGTAGGGATATATCATTTACACAACGACAAGGCCTGAGGATAGACCAACCTAAAAAAACGAACTGTTTAAATAGATGTAAATTTATACTATAGTATAAGTGAGCCTATTTCATTGCATTTCGGGCTACAAACCTACTTCGAGAAAAACAATGGCCTTAAGCTTTAATACGAGTACATCTTCCACAGATCGTAAAGGGGTACCTACTTAGTTCTTAAGCACACTTTGCACTTGCGGAATATTATATTTTATTTACGTTAGATTAGATTTTTACCGTATTTAGGTTTCTGTATACTTTAGAAAACTGTATCTGGTCTTAAATAACAAATTATCGTTTTCACAATTATTTCACTTTCTTAGATTCTAAAGATATAACAATATATTTATTTAAAACCACAAGTCATAATATTATGTCATGCATGAGTGGGAGCACGCTAACATGTAGGCATAGTGTGGGGTAAAATTTTCGACGCGGGGTAATAAGAGTATCTATACAAATATACTAAGGGGCAACATCAGTTATTTTTAAATAATACTGGTAACATTGATGTAGAACGAAATCATGGTCTATTAAAACAAATATACAGTTTTTAAATTTAATATCATTTTAAATAATGCAAATACATGTCATAAAATCTTATAGTTAATTAAATATTGACTAAAAACCTTTATAAGGAACTATTTTAATTTTTTGGAATTTTTATGAGTATGTCGTGTCCCCGCTTCTCCCTGAATGAGGTTTATCTACCATAAAAAAAATCTTTTCAGATTGCTAAAACGGCTTGCATTCTATTCACAACGTTATCAACGTTAACAATCTATATTGAACTATTAAATTTTATAGACCTTAAACAGAGCATTTTACTAACAAACCTAAACACTTAAAGTAAAATATGATTTTCTAACTAAGAATATTCGAAACAATGTTAATCTTAATTGAAAACGCCTTGATGAAAACTCACCATTTTCAACAAAGGCCAATTAAGTAACGAGTTCAAAACAATATATACAAGAAGAAACTCATACATATGCATTTCTATGACAAGAAGCAGATCGGAGTACTCAATATCGTTCCCCTGAATTTGAATAGCGACCTAACTTTCAAGAGAAAATTGGAAGATCTAAATTTTCTTTGTCAATCCAAAAAATTTATGTTAATATATTCAAGAATTCACTTCCAGAAACTGCTTGATATGAATTTTGCAACAACTACGAGTATATGTTTTAAGTATTTCTCGTTACGCTTTGTTGATTCTTTAGTATTAAGTCGAATTATTGGTAGCTGGTATATATACAGAAATGGAATAACATTGATATTTATTCATCACATTTTCTCGTCATAATATTTATTTATTTATCGCTTAAACCAATTAATCACTACTGCATGCATATTGCAACAAACAATAAATATTCGTAAATAAGTGTCACCTCAAATACAGGAGCAAACCACATTGATAAGCGCGACAGACCATAATAACTAAAATATATATTGTAACTATTATTACACGTATTAATTGATTAGTAAAATCAGTTAAAATGAATTTGAACAATAAAATATTTTTTGTAGTGAATAATAAATACATCATAAGAAATCAACGAGCAATTGGATATTTTTCATGTTGAAAACAGTTAATAAAAATAAAAATATTAATAATTTCAATACACAATAAAAGTAACTTTTTACAATAATATGAATAATATTACAATAAGACAAAAAATGCGTAGGCGAGGAAAATGCGAAATATATAAGAAAATATTTTAAGATTTGTTACTAAAGATTTTTCTATAAATATTATTTTTGACATTTTATTCTTAAATAATAGTATGTATCAATAACTAAATTAAAGTTTAGGTAAGGTGTGTATTGTTTTTTTTTTCGTTCGGTCGAATGTGGTTAAAGTTCGTGGTTCCCTGTGAGAATTATACAATTCTTATGTAGTTTATGTAGTTCACTACTGGGTAAGATGAAGGAACAAGAAGGATATGGAGATTAAATTTGTTATTGCATATCATATGAGACAGTGGTTAAGTCCTTGGTAAAAATAATATTTGCGAAGTAACTATTCAAAATGACCGAATTTGTTGTTGACGATCGCTGGACGAAATCTATCAAAACAAAAGATCGTTTCTTAACTAAAAATACAACACGATTGGATGGTTAAGTTAATTTACAATTCGAGGACATACCAATGGATATCACACCTACTACTGCTGCTGGAGAACGTTGACGACCACTAAAATTTTACGAAGATCTATCAGAGAAATCGCAAAAAAGAGAGAATATGGAATTGATTCAAGACTATGGACTATATATACATAATGTATATGTCCGAGGATTGCGGCCTGAAGGAAAAATGTTTTTTGTAAGTAATTTTCACATAAGGCAAATACAAAATAGTAATGTCATATCATAAAACTTTATAATTACTGTTAATTAAGACATGTAAACTATATTTTAGTACAAAAAAAAATAAAATAAAAAATTTAAAAATAATATTATATATTATAAATTAAAAACATAAAAAAATGATCTTTTATTTGATAGTTTATATACATACTGCGTAAATTTCAGCTAAATATTTTAATTAATAACAAAGTGCAACGTGCCAACGAGTGGGACAGAATAATTGTAGAAAAATGAAAAAAAATCCCTCCTATATTGATAATAGAATACAAAACAAAAAAACATTTAAAATAATTAAATTCAAATCAATTACTTTTCTCCCCTGTGGCTTCATTCCTGCCCTTCTTTCTATTCCCATTCCTTGAAGTAATGCTTAGATATCCATAGGCAACGTTACCACTCTTTATACTATACTCATGTACTTTAGAAACACTTGTGGATGGATATTTCATAAAATAATATTGCGGTTGATTTGAAATCCATATATGTACAAAAAAGTAGCGTAGGATGGACGAAGCTATGAATACGACTTTTAACGATTAGTTAGAGACTTTGTGATGCACATCAGTAACTCCAAATCTTAATTCGAAGTTCAAATATATTTAAATTTTATTTATTATATTTCACCAGCATACCATAGGCTTTTAAGTTGAAATAATCTCAATCTCTTGGTCTCAAGTAAACACTGCTTTATGCTTATCAAGTCAAGTTTATTAAAAAAATAATTCAAATACTCGAGGTAGGTATATCACAAAAACAATAATTTTTATTACAGTGTATTTCAAATTATTTATACAATCTCTCATGTTCTATAGATATCAAATTATATTTAGTTAAAAATAATTAAATAAACGCAGAATACCAATTTTATATTATACCTAACAAAATTAAAATTTGTATAGGTAGGTATGCCTAATAATCTAGCTTTGGATAGAAAATGTTAATTCCATGATCTAATCAGATATATTTATTCATTTCTCATCTGGAATTTCTTAAGGATTGTTATATTGGACTTTTGATCTATACTTTGTACAATAACAGGTAGACTCATATTCATGGGCACACAAGAGGAAATGCGGTTCCATGTCAAAATGTACCCTATTTTGACATGGAACCGCAATTCCTCTTGTATGCTGGAGAATTAGAATATAACCTCTGAGATGACCGGTTTCCTTGTAGGTACGTAGTTTCACCTTGCCCTCAGGCCACTCGTTAGGGACGACTCCACTAACCTCCCTAAGGATAAAAATAAAATAAACAGAAATTTACCCAAAACTCGATTCTATAAACTCAATATATTTGCGTACCTTGTTTTACTTGACTTAACCTTCCTTATTGATGATTCACTTTGCCACTAGGACAATAACGGAGAAAAAGAGAAGATTGAAAACTGAACACATATTTAGTCTTGAAGCAAATCGTCCCATCGTGGTGCTAATGTACCGAAATAGATATGGCTATTTATTTTAAATGGCTTGGGAGGTATCCTAAGCCATTTAAACAACAGGCTACCCTGATAGATGATCAACTTATTAATTTTATTATTTAAAATTATTTTTGTGTTGACTTTTTACTATGCGATTGTGATTACGAATGTAATCGTTTTAGCGTTATTTGAAATTATTGTCATGTTTACTAACTAAATTTTTATTTACAAAAAATGTGTGATTAATTAGTGATCCATTAATAATTAATTGTAGTCTTGCATTAACTGAAATCTAAGAAACTAATTATTATTAAGACCTGCAATTGTAATGTTAAGACAACATCATGTTATTGAGTTATCGCTATGGCGGGAGATCATCTAGGGAATACCGTGAAGTAATAGTGGAATTCAATATAATTGTTACACTAGTAGTCGAACAGTACGAATCTCTCTGATACGTTGTAATGCTGCCCTTTGAATAATTAGTTTTGAACGAAGTTATAATTAAAGTTATAATTAAATTAGTTGTGAAGTTTTATTTCATCCATCATATCCATCGTTACGACAGTAACGAAGAATACGGCAGCAATGCTGATGATAGACATTTTAAAAACATATTAAAGGTCTTCTCTCCGACATATATATATTTTTTATAATTTGCTATTAAAGTGCATATTTATTCTTAATAATTAAGATATTTCTATAATTGAACATAAATTACTTAGATTTATGATTAGTTTATGACAAAGTTCCAAGAATCGAACCTTTTATAATAAAATAACTGAATTGTAATATTAAAATATCGATTTTCGTAATAAATTAATTATTGGGGATCCTAACGATCCATACGATACTGAAGACTTTCATGCCAACTCACCGAATTTGAAGGAAATCAATAAAATAATCAAAATGAAACTATCGAAGTCAGTACCAGGTCCGGACGGTATCCCTTATATAGTTTATAAAAAAAATCCGTCGCTCCATAAACATCTTTTAAATATATTCGGTAAAATCTGGTCAAGAGAGCAAACACTGGCATCATTCGCAAAAACCCTTTTTGTCCACATTCCGAAAAACGACAATGTCAATAATCCTAAGAATACTAGACCGAAAGCCCTAACAAATTTAATTTCCAAAGTATTCTTCCTTTTTTACAAACAAAAATGATGAATTTCATGATTAATAATTGATATTTCAGGCCTAATAAAAAGAGAAGGTTTTTGCTCGGAATGTCTGGATGTCTGGAACATAATAGGTACCTAGGTCGAATATGGCCACCTTAAGGTTTGGCATCCATTTTTTATGAAAATGAAGTTAAACAAACAAAGTTTTAGCATTTGTTTAAGAAGAGTGACTATTTATCTTTACAAAAAAGTCAAAAAACAAACAAAAACATTTACCAATAAACAGTATTCAACAATAAATAGAAATTGGCTATATTTCCGACGGGGTAGGTAAATATGCCCATATATGTGGCCATATTTATTGTATGAATTTATTTTATAAAATATTACAGAATAAAGTGAAATAAAAACGAATATTATGTTTTAATAGGGTATTTATATTCTTTTTGCGGTATGAACTAAAAATAAAGAACGTTATTAAGTAATATTTATAAAATTAAAGATATCAAAATCAACAATGAGATCCAAACCATATGTTTTCTAATTAAATTTTAAAAGAGTGATACAAACAGTTACACTTCAAGAAAATTATCTTTTTTAGATTTATGCAAATTAAGCTAGCAACCCTTTTCGTCAATCTTAAAAATGCGTTCCGGTTTATTCAGAATTTCATTATAATCCAAGACTTTCTTTAGTTTAGCGAAGTAATCGGAAACTACAGCTTTATTCAGCTTTTGTGCCCTTGCGGGATTTAGGTTCTGTGACTTTCATCTACTGATTTTCCTATGACGTTTTAAAACTCCTCTCAGCCAATCTCGTCCCACCATTAACTCTCCACCCGAGGTTATTATATTATTTTGATCACAGAACGTCTTCACGCATCTACGAATTACACGCTGTGTCAATGGGTATCCAACATTACACAGGCGAATAACAGGAGATGCCAGAATCTTCACATGGTCTGGGTTACGAAGTGGTTTGCGACCTAACGTAGATTTAGTCTCTTTTTTCTATTGTAAATATCGCCTTAGCGTGCGTCTTGGCACATCTTGGCACATTATAAAGCTTAGCAGCCATATATACTTTTATCTTACAACTTTTGAATGCAGTTAAAACTAATTTCATTGATGCTTCTGACCAATTCCTTCAATTCAGATACCTACGTCAATATCGGAGAGTCTTAAAGATGCTAGAACTAGCGAGAGACAAATTACGGTTTGTTCGATAAAGTTAGAGAACGCCTTTGGATCGGTACGACATGAACTGCTGATGTTTGCGTTTGGTGAAGACGGTATAACTTTCCCACGGTGGTTGCCGACATTATTGCATCATAATACGTACTATTCAAAATAAAAATTCTTCATGACTTTTAATGAAAATCATTTAAAACCACTCAATTATAACATAGGTTTATTTCAGGGTTGTTGTATTTCTCTAATTATATTTAATATTTTAATAGATAAATTGATTAAACACAAATAAAATTGGAGTTATCGGTTTAGGTTTAAATACATAGGAACTAAACTAAATTTATTAGAGTGTTTAATTGCAAGGCTAATTTATTAATATGGAATAATTATAATTCGTATTGCCGGCACTTGCCGGGCAGTTCCAAGTAAGTAATTTGAATCTTTACTCTAAATTAAGAGGTGTTTTATAGGTTTTGAGACTTCATTTAATGTTATTACGTGGTAAGATTTCAGTTTTGTCCTGATCCGACCCTCGGAGTCTACATACGCTAATAATATTGCTTGCGAGGCCTTTTTCCTCCATAAGGTATTATAACTTATTGTTATTTGAATAGACCAATGTGAGATTACTATTTTTAGGTAGTTTAAAGTGTAATTTATTAATTACAGCAGGTTTTTTGTATTCCCTAGAATCTACACGATACGGGTCTCGTTTGACCTGTATCCTGCTTCCTGACTAGCTGAATTTAAGAAGCTCATCTATATTGTAATCCCGATAATATGGTGATATACAAAATAATTTATACCATTAATCAAAAATTTCATTTTAAGAATTTTATCAAGAGAATAACAGTCAAACACTTGTTGTGTTTGACTGTTATTCTCCAGTACTGACAAGCAGAAGCATCATGCATATGTTTTCGCCTATAAATTGCGAGTGGCGCCTAGCATTTCTTTTATACTTATAGTTATATATAATTCAAAATTAAAGTGTAATCTCAAATAACCCACCGCTGAATCTAGCTGGCTAATTTTAGACATTTTCGTTATTTTGTTTAACTTTATAAGGGTCAATGTTGTGTATACGAAATTAAAAAATTAATATCTATCTCTTTTTTTCACGAGTAACACTGTTTAAGTCACAAGGTGGTAACGCCAAATTGTGGTTTTTCTTAATAAATAATGAATGAGTAATAATATGTGACACCGCAATCCATTTCTATCACTCTTCCGTGCACACCAGCGCTTTCCCCATTGCCACGCACACCGGTCAAGTAGCGAATATAGCTCTGATAGCATCGGCAGAAGAAGCAGTCCCACATCTTCACCTTCAACTTTCCGCCCAATCCTTGAATACTGCACTTTGGGACCGTGAAAAAACATTGTCAGGTATTTAAATTTGTGTAAATTGGCGCCACCACAAGGTATTATAATAATGGCATAAAAAGGTTACACCACCGCTAAAAAAATGTAAGGTAACGGAGTCGGCTGGAAAGATGATGGCTACTGTTTTTTGGGATTTTGAGGGGAAAATCTTGATTGATTACAAAGAAAAAGGAAGGACTATAATCGGAGAATACTACGCAACGATATTAGAAAAATTAAATGATGCCATAAAGGAAAAGCGGCGAGAAAAATTTACAAAGGTGTGTTGCTCTTGCAAGACAACGCGCCGGTTTACAAGAGCAGAATTGCAATGGCTGCTCTACTCACGCATGGGTTCGAATCCCTAATTCACCCACCCTAGAGTCCAGACCTAGCCCAAAGTGAGTTTTTTATTCCTCAATTTAAAAAAACACTTAAGAAGAAGAAAATTTTCAGACTATAAAGATGTAAAGGAAGCAATTTTAGCTCATTTTGACGGAAAAGATAAAACATATTTTTATAGTGGCTTAAAAAAAATATTCATAGGTTTAATAAATGTATTGAGCTGAAGGGTGATTATATTGAAAAGGAAAAATAGTTTTGTTGTTTTATTTCATTTAGTTCTCTTTTATTCCACGAACTTTTGAACCTCCTCGATCTTATCATTTTAATATTTACAATATATATTTACTACTAGCTGTACCTAAGACTTCATACGCATAGATACCGATTCCGTTCTGATAAACTATCAATATGTAGTTTCAGTACCTACTATCAATATATACTATCAATATTTACTATCAATATGTACTATCAATCTATACTATCAATATTTACTGATAATATGTACTATCAATATGTACTATCAATACGTACTATCAATATAAACTATCAATTTTTACTATCAATATATACTATCAATATTTACTATCAATATAAACTATCAATATTTACTATCAATCTATACTATCAATATTTACTATCAATACGTACTATCAATATTTACGATCAATCTTTACTATCAATATTTATGATCAATCTTTACTATCAATATTTTATATCAATGCGTACTATCAATATTTACTTCTAATATGTACTATCAATATGTACTATCAATATGTACTATCAATACGTACTGTCACTGTGTACTATCAATATTTACTATCAATACGTACTATCAATGTGTACTATCAATATTTACTATCAATACGTACTATCATTATAAACTATCAATATTTACTATCAATTTGTACTATCAATATTTACTATCAATGTATACTATCAATACGTACTATCAATATAAACTATCAATATTTACAATCAATCTTTACTATCAATATAAACTATCAATATTTACGATCAATCTTTACTATCAATATTTTATATTAATACGTACTATCAATATTTACTTCTAATATGTACTATCAATACGTACTATCAATATGAACAATCAATTTGTACTATCAATATTTACTATCAATACGTACTATTAATATAAACTATCAATATTTACTATCAATGTATACTATCAATACGTACTATCAATATTTACGATCAATCTTTACTATCAATATTTGCTATCAATATTTGCTATCAATACGTACTATCAATATTTGCTATCAATACGTGCTTACAATATTTACGATCAGTATTTACTATCAATACGTACTATCAATATTTGCTATCAATACGTACTATAAATATTTACATTCAGTACGTACTATTAATATATACTATCAATTCGTACTATCAATATAAACTATCAATATTTACTATCAATTTGTACTATCAATATTTACTATCAATATTTACTATCAATACGTACTATCAATATAAACTGTCAATATTTACTTCTAATATGTACTACCAATACGTACTATCAATACGTACTATCAATACGT
Organism: Napeogenes inachia; assembly: GCA_959347355.1. NCBI lineage: Eukaryota > Metazoa > Arthropoda > Insecta > Lepidoptera > Nymphalidae > Napeogenes > Napeogenes inachia. The sequence continues at coordinate 15,696,825 of OY365792.1, forward strand.
ACTATCAATATTTACGATAAGTATTTACTATCAATATTTACTTTCAGTATGTACTATCAATATATACTATCAATTCGTACTATCAATATTTACTGTCAATATGTTCTATCAATATTTGCTATCAATACGTGCTATCAATATACAGGGTTATTTGTAATTAGTTGACCGCCTTTTGCAGGCAGCCTTTCTACATCAATCCCAACAACATTTGTTCTACGACTTTTTAAAATTAATAGTTTAAAAAATTTAGTTTATCCCATACAAATTTTATGTATTGCCTCTGAACGTGTGTTTAACAACCTTGGAACCTTGAGCAATGAGAGGCCACGCACCTTGCGTAGGCAAAATACGTGCCAAGGACACTTGCAGCGGGGCGCGGGTTGGCGGGGGGCGGGGTGATGCACGTTTGAACTTGACCTCAGTCGCTTGTCCCGTTCGATTAGACAAGCGTGTGCCGCGCGACCCGCAAGCTCCCGTTAGTGGGTAACCGAATTTCGATTAGTGAAAACAGTACTGTGATGCCGTAACACAAATATTGAGTACACCAAGAGTGCTAAGTGTAGTAAGACGAGTCGGTGAACAGTTGATTTTTAGGTGTGTTCTTTGTGTTGGATATGAAGGGGACTATTTTGCACCGGTATCGACGAGATATAAATTTAAGAGGTAATTTGTAAATATTGAATCCTTTTGTAAATAACACATTGTAATATTGTAAATAATCTGATTCTACCTTGATTAACAATTTCATAAGTTAAAATTTTAATACACAATACGACGATTGGGTAATTATTACATACTGTTCGAAATAAAACAAAAAAAAATTATAAGTTATAATAGTATTAGGTGCGTGCAGAGCTAGACTTCCGCGACCTATAGTTTAGACTTCTTACAAAATACAGAGTAATAAATAAACGAGGGAGCAAAAATTTTTTTGTTTCGCTTGTTCTGAATTATTTATCAAGATTTCTGAAAAGTCGTAGAACTAATGTTGTTAGGATTGATGTAGGGAGGCTGCCTGCAAGAGGTGGTCAACTAATTACAAATAACCCTGTATACTATGGAAGAAGCTGAAATACGAGGAACCAAACTTTTACATGGCTGGAACCGCAATACAACTTGTAAAAGAAATAAAACTCCTAGGACTCGTGATAGATAGGAAGCTGACCTTCACCTCTCATTTGTTTATTTATTTTTATTGTTTCAACAAAAACTCTTACAATTGGTAGACTTAATGCTAAATAGCATTCTCTAATAGACAATATTGAGTATCTACAGAGACTTAAAAGACGGTACAATAAAACAAAAAAAAAAGGAAATTATATGAAGAAATGGATATACACATAGACACCTACATACACAAAATAAATGCAGATATAATAGACAAATTACTTTAAAAATACACATATTCGGAATAAAATCTAATATAAAAGTTTCTTAGAAAAATGACTTTTTTAAAAAATGAGCTTTGTGCGTGATTTCTTGACGTCATTGGGAAGATAATTCTAAAGACGAATACACTGGATCTGGTGAAAGAATGGGATATAAAACCAGAGCGGTGAGCAGCGGAAGTCTAGGCGGAAACTATTAGGAGAAGGAAAGCGTCTTTCATGTAAATCACTGAGATAATGATAATTGTTTTTTAAGTAATTAGGGGAGAAATGGTTGAATAATATAGAGAAAAGTAAATTGAACATAAGAGACTGTCGACGTTCGCGAATTGGAAGCCATTTGAGCTGACGACGATAAAAGGTAATATGGTCAAATTTACGTAGACAGAAAATAAAAGGTATTGAGTAGTTCACGAGACGATCTAGTTTATTACGAAGAACTTCATTAATTTCGGAGTAACACACAGCCGTATAATCAAGAATAGGAAAATAAGGCATCGTGAAAAAAAGGTGCAGAAAGATATAAACAACTAGCGGGCCCCGCGAAGGTCACCTGGGTATTGAATGGTGAAATCACGAAAACCATCTACATTGCCGTAGTGTTGTACCTACTATGATGTATGCTTCAAGTGTGTGGTCGCAAACAACTGAGCTATAAATGATACAAAAACAGCTAAATGCCCTCCAAGGACGTTCCGCACAAAAGATCTGCAAAGCATACAGAACGATTTCACTGACGTCAGCTTTAACACTCTCCGATCTCCTACTTCTCGACTTGAGAATCCAGGAGTCAGCCCACCTTTTCTGGACTAAAAAGAGAATATCAAATAATAACCTTCCTTCAAACAGAGAGAGAGAAACTGAATCAACCACAACCCGACGTCATCCAAACCACACGAAATACAGGCCCCTTAATATTCACGGATGGGAGCAAAAGATCAGGCAGAATAGCAGCAGCCCTGACGTCATGGGAGAATGGCAAAAAGAAGTAGTATGACACATTTAGCCTGGACAGTTCATGTACGGTCTTTCAATCGGAACTATATGTGCTATATAAGGCGACACTTTTGGCTAAATCTAGCAGTAAAGAAGTAGTTAGCATCCTTAGCGACTCGAAATCTACGATAGATCTGCTAAGAAAATTTCAAACAACCCATCCTTTAGCAAATACCATTAAACAAAACATTGGAATTACCAAAGCAGACGGAAGACAAATCAGACTTTTTTGACGTAACGTAACGTAACGTGAGAAATACTTCAAACATATATATGTTATATGTTGTGGGGTTCGGTCTAGGACATATATCTTTAATAAGACGAAGACTTCTATTTTCATTATTTTATTAATTATTTGGCATGACTATAGATTATACAAGTCTACTTGTATAATGTATAAGCATGTTAGTAGAGACAACATAGTTTCTATGATGTCATAAACTCACATAGACAATAATATATTACAATATACTCGTAGTTGTTGCAACATTCATTTCGAGCCATTTTCGGAAGTGAATTCTTTTACACATATATTTGTTGAATTGACAAAGAAAATTCAGATCTTCCAACTTAATTTGAAAAATCGCTATTTAAATTCAGGTGGACGATATTGAATACTTCAATCTGCTGCTTGTCATAGAAATGCATATGTATGAGAGTTTCTTGCTGTATGTTTTGTTTTTGATCTCATAACTAAGTTGGCCTTTGTTTAAAATAGTGACGTTTATCATGGGGTTTAGTATTATTTAAAATATTTTTAGTTTAAATATCATTCTTTACTTATATGTTTTTATTTTATTAGTAAAATACTTTAATCTTATTTCTATAGTATTTAATATTTCAATATACACTTTTAACGTTAAAAATAAACTGCCAGTCACCGTAGCAGTCTGAAAAGACTTTTCTTTCTTTCTTAATGTCATGTTTATGAATCTCTTGTAAAGAGAAATGGGGACACGACGTACTGATAAAAGTGAAAAAATTTGAAGTAGTTTCTCATAAGGTACTTACAATTTTGATTTAACTATAAGATTTCATGATATATGTATGCATTGTGTAAATTGCAAGTAAATTTAAAAACAGTTGGCACGTTTAATTTAATAGACCACGCTTTAGTTCTAAATGAATGATGAAAATAACTGATGTTGCTCCTTAGTATATTCCTTTAGATATATTTACAGCCACAGGTCGGAAGTTTAACATCACACTGTCTACATGTTTGTATGCTCCCATTCATGTATGACATGATAGTATGTCTTGTGGTTTTGAATTAATAGACGGTTATATATTTAGAGTTTAAGATAATAAATTATGTGTAAGAATGATAAAAGGTTTGAGATATATATAGCTTATAGCTTATATATATAGCTTAGCTTCTTTTATACAGAAACCTAGATATCCGTAAAAATCGAATATACCGTAAATAAAATATAATATTCCTCAAGTGGAAAATGCGCTTTAGAACTAAGTACCTCTTTACAATCTGTGGAAGATGTACTCGTACTAAAACTTAAGGGCATTGTTATTCTCGTAGTAGGTTAATCAGAGACCGAATTACAATAAAATAGGCTTACTTACACAATGGTATAAATTTACATCTATTGAAACAGTTCGTTTACTTAGGTTATTCTTGCTCTATCCTCATAGCCTTGTCCTTGTGTAAATGATATTTCCCTACAATGGCTTAAAAATATATTCGAGTAAGGAGTAAGAATAGATTCGACTATAGATATAATAAACAATTATAGTCTTAAATTAAATCTTAGGAGAATAATACTTATCTAATTACATTCTTATAAACAATGATGTTATCACATCACCCGATATAGTTTGGGTATATTCATGAGCTTCTCAAATAACAATTATTATGCAAAGACATGAATTGGCTCTTCATTATGGATTCCATATTGACTAATTGAACAAATCATTTTTCCCATTAGTTAATGATTGATTTATGATATTCGATCGCATGATAAGATTATCTATAAAAATATTATTCTTTGATTAGTTATAGTTTTTAATTGTTTCACTGTGTAGGTATCTTTTGATATGATAATAGACCGGATTCGATTAATTGTTTCAATTGACTGCACTAACTATTACTGAAAGTCACTAGAACTTCTATTGTTTTGATAATGTATCTTGTAAACAGCCACTAGTTGTACCGTACCGTAGTTATAAAAAAAAAGGACATAATAAAGGACATAATAGAGTACATTAAAAAATAAAAAATTTAAAGAACAAAGTTCTTTCCGATATTGAAATAAAACAGGCGTCATACGTGAGCCTGTTACTGGTTGCTAACATTATTACATAATGAATAATCCGCCTTTAATTATATTCAGCCATATGAAATTGAAAGTCAACCAATTTTTAAGATTGACTTGGTAATAAAAGATTCACGGATGATGGTGGAAAATGATTTGTGCCCTGTTGGAATGATGTTATAGAATGATGTTAGATATTATAGTCTTTACGACTGGAATTCATTTTTACATTTCTTTTTGATTTCGACATATTTGTAAATCAAAATAGTTTTTCTGGGATTATAGTATCTAATTTTAATATATTTTTTATATTTTTTTTGTCACACAGCTTTTATAGATAAAATTATATGTTTTATGCTAAACACCAGCTAAACTCTCAACCAATAGGAAAATGAATTAAATTTTTGGCGTAACGACGTCTTTCTTTGTTAAAAAAATATAGATTATATAATTGTCTCATTGTTGTCTCACATGCTTGTACATTATTAAAACCGTTCTAAAGTCCTGCGGTAAAGCTAGTTCAAAGGGAATTGGAAATCGAAGATGGATGTTTCGAATCACTAATTTAAGGTTTGTTTAGACGAGTGTAACTATTACTTATTATGAGGATTGAAACTTATGATAAGGTTGAGGTTATGAACTTTATAGATTCAATTGATAAAATTTTTAATGTTCTATTAACTATTTACGGATTAGATAAGTAAAAAAAGTCTTAAAAATCAATTACCTGTGTTTATTTAAAAATTAAGAAAAGTATTTACATATGCATACACCCCCCGAAGCATGCGTGCCCCGAGAGTATCTGCACAAGGCGGAACGTCAGTCCCTTGCCGCCGATCTATGCACTGCTTGAGGTGTGGCAGTAGCACCCCAACAATGAACATACCAGCGCGGCGGACCTTAATAAAACATAGGTCACAGAAATCTTAACTTTTGCACGTGGTTTTGTGTGTGATAACATAATTTGTAGCGCGGTTGTTGCCACAGGAGCTCCTTTTTTAATCTTTTGATTCACTGAATTCGACAAAAAAATATAAAGAACGTTGAATACTTTAGCCACCAACTGAAATGCTTCGTTTGGTTTGTAGAAACTACGAAAAATTTTCAACGTATTAACTATGAATAATAATAATAAAAACCTTTGAATAATATTCATATCATAATATTTTCCCCTTTTTTTTCTTCAGCTCTTCGCCGCCATATAATTTGGTTTCAGACTCATGCTACATTTCGTAGTCAGCATCACCTACATTTTGATCAATCCGCAGCTTTTAGTTTTTTACTTCTAAATTTAACTTGAAAAACACATTAAAAGAAGTCACGGGTCACCTCATATAAGCCATATAAATATTTTTTTACAGTCCACGTGGACGGAATCGCGTGATATATTACAAACAAATATACCCTATGTGTTCATCGGCGCTCCTAGCGTACCACACAGACTATTTATTCTTCCATTTAAATGATCAATTTATTGGTTTTGCATTGTAATGCACCATGATTTTAATAATAAAAAAGCACTATAAATAGAAAATGCGATTCCGGGTGGCTGTCGCAGCTCTCAATTAAATATTTTTAAGTCATTAGCGCAGGTGGCGGGCAAGGTAATGGACGCCATTAGAGCTTCCCGCTGGCCACGCCCGTGTTATATTTGTAAGATAACAAATTATTCAACACTAGTTTCGACATCTTGGCATTTTTCAAGTTAATAGGTTAAAGGATAAAAATTTCATAATATTTTTGAAATTTTATTAAAAATAGAAATATAAAAGATTACAATTCTACCGCGTTAGTGAAACGGAAATTTGTCGGTCATGTTTTACAACAAAAAAAAACATTTAATCGCACTATAATTATCAATTATAGTTCGATATTAAAACCTCTTCTTCTTTATAGGAGGCCTATACCCTAGCTGGGGTTCTTGCGGACTAAACCTTTATTATCTGTGTTTTTAATTTACACTAATTAATCTATAAATTGTAGCTAAACTATTTTACTAATATAATTTAATTAATAGATACTAACCCTACCAATTTAGGAAGATACTTTACAATTCACTATAATGTGTACTTGCAAGAAATAAAAAGGCTTTTTATTTTATTATTTATTTTTATATTAAAACCTATTTTTTTAAATATTTTAGTAATATTAAAAATAAACACGCAAATCCTTATATTTTTGAAAAGATTAAAAGTTAATACAAGACGTTATCTTAAATAAAACGGACCATATAAATTGCTGCAATCTCAACCTCACTGAGCCTCATCCAACTCGAGGATTCCTTTCACTTCGCTGATTGAACGAAAACGCTCGTTCTGTCTGATATTGTTAGTGCTTTCTGGGTCAACTGTTTCATGGCATTGCAAGAAGCGTGCACTTTGATAAGAATTAAATTGACGTCTTCTTTGAGCCAGTAGAAACCCACCTCCGACATTACTGATAATGGCATTTCCAGTGATTTTAAATGAAATTCTTGCTTTGTTTTTTTCAACGATCACCGTGGTAAATACAGGTTTTATTTTATTATTATTTTTTTATGAAGCCATCAGGAGCAACGATAAAGACAATTAGTAGAAACGATTTTATTATCATTGATTGCTTATTCCACTCAATCGGTATCTTGTCTAAAGTTGTTATAGAAATTCTGTCAGAAATTATCCTCCATATTTAACGATAAAGCTACGAGTATCTATAATATTCGCTTCATAAATTCTAATTAAAGTCTCCGTTTTCTGGTTTCCGTAAACAGTCTGCGGTTAGGTACTAATTGTTTTCATATTTTGAGGGAGCGTTAACCGAGATTTGTGAAAAGCAGATTTGTAGGTACAGTTTTTATGACTGTGAGGTTGTTTATAGCTTAACCAGTGCAGCGCTCCAGAAATTTGGGAACGGATAATACTTTTGTTGTGGTAAAAATAACTAAATGGTGAACTGAACTGCTCTGCAAGTTAATGTGTATATTTTGTATTTCATAACATTTATTATCTTTGGAACCCTATCAAAAGATATTTGAAATGAAAATTCTAAACTTATGTAAAATCTTAAATAGAGATAAATTGTACGAAGGGTTATTAAATATACTCATTTCGATATTTTGGAGAAGTAGAAGTTATACAGAGGATTTGTCAAAATTTTATAAATTGTTTTATTTCAGAAACGACGACACGAAGGCGGACGTAATGGCAAGAAATACCGCAAAGCTTCTTATAAATGACTAATACATTTAAGTGATCATTGGAATGTAGAAGCCAGTATTTGATGCCTTATTTTAAATTAAGTCGGCTTAAAACTTAGTTGTATTATTTTTATCCATGGTTGGGTCTTTCATTCATTCGTGAAGAAAAAAGCATAATACGATTATAGGTAATATTTGAATATTGAAGAATTTTATACACCTAATAACTGGAAACACGTTAAATACATAAATACATTCAAAGTGAGCGCGCGCTAAAATGACTTAGTGGCGGGGACCCTCGGGTTTCATTATTTTTAGATGCCCTGCTTTCAAAAAAATATATGTATAAAATAAATTTTAGATAAGTGTGAACACCAACAAAATATATAAACCTTTAAATCAACCAAAAAAAATCGGTTATCTGTAAAGTCGGTTTACTGACGCTAGTTGAACATGACAACGTCATAAGAAATTAATGTTGGAATGGTCGCATTTTTCAAAAGAAAATTTTAATTTTATTTGTTTCATAGATACTCGAATTTTAGATAGATGTCGAACGCTGCCGAACACAGAGGCCGATTGTGCCTCTTGGTCGCTCGTTCCGCGCTCTCGCTTGCACTTCAAGTCTTAAATGGAACGCTTCAGAGCTAGGTAACGCCGCATACTATATGTTTTTGGTGTTTGCAGCCGGCTCCACATCTACGCTAGCGATATTCCTAGGCCGCGATCTAAAGTACACCTTGCCATGTACGCGGACGATACTGCGCTTTACACGTCCTCTAAGGATCACTGGGAGATATACCAACGTCTCCAATCCGCAGTCGACTCCCTCGTGAGTTGGCTGCGGAAATGGCGGATCGAGGTAAACCCTGAGAAGAGGGTTTCGGTGCTCTTTGAACGGGGCCCCCCAAGGATCCTCCCACGAATCAAACTCTTTGATAAACCGATACCTTGGAAAGACGAGGCAAAATACCTAAGAGTAACGTTAGATAGAATGCTAATTTTTACTGCGGATATTAGGACCGTTCGTAGCAGAGCGGCCTACATATTAGGTCGTTTATATGCGCTGTTAGGCAAAGGGAGTAAAATGTCCCTTCGCAATAAGGTGACACTTTACAAAGCTTGCATACGATCTGTCATGTCCTATGCGAGTCCCGCTTTTGCGCACGCTAATCTGAAACCCCTTCAGGTGATTCACAACAGGTTTACACGGATTACAACCGGGGCGCCGTGGTTCGTACGCAACATCGATCTCCATAGAGCTGCGTACCATCGCTCAGTACTTTAAGGGGCTTTCTCAAAAGTACTTTGAACGTGCTGAGCGACACCCGAACCCACTGGTGGCTGACGCCGCAGAGTATAGACCACGTAAGACTACTTTAGTCAGAAAAAAAAGACCCAAGTCGGTACCTCGTTGACCCCGACGACGCGTTCACAGTAGGTAATAACGTGTACGCGTAGGCATAAGTGACACCACACAACATACAGACACACACCGTCTATACCGGTATAGATGAGGTAAGATCTGAGTAAGTGCTCCGTTGCTCCACCGTTCTGCCGTCGGAGGACGCTAGTGTCCAAATTTCCTATCTGGGACGCACTCGGGACGTCGTTCCCCATAGGAGCCCGTCTGGCCCCCCTTTTTAAGGGTGGGTCTCCTGACCCACCCGCTCCCCCGGTAACGCTGTAATAGTCAACAGGGCTAACAGTATAGACATACAAAAAAAAAAAGCAGCCGGCTCCATCGAATAACACAATAATAACACGCTGTCACGTCGAGCTTCTTCTCTTTACTATATTCGAGCTGGTGTATGACAATATACGAAATGTGTATAGGTAAGTGTCTAAGTTGTGCTCATTTTAATTTTCGTCTAGTAAAAACATGTAAGTGCATTATTTTCACCGTATTATTACATTTTTTCGACATTACGACAAATTAATATAAAATTATAATTTCGAATAAATTTAATATAAGAAATGCCACTTTCAATATTGTTTTCAGGTGTCCCTACGGATCTTTTTAAAATTCCAAAATTTTTTTTTTTGCCTTGGTTGTGTGATTACACTACTATCTGAAATTTATTTATTTCATTTCTTTTTAAAAACCTTTTTACAAAAAGAAAAGAAAAAATAAAATACGGAAAACAACTAATAAACAAACGAAATATGAACAAGTATTTAAAATGAAATACATTATGTGATACCTATCCTGTATAACCTAATCAATTCAAATTTTAAACTTATGATGTAAAAAAATGGTAACAACTAATACCTACTTAAGGTTCATATTTAGTTACAACGTCCAAATATTTAATTTTACCATAGATATTTTAAAGATTTATGAAGATTAGGCATATTAATAAAAAAAACACATTTAATAAAAGCAAAAAATTCAAAAATACAAAGTCAACCGTAGTAAAAAATCAACATTAGTAACAAAACAATTCTATACCCAATGAAACCTGGAAGTGTGCGGAGGTTGTATTGCAACCTTTAATTTTTAATACACGCGTATCTAAAAGGTAATATCCGCTTATTTTCAATAATTCAATGTGTTATTTACAAAAAGATTCAATATTTACAAATTGCCTCTTAAATTTAAATCTCGCGGATGCCATACCGGTGCAAAATAGTCCCCTTCACATTCAACACAAAGACCACAGCCAAAATCAACGGATCACCAACACGTGTTACCACATCTAGCCAGCACTCGCACCATCTCAATTTGCGTAACAATATGGCCCCGCTCTACTGTAATACTAAACCGATTGAAGCGCGCTGCGCAAGCGTTTCTAATTGACCGGATTTTTTTTTTTGTTTTTTAAGAATTTTGTATAGGAAAACTGAAATGTTATTAGTTTTAAAAACACGTAGAACAAATGTTTTTGTGATTGGTGTAGAGAGGCTCGAAGAAGTAGTCCATTAATTTCAATTAACCTAGTAAATCAATAAAGCCAAATGCCTTGATATGAAATTATATAAAATAAAAGTATTTAAAATCTTATCAAATTGATTCCTATTTTCAACCCCCGACCCAAAAAAAGGGGTGTTATAAGAACGACCTATGTACATATGAATCTGTGTATCTGTCTGTGGCATCGTAGCAGCCAAACGTGTTGACTTGATTGCGGTTATTTTTAATTGAAAACTGGTTCGTCAAATAGAAGCAATCGTCTCCAAGTTATCGAGCTTTTGTTGGAGCTGGTGAAAGGTTCTTATGCAATACTGATATTAAAAACTTAAACAAGTAAATAGTGTGTTCGTAGGTACATTTAGTATAAAATATAAACCAGTAACATAAGTTTCAAAGTAAAAAAAATAATTAAAACTTAATAAGACCCCGATACAAAAAGAGCTCTAAAAAAGAATAAAAATAATATTATTATGTACTAATTAAAATCGTTACATCGGGGGACCGGTAAATAAAGAATAAAACGAAATGCAAGTAAATTGGGAAGGCAAATAATGAAATACGGAATCGAATAGTCTAAGTCCTCATTAATTAGTCCCGAAAACTTAGTGAAATAGAAACCCGAACGCAACGACTTCAGTTAGTACATAATAATATTATTTTTATTACTCTTTTTGTATAGGTGTATATTAAATTTTTAATTAAATTTTTATGCAATAATATGCCGATTGATCTGAAATTCATATACAAAGAAATTTTGATAAGAAATATTTTCTCTTTGACGTGAAGTAACTTGAGGAGGAAAAAGCAATGAAATACGAATCAGATCTTTCAACGGTTAATTAGAGACTTTGTGATGCAAATCAGTAACTGAAAATCTTAATGCGATGTTAAAATTGAAAATTATTATATTCACCAGCATACCTAAGACTTTGATGTTGAAATAATCTTAATCTCTGAGTCTCAAGTCTCTGAGTCTAAACACGATTTATCAAGTCACAGTAACATTATATTAAATCTTTCTATGTCGAATTAATTAAAAGAATTAATTACGGTGAATTTAATTCAAATAAGATATTGAAAAACCTCAAAAAATATCACAAAAATAAAATTTGCAATCGTGTCGAAGTACACAATTATTTAATCAACCTCTCATATTTATTGTTTAACTTAATTGTTTTAATATAACCTAGGATAATACATTGAAACCTAAGAACTGTCTTGGCTAGTTTTCATTTACGAATTATTATTAAGTATGTACTAAACAGTCAAGATAAAAGTCAAGCCCTTTGTTTGGTAATTTGTTTATGTTTTTGATGGGAATCTTTATGCAAAACTAAATTCAATAAGATAAATCTATTTCCTATACGGTGCCGATAAAAAAAATATTCTATGCAATCCTGTTGTAATTGAGGCCAAGTAAATAGTTTTAAATTATAATATTAAATAAGTTTATACAAGCTTGGGGTGTGACAAAAAACGTTACTTTAAATAGCCAATTATAGAAATATTTTAGCTAATTCTTAAGCCTACTTAATTGATAATATTTTCCTAATTCTGATGATTTTCTTAATTACACCTAATATATATAATTCGTTTTTAAGATGTTCTGCTATATTTTTTCTCTTTCATTACTGCGGCCTCCGTTTTACCGTTTCAAAAATGTTATTGTTAAAAACGTTATTCTTAAATTTAGACAAATACAGATCCAGAAACCAGATCCAGAAACTTCTATGTTTAAAAATATCTACGTCATCTACTTCATCCTAAGGGGACTCACCGCCTCTAAAATTATAAATAATTTTCAAACTTTTGTTTAATCCTTCCCTGAAGTTCATGGCGTGAGGATATAGCAATGAACAACCAGACAGTCATAAAAAAAATAATAGTTGTGCCGGGAAATCAGAAAACAGAGATAATACTTCCAATCACCTCGAGTTACTGTAATGAATATACGCTAGGAGGTCCAAAAGTTCGTGAAATGGAGAGGATGTAGTGGGGGTAGGAGCACTCGCTTGGTGTCATACGATTTGGAGACTCATCATTATACCGAGTTTCAACCCGTTGCGTCATTCGTTTACGAACAATCACCTGCTGAACAACTCAATCAGGAAGAAAACTGACACTATGGAAAAAAATTAACCCGGTGCTGTGATAAAATTCCTTACCAAGCAAGGAAAGAACGCTCAAACCATTTTGAATGAAAAGGGAGTTGTTTATAGGGAACAGTGCCCTAGTAAATCAATAATTTACAAATGGCATGGTCTGGTCGACCCCCGCTCAGGAAGGCCAGTTGAGGCCACCACATCGGACATCGTCGAAAAAGTGGGGAAAATTGTACAAGAGAATGCCCGTTAGAAGAAAAAACAATTATCTGCATTAGTTGGAGTATCAGATACCACTATTTTGCTAATCCTACATGATCATCTGGGTATGACAAAAGTCAGTGCAAGATGGGTACCGAAAATGCTCACGTCGTTTCAGAAAGAGTAGCGCGTCGATGCATCAAATCATGTTTTGTGCGGAGATAAGCTGCACAGATTTCGGACCGAATTGTTACGATAGATGAAACATAGATTCATCACTTTGAGCCTCAGTCCAAACAAGAGTCCATGCAATGGCATAAAAAGGGGACACCACCGCCAAAGAGGAGTCGGCTGAAAAAATGATGGCTACTGTTTCTTTAAATTTTGAGGGGATAATCTTGATTGATTACAAAGAAAAGGGAAGGACTATTATAACCGGAGAATACTACGCAACGATATTAGAAAAATTAAAGAATGCCATCAAGGAAAAGCGGCGAAGAAAAAAAAAAACAAAAAAGGGTGTGTTGCTTGCAAGACAACGCGCCGGTTCACAAGAGCAGAATTGCAATTGCTGCTCTGCACACGCATAGGTTTGAATCCCTAGTTCACCCACCCTACAGTCCAGACCTGGCACCATGTAACTTTTTTTTATTTCCCAATTTAAAAAAAGACTTAAGAGTAAGGAAATTTTCCGACGACAATGAGGTAAAGGAGGCAATTTCCGCTCATTTGGACGGAAGATATAAGACATATTTTTAATGTGGTTTAGAAAAAATAATCCATAGGTCTAATAAATGTATTTAGCTTAAGGGTCATTATATTGAAAATGAAAAATAGTTTTGTTGTTTTATTTTATTTAGATCCCTTTCATTTCACGAACTTTTGGACCTCCCTCGTAAGTTCATAAATATTTTTTTTGACGTGACAACGTCTTAAATTAGGTTAAGCTGGGAGTCACTTATGAAAAAGTGTAACGCCCGGTAACGTAACGATGAGTCACCGAACGAGAGAGAGGCCCGCCGAATGCCTTGCGTCTCTCTCCCACTCAAACATGATCGGTCCGCCGAGCAATGTTTTAATTTTCAAATTGATTTTTTAAAATTACAAATATTAAGAAAAAGTGGCAGATATAAGAAAACTTGATTTAAAATGTGTTGAGCAAGAATTTTAACATCTAATTTAAGTAAATGTTTTAATTTTCAACTTCATTATTTACAATTACAAATTTTAATTAATTTCAAATTTATTTAGCAAAAATTTGAACCTTCGATCTAAATAAGAGTTTTGATTTTCAAATTAATTCTTTAAAATTAAAAATATTAAAATATATAAAATCAGAAGTGACGTCACATAACATTATCTGTACTTATTATTATTTAATATGTAGGCCAGTACATGTGACCATACTTGGTAGACACAATTGGAAATAGTATTTTTTTATAACTGAAAAAAATAAATATATAAAATACTGGTAGCAAACAATAACTTCAATGATCGATATCTCCGCAACTAATTGATGTATCGAAAAAGTCTCTAAATAAATTTTGTAAAAAATAATAACATCAATAATATAATATAAAATAAATAATATATAAAATGATTTTACGTGACAACGTCTTCATCGTCCTATTCTCAACAAAATCACTCAAATTATTAAAATATTGTGCAATTTAATAATATTCATATCAATAAATATTCTACCGAGAAAAAGACGTGGTCACGTAAATCTTCGCCCGTAAAACCGACTTTACAGGCAACCATATTTTTTTATAATAATATTACACAAGATACCAATTGAGTGAAATAATCTATCTATCAATTCCGTAAAAAAATGTTATGTTATGTTACTTTATCCTGACGCTTTAATAAATCAACATGTGTGACGACCGTGTATATCTTGGAATACAACAAATCAAGAATTTCATTTAAAATTACTGAAAACGTTATATTCAATTAATATTGTTTGAAGTCACAGACAATAATGTGATGCGGTTTCCTCATGGCTTAAAGCAAATTTAAATTAATTCTTATTAATGTGCACGCTTCTTTCAACGATATGAAACAGTTGAACTATAAAGTACTAATAATAACAGACTGAATTAATGTAGGAGAGTTAAACCGAACGGTTCCGGTAAATCAACGAAATCAGGATTCCTTTATCCTCAAATTGGATCAGGCCCAGTAAGATTAAGATTGCAACAAGTTATAGCTATGAAAGCGCTTTATATTAAGTTTATATGTTTTCTACAATATAAGGATTTTAGTTTTTACTTAGTATTTAATATTGAAATAATTAATATCTTTAAAAGGAATGGTTTATTAATATTTTAAAGACTAAATGAAGGAATATTGAAGGAAATATTATAATATGTATTTCATAAACCAGTCAAGGCAAGCCAACAGCTAGCAATTTATAAACATCTACATTATTTTGGAGAGCTGGAGGTAATAGAGTTAGGCTAAATGTGAGATGGGTCGGATTTGTTACCCTTTTTTAGGAATCAGATAGTTATGGGCAATCTCCCATAAGACTAATCTGAATCAGGAGTGCTGAAATAGATGCGTTAGGAGTCAATTCTGGACCACATTTTCAAACCTTGATTTTTTTCTAAAAACACATCCTGCTCATTCAACTTATAAACGTTCAAGGTACATAGTACACAGTACGTACAAGTAACGACATAACAATAACGAATGCTTTTTTACGTGACAATAACGGCGGATAACAATAATGAATGATTTTTTTTTGTTCATGTTTATGCTGTTGTTTGCGCTGTCGGTTATTACAGCGTCACCGGGGGAGCGGGCGGGTCAGAAGGGTCAAAGGTGGGTACCCTTGAAAAGGGGTCCAGGTGGACCGCCATGGGGAACGGCGCCCTTAGGGCGTCTCAGGTGAGAAATGGACCTCGGCTCGTTGTCAGGAAGGACGCTACGGGATATTGGACACTGTGGTCCACCGACGGCAGAACGCCAGAGCAACGGGGCATTTACTCAGTTTTTCCAAGGTAGTCTATCAAATAGTTCTCCTCCGTAGAAGAGGAAGTCTCAACCTTCATGTCAGCCTTCTAGAACGCGGCGCGCGGCTTCGAGGGCCGGCTCGAAGTACCTAACAGTATCGACGAATACTATAGCCAGAATTCGGGTGCCATCTCATGGATAAATCCTAAGAGTATCGTCCTTTCTGCGGAAGCAGGGCGGTGCATAACTAGCGTGAAACCCTATCGAACTCTTTTAGTAGATGACAGGTTGTCTAATACCCTATACACTGAGTACTTACAAGACGCAGGCTATATGACGACAACTTGGAATTATATTTCGTACCCTAACTAGAGCGACGACGGACTGGTTGGACCCCTCGCCGGCCCGCAGTTGTCCTTGCGGTGATGACTCACATACAAACACAATCACAACACTGGCTTGACAACTATATGGCTACTAATACTGGCTTGATTGCTATATATCACTCTTTTCAAAACT
Source organism: Napeogenes inachia (assembly GCA_959347355.1). Taxonomy (NCBI): domain Eukaryota; kingdom Metazoa; phylum Arthropoda; class Insecta; order Lepidoptera; family Nymphalidae; genus Napeogenes; species Napeogenes inachia. The sequence continues at coordinate 15,713,345 of OY365792.1, forward strand.
ACTCACCTATTCAAAACTATTTGTCAAGACATGTCATGCATGAGTTTGAGCATACAAACGTGTAGGCATAGTGCGATGTATCAATATTAACATTGTTTATCAATCACTCGAACATTATCACGCAGAATAAAATGACTGACCACATCAAGTGTTGACAATGCATCCATAACGTATAAAGGTATATATAATTTACGGCGTAGTTACCGGAAGGCAGTTCTGTGCATAATATCTCAGCCATCAGACCCAGGGGGAACAAGACCAACAAATTATAAATTAAACTATTATTTAAGAATTTCAACACCTTCACAATATACATAAACCTGGTTGCAGTAACCCAACTTTAATCATTCTTTTGCCTTGTATGGCCAACTCCAGAGATTTTCCGTCACTTTTAGAAGGTACAAACAAATCAATAAGATATTATGGCAATACGAATATATTATAAAAAAAAACATTTTATTATAAAAGTTTAAGTATATACTGCCATAATACGACGATATATATTGATTGATAATTCATTTATCATGATAACAATACTCTCGCCAAAGCTTATTTTGCGATATATAAACAAACAAGGCTAATGTTGTGTAACGTAATATTATTTCAACATTATTTATAACATTAAACCACGACAAAATAATAATAACACCTGTATAGCCTAGCTAGATGTAACTAGCGTTTTTGTTATATATTTTGTTACAATAGAGCTAGACAATATTGAATAATAATACTACTCGTCAATACATTGATCAATGACGTATGTATTCATAAATCTCTGATTTCAATTAAAACAATTAAAACGCTCTACAGAAGAATAGTAAGTACAGCTGTAATTTTTGTCTTGTAATAAACACGATTGTGGGATTTAAAATCACGATGCTTTATTGTTTGCTTAACATTAAACATCAATTTCATATTTATTATACACCAATAAAAAATATTTATTAATCGTGAAGATGTAAAAATGTAATTCAAAAGTACCGCCCCGTTGGTCGAGTGGTTAGCGCAGAAGCCTAACGTGTCACGGCGCAATGAGGCTCGGATTCAATTCCCGGCAGAGACAGGCATTTATGTGATGAGCATAGATGTCTGTGTTTCTGGGTTTGGTCGTTTATTAAATATATTCTTAGTACTTCTATGTATTTGTATCGTTGTCTAACACCCTTAAAACAAGCAAATAATTTGCTTACTTAGGGGTTAGATCAATGTGTGTAATTTGTCCTGATATTATTATTATTATTATTATTATTATTAAAAGTCGACTACATTTAAATCTTTCTTCGATCAAGTACGTTTCACAACAGTTAATTTTGATACAACAAAATTGGTGTATTTACTTCTTTAGACATTTTAATCTTAAGATCAAAATTACACCAACTTGAAATATAAAGGAAATCACAATTTATATTATGAAGCCTAATGTAATAATATGAAATGATATGCAATTAAAGTCTTTTTAATCTTTTCGATTTTATTTCTCCTCAATGAAATAATAAGGTGGTTGAACTCTAATTCCTACACAAAGATAATCGATAAGAAATATTTTTCTCTTTGACGTGAAGTATCGTGGGACGGACAAAGCAATGAAATACAAATCAGATCTTTCAACGGCTTTGTGATGGAAATCAGTAATTCAAAATTTTTATGCGACATTAAAATTTTTATATTAATATCTCACAAGCTTACCCAACGCTTTAATGTTAAAATAATCTTAATCTCTGGGTCTTAACTAAAGGCGGCTTATCGGTCCAAAATACCATTATATTAAATCTAAGCTCAGTTAATTACAAAATACAGTGTGAATGATTCAAATACGGCCAAAAAGCCTTAAGAAATATCATAAGAGATTAATTTTACAGTCGTGTATTTAGAACAATTTAATCAACCTCTCATCTCCTAAATATCAAGATTATCTTTAGGTTTTATGACCCACCCGTGCAATATCGGGTAAGATTGAATACTGAACACATATTTGAGATTGTAAGTAATCGTCCAACTAAGGTGCTGATTTCAAACATAGAACTGATATTTATTTTAAACAGCTGATTGGCTCATGTGTTTATTTATTAACCTCTTTATTTCAATTTTACTTGAGCGTTTCAATTTTTTTATTATTTATTCATATATTAGTCATGTTAACATACTGTGTTAGATTTTTACTGATCTTATTACACTTAAAAAAGAGTAGCTATATTATTTCAAAATTTGACAAATATTTTTTTATTTCTGATGTAGGTATATAGGAGAAAAGGTATCCGTAATGTATTTGAAAAGTATGACGTTAGAAGAGTTGCTGTCACAATTGTAACTCTACTCTAATTGTAACCGTCATAATTGTAAGTCTTTAAAAGAAAACTTCACTACTAATTACACATAAAGCTTAAGTTATTCAAAGAGCTACATAACAAGAGAGATCCATATCACGAATAGGCTGTATTTAAGTGTGATACTTGAAGTGTTCTCAGTAATCGTTGATACGACAAATATACATTTTTGGTGCTAACCGTGAGCTTTGGCCTTCTAGGATTTAAACTCAATAAGATAAGGGAAGTTTTAAAAGAAAACACAAATTTATTTCTGCAATTTTCAACTTTTTCCCGAGTTTATGGAATTGGAATATAACATGTGGCATCCACTTTCGAGAAAATCCCGCGTTAAAGTTGCCATGACTATGACTCCTGGAGAGGGGATCTGTGAAAGTTTGTCGTTCATAACCGGTTGAACATGCCCCAGGATCCGTTCCTGTATTATTACTATGGAACTATAGACTCACAGCCAGAGTTTAGACAAGTAGAACTTTAAAGTTTTCTCGAAATGGCGATATCAGATATCAAGTTTTTATGACTTTGGAGACTTCTTTCAACATAATTAGTAGGGATCAATTCCTATAAATTAGTAAACAAGTGTTAAGTTTATGGATTATTGTATTATACTGTTTTGAGAGCGGAAGCTTCGTAGGTGTGAATAGTGGTAGAGATGTAGTTTTGTCTCATAGCTTTGTTACTAAAATAGTTTTAAGGTTGCAATCTAAATTTCGTGGTATTAAATTATGTGAAATATGTAAATATTGTGATTACTTTCAATTCTTATTTTTGACGTGACAACGTCTTAAATTAGGTTAAGCTGGGAGTCACTTATGAAAAAGTGTAACGCCCGGTAACGTAACGATGAGTCACCGAACGAAAGAGAGGCCCGCCGAATGCCTTGCGTCTCTCTCCCACTCAAACATGATCGGTCCGCCGAGCAATGTTTTGATTTTCAAATTGATTCTTTAAAATTACAAATATTAAGAAAAAGTGGCAGATATAAGAAAACTTGATTTAAAATGTGTTGAGCAAGAATTTTAACATCTAATTTAAGTAAATGTTTTAATTTTCAACTTCATTATTTACAATTACAAATTTTAATTAATTTCAAATTTATTTAGCAAAAATTTGAACCTTCGATCTGAATAAGTGTTTTGATTTTCAAATTAATTCTTTAAAATTAAAAATATTAAAATATATAAAATCAGAAGTGACGTCACATAACATTATCTGTACTTATTATTATTTAATATGTAGGCCAGTACATGTGACCATACTTGGTAGACACAATTGGAAATAGTATTTTTTTATAACTGAAAAAAATAAATATATAAAATACTGGTAGCAAACAATAACTTAAAAGATCGATATCTCCGCAACTAATTGATGTATCGAAAAAATCTGTAAATAAATTTTGTAAAAAATAATAACATCAATAATATAATATAAAATAAATAATATATAAAATGATTTTACGTGACAATGTCTTCATCGTCCTATCCTCAACAAAATCACTCAAATTATTAAAATATTGTGCAATTTAATAATATTCATATCAATAAATATTCTACCGAGAAAAAGACGTGGTCACGTAAATCTTCGCCCGTAAAACCGACTTTACAGGCAACCATATTTTTTTTATGAAATTTCTACACGAATCCTAAAACTATAATAATTACAAATATGTTACAATAGGTAATGAGAAACAATCAATTTAGGTATGGAAATTAACTGAATATAATTAATTTGTTGATTAAGCTATTTGTTTAAAATAATAATCAGTTATTGTCATAATTAATAAATTCTTTGCTCATATAATAACATTATTGGTATTAATTTAATGACATCCGCTAGTACATTTAAATGTAAAATTAAAACAACACGGTACCATAGAACATAAAAAAAGTCTGGCTTCATTATAAAATAAAGAAAAGTAATAACAAATATCCTAAGTCTTTATATAACAGTTCTTTTTGTATAAAAAAACAAGAAAAATATTTAAATAACCTCTTAATAATTTAATAACTAAAACTTTTGTTCTGGTTTCTGGTAATTCTCTGGGTTTTGGTATGGCATTCGGTCACGTTTACCTGGGTCCACAGTTGTTAAGTCTCATCAAATTTCAAGGGTTTGAAACATTCCTTGAGCAGAAGTTCTTTTGGGCAGATGCAGTTTCTGCAGCTGCCTGCTAAGCAGTTAATGGGTTTGCTAGCATCTGTTCGATCGCCCAATCAATTGTACACCACAATACATTAATAAAAGTAATACATATAAAAATATATTGTAAGGTACAAAAGGCGGTCTTATCGCCTAGCGGCGATTTCCTCCAGACGACCTTAGGGTTAGGAAAATTTAAAAAAACAATATGAAATACTGGCAAGTGGTGTGGTTATAATAAACATACTTACTAGTAATACATATATATCAATATATTAAATACATAACAAAAATACATTAATAAATACAAGAACACATAAATATTCCTATTTATGTGTTCTTGTATACAATAGCAAAAGTGATTTAAAAAATACTTCCAAAGATTAGACAATCGTATATATAATTTAAGCGTATTCCATAGCTTGGTGGCATGAATTGTGAAAGAAAGATTATAAAAAGAGGAATCATGAACAGACATTTATTAATAAGGCAAAAAGCTTTTATGATGTTCATGCAGTGCCTTGGATACCAAGAAATTCAAAATTTTCTTTCCAGATGTGAAGGTGTTTTTGGGTGGAATAATACTTATTAGTACTAACTAAAATCCATATATGTTGTCCTTTTAATGATATCCCCACTTAATTTGGTCATATTAATGGTATAACGGAGGACTATGTCAATACCCTGCTTTGACCCAGTTTTCAACCAATTTGAATCGGATCAAGAAACAAGATGAGTTTGAAAAACGATATATTGAAGTGTATGAAGTGTGTGAAACGAGTGGATTGAACCTAGGCCGCTTTAATGGAGTAGTTAAATTTGATTGTTGCATTGTTTATTATTGAATAGGAAATTGAAACCTACCATTTAACCGAGGCTTATTAGTAAATGTAATTATTATTACATGCATATAAACATAGAACTGTAAAAAATAGGTAGGTATAGGTTACCTATTGTAGGTTTTATTTATTGTAACTAAGCGTTTAAATTTTCAAATTGTTGTTACAACAATTATTAACTTTAGTGTAAAAATAATAATTTTACATTACAGTATTAGTAAAATTCAATTAATAAAATTCATAAAATGATCCTTTTAAAAAGTTTTGAAAAAGTATTTTTGTAAAAATGTTTTAAATATTTTCGTAAAAAGGTCCTTGACGTTATAAATAACGTAACCACTTAAATTGATAAATTGCTGATACGATCGTAGATCGCGTGACAAAGTATTAAGCATGTGTTACATTGATTTCTCTTGTCAGATTTTATTTTGTCCCTGGAGAGTAACATAACAGAGATTTAAAGATGTAGGTAATAAACACATAATGCCCGCCTACATACCGGCCTAATACTAATGCAAAACTCACTTTAGGAACTTTTTAAGTAAAAACTGGCATTTAATTTATATGAGTATTAATCAAAACTGACAAAAGTTTATGGGTCAAAGGTAATGAAACATTCAAATTTTAATCAACTAAATCTACATAGGGTATAACTACAGCCTCATTAAGTATTAAACCTTTATACTAAGTCACAGTTATATTAGTGTAAACCAACTTTAAATCTAATTCTACAGTGTTTCGAAATATCCATCTTTGATTTCCAATTCCCTTTGAACAAGCTTTACCGCCAGAATCAAATTTCAGAACAGAACGGTTTTCCTAATTACAAACGTATCTGAGTGTGTTTGTACAAGCATGTGAGACGCCAAGCTCTGAAAATTCATTTTTAAACATAATTTAAAATCAAAACGATAAAATGAAAATTACGTTTTGAAATTATTTTATACACTCAATTAGGTAAGTATACCTATATAATATGGTATAAAACTGGTGTAAAACAGAGTTGAAAATTATAATAAAATAAGACTGCACCTCAGCATAAAATCTATCTAAGGGATTATTCATGTCGGTAATTCGGATCGGATCGAATTCAGATCTCCTCGTTCCAATGTTAGATCAATCTCCATTTTTTTGCAAAAAGGGGGACGTCGTTATGACGAAAACAAAACTCCTTTAATTTAATATTTTTCTGGTCATCTCATTTTAGTAACCTGCATAAAGGTGAGTGTTAATTATGATTTATGGTATAAGATTAACAATAAGAATAGTAGTCATGTTTTTTAAAATCCCAATTGTTGATACAAGTAGATACAAGAGATGTAGGAACACAAAACTTAATTACTAGATCAAAGTAGACATTTAGAAAACACCGAACAAGCAATCTTCATGGAAGTCACTAGGAACCTATTTAAATATTTGGTTTCATTATTCAATTAGAATTCAGGAAAATTATAAATCTAAACACGTTGCTTCCAACGTCTAGGTAAACTCACAGATGACTTCTTTACCTTACTATTAATATACTACTGCATCTAATATATTAACAGTTTCAGTAATGTATTTAGTTATTTACGTAAATGTATCTAAGCTACGTACGTAGAAGCAATCACTATATTACGCCATGTCCCGCGCACTTCCAATTTCGTCAAATAAGCTTGACGTTCCTGTAGCTACTTAAGATCTACGTGCTGAATTGTAATTGAAGCTTGCATTCTAATCACAGGAATGACATGCTCATTGAGCACCGTTTGATCTAAGTTTAATATGAAATATATCATTTACGTATTTACGTCTTTAACTTTAATTTGAAAACAAGGTTTGTAATGTATGTAATGATTTACGACAAAGTTATTAAACATCTCAGTAATTTTAATTTGCCGAAAAAAGATTTGTTAGGAAAACACCACGATAACATCTAAATATTGCAAAGTGGAAAAAAACTATGAGCAACATAAGCAGCGGATTTCAACATATAATTCGTGTGGATAACATAAACCTTGTTCCTCTGTGATAATTGTAAAAATATATAGTATAAATGCAGTATGTCCCTATTAAGAAAACTTCTTTGTATTTGTTTATAAAAAGAATTTAGAATTTTTGATGGTTTTATACCAAGGTTTTAGGATTAGAATTATCCTTGAAAATAAATAAAGAATGGAAAACAAAACAATACGAGCAGGGATTCAAACCCGCGATCTTTAGGAAACCGTCCCGTTCCTCTACCAATTGAGCTATTGTATCGCCACCCACTTCAGGGAATTAAGCTTTCTATATTGATCTAAGCATCTATGATTGTCTTTATCACGACGGTGGTAACATCTTTCGAAAATCTTAACCAATGTTTCTAACTTTGCACTTTGAAATTAAATGTTTGAAAATATATATCTGAAGATATTAAATATGTACAGAAGAATATTGATAACTTTATTAAACAGTGTAAATACTCGGAACAAATATAAGTTCGCCTTATCTGTAACTCGATTAAAAAGAGAGTAATTTATGGGGTAAAACAATACAAAACAATTAATTATAATTAGAAAGTAAACAATTCTACAAGTTTCCTTCAAATATTTAAGTATTTCTGTTTAACAAATTTAAAAGATAACTAAGGATATATACTTTATTTAGAAGATTTTTATGTACTTAAAAACAGTTAGAATCTTTAGTTAGTGACCCTGGTAAATTTTGAGGGCAGCCTGAACAATATTGCTCGGAGAAGCAGTATAATTCTCAATACACTGCTAAGATCAAATGGCTACCGATCAGCGCAAGAAGATAGTCTATAACTCTAAGTCAGTTTCCATTCTAAATGATCCATCTTCTTCTCCTTACTTGAAATTAAAATTTCAAGTACTGAGGTCATCTCACGATTTGCACCTCAGCTCCGGTCAGCTTTTAACCTTAGTTTATTAGGGGAATTGGGCACCGGTTCTATACACTATGTAATTTGCTGTGGCAGTGAGTGTGGTAGCTCTATCGAGTCTGGCCTTTCTTAATACTGCAATAGATAGCAATGAAATTGTATCATATTTAAATACAACAAATAAATAAAACTGGATGATAATATATATGTCGTAATAAATAATCATTGTTGTTGCGATGTTAAACTATGAATTATTATAATTACATAAAACAGCAGCGAATGCACAACCATTAATTTAAGTAATTAACAGAATATAATTAATTTGTTATGCAATTTCATTTACTCTAATTTTTAAATCAATTATTGCCATCATTCATGAATTTGTTTGTTATAATTAATAGAATATTAAAAGGTTAGCTATATTATAAAAAAAGAGAAATAACAAATATCCTAAATCCTTGTTTGTATGAGAAGTTTTATTAAAATATATATATTGTCTTGTACTTTTATTGCTAACCAACGTTTATATTATGAAAGTAAGAAAAAATATATTCAATCCAATTAATCTCTTGTAGCTTTTGACCCCGTTAGCGTTGACTACAGGAGACAGTCTACACTACTGCGACTACAGACTATAAGACAAATTATTATCTCCACAAAAAAGCCTTTTGTTGTAATCGAATAAATTTATAATAATGAAATATTAAATACTACGAATATGGTAGCAAACTGCCAAGTATTAGCTCTTTGTAATAAATAAAACCTCTTTTCTCGTACTACACATTTAATTTATGTAATATTGTCTACAGCATAAATTGTTAAAAATATAAATTTATAGATCATTGTGGATTAATACAAACAACACAATCAGCAATTATTACGACTATCAATAGATTTTATAATGACATATTTGTAACTCATTTTAAACGTAAATTGAACCAATAAATCTGTAACTAACACATACTGAATTGTATGCACTACATTTTAATGTCATGGTAAACTCAAAGTGTATTTTATATATTACTAGTATAGTGTACTCAATTTACCAATACTATTTTTTTTGTGTATGTTCTATGGCGATTAATTCTATACTTGTTAAAAATCTATTAATAGTAATATAAACTTTAAAAAACTATCAAAACTCTTACCCATTAATCAATAATAAAATGTATAAGAACTTACAACATGATAATTAATTGATCTTTTTGTATTATTTTTATATTTCGTGTCATCGAGACTAACAACCCGGTTGAAAATAGTATTCTAACCCAATGCCGTTTAATTACCTAGTCTTACTATAAATATTGTAACAAAGAAAAAAAAAACATTTATTACTTTTACAATGTGTTTGTTTAATACACAAATATAAAACAATTAAAGATATAAAAAGCTTATTCGAAGTGGTGTCCATTGGCTGCAATACAGTCCTTTAAACGTTGAGGCCAGTTATCAATAGAAGCACGCGCTTTTTCCATGGGGAAATTCTTTACTGCCAATCGTATGGATTGTTTTAGGGACTCCAAGTTATCATGGCGTTTAGAGCAAGCTGTACTCTCTAAAACTGACCGTAAATTATAATCCCGCGGATTATAATTTACGGAAATCGGGACTAGACGACGGTCAGTCTTCAGCTCTGATGAAGTCCGAGACGTTCGCTTCCAACCAAGACTGCGTGAACCGAGCTTTATGACCCGGCGCGGAGTCTTGCTGGAAGGACCATACTTGGTTATTGAACATGGTGTTATTAAGGGGCCTAACTACCTTCTCAAGAATGGTGTTGATGTGTTGATACATTTGTGCCTAAGTTTTGATATCTTTTCCACAAAAATATGGCTCAGTCACTCCTTCATAGCTAACACCCCACCGAATCACTGAAGTGATTATGCCCACGTTGGACTCTGTCGACTAATTGGGAAGCTTCCTTAGAGCTTTGAGCTTAAATTCGTTCATTTTTTTTTAATGTTGCCCAATTGTAAAATAATTCTCATCCGCAAACAAAATTTTTCTGTGACCACCCTTTCGGTACCGCTTCAGTAGTTGTAACAACCCTATTCATCTTTAATTGATTAGTTAAGAAATTACTGTCACTGTCATGTCTTAAAATACGCGACATTCTTTTTTTTTTTTTTTTTTTTGGTACCCATGTCGTATCGATCTGGAAATACCACCGAAGGGAGTTCGTTCCACAAGCGAGTGGAACGTGGGAAAAATGTCCTTGAAAACCGCACAGTAGAGGATCGCCACGCATCCAGGTGGTAAGGATGATATTGGAGGCGATGGCGCGCTGTGCGGTGATGAAATTCGGCGGCAGGCATCAGATCGAATAGTTCTTCGGAACTTTCCTCGTTGTAAATGCGGTAGAAGACGCACAAGGAAGCCACGTCTCTACGCAATGCCAAAGAGTCTAGCCGTTCGCAGAGCACCGGGTCCCCGACAATCCGAACGGCTCTCCGTTGTACGCGGTCAAATGGTAGAAGCTGATATTGGGGTGATCCGGACCAGAGATGAGAACAGTACTCCATGTGTGGCCGGACCTGCGCCTTATAGAGCGCAAGTCTTTGGCCAGGTTTGAAATACTGCCTAGCTCTATTAATCACTCCCAATTTCTTCGAGGCCAACTTGGCCTTGCTCTCCAGATGACCACGAAACTGACAATCGCTCGAAATGTCGAGACCCAGTATTCTGATACTTGGCGAGGCAATGAGGGGAGTGCTCTCGAAGAGCGGTGATACGACGAATGGGGTTTTCTTAGTGGTAAACGCGCAAACTTGTGTCTTCAGGGGATTGAACTGTACGTGGTTCAGTTCACCCCACTCAGAGATCAGCCCCAAGGAAATCTCTATAGAAGACACAAGTTTCTTTCGGCACTCGTCGACGTTTTCCCGAGAGAGACCTGCACGGCCGGAATATACCGCATCCCCAGTACTGTCATCCGCATAACAATGTATGTTGGTGATATCCAGCATATCATTGATGTGCAGGAGGAACAGAGTTGGGGATAGCACGCAGCCTTGGGGTACACCAGCGTTCACGGGCTTAGGGTCCGAGCAAAAACCGTCGATAACGACCTGTATGCTCCGCCCAGTGAGGAAGCTGGTGATCCACTTGCATAAACTCTCGGGAAGCCCATAGGAAGGTAGCTTCGAAAGAAGCCCCCTGTGCCATACACGATCAAAGGCTTTTGCCATATCCAGACTAACTGCCAGACCCTCTCCCTTGCTTTCAATAACAGCTCCCCAACGGTATGTAAGATACAACAGAAGATCACCAGCCGATCGACCATGGCGAAAGCCATATTGGCGGTCATTGACCAACTGGTGATCCTCGAGGTAGGTTAGGAGCTGTTTATTGATGATGCTCTCCATTACTTTGGAGAGAAGAGAGGTGATGGCGATAGGTCTGTAGTTAGCTGGGTCCGAGCTATCGCCCTTTTTAGGGATCGGATGGACAAGGCCACGCTTCCATGAGACCGGGACTACGCCTTTCAAGTAAGAGTACCGAAATAGACGCGTTAGCACTGGTGTCAACTCAGGGGCACATGTTCGTAGCACAACTGGAGAGATACCATCTGGCCCACTCGACTTATGAACTTCCAAGGAAAGGAGGGTTTTTCGGATGAGTTTTTGCCGAAAAACTATTTCCGGCATAAAGCTCGGACACCGCGGGATGATAGGCGGTGCCCTCCCCTGGTCGTCCAAAGTCGAGTTTGAGGCAAAAAGAGTGCCCAAGAGATCGGCTTTCTCTTTTGCCGTGTGGGCTAAAGAGTCGTTCCCAGTGTGCAATGGCGGCAGGGACGGGCGACAGAAGTTTCCCAGACTGGCTTTGGAAAGCGCCCAGAACTTGCGCGTGCCAGGCGGGTACTTTGCCAACTGATCCCCGATTTTGACGACATGCTTGAACTTTGCTTTAGCGATTTTCCGTTTGAAGAATCTGGAGGCACGATTATATTTCCTCTTCAGAACTTTAGAGTTCGGATCCTTAGTGACTAACGCATTAGCCCAAGCCTGATAAGCCTGCCGTTTGTCAGCTGCTGCAGCCCTGACAGACGCATCAAACCAAAGCCGCGATCTGCCACCAAGTGGTACCACAGAGCTTGGTACAAATAGTTCCATGCCCTGAAGTATCACATCAGCTACAGCCGCAGCGCAGTCACTAGGATCATTGGAAGGGAAACAAATCGGCCCCCATGGGTAGGATGCAAAAAAGGATCGCATTCCATCCCAATCCGTTGACTTGTAGTGCCAAACGCGTCGAGTCACAGGTCTTGTGCGAGCTGGGCGTTCCATGGGCACTACACTCCGTACCAAGCAATGATCAGAGGACCCTAAGGGAGCCTCGACAGTGACTTGGTACTTTCCGGGATGTGTAGTCAGCAGAAGATCCAACAAAGAGGGTATATGGCTGTCCACGTCCGGTAGACGAGTGTGCGTCTTTACCAATTGGGACAGACCATTTGCCAGAGCAAAGTCAAACACAGATCTCCCAGCGTAGTCGGTGGCACGTGACCCTAGCCAATCGGTATGGTGCGCATTGAAGTCCCCGAGGACTACGACTTCGGCGGAGGGAGTCTGTGAAAGCAGATCGTCAATCTTCGCCTGAACATGGCCTAAGAGTTGATCCGTTTCTGCATTACCACTATGGGACCTGTAGAGGCACGCGTAGACTCTGACATGGTCGTCCATGTCCAGCCAGAGTACAGACCGGTCCCAACCTTCAAAAACCTGAAGGCGACGGTAACAGATATCGTCCCTCACGAACACAGATACCCCGGCGTGTGGTATAAAATGATGTTCTAGTTTATACCCGGGGTATGATAGGTACGCTGTGTCGCTAGGTTGAGATATCTGCGTCTCCGTCAGAAACAACAAGGCCGGCTGCGCCGTCTCTAGATGATGGTGGACGGCGTTCAAGTTGGAATGAAGTCCCCGGATGTTGCAAAAGTCCACAGTTAAAGTGGGTCGGGGTGCCGCTGCGTTGACTCGTCGTTTGCCCTCTAAAAACACAAAAGGCGATACTTTGCCCGCCCCAGATACGACGGGCAGCCCGAGCAAAATCCGAGAATCATTTCCCCGATTTTGCTCGGGGAGGGGGTCCCCGGCTTCATCCAAGCCGGTACCCTCCTGGGGTATTATTCTTTTTAGCATCGCTTTCATGTTTGGCGTGGGGGGGGGGGGGGTTGGCCTTCCGGATTCTCTCACTCACCGACGAAACATAACCAAATGAATTTGGTTACTACACGTCGGTCTTCTGTGTGTTCTAGGTGCTATCTTCATTTCCCGAGATAAAATCTTTCGCTTTCGAACAGGATTTCTTCGAATTCTTTCCCTTACTACTTTGACCACTACATGGACGGTCAGCTCTTTCTTTGTCACAAACAGACAACATTTGCACAAACATTTGACTAATACCAAATGTATGGAGAATTTTAAAAATTGCATTTGGCTCCATGCCTACTTTATGTAATGCAATCACAGCGATTCTGTTCTCTTTTTCACCCCACTCCATTTTAATATCACAAAATATTGTACAACGTAGGTATTGGCGCCAAAATGAGAAAACACAATGAACAATCGTATAAAAATGACAGAATCCAAATTCAAATATAGTATTTTTTGTTTTTAATTGTAACATTATTTATGGCCAGACTAAGTATAGACTAAGTAGTTAAAATGTAAGACAATATTTTCAATACTGTTTGTCGAATAAATCAAGAACCAGTTTAGACTTAAAAACAATTTATTTGTAGATTTAGTATTACTATAATATTGTTTCTATATTAGTATACTATCAGTTTGTCTTTTTTGTGCCCTTCCACAGTTATTATTAATATTGATATTAGACTGTATAAATAAAAAAAGTAAATTAATAAATTACAATAATATAGATCAACACAAATTAGTCGATAAAATAAACACTAGCAAAAACATTCAACCGTGAAAAGTAAATATTCGTGTAGTGAATTTGTAATGTAGGCCTATTAGCTGTGTTTATCAATCAACAGTATTTACAAAACGTGGAACTACTGAATAAGTAGATGACATATGTTTCACATCGAATATATCCTGGTAAGTGATTAAATGTGGTGGTTGTACTAACACAAAATACTTAATTTATTATTTGATACAGTAATAGTCACAATTCTGTTTTAGCAATAATTAAATACTTTATTAATATTTAATTTAAAAAGGTAGGTATGTTATTTCAAAAATATAAAATAAAAACCTGTCAATAATTACGTTAAATCAAATAAATGTGTTTGTAACTAACGTTTTTGGTAAACATTTTATTATTATAGAGCTAGACACCATTGGATAATAGTAGTACTCGGAAATACATTAATCAACGACGTATGCATTTATAAATCTGTGATTTCAATTAAAACAATTGAAACGATCTACAAACGTACAGCCAAAAGTACAGCCGTATCTTGTTCTGTTATTCTAGTCGTTGGCTTGTAATAAACATGATTGTAGGATATACAATCACTATGCTTTATTGTTTGCTTAGCGTTAAACTTAAATATCTTATTTGTAGATCTTTTTTTTATACTGTCTAAGTTAATGCTTGACTACATTCCACCTGATGGAAAGTGGAAATGTAGTCAAAGGTCGTAAGGCGCATTAATTTAGTAACCTATTCACTCTTCACTAAAAGACACCCACATTATCTTAGGAAGGAAATACCGACGCAGACAAGATGTCCCAATCCATTAAATTTATGTATTACTCTTAAAGGTGTAAAAGTGTAATGTAAAAATTTGCGTCATTTATTTCTTTCATAGTTCAGATACCATTCACAACAGTTAATTTTGATACATCAAAATTGGTGTATTAACTTCATTGAATATTTTAATCTTGAGGTCTAAATTAAACGAATTCCGATTATAAAGAAAATTACAATTTATATTGTAAAACCGAATACAATAATATGAAATAAAAGGCTTTTTAATCTTGTCGATTTTATTTCTCTTTAATAAAATAAGGGGGTTAGACTGAAATTCCTATACAAAGATAGAATTATAATCAACAAGAAATATTTTCTCTTTGTCGTAAAGTATCGTGGGACGGACGGAGCAATGAAATACGAATCAGATCTTTCAACGGCTAGTTAGAGACTTTGTGATTCAAATCAGTAATTCAAAATTTTAACGCGACATTTTGATATTATTAATATTTTACCACAATACCTAAGGTTTTTGATGTTAAAATAATCTTAATCTCAGGATCTTAACTAAAGCTGGCTTATCAGCCCATAATACCGTTATATTAAATCTTTTTAAGTCCAGTTAATTACAAAATACAGTGTGAATGATTCAAGAACTGACGAAAATCTCAAGAAATATTATAAAGAGATTAATTTTACAATTGTGAACTAGAATAATTTAATCAACCTCTCATCTCCTAAAAACACAAATTATATTCAGTTGAAAATAATGAAAGTATACAAAATTAAATCATGACAAAATTAAAATTTATATACATCCACCTTAATCAAATTATGAGTAAAAAAGTTAATCCCGGAGTCTAATCAGATGTTTAAGTCCTATTAAACCTCGAATTATTGCTATAGAACTGACTACTGATCTACTCTCTTAACATTTATAAAGTTAGCTATTTAGTATAAACATGAGTTCCTGCAGACTAGCTAAGTGAATAACTGTTACTGTCCTACGGAATTTTCTTTTGTATTCGGCTGCCTCAGATTAAACACCCCACGATGCTACGTCTATTTGTAGGAGTATAGTCATAGTTTAGCTTACGCTCAGGCTACCCTTTAGGAACTCCCCTTACGTCAAAGACTAAAATAAAATAAATAAACTTCCCCAAAATTCATTGCTATTATCTCAGTTTATTTGCTAAGCTTACCATGCTAACTTAGACTATTTTTTCAATATTAACTTTACATTTATTTATTAGCTAGAGAGATCTGCAGTATTCAGAAGCTCGAGCAAGAATTTCCACGGTCCGATATTGCCGCCGTATTGTATATCTTTAAATATTAAAATTATTATAGATATTGTAACTTACATTTTCTATATTTTATTTTAGATATTTTCACATTGTAATAAAATAGTAATTAATAAATGTTTTATGAATTTATTGATTAATACTTTATTTTACAAAATAAAATACAATGATCGGGCTTAATGCTAAAGCATTTTCTAGCAGTCAACCAACACAGCTAACATAAAATAATACAATGAGGGTACACAATTAATAAACAGAACAGAAAACACTTACAACTAAGAATAATAATAGTTCTATAATAAACTAAACTAAAGGTATTGTATAATAAATACATATATACATATATAGCAATAATATAAACTAAACATAAGTTAATGATAAATACGTAAATACATACATACTCCAACAAATACGTAGAAAGTTTTTATGCCGATAAAGTTAACGCAACGAGTATGTAACTATTCGGCATAACTCAGTTTTATGGGGATTAAAACTTAGTGTGCTGTCCATACGAAGACCCATATTTTTTACTGATGACATGAGAGGTATGTTAATAACCCCAGTGTATATGACTGTTCCAAAATCAAATTCCAAAATCGTTACAACATTCGTGGATCTGATTCATATCATTATTAATCCTCTCAATAGAAAAATTAATGTCACTAGGTGAGGCATGCGAATATAACTGTTGGTCGTCGGCACACAGATGATAAGAGGAAGTCAGATTAACCTAAGCAGATTTATAAACAAATAAAAAAGAAGAGGGGAGAGAATATTATATTGGGGAACACCAGATACCAAGTTGCACCACACAGATGCCTGTTGGTTGTTGGCGATCCCGACAGTAAGAGGAGAACCAGTTTAGCTCTTTGGAAGTAACATTAAGATGTCTTAAAAGCGCCAGCAATAAGTCGTGACGTATTAAAAGGGTTACAAAAATTAATAAGTACTAATACAGTCAGTTTCTCGAACGTCTTCAGTGACTTTAAGAAGAGCTGTGGCAGTGCTGTGACCCGGACGAAA
Organism: Napeogenes inachia; assembly: GCA_959347355.1. Taxonomy (NCBI): domain Eukaryota; kingdom Metazoa; phylum Arthropoda; class Insecta; order Lepidoptera; family Nymphalidae; genus Napeogenes; species Napeogenes inachia. Next base: position 15,730,500 of record OY365792.1, read on the forward strand.
GCCAGACTGAAAACTACTTAGAAGGTTGTTCTTTAATATGTAGCTAGAAAATTGTTTGTGAACAATTGCTTCAAGAACTTTACATAAGTATTGCAATATGTATATGAGAAGAAATCCATTACAAGTGGTAGGATTAGGAACTTTAGGTAAAGAAAGAACACGAGCGTTCCGCCAGAGTTTAGGAAAATAGTAATTGGATAAGGACATATTGATAATATGACTTAGGGCAGGTAAGATAAAATCAAGTAACGTGACAATCATGAACCGGCTAACGTAGTTTTCACCAACAGCATTAGATTTAATATACAGAAGTATTTTTTTAGTTTCTTCCTCAGAGACTAAAGTAAAGGTAAATGGGACATTGACAAGGTTTGGCAGAGAAGATATATATGAAATGGTGTTGAATTTTATTTGTTATTAAGAGTAGAAGTTTTAGAAAAGTGAATGTTCAATTCATCAGAAGATAATGAGGTTGGATGAGTGTCACTTTTAAATGGCACTGCACCTAAAGCTTCAAGGAGCTTCCATGTAACTGCCAAAGAGAAGTTTAACAATTTATTATGAATATGGAACCGTTTTGGAGCCCTTACCATCCGACTACAACGATTTCTAAAATCTTAGTAATGCTCCCAATTACACACGATACGATTTAGTTTAAATTTTCGTAAAGCTCGATAGCTGAAAGCTAAAGCTAAGGGCGAAAGCATAGCTAGTTCGCACATCATCAGTAATCCATGTGGAAGGTGGATGTTTTATGTGGACCATTTTTATTGGCGAATGATTACCAAAACTTACATCAACAATACAGTGTGAACGATGTGTATATTCTACGCAACCTTGGTACTATTGATGTCAAATCAAACACGATAAGGGTTCACGTCACAAGTTTATTGATTTATTTTATGTATCGAATAGTTTTTATATGAGAATATCGTCCCATTATACAAATATATTCTACTTTTGAGATTCAAATCATCGTCTCATGGGATTCAAAACTTAAATGATGTGACTGAATATGCGTGCTTTTAATGATATCGTTACTAAACGTGCTTCAGAAATCAAATCTATAATATGAAATGAGCAATGAGCTTTTCTTCTTTGTTATTTAGTCAATATGGAATATCACAGGAGATCACACAGATCACATGATGGTAAAAGATATCCATCGCAATCAATCTGCAACAGCTGCGATCTGGAACTTCTTTGTTCCAGATCGCAGCAGATCTCGCACTAGGTTCTACTATTTGATCGCGTGAATTGATGGGTCCATCGATTTATAGGCGACCCAATGCTTTGTTATAGGCATCGCATAGGGATATTGCAAAATTATGCATCTTCTACCAAATTTGTTCCTGTCACCCACCTCTATTATGGCATTGTACGTTATCTGGAACCATGTTATTCTTCTAGTATTACAAAATATTGATTGCGGTGGATATCTCTTGCCATCATGGGATTTGTGTGATCTCCCGTGATATTCCTCATTGACTAAATAACAAAGAAGAAAAACTATATGTAGTCAGGCACACGAAATATAAATTGGGAGTGCCTTGGCCTTTGATCCGACATGAATCCATCTGGCGTTTCATATATCACTCTCAGTTTCTTCGAGGCCAACTTGGCGTTGCTATCCAGATGACCGCGGATTTGATAATTGTTCAAAAAAGAATAGCCGACAACTCGAATACTTCTAATACTAAAACTATTATCGAAGATCAGTGGTACTAGCCTCTTTTTTAAAACACAAATTTCTTTAAGCAATCGTCAACATTTTCTCGAGATTGTGTTTTATGACCTTTAAATACAGCATATGGCTGTCCACTTTTGGCAAAGGAGTAGGTGTCTCAGCGAATTAGGATAGACCATTACCAAATGTCACAAAGCCAAATATAGATCTTCAAGCCAAATACAATCTTCGTTTATCTAGCTGCCGCTGCTTCACGAAGGTCGTCCATATAACGGTGAGTTTTTGCCGGTCGAGTCCGCCCTTTCATATTACTGTCACAGACAGAAGTAAAGTTTTACAATAATTTTTATTTTTAATATCAAAATTAAAAAATACTTATATAACAATGAATTATTATAATAACATAAAACAGCAGACAACGTACAAAAATGAGTTTTAGAAATTAACAAATGTAATTAATTAGTTATTTATTTCAAAATTAAATCAGTTATAACTATAATTAATAAATTCATTGCTTATATAATAACTTTATAGGTATAAATTTAATTACATCCGATCCTATATTTAAAAATAAAAAACACATAAAATATTCAAAAAAGATTGGCTTCATCATAAAGAAAAGAAAAGTAATAACAAGTATCTTAAGTTTTTATATAAGAGTTCATTTTGTATGAGAAGATTTATTAAAATATAAATCTTCCAGTAAGCCCCAAATGTAGGTTCTTAAATGATTTTTTTATGTTGTAGGGGATTTATGGCTAACCAACGTTTTTATTTTGAAAGTGTAAAAAATATATAATCCAATCAAATTATATCCTACTAACTTTTGTCCGCAACCCAATCCGCGTGGACTACAAAAGGCAGCCGAAACTGCCGTGAATACAGATTTACTTGGAAAAATGTATCTCAACGGAAAACGTTTTTTCTTTTATTGGGATAATAAATAACCAATATTTACCTATATATGAACATTAATAAAATATAACTTTTTATATTTAAGTCCATATTTAGGTTAACTCTTGATAACTTAATAATTAGGTCCATAATAAAATGTTGGTATTTCTTTCCCATTAATTAAGTAATTTTAAAAGTTCAGCTATATTTTGGGAGAAAATTTCCCGAAACAGGAATAACTTAAGATCTCTAGAGACTTATGGATAAATATATATGTCGTAGATCACGATAATTTAACGATAATTAGTAACTCAATTGATATCATAGTAACAGTGGGGTGTGAACATCGTGACGTAACGAGTCACGTGACCGGAATCGTTTGGAGGGGTACCGGAGACATTTTAAATATTGGGGAGCTTTGAGTCGAGGAGGAATTGATTAGTGAGAGCCTTACAGTTCGGACCCCAAACGGGATCGGTAGTTCACGCAACTCTGATAATTGTATACCTACTAAGTAATTTGTGAGAATTGATTACTTACATTTAATACAAGAATTGTCATATTGTGTGTGTGGTTTAATTGCTTGAGACCTACGCCTCGGATCCTGTACCAGAATATTCCATCAAGAACGAGCAAGTCACTAATATGCATCTATCTCCGACATCAGAAGTGGGATTCACTCGGGCATCAAAACCACCAACTACCCGCAAGATAAGTTTATTGAAGCTACAAATCACGTCAAGCAAGAAATGAAGTGATTTTATTATTTGAAACGCACACTACAAGATAATAACAATGAAGTTCCAGAATCAATACAATGAATCAATAGTTGATAATCAATGGTTGTAAATCAATCAATCAATCAAAATAAATTTATGTTATCTCGAAACTTCAAAATTGAAATCTACCCACATATCAAAAAAATCTAGTGAAGTTTTTATGAAAGAAGAAATCGATGCTGATGAACAAAGAAAAGAAGTGAGAAATTATGGCGGTGACTACGCGGTGCGAATGGTGGTAATGGCGCGGCGCGGATGGCGGTAATGGCGCGGCGCGGATGGCGGTAATGGTGCGGGGCGATGGCGGTGACGGCGCGGCGCGGCGCGGTTGGCGGTGACAGCGCGGCGCGGCTGGCGGTAACGGACCGGCGCGACTGGCGATGACGGCGTGGCGCGGCTATCGGTGACGGAGCGGCGCGGCTGGCGCTGATGGCGCTGAAGGCGCTGAAGGCGCTGATGGCGCTGATGGTGCTGATGGTGCTGATGTTGCTGATGGTGGTAACGGCGGTCGTGGCGATGGCAGCTATGGCAGCGGTACTGGTAAAGTACGGTGCGAGCAACGCGTTGAGGTCTGAGCAATTTATCTACCATCGGATACGTCGCAGCATAAAGGTGAATTCGTTTCGATTTACTTCCAATTTTTGCGGTAAATACTCGATAGTTAAAGAAAATTAAGCTATCAAATATAGTGGTAAGAACTTTATTATTGTTATTGCGATGACTGGTTTTGAGATTAGCGATCAACCCTCACGATCTTGTTTTTTAATTTTTACTGATAATTATTTTACTTTAACTTTACGTCGTTTTGTTACGTATGATAAGACGCGAAATTATTTTATTCCGGATTTTCGTAAACGTGAATGTTTGCTTTAAACTCGGAAAACAATGTTTTAAACTTTTGTTTTAAATAACTTTGTTTTAAATTCGGAAAACAACGGTAACGCGATAACTCTAAAGATTCAACCGATTAAGACCAGACAAGACTTTTAAAAAAATGTAATTCGATTTTCGGCATATTTTATTTCTTGTCTACCTACATGTGTAGGAATCACGGGCGAACTTACAATTATTAATTAATCGTATATTGTGAATGCGTATTATTGCCGATCAAGGCCCGTAAATGCTGTAAAATAAAGCGGTTAGTTAATTTAGCAAAAGTAAGAACTTATTATTTACGTCTTGTAAATGTTTTCCGCAACAGAGACTAGAAATATTCGATCGGGGTAAGATGCCATAGATAAAGTTTAACACGCGACAAATTGTACAAAGACCAGGGTTGCAAAAGTTTCGTTTTTAGAGCTTATGATAAATAAAGTTAAAAAAAATCTTTGTTTTTGTTGTATTGCGATGCCAGAGGGTTAAGTACCACTTGAAGTCGGAGCTTGTAGTAAAAGCGATTGAGTAAAAGTGATAGTAGTGAATCTTAGTTCAAATTGGGAGTCAGTGGGACTCGGAATTGAAAGTAATGCCATGAAACAAACAGGAGGTTTGTTGGTAGGGCTTAGTGAAAAGCCATATGTGACGAATAAGATTCATGCTTTGTGTTTTATGTTGTTTTTGGAATACATTTTTGGTTTAAAATGTAATGATAAGTGGTGCTTAGTTGCTTTAGGCTTTAGTTGAGTGGGCATTTATTTTCAATTATGATGTTCAACTTTATTATAACTGATTTTTCCTTTTTCAATAAGTTGTAAAGGCAACAGGTGCAACAGGGGTTCGAGTAGTTCTGATACAGTGCCAGCGACAGGCAGTCACAGAGAATGAAGGGTTGAAGTGGTCACGTAAGCTACCTTAACGGTGCTATAGGACTTTGGTGAGTCATTTTCATATTGTTTTGATTCTTGTGCTGAGAGTTCTCTGATCACAGAATGCTTAGCAACAATTTTTGTGGCTAACGTTTAAATAACTGAGTAATTCTAACTGGCAACGATCATAGTGTCCAGAGTACGTTATAGATCTTATCAGAGGTTATGATTAATAATTTTCTATTAGAAAGTCTATTTCAAATCATTCCGATCACAAGATCCCTCAGGAACTAAATGTTTTAGTTGAGCAAAGTGATATTGAATTCACTACAGATAACAGCTTGCCTACTCATACTTGTTGACCGCACCTCACGTGTGGTGTAACACGTGTAGGCGATGGGTCTGTTTTGTGTTTTACATGACCGAAGGACTGGTTCATGGTAGTTGTTTGTATATGATCGATGGACTGTATCATATTGCAAAAGTATTGAGTTGGCTGAGTTGAGTACGCAAGTCTGGTAAAATCATGATTGATTTTGTAAAGTAAGGTAAGTAAGTAGTGTAAAGTAAGGTAAGTAAGTTAAACTACGTGTCAGCTTTTCAGATCAGGGGATCGTGGCACACCGGTTCGTTTACCGTGGAATTTGGATTCACCGTGATAGTGGGGTTAGTTGCATGCGGTGTCATGATTCTAGTCTCGGGTGCATGACGAGGACTCCTGACCTGGGGCTCTTTGGCAGGACTCGTTTCTGGACCTAAACTCCTAACCTTTTCCGAGAGCGGCTGGAAGGCAGTCTCGGCCCCCTTCCGACGTAGCTAGCTTGGATCCCCATCAAAGGGATCCCTCCACAATCTATCATGCCTGCAAAAAAAAGGCATGGGTGCTCTTCGTTACGGGGGGTCCTCGCCGTGGTTCACATTGGGGCATCGCGGTGAGAGCGAAAGCTATCCTGTGGTGTCCTATTATGACAGCGGCTTCAACAATCACGTTTAGTGAGTAGAAGTCTCCCATAACCATCTCTATCATCCCCTAGATGGTGTGTCCGCATGATGGGTGTACGGATGATGGGATGTTAAAAGAAAGGGTTGAGATACATAGTAGATTGAGCGAATGAGATAAGGCTTTTTGTTTTTGAAAGACGCCCATTTTGATGTTATCGTACTTTAATAAGCAATCTAGGTATTTTGGAAACCGCATAGATTGCCAGATTGATATTCTATTGAAACTAGGTTTAAGTCAACAGTCTTTAACGTAATCTGGTTTGGACAAATAATGTAAATAAATTATTGTTATTGCTTAGCTACTTTACTTAGGAGTGATACCTAAAGTTGCACATCTTACAAGAGAAAAGAAAATTCAAATAGCAAACCCTAAGGTTGTACTAGATAGACCCGAAACACTGCATATCTATTACATAGAAACTTGTATAATATATTAATTATAAATAATATTGTTCCGTTTAGCTGCATTTACTCTTGACAAAAATCTATCAATAGCATATAATTGTTGGCAAGTTCCTGTATGAGAAAATATAAAATAATACAAAATAAAATTTGGTCGATTAGCCTACCTTAATTTATTAATCTGAAATATATTCAAGTGCGTTGAAAATCATGTACATTTAAAACAAAACCTGCAACCAACTGAAACTCAAAAACTGAACATAATATTCACGTAAGCTTTAAATACAATATCTGTCCAACTTTAGAAAAAAGATTTTAGGTGTGTTTAAACACCTAAACACCTTTATGACCAAAAAATCCTAAATTAAACAACATAGACTTTTTTGAACCATGATGATTATTAAATATATATATTTGCACGGCTATAATCATGTAGTATTAATCGGAATTTGTCCGACTAGTGTCGAACCCATTCAGGGTTTCTATTCATGAGCTCGAAGCATGGCGGACTCGCGGCGTGAAGTTTACGATTCCGATGAATACTACATATATATATATATTTATGAAATAGGTATACAAAATAATAATAATAATATCATAAATAAATTACACACATTGGTCTAGCTCCTAAGTAAGCAAATTATACACGAAGTCATAGTTAAATTATGAATGTGAAACATTGATGTGTTTTAATAAAAACATAACTCTGTGTGTTATCTAATTATAATATCTAATACGCATTAGCTGATAGTATATTTTAATGACTTTATGCTTTATGCTATCAAGGATAATTATAACATTCCTCAATAGGCACTGAATATTAAAGTGATTAATAAAACTTTTATGAACATTCGAACAATTTAAAAATAATTTTATGGCATTTTTTTAGAAAATTTTATCGAAGAGCTGAGATCAAATAGAATCAATAAACAGTTATCTAAGAGAATATCTAATAATTTAATAGAAATGTCTTTTTGAAATTTTTTAACTTTATATTTGTTTCAAACTTTATAAAAGTATTCATTTACATTTATTAAAGTCCTTAATATTCTAATATTATTATAGTATAGGTATTTCCTCTTCATCCACAATAAACACGTAATAGTTATTTTACATTTATAAGACGCTCTGCGATATTTACTTTCGCTTAACAGCAACTTTTTTTATTTGTGGAAATAAACATTTAATCTACGTTTAATCTGATTAATGCAAATACTGGAGCCTGTATCACTCTTTTTTTATAAAAATATCTTTGAGTTTATTTAGAATAGTTACCCTTCAGAGACTTCACCGTTCTTTCAAATTATATATAACTTTCGAACTTCCTCATTTCCAAATCCTTCGAATACTTTCAAAAGAAAACAGTCGTCATAACCAAAGATACACATTTCTTCTTACTGCTGCAATCAAATTGATTGCAAGCGGATAAAAATATAAACAACCGAATAGCCATAAAAACTGTACCTATAAATCTGCTATGCACAAACCTAAAATAAAACTCGCTCAAAAAAAACCAATTAGCACCCGAGCTTGGGCTGTGTCGGGAAACCGGAAAACGGAGATATTACTTTCAATCGCCCTGAGCTGGTGTAGCGAGTAGTACACGTAGTTTGTAGGAAAATATGAAGGGAATTTCTATAATAATATTAAACAAGATACAAACCCAGTTTAATAATCTATCAATTACCTCTGTAATAAATTAGTTTCTTTAATAATAGATATTGTTGTTTTCTCTAGTGGTTTTATAAAATAAGTTAATAAGATTAAGACGATGACCACGAAGATTTAAAAACAATGAAAACTTTATAATCAAAATTCTCAGACAGTCAATGGCTAATAAATAATGTTTGATGTAGGTTGTTTTGGTCCTAGTCTAATATTAGTCTTCTCAATTGCACGCTTCTTGCAATGCTATGAAACAGTAGATCTGGAAAGCAATGATGATATCAGAAAGAATAAATCTTCGAGAGAAATTAGGTTACATTTGTGAAATTAAAGGAGTATGTTTTCTACAGTATAAGGATTTGCATTTTTTACTTAATATTGAATATTAAAAAAAAAATTTTTTCAATGTAATTGAATATGTAGGTCATTTATCGTTCATCTTTCACTATTGCAGACAGCAGTAACATTACAGCAGTACAGCTGTAGGTTTAGCTAAATTTATTAATCTATTCTTATATTGAAGGAAATATTATGCTATGATATACTAACCAGCAAAATGACAAGACGTCGTAATAATTGCTGAATAATTTATTATTTTACAAATATAACACGGGCGTGGCAGCGGGCAGCTCTAATGGCTTCCATTACGTTGCCTGCCACCTGCGCTAATGACTCAGAAATATTTAATTGATGAGAGCCGCTACAGATATCCCGAATCGCAATTTTCATTTATAGTTTTTGTGTTCGATTTGTGAAGTCATGGCGCATTACGATGCGAAATTTCATTTAAATGCAAGCACGCTCATAAACCATCAAAGTGAAACAAATTAGCGTCAAACGGATTACATCTGTTTTAATTGTAGCAAGTATTCCGAGCATAATATATTTTTGTTTTCCATAGTTAAGTTTTTGTATAGGAAATTTTAAGTGGCCCTCAATGTTTCGGTCGTTTAATAAAATAGGCCCGTTCTTATGTAGTCGTGGCTTTTGCCGTTTTTCTATTGTCCTCTTAATGATATCTCGTTCTATATATCTCCGATAAGTTTCAAGAAGGCTGGCTTAATTTGGTCATAATAGTGGTAAAACGTAGGACTATGTCAATACCCCTTGACCCAGTTTTCAAAGACCCGGTTTGAATCGAACCAAGAAACAAGATGAATTTGCAAAACGATACATTAAAGTGCAGTTGACTGACCATGGGCCTCTTTTATGGAGTATTTGAATTTGATTGCTACATTGTTCATAGTGTAAATGAAATTGAAATGTATGATACATTTAACATAGGTTTATTAGTAAATGTACCTAATTTTTAATATATACACATAAATACAGCACTGAAAAAAATAGGTATAGGTACATTATCGGTGTTATTTATTATATCTAAGCGTTTAAATTTTCTAAATTACGATTCAATAATTATTTAGTATAGTGCAAATTTAGTAATGCAAAATTAAAATTCATAAAATGTTCCGGTTAAAAGTTTTGAAACTAATTGTAAAATACATATATAAAAAAAAGTATTTTTGTAAAAATGAAGTTGTACCTGAAATAAAGAAAACATATTTGAAACGTTTCCATGAAAAGTTGCTTGACGTTATAAATGGAGTAACCATTTAAATTGACGAATAGCTGATACGATCGTGGATCGCGTGACAAAGTATTAAGCATGTGTTACATTGATTTCTCTTGGCGGTTTTTTTGTCCCTAGAAAGTAGCTCAGCAGACATTTATATAGGTATGTAACAAACACATTATGCGCATATACCTACTGGCCTAATACTACCTAATAATGCAAAATTCACTTTAAATTACCTTTTAATTTAACACTGGCATTTAATCTAGGTATATAATAATTTTCGCTTGAACAAAACTGACAAATGTTTAGGGGTCAAAGGTAATGGAATATTAAAAGCTTAATCAACTAAATACATAGTGTATAACTACAACCTCATTAAGTATTAAACCTTCATACTAAGTCACAGTTACATTCGTGAAAACCAACTTTAAATCTAATTCCACAGTGTTTCGAAATATTCATCTTTGATTTCCAATTCCCTTTGAACAAGCTTTACCGCCAGAATCAAATTTCAGAACAGAACGGTTTTCCTAATTACAAACGTATCTGAGCGTGTTTGTACAAGCATGTGAGACGCCAAGCTCTGAAAATTCATTTTTAAACATAATTTTAAATCAGAATTATAAAATGCAAATTACTTTTTAAATGATTTTCTACACTAAACTATTAGTAATATGTTACAACCAAATTAAAATTTATAATGAAATAAGCCGTGCAAATCTGTATAAAACCTATCTTATAGATTAATTCATGTGCCAAATTTAGATCACTGCCATTTTTTAGTACAAACAAGTTTCGTTATGACGAAACAAAATTTCCTACTCGGTTTAATAATTTGCTAGTTATATCGTTTTTATTGAAGACATTTTTTACAATTGTATATTACTTTTTCAACGATAAAAGCAGAGAAGACAAGTCTTCGGAAACGAAGTATCCGGACATAGCAAAGATTATTTTAGTACAGGTATGGCTGGCTATACATTGTCATCGTCACCCGTAAATATGCTTTCAGACGCCGGAGTCGACAAATTATTGAGTTTCTATTTTGGTATCCTGCATAATTATTGAGATGAATATAAATTATCATTTATAGTATAAGATTAACAATCGGAATCAAGAATTAATTTTTAATCAAAGTACCTAACTACCTTCACTTACTTTAGTATTTAAAAAAAAAAAGATGTAGGTAGGTACACAAAATTTAATTACAAAGTAAACATTTAGAAAATACAGACAAGAAGTTACAAGGAACCTATTTGAATATTTTATTTCGTTAATGATTTAGAATTCAGGAAAACTATTAATCTAAACACGATACTTCCAACTTCTTAGTAAATACTAACATGACTTCTTTACCTTACTCTTGACATACGACTGAATCTCATAAGTTAACAGTTTCAGTAATGCATTTGGTTATTTACGTAGATGTACGTGAAAGCAATCACGATATTACGCCATGTACCGCGCATTTCCAATTCCGTCAAATAAGCTTGACGTTCCTATAGCTACTGCCTACTTAAGATTTACGTGCTGAATTGTAATTGAGGCTTGCATTCTAATCACAGGAATAACATGCTCATTGGGCACTGTTTGATCTAAGTTTAATTTAAAATATATAATTTACATAGAATTCCTGTTTAAAGGTTTTCTTGTAATAAAGGTAAAAATTAACTTCCATCTTTTAATTTGATTTTTTTTTATTTATATAATGTATTATTTCAAAAATAAAATAATATTTTGCATATAAACCTAAGAAGGTATCTTTCTAATTTTAAGGTCTACAAAAAATAAATATTTCAAAGTAATAAGACTATGAGCATCATAGACAGCGGATTTCAACATCTCATTCATTTTTATAATAGAAAAAAATCAATATATATATACCTAGTGTTGCCATAAACATAACAAAGGGGCAACAAAGAAAAAAATATTTTCTAAAAAACAAAGAAAAAATTTTTTTTTAATTGCAAATAACATTTATTACTTTTACAGTGTGTTAGTTTAATAACACAATTATAAAACAATTAGAGATATACTAGGCTACTGGACTAGGCTCTAATGAAGTCCGAGACGTTCGCTTCCAGCCAAGATTGCGTGGACCGAGCTTTATGACCCGGCGCGAAATCTTGCTGGAAGGACCAGACTCGGTTATTGAACATGGTGTTATTAGGGGCTTAACTACCTTCTTAAGAATGATATCTTGATAAACTTCTTCCGATGTTTTGATACCTTTTTTACAAAAATATGGCTCAGTCACTCCTTTATAGCTAACACCCCAACAAACTATCAATGAAGTCGGATAATGCCCACGTTACACTCTGTCGACTAATCCTATTCATCTTTAATTTATCTGTCAAGAAATGACCAGTCCCTAATAGGCTGCAAATCCTTTTTTTATCTTTGGAAGCCGTCGACCAGGAAGGTGATGGCCGAAGGAGTATATTGGGTCTACCTGGCAGCATAGACGACGCTGCCATTTTTAAGGCTACCCACTAAAAAACCAACGGTTGACCCCATCACGAATTCTTTCCCTTACTGCTTTGACCACGTTCTTTGTACGGACACTACGTGGACGATCAGATCTTTCACTATCACAAACAGAGGAAGTCTCATTTTACCTACTAGGCTTCATACCTACTTTCTGTAATGCAATCACAGCGTTTGTTCTTTTTATCACAACACTTCATTTTAATATCGCAAGATGAGAAAACACAATGAAAAATCGTATAAAAATGACAGATTCCAAATTAAAAAGTAATACTTATTTTTAATTGTAACAGTATTAATGGCCAGGCTAAGTATATATATGTTTATATTTTGGCATGATTTAGAAAACTTCTTTCTACCTACTTGTTTATAAAATGAGTTTCTTTGTACCAATTTTTTTATGATATGAACCTCTAACCAGCGCCAATAAAAGCTCAATGTCTTGGAGACCACCGCTTTTATTTCGACCAAGCATAGCCACAAACCGCAATTAAAGCTTAGCTCACTCATTTGGCTGCTACGAGACCACAAACTGACACACCGATACACACGTGAAACTTTTAACACTCCTCCTCTTTTGTCTGTGGTTAAAAAACTGTGTGGCTCTGAATATTTGCCTGTCTTTTATGCGAACTTTATAAGCAACAGTGAATGACAATTGACAGCACATTGACACATGACAATGGTTATCTATAATCTATTCCGACGTCTATACCTAACTTCTTCGCCCACATGAAACTCCCGTTATAAATATAATTTTACTAAAATTATTCATTTCTAAAACTCATTAAAGAATCGTAGTGAACGACATAAACTTCAAATTCAATAACTTACGACATGTCTCATCAAACTGGAATACAAGGTATATTTTTATTGTTGTTGTTGTTTTGGTTCGTTTTCATTTATAATTATTATAATTATTAAAAACACAGGATTTAAGTTAATATTAAAATATTGAAGTTGTTGAAAATAAATTTTATATATTGATGTAGGTGAAAGTATTCATAGTCTAACGGTATCTATAAATAAAACAATCGGTATGACAATCTATAGGTGTGTCTTGTTAGTGAAATTTAAAAGCATTTCATAATATGATAAATAAACAGAACGAGTATGTGAGATAAAGCACTTTCTTATAACTTAAATGGTTTATATAGGAATTTTAAAAACATTCATAATACTCTCTCACAGCAAATGTATGTTTATATTTTCATGTGTATTGGTAGAAGAAATTTCGATCCACCCATTCAAAAATAAACTTCTATCAAAAATCATTATGATGTCATGTTCTCTTTTGAATTGTTTTCTAATTTTACTGTTAAAATTTATTTAATAAAAGGTCATCTTCAATTTCATACATCATAATAATAATAATTTCAATATTTAATTAAAGGCAATGATTGCTGGAAATGACGGTACCAGCTCTTCCAATTAAACTTGCAATTTGTAACTTTTCAAGATTCACATAATTCCCATATTGTGACATTGTACTATAGTAAATATTTCAGCTAATGCGGAGTTGAAGAAGTATTTCAGCAAATGTCGAGATGGGAAAATTAGAGTCTTAAAAATTGGCATAGAAAATGGTAATCTTATTAAGAATAGATTTTACGTCTTATTATATTTTTTTCACTGTGGTTAAACTTTATTTTTTACAATTATAGAACAACTTACTTTAGCAAAACACTATGCAGTTAAAGGCTCATTTGATGGTGATTTTGATAAATATGTTCCATCACTTATTGTAGATGACTTGCCATGCTATATTTTATACAGGTAAATAATGTTTTAATTTTATTTTTTGTCAGGTGGAACAATAATGTATTTAAAATATCTATTAAATTTTAAGCAAGAAAAACATTAATTTTATGATATAGGTATCATCTTATTAAAAAAATATAATTACAGATTTGATACCACAAATTCACTTGGTTATGAATGGCTTCTTTTAAGTTGGTCGCCTGATTCAGCTCCAGTTAGACACAAAATGTTGTATGCTTCTACAAAAGCAACACTGAAACAGGAATTCGGGTCTTCTCATATTAAAGATGAAATTCATGCTACCAGCAAGGTACCTTACTTATATATTTAACTATATCCATTGTATCTCTTTGAAAAAGAATAAATCATGTATGTATTTTAATGTATGAGATTTTTATAGTAAAAATTATATAATATTGATGTATTTAAAATATAGAAAACTAAACTAACTTTCTAAATATTTAATTACAGGAGGAAGTATCTCTCAAAGGCTATAAGGCACATGTAAGTGGGGTAAATGCACCAGCACCATTGACTGACAGAGAGGAGGCGTTGAAGGAGTTACAAGAGAGTGGCCATGATCCTAACTATGGTACAGATGCTAGGTATGTAGTTCAAGTAATATTGGTTAAGTGTAATATAAACTTAAGGTTCTATAGTTGGATAATAATATTCTAATGTTGTATTTCTATATTCATATTTCTTGTGTATAAAATTACGTGTTACATAAATTTATATATTATTAAAGTGTATGTTGTATGGTATGTAATCCTTCAATATTTATAAACCTTAGCTATTAGCCTTTTAGATTATATTATTATTTAAAAACGAAATTAGTATCACATACCTTTTATTTGCTTGACATTTTGACCAGGTTCTCAGCTTAATATTTTTTCCTTTCATGGAACTTTTTATTTCTTTGACCTACTCTTGGATAGTTTACTGCAACAAATATTTCTATTAAACTCTTAATATTTTTGTTTTAATTATATTATGATAATTTTATTTTTGGTAGCAAAACCGTAACAGATTAACAAGAAGCAAATACTGTACCAAATTATCAACTGGTACAAATTTAAAAATATTTTTCATATATTATTTTCCAGGCAGTCAACCATGGGAGGGATATCATTTCCTATCACTGAATCAGCAAAACAGGGTATAATTGATCTCCATAGAGGTTCCTACAACTATTTACAGTTTAATATAGGTAATTATTTATAAGTTGTCTGAAATACTGTCTTGAACAAAGTAGGTCAATTATGAATGCCATAACTTAAACTCAGCACCAATCAATGTTTTCAAAACACTTATTTTAAAATATATTAGTTTTTAAAATAAGTGTTTGTCATTCATTACAAAATCATACATAAAACCCTTTATGTAATCGAAATCTAAACCTTTTTTTAAATTTTTTTCTGGCTCTGAGCTATCCTATCATAATAAATAAAAAATTTTTTTTTTTTTTATATAATAAAACTTCTAAAATTATAACAAACTTGAATGAAAAAGTTTTAGATTTTTGATCTAAGTTATATTTTATGAATTCATTTAGGATAATTGGATAAAACCAAATTCATAACTTTTTTGTCCTCGATAAGTGTGCTTCAAGAGTAGCATTTATTATAATTTCAGATTTAGAAGAAGAAAAGATATGTCTGTCAAAGGCGGCCATAATAAGTCTGACAGACCTATCTGCTCAGGTACCAAGCGACCAAGCAAGATACCACCTGTACATATTCAAACACAATCATGAAGGAGATCACTTAGAAAGTGTTGGTAAGCTTAATTGACATAATTATTATACAGCATTGAATTCACAGAAAACATTTTTTTTATTAGGCTAATCCAAACATTTTTCTTATTAAGCTAATCAAAAATTTATTTTTTATTGCTCTAAAATAGTTAAATCTTTACATTTTGGTAAGTATTATTACATTAGAATGTTCTTTTGCAGTGTTCATATACTCAATGCCTGGCTACAGCTGTAGTATTAAGGAAAGAATGATGTATTCTAGCTGCAAAGGCCAATTCTTAGATATTTTAGAAAGTATGGGACTTGTTATTGCAAAACGGGTAAGAAGTTTAATGAATTGCTTGCTATGTTCCTAAATATTTTGATTTGAACCTCTGATAGGATTCTTTAGTCAAAGGATGCCAATGGGACAGTATTACTAAGACATTGTCTTTCCATTCCGTTCAATTTTAATTACAGAAAATGATATTCTATTATATTAAAATAAAACATTCATTAATTATATATTTTTTTAATATTTTGCTGTATCTAAGTAAAGTCCATATGTAGAAACATTTGACTAGTATAACTATATTACAAACTCTTTAAACTTATATTGATGACTAGCTGTGCCTGCGACTTCGTACGCGTAAATTTCGATTATAATAAAACGTACCCTTTGTACTTACCAATGTATGTAAGAGATTATTAGCTTCTTTATTTGTTAACCGATTGTTAAAAAAAAAACATAATATAAGGTGAAACCCATGACAATATATTCCCGAAAACTGCATGCAAATCGATTAATCCTTTTTTTGAGATTAGTGTGCACAAGAACAGATAAAATGAAAAAGCATTATTTTACTCTGGCTTATATGAAAGCCCCCCTGTATGAATTTTTGAAAATATTTATTTTTCGTGTTGTGTGCACAACTAAAAGACAAACAGATAAACAGACAAAGATTTTAAAAATGCTGAAAATGAATTCTGTTATTTATTACTTCACATCCTGTTAGTTATCACTTTTCAATGTACAAAGACTACTTCTCTACAGATTTATTACATGTATAGAATAAGATTTGCATGGTACCTATAACGTATTGATTGACGTAAATTGACATAACTTTTATATTTCTAAACCGATTTACATAAAATAAACACTAAATGTTAAGACTGATAATCAATTCCTGAAAAACGCGTTCAAATTGGTAAAGCCGTTTCTGAGATCAGCGTGGACAAACATACAGACATACAAACAAACAGACAAACTGAAAAACCTTGGTTTTGGGTTCTCTTATTTTACATGTTTTTTTATTAAAAGCAAATAATTGTTTCAGTTGGAAATAGATGATGGAAAAGAGTTAACTGAGGAGTATCTGTATGATGAAATTCATCCAAAGAGAAACTTACATCGACCCGCTTTTGCTAAGCCTAAAGGCCCACCAAATAGAGGCGCTAAAAGAATCACAAAATCACAATCCACTCAGTAATTTATCTTTTTTGGTATTTTTATGCTTTTTTCAAACCAATTAATCATGTTTTTTTCATATTGATTAATTAGTTTTTGTAGTTTTGAGATTGCATTTTAAGTCATTTATTTCAGCCAAGAGATAAATATTTCAAAATAACTTTTATTGTAATATGATGATATATAGTCAACTTGAAATGTAGGTATATAAGTATTATATATCACTAGTTAAAACAACACCTAAACAATTAAGATAAATATCACTGTTGTAGAACTGAAGTCAACCAATTATTGAATAAGAGCAATAAATTGAAAGGACAGTATTAAAAGTTAGTAATTTTATATTCATACTAGCAGACTCGGCCACGCGTTGCTGTGGTTGCTAAGGTTTTGGATATACCTATTTAAGAAGTCACGGTATTAGAAAAAATTTAATTAAAATTAACAAAAACCTCCGACCGCTAAGTAAAGGAAAAAAATTAAAATGCAAGTAAATTTATCAAGGCCAATAACGAAATAACAATATTTTGATATAAAATAATATTGTGACTTAAAATTAAGATGTAAGTTATCCTATGTTTCAAGTTGGATCAAACTACACACGGTGTGCAAATTTGATTAAAATCGGATAAGTAGTTTAGGAGTCCATCGCGGACAAACAACGTGACACGTAATTTATATATATTAAGATGTGCAATATATTGTATACTAAAAATTCGTTTAGCTCTGAGCCGAGAAATGTGGTAAAACCAATTTCAAATTAAGGCTTCGAAACTATTAACAGTAAAAAGGTTAAATGATGGGGCCGTGACTTCCAAATAAGTTCAATAATTATTTTTTTGTGATTTTAAGACTGGGCGTTTTTATAAAGGATTTTTTTATTGTTTTTTATTCGTGATAGATTTAAGTTTACAAAAGAACTATTATTAAGATGGCATTATATAGTCACATCTCAAAATTAATTAATTGATGTATGATCCAACATTACATAACATTTGATGTTACTTAATAAACAAATGATTGTTAATTCTTAAAATGTAATTTTTTACATGATTTATAATGTTTATTTACATATGTTCTAATCTGTTACATGGTCCATTCTTTACCATAATTAATTTGAAAATAATAAAAAAAAACAATATTAATTTGTCTTGTGTCATAATAATTATGTACAGAAATATAAAGCAAGCAGTAAAAAAATTAAGGCTCAATTGCTTTCTGTATTTTATCTACGTGTATGTTATATAATGTACTTGCTGTATTTCATATTACGTAAGAGATGTTATATTATTAAGATTAAATAAATAAATATAACCAGTATAATATTTTTTGTAAGAATTTTGGTAGACATACTGTTACTACCACATTATGGAGTGTTATGAGTACTATTTAATTTATATCTTGCCAGTCAAATTCTAATTACTTTTAAAATATGATATTTAAGAATCAGTTTATTCATATTTTAATAAAGTTATAATTTTCAATGTATAATTATGAATCATTGAATTAATATTCGTTATTTGCACAAAAAATATTGAAAGTTTGTATATTTGACTATATTTTTGTATTTAATCATAAAATCTTTAATCGGTAGAAATAAATACACAATTTTGATATTTAGTGGCACCTTTTTTTAATATAAATCCCTATGTTAACCTTATAACAAGATTAGCTTCTATTCTTTCATATTTACACAATATTTTTTAAACTTCTATGTCAACTCGTCAATTTTCTGAATGCCTTTTTCCTTCACAATAATATCATGATGACGTGTGAGATTGTCGTGTTTTTCAGTAGCAGCTTTTTCCATGCCTTCATCCATTTGTTGTTTTCTGAAACAGAAATTGAAAGTGGTCATTAGAAAAAGGCATCAACACAATTATTTGGAAAGTTCACCTCATCCATGAATACTGTCAGTTTAGTAATAAGTTATTCATATTATATTACCTTGCATCTTTGATTTTAGACATTGACATTCTAATATCGTCCATTGATTTACCAGTTATTTTTAAAATACCTAAAACAAGCACTCCACCAATAGTACTCAGTACACCACCTTAAATCATAATAATAATTCTTTAATTATCTTTGTAAGTTTTTGAGTACAGTAAACAGTATTATAATAGTTACCCAACAATGCTCCCACTAACATAGCTGCGGGGCCCAAATTAGCTTTATATATAGCACCAGTGAATGCACCAGCAATTATGTAATCAGATAATATACTCTGATTACGGTAAACAGATATTGAAGTAATAATTAAACTGTAAATAAACAATGTTTTACACTTTTTAATTAACTGTTTTTTTTGCTATTTATTTTAATAATTTTTCTAAATGGAATATAAGACCAAAAATTTTAATTTACCTAAATATTCCAGTGAACACACTAAGTCTCCATCCCCAATGATATGCTCCTCTTGCAAATGCTAAAGTTACAGAGTCTTGCAATTTTTTCTGAAATTCACAATAACTTATAATAAATATAATGGAAAACTAAGTAAGATAAGATTCTTCATTTTTTAAAAATGTGATGTTGTCTGTCTTACTTTAGCTTCAAAAGTTGACTTAAAAATAGTTGCTTGATTATTTTCCATAAAACTTAAATATGCATCTCGGGATTTAGCAAAACCACCCAAGCATCCCCCAAAGAAGAAACCACAGAGAGTTGCTTGACCTACATTATTCAATTCGACAGATACTTCATCAAATTCACTGAAATAATAATTTTGAACGTTGTAAAATAATTATTTTCTGAATTAAAGTACTTCTAATAAAGGTTATTTTAATTATTTAAGTGCTTAATTTTCTTAGATATAAAGTTCATCATACTTTTTCAAATACATAGCTCGTAACCTCTCCCATCCTGTTTGTGGTCCTGAAGTTTTGGAATCATTTAGAAGATTTTCATCGTTTTCATTTCTTTCACGAAAAATTGGTATTATTAGACTAGGAGTGAGTCTTACAACAGTACCAAGCATTAGCTTACGATTCAGTGCTCCGAACATCTTTGATATCACTTTGTAAATACTTATACATATTAATTTATATTTTATTTTTTCATAGAAATAACTAGATACTTAAGATCTTAATTTATTATTACGTCAATGTCAGTGTCAACTGTCAACCAGTGTTACAAGTACAACTCTGAGCTCGCACACAGAGAAATAAGAATGTTATAGAGTATAGACAAACAAATAGTGCGCCCGTGTGAAACAATAGAATTATTATGCATAGAATAGGTGAGACATAGGCAGGCCAATGAGTGTCAGTGTCTGACAAATAGAAAACAAGACAAGACGACAGACACTATTTGTCTTATTATACTATTTGTCTATAACACAAATGTAAGTCATCTTTGTAGGTATAATGTATGTAAATATAATCTAATTATTAAGCTTTAATATAATCAAAAGTGTTAGTTATACTTTTAAAAGACATCGGTTTGTCGACATTCTGCATATTATAACTTTTGGTTGACATATAATTCTCATTCTTATACCATGATACTATAAATATGATTTTATTTTACACATGACTCAATTCTTTCATTACTGAATTCTATGAAAACTGTCTAGATTAATTTTGCAAGTAACTATTGGTGAATTAGATATTGTGAGTTTTTTACTAATTTAATTCAATTTTATATAATGTTTGTTTTTACTATATTAATGTCTTTGTCTATGAAACTTTTGTCCTTTGATATCCAGGAAATTTGGATTTTTAATATTTTCAAATATATTCATAACAACATAATTGAAAACACTTCAGAAAACACGACCGGCTCTTTGGTTAATAGCAATAATGATAAGAAATTATTATGAAAGAACTGAATTTAATTACTTGTTTTCATGTTTTCTTAATTACGCTGATCAACAAACCAATATAATTTTTTTTTGGCCCACAAATAAAAATATGTGATCCTAGAAGATCCATATTCCCTAGATTCCCTAGATTAAAAGGTGGCTGCGGATGACAATTTTCTGGAATATTTGGATTCTGGAACATCTCTCTTAAGCGACCAACAATAATCAGCCAACATACAATCCATTTTATTTCATACCTTTTTTCTATAACTGAAATGTCTCGGTGAAAACGTTCACCCTGCTCATCACTGACAGAGTCAAGGCTTACAGGAAAGAAGTCGCGATGAGAATGCATAAAATAAAATTTTAAATAAAATGTTACATCCCATAGTTTTAAATGAGCGAAGGAGATTAATATTTCTCCGTAATTTTAAAATTTATAATTCCCAAAAAGTTTTTTTGTCACACTTAAATGACGACCATGCTTCTTTTTCAATTAGAGTTAACACATCCGCTAAGCTTGCATCTTTGATTAAATTCCTAATTTTAATACTACCTATATACATTTCATAATTAGGTATATTAAATGTATATAAAATATCCATCAAAAATAATAAAAAAAAATCTATTAAGTACAGTGTAAAGGATTACATTATCGACGTTGTGACCTGGGAATTAAATATTTTTTTGCGATTAACTAGTAACCTTCGCAATTTGTTTGACGTTGTTATTTACTCTTGTTTGATCAACTGGCTCTATCATACCGTTCTCTTAGAGTCACTACTTGCGGTAGCGTTGGGGGCCAGTTTATCCCCTTTCTCAATATGGCGAAAGGGGTGATGGCTGACCCTTGCCTTATAGTCGTGAACGAGTGTGGCTTGGGATTCTTTTTAGAGCAGGCCGCGTTTGGAACCTTCGAAACTTTAATTTTAAGTTGGGGCCTGTGTTTACAGAAGGGCTTATCTCGATAAGTATGGTATCAAAGTAGGTCTTCTTCATAATCGTATTGTACACGTACAAGTGAAAAAGATATAATTACCTAAATAAATAAATAAAAACAACAGTATGTATGCAACTGGAAAGAAGAGATTTCTAGTTTGTAGTAACTTGAAGAGTACATGCGAGTAAATTAAAATCCAGTATATATATAGATTTATTTATTACTTAGTATATATATAGATTTACTTACTACTCAGTAGCATTATTTATATATATTTAAGGGTGTATAAAACGATGGAGAGCGATAAGTGAACTTGGTAGGTCGATGGCGATCGGGAAGGGACGGTATTGAAAATAATGTAATTTTTGGTCCCTACGATGACCGTGTTGACAAAAATGGATATAAGATAAATTATTGTAGTCAATTTTTTGAAAATGAATAATAATCATCTGAATGCAATAATATTAGGTTTATTTATAGAAGTGTAGAGAGGTACGTAAATATAAAAAGAATACATCAATCAATTAAAATTTTCCATATTCTTGTTTACATTATATATGTGATCAAATATCAAGGGTTGGATGTTGGATACATTTAAGGTAAATAAAAAAAATAAACATTTTCAACTATATTTTATTATAAAATGACAAAGAATAAATCTAGAGTTTAATAGTGTAGTCACTTAGACGTTAAAATAGTGTATATATTTCACATAAACTGACAGTTTTAGTTACCATTATTGATATAAAATTATTATACATAAAACAATTTTCATAGTACATCTGATTTACATGCTTGTTAAAGCTAGGTCAAAAGATTTGTTTGATCTTCTATTTATTTAAAGGGAAAAATTAAAATATATTTATTTGATATATCCCTGTTATATTATTCCAAAACGATTGGTCTTTGGCATGTTGTTTTAAATTAGTGATCATTAGTCTAATTTGTTGACATAAGATTGAAAAGATAGATAACAAATAAGACTGATGTGTCTGAAAACAAGACAAAATATCGTTTATTGGAACGATTTAAATCTATTAAACTATGTTTATTTTACACACAACCCTTTAATTTGCACACCATTATATTTCAATAAATCAACAAATGGTCGCTAAAAATATAACGAAGTCGGGTACATACGAAGTAACTACGAAGAGATCCTCTTTGTAGGCAGGTAAAGGTTATCCACTAGAGCGACTACCGAAATTAGAATAGGATATTTACCTAGAATCTTAACGTAATGATTATGTTAATCTGCAATAGTTCTATAATTTTATTTAATTATTTATAAGGTCGTGTATTTACAATTACACCCGAAATTCATAACAGGATAACTGCCACTTCATAGGTGCTTATTAATTTTTCTAAACAAAATTTTCATTTAATATTATCTACTTTAAAAGTTGCAGCAACGTATCCTATTAATTGGCAGTTATACATTTCTAGAACAACGTTTCAATAAGGTATGCTTCAGTTCTTTCAACAGGAACAAGGGACGTGGCACGGACAGACCTAGGGATGGGGAGTAAATACATTTTACCCTGTGCGAAGTATCCCACTTGATAACTTTACATATATCATTGGCATTTAGAGTCCCCCACTCCTTTTACATTCGTCTTAACAACCTGTATTCGCCTAAATTCTTGCTTCAGACTTCGCTATACGCAAGACGCGAAGAGGAAAGACGTATTGAAACGTTTAAGTTATAGTACAGTCCTGTAGATAAGAATATGTCTAGAGTACAGATGGTGTACAATCGTACATAATTTCATTATATTGTTCCCATTTAAGTTTACAAGTTTTATTTACAAATAGTTCCACTATTTTAGTATAGAAAGATATTGTTTATAATGAATAAAAACGATAGATTGTATATTTGATTTGGAAAACGCAGGAAGGAAAAATAAGGAAAATAAAGAAAAAAAAAGAATCAATGATAATAAAAGTTTAATAATGAAATTAAAAATAAGAATGAAATTAAACACACAAAGGCTTATTGCTAAAATAAGAAAATACAAGGATCGACGACACTTTAAAATCAATTATATTGAGAAATAAAATAACATTAAAAAGACGAAAAGAATAAAGCAACAGCTGTAAGGATACAATTTATACCTTAGACAAATTTCTATTTACTGATATGTAAGCGTTTTACTCATTTTGATATGAAACAATGTAGGGGAAGGGTGAAGAAGCATTACACAATCGTAAAGGCGATATGAACAGATATGTGATGTAACAGACAATACAGCGAGTAAAGTAACATGTAACGATTACGATACCGAATCGATTTAATAAGAAACACAACTTCATATCTTTCATCAACGCATAACTTTAACTAACAAATTGAAACAATGTTCGCTTACGATGAATAAAATTGCATATATTGCGCTTAATAAAACTCTCAAATATAATTTAACTGTAACATTTTCATCAACTTTTCAATAAATGTTAAGATTAATTCAATTACGTTTTACCTAAAATAATGTGTATTGACTTTAAATTTGGCATCTCATTCTAAACACTGATTTTTAATTATATTACGTTATTATCCTAAATATTTAAAATACTTCTCTAAACACATAAATCCCTATAATTATCTATTAGTCGATACCAATATTACTGAGAAAGTTTAGGCCACAAAACGCTACACACATTTTTCGCACCTCTACGATTTGAGCACAAGCGTTGAAGTTCCGAACAACTTCTAATGTATGTAGCGTTCCACGCTGAGTACAGATATGTAATCTCTTTTTTGTGATTTTGTTTTAATAAATACATAATATAATTCAATTACTACTACCGATACCATCTCGAGACCGCCACCACGTTCATATCATTTCAATATTCAGGCACAGTTTTCTGTACCATATAGAAAAACATCTCAAAAACGTGCAAAATATCACCACACCCTGGTCGCCTAACATTATTTAAACCAAACTACTTACACGTTCTTATAGTAGATAGGTACTGATTAATACAATAATTTATATGATCAAATTTCTCTATTAAATCTTACACCGTAATGACAATCTAATTTTTTTTTTAGTTTAACCATCTTACTAAGCTCTATTTTTTATTTTAACGGTACTTGATGTATATAATACAATTTATAATAGTGTAAATAATTTTCAATGATCGCTTAGATAGATTAAATCAAACAATTTGTGACTGCAGGTTAATACGCCGACGTCTCTCAGACACCGTCTTGAGAATGGACTGTTTAATAACTTAGACAAGATATGTTATATTTCTGACCTAACATTAACTCCATTGCGTCACATAGAGGGTGTGCTTCACGCATACTTTGCCTACAACACGGACGAACTGAACACTCCTCCCGGTTGCATTATAAATAAATAATATCTAATGTTAACCAGTTTTTGAGAGAATTTCTATTAATTCACTTATTCGACTTAATCTCTTTCGCATTGGACTAGACGCATTATTTAATTTAAGAAGGCAAAGATGTGTGAAAACCAATCGAGTGCAATGAAACACGAGGAACTTCGTCTCGTTCGTTATATACAGGGTGTTAACTTAAATAATGTGTTAAAGTGAACACGACCGGATACTTGGTAACCAACTGCAATTCAGTTGGCTACTGATAATCTTAACTCATTAGCATTGTCCACACTATATGCGTGTTCGAGGAATAAATAATCTATAATTACTTAATTAGTGAATGCACGAGCATTTATGTGTTGTAGCTACCATTATTATAAATTAACATCAAAATAAATGCATCATGTCACTACTATGTCACGAACATAACGTATAGATATAAAATAGTCGGGATTACACTAACTATAAGAAACAACAGTAAACAGGAAACAATCATGGAAGTATGCAGACCGATAAAGAAGACGAATATCACTTAAATCACTAAATCCTCTTTACAACTAATATTGCACACACATACACATTTCTAGAACATAGCATTTCATTTGTATAGAAAATGTGTATGCGTACAAAACTATAATAACTTTCAAAATGCCATAATACATTGTGCTGATTAAAATAGAGAATAAAATATATTTATAAAATATAATCTTATAATAATAACTGCAAATTATAAGTGATAAAGAAAATACGTATAACAATGTGCTAGTGATATATAATATAATACTATCGTAAATAAGCTGTCACGATACCCATAAAACGACGGCAATGTCTGACATCGCGAGATAGTGCCAATGTGTAAATAATTCTAGCGCAATCTAATTGCTATCAGAAAACCGAACATCACTGGAAACGTTACAAAAATATATCGAATAAACGGAATGAATATCACACAAATTCCAGGCGTAACAAAAAATCTAGCTGCCAGAACCTTAATATTAGACTAATGAAGTTAGCACTTAACCTCTACTGATCCGAGTAAGCGTAATACAGATATCATCAGTCGAGCGATTCTCGATTTGTGAGAGGTACAGACGCGCCCAAGAGACATTGTCCACGTGGACTTGTTAGAGGTACGGTCGCACCCAAAATACATTGTCCACGAGTACTCGATTCGAAGATACAGTTGCGCTCAATAGAGGACATGTACATTTGGGAGAAGTACAGTCGCGGCCAAAAGTTATCCACGCCTTGCGAGACAGGTGCAGTCGCGCCCAGAGGACATTGTCTGTTGTGTGATATTCGATCTTGGGTTTAAATACTTGACTTGGAGAAGGAGACCCTGAGATGATTGGACTCGGAGAGCTGGTGGTTGTGCATCTTGATGAGCGCCGCCACTGCATCGTCAATACAAGGGAGCTGTACGAGCGCCATCTTGCGGTCTTTCCTGTAATATTTGATTGATATTTTTAGAATTCACTTAATTTAAAAAGTTTTAATTATTTGTAGAATTAAATATTAATATAATTTACTTGTTTGTATTTCTAACAATAATAATACATATGGTTCATATTAAACCGTAATCCACAATATATATCATTCCAAAACGTAATAAAAGTGATAAAAGTACTCACGGGAAGAATTTAAACGCCTTGATCGTGAAACCTCGTTTGGTGAACGCTTCCTTGATGTCGTCTTCAGAGACGGTGGCTCTGAAAGAAAGATAGACGTTAGACAGGTCCATTCTATAAACTGAAATTGGTTCTAAAATTGGACAATAACTTACGGAATGTTGGATAAATGTAAGGTGGCGCTCGGTGGGTAAATGTTCTGATAGTTCTTGCTCCCGGGCTTCTTGAATCTATGCAGTGGGCTCTGAGAATAGTCCCTGGAAAATTTGAAATTTATTTAACACTTCCAATAAATACAACCGCACAAAAGGTGTAAATGTTATCGGTTCATAGGTATGCCTTTGTGTAAAATATTAGACACAAAATTTAGTTTATGGTGTCAGGAGCAAAAATTTATTGTTATTAAAATGAAAAATTCTTTAGATAAGTTATATGTTATAAAATAGATTTTCTTTTACAAATAAAGTTTTCTATCTAAGAATCCATTCGATTGGATCATCCCAAATATATTATCCCACTATATATCATACGAGCATTTTTAAAAAGAAAATCGATTGATCAATTTTTGATATAAATGACTCCGAATTTTTTCATTTTAGATTACACTAGAGCTTTTCTCACCTGGTGAGCCCCGCATCGGGTTGTCCTTCCTTGGGCAGCTGCACGGTCTGGTGCTTGCTGAGCATCACGCGCATGGCCTTGCCGAACACGCGCAGCTTATCCATATGCGTCATGGCTGAGAATCAACAAAATTAGTAATTAAAAATTAGGTCATTTAAAAAATCTATAAATTTCTTTATACTTTATTTTCATCTACAACGTAATTGACTAAAATAGTCCATTTAATTTACACTGCCTACAAAGAAAATTTTTCTGTTAAGAAAAGTTACTTTTAGAACACTTTTAGGTGATATAAGTGTCAATGAACAGGTTCGTAATAAACTTTCGATCTTCCTATATAAAAAAAGGGTATACGAAAACTATTTCATATATATTTAATATAAAAAATCTGTAAAATAAATATATTCAAGTTGATATCTTTCAATCTTTATTCTTATAAACATAACTAACACAATAAAGATTGTGCTCCAAAAATGTTATAACAGACCTAGATGTGCCTGATGCGGTTCTGCCATTTGGATAAGAGCTGAATCCTTTTTGTTGTAGAGGATCTTCACTCGCTGCACGTCACCGTATACTCCTACATTACAAAATTACGTTAAAATCTAAACAATACTAGATTTTATACTACATTTATGTCATAACAGCGACCTCAACTATGCTTTTTGATAAAATTGTATGTTTTAAAATTACACGAGCACTTTACTTTTGTTAGACAGAAACATAAGACCACAATTCCAGTTACGGTTAAGTATTACCATAAAAATGTAAAACTTTTCTATCCAAAAATGGAACGATAAAAGCAAAGTTGAGACAGCCAGGTACGGTCTAAGTTGGTACCAAATAAGCTAAGTTACTACACTTATCACAAGGTTTACTTCAATGGTTATACAAAGGCTATTTTAGTAAAACTAACTGTGTACAAAATAATTATGTGAAACGGGACAGATGGAAAATAATACAAGAAGAAAACAACTTTAAGCTTAATACTGGTCACGATAAAGCTTCCGATTAATGCCTTAGTATAAACAAATCCAGCAGTTGTTCTGCTTGACCGTTTGAAGCACAGAAACTACTTACACATAATTTTACATAAGTATATTTACTCAAAGCCCTAAAATACAAGAAACGCTGTCAGTAATTTGTAAGGTATGTTTGTTTACTATTGGCATACAGTTATGTTCTACAATGTTTGTATTTCTTATAGATAATGTTAAACAATGTTTCCAATTTTTATTAAAAATTTGGTATTAGGTTCTCGATATTCTAGAAGTAAATAAATGAAACAAATACAATACTGGGTAGATACACTAACCTAGCTACATCTAGGGTGTCTGAAACACAAATTGTCAAGTTAATAAGCATTTAAGAATGATTAAGGATAGTGTTAACAAGCGAAGCTTCGACAAAAAAGTCATCGGATGCTGTTATCAGTAGAGAAGTCGAGAATGTTAGCTGACAATTTGTCTTTCAGGCAGACAGGGGCTCAGGAGTAATATTAATGTTTTAATATAAAATACGGAATGTATGTGCACACGTACCGAAAAGGGTAAAGAGAGCGTCAGGCGTGACCATCTAAAACAATAGGAAAGAGAAAGAGATAGTATTATAAATAGTCATAAAAGATATCTGACTTCATATCTATAAATAAATTAGCAACTTATTTTCAAGGAGTTTAAGTAGAATATATAAATGTAATAGCCTGTAACGCCAACTGTATTAGTTTGGATCTATTAGTCGTTTGGCAGATTTAAGAGCCCATATTATTGTATGATTGTAAGGACGTTACCGGCTATTGGGTTAGCATAATGCATAATTTGCCAATAAACATTAAACTACCAAATTTAAAGATCATAAAAAAAATCTTCTACTCTGTGCCTAACATATTTACGAGTGTATTTAACTCATTTACAAGTCATCTAATATGGATTGTTTTTACAATGCAAAAAGCAAACAATATCATTCGGTTTTAGGTATTCTGATATCTATTTAACGAATGCCTTTGATTAACTATAATCGTGGAATGTTTATATTGTTAGATGGATACGTACCTCTTCATTGAGATTTGACACCAGTAGTACTGTGGCGAGCGGCAACGGCGGGGCTGCGAGAGCTCGGAGCGCTGGAGATGCTGGAGTCAGCGTAAGCGCTCCAAAAGCTGGAAGACCCACTCCCCCCACACCCACTCCGTACGGCGAAGCTAAGCCTGATCCAAGGCCCAGGAACGGCGGTGCCAATACTCCTCCACCTGTATAGAAAATAAATATAACAAATATTTTGTGTTTTTTTATTTTCACTATGCTCATATTCCGATTTAGTGAACTAATGATTTCGTATTTGAGACAAGAAACTGCACCCCAAAACCACTCTAACATATGTCCTCTTTTTGCGGGAATCCCAAATATAAAGCGATACTATACAACAACGAAAACAACAAATAGGCTTTACAAAAGTAATCCTCATATATTACAACTCTCTACGGTGCAATAGGGATTTATGATAAGTTATTAGTCACTGTGGAAACATTTAGAATTGATTATGAATAAGACAAAAGGGTAATGTGGAATAGTAAATGGTTTTATACGGGTTATAAAGAAAGTTACTACTACACGTCCGAAAAAATGAAACGCATAAATATTTGTATATATAATTGAAGAAAAGAAGCTGATTTACGCTTTATATTAAAAAAAAATCCTAGTTAAAAAAATACTCTACAAGATATAATCTGTGCCGCAATGTGCGTTTAGTACAACCGAAAATATATCTCCATAAAACTAAACTAGGTGAAACTAGAGTGAGTAGAAGAAATAAATTAGGTCCAGGTGTGGGATAGTATAAGACTAACTCATCCTGGATGCGAGGTTCAGGGCGAGGCGAGCCCGCAGTGGCATCAACTCACTGGTCAACAGCTGGTGGGCGTCTCCATCTCCTGAAGGCAGCGTCGGATTAGTGTAGTCTCGTGACTTATCATTGTTATACTTGACATTGAGGCAGGTCATCTTTGAGTAGTCGATGCGGAGTGTGCAGCATCCGTTATATATGTTTTGACCGTCCAAAGCCTATGGACAATTAATTATTATATTATACAGGTTACAGGTTAAATTTATAACTTTGAAACCTTATTAGTTAGATAATAAGATTTCAAAGTTATATGTTATAAATTAAAAATAAACATTGTACAAAGTAAAAAGTGCAAATTTATAGTCTCAGATAGTGGGAATGGAATGACATTTGAATAATCTTAGCCCTTTCAACTAAAATCGAAATACGCATAGATAAATTCTTATTAAGGTGTCGAAAACTGTTACTAGTATTTGTCGTTCCTATTTGTGTGACCGGCGCGACTGTGCGTTGCTGATAACACCGCATCGCGATAGAGAAGAGAATTAATTAAAATGCAACAGCACTCAACCTATTCCTGAGAGCTTTATGTTGCTTTTCACGGGCACAAAATGTACTTGATGCATTAAAAAGAAACTACAAAGGTTTTTCTTGTAAGAAATAGCATTATTTCTTATTCAGTTTTATTAAATCAATTTGCTTCTTACACGTAGGTAACTGGGTCACAGGGGAACTTCTACTATCTAATTTAGCAAAGATAAACGTTGCTTCAGGGATTACTCGTGAGCAGGTTGCTTAGAGTATATAGATTTAAATTTTTAACTATTAAATGTCCTCTTGCAATTTCTTCCAAAATTCCGGATTTTTCCGGTTTCGTTAATTCAAACGTTTCAGCCATTGTGCCTGTGGCGATTGACGTAAAACAATTTCATTACTACCGTCAACTTGTTCGTGGCCTGCGGCTCGCCCTCTGCTACGTTATTATAAATTCAACAAATTAACCTTATTGTTATATAAAAATAATATTTGAGAAGGAACATGAAATTAATTACGACTTTTGGTTTTATTATTTTACCATTAAATTCTATTTTATATTAATTAACAAGATTTTTTGTATACTTAATATATAGCAATAAAAATCATACAATCAACCATTACAAATTAAGAAAGACCCTCTAAAATCGTTGATTAAACCGCGCCAGTACTTCCCATAAACGAAGTTAAATTTGAATACCTTTTTACAATCCAATAAAAATTTCAGAGACGCAATGAATAAGTAAGAGTTCAATGTCGGAAAGCTGGAATATTGGCTGTAGATTTAATAAATTTGTGCTCTATATGCAAATGCGAACCCCTGATGTGTAGACGTGAATAGATTGGCTCGTTTATAGCTCAACTTATATGGAAATGCGAAAAGCACGTAAGAAAGCGTGAAGATCCGTTCAATATATAATTAGCTTTGTAAACCGCCACGCTCCGATTCGATTTTGGCGAAAATTGAATGAGGGTGAAGTGCGTAATCGTATACAACTGAATTATCTATCTATCATTTCGATTTCGTCTTCTCATAAAAAAATAAAGAACTACCTCACCTCACATATAGTAATCGAATATACTTTAAGAATGTATCTCCAATTGCGTTGAGTTTGGACTTATAATTAAAAATATATAAATGCTCATAAACAAATAAAGAGATAGCGAAGTATGTATGCAATTTTAATACACTATGGTCCAGAACAAAGGCGGGCAACATTCAATTTTAACTTCCTTTTTTGCCTTAGAGTATAAAAGAGCTTTAATATAATTTATGAATACATTTACGTCATGGGTGACTAAAGTCAATTTAAGTTCTGTGATTAATTACGGCGCAGGTTAGTAAAAATTAAATAACGTTTTTATTTCCGATAATAAATTCATAAGAAGTAGGGTTGAAATTAAAAAAAAATATGAACTGAAATTCTGTATTAACATTTTAATTAATTAAAGAAATTTATTATTACATTAAGTTATTCAAAATTTAATTGACTTTAATGTGTTAAATATTAAACAATATATGTTACAGGCGAAATATATAAATGAAGTTGTCATTTATTTCCTATTGTCATGGAATGGGCAAAATAAGAAATCTCCTTTATTTATTCAGGCAATTAACAACTCTTTAAGGAAATTTATCAGGTTGACTTAACTTTAGATCTTTTGCAACGGGGTAAATAAGACTCGTTTAAAATGGAGGCCGCTTGAGCAGTGAGACAGAATCATCGTAAGACGTAACAAGTGTCCTCCGTATCTCTTAATCACGTCCCTGGTAATTGTTTTATCTTTAGCTCGTTAGAACTCGTTTAAGCAAAGCCTTCTTAGAGACGGATTAAGTGCGGTCCGCCTTAATCCACCCCCTGTTGCTAATTCTGGAGGTTTTTCCGCGGAGACCAGATAAACGTTTTTGTTAGGGTCCAAAGCTCAACGTTTAATATTTATAAGTGGCAACATCGCTCAGATTGCGTCTGCTGCCAGTGCAAGAATTACGTCTATATAAAAACTGATTGTTATCAAATTTAGTTAAAATATCAAAAAACATTTTGGAAAAGCTGTTCGTATATATTTTCAATATCATTGGACATATCTTAAGTCAATAACGGACAAAATACAAGGAAAACACAAACATCAGTTCACAATAGTCGTCGTAATTGAAGAGACACTCCAGGGAAAATATTGGCGGGATTCGAGCACGTGTACTTTAATTGATTGTATTAGGCGGGTTGGCATTCGGTCGATTAGTCACTGATAAAGACCACTAATCGGACGAACGGACTCGGAACTTCATGGGAAGCAAATACAGCTAAGTGCTTTTCAGTATCAAAGAAATTGCACGTAGATTGATAAATATTACTACTTTAACTCATTTAACTGATGCCATAATTACACTTGGTTTATTTAATTTATCGCTTTTCTTTTATCTCGTATTAATATTTTCAATTAACTTATACGTGAATGTATTGTTCCGAAATACTGAGTAAATGAATTACATAAAGATGCAGAATATTATCAATACTTTCGATTATTATAAGAGTTCAATTGTTAATGATAATAATGATATAAAAACACAATCACTTATTTATGCACTTATAAAGCGATGTTCGAAATAGTGTGAACATATTAATATTTAATTACAACACTAATAAATAGGCCTTTTAGAGTTAACAGTTCCATTAAACAATGTAATTAATACGCAAAGTTACCCTAATTGTGGGCCAAAACAGACATGAACGGTGGGATCATTGCTCAAAAACCGCTCCTCAGCACTCCCCTAATGAAACTCAATATTAGTGATTAACTCAGAAACTGAACTATATTGTGACATCATGAATAATGAAGCCTACTTTTGTTGCCAATAGCGAGAATTGCCTTTGTATATAAACACTAGCTTTGTTTAAAACATAATAGCATTGTTCTGCCTGCAACCAAGTAAAATTAAACCCAAAATAATTATTATATTCGGTAATTCTATACAGGGTGGATATAGATTTTGATTAAAGCTTAAATTACTATTATAAAATTATATGTTATATTCAAGACAGAACTATATCTCAAACAGTAAAATTACAATGATTCAACAGAGTATAGCAAACAAAGGGCGGACAGTGGATACAATATTCAAACAATGTTAGTGAAGTAGCAAGATGCAGTTTGGGAGCTGTAGATGGATCACTGCAATCTAAACAGGACGGCGACGAGGGCGTGCAATTTTAACTACTTGCTTCTTCAAACTTAGATAATCTAGTCTGATAGATTGAATCGTTTATTATTAGAATATTAAATCAAGATTGATACAAATACAACAAAAAAATATTCACTTAATAAAATCAAATGGATACTAGAATTTACTAATATTATAAACTTCGTTGAAAATTTAAACACACAAGAGCTTTACCAAATTAATTATAGATTAAATAGGGTACCCATTATAAAAGTAGCTTATAAAGTTGATTTAACAAATAAAAAATATTACCACTACGACGAGCATCCTGAAATTATATTTATGGAAACAAATAATAATTATATTACGCTTTTTAAGATGAGATCCGATCTAGTTTTAATGGTGACTGAACATTGCGAGTTCGACGAAGCGTGAATTGTAGCTACAAGTATCTTGGAACTTGAGTTAAAACTGTTCTTACCTATTTGAAAACGATCACTTTTTAATATTCAGAAAAATATAATTATGTTTTTATCTCAAAACAGGTAAAAATTACCTTAACATTGCATAATTTATTCTCGCTTTCAAAGAGATTTGGTAATCTGGAGATATTACATTTTTACAGTGCCACTTAAATATTTCTATATAACAAGATTTTTTTTACCTTCTCGTTTGTAGACATAAATGAATATTAAGCTTGTGTTTGGATATTAAAAGAAAATGTCGCTTTAAATTCTCGGAGGGCGAAGCTGTTAATATATTGTTATTTTTTTGTATAATCGTCACAATGTAAAATTATAGTATAATTTAATTACTGAATTCGGAAAAAGAAAATAATAAAGGAATTCTTCAAATATTTTAATCTATATTGCATTTTACAGATAGGTAATTAAAAGTTACGTTAGATAGTGTCGTAGTGTTTTTTGTTACTTTAAACGCATCAAAATGGTACCTTAAAAAAGTAGCATGTAACAATAAATAATATCTACGATTAATTGTTTAGGGTCATCATCATCTACCCTTATCTCAATTATTGGAGATAGATCTTTTCGTGGTATTATTTAATATCAAGCACTCTATCCCGGTTAATTTCGATTGCTTTCTTCTCTTATAACAATATGCCATTATACTTTAGAATTTTCTCGTTATTTGCTTTTCATCTATCCGGGACAACACCATTACAAACAATTACTCGTCATCTTTACTATCACCGGTTTAAATTTGAAACTACCGTTAACATATTATTAAACCAATTATCGTCATACCACATATCCATCTCAAAATTTTGCATTTTTTGCTTTTCTGCATTATGCACTTGCTTTTCATCTACTCCTTTTGTTTTTTGAAGTCTCTCTCAATGTACCTATACCTATATAAGAACATATTACTAGTTTCACATTTTTTTTATTCAAAGGGATCACAAAGCGAAGCCACATTTTCGACAGATACATTGTTTGAATACGTCCCCGTGTTGACAGAAAGTCCCGCTTAGACTTGGTCGCGGTCGCGGTGTAAAGTGCAATTTTAAAAAGTAAACAAAAACCAACGCCTCGAACATTACCTCGGATTTTACAATATTGAACGTAAAACTTTTAGTGATAGATGAGTCTGAAGGGGCACTCCTTTACACTTCGCACACGCCTTAAACAATTTTTAAAATGAAAACCGTTCAGTTTATTATCTTTTAAGCAATAAAATGATATACCTTCAATTTTATTTAATATAAAAACTGTAGTCTATTCTTAATGTTTTCAATAAATTAAAATAAAAAAGTAGAAACTTCTATTTAACAACATATACAAAAATACAAAACATTTATTTTTATTCAAATAAAACTGACAAGATAAGACTAAAATGGCAATATTAAAAAGAAATGACCTTGAAGGGACAACATTTGTTCTTAAAAAGATATGAAAAATAATTGATTAAATCAGTACAGTTATTATGAGTGATCGTTACCGACAGTGTCGTTATGGATGGGGCACTAGAACTGAGGGTTGGACTGCGCTCGAACGAACCACATTGTTATCAATCACGCTCTATTGATGGAGTGCTCTGTTTTTTGATTAAAAGTATCTTTGGTGCATTGAATTTGAAATATAAGAACTTGATAAATTATATGCAAAGTAAAAAATAAGAAACAGATGGTTACAAAAAAAAAATGGAATGACCTTTTTAAGGCACATATACAATTTAATCAGAATATTCTGATACCAAAATAAGTTCCAATAACTTGGTTACGGAGGCGGACATGTTTACTCGTAAAATGTGATACGACAAATAGGTACCAGAATTGAGCACATTAAGAGCTTACATTTCGTGTCTGCGCGCATAAGCCGTCCTCTGAAAAGATTTGATGGCGAGGTTAGAGATTTATGTCAAGGATCATAGAGTCGGGGATCGGGGGATTTCAGTGCTCCAACATCCGACTGTGCCCTTTGTGACTGGAGCACTATCCGGCTTCACTTCACTTTGTACCTCTTACTTCTGCTGCCACTTACCTTGCGGGACGTTTCAATTTCATTTTGAGAAAAATCAGCGATCAGGCCGGCCCCTGAGTATCAAACTCGTATGACGGTTGGAAAGTAAGCTTCGGATATGAAATAACGTTCCATCATAGAACATGCTAAAACGACTTCAGGCATAATATACAGCTTAATAGAGTTATTTTATTTATAACAGCGTTTTGTAATAATTTAGGGGTTGCAAAAAAAAAACGTTAGTCAAAAATAAATTATTTCTTAAAATATAATATAAATAAAACTTTAGATAAGTACATAATAAATAGACGATAGGATAGAAAAAAAAATATAATACGACATCGTACATTGTGCCCTCGTTAGCGTACATAACGATTGCCAGACCTGCTACCGTAGCAACTCATTTCACGTAACTTAACTCCTTCATATTATTATAATCATAATAAATATACAATTATTATATTTCTCCTACGTTTAATATATTAAAAGATATCTAGATAAATGAAACATTAATAGATTCCAGAAATTAATTTCAGTGCATTCATTCGTAAGTTGAAAGTTGACAAGCAAAATTTGATTTAAATAATTAGATTCCGAATGAATTAAAAGTAATTATATTTAATGAAATGATGCTTCAGATTGTATGTTGATATCCATTGTGAGCATGACAACAATAACGCAATCGGCAGTTAGTAAATCAAAAATAATCCCACTTTGCTAGTTGCAATATTCGATAGCGAGTAATGTCCTATTACGCGGAACTTCAATTATGTCTGTCGAGTAGGACTTAGCGTTGCTAAGTTTTCATCACTCCGAGTTGCCGGTGATATCTCAATTTCACTAGAGGTTTCCTCGCTTGGGAGTATTAATCTGCCGGCACAGGTATAAGCCAACTTTATATATTTTTTTAAGAATACTTTTGGTAACATAATAAATTAAAAAATCTACTTTTACAGTTTATTACTATGCTCACAACTTATGCCGGTTGCCATGGAGAATTATCTAGAGAATTAGGGGAAAAGACCATTTAATTAGACCGGATAATATTCGCGAAGTCATTAGCTAATAACTATATGAGTATTATATGAAGTATGTGACTGCCTATTTTGTTTCGAAATATGATTTGCAGTGTGTCGACAAAACTAAAAAGACAACCTTTTAACTATCGACTCTAAAGTTATCTACGTTTCATAACAGTTTGGAAATGAAAAAAACAAAGCTCAATAATTATTATACTAGCAAAGCGAGTTTGCGGAAGCCACAAAACGAAATTTAATTTGCCCTGAACGCTGCATCAGAAATAAAGTTAAAACAGTCGCTGCAGTAGGCGGCGGTACGCCCAACTTCTAACACAAATGAATAGCGAATGGGAAAAGTTGGGCCGAGAAAAATGATGTCCCAGACTGGGTGTCGAGCATTTTATAAAAACTATCTATTTGAAAAGAGTTATTTAAAGATAAGTCATATGACATTTTTGTTTCTCTGGCTGATAATGCTTAAATATATAGCAATAGAAAATAAATAGTATTCTAAACTATTTTAATTTGGATATTACCATAAAAATTTGTCACAATTAAATTACTAATATACCTTAAGTTACAACTAAGAACAACTATCAATATGAAAGTCTTAGACTAGCCGGTAACGCAGTCGGGATAGATAAGACTAAGTCATTTCCAGATAGTTCGAAGCGAGTCATTAAAGTGAATGAAACGTGCGGCAATAAGAACTTTGTTTTATAGCTTTACTTTACAAACAGTTAAATAAAAACAAAGAAGTATTTGCTACTCACCGTTTTCGCCATTTGCGCTGACCCGGTGTCTGGGTACTGGATTAGGGCTTGGAATGAATCTGCAAAAGAAATGCTTTACTGTAGAAAACTGTAATAAATCTTAGACTATCTTAAAAAACAATTTATTAGCAGGAATAAGATTGTGATTGTGTATAATATATAGTGCAATATAATACATCATAGAATATAGTATATAATTTAATAAGTTAGATTAATATTTATAGTTAGTTAATATTAATAATTTGTTTGTTTAATGGTCGAAGTACTTACATCGAGCTTTATATAGAGTTGAAGTTACAGAAAGATGAAGGTTTTTTGATAACTACGAAAAATCAACTCGATATTAGCTCCACCGATTGTAACGTAAAGTGACTGCAAGTAGTCCAACAATAATAAGTAACATTAAGAAGATATTTATATATTCAATTAGATTTATTAGTTCATGGTTCGTTCAATAAAATTGACTACAATTTTAATTCGTTTGAAAGTGAGTCAAAATTAGTGCCCAAGGTAAGCAACCCAATTCGCCTCTTGAAAAGTTTGTTAAGATCGTCTCAGGTGCACCAGAGTTATTTTATTATCTACAACACTCTAGCAAATATGCGAAACAAGTTTCACGTACTTTGCCTTCGTGAACTTGAGAAGCATAAATTGATCCGTTTACTCACTCGATTCGGCAAAGTTGGAAATATTTTGGAAATAGTGAGTTACTGTTACAAAACTATATCTTATTTGAAAATTTTGCGAAAAAAATAGTTTGGTTTGATAAAATGTACTTGACGGTAATAATGGAAAGATCTTCTCAATTTATGTTTCGAGTATGGCGATCATTGTGACCGGTGTGTAGAGAAATAAATTCACATTTTTAGCTTTGAATTACACCATTCGGCGAACACCTGCGTACCCCAAATGTACCATCATTAGGGATTGATATTTTTTTTATTTTAAGCGAATTTTAATAGTGTTGTTCTAAACTTTTTACTTTTAAAAGTTGATAGCTTAAATGCCGTAATAAATATTTCACGAATACCATGTAAACAGAAATGTGGAATATTTACATTGCGAGGGAAAAAATGTAACCGTATTTGTTTAGTCCCCAAATATTATAGACAAGTGACACTTCGTTTATAAATAATATTTTTCCGCTTCTCCCTCACTGCACATAAAATATAGAACCTCTCAAATTAAGTAAAAGAATAACGACGTTACTGAAAAGTACTCTTCATACATAGGAAAAAGCTTTTCAATCCACTTTTTAAACATAATTATTAAAAGAACCACAAATTATGTCATTCATTACTTAATTTATTTTTGATACTTAAGAATTTTGGGACTACAGAAATTACTAGGGAGCCAGCCGTATTTAAAATTACTAAGGAAACCATTTTTTTAATTTTTATGTACACATGACTTTATCTGTTTATAATTGATAACTACATTTAGAAATATCATTATCAGAAATAATTTGCTTATTCCTATTGTTCCCCTGTTATTATATATAATCATAATTATAAATAAAACGTTTATTGTACGTTCAATAACAAATAGAAACAAATGGGTCTCAATGGATTGCCTCTAAATTATAAAACATAAATTTAGTCGTGTGGTTAATTGGAAAAAACATTATGTTTTATAATTAAAATATCTAGATTGTAGGGTACATATGTATTATTCTATGCCACTTATTAAAGAAAAAAAATCTAAATATCTTTATCTTTAGTTAATAGATTTGAACAATTTAAAAGCTCGTAATACAATGAATTGAATCCAAGCATGATACAAATTTTTGCGACAAAAATTCAGGCATAGTTAACAACAGCCGGGGCGGAAGTTTTTAAAACAACTTCGCCCGGTTACCCTTTATTCGAATTTATTTATTCGAGTTGAAATATTCGAAGGCTAATTCAATAACGATGCTTGCTCCGATTGCGCACAAGAAATTTAAATGATTCCAATCAATCCCTATGCGATGTTTTGCGTTTCATTAAAAATTCAAGTGAAGCACGCAATTACTTTATGGAATATTTAAGTCGAAGTCTACGAAAGCATAAGACGGTGGCTGAGGTTGTAAATTAAAATTCCCTAATCCGCATTTCCCTGAGAAGGAAAGAGGTAGCATCCGTAGCCTTCGCTATGTAAATTTAAGCGAGGTCTTGTCTCCTCCGGCCAGCCGATTACAATATAATATGATATCTTAAATCTTACCGCTTTTGCTCCTTGCAATGTCGAACCTGAAAGCATTTTCGTTCGCAATTTAGGCACCCTTTCATCTTGCGACACTCAAGCATTTGCAAAGAGTAAAATAAGAACCAGTAAACTGCGGCTTAACCGCGATTTCTTGACGCGTTTGTTTGAAATATATGTAATTTTAAACTCGCAACCCGAAGCACATAATTACATAAATTTCAAATTTTATCGCGATATTTCGCCTTCGTTTAGGTTCACTTAAGTTCTTTGTTACGTTTAAGTGGATGAATGTATGACAACTTCGAATATTTAAGTATTAATAGAATTATGTTACATTATGTTGTAACGACAATTCATAGATAACGCTATTTCTGTTATTTGTGTTTGTTTATCGACACGTCCAAGAATGGTGAGGGGGCTATCACACGTTCCTAATCTCGGAACAAATCTCAATGAAGACCGCCGTAATCCCCTCCCCCTTCCCCCATCCTCCGATTGCCATTATTAAGGTGTAGCAGACCGCTACAATTATTATGCGTCCCCGGTTTGTGGTGGTCTTTGTAGGATTCTAGTAATTAAGCATTTGATTCGACGACTGATATTTTGCTATTTTAATATCATTGATAACGTCTGATGTGCTGCGACCCATTTTTTATCAAACCGGTACGTATTATAAGTAAAAAAAATGCTATAAAGAGAAAAAAATATATATGAAAGAGAATCAAATGCACATATTTTATATCATAATATAATACCAACAATTGAATAGCAAGCACAAATCGTTCGTCAAACTTTCAGCAACAATTTTCAACTCCGTCCCTTTATTATTAGTAATATAATAAAAACTTAGGGAATATTCATTAGATAAACTCGCTAAACTTACGAAAATAACAAGGAGAAACAACATGAATCCTAAATTGGTAACAACTTCTAAGTGGTTGAAGTTATAAAGCATTTTCGGTGGCCATCCTGAATGAGAAAATATAAGAGCGGGTAAACACTGAATTATGTAAATCATTAGAGACATTGTCATAATGCCATTAAAAAGCAATACAAATGCTAGCACAGTAATGATATTTATTAGGTATTTTAATGACTTATAAATTAAATAAGGGAAGTTTTATTTGATCATATTACAGTCATAATCGGTTTAAATTAATTAGGGTTCCTTTATGCGACAGCAGCCTTTATTTCAAGCCATTTCAAAAATAAGAGAAAATATGTTTATTTTCACCTTGCCTTCGGTAAAAAAATGGTATATTCTTTACGTTAAAGATTCATAAAAAAAGTGGAAAACATAACGCTGACATTGGATTCCCATGACTTTACTAATATAATCTCGCATTATAAGAAATATCCAAATGTCAACAAAAATAACGTAATAATACGTTGTTTCGTAAAACAGATAACAAAAGAAATGTGAAGAAATGTGAACATTAAAGATGACTCACCGAGGCATTATAAGTTACTTAACTTTAGTAGGGATGGTAACGTGTTGTAGAGTATTGAAAGTGAAATGTATACGAAATATGTGCTTTATTTGCTCCCCACGAGACAGGATAATTGAAGTAGGGATTTATACGTTTCGGATCTACGATCTACTACGGTTGGTAGGTACCAATTCGGATTTGTATAGGGCGAATTCGGTATATTTGTCTATCGAGAGAGGTAGAATTGCGAACCTGGGAATAATGCTATATGTTTGTACTCGACAATATACTGCTATGTGTATCTCTATTATATTATCTTTAATATAAAATGCTGCGGTAATAAAATCTTTCTTAAAATAGAAATGCAATTTGGAAGTAATGGACAGGTTTAACAAGTAAAATGATAAAAAAAAGTTAATGACGCTGCATTTATAAAATGCTCAAAACCAAGTGGGACAACGAGAACTAAACGGTGAACTGGCGTAGACAAAAGCTTTTACAATTGGACAATGACAAATGCGGTAAAAAAGAAACAGTTCGGTAACGTTGCAAGGGTCGTTCGGAAATTGGAATCACTGCATTAACTAAGTTCTGTCGAGATACTGACGAATTATGAGAGCTTGTGTACAAAATAACGAAACGATTAGAATGAAAATAAAATTAATGGAATGGCTATGTAAATGTACGTCGATAGTGTTGGAGCATTTTTTTGTAGAAACAGCATTTTAAAAAAGGTTATGTCATATATTTAAAGTAACAGAAGACATTCGGTTAGCAGCAAGTAGACATAATATATATTATCATTGTTTGTTAATAAAATATATATAAATTAAAACATTTTTTTTTAACGTCGGCGGATGTACGGTTGACCAGGGTTTGGTATTTTGACAAGGACTGCTGAACAATACAAAGGTGGTGGTGCGATTTCCATAAGGATAATTTTCCAGGTGATCTACAGATTACTGTTCCATATTCGAGTATTTTGTGTCCGTTTATTATATATTTGTGAATCCTTCAGCAGGTGTGTTATACCAATATTATAAAACATCAAACCATTATACCAAACAACAAATACATATAAGAGTAATGTAAGATATTTGGAAGTTTAAAACATGATTAGATATTAACGAACTTTATAATTAGCAGAAAGCGAGCAGTACACAGTGGGTTACATCGCCGTGGGCAAAGCTTATCAAATATGTACCTACCAACCTGGCAGGCTGTGCCGGATTTATTTAGGATATGCATGAGGGTACGATTTAAATTTTAAACGGATTGCGCCCTTGGATTTTAGACCTGCGTTATATTTGGTAAATCTATCACTAGAACAACCGCGGCTTAAATTAATTTTAATGCCGGCCTCGATTCGATTATTAATAGGCGTTTTACTCACAGTTACCCTCTCGGGACAAATACATGGTAGCGCGATAAAAGGATTATATCGTAATTAGATTTGAAAATTAGTATAACAAATGAGGCCTTATGCTGGATAAATGATTTAAGGGGTGATTTAAAATTTTAGAATATAAATTAAAGCTTTATTTAAATGAATTTTAATTCCAAACAAAAGTTTAAAATCGATCGTTTTTAATATTTTATTAGTAGTAGTATATAAAATAATTCGTGAATGGTCAAAAGCTTCTTACTTGTACCACATGTCTGTCCAAATATTACGCAATATGGATTAGTCTTAATGTAAATAATTTATAGTACAGGTGTATATGTAAATATTATAAGATACTTACTATTTTTAGTGAAGGTCACAATCTTGAGCACCTTTCCGTAGCGCTGGAAGATGGAGTACAGCACATCAAGGACTATCGGATACAGCATGTGTTCTATTATCACGCGTAGGACCGTGTTGGGGCCACCCTGTAGGTCACACTGCTACAATTATTTTAATGTACAGAGTATTCCACATAATATGTGTAGTTGTATTTATAATTGATCGTATATAGACTTTTAAATTTTTATATATACTTTTATAATTATTTAATATAACTTGTAGACGCCAAATGTCTGAACTAAATATTAACAATGGTTCTTACAAAGTACGAGTCAGAAACCAGTAACCGATGTTAGATAAGGTAGGGAAGGAGTTAGTGTTCCTATTTGATGATGCAAAGGTTGTAGGTTGGATTCCTATAAGAGACTTTGGGTGATCCACAGTTTGTTGTTTTGAGTGTATTTTGTGTTTATAATTTATATGTTTCTAAAACCGCCACGATATATAGATTATTCCATTTTCGTTAAAAAAACAGTATAAACTGAACAATAATTATGATTAAAATAAGATTGTTAACGAATAGGATTACATCATCATCTTAAAAAGGAATAAAAGATGAAAATTATAATCTATCAATTTGCACCTATTAGTAAAGTATTTAGCACCGGCGTTTTATGCAAACTAATACATTATGCACACTCTTTGTATGCGCTTCATATACACCTTAGCAGCAGATATTCCCAGCGGTCTGTAAATCTGATTTACGGTACGAGCTTGTAATATTTAAGATGGTCTCTATAATCAGCTTTTCGGTTTAATACTAAATAGATAATCTTCTTTGCTCTACGTCACCCTTAGGTAACGTTAATGTACGATTTAATACCTTGAATGTACAGTGGCTATTATTTTGATATATGTTATTAAGAAACTAAATCATACGTGCCTATGTGCTT
Source organism: Napeogenes inachia (assembly GCA_959347355.1). NCBI lineage: Eukaryota > Metazoa > Arthropoda > Insecta > Lepidoptera > Nymphalidae > Napeogenes > Napeogenes inachia. Next base: position 15,775,143 of record OY365792.1, read on the forward strand.
GTGTTCGAACAGGAAAATTGTTTTCAGCAACGGAGGGTTGTTATAACTTCGAGGTAAATCTCATGAAGGTAAGTCGATTTTAATGCGGTTATTATTTACGGAGTATCTCGAAATTTATTTGGAAATATCTCTGCGACTAATAAAATAAAAAATAGGAAAATAAAATTGTATTTCTTTCGACTACTATACAATTAGACCAACCTGTATTTCAGTGCCACCGTTCGCAGGTTGTAGGGCCGCGCCTGCGCCTGCGACGAGAGCTGCGCCTGCGCTGTTAGATATTGCCTGAGCGGCTTGAAGTGCTGCCTGCGCAGACGCCGACTGAGGGTAAGATTTAAATGATTAATTTATTATTAACGGTAAAAAACGTCGGATATTATGTTAGATATCTTTAAACGTACGGGTTACAATTGAGTATATATATTGCAATAGTTTTTACAAATAAATATTATAATTTTAATTTTAATCATATAGTGAATAAAGCTGACGTAAAATATGTTAATACTTTATCAATTGCTCATAAGACCTAAGTATTATTATAAATCGACTAGTGAACGATATTTTCCTACCATAATGGAACAAACTGAAGCTTAGCCACAAAAACCAACATTGTTACACCTAATAAAATACAAAAAGAGCTACGTAAAAAAATAAATATGTCCACTTGATTCTTATAAGTCGGACAACAAAAGAACGCAATACGAGTTATCTTCCGCACACCTTGGAGTGTTCCAAGACTATGAGATAACATTGACCGCCTCAGACAAAGGGACGCCATAAACTTATTTTGTATCGTCGGGAAATCCACTACTTTGTTAGAAAATACGGCTCGTGAATGGTTTCTACGCGTTATGTGTGAATAAAATAAATCTTGCTAGTTGGAAGAAGTAATTTTAAGTACACAAGATAAATATTTATTTGAATTGTATTTATCATAATCGAAGAATAAATGTGACAAACCAAATTTTGATAGGTCGTTAGAATCAAACGTAGAATGTAAATAAATCAATACTAATACATAAAGACGGAGAGTCTGAAAAACGTTTGCATTTCAGGAAGGTTACAACATCACACTTAAAACATAATCACATCAATTCTTAAAAACTAGTATTGGAAAGTTTATTTTAAAAAATATTGCAAGATTTAAGCTGTGCGTTTTTATTATGCTTTTACCTTTCCGACCGGATTTGATCGGTAGTTCTGAATATTGATGAAATGTAGGAAGGGATAAATCGCGGGTAAAAACTAGTGTTATATTAAGAGAACTTATTCACTAGTCTTATTAACAGATTTTTTTTAAGCAATACTCATAAAACTATATTTATTGAATTGTATATATAACCCTTAGGGATTAATAATACGATATAAACTTTAGAGCTTATATCAAAGATAAGATAGTTATGTTAAACTTATAACATAGTTATGATATAATTTCTTAGTATAACTGTTTAGAGTATCAAAAACGATTTATATATAGGATAAATTTGTTAATACTTAGCAAACACTACTCCCATAAGTAGGTATTAATTGCGAATATCTCCTATTTTCAATCTTCACACGCTAATTTGATTGCTAATAAATTCTGCGTTGCAATACCGGTAACAAAATGAAAATTCAAACATCGAACACAAAGGAATTTTAGGTGAAAAAGAGCTGTGAAACTTGCAAATTACACGTCCGTCGATTTGAACATGAAGTGTTGAACATGATCAACGTAACATAAAAGGGTAGAGCAAATGAAACGTGCGCTGAAGGAGGACGTCATGATCGCACAAGCCGGGCACTCTTTGATCCTATATTTTCACATGGCTTTGTGTTCAGCGACAAGCTGACAAGCGTGCAGGCCAGACACAAAAATAAGGCTTTAACCGTGTCATGGTAAGCCTGCCGTCGACGACAAAGGCTCCTGTACAAATTCACGTTGACTTTGCCTTGCCTCTTTTCCTGTTCCTTATAAAATATTGTCATTTAATGAAAATACAGCTTTCGTTGGTTTAATGTATTTATACATCACTTATTATTTATAAATGATTACAAATACATTAAAAGATATAGTACTCGTACATAAAGAGATATTTAAGAAATTGCGATAAAAAGATTATTCTTATAATAAAGACAGAAAAATACTTAGCAGATAAAAATGATCAAAAGACTAAACTGATTTTCATTTGGGGACAAAATTCAAATAAAGTCACAAAGGGTTCTGACATAAAAGTGTGGCACGAATAATTGAAATCCCGATTTCTTGAAAATATTTTTCCAATAGGTCATTTAAAGTGCAGTCGCAAACTCTAGAGTTATTTAAAAGGTCTTATTCGAAGGAAGGGCAATCTTTCAGCGACCGCTGGCAGACGGTCGGGACTACGTCGAGCGACAAAATAACTCCTTCCGCCATCGAAGACTTCTATTCAGTAACCACAAAACCTTTTGCATCGCATGATTGGTCAAAGACTTGCATTCTGTACGTTTTTTCAATGCATCGCTTTTTAATAAATGTAAATGGTTAAAACATTTACTAGTTAAATTGATGAAGATGAAATGTATGCTTATATTAGTAAAAATATTGGAAGTATTTGTTGACAATTAAATAAGTAACTTTAAAAACTTTACAGTCACAGTAATGTAACCTCTAACATAAACTGAAATAACAACATGAAGTCTGAATATTCGTCTGTTCGCACAAATCCCTCATTATAAGTTTTAATATAACAAGACACAAAGACATCTGTGTTCCGCCATCTGAGTTTAAAAATCTATTATCTGTTGATAATTTTTGAATTATTTACTTAACCACATTTTTTTGTATTATTTTTGTTAATAAAATTCTATTTAAAATCAATAAGAAAGTCATTTAATTAGTCTATAAATGTAAATGTTAAGGATGTTTTATCTGTAGAGAAAAGATGAAATCCCATTACCGAAAACGTCAAACGTGAAATAATAATAAAAGATCTGTCTTTGAAATCGTCACGAAAAAAAGTCCTTGATAACGTTAAGGAGACGTTGCCTCAGGGCTTCAGTCACATCATTATGAAGTATGCTTCTCAGAGCTGAAGAAGGAAATAGGACTGACAAAGAAACGTCAAAATATCCCTGCAATATGTTAAAATAAATAATGTCGAAACCATTAATTGGTGGAACCAGTTTAGTTCAAATCAATTGCTTTCTAAGTTGTAAGTTTAATTTAAAGTATATAAAAGATAAATAAAATAAATCCTTAAATAATTCCACCAACACAAAGACAATACCACATCAAATAACAGCTAATAAGTTGTATGTTAATAACAAGTTGGAGTTTGTACTTAGTAATTAAATGACAAATATGTGAAGAGAAACTTCTCAAAGCGCGTAACAGATTAAAGCAAATAGATAATAGACACCTAGTTGTATCCACTTTCAGTTTAATCATCATTAATTAGCCATTGTGTTTACCCAGAGGCTTGTTTGCATTGTTGACAATCCGATCAAACAACTATTATACTATTGATTAATAAACAATGAGATTACAATCATAACTTGTGCATAATTATTAATACTGTTTAATTATTCAAGCTGTTTGTGAGATCTCATTTTATAAGAATAATAGATATAGAATAGAATAGAATAGATTATATATTTATTTAGCACACAGCACACAGTTGCAGACAAAAAGATAAAATAAAGGTAACTCATAACTAGATTATAAATGCATAATAAAAATTGTAAAAACAAAAGAACCAAATGATAATAATTATAGCTAACAACAAAATAAAATAATAAGGAAAAATAACAAAAAAAAACATTAGAAAGCCATAATAAATAAAAATTAAAAAATTAAAAAATAAACAGAATTAACAAAAAAAAAATAAAAAAAACAACAATTATAAAAGAAATAAAAAAAAAAAAAAAAAAGCTGAATAAATGAATGTAAGAAATATTATTGTATTGTGATTAAATTTCTTTAAAGTTGTGTATTATCGTTCTATTCATTGTAATACTACACTTAAACATTGTTGTGAGTTCAAGTCTATTGAGGTTCACGAGCCGGTTATCGATGCTCAGTAAGTGTTTCTTGAACATATACCAATTTGTTCCTTTGCCAGCTGTGTGTCGTTACAATTTTTGTAAAAGCACATTTTGATAACCATGTTATTGCTTTCATATTTCAATTTAAGTAAGCGGCTTTCATTGATGGCAAGTTGAATTTAGACACAAACATGTTATGTACAATTTATTGTTGAATAATAAAATCAAATTTAATACACAAATAATAAAATTTATCGTAACTGTAACAGATAACGTAAAAATAAAGAAATATCAATTATGACATATAATACTCAAATAATATAACTAAAGACATAGCCTTTTAGATAGAAATACCATTTATACCTTAATATAGGCTTGAGCCCACCCAAATAAATTAGAAACAAAAACAGCTCAACTGGTTTATAATTATGTTATAATTTATTCAGCTCACATTATAACCTATCTGTTTAATAATTAATAATAATAATAATGAATGTACATAATACATGGACTAAAGTATTAACTTTTTAGTATCTATAACGGTTTTTTAGTATGTATTCGTCCGCTAAAACAAAACCACTTAATTCTAGCGATATAAAAAAAATATTACAATGCATGACATGAATTTTTAAATAAACGGATATTTATTAACAGACAACAATATATAAATCATGATTGCTTGAAAAAAATAAACAAAATCGAAAAGTACTTAAAAAAATCGTTTATAAAAAACAAAAGCACTTAAGATTGAACTATATTAAGAGCTGCAAAATTTAAATTGTACGTGAATTTTAAAGGAAGCTAAAGTCTTATAAAAATCTCGTAACTTTAAAGATAATCAAAAACTTGAAGTCTAAATTTGTTTGTGTCTTTTAAAACCACAAGATATGAAATGTTGCTTAAATATTTATTAGAAATTAGGGAATTAATTGTATCTAAATAGTAATACTTCAACTACTACTATAATTTTATTAAATTTATATGTAATGATTAGTAGAAAGTAAAAAATGTTAAATAATAAAAAGAATCCTGAAAATCTTGTGATGATTCATGTTGCTGAAGTATAAACGTAAATTCTCGTAAATTTTCAGCAAGGTGGGTAAATTATGTCGCCATTGTTTAAATACTTTTGGGACTTTATAATGTAACCGCACTTATCCCAAATGGTGTCGACGGATAATAGTGGCAGCTTACTCAATCAGATCCGAACAACGAAACTCACAAAGCCGAAGCGGTATGCGGGTTTATTGAATACTGTAATCTTAATTGTGGGCCTCTCATGCCCCCTACAAAGATTATATTAATAGTTTGACTGCACCGCAGACTAGGGTTAATTTTCCCCATTGGTAAGGGTTTAATGTTATATCTAATACCTTAGTATAATCTGCTTGTAGAAAAGCTAATTGAACTATCGTTACATAATTAGATACACCTTGTGTGGTTGGTTTACTAAATAGTTGGAACTAACCATGTATTATACAAATGAAATGTATAAATGTATTATACATTTATTACATACAATTAAATGTAAAACTTAATCAGCGACTAACATGAAAGATTACATTAATTGTGAGGATTATATTGTTAATTTGTTATTTCGAGCTGTATCTCTTTGTACAAAGTTTAATACCATTATTATAATAGTTTAATTATTCTTACCGCATTGCTATGAGTCTGGTCGGTCTTGAGCTCCTTGTGGTTAGAGAATTGGACATAGACAGCACGTCCACGCAATTGGGCCACGCAGCCCCCAAAGTAGGCTACCATCGCAACCGCCGATATCTCTTCCGCCATCTCCAGGAAAGCCTAAAACAATCGTTTATGAAATATCAACATGACATTATAATATGAGCTTTGATAGCATCGAATGTGATCAAATCATTATCATATTATTGCCCCCATTATCTAATCTTTCAAATACAATACTTTATTTATATCCGTTAAATGATAATAAAAAGTGTTGGCATAGAATATTTTTGTTATAATTTTTTTATTGTAAAAATAAGAAATCTAAATTGTATACACCTAGTGTGGGTCCATTACAAATATTACCGAATTTAATCGAATACCCCGGAGTCGGGAGTAAAATATCCAGGAATGAAAGATGAGGCGTCGAAGGTCTCGTATCACATATGTCGTACCCTAATATTTTATTCTAGACTTTTATTATGTAGCTATAATATTGACACTTTTTATGTACTTCTGAACAGATGATTTCTGGAAGTTCAGTGATCAGGGGTTGCAAACTAAATGAATTTAAACTTTTAAATTCTCTTAGCTAATAATAAAATTAGCTGTATGTAGGTTTTAATAAATTGTTTATTCAAATGTTATTATAATAGAACAATAATAATTTAACATTGAAAGTAATAAACCTTCTTAATCCTTACGTGCTATTGCATTCTGAATTATCTGAACGTACAACATAAGCAGCTTATAAATTTGCTAGCAGGTATTTCCGTTGAATGAATACATCGCTTCGCAATGTTATCATTACGTGCCGGTAACGAGGTTTTGTGTCGGTGGCACAGTGGTCTGCAATTAATCGCCTCTGACAGACACTTCCATACATAAACCTAGTGACCAAACAACAGGACTGATCCGCATATGCACTGCATCGTTGCCTAAATGCGTTATGATTTTCACGATCATTTAGAGGGAAAATTTTACTTATGAAGGTCCTATTCCACGTGTACACAATTCACAACCGCAAAATCCTGCTTTTGGCATTTTAACATGGCCGACCAGTACAAAATACACCGGTAGGCCCGTGTAGGAAGCCGCAAATTAAATAGAATTTGTCTGCTGCTAATTAAAAAACAAATACCTTGTGAAAAGCGCGCGGAACTGGGCATTTAAACAAACTGTACTACCTTCACCGCTAAACTTGATAATTATGCAAATAAGACAACTTCGTTAGAAAATAATACAAGAGTATACATTTATTCTTATAAACCATTTAGTTTAAATAGCTTTGAAGTAAGAAATGATATTCATTATGAAAATCTATTTTAAATTATACTTCGAAATGGTATGAAGGTGATCATAATATTGTTACCTTAGATACATTAACTTTATATTATAAAATAAATTGATTCATAAATCAGATAAAATGTGAGGTAAGTTAGAGCGCACAAATTAATGAAAGCATAGCCCGCCACACGAGGCTCGATCGTAAAATAGTGTCAACGGCTCTTCGTTTTAATCACCGAGAGTGGAAGCGATTGTCCGCACCCACTCACATCAATGTTTGCCCACCTCTCGACAAATGCCGCCTTTGTAACTGGACTCTCAGAGCTTCGGTTACCATCAACTGCGATACTTTTCATCATTCTCTTACAGACCATCAAAGGACCGAAAGCCAGTTCACTTTTGGAGTGTTTTATTTTGATTAGTTTTAAGGAAACCGGGATAATACCGAACTCCTTGTACTCTATTCTACTACTTTATCTATCTAATATTTAGAGATTACCTTTTTTACGACTTTCTTTAGCTTGAGGTTACCGCGAAATGTTAAATAAAATTTCACGTATAATATTTGAAGCGAAAATATTGCAACCGTAAAAAGTTAAATTTAAGTAAAAGCATTTAAATTTCATTGTGCTTGCACTCGGAGACAGAAATGAAAAGATACAGAAAATTTCATAACAAAAAGCAAGATCGCACCGTTCATAAAAAAGGGATTCGACCTGTTTCTCTTGCTGGAAGAGAGATTGTTGTTCTTCACGGCACGATATATACGAGGTGGATGTCATAGGGCTATTTATTAGATGGGATAACATTGTGCCCCTGTCTGCCCTACAGCCTGCACGTAATAAGATTTCCTTTTATTATTTTCCTGTAAACTAACTCATTTTAATTTCTAAGTCCCCGCTGCACGTGCTTTCGAACCTGTTTTGACGTATAAAATATAATAAAAGCTCTGGATGTCGTAACTTATTCGGGTTTATTTCACGCTAAAACAGTTGAAACTTAAGTTGCTTAAAATTTTGAATGTTAATACATTTAATTATACTAGAATAATTAAGAAAGGTTCTTTAGTATCTTTAAATAGTCGTAGACTGTGTTTGCAAACAATTTTTATAATTTATTTAGTTGAAATTTAGAATCCATGCATGCCTAAAATTTTAAGTCAGGTACTTATGCGGAAAGAAAAATACTTTAACACTGCGGAGAGTAAATAAATTGCCATTTAGTTATTTAAGCCAAAAACTGGAAAGTATTAAAAGAAAAAAATACAGGTATTCTGTAATAGAATGGGTAGTAGTGGATCTTAATCCAATGCTTAATAAACGCTTAAGTTTTGTTTATTTACAAACAAAAGTAGTAATAGGTAAAACCATAAATTTATTATATATAATTTATCATCGCAGTGCGAAAAGATAATCAAAAGAAAAAAAATGATTTAACATGCCCTTCCGACGAGATATTCGCAACTCAAATTGAAATTTATTTTCACGTCGCCATCCCTGAATTGCGCTAAGTAGAATTTTGATGGAATTTCGCATCCGAGATAATTTATTATAATTTCCCCCTCTTCCCTAAATACTATGTAAAAAGTATTAATTACCCAGCGTAATTATAATTTATTACAATAAGTCTGGATCGAGTTTGAAAAATATTTGAAATTAACTAAAATAATTTGTATTTTCCCAAACGTCTATATTCTTCTTTATTCTCGATTATCAAACAAGTATCTTTATTATAATAATTAAAGTATATATGATAGTAAAAATTAACAGTCATTATTTAGTTTGTAGTTTGCAGTATGCAGGAATCTCTCAGCAATAATTTTTTGAATAAGAAATATTTTTTTAGGAAATAAATAATAAAAGTCATTTACAAATACTTAAAAACAAAAAAATCTGTACAAATTTGTATATTTTCAGATAAAAAATATCTAATTTTAATTATTTAAATCTGCAAGGGGAAGAATAAAAATTCATAAAATACACAAAATACTGGTATAAAATAAATAATGGAAGATATTTCTGAGACGGTCTGGTTCCAACTCGAATAAAAGACTTACGGCTTTAGTTGAATAAACTTTACTGATGTCTACTAATACTGACTTTAATTTTGGAAAAGTTTCACCGATTGAGTTTAACGCTTGCTTGGCGATTTCAGATCATGAAATGCTTATAACTTTAAGTTAACTTAAAATCCTTTCATAATCGAGTCTCACTCAGTAAATACTTACTTAAATTCTTGTTTAAAATCAAAATATTTTTAAGATACACGTACTTTATTATAAAATTTGTAAACTGAGTATTTCAAAACGAAACCAAGTCGCCGGTTTGAGTGAACTAAAAGTAGAAGCAGTCGCCCTAACTAACTAACACAAACATTGCAACTAGGTTAGTGTTCCCTTTTTAACTGTATCCATAGGCAATATAAAACGGGAATCAAGTACAACTCCACAATGGTTAGCGGCCTATTTGTGGAAACCGCACCGCCCACTTGTTGTGCTTCCGTAGCTTCTATTGTAGTTACATGACCGAGTTCATATATTAATTCCTATGTGAATTATCTTTTTGAAATCCACTTTACGTGTCGGTTTTAATTGTATAAAGACTTCTTTAGACTTCTTTATGTTTTATCTTATAGTGTTCACGATTTTATTATACAAGAATTCCTACTAAAAATATTTGTAAACACTTTTAAATATTTGGAAAGTTTCCATTTTAATGTTATATTAGCTCAATAAAAATGCATTGCAATTATTTATTTGATCTTGGAATGATCCGCGTTACAAAATGAAACTGGCTAACTTGAATGCAGAAAGTAAGTACGCTTGTTGTTGCAAAATAGTCGTCAAAACTTTCTTGGACCGTAAAGTAGCATAGAGAAGTTAAAGCGATTTGTTCATTATTTATGCTCTAAATATTCTTTCTCTATGACTTTAGTAGAAAAGAAATAAGAACTATATTTGCACTTTATCCATCGTTAGTTTGAAACTCCACTAGGGTTGCTATAGTTGTGTATCAACTTGGATGGAAAATATTCCTTCGATACCCTTAAATATATAGCGTTATTATTTTTTATCACATCAGTGATATATTGTAACTCGAAATATAAAAAGGAAAACATATTAAATAGTTTCTTCTATAACATATTATTAAATAACCCAATTCATAACATACATTCCTAAAATACAGAACAAGCTTATCTTATAACAAAAAGTAAAAGAACCAAAGAATGTTTCTTCCAAGGTTTAATTATTGTATACGTCAAAAAAACAATACAGCCGGCAGCAATAGAAAAGTTACGTATAATTTTGCGTCTTTACCTGATTTTTTCCTTTGAGCACGAGTACGTTGGTGACCCGCCCGAAGGGCAGACCCAGCTGTATGATTTCAGCTTCCGTCGTCTCGTTGGGTATATTCCGTATGTGGATAACCCTTGACGGCTTGCCGACATTTTGTTCCAGTTTCACCTGAGAAAGAATATAAAAACTAAGCACAACTTTAAACGGAAAAGACGTGAAAGGAACTGCGACAATAGTGCCGTTTTGTGGCTCTAGACTGGAGCTGTTTCATATTTTAAGTTAAATTATTTACTGCACTAGAACATTTTAAATTTTGTTTCAAAATAATTTGAAAATGGACCAATTTATTTTTAATATATTTTAAATACACGTGCTATGTAAAAAAAACCTTTTGTAACGGGGACGGAAGAGAATGATTACGAGTTCTAGTATATTTATAAACAATATTAAAATATTATTTATTTAGGTCAAGCAAACTTCTATTCCTGGTTAATGGTGAATAATGTTTATATGACTAAGAGTTTAAACGGCGTACAAAATGACCGCTCTAATATACATAAATAAAGCTAGTATTGTTCGCGGGAAGAGTCGGTTAGATAATTGAAAAGTCGATGTAGTATAATTGTCGAGGCTTATCGGTCCCGACCCGATGTGGGCGCTATTGTTCCCCAGAGAGCCTTTTCATTACGGCGGACCCGATGCGAAGCCTCCGATATATTGTAGCTTTGTATGACACCTCACTTTCCATTGAGGTGTAAAAAAATTACCTGCACGGTGAACTTTTAACGTTGAATTGAAATACATTGGTATAATAATCAATAAGTGCAATATGAAATAAAATTTTAATGTTTTTGAATAAATGAAGAACGAAAAATAAACCGATCCGGGCTGGGATTCGAACCCGCGAAACCTGGGAAACCATCTCGTCACTTTACCAATCGAGAGAAAAATATTTACCTTCACTTTACTAGGTACATCAATTGAAAAGCTTTCTTTCCAAGTTTTTCTAATTGAATGAACATTAATTAATTAATTTAATTATTCAAAATAAAAAATATTATATCAAGAGCGAAAAAATATCTAGTGACCTACTCAATTAAATGTTTGGACATAGCTCGAAAATTTTTACTTTCAATTTAAATAGACGAATTAAAGTTTGAAATTTCATGGTAACTTAACAATATCAATAGTTGGTATAAGGTCCCTGAGGTTGAAATACAACTCAGTAAAGAATAAAATATCTCGAGAGTTCCAAGTTTTTCGAGTATTCTGAGGAAAATTCCTTTATGTTCCTTTTATCGACGAAGCGTAAATGTCTGACAAATGAGCAGACCGTTAGTTAGTCATTGACTACTTTATCAAAGAGATTCACTACTTTGATAGTATGGATCTGATAGTAAGACCCTTGTTAGTTGTTTTGTTTTGGCTTGATCATATTATTTTTGTTATTTGATAATAGATTTTTAAACCAATAAGCAGTCGTTATTAAAAAGCGTATGTTTTTTTTTATTTAATGGTTGGTATAGAATTATATAATTAATCAATATTTTTTTCAGCAACATGAAGCTACATAGAAGTTAAAAAAAATCATGAAGATACTACTTAAGCATAATTATAGTATACCGAAATGTAAACCTAATAAACTGCTTAGCAGAGAAAAAATAAACAGACATGTTGTATCCCAACAATACGAATCCTACAAACGACATCAAAAGAAGCAAATCTCCGTAAGTAAACAAATAAAAAAATATTTTTCCAAACTCAGTTGCAAAAGGAGGAATAAATCGGGGAGCACGTTTACCCACCTTTCTGTATTTTCTCTTCTTACAAAAGAAAACAACTGGTACGTAAAACATAAGGAAGGACATTACTTTCGTGGGTCAGAAAATCTGCGAGGTACAATTTCCACATCAGACACTTTAAATCATCCGCTCTGTCTCACATTTCATCCATAAATATTAAATCTTAGCTAGTTTGTTGGAATAGAAAAAAAGATATCGTGTCACATTTCTTACGAGGATTCCCGGGAATCGGTCAATTTTCCTTGTGATTGCGTCTCCGTGTTTATTGAAATACTATTTCTCACTTGGTCGCCTCTTTGGATAGATCATGAACTTTACTTGTCTTCTATATTCAATTCAATTAGTTTTAATTTTATTAGAATTAATTATTGTTATCAATGAATGATTTTAATTTTATTAGAATTTATTTTTGTTATTAATTTGTTATGTTTATATTCTTAATATAAAATTATAAAATGAAACTCAATATAAATTTAAAAATTAATGTTTCTATATATTAAATTTAAGTCGTATAAAATATAGGGGTTCCAATGACCTCATTCGGCTTTCAAATATATTACGGGAGCAGATTAAAGATTAGCACACATATTAAGGCTGTTGACAAAATGGACTTGAATAACCGTTAGGGTGGCGGATAAGCCGCTCGGTACACCTTAGGGTTAGAGGTACTTTTTAATAAAATATTAAGATGAAGATGTTTGCAAATTTAAGTTTGATAAATTTAGAACTAATTGTTTTGTGAAAATTAAAGGTTACATATAAATAGATTAAAGTAGATAATATTATAAATAGTGAAGTCCACCGGTTCGCGTACTTACTTATTCCAGAAGTTTTACGAGCGGTTTAACGTAAGTGCATTCGAGGCAAATTGCTGTGCTGCTTCAAGTTAAGATGATATACCTAGATAAACTACAAAATTTACATACGCGAATCTGTAATATAAAATGTATAATAATGCCTTTGTGAACATGAGGAAGTACTGGCTGTAATCATCGTAATGGGATACCATACATTACGTTTATAATTAGTTTGTTTTATAACAGCTGTATTTTATGTCAGATTAGGTCGAGTTGCTCTAAGTTTTATATTATAATAAAAATGCTTTTAATAATATCACTAATCCAATGAATTGAATTTAATATCTCATAAAGTAGATAATAACACAAACAGACTAGTCTATTTTATGATTATTAAATACAGAATATCAAATAACCTCACCGGTAAAACTTTTAATTAGCAGCCTCCAGATTATATTGTTCATAAATGTCAAACGTAACTTTTACCTTGTAACAAATCCAAGATCCGTGGAGGTTTGAGAACTTTAAATTTATTACGTAAGATTATTTTATATAAAACAGATGAACTGCTACTTGCTGCGAGAGTTCTTAGTTTTTTCTTCCAAAACTATATTAAATTACCAATTAATTGTAAGTAAGTACTGAATAATCTTAAAATGTATTTATACTATTATCTCCGTCATTTTTATTTTCCCCACGACTCGTTACATTTCTAACTTATTTTTGCTCGCGGCATCGCTCGCGGACAAATTATAATTTGTGTTCATAGCTCGACCACAGGACTTTATGTCCTGTTCAGATAATGTTATTATTAATATTATAAATACTTGTGATGTTCGTTTTAACATTACATTTCTCTACCAATAAGACTATCATATTATAAACTAGCTAAGATGTATGTAATATACAAATGTAAAGATTTCGAACTCGTATTTTATTCTACAAATTAATTAGTTATAAGACATTTCTAATAGTGAAAGAAGTTTTTAAAGTTTTAGGAGTTATAAGCAAACAAAACTGTTCTCTTTATATTATTAGTATATACACGGTTGTCTGTAATCAATTGGCTACCTCTTGCAGGCAGCCTCTCTACATCAATCCCAACAACATTTGTTCTACGACTTTTTAAAAATCTTGATAACAACACAAAAAAACCAAACAAAAAATGTTTTCTCCCTTTTTTAATTCTTACACGGTTTTTTATAAGAAACCTACGCTCAGAGTTAATGTCAGTTCAGAGGCAACAAAAAAAAATTGTATGGGAAAACGTAAATTATAAAAACTATCAATTTAAAATTTTAAAAACTATTAATTGAATGCCTGCAAGAGGTGGCCAATTAATAACAAATAACCTTGTATAAATAAATAACCGTATATAGCTCAAAAGAAAATATAAGTCGAACATATTGAGGAATAAATGATATTTTCTCCTAATTAATAATCTGCTCGTGGTTCATATAATGTTGAAAGAAATTCAAAAGACTCTTTATGCGCTATATTAATTAATGTAAGCAAATAATTCTTTGGAGACCAGACATTTATGTGTATCCTGGCTAACATTATGCAAAATAAAGTATTATATGTTTGTTTATGTCGATTGAATATATAAAATAATAATAATAATTTATTAGAAATGTAATATTATGGTTAGCTTGTAGCATTTACTCCGTCAGCATGACTTTAACAGGATTACAATCTGGTTGAAGATATTTTGATGAAACTTAGTTACTACTATTATTGCAAACGTATAATATAATTATGTAAAACTTCATCATATTAATAATACTGTAATTAATAATATTCAATGAAATATTATTAATTAAACTATGAATATAACTACTATTATTGATAAAAGATTCCAATAAAATTATATATTTTTTAGGAATTACATTAAGAGTTTATTAAAACTTTCGATTTATCAAAATATATATATTTTTTCTTAAAGTTTAAGCAATTAATGTAAATTAATTAATAATAATTTAATTTACAAGAAAATTTTATATAACTTAAAGAGTGCGTTGGAAAAAAAATAAAAATAAACATCTCAGTAAATGCAGCATAAGCAATCGTTTAGCAACATTCCCTGATTTGATTGATCTCCACCGTGCTGGGTTTCTTCAGTTTTTACGAGACGACGTCAGGAAAACAAGGAAAAAATACTGAAAGTAATTAATTACTTTATTTGGACATTAATGGCCCAGTCTAAAAGTACGAGGGTAGTGTGGAATCGACCAACAATGTATATCTGTCGCATTAAATAAACTCACCTAGCCTATTGGATACCGTAAAAGACATGCACTTCGAAATATTCGGGTTTTAACTTTAATATTAACAGAGCACGAGGTGTTTCCCAGCGACACAAAGGAGCAACATAAAAAAATACTCTTAAAAACGGGTCGCCATTCCGCTGATGGATTCTAAATGAATATTCAGTGCGATAAAGAAGAAAGGGTGCAAAAAGAACTGACTAAATTTTGTAATGAAAACAAAGTGAGTGAAATCGCAATACCATAAAAATAGCAAGTAAATAAGCGACCCAAGGACACGTCTCTATTTAATTATGAATTAGGGTTCGGTGTAACGAGATCACAATGAAATTAAGATTACTGAGGCGAGGTTTTTCAGAACGCGTTGGTAAGTGAGAGTAAATGGACGGAAAAACTAAGATGTTGTCCTTGTTTTTTTACAAGATGTGAATTATTTATTTAAGAACTGAGACAATCTCTTGTCCGAGTTCTTAAGTAATGGGATATCTAGTTGATTGCTATAAGATATATTATTAAGACTTTTTCAAGGTGTATTCAAACTAATCCTTTATTCACTTTATTTCTCACGTTGCCAACGTTGCCAATAAATCTATTTTAACTCTATGTTATTTATACGCCTAAATGTTTCACCGGTGAGAAATTTTTCTTCTCCCGTAGGCAGTTTATTTCCCATGTCACCGGTCATTATGTCAGCTGTTATAAAAGAGCCCGACATAAATAGTTCAAGCGGCGAAATACTTTCACAATTTTCCGTTTACAATAACACAACAATGCCTCGAGCGAAATACTTTATACATTAGTAATGTCCCTTTGTCATCCTCTCAAGACTTCTTAGCCTAAATGAATAATTATTTTTGTGAATATTGTTTTTCTTTTATTTTCCATTCCGAAATTACTTTTAAAATGATTTAAGATGATCCAACAACATTAAATTTATTTAAAGTCTTAAAATATACAATACATTTCTTAGTAAAAGCTGTGTTTTATATTGAGGTGATCATTAAATAATAAAAAAAACTTGTATACTAAAAATGTATCTATACAATTGAGTGTGCTGAAAAGACCCAAACACACGCTCTGAATTAATAAGAAGGATTATGAACGGGTTTGTATTTACTATTTGTGTATACACTTTATGTACTTAAAAACCAAAGCGAATGCAAATGGAGCAAATAGAAAACTATCATTTATACACACATTTATTAACAATTTTATGATCTTTATTTTAAATTAGATTTAGATCTGCAATAGATTCTACGACCCATTTATTGATTAAACCGGGTCAAAATTTTGTCTTGTTTATTCAGTGCCAAACAAAGTGTATATTTACGAGCCGCGTACGCCCAGTTTATGTAAATACACTCGAAAAACTATGCAATGGGAAAACGGAAACAACAATGTTTATTTTTATTGCGTTTTAGGTACAATTTAGATGAAATATAAAGCTCTGGTTGGATCTCATTCTGAACTTTAAAACAAAAATATTGTTCACTTTTATCTATGTTTTACAAATATTTCTATGAATACGTTAAAAAATTCAATATCTATGCAAACATTTCCAAAACTTATTTATGTTATAAATATAATCTATAAAAAGCTTTATTTTATCAAACTGATATCCAAATTGAAAATAACTATAATAAACATCAATAGTGTGGAACTCATAGTTAAATAATAAAAAACCGATAAAGGTCGGTAGATCAAAAACCAATTCTATTTCTATTCAATCTTAGTAATCCGGTATTTACAACTCTGGTAGCGATTATTAAAATTTCTGCCTTAAAAGCCGCCACGGATATTCCTTTATGGCCTCCTAGCCTTTCACGAGCGCATTTTGCATCAGATCCTATACGTAATCAATTTTATGTAACTAATAAGAAAATGTATCAAAACTATTATCTATTCCGACCATGATAAGGCTGTAGCTTCTTTATATTGTAGCTTCTTTATTTTTTTTAAAGATCCTCGTATCTATAGACGTCTAATAAATACACTTATTAAAAGCATACAATGTAATAGAATGATTAATTCACCCCGACAGGTAGCGATACGGTAGCTCAAGTGGTAGCGCAACCGCACGATTTCTTAGAGGGTGGTTGATTCCCTGCCCGTATCGGTTAGTTTTTCATTCTATATTTATACCAGAAATACTAATGTGTTGATTCTATAATACCTTTTTAGCGGCTGAATCCTGGTTGTTATTGTCAGCGTGATGTGGGGCGGCGGGCGCCATGACGGTGACGCCACTCTGCGATAGAAGCTCGTCCGAGCCCCTCTGTAACAAAGACATATGTTTGCCATTATTAATTGTAACATGTAATTATTAATGTTAAGATTATAATCATTGAGGGTGTTTTTGTTAAGTACGGTTTACCCGGAAAATTGGGAAAGGCCCGATGAGTGTCGTGAGGCGGCTTAGATTTTTATTCAACCATTGCGTGTCTTACTGTCACATCATAATATACAGTATGAGCGTAAACATCTAACTAACTCACATTATGAAGAAAACTAAACAAAAATTAACATCACGCGAGTGCTGTCAACCACCCCATCATAGGATCAATCTCAATTTAAGACGAGGAAATGACAGGGCTCAGCAGTTAAACGCACCGGGCCGGGGCATAAATCACCCCACGTAATAAAGCAAATGTACAAATAAATGTTGGTAGACGAGTCACGAATAGCGGATTTAAAATGAGAATAAAATTGTCATCGGCCAAGCGACGTCGGTTTCAGGTTACGAAATTGTCTATCCTCAAACTTATATTTCGGAAAACAAATTGTAATGCCAATTTGAACCATTATACTTATAAGGAAAATCAATTAAAATCATATAACTCTCGGATCGATTTATTCATGTTGTAAAGGATGGACCCTAAATTCCATAGTGGCCGTTATAGATGAGATATTTAACGTTAACAATGCCCCGTCAGCATGTTTCTGTTCGTTCAGCTAATCTGTATGCTGCGGGATATCACTCGCCCGCACCTGCCGACACTCGGGTATCAGTCACACGAGACACTTAATAAAGCCCACACGTCATTCGTAATGCTTTTTTCACAAAACGAAACAGACGAAATTGCTCACATCGCACATTTTTGTTTATTTATAGTTTTTATTAAACTTTCATACTATTTTTTTTATTAAAATAAACCGATTATGATAGTGTGTAATCTAATCTAAGATAAGGTTATACT
The DNA here is from genome assembly GCA_959347355.1 of Napeogenes inachia. Taxonomy (NCBI): domain Eukaryota; kingdom Metazoa; phylum Arthropoda; class Insecta; order Lepidoptera; family Nymphalidae; genus Napeogenes; species Napeogenes inachia. The sequence continues at coordinate 15,793,479 of OY365792.1, forward strand.
AAATAAAATAAGAGTGCTTCTTTTAAAAATCGGCCTAAAGTTTTATTCCTTGGAGTAATTTTGTAGAGCGAGTGTAATAATAGCCTAAAATTAAATAACATTTTTCACAACAAAGAAACGAAGAAGATGGAAATTTTGATGCTAAATGGTTGATTTCGTTAGAGAATAAGACAGTTACAATTTTTCTAGTTAATGGAAAGCGATGTCAAAGACAATACTAAATATACAAGACGACAGCTATATAAATATAATATTGTATATGCATTTAGCAGGATTGGAATATAGAAGTATTTAATAAAAAAAAATATGTATCCGTTAAATATATAAATACGAAATATTTTTTTAATTAATAGTAATTTAACAAAGTATTTGTTTACACTGCATCTTAATAAACGATTTTTTTATTATTACAATATAACAATATAGAAATATAACTAAAATCAACGCAAAACATTTCGTTTATTTGCCCACATCCTAATGGTTTTACTCGCCAAAGAAATTTCGGTATATTTTCCCGATGAAAACATACTGAAATGTTACTCCAATATGTCTTTTGAATAAATGTGATACAAGAACCCTTCGTATCAGAATATTATGAGAAATAAAATATACATGAAAGGTGAGGTTTATTCATACATTTGAACTAACTCAAGTTCTTTTCTGTGATATATAACTGTTTATAGTTTTTATTAGGTATTAAGCAAATTATATAATGGTTAATCGTATTTTTTTATTTATAAGTACAATACAGGACTTCATTATAATATTACATTAAATAATATGTATGTTTGCTTTTGCAGTTGTTATTCTTGTAAGTAAATTTGATTAAAATATCATACATGATAACAATCAAGTATACAATACAAAATAATTTAGACCACTATAAAATAGATTAGAATGATTTTTTTACTGTTATAATAAACATGTTAAGAAGCGGATTTAAGTAAACCAAAAAAATATCCAGCACTTAGATAAAATAATGGTTTTAACGAATCAAGTAATTAAAAAAGATTGTCATCAGAATATTTTGCCATATATTTTATAAAATCAATGTTAAACCTTTATAGTTAAACTCAAGGGACTAAAAATATATTTATTAGTATTTGTAAGCAAATAGTTATTATGTCTATTTGATTTCCAAAAATGCTTTAAGAATTTGATAAACCTATATTATATACTAATTCTACAAATATTTAAATCAGACAACAATACCTTTCATTTTCTAAACCACAAGGGTACAATAGGTAACATATAACGATTAGAAGGTAAAGTCAATAACAATATATTAATATAGTATCAGTTGAACGAATTTCCATAGATAAAGGGACAGAAATATAAGTACATTATCGAACAAGAGTATCAGAACCCATTGTGAGGAATCGATACGTATAATCTATTAGTGATATTAAAATGTTTCGCGAAAATACTCAAAGATGGGTTCGGCAAGATTTTATTGTTATTTCAGTAAGGGACTTCTATTTTACAGATTGGTTGAGTCAATATTATTTAAGGTAAAATTTTCGTAGCATTTTCCTTCATTATCTACAAACCATGTTTTAATAAACACTTAACATTAGTCTTTTGAATTTGGAACGATTTAATTTGGTTTTGAATTCGTATTCGATAGTCTTGCAGTAGTCGAGATAAAACTATTATTGTAGACGTTTATATTTGTTTATATTGAAATGAATTGTGGCTGCATTCGCTTCCCCAGAGTGTACAGTTCTGAGTATTGGTATGTAACTACGGTTCGTATTTGACTCACTTATATTATACTATTATTTATATTTTTAAGAAATGGTTTTCATAATAATAACCCGGTTTTGAATGTACATATATTCAACCAAACAGCGCTTTATATTCAAATTTATAAATATGGAAAACAGCTGAATAGCAATACATAACACATATATATATTAAGAAAAAGTAACTACAAATATTATGTTAAGCCTACTAATTATAATAATAAATATTTACTATAAAACTAAGTCTATTTTCAAGTCCTATACCTAATGTTGCTTCTTTTGTACATAAAATACCAGAGATAACAATTGATACAGGGAATAAAATGACAATAAAAACATAGCTCTCGTCGCGATTTTTATGAAGGCCGTAAACACTACCGATAACCAACTATCGATGTCACATGAAATATTTATGCGACACTAACTCTATTCAAAGCGTTAATCGATTCCGTTTCTGAATTATTGTATTCTTTGCATACATCCATAGTAATATTACAAGGAAGAAAAGTGTGGATGTTTTTGGGAATTGATCTCTGAAACTTTAAACATATTTTAGTTTCACAAAATTTATTGTGTAGATATGGAAAACTGTGTTGTATAGATTGCTTTTAGTCCGGAAAATATATCTGATCGAAACTGATTTAAAAAGCTAGCTTATAACTTTTTTTTCATTATTATGATAGTTTAAAAAATAGTTCATATATAATAATACAACTAAAAATATCCAGTTACTTAATGTTCAGAATCATTCGTGCTGGTTTGCCACCCTGAACGTTTCTCCACTAAGCGAGCATTTATGACAAAAGTAAAAAATTACTTTGCCTTTATAACGTCATTGTTCTTGCGAAACAGAACATATGAAAAATAATAGAATATGATGACGTTTTGTTCATAAGCATAGTCGTTAAAAGTTAATAATATTTATTTTTATCGTTCTTTCACGACCTCTCAGTGCGATTTAACTTGACGCGTGTAAATTATGATTTAATTTAATAACCACGTTGAAAAAGCACGTAAAATGTTTTTATGCGAGATAATATACTTTTCATTAGTAATCGTGTGTTATGTTATATTTTTATTAAAAGACAAGATTATTATTTAATAAAGTAACGTTATAGAATTATAAAATATAATAACATTTAAAGTTTTCTTAATTTATTTCCACTAGTAAATTATTCTAAATAAAATCTTATTCTTTAATTGGCCGCGAATTTTTAAGAAATCTCAAATGAGAATAAATAGCACATAAAAAATTAATGTAATTCATTAATTATGCTTTTATTTCTAGTACGATATAATCAGAGCTGAATCTAAATAAGACAAAATTAAGTCATACAACGCCGTTTCATATGTGAGAGGCGTCATAACTGAGCTTGCAATCAAATTAGATGAGGGACATTAAGGCCGCGATAGGTCCTGTCACGTCATGCACCGCACATTCATCTCCCACTCGTAATATCATCCTGGAGTAAGATGTCGAAACTAACGATCTTGATAATATTTGTTGGCTCAGAGCTGCCAGCCTCGCCAGTAATTAATTGCACCAATTTGTTCTGCGCTTATAACGGGTATTTGTCAAGCGGCCACCGGCAGCGGATGATTTCCACGGAAACTTCATAATCGATACTCAAAATCGATTAACGAAAACTCTTTGCCGCAAGTCGAATACCAGAGACCCGAACCATTAATAATTCTAATAGAAACCTCGTTTAGTATTAAATAACGTGATATTTCATTATAGTTTTCGCAAGCAGTATAGTATTGTTAAAGATTTAATGAGAGGCTGCAACAAATCGTCTAGAGACTCGACAGCGTAAAAGTTAACAATTCTCATCGCAAGACACAAACCTCTTAGCCCCAGAACAATATAAGGAGACATTAGTCGCTGTCACAACTCTACTTTATAGGGAAAGTAGAAGCAGTGAGTTGTGTGAACAAAGTTGCGATGGCTGGTTACTTTAGTAATGAATAGAGACGTCAGACGGTAACCGCTGCTTGAGCGCAACTCGCATACCATTTCAACTTATTGCTATTAGATAGCTAAACTATCTTGACCTATCCGATACCATGATACTAGAATCTAATTGTTATCGCTGCCTATTCACATTAAAATAACTTCAATAAAATATCTCTATAGAGGAATGTTTTGAACGTTTCCGAAGATAAGCTTAAATACAAAGCATATATACACAACAAGAAAATAATTTATTATATCGTTTAAAACTAATCTGGTCTTTGGAAAACTTATGCGATAAAAACATACTGAAGCAGCGAGATAAACAAAGGGCAACGCTTAAAGGCGACATTCATTTGCATGCGAGAAGATTTTAATAAATATGGCGGGCAAGCACTTTGCTTGTATTTTATGTTTTTCATTATTTTATTAACAGAACATAGCTTTGTCGCATTTTTAAATAAAGTTTGAGCATGGATTTTCTAGACCATGTTTGCGGTATGAGTAGAAATAGTGCTTAACTATTATTATTATTATTATAAAATACAATCGAAATAAAAGAGTCATAACTTAGTATTTATTAGATACTTCTAGGACGATGTAAGTATCTAATAACACTTAGTCGATTAATCTGAAAGCGCTTTGTTTGAGGGAGATTGAGTTAGTTCAGTGCATCCAATAAAGCTTAATGTCACTATAAGAAACGGGTAATGATCGCTATTTATCGTTAAACATCGGACGAAGCTACAATAACAAAACAAGTTTCCTTGCTTTTTTGCAAGAAATATAATCCAAACCTTTAAGGAAACTTAAGGTATAAGTATATCAATTATGGCCTTAATACCTCTTATATTATATTTAAGCAAACTTGGAACAATATACGAACACATTTAATATTCCTTTATGATTGACTGCGAGCCCACAGCTACTTATACTTCTTGCCTCCAAGTTATATGGAAAATCCGCTCAGTACATTTTGAGACGCTTCATGTTATATTGTGGAGTATATAATTAGTAATGTTAGATCGAGAAGTCTAGATAGGGCACTTAGTGTTCTGAACCTAATGAGAAAATGTCAAACTTGTTCGAAGCATTTGTCTTGTGAATAATATTCAATTCTGCAGAAGTTTCTTATTGAACTTTAGCTTGACATCTTTAGCGCTTTGTTAAGACTTTACTTTATAAATTAAGTAAGAAATTTTAATTATATAGGTTTAACCTGTAATCGTATAATACGAAATATATCTACCGTGACCTACAAAACATTTCCGATAAACAAGGAAAGAAAAGAAAACACACGATTAAAACTCAAGCCGTTCCACCTCACGAGACTGATTGAACCCACGTACAATATCTCTGTCAATCTGGCAAAAGAACAATCGATATCTTAACGCGGTGCAAAAAACAAATAGATTCTTTATAGCAATGTAGGAAGGTAACAATTCAACCCTCAATGGGCCGTACAGAATCTAAAGCGATCGTAATTTCGTTGGGCAATATTCCGCCTTTTCATATTTTCCTTTTGCCTCCCGAATGTTACGCCGAGCTTGATACACGGCTACGATTTCGTTTGTTATTTCAAGTCCCTCGTCTCTGCGATTTAGTATATCTACATGTGAAGCATCAGTTAAGCAAATATCAGATCACTTCAATTTTTCAGCATCCAAATCTTGTCAATATAAGTGTGTTTACAAAAATAAAAATTATTTTGTCTCTCAAACTTGGCCAACAAAGTTATTTTAAGAGCAAGTCAAGTATTGTTCAACTGTATTCACCGATTTTAGAGTTGTGAGATAGGAGGATCCTTACGTTTTATGCTCCAGTAGTTACAGATAAAACACAAATTACATTATGTAACATATTACATATTTGTGATATATGCCAGTCACAACGTAAAATAGAAAGGAATACAAAATATAAGTCTCTTTGTACTATTGTAACTTCAAAGACAACCAGTTTACGACTTATATTCTTTGATGCATTGCATCTAGCGTACGCTTAGAAATCGAATAGTATAGGATATAGCATATAATAGATATAATATAAGAATAATTAATTTTAAAAAATTATCTAAAATATAAAATTTTAAATAATATACACAACTAACCTTTACTTCTGTCGTAACTCATAAATGCCGTCATATTTTTCAGAAAATTTGCAAATTGATTGATAAATTATGTAGCTATCTATTTTAGTTGAGTAAAGATCTTGTACTAGAAGACATTTTGAATATAGTAACCCTTCTTAAATAATTCACAATTTATTATTATTCAAACGCCTCATGTTTACAAACATCAAATATTCACTTTGTGAAAATCTTGAGATGTAATACAAAAGAAAATAAATAAAAAAATCATAGTCTATAACATATTTTACTCTTGAAAATGTAGTTTTTTTTAACATATAGAAAATGGTAACTTTCAAAGAGATGCATACATGAATATACGTAGTTTGCCTCGAAGCAACAGTCCGTTCAATATTACGGGATGTTTGAAGGGGTGACGGCATCGATATCATTGTCTAACCAAACAAGTTTATATTATACTAGCGTTTATCTGTGACTAGGAGACTGTGATTTTTATTTGAGATTGTTTTGTGAAACGTTGAGTCTACAAAGAGATGTTTGCGGCTTTGAATGCAATGGTAATAGTGTTGTTACTGTAAACATGGAAAACTTAAATCTTATTGTTATTTTTTTTTGTCCCATTTTTGTGTTGCTTCTACGGTATGTTTTCCTTAACCATTGAACGTTTTAACAATAAAAGCAATATCAGCGTACCATACGTTGCAAATAATGACAAATTTCCGTAATATAGGTCGTAAGCCTTAAGGAGTGATCTACCTAGGATGGCTCCCTCGATCTTCACTAATTGCGTGGATGGACGTTAAAACCATTCATTCATCTTAACTTCGCCCCATCAGAGACATCTTCTACCAAAATACCCGTTATCTACAATTAAGTTTCCTTTTATTAGAAGCTCTGAATTGCAGTTTAATTATACATATATTCGTAAGGTAATTAAGTAATAGACCAATTTAACAAATGATATTCAAAAATTACTAAAATCTTATCCAACACACATCGGCGTGTAATTCAATAAAAACAGTAAAAGTTCCGTACAGGCCACAAAGCATTTGACCGGATTACATAAAGTGTTCGGGCCTTGTTTCAAAATAGCTGGAGTCAAAACATTGTGACGCGTTAATGGAGTTATCTTTAGTGGACAAGTTGTTCGCAAGGGCAATGTGGTTACGGTCGTTACGTTCCGAATTCGAGAACCGAGCCTGATACTTGTTCTTAATAGTAAGTTATACAATAAAGTATGTATAGAACTTCCTTACGTGTTAGATAGACGATTAGTTTTACATTGTTATAAAGAGTATTTTTTGTTTTTTTTTTTTAATATGAGGTGCTATACAGTGACACTTCATATTGTTGTTACTTGAAAAAAAAATCTTAAGAAATAATCACAGTTATGTTCGTAGATAGAAAATATACAATATCCCTAGTGGGATCTAATGTTATAAATCAGAATGTACAAGGGGCTTCGTCCAAATATTTTGCCACTTCGTATGTTACCTGGCCGGGGAAGTGGCCGCGGGTGAAGAGGGGGACTAAGTAAATATGTCCCCGTTTCCCGACGGTCCCCGAAGGTCCCCCCACATTTTATCTGGGAGCGATCGGCTCTCGGGTTGGGAAATGAATTTAAAACGTGTTTGCGGGTAATCTGTTATCGGTCCCTTGTCTCTTGCTTGAATATAGACGTTCAAGCCCTATTTTCGGTGATTTTAGGAGTTTACTCTGGAAAGTTAAGTTCGAGTTCTTTTCAACTTATTTATGTACCATTCGGATAAATTTAAAAAGCAGCAGCAGTTGTTTTATATTATAACGAAATTATTATAGTGATGTGGTTAATTTAGCAGTAAAGTAGTAACATATATTGCAAGGAAAATATTAACTTGGTGGTGTTTTAAATATTCTACAAGAGTATAAAATTGTAGCAATAAAACATGTAAGATAAGATAAAGTTAGGTACGAGCAGACTCTAATACGAATAATACTGGGTTAATTATTTCGTCACAAGAACCCTCATAAGCCAGTGTAACAGCGCTTCAGTCGAGCTCGGAGGGTCATAAAAGCTACGTAATACGCGGCGACGTAAAAGTCTTATTATTTTAGTATCTGCGAAACGGTCGCGGAAAACATCTCGTAAAATAAAACCTGTCCCGCTATAAGATGCAAGTCCCTCTCGCCGGTAGCGTTCAGCCAATGTACGCTCTCTAAATCCAGGTGGATTCATCTCGGACACCGGTTAGGATCAAATGCAGGAACCGGGTGGATTTCTATGGAAAATGCAGACTTTATGGCAGCCCGGGGATAAGTTTTCATTTTAAATTGAAGAGAAACTCTGAAATGTTGCCTTGTCTCCTACCGGGCCAGCGTGCAGATGAATAAAAATTCACGTCAGACGCGCGGAAATATTTACACAAACCGAGGAAGTTACAACTGTTTGAATAAATAAATGCGATACGCGAGTTAGAAGTTTTCTGGAATATTATTGATTCAGATATTCAAAGTCTTATGTATCACTTAGCCTTAATATTTGGTAAAAAGAGGCTTAAGAATATTGAAATTACATGTGAAGTTTTTAAGTCCAAAAATGTTTAAGGTTCTTGGCGTGAACGAGACCAAGTTCCGGAAGCGCCCATTTACATAGTAGATGTCGGCGCAATGGTGCGTGGCGACTTCAAATGGGAATTATAATACCAAATTGAATACAAAACTTTCCTTTCAGTGCCGAGTAATGGAGGAGTCCATGCACCGGAACAATCGAAAAGACAAACAGAATAAGGGAGAAGACGAGACACTGACTCTGTTGAAATAATAAGTACCTGACGCCTTTTTGGACGATCTTACCGCGCTTTTTGTAACGATAAATGTATACTCTTCGATCTTTCCAATTCAAATAGGCTTTTTTTTTCGTTGAATCAAAAGTTATAGGAATATTTCAAAAGCTTTAAGTGAGGCGACGGAGCGGATTTTCCTTCCCACCGGCTATATCATTCTGATTGAAATGCAAATGGAATGGTGTCCGTTTAAAACGTATTTATTCTATTTAACTTCTTACTTAATCTTCAAAATTAGACGGCCATAATATCAATATTTACATTAACTTAAATCCAGTGATTTCTTAAAGTTCAAATATCCCGGAGATATAACTGCACGGCTACGTTTACACTGTTCACAAATTATTTAATAATTAAATATTAACTTTCCAGTAACGGAATGACGAGGATCTTAGGATTGACTCAACTATCTCAGAGGGTTTGTTAATTATTGCATTCCTTATTATTAGCAAGTATACAGTCTATTGCTAATATTACATTATATTATTTTTCAAAAGAGAAAGGAAGATACATATTTACGAGAACTTTATATTCCAAAATTATTTTGTGTGAATGACTATAACAATATAAATATTAAGATTAAATAAAATTTATTACAATGATATTTTTCACTAACGTGGATGATACATATAAAAAAAATATCCTTATAAAAGCTATCAAGTTAGATAGTTTTTAGAATGGAAATATATGTATGTAGGGTACAAACTTGATGTCACACAAATTTAATGCATTATTCGATGAAAGCCAAATATTTCGTTTCTTACTTCTTATGGAACTTTAAATCCGACGAAACAAGCTGCGACAAAAACATTTGCCTACGCCGTTAGTGAATTGTTCTCCCGCTCGTGACTGGGTAATTTCCATACATTTCAAGTTCTATCGCCTGCGGGACGTTCGTTCTTTTGTTGATAAATGTTTGACGGGAACTCCGGGGACGCCATTAAAAGTTTTTTTCGTGAATAATTCCAGTTTACATACGCAAATATTTACTTTTGAGTTTACCCACGCTCACCTATTTGGTGATTTCTTTTCATAGAGTCGCTTGTTCAAAGAGCACCGAATTTCTTGTGAATGGGGCGTTGAAAAGGTAATTGGAAAACTTCGCCCTTTTTCGCGTGAAACTAAAGTTAACCGAGACTATGACAAACTATGTTGTATATCAAAATAATGGTTATGAGGCATTGGTTCTACTTTTATAAATCGACTCATATTTCTCGCTAAACGGGTTTTTAATATGAATACTCCTTTACAAATTAAATCATACACTAATATTATTAATTATTACAATCTAATTATGGATATATTCTGCAACTAGTAGCACATCTCGTAAGTTATCGTCGGTTTAAGGAGTGTTAAGTTAGGAGCAATAATTCAAGGAACTTCGATCAGATTGCAAGACAGGCGGGTGTCGCGAGGTTAGAGGTAAGTCGCAATTAACAGTGCGTGTCTCAGCGCTCACAAACTTAGCTTACATGCAGATGTTTTCTAAGAAACTTTTCCCTCTATTCTTTTATAAGGTTTTTGTGGTAACAGAAAACGGATTTCGTCGGTTTATTTATCTTGTATCACCAGAGCAAATATTGTCGTATTTATTTGGCAATTATTTACTTTATCTGTATACCATTAATATGATTGTAAAATAAGGTTTTTTTTAGAGAAGCTTTCAACCTGAAAATACTGTAACGACGTTCAACGCAATTGCGTTGACTCCAAGAAATATATAACAAGGCAGAAAAAAATATAATAGAATTAACCTTAAATTCCATATTTAAAATAATGACATAAAGCATTTAGATGGTAAAAGAAAATATTATTATATAATCCTCGGGATTATAAGACTACAACAAAGCCAAGGTATACAAAGTAATCCTTTCGTTCAATATTACAGTTTTCTTTTCTAGAATTTCCGATATAAATGGCAAGACCTTCGAGAATATTGTTCATGCAAAAATATTGTTTATTGTTCGTAACGATTATTAGTTGTATAATTTATCTTCAATTTTAATAAAACTAGATTGGTAAGCGATATGAATAATTAAACAAAACAAAAATTACAAGGAGGTTAGAAAGAACTATAGATCACCAATATATATAATAATCTTGCTTGTCTGACTAACTAAGTGTTAACGGAACCTATTAAATTTAAGTATTGTAACGATTTATTTATGGTTTTAACAGTTTAAAGGTTTAAAATCTAACGCAAATTACGCAAGTACATTGTACTTGTTACTCCACCAAAAATCTACTTATTTCGTTATAACACTAATCTCACCTTATAAAAAGCGGTGATTAAATACTGAAATAGTTTAGATTTATAAATCGAATCCAAGACTTAAGCAGTGTTTTGTGTTTATGTTCTTTAGTGTTATCTACATTTGACATATTTTTTAAAGACACTTGGATAATATTTGTACTTCCGACTATGTTAACATATAAAATAAATAGCCTATCAAATGCATTACAGTTACTGGTAGTTCTAGAGATTAGTATTCAATAAAGTCCCAAACTTTTTAATCGTAAAACATAAGTTTCTATATTGCGCTTCTTCGATTCCATCACTTCAAATACTTAATTTTTAGTTAAAAAAAAATACATATTTTCCACCGTTAAAATTTTGTATTGGCGGAAAATATAAAATAATTGTTTGAATATTCAACAAATACCGGAAGCTGAGTAAGAGTATACCTATAAATAATTTTAAGGATCAGTGAAGGCAACCAGCGTGATTATTTTGCTCTAATGAAATTAATAAGGTAAATTTCACCGTTGTAACAGAATCTTTATTGCATTAAAGCTGAACCGCTCATTTGTTCTCCTAAGTCTCGTATAAAAGAAGCAATCTTTGTTTTATATCCGAACAAATTTGTATTTTGAAAATATATTCATGAAATAATATTTTGTAAAACATTCACTAAAGTTACTTAGTATTTTAGATTTAAAATATAAAAAGCTTAGACTAAATTACTATACTAATAAAAAGATATGTTGCAAGAATTAAATTTTAACTTTGTCTGAAAAATAGAGAAATTACAAAGTGGTTGGAGAAGATAGCTTGGACTTACATACTAGGGAATAAAGTCAGCAACAAGTTAGTTTTTCTTCAAACAATTATCAAGCATGCCACCAAATACTTAAAGTTCGTTATTGTAGCCGCATTCTGAGTCAAGGATATGTTTTACAGAATAGCGAGGTAAAGAAAGCTAGTGTACTAAAAGCTTACCCACATTACGTAAATTGTTGATAAAGAAAACTAAGTATAGTACTTAGTGTTACAGTCGTCTAAAATATTTTTATATATAGATATATAATATTTTTTAAATTATAATCATATTAGGTAAATTTTTTATTACTATTGGCACATGGAATTAAATTAACAATTTCACGAACAAATTTTGCCTTTGATGTTTCATTTTTAAGTAATACGATAAATTATTCCAAAAGTTTATATTTCCATGTATTTAAATATTTTGCTTTTGTAAAAAATTAAATAATCTATCGTTTGTACAGTTTCAAAAATCCTTGAATATTCGGTGAATGATTTTGAAAACATAAAAATGTTTATTTTATTACTGTAGTAAAAATCTGAGACACACGAGGGTGCTTATCAATGCTCGGGAAATGTTAAAATGTCAAAATGTCAAAATGGTTTTGGTTCAATACAATATAGATAAGATTAAGAATATTGCTTCTTAAAATAATACAAATAAAGGTGTACATAAATATTTCTAAATTGTTTGTAATGTATTATTTTCGAAGGTTTTTTAATCTCTAATGAAAAGCGATTCGACTCGATCTGAGCTGATGATCACATGATCATTAGGAAAATATATTTTTTATTTATAACCCTTACAACCCATTATAGCAAACAAAAATTACCCTATCCTGTCAGTCCTTTAAATTGTTTAAGAGATATTGGCATGGTATTTTTTTGTTCGATGACGAAGAGTCAACATTATATAAATACTGTAGATGTCAAATCATCTTTAAACGGTGAATTATATATACTTTTTAAGAAAGGAAGATAAAAAACAATTGTGCGTTTTCCCTTTATACAGACGAGTAAAAAGAAGCTCGATAAATGTTTAAGAAAACGACGCTCTTGAAAGATATTTGGAAAAGACAAAAAACGACTGTTAATAACAAAACTCAAGGTAAAAAAAAGTAAAAGTTGAAAGTATAATATTTTTGTAAATATTTACAATATTTTATTGGTATCTATTACGTTTTTCATTAATCGACTAGCTAGTTGAAACGAAAACCGTACCTACATCACTTAAAAATGTATGTGCCAGTCAAATTTATAGTTTTTTTTAATGTGTTTTCGGGACTTTTTCACGAACCTAACTTTACTGTACAATAATACTTAGGGGGACAGTTTGACCTTCAATGTTTTTTTCTTCTTTAACTTATTACATTTTTTGGAAGTAATTTAATTTTTTAAGTCTGTCCTATGTTTACAGAATTTTATTTATTTCTAAATATGAATGTAATACACCTCGGCTTACACATGAAATGATAATAAAACGAATTAGGGGTAGAACCGTAATTTTATTTCACTTAATAAATAATTGTTTTAAGTTGTATTCCATCGTAAAAAATGTTTATTGTTTATTCATTTTATTATAAAATATTACAAATTTAAAATTCGGCACTAAGTGAAGTCAATTTGAATAAAGCAAAAGGGTAATCGTGTGTGCAATATGGAGAAAAGGTTTACGTGAACGCTTTCTTAAGTTGGTGTGAGTTTTGGAACGCCCGCACTGAGTGGGTTAAATGGACCGTGGACAGGACAAGGCTCGCTGCACTTATACAAATTTACACAATTTAATTGTACCGAATGCATAATCCGAAACACGATAGTTCCACTACTTTCAGTATAGACGGATAGCGTTAATTTCCCAAGGAGGGTGACTTCCATTACACTAATTGCAAACTACATTTCGTCTAAGCATCTCATAACTTTGACCAAAAGACTTCGTCAGCAAAGTAGAGAAAATTCACAAAACCCAACTACCGAAGTTTCATACTCGTTGAAAGTTGAATTCTGTAAATTTTCTGAACTGTAACGGGGACACTTCGTTAATATTACTAATTAAGCTTTTAATGTAATTGAAAGAATGAAGAGACGTCTCAGTTTGGTCCCGCCATCCGGCGATACTTCACGTTTGCCGTCAAAAATACTTTTAGATAAATTACTTAGGGAGAGTACGGTGTGCATACAAATTGACTTAAGATTTTCCATATTTTACCTTGCAAAAGACCAGTTCGATTTACACACACCTTTAATAGGGAGAAGACGAAGGTGCCGATCGGGGGAATGAACGTTTCCGTCTCGTTGAAAATTAAGTCATTTCCGTTATGGGCCACGTCGGATCTTTATTACTAATAGTCACGTCACAAAAAGAATACCTGATTTACAATCATGAATGAAATTAGTTTTGGAGTGTCCTAAATCAGAGGTGGTCCGATATTGTCGTCAATCGCGAGGAGGCAAATAATTGGAGAAAAGGGGCACCTGTGCTCGATAATGCGACGCCCCGTCTGGCCGAAAGGGCGAAGAATCAATTAGGCCGTTGCCGAATTCCGTAACGACTCTAGTTACGACCGACGCGAGTGGGTACGCAGGTGCTTTTTCCTCATTCAACCTCTTGTTATTGCGCATTCGACATCCGATGCCTCAGATTAAGACATTATGCATTCATAGAAAATTTACCTACAATTTTATAGATTTATTACAATCTATCATATAGGAGTAAAGTAATTTCTGAAAAATCAGTTATGATTGTCATTTCGATGACAATAATTATGATATTTTGATTTGTTATAGCTAACAAGCTGATAGGGGTTGAAAGCAGTCCTGTGTGAGTTATTTAGAGGCAGTCGTACAACTCGGCCGCAATTAATGAAGTGGCCTGAATCGTTTGTCAATGCAGGGTCTGGCGGTTTGCCGACCCTTTACAGGCTTACACCGATCTGTTTCAGAGAATGTGTCAGCTACAGCCGGCCAGACCGTATTTCTTAATTTTCATTTATTGATAACAGTGAATTATTGGGGTACATCTATTACATATGTATATCTCGCGGTTTCCGTCAAGAGTTTCTACTTCATAATTTTCAGGGTTTCGCTTAAGGGTTCGAATTGTTTCCGCTTCCCTTTTGATTCGATGTAGTCTTCAAAAAGGGAAATGAGTGGGAATTTGATACTTTATATATTAATAACATATAAGCCAAACTTCCTTTAAATTGTATTGTTGTAAATGTTTTAGTAACATAATATATCTTTTTACATGTGATTTGTAGGTAAAATTTAACTTCAATAACACTTTCTTTTATCTAACTTTAACCTGTATTTCACTATAATACTTTAGTTATAACATAGTCCGAAATGTAAAGACAGATTCTAAATAACTTAAAATTGAGTCGGAGAGTTTTTAATGTCAGAATTAATAAGTCCTCAAATCCAGAAAATTTGATAAAATTCTGAAAATTAAACGCAACGACATTAGCCAGTGAGTCGCGGTCCCGCCTTCGTAATCGTTCCGATAAATATAATTGCAATAAGTTAATAAAACACCGTAGCGCTTTAATTAATTTGAAATCATACCGGCGCTCATTATATTAGGATTTTGAAAATATGAATTGGGCGCATTGTTTTATTGCGATGTTTGAACAAGGGTTCATTTGCATCACGCAAACGTAATTTCATTTGGGACCTTTTTTATTATTTTTACTGTATTTGTTTTCATATATTTTTATGCGATAAGTCTGTGTAAAATATAATAAAAATTAAATCTTTTACAAGATTATAGCGAAGTTGCTCAAGAAATAATTATAATTTAAGCTCATTAAGTTGATCATTTTTATAAAAAAAATATTAATACCGAACCCACATTTAATACTTTTGACATTCTTTTATAATTTTTTCACATCTGAATACCAATGTTGAATCCATGGCCGGAACTTGTAAAAGTCGTGCGTATTTCGTAAAGAGCAGTCACCCATCAGTGGGTAATGAGGTGATTTATTGTTATCTTCTCGATGGTAGAAAATCATAAGGCTGGAAAACGATCGCACATGGGGCGACTGAATTAATCGCCTCAGATGAATTCTGTACAATGTATGAGAGTAGCATTGTAAATATGCATTAGGGTTGATGACGCGGCTCGGTCCCTCATTACTTGAATGCGTCAAAGACGTCTTCGATCCGGCGGTGAAGTGTCCCGGACACAAGATGCTCAATTATGTTAATGGACTTGCTTTCAATAAGCGAACTCGACTGATAGATACGATGGTTCCAGATGGTTGCTATCAGGCAACATCGACCATTTTCCTAAACAATGTAAATCACAAAAGCCTTAAGAAATAAATATTTATATAAAATGTATAAATAATTGTTTGTTTTTCGAGGATTACATTTTAGAAAATAAAATCATTTTATCATGAATCACATACAAAAGTTTTATATAGTATCTGTCTATATATGTTTATATCTATTAATTCATATCACCGCCGGATATCAGTCATTTCTTCCAAAATCAATAGCGGCGCAATAAAACAAATACATTTTATTTCTCAGTGTGTATAGGCAGGCACGGGAGGATGATTGATAGTGTTTTGGGTACACACTGCTTATTGAACGAAGCAATCGAGAGCCGCTTGAAAATATACGAAAAAGTAATTTGAACACATAAACGGAGTTGTTTTGAAAACCGCCACTGTGTCCTAGGAAAATATGGTGGAATGGTTCAATAGAAAAAACGATAAAAAAATCAACGCTGACTACTATTTCAGTATTATTTACAATGGGAACGAAAAGGTGAGGATGAAAAATAATATCCACCGGGCTATCAACAGTGAGTTGGCAAAATAAAAAGTGGGAGAAATCGGGCAACGAGGGCAATATGTGATTATCACTAGAGTCAAAGAGGGGCGTGCACCTGGTGATTCTAAGATTGAGCGCGAAACGCCGACTCACGGGGACGGTGTGCTCTTAAATTACGCGTAAAGCCGAACACAAAGGCTATGCGTATTCAAATTCCATTAATCTCCCGCCCTGGGGTAGGTGGGGTAAAATGAACCGGCAGACAAAAACAATGCCGCCGGCAAATAACCGGTTCAGCATTGTTCCGGCAATTAGAAAGCTTTCCCATGTACCGGTCGTGTATAAAAACAGTGTAACATCAGCACGAATCGCTGCCTATTGCTCGTTACCGTTGATGTTTATTACGGTTATTAGGACTAAGCTACATGGTTCGATATCAATGTTTTCAGTAAAAGATGATTTGATTCTATACATAATAATATAAAGCGCTAATATATATTAATTTAGCCGCTGTGTGAGGTATTTAATATCATACTTTCTTTCTCTTCTTAAGAATAAGATAATATAAGATTTACGATTGTGTATATTGTGGACTATTACTATAAAAATGTGTATACTATACTAATAATAAGTAGTTTGTTCTTTTAAAAACTTTTCAGTGTTTTGATATCACCACACTTTAAGGTAAAAAAGTTTCTCTTTGCTTACAAGTATACAAAACCGTTACAAAAGTAATTATAAGATAGCACACACACACACACTGTCAACTGCTTATGGTGAAAAAATTGTTATTGTTATTATACTGACGAATTGATAAATTAATTTTATCAAAATAAATATTAATAAGAAGCGATAAGATATGCAATATAATAATAAGGTAGCAATTGTACAAATACCTTTTATGTATATTAAAAAATCAATCACAAACGAGACAGGAAATATGTTTTCTGTGTCCATTTCAAAATTACCGGACACATGATTAATTTGTGAATATTCGCCAGCTATTATTAACGTATCGTGATGACGATCTGCGGGTGCTCGGTTCGGGATGCGTGGAATATAAAAGTGACTGGTCACAGTTCACTCAGCACGGTTTAATCACTCCTACTAATCGATTACGGTGACAGAGGAAAAGAAATGTTTTGTACCTGTGCATTTACATATATCTAATAAAGAAATTTAAGTCATGAAATGTATATATAGTGCGTTAATATTTCTTTGAATGTACGCAAGTAAAGAATATTTATTATCTTATATTTATATCGATCTAATGAAGCCAGGTTTCAAAGTTCGTAACAAACAAAGTTTTTGAAACGCAAACAACAAAATTGTAACCCTAACGATATCAAACTATAATGATATATCATTAATAACACCTACAGCTTTTAGACGTAATAAAAGATAAATAAATGTGTTTTTAAATATGGACTGGACTCGGTCGATTTAATGATACAAAAACTCCTACTGAATTGATAAAAGATTAAGGACGGACTGCCAGTACGATACCATATTTTAAGCTTGGTTTTAATTAATTAAAATACAATACCAAGATATTTTCGACTATATCAACATATAAATACTCCTTATACGGTTTTCCTTTTTATATGTTTTTTTTTACATAAAATGATGCTGAAAATTCTATACTTTTTTAATATTATTTACGTATTATTTACAATTTATTTTTTTAACACTTTTGTGATACTTCGGTACTGTTGTACCTTAACGGAGTAAACTCGATCTGAGTCAATAAATTTTGATAATAACAAATTATCAACTTTTTTGTTCTTAGAGGATTTTTGACAACATTTAGTAACGAAGCATTACGTTTCATAATGAAGGTCAGTAGATGATATATAATATATATAAGGATTGAAAGACAACATTTTACAGTACAGATTCAGTTATTATTACAATATTTAGTATATAACATAACCAGAACCTGTTAAGTAAAATTACTTTGTGAATAATGTAAGCAACACAAGATTGTTATAACACTTAAAACTACAATACGTAATTAAACTGGTGAGTAAATTTTATTACGTGTTAATTTGCTCAAAAGCAAAAAAAAAACAACATAAATAGTTCAGTTGTAAAATGGATTTAAATTACCAACCACAACTTCACTAGTCGTAGAACATACAAAACTATAATTGGTATTTAGATACCATCGTTATTTGAGTAAAGCGACAAATGTAATTCTCGACAAATAATAGATACGAATATGTGAGCAAACAATTGTGGAAGCGTTAGCAGCAGCTGCGGACGCTGCATCGTTTAGCGGTTAGCCAAACTGGATGTCAACATCGAGGCCCTACCCGCTCGTTTCAGGATTTGCTTTCATTTGAGAAACAAATAACTGTTACTTGCTTATTCAATTATATTCTATTGTACATGTATACCGAAATGTATTTAATTAAATAATTAAGTTTCTTGTATTGTATTAAGAGAAAACTATTAGCACAACTCAAGCTTTTATAAACTTTATAAGAACATTGTAAGCTTATTTAACAAACTTTTTACTCTATTCTAATTGTCATAGTTTTCTTATTTGAAGCTTTGCAAACTGGTTTTCTAAGTTTTTGTTTAAGATATATCAGATAAAAGATATGCTATGTTTTAAGTATAATTTAAGATATAATTATTATAGTTACTATTGTATTTTATATAAACAAAAACCACTTATCGGTTTATTTTATTAAAGCTATCGTCTACTTTGGTAGCATTTGATATTGCTCTATTTGATGGCCCATAAAGTTGTTATTAAATAGCTTTATACCGTCTTTTCAATACTTTAGTAGGCACCTTTATTATATTTATTGTTATTTTTTATGAGAATTCATTTCCAGGACTCAATAGAAACGTGTACAATAAAGTATGGAAAGATATTATGCTGATTTTATCCATACATCAGAATAAATATACAACAAAAACAATATATCCTACTCCTGCATACAATATGAGACAATACTAGTTCCATATTCAAGTTCATTAAATTTTCACTACCATTTAGTTAATCGGCTTAAGAAGGATGTGAATAGCGAATGAAAGAGCTTACATTTGTTCGAAAGTGGCTTTAGCTTTCTCTAAGTGCCCTAACGTATGAACACGGCTGAATAACTGTAAGCGTTGCAACGGAAAAGGCACATTTAAAAATTACCCCAGATATTTCTATGACGAACACGTACAGCTCGTACGACGTGGTTGCGTTTCGTTTTGAGTGCATGCCGTATTTGAATTGCCTCCATTCCGCACTTCAAATAATCTCCAAGCAAAAGATTACTTAAATCAATTTTATCTCAGCCAGAACCGCTCCTATTCAACATAAAGTATATACTTGTATGTACTTACAAAAAATATCTACTCTACTTGATAATGTATATAAAATTTTATATTTATCTTTAATAAACAAATTGCCATCGAAACTGAACAGAAGAGAATAAAACAAAAATAATAAATAACTTTTAATTTAAAACAAGCCATCTCCTTCCATCTTTATTAAACATAAACAGGCACTTAAAGGATTCTTCAAAATTGGTACGAAAATATTCTCCACACTCGCAACGAAGTTTTTATGCCGGAAACTCTTATAAAAGACATTTCGGCGGAGTTCCTTGCGTATCGGAGGTATTATTCAAATTAATTTAGCTGCAAGGTAAAAAGTGCGCGGGTTGGGAGCGCCGCCCCCTTATTCATACCGCAGCCCCAAATTAGCATCACAATGAAGTGTTAGAAATGAAAGTACTTAATGCGACCTGTATCTCCTCACATAAGCACATTACATTAATGACGAAATCATTATAAAACTTTGTCGCTTTTAATTTACGCTTTTTGTTTCAGCGCTTAAAGCGGCAATAATTAATAAACGAAAGCTGTTTGATAACATGAAATATCTTATAATAATAATTAAACTAAATGACATAGTTTTATATAAATAAAATATAATTCGAAAACATATTATCCTAAACCTTACTAGTATACCTTACTCCTGTTTTACCGAACAACAAATTTAAAAATACCTCATCACAGTAAAATCTCCGGAGTTCACCGCACTTTATCGAATGTCACCGATAAGCTGAGGTTTATTGTTTTTAGCCCACCCTTTTACCTACGTCCTGCTTCCTATAAATAAATCAAAATATTCAGGAAGGGCCCGACTTTAAGGCGGCTTAGCAGAATCGTAAAATTCAACAGCTCTTACATCGCCTCTGGGTTATATTTTGGCTACGTTTACTGTGTTTTTAGCAAAATCGTAAAAGAGTATGAATACGCCGACCGACCCTTTGGCTGAACGTATGCTTCTCTTGAAGTGATATACATCATACATACTTGATTATTTTAGCTAACTATATTAAAATAAAATAGTACTTTGATTAAATATATTAATTTATTTAATATGAGAATATAATCATTATTTATTTAGTAGAACATAGGAAGATATTCAACTGACAGTTTATATTGAATTAGACAAGTTTACTGAAGAACTGCATCTTCATGTTATTGTTGTTGTAAAACAAAGATCAGAGATATAAAATTATACTTTGACTGCTACTATATTTTTAATATAACGAAACTGAAACTACATTTATATAAAACCTTTTATACACATAATATTCAAATAATTTTAGCTGAATATTTATTTACTTATTTATAAAATCTTTATTGTACAAAGCAATTTATACATTTGGCGAACTTAAGGCTATAGCACTCTCTACAAGTCAACCGATTAAATGAACAGAAAAACATAAATGAGAGGTACAATAGAGAACTAAAAAATATAAATTATAATAATAAAAAGCGACAAAATTAAACACGATCTAAATACATTTATACATTTATATAAAATACATCAAAAATACACATATATATATATATATATATATATATATATATATATATATATATATATATATATATATATATATATATATATATATATATATATATATATATATATATATATATATATAAACTATTAGATATATACAGAGAGAAATGGTATGACGATTACTTGAATATGAGATAATAAATAAATTATAAATATAATACATAATACAAATGTCACTACGCAAGCTTAAAAAAATAAAAATACATTATTATATTAATTTCTCATCTGAATTTCGAAATGCTAAAACAATTTAACTTAAGCAACTCAATCACATCAGTTAGTCAGTAAGCATTTATAGTTACAGCTAAATTTTTAATGGTTTTTATTGTTTGGATCCTGTTGTGACCACAAGAAAAGTCTTGAGAAAGTGCACACTAAATATACATTCAATTACTACAATTCTTATATATGTATATTTTTAAGTTGCTGAAGTAAATGCGAGTTCGCTATATAATATATAAATGATTAGAACTGTCAACTTGTAAAATAACATTGACAAAAACAGCATAAACCTATTTATATATAAACTTGTAAATAATAATGTGGAAAGCTGTGCCCTTCAAGGCAGAGGTTTATTTTATTATTTATTCAAAGGGACGCTTACACTAGGGTCATTTTAATAGATCACATTTGACACTTCATAAAAATTCAGTAATGTAGTGTTGTAATGGAGGCACACAATACTATTTATATTATTATAATAATATAATTCTTTTTATAAATAAAATACATGTTCATAGTAATAATGACCAAGATAAAATAATATTGTTATAAAATCCAAACTTTGTAACGAAGTTACATCAGTTAACCTTTTTACTTTTATAGGCTAGGGAAGATACCCAACCAATTAAAAGAATAATCACTCGGTAAGTTGAATTAAATATAATTATAACGTGTATAGGAAAACTTAGCCACAAATAAATAACCACAATGTGATTAAGAGAAGCATGGACCATCAGTCTTAGAATAGAGTTTTATAGGTACACGAGAAAATAAAATAGACAGAAGATATTTTTATTTCGTGTCTTAAAGTTACTGTATTAAAAAATCATTTGAAAGGATATTTTTTCAACAGAACTTATTTTAAATTGCAGAATTTAAATTTAACTTATGTTAAATTGCAGGCGACGTAACTATGAAATAAAGACTTACAGATGTAAATTTAAATGACAAAATCAATCCTATTAAACTGACAATATTTTGTATATGACATGATGTTAGTTATTCATAAAGTAGGAAAAATTATACAATATAGCAAACGTATGAATATTAATATAAAGTTAATATTATATACATACTAGTAAATATCAAACTTCAGTAACAAATTTCATTAAATGTAGGAATATTATAGTTACCTAAGGTAATTTTAAGTTCCATCCTTCAACATGAAAGGAAAACAACATTTCAAATGTATGAATGTAAGTATATAATGAAATTTATATATTCCATTAAGTAATGTATATATTTCATTACTCCACAAAGTATTAATTAAAATAATTCTGAATATTCGTTCCCAATAAAAAAATATTTAATTACAACTCTGTAACATCAACGGCTCTTACTTTTTGTTATTATTTTAAATATTTGTAAAAGTAATAAATGCAAACGTCATTATCCTGGTCAGAATATATTGTAAGCATAAGATTTTCAACAGTTCGTATATTATATGGATAAAATGTATCTCTTATAGAAAATACAAACAGACAGCTATTATTACGGCAAGTAGGGAACGTTTCGGTCATTAATAACAATTTATTTAACACAATACCGCAATTTCGGTTCACGAATTCTAAACCTCTGGGAAAACGTAAATTTGATATTAAATAGGGTATCGTTTCTAAATTGATTACATAGTTGGCGATTTTACCAGCAACTTTTACTTACCATTGCTACAACTAACAGTTTAATTTCTGTTATATTATTTTAATAACCTTTTATTTTCTAGGAATTTTTAATCTATTTAAAATACTTTTTACATATATATGAAAATATAGATCTATGTAGGTACGCAAATATTATTAATACTTCATTGGGGTGGTTGTGATAGGATGTAGTGATGTTGCATTTACAATAAATAAATAAATAAGAAAAACTTCACAAAAGCACTTACCTCAGTAAAAACTTGTGAATGTATTTGTGATAGAACTTACAAAAGATGTTTTTTTTTTACACAGACAATACTTTTTGTGAGACCTACTTGCTGAAAACTCGTTTAAAGTTGAGGTCTTCGAAGTTTTTCATTCACGAAGTAGCTATTGTGGCTAATTCTGAGATGTAATTAAATTTGTTTAGCCACACACTGTCGGTTTAAAAAGTGTCAAAAACGTTTAAACTAGATAAATTAGGAAAATATTTTACTCTATATTATTTTTATTAATTATGTTATATCGAAGTTTTTATCGTTTACATTATACTAATGATTGTCGTCAAAAACTTGTTTGTTGTGAATTACTCTTTTCTCAGACGCGGTTACAAAATTATTATAATTATATGTACATAGTCTAAATAACTATTTTCTTTATCACTTTAAATAGAAGTGAGGTACATGGAAACAATATACACAAATCGCATAAAAATATTCTCGTATTATTTTAGTTAGTTACAATACAAAGAGAGCTACGACATATAAGAATCTAATTTATTTTTAATAACGAGATTCTACAGAAAGGTTTTTAAAGGAAAAAGAATGACATTAATATTGTACAGTCGCGTAATCCATTAGAAAGGAAATTTTAGAAAAGCAATGAAATTACCCTTGGAAACTAAAGTGACCCGCCTGAGGAAAAACAACAATATTCTCGGCTCCTCACTACAAAGAGGCCAGCATTCGTATTATCATTCCATTAAACAAAAGTCACCGGGTTTCGGAGTGAAAACACAGAACTCATTATTCCCGGGGCATAGAAAATGATTAAAACGCTAACAAGATTCGCCATAATAGAGTTGTTCACAGAGAGATTTAAGAAAAACAAGTATGAGCAATAAGTCTTCACCTTATATGATTCAGAAGAGTTTTATTAATTGAATAGCTTATTGGCAGCAGTTTCGGTCGAGCAGTACTGCTCCGATTTGTTGTTTGAAACAGTCACCTAATCTTACTAGACAGTTATTTTTATCAAGACCCAGTCAAACCGTTTTTTACTTATAGTACATCTAGTAGATAGTCATACTGAAAGACATTATACAGATTTAGCTCAATGAGTCATAAAACAAAGATTTATTTTTAAAAAGGTGCAGACAGAACCTACAAATTAATATAATAAACAATCTATCTTAAACAATCTACTGAAATTACGAACATGACAAAAAGACAAAATTGAATATTGTTTTATAATTTTCATTTTTGCGGTGTAGCATATCCATATTATCCAATTTAATTTGGATACTTATGGAAAAAAATACAAATGACTACGCTAAAAATACAAGTCTCCAAACCGAGATTGAAAATGTAATGTAATGTACCGTTTGTGAAATTGGTTGATTAAAAAAAATAACTTCACATTTTATGTAAAAACCTTCTTCTAAACTTAAGATTTTGTTACACTTTGGAAATGAAACAAAAACGCGAATAAAGTATGTCAAATCCAGTACATTTTCGCGGCCCCCAAGAATTTCCTATATTATTTATAATACGCTGGGGAGGATCATTCTCCTCGTTTACCGCGGGATATAGCTGTGAATGCTCGTTTGTCAAATGCGTAGTCATTTATTCAATGATATATTTTCCTTTCTATTCATAGCTAAGGAGTCGAGAGTGATTCCGTCAATGTTTATGTAGCACACCTGCGTAATTTTCATTCGTATAAACATACTTTTTTATTAACTGGCGTAATATATTTAATTCTATTTATCGTACAGTTTTAGAGAACACATAAAAAGTTATCTAGAGTAGTAAGCACATTTGCATTTGCACGTTGCATACGTCGCAACTTCATAGAAGCGTTAGTGAATACATTGTCCATGAAAGTGGACAAAGTTGGTCGTAGTTGCTAACGTGGCCACAGCGGTACAAGCTGGTTTGCAAACATAAATCATTTCAACGGACATCGCTCGGCCAATGTCGACAAAGCGGACTATGATACAAGAGTATACAACCCTCGTCTCTGTATAATGTATATGTGTTCTAGGAATTAGAATTGTTATATAATTTGTAATCTCGAATTCTACTGGCAAATTAAAAATTATTTTCATTCCAATTGCCTTACTACCTACGCAACTTTCATTCTATAATGAGAATTATGGTTTATTTTTTGCACAGATTACTGTGTTTTGTTGTGTTAAATATTTTGAGGAAAACTTAAATAATTTTATAGAAAACAGATTAAATATGTATCAGCTTCAGACATTATATTTGTAGCTACTGCTTTTTAATTTGCGTATAAATTACCTAGTCATATTTGAATAAATCTTCTTTTTTTCTTAGCCATGTTAAATTTATTAAATTTTTCAAACTTTGGATCAGAACTCGAACCTTGGGATCCTAGTCACAGTTTCGAACCTTAGCCGTATCGACTTTTTCTTCTTTCTTTCTTCTACGATTACTTAAAATATATAAATATAGTTTTCAAAAAAAACAAAATCTACATTAGCTTAAAGACGAAACATTACTAGAAAGAGCTTATGACTAAAATAAAAAATGAAAAATTCAAAATAAAATAATATATTAATCAAATAACATCTAAAAGGAAACTAAATATGAACCGTATTCAATGAGGAGTAGCCTAGAGGCGATGTTCACTTGTAATTGTTAAAGTTCACAGCATCTGGTTTTGACCTTATAAATGTGCACGGTTTATCTGTTAACTCGTGAGCACAACACAAAGAGCCTCTTCCTAATTAAACTGTGAATGCGAAACTGAAGGATTTCATGAACACAGAATCAAAATTAAGATATGTTTTTCATTAATTTCATTTGGGATAGTAATGACCTTTTCAAGTTATCCAATGGCACGTATTTTGCATTTATTTACATTAAAATATTATAAGTCCATACTTAGATTCTGGTTAAATAAAATACTTAAATGTTTTATATTCATTTACGTAGACGTTATACAAACGAAAGGATTGTAAAAAGATTCCACTGGCATAAAACCGCCACGTAGTAAAATAAACCTCCGTATTTATTATATCTGTTATTCTTTAAAGACATCGTAAAGTTAATAAAGGGGTTTTTGTAACAAGCAGGCGAGCACGTTCGTGATAAGCCCCCGGTCTCGGGGTTAAAATCTTTTAAAACGTCGTTAAAGCCAACCCCTGCTAACAGACAAAAGCCTAACCGGCTAATTGTTGACGAAAAATATTCACGATGCAAATTTGAACTCTTTACAGCCCATTCGGAATTTGTACGAAAGTTTACGTAATTAGCCCCAATCTTGAATACTGATGCTTAGATTTTGTAAACATTGTTCGCAACTTAACGAATGCGTTCATGCAAACTTTGTAAAACTTTGAAAGTGTAATAAGAAAGTAAAATGGAATTTATCACTAAAGACGCGCGGTAATAAAAACAATAATTAACTCCTAAGATATGTATTGTGATAGTTTAATATCACATTATAATTATTATTATAGCCAACATAAAATGTAAATATAATATCTAAAAATCTTGTCAAAATATATCCAAATAATAAAGGGCTCAAATATTATTAGAAAATGCTTTTATTCTATATAAAATAATAAAGAATCCTTGGAAATTCGGTCGCTTACCCGCATTTAAGCATTTAACCTAAGCGGTAAATTTAATCCCTATAATGGAAAGTATTCCAAAATTCCGACCAGAAATTGTTAACAACATTCAGGCATACCATTTTGTCTATAATGGTTCTATTGATTAATTATTATGAAATTTGGCCATAAGGCAATGAGACACTTGAGTAAGATGCTTTTCTTAATTGGGGAAGATACCTAGCCTTTAGGGCACACTTCTCCCTAAACACAAAGGTTCCTCGCGCTCTCTTGCAATGCGATCTATCGCCGCCCTTTGAGTAATTTTCTCGTTAACGGAATGAATAAAACATTTCATTCCTTACCTTTCTTTTGTAACTGCTAATTGTTCTTCTTTTGGCCGATCATTTATTGGGTACATTGATAGCTTGGATTAAATTTAATAGTATAAAAAGGATTGTTTATGTTTCTTGGTTCAAAACAGTTTTTTGCTGTTAACTAGAAAATTATTAAATGAAGCATGCAGAAAATCGGATTTTGTAGTTAGTCCAAAAATAACAGTTTATCGACGTTGCGATAGATAATTTATGGAGCAAAATACATCACGATAAAAAAATGTTGCCTTAACGAGAATCTCAAAATGGCTCATAAGCAATGAAACAGCGCAATTTCATGAGGAAGGCGGCCCACAAATAAACCAACGCGGGCACATTCCCGCCTCCATAAAATGCAAACTGAAATAAACGTAACCGACTCGGGTTCTTTAAAAAATCCGGATGACGACAACCGCAAAGCTCAGCAAAAATCTCTAGTGTGAGTCAGAATACCAGTGTCGGAATTTTCATAACTGGCGTGTGGAGACGGCTGTTGAAGCGTGCCAGCCGAGCCAGGTGAAGTCGTCCCGAGGCGCAAAGTCTATCGCGATCCGATGCCTGAAGCTGGGATTGCCATTGCAGATCTTTATTAAGTTGTCTAGACTTTTAACATGCAAACTTTCTAAACCTTATCAATGCGAACGGATTGAAAAGTTTTTGACCTCTTTGGTTATACTGAAATTTATATTAAATAGTCTAAAGGGGATCGCTTACGATGATATTGTTATGTAGTCGTACATAACATTATGTACGACTATAGATGTAGAAAAATCCTCATAGATGTATTATTTAGAAATACTAAGGCATTTCTAATCGATTTATTCAATCAAGCTGCTATTACAAGCGGCACAATTGCCAAGTGCAGAATATTGTGAGTCTCGGAGATTACGCGATTTTTTCATATAAGGCCATTGAACCAATTTCCTTATATCCTATACACGAGGTATAATAAGGAAGACTTTTGTAAGGGAAAGTGGTTCGTGCACCTACAATACAATCACTATGTCCAAAAGGGTGAAGAGGCACAATATTCGTTTTTTTGGTCCCAATAGTTTCGGTTTATTATTTAAAGAGCACAGGTTCTAAGATTGAATAATTATTATCTCCACAATTCTTTGTATTTTAAAATTCGTAAATTAACAACACATTCAAAGATTTCAAAACATTAGTGGCGTTATGTAGTTAATAATGTAAACCTTTTGCGTAATACCTATTATCGGTTTTATTGATTATTATTTACGATATTCTTAGATATTATTTGATAATTTGTTCCTGTCTATACCTTACAAACTTTTCTCATAAAAATAAGTAACAAAGTTCCGTTAGGGTTTCCGAAAACTATTTTCTGCTAATATAAATTATTATTTATGTTACCTTATTTTTATCTCACTGAGAAGTGTAAACGCAGATTTTTTGCTTACCTGTAAAAAAGAAGATTAAAATTAAAAATAAAATGTCACCACATCACAGAATACCATAAAATACGAATTCTATATTGTGTTAACAAAAATATGAAGCTCTTTATTTGTGTCATCTTTGGTCATCCGCAGTCGTTCTGGGTGACAGACCTGAACTTCTAAAAATAGTAGCAAATGTATTACTAGTAAACGTTTGTATTTTAGTTTTTCCTTTGCAAATACTACAAAAAACATCTTGTCTCATCCATCTCATCAACATTTTTCCAAACATAAATAGTTATAGACATTATTATAATAATATTGAAATGAAAAATTGATTCAGTATATTATAAAGAAAACCCTATTTCTTACCGACATCAATAAAAATTATATCATACTTCACAAGTGATACCATTACTTTTATTTCCTAACCTTCATATTACGTACTGACATTTATATAAAATCAATATAATCTTCCTTCGAAAAGCCCAATAACAAATACGCTGTCTCTGACAGCATCACTGACACTGCGGTTGTTGACCACAATATTTGCTATAATCTGTATACTGCAACCAATACTGATCCCACTAATATGTGTACTTTGGTGTACCCTTGCCGATGGTATTGTTAACTAAACTTTTGGATTGAGATAAAATTGCTTCTTATTTGTATTTGCTTTTATAACGAGCATTAATGGACGAATTCTTAAAAAGGCGACTTAAACGTACTAATGCGTATAATATACTAATAATAGTTTTGTTTGGATTGATGTGCTCTATGAAGTTCATTTATTTATCAGAATTGAATTGAAATCGATCTAGATAAATTAGTTCAAACAATTGGAACACTTAAAAGACGTCTGTATCAAAATTAATTAGTGCCAGTTGTAACCATACATTTATAATATAATATACAAAATATTAACATATATTGTAATTCTAGATTCATGTACAAAATATAATATTTTGGTAAAATTAAGAATTACAAGAGTTAATTACGTATTTAAACCAGGTCCGGTAGCGGCTGGCAATGACAGCGGTTCTGTGGTTGCAGCTTCCATATACTGATGTCTGTTAACTAATTGTGATATTATTTATATATGTTTATTGTTAATGAACAAAATGTTGTTTATTGACTATGAATCTTACGATTTCACAAAAATGTTTTTATATTTTTATTCTTAAAACAATAAAAAAATAGTCAAAATAAAGTAACATCAAATGTAAAAATGAAGGTATTTTATTGTAATATCATTTTCAGTCAAACCAGCACACAATACAATAAATGTAGTTGTGTGAGTGTATAAAATGAACTTACGCCAGTTAAATGTCGCAGTAAAGTCTCCGCAAGGAAAAAACTATTACATTATACCTAATGTAAACGTCCCGGGGATTTATTTCTGCGAAAACAGCCGATCGTCCGCAGCGGGTGAAACGCCATTGCAATAAATCCTTATAGACGGCGGTAACATAACCGCCGACCGTTTTCACTATCGATGGCTCGTGCTAAAAGAGGTTGTTTACCTGTTAAGTTATACGGCGTTTAAATTTACTTTTACTGGATTTTGAACAATTAAAGTTGCTTCATTATTATGTTTAGTATTGGGCACCCATTACTTGTTAGGTTATCTTACTTTATAATTATATTTTATAGTATAGATAAGTACATGAAATATATACAACAATCAAGTGACTTTTAAATAATATTAAAAAACGCGATCTTATGTAGTGTACTCGAGGTGTAAATTAGTATTCTCAGTCCGTTCAAAACTGGCAGAACATATTGGGAAAGAAAAGATTTTATTGGGTATCATTAAGAGGGTCCCACGACGCGTGAATGGATTATACATCAAACATGTTACAGTACATTGGCAGTTAGTTTACGGACAGTGTAAAACAGCTTTACTATTGACAGTAAAAGGGTTCTTTATTTCACGATTGATAATAAATGTGTCAATCTTTTTGTATGATAACTAGCACTCAAGGATTCTATTTATATTACTTTTATCATTTAATAGTTAATAGCTTAAGTTAATATTTTAGTAAATCAAATAACTTATATAACTATATATTATTTATATTCAGACAACGTACGTGTATCTCCTGCTCTGATATTATTAGCAAGATTAGATAAAGCTAGGTTCTGGTTAGCCCGCAGCTAAAACCCAGCTTAAACTTATGTACCTATTAGTGTAGCAACAGCAGCGGGACGTTTATCTTATTTTCTATTACATTTCATAATAAATCATATCAATGCAATATTTGTATTTTACCTTCGAAAACATTTTTTTTGAAAGCATAACTCTGTTATTTCTGACACAAATTACTTTTATCAAAGTAAAGATACTAAGGTTAATTACAAGTATGTAACGCTGAATTTAATTAGGTTTTAAAAACAAAGCTCCCGAGCTTTTATTATAAAAGCCCGCATAGGTTTTAATGACTCCTATTCAGCAAACTTTTTTATAACGATAGGCACTTTGAGTGTACGTAACGATGTTCGCCAAAACGTTGCTTTAATAAACATCCCACAAAAATTACCCATTGCGTTCATTTTCTGGATTATTTTTATTTAATTCTAGGCAGGTGTGCGGCAGTCGCTTACTACTCTGTTGTTGCACGATTACCATGTTGATGAAAAGCCAACACCGGAAAACGAAACATGTATACCATAGATAAATAAGTAATCACCGACCATTATTAACAAAACATTGACGATACATTACCGTTTGTTTGTAAAATTGAAGTCTTTCTTCTTTTGTACATACATTAAACATAATAAAATATAAAATAATACTAGTTAGTGCAGCGTAATTTACAAAAACAAGTCAATATCAATAAACAGACAAATACGATTACATCTTCCGCTGGAATCAATAAGGAAAGATCTCGATCGCAGCTTCCCTCAATAAATATATCGAGATGAGACCAAGATAAACATATCGGTATCGTTGGTTTTAAAATATTCAACCTTCTCCTCGTAAAATTCGAGTAAACATACGTATCACGTACAGAACATTGACATATTTCGTTTTTCTTTCAGACGGTTTTTTAATCATTCCTAAGCGCGCTTACGGTTCAATTACCGCTCGAGCAATCAAAATATTTGTTGTAAGCGTTTTGTATCGATTCCTTTTTTTTTCTCGGTCTTCCATCGGATGACCTATTTTAGGGAGCTCCGTATCTGTTTCGAAATGAAAAAATATTCAACTTTTACCATAATTAAGGTCTCGTCTCTTTTATGTTATAAAATAAAAATGTAAAGAAGATAATGATATTTAGAACAACACAAATGGTGAGTTGTTCGCAACTTTTCAAATATTTCTAAACAATTTCAGGCAAGTCAAAAGTGAGCGATTATAAAAAATATTAAGTAGAAAATATACATTTAATGTCAATGAAGTACCTAATGCTATATAATATATTTTCAAAGCTAACACGCATATGCTATATTTCACATAGTTTTAAGTTACATGTCAGATTACATGTGAATTACAATAAAAAATGAAAACAATAAATTTTATGGTTCTTACATCATTTTACAGGTCTTATACTTCTACTAGTCATATATAGACATACATACCAATGTATATATGTCTATACATTGTCTATTGCATTCAATTTAAATGAGTCAGTGATGTGTTTAGCATAAAATCAATTACTACGATTGCATATTACGAGGATCAAGCATTTAGTATAACATAACAATCGTGTTAGTGATGTTATTGACTAGTTACGTCTTGAGTGGTACCACACTCACTTACCGCTGGAATCAATACCAGTGGAATAGCTATTAGTGCACACCAATAAATAGAGAGAGAATACCAAAGCGCTATTCTACTAATTGCTGACAAACTGAAAGACTCATTGGCAAATAGTTCTGAGGTCTTAAGTATTCCGCTGTTAAAATATAAAGTCTTACCAGTATCGTTGTTTATTTATTATTAGTAGAAATAGTACAGTAAAACTTTTTAAAATAAATCACTATTTAAACAGAAATTAAGCATTCGATACGTGTAATTGTATAAAAAAATGCTTGCATATTTTCAACATATCCGTAGATAAAATATCACGCGTTCATATTATCTGTAGTTTAACGGTAACTACAATATTGAAAAAAGTTGAAAATACGTCACGTGAAACTGCAGCTTCATATGCAAATATGACTAAATGTGCTGAGAGTTAAAATACAAATATGTTTTACCGAAAAGAGTCTATGATACCACACGCGAGGCCAAAAGTTTTATAAGCTTTTAGTAAATACAGTACATAGAGAGTGTTTATATAGTTATTTCATTTTTGTTCAAATACGAGTATCTATTTATCATTACAACTTGTTCAACAGTGAGTAAATATAATATTTTTTGTAAAAAACTAAATCGCTAAATAAAAATTACACAAAACATAATAGATGTATTTTAAACAATAGAACAAAAATATATTTTATGTAAAAGATTTGAAAATCCAGTGGACGTTACACCGCACGGAAGTAAACCCGGTGAGTAATATATTTTTAATTGATGCACACGCGCGGCCGATGTGTTGAGTAAACATTTACGAATTTATTCGAACGACGACAGACCGCCCTTTGTTGCCAGTTTTTAACGAAACATTAATTGGTGGAAAAGTGTGCAATTCTGCGTGTTTAACTTTCCAGAGTAAATATTAACACTGTAATGACGAAAGGTTTTTAAATTACGTAACTCAATGACGTATTATGAAAGCACATTTTATTAAATTAATTATGTGAAAATGTTTACTTTGTTAAAATTAATAACGAAACAAAGTCTACCTGATAAGCGCTAATATCCGTTGAAACAATGTATCCGTTAAATAAAAATCTATCGGAATAATAAACATCAGTTGCGTTTAAAAGTTTGTAGAACGGTCCCCTATAGAGGGTTTATTTAAAAGACTTTAAGAGCAGTGTAAAAACCTAGAATTCATTTAGCTGCTGGATACGGAATAGCTTGGAACACAGCATCGCTTACACTCAATAAATGCTGATATAGCTACGCAGGTATGCAAGGCAATACAATCATTTTTAATTTCCCTCGTAGGCGCTTCCATTGCACTGAATACCAATTACTACTAACTACTGAACATGTGGAATGCCGAGCTAGTGAGTTAACATTGGATTTGTGTATTCTATATATTGAATGTGATACGTTCGTATATACATACATGCTCTTGTAGTAAATATAGATATAGCATTTCAGAACTTTGTTTTGTAAGTGTAGTGCATGATGTAAAAGAATATGTATATATACATATATATTATATATTGGTTGCTACAAAACTAACTATGAACTATAGGTTAATTGTCCATACACTAATATAAATTCTAGTGTTATTGAAATATATTTCTAAACTATGTCGAGGGGTAGCTAACGTATTTACTGCTGGCGTCTAGTGGCAAAGTTTTTACTGGTCGTCTCGGGGTATTGTCGGTACATTAAACGTTAATACCCAGTTTCATTATGAAATTTAAAACTGTTTCGAAACAATTGCGATTAGACCGGGCGGCGAACAATATTTGGCAGACGCCTGAACTTTATTACTTTAGGTTTTTAATTTCGGTAAACAAGGACTAGGTTTTGATTAAAATGCTGATTTGATATTAATAAAGTTGTTTTATAATGGTTTGATAAATATATTTATCTTTCTATATATGTAAAATTAGATCATTATGTATAAGCATCCATTGCGATTCACAATATTCAAGCATGTCAATAGCAAGTCAAATTTCAAACAATCTATGCTGACAGGTTACATTAGAAAGGGACAGAGCGCTATCAATTTCCGGCCTCTCAGTGCCATTTGATTTATGTTTGCGATTAGTTTTTACTCAACAGGAGTTTCATGCACTAGGTTATAAATGTATGCTCCGGTTTGCATCTGTTTGATAAACATATGTATTTATGGATGTACATATATGTATTGTTATTATTTTTGCTTGTAATATTTTAACTTATATATTTTTTGTAAATAATTATTATAGAACATATTCTATACATACATTAATGTTATAACGTATAAGACAAACATTGTTAAATTTCATTTAAAAAGAGCAACTGTTGAGTTTCTGGCCAGCTTTTATCAGCTGAGCAGCATGCCGAGCTGGTGGTAGCTTACTCACAGACTGAGTATACTGACCAATTTTATGTAATTATTGACGATTCAAAAATGCGTGTAAATGACTACTTTAAAAAATATATTTTGACTTTAAATATAATTAGACATTTAGAATTAAACATATAAATATCGGTATTGTTACATAGTAGCTTAGCAACCATGCCGTTGATAAATGTTCAACCCGTGATGCAGCAGAGCAACTACGAACACCAAAATTACAATACAAGAAAACTTTACAAGTCGTCGCTAACGTTCTCTTTGTATACGTTTGGGATATAAATATGACCAGTTAAAAAGCAATTTAAATTGCAAAATAGCATTAATTTATTTTAAACATAAACTAATACGAATCAAATAATTGTTTTTAGCAAACTATATTATTTAATAATCAATTTATACAATCAATTTCATTTGTATATATATTATGAATATATCAAAAATATGATTATCATGTAATGATAATTATATATTTCTAGTACTATTTTACAATTAAGACATAAAACATATATCGACGTTAATCATGACGTATGTCAAAAACTATTTCAATTGTTAAACACTTACAAACTAAATAAACTACTCAGATGTTAATCAACATTTTAAAGTGTCAAAAGTGTAAATTTAATTTCTAATTATTAATATGTTTGAATAATAATTAAAATCATTTATTATAAGGAGCTTCAAATTAAAAACCTTCAATCACCTTGATATCTTACCTCATCGTCTTCAACATGCACGCAATCTCTTTCGTCATGGGTGTATCGGAGACGAGATAGCATTTCACGTAAACTAAACACCATTTTAAAAACCACAAATCAACGAAATATGCAAAACAAATACCAAAAAGGTTATTAAATCTTATAATAATCACAAGAAAATTTAATTTAATTTTAACAAAAACAACCGCAACGCCTCAACGTCTATTAATGGCGTTTTGACAGAAAAGAGTTATTATTTACGATTACCGCCTTTTTAACATAATTCAAAAGCGAAGGTATTTCACACAAATCTTTTATACAATGTAAAAACAAATGCGAAAAATTACTTCAGTGTTAGATTTTTTAAAATCTATTATTTAATCAATATTTTGACGTATACAAATTAAATCGACATTTCATATAAAACTCTTTTAAAAAACTATATATGTGACTGACTGACTGATGTGTATATATGTGACTGTAACTGTAAATATGTTCAATGCAATAAATTCAAAAAGAGAACAGTGTTACCGATCAGCCACTTGGAAAAGGAATTTGATATTATTTCTAGTCCGCGTCGACTTACAATACTCTAGTGGAAACAGTCTTGCAGGTCACTGGAGCGAAGGTGTTTTCAGCGTCCAATACTTTTAATCTTTTGCTATCAGGATTTTATTTACTTGAATATAGGGCAGTAGATTTAAGAAAAATCATTTTAGCAATAAGCATATACTTTTCGTTCTCCTTTCTGAAATAATGTGTATTAACTTGTATATTTTTCGTAACATCCAAAATAAATAAAAAGCATTGTATAAGGGTGAATACAAAATATGTAATATATACAAAAGTTATATTTATATATTTTATATACAGATTTAGAATCTTTACTATTTTGTTATACGAATGGATTATCATCAAAAAATATTAAAACTAATTCAAATCAAAATTAAATATTATAGTAAATTTTCAACAAAAATAGCAAATATTGAACACCTAACTTTACACACGATACCTGATGTATTGTAAGTTTAAAGTTAGGTCAGAACATAATTTATTTTCAAACTTGTTTTTATTTACTTGGATCAAGATTATAAGTTATACAGTTGTAAGTCAATACATCGACTATACTCCTAACATATTACCATGATAATGAAACAGTGAACATCCAATAGTGATGTACCATTTTTTTGTACCAGCACGCTGTGACCAGCAAAACCGTCAATTATTTCATGCCTTCACGTAAGATTAGATTCCATTGCGCCAGTTGGCTAATGAACGATGGCGCGTGTGCTCTCACTTCTGACACCTACGTCACTACGTGTTCTATATTTGACCAGTTCAATCAAATTTTCGAAATCAAACAATAAATTACAGAAAAATTTGAGTAATATTTAAATATTTTTATGACATAAAAGAAAAAACTTAATATACGTAAAATTTCGCATGAAATATTTAGTTTTTTTTTTATTAAACATAAACAACATAAAAAACATAGTGATAAAATGGATCGCAACTTCATTTCCGAGATAGGGTCAAGTATGTAGAACAAACATAGTAAGGATGTGAGGGCCGAGTCCCACAAATTGTTTTAGGAAGGAAATTGTCTCTCAGAGATTAATAACGCTAAGGCTCTTATGTATGTTTTCATAGTATCATAGTAAATAACTTGTGTAGATTGAATTTGATGTGATTTGAATGTGTTTTGTTGAACAAGATTGAATCGGACCCAATGTTTATGATTTCACCATAAAAGAAAATATATATAAAATAACTTAACTTAAAATTTATCTACTTTGGAAACAAGCACAAAAGAACACTATAAAATAAATTACACCATTAAATATTCCACATAAAAAACACTCTTCGATTTATCCTAACTTAACATTGAACTATTTTAAAAAAGGAAAAGGTATCTTCGCAGATTCGATTTATCTTAACTGAAAAAAAAAAAATCGACTTTTTGAAAAAAAAGAAAAGGCACTACCTTATAACACTCAATTTCGTTGAAACATCAAGTTGCGTAATAAAATCATAAGTAACACACTAGCACTGCCACTTAAGGAAAAACAAAAACATGCTCTCAGGATATTCCCATTTCCCAAATGTAGTAAACGCAATAAACTTTACGATTACTGCCTTTATAGTTCTATTAGAGGATGAAAACTATAAAATCGAAAACGGTTATATTGCTTTAGAACACAGTTTACCACATGCACAATGTCAGACAATATAATAAATATATAATAATAATATAATAGGAGAAATTACAAGAATCATCTAACCTCTAGTAAACAAATTATTTCCTTGTGTTAAGGGTGTCAGACAACGATGCAAATACATAGAAATACATACCTACTATAAATACTGATAATATATTTAATAAACAATCAAACCCTTCTGGGTTATGTAGTTCAATACCAACATCTATGCTCATCACATACATGCCTGTCCCTGTCAGGAATTGAACCCGAGCCCTTTTGCGCCACTATACATTAGGCGTCTACGTTAACCACTCGATCAACGGGGCGCTTAATACTTATACATAGTAACGTATTACAAACTATATATCTAATTAAGGACGTAAATGCGTTATTTATTACCTAAACTAAAAGATATGGTAGTGTGTTTTTATTTATTTCTAATCATGTGTTATAAATGTGGAACTAAAGACCCCTTAGCTTGTAATGTATTAACCAGCACTCAAAATAACTACAATATCATTAAGCGGGCAGGCTGTTTCTTAGCTCACGATTGAGTTTAAGTATTCATGGTCCAATGAATAAATGATGGGAACGAGTGGGGGTGCGATCGATTCAAATCCGATTTCAATGATCAGAATAAGTTTCTATGAAATGAAAACTTTACTCTGATTGTTGTCTTAATTTCCTCGGGTAATTAGGGGAAATAATAATCGGTTCTCGTTTTTTTCCCTATTATTATAATGAATATTAAATAATTTAAATGAATACATTCTTGATACCCCTGAAATGCATAAAAGAACATTTTTTTTAATTCTAAAACTATATTTTAGACTAAAATTTCCTGAATAAAATCAAAATAAATTCGTTAGTAAATAACGCGAAACCAGATAGTAAGAGTGGAGTGCTGCACGATGTAAGCCCATACATCTCTCGTAAATTATATACGTGCGTCAGACAACACAAAGCACGCAAATGCTTCTTAAAATATTCCTTTCTTTTGTAATCAAAGTGCTGCGTTTGGTAGATAAGAATTCCCAGCGCGCCTGAACGGTGGCAACAAATATGGCTATAGAACGAACAAAATTATTTTGCTCATGTATTTATTAAGCATCCAACAATATAATAGAACAAACGTCTCATCCCATAGTGGTTATTCCGAATTAAATACAGCAACAAAAAACAAAAGTCCTTTCATTACAAATAAAGTCATTTATGAAAACAAAAAGAATATTTATTAAAGTCACAAATACAAAGCCCATATGGGAAGGGATGAGCGGAGGGATGAGATTGCAAATCACGAGTGCGTGAGAAACCGTTGTCTTAAGTCGTAAATAAATAAAAATTGTGTTACCCTGGATTATTAAAAACAACACTGGGTGATATTTCAATGGAAAATCCTTAAAGCTAGCAGATTAGACATGAAAACTTTTTTATATTTGCTTTGCGATTCACGGCTGATATAAGTGGATTGCAAAAGTTTTGAGGATGAGCATAAAAATGTTCGAGATGGAGAAAAGAAAATCAGTATTAAGAGTGTCGCAATAAAAGAAAGTGTGCTTTGTTACCTAAAATAGGTATTTCAGGTGTTAGTTTCTGGCCTCTCTTCTATAACGAAAATATATTTTGGTGACATAATAAAGATAATCTAAGAGAAGTATTCATTTTTAATATTTGGATTATTTTTATTTATTAATTTGTCGTAAAATATCTTATGTGAAACAGCAATTTAATGTTTATTTTGCGGTACTTTTATTTACGTATGAAGACCGCATTTTTAGCAGACAGACTAACCACATAGAACTGTTTGAATTAATAATAAAATCTATGTTTAGTATTTATTCGATAGGATTTCTTATTATAATTTCTTTATATATTTTATCTCATCTCCAAACATGTTTCTTACTACGCTATTTTTAAATAGACAACTATTTGAAATATGATATAGTTTAATAAAAATCGCCATTGATATGGAATAAAAAATACATGTTTATTTCTATATATCATCATGATGATGAACATCATAAATAAACTTTTATTTTAATGAAAATGTGTTCTTTGAAATTACTGAAGTCTGTACCAGTTATCTTACAAATGTCATTTTTTGTTGTGGAAACACATCAAACTATATCTACTGCTTCAAAGTGTATAATCAATTAAAAGTTAGTATAAGTCCAGTTATAAAATATGGTAATGTAAATCTAGAGACCGACTTATTTAATCAAACAATTCTAAGAAATAAATTATTATTAAACATATACATAGTATTCTGTTAACTCATTTGATCACCCCGACGCTCTGTAGCTAAAGTCCACAAAACATATTATTATTATATTATCCGACCTGATACGTCGAATATGTAACAAGAACCCTAATTATTTCATTACTTATCACATATTATCCAACCAAAATATGAGTTCACTCTCTAAAACTCATTTTGCGGAACGGTCTCTCAGATCATTAATTTGCGATAGCGAATAATAATAGTGTGGGCGAATATTAAAGGATAAGTCTTAATATACGAGTTGTAAGTATTTTATAGTCTTCTAGAAATATCTATGAGAAAATTTTATTAAACATAATATTTATTAATATCCTTTTGGAAACTTTCGTCAATTTAAAAATATATAGAGAAAATGAAACTGCAACAAAAAAAAAACAAATTACAGTTTTTTTGAACTGTAAAGAATGTAATAACTGTACAAATTGATGAAATAAGTGATAAAATGACAAATTCAATATAATATAATAGCGTTGTTTGCAATTTCTCAGGAATCGTCGACTCATGGTAGGGTCTGAAGCGAATGGATATTATCTATTCATCGGAGACCCTCGCCATTGCGACCTTTAATAGAACCACTTCAAGGCAAATACATAGAAATCACAATATAAACATTAACCTCCCACTTCAGATCTTTTGTATGAAACTTTTGTGTATTGAAAATTCAGCTAAATTTTCTACAATAGACCTTTTAAATAAATCTCTTATTCATGATACATTTGCGTATTTACGTTTTTTATTAGTGAGTGATATTCTATAACTGAAATTGAAAACGACGCGACGTATAATTTATCTCGCTTTGATAGATTTTATACAGTTTTATCCATACATGTTACGGTTTAAACGTCAATTTAATTGATAAAACGAAGTAAAATAATGAACTGACAGGAGGTGCGTCCATAAAACACGATTTTATCATACCGTAGGGAGGGACACGTTTTCGAATATCGTAATAAAAAAGTCACAGATGTCAAATTTATGACGTCGGACCATTGTAAAGAGATTAAAAGATTTACTACGGATGGGGTGCTACGGGGTTACGGTGCTACGAGACTAGGTTGTAAGGTCTACGAGTCTCAGTTTTAAAAGTTTAACGGCGTTCTGATCCTATTGTCGAGTGTTGTCAATGACTCTTAAATTACTTTTACTATCACTTACAAATATTATGCTCGTTTTATGAAGCTAGCTTACCTGCAAAGAGAAAAAACAATTAGTTAACACACTTAAAACATTTTTGGTCTAAATTATATAACTTATAGATTAAATGTACATGTTGGCTAATTAATAATTATTTTATATAAAACATTTTTTATGTCCAAAACAACTTAAAGTATTTTTATGCCACATAAAAAAATCGATCTCGAGGGTTCAGGCTAGCCATTGAAGAGTTAGTGAATTAGCACTAGTACTTTTTATATTATACTTATGTAATGGACATGATAAATGATGCGAGAAAACATGATATCTTTCCATAAGATATTAGTAAGTGTGATTATTCTAAAAACTACAATAAAATCCTAACAGGACAAAATTAATCCTCTTTATCCATAAAATATATAAACAAGAACAGTTGACAAAAGATGTTGCCTCGTGACTACTTTGATAATCGAAAATACTACGACTTCGATTATCAAATTTGCTCCGTTGAATTACACTTGGTTTGAAAAATACCGTACTCATAAACGCAAATCATAACTTTTTAAATATTAGACTTATTGAACAAACAAATTTACACTTGTGTTGAAACAGAGTAATTATAACTTTTAACTTCAGTTAAATATATTCAAACAGCAAAGCATTTCATTTACAACACCTCTATATAAAACATAGCATCTAATAAAAACCTCGCCCAGTTTTTCAACGTGCAAAAATGCTGTTAAAATAAATTTCAATTTGTATTCTTAACTTTACGAATAACACAAACATTCCCCATTGGCTAACACATAAATGAAAAGGGTATAAAGCACGAACAGCAACTCAAATACTGGAAGAAGGAACAATGTGCGT
Source organism: Napeogenes inachia (assembly GCA_959347355.1). Classification (NCBI taxonomy): domain Eukaryota; kingdom Metazoa; phylum Arthropoda; class Insecta; order Lepidoptera; family Nymphalidae; genus Napeogenes; species Napeogenes inachia. The sequence goes on from OY365792.1 coordinate 15,835,543, forward strand.
TTAACAATACATTTGAATAAAAATGACTTAAAGTTTTGCTACACTTATTTTTTGATTACCCTGAATATTAAAGCAACAAACATTTGATCACAAAACATAAGTTTCATATGAGAGTCGTTGAATGGGTTATTATGGAGAGTAGTTATAAATGGACTGTACATTGTTCCCAATTTGCATTGCATTTTAATTTAATTGGTATTTTATTTAACTATCATTCCCGCTTATGAAAGTTATAGTAACCTCCATAAATAACAAAATACATAACATTTTAAACAATTGCTACTTTTTAAATGTCGTCCATAAATTATAATAAATCTGTTAAGTAAAAGTTTAGTAAGACATACTTTATAATAATACAAAAAGTTTCGTTTTTATTTTGGATTTAAATTCTGGTTTCATGTAAGGCAGTACGTTAGTGAATCGGATTAGTTAATGGCTCGTCTACGAACAGACGGATAAAAGCATTGAAGGAGAATAATAAAATATGAAACATTTATGTCATAAAAAAATGGCTTTAAATTTGTATTCCCAAATGTAGAATTAATAATGGATAAATATATTTTATCATATTCTTCTTATAAATGGAAATGCACACCTATTTTATTCGTTATAATCAGTCCACAAAGACGTATTTATTAGAATTTGATAAAAATATTGCACTATTTACTGAGTCGAGTTTAATATCCATAATGGAGGCCAGAGTAAATAAGGCATGTCGATAAAATATATCTCACGTCTGGTACATGTTTGTTGCGTGAATAGCAATTGATAAAATGTTGTTGGTTCTGGTTTTATATTATTTTGGGAAATATTTATTGTTATAACAATCAGTCTTTACTATTAAGGTTGATTTAGAGAAAAATATTATTGCGTAGCATAGTTGTAAATAAACAAAACGCAAAATAGAATAAATAGTAGCAATATTAGTAATAGTGAAGAAGGAAATTATTTAAATTGATGTACATGAAAAATACTTAAAATTAAGACTTATGAGTTCGTTGCTAACATTAGTTACTCAAAATGGGCGTATTTGTATTCCGCACGTAAAACAGTGTCTTTGTGGTCGTAAAAGATTTATTTGTAAGCGGGTGTTCAGTGCAAGTGCACATCGAGTTTTCAATTACACAAAGTGATGGCCGCAGGGTTGCGGTGGCCGCGAAAAACGGCGATGTGGTCAAGCATCCTGACCGATTGCACACCGCTCTCCAAACATAACCCCGTAAATGGAAAACAAACACAAACATAATGAAAATAAGGTTTGTTTTGAAGTGCATCGGAAAAAGAAAATTGTGTAACTACTCTTCGAAAGGTTGGAGGAAAACTCGATCGCTTTTCTAGGGGAAGCTCTCAGTGGTTTATTGCGTTATTACCTGGACGTGTCTGCCGCGTCGGGACGGCCGCAATTTGGGAAGAAAAGAACGATATGTTGCGACGAAAAAGGATTTTATAGAGCTTGGGAGCACCGGCCGTAGAGAAAGGAGAAAGCGTCTCCGTCTATGCCCTTCGTAATTTTCTTTGATCGAAAACACTACACTATTTTATTTTCTATTCTTATTTAATTTTACAGTTACCAACATCCGTAATCTGTAATTTCAGAGATTTTTCACTTACATCTTATCGTATAATGTATGTCTTATAATCATATTATGTACGATTATAATAGATTTATGTTTATAATATATTTATAGATATAGTTGATGGTAAATATTATTTTCGCGTTATGAATATTGCTACTTTAACAATATTATTTTAAGCGTATTTGTATATTAAAATAATAACTACTCTTATATCATTTACAACAAAATATAATTATTTGATATCGTTATAATGAATGAAAAAAGGTAATTTATATAAAATTTAAATAAGATATCAATTTGATATTAAATGATGTATTTTGTCACATAATGTTGGAATTCTATAATAAATATACTCTAATAGAATATAGGAACAAAATATGAAGAAACATTGCTGACAATCTTTGTTTATGAACTCACAAAAGCCACTAAAATCAGAAAGGAGAAAAAATGCCAACGAAATTGTATTACATAACCTTTACAACAATCGGACCCGGAATACTATTCAATAAAAGCGTTAGAAATCGCTAAAAGATTGGCCCAATAATCGCCCGGCAAAACCCGTAACTTGTTCTTAGGGCCTGTGAAATAAGAGTTGTCCATAAAATAAAATAATAACCGGTCAATAAAATCTTTCTACCCAGGTCCGAAGAAATATGTCAAATGCGTTGGGAAATAAAAGAAAGTTGCGAGGGAAATAGAGGCTTGAAGAGATGTTTTTGGGCGAAACTTGATCTTTGACAGAGTGAGATCGCAAGCATCAATCGGGATGTAATTGGAAGTTTAGTGTCACCCAAATGATATCACCTGTCCTAAAAATATCATACCGTTATCAAATATATTTGTAACTTTTCGGCAACGCAATAAAAAAGAGCCTATCAAAAGTTTTTTGTATAAATGTAAAATGATATTATGAGAGATGAAACTTTTAATTTTTTTTTAATAATTTATATTTTTTTTATTAGGGTGATAGAGATCAATTTATTTAGTACCTCAAAATAAAAAATATTACTATTATGGTAAATATATATCATTAGTAATATTTTATATATATATACATATATATTTTATATTTATATATTTTTCCATTGCTAATAAAGACGCACGCACTTGTAAAATAGGCTATTCACATGCCTAGCCTAGATAATGTTCAGTAGATACTAATATCAAATTGGCGATAAAGGAAGGCTGTTGTAATAGCCCTAACGCCCAGGTACTAAAACGTTATTGGTAATTGGAATGGGAGTCCTATGAAAACTTTTAAAATTAAACTGAGCGTAGCCCAAACTAGTTTTATATATAGTAGTAAAAACGATTACAGATCAATAAAAAGTTTATATTTTTTATTATTTTAAAATACACAACAGCATTGCACAAAACATATACGCCGTAACTTCCAAACAAGCAAATATCAAGAAGTCGAACAAATGGATTTCTTAAAAATCAATGTGCCATACTCGAGGAGAGTTCATAGCAATTGTGCGGGGAAATTGCCGACTTGGACCGATCCGCGCAATAACCTGACTTCTCATTATGCAGATTGCCCCCCGGTCCATATGCATTCACTAAACATCTTCGAGCTAGTATTGCGGTTATCCAATGCATTTACTGTTACAAGAGTTTGATAGACCATTCAAGAAATCTGGATACAAAATTGACTAAAAATCTAAGATTGTGCATCTTTTTTATATGGTATTAATATTATTTATTTACTGATTGTAGTGATAAAATATATTTTAGAGGATTTCATGTTTAAATACGTATCATAATAATTAATAAGATTTATTTAATTCTATTAAATGCTATTCATAATATGATGGGAAAGTAAAAACAACTATAGTATGAAGTTTAGTTAAGGTTTAAAATCAGACAATCAAGATACTTCACGGGGTTTCGGGTGGATAACGAAAATGCATTCTCTTTGAAGATTTATTGTGAACATAGAATTTTCTGTCCCATTTGAGATAACAAGAAATAATATTGCATGTTCTAACATATTATACCTAACTTAGAAAAAAGCAACTTAAACAATTTTAATTGTATTTTTTAATAAGCGTACTATTTCATTTAAATGTAAAAGGGAAGCATAACAATGCAATTCAATTGATTTACAAGCAATTTACTGAAAGATTTCCTTTATCCAACTCCATTAATAAGTTATATGCCTTCAGGTTACGCCTTGGGAGTAGTACATATTCGAAACGCATTTAAGTAACATTGTAGTAAGAGTACAGTCAGCTAGATAATCTACATAATTGGAAGTCGTCGTAGGATATTGCGTCCACGTGAGGCGGCTGAGCAATTTTCTGCGTCATTTCCGGTTGATCGTCCACTCGGCTGGCCGCTTCGATGCGCATGCTTCTTTACGCTTAATTAATGTAAATATATTACTGTAAATAGATTGCTATGAAATTGCACGTTGATGGTACAATTTGCAATTAAATATAAAAATTTAAATATACGAAAAGTATTTGGAAAGCGGAATATTCCTAAGCAAGGGTTTATAAATGCTTTACTAGGAAAACAAAATTACATAATGCTAAATATAAACAAAGGTAATTTAAGAATACAAAAAGTTTATGCAAAATTAAATCCAATTAGTTTTGTAACTTTGATAAAAGAATTTATTTGATAAATACCGCTGCTAAAATATGTCCATCACATTAAAATCCTTGGCGCTTGATCAGGCGGTATCTGTTGATTACATTTCTCCCGTCAAAACATAACAAAAACTTCGCTGTTATAATTACAACTCGTTATTGTTTGGATGAGATTGTTCAGACACCGCCGCAGATTGTAAACAAAAGTAAGCATTACCTGGTTTAATTAAACTTCTTGAATCATTTATTATGAAATTTCTAATTAATTTACAGTCAAATTATAATCTAAGCAAGTCATTCTTTATCAACTTTGTGACGATTAGATAAATTTGACCCAATATTTTCATAATTCATGCATGTTATTCAAAACTATAAAACATTTCAAAACTTTGTAACATTAGCAGTAAAACATGATTTGGTTTATGGCATGCTCATATATTTATAATAATAGATACAAAATAAATACTAACAATACTTCAAACTTTTGGCCGTCATTTCGTGCTCATAGAATATAGCAGAGGATATGTAAGGGATAACAAAAGAAACAGATATTGGCAGCACCCTAGCGTCTTCTGAAGTCTAAGGGTGGATGCGCAAATTCCCAAAGAACATCCCTTTTGTTCAAATTAAATGTCCATGTCCAATAATCCATACAAATTTATCTAAGTGTGTCATTAACGGATAATCACACAAACTTTCGTATCTACAATATGAATAGTATTGCGCTTTCTTAGTATATGTTAGAAAAGAGACCTGCGTGTTATTATTACGTACCTCTTGAAGTATAAAAGGAAGATCGGAACGGAATGTTGTGGAGCGTCACGATCGATGCATCTCTCATCCCATCTCATCACGGAATGTGCCGTGTTGAGTTTTTTTCAGATGAAAGCCCCTATTTATAAACTGAATACCTTCAACGCAACACTGACTAAACAGTTTTTGTGCCGTGTGTAATGCCAGTCAATCGTATCTATTTTTTTAAATTACTCCTACAAATTGCTAATACACTGTAATGTGTATGAGTCATGAAAATAAAACATAAAGCTAAAAGACATATCCAGAAGGATTTAGAAAACGTTTTGAAGCAATATGACGCTGAGAAAGCACAGAGATTTGAAAAGCAGGTGTCTAAGTATTAGTGAAGATAGGGTCACGTACAACCGCTGAAATGTGATGACATCGCAATCGTACTGCAAGTGCATGCGTGCAGATGGAACCGCTTAGACAGATATTTGCGAACAACCACGTACACTGTATGTTTCAGAGATAATTTATAATTATCTAGTACAAAATATTTTTCCACTTTATTTTTTTAATTATATTATTATTAAAACATTTGAACGCACAGCCCTAAATTATATTTAATTGGATACCTTAATGATTATATAAAATATATGAAAATGCAAGAAATAAAAAATAACGTTTTATATTGCAAGTACTACGAAAAATAAAACTGTTTATTCTTCCGGTAAACATTAACCATCACCAGTTAAAGTTATCCTTAATTAATCTTTTGAGCTATTTAGTCAAAGTAAATTCTTCGGCTTGTTTTATTGAATTCAAAGACGGGAAACTTGTTAAATAAGCATCGATTCTAGCCTTTCATGGCAATATAGCTTTAAACGATATCCTAACTTAAAACAAAGACGATCGCCAATTCACAAAGGCCGATAATTAAACGAAAAGGAAAACTCACGTTTTATAAAATAATAAAGTTGATAATGTAAAAATAGTAAGATAAATATACAAGAACTATTTAGTATGCTTTAGAAATTGCCGATGTAAATTACCTTTGTAAATAGTCGTCGAGACAATAACGATTATTGAATTATAGATGAAGTATTGGAAGCATCAGATGAATCCAGTTTTTTCTATTTGAAAACCCTGAGGGAAATTCCCGGCGTTGCAGTTGCAAATCCTTCAATTTATGCAGGGGCCGCATTGGCGTCTAACTCGATGACAATCATGACATGCGGGACAACGGATGAACAGGATTTAAACATTCACACGAGAAAAAATACAAATTATATATATTCTTAGTAACATTTATAATATTATTGTATTAATAAGAGACAATTAAAACAAAATAAGAAAAAAACTTAACAACAATTGAAGTTTTTATTAAAATAAAATTCATTTCTTCTCTATTCTATTTTCAAAGGGTATTCAATACAATCAGAATTTTAGCACACAAAACGAACTATAATAGACAATGGGCGGCAAAGGCTGAAAATATTCCAGTTGTTTGCTTTATAAACCGAGCCAATCACGTTCGTGGAGCTTGCAGTGAACTAAACGCCATGCCAACAAAAGAGCCGTAAAGAATGGCCCACCGACACACTCGTGCTAATAAAATAGTTCCGAGCAACAGGTTGAAACGGTCCGTTCCGCTTACAGTACAATGGCAATAGTACCAACGTGTCTCTGTGATCCTAGTATTAAGTGCTTCAGATGTGTGGGCTAGATTTTCTTAATACAGTGTTCTTACGCTTCAATCGATTGTGGTGGTTTTAGAAGAGATTTCTATCTTTGTCGTATGTTCATACGTAGGGGTATATAAGAATATTGTAAATTGTTTCTTGTATTGTATAAAATGTTTATTTTATTTATGATAAAACCTTGTTAATATTACAATAAAACTTTAAATACTTTTTTGTACTGTTCTTATTCAAATATTTCATAAATATAACATAGTTCATGAGGTAGCGATCGCTAGACAAGAAGGCGGTTACAAACAGCTTTTCTTAATTCCCGTGTCGCAAGTACCTTGCGGTCTCACAACGGGATTTACAAGTTTTCTTTTATCGAACCAAAGCCTAGTTTCGGTAAGGGCTAGCTACGGCTTATCAAAGTTTCACGAGACATTGTTTCTATCGTTTCTTCGGTCTTTGAATGCTAACAGATTAGCGGTTATAACAAACGAACGAGACCCGAATAAAATAAGCCTCTTAGTTAGCAAAATAATATTCCATTGACAAGTTTTTATAAAATTAACACTTTAAATTACTCGGCTACAAAATCTTACGATGTTTAATTTTAGACTGAAAAGCTGCACAATCTATTAAGTAAAACAGACAGTGAGGCTGCGAAAGCGGCGGTAAGTGAAGGAGTGACAAAACTTGAGTCAGCTACTAATTAGCAATACAAACATGAATCAGAGGCTATTAGTTGTAATTGAATTGTCGCCGGTGACGAAGTTGGCACGGTGCTAAATTTAAATATCGTGGCTTTTAGGACGCGGTTTTATTATAGCTTTTCGGCGCCACGTAGCAACTCTCTGGAGTTGTTAAAATTTAGCTAAATTGTTTTAAAAATTATATTAGCTTTCTTCGGTTAACTTTGAAACTGTATATTATATCTGATGTTAATATAAAACCATTGTTTAAAAATCGGCTGATAAATATTCATGGAAAACAAATGACGCAAAATTACCACAACTTCGACCGACTAAGCGCCTCTGAGACCGTAGCTCGTCTGCAATATTTCATTGAAATTTTATAAAACACTTTTCTGGTTCTCGAAGAAAATTATCTCCCTCATTGACTAAAATTTTTCATACCAAGTTTGACATCAATCCATTACTTTTCTGTTTTTATCTCGGCACCGTCATAGAAAAGTAGAATTGTCTTAATTGCTTAGTTGGACGATTTTATAGAATCAACCACATTATTATACCTTATTGAGCAATATAGTCCGTAAGTGTTTAAAACTTAAGTGAAATATAAGAATTATTTACTTAAAACTATGAATTGACTATTAAGCGTAATTTAGAAAAACTCTGAACAGATGCATTTAACAATAGTCTGTACAATTGAAAATAAGTTAACTACATGTCTATAATAACATAATTTACTTAGTTATGTTTAATTAGGTTTACAAAACATAGCTAAATAGTATATATTTCTTTAAAAACAGTGTAATTATAATAAAAACATTATAAATATATATTTTTTACAAGACTCCACTTCATAATGAAATGATTCACAAACGTAGACATTTGAATAATTAATGAATACAATCAAACACTCTTAAGACGGCAGGGCGAAACGTGGCGTGATCCCTCCTAGTATGTCAATGTAATTATACAAAATTATTGAGTCGCTGACTGCTTACCTCTCACCCAGATTAAACGTATACCTCCGTATTCTTCAAGGGGTATGTACTAATTGCCAACCATACGTCATAAGTGTGGAACGCAACTCCCGACGTCACATATCTTCTACCTCAATCTTAACGCCTGTACCCTTGATATTCTCATGTGGGTAAGCATAAATTACAACTCGAATTTCATTCCCTTGTTTCAACATTTGAACTTTACTTTAGGCGTCGCAGATGTCAGAAATCTGGGATACATCAGCTAACTTAGTTTGCTTCATGATTCTGTACGAAAGGGTTCAGGTAAGAAACGGCAAGGGTCTATCACTTAAGTTTTCCGTTTTAATTCGTTTACTAAGTTTATGGCAATATAATGCATATTTCCATAGAGATTTCATATTCACCTTTGCTGCTTCAACCGCTTCATACATAAATACATAGAAATATAGGTATCTACATAAAAGAGCGATAAATTCTGTCCGGTAAATACGTTGTTATTTGCCTTGCTTTTCAGTACTAGTTAGACAATAGACTAATAGATTTACCCTGTTGTTAGAACAGAACGCTGAATCCTTTGATGCTTTTGTCAAAAAATACGGTGTCCGGAATCGGAATTGCTCTCAAACGCGCAAATTTAATTAATCAAATATTTCTATTATTTTTTAAACAAACCTTTACAATATACTTGCATTATCACAGTCATATATAAATTCATTATTAATTTTTAAAAGGTATACGCATCTACATAATTTTTAATTAAATACAATAGAATAGTCGGATATTCAAAGCCAAGCTCTTACTTTGAGTCGCACAAAGAGATTTAATCCGCTAGTGGACATATTAAATATCTTTTACTTAGCTTTATAATACTGATATTAATTAATAGGGGTTTCACGAAACAAGCTCAGCTATGGTGAATAGTATCTTAACCTATATAATGGTAAGGGTCTAATTGCAAATGATCGTTATCGTTATCGCTTTACCAACAGTGTTTTGAATTGTAAATCTGATTGTATTCAATTTAATTAAGCGAATGGGCTTATAAATTAACGGAATGCCAAAAACAAAAACTAATTTACTTAATAACTTACATGCGTAACTTGTAAGAGCTTATGAAATCATTCTAACAAGTATAAATAATGGTTTTATGTAACAGAAAACATTAAAAAAAAATCTAATGAAGGTTTCTGAATTATGAGAAATTTATATACATTTATAATATAAAATATAAAAATTTGATAAAACAAGGTTAAATATTTCTCTTCATTTATCTGTATATTCTTTACGAGTTTATTGCACATTCATTAAAAAAGCTGCTAAAAGATGAAGTAGACAGAACGTGTCGAATCGTTAGTAATTTGGTGAGAATCACCTCCCTGAGCCTTTATCGCTGTTCACAGGCGAGTATCAAGAGAAACGCTCGCGTAAATTTATAAGAAACAGTGGAGTCAACATTTTCCACATCACATACATTATAAGTAGAGCGGCTGAAATCAAGAGGCAGTTTGCATGAGTTCCCATTTTCTTGACTCAGCTAAGCCCGGATTATATTGCTTGTAGCACGCATTCAGATCCTCTTCCAATGATCTTGCTTCAAATGTATTAAGTGCCTTTTCGATAATTTTCGATTTAGAAAGATTAAATAAAATAATATGAAATTAAACGATACGTAGTAAACACAAAATTTAGTATTACATCAAAAAGTATTAGCGATATATCAACGTAAAACAAGACAAGAAGGTTGTATCTTACAGAAACAAACTTACTTTGGGTCAGTCAAGATTTAACCTTCTACCATCAATAACTATATTCTCCAAGGTGGCTTTAGGACAACGGCAGACTTTATCTGATGTAGCTCCGGATTAATTAACTTAAATGCAACAAGTCCGAGTTTGCGTTGCTCTCTAGAACGACAGTCCCGTGTTTTATTATGGAAGCAGCTGAATTAAATAAGGAGATAGTAAAGTTCTCCATGATCGTATTAGGTTTTGGGTTGTTGCTAGGGTAAATTGTATCCTAGCAACTTTGTAATAGAGTTGATTACGCTATTTATAATTTAATTAATATGTAAGACGCTATATAAAATAACGACCTATGGGTTAAGCTTCCATATTTATTAATAAGTTTATTCCGATATATAATTTTGTTGACATAGTACATATTGTCACAGAGCGTTGATTGCAGTTCACGTCCAAGTAATTACACTAAATGGTCTATAAGTAAATGTTTTAATTTTTTTGTTCATAATTCTGTAAGCTATTCACAAATTAATTGACATGAACAGTCGCGTTTGCTCAGCTCTACAACTTGCTGCGAATTTTTAAATTGTGAATGAAATTCAAATGTACCTCCACTTTAATTTTCGTAGTTAAACTAGCTACTTGTTCCGTGCAACTAATTAATTATAAAGAGTATTTAAAAACTGCAATTTTTTACTATTACTATTTGATATATTTAACAAAATTACTTACTATTGCAGCCTTATAATCATCATTATTTGAAAAATCTTAATTAATATATTTTTTCAAATTTTAATTAAAACTGTTACAATAGTAAGAATTAAAGGTTAATAATAAATCAATCCGCGTAGTTGACGAAACCTTTTCCTAAACACCAATTGGATGTGACAAATCGATTGACTACGATGTTCTCCGTTATTTGGTTTTCATATTGCACTGTATTGGTTAAATTCAAACGAGAGTTAAGTAAAAATAAATCTTATGTTTATAAAGATAAGAATATAAATGGTGTAAACTAAATGTACGGAAGGCCCTAATGGTGGCTAGGAGTACAATAGCACGTGTTCCTTGTTATTGGTATCTGACCTGACCGCTACGAGCGATTTGTCCAAATGAGATCCGGACCTCGGATGCTTTGTTATTTTTTTCTTCCAATATCGACTTCGAGATATATTGACCTGAATTCCCTCGATTGAGGTTCAATAATACTTTTTTATAACGATTGCTTGTGGTTTTAATTATTGTCTTATTGAATCAAATCAAGTGACCCTAGATATAACAGCAAAGACAAGTAATTAATTAACTGAAATCCATCTCATATACAATGAAAAACTATTTCCATAATCTAGTTGACCGTTTACAAACACGATCACTCCATGGATTTAATCCCATACAACGTCGATTAATCATCCCGTTGGCTGTGTTGAGGTAAATTCGTGGTAATGGCCGCGATTGTCCCAGGGTTGGTACTACGTTAATCCTTTATTGGCTAATCGGATGCACGTTGAAATATATAAAAGTAAAAGTTGATTGATGAGGGAATCATTTACTTAAAATTAACAAGTGATTTGAAAAAAATGCGGATCAAAAGATTTTTTATGTATTAACAATCAAATGTTTTTTATTGTATACATTTATCATGTCACCAGTACGTATTACTTTTTGTAATTTTGTTTGTAAAGCGCGGAACGCACGCGACTGTCCCGCCCCGCCTACCTAATGTTTCACTCGCGTTACTGTGACAACATTACCTTTTACCAAATTGTGTTTTCGTGTTCTGAGTTTTTCTTATAAATACTGTTATTAAGACAGTCACGGCGTAGTGACAGGTGCTAATGTAAGTGTTTGTTTATTTATTTATAAATATCGAACATTAGTTAGATATGTCACTGTTTAAATTGATACTGAATAATAAAAAGAGTGTAATGTTAAAATCAATATAAAAAGTTTACTATATTGTTTTTTTTATTTCTTTACATTTTAAGTGCATGCATTAAATTTGAATAAGTTTCAATGGAATCAAATTTATCTAATATGTTTGTAGAATGCATGCAAGTTGCTTAACTATATGTAATTTTAAAAAGGGTCTCAAATCGCTTCTAGACTGTAAAGCTATAAGACCTTTTATTTAATTATTTAATTGTATTTTATTTATTTAATTGTATTATAGTCGAAAACAGTATTAACAAAAACTGTATTTTGAATAACACATTCCTAAAATCTAATATTAATATCAGAATTAATATCAGAATAGGGTAATTACTTCGAATTATCGTATAAATTACGGGAATACATAAACTTACACATCCATCACGTTAGTAAATAAAACAAAACACTTAACATTTTACTTAATATTTAATACATTGTGAATTTCAAGGTTCTTTCCCTCGTGTATGCGAATACCCTAAGATCGTGACTATCACAAGAAGTTCGGGGAATAAATTAGGGGGAATTGCGGAGCAGGTAAAACGCCTGTTATCTCCTTCGCAATTTTACAGCTTTTGGGACACGATCTTAAGAGCAATTATACCAAAATCGGACTGAAAGCAAAAATTACCACTCTAATCGTCTTTTTTGCATAATAATTAATAAATGACCATTACGAAAATGAACCCTTAGGCAATTGTTTCGTGTAAATTTTGAAATTTATAACTTAGAACATAGATCGAGATTGCATGTGAAATAGGCCAGTGCTCTCACTAAATATCAAAGTAGCATCTGAAAGTCTCATTTACTTACCGACCTAGTCGTATGGTCGGTACGTGCTATAAAGAACATAAAATAGGGTTTACAAGGAGAGAGGACGGGAGGGTAGGACCGGTACATCATTACGAGGCCCGCGTCATTTGTTTATTAAACACCCTCTGAGGTGGAACAGAATAATGGCAACGTAGGCTTTGTCACGGGAGTTTTCCCTTAAAATTAAATCGAAATGATGATGCGCCTCACTCGCCGCACTTCGGCGACCGACCCCTGTTATTAAGTTCCCTACCGTCTTGAGGTCAAAATGAATAGGTTTCTTTAAAAGCCCGCTAGTATGCCAGCTGTCATAGATATGAAAAGAATTGGGTTGAGTGGCCCTCGGGCGGCGCCGAAAAATACGTGTAGACTGAAAAATGACGCCGTTTGCTGCCGTTCTGCGTTTTGAAGTAGTATTTTGTTTTATCGCGACGTCTGGACGTATTGTTCTTTGGAGGAGTATTCTCCCTATTTACCGGCGGACAATCATTATTTTAAAAGTATATTTTTGAAATTCCGAATTTTATCTTTACTTTGTATATTAAAAACAGTGTTAAAGAAAAGAAAAAAAAGCTTGATAAACATAAACAAAATTTACACGTCATACAAAACTCATAACAATTGAGTAATTTCTTATCACCATCTTGATTAAATCTTAATGTAAAATTTTAAGAGCTATACAGTATGTATCCTTCCGTACGCCATCATGAGATATCAAATATTTTGTAATTAATTTCGTCATATTAATCATTACGAAAGACGGAAGCATAATAAAATGGCCTGACATTCGCAAGCTCAGGTGTATAAATGATGTTGATGCTCTTTCATTTATTGTACACAAGTTATAAATTATTACATGTCTTTGCATAACATTTAAAATTATTAAAACCCCTCTAAACGCTTCGCAAAGGTTTTCCGAATACGAGGAGGGTATGGAGATTAACGTACCACATCGGTTTACGTTTCATCAGGTTACAATGTAATAACACATTTCCTGCTTTTGTAAATAGGACAGTTTAGAATATTTTCTATCAACGAACAGTTCTGATGCAACTCGTCAGGCATGATTTACATAATCTTAAATTATTTTTTTAGAAATTACCTTAATTTTTTGTTAAGACACATTTTGAGCCTTTTAAGCCAACAAATGGGTATATTTCATGTTATTGCTTTTTAAAAGTAGTTTTCTTTTTCTACTCACCTGAAAAACTGTCATAGAAAATATCGCAAAAAGTGAATATAGGCCTCAAACTTGCAACGTTTTGTAAAAGAATTTTAATTAAAAAGTTATTAAAATTACCAACCCTCGGTATATGTAATCTGTTTTAGATTATTTTATAATTGGCCGTCCGCGGTTAGGGGATTGTTTAATATGAACATTTAATTAAACATATACTTGAATTTTATAAATTAAAAAGACTAAAACACTAACAAGGAAGCTCACTAAAATGTTGATATCAGACAATAGCTGACCACCTAGAAGATATTTTATTCAGCGCTAGTTTTATTGCGTCATTTAATAGCGTCAATCAATTTGCCAGACCCACTTATCCTCTAGTGTTCCTTTATGCGGCCTGTCCTTTATTTCATCAAACAATCGTTTATTCTTCGTGTGACTTTCAGTACAAACACTTTCAATTTTCTCACCATACTGTTATATATATAACTTTATATAAAGCATGAAGGAATGAAGTACGAAGAATCCTTCAATTATAAATGAAACTTGAAATTAGGTGGACCTTACTGTTCAACAAAACGTTGTTATGTAACTATATCTAAACAATTAATCTTGCTCAGCCAATTAATGTTACTGTACTTTAGGAGTTGAAGTTAGATTTGAATACTAAACCACGGTAAATGGTTATTACAAGAACTTTCCATAATCCTGTTTCATATATAACTTAATATGATATAATAATATCAAATTTGGTAAATAAAGAACATAATCATATACTATAAGTACGTCTCAATATTGAACAAATTATATAATATGGCAACATATTTTAATTTAACAAAATGGCCGACCTCTTTAAAGACAGGGATGAAATTAAACAACCAGGTTTACAGACATTTCCTACTCACCTAGGTATCCTTTTTGTAAACACATAATCTAGATCTTGCTTATCGACTTTTTCATAGAAGCGATACAAAATGTTCTCTCTCATGTATTAGTCACATTGTATTAAGTCATTGTTATCGCAGAAAGAGCATATCTTTTATACCGTATTTTGTTTTTAACCCTGTTTATTTTATTGACTATTATTTTAAGTTGTTGAGACAATACCACAATTCGAACTTTATTTACATTTGTAATGAAGTGGTAGACTAAATCATATGTTATGATAAAGGTGCCTTATTAATTATAATATATATTTGAAGTTTCGTCATTATACGTTCATATCCTACTGGTGGCCAGTAAAAGTTTGCGTTTTATGTATCTGTGGTGGTAAAGGAAACTCTTTTCCTGTAAATGAAATAGCTACGCCATTAATATTTAATTTTAACGAGTCTTTTTAACGATACTTTTAAAAAGGAATTCTAATAGGATATTCATAGTTAATATACGACATAGTTTTGATCATAAAAACTATATTATTGAGTTAGTAATAATACTCGATAATATCTACAAAATAAATCAAAAATAATTGTATATATTTCTCCAAGTCAATATTACAGAATTTCAAATACGATGATAAGTAACTCTTCAAAATATCAAATAATTTATCTGCAATATCGAGAAGTAATATAGACTTGAGGTGTGGATGCATCGCAGTACGTTCAAAACGTAAATTTCTTGCTGCAAATCAGATTGGGAGTCGCGAAACGAGCTGAAGTAGAAAGCCGAAAGTACACACATAAATTCAAACAACATTCTCCCGGGTAGAAGTACAGAGTAATTTGCGAACACGAGGCACGTCGCTAAAATTAACTATTAAATTCGATGCATATTAAACCACTAGTATATACTGTACTTGATCTGTATGGACAAAAGTTCTATTTATGCAATGACTATTTAGTTGAGTAGATAAATAAATATATTTAAATATATTACTACTAATAAAATAAAATATAAAAGATATTTTGATACAGTACATACAAAAATATAAAGTACACAAAACTGTCGCAAGATTTTTTTTCCAGTAATTTGTAATTTGTCCATTAAGATCTGTTAACAACAAACCAATGGGGACGTGGTTTCTAAGATTCTAAATCTTGGCCGACGTGAAGGGTAATTCCTACGCAGAGCCTTTTGTTTTCGACAGTTGAGAAGAAGTCCAAACCTCACTTGACACCATTTCACCTTTCTTAAATTAAAATGGCGATATTTCAATGTTCTGTTTTATGAATTTTATTCTACTTTTTATTTGAAAATACCTTGTTTAGATTATATAATATTATCCTTTTTATATTAAGAAGTTATTGTATATACTTTTATGTTGGGATTATATAAACACGTTTTGGTTATCGGCTATTTAAATATTGGTATTTTGAACGAATTTGTTGATTTTATGATTCTAACTCATATATTATTTATAAGTAGTGGTAATATTACCATATAGTAAAATTACTTCACATGTTACGTAATTCGTTAATGTAATATTTTGTTATTGCTCCAGTTTAAATCATTTTCTGCGAATGGATGAAGCCTTAACGATATTGCAATATTCGTATAATTTCCCATGGTGAATATTCCACATACGAGAACTACTTTTCCCATCGGGTGAGCGCAATGGCCGTGGCAATGCACTTTCGCTGACCCCATGCCTCCTCCCACGAACTGCATCTCTTTCACACACAGTACTTTCTTCGCTTCCTGTCTCACTTGCACCCAGTTGCGCCAGCGCTTCCCGGTTGGCGAGGTAATAACATTCTACGACGCTACACGACGTGGAACGGGTTCTGTCGATGACTTGGACGATTACTTGTATGAGAAACAATGGTTACCACAGTCACATTAAAGGAACTGGTCTCACAATTTTAATCATTTTAACAGAGATTTATGCGTTATACAAATACTATGTACTGTGTTTTGCGACTAACTTATTTTCACGATGTAATGTGCACCGAATATTGCAATATGAAATAGGTTCTAGGAGTGTGTTATTTGGGTCGTAATAAAATAAAAGTGAAACATACATAAAAGGGCAAAAACCATTACAAGGTACACCTAAATTATAATGTACTGAGGGTATTAAATTGAAGCACAAGAGCGTCAAACTATTGTAACCCAACTATAGTTCAAAATGCGACAGCCATACGTATCTATTTTCCACAAGTGAAATAACTTTCTTGATATTGGTAACTCGAAAAGTGGTCTATCTTTCTAACGCGCTATATAGTTTCACTATCTCCTAACATTCCAGGTGAATAGCTGTCTTGCATACGTGCAAAACTTATTTCTTACTTAAAATGTCTGCATCGTTCACATCGCAGATATCGGGGATTATTTTATACGAATTCGCGCATCCATTAGAGCTTACATACCAAGTAATGGATAACGCAGATGTATCTCAGTCGCATGTAATTTAAAAGCTGGATATCAAGTGTTGAGCTCACTGCCACGGATATTTCGACTTTAAAAATCTAATATTTAGGACGACATTCGTTATTATCACCCTCAGGAAAACCGCGTCCTAGACTTGCATATCACAAGCCTCGAAACAAATAGTGCAAACTGCAGAACGAACATTCTATATTGAAGCCTAAGCTTTAAGCATTTGAGTGTATATTTGATTGCGGTGCCGATGTTCCTACGACAGACAGCCACTAGCAACATTCCATCGCACAATGAGTAATTTAAAAATTCAAAAACTCGTCGACGCTCAGTGTACGAGAGGTGAGGCGATTCTACAACAACTGCTTCGCAATTTAGACCGTTATCTACTTACCTACTACAATGTATTCGCGAGGAACCCATCAGTGCGAGAAGACCAAACAAAACAATATAAATGTGCTTCGATTCATTTACGATTGAATATTTAAATATTGGAATGAAACCAAAGCTCGTCACTAGGTGACTATGGAAGGTCTTAAATCTAATATCAATTACGAGCAAGGAAGGAATGTGATTCTTGGAAGCAGCGAGCAGCGTGCTCAATGCTAATTGGTAAACATGCAGCGTACCGATACCCACGATCGCCTTCTACCGAGTTTACTATTTTAAAATGAAATTCTTTCGATTCATATATTCCAAACTATAATTTCGCATATTTCGAACGTGCAGAACATAGTTTCAGGAATTTCGAAATAGGTATTTGATTGCAATTTAATTATTCAACCGTTTTCGATGCTTAAACTAGGTACACGTCTAGTAGCTTTATTATTGTGATATGCCAATACAACAAGCTGAATACCTGAATAGTTTAAAATAATTATGTTACTATAATACCTCAAATATGCATTGTACTTTAAATATGAATATTATCAATAACTTGTAATATTGACGTCCAACATAACATGGACTGTATGAATGTTGAAACTTAACAATGCCTCGCATTGTTTGTATCACTGAACACAAATGAAGAACAGAATTATGCCCATTCTGTATTTTATTTCATAAAATTGTGACCATTGAAGCGTTCGGTAACATTGTCGTGTATTATTTTTGCTAATTACCAAAGCAAAGAGAGATGTGTATAAACAACAATGTCGGATAATTTACTAACACGACGGTAAATACTGTCCTAAACATAATCTTTATTATGATCAAGATAAGGTTTCCTTTTGTTTAAATTTATTTTTTGCAGAAGTGTGCAGAGAAAACATGTAAGAGCGAGGTGAAACTGGTGTAATTAGTCTTTGGAGTCGAACCGTGAACAGATGCGGGGAGTCAAGTGGATACTGAGGGTATACATACTGGACTGTGGCGCCGCAATTATATAATATACATACCATCGAGTTCCGCACAGGAAACGCTGGCTTAGAAACAATTTAGATACATTGTTTATTTTATTAACATAGACTAATTATGGTTTACCAGCTGTATTAAATATGTTTAGTAATAAAATAAAAGATTTTAAGTCTACACAAACAACCATGTTGTAAAATAAGTATATATAAAAAATAAACAGAATATACAATCAATCTAATGAAATATACGTCCTCACAGGTCACATTCACGAACATAATAGGCCATACAAGTATACTATATATGTTTCCGGTTCCCATTCATTTCTCTCGAAATCGTATTCAGAAATTGGATGTATAGGAAAATCCCGTAAAAAATGTTTACATGAGTTACGGGAGTTTGAAAAAGCAAAAAAGCCGGATAACTTGGTAGATCTAGAGTTTTTGCTTTGATATTCTTCAAAGTATGAAAATCTTGTTGATTAACTCCTCGGTCTCTTGCCTAGTATTTTATTTTATTAAGGAAAAACAAGATTAGGTAATATATTCGATTAATTATAATAAATGAAAACATAAATATAATATGCAAATAACTGCGCTACCTTATTTAGTTTTCGGTGTCAACTAAGCAGGTTCTTAACGTATTTATTTAAGTACCTAAACTATTTTATCATAAAAAAATATATATTTAATACAGCCTCGGTTTATTTACATTTATATAGGCTATTTATATTCGCTAATTACCTACATACTTTTAAAATAGACTCACCGTTTCGGACGCTGTGTAGCGCCCGTTGCTGCACTCAAGTAGTGAAGATTCACTCACCTGAAATTAAGAAGAATAACTAAGAAAACTGAAATATTATGCAACTTATTCAAACTTCTAAATTACTTTATTAAGATCTTTTGTTAGTTATCATACAAAAGTTATATCATAAACAAAACTAGTTGCCTAAAGTTTATTATAATAATCGACTTATATATAACTACAGCAAGTAATAAGCTTTAACAGTTAAATACTGGGTAAACAATTCAGAATATTAAACTCATCAGTGAAATACAACGCGTTCAGTTGAGTCTTGTTGGAGCGATTCAGGGAGGCACAATCTGAGCTTAACTTCATTAGGAGGATTGCTAACGCCCCATTGTTGGTCAAACCGAGGTCCGTGGTGTAAGGAATTACATTCAAATTATGTTTATTTATTCAAATTAGCCAACTCAAGTAATCATGTTTATTAAGTATATACATTTTACAAAGTCATCTTTAAGCATAAAATAAGATTTCTTTATGAATAATAAAATATTTTATGAAGACTTCCTAACTTACATTTTATGTATAATTATAATAATAATTATAACTTATACAAGTAAGATTAATATATTTCATATAACTTAAACGAATACCAATGTCAATCCCAAATTGAAATAGGTATCCCATTGAAGTAAATATACCTACCTTATTTATTAAATTCTAATAGATGTAGTGCCATGGTGCTTAGGATTCTACAATAAAAGAAGTTTTTTCTTTGAAAATCAATAATTTATGGTAAGTATCGTCAAAATTTTAGAAAAGCAATAATTTAAGACACTATAAAGTTAGTATAATTTTAATATCGGTTATACTCTAGTGAAATAACGAATTTTAATAACGAACCAAACCAACAAAATATTATAACTCTCAAGTATTTATGACAAGAGTTAAGAGTCAAAAATTATTCAAATTAGGTACCCAAATATCGACGAGGCTTGTTGATTATTAGAACATTAGACACATTATGTACCTTAATAGGGGCATAACTTTGCTTGCCTGTTTCACTTTGAGTTTACAAAGTTCTGACATCGCATCTTCCTAGCATTGTTTAAAGTTCATTAAGTTTTGAACATTGCATGATACCAGCCGAACGAGAGTCGGTAATAAACGAAAATAATTTATAATACTTACCAAAAAAAAAAATAAGAATACACTCAATATCAATGATAAATATTTTTAAATATCGATTCATGGAATCAAAAGAAACGATCACGAAAATTGAACTGGATCACGACAGTAAAGAGTGATTGAATTTACGAAATAAGGCGAATATATCTCCGCAATGAGACATATTGAATACCTCTCATATTTTCCTGGATTATGAAAACATACTCACGGTATTAGAAGCCTTAATTGAAAACATGGTATGTTGTGTTTATTTATATATTGAGAAGTCAAAAACAAGCCAAGATGAGATAAAATAAAAACAAGGGTCATTTTGTGGCATTCCGAGAACATAGTTTCGTTAACAAGAAATGCGCATTTAATCAAACAAGCATTTAAAGAACTCTCATCTTTACTAACTAACAGATTACTTTTCGTCTTCAAAGTCTACATTCTTGGGGTAAATAAAATGTAAGCATGAAGAACACTTGAAATGTTTAGGTGAACTATCGATGATACAAATGTATAGCTCTTTTGATCACAAAATACTTTTCTATGTAATGTCTTATAATTTCTGGTATTTTAATTTTAGTATCTAAGATTATATTTATATATAGATCGTAAGTAGCAAGACAGGAATTTGGATCGTTACATTTTAGGAATATTAGCAAATTATTTAACTAACTACTAGCATTTTGCTTCCAAAGATATTTTTTTTTCGAAATGCAGATCTTATGAAGCACAATTTTGGACTATATTTTTTACCTTATATCAGTTCGGAAAGCTTACAGTACTGTAATCTACCAAACTATATAAAATCAATTGTTCTTATCTAGTAATGTGATTCTGCTAAGCACAAAACAAGGAAAAAATATCTTTATTAAATTTTCCATTATATAATCATATCCATGCGGAAATAAGAAGACATGGATGGATTGCGTGAAAAATTATATAGCGAAGAAGCAAGTCTTTACTGAGATGAGGAATGACAGAAGAGCGTGGAAGAGATTGAACATATTACGAACACAAATAATTGGAATTAGGGGAGGGTGGATGATCATCTAAGAAAATACACTCAAAAACATTTTTAGAATATATTGAGATAGTATCATCCGCGACAATTTGAATAACACCATTAAAAAAAACTGAGAACAAAATTAATTTTAATAGTTCAAATGATTTGAAAAAATGATATTTGTGATTTTTGTAAAATAATCCATAAATATTTTCATCTTTAATGTTTCTTGCTTATTTAAGATTCCGTAAAAGAATAGTCTAGTGTAAATAAAAGTAAAAATGTATTTGAGCTTTTAGACTAAGTCCCCAGCATATTATTTCTTCGCCATGTAATGTGAAACATTTTTTAAATTGAGCCATAAAGTGAAGTCTTACCGTGCTACCTGGCTAACGGTGGAAGGAATTTAATAAAGTTCCGTATATTTTATTATCATTTTAAAATATCTTTTATTTTTTACTAATACTGGATAAATCATTTTTAATATTTGCTTAAAGTACGAACGAAGTATGTAGATATTGCGCCGAGTGAGCTAAAGATCGTAGGTTCAATTTCCATACGAAACCATTTTTTGAAATTGTAGATCCTAGTCTGGATGCACTTTCTGACTGATCTCTGACGTTTTCTCAGAGATCAGGAACCACGGGAATTATTTTCGATAATAATCTGAATTCACAGTTTTATTAATAATATATATTTCATAACTCAGTCCTCATTAGTTATTAACTTTAAACAATTTAAACCATCTTATTTAAATCAGCTCATTGCTACTGTTATGTAATCAGTACTTAAAATTGCTTAAACTGTCTTATTAATATATACAATAAATAAAACATTTTATTTCATAATTACGTACTGCTTAAGTCTGGAATGTAGTTGAAAATTTATCAGCAAATAAAAATAAACTTTATTTCACAAATAACAAAAGTTTGAACCGTTATTTAGTTTGTCAGTTTATTAATTCCGTACATGTTCCGCTGTTATAGACCTAAGTCTCATCAAGTCAAAGCACGTCGAATGTTTATTAACATATTGACCATAAAACGAGCGTATATCTATGACGATTTTTTTCAATATCGACGCAGACTGCTTTTCATCGGTCCCTTTTTTGTTCGTTTGCGTACCTATGTTTCGAAATATCTATACGGACTTAATAAAAGGATCAGATAAGCCTGTATTTGAAAAATTTCATACAACGCCGGTTTTATTATTTTTCGACTATATTTAACATAGTTCTGCTCTTATTTTAGTTTACAACAACACCACGTTCTATAAATATATCTTTCGACTTTGTGATATTTTAATCAAAGTCAAATGAGAAATCAGAAATAAATAAAAAAGAAATGAATAACGCTACGATGTGATTTCAATGTTTGTATCCAATGTTTGTTCAGCATAGACGATATAATACGGGACCGGATTCTAAGCAAACCGATATTCTAGTCCGCTTACGTGCCGCAAACACGAAGCAATGAAAGTAAATAAAACATATCAAGCTTTAGAAGTTGAGGAAACCTTACGATGTGTGAATGTGTACCTTCTGCTATCTAATGTAAGCGTTTCGTTTTTAATATTTTATACATATCTTAAAATATATTTTAAGTACTATTAAGCCGAAATATTGATTATAGTAAGTAATTTTAATACGAAATGATAAAATAACTTTGAATTTATTTTGTAAAAGTAATATTTTGTGATTAATTTAAAAATTATTCAGATTTTTTCAGATTCCTTAATTAATATATAAAGCAAAGAAACTTACTTGTTTTATTATCCGCAAAATATTCCGCGATGAGAAAATAATTGTAACCAAACGAAAAAGGGGACGGAAGATTAATTGGAAATCGATATGGGGACATACCTTTGAATCTATCAAAGTATATTCAGTTTGGTTTCAAATGATAACGGGGAGTATTATAATGTCAGTCATGAGTCATGATTAATGCGGACTTATGACTTATGATACACTTTATTGACTACTCCGAAATGGTGACTTCGCAAATCCTCATATCAAATGTCCCTTTTGATTATTTATAATGACTTTTTAAATGCTTTTTGACTGACTTCCAAAATGACTTGGTAAAAAAATATAAATATTTTATGAAAAAAGCCTAAGCCTAAGCCTTATCACTAAGAATTAAGCTTTACAACACTGCTTAAAATTTCGTGACTTTATAGACTTGTAAGTCCAATTTATATGTGCAAACATAATGTAAAATATATATATAAGAACATGCCAGTTTTTAGAACGTCGGATGATATATTTTAAAAGTTATTGCTAACTAAAATCACTGCAGGTTGGAAACATCAAAGCTTCACATCAATTAGTGCGATTTTTGGTTAACGATCCATGAGGTTTATTTGGATTCAATAAGCGAAGCTAGCAAAATTTATTTGAAGTCCAAAGAAATAAAATAGTGAAATCTAAACTAAATAAAAATGATTTTTTAACTTTAAAATTTAATCAACCTATAGATATTATATTTCAACTAAATAATATTTTATGTCACGTTAGGAACAAAAAAAAGCTAATCACCTCCAATCTTTAACAAAGCCATTGAATAGGATACAATGAACGTTACGAGGCTGCTACTAAATCAAAACAAACTTCAGACGCGATCCTTTTACTAACTTTCTAAATAACGGCGAACAATCTTTTTCATTAAAAATCTCCATGAACCTGATTATTAGGGAAGTAAAACGCCTCCGGAGAGTTTGCGAATACTCGATTTTCGTGAAGCTTTTCGCGGGGTCAAAGTTGGGAATGTTAACAGATAATTACGGCTAAGTTTTAGCTAGCACGAGACATTTAACAGATGCTTTATTCGGGAGAGCGCGGCCGCGAGCGCACAATGAATGCTAATGAGCTAACCCCTCTAGCAAATATGGCTTTTCAAGACAATAACATAAGCATCATTTTGGCTTGCGTTACCATTTCATTTGGGCTTTTGGGACGCACCCGTTAACACATTTGGACTCGTGTCTAAGGTTAATTAGATTAGGTTCTGACAATATGGGAACTTGTTATAGAAAAACATTTTCATATTTACAACAACCTTGGAAAATTATTTACAAGATAATATTTAATTAAAATTTTATGTATCGGCACAACATGTTTTTGTATCCAAAATACTTGTTTTAAATTAATTATAAATAACTTTCCTCTGACAAACTACAAATAAAAATTTAATATTAAATTAAACATCAAACGACACATACAGTTATAATTACATTGTCAAAAATCATTATGAAAATATGTATCGTCACGTTAAAATAACCTTCCATCACATAAAAGCCTTAGTATTGATTAATCGGTCATAATAATATTATTACTTTGATGAAGGCTCATTAATATTGTAATATCCAACGACTTTATTCCGTTAACAAAATATTAGAACGTAATGATTCTCTATTAAAAGTTATTTATTCTCATGTTAATGAATTATATTAAGATAAAGACGAAGAAATACTACGAAAGAGTAGCTACAAAGAAACCTCACCCACACAGAAAATAGTAAAAGAACATTTTAAACCACATACATAAATTTATTAATTAAAATCTTTCTAATTAATATCTCATAAAAGTGGCACCATTATTCTACGTTAGAAATAGAGACAGCCTGCAATTTCAGTTGGGAATGAAATAGAGCTAGAGTTATATTTAATTGTTATTTATTTGCATTGCGGAATGAGGCGTCCATTTCAACAATCTCAGATTCATACTGAGAAGATATGCAATTTACATGAGTTGTTGCTAGCATCCTTCCGTACGTCACGGCCCAATTAATTTTATCCGGAAACGGATATGAACGCTAGGTTCGTCATACGTACAATTTACAGTCTGTCCATACAAATGGGGCCTCGCCAATTTATTCATAAGGGGGTAAATGTTTTTTTATTAGTGTAATAACAAACAATTAATAATAATTTTAGGTAAATTTTAATATTCGCTTTGGTGTAACTAAATTCATTTACGTAATTTTCTAATAGTATACAGCGTATACGACGCCCGCTTCGCACTTTTGGCTTCTAATGCAAAGCAACGGAAGGAGTTGAAACATTACCTGCATTATGCATGTGTGCCCTGATTCGAATACTGACTGACGTAAGACAATGCGTAACGTATTGCTCTTGACCTGTCTTACATTCACCGGCTGAATAATATTGGCAATGTTGTTTAGGAAATGAAATAACTATTAATTGTCAAACAAATCGATTTTACGGTAAGCAAATGATTGTTCAATTTAATTTGGCAGTGTTAAACTCTTCTGAAGTATATACGATATCTAGAGCATTCTTCCACTACTACTTTTAAACAAAACGGTGCGCACGCGCCTGGTGTTTTTCACTCGCTGAAAGCGTTTCCAGTAAATCACTGGGTACTCTCGCTGCTTATAGAAACACATTTTATTTAAGAAACCAAACTTTAAACAATAATAAATTGGTTTAGTGTCTGTATATCAATAAGTAGAATGTATATTTCAATAGTTTAAGTTTATATAATGAAAACTATTTTTAAAAAGTTTTCAATCTATGAATAAAATGTTGATTATTAAAATGTATACAAACACGAAGGTTAAATGTCGGAAATATTTTTTTGCTAATTTAGTTACACTATAAAATATCGCCTGACAATATAATTAATCCATTAGTAGGTTTATTTAACGTCTTTGTCAGGAATAAGTTGCGAATAGTTTATCGCCAGCTTCTTCCGACTGGAAATTATATTAAAAGCATTAAATTTTAATTTGCTTACTCACGAGAACCCCAGTCCTTTGTTAATCGTAAACTTTCAAATAGAACAATAAAAGAGTTCGCTTAGTATCGCTTCTTTTATATATTTTATCATAAATAAGTTAAGCTTTTATACCGTAATATTAAATTATGTTTTAGTTACTTTCCCCTATTATATATTTCATTTTATATTACCAGTATAATACACGCACTGTTGTCATATCTATAATATATTATAATATTATTTTGTTCAAAATTGTCACTTAACCTCAAAATCTATTCAGGTAGTGAGCATAATAAATCTCACAAAGGGAAGCCTTTATTAACCGTCATTCTCGACCCGTTCGTTATTCACGCACGGGATCACTCCTGCAAAATGCAATTTACAATAAATTATCTAGATATTAATAAGTAGGAAGGTTAAGGGTTGAAAATAATGGTGGAGCCATTCATCGTCCGATAAATTGCGAGTGGAGACACACTGTATTGAGATTACGTGCTTCAATATCCGGAATAAGCTGTCCCGAAGACACGTTGTAGGATCGGTCGCTCGACAAGTCGACCACATCTCTCTTACAGTAAATTAGTGAGTGATAAACATTCAAACACATTTCGTTTGGATATGAACATTTCCTCGTAAAATTTTAACAGTAGCCGCAAAAAGGAAATTGGGGTAATTTTGAAATCTAATCCCACTGTATGAAGGATTTACGAGGAAAACATCGCGTAATCTTACCGTAAGTAAAATTCACATAATAACATAATATGTACAAATAATATAATTATCGATGTTTGAAACACACGGTGCTATATTCCGTGGATGATTCCAATCTACTTGGTGATGCGTCATATAGCATGCGGTCACAACCCGCCTTAAAGTTGTAAACACGCACGTGTAGTCTACGCTGTTACATAACACATACACATTATCAATATTTCCATAAAGCTTCAATAAGTAATAGACTTAGTTTCGTAAAAACTTCAATTAAAATTAATATAGAAAACTAAAACGACATAACTACATGTTTACGATAAGTTAATTCTATCGCAATCATGTTGATTAACTAACCGTAGGATATTGGATTCAAGATTCAAATTACCATTAATTCCTCAGCTGATTTAACAATTTAACATTGATCTTGATATGGCAGGTATGAGATAAACGCAACCAAACTGCAAAACTAGGCTCTCAGGCTAATACCATCTGCAAAACTAGGCTTAATACCATGGTTTCAATGTTTAATCCTGAGTGAACTAATACATACTCGAATCATTATTTGCTATCCGTAAGTGAACTTTCATTACCGATCGCATATATATGCAAATCTCAACTTTGTTATTAGGTACTAATATTATAGCTGGAGCCATTACCAAGCTTATTAATAACTTAATGTTTTTCATTAACGAGCGTTTAAGTTAATATTAAGTTATTGAGTGGTGAAATGTTATATTAATGTAATAATTTTATCAATATTAAAATAAAGTAAGATTTAAGAACTTTAAATCATAAACCCTTGTCTTATTTGATAATTTTAATAATACTACCTTATTTGTAAATTGTGTCTCGCATCCCTATTTTTTAAATAATATCTTAGAAGTAGAAAAGTTCAAATGATAAATCGGTGTTTAATATTAAAAAGTTCTAAGATTTTTAATCTATTAGACCAAAGTTTGATGCCAGAAATCAATTCGTACCGTAACAATGACCGATAAGTCACCTGGGGATTTAATTTTCACGGCGGAATTTGAGACATGACGCCGTCTGCATGAATAACGTCACTAAATAAATAGCCAGCTGATATTCATGTCATGAGTTAACGTTCGCACGATTAATGAGCAGTCAAGTGCTGTGAAATCCTGTTAAAACATATCGCTTAATATCTCAAAGGGAGAGATATCTCAATTTAGAAATAATATTATACAAGAATACGCTTTCCATCATAACTTTTAATATATCTTTTGTGTTGTTTTCATGGAATATTAAGTGTATAAGTATATTAAAAAGCTTTATTTTTCGTTTTGCTTGGTAGCATATATACACATAAATATATTAATATTTATAAAATATCGATTATATTTATATTTTATCGATTTAGTTTTAGTTGCACAAAAAAAATTGATGTAAAATGTTAGGTCCAGTTAGTTGGGCATTGTTCATATTACGAACAGGTGTTTTGCTCACACAGCGCTCGTAAAACCAGTCACACATTAATTTTTTATAGAGCCTCACCTATTGTCAACCTCACTTGTTTGTATTGAGGCAGGTTGTAAATATGTGTACAAATTTTGTTCAAAAATACATTTTGGGAAGTGCATACACTTTTATTTATTTTAATGGTGCAAATGAAATATAGCAGCGATTTATTGATTCAATAAAAATTTTGTTATGAAAGTTGTTGGTTGTTTTGGTAATTTGTTTAAATCTCATTATTACGTTAATTATATTTTCATGAGGTTGTTTGTAAAAAAATAAAAAAAAAATTATATTGTTATGTTATTAGTGACAAGTGATTAAAAATTCAAGTTGAATTACATATCTGTTGATAAAATACTTCTAACAAGAGCGTAACAAAACTGAGGGATCCATACTTATACTAAATTGTATATATTTAGATTTTTTAATGAACCGTTTCTACCTATAAAGCACAATGACCCAAGTATAAAGTGTAAGCAGAAACATGTGAAAATAATACTTGCAACCATAAATATAGTAATAGAATTATAATATTAATTTTAGTAAATATAATTACAATTTTGGTGACGAGTTATACAAATATAGGTATACCTATTGGAGTGGTGCTTTAAGCTTTGGAGTTACAAATTAATTATGAAAAGCATATATTTGTTTTGTTTACAGAACTAAACAAGTGTCATGTTTCATAATTAATGTATAATATTGATTAAATATGACGTCATTAAAAAGCTAATTTGGGGTTCTGAATAGTTCGATCGGTATAATGACCGCGTGAGGTCTCTCGCGCGTGGCCTAACCTAACCAAACAGTTGGTAGCAGACGATAAGTAGTACCAACATATAAACAACCGAGAACATAAAGATAAGATTTGCTGTAACAGCGTTATTAAAGCATAGTTTCGGGGAATTAAGTACTAGTAATACAGAAATGTCAGATTTGTCTAGTGTCAGTTTCATACATCATATTTTTATACAAGTTACTAAGTTTTGAGTGTTTAGAACGTTTCAAGTGCATATTCGTTTATAGTCTAGTTACAGGTCCGTTAGCAGACCAACGAACAAACTGTTGGATTAGTTAGATGTGGACACAGCGAGTTACACTATCACTTCTACCTAATTCGCAAATTCACTCTAGTTTCAAATTTAGGCATGCTTAACTCTAAACCTTTGTAAACTTAATTTCAGAAAATCTACATATTTGTCTAAATAATTATAGATAAATTTATATAGAGTTCATTGTTTGCATTAAAAAAAACAGAAAATAATGGAATAAAAATTGAGAGGCAAAAACAAGGTCAGGATTAAGAGCCCTTACAAAGTACCGAGTACATTTGTAGTATTTTTTTAGTGTTTCCAACTTTTGTTTAATGAAATGCAGAAATATTCTGTAACTCACTCTCACTCACTCGTCACTCTCTATAATTTACTAATATTTATAATAACCAAGCGACCCATTTGATTATCGTCAGGTAAAAAGAGTGCCTGTAGTCTGTAAAAGCACTCCACATTAAAAACGTCATTTCACATGTATTCGTCCTTTACTGTTTTATGGTTGTATCATAGGCTCGAACTCCATTAATCAAATGAAAACACAAAGGAAATAAAATGTACAATACGGGGACAACAAAGCG
This sequence comes from Napeogenes inachia, assembly GCA_959347355.1. Lineage (NCBI taxonomy): Eukaryota > Metazoa > Arthropoda > Insecta > Lepidoptera > Nymphalidae > Napeogenes > Napeogenes inachia. The sequence continues at coordinate 15,865,625 of OY365792.1, forward strand.
ATAAAACTGAACTAAAAAGGGAGTTAGTAAAATCAATATATTGGATGTTTCGGACGTACATTATCGAGGGTTTTTATCAAGGCGACTGTGACAGGCTTTGGAGTACAAGCTTGATAACATGCTACTGATTAGAGATAACGATACGCCGACGCCAACCCAAAAGTTAATGTGCCTTAATCATATCCTTCGACTGTTTGAATGACATTGAAGCGATGAATATTTTACTTGCAATGCCCATACAAAATATTGTGTCCAATACAGTTACTTTGATTCGAATTGTAATTAAAGTGATTTGCATTTTAAACATTATTTCATAAGCAACTAACACTTTGTTTTGATAATTGTGTTATATAATCATTGTTGAGTTTATAACAGTTTAAAAACAATTTTATCAATTTAAGATTATGTTAAAAGTTTCAAAAGAAAATTATATATTTTTTTTTGTATTTCATTTTTTCGCAAATAGTTTTTAAAAGTTTCTTAAATCAACATCAGCAGATTTTCAAGAGCAGCAACATAGGCAAGTCCTAAAAACATCAAAGTTATTGAAAACAAGCAGCAGTTACTATTGAGTAAACAAACCTTCGCTGTCTTGGTATTTCATGCTCTACTTCCATATTTTGGTCAATAATTCAGAATGTTACATTTATTTTTATAAAATATTTCCAGACAAAATGTTGAATTTTTTGGATATTATATTCGATTTTAAAACACAAAAAAAAACCATTTATAGAAATAACAGCGTCATAGCGGTAATCGACACCTGCGACAATTAATGCCCCTGAAGCTTCCACCGCACACTTTCATTATACGACTATTTCTGTTATTTCGATACTCCTATTCCACGCTAGTTATTTTGAAACTATGCACGATTCATATTCCAAACCAGATCTAAAAGCAAACCTATAGTTTTATTATGAAACAATTTTCAACATATGCGTTTGTTGAACTTCAAACTTTTTATTGGACATATAAATTAATGTAGCATACAAAAGTTAAATAAAAACTCGGTTCATTGTCAATAATTCCGTCCTCACTTGCCAGTAACACTCTTAAGTTAACAGATAAAAACTTAGTTTGTTCCTGACACCGGCTTCGATTATATAAGGCGACGAACTTCCTCTATTACTTCACTTAAGGGTACAAATTTAAGCGCCCTCTATTTAAACACTGTTGCCAAATACATATGTGTGTAATTTACGCGCACTGCGGTTTACACGCGTTAGACGTGTGGGAACGTTGGATTTGGACGAAAGGAACAAAATAAATCTCGGATAGAGTGGAGTAATTTATAAGCAACTGGTTATGTGCTTCCGTATTCTTCTCAGGGTAGATTGTCTAGCACACTAAAATAGGTTTTCCGTTTATAAATATTTATTCAACTAATAAACTTCAGTAACTCACATTGTCTTTATTGTAGCAACTTGAATTAGATTGTTTAAATTACTAACCTTTATAAAAATCGAAGGATTTCAAAAATAAATATAACAAAGTAAAACAGTAGTCAAAGCAATCAAGGATATACCATAAGAATACGAAGCATTTAAAACTGAAGCATTCCACATCATTTACGTGTCTCATCTTTAAAACATTGCCTACCGCACAGCGAATATGTGATATATTTTAAAACTTAGGGTAATAAATAAAAAGTTGTACGCATAACATTAAGTGTAGATAAAAGCTGAAACGCTTAGTTTACATGAAAACAAACATAAATAAAGTGGATGGGAGGCCATGGAGTTAGGCAGAAGACTTGAGCGAACCCGTCCTCCAACACTGTCATCATTTAAGCCGCACATTAGTGAAACTTGCGCTGTTTGAACCACACCTGGGGACCAGAGGTACATTCGATATTTTACACAGACAACTGTGCTACACGGTAAATTTCAGTTAGTCGGTGTTTTCTACTTTGAATACATATTTCATTGCTAGTTGCGAAAGGTTTGAGAAGTTTTTGCTGTGACCACAGTTCTATCGTAAATCATGATATGTATTCCGATAAAACGAGCGAGTTATAACAACGATTCTGAAAAGATGAAAAAACACGGACCTTTCGTATATGACTATATAAATCAGGTCTCTAAAAATGAGCAATTTCATATATGAGAAATGTTATACTTGGAAACAGAAAACTAAACACAAATAGTTTATACAAACATGTAAATTTTAGGACATGAAGAGTTGAGAACAGTCGAATACCAGATCGATTACGGCTCAGACCTTCAACTGGTTTCTGAAAGGCTTTTTGTTTGTTCACCTCGTCGTGAGATCTCGAGTGCTATCACTATTCCAAGAGACGCTTCTAGTATTCAAATTTTGTTTCGTATCTGTTTTTATAATGTTCATTGTATGCTTTGTGTGTTTATCTTGTCATATACGTATTATTCGTACATGTAGTATATTTATTTTTTGATTGCTCTAGTTTTTTAATTGAATTATCCTTTCATATTCATTCTATCTCTTTTTAGAGAAAGTATATTTGTATAGAAAATTTTTGGATATCATATTTAGAATGAAAGAGATATCAAAGGTAAAGGAGCAGACACAAGTCAGTGGCATCAAACCGGACTGGTTTACCTTAACAGACCATATCGTTATTTTAAACTTGCATCGTTGTTTTACTGACGTTGAAAAATAGCACTTTCTACAAGTTTTTGACGTTTTGCACAAGTTTTACGGATATTTCTTAAGCGTTGTTACGAAGACGGTCATTAACGTAAAAGACTGGCTCTATTAGGTATCGCTTTACGAACTTTTTGCTGAACAAAATTAAATTAAATAAAACGAGTCAAGTAAAAATAACTTAACTTACGCAATATGGCTTACGAAATATTATTATAACTTTCTATAATAACACGCACGTACCTTTAAATCTAAAGAAGTAGTAAATAATAACATTCCCAGTTCGATTGTTTCGAATATTTTCTCGATAACTTGACAGTTTATCAACTTATCGTCTTATATTTGGAATACATATAATATTGAAAAAAAATATATATATATTTTATGCGGTTAATATACATACCGAGATTTTAAAGGTAATTATAAACACAGTTCCATGATCCGTGCAATTGATAGCTCAAATTGAAACGTTATTACTGTTTGGAACAAACCAATAGCAGACCACGGACGTCAGTTAATCGGTCCCCGCCAACTAGCGGGTAATCCCTTCGAGTGTGCATATAACGAGTGCATTCTCAGTACTGGCGTGGCTTTTCGAACTCGGCAGAGAATTGCGGCACTCGGGTTCAAAGCGACGCCGTATCACTATTTGACGTGTGTGAGTGTAGGTGATTCAATGCGTGACTTTTATGTAGCACGCCTTCAATTTATTTTTGGAGAAAAAGATAAAGCTCACTACAAAATTGGATTTGTTCAGATCTAGGCATCCGTGTTTTTCATTTATGTTAAAGGATTTTTGATAACTTTTTAAATATTTTAAGTACTTTAAAAATAGGTTACCTTATTTTAAACTGTAATTTTTTTTAAAATAACTATGATTAAAAAAATATCTTTTTTTTTTGTATTTCTGTATAAGTATTTTTATACTAAGAACTGATTTAAAGGACGAAATAAGACGCCCTAACTTAATTTGTACACATCAAGTAAAAGTTAGAATAGTAAATAAAGCATTGACTCAATGGGAGACGGAGAGTTGCGCCGGCGCAGCGTGCATTGCCCTCTACACCCCTCTCCCTTCCTTACAAACGCGCCTGACGGCATTCCGCCGCGCTTCCTGACCAGGGCAAGTGCAACATTACGATGCAAGTACCCGCTCCCCTCCTCCCTAACTTTCGCCCCCTCACGCTCTTTCCCGACTAACTTAACATAAACACAAAGAAATCTTCTCCCGACTACTTCAAATACCACGTATCAAAGATTGGATATTAAATAAAAATTCTTCTTTATTAATGTTCAAGTCATATAATTGTAACAATGATTATATAAATGTAATCGAAAATATAAAAAAATGTAAAACATGCTATACAAGAACTTTTCTAATTCAATGCATTAATGTTATTAGGTTGTTCTAACATCATCTTATTTCTTAAATTTACCTCGTTTATATATAACGCAATTCTGCTGATTCCCGGGGTTCGCGACCTCTCGTCAACGTAATTTGATTATATTCTGGGTTAGATGTTAGTAAATAAGCTTCCATTAAGCTATGTTCTTTTTAAAATCGATAGGATTTATTTAAATGTATATACATATTCTCTTTTTTTAATGATACCTCTATAGGTACTATTATTTGATTATTTATTAATATGATTTGTTTACGTTAATAATAATATCAAAATGTTAAGAAATAATTGCTACTGAATAAATGTTTCTCTTTCTAGGGCTCATGGTAGTTATAATAACCAATCTTTTCGTAAAATACCAAAACAAAATCGTCACAAAATCTTTACATAAATGTTTTAAAATTCCGATCAAGCCGTACTATTTAACTCGTCGTATTCATTCACGACGTATTCGAAGAAGCAAAAAGTATGGAAACACGCTGTAATAGTCAGTCTACTGAAAGCGTTTTCCAGCAGGCTTTTAAGCGCTTATCTTGAAAATGATAGCCGCGACCGGACGTTGAAAGGCTGTGACGGCAATTTGCTTACATTAGGACATGCCTCGTTTTACTATCACCTACACGTAATTTTCCAGCCTTTTTATTTTTAAGTGCAACTAACTCCATCTCACATTAAATACCGGCTTTTTATTTAAATATAAGTTTACTTTAGTCATTAATATTTATACGCTACATTTTCGCATACTCACAGACGTTTATTACGTTTGGCCGAATGCTATATTGATTTACAAAACGCAGTGAGCTATGAAGTTGAAACAGATTCAGTCATGCCCTGTTTGGAATGTAACACTATTGTTACCAGTTAGTTCAGCGTCCGGTTGCTGAATTGTTTCAGGTGTATTTAGAAAGCGCAGAATTTCTTTTTCGTTTTCAACGCTGTGTGCGTTTACGGATTTAGCACCGTCTTGTAAAACCATCTAGTAATCTATAATAATTATTTTAATTATTAGTCATTATCGATTTTTTCGAAATTTTACTTGATAGTCGGTATAAATAAATTTAATTATTTTGAAATATAAGGATTCATAGTTAATTTTTGATAAAAAAATATACATTTTTGGTAAAGAAATATCAATGTACAAAGTTTTACTTCATGTATATCTTTATAGTGTAAAGCGAGTGTCTGCGGGGCTGTCTGTTTGTTTTCCGCGGTTATTTCTGGCGTCCGCCGCCATTGTTTCATGAGTTATGGCCCAGAAGGTTACCGACAAAACTACCGCGACTTTACGAAACGAAACTTAAAATTTAACTCATATTTACTGTAAAATTTATAATTTATTACGAATCAATGTGTTGAAACTAAAACTTTGTATATTTGGAGCACGTTTCCAGTAATTTAACAATTTTCAAATATTTTAAAGAAATATGAAATAACTTTGAATGGCACAATCGTCTGTGATTTCTTTTATAAAACAGGAAATTCTTTATATAAATATAAAATTTATTAGTTTAACACCAGTTGTTCGCGATCGCTTATCGTTTACAGATTTAAATCACAAATAGTATTGCGATTTATATTTACGAAAACAACAATGTTAGCACAGGTATTAAATCTCTGCATGATTCTCGACTTTTACAGGAAAACCTATATAAACATTCAAATGGCCGACCATTAAGGCAATATTGGTTTACGCCGCTGTAACGAACAATATCGAAACTATCGTTTGCTATGGTAAGGAACTTTACACCTTTTTGTCCAAGTTTTTTGCTAACGCTTTTAAAATAACTTTTAATGGTACTTATTTTATCTTAGTTTTATCTCATTTATATAATTAGCAATGTTCACTTAGAATGTTGTTTATGTTTTCATTGAATTTTTTTGCGATGACCTATTTTTATTACTATTTACTCCATCCTCTTTTGTTCTGAAGATAGTAGATCTACTAAAATTTCAACCCAAGTCAATTATATAGATTCCAATAAAAAACACATCTTAAGAACTTTGAAGATCATTTTGTGAGATTAATTCTATTTAATAAAAAAATAATAGAAACCCTATACAAAAAGATGTCTAAAAATAATAAAAATAATATTATTATGTACTTTTTGAAGTTGTTGCGTCGGGTGACCGCTGTACGTACGTTGACGATGGTGTCTATTTTACGAAGTTATTTGCTATTATTATTTTTTTTTTATTAAGGATATACGATTACTATACTATACGATTCGATATCGTAATTTCTTTATTTGCCTTGTTAACTTACTTGCAATAAAATTTATTACTTTATTAAACGGTCCCCCGACGCAACAAATTCAATAAGTACATAATAATATTATTTTTATTCTTTTTAAAGGTCTTTTTGTATCAGGGGATTTTAAAATTTTTATTTTTTTTTCTACTTTTTAAAGTTAAGTTACTCGTTTCTGAATTGTACGAAATGAACCTACAGACACACAAAATGTTCAATTGTTTAAGTATATCTATTATATCCTAATATTATAAAGAGGAAAGATTTGTTCATTTGTTTGAATTGAATCAGCTCCGAAACTACTCGACCGATTTTAAAAAAATATTTTAGCATTAGAACCCTACATTATCCCTGATGAACATAGGCTATATTTTATAATCATCATCATCATCACTAATATTATAAAGAGGAAAGATTTGATTGTTTGTTTGTTTGAATTGAATAGGCTCTGAAACTACTGGACCGATTTAATAAAATATTTTGCCTTAAGAAACCTACATTATCCCTCTGATGAACAAAGGTTATATTTAATACAAGAAAAAATAGGGAACCGCGTCAAAATTTCGACAATGTAATAAATTATAAATGTGTTAAGTAACATGATTCAGGACCCTTTGATATAGGTTTGTACAAATATTCATAAATATAAACATTTAGAGTTTAAATGATTTACAATCACTTATAACACTATGATAAAGGGATTTATATTATCACTAGCTAGGCAGCAGCCCGTGACTCTTTATGACTACGATGAACGCAGTCACGGGCAACAGCTATCCCTTATAAAGTACTTTACCCGAGTAAATAAGTGTAAAAACCTTTTGGCTTGCATAACAAGGGTTTTTTCCTATATAACGCGGTTGAAGCCGCTGGGAACAGATAATTATTGCATAAAAATCTTTCACCAATAAAACGTCAATATTTTGGAGACGACTGCTTGTATTTCGACCAATCATAGCTAAAAACTATCATGACGAACATAGCTTTCAATTACAAAAACCGCATTCAAATCCGTTAACGCGTTTGGCCGCTACATTGCCACAGACAGACACACAGATACACAGATCGACAGGTCAAACTTATAACATCTCTTTTTTTAGTCGGGGGTTAAAAAGATAAATAATTAACTAAACTAAATAACTAGTATAATATCAAGATTAAATTATAGTTTAAGACAGATTGAGAACTTTATTTTTTCTTATATAAATATAGTCTTTTACCTTTTTTTTTTTAAACAAGACTCACGGCTAGAATTATTTCAATCCAAACCGATAGTGTCACTCTTAATATGAGAATGGAATTTGTTTTGCTCTTCTCGGTTTTTCTTTATAACTTCTTTCTCACGCTGTCTTTCACACGCAAGGCCGTGAATTGCTTCTATGTAACAGTAAAATTGAAACTTAAGCTAGGAAAAACAAAGTGAAACAATGCAAAGAAGATAGACATTTCTAATTTTAAATTATTTAATTTCAATTTTTCTTTTAAAACTAACAATTAAACATACTTCGTGATATTTTATGATATTTATAAAGTTTAATTCCAATATTATATTTATTTTTATTTACAGGATTACCGCATTTTTATTTAATTTCAATATGGCAAAATCTGTTTAATAAGCTTGATACAAGCCTCTCATCGTGACCTAGTCTATTTTTTTCATTACCTGTATCACAAAGAAGCAAGAATCACCTTTTCCCTCTATCCTTTCTTCGTTGTGTCGTACTTTTTATGAACATTATAACAGATTTAGAAGGGGCTTTGTTGGAATATGAGTGGAAAAACAAAATTAAAAATAATTTGTAGGTAGTATAAGAATGTAGAAATAAAATTATAATGTTACATCAAAGTAAGAACAAAGTGACGAACTCAGCCCTCTTTATTTGTTTTTGGATGCTTATATTTTTATAAAACAATCTAATAACATCTCCTTTCAGATTAAGGCTTTATTTATTTCACATTTCTGTTATTTTTATGGAAGGAGTGCGCCACATTTTAATTCATAAATGCTTAAAGATAAATTGGTAATTAAAAGCGATACAGCTAAACAGGACAAAAGGTTTAAATAATCGTCACAATTAAGACGGTCGGTATATCGCCGATATTAATATTTTTAACGAGGCCCCGGGGTTTTATTCAGGGAAATTGCAGTTAGAAGGATCTTATTAATGAACGTCGCAGACTCCTTTGTCCGGCGCGAGAGCATTTCCTGCACAATCTCTCTGACACCGAGTAATTAGAGAGAAAAATTCGTTACTGTGACGTCTAGTACCGTATTTTACCATTGCAGCGGAGAATTTAAATCACCTCAAGTGATATTAATACATAAGTAGCTGTTTTTCAGTTGATTGGTCTTTTACAAGAGATGTTTATGCAAATCTTTATAGTTCAATAATTACTCAAATTTTGAAATGAAAGAAATATAAAATTATAAGCATTATTTGTGTTAGTCTGGTTTTTTAGATACGGACGAGCAAATTTTTATATTTTTTAAACATAAAACAGTTTATGTGATTTGGTTGTGGATTCAGTCTGAAAGAATGAAATAATCAACATCAAAATAAGAAAATTCTTTGTTATATTGCTAATGAGTCATCGAGTCAATACTTCCTATATATATATGCTATTTTTAGAGCACTATTATGCACTATAATTAGAGCACTTTTTCTGACGATTTTTGAAACAGTAATGTTTTTGTTAATTCCTAAAGTCTTCGTGCTTTTCTAGCCAGCAATGTTTTTAGAAAAATTTAATTCAATTTACTTAACCTCTTTACTTTAAAAAACTTAACTTCATCTCGAAATCTTGTTAGTTTAGTATACCTACTCATAAAACTTTCTGAATGTTTTTTGGAGACTGCGAAGTGGAAACCCATATAAATAGAAATAAAATACAGCTTCGAACTTAAAAAAATCACCTTTGACGATTTAATTAACCTGCTTGTGGATATTTTATTAAATACCTATTTTAATTGATATTTTTTTATTTCATCTTTGTAATTATTTAAATAATATTTTTTACAAGTATGATGTCTGTGAGTTGTAAATGTTGTCTTTTGCTTTAAATTATTTATAATTATCCCATTACGGTTTATAAATTATAGATTAATTTTGAACGATTAATTTATGTTGAAAATAATAAAAGTAAATATAATAATTAAAGTTTTAATACGTGACTAAATACTTTTAGAACTTTAACCTCTACCGTACAATATGTAACAAAAACTGTATTTTTGTTTTATAAATTTTCTTATCTTATAAAGAAAATTTTAATAAATAATATAAAAATAAATTTATAAAGTGATGTATGGTTTTGTCGGTATGTATTAAATAAGAGACAAAACGGAGGCAAATTTACTATCTACATCCGGAGTCTGGACGTCAAACGGAATTTCAAAGGAAACCAAATAATAACTAGAATTTAGTTGTTAACTGATATTTTCGATTCTCAAGTTGTGGTTATTCAAATAAAGTTTTCAAGTTCTTTATTTATACATAATAGATGGATGGAGTATTTCAGAATTTCTTTATAAGTTATTAATTAGTCTTATCAATAATAATAAAATATTGTAAATGTGTTCCACTAAAAATAATAATATTGATTAATTTTCATAAATACTAAGACTGTTTTTTACCAGCCACACGTTTATAGGCGTTCCGGTTCGTAAGCTAGCACGATGACCCTATATTATTTATATTTGACACAAGACGTAGAAGGAAGCGTATTTGTGATTAGTTTGTATGTGTATATATATAAATGTAACAGGTATTTTTATTATAATAAATACAAAATGTTTATTTATCATTTTTTGGGGTTGTATATTATTTAAAAAATATATATTATAGCCAAAGTGTAAGGAATTTTGTACTTTTCTATTAGTTTAGAATATACTTCGAAGTTCAATCTCTTGAACATTTGATACCCCTAATATTTAAAACATATTTCAAAAAAATTAGAAGGCTTGATTACTTGTTAAATATATTTTTTTTAATGACAAACTGGAATTTATGTAAATTTTACAATTTACCTTTGGTAATTCTGGTATAATATTAAAACTTATATACCAAATATGACTTATCAAAATTTTATATTTCTTTACAGAAATAGTAATATAAGTACAAATTGACAAAAAATATATAATTTCTGATTAAATCGCTAAGCGCCCATGACTAAAGCTAAGACGTTATTTTCTAAATGATGCAACGGGGCCTCTCAGAGTTCACTGTGATATGATAGAAGGCTGTTAATGACATGTATACGAATTTTATGACTAAGCCTGCTTCGTTTAAAATATTTGAATCTTAATTGTAAATCGTAGTAACCGATTTGTATTCGATTTATGTGGTTGCTTTGTATGTACTCTTGAAAATTTAAACCCCTTTAAGTAATTTGTAATTGTTGTTTTTATTGTTGAATTAATTGATAATGATATCAGTTCTTTTAAAATTTTGATTATTATAATTAAAATTTTGCGCAATAAATGTTTGCAATTAAGCAAATACTTGTGAAGCGAATACCGTTTCACGCGGTCGAGTAGAGTCGCTGCTTTCGAGCGAAATTGCGGTGAAACTGATATAATGACGACACGCTATGCGAGTGATGATTTCTATTGTATGTATGTACCCGAGAATTATTATATCACGAAATATTTTTAACAGCACCCCAATTGAAACAAGCAGTTTACTCCTAAGACTGTTGTCAGACTTTTTTATAAATTTATTAATCTATTATGGCGTGATATTGATTATTTTATTTTCAGTCACAGTGACTATAATATTATAATATTAAGCTGTTATGAAATTTTGATTAAAAAATGTAAACCGCACATTCCACTACAATATAAGTTATAAAATTTGCCGTTACATAGTCTAGCCGAGGTGTATTATATGAAAAGCTTAGAATGGTAATGCGTTTATAAATATTTGTTAACCGTTAGTTTGTCGCGAGCTTCAATATAATAATATATGGCGTGACAAAAATAAAGAAAATTATTCAAATTAATGATAATTACCATCGACAATTTTTCAAGATATTAAGCCACAGGAAAGTTATACCCAAAAATGTATGCACGCTCATTTAATTTTCGGTATTAATGATCGAGGGAAAATTAATTTCGCTAGTAAACAGACTAATTTGTTTGCTTTTAATTTAACTTGTTTTAATGTGAAATATAGGGCTGATAATGACTTTTGGTAAATGTTTTTTCTTCCTTAACAAAAAAAAATACAATTACAATTTAACTTATATTTAAATAAAGCTACTAGCGAACTAATAAAATTGAAGACGCTATTCGTTTCAAGAATAAATATAAAAATAATATTATACCGAATGATGTCTTTAAATTATATTTCTAATTTGGATTATGAATATCTTGGAAACCGAGATGTTTTCTTAACATTTTCTCGGTACAGAACGAGGTCGGCAAATTACATTTGTAAGTTATAAGTATTAAAATAACGTAAACACACTACCTTTGACGGAAGGTCTTAATGAGAAAAGTTTGATGCGACTTCCATTTTGAGTCAAACTTCTGTCATCGCCGTTTACTTTCATGGCTGGATGCGACCATTCGGCGGTACATCGGAAATGAGATAAAAATCTCACTTGAAATATAAACAAAAGTTGATTCATTTACTCTACAGCAGTATTGTTTGTTCTGTAGCTGTACTGTTCTGTTCTGTAGCTGTACGTTGAACCAAAACTTTGTGCGAAATATGTTTGCATATAATGGTAGTACATTTGTCAGTACTGAAAGTATTTTGACCTGTTATTTGCAGGAAGATAGTTTTACATGCCTGATTTATTCAAATATTTTTTGTAACAACATTATATGTATAGTATTTATTTTTATTTCTAACTAAAAATATATGCTAAAATTATATTTATGTACTCAATTACTCTAAAGATACACACTAACTTAAAATATAACAGAAATAGTTTACAACTTTTATCAACTTATTTCTTTACAAAGTTAATGAAAACTTTGGTAGTTCATTTCAATAACGGTACGAGTTTAATATCTATACAAAGTTTAGGGAATATCTAAATCATTAATACTCTTAAGTTATACGTGAGAAGTGTAAACTTCGTAATAGTTACGTATGACCGAAGTTTGTTTAGTCTTTACGAGACATAGAGCTACGAAACTACATCCCATACGCTAAAACAATGTTTATTTATTACAAATTTAGTGCAAGGTAACGGGGCGGTATTAACCTTAGGAAAACAGAGATAACATCTGTGAACATTAGTCGAAGAACAGTGGCAGTCGTTATCAGATCCATTTGTTCAAAGTTTATAAGCGTCGTTTTGACTACTCGCGGAAACTTATCTTTGGAATGCGTGCTGGGCGGGAAACATTTAATAAACTTACCATGTTAGAGAGCAGCAGACGCTGGTGTTTAGCGACTTGAGGGTCAAGAGTTTGGATCGGGAATGCGAGGGGCAACGGTAGGGGGAGCGGCAATGGCAACGGATGTGGGTGCTGCAGGAACAGCGGTGGGCAGCAGGCGCACGGCGTTGCGTAGGACACGCACCCAAGCTGCGGCGGGAACAGCGTGCCGACGGCCTCCTCGAGGCCTCTCCGACGTCTCTTACGACCGCATCAACGGCCGACCACCGAGCTTTCAACGGCCACAGCGCCGTTGACTCTTCGTTATCGTCTCTGACCGGTACAAAGTTGACCGGTAAATATTTTTTGAGAGCGCGGGAAATCAAACAAAGTTTCACGATAAGGCGAATCGGGTTCGGGAAGGGCCGGATCGCGGTCGGGAGTGGGAAACTAAGCAATCGGGAGAAGCGAGAAACAACGCGTAGGGCTCGCGAGTGTGGAGAAAGTGGCGGCGTGCACGGAGCACAAGTCGCCAGGCCGGCGTGTGGCGGTGGACTGAGCGGCGAGGCAGGTGCGCGAGGCGCGCGGAGGGCGTAGGGGCGGGCCTACCTGACTCACCTGGGCGCTTGCGCCGCGATCGCTCAGCCTCCGACCGCTTTGCAAATCGCGTCTTGTGCCGACGCTACTGTTTGCAACGCCGACGGTGCATGACCGCTCATTTTCACCATAACTAAGTTTTCATTACCAGAACTTTATTTTTTCATTCAATTTAAGCTTCAAAATCTTTATTGTAAGATTCAAACGAAGTTCAAAATTAAACTTTCTTATTTAAGAAGAATTGAAGTATATTTCTAATATCATACTTTTTACCAGCACATACGTATATAAATTTCGTATAAAAATAAAGCTTCTTTAGGTGTTTCAAACTTAAGAATGGTCTTTGACATGGGCACAAAATTGTATTGATCCTGAAAATCGTACTCGTTAGGACATCACAAGAGGCATCCGGCATAAGCTCATTGTATACGCTTAGGGGCATTAAGCGCCTTTTAACGTTGCGCACTACTTTCTTTTACAACAAAAACAATAGGAAAAGCTCTCTGAGACAAACCGCTCGAATAAAACTGCAACAGAAAATACACTCTTGTTCCTTAACATAATTAATTAACTTAAATAAACTTAGGAAATAAAAGACATTTTAAACGTTAACAAAAAACAATAATAAAAATTTGATTTAAAAAACGTAATTCTGAGTTCAAAGAAAAACCTTCTTAACAAATATTTAAAATTATTTCACCTTATGTTAATAAACATTTGTAGTTATGTTCACGGATATATTATTCAAATTAAGATTTAATTTCAATAAAAAAATATATACAAGAAATCTTATTTTAAAAACATATAATTCTTTTATAAGCGTGTATTACCCGAAAACATGTCCGAATGTTTTCAGAAAGACGTCTTTAGTTTAAAAGAGAGATTACGCACATCTCGTTAGTGGATAACAGGTAAAAATAAAACTGAGAAAAACAAGATTTTACGTACAATGTAAAGAATTAAGAAAATAGTTGTATATTTTCGTTTCGATTCAATTCTATTCTTAAAATAGTCTGTCTGATATCCGCATAAATATATAAGTAATAAATGAAATAAAGCAAAAATATAAAAGAAGATGATACATTTCAATATTCATGCATTTTTCAGAGTTATTTAATTTTATATTTTAAGTTTACTCTTCGAAAATATTGACCGTGTAAAATAAAGAGACTTACAGGGAAATCAAAAATCATTTCGTATTTACAAAAAATATTATATTTTTTTATTCTGATTGACAATTTTCGACTATTGACATTGAGGTTTCATTCACTTGCATACATTTAAATTTAAAATAAAATACTGAATCAGTATCAATTTCACTTTGCATTTATATATTTGACATAATTTGTGGTGGTTCTTAGACCTTACCAATTCCATTGGTCAAAGAAATTAAGCAAAAAGGTAAATACTAATTAACTAAAATCAAAATCATATTACATCCATAACCTGAATATTTTTAAATAATATTTAGCAATTACATATATATTTTGCAATTGCAAAGTAATGCAATAACTATTTAATACAAACAAATAAAGGATGTTTTGATAACAAATTTGTAATGAAATGCTTACATCAAAATAATTTATACACAAAAATAACTAAAAGGATAAATTCTTAAATATTATCTCATACTTCTCTATCTTTTCTTTTTTTTTCTTTCTATAGATGGGATTGGCACATGTTCTATTCACTTATGTCGTCCTTCAATTCTGCTTCTACTCCTTTTATCCTCATATCAGCATTCACACATCCATATTTTTCACATCTAGCCACATATCCATCCACATTCATAATTAAATTCATCCTTCCTCATTACAAGCTAATACCTGTCCTTATCTTTTCTGTTACAGACACAACTTTCAAACTTCCCCTCCCATTATAATTTATTAACTAACTTCTTATTTACAAAATTCACCGATACCCCAACAAATAGGTACTCATATAGAACATATATTATAACATATGATTAGTATATCATTGCCTACTGTGTCAGAGATAGTGGCGGGGCGTCTGTTTTCGATAGTGTTAATTAATTCTTGTCATCAATGTACAAGGTAAGATAATTACGGGGTGTGGTGAACGTGTTTGTAGAGGCTGATTCCCTTGTCTTATCTACTGTTTCCTTTATGAGATTAGTCGAAAGCTTAGGATGAAGTAATGTATTGTATCCAATTGTTCATGGGAAATACACATCAGTTAAGGAAATTTTAAAAGAAAACTTTTCGCTGCTATGCTATATTCATAAATTCTCCATATTTATCAAGTACTTGTGACTTAAAACTAAAGATTCAATCTGATTTTTTTTATAAACGGTGGCTAAATATTGAATCCAAGATTACGTCTGTTTTTAATTTTGTTAAACCAATAACTGTAAAGCTTCTGTTTAATAAAGTTAATAACTACCTATTTAAATATGTAAAACCAATTATTTTTATGGAATAACTTCAAATTCCGGTATATCAGCGGCATTTTAGTTAAACGCGTTGTACTCATAAAAATACCTAACTGAATATATCATTACAAAGATACGAATATCATATTACTGTCTACACCGTGGACTGTTTCTGTGTTAGACAATACGTGTGCATGTGTGTAATTATGTAAGTGTGAGTTGCGCAAATCAAGCAACTAGGATGTGTCTATGTGCGGTTCAAAGTTAGGAGCGCCCGCACTGGCCCCGGTCAATAACCCTGCGCGCGCGCCGCCAAGCTGTCTACGGCGTTATGTAATTTGACCTTAACATTGGGTGGGAAGTTTAGGAGACCTTATAAGTATGACACGTGGGTTCCTAATACACCATGTGAATTGACCATGTCATATTATAGTTCTAGAGTTTTGGAAATATAAATCTTGTTAAATAGACAATGAATACATTTAAATATTAATCATAGTACGGACAAAAAATCTTTTACCATGTTAAAATATAATTGAATTATTATGTTGAATTGAATGGGCTCTTCAAAGATCTTGTACCACGAATACTTAATAATTACTTTTAGATATATACCTATTAAAAAAATGGTATAATTAAGGTACTTAAAATAATTATTCTTATATAAACAAAACAGTTTTGAAAATAAATATTAAATTAATAAATCAAATAGTAATCGTGATTAAAATTATATTGTAAACTAAATTGAAATTTGATATATTAAATAATTATATTGACTCATAACAAAATAACAATAATTAAAATTCCACAAATTTGTTTCAGTATTGTGTTCTCAAAATATAAATACGTATTTCATACAACAAATGATGCGATATAAAAATTCATAATAACGGACAGTATAATGATAAACAATAAACAGTAGCGTCCAAGTGAAGTAAATCGTCCATGCGATACAAGAACAGGGTATAAATTCTTATAATAAGGCATAAATTATAAGAAAAAACGTGGTTACGTTGAGTGACCATGGCATTTACGGTTTGCCAGTAGTGGGTGATTGCAATGGACTTCTTACATTATTTACTTGTTTTTACTTCGAATACTTACATGCATTATAAGGCCGTGTACATAACTGCTAGATGTATATACAATATCTTGGTTAGAATTCATTTATAATATATAGACTTGCAATTTTATTAAAACAATTTAATTAAATATAGGTAATTTATTTTTATTGTCATAATCATATTTTATTAATTTATTTATGTACCAGGTTTAACGATATAAACTAATATCTTCAAATATGATACTGTGTATATAATTTAAAATAGTATAATAGTCCTAATATTAGTTCTTAATATTATTTTCGAATATTAAATATTCAAAAGCAATGCAATATCAAATGCATATGAAGCCTTATATATTACACCAACGGGACCTTCGTGGTTAGTGAGCATCCCAGATTAACAAAGTTGAACAAATGCAGGTGACGCTAAGGTTATTGTACTCTGACGCTGAATTATAAAAACCACTTATGTCTATGCTTCATTAGAGGCTATACCTTATATAATTTATACTTTCTTCAGGGTATTGTGCCTTACTATATTAAAAGGTTAATAAAAGTTTTTAAATATCTACCAGTAAGATATCTTTTAGCAGAAATAATTATAATAAACAGACGAACATCCTTGATCTTTAATAATAGAGATTAATTTAAGCATTAAGATAATCAAAATTAAGATAATTATGTCCAAACCCTTTTCATTTATTAAGCATCTGACTTTGACGAATCGGAGTTCTTGAAAGTTATTACAATTCCAAGTATTATAATTTTAGCGTAATACATTTTTTTTATACTGTAAAATATGTATTTTCGAATATTAATAAAATATACGATAAACCGCCATTCATAATTTGGCTCAACCCTTTTTACTTTACAGACGTAAAATTAAAAACGGAATATATTATAAGTTTCATTAATAATTAAACGCAATATCTACTTTGTCATTGAAATAAGTCCGCTGGCATACCGCATGGCATGTTTTTGCTAAAATTTACACACACAAACAGAATACGATATTCAGATTAGCGCGAAGGGTTAAAGTTAATGTGTAGTCGAAATAATGAACGCAGAGTTCAGAATTAGTTTTAAAATTTTAATATTTAATGTTATCACACATTTGCTGTCGTTCGAACGTGTATTTCATATCTATCTGCTTAGCCCGGTCTCTGGGATTCTCCCCTCACCTATTTTACCCACCGATAGTAATCTGTGTGTTACGTTAAAATATTAAATCAGGTATGTGACTTCATTTTCAACAATTCTATTTACGGAGATAAATTAATATAAAAATATTAGTGGTTTTTTATTTGTTTAGTACTTATAGTGTAATCATTTCAAAGGTTGACCTTTCTGCTATTCAGTCCTAAAGTTTAATAAAGAGTAAGGACAAAACATAATATACGCCTTTTGGGATATATATTTGAATAATTAAATAACTTTATCATATATTACAGTAGCAAAAACAAGAGCAAAGGGTCCAGTCTTTGAACACATAAAACATTAACATGGCAAAGTTTTAATCTTATGTGTAAAATTGGTCCTTCGTAGGTCTGTTTGCTAATAGGCAAGTTCAAAGGCGAAGTAGAATTAAATATGAATGTTTGTCTGGGCCCCCGGCGAAATTGTCCACCGGCTCAAGCGTAGCTTCTTCATACTCTGTGGCTCTTGTTACTCAAAGCAGGTTTACTTAGGGCAATCCCGAGGCCTATTTTGTTCAGCCTAATTTCTCAGATGAAAGTATTTACTTTAAATTGTGAATGCCCTCTGTCGACGACATTGTTATACTCTGTGTACTTAACAACTTTAAGAAATATGCAATGATATTTTCTTGTAAAGTGTACAATGGTTTTCTTTACAAAGAGAACTTTATAATTGGTACTTAACTGGTGCATTCACTTGGAAGACACCGTGATACATTATGTTGAGATTAAAATTGTTACGATTGTTATTAAGAACAATTAAAGTTGATGTTGGTAAAGTTATACCTGTATAACTTTTGTGATTATTTAATGAATGTTTTATATTAACCTGAAAAGGATGTTCTTAGAAACAGTGACAAAGTTATATCAAGTCTTATATTTATAATGTACTAATGTCTATATTTTTAATTACTACAGTTCTTTAAATAATTTTAACTGTGATTATGTTGTTATTGATGATAGTTTAGAATAAATATGATTTTATCAATGATATTAAATAAAAACATCTGATAATAGTACATAGGTAACATACTCTCATGTCCCTAGAACCATATTCGTAAAATAAAACAAGCACATTTTGGCCTTATTAAAGTAACGTATAATACGCAGAAACAAAACATTTGTGTTATTCTTACAGCACCATGAGATCTCAATTAGCGACACTCTAGCGCTTACCTGCGAGAATGAATCAAATTATGTAAATGTATGCCCCACAGAAGCAATATTGCTCTCATTCAAATCTCAAATTAATTTTAACTTGTTTTTTTTTGTATTTTTTTAACTATGAAGACTATCAAAATATTTCGCTTGGTAAAAAAAAATATCATTATTTGTTTATCCAAATAAGACTTTTTGTTAGTGACCAAATAACTTTTTCAATATATGCAAAAAATGTTTTTTGATAATAAAACATTGTGCTATATAATGCATGAAATATTAAATGAAGTATTTGATTAATAAAAGTCTGTCTTCAAGTCAGCAGTCTAGCCAAACAAGTGCAATCTCTTTGTGAAGTGAATCTCAATTGTTAAGCCTTTGTTTCCGAGCGTAGCCCGTGCCACAACTGTTTATTTGGCAGCTGGAAAACAAGGAATATTATTATTATCCTGTTATAATATTCACTTTGGTCCCTCCCCCTTCCCCTCCCCTTGGCCTCACCGAAAGCTCTTAATGCCAAGTCGGCCTGACCTCATGCCAGCTCCATTAAGCCGTTTATACATTATGTATGAATTTGTTATGCCGTTTGATGTAAAGAAGCTTTAACTCAGGTAGTGCTAAGGTCTTAGGACAATTTCAAAACACCGCCTCTAACGTTCAAACTAAAAGATACAATTTCAATTATTTATGATGTTTGATTTTAAATAGTTTGATTTTCTATAATATAAAGGCTCTGGATCACTATATGTAAAACGTTGAAGATATTTTTAGTTGAATGCATTTAGATCCTGTTTATTAAAACTATAATATTTGATCTGAAGAATATTTTAATTTCAAACAGTTCAAACAGTAGCGGTATATAATATTAAAAAATAAAAATGTTTCGAAATTAATTTATATCTCTTTATATTAATAGATTTGTAAATACAATTTAAGGTAAATGATATCATACGAACTATAGATTAATTTACCATCTATATTGAGAACACATCGAAATATTGTGTTACGTTATTAGATACACGATGCGTACTATTGATGTAAACAGATCCCATTATTACTAAATCCTCGAGGATTACTTTAGGCTAAATCCTGCTTATTTGGGCAGAACACTACCCCTATTACAGTCAATTATCGTAATATAATTACACTATGTGTTGATCCCTTGTGTGGAAATTAAATGATGAGGTAGAAAACTTTCTCATTTTTATAAGATAATTACGGGTTAATATTTACTCAACTACGTGGTAAATAGGTAGTAGTAGTACAACAATTATATTATATAAATATTTAATGTTCGATATAAATATATTTTTGTCTTAAGTTTTTAATAATAATAATCACAAAATTCACTTCAAAATATATAAAAAAGCTTTAAATTTAATATCAAGCATTTTATTTTATAAAAATAAATTTTATTTTCTGAAACTATTATACTATCAGACAAAACCTATGCACAATTACTCAATATAAATCGAGCAATTGAATTCAAGAAGTAGAATTTGCAAGCGATAGCTAGCTCGAGCACCAATTACGGATCTCTATAGCGCTATACTAAGCCATTGTGATACTGGTATTATGAAACAATTTCTAAAACATTTAGCTATTATCCCCTCTAAGAAGGTGTTTATTTTTTTAATAGCGTAATAGTATTATAATCTAATAAAGGTTTATTCATATATTTGAATAATCATTCGTTCCCATTGCTGTGAAAATTACTTTTGATAAAAAAAAAAAACAAATAAATATTTTTTTATTACCCAAATACCCCATATTACCATCGAAAGATTAGATATTCTATACATTGTAATATATAATAACTATTTATACAGTAATAAAAATATTTGACTTTATATTTCTATCCTATAAAAACGCAAATCATAAAATTATTTTATCATTTATCATCCCCAAGCCATTCATTTATAATTAGCATGCAGATATATAAATTTCGAATTAAACATTTTTTATTGATATAATATTACATTTCAAGGGATATGTCAGACCTAACGACCGTAGTTAAATGTGCTGAACACTAAACGGCGGAATAATAACGATGCATTGCACCCAAGAGATGCAGCTAGTACGGTAACGACATTTAAGTCTAACTTCTCAAATACCGGGTTCTCTCATTACGCTTTTATTGATTTCCCTTAATGTGTGCAAAGGATATAAGGTTTTACATTTCAAAAATAACATACATGTTACAGAGTTTTAACTAAAATTAGTTTTTACATTTTAAGAAGGAATGACGAGCACTTACATCAATAATATCATTATTTTTAACCCAAGAAAAATCCTGCTATAAAATGTTTTATTCCCTGATATTCTATAAGGTATAAGGTCGGATATAAACTAGAAGTTAATATCTTAAAAGAAGAGCAATTTCGAGTCAAGACAAAGACTTCACTTGTTGCTCGGGACGTCGGCATGCATCACACAACGCTAGATTATTCCGTGCCATGTTTTGACAGGAATGCGAATTTGGGAAACTGAATTAATTTTCAACGCCAAATAAGAATTTTGTTAAATGCTTTGTTTTATGAAAATAAATACCTCTTTGTATTGACTGGTTCTGTTTTATTTATCGACAAAATAAAATAAAACTTGTTCAGAAATTTACCTAATATTACGATTTTTATTTTGCAATCACATGATATTAACTATATTCAGTTGAAATTATAAACTTTTCGTTAAATTATCTAATATGATATAAATAATTATTTATGTAGAAACTTTTACAGTATCAAATGTAGAGCAAGAGTGTCAATGGTTAATTCGAGTGGATTAAACTGTTCGGTTAATCACAGACATGAAGCTTACGAGTGCTTAACTTAAGAAACACCTTGTGATTACGCAAAATGGAGTCTTCAATGACAGGCCTCCCGGATAAGACCGTTACCTGTCTGCGGTCGGATTGTAATAGAATCTACTATTGTTGTTATCCCATTCGTAGTCAGTACACAATGACTAGTATAGTGGAAATTCTGACTTGTGTAGGGTCCGGTTTCACGTCTTCTAGAATATGTAATCATGTACTTATGATTGATGGTGAAGGTTTTAGAAGTTTGAAAAGGAAATGGAGTGGATGTATGCTTTCAGTAAGTTGTAATAATAGCTGCCTTTTATACAGTATTTTTAAATTATGAAACTAATCTAATCATTTTATTATTTTATATATAGGTAATTGTAATAGAATCTCTTTGGAACATTATAAATAATTATTTTTACGTTTTATGTACAGTTTTAAAGTATCTCCTTGAAATAATATAAACATTTATATAAAAATGAAACTAGTTTTAATAGATTTTTATTTAAATGAGCGCGATGTATAGTAATATTATTATAGTAATATTATTTAGAAACATATGATACGAGCTATATCTAATTATACCCTGAAACCATAAATGCAATTCAATATGTTTCATTAAATGTAGTTGCATCGAGCAAAGTGATATACAGAAACTACAGATCCAAGTAAGTCAAAGGATTGAATACTATTAAATGTATATGTATTTCATCAAAGGAGGTCTATCTATATGATGTATGTTCGCCTGCACGCATCATGCTTGCGGTCAATAACGATAGTGGTCTCTTAATAGATTGGCCCATTTAGTCTGACTAGTCGGTTACAAATTGGGATTAAATGACCTTTCCATTCTTAGAGGAATACTTTTAATATATGTATTTACTTCAAAAAATAAATAAAGGTATTTCTTTGACTACTATTAATTTTATTATGAAAAGAACTACATTTCTGTTATCAAGTAAAAGAAAAATATTTTATTATGCCAACAGGGTTGTGAGGTTTTTGCGCCGCATCACAGATTTCATTTCCTTTAAGCAATACATTATTATATTGTTGCATAAAAAGCCTTTTGAGGTAGAGTATTCTTATATTTTAATACTCTGATAATATTATTATCAACTTATTTACCTATGTCAGTTACTTAACCAAAATATACTATACGTACTTCATATTTTACACAACTAAGTTGGAAATTGATTTGATAACTAAGTTGTCCTTTGCAAGAAACTACGCGTAGGAAATACCTAAGTACAACCTACACTGGTAGCAAATGTTTGCCTTGGCGCAGGTGAATCACATCAATTATTCAGATAGCAGAAATTGGCTAGACAACTAATTTTGCGGGGCATGTACTTGGTAAGCAGCTTACAAGTTTTGCGTCAAATACTAGAGTACCCTGAATGGCTCTCATGTATGGTAAGTATTGCAACTCTGGACTCCACTTACTTGTTTGGTATGTTGCATTATTAATTTGATTAAAAGACCTATTGAACGCTGGTATTAGTTTGAGAGTTAGTCTATTTGCTTCAGAGTATTAGAGGAAAGCTAATACTGTAGTCCAATCCACTCGGATGGTCTAATTGGATCGGAGGTTGTAACATGCAATACGAAGATTACTATTGTTTAGATATTGCGTTAAATGCCGAAAATTACAGTGATTTGATACTGCTCACAGTTTTAAGCAACTTTAAAATGTATATACCATTTGTTTTATTGAAAAAAAAACTGATTTATTCAAATACTAAAATAAGATAAGAAATATTTTTAAGAAAACATTTTATAAAAATATTCATAAAACATTAAGATCCTCCTAAAAGTACACAAAGCAAAATCCCATAAAAAACTTTAATAAAACATTTCCATTTTCTCTACTTTAAAATCACCAGTTAAGCTCTCGAAAAAATCTATAATCTCAACAAAGTATGGCTTCGGTTTTGGCGAAAAGGGAAGAAGGATTAAGGAGGTCACGACGCTGACGTTGTAGGATTAGCTGAGCGGCACCACGTCGGCCAATAAATGACTCGCTCTTACTGAATATATATTATTATAGAAGAGACACAGATACACCTTGCCGTCTCACATTTGGATATTTTTAATGTAAATTAAATCAGAACAATACCTGTTAAATGTTATTAATTTATATTTATATTTCAATAAAATCCTTATTATTATGTCCAAAAAAATATTGATGTTTTATTTTCCGTTGCGACTATCTTACCAAAAAAAATCCATAACTGTAAGCTTAGATAATTTAAATAGTATTTTATGTTTTTGAAAGGTTTATCTCTCTTCTAGAAGTGTTATGTCTTTGTAAAAATAAGCTTAGTCGGCCGTGAACACGTCAATAAATCTGACACTTGTCAACGACAAACTGCTTACATTGTCGTCTTTTTGAATTTAACGACTAAATTTCATAGTGAAAATTGCTATTCATTATACCGCTTTATAATTTTTACATAATTTATTAACTTTTCATTTACTTGACTTTAATTTAAAGTTAAGAAATCTTCCTATAATAATTACGTTTTAGTATAGTAGTATATAAATTAAAATATTATAGACGTAAAACGTGTTGTGCTACTTATTATACCTATGTATACTGTCTCACTCCCGAAACTTGTAATTAAATTTCATAATGATGCTCGATCAACACTCAGCGCAATATCTATCTTGATAATTTCGCCATACAAAACTTTGAATTATTAATGAATACCCAACGTTCGTTAATATTAGATCATTAAAGCCACAATGTTTGAAACTTACCTGCTTTCGGATGCTGTAGTTGCGTAAACAATAAGAAGTTTGTACCGCAAGGATTACGAGGAAATATACATCTTATACATCAAATAAAACATATCTACATACAAAGAAAAACGTTTACATTCGACTTTCATCTTATTTACCAATATATATAATTAAAACCATTTAAATTATTGTAGAAGGAAAATGTCATCACGTGAGAATAGTTTTATATAAAAATATAATAGTAAGAGAAAAGTATTTTATTTTTGTCGAAACAAATAGCAAAAACCGTACGTGAGCAGCAAGAGTCAATTTTTACTCCAAGTGTTTGCCGAATAAAAGTTTCAAATAGGAGATCCATTACTTAGACGCTGTCGATTTGGACTTTACACTCGACTTATAAAGAAAATGGTCAGCTACTGGGTCAGGACTGGGTACTACAATGAGATACTGTCACAGATTCCAGAATTAAGTTCTTGAGGGTAAGATTAAAGATAGATTAATAGTAGGGGTTGTAGATAATTTAATAAACAATATTAATAAAAAAGATAAAAAAATTTAATAACCTTCCACTATTTTCATATTGCTTGACCCGAAATATTTAAGTATAGTAATAGATTAAGAAAACACCAAAAGATTTTTTCAAGAAGTCAGTTATCTTTCAGATGCCTGACACTTAAATATTTTACAACTCTAACGAAGAGACGAGGAACTGTTAAAATCTTGTATTTATCATATTATTTTTATCTTTCGTACCGAATACCTCGAAATGGTTTTGTTTGAAATTATCGAAATTAGTGATATTAGCTTAGTTCTTTACAAATATTTGAGTTTAATAATTGTTACGCAAACTAGATTTTGTATTTAAACTTGTCACAGTAAAACATTTTAATCAGATTACAAAATACCTACGTTTTAGTATGTTTAAGGCCTTTAATATATTTTTTTCTTATATTAATTATAAATTGCATTAAATTTACAATGTCTTATTTAAATGTTCGTATCATTATAAGATTCAATTCATATTGTCAAGTATAACCTGTATTTTACTTGTATATTGGAATATATAGTGAGTTTATGTCTAACTGGAACACATAGGGGTGATTCAGATGGAAAATGAGATTTACTTGTCCCTGTTTCTTTCGGTCATTTTACTTTGATCATGCTAAGTAAGTATGGTCCATAGTGGAACCCTATCTCTGGAAACTTTTTATACATAATACCTCCACTTCCACTGACAAGTTAATATTCTTTAGATTATAGAAAAACATAAAGTAAAGTATATGTGTAATTTAATTTATTCAAAATTGTCATATAACATTCAATAAATAATCAAAATAAATGGTTTTCTGTAAGAAAAGGATTAAAGTCATCCATTTATAAAAATCCCTTACACGGGGAAGCTCAAATGTAAGCCGTTATTTCTTGAATCAATACGAGAATGGGATTTTTATAAGATATACAATATTTACATCTTGTTATGACAAGGGTCGAAATACTTTTTCAAGAAAAATCAACTAAATGGTTTATTTATTTCCATAAACATAATATCGTCAATTATGTGTCCGTAGAAATGAATTGTATATATTTTCCAAATTGAAAAAAATCTTGCATACTGTGACATTTCTGTTTCATAATTTTCTGTAATAAAACTGTGAATTGACTTCCACAATAAAACTCTCAGATACTTATTTAAAATTTCCGTAAAACAAGACTTTTTAAAACAAACAGTACATTAAATATTTCTCTGTTAAATATTTCCGCCAGAAACATGAATTGTAACGTTTAAGAGATAGAAAATGTTTGTTTGCGTAAAGTTAAAAAGTAAACCTCCCACCTGTAATGCTCAAGTGCTGGATAAAAAATATAGTGAAGAACGAACCACTGCTATTTACTTGATACTACTACCTCCTTTCACACAGACTATACAAAAAGAAATTGACGGCTTTTCTGCTATTTTAATATTAATATTTGTATTGCTTTATAATATGTTCTAAGATATATTTCATTTCTCTATAATGTTTGATTAATCTGTACTTTGTCAGGTTAGAAAAACTTATGCCAAATTGCTCTAAGATATTTTTTTGCAAACGCATTTATTTCGACACCAGAATATACAATTTAATACTTAATTACTTCGATATAAATATTATAATACCGTCTTATGTAATGAAATCTTAAGTATTGTGATATATTTAATTACCAATACCATAAGTATGAGTACAGAACAGCTTTACTTGCAAGTTTTATTAATACGAATTGTACATGTATTTCCAATTTCGATATACACTACAAAATTCGTAATATGACGGATCTGAAAAACCTTTCAGCTAACGAAGGAATTTTTGTGGATGATCTGTTTGTGGCTCGACTTGTATTCAGTTGCTGAATTATTTCTGCGTTACTAGGATTTCTTCCCTATTTTATTTACGAAATATATATTTTGTATAGCATACAATTTTATACAAATAATAATCATTAATTTTATACATTTTAAACTTTCCATTTAAAAGCCTTGACATTTTTCATTAATCATCCAACAATTAATTTGATTAAACAATCAAATAGAGTTGACTTAAAATAATTTACCTATATCCAAAAATATATATAAAATTTAAGTATAATGTATTGGTAAATACTAAAGTAAGAGCTGAACCATTACTGAACTAGCGCATAACATTCTTGGATCTATTCTACGAGTATCTCTAACTTTTGAAGTTATTTCAATCTGCATTCGGTTGCTTTAACTAAATGTTGACGGCCGTGTATTGATTCACTCGTATGAACGAGGCTGATATTTTACTCCAATAAATACCGTGCAAATGTTTTTTTAAAGTATTTTCAATTTTTGAACTTGTTTGATTGTTGTTGTGAATACTTTTATTAACTTCGTTTGAAGTACACAAAGGTACTAGACAATGACTGCATTTTGTTGTTAGAAGTATTAAGGTTTAGTGATTTACTATTTCTTTTAAATTTTATACCTGTAATTAATTAAGTTTCATAGATATAAAAAAAAATATCAATTTGTAACATACAAACTTTCCAATTGACAATAAATACATTTTAAAAAGAACACACCGAGAACTTGAAAGTTACTATTTATTTAAGGGATTTACATCAAACCGATTTTTTATGTACTTTATTTTATATAGTTTACAGTTATACATTACCTGAGCTTTGACTCATGTCAGATTATAAGTAATCGAAATAATAAAGGCGATAAGCATCAGCACAAAGTAATGAAACTTTGTGTATTGAATAGCAACAGTATTCACAATTAATGAACCATTTATAAATATACTGCAAATATTCGACCATTTTGTATCCTTTATTAATACTTATGAAACTCAGAATTAATTAAACTAAAAGATATATCAAATAAATATTATAACGGCAAAAAATCACTTACATTACCGTTTATAGTTATAATATAGAATCATAAATATAGGAAAGAAATATAGGTAAGTATCCATTACAACAAATCGTATAATCCGTACCAATAAAATAGCATCTTAGCCCCAAGTGAACCGTATTTGTTACCGTTAAAATTACGCGGCTTCGGAGAGTAATGAGGCACGCTGTTAGAATAGCGCCTATCAATCCCTTTTGGTTACATACAACTTTATGCTTCGGCGATTTCCCCGATTTCACCAATCTGTTTCCTTAAAAGTTAAATTAGGGATGAAACCGAAGGATAGACAATTCACCGAATCGAGAGACGAGGCGAGCCATCTAAGTGAGATGTTACAGATTGGGAGTCAATTTCAATTATTGATTTGTATTATTTAAAAATATTAATCCTATATCGTTTAATTATATTTTACCAGAATGATATTTTAATTTTTTATAATAATAAAAAACAGATTAAATAAACTATCATTTTATGAATTAATAATCACAATACCATTTACCGATAACCGATTTTGGTAGCTGAAATCATATCATTATAAACATTTAATAACTTCAAAGTAAAATGTATGCATATTTATTTTAAGTGAGGCTGGCATAATTGAAAACAACGTTGCACAAAGCTTTTAAAATAAGAACCGTCAAAATTAAATACGGCATACATATTTTTACAATAAGCGTCCAAAGATTAATTTACAAAAAGGGCTTTTAGGTTAATTGTATGGACTTTATTTTACCATTACGATTATTTCAGCAACCAAATTTATAAATCGTTAATTTATTATGTAAGTATTTATAAATATCATAAATTTCTCTTGTAATAAAAAAAAAACAAAAGAAAAACATAACGAATTTAAGGCTTTTTTAATTTACAAAAATGTTGACAATCTAAGAAAATGAACATGTACTTATATGATATATTATGTCGCTAAATTCTATAATACACTCTCGATACACTATATTTGATTATAAATTATTTATTTGTAAATTATATTCCGGTGCCATGGTTCAAACATTTAAATAGTATTAATTATATATTTTAACAGAGACCAAACTGCTCGTTTCCTGTAACGTAACATTAAGCAACGGGCAATTAGTTCAAGCCTATTATGAATCAATTAATAGTTACAGAATAATTAGGTTCAATTGTAACAATAAGGATATCAAATTTAAATTGGGTTTTCAATAACTTAATTAGTTTTTATCGACGCAACCACCCCGCTCATATGCGGTTACGCTTTAAACTATCCAGTCCTTTCGGTACACAAAACTCGAATGAACTTTTATTTACTATATCCCATAAAATGCGGATAAAATGGAAAACTACCGGAATAATCGTTTTTAATTAAATAAACACGAGTGTACTATTTATGTATAGTGTTTTTTTTTATTCTGAGTGAACTTTCAATTGATGAACTAATTAGAAAACTATATGAATATTTTTATTAAGCTTTGACTTTTAACTCTGTTTTTAAAAATATTATAATTTATTTTCAATTTTATTTATTTAACGTAAAGTTAATACAAACCAATAATTGAAAAGCTATTAAAATGACTAATGTAAATATCCCGCAAGTCACACAAATATTTACTAATGGTGTTATAAATTTAGAACCAACCATCGGTCTATAATTCATACTGCGATGCAAAATACTGTCTAACAAGCAATACACGAATGCCATTATATAGTCTATTGTATGAAGATTAAATGCTAAATTGGTGTGCATGAATTCCATGCACTTCGCCGTTATGTGGCCAGCCATACTATTGAAACTAATAACCCGAGGGCTCTATAAAATTTGTCACATGAATGACCATCCATCAAAGTGAAGTGAAGTGTTATACATAGCGCTAACTGGCCAATGGAAAGACTAGAACAATGCCTGCGTTTATTTATGGTGTAACCCATATCTCAGGATGCCTAAAATAATAAATTTGTAGATGTATAGATTATATTTACACTTGTTACTTTATAAATACTACATCTTCAGTATGTCGTTTTGTTCTTTCTAATTGGTTGCCTGGAAGCCTCTTTGCCGATCGTTCTTTAGCAATGAAATCACCAAATTTGTACCAATTTATTTTCTGCTTGTATCGTCTGAGTGTACAATAAAGAATATTGATTATTATTGATAATAATATCCTTAACAATTTCGATTAAAATTTTGTTTATGTGTTGTATTTTAATTATTTTTAAATATTTAGTTGAAATTATATAACCTACAAATTGCTTACCCCGCGCGTTCCACAAAGGTTTATCACGGGCAACAAATATAACAAAGCCTGCATACCGTTTATCGTTCGCTTACACATATTTAAATTTAATTAACTTTCAGACTCATCTCCTTTGTGCTTCGTGCCCAAGAAAGGAAATGTTTGCTAAGTAAATGACTGCACCTAGACTTGCTTGAGTTTTTTCACCGCATATTAAAATCTTTTTGCTCCATTTAATGCAGACGCCACCCTGCTTATTCTCTGCTCTGAAGCTGTTAATTATAATTTAAATTAAAGTTCATAAAATTTTAAATAGGGTCATTTATTATGTTTACATTTAGATATTTTGTAGTATGTAAAAGCACTTTATATGTGAAAGGAATTCTGTACATCAATGTTTGTAATCAAAATAATGGTAACACTTAGATTAAACTTTTGATTTGCGCTAAAACCACAAATATGCTTCATCATAGTTACTAAAAGTGCCAACATTTATAAACAGCACCTATAAAAAGACATGATGAATACATTGTATAGTCATACAGTAAAGTATCTTATTACATAAGAAACTAAAGGGCATGACCATAGTCAGAAAATATGTGTAAGTTGTATAATTTCAAATACATTTTTGCATACGAGCATTGCTAAGTTTCTATCTTCACCTTTTTGTATCTAGAAAAGTACTTAATTACGTATTTCGAGTTTATTTTCTATTTAAAAATCTATTGATAAATAGAGAAGAATAACTAAGTATTCGTTAATAGAGAGAAGAACATAATCACTAAGTTAAAACAAGGATGGGCTCTCGGACTACAAAGAGTCATTGAACAGCAATTACCTCGGGAGTCCCAAAAAGGCCTTTAATTAAATCCTTCTCCGATGACATCCTAATTATAGCGTAAATTGAATTGGCACACCTTACTGTTTTGTTAATTGTTAGTATTTTTTTCTTATACTTAATCAGTTTTGAACGTAAGATCAAACACTTTTTAACACGCTTTAATTAGTTTCACGTGTATGTTTGTTGGTTTGTTTTTTGCATGAAACCGATTTTTTCGAATATGATTTTGTCTCATTTCCCAAAAACCGATTTAGTTCAAACTTTTGACATATATCAAGAACTAATGGTAAATAATAATTCGAGGAGATTATCTCATTATCCTGATTACGATCTCCAGGATTAATAATTATCTTACGCTAATTTGGCGTGTTTTTTTAACTATATATTAAATTTTTTCATTAATATCATTTGTATTCAATTATCAAAACATTGTTATTTTAATGGACTCTATCAAATTACAAATGTAATATATTATTATTTATTCGTAATATATATAACGTTATCTGCTATTAGTAAAGCTCTATATTACCTTGATCATATTTAATATATCCTTTGAATTAAGGATACGTATTAATGAATAAGTATCATGATAGGATATTAAATGAACATTTATTATTCTGTTTTACTTATCAAGCATTATTTGTATAACACGAGCAAGACGAGGCTTTTCGTAAATATAGCTTCGCTTGGAGGTAATAATGTTATTGGCAATATCACTAATGTGAAATTTAATTAGTAAAGGTAAGAGTATATGATAGGTAAGTAACAAATCAATTTTATATATATGTAATTGAAATTTAAATGCAACGATGGAATTAATTATCTGGTATCATCTAATAAATATGGCCGCGGACAAACCACATGCAAATATGTTGATTCAATGCTTACGAATAATTTATCATATTTCAGCTAGTTATCCGTGCGTAAGATTTACTAATCTATTGTATGGTCCAAGTTCAATCGTCTTTTTTTTTAATGAATCATTGTTTTAACATATATCAATATAATATATTGCTAATAAATTTGACTGTAAGGAGCATTATATTATTTAACTGGTCGAATTAAATATAAGACTCCTTTTCAAAACATGCTCTGGGTAGTGTAAATTTAATTTTAGAATAGTTTGATGTATATAAAATATTTTATTGGAATATTGCAAAATAAAGATAATAATACTTTTATAGAGACTTAATACTTTAAAAAAAGTCCGTAAATCTTACCTTCACGATCATATACATTAAAAGCATTAATATAAAAGCGATTTTAAATGACAAAATGTAATGAACGTATTTTTTCTCTGTAAAATGTAATTTGGTTTATCCAAAATCAATCGGAAATCGGTGTAAATTAATAATGTAGCCATTAAATAATCCCTCGTTATTATCCATTTTGCTGCTTCGTTTTAAGCTCTTTATTTAGTACCCACTGCTTTATTTGTATGGGGATTAAAGAGGCTACTTTTTGCAAAATTAATTATTTTCTTTATGGATTTAGGATTTGTGATTCCATATACTATCAAGAACATTAGCACTGCACTTTTCTTCTCTGTATCTATCTCTTTTTTAAACGCATCTTATATGTACATTTTATTTTCTGAAACGGTTTATTTAAAAGCGTCAAAAGAGTTAGCATTTAAGCTTAGAGAAAACTAAGGTAAAAAGAAAATAGACGTCACTACCGTCCCGATAAAGACTAATATATAGAATGTTTAATGCTTTGAGGAGGGCAGCAAACCGGTAGCTCAAATGTAGAGCGACGGGAAGGCTTCCTACAAGTCGCGAGTACGAATACATGCCCGCATTGTTCTATTTTCCTTTTTGTAATTTATATCAATTATTAAAAATAAATCTTTTTTTTTTGTTTATGGCACAAGTAAAAATAATATTTTAATAGTAACCACATTCGCCACATTACTATGAGCACACAATTTCAACGAGCTAGCAAAAACAATTTGCCAGTCAAATGAGTTTTCTAAAAAGCCGATTAAGCGGAAACTAAAATCAGTTAATTATTTATTGAATACTACAGAATTACCAGTAAATTATTAATGTTAATGGACGAGATAATGATTTCAAATTTAATAGAATTTCATACATCGTATTGGTTGCTACAAAGTTCAGCATTAGATATTTAATTTAGTATATGATCGTGCCCATTACCACGGGCAGGGTAATAGTATTATTGTGTTTTTAAATAATTTATAATAGTCACATGAATAAAATGTTTAAAACTTTTTTTTTATTTCAACGAAAAATCGTTTTAACACTATACAATAAAATGTAATCATTATTTCTACCCACTTTTGTTTTAAAATAAAGATGAGTATTCAACAGCGTCTTACCTGAAAAAGAAAAAGAAATTATTATTGAAACGTAATTATAATTAACGAAAGGTAAGTAGTTACACACACACATAAGACAGTACACATAAGATAGTATTATCCTTATAACTAAAATTAGATTACAAGCGGAGTATAAAATTTGAATGATTTCGGCTGCTCCTAGAGTTCATTGCTCATTGAAGCTTCAGCGACAGAATCCTGAAGCATAAGATGCAACCCTCCGGTGATAAGACCGCCAGATGTCGTTGATGTAATTGCGTTTGCCTTTGTGCCATTCCTAATGAAAGGTCGAAAGTGATATAGCTATCTTTAATCAACGCGAAACTAGCATACGATGCGGGCTAAAATGTTGCAGACAGCTTTGATATAATGGCGAAATTCAAAATTACTGCACGCGTCTAAATTGCACAATTTATCCGGTATTTGTATTTAATGAGGTTTGTTCGCTTATCATTTTGGATTTGAGCAGATTTGAAAGGTGTTGTTTATCAGTTATAAAGTACTGTCTAATTTTAATCTACGCTTAGCAATGCATTAATGACATTTATTACACGGTGTACAAAACGAACAAATAACACATCCAATTAAAAAATAATAAAGCACTGTATATAATATTCCAATTACTCTGTTATAAAAAAAATTGTTTCAGTTTATTTATTATTATAATATTTAAATTTAACAATTTAATAAATATGTTTTTGTCGACATTACCTCAAATAAATCCGCATAACGATAACCGAATTGTATGGAAACTAATCTCTTTGAGACAATACTGGGGCAGTATCTTTGGTTTACGAGGGCCGTCTTGACTAAATCTACAAATATTTGAACAATCTCACTGTGACAGCTATTGTCTAGGTCAAACTAATTTGGGATTCCCGAAAGCCGTAATTCAATTTTGCATAGAGATCATCATCTTAATTAAATTAGTTAAGCCTTTTATAAAGCCCTTTGATTGTTACTATGATATATGTAAAGGGTCAATTGAGATACAATATGTGACTTTACATTGACCTAGTGCTAATTAATGGTTATAAAACTAAAGATAAAATAAAATTACAAAATAAAATAAATGTATTCTATATCATATATAAATTAAAAGTCTTAATATGAAAGCCAATAAATAAATTAGCATAATTGAAATATTAATACAAATGATAATGCACTCATAATAAAACAAAAAGCATTAATATCATTAAATGTAGAAGCAAGTTATATGTTTCACAGCCTGTTCCGCTTTGACGAATATGGGTTCCTCCGAGCCCATATATCACTTAGTCATTCGAAACCGGGGTTGCTCGCGCTGAATCTATGTTCCAAGACGTGTAATATCTTAATACTCGGGTATATCAATACGTGAATAGAACTTACACTATGTAATAAAATCAACTTTAAAATTACATGATATAATGCTACGTACATTTACAAGTTTAATGGATATACTAAATTATCTTTTTCTAGCAAATATTGCATTCTACCTCAAAGAACACGTTACATATATAAAGAATACTTATTTATATATTTAGTAAAAACATACAAGGTAGTAGAAAATTACAAAACTAATTTTTGAAAATATTTATAAATATTTGTGTGTCCCTGCCGGTATCGGTTTATTTTTCATTCTATATTTATATTAATTAAAATTACGAAACGGTTAGTAACAATTATACACAATTCGGTTTATACTTTCATTCCCAGCCTTATCATATATGTAATAGATGTTTAATCTATTAATTATGAAAATTGAAAACCACTGAACAAAATCTCTCCAGGCAGAGGTTCCAAATTAAAATTAAAAAATGCATAATTAAAAGCCAATTGAATTGAATTGTTTTCATTTTGGCACCGCGGCTTCGGCGAGCTATTGCAATCAGTCTATTAGCACTTAAAAAGGGTTAATAATTAATGAACTCTCGTGAAATATGATCATCTAATCTCAAATTCTATGAATAATGCTTTTGTACTTTGCAATTTATTTTCTTTATATGCATTACTTTATGTTTGAAAATATCTATAAACATGTATAGCCATGTTAAGGTTATTTAAATTTATACAAATATAGAAAGAAAAATAAACCAATAAGGACAAGGAGTCGATCCCGCGACCTCTAAGAAACCGGCGCTCTACCAATTGAGCTCTCTACCAAATGAGTCTCGCTATCCGCCTCGGTGAATTAAAAATTGTATTTGTGATCGTCTTTATAAGGACGTTTGTATTACTTTATTTTTTCATGTGTTGTGGTGTGCGCTAAAGAGTAAAAATTAATAATAATTGTATTTGTAATAAAGAAAGTATATTTTTTTAATTCAATTGTTAATTTTTTGTACTTTCTTAAAGATTTATCAAGATTTTCTTATAAAATTTAGTTTGAGACTAGTAGAATATTAATATAAAACAAGATTTCTTATGCATTTAATCCCAAACATTATGTATTTTATTATATAAAAAAAACAATTTCGCGAGGTTATGATGTTCCTGAATATTTTCTGTAATTCTTAGGTTTTTATTAAAATGGTTATGCTATATTATCTTCTATAATAAACAATATTTTTTCTACACCTTACAAACACTTTAAGCAAAAATTATACTAATAATAGATTATGAAGAATATATTTTTTTATTCCTTCTAAAGTTTAGTATCTCTAAAATGTAACTATTTAGCATTTTTATAACCTTCTTGCTCGTCTTGATTATAAGAGGAATCTTCAGCTATCTTAAGTAATTTCCGCCGAGGAAGTCAATCAATTCACCCATTATATAATAATGAAGGTAGATTAAATTGTTCATTAAAATGTAATGCTTAATCTAAGATACTGTTACACGTACACTAAATACAAAAAGACTGCGAAAAACACAAGGCAGCAATATATATGTATTAGTAAGTAACAATTTTACGTCAAAGGAGTTAGTTTTGAAACAAAAACAAATAATTATTGAATAAAACAACTACTAGTTTCACGAAGATATATTTATTATTAAAAGCCAAAGAATCGTGTCTTTTATCTAAATCACAATAACAAGTTAAGTCACACGTAACACAGATCAATGGGATTCTTTAACAAAATCATTTCCAGTGAGGCGAATCGATTAGATTTCATATGCTTCCTCGATTCGGCAAATTAGATCGGCACTCAAAACGGTCAGAAGTCGACACCGAGCCCTTCACCAGATATCACGCTATCTGTCCTCTTAGCAATCACGAGGAAATTTAAAAATGTGCCAAGAATAGATTTCGAACATGAATAATGGTTCCGCGACCTAATCTAATTTTATTATTTTTGTTTTGGAGTAATATTATAAAAGGTTCTGAAGCCTAATGATATTTTTTTTGTATTATTATTTATGTTTATTGTTAAAAACATTTTTTTATATTACTTGTGAAATAAACAGTCTGTTATTTTTTACAACAAATATCTGTCTTGAATTATTATTTATATAAATAAAAACTTATAACTATTATATTAATATTTTTATATACCTATAAATTCATATTAATTAAAAATTATAATAATTATAATAAATTAATTTGATATGAATTAAATCAAAATAAAAGATTATATTACATTAATTGATAAACATTAAGACTCAAACATTAAAACGGATCCCTATAAACGGGAAGAAGATTATTCCCTTTTCCTCGCGGATCGGAAGCAGATCCCATTTCCTCCGACAACATCAAAGTGAGATAGCAATCAGTTTTTTATTCGAATCAGCAATATTTTGCACGGCTTCGACTAGTTAGCTTGTCCCCAACAGTTTGTTTGACATTCATTGTAGCGAGAATATTTAAATTTTATTCCTGATGTCTCTTACAAGATTTCGAAAATAATTTGCATTCATGTTTACCTTTAGTAATTAAAATTATTTTACATTATTGATTTTTAAGGAAATAAACTGATTTGGTACTTATATATAATAATATACCAAAATATTGAATACAAATTTTTGTACACATTCAGATTCATAATAAAGAATGAATGTGGATGGTAGAGAATAGGTTTACTGAAAAAAAAGCGGATGGAATGCGTGAAAAATATGTCAAAGAAGTACGTCTTCACTAAGATGACGTATGATAGAAGAGACTCAAAATCATTGGGATAAGTGCTGGTAACTTATTTAAATTCAACACTGCCCAATTAAAATAAAAAGGTCACAATTTGTATTTGTATTTATATAATTAAAAAGACTAAATTAAATGACTTAAAACAAAATAAAAGGACTCAGCGTTGAAATTAAAAATTATTAATTAAAAATTATTAAAAGCTGAATAATATGTTATGTATATATATAAATAATATATATAAATAATATTTTAAATAAAGCTGAATAATATGTTATGTATATATATAAATAATATATATACATAACATATTATTCAGCTTTATTTAAAATACACTCACCTGAAAAGATAAGCAACATTTAAAACTGTTATTTCACAAATTATTTTACTTTTAAAAGTTAGTTCATTTTCTATTGTTTTTATTACCGATTAATCAAATTCCGCGTTCAATTGTCACTTGTCCTGTCATAATGCATAGATAACATATAAAATGTTAGCGTCAGTACAAATTAAATCAAGTAAAGGGATTTTGTTGAAAAAAAAGAATATTTAAAAAACATTGGAATAGCTGGTCGAATAATATTTGGTTCAATTTTCTTCTTTTGATAGATAGCTAATCTAAATAAAAATATAGATTTAATTAGGAAACGTATTTCTGTTCATAAAATCTTTATAAATATATTTTACTAAAATATATTGTCCGCAACACTAGAGTCATAATTTTTTTTTTTCAATATTTAATACATGTATAGCTATAATTAGCAAGTACCTACTACCTACTTTTTATTTTTTTTATGAATCTAATTTGTAAAAACGTAAAAGTTTATTTTTAATTAATTATAGATATACAACTTTTACAATGGAAAACTTTTTATCATCTTCCAGCGGTGATGTATAGAACTACTGAAACCTCGATTCAATGACCGACACATAAATTTAATACACACCACATCACTAATACAGTAAAATAAATGACTAATATCTACAAACCATTATGTAACATTAACTTACATTTGCGGATAAAAAAATATCAATCAAGCGAGAATAATAGATCTCTGAAGTCAAACAAAAGCGGAAGAATATGTGAAAATGTTATGTGAGTATTATTCTCAAATACAACGTTTTCTTCGCTATTTCCCCTGCAGTCACAGGTGAGATTTATCTTCGGATAATTGGATAAAGAACGCGTTCGCGAAAAGTGATACGGCGTGGAAGAAGTCGAAAGAAAGGCATGGAGAGCAATCTGTTTGCTGGGGCGAGCGATGCCCAATAAAGTATTCGTGAATCATACAAATATATGTTTGTGTTACTACAAAATCGGATATCGTTAGAGTTCTCGCACAATTTTTATTATAGTATATTCAGTAATGTTTATTTTTGTATATAGATAGAATTAGATTTAGAGATCATATAATTTAGTTTTTATAACAATTGTATGACAATTATAATAGTAGGTATAGATATTATCTTTCCAATTCAAAAAGTTCACAAATATAAAAATTATAAAGGGCTTAAAATATACTTACTTAATATACTTCTCAAATATAACATTCTTGTTTGAAACAAATTTAAAAATAGAAAATACCATAGAAGGTAAATTTACTTACCAAATAAAAGTTTACATAAAAAAGAAAGTCAGTTAAATAGCACGTTAATTGGAAGAAAATAAACTGTTTTGCTTTTGAATTTTCTTACGGAACCCTGAACACTGCAAAGCTGCTGTTTAATCGACAAATCGTTTACGCTTTGATTGAAAAAAATGCTTACTCAGTATCGGAATTCGTAGTAACTAGACAACTTGGGAATGTATAATTATTATTACCACCAAATACATTACAAACTTAAGAATAATTTTAGTATTAAAAATATTTGACTTTGGCTATTTCTTGTTCTAATGCTATTTTTACGCAGCTACACTTGCAGGTACTAATAAGGTAAGGTAATAAATTCTGAAACGCCTTTCTATAGAAAAAACAAATTTTTAATTAACCAAAGACGTTCTTAGTTTTAACTAAAATGAAACTACTGGCTATGAAAGTCATACTCTGTCAAGAATCACTACAAACAAAAATAATCATGATATATGAATATTTCTAGAATTCATATATACATATATTTTTAGTTTTTTGCATAACTTTAATGTTATATTTCAGTAGGTACTTGGCATTTGATATTATTTTAATATGTGGGTAATGTGGGTATGTACTGCTTAAACAAAAGGTCATTTGGGACAGGTGTAAAAAAGAAAGAATTCGTCGAGTTTTTAAAACAAATATGAAATATATAGGTAAATACTTTTACAAAAAAATTATTTAAGCTTTAAAATTAATTGAAATATTGTATGAAATTGTCCATAAAAATCTGTAGTCTACAGAATAAGTGAGGTTTTTAAACTCATACTAATTTTAAATATGAGTACGGGTATGAAAATTGTAGCTTACTTTGTAGGGCGATATATATATATATATATATCATAATATGGTATGGTATGTTCGACCCACATGTTTACATTTTACTATTATATTACCACTCGGTTAAAATGAAATCCAACCTACAGCCAATGTTCACTGAAAAATATTTTGCAATAATATTAATCCTTTGTTCGCGGTGAATGAAATTACTGGAAAAATATGCTTTTCAATAACGTTAATGTAGTCAGTGCTGGATAAGTTTGCATAAAATGATGGTAAAATGCTGTTAAGGGTATAAAATTAGCAAATCAATGTGAAAAATATATATTTTTTTTACGAGCATTTGTAAAACAAAAATAACAGCTATTTTAAGTTTCTTGAAATATACAAAAAACTTTCAATATAATGTTATTAATATTAAAAAAGAAGACAGCACTCACTTTTACTATTGAAAAAATCCCTTCCAAAATAAAGAAAAAAAAAGTACAAAATCAATGTTGCCTTACCTATATTAAACTAACTCGAATACCAAATAATGTAAATATTTAGTGCCATTCTTACGAGCTTTACAAGCTTGATGAGCTTCGTAAAAAACAATTATTTATAAAAAAAATTAACATCGAATTAGATAACAGATATCTTGATAAGTTAAAAGAATATATGTAAATAATAATATGTAATACTGTCGAAAAATGTTACTACCACCACTAACACATTTTTGAGAACACGTGATATCTAAGATGTATAAGAGTACTATAGATTAATAAATAATGCTGCTGTTTTTGAGAAAACTAATAATATTTTTTATATAAAATATTATTAGTTTTCTGAAATTATTTTAGTTATTTTACTGGTAATCGGAATTCCACGAAAGAATCTAGAATTTGTATTGAAATATTTTGAACATAGTACCCATTGTATTTTAGGTATTTGAAGCACTACCAAAATATATTTTATATTTTTGTTTTATTTTTTATTAAAAATATCTCTGACTTATTGTTAATATAGTTTACGTGTAGAGAAATATTAGAGACAGAACATAAAGTAGGTACATATTTTATTAGTTACATATGAAACAAAGTATATTATTTTTTCTTTATTACTAATTGATTATAAAATGACAATTAATAAATTAACTACTGTTAGATCCACATATGGTTATATGAGTATTACTTCAACATGGTTGCAATAGGATATAATTGATACAATCTTCTAAAATGTTATATTCCTCTTTTAAAGTACTTCATGGACTTGAAAATATTAAACGTGCTAAAAAATACAATAACAAAGTTAATACACCAAAGCGAAACCTAGAGAACTGAGTCAAAGTGAGACCTAGTTTCAATTTAAAATTCTAATCGAATATTCAAACAGATGAAGTACACTGCGCAACGAAATACGAGAGTAAGATAAGTGATTTAGAAATATATATTTACAAAATCAAGCCCCAACAGGGAAGGGTTAGCGTGGCGTAATTCAAGAGATGTGAATAATTCATACAGTTGTTTGATTACCTTGACCATTTCACGAAACCTTCGTAATACGTCGGAGGTGCGGACGCCAAAGCCGTACTCTACGCCAAGCGATATTTAAGTCACTAACACTGTTTTAAAAGTCTATTTTATTGTCTTCGTACGTTGTTCAGGATAATAGCGGGCCCTGAAAATTAATTAAAACGTTAACTTCTTCAAGTAAGCCACTCAATCGCACTAATCGAGCTATGATTGTTTTTGCTCTTGGTTATATTAACGAAGTGGAATTATTTATTTCTTAACTTTTCTAATAAATTATAAAGTTTTTAAGATAATTTAATTATAACATTATTCATCTATTAATTCATTAAAATGAAGGTAAACTTTACAGAAGGCTTAAAAACAGCCTCTATTTTTAATAAAATTTACGGCTATATAGAAAACTTGAAGGCATATTTAAACGCACTACAATAATTAGAAAATTATCCAGAGTATGATGAAAATATAAGGTTTATAACGACAGTGTAATGGGTAACCAATTCAGTCGGCTTCGATGTTGATATCGCATGCCTTTTTTCTTTTTAAGCAAGTTTCGAGTTTGCCCAACGGAATTAGTTTACGCCAACGTTTGATCGGATATTCCTTTAAAGAAGTTAAGCGAGACTACGGTTACGGATAATTCGTACCGCATTATACAAATAGCTCAGATCTTTCCGAGTATTTTTGAATGTAATCGAACTTGTTACTGATCTGATTGAGGTTTTGAGATTTATTCCATTAACTTTAGCTCAGTTATTGGTTTCTGTATTTTATAAGACGCCGTTGTATTCCTATATATACATTTGAAAAAGCAATTTCATTAAATAAATATATGTTATATAATTTAAGATAACTCCAAAATGAATATAGTATTAAAAATTAAAACAATGAGAGAAAAACGCCGCGAAAAAGTATAAAAGGAAAACTGTTATTAAGGAAAATTTGTCACAAAAGAGCAGGTAGGGGAAGATACCCATTTCGGCGCCCTAATTACAGAACTTTTGTACAATATGAGCATACCTACCTGCAAAATTTTTGTACCAGGCGAAATAGATCATCTGTGAACTTAAGAATTACTTGGCTAACTTTATTTTCGCTTATAAATCTTGGCTAGGTAAAGCGACAGAACGTTAAGGTAATGAAAATTCAAAGTATGCAAATCCGTCGGTTAGATACTTTTGCTCTAGAATCGCAACCTTTTCCATAGTAAGTTAAAATATGTATTTAAAAAGATATTCTTAACTTCAATTTAATTTAAATAGGTGTTAAAAGCTAACATAAACGAATTTGTAATGATAAAAATCATTATATTTTCTTAGAAATTTTATTAATCATTAGCTCTTCCTTTTCTTGTGCTCGTTTTAAGTAGGTATTCATTCATTTCCTTTATTCATGACATTATTATCTGTATTTAAATTCTTATATACTTTATATAATTTAGGATTTGTTATATGTATGTAATGCATCATATAGGTTTATGTACGTGTATATATTATTATGCACCACTTTTCTCTTCATATTTCACCTTATTCCTACCAGTATAAGGTTGTCTGGAAGAGATCACTACATAGCGATAAGACCGCCTTATTGTATACCCATAACGTTTTTTATATGTACTGTAATTTGTTTTTCTACTGTTTTTGTGATTTATGTGGTTGCAATAAAGTATATTATTATTATTATTAATATGTTATATTTTATGATTGCATATATTTTATCAGTCTCAAAGTTTCTTAACTTCTGAACTATGAAAGTAAAACCTACCATACATAACTTAATATATGTAGAGCAAACAACGTCAGCACACAGCACGTTAACCGTAAGAAGTTTAGCGGGCGTTGGTACACATTAAAAATTTAAAAACCATACAAGATGTGGCTTTACAATATTGATATTGTTAGGCAAAAGCTAACAGTGTGAGCTAAGACATTACCAAACATTTACCTTAATACTTCAAGACTACAGCAATACCTAAATAATACTATTTTTTACATTATAAATATGTACTTCCTACGTACTTTTGGCTTCATTTTTTTTTGTTTTTTTTTTATTATTTTTTTTTTTTAACATTTCAACAGTATCATTATTCATTTGATAACATTTGTTAACATATATTTAAGTTTTAGAACATAACAAACGGTATATAATTAACAATGTATAACCTCTATTAAATATATCCACATTATAAACAAGGATATTATTTATTAACAAACTAACAAACAGACAAATAAAAGAATGAATCAAAACTCAATATTGCAGCGAACGTTGTGATTTCAGTTTTATGCACAAAACCCCTGAGGGATAAAAAGTACATACCATTGTTCATAACGTTCGAATAAGAGTTACAAACATTATACACTCCTGCAAAAGTATATTACAAAAATAAAACAGACATAACTCATAAGTTAATTAAACAAACACAGAAGAAAGCTTTAAAACAAATAAATTATGTTGTATCAGGTGAAAGTTGTAACTTGTTCTTGCAGAGATACTCGCAACTTCGACGCGTAATATTGCATGCAAATGCTAGTAAACTAAGGATTTTTGTTTAATTTTACAGAGTATAGTGTATTTAAATAGCAGTAAAATGTTAATAAAGTGTCCTAAACCAACACGGTGGGTAAGTCTTTGAAACTCGCCGTGACTATACTGGCACGTATTTCAGGATACACGTAGAACTAACATGAATGTTGGTTTTCATAAGCTTGATATATAATAAGATACGTGGGAATATTTTACTCCACGCGCATGTGCACACTAACAAGGTGTTAGGTCTACTTTACGTTTTAGAACAGTTTTCAGTTTTAGAAACGATTTGAAGTACAATGACAGATCAACACACGAAGATGTTTTGTTTTCATATAAACACTATTTGTATACAAAATTTCATACTATACTGTATTCTTACAATATTTTAAATCAGATAAAGTAAAGGTAATAATAGTGTTAAAGTTATTATTGAATAATAATTATATGTACAATATTTTAAGAAATATCTTTAGTATACATTGATTTTCCGCGCTTTTATTTACCGATCTAGTTAATAGTTCAATTCCTATAAATCTCCACCAGTGCGCTTAATAGAGGAAGGATTTAGCCATCGCAGCCGGAAGCAAGTGTCTCTGCCCGCAACTGGACTTC
Source organism: Napeogenes inachia (assembly GCA_959347355.1). Taxonomy (NCBI): domain Eukaryota; kingdom Metazoa; phylum Arthropoda; class Insecta; order Lepidoptera; family Nymphalidae; genus Napeogenes; species Napeogenes inachia. Next base: position 15,910,107 of record OY365792.1, read on the forward strand.
TTGTCCAATCACTAAGCTTTATTTAACTAGACTCTACCGGCTTTGCTAATGGGATAAATAACCTATATCCAGAGTAATTAATTATTTCTCATACTTATCAACAGTTAAATTATTGAATGATATATTGTATAGAGATAAATTCCATTGAATATATTCTGGAAAAGGATTTTATTAATAAAATCCAAATATTTTTTGAATTATAACTTAAATTAATGAATTTAACAACGTGATTACATTTTGTTTTTTTAAATTAATAAACAAATTCACCAACAATTGAAATAAAAGTGTGCAAAAAGCATTTAAAATAGCATTATACTTATTTATATTTATTACAAATAAGGCCATAAAAGTATATTTATACATAAAACTTATAAAGTTATTTTCACCTATTTTTGTAGATAAACAATTTCCCACCTATATAAATATTATTCCATGGATATTAACACATTTCATATAATATAGAGTAAACTATTACTATTACTTGCTTGCTTTTAATAAACCTTATACATCACACTTATTATATAAAATATTCAATTCATTGTGACTTAAAATCATGTAAAAGAATAGTCCGATTTAGTTGTGGTCATAAAAGTGATTTCAGTTTTGCTAACAATGAAACACAAAAACTTTTGTTATTCCAAGTAATTTAAAAAGAGCTATAGCCATCAATTGTCACCTGTAGGTAATAAGCGGGAACTACAAAAACTTAGAGATGGCCCTTTATTAGAAAACTTTTGTTCACGATATACGAAGTATGGGATAAAGCTGTAGTACGTGGCGAATAAGACGTTATGACAAAGGAAAGATATAAACAATAGACCCTTACAGATAGTATTGGTATTTACGGATTTATTTCACTATTGCTGTCATGAGGAAACGTGATGAGTGAATAAAAAAACTATTTCGTTCTAAATAAAGCATGTTAGAATCAATTGGTTTTATTGTTTGAGATCGTACACACTGTTTTTTTTTAATTTCTAGAATAATATATAAAAGCAAAAAATATATATAGCATGTTTCAACTACATAAACATACCTTTATTTTTGGCATACAATGATCCTACTCAATTTTGCATGCAAGTTAATTAAATACACATGGAAAATAATAGGTGTTACAAAAACATTAAAAGGCAAAGAGGGTGGAGAAAACGATAAAGAAAACAGTTAGAACTTTCAAGCTACAATTGCATATTACTTGCAAGGTACCTCGAGCCATGTGCCCCGACGGAAGGTTCTTTATTACTTAGTACACGAATTATGTCGTAGGCTATATTAAAATAAAGTTTAATATTATTTTGAGAACTAAAAAGATTTCTTTATATTTAAATATAAAACTTGTATTTTTTATTGGCTGGTCAAATGTTTTTTATTTGTAATCTTTTTCCAACCAAGTTCAAATGACAGAACTATAATCTTGAAGATACTGCGTCAATTTATATATATAAATGAATCTTATTTAAAGTGATCAAAGGTTTAAAGAAATGAAAAAGTTTTTATTTATGTTCATCAGATAAACTGATAACATGCGATCAGAAGCAATATTGCTAAAACGTTTTTGGTGCTACGAGTACTACGAAAAATTTATCAAAAAATAATTTAGTTAAGATAACCTTCTTCTTTTTAGCTCTCTTTTATTATTCTTCCAATTCATGTTATTCCTTTTTTTACAACGAAAAGACTCTAAACTGTTAATGATTTTATGCATACAATATTTTTTTAAGTTCACTTATTTCTATATACTTCCAAAAAATAGAATCGATGTCGGGAAACAAATTCTCATGATTTCTTATACAATTTCACATTCACAATTGTTACACAAGCTTTTACATACTGTCACAGTTAAAACTCTTTATAATACATAAACATCATGTACTTAGTTTGTATGTATGTATGTATTATAAAAATATATTTTCCCAAACACGCAAATGCATGCCTAAATATTTCCTCATTCACAAAGGGACCTGAGTAAATGTTATCGGTATAAAGCGCAGGTTTAGCGCAACGATGATGGACGGGTCGTCATTAGGCAGCGAGCCTCAGTTATTGCGGGCAGGAGGCAGGTTGACGACGTTTATATTGTAAGAAATAATGCCTGTTATTTAGCTCACAACACTAATATTTGGTCGTTTTTGTCCGGGACGTCGCTTCTCGTTAGTGTATCCGTTTTTCCCGTTTTATGATAATGTTTTTCTGTAATGAATTCCTGGGATGATAGGGAATAAATGAAATTTCGTTATAAAAATATATTAATCCGTTACATGATAAAATAGGAAAAAAACCTTTTCTCATTTCAATACATTACATAAAATGATGTAACATCAATTATCGTGAAGCGAGTGTAACTAAATACCAACTCATGGACTTAATATGGAACTAGAGAACAAAATTCAAACAGCAAACGCAGTTATCATGAAACAATGAACGGCGTAGTGGCTACATAGTTTCGTAGCAGGCGTAACGCCGTAGCAGGCTACTAATGAGGCTACGATATTGTGCCGCCCAGCCGCCGACCGACCCTAGCGCCCTCTATAAATTGCTTTCATGCATATTTATTTATTCAAATATTATGTATGAATTGAAATCTCGTCCGCGACTACTGAAATATGGTCTCCAGTTGAAAATTGAATCAACCAGGCAAATTAGGTTGACACACAACGTAATGGTAGAAATAAAATGTGTTTTAAATAAAAAACCGAAACTTTCTGAGACTACTCTCGGGTATTCAAGTACACTTGGTAAAGTTGGTTCTTGGAGCACGAATTTACAACAACAAAATTTTCATATTATGCTCTCTTGACGTTTGAGGAAATTGGTATTTAATGAGTAAACTTATGATGCATCGAGGCATACACCTTGTATTTCAATATATTATAATATCAATAAGCTCGTCAAAATATTTTATTACAATACAATTTTTAAGCTTGTTTTAATTTAATTTATTAAGTTATTTGTTTCTCTAAACGTATTTACTATACAATAAAAGAGATATTATAATGTATGACGACAGATAAAAATCAACCCAAATATGCTCGGTTATCCTAAATTTGTGATTGAGAAACAATTGTTGAACAGTCCAAGGGCTATTCACAAATAATGAAATAAATGAAGCGAACGTTTCAGCTTGAAACTAATTAAACTCGGTTTGAATCGATATCCACTTATAAATTAAGACGGTTTAGCTCTCAAAGATAATTGGCCAAAAGTTCATCTCAAATATTGATACCATGACGCCGTTTTACGAAGATATTTTAACCATAAAAGCGTTTTTACATCGACCTTTAGATAAATATTTGATTCATTCCGTAATCATTTCAGTGAATTAAATATTTAAACAATTACAATAAGAGCTAATTTGAAGATGCTAAGAAGATAGCCACACCTTTTTCAAAAACCAGTTATTTGTTCGGGACAACAACAATAATTAGGTTCAGAAATTGTTTTGCTATAATTCAAACGACAAAAAAAAATTAAAGTCGATATAAATATTTGAATTATTCATAAAGTAAGTAATACACATTCACAATAACATTCACAAAATTAAAATTAAATTGCAAATTTAGTTTTGCATTGGTAATTAGTATTAAATATTATAATAACAGTATAATATAAAACCCAAAATAGGAATAACAACGAAATGATACAATTTTTAAATTATTATTAAATAATCATAGTAACAACTTAACTGTTAAACATTTATGAGCAAAAATCTGTTTTTATAAAACAAATTTACTGGTGTATGAGCTCCTTTATAAAGAAAGTATCTACCTTACAAAGTTACCTTATATTCTTCGCTTACTTTACATTATTTAGCTTTGATACATTCGCAATTTAAGTTGTCTAAAACTCGTCGAGAAGGAGGCCGGATTAAATTATATATTTTTTCTCCTGCCTACTAACGATGATAGAATATAAACAGACGGTAAAAGTGACACAAACAAAAACGAAATGGGTTTGGAGTTTATTCTTAATGTAGACAAGGAAAATTGTTTATCTTATGAAACAAAAGTTCTAGTTTCTGAAGTTAGTACAAAAACTATATTAATAATTCTGGATAGAAAATGATAAGCGGAATATAAAATATTAGGTACAATATGAGTATTAAAATAAAAGCTGGTTTACCTTAATTCCAATATGGATGGGGAAGTCGGAAGCCAAGGCAGGCTGGGGGTGAAGTGCCGGCAGCAGCGACAGGGGCAAAGGACAGGACATCATCGTGCGCCAAACTGAGAAAAAAATACAAAATTATAGGAAAACTATTCAAAGACAATTTTTTTAAAAACATAATAAATAACTTTATAAGAAATATAACCATTTTGATTAGATTGCATAAACATTTGATAGTGTATTTTCCATATTTTTTTAGTGGAAAATGAAAAAATTCTTGCGTTTTAGACCAAAACTCCTATTTGAAACTGACATCATGCCCTCAATGTTCGTATACTCTACATCCAAGGTGTTTTCAAATTCAGTCTAGTACAGAGGGACGCTTGAATTTCACACATAGGTACTTAAAATCTAGTATACATTTTTCAAGAGCTTTTGTAGTTTGCCCGTACGGCGGGCTCTTTGTATATACCATTGAGAGTTACTCAAATAGAATTTTACTGTTCTGGGTTTACGAGTACACAGATTGCGATATTGAAATGAATTATTAATTTTTTGTAAGTCAAACTAAAATTATATTCATAGAATATGCACGTGGAAGATAATCGCTAAAGTCAGTAATAGAAATCTTAATTCAATTGCGTCCTAAAGTTTTGTTTCTCTTTTAAAAACTAAAATATATTTCAACTAAAATTTATATATGCAACTAATGATATGTATGAATAACTAATGAAGGGATTATCACAGACTTTATTGAACGTATATTATTTCATTCTTTTTACAATTCTGCCGCTCCATTCAAACAAAAAATTCTAGTTGAAAAATGTCATTCATACCGGTCATAAAAGTTTTTCAAACATTAAAGAAGTACTTGGGTACTTGCGTCAAAGTAAAGTATCTACCAAATGACCAATCAATTAGATTAAATATTTTCCGTAAATATACTATTTACATAAGACTCCTCCATACAAAACCACATTTACTGGTGTTCACCGGCCCGGAGTAGTTCAAAAAAAGCAACATTTATTCAAAAGTTATTTCAAAATTGAAACTTCAAAAAACTAAAAACGTATTAAATAAAAATGAGAGCACAAATAAAATCATCAATTCGTAATACAGCATCGGTAGCATCGAACACAATTTAGTTAGCGATGAATTTGGAAAGGCTGGATAAACTAGGTAGATATGCTCTAATATTCCGTATGGACTGGTTCGCTCGTTGAAAACGTTATGAATAATATATTGCCGTGAATGCAGGCATCGCGGGAGATCAGCATTACTCCAGCCGTGACAAATATAAGCGTCGAACAAACGGACAGCCTGACACAATGATGTTTTATTCGTTTGTATTTAAATACGCATGTAAATTGTTTTTGAACATTTTTTATTTTGCAGACCGGCGTGATGAGTTTAATATATCGGTACGAGAACAACGTATTCATTGATAGAAATAATTAGCAGCAAATAATGAAATCAGAAATTTCTAATGTACCTCATAATATTTGTAGATGGATTTTGATTTACATATTTTATTTTGATAAACCTGAAATTCGTAGATATATTTTCTAAAATAAAAAGAGATGGCTATACATGTTCCAATGCTAGCTTTTCCAGTTATAAAAAGGCAGCGGCACTTTACTCACATATCATTTCTCCCAGTACGTCGATCAGTAAGTCTAGACCAGAAACAAATATAATAATATATCTGAAATGGATGTATTTTTAACGGCTGAAGCACGTGTATAAACAAATTTATATTTTAAATATCATCCGACGTTATTCAAAAAATCCTTTAAAAGTATTTTGATTTTTTCCTTTTGTTTTTTTAAATACTCGTAAACATCTAAGAAACTATGATTGCAATATTTTCTTAGATTTTCACGAGTGTAGAATTATTTTTTTCCCTGTGTGAGTTTAAATCTAAAATCCATAATAACCGCTAAAGCAGACAGATGTCAAATGTATGTATAATTATTATGCAAATACATTCAATAATGTCTCTTAGCCTTTTCATTCTAAGTGTCTATATTTTGGAAATAAATTGTCTGAGATGTCACATTTTATGTCGTTTAAAACGCTATATTTATACAAGCGGTAAGCTATCACCTGACCAATATACTGTGGTATCAGTCAATTTCATTAAAATACATACTTCAAATATTGATTTTTGTTGATTCATTTTAATTCAAATCAGTTAAAATTTTTATACAGTCAATATATTTTTTGTTGGGTCATTAATAAAACAATACCAATTCCAAATAAAAATATTGAATGTAACAAATTTTATCATATTTTTTAAACGACGCAAGCAAAAATTTAAAGATTAAAATGAACTAAAAGATATAATGTATTTATTTTTTTAATAAATGGTAGAGTTAATTAACATCTGGCATTGAATTCATATTTAATATATTTACTGTAAAATATACTCTTTACTATACACTGACAAGCTTGAATAACCGACTTAATTTAATGTTGGTCAAAAGAAATAAATTTTCAGAATCACTATCATTCACACGTTATTATAAAAAAAAGTAAGTCATGCAAAATCATGAGTCGTTATAGTAACAGATGGAAGTCAAAAGGTTCATATAATTAAATAAATTAATCACAGGCCAAACAAACAATACTATTGAATATTAAAACGAAACTCAATTTTTATTGACTTGGATTATTTTATGAAAGCTTGGATTTATAAAAACCTCCTCCTTTTTTTGAAGTCGGTTAAAAAAGCTGAATATTTTAAATACCTGTATTATCCCATCATGAGGTGAGTACGTGTGGTAGGAGTGGAATAGTTTAGTGACACTATGGATTATAATTCATTAAAGTAATTAATGTAGTTAAGTAACTGACATAATGATACAACTTTCCAACCCCCGCATAGTTCGGAGGGTTGGCTCAGGGGATGCGGTCAATACATATAGGTAATCGGTATGTGCGTAAGCTATATCGTATAACAATTTGCCATACTTTATAAGACCTTTTAATAATTATTATTCCCAGCAGAAATCATTGTATGGTTTTTATTAAATAAAATAAAAACGTTAAAATAAAATATTTATCACAGGATAAAGCTTATTATTTTAACGTGTTCACTATTTCCCTTCAAAGCATTCCTTTATAGAATCTAATTAAAATGCTCAGCCATAAATATTGAAATTTGAAAACATTCATCAGGAGGGATAAATAATATACTTTTTAATAAACGTTTCTTCTTTAATCATTAATTAACTGAGGCACGATTGGCTTTCTATAATTTTGACGGATTCAATTTATTTTATCGTTCTTCCCAAAGTTGAGTAGAGCCGATATTAATTAATTAACTATTGACTTAATTAAATTATCCCAACTTCGCAACATTTATTCGTCTTTTTTATAATTCCAATACCGTTATTTCAATAGAGACTTACGTCCCACAGAACATTTATAAAAATTAACATTTTATCATTATTGTATCGTATAGAAATATCTTGTAAAATTAACTAGGTAGATTTGTTTTTACAGTCGACAATTTGTTTTGTCAATTCGACAATGATGTTCATTAAGCTAATAGATACTAATAAGATGATAGCAAAATCAATTTTAAATATATGAAGTTACCTAACACACAGATACAGTATAAAAATCATGTGCAAATCACAAGCATTAGAATAAAGAAAATTTCTAATCCTAATAAAGTATAGAAAACATATAATAAAGTAATTTAAAACAACGTCGAACGTAGAATGCTATAAAGTAAAAAGTTGCTGCCACGGAGATATGTTTCCTGCTATCTGAACAGATTTTAGTTTGCAGATTTTCTTAAGAATCAAACTTGTTCTAAGTTAGTTGGCGATTAAGTTGCAATCAGTGCACTTGCATGGCAAGTTACTGTAAACAGCGGATCGTAAGTCCCATTGTACGTCAGCTTAAGCCAGTCCAACTATCGTTTGTTGTCTTAATAACTTTCCGCAATTACTACGTACAATATGTATACTCCATTTTCGTGATGAAAGCTATGCAGTCGCAAAATGAACTTGCAAACTAGCGATATTTAATTAAAGTTTGAAAAGGTTTACTTACATACTACATATTTTCGGGGAGTAAGTATAATACAGTATTTTTGCTTAATAACCATTATAAGATAATTATTTCTTTTTGCCCCGCAGACTTATTAACACAATGAAGATAAAGTGAAAAACGCATTAAAAGTTATCGAGCAGTTGTTTTCACCTCACAAAAACATTATGCCAAAAGAAAATTTTCGGTTTTCATTGAGAAAAGGTTTACGACAAATTTGAATCAATAAAACGATTAAAATTTATTTTGTTTTTTTTTTATATTCTAATAACGTCGGTAGAGTTTTAAAATATTACCTAAAACGTGTTTTTTTTATGATTCTCGTAACTATAGTATTTAAACTGAAATATTTTTTGGGAGTCTTATAGTATTTATTTTCCAACATCTGCTAATAGAACCGAATTACAGTTTTGTATTCTTTTGATGTTTTACCATTCCCTAATCATATCTGAATATCTTTAGAAGTAATATATTATAAATTTAGTATTTTTCATATAAAAATATAAAGTTATTTAGTTCAGGATTAATAAAATATACACTTGTAGAATTTGTTTAAGTAACAATAACAAAAAAAAACATTTAAAAAGTTAAACTAAAATAATTAACTAAAATGAATTTATCATTAAACTCTGATTTATCAGTAATATTATTATTTACAGCCACTTACCCAATTACAACGAAATTCCGTCTTGTGCCTTAATTATATTTACAACTTTTTCTATAAAGCCAGCGCTAAATCAACTCACATTTTATTGTATACTTCATAATAACAACCTCATTTTTGTTTGCCCTCCGAGTGTTTTCGTCATGCATTAATTTGAAAAGTTATATTGCTGCTTTGTAGGAATCTTTAATAGAATTGGCTTTTTAAGTTGTTGATTTTTTATTTGATATTGTATTTAATTAAAACTTATATATTTTTTTGTTCTTATATTACATATATCATATAAATTAATAAACTAAAAACCTTAGGTTATCACAAAGTAAGCTCTACGTTAAGTTATGTTTAAGTAAAAAGGAAAACAAACCGTGACAGACTTCGCTCAATGTTAAGATGATTGAAGAAAATATAAAATTAATTCTAATCAAGTTTGAAATTCCACCAAACCTAACTAATGAACAATTTAGATAGAGATGAACTAACTAACAAACCAAGTTATAGAAGACAAACTGAAACAGCATCGTTCACTCGGCTTATGACGACAATATGTTTGAATACAGCGTTTAACCCCAGGGCAAGTTTCCTCAACTAGATGTTTCAGCTCACAGGTAAAATATAACTTAATGCTAGAAATGCAGCCAGCGTTTATAATAACGGCATGTAAGACTAATTTCATGCGCCAAGATTTGTAAGATTGAAGAAGTGTGTCTTGGTACAAGATATTGGGAAAGTATCTTTATTTTAACGGTTTTGACTTGAAAATAATAAATTTCTTTTATTTGTAAAGGAGTATGTATCTATTGATAAAATAAGATTAACATTAATATAAGATAACAACTTTTAAGTACAATTTTGTTTAGCTGATGTCAAACTGATGATGATTATCAATGATGTCAAACTGATGATGATGATCAATGATGTCAAACTGATGATGATGATCAATGATGGCAAACTGATGAAAAATATTTGAAAGTTTGTATATATTTTTTTACAATATTGTAAAGATGTAGCATTGAAAAACCTGTCTGACAGGACTAGTGACTATGTAAATAATCAAATATGTTGAAAAGTAAGAAATAGTATTAGGCGCTGTTTTTAAAAAAACATAGTTCAACTTGTAAAAATGTATATGCAGGTACGGGTTGGCTTACACCGGCTTAAAGCTCCAAGCTTCCTCCACACGCCTGCAGCATTGCTTTCTACAGGGTATTTCAAAAATATTCAAACATAACAAAACCAAAAAATATATAAATGAAACTTTAGTAAAATCATAATAGATTGATGTCATAAGTTTCATAAAAAATATAAAATTCTGCGTTTAATTCTGTTTTTAAAACGAGGACCCTTAACATTGTAAAACAGGAAACATCATTATGGTTATTATTTATAATATATAACTAACATTTAACTAGGACATTGTTAATTAAATATAACAGTATGTAAAATCTTAAGAAAAGGCTATGTAATACTCATTAGAGAATCTGACTTGTTATGCTAGAGGCGCTGAGCATATTTCAGCGATGTAGAGTTTTCTAAGTTTCTGTACTTCTCCTGTCTTCTAAGGTTATCGCACTAGTACCCGTCACGGTTTGCTTTAGTTAACGTTACCTCGTCTCTAGAGGCTAACCAACTTAGTCCTTAAGGAGAACTAAATATCAAGCAACACGAAACACTAAGGGAGTCTTGGGTATTGTAAATCGTAATTGTTTTGATAACTAAACACTGAGCTGGATACGTATTTCGGTATATGAATTTATAATGTGCTTAGAGATGTTTATTTATATACGTTTAGTGTTAGGCTTGGAGGCAGAATCAAAGTTTTTACTTCATTTAAGAGTAAATTGCGCCTATAAAAGGCTAGTCCAAGGAAAAATCATTCACAGATTTGACTAAAGTTTAAATTCCATTGTTCATTTTACCATCGGAATTCTGAACTATAGCTATCTCTGTGTGGATTATTTGTTAATTATTTTGTATGTTATACGCCATTTTTGAACATATTAATATAATGCGTACAAACATTATTGATATTATATACTTGTTCTGTCACATTCTTCTAAAAGATTCTAAAATTAAATTAACTTTTTCTTTAATATCGTAGCATACTAGAAAAATATTAAATTAATATAGCTTTTTATTCAAACCATCTCAAGTTTAAACAAGACATCTTTGTGGAAAAAAACATAAAACGTAGCACCGTTGAGATATAAAAGAAAGTCACAATGCAAAACATTTTAATATTTACAATATTAGGTATTTCTTTTCTTCGTTTACAGAGAATTAGAGAAAAATGCAGATTAATATAACTATAAAAGTATAACCAACTTAAAAGTTGTTCGCACCTCGTTCTTTAATTGAACGAAAAATTCATTGCTCCAATGCCGCCGCCTAAGTTTTAGTTATTCATAAGTTTTATTACTTAAAGACTGTAAAATTCAAATCGGGTATAAATTAGTTAGAACGTGATCTTGCCGGGACGCTGTTCAAACATTTACTTTGTAACCGCTATAAAATTTAATGTTACAATTGCACTAAATTGTACAGGAGTGCTGCAGTGTAATAGTATTTTTAAAGCTTCTTTTACGTTTTATAATTAATTTGTACCAACAGTACTTTCTTTTAATTTTTTTTTAACTTTTAATTAACAAAATTTTCTTGAATAATTAACGTAATTGTAATATGTCTTCTTTGTGTAATAATTAAAGTGTTAAATTCTTAAGACTGATAAACTTTTCTATGAGGTATTACCGACTATGGGGTTCTTGATTCCAATAAACCGATTTCGATCAACGGTTACGTCCTATTAATTATTAAGGCATTCTCCGTACTGCTCGGGGTTCGGCATGTCAATGTAAGCAATTACTCCCATTCTGTATGTAAGTACATAGCAACCTAGATCCATTACTCCTTATAGCTCAATATCACGAGAATCTATTCAGATACACTCAACAATACCGAACAGGCTTGCTTTGGTACGACATACAGGCATCACGTTGCGATATACATCTTTGTTACTTACCTCCATAAATGATGGATTGCCTACCAATAGCAGGATGGCAGTTCGGAAACACCGGCTCTATAGGAAACAAGGGGAGCGAGAATTTTGAAAGCATAAAACCACGTCGTAAGGTTTAACTTCCTTTGGAAAATCTATAGCAATTTCTTTTACAAAGATGTAAATGCCAATCGATGTGTCAGTGGCTGATGGGGAAACTTTTCATTTTGGCAATGTATCGGCCCGTTGTTGAGTGGAAAAACAATTTTGCTACAGGAATGCTCATTTTTAACGTTATTGAGTGAGAACTTTTAAAAGTTTAGGTTTATTTGGACACTTTTTGATGTTTCAGGGAAGTTTGATCGATGGCCTACACCGCTTACTAATCGACTTATGAAGCATGTGGGTAATTGATATTGTCTGAATATAATTAGTTAGTAGTTTGAAGTAATTCATTATGAGAATATATAATTTAATATACATAACAAAATTGTAGCACAATGTTCAATCTTAACATTTTAAAGTAAAATAGAAATTAGAAGTTTATATGTTTGATAACTTTATGCTAATTAATAACAAACGCAATTTGCCGAAAATCTTGATACTTTTATTCCGTTAAACAAAATCCATTTAAAAAAATATTTTCCACTACGAATGAAAACAAAGATTCAAATTTGATTACTGTATGGTGTATTCGCTTATTATAACTATTTTTGTATTGTAGAGGTAAAAATCGAAGCACTGAACTATAAATATTATGAGTTACAAACTAAAGCATTATACGGTGATATTTAATGTTTTTGTAAGAGATAGAAAAATCTTTTAACTATAATCCAAAAATATATAATGTTGTACCCATGTTAAAATAATAACACACAGATAACCTTCGTTTATTAAATGATACTTTATAGCAAATTAATTCGTCGTACAATTTCTTTATATTGCAAAAAAAAATGTCGTTACTTAGAGTGAAATTTTAGATATCTGTGATTTAAATACTTAATGACATAGTAAAAGTGTTTGTATTAATTTTTATCCGCTGAAGCGTTTAACTTGGACCACAACAATGTGCTCGAGGCCTCGTTGTGTTCATATAAGCAGTGGGCCTGTTACCCAATACTTTGTATTTATAGAACATTTTATGCTTTTCACTGACAAATACAGAAAACTGAATAAAAATATTAAATTTATTAAATTTATTCAGTTATCATGCTTTTACTACTCATAAGTTGAAAATACATGTATAAATTATTTGTCTGATTTAAAGAGGATTGTATATATAAAATTATGAAATATATTGTTTTATTGAAATATATTTTCGGAATTTGTATTATCGGCAGTAATCTTATAGATGTCAATACCTATACCGATAAAATTATCGGTATAGGTATAAATGAATTGAAGCGAATACAGTACCGATACACTAGCTCATTTGGGCAAGTTGGTTTCTTATGTGTTCAGATGAATACGAAGATTCGACTTCATGCCCGTATTGATTTATTTTTTATGATGTATTGATGTTTAAAATTTATCTAAGCTAAAGATATTTTTATAATTATATTTTAATTACTTACATATTATGAGGCTTAGCGTACATTCAGTACAAAGAACAATAAAATACGATGTCACTGAAATGAACGTCCGCCATTTTTACAAGTGCAATAGTGAATAATAATACTGGGGTAATAACTTTACACTGCACATGGAATGGAAACTCAAAAAACACCTGTACAAATAGAAAACGAAAAGGTCTGTATATGAAAACGTATCGTATGGCTTTGATCACCCCTTTTCAATAATAGAACGAAACTTCGGACCTTTGTGTCGGTCTTGCCTCGAGCTCTCCTCTAGTAATGTGTCCATACAACCTACTCAAATATTATAACACGAGCCTTTTCTACTGTTCATTCTTAGTACTAATTTATACGTAATGTGGTTAATATCAACACTTGCTGGATAAACATTAAGTTTTGATTTTACAAATGTTGCGGCCGACTTAGAGTTAAATTGTTTCGGTGTTTGCTCAGTTAGTTTGTTTTAGTATACACTAGAAGTAAGCTTCTGTGTAGACACTTGTTCTTAGAATTTATTATATACATTAGTGTTACTGTACTGTAATATAATATCCTTTAAAGTTGTTTCATTGCTTAAGCTTGTATAAAGGAATAGTAGAGGACTTAATTTTATACCGAGTATATTCATTTTCGTAATATTGTAACACAATATAAGTAATTAGTGCGTCTTATATCAAGGCCTTTATTATACTAAGGAATCAAAGATCACAATCAATTAATTGATTCATAAACATTCAAACCGTGAACAAGAATCGCGAATTCAGAATATTAATTAAAATTTAGTGCTAATTATAAACTTGAACAACAGAAAGGGAGAGTGCGGTGGCGGCATGCGGGTAGGTAAACATACCCGCTCTTTTTAAGCCTTTGTACTCACCGACGTGAACGAAATATAATGCGCTGTAGTGTGACATAGCAGGTGACATACCTGCATCTGGATGGGTGATGGATAAACTTCATTATTTAATTCTTTCAGGTTAAATTGATTATGTTCGTTGGTATAATTATCTAAATAAATCATTAATTTCACTTCATATTACACCTTATTTCATTTCATCTGCTTATTAAAATAAATTATATTATTTTCCTCTGAATTTTTTTAGGAAATATTAAAATATATACAAAAATTATTTATATTTTTTTATATTTAGACAGACAAATAATAAAGTGTAGCCATCTTTAAAATTATTTTTGGTATCTCTTCTTTGAGAAGGCTTACATTCTTGCATTTCTTACTCCATAAATTGAAAAATAAAGTAAAATTCTGCCCAAACGTTAAATCCATGTTAAAAGCAATTCAAACTGTTTCATAAGAAAATAGTTTAGAGAAACATCAAAAAGTGATAACACTAAATGGATTTAAATAAATAATTGATATTTAAATCACACAAAGACAGTCAAAAATCTGTACCACATTTGATTGCGGTATTCAATTCATTTAATAATAACCTAAGAGCTTTCTTAATCGTAATGGGGCGGTACAGAATTTTCGATCTGAAATATGTTTAAACAATATAAACTATTCCAAACATAAATAAAATACATTGTCATAAGCACGAGCAGAATAGCCCGTGTTGTTGAATTTTTCATGCTATATTTATTTTAAATTTGAATAAACCTACCATGGCAAACATATTGATTTTGTTTAGAAATATAGACCATTTAAAAATATATACATTTTTAATGTTATTCTCTGAAAAAAAACACGATATTAATTCTTGTTAGAATTTACCTCTCTTTCCGAAGTATATTAGTTTGTTAGAAATCAGTTACAAACCTTTTTTTGACAATACATAGATAGTCCTTTTTTTGACAATACATACATAGTCTGTCAAGTTTTTGTACGAAGCTTGACCAATTAAAGAAAAAAAACATTGATTTTGCCTTAGTAACATCTTTTATCCTTCAAATTTTTTATTAAATTAAAAACCTTATATCAAAGTAACGTATACATTTTGGGTTATTGTATGTAAATTGAAAATCGTTACACCGTTCAGTGAAATGTAATTAAAAATGTCACTTTGATATCAAAGAAAATAATTACATGGCTATTTCAGATTGAGCCAAAATACATAATGTAGATACGTCGTATATTCATACAATAATGTAAGCCGCGACGCGGTTAATTAAACGGAACAACTGATACAATTACCATTTACAACAAAGGGATATTATTATAATCTTTTATATAGAACCTATTTTATTTACTTAAACGGTTTTATTTTACCTGTAACTTATCTTTTAGTTTGGTCCTTTGTTACAATTACCGACCAGCCATTTTTCATATGTATTTGAACTTTCTATCAAAACAAATGTTTGTTTGTTATAACATTAAGTATTATATTATAATTAAATATTATTTAATTCAATATAATGTAAACTATAAACTTTTTAAAATATTTATTAAATTAATTACAGGAATGCTGAGATGCTGAATATATATATATATTATTTTGAAAAAGTATATTCATAATTTTTATACAACATTATATGAAATTAAAACATAAGTTGTTAACCAATGAAACGAAATAATAAACCTCTTCTAATTAAGATAGTTTGTATGTAATAAAGTGATGTGTGTGTTACCGGTGTAACAGTACCCAGCCTGACAACTTCCTTATAATGATCACTGGGTGTGCTATCCTGATCAAAAGTCAAACAGTCGAGTTACTTACTGAAATGCCATGAACAATTAAATACTGTAATGATACCAAATGACATTTTTGAGACTTAATTGGTATCTTTCTTATTGATGTGTGATGGTTTATTAGAATTGTTTTGTAATTCGTTATTAATAATAATAATAATAATAATACTTAATAAGGTTAATTTACAATATTATAATGTACTTTATCTATTTTTTTAAGTATTTATTGTGTATGTGTGTAACGTGTGTGTATTTAATCGTTTTAAGCTTTTTATTTGTAAATTTCATGAAGATGGTTAACCATTTAATTAAACTGTTTGAACATAAATGTACTTTCCTTTGGTATGATGCAACCAGAGCATATCACTTCATAAGCCCAATCCTACTTCATGCCTACTTCAAACAAATACTTCGATTTTAAAATAACTCTACTTTCTTCTTATCTTTTGTTCTCTTTAGCAAAAATAGTCTGTTTTTCTTTTAAATATATATTCTTATTCTTGAGCTAAATCAATGTAAAGATTGATTTCAAAAACCAAAACAATTAAATGAGTATTTTAAATTTATTTTTTAGTCCTCACACATATTTTTTTTTTAATTTTTTAAGAACTTAAATAAATTATTTTAGTACTTATTATTCAATATTGGGGCGATTTTATTTATTTTTTATTATCAACTGACATAAAATAATGTAATTTGATGATTTGAAATTTATTCCAAAGAATATAAATCAAAATATAAGCTACACGGCAGTTAAAAGTTATCTGAAGATAAAAAAATCAACCCTTCATTTATTTTAATGATCATATTATGCCTACGCACATTGATCTGGCATCTCATATACGTTATATATAAAACCAAAATAAAAGCCAAATTCCATAAAAGGTTGGATAAAAGATAAAGATTGTTACATGCGGCTTAATATTTCGAAGGATGTAAGAATCTTATCCATCAAAGGCCGGTATTACATTAACTGACCGTTCGAACAAAGGATTTTAATTCAGTTATCGCACGCTCTGTTACCATATAATTCTTTAATCTATATCTTTTGATGCGGACTTCATACAATTTACCTTCCACAAAGACCCTTACGTATGTTTGTGAATCCTAATTAAGGATATTAAGGGTATCTTTGGAACTGTTATTACAAAATTTGTTTGGATAATGTGTTATTATATCAATACTCAACCCTTTTTTACTGATATGCAACTGAAAGACTGAAAAATCTGATTTTGTTATAATAATATCGTTATAATTTTTCCTATCATAAAAGATAAATGTTCTGTTGCTTTTAGGAGTACATTATTACAAATATCTTATTATATTTTATATTATTTATCTGTTTAAAGAGGGAATGTTCGTGTTTAATTTAAAACCTTCATTTCCACGTCGACCAAAAAACATACTTGTGTAGCCCCGTTTAATATTTACTTAAACAGCTGTAAACGGTTTTCATTTGAGGTTTCTTCTCTATCATGATATTCATAAGCTCAGGTAATTACACATACACTAGTAGTTAATATTTACTGAGCGTATTTAAAACTCTTACGCGGAGTCTAAATGTATTCCATGAATAAACAATGTTACTTTGGATACTTTGAAAAATATCTGAAATTTAAATGAATTCTTATTGTTAATGTATAAAAAAAGGAATATCTTGTAAAAGGACATCTCTTTGTCATTGGAAATACATTGTATGATTAAATAAACGCCGCCATTTTTAAATACCCTTTCATTCAAGTTTAAATTAAGCCTCGTTTGTGCTTTAAATTCGGCAGCGTTATAAAGATAGGCCAAGACGCGAACAACCCGCCTGAAGGCACCCTACGGTGCTGATTTAATTAACAAGATATGGGTCTCTTTATACCAACGCTGAGGCCACCTACTTTTTAGAATATTGATGCTTAATAATTACACCGCCCGTACACCTCCATCGTTATGAAAATCAGAATTGTTAAAACAACAATATTTAATGTCCATTTAAAGTAGATGTCACATCGATCGTTCCGACGAGATTGCATTTGTAACTTCGTACTTAATCGATTAAAATTCTGATGTGAAATTGTATTGTTTTCATTATCCATTTTGTTCGGAACATTGTTTCCGCTCACGAACCTCGTAAATTATGAACTGTATGTTTTCCTGCAAGCCCTCGGGCCAAGCTTTAGCTGTGTTAAAACGAATTGAAAACCGGTAATCGAATGCGCGCAATGGGAGCTATGTCAATATTTTAAATTTAAATATCAAATGGAAATACCAGTTTAATATTTATTTTACTGTATTTCATGTAACATCCATCTCCGTGTCGATTTTAAATAACCCAGCTTGTTTTAAACATGGACATATTTTATTTCCATCTCCTGACTATTAATGTTACCTACTTATCGAGAGCACCTACTGAATTCCAGCACCTACCATAGTTCCTTATTTTTTTCACATCGAAGCTCATCTTATAAATATTCCATATTTCAGTAATTTTTATATAAGAAAATATTTATATTAACTGATTATTTTTTTCAAGTAATTCAATAAATCAAATATGTTTAGTCTAACAGTTTATGTTAACTCTAAGTACAAGGTTAGATAAGATTAAATTAATTTATCATTCATAATATCTCACGGTGCCAACCTTAAGGACGTCGTTTTTTTGAGGATATTAAAAGAAAATGTTTGACGGGGATAAGGTAAGTCGTAAGTTTGTTGTTGTAAAGATCGTAACATCTTTTGCGACATCTGACGGCGCACTTTGACGGCGAAATTAAAAAAGGTGCACAGCTGCTTACCTTAATTAGAATTTTTCGAATTAAACAAAATTCTATACCTTTGTAAAATTGAAGCAAAATTACTGTATAAAGAACATTAAACTGATAGAACTTAAAATATCGCGTTCACAAAGGTTATACTTGTGATATCAGGAAAGTCAACAGGTAGAGTTGGCGTGCTGCCAGTCTCGCTAACCGAGGTAGCAGTTTAACGTATTAGGTTATAGCTATTAAATTCTAGGTTCTCTGATCGCAGCCAATTATGGGATATCTCGTTGAAATATGAGGTGGTAGAGGGCGTACCTATATATTTAGGGTTAGACTGATACCAACCGATAATAGCAGGGTGAAGCGGGCGTATACAAGATAACTATAATAATCAAGTACAATAACATACAGATATGTACAATATTGTTAAATAAAACGTATGCTTTCTCATATCTTACGTTATTTACAGTAAAATAAAAAGATAAAGTATGTATGTATTAATAAGATATTATCCCTGAAACTACTACTTAAATTGCCATTTTCTATGTAATGCTTAATTTTGATGATGTTGTAATCTTATTTTCTACAAATTACATATTTATATTGAACATGAACATTGAACATCATAAATGAAACTACAGTAATAACATCTTTTATTTTTATGAATAATAAACAAATGAGACGAGATATGAAAAAATATTAAAAATACATATGTATATGACAAAAAAGTTTTTATACTTTTCGTTTTTAAATTATTATATTACAGCATATCAATATTAATGTTTTCCACGAATAAAAGATGGATGCATTTTTTATTTTATTCCGAACGCACAAGCTCGTGCGAGCTCTCTATCAGTCATTCGAAACAAGTGTAATTAAAAGTTCATAAATATATCATGTTTAATCATACAACTACAGAATGGACGTAGTTGTTAAAATGTACGTAAATAATGAACTTCTACTTACAAAAAAATATTTAAAATAAATTACATTTTACGACTTTTGCTTAAGGAAATAACTTTATATAGAGTTTGTGTCAACATCTGTTTCTTACACGCGGCACTTAAGAATAACTCAACAAGACATGAAAGTGAAAACTTTTAGGACTTTTATGGAAAGACTGCAAGACAATAGTAAAAACCCCATGCAACAGTTGTCCCACTAAGGCGAGACGGTGACAACAGGTTTTGGCGGCCCGCCAAGCCTGGGCCTACGTGACACGTGACTTTCAGGCACCTTACGAAATTTTTATTGAAGTTTTATTAGTTTTATTCTAGTCTTTACGGCTCCAGAAAATAGGACAGCAATTGTAAGGATTATTTATTACACAAGTATATTAGAATAATTTTAATATACATCGATTTTGAATTCGGTAATTACAATTTAAACAGAAATTACTTTTATATTTATTATGCATAAATAATGAACCAATTACAGTTATTTTCATAACATTACCTTTAGATTTCTAATATTCTAAGAAATTTATGAAAGAATTTTTCAAGCAACCTTTCTTACAACTTCCTCTTGCGATGAAATTCTTTTGGTATTTACCTGAAACCATGAGATGTTCATTAATATTTCATTGTATTTTTATGTTAAGAAATTAGAATAAATATCATACAGATTATAATTAATACTAAAAATAAAAATAATATCATCATTTGCATCAGGGATGTCTATTTCCATTGACTCTAGATACTCGTATATGGTACAGTCCACAAACACCTACTGTGCTCCAATCAATTCCATCTCAATTATGATGGTATTAATAATCTATCTACAGGCTGGGCACAGATTCCACCAGAATGAAGTCCTTTCGAATAGATCTGACAAAGGTTGATTTCCCGATTCAAAACTTGAAACCAACAAGGTTAAACGTAATTATTATATTATTATAGAATGAAAAATTAACCGATACGAGGCAGGGATTCGAACACGCGACCTCTCGAGAACCGTCCTGTCGCTCTTTCCAGAGTTCATGTGTTCGAATCCCTGCCCATATCGGTTCATTTTTCATTTTATAATTATATACATTTAAATAAGCTTAATATGCCTATACACGTTTACAGATATTTTCAAACTTCAAATAACGTTATTGATGATATGCTTATTGTTTATTTTGTACTGGTAATAAAAAATACAAAGTAACTAAAAATGGTATGGAATTAGCAGAACTGTCAATTGAAAACAATTTTTACAAAAAAAAAATAATTGGCATTAGAAGACTATTTTTATATAAGCTGTAACCTAATAAAAAGCTCAGGCATCTATAAAGGCAGTCAGTTTCATTACATTACGTATCACCAAAGAGTTGTCATTGTCTGAGTTAACGGGCGCGTCATGTCACAGATTACAGATTTTATTGCCCATCTTCAACTTCACCTTTGCTTTAAGTATCAAGAATTTTAATGCATGGGTAACTACAATTTTAACATACCTTTTAATTTATTATTGTCTATTACTTACTTGCATAAGAGAACTTTGCAAACATTATATATTAAGCCAGGAACTTATAATATACTTCTTGATCAAATTGTATAACACTTACGTTCCTTATATTACTTATGTTTATATTTCATAAAGTATTACACTCAAAAACAAAATTCACACAAATAAGAATAAAATTTACCTGTAATAGACACAAATTCACAACCCCAGTTATACAAATAAAGTACAAATAAGTACAGGCGGAAAGTTATTCGATTCGGTCGTTTTATCGGGAATCTTCGGAAAAGTTTTTAAGGTTTGATTTGTAACAACTCTTTGACGACTGTTTCTAGATGTAGCATTCAAATTTATTTTTGATTTCTTTTATGTATTTCATCTTACATAAAATATTGAACTATATTGTGCAATCTGTAAGCAATGATTATTTATGCAATATTATTTGGCAATTTCATCAAACTGTTTGTTTGCCACAGACAGAAACTTATGAAGGAAACGTTATAGATAATAATTCTTATTAAAGTAAATGGTACTCCAAGTATATAAATATACACGCAAACATACACGTAACATAAAGTATGAACGCTTTATACATTATATTTTATTTTAAAACATTAATAAAAAATAACGAAACCACAATAGCGTGAGACAGTGATCTATCCATCTGCTTTTATATCTTTGTTTTGGTTACGGCTTCACGCTCTGAAGTCTACGCTTCGCTTCGTTTGAACCCCTTAGTAATATAGAATTTTGGCAATGTTTTAAGAGAGTTCTGATTGCGAAAGTATACTACAATGTTTAACTAACTACTACCTTAAATGTAAGTGTGTTTTGATTGTCCCAATTATTTATAAACTAATAAAAATTTAAAAATATGATTTTTGATATATCAGGATTAATATTTAGTACATTCATGTAACCAAATTTACATTGAATATGTCATCAAATGACCTGTATACATATTTATCACGAACAAACAAATTGTATTGACCTAAATTTTTGACATTTTTATTCACAGCGATATAAATTGAATATTAGAAATAAAAATATGATATAATTTTTTTTTAAATTTAAATTAAAACGGAAAGCTAAACTATACTAAATATTGTAGCTCGATGTGATTTCTCAATGTAGTAATACATAATATTCTTTACTAAGGGACATCTTCAATAAAATCTTCAATCTCTCAAGCAAACAAAACAATCTAATACCCATTAACTGTAATAGGAAAAAGAAACTCGACAAACCATAAAAAACGGGTTTGACTTCGTTACAAGGACTGAGAAAATTAAAGAGCAGAGAAAAATAAGGATAAATGGACCGACGCTTCGTCTATTTTATTAAAGAATTAAGACTAATTCAATAGTTAAAGGGTTCAACCAAGTATTTTTTGAAAAAAACACTCCGTCTTTCTTTACAAGATAAGTAGTTAATATTGTATAATATCGAGCTTATCCATTTAGTAGGTCTGTTGAGTTTTAATATCATTAAGAGACAATGCGGCTCTGGACTGGCAGAAATGATCCGTGACGAAAACTCGGAGATATCAATTTAAAATATTTACCCTTGTTAAATCCTTTGATAGGAGACAGGCAGGCGTGACGCGTCGGCTTCAACAAATACAAGAGAGCAATTAGTACTTTCGCTATTTTATTCTGTTTGTTTTGTTAGGTTCAATATGTATATTATAAAGTTTATATTTCAGACAGAAATATCCACCCATCTCGCTGGTGAATTCACTTTGTGTATGTTTAAAGATAAAGTGAATAAAAATAAAGCTAAAATTACTGGCCAGCTGTTTTATAAAACTTTGCATGTTAGCTTTTTTACAGAAGATTGTAGTATTAAAAGGCCTTAATAGCAAAAAGTGTATTTGATAATTATATATTTGATTTACATATTTATTAATATTTTAGAGGCTAAGTTTTTGTTATCTTTAGTCGGAAAAAGACACAAATATTTTATTAGCACTTAAAATATTCAAGAATATTATAATTAAAACTAAATAAAATATAACATTTTCTTTGCTTTAGCAAAGAAAATACCAAAATGAATAAGCATCCTACATATTTAATACGTCACCTGCGTCTAAATTTAGGGCAAGAAAGTTATTGTCCCGTATAATAAAGCGAACAATTGTAATATGAATTTTATATTATAACTCGGTAAATAGCATAATCCCTTCGTAAGAGCCTGTGAGCGTGGTGTGATTCTTGCCATCCCAGCTATTACCAGCCATTGTAAAAGGAGGTATTGTGCGACAGGATTGGTTTCTCAAGAAAGCGCCGGGGAATCGATTTTAAATTTTCCTTGATAGAACTCTGCAACAAAGCATCTTATACCTGAATTGAACATCTATGAGACATGTGTATAGGTAATAATTACCTGTAAATCCGATTGAAGAGAAAAGCCTCTTTGAAGGCAATTTTCTTCTTTCATGTTGTTGCAAGGTTTAATTATAATGTATGGGCTTGTAAGTAACGTTAACGTTATTTCCTATTTTAATATGTTTGTTTTAAGAAACATTTTATGTAACTATAGAAAATTGTGTCTGTTAAATAGTTTAGATACAAAATTATTTTTCAAGAAGTATTTTTGTTAACATATAAATAAACATATCTGCCTAAATATGCAAAAGTTTACGCTATAAAATTTATGAATATTTATGCATTCAATAATTTTATATGGAACTATCACAATTATCTCCTTAAAGCAAATAAAATATTTTTATTTTTCTTAGTTTTGTTAAGAACTTAAAATCGTTGTATAAAACACGCAAAGGTTACTTTGTTTAGACCACATTCATTCTAGATACAGAGTAACGAGGGTTCTAAAGTTTAATGTTAAGACAGTATAAACCCTGTTGTAATAACCCTCCATATCCACATTTTCATATTCATTGACCGTAAAAATATTTTCTATTTTGTGAGATTGAATTTCGCTAACATTGTTTGTAGGCGCTTCAGGTAGGTCCCACGAATTTTATTTTACGGGTACACAGCCTCGCTCATCTGTGTTATAGTTTTTGTCGATACTTACTGAAGCTGTCAAACCGTGTGTCATGTTATTTTATATCTATTGGGAATTATTTAAGCGAAAGTTTTCTGGGATAAAGTTGTCCGGTCCCTTTGTTTAATGGAGAGTGTGTAAAACTTGAGATAATAAATCATATAGTAATGGACGCAGGAGCAGTTACCTGAAAGTGTAACCTTCAAAGTATTTTGAAAATGATAGACAAAAATAGAGATGTGCTATTCAAGTTGAATAAAATTATAGCTGAATCTAACGTTTTGTATTAAAACTTTCGTGAATCATGATGCTTATTAAATGTATATTTACATGTGTACTTATATATACAAATTTATATGTATATATCCAGCCGGGTAGCTATATCCACCTAATTTATTCGGAATTTACCGGACTAGTTTCAAACCCATTCGGAATTCCTATTCAAAAGCTCGAAGCATGGCGGACTCACGGCGTGAATCTAAAATAATATCCAAAAAAAAAACTGTTAAAAATATTGTCATAATATTAATTATTTATTTATTTATTTATTTATTTATTTGATAATCCAACAGTTTACATACATAACTTTTTACATAAAATATTATATAACAAAAACAAAAAACCAAAATAGGATTACACAGTTTGGGCACAAATATTATTTTACAAACTAGAAGTCATATCCATTAAGTGTTCTCAAAAAATAATATACATATTTATAATAGCAAAATAAAATATATAATAAGTGTGTGTGTGTGTATGTGTGTGTGTGTGTGTGTGTGTGTATGTGTGTGCGTGCGTGTGTATGTGTGTTTCAATGAGCTGCATCATTACCTTGGAGTGTTTTTTTTAAAGTTGACTTTGACGTATTGAACAAGTCTATTCCTGAGTAAAACACATTATATGTGTTGACTATACGGCTAAGGACAGAATTACGTGCATAATTAGTTTTTACTTCAGGAACATAAAACAGTTCTGTGTGACGGGTTCGGCGGTTGGGTACCCTGAAGTATAAAGCGCTGACCAAATCGTTACAATCAATGTGTCCAGCCAATATATCGTGTAACATATAAATATCATATTGGCAACGTCTGATTTCCAAAGTGTCAATTTTATAGAATCTACAAGCTTCTTTGTAGTCTTTATATTCTCTAAAATCAACAAAACACAAGAATTTCAAAAAGTTTTTTTGTATCTTTTCTAGTTTATTTATATATTTTGAATAATTTGGTGACCAAATGCTACAGCAGTACTCCAAAATACTTCGAACGTATGAAAAATATAATATTTTTATGGAATCAGTATCGTTAAATGATTTGCATACACGTTTTATATATCCTAGTTGTTTATAAGCTTTGTCAGTTATATGTTCTATATGTTCCATCATCAATAGTTTATGATCCAATTGAATACCAAGATCCCTCACTGAATTGACTTCTTGGACAGAATTATTATCAATGTTGTATATAAACTCAATATTTTTTATTTTTCTAGAAAATGTTATTTTTACTGTTTTTTTCGTGTTGATGCAAATTTTATTTTCTTTGTAGTAATTGGTAAGGTTAATCAAGTCAAGCTGTAATTCCATACAGTCCGAAATTGTGTTTATAGCTTTGTAGATTTTATTATCATCTGCAAATAGTAGAAAACGAGAAAATTTGAAACATCTATGTATTATTAAAGGATATATCTCACTAAGTAATCAGAGATTAGGCAATCACTCTAGAGCTAAATCGGTACTAATGTGAATAACTATTCAAACTATTCCGCATCTCCTTTATGAACATAAAATGACGTTAGTACCATTAGGTGATATGAATCTATATGCTAACAGCTGTAGCTTCATGCCGGTCTATATGCAAATCTAGTGCTTCGGAAGTAAAATAATGACTGTACTGAGTAGTTCTATATAGTTCCTTGTTTATATCTAGGTCCTAGTATGTTATATACGAATCTATACTTTACTAATCTTAAATATATATTTTTACTTATTATTTGGTAGTGACTCTATTTAAAGATATACAATGAAAGGATTATTTTTAACAGACTGATATAGAAAAAGGTTTACTTATTTTGATGATGGTCCTATTGTTATCTCAATATCTAAACTTGGAATTGTGATTCCAAGTTGTGTATTGTAAAAGTATATACCATGAAACTCTTTATCATCAAATTAGAATTATTCGTTATGGAAAACCCACTGTTTATAAAAAATAAATATAAAAACTTAGTTAATTTAAAGTGGGTAAAAAATATCTATAACAGTTATTTAGTTTTGCCCTTAAACTAAAACGATAAAAGAGTAAACAATATATATTTAATATATTAGTTATTTGCAGGTGATTTCATCTTTTAGTTCAGTTCTTCTTTAAATAAAGCTTTTCGTTCTAGTTTATTGTATGTAAATAAAAAAAAAATTGTTAATACACACAGTGTATATAGACATTACGTTTGCAAAACAAAAACAATTTAAATTCTAGAAACATTTATCAAAGTCTTATCAACACACAAATGAGGTCTCATCTACGTGTAGACGAGTGATTATATCAATCTTACCCAACAAAGCAATCCATATAATTATTAATGGGTCTATCTGAATACTACTTGCATTATAATAATCGTGTTTATCAATTACCCTGTCTTCGTTTGACCGAGGCCCACAAAGCCAATCATTGTAGCTAATTATTCGATAATGTAATTGATCCTAATAGAAATGACCACAATGAGATATCAGATTGAGATTCAGAGGATTCTGTTCTAATTAAACTGATGTGCAAACGATGGATTGGATTTTACCCTTCTCTAGAATTTGTGAATAAGTACCAAAACTTCTACCTATACGCTTAAAAGTTAAAATGTTAGCCATAAAAATAGTACAATGTATGCCCCTTAGGGTGTATTCTGGGTAGTGACGATGAAAACTATGACGATATTTTTTTTTTTTATTGTAAGATTAATTTCAAGCCAATAGTAAATTTTCCTTTAGCTTTAGAGTTATTCCATATTATTACTCCTAGAACCGGACACAATTCCGTTTGCAACATTGTCCATTAACATTCATTCGTCTTGTGTAGACGCGTTCTTGATTCCGTAATGGAGAGGCAACATTCGTGACGTCATTGTCCCTTCTTGCATTGTGTACACCTGGAATAGCTGCAATCCCTATTGTCCGTCCGATTGATCACAATTCCCATTCAGAGTGTCTACTAATGGTGCAAGTAACAGTATGTAGAGACTATGTAATTACGGATTTAAGCGGATTAATATCGCTTATTGTGTTTAATGACCTATATTGTTATTAGCTCGTATCCCGTACATAATGTAATTTTTGAGTTTAATATAATTAGTTAATTGGTATCCGTTCATGCGTGTAGTACCTAACATGATGCTAATTGAATGTAATGATACCGGAATTAAAAAACAAACTGTAACGTTTCATTATTATGTTTGTGTGTGTATTCCATTTGTAGTTAATTAAAATATTGATTTTAAATAAAGTTGTAAAAAGTAATAATTTCAGAACGTTTTATGGTAACATATTAATTTAATGGTGGTTTTAAATTAATACGAAACCACGGTTTTATAATAATCTGATACACTTTTGCGTTACAAAAGCAAATTTTGATCAAAATGGTATATTTAATCTGATCGGATTTATTTGATTTCCTCTCACATTTGAATAAATAAACCTCTTTTTTAAAATAAATAATGGTCTAAAATATAATTCCAATTTAAATGTCAACGGCTAAAGTAGATACAGAAATACAACATTGATATGAGTTGGGAGGAGGATGTTGGAGCCAAATTGCCTTTATTTTTCATGAAGCACGAATTTCACTAACTTGTTATGAAGAGTTAGGACTGGACTCAAAGGATACAAAGATGATATTAAAATCAAATATATAAATTAAATATATAGCAATAAAATATATTTCATTTAAAAAAATTATAAAAAATATTTTTTTTGGATTTGTGTGTTTTTTACGGGATAGTGTTTATAATTTCAGTATCCTATAATCACAAATTTCATTAAAATATTTTTAATTAAATTAAATCGTTATGTATAATAAAAAAAAAAACAGAATCGTTCGTTAGACTGTAGTTTGATAACGAGTTGATCCATATTGGGTAGTTCAAACCTTTCGTTCGAAAGACCGGTGTGAAGTTGTTTTTATCCACACCACGTTACGCTTGGTGAATAAGAGAACCGAAGAGCCAAATCTCTTCTCTCCGTGTGTCCTAGTCTCCTGTATCCATTGTTATTCTTTAAGGGTGGCAATGCGTTTGTAACTTATTATAGTTATAGTTGTACTTGGGCAACAGCACCACTTTACATCACATGGATCGTCTAGTCATATACCACACATTACTTTAAAAATATATATGTCATCAGATTTGGTTTTGTTTAAACCTTTTTCCAATTATGTAAAGGATTCAGAACTAAAGCACATGTAGAAATTCGGCTGAACCCCACGGAATTTCTTTAAAGAAAGGTATTAATCAATATAATTTTTTAATGTTAATTTTCATTTCAAGACCATTCTGAGTATTCATTATAATACTAGTCAACGCGGTTATCGAAACAAAAAAAAACAACTTAAAGACAAGTTCATCTACGCCAGGTACAACTATACTTAGACAGGATAAGATTGACTTTAACGGATTTCTATACTTTTTTTTTATATATATATAGTAGGTACACAAGATACAGATATCATACCTACATGTAATATTCCCAGTATGGTATGTAAAGTAATTGTAGCTAAAACTGTATCTTACAAGCTTATTAAAGTTGTTTTACTAACAGAAAACCAAGCTTACCAAAATATCTCACCAAACGTAACAATATAACAAATTAATAACATTCCAAATAACAAGCCAAAAACTCTTGCCTTAAACTCATAAAAATCTGAGGGTAATTCAAACTTCGTCCATTCAAATTTAATCGTATAAAATTAATGAACTGACAAATTTCCATCTTTAACGATCATCTCCCATCAACTTCATAACTCATCTATTCAATTCCTTAAAAATCTCTTGTAACATGACATTTTTTCCATTAGCGCTGCTCCCTCGGCGTAGATAAATCGGCGACCTGTTGCGACATCGGAACGTGTGCCAAAATCTCTTCACGCGATTTACTAAAGAGTGAGGTAAAATTGTTCTTTT
This sequence comes from Napeogenes inachia, assembly GCA_959347355.1. Classification (NCBI taxonomy): domain Eukaryota; kingdom Metazoa; phylum Arthropoda; class Insecta; order Lepidoptera; family Nymphalidae; genus Napeogenes; species Napeogenes inachia. Next base: position 15,939,520 of record OY365792.1, read on the forward strand.
GTTTACTTGCCTACTTTGAGGTCACGAGTTCATGTTTCACACCCAGTTGTATGAAAACTTTTTCAAGAATTCCGACTTTACCGATAAGTTATCGTTAAAAAAATAAACCGGATAATGATATTTATTGCTTATGAAATCGATTTTATTTAATGTTAATAATGGTTTATACTTTAGTGGAATTTAATAAAAAGTTAACTTAAGTTTTTATCACCATTTAATTTAATATGGCATATTAATTTTAAAACATCATACTTAGTATGCGAAATAAATCTCAATAAATGTTATTCCGAAACATAATTGAACATATTTTTATTCATATTATTATTTAATTTCAAGCTTTACGACTTAAGCCTATCCATAAAGAGAATTCAATTTAAATTTATCCATCTCTTCACAGTTCAGAAATATGAAAATTTCCGATAATTATATTTATATTAATACTAAATTTACTATTAATAAATTAAATGAATAATGAGAGATAATACATATAATATATTGTCGACGATGTCTACATAGATAGGTTAAATTGTCAGATAGTCCACAAAATATAAGTATGAAAATTTTATTAAAATATTGTGGTTTTTCTAACAAATGTATTTGTTTTCTTTGTAAAATTACACAATGTCACCGCTTTTTAATTTGCTTTGTATGTAAGATAGGACGTAATTGGTTCAAATGAAATATCTTGTCGCAACAAATAAAAACATTTTGTTTAGATTGTACTGTCGTTTAAAATAAAAATCTACATATTTTTCAATAAGCCTATAATTCTATTGACTCGTGTTATTACACAAAGTTAACAGTGAAAAGTTAACTGTTAAGTATTGTCAAAATTGAAATCTGATAAACTAATACTGTCGCTTCTATCCTGGAAAAAACATTTATATACGTAGAATATAAAATGTTTCAAAGAAAATTTTAAATGGCATTTAACAATTTTACAAATCATTACATACATTACACAGTATCTCAGTGGGTAGAGCAAGGCGAACATTAAACCAGAGGTCGCAGGTTCGAGTCTTGTACAGGTTGATGATTTTTTTCTTATATCTTCCTTAACATGTATCTTAATAATTTGAAATATGAACTGTAATAAAGTATAGTTTATTTATAGTCGTAGCAACGAATACATTAGGACTTTTGAGAATTGTTTCATTTTTTATAGATCTCAATAGTAGCACTTAAATTCTAATAGTGCTTTCAGTTGAGTCCTATAATAAATTATCCTAATTTTATTATATATACATATGTTACCATATGATAACAAAATCAATTCAAAAAAATTCTAATTAAAAAAAAAATCTTTATGAACCTTTCTTCTTTCTTATGACAATCAATTATTTATTAAAGGTTTGTGAAGAAAACAGAAATATTTTACAATTGCTAAAAAGTGTTAGATACACAATAATTCTTGAAAAATATTAATATTCGAAAATACAGCATCGTGAAGGCCGGAGGCAACCATTAATTTTTAATTTGCGTTTTGCCTTCTGCCTTCTACAAATATCTTTGTCTTTTTACCTGTCATTAGCAAAGGTACAACGTAAAACGAAAGCTGGTCCAGTAATAAGACCTTTTTAACATAAAAGAGAGTAAGAGCTATCGAAATATCGAATAATGCCTTTACAGCATATCGATTATAGATGAGTCCCGTCCTTAGCTCACACCGACATACGATGGAATTAATATATTCTTTTACATTATTTGATAATTTTAAAATAGAAACCCTAATGACGTAGTAATTTGAGAGGGTTGTAACCTAATGTTAATTAATCTTATTATTTTATTAGTAAGATCACAAGTCGAAGTAGCATATTAAATTAATTAGTAAGTACAAACAGGTTGATTAAACTAGTCTGTGACTGAGTAATGTAGTAACGTTAACGTTAGATACCAGTACGTTAACACTACGTCGGCATTGACAAGTTTAAATAACTAACAGCTAGATTAATTACAAGTTGAGGGATGTACCTTTCCTTGAATTGCTTTGTATAATATTGGGAAATATTAATATTGTAAATGTAGATGATTTTTTAATAATTGTAATTTTAAAATATGCTGTGTTATATCGTTTATGGGTGTGCGTGTGTGTGAGTAATATGTATGTGTGTAATATATATGTTTTTCAACTAGTGTGTCTTAAAAGCTTTTTATATAGTAGACTTAAATATGCTTATGTAATAATAATATTAATATCAGGACAAATTACACAAATTGATCAACCCCTAAGTAAGCAAATTATTTGCTTGTGTTAAGGGTATGAGACAAGGATGCAAATACATAGAAATACACTTTATAAATACTGAGAACATATTTAATAGCGAATATTTAATACCAAACCCAGAAATACAGACATCTATGCTCATACATACATGCCTGTACTTGTCGGGAATAGAACCCAAGCCCCGTTGCGCAGCTTTATGTTAGGCGTCTGCGCTAAGCCCTCGAATATATAATATGATATAAATAAATATAATGTATAAAATAAATATGACATCACCTTTTATAAATAAAATATTATTTATAGGAAAAGCTGTATCAAATTATCAAACATATTTTATTGTAGTTGACGGCAATTGACAACATTTGGATATATTAAAAAATCCTTCAGATAAAATAAAAATGTATTGAAAATTAGAAATTTGGAAATTATAATATTTTATAAATCTACAGTGTGATAGATGGAATATGTTCCGAGCCAATTAACGCAAAAATCACGTTATAAGTATGTTATTGTACAAATCCAAGGATTTAGTCAGTTTCTTTTTACGTTCTCTCGAAAACCGTTGAGAGCACCTGAGTTTCTATTCACTACAATGAGAATAATAAAGAACATTGTAATCAAAATGTCTAAGGAACCAATAGATATCATAAAACTGAATTATTTTTGCTTTGGAGATGCATTTATTTGGATAATTTATGCCTTAGGTACTGACGAGTTTTGTTTTGGTTGGATTAAATACATGACCATCTAGTATTTTTTATTTATTTATTTATTGATTTGGACTTTTGTACCTAAAACTTGTTCAATAAGCGGACGTAATACTTATAAGCATTATTTGCTAATGAAAACGAAAATGCAGTACAAAATAAAGACTTAAACGTTTTAAACATAAAACATAATTATTACAATGTTTTAAAAGAAAACCATAACAAAAAGAAAAGATAAATTGTATGAAATTTATATCTATACACAACACACATTGCACAATAAATTATACACGTTTAATATAAAAATGACATACACAAATCTATATTATACTTATAGATAAATAGATAAATTTGAAAAAAATATATCTCAGTAAGGTTTTCATCATTAAAAATAACTTCATACAGTACATTACACATATCCTAAATATAAAACCGCAAGAACCTACAAAACTGTAGCGAAGTTCAACTGTAACTTTGAGTAACACAAATCTCTCTCGTCGTAAACAAAACAAGGCGGAACCCATTTGAGATATTAGCAATCCTTTTTAACTTACGCTCTGCTATGACAAATGATTATTTATCTGAGAGCAGGTGGCTCTTTCAAACATGGTCGCACGATATTCGTCATGGTATATAACTATTATGACTTATACATATGTATATATGTGTGTGAAAAAATATACAAATAACTATATTTAACTCTACTAATTATAGTCCTATTATGCTACCGACTATGTTTTGCAAGACCATATAAAGAAAATAATACAAAATCATTCATATAGTCTTTTATGTGTTTGTTAAATATAATAATAATGACTAGGTATTTTCTACAATACCAACAACAATCTCAATGACAAAGCCATATAAAAAGAGATTTATAATAAAGTAAAAGTTTTGTTACAATTTCGTCCCATACAAAGGAGGATTGTATAATCTGAAACTCACACACGCGCCTGAAGCGTAAACACAAGTATAAACACATATGTAAAGTGATCTTAAAGAAGCGCAGGTAGCAAAGCGTAGGACAAACCACTAAAAGAACACGTTACTTTCCGGACACATCAAGACAGCAAGGAATGGGAAATTAATTATCGATATCGATATTTTATGTTCTTTGGTTTTTTATTATTTATTATTTTATTTGTTAGACATTTACATGTATTTTTAACATTCTGAATTGTTATTATGACGTATCGTGTTAAATAGTTAATGCCTAATATTTAATAGATAATAAAATCATGTTTGTGCCTATTCAGTCTTTGAAAGGTTACTTAAATATGATTGCATTTATTATTATATTAGTGACTTCTCGATCTTATTATTAAAAAACAATCAAATAATAAATAAAAGGCTTTTATAGCATCATTATTTCCAGATTATCTTTTGGTGCCGATAAATTCGCACATCACTAAAGAAAGGGGCGGGTAACGGGCGGACGATTAGCCGTGGTGTTTCTCTGGCCGCCTTGGAAATAGAAAATAAAGGCTTGACATGAGCGTCGGTCCTGCTTTACTTAGTACGGCAAGCTTGCTTGACAATTTATTTAAATAAAATGTTTAACTTAAAAGTTCGAAGTATTCTATTTTCAAAGATAACCGCTGTAACAGATTGATGAATGTAACTTAACTGGAAAACCGAAACACATTTAAATGTAATTTTCGAATGAATTGTGTTTTCGAAATTCAAAAACTATACAAATTTTACAATTGTTTAGTTTAGATGGAAACACTATTTGCGCTAGTTTACTGGACAGTAGCCAGGAGCTAAGTCAAACGCTCGTTCAGACGTGACCGCTCGTACATGCAGATGTCCGACCCCTCACACGACATCCGAAAGAATTCAACTAACGTTTCGCTAAGGTTCCTTATTGAACAAAAACAGAAAGCCCAAGGCTTAGTAGACATTCGGTATAAACATCACGCCACCGCTTAATAAAGATTACGAGATTATGGTATCGCCGGTGACCTCGATCATTTTGGGGAATTTGAGCACTTTTAATTGTCTCATAGTAAAACACAGAGACTGGGATTATGATGAGTGATGATTTAAGATTTATCTTGATGGTTTTAAAGATACATTATTGCGAGCTTAAAACTCCCTTTACTTACTTTTTTCAACAAATATTTATAATAATCGTTGGAATTATGATGCACAATTTTGTTGTGCTAATTTATAAGCAAACAATTAAATTCTGATTATTTACTAAGAAATATAAAATGAAGCTTAAGTAATAAATGAGTAAGAACCCACTTATGGTATAAGAAACGACAATGTATGTAGCCCTCGTATGTGGTCATCGCTCTAGAGCACTCATCTGCCGCAATATTCATAGAGAAAAATCATAGTTTATGACTCTCAATCTTACTTCCTAGAAGGCTTCTTATATTCTTCCCGAGAGAGTTGCACGGCATTAATATTACTTACCCTATAAATAAATTTCATTTCATTATATTGAATAAGCACGTGCTACTAAATGAAATTCTTACCGTAGTTTGGGGTCGGACCAGACATTAGACAGGAGACAAGACAACAAGTTAGTTCCGAATAGACCTAATTTAATATATTTTGTGCACGACTTTTATTTTGTGTACAAATTCAATTGAAAAGAAGACAAATGTTCACTCTTACATATTACTCTACAAGAGTTCTTTACATCTAGCGATAAACATAAAATTTGTAAAATGTCAGACTAAACACAAATAAATAAATCTATTACGCTTTAAATAAAAAGGCATTATTGAAAAAGTTAAGACGTGATTAGACTAAGAAAATAAGAAAATTGTTTTTGGATTTCGCACAAAAAAGGAGATACAACATAATAATACAAAATTTCAAAATGTCTTGACTAAAGTCTGCGGTTTTTTAACAAGCACATGTAACGCTAAAGCGATTACTTAGAGCCTTGTTGCGGAATAATATTTAATTGGCAATTACAGCTAACTTCCTTTGAAGGGTGTACTTCGGGCTATTCTTATATATATTGGAACAACAAATTTCAATAATGTTTATTACAATTCAATAATATTCAATATTATTTTGAGTACTTACAGTACTGTAGTACTATCTGATACTAATAGTACTGTAACAGTGAAATGAAGTTATTAATATTTTTTATGTCATAGCTTTGAGCAGTAATAAGTACTTAGTATATAAAAAACAGTGGCATGATATGACTTGATTGCTTGTGTGTTTGTAATTTATTTCACTTTACATCATTGCAACGAAGTAAGAAGATTAAATATATAATTTCACATTTAGTTAGCCTAATGTTGTATTTAGAACGGCCAAGATTATTATTTTCCAACAAGAAAATTTGAGGAGTAATTGTTTGTAGTAACAAATATTTTAATAAAAATTATTTTTAGGTCACTTTGTTATTGTAAAGTTCAGAATAAAGCTATATTTATTTTTCCAAGTCAAATTAACATGTTAAAACATGAGTGTTAAATGAATGCAAATAATAAAACTTTCTGGCGTCACAGTGTTAATTGTTTTCTAATTTGTTTATTAGTTTTTAGTGTCTGGTGTAGAACTACTCAACGTATTCTGGACTGTTTCATTGTAGTTCCGCCAATCTGGATTGACGTACGTTATTTTAGCACTAAAATAACTTCGCTTGATGTTTTATTTTAGTTACTATATGTAGGAAACTATTTTGCCATAATAATTAAATAGTGTTGTAATATTAATTTAAGAATTGTAAAAAGAGCACATCATTGTTGTATTCAACGATATTAGTTTTTACTTTATTATTAAAAAGATTATACGGGGCTCACTAATTACCTCTTAAATATAGTAATTAAATTATTCACTTTGTTCTTCACTGTAGTTTAAAAAAATATAAATCAAACATCAAGGTAAGAACATAAAATAATAAACTTTTTAAAGTCACGATCACGCTATACTTTCGTAATTGTTCAATCTTTTTCTTTAATAAAGATCAATAACAATACCTAAAAGTTTTTAAAATACAAAATTAGCAAAAGTTAATTGTTGCTAAATTTTTATTCCTGATTAAGCGTTTTTTTTTACTTAAAATGAAAAAAGATTTTTTTTTTGCAATTAAGCCGAAATATGAAGCCGTGTAACAACTTTTAAATTAAAATTGTAACATGTCACATCTTAGTAATAAAACTTTACAAAATAAAAATAATTACCCAGATATTAAGAACAAAAATCATTACGTAGGACGTTAAGTCCTCATTACCTTTTCACATTTGAAATAATGAACTAGGACTTTAAAATCAATGATAAAAGCCCAAGTCTCATCTGAACAAACATAAACACAAGCCAAATTGTCTCTATGGACCAAACCACAAACACACTTAGACAGGTGCCCGCGTCACATCATTTTGAAAAGGGAAAGGTTCAGGAATTAGGATCGAGTGATTTAGAAAAGCATTAGAGTTAGTAAATCAAATAGTTGAAGCATCACCTGTTGGCGCTCGACCAAATACTTAGAGTGGAGCAAATAAATCAATCATTCAATAAGCGAGCTGAAGTTAGGACGATTTGTCATTGGGGCGAAGCTGAGTCTCGGGTCCACATTACTGTAATATCATTGATTTTTTATAAGTAAACCAAAAAATAATAGCAATCGTTATCTGACCTGCGGGGTAATATATCACGATAATATATGTATCTGAATATCTATTGAATTATACATGAAACCACTACATATGATGCTTCCTGGCGCAGATTGTCAAACCGTTAACCACAATCCATTTAGGTGTATTAGTAAGACCATCAACCAATGTGTTATAAGTGATTCACAACCACGAAAGACGTTGCTATATTTGATTATAGTTACAATTTGAAATGTTATGTATTTAAAGATTAAATTGTTCTAAAAATTTAGGAATTTTATAATTATCTACATAAAAAAAATAGCCAAAATTACGATTATGATTTTTGCTCAGAGCCTGATCATATTTTTATTGATTGAAACTCAATAAATTTGTGAAAGATAGTCTCCAATCTTATATTTATAGATACATCTAGACTATACATATTTATATATCTACATCTAGACAAAAATCAGAGTAAATCCTTATCCACGCCTTCAATATAAACAACCAAAACATGCCATATTGGTATGAGATTTACTGGCACATTCATTTCGTTGAAAGCTCCAGATTAACGTCAATCTTCTATTACAATGGCCGCGTTGTAATCCCAAAAGTTATGTACTAACGTTCAGTTATTTGTGAATAGTTCAGGTCATGTATATCCATTTATTTGGTACACACGTATTCGTTTCAGTTTTTAATTAATAAAGATATTGGGAATATTCGCGTCAGTGAGTTTCAACTATTTTTGGCTTTTTAATTTGCTTTCATTTTTAAATTTTCAAACCATCTATAGCGATTTCTTTGTTTTGTGTATTTTAATATTTTTTGAGTACCTGAATAATAACTGCGTGTTTAATCGAATGTGCAATTAGGCTTATGTGGATTATCCGGTCCCAGGGTTAATTAAAATCTATTAGAAATTAATGTATACACTATTAAAACTATTTTAAAAATATAATATTATTTCATTATAATATGTATTTAAGCCTACTATTATTTGGGTTTACTAATATTAACTAAAACTGTACACACTTACGTAAATTTAAAATTGATCTAATAAATAGTGTTTCAACTATAATAATAATATATAGTTAATATATACCCAGTAATTTATAATGTACAAACATATATCTAGTAAATTGAATCACAATTACCAAACTAGCACATTTATTTTCAATATGTGGTCAGTGGTCGAGTTGTGGATGATACTGATATATCTTTGATACATTTAATAAAATATTAAATGCAGCCGATAAATAAATCTTATTACCTACAAACATATTTTTAAAGTTAAAAATATTTTTTCCTAATATTTTTAAATTGTTAAAATCGTTGTAGCCAATCGATATATTTATGAAAGAACAAATTTTATTATGACATATAAGTTTATTGGTGAATATTATATCCGTGTTAAGCCTAGCAACAGATTTATAACTTCCCCAAACAGATACAACTCAGAGACGAAACTTAAGATTTAAGTAAAAACAAATTGAGATCATCCCTTTTTTGTTTTCACCAAACGTGCTTTCATCTGCAAACACGCTCCGATTATCCGCAGATTTGCTGCAAAAATGATGGGCAAATAACAATATTTTAGGCAAACAAGTTACACATCCCTAAACTAACATCACAAGGGCCCTGGGGCCCTCTTTTGGAGCTGGGTCTATATTACAGTTCGTTACATCGACGCTAGACCATCCGTTATTTTTGCCCCTTACATATTTTAATGCCCCCAAAGGAGATTTCCTTACCGCCCTCTTAACCGTTTCCAAGCCATTGGACGACTTACCCAAATGAAACATTCAGATCCAATTTTTAGTGTCGACATACATTACTTTAATATTTGATAATTATATTTAATTTTAGACAACAGGAACGAGCTTATAATATTAATAAAATTAATTTTAAAAAATACGATAGCAGTTGTCCCATAGGTAATGCAATAGTTTAAAATATTAATTACAATTCTAAAATAAAACATACATCTAAGCGTCTATACAAAACTAGTAACGTAATTTCTTTAGACAAAGAATACAATTTCGACAGCGGGATATTTACTAAAATACATACAAATACCTGATTTATCGATTTATTTTGCAATGTATATTTGTTCCAAATTTAAATATTAACATGAGGTGAATATTTACAACACTGAATATTTCATTGAAACGTCATCTTCACAAAAGCGATGTCATAAGAAATGCATGCGTCGCTGAGAACACCAACTTATATAAAATCTCTATACAATGATTTCTTTAGACATTATAAAGTCGTCTTCAGTCCTAAACTACTATTCAAATACTCAATCGTTACACCAGGAGTTGTGATAGTCGTGATATTAAATATAAATAGGAAAACTTCAATCTTGAATAGAATAGAATTCGAAAACATTTTCACAATTCTATGAAACGAACATAAAATGAACGTCGAAGTAAGCATTCAGCATATTGTTTATAAGTAATGTTTCGTTAAATTGATGTTATAGGTATTATTAGACATCTTATTAGATATCCGCTAATGAGTTTTTATTATTCATAAAATGATGAGGGCAAAGCTTGTGCTAAGTCTTCTACGTAATGGATTTGTATTTATTATTAGTCTTGCATACTTTTCCATGTATGTATTTTGTGATTATTATTATTATAATAAAAATTATTGTTAATTTAGTAATGGTGGATTGCTTAAAATTTATTTTTAATATAAATCACTTAAATTTTTATTCTATATAATCTGAAATTAAAATTTTTGCGAGAGCGAAATTTTAAATTTTGTATATAAAAATATCTTCCCTACACAAGACTGACGACAACGAAGAATTTCATAAAGCTCTAATCTCCCAACTCTCGGTATGTTCTAAGGAAGAAATTAATAATATTATGCGCTTTAATTAACCTTTGAGATGAAATTAATCAGACTAGAAATTGCTTTTGCAGGTGACGTTAGGGAGTCCAAGCGAAAATAAGCCCTGATGCATTGAAATAATCTGCTACACGAGGACGAGACCGAAATTGAAGATCTTAAATGAAAATTATGAGAAATGGCTTATATTTGAGGGGAAATTAAAATATTGCCTTAAACTAGTTTATTAAAATCTGTAATCAACTAAGGGTTTAAGGAATTTATATTATTTTACAAATCGTGTGAATATTAAGAATATTTATTTGGATGTACTTTTATATTTGATTGTCTGTAAGCATGCTTAGCTATGTTAAGCTTTATTTGAGAAAACATTATTATCTTTACAAAAATGGTGTGATTATATGTGTTTAAAATAAATCTAAAACGTAATTATAGAAATAGTTTAAATTCTGATTATACAAATCACACTAAAGACCGGTGATAAGTAACTTCAACCAGAAATCGCGTTTCCTGAGGAATAATAACTTTTAATCCCACTTTCCAAATTGAATTGAATGTCAACAGTTCGATAGAAATTTAGCTTTCTGTTATATCTCGGATAATACCCGGGATTACCATTTAATTAATCAAATCGCACAGGTAGGTTCAGACAGTCCGTATGTCGAGTATATATCATGAGCATATTAGGATTTGTTTGAGATGACTGAGTTTGTATATATTAAAATCATTCATTTTAATACACGCTGGTTTAGAACGAGATTTTTAAATTTAAAAACCGTTTTAAACTACAATGTTAAAAAATACTTACGTACTTTTAATTTTGTTTTATAAGGTTAGATATTGACTAATTAGGTGTGATAAATAATAAATTGGAGGTAGTTAATACTAGTCGGCCTGCGCTGCAGAGACCGCATTGAGGGAGCATATACTTAATTGACAACTCTCAAAGTTCGTCTAATAAAAATAGTTTTTACACAAAGATATTTAACATTAAGAACAACAAAAAAGAATATCAAGTTTTGTGAATATGTTTAATCGTTCTCGAGTTACGATTTTTTTTTACTTAGGTATATTTTGAGTTTTTTGGGTTGTACCTAGGTCCTTGTATAATGTATTGTATGATTCTTGTTATCGCATCACAGCTCAGGCAATTATACAACAAAGTTACATAACATAACATAAAGCGAATTCCAAACTTTTATCAAAATTGGCTGTAATTGGAAATGTGATATTTATACAACTGATATATGTCTATATAAACACACAAAGTACTAAATCTTTTTAGCCTAGTCTCGAAGAAGTTGTACTCGGTATCCTTGATCACGCGTTACTAAAAAATATTAACATAAATAATAAAACATCAGTAAGTACCTACCTATTTGTATTTGCGCACAAACAGAAAAAAGGTAAATATATGAAGTAATTAAAATTAAATTAATAACAAATATATTTAATATTATAAAAAGCATTAATATGAAGCTAAAATATATAGGAAATTTCAATACAAACATAGTATCTTTAGTAAACAATATTCTAACATTTTAAACAGGAACATTCAAAGATTACTTATCCATGGATTTTTTTCGCCTCTTACTATGCAACAAGTCTGACGTTTAATAAATGCAATGTATGAATAATTAAAAATTTAAATTTGATTTGATCTAGAGCACGGAAACATATGTAGTAGATATACCTATATGTGTAATAACAATAGTTATAAATGTAAGTGTGGTAGTAAATATTAACAATTTTCGCTAAAGGCTTATAGGACATAATATATCGACAACCTACATTTCACCATCGACACTACAATACAAAATTTTTATTTCAGTAACCGCTAAGGTTCAAGATCCAAACCAAACAGAGAGATCAGTCGAAATATAATCTAATACACAAAATTTAACAACAACATCATAATCAACAACATAACGTTTGAGATTTTTATTATATTTTCAATTTTATCATGATTATATCTTTATATTTGAAAGAATAACATAAAAGTTTAAGTGTAAATCGTGTAAAGAAATATAAAATATCACTAGTGACAAGCAGCGCCATCTACTAGAATTCAGCGGCACTCTTACCACACACAAGTAGCCCATTTACCTAGATAACAACCACTGAAATATAGCGACCACAGCGCTAGTAGAGAAAAATGGAACTATTTTAAAAAGCACTTTTTATATTTTACCCCTTCACAAACTTTTTTGACTTACTCAAAAACTTTCTCGTTGTTGACTATATTATTACCTGTAAATGAAAAAAAACATTAGTTGTATTTTAAAATTTAGTTAACATCAAGATAAATAAAGACAGGTGGTTACACTTATAACTTAATTAAAAATATTAATGTTAATATTTTATGATAAGTATACAAAACAAAATGTTGCCGAATATCCAAAACCAAAGACCAAAATTAAACACAAAAAGTTTAGTTACCGCGTAATTTATATTCTAGTCAACAACATCCGGTCGCAAGACGTAACCGTCAAAGATACACCTACTTCCTATTTCCGGTTTATTCATTTTTATATTATTATTACCTCGTGTAATAATTAAAGACATCTGCAATTAGGACCTGACAACAATGACTAAGCGAAATAAGTTCATATTTAATAAAAAAATATATATATTATAAAATGATTGATAAGGTAAATATGTGGTTGTAACAAGAAGCGTTAAGATAAGAAGTAAGTATAGGGGGAGGTTGGAAAGTTCCGTCCGAGACAGAAAAGATGATGAGCCAACATATCGTGGTATGGGCATGTAAGGAAGGCTCTCATTTGACTAGATGAGTCATGGATATGGAACTAGAGGGATAAAGGGATAAGAAATTTAGAGTGTTAAATAAAAGCACTAGTAACTATTATTGTTTTATTTATAATAAATGGAAAATATCTAATTAGTTTGATTTGATGATAATAATTTAATTTTAATAAAAGCAACAAACTGCTTAAAGCGTCCATAAAAACAATATATACGTATTTTTTTTAGTTTTTAGTGGCGTACATTCTCATATTTATGATAAATATCAAACTGATATCTTATAGAAATATTTGTGTGCAATATGTTTATAATATACTACACTATTTATTATATTATATATAGTACATATGTACCTATATGTTCATTCCATGAGTAGTTTTCTTTAAATAACTTTATATCATTACATTTATACGCGAATACAAGAGGATGAATGAGTATGAAATTTTACACACTTAATATTTATATGAAGAAAAGTGCAAAAACCTTATATTTTATAAGCGTGACAATAAATAATAATCATGAAACACACTACAATACGAAATATTACACACACTACTTCATTGCTTACGTTGACACAATCCACGTCAAGTTATATTAGTGTGATGTCAAATAGTCGCAAATAGTTGATTGTCGTCTGACATAACAGAATAGAGACCAAAGCATAGAGATGTTCATCGAAACCCTCATAAGCAATTATACTTAAAATTACGATCGAATTTTGACCTGTAGTCAATATTATTATTAATAAAAACTTTTTTTTTATTAATTTTTCACTTTCAATAGTCTTATTTTAATTAGTATAATAAATTAAAATCATTTTAGTTCTATAAAAAGGCGACAGGACTTTTCTAATTCACTTAAAAAAAAAAAGCTTTTTTAAAATAAATATTATTTTTTCTATACTTATATTGTTACCGTAAGGAGATCCGATAATATATTTACGATGATTTTTAAACAGTTTTGTGTAAAAAACTCGATACGAGCCAATAATCACAAATGCTGACAAACTTTGCCTCAGTATTCTGATTAACTTTTAGTCCGGCTTAACGAGCCTTTAAATATAAACATAAAAACAAATTAACAATTCATAATTTAACTCAGGAATTGCCAAAAGATAATTGTTAAATAAAGCGGAGTTAATCAATCATATTAGACTCATTTATGTCCACAAATAATAGTAAAAATATATCTAAATTTAAACCATGAATTGCCACAAAAAGTTCGTTAAAATTATTTAACGAACTTTCTGTGGCGATATACGATAAATTGATTTAATATGTATTAACATATTTAATCAATTTAATTAGACTTAGATTTGTTTGTTATTCTTATTATTTGTAAATCTATGTTTTCCTTTAATATTTGCTTGTTTATTTTTAATGTAGATTAGAAAATTATCAAATTTGTGTAAAACTGGTGATTAATATGATATCTAATACCTAAAGTAGTGCTAAAGCTTATTATTTAAGTATCTCCTATGATAAGGAATACTCTACTACAAAAACAATTCTATTTATAAAGTAGCTTCAATCAAATATTTCATGTTTATTTGGTCGGGTAAACAATCCGGCAAGATTGCGTGTCGGCATTATAAACAATCCTCGTTGCACTGTTTACTGCTTCCTGCAACTACTGAATTCTAAATTAAATTCTTAAGTCTAAGATGTTAAGAGATCAGAAATAATAAACATTATCAACTATCAAAAAAGTATACATATCTATTTATATAATACAAAATATTTTCCCTATCCGAAATAACAGCAAATTACTTTTTTCTTAAAAGTTAATTAAGAGTAAGCATCCTTAAAAAACATTCCCAGACGGATACATTTCAAAGACAACTAATTAGTTGAATAAAAAGCTCATAATTAAATAAAAAAAAACTATTAATTAAATAACAAAAAAAATCTCGAGATAATTTTTATCTCATTTACGCTACATACCTGGAATCAAAGACTAGAACTAACGAATTGCAAACATGCGCGGAAACAGTAAAGGCGTTTACGCACCGAATCCGACCCAAATCCGACACAAAAAATATGATAATAAAACATTCTTAGCAAACATGACTGCGTTAAATATATATCTCACATCCTTATGTTCTCTTTGATCGTCATCAACTTCTGTGTTATACATTAAAAAACGTAAGATAAATATTCAGTTTTGGATACATCATATTCTATTAGAACGATCTTTAATATAGTATTTAAATCAGACTTTATTTTAAGCGGTCATGCTAATATTACTTCGCATCGACATTTCTCGAACTTTCATTCGATTCAGATCGGACGCGGTGTTTATAAGCCTTATTAACACTTATTTAATATACTGTAGATTGTAGGTTTTTATAGCATTTATTACTTAACACAAGCGAGTGGTAAATTAATAATATAGCAGTTCTATCACTTTTTTTATAGGTTTATCCTAACATCAACATTTAAACATGTTAACTGGGAGTTAAATAGAAACTATTGCAAATAGAGTTTGAGCTAAAAAAATGTTATACAAATTTCATAAGGATTATATAACGGAACAATGGATACAGTTCTATACAGAATAACTGAAAATTCTAAGCCTATGAGATTAAAAGTAAAAATAAACTAAAATCCGATACAACTTTTCACGATAAATATAACTGTAGCATTAAATGTATTCAATAACCAATGATTGAGAAAACTTTAGATAAAGCCTCATTCAAGTTAATAAGTCAATATTTTATATATAATAAAATAAATTAAGAATTTTAAAGATTAAAATCCAATTCATTACGTATAATTAAATGTAATGAACTCTTGTGGAGTCCTCTTACACATGACACATAGACCTTAGAGCAATGTTAAAAAGTGTTCTTCAAATCTGAGAGACTCATCTAACTCCCCACCTGCAAACAAGTTAATTAGGGTCAAACCTCAAAGAACTTCAAAGGCGTTGCTGTTTACTCTGACGCCTCTCCGCAGATGTAATTGTAAAGATAAAAGTGATTGACAGTTATTGTGCCTTTCTCACTTATATATACATTTTTAATTTGAGTACTGACTTTTTATAGTATACTAAATACGTAAAGTGCTTTTACGTTTCCATGTGTTTTAGGACTTTACTTTTGACAGACAACATCAAAAAAACGTTACTACCGCTATCAAAAGAGAATGTAATAACAATAAGAAATTTAAATAATTTCGTACATTTTTAACACTTTTTCAAGTTATTAAAAACTCTAGATACTCTTACATTATATTTTTATATTCAAACCATATTTATCTAGTCGTGTCGTGTCGATATAAATAAAAACAGACAGGACAATTTTCTAAAGGAAAGTATATAATCAGGGTATCTAAAAGCAGATCGAATACGCTGAATACATTACAATACAACAAGGTAATACAAATTGCGACAATACAAATAAATTACAACTAACACTAAAATCCCGCATACGTCACGCCGCCGTCCTAAATACCTACAAAACTCATAAATAATGCAAGTCTAACTGTGACGTCAAATACAGATCCCGTCTGCAACCCAGATCGCATTTGAACTATGTATTGTACCCGGGTTAGTTTGTTCCTGACGTGTTATTAACCTTCATGATGAATGGATGCTGAGTGAGAAATAAGTTTGATGAGAATACTGTCTACTGATGTTACGTAATTATCTCAACTACCTTCTTTATCCTGATATTAACTATTCTTTTACTTGTCTCTAATAATTATGATTTTTCTTTATATAATTTTATTATTAGTGTCTTGTTTGCATAACAAATAGATTTGTATTGTCTTAATGGATAAAGCCTAAAATAATTTCGCTACTGCTATAATTTAATCTCTTAGTAAAGTGTTATACATTTAAGCCAGTAGGAGACGAGACCAACCCTCGGAAACTAATATTAGTTTCTCATTTCATTTGCAACGTAGTAAATTTCACACTTTACTGTTTTGGCACAACATTGTGACAATTATGGCCACGAACATTTTCATCGATTTCCCGTTAAATATAGGTATATCTTAGAAAATATAAATAATAAAAAGCAAGTAACTTTTGCAATTTTCTTCACTTATTATGAAATTGGAACTGTTTGTAAAATTCCAACTTTATAATAATAATTTTGTATTAAAACATAAATAACGGTATTTTTTTGTACAACTTTGTACAACTACATAATAAATATATTTCAAAGTACTAGCATTAGAAAAGAGAACTATAAATAGGCTGTGTTGATACATTGAAACAATTTAACTAGATTCTCAGATTTGATTTGATGTGAGGCCAATATCAGATAAATTTAAACCAAACACTGGATTTCATGACAATAGAAAATAGGATAGGATCTTGATGTAAAACAATTTAATTATATATAGACTTTATTTCGTAGACGCATTTAATTAAACATATCATTTTTTTAAATGTATTTTATAAAATATTGAATAGACATCACTATTTTAAAACCGAATTTAGAATCAAAGTCTATTAATGTTACAAAAGATTCTAATATTGAATAGAGTATAATTTTAGCACTTCTCTACTATCCTCAGCATCACAATCGATCCAGATTCGATATTTGGAACGCGTATAGCGATGCCATTAGGAAGTGGCGACAGGAAACCTTCGGAATGCCCTGCCGCCTCCGCACGTTCATTGAACTTGACTCACTCAGCCTCTGACATTGAGCACACTTACCTCGGCAAGTAGCTACTTGAACGAGCACTCTTGTTTTAGCTAATATTTTTTCATTACCTTGTTTTTATTTCCCTCAGCATATATTTATTTTTAAATCGAGGTATAAAAGCAGTTTGGGTTTATGTTTTAGTTTTTTAGCTCTCAGTTCTCAAATAATGTATGTTTTTAGGATGTAGCACGAAGTTGATGATTTTTTTTATTGACGCAGGTACATTAATTGTAAAGTGCCTACGATGAGCTGACTCGTTACTGTATATCCAAAATTGTTTTTATATTACGTGTTTTCAATTTAATATACATTATATACTATATTAATATATATTATATCCGAGTTTATAGTATTTTTATAAAAGTGGTAAATAAATAAAAATAAAATATACTGTGTTAGTTACTAATAGACGTAAACACAGCATTGGCACGAATTCCTTAGAAATGAGAGGTTGCGCGTAGTGGAAGATCTCGAGGCAAAAATGTCGAATGTAAATGGGGCGAAAAATTAAACTTTTAAAGGAGAAATGTACGCACATACCGCAAACTGTTACATTCAAGTTTAAAATATATATATATTTTTACTTTAGTCTTGTCTGTTTATTTGTTTGACTTAGGTTTTTCTTGGTCTGTGTTTCTGTGTGTTTGTTTGCGCAAGAAGTAAATCATATTGAACGGCTTTAATAAAATCAGATACCGTTAGTTCCTTGATCCGTTCAACATATAGGATGGTTTTTATTTCGGATTTATTTCCATTTTTATAGGAAAACACAAAAATGGTTTTTGACTATTATTACACAAAAATGTACGGATTGGTCTAAATCGTCTCTGAAGATGGTATATATTTTTTGTCGGGGGAGGATAGATATCAGAGTTGAGTAGACGAAGTAACTGGCAACGGCTAGTATAAAAATAAAAGTTACCCATAAAAATGAAAGTTTCAATCGATGAAGTATTGTCATAAACAACGTCTAAATGATAAGAAGCATTAAATGTAAGATACTCGTATATGAAAAATATTTAAAACTAAACCTTATGGTATATATTCAGTATAAGTCAAAGGTAAATCTAATCTATAAAGGCTAATTTAAGGCCCAACCCTTATATTAGTATTTATTAACACTAACTACATTTTAAATAAATATATAATTAATAATATGAACTGGGTAAAACATCAGGTATAATGGTTATTTAGACCATATTTTTGTTATAAAAAAAATGCAATATAAAATAGATTTAAATATCTTTCAGATATATGTTTTTATAATTATTTTGCTGTTCATGTTTAGACTACATCAAATGTAAAATACAACTCGCAAAGCTTATTGAATCATTTCGAACGACATAATAATAAAAAAAGTTTATTGCGTGTTTCTTGACGTAAATTATCAGTTTACGCATATATTACGTTTAGCTTTAGCGGTAAATTTCGCGGTTTACATTTTATAATAGGTTTTTAGTTATTCGAACTGAAGCCGTTTTGATCCATGCGTTCCTATTTCTCAAATATAACGTCAACCGTTTATATGAGGAAACTATAAAATCGGGATAATCGTAAAAGCAAAGTTGGGAGCCGGCCAACCATACCGACAATGAAAAATAATTCGACATAGGACGGCTGAAACGGAACTGGATCAAAACTTTTCGGGTTTATTGCTTGTAGTTATATTTATCGTAGCGATGTCGGTGCATGTCTGAATTTGACTGAAATAGTTAAAACAGAGGTTTTTACGCGCCAATACTGTTCAATGTTGTAAGACACACATAGTATCGTGTTAATCTCGTAATAATAATAGTTATAATATCGGAACAAATTACACACATTGATCTAACCCCTAAGTAAGCAAATTATTTGCTTGTGTTAAGGGTTTTAGACAACGATACTAATACATAGAAATACACATTATAAATACTGAGAATATATTTAATAAACGACCAAACCCAGAAATACAGACATCTATGCTTATCACATAAATGCCTGTCTCTGGTGGGAATTGAACTCGAGCCCCATTGCACCGTGACACATTAGGCGTCTGCGCTAACCACTCGACCAACGGGGCGGTCAAATTAATACTTTATATTAATGTAATTCATGCAAAGAAGAATCTTCTAGAAACTTACTACACGAATAAAATACTCTCATTTTGAAACCACCAACAGTATTAATTTATCAAAAACACCCTAAGTTCGAATTATTTTGGACTGGACTAATTCGTTAATGCATTCATGAAATAGAATTACTAAAATTTATTATTAAATATTATTAATCATTAAATGTTGATATTAAAATAATTAAAACTAGCAAAAGATAATTGCGTAAATTAAGAATATACCAAGATGGCATCAACACTTCAGAAATATTTAGCATTTTTGTAGCCTAGTACATAAGCCAAAGGAAATTTTACATTAGTGAAGAATAGTATATTTCCAAAGAATTATTCAACTATTTTTAACTAATCGTGTACCCCAGTTAGTTAGTTAGTACACGACTGGTTTTAAAAATAGGCGTCTAATTGGTATCTAATTGGCATCGAACTCCTAGTAACAACTGCAGAAAACTCTGCCCTTGTTAGCAATGACTAGTATATCGGATAAGGTTTTTACCTTATCCCTAGACTTATATGTATAAGCACCCGACCCTATATCCTAATCAAAAACTTTTTAGACAAAAAAAGATGTTTAACATTAAGGACATCAAAAAAGTTTATTTGGTTTTTACAATAGCTTAGACCAGTCTCGAGTTACTTTTTTGAAACTTTTATCTTGAGTTTTGGGGTTGTTCCAATGCTATGCTACGTTGCTCGTTATGTCATCATCGCATCTACAGCAATTATAGTACTCGAATACAAAGTTTAATCAATATTGGTTAAGAAGTCTATCTCTACGAGTATGTACTCGAGATACTCGTATACATGTATATCATAAATGTATAGAAATTTCATAAAACTTTTCCAGGTTTTGATACGATTACCTTCACTCATTCAGCCAGTTATTACAATAACGGATATTCTGCATACAAAGAAATGATTTTTTTTCGAAAATCATGATGATTTATTTTTAAAGATAAATTTAATTCGTTCTTATATATTTCAGTATTATAAAAATGTTCTTGATAAATTACTATTAATAAAGGACGATTTAGATGTGTCTGCGGCCGTAATAAGAATGATATAGCACTTATACAAAAATAGAGACAGATGATCTGAATATGTCAACAATTTAGACTGTTTTAATGAACGATATTATCCTCATAATTCGCACTCACTTACTTAACGCGTGTGACGTTAAAACAATAATTTAGCGAACAGCTGTAAATAGTTTCAGTTCGTTTCTAGCAGTTAGTTTCATAACAATTAGTTTGTATTATGTAAGTCATACAAGGCTTTTATTTAATTTTTATTTTTTTAAAATTTCAATTTATTGCGTGCTCTTCGAAACAGATAATAATATTATGTTTTATTGTATACTTATACCTACAACTTAAAAAAGGTGATAAAAGTTTGTATGAAAATCGGTTAATAAAATAAACTTACAAAAATTTTCATTTCCTTTCTCTTTATAAATAAGGTCAACTGAAACAAATGTTACCTTATTCTGTATGTTCTCTTTTAAAACTACATAAATTTTATATTCTATAGGTACTACAGAGGGCTACCAATTATCTCGCCTACGGAACTATAGGTAAAAAAATAATAATGATGAAAGTCTATGCAATATATTTTTATAATGTTAATAAACGTGCTTCAACTGAAAACAAAGAAACTTACAACTTAACAATGTGATTAAGAGTAACGAGAAATTTAAACATGTGCTTAAACTAAAGAATATTGTAGAACAATTATTACAAGAAATAGGCTGTTAAAAGACATATATTTTCACCAATCGAATAACTTGTAGTATATGTAATAATAATTGATCGTTCAATGACAAGAATGAGAGAAAAAAGTATGGAACAGTAATCAAATAAATTTCGAGTAGTTGGGCACTTAAATGTAGTAAACAAGTATACAACACTGCAAAGAGCCTCTTAATGACTACCACAAGTTTCTCGTAAGTAATAAAAGTAACAATGGGGAAATAAATCCGGTACCTCGAGAGGCTCGGTTGTTTCAAGATTTTTTGTTTCCGTTGGGACAATATTTGCACGTGTTTTACTTAGAATGAAGAAAGAAAAACTAAAACAAAAGATTTCAATGGAATAGATTAAAAAATATATTTATCTTTGTTATGACTAAAGCCAATTAATAATAAAATACAAACGCAGGCTTTGTTAATCCAATTTATCTAGTAAAAGCTTGAACTATCACCCTTCCATATAGCCCACGAAGATGGCCGTACAAAACCGAATGCCTTAATTTGATATAAGTCAATTTGGGGCAATTTAATTTCACGTACATGCAGCGTCACGAACATGAGCTTGATGTTGATACAAATACATTCAAACTGTTTTCGTATTTACCCGGAAACAATAGCGGCTATTTTAGCTCAAAAGTATTTTGACTACTATTGTTATATTGGCTACAATTTTGTAAACTAAATTCTTCGTTAGGCTTATATCTGGTTACTCTCAGCATCCTATTTACTTGTTAAATTGTCAATCTTACGTTACATTAGGAGATATTTTCGATACCCTTAGTTGCTTAATTGCTATCTCTGCGAATATAATAATTATTGCTTAACTTTTTAGGCATATGTTATCTTGATTTGTTTAACGTATTACATCTAAAAATCTAAGTTAGTATTTTTATAAAGAATATATCTTTTTATCAGTTTGTCTTTTGAATTGAGAACATATATATTAATATTTTATAAAGTAACTAAATACTAAGACGAAGCTTCTTAGCAATCCATGGATTCACCGTGCGGGTGCCGGGCCCATCGCGTTGCAAGGAGAGGAGTGCAAGCAGTGCCTGGGACTTGCGACCCAGGAGTAGGTTTAAGGGGCCCCTTTATTATGCGCAAAAACGCTCACCTTCACCCTCCACACTCCTCTCCCTACCTAACCAAATTTGGAAAGAACCTACTAATGCCGCCTTTGAAGTACGTTCTAGAAATGAACCGATGCTTGTTCTAGAAAGGCCAAGATCTTTAAGTAGGCTATAGAGAGATTTTGCTGTTATACCTCTCGCTCCCACTTCTACCGCGTACAAACTAACTATAAATTTATTCCTGATCAGTTCGTTGGTTAGTTCGTAATACTTATTGAGCTTGAATGTGTGATCCCTTGGGATGTTTGTTTCCCAAGGAACAGTAAGCTCCACAAGTATCACGCGCCTCAGATGTTTCGAATACAGGAATAAGTCCGGTCTGGATGACGAAACACCAACATCCCCAGGGATTTTGTAATGCTTTTCATACGTGTCCATCATGAGAATCCAATCAGGAGCCGCGCCTAATATTGAATAAGGCTTCGCTTTTGATTTTTTTTTGGAGGAGCCTTCTTTTACGAATTCTATAGATCGTTCGGTGGTTGTTATACCCTTCCGCGCTCTTGCTACTGAAAGACTAACCGCTTCCCGTATAATTTCTAATACCTTGTCGTGGCGACGCGAGTATTGACCTTTATCTAGAAGTACCCTACACCCTACTAATAGGTGTTTCGCGGTTCCTATTGCCTCCCCACAGATGTTGCAAGACTTTTCGGTGGCTTTGCCCCATCTTACTAAATTACTTTGATCTGGGAGAGTCATTTGGAATGCATTAAGATAGAATTTTAATAATGCTGGGGACCAATCATAAATTAAGGTGCGCCACTTCAAAGCTAGTGGAATACAAAAATCTCCTATGGTCACCCATTCGTTTTGAATTTCTAGGCTCATCGCGTGGAGTCGGTAATTATCGTTTTCGTCTTGTCGAATAAAAGATTTTGTTATGTCTATGTCTTGAACTTTCCTACTTGATCCTAGCCCTACTTTATTTGTTTGAGCACCTATCATAAACTTTTTATGGAATTGAAGTCGTGACTCGAGCTCTGAGGCAACTTTGTCTTTTGGGAGAGAAGTTACAGTATCATCTTTAGATTTTCCGATGATATGTCTTTTGGTAACTCTTAGATGTTTGTAGAGCTCCGATGGTTTCTTTAATTTTAATCCAAAGTTGTTACGGTCTCTAAATAAGGTTGAAGAGTCCGCTGAGTGCGCTAACCCGAGCCATAACTTCAATGTCTTTATGACGCTTGCATCTAACTTTGACAAAAGGGTTTTATTTATATCATACACGAGGAAAGGCCAATTTAGACGTGATGTTAAATAATTATCGTAAATCCAAGCTTTTTTGACGTTACTTATTGGTTGGTTGTCTACCTTTTTGAGATCGTTTAAAAAGCTATCGACTATTACATCCAACGATGGAGTACGGCCTTGGTAATCGATTTTTTTACCTAAAAATTTAAACGGAGCTGCTTCCGTAACCGTACTAACGCACTGACCGCCTATTATAAGACCCGGATCGTAAGAGGTATATTTGGTATTCCGTCTACCCAGACACAGACTAAAACATTTACTTGGTTTTGTCCTCAATCCGCCCGTCCACGTACAGAAATCCTCAACTACATTTAAAAGTACCTGACATTGTTTCGGATTACGTGTCAGTATCGCGAGATCATCTGCAAAAGCTAGTATGGATTCTGTGTATTTGTTGTTGAACTTAAACCGATAGCCCCACTTTTTTTCATTTCTAATTAATTTGTCTATTAAAATATTAATAACTATATTAAATATAATAGGAGAAATACAACAGCCCTGAAATAAACCAACGTTATAATTAAGTGGTTTTGAATGGTTTTCATTAAAAATTATTGAGAATTTTAATTTTGAATAATATGATGCAATAATGTCGCGAACTACCATAGGAAAGTTATACCATTTAAGCGCGAACATCATTAGGTCATGTCGTACCGACCCAAAGGCGTTTTCTAAGTCTATCCAACAAACCGTAATTTGTCTCTCGCTAGTTCTAGCATCTTTAAGGCTTTCCGATATTAACGTATTATGTTCCAGGCATCCAGAAATACCGGGCAAAAACCCTTTCTGGTGATTAGGCCTGAAATATCTATTGTTAATCATGAATTGCGTCATTTTAGTTTGTAAAAAAGAGAAAAATATTTTGGAAATTGTGTTTGTTAGGGCTATCGGTCTAGTATCCTTGGGATTACTGACATTGTCGTTTTTCGGAATGAGGACAAAAAGGGCTTTTCCGAACGATACCGGTATTTGCTTTCTTGACCAGATTTTACCGAATATATTTAAAAGATGTTTATGGAGCGACGGACATTTTTTGTAAACTATATAAGGGATACCATCCGGACCTGGTGCTGACTTAGATGGTTTCATTTTAATTATTTTATTGATTTCCTCCAAAGTTGGTGGGTTGGCTTGAAAATCTTCAGTAGGAGTCTCAGGTTTGTGTTCGTTTGGATCCCCATATAGTCTTTGGTTTTCTGGCACTTCGTATGTGCTTTTATAATGGTCGAAAATTTGCTCGTTGGTCAAGAGAAGCTTACCTTTTTGATCTTTGAAAATGTTTTTTGAGTATTTAAAAGGATTTTTATCAAAGTCTACTTCATGTTTTGCCCGATCAAAGCTATCACGATTTTTCGTTATTTGATTTGTTATACCTTGGATAAGTTTAAGAATTGATCGCAATGCCCTAGACAGTTGGTGACTAAGTTGATTATCGCCTAAGGCTTTGGCTATACGAAGTTTCTTTATAAGATCTCTTTTTTTCCTCCTCATTTTCAATTTAAAACCGTTTTCTTTATTTTTGTGAGCATAACGATTCGTAGGTGGATAGTGCTCATTAAAGTAGTCGTAAACAGTATTTTGGAAAGTCTCTACTTGCGCATCGAGTACCTGATTTGAGCCCGGGTGCTCTAACAGGGCCGCTATATTTTGGTCATGTACTTTCCAGGTCGATTGTTTAGTATTTGGAATGCTAAGACGCGTCCGGATGGTCATGGACTCCTGGTAGTTTTCATTCAATGGCTCACCATGAGATATATGAGGGTAAACTCTATCCGCAGTGAAAACTGAAGATCTTACCGACGGTTGCCGCACTTCAGCACCATTGTGTGTTTTAAGATGTTTAATAAACCAGGCTCGTCTTTTGTAATTTTTCCCGCACGTAGGGCATTTCAGTTCCGTTATCGCGCCGTTTTCGCCGTAATTGTCAACCGGTGGACAGTTCTTCCGCCCCCCCTCTCGGACTGTCCTAGGGGTATTTTTCTTATTTGGACTTTTAGCGTTTATCGACGTTCCCGGGCTTGGCTTGCTAGGCCATCGCCCTCGGCTGTCTTTCCAGCAGTCTGCTGTCTTCCCAGCTGCCAGCTGTCTTTCCAGCGTCAACTGTCTTTCCAGCGTCATCCCGTCTCTCCGGGCTATTACTATCTATTTTTTGTTGCAATTTATTTCGTGATTATAGAATATAAGAAAATCTTTTCAGTGAGTAGCCGACATTGATTCCCATCCCTCGACCTGTATCCGTTAAAGTCATTACAATCTTCATTACCATCCCATTAGATCTAGATACATTTTCTATAAACATCCAGTAATATTTTAAATACATTTCTAATATTAGAATTGATCGTTATTATTTAGTTCTAAACAATTTCCTGGTAGTTATTATTATAGATGTGTATTTAAACCAACCAAAACATCTAAGCTAATGAATACCTGAACAAATGAATAGGCTTACTAAAGATACAGAACTTTAGAAATTAATAAATATATCATACGCGATTCAATGCTCCGGATTGTAAAATAAAAGACATATCGGGTCTTAGAGAGTATCACACTTGAAGGATAACTTCTATCTTATATATAATTCTTCTGTACCTGTTCTTATCACTGCTCTCCTCTTAGGCAGCTTAACTGATTTTGATTTATGTTTTTGTTAGAGTGAGTCTCTTGAGGTTTAGACTCTCTATAATTAAACCGGGTGGCGCTGAAATCTAGTTCAAGGTGTTATTTTATTATTTTAAGTTTCTCATGTCATAACATAGTAAGTTCATATCAGTTGTCGTTTTATAGTTGGGATTTACATCCGTTAGGTGGCGCTAGGATCAGCTTTCATGTTTTTTATACTACCATAACATGAAAGCGTTTTTCTTCGTATATATATTTATATATGAAATAATTAGAAAAACAGATTGATTATCATAGTTTGGTTATAAGCATTGTTAGAGTTATAATATATAGATTGTTTGTACAAATCAAGTGCGTATTGTTCAAATGATTAATAGTCACACGTGTTACACTTAATAGCTTTCAGTAATTTATTAGCTGTGTGATCCAATTACACCCGCGTTATATTACCAAGTATCTCTACACTAATTTCATGAAAATGTATCTCCCACGACTTACCAGGGTAAAAATATCATAGATCATAAAATTAACTTTATAAAATTCTGTACTACAAAGTTTAATGTTTCTTTTTATATTTGTTAGGTATAGTATAAACACGGCCAATCTGTTGGTAAGTAGTACGGTTGTTTTGTATATTAAAATATTAAGATATGGGTCGTGGCAGTTGCCACCTTGAAGGAACCAAGAGGGATGTGAGAGGAGAGGAAGACACTCTATCTCCCTCATAAAGAAAGAAATAGACACTATACACTAGTTGGATCTTGTTAAAGAACTGAAAGAGGAACTTGGTTTTGTATTTCAATTTACAAGTTATATTTATGACCATAACCAATATTTATTATTTTCAAAACCATGTACCTTAAGAATTATTTTAATTCCAATATCTGAATGTTTATACAGGTAAGCATTAGCAAATTGTAAAATAAAACCATTGTGTAAGCCTGCAATAAAATAAAATTGTGAATTTATATCATAAAATGTTTTCCCCAACGTGAAACAGTCTGAAGTGAAACAAACGGTCCTGTTGCGTGACAAAGCACATTCATAATAACATTTTCTCAGTGTAATTTAATTCAAGAAAACTTGAAGGAAAATGAGAAAAGCAAAAGTACAATTTATATAGGATTACGAAAGTTCAATAAGTATTTTGTAATTGACACAAAAGTCTTCTTCATCTTCTTCAATTTATTTTAATGTTAAATTATAACCACAATAAAAGAAAAAGGTGGGCGACCCTCGTATTGGCGATCTCATTAAAATCAGGAAGACTCGGCGTTTACCTCTCCGTTATGCTACATTTTTTTTCGCCTTCCTCGGTTCTCAGTCCACTTTATTTATTCATGGCTATAAAGGAATAAATAGTAAATAGTACTAAGACGGTAATAAAACTAAGTCACGATTATAAAAGGGACATTCAAAAGAAAAATAGACTTTTCCAATTACGCTTTCATTCGTAGCTCGTATTTATTAATATTATTTGTATAATTTCCTCCAAAGACATGAAAGACTAAGTAAAACATAATACGGAAATAAGTCATGACATCAAATTTATCGTTCATATATATGTCCGGGTCTCGGCCAAGAATCACATAAATAGACAAACATAAATATCAAACTATTAACACCGACCATACGTACAAAATGCGATGACATTTCTAACGATTAGAATTAATAAACGTCACAATTTTGGTCTCTATTAACGTAGTATCATTATTTAGTTTTTATTTGATTTTATTACTTATATTTTGGTGTAACATATTTTTTTGAACTGATTATCGATCTATTCACTTAATGTAGGCGGACAGTTCAATAATATGGGTAATATGAAACAGATGAAGAATATTTCACGTATAGTATGAAAATATTCATTATAAAAACATTCTGTCGTAAACATGACTGTCGCGAAACATTAAACAGTCTTGTTAGTAATGAAATGCTAAAATAAATGAATACAGATTATGTTATTTGAATTTGCAAATATTTAAAAGTCTTCACATCTCTGCTGATATTAATCTAAATTATCTTAAAATTCTTAGAACATTAAAAGATTAGTCACAGACTTTTAAGAAAATTATAAATATTTAGCATGTCTCAAAAATTTCAAGGGAACACATAAATCAAACAGCATGTTTATTGATTAGCTGAGATCTTTAATAAAGATGTGTCTAGATCAGTCAGAACTCTCAGACCACAGCTGATTAATGTTCCGGCTTTGATGGAAAAGGTAGTTATAGCCTAAGCACTAAGCAGGTACTCGGAAAGTAATTCTCGCCCAATTAGACGGCTGAATACGCCTTGTTCGCGTCACTGAACAAGGAGATTGCTTCCCTTCCACCTTTATTCTTATGAACCCTGTTGAAGTTTAAGCTCTTATCTTCTTAAGTTGCTATTTCTTATTTATAAATCCTTTAACACCTAAAACTACTGAAACTAAACCTTTAAAAGTCTATATTCAGCGAGCAATTTGTCCATGAAAATAAATTAATTGGAGAATTTTATCAAATTTATCTTGTAAAGAAGATATAAATGTACTGATTATTGTAAGAACGAAGTATTCATTTACTATGTTGAACGAGATATATGATTCAAATAAATTGGAATCTAAAGTGGTCCCTGTCTACAGCTCTGACATCATTTTTACATTTTAAGAGCAAATCTTACCCTAGATATTCTTAACACGCCAATGAATCTCAGCAGCTGTTCAGATAACTTTATTTACTAAAGTAAAACTTTTGACACTTTCTTCTGGCTACAATTACATGCGCAACGAATTAAATAATCATTTAGCTTAGCTTTTGAGAAACTTTCTTTGCAATCTAAAAACTTTTCAGGGCTCATATAAATCAATACTATTAGAAAATGTAAACTTATAAATAAGTTAAAAAGTATTCATGAAGTTTCTTGTCGGTTCTTCTCCGTGGACATACTTTGAAACCGTGCAATTAGAGTCTTACATTTCATACATTTCAATATATGCCTATTTGAAATAAAAAATTTTGGAAGTGAACCTAACTATTACATACAATAAAAATAAAATCAATTAACAGCGTTAATATACGTTATTTAAATGTTAAAATAATTTGTTACAATTAAGCATTTTCCTAATTCAAATAAAATTTATTGTTTTTACAGTCCTAAATACCTGTCTGAAACAATTTGGAAACCAGAACATTTTATAAGCGTTAATTGTCAGTCAGGCGATTTATAAAGCTGTGTCTGGGTAACAGAAATTAATATCTACTATTGCGGCTAACTGGCACATTAAACAAAGATTTACTTGAGTTATTTATTACGATTTGGACACATTATTCACATAATAACAATAAATTAATCAGCTGTTTAAAACAATATGTATAAAACTAACAGTTTTTGAAAAAAAAATGCAATTTTCCTCTAAAAAAACATCAAGAATTGTATCGTTATTTTAAAGCTTATTGCAGTATCATAATAATAATCTTAAATAAAAACTTTTACGATATTCATAAATTCTCAATCATTTTAAAACGCATTATATTTTCATGCTATTCTGATCTTTTACTGATATATTTTATTCATAATAGAACCATAATTTTCGTGTGAACGGCGACCACAAACTTAAATTTATGTCCCACAGATGATATTCAAATAGCAATATTAATATTTACTATCAATAATTCACAATATTCGGAGAAACTTCATTATTACATCATCATTTCATAATACGTAGATGACTAATTGTGAAAACAAAGCATAATTTCAAAATATTTAAAATGGTCTAAAGTGGTATAAGTGATGTTTTTGTCAACAAAGAACACTTTTAGGTCGAGATCAGATCTTTGATCGAAAGCCAACTGGAAGCCACAGTAATATAATTGTTAACAGACGGTAATGAAATCGAAATGGGAATCGTAAAATCTCTTCTTAGAAGTGGATCATATCCTAATAGATACGAAAGACGTACATCCTGGTGTTGCTTAGTTAAAACGTAATAGTAGTTTTGTAAAGTAATCTTTTTTTTTGCCCCTGACCCAAAAATAGAGGTGTTATAATTTTTTTTTTTTTTGTATTGACTAAGCTGTTAGCCAAGTGCAGAGACCCGCCCGTAAGGGGTGTTATAAGTTTGACCTATGTATGTATTTAATGTATATATTTGTGTGTCTGTCTGTGGCAACGTAGCAGCCAAACGCGGGGACGGATTTGGATGCGGTTTTTTTTTTATCGAAATCTTGGTTAGTCGAGATGGTTCTTAGCTATGTTTGGTCGAAATAGAAACAGTCATTTCCAAGATTTGCAGCTGTTATTGGCAGTGGTGAAATTTTTTTTTACAATATTTATAGTAAAACCTAAACAAGTGAAATTAGTGTGTAGTACAACATAGTAAAAATAAAATAGTTTAAATTTTTTTTTTTTTTTAATCCCCTATACAAAAATACGTATACAATAAAAAGGATAAAAATAATATTATTATGTACTTATTGATGTCGTTTTTGTATCGGGGGTTTTTTAATTTTAAATTTAATTTCTCAATGTATATATTTACTTAATCTGATTTTCTTTATCTCATCTATGTATCTAGGTATACGTCAAATAAATAATATATAACCAAATAGATGAAGTTTTTAAATAATAATAACCGATTTTAAGATGAAATAAGTCTTCGAGGAAGATGTCTAAAGCAATATTTTTATGTTTAACCCAAACCTATCCTGAGTTAAAAGGCCTATAAATAATTTATCACTATTCCGACGATTTTAAGGGATTGCAATGCTTAAACTTGATATAAATTTAAATTCAATATATTTTTTTATTTAATAATAACTGTTTTATTTACATTGGTTGACATCTAATATTTACGGCAAAAATAATTTTGAAATACTGACCTAACTTGACAATAATGATTAGACTCTCGATTTGATCGATTTTTTGATACATAACCCTACTCAATTTAACAAATACAGAGAACAAGGACGCCAGGAATTTTATTTCGGTGGTTTATACATTCGTTCATTTTTCATTTAGGTTAAACTACATTACAGAAACGAGTTTTTTTTTTGGTTTAAAGAAAATATAACCAAAGTTACCTTTGAATAAAAATAGATAAAGAATGCTGATACTTAATTTAATGGAATAAGTAAGATTGATGAAATCAGATAAAAATATCAAGGGACACTTTTAAACATGTAACAGTATAACCATAAGTAAATGATTTCAAGTCTATTAATAACTTAAATCATTTTTTATGCTTAGAAAGACTCATTAACATATTATTTTCAATAGTTTAAATATAATTTAAATTTAATTGTCTAAATCATTACGGATTTTTAAATCAAAGTAATTTCCAATCAATGTGTAAATTTATTTTAATTTTCTCTTTCTACAAACACCTACCATAAGATATACGAAAATAACGTTCCAGAACATCCTACTCTTCTAGCGTAAAAACGGAATGGAATTATAATAAAGAATTGGAATTCCTGAAGCGTGAAGAACATTATTTCGAGTGCATCAGATCTATATTGCTTGGAACGTATAATGATCAGAGCGATGCCAAGTCGTAAACATCGAACATCCTCTACCATTACGCAAATTATAGTTTCACTAAGATAATTTAGAACATCAAACTTTCAATGACATGCATTATAGAACTACTGAAATTATTGACAAAATTTTCAATCTATATTTTCAGCGCGACTTGTTTAAATGTTTAATGACATCTTTAAATATATTGTCTTTTAGCGTTATCAATTTTATTCAATACATTTATAACAATTGTTACACAAAAAGGTAATATATTCTTATACCTCTTTTGTTTTTACTTATTTGATAAAGTCACAATTTTAGTCGCCATCAGTAACCTTCTCACTTTATCATAAATTATATAAAATCATAGTTTTTATTATTCGTTACCACGTTCGTCACTATTTGTAATTGTTTTAAAGTAATGACCTCTCACCACTTTTCAATTTTATTGATAGATTTCTATTAAAATGATTGACCATAATATATTCTGGTTCATGTATTGTTTTAAATGCTCGAGCTTTTGCGATATTACTCTCATCCATATCAAAAATATTTCGTCCTTTTTTATTATTTGGATTTTATTTTTGCAAAAGCTCCGAGATGGATATTACTTTGCCATTCATCATAGAATTTCATTCTTAATCTTTATTAAGTAAGTCTCTTAAGGAAAACCTCTGTACAAAATATATATGTTTAAAAAACAAGAGTATTACTGAGTCATTTGATGAGTCAATTTGTATAGACCTATTGTTTTATTTAAAAGAATATATTGAATAAATCATCAACCTTTGAAATTACCGGAACATTTTATAAGGAATCACCTAAAAGAACTAAAAGACTTAGTGCAATTCAGAAAAAAAAAACTTGAAATCCGCTGAGAAATCTAACAAGCGGACTCCAGCGAATCTTATGTCGAGTTGAAGGAAGAAGCAATCCTCTTAGCAGTCGGGTTAGTTACACTACGTATTAACAAGCCCGCAATAACCACTCCAAGATTCATTTAAGAGACGTGACCGAAGAAACATTGTGATTTTAAGTATAGCATTAGCTCTTACAAATTTCCATTTAATTATCGTGTTGTTTTACCATTTATATATGTTACTTATTATGTTTATAAGTGTTTTATTTTGGATAACGACTACTTAACTTTGGTTTTATATATTCGTTTTATTAATAAAATTCTAAAATGTTAGCATAACGTGAAGATATATTTGGCAGTATATTTTCTATTGATATTTCTTTACTCTAACATGTTCCCAGAGGATGTAATTCAACAACGTCAAAGCAAGAACCAACCATGAATTTAAGCATACCTCGCATGAAAAGCGCAGTAATATTTTAAAGTCACCTTATTAATACCACCTACAAAACGTCAGCTTTTACAATATATTATTTGAAGTTCTGAATATTCAAAAACATATTAAATAAATGTTGAATAATATATATATATTAATCTATACATCTTTATAGATATTTTCAAATTTAAAAAAGGACTCTTGTTTTTTACATTATAGGTAATCTAAAATATTCCTACGAATATATTGGTTGTTAAAGTGTGCGTTACACTAGTTCAGTAAACGGTATAACAAGTTATTAAATATGATAAGCAAGATCTCTTAGACTGTTAATTAAGATAAGTAATTAGCTATACAAAGTGACTTCCTTCTAAAGTTGGCCAAAGCTCTTGTACATTTTGTTAGTATTAAGTCTGAGAGAGACAGCTCTTCTTTAAACAAATCTACAACTAACTCCTTTCAAATCAAGTTGTAGGCGCCTCACTAACAGCTTCCAAAGTTCCCTTGTTTTAAGTTTTTGGCTTTCTTTTGAATAATTCGTTTGCTTAAAAAGTTTTAAAGTATACAAATAAATAATTAACATTTCAAAGGTGGCGGCTACATTTAAGTACTTCAAACTTTTGTATTTTTTTCTGGTTCCGCACCCGTAAAATAAAAATGAAATCCTTAAAGTGTTTTGTATGGACTAGATGGAGGCGCTGGTACCTACTGCCTGACATGATGTATGTTTTTATTAATGTTTAGTATAACAAAGAACAATATTGTAAGATCTATTTTATACCACCATAGGAGCAACAAAGAGAAGCCTATTAAATATCACCACCGTTTCCATAAAGACTATCATATTATATACAATGCTTAATTCACTGAGATTGGCAAATACAATTGCTTAATGGGTAGAGCGACGAAAGGTTTTCAAGAGGTCGCGTGTTCGAATCACTGACCGCCTAGGTTTATTTTTCATTCTGTATTTATATAAATTTAGATATACATAGCTATACATTTATCTAGATATTTTCAAACACAATAAAGATTAAATATATTTATAGTTGACAAAGACCCAAAAAAAAATCCAAATGTAAAAAAATAGCAGTCAATAATGCATCTGATGATGTTGATTGAAAACGGTAAATTTTTTTTTTTTTATCTGGATGTCAAAAAATATCATAGTCAATTGCATCTGATGATGTTGATTAAAAACCTTAAATCAACATGTTTAAAAAAAAATAAAGTCAAAAAAACATCGTAGTGGATTATGCATCTGACTATATTTATTAAAAAATCATAAATAAAAGTATAAAAAAAAATCAAAGTTAAAAATAACATACTAAACATTATGCATATGATGTTGATTACAATCGGTAACGTAAATAAAAGTATTTAAAAAATATATATGTTAGTACATCTATGGCACATATACATTATAAGATAAAATATTTTTGACCTAATTATTTTTCTCCAGTAAGTTTACCCAAAACAATGAAAATGAAACAAAAATATTCCGGATTTTAATTTCTCTTTGCAAGTCGTTAAACAATTTTTTAAGCATGAAGTGTGCTACCTACCGAAGGAGTTTGGTCTTACTTTTAGGCAACGAGCTTGAAATAGAATTACCACGTAAATTTCATTTTTAACACCGAACCCCAACAACGAAAACTGTCTAAAAGAATATCGTGAAGTTGGCATCCGAAAGTTAAATGGAAAAGTTCAGTATTCAAATTGACAATCTCGAAAAGAGGGCTTGTCTAACCTGACTCGACGAGTTAAAAAAAGATTTGGGATGTCGCATCAATTATTTGATTAGACATTAGAAATATCGTTATACCTGAAGGTTAAAACCTATAGTAGATAGTTTCTAAATATATGTAGATACTATAAATATAATTAAACTAAACGGAAAACAAACGATGGTTTTGTCATATTCACATTCGTGAAAGTCGTCGAATCTTTTAAACTAATTTTGTTGAAGCTTTAGGACTATCTTATCTTGGTTTAGTCTTATAGTTTTTTCTACTAAATAATTATAACTAATATAATGTCTATAAAGATGCTATATAAAAACGTTAAAATTCATTGACACGAGCAGTATTCTAATCTGAGTTACCTATGGCTAAAATGGTTTATTTTGATAATTTTAGTAGGTATGAAATTTTCTATCGTGCTAAAACATAATTCTAGGTGTCAATGAAAAACACTATTATTATATCATATTACTTTGTATATTACGTTGTGAATGTTTATTTTTTTTAAGCTACTGGGATTTTTTTTTTGTTTCAACTTTCTTTATTTGCATTTTTGAAATAATGAATTTTATATTTTTAACAACAACAATATGATTTAAATTGTACGAATAGTAATAGAATCTTCTCAAAAATAACTTATCTTAAAGTCATTTAAATCCAACCTTCAAATAAAAGTAAAGCGAGTGCAGGTTGAAGCGAACCGTAGATAGAATGAAGATAGCAATCGAAGGATACACGGCTACGTTAGTCGATGTTTCGCTATATTTAAATATTAATGTACTATGTATTATGATCCTACCATACAAGCTACTACTTGCTACAGAGTAACTTCGTTATAGACTATTTCGGAGTTAAACTCATTAGCCCGCATGTAGCGAGAGTGTGTTTATGGTGTTTGCACCGAAAATTATTATCTTCTGCTTTTATTATCTATTTTGTTGGTAAATTCAATCTTTATTATTTTCATTAACTTGAACATACTGTAATATTTAAGTTATAATATAAATGTTTGCCTTTAACAATTTTACGAAGTGACAAAAAAATCATATGAAAATATATAATATTGTATTTGTAAGGACAATTTTTTTCTTAACCATCACGTACTCCAAAATAACGAAAATATATTTTATCTCCATGTCTAAGAGCAGCAAAAACGAAGCAACAGTCCTAATCCTCAACGAAGAAAAAGTTTTAACTGGACTAGCAATCAAAATGGGTCGTAATTAAAAAATCGAGTCTTAAGGGAGTTTGGACCGATGTTGGCAAACATCTAGCCATCCAAACTTTTTTCAACAACTCCTTTAATGTTGTTTATTTTCAAACCTTTTTTTATCATAATGCGTATAAGATTTTTATTTATATCAGATTATAACAAAAACATTGTAGTATTTAATGGAAAAAATATGTATTATAATAGTACTACGATATTTATCTTTATCTTTTATTCCAAAAAGTAGTAATATTTATCTTTTATTTCAAAAACTCTTGAACTTAAATTTCCATAGGTAGTCGAAGTATTCATGCTCTTCCGTATTTCCAAGCTATAGATATTCTCCAATGAATTTCCTTTTAAGCTAGACTAGTTTAGACGACAACTCAATTCAACGATTTATTTGTGCTTCTTTCTACATCTATGATAAATCTTGAGTATATCTTAAAAGAGATTTATATTCTTTTTACATTTGTTTGATTTGTTTATAAGTATATGTATATATTTAAAAATATTTTACGTTAAATGATTTCGAATTGACTAAAGGAGCAATCCACTTATTTATTTTAACTTCATCTCATTCAAAATATTTACAAGGAATTTATACAATACTGTATACAATACACATGTTTGTCTAAACAGTATGGTATTGTCCGAGGAATGTATCGAATATACGTTTATATGTGTGTATGTACGATTGTATGTGTGCATTGTTTCAGGCCTTAAGTACATGTAATTAAGTCTTTGCATATGGTGTAATTACTTCTCAAATGAATTCACAACAAATCAGATTTTTTCTAAAGCTGTTCTATAGTTCAAAGTTTTTGAAATTAAAACAATACCATTATCTTTAAGGTATATTTTAATAATATTAGTAAATAAATATTTGGTAACCAATTGACCAATCAAACATACCAAGAACTAACAAAAGCATTATGTGTTTACAGAACCAATTGAACCCATATGTGTGTGTGTGTGTTTGGAAAAGCAAAATCAAAGCTAACATCCTAGACGACTTCAAGCTTTGTTTTATTATAGCTTTATTCAGAAAGCACATGTCGCTTAATATTATTTTAAGCTTCCTAAACAAGACGAGTCATACATCATCTCGACAATGACAGATCCAGAAATAGCTACTTAATTAGTATTGAAGCGGGCGTATTATATTTATTAGCTGATGTTATGATAACGAGGCTCGTAATTTAACCATCGTTATAATAAACACGGGTAAATTAAAAAATATATCTTTAGATAAAATATTTTTATATAAAACTTAAGTACAAAATTTTTACAAAATTATTTCTGAAAATGAACACTTATATATTTGATTGAAATTATAAATAATATTAGTATTTACGAAAGAAGCCCAATAGATGTTACCACCGTCCCGATAAAGACGATCACAT
This sequence comes from Napeogenes inachia, assembly GCA_959347355.1. Lineage (NCBI taxonomy): Eukaryota > Metazoa > Arthropoda > Insecta > Lepidoptera > Nymphalidae > Napeogenes > Napeogenes inachia. Next base: position 15,977,319 of record OY365792.1, read on the forward strand.
ATAGAATGCTTTATTCATCAAGACGGACATCGATACGATAGCTCAATTGGTAGAGCGACGGTACGGTTTCCCAGATCTCGCGGGTTCGAATCCCTGCCGGTATCGGTTTATTTTTCATTTTGTATTTATATACATTTAATATAAAATGGTTTATTATTTGTTAATATCATAAAAGTATTTATTAATGGTTATTCTTAAATAATATAAACCAGTACGGACAGTGTAATATTAAGGCATATTAGTTAATATTATATTACCAAGTTAAACGCTGCTAAGTTAAGTAACAGTTGCTAAGCTGTGAGCATTTAATTACATGGCGACAAACTTTTGAACTTCAACTAATTTGTTATTTAGAAGTGTCGCGAGTAAAACGATTACAGTTTTGACAGCCTTATTTATAAACTTCAGAGATATGACACCTACACTTGGTTGGTTTTATTAAATTATCTACACTAAGAATCTACATTAGTACCGAATGGTGTCAAATGTTTTGATAGACTTAAATGTACATAAAGCAATATATGGTTTTAAAAGTTGTTTATTTGTAAATGGATAACCTGATTCTGGTAGTTAAATGATATATTATATTGTGGAAGAATATTTATAAAAATCTGTTTATTAAAAGTATACAAATATTTCCGACTAAATTACGGGAGCAACTAACTTCCCGGCAAAAAGCAACAAAGAAATCGACGGAAAACCTATCAAAACTTGAGAAAATTCAATAAAGGCACTTGGAAAGTTTGTTAAACCAAGTAACGGGAATATTCCCATAAAAAAGACCTCAATTTGTGTCGCCGGTAAAATAAAAATTATGAGGAACCTCGATGGCTCTGAGGTAAAACGACTTTACGAAGTTTGTCCATCAATGTTGTTACTAAATATATTATATAACGTGATAGAAATTAATGAAGTTATTATTAGTCATTTTGGATAGATTATGATGACTTGATAAAGCGTCTAATCAAATTATTGTTGCTACTATAGTTTAAATTTTCTATTTTGTTGGATTTAGTACATTGCCGCCTTAGTAAGTAAAAAGCAATGTTAATACAAAATATTATGATCAATTCTTGTACCCAAATGTTTTCCCCAATTCTTTCTCAGAATATTACCTGAAAGAAAAAAAAATGTTTATCAATACATAGTTGTTATAAAACACCATTAAACATATTAAGCTTTAGAAAATTGTCTTAAATATCAGAAACTAAATTATAGCAACTTAAGTATACAATAAAGAAGCAAGGAATTTTGCTTTAAGCTTTACTTAAAATTTGCTTTAATTATCTGCTTGTATTAAATCTCTATGAAAATAACATTTAAAATTTATTCAAAATTAACTAACATGGAGTTTATTTTCCCTAGGTACTTGAAAGTTGCATTTTTTGGTCTCAATGGGATTGTTATTAAATAATTTGATGGTGCTTTGGTTGTAAAGCACTTAATATGCGTATGTACTGGGCTCTGGCATAATTAATTAGATTTGAGACTGCCATTTGGCTGCAATTTACAGCACTTAAATAATCCAAATTATAATTCTAAATTACAACTTCCATCATAATAATATTGACGTCTGATTGGCACAGGGGTCGAACCTCAGTCTAATGTGTCTATTCAATCCCCACACTAGAAAAATATTTATAAAAAAAAATATTTTTCTAGGGTCTGGGTGGTATATCTGTGATATGCATGTATTTACGAAAAAAAATGTTTATGTATTGTTTATCAATTGTTAGTGGATGTACGAGTTTTGCTTAGTTTGGGATAAGATTGCGTTGTGTATCTAAATATCTGAATTTTATTTATTTATTTTAAAATTAATAATCGTCTCTATATATAAATATTGTAACAGCAATAAAAAACATTTTATTTATTTAATTATTAATTATAATATTATTCTTATTAACACATTGCGAACATAAACTAAACCTAATTGTTTCTGATGATGGATTGTATTTCTAGAATATTATATTTATCTTATGGAATCCATGTTTCCTCGACATCCAAAATTCCAGATGCCAGCATAATGTTTGCAGATAAGTCACACATCAATAAACAGGGCAGGCCAAAGCCAAACATACACAACCGTGAATCAATATTGAAACAACAAATAAACTGTACCACAGCCATCTTATAAATCTATTCATAAAAAAATAATTAAATAGTCCCTTACTAATAATCTCTTTGGTCTACGAAAACATCTTCAAAGTTTTAATGGCTTCTTTCATTTTAATATTTTTAAATTATTGTGATTTGTAACACATATAACAATAAAAGAAAAAAATAAATAAGAAAAATATTTTTAATAATTATTTTTTTTATTATATCTATTCACGACTTATTTTAAGCTACAACAAAATTTATAAGCTTTATACCAAACTTATAACATTACTATTGTATCTGTAATTCAAATATTCGCTACAAAAAAAAAAATTTCAGCACCTCAAGCATTCGCGACAAACACATCGATTACTAAAAAGCACAGCATCAATTGTGAATCTGACGCCCGTTTGATCATTAATCAAATCACGACTGTGCGGTTTAATGGCAGACTAATTACAGTTTGCACGCGGATCACTACGCTGTTGTAATTATTGCATAAACTCACACGGAAAACGCTTAATAAAGGATAATACCAAATGCATAGTTATCGAACTAGTGAAAAGTTTGCACAGGCCGTCAATCAAGCAGTGATTACATCATCCTATAACGTCACTGCTATTGGTATTTTAGCACTCATCGCAATTTATTTTTAAAACAACCGACCTCATTCGTAATTCTGATAACGCGGTTAGAATAATAACAATTAATTAGGTAAGGATTTATATTGCTTGTATAAATATCTAGTTTACAATTAAAATTAAACGAAGCTGGCGGTGATTTAGAAGTAAAAACACAAATATATAAATATGAATTGCTAAAAATATATTGTAATAAAAAAAATTGCAAGTATATCGAAATATTGGATTTTTTTTTTAAATATATTCGAACTATTTTGAAGTTTAATAAATAGCATGACATTTACAGAATTCAGTAGACGGTGCTAAAAGAAACGAAATCTTACAGACGCTGAGCGCCCGAACACTCGTAAAACAGGTGATAAAAAGCAAACAACCCGACTTAAGGCTTACCTTCAAATGCCTTTGTTTATGATCTCTCATCCAATGCGTACAGGCCTACGAGTACGTCGCATTAAATTTAGTAATACATTACATGATGTGGCGATTTATCCACTTTTTATGATAACACTCTCATTTAGATTTATTTAGAAATATAGATCCATTTCCAAAATAATTCTTGAAAAATAATTATTTTTAGATGACATTTTCTAACAACAAAAATAAAATAGCAAGGTATTTGTCAACTCGTCTTTCCACTTAAAATACTAGTTTATAAGTATTAGAACAAAATTGGGAACACGATTTGTAAGGAGCATTTTATTTACAACATTTTAAAAAGATAAAGCTGCGGTTCGACTAAAATCATATCTCATATCTTTATATTTTAACATTGCTGGCGTTAAAGTTTTTAACAACACTTTCAGTAAGATGAACTAACAGTAGCAGAAATTTTAAAAGCTGATGTTATTATGATTGTCTATTCTAGATAATAATCTGGAGTTCATTTATTATTAGAACACATGGAATATCAAATAGCATACATCAAACATGTTAAATAAAGCTACATTAGCGTAATTTAATGAAATGCATCGACAATATTGTTTCTATTTGTATTTTTAGATCCAACTGTAATATACCTTTGTTAGAAAATGTTCAATACACATGTGTAAACCACAACGAGACTCATTCAACCATATTGAGGTAACGAGTAGAGTAAGCTAAAATCTATACATACATTGAATTAACTGCAAGCGCTTGCGTTATTTTCTGATGTTTATTTTTACCATGTTAATTTAGTATTATGGTTTTTTTGTAAATATGTTAAGCTTATTTCAATTTTATAAAAATAATATATATTTTTTTTAATATATAATGACAAATTCATCAAGACGGACAAGACTCCAATTTGCGAACTCTGGAATACCGTCTCTCTGCTAATTAGTCTATCGCGTCGTACTGCTCTCATGAATGTATTGTATATATATTGTGTTTTTATCTATTAGATTTTATTCGATAGCCCTAACCAATGCTTCTGTCCAGTACAAATTAACATTGAAATAAAAGATCCCAAAACTGGCATTAACTATAGAAATAGTTCCTAAAGATATTTTTTCATACTAAATTTATTAAATAAAAATCCAACTTGGCATTTAATTTATTAAATAAATTTAATGTCAAGTTAGAAACATTGATTAGAAGATCTTTGGACGGTATTCTAGAGGTCGCGGATTTGAGTCTTGGTCATTATTATTTTTTGTAAGATAATTACCGAATAATAAACTCCTTGGTTTCGTTCTATTTTCGAAAGTACTTATAATAATATTTAATAAAAAAGTTTATTAACACTCACTTAATAATTCCAAAGTGATTCAATAAATATTAGTATTATTTTCTCAACAAGAAAAGAGTAAAATTTTCTTATACATTTGTTTGGCTTGACTTACATGTTGGGAGAAAATTGTAAGTGGATTTTATAAGACGGTAAGTAAGAAATATATTTATGAGAACTAGGTATGTTTAACAAACCTTCAGTGTATATATATGTATTATATTATTAGTATATGAATTTGATACATAATATTATTGTACTATGCACTCTACTGTTTACCTCATTTCAATATTATCAAATAAGGTTCTCCGGAAAAGATCGCTACCTAGCGATAAGTTCGTCTACACCTAAATGGAAAGTATGTTTTTTTTTGTATTTTTGTTGTTGTTTATTGTTTTATTATTTTTGTGCTGTGCAATAAATAATATTATTATTGTTAACATTATTAAACGTTTTTATCAAATCACACAGCTTAAAAATAATCTTATATACGAGTGTAATTGATATGTATGTACTTGTTAATATACGATTTCATGGACGTAAAAAATAATAATATCGTATCGTAATAAAAAACCATAATTTTATTACAGTTTTTGTAAGATTAAATAATGGCATTATAAAACCATTTAATTATTAATAAATAAAAAATAAATAGATAAATTTTCAAATTTTCATTACTTTGGAAAGATCAGTGTTAGTCGAAGTTGCATTGAAATGCAAGTTTCAAACATTAAGCCGATGGATGTAATATCGGCCTTATTTCTACTCTGGTAAATGTTACTCTGTCAGAGTTAGGAACTAATTTAAACTCTGTTATTGACTGACCAATGATAGATGATTATTAGTTATTTTGTTTAGTTAGTGATTAGTTTTTGTGTATTTTTGAAATATATTTTAACATAAATACCACCATTTTACTTTAGCACATTGATTATAAAATAATAATTCATCGATTTGTCAAAAGAAACATATCAAAATATAGAAATGGTATTCATATACATGAAAGATAAAATGTTGAGTATTTTAGATTTAAGCAAAAGAACAATTTTTGCTAGTTTTTGTGATTTTTATTTGATTATCTGTTCTCATTAAAAGAGTACAAACAGACGAAGTCTCCAGCAAATGCTAGACCTAATTAAAACTATAATAACATGAGATTCAATTTGCCCAATGAAGCGTTGTAATAAAATAAACGGTATTAATTCGAGGGCTGAATCAGATTGACCATCAGTATGTAAACAAGTGTTTAATAAGCGGTTACAAAGCCCGGTATTCGTAAATAAGGCTTTAAATGTAGAAACGATTTGGTAAGGCAAGTTAGCGACGATGTTATCGCCGAGCTGCGAGACGGACGATAACGAAATTGTTAGAAGCAATTGACTTTTTATGTGATTTATATTTTGCATGGATTTTGGAATAGAATTATAATTATTATTATTAAATTAATTGATAAATTATTACCACAAAATATAACATGCTTAACAATTAATTAATTGTGTGAAATAGAATGATATTTTTAGTAATTACAACGGTTACTTCGTTTGTATTTGTACTAACGCTTCAGTTAGGTGCTATATAGTTTGGAGCTATTTACTTTGGAACTTGCCGACACACGAAATCCTATTGACTCGGAGATGGTATAACAAACAAACTTACACTATAATATGTTTGTGTTAAGCGTATAATTAATAGAGATTAGCACTAACAAAACAGTTGTAACAACACTTCATTAGATGTTACATTTCCCGTTACGACTATTTACTTAATAATTTATATTTTCTGCACGTATAATATGATTTTAATATTTAAATTTCGAGAGAAATAAAAGACATTTAAACAAAAGTGGTAATTAGCAAAGCGTGGGGTATTACCTTTCAACCATGTAATTATAATAAGTGAATAAGCTTATTGACCGATTATGCAAAGCGCATGCATATGCACTTCAAGCCTTACAAACGCGTCAAATATATGCTCCATGATTGTTCTCAGTGATTAGCATCTGAATAGATAGAACGAGGTACGAATTATAACATCTATTATGAGAAAACTGCTTAACAGATAAACATTTTACTGCATTTAGTGTATATGTTCAAAAATTTAAATGATTGTTTTTTTTTTCAAGTAATATTTTACTACAACACCTTTATGACATACATATACCATATTTCACATCCGGATAACACATTCTCTGTCATTTAGCAAGACTCAAGTAACGGTGTCGAGTCACGGATGGTGTGCAGTCATAACAAACCATAAACAATAGTTTAAAAAACTAAAAAAAACACGCTTTTATTGCTAACCGAACTAAAAACTAGAAAATAATTTTTAATGACAAAGAGTATAAAATTACAGTAGTAGAAGATCGAACAATTAATCATAGTGAATCGCCTTAATATAAAATTATAATAAAATTTAAGTTATTAACAGAATAATTCAATTCTGAGTAAAAATCGTGGGGTGCATTTTACTGTGATTCTTAACTATCCTCTCATAGATAGTTGCTAATAGAATGATTGTAATACCTTAAATATCGAGCACCCCACGCTTTTTACTCAGAATTGAATTATTCTGTTTATAACTTAAATTTTATTATAATTTTATATTAAGGCGATTCACTATGATTAATTGTTCGATCTTCTACTACTGTAATTTTATACTCTTTGTCATTAAAAATTATTTTCTAGTTTTTAGTTCGGTTAGCAATAAAAGCGTGTTTTTTTTAGTTTTTTAAACTATTGTTTATTTTTTATTTTTTAGTCTGTGACAAACTCATAAATTGAGAAATCATTTCATTACTTAGATTTTTTTAGAAAGAATCACTCAGTGGTCTCCGTATGATCGATCAACGGGCATTGATCCGAAACCAATCGCCTTCACGGTTCAATGGGACTTACTTTCATCATTGTGGTTAGTTTTACCTCCCAATTAATGGAAAAATCCAGATTGACGTCGTTAAGTTGTCAATAGACCCTTAGTACTTCTACTGTTGAAGTCTCTTAGGAATAAGTCTAATTCATTAACCCGGCGTCAGCACAGTTAAAATATGTTACAACGATAGTAGGGTTGGGTCCAGGAGACCCGTGAAGAAAATCGTCATAATTTCAATAATTACGAGAAATTTACTAATATATGGCTGTAATTGGATAAAACGACTATAGTTTAAGTGGTCATGTATGAGTAAAAAGAACTTGAAGTAAAACTTTCTTTTTAATATTTTTTTTATGATAGTGGAACAAAATATTAACAAAAATAACAACCTTTGCTTTAAAGTCACAAAACTTGAACCAAATATAAACTTTTTTTCTAAAATATTAATAATTAGGATACATGTAAATCACATTTAATAAGACTACAAATAAAATTACAAATTAGTTTTATGAATCAGTCATATCATTGCTTACATATGCGCAGTCTCTACAGTACAATATTGCAAACTTAGTGCAGATATATTTGTTTCAGTTCCGTCAAGTTCAATTACTTTTTCAGTCTTTTTTGGCAGGACAGTCTTGCAACCTTTTTCTGACCTTCAGTATCTTTGCAGACGGGTCCCTGACAGGGTTTCCTAAAAAAATCGCGTATTGTTTGGCACATTAGTCTTAGCAACTGCAGGATGCCTTTACGGTCGCGCAAATGCTCACCAACAAGAGTAATGCGTAAATTGAGAATTTGTAACAATGTTGTTATTTATCTTAAGAAATATATGTGCAGTTATTGAAGCCATATTTATATATATATATATTATAAAATTTACAAGCCTAAATCGAATGTTTAGGCCTAAAGGCATCTATGGCCACTTTATTGTATCTCTTCCAATAAAATTAATATTTATTTATTAAATTAATATTATTTATTAGTCATAAAAAATATTTTCTAGTTTTTAGTTCGGTTAGCAATAAAAGCGTGTTTTTTTAGTTTTTTAAACTATTCTTTATTTTTATTTTTTTTTTTTTTATTTTTTTTTTTTTTGGGAAACTTTTATCAAATTATTGCATTGTCATCGGTCCTTGATACGTGTGCAAAGTTTCAATTTAATCGGATCGCTGGAACCTGGTGAAAATTAAGCTCGAAGATTCCGTTACATACATAGATACATACAACCCAAGCTAATAAAAGCGTATTAATAAAACGAGCCTCACATAAGGGGAATTGCCGGGCTGACATCTGGTTACAGTTACTCGAACCATTGTCTCACGTCACTTGGGAATATTACCACTACGAAATTGAATTATTTACTATCCATAAATACATAACTTAGACGTAATAAAATAGAAACAGTTATGAGGTTGTATATACGTAATTTGAGTATTATGTAAAAAAATCTTGCCAATAATTTAATATCCCTAAAAATTAAGACAATTTGTTAATTTATGAATATTTATATATATATATATATATATATATATATATATATATATATATATATATATATATATATATATATATATATATATATATATATATATATATATCTCTCTTCCATTAAAAAAAAAATTCTATTTCAATAAATAAGTAATAATTAACAGAACGGTAAACTAAATATTTAATTATTCCACAAAGTAAACATTATTATAAGTTTTAATCATACAAAATAACTTACCTTATATTTCGTTTAAAATCCTTATAAAGTTTAAAGAACAATAACCGAAAAGCCATGCGTTAATTAATTTTCCATTTAACGAGAAACAATACATGTTGATACAGGAAAGAAAGCAGCGAATTCCAAACAAAAGATAAATTCATACAGGCTGCACAAATCAGAGTGCAATTTATAAACAATTTTAATCGGTGATTGTTCTGCTTCTTTAATGCTTACGTCAGCCGATTGTTCTCAGTGTGTTCTCTTTATTTACAAATTATATTATTTACGATGCTATTTATGTATACAAAGTAAAAACGTTGGAACTACGAGTGGATCGACCTCTAAGAATAAATCTTAAGGTGTGAACCTTTTTATATAAAAAATCTTAGATTAATAAAAGAGAACGCTTAAAGACAAATCGATTTTTTATTTAACTTTCATAATAATATTGCCGTCTCTTTTATATGTTAATGTCTTTTATTATTAAAATAATCTAAGCAAAGAATTTTTCGAATTTAAATATAAAAGGAAATATTTTAGTCGCAGTACTGCTGAATTAATGTAGAGTTCTTATAAATAATTAGCTCTATAATTCTAATGTTACAATATGGCGTATTTTTCGAGCTCGTCTGGTCATTAATTCATATTCTTCATAAGCACTTTACATAAATAATAAACAAGCGTCGGGGATGAAATTGTGGAAATTCCATATAAAACTTTCTTCTCACCTACCACTTTCATACTCATCGAGAAGCGGCGTAAAGTTTAATTTTGGCAAGCAAGAGTCAATATCACTTACCCATGCTCTAGAAAAGTTCGTGACTTGAGAGACGTTAAACGTTGAGACGGGATGACAACAATGCGAATTTGGGTCATGCTACCCTTGAAATTAGATTTGAAATCCTTTATAGTGGCGTCATCGTTTATTTTTATTCAAAATACGGCGGCCGTGTTCAAGCCCGTGTGATGTGAGATTTATGTCGTTTGTGAAACAGTCGCGTTTCGCAGGCGGATGGATATACTTTGTATGCATGACGGCACGTAAGAGTCGTGGAGAATCTTAATTGTACTCCATTCAGAGATTCCATGGTACGGGGACCTTATTTTAAAAAACAAAACCTCGCGTATCCATCCGTAGTTTGTTATAACAGTGGGGTTTTACCGATTTATGTCTGAACATTAAATTCTAAAATAAAAAATATTATTTATGAGAGCGTTCCCTACAAAAGTTTGAACTCTGTAAATGTATATTTTATTTAAAATTCTTTTGAAATAACACATAAGTTAGGTTAGGTGTCTTGGTCCCTCGACTAACGACCTATTTTTCGTCACTAAATGTACTATTCAAATTCATTAGGTGCCCTATTACGTACCCATATGGTTGAATATTGTTTGATTTTACAGGTTGAATAATTTATCCGATTAGGGGTATTCATTCAATTAAGAGCTTGACTTAGAAAGTGCTTATCATGAATGTTTGAATAGAAACAGATAAGTCCATTAGTACGGTCACGAGAGTTGTATTCAGTCTATCACGTAACTGATGCTAAGAGTACGATAATCCTGAAAGGAACGAAAACTTTCTGACATTCACCTGACTTGAACTAAAGTTCGGACTTCTTAAAAATATATTTGGGTTTTGCAATAGCACCAAGAAAAACTATAAACAAGAATATAATCAAGCACCAGGCCGGCCACGCTAGGAATTGATAAAACTGAGATAACTTCTGTTATCAACTTTTAATTAAGCAAATTTAAGGCAAAACGAATAGAAGAAATAAACGTCAAGGAATTTAATTCGAACGATCATTGATTTCACTACGCTCTGTAAACACAGGCTTTTAAGCCGTTTCATTAGTGTAGAGAAAATTTTGACGTCAGAAATCAGAATGATGAAATTAATCAGTGAAGTGATTTATTGTCTTCATTAAATTTAATTGACTGACAGAAAGATACGGGCCAGAGATGTGGATTGCATTGGGCGGGACGAAGCACGTACAAACACGTACCTTACGAGTTACGGTGCTTAATATAAACTATTTGATGGTTATCACTCCATACGAGAATACCGTACTTATCAGTGTTCCGTATAAGTTTGTACTGTATATATTTCCATCGCTGGGAAAGGGAAGCTTCGTATAATATATGCAAATTTAGGGTATAATTGGACAATGTTTAAAGGTTGAATCTGTTAAAACTCACCGTGAAGTTATAATAAAATTAATTGTGAATAAGAATTGAATTACCAGTTAAGCTTGATTAATTACTCATCTTGATTAATTACTCATCTTGGTTAATTGCTCACAAATGTAAATATGTATTTAGTTTATTTTACTGTTCATAAAATTTAATTAATACATCCGAATGTTCATATGAATAATGATTCACCTGTTGATGTTCCTAATCATAGTTCCTTCAAAATTTTCAACAAGTTACTGGGTTTTATGATTCCTATTATTAGGTGTCATATTGGTTCGGATTTGTCCACATTATTACTACCAGAATAAGCACTTCATAAAGTTGACGAGATATAAAGTTCCGAATGAGCCTTAACTTTCACAGATACCCCGGTAAATGTTAGAAAGGTTATTTGATATGGTTGTAGTTCACCGAAATTTGGAAATTATTGTCTATTATTCTGTATATTGGCTATTGGCATGAAACCCGTCTAAATTAATATTTATATAAGAAAAGAACGATTTGGGGTAACGGTCTATTAAATCAATTTACTGGTTTTAAGTTCAATTCGGGGTAAGAGAAATATTTTTTAGATAAAATTTTATGTTTTTTCGAACCTGTCATCAGGAAAACACTGTCAAAAAGTATATGATTTAGCAGTGGAGGGATTTTGTGGGCATAGGCACATTTGCAGTAGTTTAACGCAGATCTGGGCGTAGCATATGTATCGTCGGTTAATTTATAAGAGACTTAATAAAATATTTTATTATAACAATGTTCGGTAAATCTAAATTTGACTTAACACTAAAACAAAAATTATTAGGTCAATAAAAAAAATATTATATCAATTCATGTTTCGGTTCCAGCATGTAAAAGAAATATATTGGCAAGTATATAAAAAGACCAATTCTAAAGCCTAATACACTTTACGACATAATTGTCATTCTGCATAATAAATGCTCATATTTATATAATTATATTTAATTAAAGTCAATAACGAACAAATAGGTACATAACAACTATAATTCTTTATCGTCAAATAAAAATATCATAAACGGGATTATCTATTACGTTTAATGTCCGGTGAAAATATTATATTCGTTGATGGGTTCTTTATCTATATACTTATCTTTTTTTGTATTATACCTACGTAATCCTAAAATTACTAAATTGCCTGTTTTAACATTAATGAATAAGTAATGGATATCGTCATGCATGTAGTGGGGGTAAACAATGGACGCAACACATTTTCATTTTTAATTTATTGACGTACAACGGAACGCACATGTCTAAAGTAACTTCAAATTCATTACTAATGAGTTACTTTATAACATTTAAAACTGAATATTATAACTATTATTATAATAGGGAATGTGAGTTTGTTTATTTGTTACGTCTTTATACCATAAAGACAGATGAACAGACATATGAACAGTCGAGCTTATCATGAAATACTACACACACATTGCCAGGGATAAAAAAGAAATGCAAAAATATACTGTTGCCGAGGGATAAAAATATAACATTTCGACTTTCTTCCGATATAGCAAAACGTAGGTTACTTATAGAGCGTGGGAGAAGCCGCTGTCATAAGATATAAGCTACTATATAATATTTGTAAATATATATAACATTTATAGCCATATTGAGCTTACTGATATTTGGAACTCGCTCTACCAATTGAGCAAATTGGGTAGAGCGACGGCACGGTTTTACAGAGGTGGAATTTTGCCCGTATTGGTTTATTTTTCATCCAATATTTAATTAAAATTTAGTATATTATATTTAAATTTTAAACCTCATCATGAATAAATACATTTTTTTTGCAATATAGTGTAGGGTCCACTAATATACTCCCGGGCTTTATCACGTATGAAACGTAATCAAGCGCTTGCCACGTCGGAACTGTCAACTTATCAGAGGAGAAATTAATTACAGCTGCCATCAATCATGGACCGCCGACAAACTGCTTCAATGTGTTCATTGCTACTCTGAATTTCATACATTTTATACATTCATAGAACTACCTTACTCAAGTTTATTTTTTTATACCAGCTGGTAAAATCTGTTTTGGTTAAATATTTAATGATTTTTTTTTAAAGTCACTACATAAAAATGAATAACTAATACTATTATAATTTTAACTATATACGTAATGTACAAAATAAATTAGAACATTTTTATGAAGAATATAAAACCACTTTAAAATAATACCTACTCGAGAATCTTTAGCTTTTTCATTTCGGCTTTTTCAGTTTTCCCTTACAAATTGGCAGTTGTATATATGAATTCAGATTATCAGCAGAATCGGTTGAAAAGTTATTGAGTTACAAAATTGATATGGATGAAAGAGGTTTCACTAATTGGGTTACCTCCGTTAAAATTGGCTTATGTAAATAAACAATCAGACAAATTTTTACCTTCGCATACCTGAAATTTTCAATAAAGCAATGTTGATATTCTGAACTTCGAAATGGGCTTTAGTTGTAAAAGTACTAAAGTTTGACACTAAGTGCAGCTCGTCTATTTTGTTTTGAATAGAGATAGAAAAGTCGATGGTAGAATTATTTACAAAACTAATTTATTGTTTCTTTACCTAAGAAATTATTTATTTAATTTTAATAATGTTAAGTAATAAATGGGTTTCATAAGTGCCAAACAAAATCGGCCATCAATCTTTTCATTTGAACCGTCTGATTATTTATATCATAATTTCATTCACTCATTCAATCATTCCTTTATCTTCTATCGTAATCACTACTCAGCAATAGTTAATATTACTACCTCTCAACATACTCAACTAATTAACAATGGAATAAAATATTCATATGCCGATAATTAATTATTAAATGAATATACCGTATATAATGGCTGCTAAACAATTGAGTAAACAATAAATTATTTATAGCAAGGGTTACAGCACATTGCCCTGATTAATCCTAATGACTGTTTGTGGCATATGGGGATTGATGTCAGTTCAGTTTACTTTACAATTCTGAATGAAAGAATTTTTATAAAGTTTTTTTCTAGTTATGAAACCACGTATAGTTAATATAAAAATAAGTCCGTATAAACAAAGGTGCTTTTTAAAATTTGATCGTATCATGCCGATAAACAACGTGAAGAAACTATTTTTGTGGTCTTCAAACGGATAATATATTCTTTTAAAACCTCCTTATAATATGCTGAACTAAACAAATAGTTAAACGTGTTTATGGACAATTTCAAACATTGATGTTACTCCAAGGTTAAAAACATTGGTTAGGATTTTCTAAAGAGGTCTAATGGATTTCACCTCCGTGTTAGCTATGATTAAGCTTGCTTAAAACGATTACTTAACATTGAAATCTAGATTCATCGCGGCGAGTAGTGACATTGGTACGCTACCCTAGAATTTGCCAATTCGAATCATGCCGTAATAAGTTTAATTTTTTTATTCTATAATTACTTAAAATATAAATAAACTTAACATGTTTATACACAGTTTCAAATACACATAAATTTGGTGCTCAATTTAGTAACAGCATCATATTTTGATATATGTCTAAGTAACATTGTTCTAAGCCTAACCAATTCCGTGGAGGGTTACGAAGAGTAGTTTATTACCCAGGATGCGACAATTGGTTTATATTGCTCTGACGCACCCAGAAGTAATACGGGCTTGTTAAACAGATCTTCATCTATTTTATTGTCATTGTCTTTCATTTTATTGTATATAAATTGATTCGTTCCAAATATTTGTGATCTCAAATATGCCATCGATCATGTTATTTTTATATTAAAGTATAATGAAACCATACTCTTGTTACCATGGCACAAATTTTATTTTGTTTTTAATAGGTAAAACATTTATCCAAGTCTCTAAACATTTAACAACATAAAGAGCAGTGCTAAGTTTACTATATTTATGCAATTAGATTTAATACTAAAACTACAAAAAAATATTAATAGCTTAAACGAAATACGGGACTGAAGTTCATCCAGCAAAAAAATATCCATGTGTAAGTTCATATATAAGTAAATTTTTATGTTTTATGATTTTTCGTTTTTGTGACAAATATTAATACAAATTATTTGTTCCTGGATCTGATTCATGGCGTGAAAAGTCATTACAGTTTCTGATGTAATATTTTTTCAAAAATCCAAAATATGTTCAAGAATGAAACAAACGTACATGTTTAAGAAAAGGTGTATATATATAAGGACGGTACTTTTTACATTAATTGAAATTCAAAGAAAACTGGATTTCAAAGGTATGAAATTAGTTCTTTAATCTATATCAATGTTAGTAAAAAGGATAAGAAGATCATTGAATAGTATTTAAACAAATTTAAAAGAAATAAAATCTATGAAGCATAAACAAAGCTACACAAAAACGAAATGTTAAACTAACAACCTAAATTGTACTAAAATATAAATCAGTTACAAAACTATATTTATTGTAAATTTCATTACGTAATTCAAACATTAAAAAAAATGATTCTAAAGATCAGAGTTTTAACTCTTGCTGTCTTTATCACTTCGGTCCTCGTCCTTTCAGAATAGTCTCTCTAGGTTTGTTATATTATTCAATGATCTACTTTATTCAATGGTTTATTTTATTAATCCAATCCATCTTAGTTAGGAAGTTAATATATTCAAAGGGTTAGTAGTCTGACAGATACGGGTTTGATGAAAGTATCCAAATAATTGGACCGGAATTCGATATTGTATTTTGAATATTATTTATTTAATAGAAATTAATTTGTATGAAATGTGAAATATGAACCTTCTATTTTAAAAGCTATGGAAATTAATATTTACCTCTACATTATAATAAGAACATTTATTTAGCTAGAAAGTAGATGTAAAATAAATAATATTAGATTAATTTGAAGTTTTTTTTTTATTTTAATCCATCACATAAAATAATTAAGTTACTTTTAATTTTAAAACAACGTGTTTAATAATTTCTAAATAAAACACGGTCAAATAAAAACATGACTCTACTAAAATAATACTAAGCACAAGTCACAAAGATGAAATTAATTTTCTCACATCACAGATCATTCTCAACGACTAAAACAAAATAGACACTCTCTATCTAGATATTCAGATGTTTTAATGTGACATGTAAGATACACGGAGATCTGTCGCACTGCAATGAATCAAACACATTTTAGAATAATTAATAGCTATCACAATATTTAGTATTACTAGACTATTTCGTTATATTGATGGCATGATTTATTTCTATAAATGTTAATATAACTATGAACATACATATGTTAAGATGCCATACTTTTGTTTTAAGAAATGTAATTATTTAAAAACCGTTCTAAAGGAAATAAGGCGATTTATTTTTAAACTAGTCGTACGTTAAATGAACGAGTAGGGATGGTAAGCGACTCCGCAGTCCTTCTAATCAAAAAAGTTTTTAGCAAAAACGGTGCTTAACATTAAGAACAACAAAAAGTGTATTAAGTTTTTTTAACAGGTTTGACCGTTCTCGAGTTACAATATTTATTTGTGTTCTGGAGATTTAGGGTTGTGCCCTGGTACTAGTTTTTATTTTAATGAATATTGTGACTATTGTAGTGCTGGTAACTAAAGCACACAAATCCAAAATTTCATCAAAATTTTATGAGATTGCGAACTCTACGTATGTACATATGTACTATGTATATATAAATTATATGTAAATTTCACCATGTTTCTAAGCGATTGCCCTAATAATCAAAGATTAGTTAAAAAGAAGATTAAAAGAACCTTTTTGCTTTTAGATATAAAACTACATGAACAAGAAAAAATCAACAAATTAATTCCAATAGTTAATCATACTCGAAAAAAGTAGGCATAAAATATTTCCCACAATATAACTAGACAGACAAATAAAGAAAACTTAAATGTCCCAAACCTTGAGTGAGGTCATCATAATCATAATAATTATTAGCAATCTATAATGCAATTTGCTATTAAACGTGGTATCCGATACCGAAGACGTCCAAGTGAGAATTATGACCCGATATTTCATTGGACGACATATTCTCTCGTCTACAACTTGGGATCGTAAATATCCGGTCACAGTCTGTTCGAACAAAAACCATACCGAGTGTGGTTTGTTGGGAGGTTACTGTCCGTATGATAATATATATTCGTAGTTAAATTAATACTACGAAGATAAATAACTTGATTTTAACTTATTTTTTTCTTATTAAAGAATGAACATAATTTACTATTGAGTATAATATGTTAATGAATTTTTAAATATTTATTACTCAATAAACAAAAATAGAGGATTTTAAATCTCATAAATACGAGTTACGACATAATTAAATTTTCTTACGTCAGAGACAGACACCAAGAGGTCAGAGGTTCCAGTTCGGCTTAAAAATAAAAGTTTGTTTTAAATGTTGAATACAAAATTAATACTGGAAATAAGTATATACAAATTGACTTTTGAGAAGTAAGAAATATGTACAACAAAATTTTTATTTTATAAAAATTCTTTATATTTTCAAATGTATAAATAAAAATAACTATAGAAAAGCAGACTTGAAATCGAATCACGTATATTTTATAAAATATAAATGAAACTTTTTACTGGACTCCATTTCAAAGTAAGTATGTTCCGAATTGGTGAGTTCCATTTCAGAAACATTTCAAAGGAATGTAGTAAGCTTTACTAAGATAAGAAATTCACAAATATAAAACTTAGCAACAGATTTTATCATTATTAATAATATAACAAATCAAATAAGTCTTTTTGATTTATTATTACATCTTACGTGACTTTTATTTTAAATTAAGATTATTTATTAAAACACTCATACTTATACATACCGATTTCTTGGTATTCAACTTAACCTAAGTATATATTAAAACAAACAAAATAAAATCTCAGTTTAACCAAACATTTGATCAAATAACAACCAACCTTGAACACAGTTACAAAATAATAACCTTGAGCATAGAACATACAATCCTAGACTTCTCTTCACTTCACGGTCATCAGTTCCATGACATGGTGCTAATGAGATTATTAATATTTTAACTTTTAATATAAGAAGACGCATTTTAACAACCTTGATAGGATGAATTGTTTATGATGTTGTATTGATTGCCAATCAAAATATACCTATATATACTATACATAATAGGCATATCATATACGTACATATACTCTGTACAGCTGCACATTCCAGCCCAGCTGCAAAGCCTTATATCCTTATTAGGCCATGTATTATTTTGTACTAGCTTACTAATTGCATGTACAAATTAGCATTCAGCTTTAAAAATAGAATTTTCGAATGTCAGAATAATATATATTTTTCCCAGTTTGCGCTATCCCTAGAAACATTCGAGAGGTATTAGTAACGAGAAAGGATCTCATGATTCCAACCACGTGTAGTGTGGAGTGGTTGAGCAACAATGGTTTAAGGAATTGGTTGTCAGTTAACACTTATTGGTCCACGGTTCGATATATTTACCTGAAAAGCTTTTCTGTATCTTTAATTTTGTTTTTTACTGTAACTAGGCGATTTTTAATATACCCAATGTAAAATAACTTTTAATAAATATACGATCTCGATGTCGGCAAAAAAGTTTTGGCACGGATAATAACTTAATTTGATATCTCAGATAAATATTAATTTCTCATCAAAAATTTGTAAAGGGGAACCGTTTCAAACAATTATTAAGATGCTTCATATAATATAAATGAAAACGATTTACGACTGCGGTGAATTAAGGGTTCCGCATAACCATTTATATATAAACTGATTATTTATTACTATTTTAGTAATTACTTTTCACAATATTCCACTCAAATTTAGAATAAAACGAAAAAAACTGATTACAGAAAAAATTAATATATTTTAAATTTAACTTATTACGTTGATTTATTTTAATGTAAATATATACCTAAGATCTAGTTTACAATCCTCAGATAATTTTTAACTGCGAAATAGCTATTATAATTTGTCAAATACTACAAGTATTTTGAAAAGCTATCAAAACATATATGCCTAATAAATCATATCTAAAGAATGAAGAAAGTTAGAGAACTAGAGAAAGAAAAGCTAAAGAAAGCTAGAGAAAAAAAGAGAACAAATGTAGTCTACATCTCATTTTATTGGAAATATATTTATTATTAAATTAATTATTAATACTAAAGGTAATCTGGAAACAAAATCTAAACGTCAGGAACAATGAATGTGGTGGACGGGTATCGACCACAAATCGACAGAGCAACCCTTTATCAAACTTTCCAGAAGTTACTTAGGGATTAGCCCTTGCGTTGTTTATTTAACGAATTATCCGCCAATCCTGTCATCAATTATGTAGTTTAATTTACAAAATACTGTATATAACAATGGAACTGTTTAATTATGTATTACGTGTAACTCGTAAATTGCTTGTATAATTTATAATTAATAAATTAAGTAAGGTTAATTTCTTTTTAACTTAGCTAAAGCATTGGAAATTTTAAATTGTCTATAGGCATGTAAGTTTATTTAAATTTTAAATAATTATAAGCAGGTTGCGATAAGGTACAATTTGCAAAGTGATGGAATAGTTTCTCAGATGTCTAAATTATGCTGATTAGATTAGTTTTTTGTCTGTGAAAAAACCTTAGAACAAGAAATAACGCAAATATAAATTCTTAATAATACCTGCAGTTATTGTTGTATCTATGTCTAGAGTTACAGATCTAATTACGAACTTAAAATCCAGCATCGATTATAATCAACTTCAGATTCGAAGCAGGCTGCAGTTTTATAACAGTTATTGGCGTCTCAAATCAGTTAATTAAAAATGAAAACTCTATCACTGATGCCAATCAATATTCGATTCATAAAACACTAGCTTCCAGTGAGATGAGCAGCAAAATATAAAGTTAAAACAATTATTAAACTGAAATAATGAACAAACTACTTGACATACTTATATACCATAAACACTTATTGATTTTCTAATAATATAATACATAAGGTAATAATATTGTAAACATTAATATCCGTAAATGCAATATAATATTGGCCGTCTCCATTAATGCGTATTTAATGGTAATTTTGAATTCATATGAACCTGGTATGAAATATGAACTCTAGAAATATGTCTGATATCATCGAGATCCGCGTTCATCATGCCAAATGCGTTACGATAAATCAATACAACAACTAGCATTTATAACTAGTTTACTTTATAAATTGCCAAATGATGAGCAATAAGTTTTTTAAAATATAAAATTTATTACAAAATCCAAATCAGTATCTAAAGAAATACAGTTGAATAATAAACAAACCCAATCCCTAATATCAACTAGGTCATGACTTGAAAGACTAGCATTATGAGACTTTTCTATTCAAAGACCTTTCCGATAAGCCTTTTATAGTTAGTTATAAATAAGTTTGGTGTTCGATGGATACAGTAGTTTATTTAACTCGCATCCCACTGACATATAGAGGTCGTATTCATTGCTCTCAATTGAGCTCGCTGGAGATACGTTTCGTTTTGTTATACTTAGAAGTGAATCAATTGTCAAGACCTAGTTCGCCTGAACCTATGTGTCAGCTCTCTTAGATTTTCTACATATACATAATATACCTATAATTTTTTCTTAAAAACACGGGTACTGTAAATTAATTACAGTATTCTTAACATTAAATTAGTATTCTAATATGTTTTGAAGTACATTTGTTACATATTTGTAAATATTAATATATAGATATTCTATATATTATTGTATAGCTATGATGACAAACAATAAAAGTGTTCATATTTAATTGATCGTCTGTCATGAGATGAGTATCAGATTCAATAGAAAGCAATTGTTCAATTGCTCCCATAATAATTAACCAAGTACTTATTTCCCACAATTACGATACAAGACATGAGCTTCTTAAAACTATATATAATATTAAGACTTAGTACTATTCTTAATATTACATACAATATGTATGTAAACTTTAGAATATTTTTGATATGTGTTCTATTACAATTAACGATGAAACATTAATATTATTAAAAATAATCGTTGTCAAATATCTACAAATAAATATGACAAGTTTGGAATACTTTAAAATAACAATATTCCCATTGCACTTATATAACGTGGGTCGCACCATGTCAAATGCTCTCATAAGGAAAAAAGGGACTGACCACTTAAAGAAAATCACATAATTGAAGAACAGTAAACGATGCGTAAAGTGGGGGCGACCCTTCAAAATAATTCTTGAGACGCAGACGTGCCTTCGCCGAAGGTCACAGGAAGGGTCCATACATCATAAGCGGTTCAAAAAAGATTAGGAAGTACGTGACAAGTGACTTGTCCCATTGTTGAGGACGTAAATTGTTTTAGACCGTATTTTTTTTACGTCTTTAAGATTGTTTTCCGTCGCTCGTATAATTAAATATTTGTTATTTTATAAACCTTAACAAAACTCATAATATCACACAATGCTCGGGATGTTTTGTGAATTTGAAGATTGAAAAGAAAAACATTCGATCTCTTTACAATCCCGGGAGCTTTTAATAAAATAATTTGAATACGAAATAAAATCAAGGTACGCACTCATCCCGTCCTAGTTGTTCAATTTACAAATTCATCCACATATTATATATATAAGAAGTGCCCTATTTACTATTACAAAAGGAACTACTAAGCAATTTCCATTAACAATTTTACATTATATATAATGTAAAATAGTTAATGGAAATTGCTTATATATGTACAAAAAGTTACTTGTTAGCATAATTTATGTACTAAAAGTATATAGGACTATGTAAGACTGTCATTAGCAGAAGTGTTTACAAGCATTCGTCCACAAACCTGCTCGTCACAATTCACGCTAATGACGGGTTTGTTTTTGTACAACATTTGGTCATTCATCTTATGGTTGTCAATGTGTGCAATTGTACGTACCCTTTTATTTAGTCCATGAAATTATATAGACAAACAAAAGAACCTTAAAAATAGAGTGTGAGTTTGTTGACCTTTAAATTAAAAGTACTCATCTAACATAGCGTTTTCAATTACAATCAAAAATTTAAATGAGCTTCCGTTGATCCTCAATCCATGGGAGTATTTTTCTTCTCTAATACCATTTTCAACAGCATTTCTCCGAAATGAATATTCATTCGGTGTGAAATCGTTTAGAAATAATAGATTGAGTTCATATTAGGCACGCAATGAATTATGGATGACGGCCTGTATGCGAGAATGCTTGGCACATCAATTGAGTTTTAAAATTATTAATTGCTCAAGCAATTAGAAGCTTTTCTTGTCAATGTCTAGCTTTTAAGTGTAAACGCAAAAATATTTAGCTGTGTTGAAGCGTTTAAGTTTTTCCAACTTTATTGGGACACTAGAGTCGGTAATAATGAAGCATCTTGGTTAGAATTAATATTAATAAGAATCTTCAAAACCACAAAAGTTCAATGGGTCCGGTATATTTTGTATCAGTCAAGACATTGCCGAAAGCTTGAACAAAAATTATTCAATACGGGCAGGGATTCGAATCCGCGACTTCTATGAAAACAACACAGGATTGTTTCACAGAAGAAGCTGGCACAGCCCAGCTACCGTATCGCTACCCGTCTCGTTGAACTAAGCATTCTACATATGATCATCTTCATCGGGGTAGTGGTAAGTGGTAAAACCTAACCAATGAATCTAACTTTAAAGTAAAGATAATTTTTCATTCATTTAATATAAAAAATAAAAAAGCTTAATATAACTTAACATGTACATTGATATTTTTAAATATAATATTGAAAGATTAAATTCTGTGGAAAACAATCTTTCATATTATAAATTTCTGAATAAAATCTCGCTAAAGAGCTTTATTATTTAAATCATATAAGTGTTAATAATGTTTTTAATAATTGTTATTTCATACATTGTAAATTGCAGCAGGTAATCACAGTGAAATATATAATATATACTCAACCAGACCGGTATGTAAAGCCTTTGCGGAAAGGTAGTTTTTTGTTTTTAAAATTAAATTTTGATACAAATAAATTTCATATAAATTTACATTACTGACTAAAAACGAAAACGAAAGGATTTATTATTGAAATTATATACATTTTAATAATGCTTTTTATAATTATTATATTATAAATTGTAAATTGAAGAAGGCAATTATAGTGAAATACGTAAATAAAATTTAGCGTCCCAGCTGGTGGTTAACTGCAAATACGTTTTCTCGTCTAAAACCAATCTAGCCGAATAATTAGGTTATACTTGTCATAAAAATGCATTGTCTTCTAATATATTGTGCAAAATTAAACTTTAATTAACTATTAATTATTAGAAGTTAAATAATATATTGCAATAAGACGCACAAAGTAGTGATACAAAACAGTTGTAAGAGGCCTGTGAACAGGATTATGACAATATCTTTTTATTTGGTGTACTATTTTTTTTGAAATCATAATAAACGAACGCCGCCAGGCAAATTCTAGTATAAAACATTTTGAATTTATAGCTCTCAACGCGTCGTAAGTAACTGCCTAGACTTACTCGCTGAGAACGAGAAATTCATTTCATTCAAGGTTTTGCTTTAGAATAATTACAAAATTGTGCTACTTTTCATACTGTAGCTATGAAGACTGATTTATTACTGAAGCTGACACATTCATTTTCTTTAAAATTAATTATTTAACATTATTTCGAACTAAGGCTTTATTTCCATTTACGTCTAAATAATAAAGTTTAATAATAATGTACAATTGGAATTTAAAGAAATAAAAATACAAATGCTATATAAATAGCCAGGTAGCCTGAGAATTATATCTAACCTAAATTACCCACGCACGCCATAGCTAGTATTGTAAGATTAAATGTGTATGTAAGAGAGAACGATAAGCCTACGATAACGAATGCTGTTTTTATATACGTAGATATAGCACCCAGTTTACATTTTACATAGAGATAAATTCTAAAATCTTAAACAATTGCAATTGCATTTTAAATTTTTCAACTAAAAGAACTTATGAACAGAAATTGAAAAAACTAGACCGTATTTACAAGGGGACGGTGAAAAATAGCTCTTATTACCTAAGCTAGACGAAAGTAAGACGCCATTGTTGAAAGTTACAGTTTTCAATCTTGAACAACTTAGTTCATAATTCAAGCTCTTGGGGCGAAACTACGACTACGGTTCGCCACTGGGAATTTGTTAGTTCATGTAAGAACTTATTATACAAACACAAACAAACCGTCGTTTGTCCGTCACGGAGTTTAAACACGCAATTCCCAGAGCTTGTGTGAAGTGACCACAACTTAACGACATGCTATAGCTTTAAATTATTTAATTGTCTTACACAACATTGACAGCCAGACGTATCCTAAAATAGATCGAGCCTACATTGTTCTTTGTTATTAGCTTGTCACTTATATTATTAAAGCATGTAAGTGACACATTTGTGTTAAAAATTACATCCAAACTCGTCCATAATAAAAGCCAATATATAGAAGTGTATCTCATTTCACATAATAGACGAGCATCTCCGTGTCAAATCCGCTTGGACCGCGTGTCGCTAACTGATAACGGCTGATGAGTGTTCAAGGCACAGACAGTGGCGAGGAGCATTCAATACATACATCATTATTCTCACTAACTAACCAGTGTGTGTCTAATTAATAGCAAACTAACAAACTATGTTACTCGTAAAATTCATTAATGTGTAAAAAGACAATATATAAGATAATTTATGTTGCTCTTATTATGAACATACTTGTAAATTTAAATCAAGAGTAATAAATAAATAACAAAAAAAAAATATTTTTTTTATTGGTTTTATGTATATCCTATTAAGAGCACAAGAAACAATCAACAGATTATGTAAATCATTTAATCTTTTACTCTAACGTATTTGAAGAAAATCCTATCACATATTTAACATTATTATTATTAATAAACAAATAGTATAAATCTTTACATAGATTGCAACAACATTTTGAAATATGTCACCAAAAATCAAATGTTATCTGTGCTTTTATTTGACTTAACAATGGCGTGATATAACGAATTTCAATTAAATAAAACAAATGGGTATTGTGCGGTGTGCGACAGTTGGCGCGCCGCTACGGAAGTCCGCTGCTTCAATGGCGTTGACGTGAAGGCGAGGTTCTGCTGACAATGCTAAGCTAAGAAAAGGCTTTCATGATTCAACGCGTACGCTTTACAAACGTTGTTAGTTTGCAGTTGGTTTATACACATATTTTGCACAGCCTTATTATGTATCATTATTTACTAATATATTATTTATAGTGCTTCTATATCTAATTAATTATTATTACAGCTATATTTATTTCAGTATCCAATTCGTATAGTAAAATATTAATCAAAAATGTAGAGCTCGTTTCTTACAAATAATATATATTTCAGTTGAGGTCTGGAAACCATTTATGAGTGAAATGTAAAACGGTAAGGGGATAAATGTTGCTCTTAATACATATTAAATAAACATAGAATACTTTACGGATGAATAATGCAAATAAATTTATATTTGCATTATTGTAATATGAAATAAATATAATTGAATTTAATATTAGATGGAAGCATTTGTTTAGAACAATAAAATATATTTATTTTATATTCGAATAATAATAAATATCAAAAGTTACATGATATATTGATTACTGGCTGTTAATAATTAAAACGCTTACATCACGCCTTCTAACGTGAAGGTTCGCGTCAAATATCGTGAAGTTCACTCGCTCCATTACGAGCGGAACGACGGAGATTACAGCGATATCATGCCAAGGTGGCACCCAAGAATGTCTTACGAGAAATTAGATCAAACCGATATCAAAGTTTTCAATATTAGCGAGAATACCTACTTCATGTCTTATACATTTGATATATTTTATGGGGCTTCCAGTTATCCTTTTAATAAAATATACATTCCCGGAGAGTTATTGGTATACATGAGACTGTAATATTTATAAGAAACATTTTATTAGTTACTCAATATCTCTGCGGACTATAAACATGATATCATTCGTGAATACAGTATCTAGTAAATAAGCATAACAACGCGCGTTACAAATCACGCCACAGACAGCCGCCAAGCTCTGAGTACCGAGTATCTCCCCTCGTTTCCTGCATCATACGTATCACGTGCTATATACACAAGTTTATACGATTTGAATAAATCAACTGTAAGGTAACATGCATAAAGTAAAAATTTAAAACTCAGCGGACTGCGCAGATGTACACATTACGAAATCGTATTAGGGCGTCCATCCATCAAAAAGGTGCTCTATTTTGGTCTCTACTGCGGTCTATACAAGCGGTCTTTGAAATTTTAATTGTTACATTCACCCTGCCCTGATGGTACACTGGAGACTTACTGCCATGTGTTCATTATGGGACTGCGTAACGCACACAGATAAAAGAACGATTAGTATGCCCTGTGTGCGTAACAGTTTTCGTTGAAAAATATAAATCTTTTAAATTCATAATTCAGTAACGAATACGAAGACGCTTTGAAACAAAATACATAGCAAAATTGTAGTGACAAAAGACGCTGAAATATGTTCCTTATAATAAAATATAGACCTGGAGTTACAAAATCAAAGAACAGCTTAAATAATTCACTTTACAGAGAATCTCTGAACTCAGTACACTTAGTTGATACAAACGTAAATTTGCATACACAAAATGTACACTGTGTTCAGACTGAAATAGTTAAAATTGCCTTAAATAAAAGAGTGAAATAAAAATATAACAATATCTAGATAATATTTAGAAAATATATTTAATTTATTCATTGGAAACTTATTTAACTATGAATAAATTACCAATAAGTTCATTAATCATTTGACAACATCATTATCCTAAAACATCGTCCAACGTTAATTAATTAACAGGAATTTTAAACTTGCTAATATTATTCGGGCACTTTGTAACATATACGCTGCTTTAAAATTTAAATCTTATTTATATTCTACCCCTGAAACAGTGTCGTAGAAAATGGATCTTAACTAACACTAAAAACATTCAACCCCTATGGAACTATTTTCGGCGCCCCTTTCAGGACAGTTAAAATAGAATATCAGCGAGGTAGAATATAAAATTCAAAGTCTACCATATAGAGATACTAGTGGAGCAGTACTCCAATAAAATAGTTTTTATTACAGATAACTATGGAACATGCTTTATAATGTTTATTTCTATTTTTAGAATATGTTATACAATATTAGTATATATATAAATTGGCTTTAGGCGTAACTCTTCTTGACGGTAAATCTTTTTTATTTGAACCTTAAGGATTATTCAGCTAATGGTGTGTAAAATTTATATTTATTTCTAAGTAATGCATAATATTAAACAACTCATATTTCATAGCTTGACGTGTGGGTCACGTCTAAGTGATTTTTAACAAAGCGTAGGTCTTTTTAAAATGTAGCAGTCATTAAAACCTGGTGAGGGTCCGTTAGCGCGAGATAAAATATATTTTATGATTAAAATAAATATTCAAAGTATGTTTGCTTTTAAAAATGGAGTATATTTATATTTGTTCAATTTATAATTATTAAAGAAATTATGTAAGCTCATATGAATTTAAAAACTCGTTTATTTTATAAGTACATTAAGCCTTTAAGAAATTTATATACTAAAATATAAAAGTTTGTACGCACTTAAAATATATATAAATATATATTTCCAATGCTTTATAAATATAATTTCATCAATATGAGAATGTAACAAAAATACTTTTATTTGAATGCAAATATTACTGTAGACGCTTAATTTAAAAAATAATTATTTAATCATAAACCAAAAAAGACCTAAAACAGAACACTTAGTTACTTCAGACAGTATTATGACTGTGATACTTATTATTCTTACAAAATCCAATTCACAATAGCTAGAATAAAAATAATTATTTCAAAACTTAGTTTATAAAATTAAAAAAAAATATTTATTTATCGGTTGTTAGTACTGAAAAACTAACACTTTTTACTTTTACTACAACATTAAAGAGATTACATTTTACTGATCACTCGCTCGATTTCTAAAAATATATTCAATCAATTACTAAAAACATTTTTAATTAATCAATTAATTAGAAGACATTTAAATATTATATTTGCTTTTTTTAATACTTATGTATTTTTCTTATCATACCTATCTAGATAATATTAATAGTATCCCTACTTGAACTTTTCAATGGTTATCTTTATTCTTGACACGTGCACTTAATCTTCTTGTGCCTATAAATTTTATAAATACTTAAAATACTGTCCTATTTATACTTCTAAAGAATTATTAACTCTTTCATTAGTTTTTTCATTTCTACTATGTTAATATTTCACTACGTAATTAAATGGAAGTAATATTCAAATATTTTACTAAAAACATGTTCTTACAAATTGAACTTTTAAAACGTTTAAAAAAATTCAATTTGCAATATTCCCTAACGGGATATCCGATGACAATTAACAGTCTGCTAAAAAGTCAGTAAAACTAAATTTCTCTTTAAATTAAAATAATAAACCTTTATTTTGAGATCATTAGTACATTTATATAAAATGTATATTTTCTTCTGCTTCTTTAAAACTTTCAATCAGAAAAAAGCTTTTTAGGCATTCAGGTAAATAAGTTGAAAGTATAATAACATAAATAATTATTATTTATTTTTATTGCAATCTTTCAAGGTGAACTTACGAGTTGATTCTGTTACGCTGTTACGCGTGACATTCACAGACTCTACATTGTAATAGTAAACCATTTTACACCACTATAGCTTCTTGGTTAATTTACAATCTCTCGGCTGAATGGTAACATGTCAGCGCCCATTCCATCGTTTCACACTCAATCAGTGCGACAACAGCTGTGAACGTTTTTGAACGAACCGGCGTTTATTTTTAGGTTAGTTGTTTGTTTACTTATTAAATTTGGAGATTATGGTTGGCTTGAACTAACCATTATTCATATTAAGAACTTGACAGAACTCGTTTAACTTGTTTTCCATAATATTTCGTATGTTGTCAGTTACAATATTAATTTAGTTAAACTCAAACACATATAGCATATCCTTCAGAATGTTTTCAATACAAAACATGTGATAAATTTAAAACATAAACATCAATGGAGATTAGCAACTAAATTGTATGGCACTCATAATTCGCAGTTTGCAGCCGGTTCGTATCCACCTGCGCGATCGAGGTGAAGGTCACGCACGTCTCCACATTACCCGAAAGAACACGAACCAGTCCGAACGTGAAAATGTCAATGTAAATATTGTATTCCCACCGTACCAGCCATCTTGGATTTCGGTCTAACCGGTTTCGGGGAGAGACGCCAGTAGCATTGGAATGTCGCTTTATTGGATTTCTTTTGGTTGTCGCAGCTGTATGACGGATCGCCCCGAACGGTCCGAGACATCGGTAATTCTTGTATCCTCGCCTTTGTACTCATACAATACCTTGAGGATGTATGATGTTGCGTTATATGAGATATCTGATTAGATTACGGGTGGTGAATAAACAAACAAGATGTATCACCAAACATAACAAATAACTACTACTAAAATAGAATTAGATCTATAAAATCTCAAACCATTAACTTACTAAAATAGTATATTACATAAATGTAACTCCTAGCTCTATTCGGTTTCAACCAGAACAAAGCCAGCAATTAAGGTTCATAATCGCCGGCAACCCTATAATTAATACTACAGAAATTAAAACTCCTGCAATAAGCGTACAGTACAGGCTGCACAAAAAATACACAATCCAAGCTTTGTGCTGTACTGAACATTAATTAAGACGAAAGAATAAAACGCCGAAAGGTCTTAAGGTAGAGTTTAGAAAACAATCCTTAAGTACTGAGAGCAAAAGTCTATTTTAATCGAAGTAGGTGACCAGTTTGTTCGGAACACATTGTGGTTTTAGAAGAGGTTGGCATTAGCGCCGACAGATTTTCAATTGGACTACAATTGTTTGTTGTCTAAATAAATATATTTGTTTTTGTTTTTGTGCAAAAGCGACTGAATATCCGTAAAAACATAGTTTGATAGTGTCACAGTTAAAACAGCGAGCGTGTACTAACGAGGGGAAAAGTGCCTATTTCCGAGGCTTAATGGCCATCGTGACAACCTTCGTCACCCAGGTCAAACATACTATAAGCCTGCCTGGATAGTACTACACAATGATCTACATTCTTTTTAACATTAACATAGATTCAACTACAAGTAGATAACTTTACAGAAGGTTTTAGTAAACAATATCTAGGTACTTTGTTACAGAGGTACTAGTCTTATAGTTTATACTTTATTAAATAATTTGATAAAATTTTAAGACATCATTTAATTTTCTTTTTACTTTTTTTTATAAAATAATAACATTAAAAAAGACACATATAAAAATAGGTAGAAGAATATGTAGGAACTGGGTTAAGTAAAGGAATAAAATAAGTAAAAAAATTGAGTTGGAAATCGAGTCACTTAAAAATTAAAAAGTATTAAGCTATTTAAATAATTGTACACTCTAATAAACTGCTTACTCATATAAATATAACTTTACGCCACTTAGTTCTAAATAAGTATACTGTACCCAGTTTCCTTGTTTACTTTAGAGAAGACATTCAAAAACTTGAATGAACCAGCGCATATAACCGGGCTGAGTCTCATGCAGGTACGTAAATTATAAATTTTCTGTATGAGAATTTACTTTTGGCATTCTACCTAACCATTCTACTACGTCTTAGATGTCTAGTGTACCTAATTTTTTTATATAAAGACATTTATTAAAACATTTTTTTTAACTTTCATACTAAAATTACTTAGTTTAAATGATAATGTTATTAAAGTTTATATAAAATTCGAAGCTAAATACAGACGTTAACCATTTACGAACGAGGCAATCGACTTTAATTCGTTGTAGTTTAAGATAAAACTATTTCTTTGCGCTAATAACTATACTTCACCTGCAATAAAGTTTTACTTACCTTAATAAACTCTAATCGTTTGTAGATAAATAAAAGATAAAAGTTTCTTTAGGCGATTAACTACTCTAGAGCCGATAGGTCGATATCTTCCAAGTTACTTGGAATGTTTCAGGCCCTTGACCCTTAACTTTCTCGAACTACGAGCATAAAACCGGCAGCAATAAATTTGTTTTAAGTTTTCGAGCCTCTTAATATGCAAACTATTTTGTATACTACTAATAAAAAATTATATATTATATTGATACTTTTAAGAAATTTTAAATTATTTTTGACTGTAAATAAAAAATTATGCCTACTAATTTTGATTAGTTTCAATAACCATTAAAACTTTTTTATTCAGTTATGTATCAAGCAAAACAATATTATGTTAAAAACAAAGATCTATAGTATTAAGAAAATAATATATATATTTTACGTTGTATATAAGGTCAACATAGCTTGAACAGATTTTTTGTGACCAGTTCATAAAAGGCATCTTGAGAAGATCGCCTATAATCGTGAAGGAAGGGCCCGGCTTGAGGTGAACACTTTTGTACGCCCATCAAACCTTACGAGTTCTATAAAACACGATTGTTTTCGATTAACATAAACGTCTGTACCTACGCCATAGGGTGCACTTTTTACAACATAACAAAAAAGTCCTCCATTAATGTATAATATACTTTTAATCACTTAAAATAACGAGGGATTTATGACATTTAAAAACTTCTTAATAAAAGTAAAAGAAATAAGTTATTTCGATTCTAATCTTCATGAATATAATAAATAGGTCAAGATTATTACCATCCACAATTCATCTATCGGGTAGAGGCAGAAGCCAGTCAAATAAAAAGAAATCCCAAAAAGGGCTGCGGACAACAATGAAGAGAAAAAGCTGAGCTATTAAGCCTTAGCATCGCTTTAATTTAAAATAAGTAAAAAGAATATAAATAAAGTTACGTAAATTTAGTGAAGAACAGAGCAAAATAAAGAACGATTTAATATAGATAAACAGCCGAGCGTACATTCAGGTAGCAATACAATTTATTTTGAAAAAGTATCATTGTCTCCATTTAAGTCGCCATTTTACACTGTAAAACTACATATCAAGCAACATCGGAAAATATATATAAATATATATAGCTATGTTAACGAAATCAACAAATACAATGAAATAAGAATATGTAAAATAATTCTACTAATAGGTTCACGACATTCACCTAAATATTATAAAATTTAAGTACTCCTACTTTATTATTCAAAAGTTTTCCATAATCGTTTTTACATATTCATTGAGACGGCAGGGTGCGTTTGAGACGATGTCTGAACGAATTTGAATAACAAATCGCTTACCATCTGCATGTTCTTGCTGTGATTTCTATGATGACCATCACTTACTATACTGTAATTTGGTCTTCACTATATTTGCATATACATAATTGGAAAAATTATATACTTTTTCCAAGTACATAATATGTAGTGTGTTAAATTTATTATTATTCAATAGTATATATAATATAAAGGTTAGCCAGTTCTCAATATATATTTATATAAATAGGAACGTTGCAAAATCCAATATACAGATAAGAATGATATTAATAAATATATTTATAATAATAACTTATAACCAAACCTCATTTTTCTCACAGTAACATTGATAAAGTAAGAAATTACAATAATTTATTCTAACAAAGTGAAGGCGTTAGTTCGAATACCTTCGTACATTTATTTTGGATTCCTCAGATAAATGCTTGTAATTAAACTAGTAACCTTCACTTCAACATTTTAAATAGATATACATCTCTTTGTTTCCTTGAACAATTAAATCCTTATTTAATAATAAATTTTACTTAACTTTTGCATAGATATTTCATTGTATCTTACTTTAGGTCTAGACATGGCACTCTTAGGTCATCGGACTCCATCGACATGTTCCGTCCTTACGTCAACGGTAGACAGACAAACGCAACTCGAATAACAATGATGCACTTCCAGGACCAGACAAATAATTAAAGTTTCTATTCCTACATTCCAATATGAAACGCCTTTAAGTCTTGACACTTGGATATTTAATATTTTTTTCCACTTACTAGACACTCAAGAGACTATTCTACTTAAAATATTTCATGGTTAAACCATCTCCGAATAATTCTCTAGGCACCGATTCATTGCCAGGTTAGTAAGTACTAAATCATAATAGAACCGCTGAAAAAATATGGTCTGTATAATAAAAATGGTTCTTAGTGTTATCAAAATGCTCCTTAAGGAAATTAGATTTTTTTAATACAATTATGTCCTTACATTTATTACGTAATAAGATTGCATTATGAAAGCTAATTATATAGCCAGTATAGCAAGATGGTGGTTTGGTGTCACGAGTAATGTTGAAAGACGAAGTGCATTTCGAATGTCACAACAATAAAAGCAAACTCCTTTATGATTTTCATCTTTTTTTTTTAAAACGTAATTTTTTCAAAGGAGGTCAACTATACATACACTGTCACATTACATATGACACATAGTGAAACAACAAAAATCTCTTTTCATATATAATGTAACCTGTACATATCGACGTATTTCTACAAATGTCAGAAATATATATATTATGAGAATTCTATACTTTATATTGAATTATATGATCCGACTAAATATATAAACTTCAAAGGTAAAGTAATTGTAAGTCGCGGTTTGTGAGATTCGAAATATACTGTATGTAGGTCAGTATAAGATTATTCTCTGCTTTTATCTAATAAAAATAGAATATATATTTATTTAATATTATAATTAAATTAAACATAAAATTATGAAATTTACAATCAATGCTTAAAAAAGCAAGGAAGTAAACAATTAGACGTAGTTTATATATGAGAGGTCAATGTATAAAAAATAATTAAAATGTAACATAATTTAAATTATTTATTTGAAATAAATGTCTGCTTTTTCAATTACAAAAAGCCATTACTCATACTTTTACCTTAGCGCGGTAATCTGGTCTGAGTTTTTAAAGCACTCAATTTAAAGAGGTTTATTTTTACGTTTAATATTTCTTACATTATCTTATCCTAAGATATTTTTAATTATTCTTCTACTAACAATGTTAATGAAGACAACATATTTTAATACACACAACTAGAACTAGAACTTATTAATAAAAACTGCAAATTAAATTAAATTTAGTATAATCAAAATTACAATTGGTTCCAAAAAATCTTTGTAATTGATATTTGAAATTACTGTCTCTATAAGTTTTATATTTTCACGACTAAACCGCTATCCCGATGACGAACATCCTAATATTTATGGTAATATTATGTCTTTTGTTATTATCCAAATTCATGTACATTTAAAATATAATTGAAAATTTATGAAAAACATACATTTTTAGTTTTCTTACAAGTAATGGAATTTTTCAATACATATTCATTTAATAATTTAAATATGCATAACCTGACAAGTATTAGCGATATTATTCTAAATTAGTAAATATTAATAAATAATTCTGATTTATACGCTCGTTTACATTATATATTACAGGAAACTTAATTCATTATTGTCAATCTGTTCATCAAAAGTGATAAAAATGAGTTCTGGGTGAATACCATACTTTTGTTTTGAGTAAATTATTAAAAAAAATCTCATAATGAACAATAAACATACTTTCGTTTCTCTGGTCATTGGTAGTCAGGTCAGTCCAGTTCAGCGAATTCGCAGGCGTATGTAAAATCCATAAGTATAACCCTAAGGAAGGAAACCGACGCAACAGATCCCTACGAATATGTTCACGGGCTCACTCCGAGTTACTAACACTCACAATTCATTTTGTGAAGTGAATATATTATTCAAAGTCAAGACATTACAAACCTTTTGCCCACTGCATATGGGTGAGTATTGAAATAGGCGCTATTCGACAAAATAAGTGAGAAACTTCTTGAATACGCTATGCGGTTTTCAATCTTATGAATATATAAATATGGTTGAAAATTATTTAATATGATCTAAGAAACATTTTTACAAATCCCAAATTGTGATCACATGGCGGCGTACGTTGATAATATGTGCGGTGTATTGAAATCCAACAAATTGTAAAATGGTAATAAAGTCTGTCTAGTTCTATAAATGTAGATATATAATAAGAGAACGGTAGTTTAAAATTCAATAGAGATTGTATTATGTGTAGATCTTATGTTAAAATGAATAAATAAATTGCAACGAAATAAACCATTTTCATGATATGGTAGTAGGTATTATAAACCTGGATAACACAATGTTGGACACAGGCCTCCTGCCCAGTGTTGGAAAGATGAAGAACTAAACATACTACGAAGTTCCAGAACAGGAAGACGGGTTAAATATAATAATATTTCTTTGACATATGTGTTTTCCTTTAGTTAACACCTGAACAAATGTAAATAAGTCTTCTCAAAAATATGGAACAAATATTTATCTCAGCACCCATTAAATCTAAGGCAAGCATTAATACTGCCGGTCACTATTTACAAATCCTTTATATTATTTCAAACTCAAAAACACCTGATGTTAAATATCTCGTAGCTTAAGCATATCCAAGCTGTGTTCACGTCAATTATATCGGAATTTTGGACTAGTTTCTGAACAATTCAGGGTTTTTACTCGTGAGCTCTATGTCTGAGACTCTGAATTGACATGAGTACAGGCAGAAATATATTCATCATAGCTTAAACTTTATAAACGTATTTGAGTTAAAAATATATACTTTGTTATAGTTTACATTTTATAAGATCACGTGTATGAACACGTGGAGTCAGTTTGCAGCTACAAGTTGAGGAACAAATTGAAACAATTCAATATATGCACATTTTCTAAGTAATAAAGATAAAGAAACTGGGTTTTGGTGACCAGCAACGTATTTTATGTGCCTCCCATAACCATTACAGCAAAATTGATTTCAATTTTATGGTTTCTGCTCCCCTGAATCCAATCATTGTTATCGCTTGTGTATGCTATTAAAATGTAATGAGACCAAGCGTTTTAGAATGTGACCCAAATATCTATCGATTCCATTGGAGCAAGCTAGTCTTTTATCACACAAAAGATTTTTTGCTTGCAATGTGATTAAGCTCCACCACCTTTTGTGAAGGCGATTAACGAAAAATCTGGAACCTCAAACTTTTAAAACTTTTTATAATTTTTACTCAAAGCTTTTGTTTAAATTTGATTTCCTATACTGGGTTAAATTGAAACATCTTATGACAATGATATGTTAAAAAAAATCTTGCACTTGCGAATAAAGCAATTTTTTACTGCGAAATAGGACCGCATTGTTTTATTCATTTACTCACATATACATAGTTTTCTTATATATTTAAGCAATGTCAATCTATATAAAATTCAAGTGAAATTTGAAGACCCAAAACCTAGAAGCATACGAAAACCCACTACAGACGTACGTGAGCTGCATATTACATGTCGTGAATATATGCGATAAATATTCTGACTAAATTCTTCCGTCTTCTGAAGTTTTCGTTTTTGGACCTCTTCGAGATCAGTCAATATTTGATAAGGAAATATACTTTGAATACCTGAAGAACTGATAAGGAGAAATAAATCGATCGTTTAAAATGCGTTATGCTTAAGCGTTTCAATACTTACACATGGCCTGATGCCAGATTGTGTTGGTCAAGACTGGAGTCATAAGCCAATAACCGCAAACTAGACACCGTATGGCCTACTGCAATATCGTGTAAAGTTAAACTAAAGATCATATTTTATTTTGTGTATCACTTACAAAGCTGAATTAGGCAACTGTCAAATCGGTCTATATAAGCACACAAAACTCAATGCGAGTTAAAAAATTAATTTCTGATTCGTGAAATGAAGCATAGATCTACAACTTAATAGCTATTTTCTCAGATAATTAATGATATAAAAAATTTATGATTTTCAATCTCTATTTCCAATAAAGTGAAAAGGACTGACTTCTCAGAATATCTCTAAATTAAAGTGCTTGAATATTTATGATTTTGCTAAAATTATTTTTAAAAGGGTTCTCCAGGGGATTTGTAGTAAAAATAGTTTTATCCCGTAATATAAGTACCAATATATGGATTCCTTTCTATAGAAAACCCTATCTGGTAATTATGATGGATGACTTTGTTAGTTAAGTAACTTTGAATTGAACTAAGTAAGATAACATCGAACAGAACATTTGTTGAATGAAAAAATAATTATGAACAATTATTATAATATAACCAACCCACCTGAAGCTTGCCTAAAAGTTTATTTAATATATCTTATTGACAATATTACTAATAGTGTCATCTTGTTTGAAAAAATCATACATGTTTAATATACATTCATATAATTTTTCTTACAGAATATAATCGGTAATATATATAAGTTTAAAAACAGGAAACATTTTAAGACCAATACATTTAAAATATAGTATCTATCAAAATACTGGCAAGCTTCTATATGTTTTTAAATTCCAGTTTATGATATGCAAACTATTCTGCTGTGTATACACTAAAAGGTAAGCAAATGTGCTTATGCATACATTTGAGCTCAGCTGAAGATGTGTGTTGATATACCTTATACATATTTATTAAATTACTTCAATGTAATCATAATTAACAAGCTACTGACATTAAATCATAAGTGTAAATATGTACAGTAATTATTATAATGGATAATTACTTATAACGGTGCAAGTTAAACTTTATATTTTATCTACATACCTATGTCCACGTAAGAAATATATAAAAAAAAGTTTTGTATGTAAAAAAAAAATCCGAGGCAAATACTTAGCCAATTTTGGATGGTACCTCGGCATAACTGAATATTTTCCACATCTCTTTAATTTATATATTTTTATATAGCGACATATACAATTTGTTTACCTTATGCTAGTAAATAAAGTGTATAACACACATATATTATTTTAGTGGCATATCTTTTAACGCCGCAGACGTATCCACGCAATGTAGGTACTTAACATAATGAGGATAGGAATTTCAATATCATACTATTAAATATTACCGTAAGCTTAAATACATTTATTAATAATTACTAAGCTAAGCCCGTCAGTGGAGTCGCTACAGTAATATATATACAGTATTTATTCAGTATAAGAGAATGCGGAGTGCATACAATGCTGTGGCTGTAGGCATTCTATCGATCACGCGGTTTGCACTCGGGGGGCAAGCGCTGACAGCTCCCAAGTCTACCAGAGCCTGTCTGATTTAAGTGCTACACTTTAGGAGCGGTTTTAAAAGTTATGATGCATTGCAATTGGTGTGATTTTTTTTCCATTTATTCATTAAATATATGTACGTAACATTTCCTAAGTGTCAGAGAATTTAAAGTGTAAATTTATCCAGTTGCTCTAGACGATTCTATCGATCATACGATCTGCACCCTGGGGGCAAACGCTGACAGATCCCGCGTCATTCTATTGTGTGTCTTCTTATGGTTTTATACCACACTGCGGTTTGAAAATTTTGATGTAGTAATTTAAGAATTATTATTATTATATTATTATTATTAGATTTAACTAAAACCTAATAATTACTAAGTTTGTGTTTGTTAATCATTTTGTATTTGAATAAATACAATAAATCTGATAAAGTATATAATATTTTTAAATACGCCAACTATCCGTATCCCGCCACTCTATCCTCATTTTAAAACATTTACTACTCTTAAAAAATTCAAAATGAAATTTCACTTCTACATATGGACTTTTTGTCACAACGAAAGTCCATCCGGACCCAGTTTATTTTCTAATTAGAACTTTTTCAGGAACCCGAAATTATTTCCAGTTTAAAAGTATATATAAATTGTAAGCTTTAATTTAGAAATAAGATAAAAAATTCATGAAACGAGTTCAAAAGTAACAAACTTCAATATTAATTTAATATCAGTTTCGTAACTAAATTGTATATACTTACGCAGTTACCTACTACAATTACACATTCATCAATGAATGCAATGTTATTGATTTATGGTATAAAGATATCTGTTCTATCCGTGTATACTGTGTACAGGTCCTTGCCTTATCTTTCCGTCTCAAGGACGCTTGACTGAGGCTTCAGCATCAGACATTATGCGCTAGTATGCTTAATTAACTCTCATAATGGTATAATTAAGACGACAATAAGATTAGCAGAAACGGGATTTGGTTATAGAGCAGTTAATAAGCTATATTAATGGTATATCTTGTAAATTATAATAGGGATGATAAATTATGTTATATTTCTGTCAAAATATATTTCAGCTGGTTTGATGTATATGGGCTGATGTTACATTTTAGATCTGTATAGACTTTCATTCTAAATAAGTTCAACGTCTTCGTAATCCTTATTAATTAGGTAAAATATCTCATGATTATTTCATATACTTATCCTACTTAAATATATTAAGGATAATGGGATGACTATTATAGTTATAGATAACTATAAAAAAAATATTATGAGAATTTAAGTTACAGAAAGTTTGTAATATTTTTTGAAGATGACTTCTTGTAATAAGAGGACATGTATTAAATTAAGTACTTACACGGTTTTACGGAAGACAGTATTTTAAATATTCCG
Organism: Napeogenes inachia; assembly: GCA_959347355.1. NCBI lineage: Eukaryota > Metazoa > Arthropoda > Insecta > Lepidoptera > Nymphalidae > Napeogenes > Napeogenes inachia. The sequence continues at coordinate 16,017,020 of OY365792.1, forward strand.
ACCAAATATGTTAGCGTCCAACTTAATTCAATAAGAGGATTAAAGTTTAGCCGATTATTCGTGGCTCGCTGACATGACCTCATTCCTTAACACTATTTACTTTGAAGTGAACTTCATTTGACCACGTGCGTACTTAATAACTTTTACAAACATCACTATTTATTACTATTTTATAAATAAAAATATCTTAAAATATTATACTTATTTTATTAATAAAATAACAAAGAAGAAATTTAGGATAAAATCTGAAAAAAAAGATGTAATACGCACACACGAAAACGACAGTTGTAAATAAAAAAAAAATTTAAGGCTATACGATGTGCTAAGTTAGATTTTCAGTTTGCATGACTTTAGGTTCACTAAGTACAGTACCATAGCTGGGAAGGAAATGAGCTGGAACGTTGATGATGATGAATATAGTTTATTAATTTTCTGTATTTCTTCTGTCTTTGACTAAACTGGGTGAGAATTGATTTGTTACACACACAAACACACACTCACACATTCACAAAAATGCACACATATACATCGTTTAAATTTTAACGAGTCACAATAAAAATAAAACATATTGCTCATAATAATAATATTGTATATAAAAACTGTTAAACCTTAATACGGCTTAGTTCATAAGCTAGCTGGGAAAAGAGTACTTGATTGAAATTGATTTCTACAATTCGACGTATTAAAATTATCATGTTTGTTGGTAAATCCATGTAATTACATTATTATAATTTATATTTAAGCATCTACTTTATTGACTTTACTATTACAAAATTAAATATTTAATGAGATTATTGTTCAAATAAGATGAATATTGACAACTCGATAAAAGTAGTGCTAATACAAATAATAGTAAAAACAACTAGAAACAAAAACTATAAAAACCATTGAAGTGAACAGGCTAAGTACTGATCATTAGTGGCTGCCTCTTGAACGTTTGTGTTTTGCTCAGAAGTGTTAAAGTGGACTCCTCAGTGATTCATATTTTGTAGTCTAGTCTTTTACTTGGTGATATTGAAAATATATGATCATAGATTACCTTTTTAAAAATTTTGTATCTTTTTTCTTTTATTTATGAAGAAGCACATATGAAAGTGATTTTTTCGGACAATATGTTCAAATTTGTGGCCAGGAAACTTTGTGACATTTTAATCAAATATTGTTTATCAACATATTTTTAGACACTGGTGGTAGAAAAGACGAGAATTCTTTCGTTGTATGGTTAAATTAAAGATGATAGGAAAGGATGTAGCAAAGAGTACTGTCATAGATATGGTAAATAAGAATGATCTTACTGATAGAAGAGCGTTAATGAATTTTTCGTGTTGCGCCGACCCCAATTAATTGGGGTAAGGACAGTTGGGGCAGTTTTACAACGATTTATTTTTCTATTTAAGGAGAAAAACGCGTAATTATTTTCTAATATTTTTTATTTATTTTTGTATTTGTTATTTTTCTTCACTTATTTATGCAAGGATTTTATTCCAATTTTGTTATTAGAATATGATCTTTGAAAATTACGTTATTGAGGGTAATTAAACATTTAGAAACATTTCTTATTTAAACAAAGTTAAAATAATAACAGCATTTTACATCTAGTCGACCAGAAATAAAATGCTGTTATTATTTAAAATTTTATTTATTTTTTTAATTTCTTTATCTATTACCTACCTAATCTAAATAAAGACATAAATAAAATTAAGTTAAGTTAATACTTATCTAACTTACAAACTAAAGATACAATAACATAATTGAAACTTAAGCCATATATTTTCACTAAACATGTAACCATATACAGCAGTCAATACATTGTCCTCTGAACAATAATATTGAACAATAATGTGGTAACATCGAGTATCAAAATTCATTAAAATTCATGTTCCATTTTACTTTGTTCTATTACAAACTTTGGCAATGTGTGGTTTTAATTGTTAATTACTACTGACTAAAATCACAAATATCAATAATTAAACCTTACCGTAATACGTAATTACCTATAAGTATTAATATGAATAATAGTATTATATACATTATCAGAAAATTATATCAAAATATGAGTTGAAATCTAAACGGCGTACACTGGGTTTAATAATAAAATGTTGCTATTATGTATACTCAAATGTTTACGGTCTAACTAAATAATATGTATAAGAGATGTAAAGTTTCAACATCAATTTTCTCCATTCGTTACATTATTCCGCATCCGTGGATTATAATATAAAGTAATCATAACTGTAGCGGGTATAACATATTAAAATAAGGTAGTTTTATAAATAGCAATGTATACAAGAATAATATATTATAATTTTGTTTTTCCGTCAAGTATAATGTATATATCACGTGTATTATTAGGCACTTGTGAGACTCTTTATAATTTTTTTTAAACTATCAATGAATCGAAACAAATTAATAATTTCTCCAAAATAGTCAAAATAACAGCTGTCTGAGCACACTGAATAAATCAATGTGTCCATTGTATGGAATATTTTTTCGTACAGTTTCAAATGTCAGGTACCTAAACCAGAACGGACTTTGATTTCACAACTCGAAATGGATGGAAGATCATCAGTTGCACTGGACCCAAATGGACCCACTAAGTAACTGTCACGGACACTATTAGCCAATGAGGCCTATAAGGACAACCTTCTCAATGACTCAATTATTATATATATTATTAGATATTTTGAATAATTCTTTACAAATTAGCTTCCAAATATTTAATATATCTTAAAATATAAAAATATATTGACTATTCAAAATTAATCACTTCTTAGCCTTATAAAGAGTATTTAGGTTGTTAATTCCTTATAGCAATTCATTCAGCAATTTGTATCTATTTAGGAAGTGAGTAAAGGCTCAATAGGTGGTCGTAACGAGGATTTAACGTCTTAGTTCCCGCCGGGAGTCTGATGTCGGTTCGTATTTCGAGAATTTTACCGAACATTCCTGTACAAATTCCCTACCAAAAGTTTAACCGAATCTAAATGTAGCATCGTTTCTCATAAAATACAGTTTAACTCGAGACCAAATTTTGATAAGAACTTTACTCAGTAGACTTAGAATCTATCTATAGAGTTGTAGTCTTCTGGGTATATCGGCCTCCTGACTGACAATTCCTTTTTCAAAACATCCTCGTCAATTTTAATCTCAACGGACTATAGACGGTTTTGAATAGATAAAATATTGTCGTGTTCGATAAGCGCAAGCTTAGCTTTAATGAAAATATTTTAAAGCAGACCTTCCTCAAATATTTCTTCCATTTTATTGGACTTTGAGCTCTGCGACCACTGTTAATAAAACCGTGTCCTCTCAGACTATGACATCATTATTAGCAAATCATCCCATCATCAAGACACGGAAGTCCTTGTCTACTGGTCTGCACGCAATAAATAATAACGTTTTATAAAAACGATTAAACAATACAAAGACTTAAGTATTTAATTGAAATTCTTATTAGAAATACTTTTACATATTTATAAAAAAAAAAATATCATCAAAAAAAATAAATATATATAAAAAAAAACTTCAAAATAAATCATTGTATAAAATTATTAAATGATTTAAATCGTATCAGATATAAAATGTCGAATGTTTTTTTAATGTATACATTAAGAGTTTATTCTATAAATCGCCACGAATCGGAATAGTTTTGACCTCGACGCAGTCGTGACTGGTGACAGCGTTCATTAACAAGGCTATTGAACAATGATATCACTATTATTACAGCCCAATCATATTTATGTTATGATGTTCAATAAATGCGAATAAATACAAAAGAGTGTCCAACAAAATAGTTGTTTTTTTAATATTAGATCTATTTATTCTATTTTGTCTATAGCAGTATTATGCCAAATTAAAACTTGAAACGTATTTTATGTTTATTAATTAAAATCGTAATAATTTCTTTCAGTAAAATCGCGAATTTCTAACGAGAATGTGAAATCTTACAAGGACTAGACAAGCCATTTTAATAACTTCGTAATTTTTATTCCAATTTAAATTCATTGGAATGGTAAAACAATATTAATTTAATCTTTCAATTAAATAGCCTTCTAATCTTTGCCAAGGAAAAAAAAATGAATGTTGGGATAATGATGATAGTCTAATTCGGAGTTATAATATTGTAATAAGGAACCTTATCAAAGTGATGAATTAGTTCTGAAACAACAACACTTTCCTTTCCGATTACCTTTACATAATCGGTACACAAATTTTAATTTACATAGATAACAAAGTTCCAATGATCCTCATATTATTAAACATAATATATTCATTTTTAATTTGTTCTATTTATTGTATTTTATTCCAGTAATATTTTATTCTAATTAGAAAATATTTATTTATTCTAACTAGAAAATATTTATTTATTCTAACTAGTCAAGTATATTCGAAACATTTTTAGTCAATCCATTTTCATCACCAATGAATCTGATATCTGTCTCGTATTATACTAACTTGGATACAGAAATCCTTAAATAGATGAACAATAGAGTTGGAAGGCAAATTCGGGATAGTATTATACATTTGTTGTGCTTATAGAGCAGCTTTTCGTTGAATATTAGGTCATACCCGTGTATTTATGAGGAGTAAAAGGGCAAAGTTTATTTAAACGGCAATTTTTCCTCTGGCGTTTTCCAATATCAGTCGTCCACGCAAAAAATACGGACTCAGTAGGAATTTCGTTGATAACCTTAGGCTTAATAAAGGTTTACTTTGGAGGTGCTTTAGAATTGTATAATATTATATGAAATTATTAATAATGTTTCATGACTTTTACGTAACATAAACACAAATCTAAGTTATAATATTCGAAATTATGTTATAACCTACTCAAATATGAATATATTTTTGTATACTCTTTCAATACAATATATGTTAGCAGGTAAACGTCATGATTGGTTTGTGATTGTACTCAGCCTGAGGAGTTGAGTTGCTTGAACTTTCGCTTCAAAAGGTTCCAGTTCTGTTCTCATTTTGAAAATTAATTGTTTTTCCTTTCGCCCACTCGTTCCTCATCATATACGTTCTTCTCTCTGGATCAGAAGATTTGAATCCGCACTTTATTGTACGCTATGATTGTTTTCAATATATCTTATGGAACGTTGGTGTACCAATTTTCATTTTCAAGAATGCTACTGAAGAACTGAGCAGGTATAATAGGTATGTATAATAATCATTGAACCTCTGGCAATACTAATATTAGTTAACAAATGTATTTATAAATAAAATTAATACACCCAGTATACATAATATTATTATTATTATTGTACGGTGAATCGATGAAAATATTGAGTCTTTTATAGAATATTGTGCAGAGAATGAGTTGAAAGCTTTTCAATTATGTATTATTTTGAAACTTTAAGTGTTATTGCCAATATGCTATATATGGTCTACAGTTACAGGATAAACTCAGGGTTGCCTCAAGGGAAAATATTTTTTTCTGACCGCTTAACAAAAAAAAAATACCATTTCGGACTTAAAAAATGAGATTTATTCGTTTTATTACATTTGTTTTATTAGATCTGTTTTATTTGATGAAATATTCTTGATATTGATATGACTTTCTCATGAAGTTTCAGTCTTTTAGTCGCATATATGCATTTGGGAATTCTGTAGCTTTGAACGAGAGAGGATATAAATATTAGAGAGGATGCAGGTAGATTTTTTGAAAAACGTAACTCATTATTAACGTAGAAAATAATAACTTTTTAGTACTTATTTTAGGATTAAAATATATATTTCTTAGTTTTATTTAATAAAACAGATTTATTTTTTCTAGCAACATTAAGCAAAACTAAAACAGAATCACATGGATTTTGTTACTAGTTAAAACAGACTAAACCTTAAGGTCTAAAGGAAATCTTAATTATGTGAGAAATAACGCTGTAGATTTATTTAGGGCATTTTAGAAGATTTATCGTTTAAAATATTGATACTTATATATGATATGTCAAACTGGTGATAAAACTGTCAATCCTTATCTTAACATGTTGACAGGTGACATTTATTTGATATATAAGCACTAGATTCTTAAACCACAACGTATTGATAATCTGAGAACATTTTTTTATAATGTATACTAACAATATTAAACATTTTACTTTTTATGAATGAATTTCCTAAACAATTTTGCACTTATTTTTATAAAACTATTACAACTCTACTAAGTTAATGAAAATATTTATATGCAATGTGAAATAAAAACTATTAAGTTTAAATTTAAACTGTAACAGATCTATTTTCTCCTTTTTTTTTCGAAAGTAACAAAATATAAAAAATGCCACAGCCGTAGGATGACTTCCTGTTTCATTCGTGAAAATAATCGATTGTTGGAATGGATCCAATGTTTTAGACAATATTCTTGCGGCTGTCTTGTATCAAGCGGCAATTTGATCCGTAACGAAATTAATTCTAATTTTAGGATGTGACAGACCCGAGTTCTTTTGCTGATGACATGTTACAGACTATTAACGAATACACTATTTAGGATAGCTTATATATATTTTTTATAAAACAAATTAATTTAAAGCATTAAATTAAATAGTATTTATACTGTGTAAGTAATGTTATCATCTACTCTATAATAAATAATATTTTTAAAGTTGATTTAATTTTAAAATGCTGGGTTTTTATTAATATTGAATTTTAATATCGTTTGATCTTTGATGTATAAATGCTATTAAAAGTCGAAGTAGGAGTAGGTATTCTTGAGACGGTAAGTGAAGGTCATTCAATTATACACGATCTGTTTCCAGTAGCCAGCAACGGACGTACGTTAACCGACACGCTTCACGAATCGTTATAAAGGGGTCACTTTGTGGATTCTATTTTTCTTAAGTGACTGTCAAACATACTCGCGTAAATAAAATATATCCTTAGATATTATATTTCAAAACTTCTCAATGATTTTGTTCTTCCAGTTATCATTATAAAGTATATTTATAAAGTTTAATTATAAGTCGATCAAATCCAGATATGATTATCGAAATTGCTTTATATCAGAATGGATAAGCAGAGAAGTATCGCTTAGTTAATAAGTAATTTACGTCAGCCTACAAACGGCCACAGGTGCGATACCGAAATCTACTATCATTCTCTTTGAACAATATTCATCATACTGAAATTGACAATAGCAAGATGGACGAAATAACGCTTTTGTTGTTTTTAATAGCAAAATTTCGATGAATGAGACCATTTAACAACCTTTCTAAATTTTACGTGTACACTAGAAAAAGTATGTATTTTTATTTTGTATCTTTAAACATTAGAATAGTATTTTTTTTTATTTCTTACTCGAATAAATATTAAAAATTGTTGAAATTACAGCAATACCAATAATACATACACCGGTTTCTATCTAGGAGTGGGATTTTTAAAAATCACGAAAAATGTATTTCTTTAATTACAGCCAAAATACTGTATAACAATTTTTAATAATATAACTGAAAAAACTGAGATTCTTAATATATATACAGCAGGAGAAGGATGGAATTATAAAAACAATGTGGACTATATTCGTCATGAAAGGTATGTCAATAGCGGAAGTCAAAATGTCATCAATCATATTAAATTCAATTTCATAAATCAGTCTTTTGTCCCTTTATAATTTGTTGAGGTGAAATTTTCGAAATGTTTTCTTTCGTAAAATTTTCAAATATTTTTTTATAAATTTCTTTATCTTGAATCCTTAATCTTAATTCTCATGGCCACAACGGGAACACAAACACCAAATCCATATTGAACTTCTTTGAGGGTCGAATGTGAAAAATCCTTCATTAGGACTCCTTTACCTTACACAATAAACATACCCTCCAAATACCAGCGTTCTAGGTTAAGTGGTTTGAGCCGTACGTTGATCTGTCAGTCAATGTATTACATTCTTTTACATGTTTATTATTTAGTAGAATAATTCATATAACAACATCCTAAAGTTCTTTTTTTGAGTTTATATCAAAAGTATCATCAAATTTTCTTAACAATTAACATAAGGTATGTTTACTATATATTCAACAAGAAGGGAAATTCTCTTATCAGACCATAAGCCTGTGTTGATGTTATTAGAACAAACAGTTAGTATTATATTCTATTACACGCTAATTGTAGTTAACCTCTTTAACAACGTTGATCCTATTTGAACAATTCGAAACTTGAGACACTATGACATCCGCTTAACAAACTGAAATCAACCTCAGCCTCACAAACATTAAAAGCATTTTATTTGTTATTTCATAGTAAGTGAATGTAAATAATAAAAATAGTTATTTTATGCGTACAGAACTAAAAAATTGTATCGTTTATATTACTGTAGTATAATGCTGTAGTGATGTAGACTTTTCTCGTCCGCGAGACCAACTATACGCTAAGAATTTTAAATTTTCAATAAAACTTTACGTAGACTTCGTCTGAATGACGGACTTTAAAGGGGACAAGTGCTACTTTAAAACTCGGCGTTAAAAACTCTACAGCCGTGACGAGTATTTTAATAAAGTAATTTCTTATTTACCTATTTAACCTGTGAACCCAAGCGACAAACATTTAAACCGACATAAATCAGTATTATTCGTAGATCTAACAAATATTGAAATAAAATGTCCGGCGAGCTATCCTTTACAATGTTGACATTTAGGGAATCTACATATTATTCTTTATTTGAAACCGTTACAAAGTGTACCCCTTGGGGATTGTCTCACGCCTGTGCTAACAAAACCTTGTTTCGTTGGCTTTGCCGAATAAATGCGATTTGAATATATATTATCGAGCGCATTACGTATGACTCGCTGGAGACGTATCTACTCCAGTCTGCAGATTCAGTTGCACACTTGCAACTTCATCGTACCACGGTTTAGTCCTATTGTATTTCAGAGTATCGCTGTAGCTGATTCTCCCCAGACTATAGACTACGTATAGTATTACTTACGACTTCGGATAAATGTTTTGATTAAAAGCATAACAGCCGTTGACCTCTGTATACATTCATCATCAATTTGTAAAATAAATATTTTCTTCGCCTAACATTTTTAGTATTTGATTTTTATACCTTAGATATAAAAAAAATATACATTAAATTTCGTTTCAAGCTTGAATTAGCATTTAATATGCTTGATGTCTTAAAACCTTGAATAGTTAATGTCCCTGTTGTTTCATCAATTTTCTTTCCAATAAGTTTCAGCTCAAATGCTTTTAAGCAACATTTTGTTGAGAAGCCTATATTTATTTTACTTAGACAACTCACCTAGCTCCACTTGTCAGTGACAGCGGTAATTAATTACCGTTCGGCCTCCCTCGTCGACGGTACACGTTGGAAGTTAACTAAGCATTGATCGCTTCCCTGGTATTTTGATATTTGTCGGCACTGCCATCTGAAGATCGAGTTTCCGCCAATCGCCGAGTTTAATGAGACGAATATTGATTTTTTGTTATTTATATTATAATATCTGATGATATGAATTATTTATTTATTATGATTATTCTTAATCGTGTTTATATATATTTTTTAATCAAAGCAAATTTGTTTTTATGTAGCTATGAATTTTTTAATAACATATTTTATATAATTTAGTAATTTTGCCAAGGTGAATCTGAAATGAGAACCGCTTAGGGTAAGGTCAAATCCAATTTTATTTTTATATACAAAACTAAAATATGAAAGGTCAAGTCTAATAAAAGAATTAAATGTTTATTGAGCTTGAGTTAACTTAAATATTGGATAAAGGATTTTTTTTTTTTCAATATTCAACCTTCTTAGTTGTAACAAAAAATTAAAAACAAAATAAATCATAACATTATTTAAGACCACGTGATGTTAATTCCTAATCATTTAAATAAATATCCCTTTAATAACCTCTTTGATCATATAAAAACGAAATTAATACATACGCAACATCGACATCGATAGATGACATCAAGAAATAAATCTGTCCGTCTGTGTCGGTATTCGTTATTTGGACGAGCCCAGATCCGGTTGTTAGGCCCAAGCAATACTACTATTTTTATTACTCTTGATGTTGGCATAAAATATATTTTTAATCAACATTTTGGTAGACGGAACATTCAATTCCAGTGATGATGTAACCTTGGGAACCCGTTTTTAAACTTTTAAATATCATTTAATACCAAGATTGTTGACTCTGTTAAATTGGAACTACACTTGAAATAACTCAACCAATTATAATTTTAATCATTTATGTGCAATTTCCTTTTTATTATTTACCTTTATAACGAAAATATATTATATGTTGCCTGGAAATTTGTTATTGTTATGTTGAGCATATATGTTCTGCTTTTATAACTCTAAGGGGATACTAGAAGTACTTTAATATATATGTAATAATTTCTTGAAAAAGCAATTAATCTATGGAAATATAAGTTATTTATTATTTATTTATTATTGTATTGTATTTATTATTTCTTACTGTAAATTCATTTATTTATGCTTCACTACAATATAAATATTGTTTACAACATAGTATATAGCAGCTATCTAACAGGGCTATGATTGCTAAATTCCTGGTGCTCATTATTATTGCGCAAAGGCACCGAAGCCTTGTCTAATGAAATATATACAATGCTTACTCATCTATTAGTTAAAGTTCAACGATTCTGATGAAGCAAAGACTTATCTTTTAACAAATAACAACATCGAAACTAAAAATCTTATAAAAACATCTTATATGTTCTTGTTTAAATATTATTATTTTATTTTACAACAAAAGATGTTAATTGCAATAAATATTATTAGAGGTAGGTACGTCCTATGAATCATAAATACGTAATTGTGATTTTACCTATTATTTGTATTGTGTTACATAAAATCCTTGCTATGTTATGCAATTGCTTAGATATGATAAACCGAGGATATTAAAACAAACCGTTACTTCTTATTAGGTACTAGTCAAACGACACTATAATATTAGCATAAAATTAAAGTAAGGGTCAACCAACTAGGGTGGTATATTCGTATTGGAACACAATCATAAAGAAATTCATAATTCATACGCTTCGCTATAATATAAATATATATAAAATAAATATTACCTAGCACAAAAAAAGTATTCCCAGAATTAACACCTAAATATACGTGCAGAATTTCGCATACTATAATAAATAGCGGAATATCTGTAGAATATACTTCTTGGTATGGGTAATAGTAAGGTCATATGTTTAGAACTGTTCAAACTAGGATGTTCAAGTAAACATTCTTGGCGATGTAAGCAAGCATAAAGGCCTTCAAATATTTACGATCGTTAAGTGGTAGACAGTTCATTAAACCCTATACCGAAGATTTTGAGTCTTGCGTCAACCTCTTAAAGGGGACACAGACATTAAGTCTGTTACGCAAGCCCAGCTTGTTTTGGTCAGTACGGTTAATGATTCGCAATGGAGGATTACTCAAGGATAATTGTTATTACATATTAAATATCTTCTTATATTCGTTATAATTTCTTAAAATAGTATTAATGTTAGTTGATACTTTATTTTAAGTAGTATTTAACTATAGCTCGTTTTATTATTTTTTATATACTTATTCTTATGTGTTATTAAAATAAATTCAGTAATTCAAAACTAATAGCAACATTTAAAAGTTAAGTAGTCTGTCTGTCATATTGTCTAGTGTCTGCGGTCACCCTGACTGTCGCGTCGTGAACAGGAAAGCGTTTCTATTTGCTCATTTCATTAGACCGTAAGTTTTGTGTATGACTTACGCAAAGAATGATTTATTTAAATCCATTTTGCTGTGTCATTGTCTTAATACAATAAAATTTTAACTTGCACTCAAACATACCTAATATAATAAAAAAGGACATTTTATAGCATAAGTTCTTATAGTAAGGTAGGTAATGTAAGAGCGATAGACAGGTATATAAGTATCTCCAAACTCTACAGATAATAAACAAATTATTATAATTAAAAATTACCAACTTAAAACATACCAACCCTTATTGAATGCATGGCACTTTTAAAACATTTTCAGTACGGTAAAAAAATATTACTCACACTAATGGGTTTTAATGGAATCCGTGAGTTTTATTTAATTAATCGCCATCATAATGGTTGAGGTTTGAAACAGTAACATTACTGGTGTTCCTGACGTAAATATACAAGACTAGTTTACAAAATGTTGCCATTAAATATTTAATTTTTACCATAAAATTTTTGATGTTAAAAATGTATCTTAAATTTAAATGTATAAACATTGTATTTAATAAGTATGTTTGCTTTGTATTCCTAAGTTTGTTCTTCAAGGATGATATTTTGTATGCGCATATATTTATTTATTTCGTCCAATAAAATATTGTTCATCGCATTAAATTAACTAACAATTTCGTAGTCATTCACAAACACATAAAAAATACATACATATATTCAATGTTTTGAATTCGTCATTTTTACAATTCGCATACATTTTCTACTACTAAGATAACACTGCACCTTAAACTAAAAACAAACAAATAAACAAGCTGAAACAAATACTAGTATAATATTTGTAAAAGGTATGTTCTCTTAAATATAAAATACTTATAGGATTACTCTACTTACTAATTAGCTTACAACGAATTCGGCGGAATATTATAAGTTTTCAGTAATTGGTTTTGTACACTTCGTTAGTAATACACGTGGATGTTTATTTATGAAGTTAAAATAAAGCTTACTACATATAATAATAAGATCTAATTTAGCAGTTACCAAATTTCGGTATATGAAGGATGTATTTGACCGTGGCTTCGACGTTCCGCTGGCCGCCATAATACAATTACTGGAAAGTACTGGTTTACATATGATTGTGATTCAGATATTTCAAGGTAAAGACTGCAGTTAAGTAACTAAAAATACTAATAACTACGACTCTACGTCTATATTTATATCTACTTATGACTATATATTTGTATCATTTTTCCTTTAATGATTTAATATACTATATTTGTATTTTTTACATATTATGTATATTTGTAGTCAATTTTTTTTGGGTAAATTAATTCAAGTAAAGTACACTAAAATAAACTCATAATTCCAACCTTACTAATAAATAATAACAACAATAATATCAAAACATTAAAAAAAGTATAAAATACTCATGCAAAGGTAAATATGTAGAATAGCAGAAAGAATGAAACAATGGAAACTAGGTCCTTTGTAGGTTACCGCTGGAAGCTTACGTTTTTAATATATAACTTTACTAATTAAAAATAACGTCCGTCAAAAAAACCAATGTCTTATAAGGCAAAGCAAGGCATACCCCAATATATTATAGTTAACAAAACATCGTATATTTATTTAACAATAATAGTAACTCTAAGAAATATTTACCTATACCAAGTCAATAGTAGGGTAGTGCGAAAGAGAAACAAAATAATCTTGAGTGATGACGTCATGCAAAAGTCAAAACCAAAAGAATACGCAACTGGTTATGTTTAAAAACGAACAAAAAACTCGGGTCGACCCGGCGCGCAGTACCGTCTTGGATGAGAATTTAACTACCTATTTCTACATAAATAAGAAACTAAATATAACTATGACCTTTATAAAATATTTTTATTCATGCTATATATGATAAAATAAAGTCTTATATCAATAGAGTTGTAAAGTATAAACGTGTAACTCACCTTAAAGGAAGACAGCCTGCGCGCGCAAGTAAACACCGAAATCCCACAGGTGACCGTTACTCTCAATTTTAAATCCAAAATTCTCCAAAATAAATTGTGAAACTTCTTTGAAGTTATTTTAATAAATCACTTGTGCACTTTGTATTGCGTAGCACCACGAGCCGGCACAAAACCACAAATACTCGTTTGTTTATAAAATTACGAGCCACTTATTAATAATTTGGAGGAACCCACTGCGCATGCGCGGCAAACACGCGCCTTTTTTAAATAAGGTTATGTTGTTGGTAACAAACACTTCAATACTTCATTGCCCTAAACACACTTTCAAAGTTTCCAAGCAGAATCCTGTTGGCTAATCCGCGCGGATTTTTTATTCCTGAGTGCCAATAACTTTAACGCGTCACAAACTACGTATAACTTATGCCGCCACAATTCCAGTATTACTTATAAATTCCAACAACTCAGGACACTTTTTTGATGATCCACCGGCTCTACCTGCCACAAGTGAAGGCCGTATGCGTTATAAACACTTGTAAACTCCGGAACCGGTAACAATTAAACTCCGCACGTGACACTGTCAACGAATATAGAGAAGGATGTATAACTTTAAAACTCATTCAATAACGTGGTGACTTTCCACATCAAGTGCTATGGGTCTGAGCGACAAATTAAACGAATAGAAAAGAAAATAAACGAAGAATACTAAAGTCGGCGACTGTAAAGCCGAGCGTCCGACACTCCTGCTGAGCGCTGTACTAAACGCGAGAGGCCGCACGACCCGCCCCTCCCCGCGACCCGCTCTTATCCCGCCCGCGCCCTGCGACCCGCGCCTAGACGTTGAATGAAAAACATAAGTAACATTAAAAAATGTGAAGTGCATAGGGGAGTCGTACCATCATATCCAATTTATGATTATTATTTATTCGTTTCATATGGTCTTAGTAGTTTGAGGCGACGTGTTCGTCGATGCGGGCTACTCAATGAATTGAGGCATTCAATTAATCTAACAACACGTGTGTGATGCACTGTGCGGACCCTCTTCTCCACCACTGTACTTACAGAGGATGGACTAATCCGGTTTTGCAGATCGGCTACGATCGACTCAGATACAAATAACAGTACATGTATATACATAAGTCCTAATATCCAGTAAGTAAGTTTCCAAATCCTTTTGATTAAAATACTTGTAGATTGATTATAATTAGGTACTTACTAAATTCATATTGAAGGTTAAAGTTAATTCAATTCTAATAAGTAAACTTAAATTAATAAAATTTTAATAACCACATCGACAAGCTATTATCGTGATGTTTTATGTTAATTTTTGGCGGTTTACCGGAGCTTTCATCTAAAAATAAATACGTTTTGGCATTTAGCATTTAATATTTTATTATGATTTTATACGTACTAGTAATATTAAAACAATTATTATTAACAAAAGGATGATATATGCAAATAGAGTATTTTAAAATTTTTCATGTAATATTATGATAGACTAAAATTAGGTAGAGTTTTGGGTGTGAGACTAAAGTATTTTTTTTATATTTATCATGCTTTTATGTATATATTATATATAAATCAGTAAGGTTAGATAGAGTAAGGAAGAGTTTGTGGTTCTTCTTGAAAGAAGAATCAGCTAGCCCCAATTTATTTTGTGAAGTTTAATAACATGGGCTGTTATCCTTAAAAAACTACATATTTTTTTATTGTTATTTTTTTATTATAAAAAAAAGTGTCACGAATGGCATGATTGTCTAGGTCTGCTCCTTTTAAGAGCAGGTAGTAAGGTTTTTTATTAACCTATAACTTAATGCCCTGAATAAAATAATACTGTTTTAATTTATTCTCCAAATTAGATATTGGACTCCTGTTGTTGGTCTGTTAAAGTCAATTCCTTCGGATTATAGCTTATAATCAAAATGAAATAAGGAGTCGACAAATATATATTTAATCCTATATATATTTAGGGTACGTAAATAATAATAAAAACATACTTATTAGATTTTTACTGTATTTAAATTTTATTATCAAATTTAAATCGACTAAAAAGCTAATAAGTATAAAATAATAAATTAAAAGAATGTTTATCTGTATGAACATGTTTTTCTTACATCCCCGAATGTGTGGGTTTTTTGTTATCTTTAACTCTACCTGGTATTTTTGGGCTCTATCAACGAACACAGGTCAAATTTATTTACATACATAGTCTACCAGTGACATAAGTCCCAATTTTTTACTGTTACAATGATATTTTTATGCAGAACCCTTAATATGTCTCATAAAAAATACAATATTCCGTTGTATCTGAGGGATGAAGGAAGATAAATTTGCTCCTTTTGAATGGTCTATTACTTATTTTATTTTACTTTTGCATTACATATATCTGAAGATGAACAATCCACAATATTTTATTTGTAACTTGTTGGTGAGCATTGACTTAGATGACTTATGAAATTTGAATTGAATGAAATTAAGTGCTCAGTAGCTAGCTAGCTTTGAATAACAAGAAACATTACACCATTATTAATTATAATTTTAACATATTTTTTTAAACATGATTTGCAGATTTGTGAAAAGAAATCAAGAAACAAATTATAGAAACTGTCTTAATTAAACAATTAAAATATATTAATTAACTTTACATATAATTAATAAACATTAAAAACACTATTAACCGAGTTTAGAATTAAGAAAATGGGACAGTTAAATTTACTTTTACGTCACTATCTCATTATATCATATATTTATAGTTATCAGAACCTGCTATTGGTACAGAAATGTCTTCATTAGGTATTTATACCTTGAATATGGTAAAACGTAGAATGAAACAATAAGTCCGGAAGTAGCCGTCAACTCAATTGACAGCAGCGGACACGCCGCGGAAAGCGTTCTATTTCATGGAGTATTTTCTCTCCTATCGTAGTTTCTAGTTGCTTATCCAATAACGGAAAACCTCTTTAATGCAAAGGATACTATTTTCAGAATTTATAACAAGATAATGCTATAAATAATTGATGTTGGTAAGATGGAAACGAAAATCGTCTTTGTTTAGTGAGTTTTGTTATTTGATTGTTATCAAAATTACTTTTTTATCATAACAAAGAAAGCGTTAATATTTATTGATTTATAATAAATGGTAGGTTTTGTAAATTTCTATCAACAGGTACACTTCAGCGATTAAAATCAATAGATTGATTAAATATTGTAAATGCGTTAGAGCCTTGGACCTCCTATTTTTTGTGGTATTCGCAGAGCTCTAACATCCTTTCTCGATGACACAATGTGGGTCATGTGTTAATACATATTAAAAACAAGCTTTTAACCCGGCTTCGCCACTTAGATTTTTTACCTGCATAGTATACTAACTAAATCGTTCAAAATTTTTGAATACCTACTTAATATATTACCACGTTAATAAAGACATTTTTTTTTTGAGGATAATACATAATTGTATAGCCCCTCCTGTGGACAGGTGACGGGTTAAGTGGGGCTCCACCACTATCAGCCGTATACCCACTAAAAACCTTACAATGACCACCGACGATACGTGAACAGGAGGCCCCGGGAACTCTTACAGACCGCCTTCAGGTACAAGGAGGATCACTAGAATAATAATCTCATTCATCAGTATGTAAATATCGTCAGTATCTTTTTTTTTACATCATTCAATTACATTACAACTGCAGTCACGTGAGCATTGTTTTTGTTGCACTACCACGCTATCAATTACTGTAATGTGCTGTAGTGAAATTATATTTACGACAATTTATTAATTTTCCCTGATTTAATAGTAACTTTTACTATAATATGCGTAAAATGTTATTCAGGTCAAATATAATTTCAATTCGTTCAGTATTTCTTAATACACGAACATAAAGATTCTAAAAATTAAAACATAATATTTTATTTTATTGCAACCAGTATTGTATTCAAGCAGTAAAGGTTTTAAATATATTTATTATTTCCATTGAATTTTACTGAGCTGAAATGAAAAATACACATACTTAAACTATTTGTTAAACAAACAATCTTTTGCAAAGTTATTATACTTATTCAAATACGATCTCCGACATGTGTGAAATATCGCAATCAAATATAAATAATTAAATGGTTAATGTTCGTTTTGATAACTCACCTTGGTTACGAAGTGCTAAAATGTTTATCATCCTTTCGCTCGTCGATCAATGTTGAACAGGTTATAACTATTAGCAATTTGACCCTCAACAGAAAATTATATATGACCTTTTTCAACACTACAATTAAAATGTGCAATATGTTCTTTAAACATTACACAACAAAGCCGTTTGAAATTCTTTAATTAATTACATTTATTTGAAATGAAGGTATATATATCAAATTAAAAAATACTGTAATCAAATTTATTATTTACAAATTGCGGTAAATACAATTCATATTAATTATTAAATTCGATTACTTATAATAAGCACTTCAGACCAAGGTTAATAAATATTTGAAGTAGTATAGACTATAAAATAAAACTTGCCAATACTTATTAAATATCACATGAATTACTGATCGTCTCGAGACCCATACGACGAATAAATAAAAATATGACACCTTCGTTAGCTTGTATGCCTCGAGTTACACGACTCTTATAATCGAACGTTTCAAATTGAGATCTTTCAAATTGAGATCGAAATTGGCTTCCTCAGAAGCAATAAAGTATCATTAGATTCCTAGGCGCGGTTGTATGTTAGATGTGTTAGAAATAAATTGAAATACATTTTACCATATGTTATTTACAAGATACATTAAAATGAAAGTAGTAAGAAGATTGTTCCCTCGATATGTCAAGTGAAAATGTAATGTTATCGAAAATTTGGATATTGTTGTTTTTTTGCGTACTATACGCAGAAGTAGTTGGCAAAAAAAAACAACAAAATTTTACATACATACAAAAAACATACTATAAAAGTAGTATAGTATATATAGACCTCTATTTTATTGAAGCATGAGAGAAGGAGATAAGAAATATACCAAATGTAGACTCATATTATCAGCACCAGACTAAATGTAATGAATATCCATTAGTTTCGTAGTATATAACTTATAGCGAAAACATTTTTTTTATGTTTTTCAATGAATACAAGAACATTTTCCGAAGTAAAGAGTATTGTAAATGTTGACTAGGGCTAATATCTATAACACCCCCTAGTGTTAATAAAATCCATCAGATAATATTTGAGTAGTGCATGCACAGACAAACAGATAAAAAGAGAAACAAATACACACATATATATATTTTTAACCAATCTGATAAGCAATTGCTTACGAAGATGTTGCTATCAGCAAGTTTATGTTTTAACCACCCTGTTGGTCGAGTGGTTAGCGCAGACACCTAACGTATAGCGGCTCAAAAGGGCTTGGGTTCGATTCCCGACAGGAACAAGAATGTATGTGATGAGCATAGATATGTATTTCTGGGTTTGGCCGTTTATTACCTATATATATTCTCAGTATTTATAATGTGTATTTCTATGTATTTGTTTAGTTGTCTAACACCCTCAAATAATTTGCTTACTTAGGGGTTAGATCAATGTGTGTAATATGTCCTGTTATATTATTATTATGTTATAGTTACTATATAGTGTTAGAAAATACTAGAATAACTAAAGTCTTAGCAAGTTGGAAAGGTTCCATAATCATAAATCTTTTCTAATGGAAGGTAATTTAAATTTTACATTTTTTCTTCGAATACATTTTTCTTATTAGTAATGGTCCATATATATTAAAATTTAAAAAATATATGTAATAAAATAAACAAAGGGAACAATAATCCTGAAAATGTATTTTTAAACTACACAATTTAGTTATCACGCGTGTCTATTTTTGATCTGTGATCTATCTATATGTGAGTGGTGTATCAAAAAGCGATGGCGCTGTGATTGGCCAAATTATCGTAGCCGAGCCATCGCCGTGTTCAACTGAACTCGTATCAGTCATTTGTGACTGAAATCAGAGAGGAATATTCATTACGCAATATTTCCTCTCTAGAGAAAATCGCGATGAAGCGCATAGAGGAAAAACTGCGAACTTCGTTTCACAAACAAAGCACTTGCCTGAAAGGGGCCTGTGAAAAACATTTTCATTGTGTCTGGGACTCGCCCGATTTTTAATCTCTACCCGCGTCCCCTGTAACTTTATTGTGAGCTTTGCAGAATCTGTTGGGCTGACTGCCACTAAATCGACGGTTATCCGCCTCCAGCGAGCTACCGATATGACTAGGAACTTCACTCGCACCCAATCCTCAATATTATTCTGACTTTATTTGAAAATTCCTTCACACGTGTAGAGTAATTTATTCTAGGTGTTGTCAGAACTCCGAGTACAGACAGCAGCGTTCGTAAAAAATGCGTTCACTTGACCACGTTTTCGTCAACTTTTATCAATTTCATACGCATTTTGCCATTCCATTTATCCATGAAAATATTTTATTATTAATTCGCGAACAATATTTGAAATTGGTTAAATAGAATAAGTTATGTTCTACATAGAAACTCCAAACTTTTCAACTTTACGTCTTATTAATAACAGTAGTGATGTTAATTTATTAGTATAATCTTATGGTACTTATATTATATAGTTTTCTTGTAGGTCCCTATCCAGTCCTTAAAGTACTTTAGTTTATATAAATTGAACTCTGGGGCCTATTAATGTACAATAGTAGCATAAAATTATTGCACAAGTCACAAGAGTTATAGTATGATTGCCAGCTTGTAGCATAATGCAATAAAAATGTAGAGCATGAATGTATGAATGTCCCACATCAGAACAATTCCCATTCCTGGAGCTTAACACACAACACTGATCCACTGCGGATTGGCGGTTTACATATCACGAATATTGACAATGCCAAATTCAATATCGATTCTGATACTCCAGAAGCTTCTTAACGTAATGTTTAATGCACTAAAAATGTGCGCAGCGGAAAAATAACTGAGCTTTAATTAGGTCAGAATAAATATAATTTTATACTTGTATGCAGAATTCAGAGCAGTAGAGTTAATATTGTTCGCAATTTATGTTCTTAACTAAGTTTGCATTAAAACTAATCGATTTCAATAAATAAAAAGTAACTACTAATTCAGTATATAGTTTTATGGAAATCTTAAAAGCGTATATCTTTACAGGTTATTTGATTAATTTTTAGTTCATATTTCAGCACTTTCAAAAAGATAAACTGCTAATATTTCAGCGGCTGTATTCAATATAAAAGCCAAACCATGACGTCGCATGTTTTATTCATCACATTGAAGACAAAGATGCTGCGATGTGAACACGGTTGAGAGACGTCATGCATTGATCGGTATTGTGGTGTTTGTAAACAATACATATTGTCTGTTTTGTGATGGTAAACGAGGGCGAAGGAATTGTTAGGATAATACCTGTCATTGTGATATCATTATCGCATAATACCAGCCTATTCGTATAGGTTTAATATACTGGTTGTTTAGGCATCGTTGTTTCATCTAATTGACTCTACCTTTTCGTACTTTCAAATAATAATATAAGCTAATTTATATATTTTCAACCATGCACTGATTCATGACGATATCTCTGGAACTATAAGGCCTAGAGACTTAAAATTTAATAAGAATATTATTTTCGCTGAGTAGGTATGAACAAATTTCAAAAGAAATTATCCACTGGCCATTGAAAAAGTTAACAAAAAAATTCAAACTTTAATTCTTTTGGATAAACTACTTGACCAGAACATTATATTTGGCATAAAAATTATCTATAACCGATTTTATTATTATTTGGACGGTTATGCATAATAGAGGGGCAGCTAGTATAAAATATATTTATATAATATATATATTATACTAGCTACCTAAGTAGCATATCAAATGATCTGATTGATTTGAAGGTATAATGCAAATATGGTATTATTGGTTGACAATAGTTATTAAACGAATTTACATTTCCAATAAAACATGCATTAAGCTCTAATATGTGTTTTTAATGGTCTTATTAATTACGGCATCGCATGCTAGACCTGCTCCAGGCAGTATTTTGTGAATAATTTTCTATATAGCTTTTATAGTACAAAAGCTAGTTTTAAAATTTTACTAAGGTATTCGTTTTAATTACATTTTATTAGCTTTATAAGGATGTGTAATATATATGTGTGTGTAAACTTTTGTATTTATTTATTATTAAATAATATAAGTTCATAATTCATCTATAAATATAAGTAAATAAACCAACAATTGTTTTAACTAGCTTTGTAATGTTATAAAGTTACCGGTTAATGTAATATTAATATAAATAGAAACCAAAACAATCATACGTAGTAAGTAAAAAAATCATAAATCTATTTAATTTTTTTAATCATTTTCTAAGAATATAATTGAATATATATATTCAAAGATCACTTTTTGTCAGTTTTCTGTCTCCAATCTAGTCTTTTAAAACTATTGACTGAAACACATAAACGTTTTAAGTAATGAGTTTCTCTCACTGCCACTCCGTGCGAGAGTAGTGTTGAATAAAACATTATGTTTTTGCAATTCTCTTATATTCTTACAACATGTAAAATTTTGAAGCAACTATAAAACCCGAAGCAATCTCACATTGTTTTAAACAAAGGCGCATAATTAATTTGTCTTCTTAGTATTAAATGCTCCAAGCCACTATCTTCTTTCACGCTTTTTTTTAGTAAAATATTGTGTTATTTCAGTTTCTTAATCTGACTCTTCATTTAGATAATATTTGCGAATATTATACCTTAATACCTAAAGAAAGATTATTTAACCTTAAAAAATATATTATTCATATCAGATTAAAGAGAAAAATATCGTTGAATATAAATATCTTTAATTAATAAAACCATTCCATAAATATCTCTTACAACAACATTGTGAGTAAAACTTTTAATATCGAGTAGTAATATGAAAACTGGAGTAGTATGAACCAGTAGTTCGTATCAACTTTGTTCAATAATGAATGCTTATGCTCGATGCAGCGCGCAGTACCTACATCCGGTTTACGGTTACAATAATATTTCCAATAATACCTTTTGCGATCTACAATTTTGCTTTGATTTTGCTTTCTGTTTATAAGATAAGAAGAAGTAATATCATATTCCTATGTACAGAAACATGAAGGTTTCATATGAAATAGAAAATAAATAATTTCATAATACAAGCAGTGAGCTTTCGCTTCAGAATTTGTTTTCAATATAAATAAAGTGTAATAAATATTGCTTGTAATTTTATTGTACTTTGAGAAGCTTTGAATTTGTTAGCTGATTTGTATTTGGGTCGCTTAGCTTTGTATGCTGCTTTTCATAAAACGCCATTTTTCTCCTCCATTCTTGCGGGTCACTATCAGTTAAGTGTTACAAAAACGCTTTGCAATTTTTGTAGATGCTTCAATGTTATAATACATAAACGTACTTCCATTATGGAATCTTTGAACATTAATTATTACATTAAATATAATATATTACCGTTACAACGCAATTTTTAACCAAACAGAGTTGTTCATCTATTTCTATAATAAAAAATGAAATAAGTACAATTATTTTTAAAAAACTTGTTTTGTTGCACTTTAATGGCATTTTTATTATATATTTTATAACAACGATAATAAATAAAAGGAATTATTTAAATTAAATTTATTATTTAATTTAACTCCTTTTATTTTAACTATTTCTTTTATTCTTTAGGAAAAAATACTAAACTAAGTAACTAAACTTTCCTAGTTTATAATTACACTAAACGTTTAATTAATATATTTTACTGTTGCAAGCTCAATTACATGAGAACTCAAGACTTAGTGAGAAGTCTTAAATACACTACGGGGAGACATGTAGTCGCGCCAATCCGCAAAGTACTCATTTTAGTTTCTTACATATTAACAACTGATTAAATACCAACATAATCACACATAATATTGCTTAAAACAATCAAATGTTTTAAAGTAGAATTTGTTTTACAAACGTTGCCGTCCAGTGCTGCCATCTGTCAGTACTGACTCGATCTTATTTTGGTGCTATTTTTGATTGGTTTTAGCCTTATTGGTTGTCTTTTTTGTAATATGTATATATTTTTTTTATTTATGATTTTCATATTTATAATCATTATTATTAAACGCTAAAGTCATTGTATAGTTAGAATATTTGACACTTCACGCTTTACAGTTATATATATGCTTAATATAAAAACTTATAAATTATCTTATTATTTTATAAGATCATTTCATTAATAAATAATAAAAAAATAATCTTCTAGAAAAGTACTGTTTCAAGGCAACGGGAAGGTTTCCAGAGAAGTCGAATGTTCGAATCCTTCCCACGTCGATTATTTTTATAACAATATTTAGATTAAATGTAAATAATTTTAACACAGTTATTTTGCATTTTTAACAAATGGATCATATTATCATGTTTCAAAAAACAAGTGTAATATAGTTTATTTGATATCATATAACATTTCTAGTAAAGATAACATTCGATCTTGAAATGTTGTCTGGGAAATTATCAACTTATTCGATATCAATATCAGATAAATTATCTAAATCTTTAAATAACACAGATACAACAAAATTCTTATATAAAATAATAAACTTTATATAATCTACAATAAAACTAAAATCACGTCAAATGTCACTCCATTTACGAGTAAATCTAGATAAAGCTTGTTTCCGCACTTGTTTCATTTCCTTAAGTCCCAACTCCATTTATAACAGAAAACTTTTTAATGAAACTGGACTGTAATTAATACTTGTCTAACCTTTAATATATATAATACATTCTGTCTCAGATATTCGTATTTATATTTTGCACAATCTATTCACATTTTGAGTAATAAAATCATTGCGAAGCGCCAGAGGGCAGTAGATTCAAGTTTGTTTTTATGTTCTCGGTACAAATAGAGTCTGGTAGAAGATTGTTCTCAAACCACTGAAAACATTTTAAAAATGTATTCTCTTTGCCCGCAATTTCGCATGAATTTTTAGTCTCAGGACTGATTTTTATGTTGTTTATCTAAAAATGAAGCATTTTAAGCTTACAATATATTCTTTACGCTAACATTCATTCAATCAAGGTTTTAGATTTTGTTTTTACAAAGAATGTGTCCTACAGACATACTGGTGTATGCTATATCAAGGAATTTTAATATATATATTTTTTTATAAATGTTCTTTAATAATTTATAAATGAATACATATTAATAACTTAAAACAAATTTTAACGCTAATTATAGTAAAAAATACTTCAAAGATTCCTCAGATTATTTCGATATGAGTATTATTAACGTATTTTTCATGCAATGTATTTCTTTATTCAAATTATAAATTAATAGAATAAGTAAAAGGACTTAAGGGGATAACACCTCTATATATTATATATACATACTTATTGATTGGTATTTATTACAGTTGGGGGAGGCGAGTCGCTCGGGACAAGTAATTTACGACACCGAAGCATCGACATACCTTATTTACGGCTAAATAAAATAGGATCATTGTACTACTGCTGAAAAGATGGCAACCTCATACCGCAATGCTGCAAGGAGTCTACTGAAAAAATAGTTATACTTATTGTTCAATTATATTTATTTTTGTAAAAACATCTATCAGGTTTTTTGTATAACAATACGATAAGTTGATATCTATCGATATATCTTATACATATATAGAATGTACATTCATTGATATAGACAGGAATCGATTCTGCGATAGGAAACTGTCCCGTCACTCTGCCAATTTAACTACTGTCTCGCTACCTGCTTCGATGTATCGGGCATTTTATAATCGTCTATATTGGGACTGAGACCACATCTAATAGACTTATTTCCATTTGTAACTAAAATTCATTTTTGAAAATATCTTTGAACATGTATAGCCATATTAAGCTTATTTAAATTTATATAAATATAGAATGAAAAACGGGCCGGTTTCCCAGTAGTCGCGGTTTCGAATCCTTTCCCGTATTGGTTTATTTTTCATTCTATATTTATATAAAAAAAAAACTGTAATTCATTTCGATAAAAGTCACTCATTTAAACTCAAAGACACCTACTTCACATCATAACCAGCTGATATCCAGACGCTACTATCAATTGTAATCCTGAACAGTCAACATTGACTACATCTGTCATGCTCTAATAATTCATACGCCACTAGGAATTTTAATCAGTGAACTCCGAATTGCATAATTCATCGAATTAGATTGCCAATAAAGGTACAGCTGACAGCTACAATACTGGAGCTATTGCAATTAAACTAAGTTCTTCGCTTCTTGGTTAATTAATCGGTTGCATTATTCAGTGCTGAAACTTCTGAGGTGTTATACGTTACAATTGGTCGTTAAAATGTGCTTTGGTTCAGCGATCAAGTAATTTAATTTATTCTTTGATTCATTTATCTCTATTTCCACGTCACTTGATAGTTTTTTTTTTATTTAATCTTGTTGTTTAAAGTAAGCACGATTCATTTGTATTGCTATTTAATTACCAAAGGAAAAGTCAAAGCTATGAAAGTGACTCAATGAAATAGTGACGCCATGTTTTAACTGTTTTTTTTTTCTGTTAACATCCACTAACTTTTATTAATTGCTAATAAATAAGATATAATGGAGCAAAACACGTTTTTATTATAATAATAATGTGTTAATTTTATATATTTCAATCAATTTATTTTCTAGTATATACGAGAAAACTTAATATAAATGAACCACAGCTGCTACGGCGACCTTGTTAATGAACTATGTCTTGGCAGCCTCGACCGTCTGCGATAGGTATCAATGCTTTACCTCTCGAACCATAGTTTTATCCCTAACTGTGAAAAACGTGTAATTAGTTATCATTTTTATTTCGTAGACTGATAAGTGAAGACTTTGAGACGTCTTTGAGACCTTACAAGAAAATCTACACCCACAAAGTCAGCAACCCGCCAGTCAATAGCATAGTGGGTGAAAGTAGAGTCAGTATCCTATTAATAATAATCAATCAGGTATTAGCAAAGCAGTAGGTGTTAGAGCTCTTTATTTGATACCTATAGTCACTTATTAAATACACTGTGAACATATAAAGGTGCACAAAAAAAAACAATTTAAAAATATTAATAAATAATTATAGACGTACAAATAACCTAATCAATTATTTTTTCTAAGAAATAAATAGATACGGGAGAAAAATTCGTAAACATAAAATACATTTTTTTTAAGAGACTGGGATTGAAAATGATTTTAAGCTAAAGTTTTGAAAATATTTCTATTAATAGCTTTCCTATTTTCGGTATGTAAGACATCTTAGAACATTCGTCTATAAAACATTAATATTAATCTAATATAATATTTTTATAATTATATAGTACATGTAAAGTCAAAGCTAAAACACTTTCCTATCTGCACATAGTCTAGGGTCGTCACAATCAAATAGTAAGCGCATTGTCGAATACTATCGCATTCCATTCCAGATTTTGAAGCATGAGTTGTACTCAAATGAACACCACTTTTGTGCATGTCACTTGGCATTCAGCATATAGACAAAGTAATGAAATAAGCGTTTAACCCACTCGATTAAGGTATATTTGTTTTAGTTACTATTTAAACCTTTTATATATGGTCAATTTCTAACTGATAATTAATATACATTCGATTATAAATTACGCTAAAGTATACGCAATTATAAAAAACAATATTTATTAAAAGGTAATTTTGATAATGTATTCAATATTTTAATATAAAATAAGATTACAAAAAGTAGCTTTTCCAACTGATTGGTTGTCAATGATATTTTATTTTGTAACAAATAAATAAACAAGAAGAAGAGGAAAAAGAATGACAATGAAGTCTTTTATAAGCTTTTAAACCGATTAGTTACGTAATACTTATATTTATCTTTTGATATAAATGCTTTGGATTTCAAAAACATATGTCGTACATGTAGTAAAATAAAGACTTGGCAAATTCTGTACATTATTTTTTTTTATAAAAAATAAAAATTTCTGTGTTCATTACAAGAAACAGAATAGACAGGCATGTAAGTGATGAACATAGATGTCTGTATTTCTGGGTTTGGTCATCTATTAAATATATTCTCAGTATTTATAATGTGTATTTCTATCTATTTATATCATTTTCTAATACCCTTAACATAAGCAAATAATTTTCTTACTTAGGGGTTAGATAAGTTTGTGTAATTTGTCCTGCAATATTATTATTATATTGACTTTGGAAAATTCTATAATTTCTATGGGTTAGCTCAATAATCAGAGTTATTACTACAAGGTATAAAAATATATGGATTTATATATAAGATACATTTTAAATGGTGGCTTTAACTTGTGTAAGAAAGGATTGAGGAGAGGGCAGACGAAATCGCTAGCAACAATTAGTATCTACCTAATAAATTATTTCACTCCATGGTTACTCTAATACTTTTATTTACTTATATTCCAAAAAAAAAATAACTAATATAGAATTTTTGAACGAAAGAAAATATAGACTCATTATAAATTCGTTATTGTGAATTAATTTCGTTAATAAATAAACACATTTCGAGATGTGGATTTGTACGTCGAGTTAAATATTATATGAGAATCATAACGCGATAATATGTCCATAGTCATACTAGGATTAATTATAACATGTAAAACTACCATATTTTATAAGTATGGGGATTTAAAACAATAATATAGAATTAGTACTTTTGAACAATAAAAACTGGTTTAAAAATAAGTATTTTTTTAATCCACCCATGTATACCTATGTAAGCAAATGATATAGTTCTTAAACTTTAATTATGTTATTTACATTGATATAAAAAGCCTATTATGAAACAAATATTCAGGACCATATTATTATGTATTACCAAGTTTTAAAGCTGAGCAATGACTGTTCCATTGTTCATAACCAGCTTACAAAATAGCATGTTAAGACAAAGAGGGAGTATAAATGTTCCCAAATGCAACAAACATAGGTAATCAGTCTGCTAGAGCGGTACGTAAATGTCGCGATATAGGTAAGAGTTCGGATACTTGTGTTTAATATTCAAGGGACTTATTTATTTTCGTTGTCGTTTTTTTATATTATTTGAAAATAATTTAGATTAGTATTTTTTCCATCTTAGTAATCATTACTATTACTTCCTAGTTCTTTCTTCTTATAAACATGTGTATAATATATAACAATCTGAAAGTAAAACGTTAGTTTGAAAATAAATAATTGTACTACTTCCTAAATAACATAGTAAAATTAAATTAACTATTAATGATGTAAGTACGTTAGATTTATACATATCTATAAAATATCACAATTTCATCCATAATCACCAATAATTTTAATCGAAATAGTATTATTATTTTAATAAAATTAAATTTAGCCAGCACTTTTAATTAATATTACTAGCGTAAAATTATTAACATGTTTTTCATTTTATGCCTTTATTTGTCATATTATAATCAGTCAATCAATTTTCTTAATATAAGTCACGTTTATATAAATATATAATGAAAAATAACCAACAGAGCTCAGTTGGTAGAGCGACGGGACGGTTTCCCAGTAGTCGCGGGTTCGAATCCCTGCCCGTATCGGTTTATTTTTTATTCTATATTGATATAAATTTAAGTAAGCTTAACATGGCTATACATGTTTATAAATATTTTCAAACATAAGTCACGTTATGTAAAAAAAATGTATATTTAAGTACGTATATCCGAATGTGTAGGTTTAGCAAAGGTAACCGCCAGTTGAAGACGGGCTTATAATTTCATTCGTAGAACGCTCAGCCCCGAGACTGAAAGCAACTTCCAGACGTAAGTTTAATTGAAACATATTTTGTTTCTGTTCCGTAAAACACGACTGCAGATCCCTAATGGTTCCGGATTGTTCACTTATACGATCATTTTGATGTTATTTGCAACGTTATATGCTGGCATCTCCTTTTCTTGGCAACAATACAAAAGCTTTTCCAGTATCCCTTCAAATCTGTTCATAAAATAAAATATTCTCTAAGTCTTATAATCCTATCGTAAATTGCCTTGTTCGTATACAGTAAATATTTTGAGAAAAAATCACTTTGTTTGCTTAACTAAATCACTCAATAAAATCAGATATTATAATATTAATAATAAAATATCTAAGCATAAAACAAACCACAGTATCATAATAAATACAGAACAGTGATACTATTCTCTTGTTATTTATAACATATAAACTGTTTACAGTTTCTTGAATCATATTCAAAGTAACTGAATACAAACCCCAGGTTTATTAGTACACGGACAAGTTACGCGAGATAATTATATTAAAAGAGTAGAGTATAAGCAATACTAACTTGTTTGTTGGAGTTGAAATGGAGTTGAAGCACCGCGGTCGTGCCTGGGAGACTATTAGAATTTACATTGTTTCTGATTTTAATTATGTCTGCTACAGAAACCTTAGACATGAAACATCCATGTTGTTTGTTGTATAATAATTCACTATTATTTGTTTTAATACACATATTGAAGTTTAAATCATATTGATCTTATTTGACGAGCTTCTGAAAAGCTACAGGTAATTAAAAAACTTTTCTTTAAATACTCCTATAGAAAAGAAGTTTTTTTTTCTTATATAGCGTTATGGTATATTATTTATCTGATATTATATTATTAATATATTTTATGTATTGTTTATAGAATATAATATTGAATTTAACAAATTGTATAAAGTTTTTAGAATATGTATTATATATTCTAGTTTTGCAACGTGTGTTATATAGTTTTAAACTTTATTTGTTTTTTTCTGTATTGTACTCCTAGTAGTTTTTTCTTTGTTTAGTAATTAAGACTGGAAGAGAATGCTTTAGCATTATCTGCTGGTAAAGAATTGAATTCTAGCTATTCCCCCCTATTCTAGTTACAAAATGGCAATTCATGTCTTATCTATCGAACCCTAAAAACTAATTGCAAACATATTTGATACTATTTTTAAATAATTCTATAATACACATTTGTCACAATTATTTCATAACTCTCTTTTAAAAAAGGAACGGTTTCCATACAAATTTACATCCTCCGATTGAAATTACTATAAGCCCTACAGTGTACACCTACAATTTGAAAGTAATCCTTGCGCAAGATTTATTATTCAAGAGTAGTAATTTGGGCTTTATAATGATGTCAAGTGAATATGTATGTAGGAGTAAGATGACGTATGTATTTGTAATATGATGTATGTAGTAGTAAGAAAATGTATGTGGTAAAATGATGTACTTTTATATATAAAGATAGCATTTACATGCAACTTGTTAGCATCAAAAGGAGCAGAGAACTTATGAAAAAAAAAGTAATTAAACTAAGAGATAATAGTAGCACATTCGTGCTCCCTACTCATAATTGGTAACTATACGTTATTTCCATGGCAATGTTATATTTTCCCGGGATAAAAAAGTAGCTTATGTCCTTGTCCCAAGGTAATCATGATCTATATGCACTATTTAATGACATACATCAATTTGATACTTTTTTCGTAATCAATTTACAAACAAACAACCGTTCAAAATATTAGTAACATATTACTGCTATATAAAAATAACAAACCAATAATCGATGTCCACAAACTAATTCAATGAGGCTCACCCTGATATATTGACAATTGTCGGTATTCGAGGTGACGTCACAGCATTTACGTTATCAATTTTACGAGCAATATCACTGAATAATACTAGGGGAGGTGAAGAGGGTTCTATTGATATGGCTATATATGTTTGGTTAGGAGGAAAATTCCTTCATTCACTAAGAGATTTGGGGTGTTCTGCATATTGTGAAGTCAAAGTAAAAATCTCTTGGTTGTTGTATTATGAAATTACTGCGTAGATAACAGAGAAATGATCCGCGTATTGCCAAAAATGTACTGAATATTGGATATCGTAAATATTAAATATATTTCATACTTACCAAAATTACATTCATAAGTTTCTTAACAAATTTATTATAATTTACTCATTGTAATTTTCTTAACAAATTCATTATAATTTCATTGGTAATTTTGTCAAGCTCAAAATTGTATAATCAGTCTGGTTATCACGATCTCGAATATTAAATTTCCTCATAAATTAACAAAACACTCATATTTATAAATTAGAGACCTGCGTTATTTTAAACCCTTAGTAGTATTTACTTAAGTACTGTATTGTTACTATTACTATCGAGTTTAGACTGGGTCTTCAACATTTTTCGTTCGGCTATCTATTTACATGAAATAGAACTGAAAGTTTTGAAACATTCAGATCTCATTTTACTGTTGAAATACAAAACAATTACATTATTTCTGATTAATAAAATGTCTTTCTAAACACAATAGTAATTATAGTTATGTAGTTAAAAATACATGTTCATAATTACAGTAGCGGTGTCTATTGTTAGCTAATCAACAAAGTAATCATGTCTGTATGTTTTAATTTATCCTGTGGCTTTGTTTCCTATATATTATGCATGTTCTGTCCGTTATAAGATATTCATGCAGCAAATCCAATTGGACCCGGACACATAGAACAAAGACCACTTACGTTTTACCTTTTTATTAAGTTTTATTACAGAGACTTTGCTTTTCTTCTTTATTGCATTTTAAATAAGCATGAAAAGACAGGATAATAACTAGTATTATAATTTGAATATCCCTTCTAGATCGAAAATAATGAGTATAATATCGTACTATCTATTAAAGATATAATTATTTAATTAGAAAACAATTTGCTTTTTTATTGTTAAGTTGTAACAATGAAAATACTGTGTGAAAATTAGGGAACATACTAAAAGTTTAAAAATCAGATAAGGCACATCAAAAGGGCCGTCTGTACCTTCATTACAAGTCTCACAGGCGCTTACAATAGCTGTATAAGTATTCAGGTAGAAGGGAGGCTGAGTAACCTCTCGTGATTTCTCAGGAGATGTCTTGTGAATGGCGGTCTCTGGGCTACTGTGCCGACTCAAGGTAACTTTGTATGGAGAATACTTTTTTTTTTTAATAATGACCTCAGATGCATGGTGCCGATAATGCTCACTGGCAAATATATAATAGGAATAAAGTACATACCATACTATGTGGGAGATACCACGAAATACGTAACGTTTTTCTAAAAATATAATTTCGTAATCCGTAAATTTGGTTGTTCTGAAAATATTATTATTATATATTTATATATAAAGTTAAGAAATTATTTTAGTCTTTTTAACCTGAATTCCAAATGATCTTTTATATATTTCCGTAAATATATACCTACGCTGTATCAAACACAATGATCACTGAAAATACGAAAATGAAAAACGAAAAACAATTTCTTTGTTTCCAATTAGTTTCTATGCAGTTTCATTCTGAATTTTCAGTCTTATTTTTATATTTACAAGAGGGATGTAGATTGACATAAAAATATGTTTAAGGCAGGAATACCTACTTATATTTAAAATATTCTGTGATTGAATATTTAGTTCGTCTTTGTTTTTTTGTAGCCATATAGGTTCCATATTATTTCTATTTCTATTCACACTTTTTAAAAAATAGATAAATAAAACATTTATTATTAGTATATTATTAGTAACTTGTTAATTAATTTATTACTATAATTTAATTACTATTTTCCCAAACATATATGTTTTTACAATAAAAATATGTAATAAAAAAATCCTATGCCATATATATAATAGGGGTGCGGGATTCTTTATACAACCATATATTAAGGGTAGTTCTATCAGACTGTTAATTTTAGGCCAAATTTACGAAATTTAATTACGCTAATGAAGTAAAATGCGTTTATCTACGCAGTGGGGCGCGTGGCTTTCAAATCGGGACCTATTTGTGAAAATGTCTTTGAATTCACAAAATAATTGCTTTATATATCCTTAAACGGATTAATTAATTATAATAGAGAATATTCTTCTTTCCTTCACAGATTTTATTTGGTTAACATAAACTATTTAATATATTCTTACCAATCTTCATAATTAAATAGAAAGTTATTTAAAAAATAATAAAATTAAAGAACGATTTTTTATTTTATTTAAATCGAAGATTTAAGTA
Organism: Napeogenes inachia; assembly: GCA_959347355.1. Taxonomy (NCBI): domain Eukaryota; kingdom Metazoa; phylum Arthropoda; class Insecta; order Lepidoptera; family Nymphalidae; genus Napeogenes; species Napeogenes inachia. Next base: position 16,050,653 of record OY365792.1, read on the forward strand.
TCAATTTCGTTTGACATTTATACTGAGTTACTCTACTCAATACTCAACTGAATCGACGTGACGCTATTCTAAACCTTCCAAGTTGATGAATTATTCTATTTTTTTTATTTTAAAAAAGCTTAGCACGGCTTTCCATGTTTAAAGACAGTTTTCTTACAATTATCAATCTGTATTGGTATAATTGAATAACTGTTTTTAATTTAAATATTGAGACGTCCTATCGTCGTTTGTGGAGTTCACTGATATTAAACGATGATAAAATAAATGTTATCCTTGGTAGTAATTTCTTCATTACTCAGTTAATATTTGAGGCAGATAAATATTTGAAACCATTCCTTTACTTTGCCGGAGATTTACTTACACCGTGGCTCCGCTCCCCGCTGGCTTAGCTCGGATCATAGACTCCGGTCTGTGGCAGACGTGCTTTGAGCAGAAACTAATTGCAAGAGAGCCATACAACATTGATATAGAATTCATTGAAGGAATAAGAGAATACACACAATAGCCGACTTAAATAAGTAAGATAATAACAATAATACAAGACAAATTACAAACATTGATCTAACCTCTAAGTAAGCAAATTTTTTGCTTGTGTTAAGGGTGTTAGACAACGATACAAATACATAGAAATACACATTATAAACACTGAGAATATATTTAATAAACGATCAAATTCAGAAATATAGACATCTATGTTCATTACATACATCCCTGTTCCTGTCGGGAATCGAACCCGAGGCTCATTGCGTCGCTACACGTAAGAATACAAGACATTTGTCAATAGAACGAATTACGTTATTCTCATTAGTAACAGATTTAGGTATTCGTAAATAGTCCACCCAATGTTCACAAACACATAACTGAAGTTACCTGAAGGAAAGGTTGGTCCTTAATGTAGGTACATTAACATTATCGTACCCTTCAGCGTCAGGGACCGGACGCTGCATACATCCAACATAATACCCAACCACGATGATCATTATTCTTCTCACGTCTAGCTTAAAACGAACAAGTCGAAACATTGCAACAAATTTTATATACAAAGCAATTGCCCGACTTATCGAATTTCTATAGTCTTATATTGGAATTACATACCATATAACAAAATAGAGTTCATTTAATAGGTTTTTGTATATAAAATAAAAATTACAGAATAAACATATAGTATATATAATATTTTACATATAAATAGATTTTTAACGGAAAATAATACCTACATTTGGATAGATATGAAAAAATCACAATCAAATATTATATAGTTTGTCCAAGGATCCATTATAAGAAAATAGACATATATACATAGACATATATACATAAACATTTATACGCACAAACAACACATAATTATAATAAGTTTTAATAAGTTGTATATTCTATCTAGAATTAATACATCTGTGACAAAGACCCCTGGATTGAAGCCAACGAAGATGTTTGCTATACTCACAAATAACTACTTAGGTCCGAGTATTTCGTTTGCGATACCAAAATACGTGGTCGATACTCAATAACTGGTAGTAATTACCCGTTCTGCAATATGACACCGTCAAAGCCTGTGAGCTCTGACATTGACGATTGATACAAAGGCAAAGGCTATTAAGTGAAGTGTATTGTCTATTCCTGTAAAGCGGTGACAAAGCATCTCATCTTCTCTAACGAGCGAAACTGTATTTCATTCTCCTTAATGTATTGAGGAGAGATATTGATGCCTCCATTTATTATATTTTGCATTCAAGCTTTTAGAATTGGTGTGCTTTTTCTAATAACACAAATTATTCAACTTATATTTATGAAAAATATAGCCTTTAGGAAACTTTTTACTGTAAAAGTAATTAGCTCACATAAAATGTTTATGACACCTCCTAAAATTTAATGTGCAATAACCAGTATCTTTGCTTTCTAGTAGATACGAAGTCATAAAATATGTGCTTATATATAAATTCTTTAAACAAATATTTCATTCCAAAATTCCAGATATTGGGAACATTTAACACTATGTTAATACAGTGTTATCTCATTCAAATATGAAACCCAAATATTGTGAAATGAATTTAACTAAATAAATTTAATTAAATTCCTAATAGCTCAAAACTTTGTCTATTACATTCCGTTACAGCTCGAAATTCGAGCTTAACTGTCGTGCATATTTTACGACGGCAAGGAAATTGAAACACGTTCTAGTTCACAAGTCAGGGCGTGACAAAGCCCGCCCGAGGTGTAATTGGTAGCTAATCCTAGCTTTCAGAAGCGTTCACGACATACATGATGCGATGTTTGCTCGTCGCTTTGTGCCGCGGTTTACGACCAATTTACTCTGTCTTTTTGGTGTTTGTGGAATTAGCTATGATTGTACGCGAACGTAAGGATTCAGCGGTGGGTCGTCCGAGACAGACTTATATTTTGACATTATTAAATTACGAATATGGAGTTTCATTTTATTAAATATTATTTTTAATTTGACAAACATCCTAGGAATAGCATCATAAGTTATGTAATGTTTATTATTCAAGAATAACACCGCAATTAAAAAAAAATGTAATAACCACAAATGAAAAACTAGTACTTTTTAAGATTCGAAGTTAATAACGTTAATTATTCTAGAATTCATTCATATTCTACTTCTACTATTATAATTTCTATAACTTCATTAAACTGTAGGTAGTTTACGGCTGCAATATCGGAGCTTGAGAATTCTTGCTCAAGAAGCCAAATAGTAGTTACCTCTCTGAAAAGTCATATTATGACCCGTTGAATAAACGAAGCTATAATTAGTTGTGAAGTTTTCTTTTAAATATCTTTAAAATAAAATGAATGAATCACAATAACAAGGACTACAATAGTGACGGCATCAATGCTGAGGTCACACTTAAAATCAGAAACATTTGTCCAATATATAGGGTTATTCTAATTAATTGACCACCTCTCTATTTGTATATACAGGGTTATTTTTAATTAGTTTATCACCTCTTGCAAGCAGCCTCTCTACATCAATCCCAACAACATTTTTTCTACGACTTAAAAACTAAAAATCTTGATAAACAACACAAAAAACACGACACAAAAAATGTTGCCCCCTCTTTTACTTATTACTTTGTATTTTGTAAGAAGTGCTTAAAAGGTCAACGCCCGGGCCCAATACCTACGCTCAGAGTTAATGTCAGTTCAGAGGCAACAAATAAATTTTGTATGGGAAAATCAAATTTTAAAAACTATCAATTTTAAAAAGTCGTAAAACAAATGTTGTTACGATTGATGTGGAGAGACTGCCTGCAAGAGGTGATAAACTAATTAAAAATAACCCTGTATATACAAATAGAATCACTAACACATCAGTATCACATCAACCACACACACACATCATCATCACATACTTAACATTTCTAAAAGTAATATTTCAATTCAATAATATGATACAAGTACAAATAAGATAGCGATACCTGATTGGTCAATTGAAAACTTTGTATTGCAATAATGTACTGTTGAATATCTATATCTTTTATTGAACAAGTTGAACTCTAAAACCCTTTATTTGCTTATCTCGTATCCACTACATACTTACTATCATGATTCAATTTGATTCTGATTTTTATTGAACTGTTTTCTATTCTTTGTTTTGATAAAGGTACCTACATATTAATGAAAAGTTTATAAAAAAAACAAGGTTAACCTAAATAGGTCCCACTGTAGAAAGACAACTTCTTTTTCACTCAAAAAATATGATATGCATTAGTTTTGACACTATTTAAGTAGAGGATTTCAGGCTATTTATAATGTTTCAGACCTTTTTCTTCTTCAGGCTTCTTCCAGACCCTATTCAAACTAAAAAACTACGGATCTATTAATTCATAGAAATTCTAAGCAATGAAGTACTTATATTTTTATTATATTAAATGTTAAATATGATAATAATTTAAAAAAATAATAACTAAAGATTTAAAAATAAGTTTCTTCACAATAGAATTATGCCTTCTACTTTATATTAATAACAAGCTAAACGTATTTAAAAATAATAATAACAAATAGCTTAGAAAGTAATTCACAAACAAACATGATTTGTTTTATATTCTGTATGTGACGAAAATCCAGGTGTTACTCTTTAAGGATTATAAGGATATTTTTCTCTACGCTGATCATATGCTTATGCTATTTGGGAAACTAATGTTCTTTTTACGAGGATTGCGTAAAACATGTTTGATGTTAAGCAATAACAACGTAGCTCTCTATTGAAATTACCAACACCATTTATGTCCGGATTGAAATACAAGCAGCGATAAAAATAGAACATTTATTTCGGCCACTTGCCGTAAATATAACAATACGTATGGGACTGACTGAATTAGTAATTTTTATGAATGTGATTTATTTTCTTGACATTTATAAATAATTCCATTCCCTATTTCATTCTTCAAGTTTTAAAGACGCTGGCTAATGAAGTTCGTGTACAAATGCAATCATTTTTAAGACGAGGTTTAGGGTCAGTCAGTGTCGAGAGGGGAAAATAATTGAAATCCGTCAGAGACCGTACCGGGGATGACAAATGACAGACGGCCGTGTATGCTTTTATTGCAAGAAATTGAAAATCATGGTTATTTTATATAAGGTAAGTTATAGATAGGAAGGGACGAGCCTTGAATTATAAATAGAAAAACAATATCCAACTTTCTGAAAAGTCACACAGATAACAAAAGAGAAAGCGAGAACTAACTTTTCTTGATATCAATGATGAAGTTGAAAACCTAACAAAATAATACTTATAGTATAATTTGATCTATACTTAATATAATTAATGTATACACACTTATTTAGTACTACATCATGATGATATCTAATATTGAGTACCGTTCTATCATTTATCAAACTAATATCTCGCTATGACTAGTTAGTTATTAAGTGAAGCCAAGCAGCGTAAACTCAAAAGGCATTTATGTGATCATACGTATTCTGTAGAACTCAATAATTACTTCAAAATTGCGTATTATTCACCATTTGATATTATTATAATCATTTGTAGAGTTTGTTTGAATGAGCTAATTTTCTGAAACTAAAAAAACGACCATATAAAGCAATTTTAGAAATTGTCTTTAAAAAATGAAGCGAAGTCATAATGGTGAATTTTAGAAATGTGTTGTTAATACATATAATACTATTTCTATATAATTTTTAATTTTTATATAATATTTATTCTTACTGAATTAGTTATTTAATTATACATGACTCTACTATACTAAGCGACATGTTCGCATTTCCAACGTACAATCAATCTCGGATAACAAATTATTTTTCTCGCGTTTAGTGCAGACAGTACTGAGACAGTACAGACGTAAACATAAATTCGCAGCATCCTTGCTACAGGATATCATTTGTCATGTGTGTTCTGTAACGGAATAGTCCAGATGGGCAAAACATTATTTGTCCGCGCCATAACTCCCAAAAAAAGTTACCTGTTTTACGTTTTACAACATTTAATATATTCATAAATTTTTGTTGAATTTCAGAATTTTAAATATTTATAAGCAATAACTTTTAATATTTCAGATTCATTTTATACAGCTACAATTTGGTGAGCTTTTGTTGTCAGGGCGTATGGCGAAATAATTATGTACAAAAGAGTTCATATTTATTTTTTAATATAATATAAAATGTAAGATGGATTGAAAACTTTAATCAACTTTATTATGCTAAAAGATAGATAAGTATATTATGAAATATCGCTTTTATAATGCAAATAACTTGTTCATATTGGTATCACAAATGTCTAAAAAATTGTTACATATAAACAATTATTACAAACCTATTATGATCACTCGTATCGTATCATTTTAACTCGCTTTATAATAATTTCACTCAACATATCGAGTACAGTTTTAAAAGTCAAATTTGCATCATCTATATGTTAGTCACAACTATTAAGAAAATGTATTAAGTTTGAGTTGCGTTTGAGTTAAATCAAAAATATATGTTACTGAGTTAACGTTTAAATGTTAAATGTTTAAATGTTAAAAACCTGTACAAAAGGCAAAACTTTTATTAATAGTAGTAATAGTAGTAGTAGTTCATCTACTTATTTTTTTTTTTATTAAAATACTAGTACAAAAACAATATTAAAATACAAGAACTGGTCTTAATTTAACAAAACATTTCCGACTACATTTAAATTAATACGAAGCAATTAAGCAAAATTATAAATAGTTAATGTTACAGAAAGCTACATGTGTTCATTATGAGCCTGTCACTATACAGCTAAGACAGTTCTGAGTATAATTTTACCTGTAATGAAAAACAGTTAGAATAAGGCTTTAAACTCATTGGACAATTTGTAATATTTCAATAAAATATATTTTTTTGTTTATGTTTCATTATTTGCTCTGACTTAAAAAACTTTAAGACGTGTTGTTTAACATTATCGTAAATAAAAATCAAAAACATTGAATAATGAAACCAAATTACAATTTTTATATTGATTTATTTTAAAAGACTGATATTAATATTCCAATTTGTAGTTTAAAAAAATATAGCAATGTGAAGACAGTTTTAGTGTGACACAGAATAAATAATGAAGACTAGAGGATTGGGTCGACAACTCGGCACAAAGCGCCCTTGCTCATATCTCAACCCGCGCCGGCTTAAAACTGTTGAGGCTGGCAAATAAGCCGACAGAACAGGACTGGTGTGCTCACCTTTAATTACTTTTATGATAACAAATTTTAAAAAATATTATTGTTCTAGATGTTTATTAGGTTTGGATTTCAATTAAAATATTTATAGTGGTATAAAAAATAAGTCAGTAGTAAGACGACTCTACTCATGTAGTGTTCAGCTTAGGCGTACTCAAAGTAATCCGTGCGTGCATTTATAAACGGTATTCCCTACACCTGAGTGAAATGAGACAAATGCATTAGTAAATAATATGCCGACTCACATATATAGCAGAAATTTATATATTTATATATATCTACCATAAATTGACATATATAACTGTCAAAATATAATTATTGAGCGGAACGACGAGCGAAGCTCATGCGAATGGCTTCAATGCGATCTCCCTGATGCTTCTTCTCCTGAACTACTGAACGGATCGTCATCGGATTTTTATCGTGTATTTTATTATATATAGCAGCATTGTCATCGATGGTTTAGCAAAAAAATAATCAATGATTGGTCATGTACTTAAGGTATAATCACCGAAATATACAAAATTTAGAACAGTTTTCTTTAGTGATTTTATAAAATTAATTTTAATTTCATACTAACAACACTAATAATTTTGGTTATTTAGTACACTTACCTATATAAGAAATAATGATTTTCTTTAATCAATTAGATGTTTTAAATTTTTACAGTTGTCTAATTTTAAGCTATTTTATAACCACTTTTATAACTTATTTTCAAAATTATGTCAGTGGCGCCATCTAGTTCGTTAGCGTTTGTCATTACGAATAAGAAGCGGCAGCATTAGTTTGGCCTCTTTGCACTAGATGGCGCCTCACGAAAGTTATTATGTTTCAGTAATATTCAATCTATTATGGAATGCAGTAACGAAAACAAATTTTGAACAAAAAATATATTTCAGTAAGTATATATTTTGTAAAAAAAGATGTAGATGCTGTGTATTCCAGAAAAGAGCCATCGCTAGATAGAAGAATCACAGGCAGGAGATAACTGTGCAATAAAAATAAACAAAGTAACAAACATTGTATTTTCATAGACATAGTTATTTTACAGTAACAATAATGTATTCATGCTTTTTTTTAGATAAACAAGTATTGCTGAAATTCTAAAGATTTTAAAGTATTCTAGTAGTTAGATTTTAAACCTGAAATAAATATCTTTCTACGATATCATAAAGCCCGTTTGTAATGGAAATATAAATAATTAAGTTAATCTCGAGGTCGAGTTTTTAATGGACTTATTAATTAAGTAATAATAATATTACGTCCGCAAATTAAAGTTTTAAATGCTAACTTGATTATTATCACCGGCATAAGTTAAATGATATAATCCACAAGATAGTCTTGGAGAAAAAGCATTTATGCTATAAAACGTTCTTTGAAAATTACTTCCCACGTGTTCTTGACTTAGTTTTATTTTTATATTTAATGCATGTAGGATATAAAATATCAAAGAATCATACAATCCTTTTAAATCATTAAATATACATTTTTATGATAAAAGCGTACTGCGTAGGTAGGATAAAGAGAATCATTTTCCTTTATTAAAAATAATATAATTTATTCAACTTAAATTTATTAAATTACTGCTTTTCGAATTTGTAAATGATTGATAGACATTATATATTGAATATAATGAATTTAAACACAAAAGCTAAAAATCTAATCAAGCTTTGCTTCTTTACCGTATGTAACTAAATTTCTGAAAATAAAATATTTTTTGTTTATATTAACTTTTTAAAAGTAACCAAATTTAATAGCAACCTATTTCGGACACTAATAATGTTTGATAATTAATGTTATTTTTATAAAACAAAACGTATACATAGATAAATAAAAAAATTATTACCCTGTAATTACCGTTTCAGAATAAATAACAACAAAATAAAGTTGAACTCGCTTACAATAAAAAGGCGAGCAACTATCGCTTCACGGCAGCAGCAATAGATCAAGCATTTTTGTTTCAGCACATTCTTTGGGAGAGGTCAGCCCGGGCACTAAAGAGCTTGCACATATTTTATAAAAGTTTCCCCAAGTCCATGGCTTGCTTTATTTTCCTCGCTAACAATGTTGGGTGACGTTGAGTGATCGCACTCTCAAGACTATAGCGTCGGTAGAGTCTGCTCTTAGCGTGTTATAGAGACGGCTGGTAATTTATAAGGTTTATTTTAATGATTTAAATTGTAAATTAGTTAAAATTAAGATTGATCATATGAAGGTTGTTAATATAATGTTAGTTGTAACTTTTATTAATTTTTATTTATAGCAGTTTGATAGTATTTATTTATTTATTAAGAAGTCTGACCACATCAAAGAACACAATCAGTTTATATAAATTGCACTCTATAGACTGGCTAAGAGTCTCTAAACGGTTTGGTCCTGTCTTTCATGCACCCCTACTATATGTTTTTAATGAGAATTGAAATGTTTACTTTAAGTGGTCATTTTTAGTTTTTTATAGAATTACGTCTTCAGGTTGAAACTAAAAAACATAAATCATATCCCTCATTAGTCTAGTTAGTAGTTAGTCTCTAGTAGTTTATTTCCTCTTTTCTACTTTAGAAATATTAACTATTTAATCAGAGAAGATGTTACAAATAATTAGAATAAACCAAAATATACAGAGATTTATTTAAAAGCGGGCAAAATTTCAACCTACATGTGTTTAAAACATTTGATTTAGATATATTTACAAATATATAAAATTGTTTACTTTTGCTATCACATTATATAAATATAATTTAACCGAAATATATAAACCAAATAAATACCTTTATCCAATGGTAGGGGACTATCAGTAGTTCAGTAAAACTTTTCAATCGTCCGATAAGAGGCTTGCGGAGACACTGCGATATAATTTATTTACCACATCTACAAACAAACTTACTCGCTTTGTGGACAAATCAGTATTTATTATTCGTTTGTGACTCTTAAGCTTTTTAAATAAGATTACCGATTTGTGGCTTTCTCTTTGTACACTTATTTTATGAATATTGTAATAATGTTTAACTTCTGCGGGCAACTGTTAGTACATGAAGTTACTTTTCTGCGCAATCAAGGTAATTACTTCAGTCTAGTCGTTAGTATGAAGAGAAACTTTATACAGAATGTCGGAAATTTATACAACGAACCGTGTGCGGTCTTGGAAAATACTAGGTGATGTTATATTTTAATGATGCTAAAGATGTTAAAGAAACTCGGGGTACATTTAATTCTAAGATATTATAAGGTTGTGAAATATTGTAAACTTAAACAGTTTCGAGCATAGTTATAAAGCTCAAATCATCTTTCAAGAACTATCTTACCTTATCTTTGTATTCATATGGACACATAGACTTACAGTTATCTATTTAATCAACAATGTCGTATGATACGATTAAAGAGTATTCTAAAAATGCAACCAATAATGTGAGAACAAAAATAAAAGGTACAGCGTTTATTTCATCACATAACTGTCTGGTAACATACATTGTATACATAAAATATATTTTCCTCTCACTCCAACCATGGGCCAGCCAAACAGCATTGTTTGATGATTGTTACATAAAATACACTGAAGCAGTGCAACTGTATGTCAACAATCAACACACTGAAGTCAACTCTATACCCGGGATGTTAGTTACTCACCTAACACCATCTGACGTCGCTTAAACGTTCTGTAAACGCTACCTAATTGTTTAAACATCCCTTCACTCATACAGACGGAACCTTATGTTCCGATTGATATATTTTTAAAGATATAAGGCTTATTAATTGTCATAATTATCTATTTCTTATCCGTACCTATTGTTTCTTTAATATCAAGTATTATTAAGTAAAAAAAGATATTTGAAAAATGTTTTTTTTAATATTTTTGTCCATTATTTAAATTGAAAATTATTAAAGAATTAAAAAATAACCCATAAGGACAGGATTCGAAACAGTGTCATCGTCCCATCCATTCTTCAATTCAGCTACTGTATCGCTGTATATGTATATATATACTGAAAAGATATGTACATAGTGGAAAAAATCCTAATTGATATCCTGTATGGATGCCTATTCTGTATGGATGCCAATCCTAAATGGATGCCTATCCAGGATGGTGTGATATATAGAATGTTAAATTCAAATGATATCGTAAATCAATTGAGCTACGGGACGGTTTCTCAGAGGTCGCCGGTTATTATCATTATCGATAATTTTTTATTCTTTATTTATTTACAATTTTAAAGAAATAATTAAACACTCTAAATATTCTAAATCATAAAACAAAAAATCGTTTTTGTTATAACGTTTACATAACGTAATAGTTGTTTGAAAGTTTTCAATAACTTAAATGTTTGTTTTTCATTTCATGTTATTTGTGGAAATGAACATAACGAAATTTTTAAAAATAAATTTCATTCATTGACAACCTAACAATGTATTGCAACATGTGCAGCTTTTAGTATGCCTGATCAAACATTGCCAGTAAATTAAGAGCACCCGTAGCCCCTACCATAATAACTTTACTTACTAAATAATCAACGATTTTACTTACCACCTATTGGTTGAGAAAGAATGAGCGTTGTTTTTAAACTATAACAGAATATATTTCTTTCCTTTTAATATTGGTTAAGGTAATTGTTTTAAATTGTTAGTTTAAATAATAACCGAAGATAAAATGTATACATGTTCAACAATTGTTATTACATCGTTCAGGTCAGTCTACAGTAAAATTAATTTTATTATAATTTGTTTCTTACTAAATTTAAATAGTATTAAAAATATATAACAAAAGGGTGCTGAAAAGATATTACTAATCCAATAGAATATAAATTTCATTATAAAGATATCTGAGCTTGAGAACTAACAATTTAATTTAATTAATATAATAATATAACTCACAAAAGCTAACAAAAAGTGCAACACATAGTAGGGGTCAACAGTTTTTGGTCATTGTTCATCGTATCCATTTTAATTTTCAGTGCAAATCATCGAAGTGAGCGTGGACCATGTTTGCCCTCAGCAAATACCAGACCCATTGTTAGAAATATGGTTGTTTGTTACCACAACGTTCACTCTTGTGGATTGCCTATAATGAATCGCTTTATACACCCCTCTTCACCCCTCTTGATCAGGGGTCAATTAAATTGGTAATACTACGCTTTTAGTCTGAGTCCAGTTTCAGCCTCTCAGGTGAACGCCGGAGGGAATTCCTGCTTTTGTAAAATAATCTCCATCTAGTGTCATTTGATATTGGATGCAATGTGATTTTATCTTTATATATCTTTTGTCCTTCCATGTGTGTAAGTAACATCTCACTTACCACACTCACTATTATAATGAACAATAAACTTTTTTTATTATTTATATTAATTTTATTTAGATTAGACATAGATAAAATATGTGTCTTTAATGGATGATTGTTTTTATTGTATATTTTATATTTAAAAACATGTAAGGTATTATTAGGTTTTTTAATTTTATAAAAATATAGAACAAAAGATAAGTACCAGTTGAACGACACAGTAGCTCAATTATTGGAGCGACGCGACGAGACGATTTTCCAGAGGTCATGGATTCGAATACTACCAATATTACTTTATTTTTCATTCCATATTTATTTGAAATATGTTCTTAATAATTCTTATTAATATTTTAAAAACATGCAAGATTTTTGATTACTTTTTAAATCATTCTAAAATAAATGTCTTCAATTTCATAAGCTGGTTTAAGTTTAAGTAACTCTACAGTTTTATTAAAAAATACAAAAAAACCTACAAATGTCAACATGGAAAAGAAAGATATTGGTCAAATGATTTTTATATAACAAAAAACATATTATAAAACAATCACGTAATAGAGTACTGCACTCAAATAACTAGAAACAAACCACTGTTAATACTAAACTTTTAAACTATACATGTTATTTCAAATATACATTTCAATTAGGTGAATTTACTTTCGGTGTTCAAGTTAAATTCACAAAGCTGTGTACAGCCGGAGGGATCGCCCAGGGTCTGAACTAAAATAGTTACCCGCTCAGTATATTCGTTTTCGGATACAATATATCATATTTGAGTTGTTTAGGAAATCAAATTTTAAATGTATGCATATACACTATGTGTATTAGTTTCAAAAATAGCTTTACAAAAGTTATTTTTGATTTTCATAAAAGTTGTACCTACCTCTAGATAAATCGTTTTTATCAAAATTTTCCCTGTTCAACTGAAACCTTTTTCAATATTATCATAACGATTCTAATTTAATATTTGTAATGTATATGTTGTGCTAAACTAATATTTTAAGAAATACCCCTGAGTAATGGAAACGGACCTGAATAAGCAGAACCTTAAATGAAATCAAAACTGAAATATATGTTTGAGCACAGCCTACAAACTTCATTTAATAAATTAATGTTCAATTGTATATGTTTATTTTAATAATATTGCAGACGATCCAGAGAAAACCATAACATTTAATCATTTAAATAAAATTATTTTTATTTAAAAAAAAATGTGATGAGTCTTGTTTTATTATCATTTGCAACCTTACTTTTCTATTTTGTTTTATTCTATAACTGCAAAAGCGTTACATTACTTTTACTAATTAGTTATACCCATTCGAGCTACATAATAAAACCGCTAATTCAGAATTACGACTACGAATTCATATTCGAGGCTTTAATGAAGGTACTACTCCTAATTAGTACCTCATAATGACACAGCTTTCTTTATGGAACTTATGCCTCAACGTTGATCTCTACACTAATATAGAAAACATTCGCTTAGAGAATAATCGAATAATAAATGTTAATTACATACCTTTAATACTTACCTTTACTAATAATTACATAACTTAGGTTATGTAATTATTATTAAAGGTACTCTAAATTATTAAAATAGACCGTTTGGAGCGCGGTCTCAAAGTCGCTGGCTTGCGGACGCAAGAAAGTTGTGAATTTCATTACAAAGGACAAAGGATTTGCACCGTGGGGCATTTGCTCAGTGTACGTATTTGTTCGCGCCTAATTAAACATGAAACAATGAACCAGGTACAATATCCAGCTGGAAATGATAGGGCTGCCCGTTTGTATTATTGTTGGCTACTTAGAACTGAACAGACCTCTGTTGAGGCCGTACAGATGTTTAAAATTAATTACCACCCAAATGTAACACACTATATACCCATAAAGCATTCTACAATTCAATAGTTGAACCGTTAATGTATATTAAAACTACAAATATGTAATGTATTACCATTACGAAGTAAACATTAATCAATAAAACATTTAAGTGAACCGATATTGAATATCCGCTGTTAGCAGTTCGATTCATATTAGCGACCTCATTTCAATAATGAGTGCAATCCGCAAACATGTGCATTTCGTGAGCGCTGTTTATCTAATAACAGCAAACATTTCGCAATCAGAGCCAATACTCTAAAACTGTGGAGTGGCTGCCCATTCGCAATTTCACAGCGAATTGGTATTGGATTTGTTAATGTAAGTGTAAAATAATATACATATAATAATATTATTATATTGGGCTTTTACATAAATTGTATGAGAATTTTATTACGTATTTCGTGTACTTACTTTGAAGATGAATGAGCGAGCTAGCCTTTAAGCTCTAGCATATTTTATATTACACAAAGATTAAGAATTTTATAAGGTGGATTAAATTATTAAGTACTTTATTATTATTTATATGGTTATTTATGTAAAATATTTTTATAATCTTAATTAATTTTATGATAAATAATGATAATTGTTAATGATATGAGGTTAGATTTTTTACAGTTTGTGTGTTCACGTTTCTTTCGAAAACCATAACTCAGTCGGCTCAGTGATAAAAATTCTTATAAAAGTCCTAATGAACATTTTATTATTTTAAACTAGCCGCCCGCCCTTAGCAAGAAATTTTAGGTACATTTTATTTAATACCTTGTCATGGTGTCTTTAGTCTACTTTATTTTGACATTTCTAAAACATGGTTTCATAACATTACAATTACAAATTATTTTATGAGATAAAGTTTATGACTTAAACAATCCGATTAAATATGTAATGTTTCTAAACTTGGACAACAGTTTCGGACGTTGATTTTATAAACATCGGTACAGGAATATATATTTCAAAATATATACTTACATATTGAGTCAAGTGAGATCCCAAAATAATAAGATCAACTTCATATCACAAGACTAAATTGAAAAAGCAGTTAAAACATGGATATTGTATTCGTTAATATATTAAGATGACTTCAATAAAAAGTTAACTTAAAATATTAAATAGCAACTCTAAAATGTTTGACATAAAAATCTTAGTATCACTAACTCAGCTGGATCCAAACATTAATTTTGCAACCCATAAACAAAGCGAAAACAAACAAAATAAAATATTCTATCAGTGAAATCCTTGAACCATAATTCACTCAGAGAGGTGCGTTCGTAGCATGGCAGGTGGTCTTAATAAATACCAGAATGGAGATGCTGGAGTTAGATAATAAATTCAAGAGGCAATCAACGCTACGGGAGCTGGTAAAAATATTAATAGAGGAGAAACGATTACATATTCATGACTTCCACTGCGGGCCGCGGCGAGCAACGGGGTAAACTAAACCTGAAATTGGGACTTTCCTCTAAAAATTCATTATAATCAGACTTTATAATCAAGGGTTAATGAAATTTTATTTATTCTTAAAGCGAAAGAATATTGTCTGAAAGTTAAATTGTTTATTTTATCGTTTATTTCTTATAAGGAATATTTAACCTTACATAAATAAAATGGAAAACACAATGAGAGTACACCATCGATGTCTTGCAATGAAGACTACTTATTGGTATTTTATGAAAAATCTTTAGTAATAATTTAATATGCTGGCACGTAAGAAATACGATATATGTTTTAATTATTATCTAAAGAGAAATACTTACTACGGACTTCAAAAAACAAAAAATTTAGATTTTTTTTAGTATACATGTCGATAATATGATAATGATACAATATCATTAAAAACAATACTAACTCTTTTCTAACTGCAACGTATTGCAAAAACAACATTGCAAATTTTTGAGTAAATAGTTTATCTGGAAGATTACTTATCAGCAATCAGTGAAACTGACTTCAACGAACCATTGAATCAACACCACAACCGTGACATCAAAGCAATTGGTTTACCAAAATAATAGAATATAAACTCTTTGGCAGTTAGAATATAGCTCAATGGATCAATCAATCGTTAATCCAACTCTATATACATAAAATGAATCGTCCGCGCACGGGGCGGTGCATCGCCTCGTAATAGGCACACCGAGCCTGCGACAATGCCGCAATCGGGTTGGCAATCTGCATAATGGATTGCTCGGCCGAACGCGCCGTCCGGTCGCTCATTCAATTGTCGCGGTCGTCCATGTGTGGCTATGTGTGGCTATGTGTGGCTATGTGTGGCTATGTGTCGCTCGGTTATTACGGAATACGGAATTATTAATTTCACGGTGAAACGATGCTTTAGAAATATCGTTTTTAGATCGGATAGCTTATCGTTATTGGTCTTTGTATTCTTGATTACCTGGAGATGGAAAGCTTTTATGAATAGCATATCAATAATCTTAGGAGCTTGAGGAAGAGAATTGAATTTAGTTATATATTTTAGCAATTAGATGTGTTATAGGTTCTATTTAATAAACTGTATAATGGATAAAGACAATTTAACAATTTAACTAGAAGGAAGAAAAAAATATTTATATGAAAAATAGTAATAAGCATAACATGGCTAGCATATTTATAAGTAATGACTTTAGGTTTTGGCATCTTTTACTCTTCTATACTGCAAAGTAAGAAGTATTTGGCATGATTTTCGAAAAGAGAAAGAAACCAAATAGATGTTACTCCTTTCTAATAATGACGATATATATAAGACACAAAATTCATCAAGGTGGGTAGCGACACGCTAACTTAGTTGTTAAAGACACGGAGACGGTGTCCCGAGTAGTCTCAGGTTGAAGTTCTGTTCGTGTTGCAAAAAATTTCATCTTATATTTAATACAATGTATTAAGCTTTTATATTCAGAGACTATTTAAATAAATATACTATAATGTTTGAAAATATCTTTAAACATGTATAGCCGTATAAAGCTTATTAAACATTTAATTAAATATATAATGAATAATGTTTATAGAAATTCTTAAACATTAATTTCGGTGGTGGGATCTTTTCAATATTTATCTATACTATAATGTTGTAATATTGGTTAAGATTTTCGAAAGAAGCCTAATGTGTTCACCGTTTCGATTAATAAGATCATATTATATAGAATTCCTTATTCACCGAGACTGGTAGCGATACAGTATCTCAATCGGTAGAGCGACGGGACGGTTTCCCACAGGTCGCGGATTCGAATCCTTGCCTACATTAGTTTTTTATTCATTCTATATTTATTTTCAATATTAATACAGTATAATAACATCATCATCATCATTATCGCCATCCACATCCGGAAAGGGGTGGCCGGGTGTCGCTATATGCACCCACTCTCCATCAACGAGGTCCCGCGCCTATCACCATATCGAGCGCAATTTCAGACCCGATCAAACCATTTTCAAAAACCTATAATCATACACTGAATGACCTGGGATTCAAAACTTGGTTACAAAACTGGTAATTTTAGATTAGACCAAAGTGTTGGCTATAATATCTCTATAACCGGAAGGCGTTCGATAGCTTATATTGAGCCATCTAATGCCCCTTACGAGCATAGTGATATATGTGTCTGTAATTAAACGTATAAATCATAGATAGCCTCTATGCTCGTGAGGGGCATACCGATAAGGGCGAGGACAAACACACAGATTTATGCAATTAGAACATTGTAAAAACTGGATTTACGCAATTACGCAATTGAGAGGAAATGAATGCATTCATTATCAATAAAACGTATACTTCTAATAATATATTGTTCGTAATAGATCAATGTTTATCTACAAAGGATTAAACTCAGTATTTGTTTTATCATTTTAAACACAAATGTAAACTTGAATAAAGCGTATTCTTTTCACATGAATTCATTGTACATTCTTTTAACCCCAGCCTTAGACGCCCCCAGTCTGAAATACCATAGACCCCATACCATTCCAAACATATACAATATAACGTACCTTTCTATATGAGTGTAACAATATTAACTATCACTAAAAATATGTTTAATAATTAGGTGGATTTAAATACAATAAAGACTTATCACATTTTGGTGTTATTGTACATTTGAATCGTATTCTAAAACTGTATATAATATGCTAAACAAATTTATTTAAATATATAATGAAGAATGAATGAATGTCCCGCGACCTCTGGGAAACCGTCCCGTTGCTCTACCAATTGAGCTACCGTACCGCTGTCCGTCTTGGTGAATTAAGCATTCTTTATGTGATTGTCTTTATCGGGACGGTAGTGATATCTAAGTATTAGGTTCTTTCAATAATTCTAACCAATATTTCTAACTTTCTAATAATACTCAGGTCGCGGGTTCGAATCCTTGCCAGTATCAGTTTATTTTTCATTCTATAATAATATAAATTTAAATCAGCTTAACATGTTTATAGATATTTTCTAACAGTGTACTAAACATTCGAAATAAAACTTATGTATTAGAATATTTTTTTTAGTACAATCTTTATAATGTTAAAACGCATACATTTTCTTTCTTAGTTATCCCGCAATGACATGTAACACAATTCCCAGCTAGACTTGTTACTCTCTATCGCTAAAGGATACAAAATTGTCAAGAGGGAGTTTAGAGTTGAACGATAATGTATTTGAATACGATGTTAAATAACAAGTTGCTAGATGACATGCCTGCACTCGTCCCACGAGAGTTCTTTGCATATTTGACTAGCTATTTTGTCATTCAGGTGTTAGCTAAATTACAAATTAATAATTTAAACGCATTTGCCATTATTGCACTGCGTCGCTGCACATATTTTGAATGATTTGGTTGTCATTAGAGAATCAATGGAGCGTGATTATATCTTTATATGTATAAATATATACATTTTGTATTTTCAGTATATATAATGTGTATTTCTATGTATTTGTATCATTGTCTAACACCCTCAACACAAGCAATTAATTTGCTTACTTAGGGGTTACATCGATGTGTGCAATTTGTACTGCATTATAATTATTATAATTAGCAAAAATATATACAGTAAATGAAATTCAGTTAAACGTAGGCTAAAACGGGATTTAAAATAAAGAAAAATTGTGACTTATCAAAAGGTTTGGACATTAATATTCGTGCAAATCATTGTTGGTTGAATTATTAACTTTCTCTTCTCAGACGTTTTCTTGAGAAGGGTGCTCATTTAACAACGTAATAGTTAGATTAATTAGAGTAGAGATATTCAATAAATGTCAACTTATTTATTACATTTAGATAACGTAAGTTGTGTCCATTTGAACTTTAATTAGTGTAATAAATATTTACATTGTACTAATATCTATAAGATAAGATAGATAATAGACATGTATTTTTTATAGATAAAATTGAAGGATTTACTAAAAATAGTCATTCTATAAAAAATACAAACAAAGCTTAAGTAACTTTTCGTATCCCTAAAATCTGAGAACGTTATATTTTATTTTTGGGTATTATCTTCAGTGATACAATTCGCAATATTGTTAAAAGCTCCGAGTGTATAGTTAGTAAATATGTAATTACGTAAATGGAAAGAGCACAAATTGAAGAGAAAACAAAGCGAAAATCATGGAAATGGTAGCCGTGGGTCAAATAGCTCCGATAAAATACGCAGAAAAAAATGCACAATCGCTCCATTTGGTTGCATATAAAGAAAATCAAATAATGGTGACATGTAGTCGAACTCTAAAATTTCCATTTGGCTAGCACCGTTTAAGAGCGATGAATGACTAGTATTGTACCCGGTCCATTGTATTTTTCCATTGACCGGGTACTCATACGAGTTCACTCTTTGGGCACTTCAATTACTGCTGTAACTGAATTGATGGAGATAAATGTATAAAACTTTGAATGTAAGCCAATGCCACTTTTGAAAATACAATACCTTTAAATGATTTCCATGTATGAAAACTGGACAATTGCTAAAATCGTCCGAGTTTAATATATAATAAATAATGTTATCTCAAGATCTTTTCTTGTCTTACAACTACTGATATTAGAATACGATCAAAACCAAGATAAATAAGACATAAAATCGTATTCGTGCTCTTTATCAGCCATAAGCTATTATTTTGTAACTGCGTTTAATAAGTCTAAAACATATATTATGTATATATTTATTTTTAATAACAAGTAATAAATAATTTTGTTCATTTGTTGACTGTACAAATACAAATACAGACAGGAAATCTTTTTGGATTTCATACGAACATAAATGTATAAGGAGATACAATTTTAATATATCAAGTTTTTATTGACTTCCTAACATTACTGATTATAATTTCATGATAACATGTTCCAAGGTCACTAAACTCCAGACCTCACCTACAGAATAAAATTTTATGAGCTTCTCGTAATGAAAACTTAAAATACACGATACAACCGTGCCGTATCATTCACCTCATCTATTAACCTATGGATGAGAAATCCGAATTTCCAGTCTGTGGTAGTTAACGATGTGATTTTACTGTTTGTAGACTTACTGCGTTCAAATCACGGCACTGCCTCTGATACTCTGTTTTCGAATATCCACAACGATCCCTGACTATTAACAATCGCAGATATCTATTTCATGACAATTATTTTGAAGGATAACGAATGAATTCAACAATAGACTGGAATATACACATTCGAAGAGAACAGATATTTCGTTCATTACTCTAATGAACGGAAATCTATTTTGTGTGGTAAATGAAATCAACTCTTATGTCGTTATCATACATATATATACTTAAAGGTGTAAGTTCAATGACAATAATCATAACTATTGAGCAAGCATTTATTAAAGCTAAGTAAAATATTATATTGAACACATTAGAAAGGTGGCAGCCACACTTCAAAGCTATGACCATAATCAAGTTTCTTGCGTAGTGCAGCTTCGAAAACTGAATCTCTTGATCCGTCACGAGGTGCCTTTTTATCGCTTCCCCCTTCTTTCGCCACTTCGCGAGCACCTCTCAGAAATTTTGACACTTGAGCTACACTATCTCTTGCGTCTTCCACATGTAGCTAGTTATTTAACATAATATAAATATCATTAATACATAATTGTCCTAATCAATCAGTTTAAATTAAACAAAATGAGAACCTGATCATCATTAGGTAGAGTCTGTGGGTATAATCGCACCCATTGTCCTACGCGGCCGATACCACGGTCCCAACGAACGCCGTTACCCCACAAGCACGCACTCATCATACGACGTCGTGAAGCTGCCGTCACGTACCCGCCTCGCCACGACTCGTCTATCGGCTCCGAGGACACCGCACTCGTTGAAGACTACAGACAATCATATAAGACATAGATTCGCATTTAAAACGAAATATTACAATAATAATATTCACAGTTTTAACTAATTTATAACTACTAAGAGTATAATGATAAGAGAACAGAACAAACTGCATGATTACAAAACAATATACAACATATATATTGTTGTCATGTACCTGTGTGTCTGCACTCTCCGAGCTTAGATCAGACGACGTTTTGTATAATCGTCCCATTTGTATATCTTTTGTTTTTTCTGGTAAATCCTTCAACAAAAGAAATATAGCATTGCTTATTCTACTTACTAAATTTGTGTGAAATACGTTCCCGGCGTTTTTCTCTTAGACTCAATCGTGTATAAAGGATTCTTGGGGATTTTCTTGCATTAAGTAAAACTACACAAAGCTTTGCGTCGCTTCCATTTGCCATACTAACAACAAATCGGAAAATGTAAAAAAGGTGATGAAAATGTAAATACGTGCTCTTAAATGCAAAAATAACTAGGGATAAAAGGAAGATATAAACAATTTTTCACGTTATTCTTTGTATTTTACTTACGTATTTTATATTTAGTAGTAGAACAACTGACGTAAAAAACCATCTTTGGTTTTAAATATTTTTGTTTTAGTGCAAGTTTTTTTTACTTACATTAATTTACAATTAGTGAATAAATATTAAATGAAAGTTTTTCAGGTACTTACACAATTTTTTTCAGTCATTGGTGGTTGTAAGGTCACACAGTGTATGGGCATGGCGCGTCGTCTGCGCGCGCGCACCCAGCGCCCGCTGCGCTGACCCGCCGGCACACGTGGCATCGTCTTAGCTAAACCACTTTCCTCCTCTGAACTGTAACTAAAGTTTAAAAATATTATAACTTCTCATAAAATTAAATAACTCAAAACGTTACATGTAATGCTTGCAACATTCTAACTATTTGAAAATATACATACCTTATATTAGGTGTTGAGGGGCCCTGTAATAATGAGAGACCTGTATGTCGCATCGGCAGCCCCAAGAGGTCAAACAGCTCGTGCAACATTGGCTGCTTTACCGTTACATCAGCTTCACAGTCCGCAGCCAGAGCGGGAGATAAGTTTACCTAAAAAAATATTTTTTGATCACTTGCTTTGTTTTTGTTAATTCATATAATTAAAACGTATTTATATAAGTATATTTAATGACTTACATAAAGCATATACAACCTTACCACATATGACATTATAAACTGACGACATTATTTTTCTCAAAACATATTTTATATAAAGCCAAATCGTTGGTTGATCTATCATTTAATTTCAATACTCGCATAATCCTTATACAATTAAAAACTTGAATCACTTAAAATAAAAAAAATTATAATAATACCTCAATAAGCCAAGGCTTCAATGAATCATCCAGTAGAACATCAAAACCATAGAACTCAAAACAGTTTTTTGCCGGGGGAGTCCCCGCCGCTTGAGCTAGTAAAGTCAGTGTAACCAATGCCCTTATTCGTTGCCAAACCAACCATTCCATTGCACCCCATCTACCGACGAGAGCACGCCTCACTTGCTTTAGCGTCCATTTACAACCTGCAATACAAACCTTTTGTAACGCCATCTATATCGTTAATTGGAACTTAACAAAACGGAAGCTAAATTATAGCATCGGACACGATCAGCTTTGACATCTATCTGAGATTAGAAAAACATTTTATATTTTTATGCATAAACGTATTCATAAATCTTTGAAAATATCTATAAACATGCATAGGCATGTAAAGCTTATTTATTATAATTATATAATTATAGAATGAAAATAAACTGATACGGGCAGGGATTCGAACTCGCGACCTCTGGGAAACCTCTACCAATTGAGCTACCGTATCGCTGTCCGTCTCGGTGAATTTAATACACTATATGTGATCATATTTTTCATATATATTATTCTACCTAGTACATACCACTGCCTATCCTATCCTTACACTCGGCATATCGCGGTCCGGTTTTATTGAGGGATGAGTTTGTAAGATGTCTGTAGGGATTGTGAATATCCGATAAAGTATATTTATCTGTACCTAAAAACAGAAAACAATTATGTATATATATGTGCCACAAGTTTTCTAAACGAAAATAAACAACTCTATTCATGACCGCTATATTTTTATATAAAATATATTTTTTTCTTACGTTGTAAATAAGAGAACAAAAACGAATATGTTTTACTTCAAAACTATTGCTTTATTTTTTTGCACTCTATGTACATACCTCCGTCTGAATAGAACAGATTTAGTATTTAGGATAAATGAGATTTTCAGATTGTTATTCGATATGTTTGGTGTGTTCCTTTTATTGTGTGTATGACTATGGCTATATACATGTGGGCAGCTGACTAGTTCTATGGTTGGCTAAGTCTAATTATTTTATTTAAGGATTGTTACTCATTATAAGAGTTTTATAGTTGGTATAAATAGTTAAAAATAGTAAGTTAGTAATAGTTGGTAGGAATTTCAGTATATACAGATCATTTTTATCTTATTTATCTATCTGCCATCTAACTAAAAGAGCTGCCACACATGGGTACATTTTTATATTCATAATTCTTAATTTTAGTTAAGTTATAAGAAAAAACACTAAAATAAAATAGTAAAAGTATAAATTAGTATCGGTAATTTTTACTACATTACTGATAGGTACTGGTTGAAGTTAGTAAAGCACTTTAAAGTTAAATAAACAACTTTAAACGATTAAATATTTATATTTAAAAATAACCCTCTTTCACTAAGTTTTCAGAACTTATTAATGAAGACTTGGACCAAACGATTTAATATCCTTATTTCGTTATTTGCCTTGGTAACTTACTTGCATTTCATTTTGTGACTTTATATAGCGATCCCTGACTCAACGATTTAAATTATCCAATAATAATATTATTTTTATTTTTTAAGAGATCTTTTTGTTTCGGGGTTTTTTATACATATTTTTTTCTTCTTTTTTTAAATGATGTTGCTAGTATTTGTATTATACTATATAAACCCACGAACACACTCAATTTCACTAGTTAATGTGTTTACTATCAATATTTCATAAGAACCTTACACCACCACCAATAAAAGCTCAATATTTTGGAAACTACTGCTGTTTTACCAAACACAATTAAGAACCATCCCGCCGGACCAGGCTTTCGATAAAAAAAACCGCAATTAAATCCGTCCACGCGTTTGGCTGCTACGCTGTCAAGGACAGACACACAGATACCCAGATAGACCGGTCAAACTTATAACACCCCTCTTTTTGGGTCGATTTGTGTTTTTTTTCCTTTTTCTCTATGACTTCTTATATCTCATTATATTTATATTACATATCTACAGTCATTTAGTCATGTAGTGGCCGCATTGGTACAATGCCTGCTGTATCCAGATGTTTTCATCCGCGTCACTGGCATGACAATTGCTTGGACGATCCAAGCTTATTTATTAATAAAATTTACGTTTTTTTTTATTAATAAAATTGATGCAAATTGTATTAGTAAAAATAATTATCTATATTAGTATTTAGTAGAATTCTTCAAAAAATAATAAAGAGATAATTTTAATTTTAGCACAGTGGACCCACGGCCAAGCATAAAAGCTCTTACAGTCACTCTTTCACTCATCTCTGAGTCCGTTTGTCTCAAGTTAGGATATTCCTTACTATTTTCATTTGGTTACCATTTATCAAAACTATATGCATATTTAGTGACATTTTTGGACCCAATTCCCAAAGATCATTTAACTAACGTAACATTATGATTTTGCTGTCGTACATACCTCATGTACCACAGCACAAAAATAATGTATACAAATATTATGCTGATATTTACCAAATCTTGCCAAACCCTCAGCGTACATATAAGCGGTGAGTGGTCGATACCCGGGAACACACACATATAGTCTAAGATCGAACTTGTACCCAGCGATTAGTAGAGGGCGCTCGATATATCGCTGTACCACGGCGGGACTTCCACATCTCATGTCACATACACTCTGTAAGTATTCACGAAACTTATACATTTATTTTATCTATACTAATATAATAAAGCTGAAGAGTTTGTTTGTTTGAACGCACTAATCTCTGGTACTACTGGCCCGAATTGAAAAATTCTTTTTGTGTTGAATAGTCCGTTTATTAAGGAAGGCTATAGAATATATATCATCTCGATGTGACTAATAGAAGTTAAGCAGCAATGAAAAATGCTGCAAATTTAATATAATCTAATAGGTTCTGAATGACTTAGCTATAGCATACAGTCTAAACCGCAGGTCTCAGAGATAGTAAAATTGGAGGATACATTTGTTTTTCAACGTAGTGGTGTACTAAGAAAAGATTTTTAAATTCCACCCTTAAGGGTTTTAAATATCAATTTTGTATGGAACTCGGCGGCAACACTAAAAACCAGGCAAACGAAGTCGCGAGCGACCAATAGTATTATAATATAAAGAGAGTGTAATGATAAATGTCGTTACTTAAAAAAAAAGACTTTTAAAGCATACAAAACCACTCTGTTTACAATTTCTATTGCAATACATGGTACCATTTATTTGATAACCCTAAACATTACTACTATCCTAGTAGACAGAGCCGATGTATGACTTAACTAAATTGCGTGTTTATATGCACTTAGTTTTGGCAAGCCCAAAAGTTAGTGTACTATTTAGCTTACTAACGTATGGCTAAGCAAATATCAAAGTTTATTCATGCTTTGGCGGTAGTATTTATGATATGGTAGTCCACAAACCCAACTTGTGAATACATGTTGACTTTGGTGGGACGCATATGTTGATGGCAAATAAATCCTTATTCTATACGTTTAAGAAAATAATACTTTATATTTTTTTTTCAATTATTATCGTTTATAACAAATCTTGATGAGCTCTCTTACCCTAAAGAGGAAGATTCCCCGACCCTGGCTCTGTGCCACTGGTTTGTGTATCCATACGACGCTGGAACCAGATGGATCGTCACCTCTCCGCAGCTTCGAGCATTCGGAAACCAACTTGGCGTACTCCAGTGGAAGGTGGAAGCAGGGCGGGCTGGAATATGATTTTAATGTTATAGCATTTCCATAATATTTTTAGCAAATTTTGAAAAAAAAAAAAGTAGGATTCCTAGTTGGAAAGATTGATTTTTTGGTGTTCAACTAGTTTACTAAGTTTACGTTAACTCATACGAACTGCCTTTGTTATAAACAAATGAAAAGATAATAAAGAAAGAGAAATATATATTAAATTACACATATAATTGAAATGTATAAAGTAAAGTCAATAAAATAATTGTCATAATATTATATAAAGTAAAACAAATACGTAAGTCGATACGTATTAACACTTTATTTTAACTGGCAATCAAGATATTACTTTTAATGTCTTTTTTTGCATTTTATTAGGACTGTCTGATCAAGATAAATATGTATAGATCGGGCATAAGTACCTAAGCATAATTGTAAAAAAAATATTTTAAAGAAAATATAATTACAGGACTTTTTGACGAAGTAATTTAAAAGTAATTCCTACCTAGCCAATCAAAAAGTAGTACGAAAATATTAACAGATAAAATGTTACTTTTGAATGTCCTAAAATAAAAACACGAAGTTTGGCTAGAATCTAATCGCTTAGTAAATAATCGGTATAAAAAGACCAGATAATGCAACAAATAAAACGTATACTTCTTAGCAATCAAGTTGTTAAGAATTGTCAACTGTTAACAACTAAACTTTTGAGGAAAAATACAAACTCTGTTAAAAATAAAACTGTACTTGAATAAGACTTTGTACGCTATACTGCAGTTTAGCAAATCTAAAACTATTTCAATTTGTAAAAATCAAAAACTTTTGAAATTTTATCAGATATTATATAACTTGAAATATAAATAACCTTGTCGATATTATAAGGTAAAGCTAATTAAGGAATTTATTTATTACCCACATGTCAACAAACAAAGTAATCAACGAGTGAGGAGCGAAGCGACGAGAACAGCTCTGTGTTAGGTCCAAAGGATTGTGTGTAACTGAATTAAATTGATATGAATTGAAGGTACTCCTTTGTAATTACTAAAACCGATTTGATTTATTTTTCTTCGAATTTTTGTTTAGGTGAGTGTTTATAAGCAAAAATTCGGTGATAGCCTTTGATGAATTATCAACCAAAAATGATTTGCATTGAGTTACGGGCGCAATCGCTTTTTGCTTTCATTAGTCGAGCAGTTGGCTCGATTTGAGAGTGGAACTCTTTTTATATAACAGTTTGAAATTAGGCCATTTAATTTGTGACCTCATTCGCTTGACAATCATTCAGAATGGCTGTCAACTCAGCAATAAAAATGACAAGAGATAGGCTAGAATCGCAATGGACTCAAAGCGATGTATATCACAACTAAAAGTATATGTGTTTTATGTTTAATAGTTGTAGATAGTAGGTGAAATAGATCGCCTAATCAAAAGCTAATACAGTCTGTTCACACTAAGTTAGTTTACACACATTAGTTTGTTGTTTAGTCTATTTAGTGATTTTATTCTAGCTACCTTCGAGCAAAGGTTCTTAAAGTTTTTCATGGTTTGGAAATTATGGATCTTCTCTTGTTTGTGGTTCCATGTTAATGGTATTTTTATTTACTTTATTTACTACCAAAGATTCTATTTTTTTTTTCAAGAGTTAGAAATTATGGTGGTTGGCTTGTTTGTGATTCACTATAAATATACTTTTATAGGATAGTCCAGGGCAAAAGCTAACAACTAATATTACAATTATAAGATGTAAGTACTAGGTTATAAAGAAAATAATTATGGCCATAAATAGAAGATTAGATAATCGATGGTGTGTATTTTAAATAAAATAGACAAAATCATCATCGTATGTACAACGGTCCCAAATAAATACGAAAATATACAAATCTTAGTATAATATAGAAAACCTAATCCAAGGACATCGATTAATTTTATATGGTAACGTTTAATGAAATACAAGTAGCGTGCAGTAGCGACTCTCAAAGAAAACGTCATCACAATAATTCTCTATAAAACTAAATTATGACATTGACTTTTTCTTGGGAGCGACACGCGAGTCGCGGTACCACTTGGCGTAATTGCTGAGGAAGCACGATTCATTAATATACGACTATAATTTAATATTACCTCGAACTTTCACCTTCGTCCCCGCGGGGAAAATTTATAATTTGACCTTAAAGTAAACGCAAACTTTGCTAATTTAATATATACGACGTCTCAATTGGTTGTTTTAGAATTAATTTCAGCAAAACTTTGTTTTCCGCTATTAAACTGGATAATTTCAAATTATTAGTCTTATTATAGTTATCTTGCTTTT
This sequence comes from Napeogenes inachia, assembly GCA_959347355.1. Taxonomy (NCBI): domain Eukaryota; kingdom Metazoa; phylum Arthropoda; class Insecta; order Lepidoptera; family Nymphalidae; genus Napeogenes; species Napeogenes inachia. The sequence continues at coordinate 16,079,079 of OY365792.1, forward strand.
TCCAAGGAATTATTTTTTTTTAACATTCTATAACGAGTTTAATTTTTATTTTTTTCTTATTTATAAACTATAGTTATTATTTGAATTATTATTCCAATTATGATACATAATAGATAATTTTAATTTTAAATTGGCTTCAAGGTAAATTTAAAAATTAAATAATATTCCATATTTATGTAAAAGAACCTGCGTACTTAATACCGTGCAGCACGCAACAAACGCGTGGATTCATTCAAATAGCCAATGACGTGAAGCGATTCATCCTTGTCCCCTCTGTACGGAGGGCCAAAATGTTGCCCATTATGATCCTTATTTCAAGCAACGTTTACCCACAAAATGTGGGGTAGACTGTACAAAATACGATCAACAAATGTTACTATACTACCTAAAAGCTTGATGTCGGAGACATACCTCACTTATTGATGTTATTGTTATTCCGTACTATGTCGCTTTTATATTGTTTTATTGTTGCCTATCATTAGGGGCAATAACTGATAATAGCTACCAATTTCGAAAGAAAAAATGTTTCTACTAAATTTGCCAATATAAATAATATGCCATTTAACTTGAAATATCAAAAAATCTTGTTCAATGCCTAATGAAGCTACTAATCTATTGAGTATTGAACTATTGTCAGACATACTAAACCATACATACATACTATACAAAAACATACATACTAATTGATACAAATGAATAAAACAAAATAAAGAGCAAATTTATATCATCAGCTTCTCTGTTGTAGAGTGCAACAATTTTTTTTATTTGTATATTATCTCCCTTTTAAAAAAAATATGTTGATAACTTAGAACTGTAAACAAGAAAAGATACTTGAGTATATATTTGCTTTTATGTTACGTATAAATATTATACAGAATGCATTTTTATCTAACAATGTATTTAACCTCCTTTTATAAACCTCAAAGCCTTATATTATTTTTACAAAAGAACAATTGAACAATAGCAGTGGTTTTTGAATTATTAAGGGTGATAAAAGTTCCCTAGTAAAATAAAAAGCCACAACATTAGGGTACAACTGTCCCCTTTTATAACCTCGATTAGAATTCATAAATTTGCGTGTTGATTTTTTCATTGCTTAAATATGCAACCTCCATTTTATTGAAATATTTCTGCATCTATTAATTTTGACTTTTAATTACTTAAAGCGTAAGATATCATAATAAGGAAACAGTAAAATACTTTCCAAGAACATTGGAATCATGATTATTTACCATTAAATAATATATAAGTAACCGCAAATGACATAATTTCAACCGACATTTAAATATCAACAAGTAAAAACCTATATCGTATAAATACTACGAGTAACTTATTACTTAACAATAGACTACTAAATAAATCAAACAAAATAGTACTAAAGCGTATTTTCCTTTGTTATATATATATTGCTTGAAGAACAGATTTTTCAATGAAATATATCTCTCGTAGCAATTCTTTACTTTTAATTAACGAGTCTAATAATTAAAATATTCCTATGACAAACAATTGTCTGTCTGTAGGCGGTAAAAAAATACTGTAAATAAACCTGGTTACATATGAACAAAACATAAAGTATTTTAAATAGATTAAGCTCCAAAACATCTATGTTACGGGAAACCAGGCCTATTATTTTTATTTATTTTATTTATTTATATCTTTTCCACTTTGAATCATTATCAGTGATCACTTGTGTACGTCAAAATGCAAGTGCTAGGAGGACCTTTTTCGATACCAGATTTATCGTTTTAAGCCCTTTTGTAAAAGCATTTTAGCACCAACCTATTGTTAAAGCTATTATGGTTTCAAACGCATCCTGGTCTGAGAAGAACCACACAACAAACTCAGACGGATATATATTTTTTATTGTGATCACTGTTTCCCAAACGTCCATCTTAAAAGCTATTTTGGAACAATTGGCACCGTCGCAATCAATCGGAAATGAAACCTACTGATTTCAAGCAACGTAAAAACTCTAGGCCTGCAACACAACTGCATCTGCAAGTCACCGCAAGCAGCACCCGTTCACAAGCATAACGCAAGAGCCAGCCATCCCCCCTTCGCCATATTTGACGGAGGAGGGCAATCCGACTCGCGATGGTACCACGGGTAGTGACTTCTAAGGAATCGGTGTGCTCCAGTAGGTCGATAAAACAAAACTAACCTACAACAAAAAACAAATTGCGGAGATTACTAGTTATTCGCAATACAATGCAATTCGTTCCTAAGCCATACCTCCGTTGATATAATCCTTAACGCCATAGTAGGATTTTTGTATCAAATAAATATTTTTATATAATTTTAATTTATTTCATGATTAACTTAAGGCTCCATTTGGAAGTTTGTTAACAAAAACATATGCAATTGACCTTTAAGGATTTACCTTTTTTTTGGAGCCTAGTGTTGGGCATTGCGAGTTTATCTTTATTTCTTGTATTAATTTTATGTAAATCACATTTTTTCTTGAACTTTGAAATATTTTTATGAACGTAAATTATATTTTCATAAATATATTGATTATAAACTGTAATAATTTTAAATTCTTTACATTTGTTTCTTAAAGATTCTCTTGGTCTCATATTATATATTGCTCGTGCAGCAATCTTCTGCAGTGTAAATAAACCAATGTTGGCTGCATTACTCCATAATAGTATACCGTATGACATTGTACTGTAAAACTAACTAAAGTAAACTAATCGAGCAATTTCCATATTTGTTAATCGACCCCATAGCAATTTCTCATCTAAGGTAATGTCCAAGAAAGTAGTACATTTGTCTAGTCTAATTTCTCATTTTTTAATTGTACATAGGTAATAACATTTTTAACAGTTGGTAAACAAAATTTGAAACATTTTGTCTTTTTTTATTGAGCAACAAATTATTGTAGTTAAACCATTATACAACATCTGAGAGACCATTGTTTACATCGTCAATAACAGATTGAGGAACAAGAAAGGCCCTAAGATAGAGCCCTGTGGCACACCTATTTTTACCAAAGAACCAGGGGAACGTTTTCCATTTACATCAACTTTTTGAATTCTATCATTAAGATATGAACTAATCAAATCTAGGAACTTATTTTTAACTCCATAATGTTCTAACTTTTATATAAGGATTTCATGTTGAACGCAGTCGAACGCCTTAGATAGATCACAGAAAACGCCAAATGCATCCTGTGATCCTTCCCAGCCTTCAAATATGTTTAGTAATAGCTTAACACCAGCATCTGTTGAAGAGCGACCGGCAGTGAAACTAAACTGGTTTTTATGTAAGAGATTGTTTTTACTGAAATATGTGACAAGATACGTTCTACAGCCACTGGTATAAAACTAACTTTCTGTTTTGATTTCTCGCTCTTGCTACAACTGAACTTAATAAATTGGCTTAATAAAATTATAAATAATAAACTTAATAAAATTAATATTAGTAGTCAGAATCTAATGTATTGAATAAACATTTAAAATTTGGTATAAAAATTTCCAACAGTGAAACATGTATTATACTTGCTTACCTGAAGTCATAGATAGACCCATATATTCTCCTCATACAACGCAGTAATCTAGATAGGCTGTCTTTCCTGCAAATCGAACCACCCTTCGGTATGTGATTCATAAACTGAAAAAAACATTACCAATGTATAACCTCAAAATGCATACATTGTTGGAGAGAGACGACATATTTACATAACGTTATTATCAAAATATAAGATGTGTATAAAAAAATATTACATAGCAAAATATTACACAACGTTTTTAAATACTTACTGCATATAATTTTATAACTTAATTTTTTTTTATTACAGCGAGTGATATTTTAAGGACACCAAAACATTCAACTCCGAAGATATACTTACAGTTACATTACTACGTATGTATATTATACATTATTATATATAAAACATACATAATAAGCAATCATTCAATATATTCAAATTTCATGTTTTTTAAAGCAGACAATTGTTTTACAAATGCATGAAATTTACTTCAAGCCTCCTTTATGAATCTACACGAATAAATATTGTCAAACACGAGCTACAGTCATAAAACTAGCAATGTTTGTCACAGCGTCATAACTTTTGATTAGTTGCAGACACGAGAAAACTCAATAGAAAATATCAATGGGTATCTACAGTACGGCCTACTAATGCACGGCAACCACTTTATAGGCTACTTTACCTCCCGCCTAGCATTTACCAGTCACCTATAAAATATTTAAGAGATTTTTTATACCCTGTCAGTAAATTGTAACAAATATCGCCAGTTTCAAGTGTATATATATGTTGAAAAACAAATATTTTGATGTAATTTTGATTAGCAGATAAATAAGTATATTAGGCTAGAAGTGAATTTTGTAACCATACTATAAGTGCAAAACCATGCAAGTCCAATATAATAAATACCTGCCAATCCCCTAAAGCCTTATAGGAAGTAGCTGGAAAAGCGCTGGTTCTCCACCAGAGATTCCATCTCTCCTCTGCACTACTGTAGCCCTGGTACATGCGCCAGCCACGCTCGGAGCATACCTGAATATAATTAATTATAAAATAAAATATATTTGTAATAGTCATGAATAAACTGGACTATTTCAAAAAAGACATACCTTCACCAGAAGGCTAGGTCCAGAACCGTTATCATTTAATCGATATATAAAAGGATCATCACCATCAAAGATTTGGGCCATTGCTACCACCTGAAAACAAAAAACAATATTTTATATCACGGTAAAAATTTTCCAATAGTTTAAAAGTTACTTACTCAAACTTTAACTTCATAACAATTCAAGAATGTGTCTCTATAATACGCGAATACGTGAATCGCATGCTAACTCGCCATGCTAAGAATCATGTCCTCGCTACATGTGGATGGAGACACGTTAACTGTTTACGTTACTGTATTAACGTGACGTAAGGCCCCACCGGTCCGGTCGCAAGCTTGCTCGGTACTGCTCCCACTGCAAGTTTCAAAGGTAACCAAGTGATTTACAACCAAGCTTTCGTGACACGCCGCTTTTACTTAAATCAGTAGCTAAATAAAAGGCCTCTGAGCAATGTGACGATTCTATTTATAAACCAGCTTTTGAATTTATTTATAGTATAAGTTAAATCATTATAGTTACAGAAAAATACTAGGTACAGTAAATGACACAAACTAATAATGTTTTGCAAATTTAGTTAGATTCTTAAACTGTTTTCAGAGATTATTTTCCATAAAACGTAATAATCAAACAACTTTCAAACAACGTAATTATAGACATTAGTTACTTTATAACATAATATAATAAAACATAACATACGAACCTTTAAAACTGTTTTACTTAAACCTATAAAACATTATCTTCTTTACGTCGCTGTATACTAATCTTTTTTCTTTTCTTTTCTCTTCTGCTAACTAATCACTGTAGCGTTATTTGAAATCAATTGTCATAAACCTATTGATTTATGTTTACAATTTATTTTTAATGGCCTGAAATCATAATACCTGCATTTCAGATTACTTTTGAAAAGAGGTCGTTTATCATTATCCAATTTTCTTTAACATCGAAATCGACAATTACATGCGACATTGCATTAATAAATCATTGTCTCCATTTAAAACAAATATATACATGTTATCAATAATTATGATAAATGCTATAATGTATTTAGGAAAGTTGTTTAGAAAAACATCTTTTTTATTTTGTTGTCTAAATAAATTAAAGCTTATAAATTATTTGTGTGTACATAATTAAATTGTGAGACCTACTTCTTGAAATCTATTTTAAAAAGTCCAGTATGCAAATTCATATTTATCATTATATACATTTAATCGTATTATGTTGTTTTTATGTAATTGTAATATGTTTTTTTCTTTTAAGACGTTTCAAGAAGTCTTATTTTTTTTTAATTCAAGTCATTATCTGTTACAGATATTTAATATATTTTTTTACCATTAATAATGACAATAGGTTAAGTTATTATGATAAAAGTATGGAATATAAAAAAATCAATATCTATACTTTTTTATATTGTAATATTATAAGAAAACTTATCTATCATCTATAATAAATAACTGAGCTCCTTTCCAAGCCTCTATTTATATTATTATTAAGCTTATTTATTTCCAAAAAAGGTACATTTTTACTTATTAAAATTAGTTGTGATATTGTTAAATTTTGGACCCCAACTGGGTAAAAGCCTCCTCCATCTTCTTCCATTTAGTTCTATCTTTTGCCCTGTTCATCCAGTTATCACCAGCCACAGATACTATGTTATCGACCCACCGTTTTTTTGGTCTGCCTATTTTTCTTTTCCCAAGTGGGCCGGTCCATTTTGTTGTTTGTGTAGTCCATCTTTTATCTGTGCATCTAGCAATATGTCCTGCCCATTGCCATTTTAATTTAAATGCATGTTTAAGGGTATCGGTCAGTTTCGTTTGATATCTATGTTTCTGATTTTTTGTATTTCTTTGAGTCTGAGGATACTTGGCATGGCATGTTGTGTAGTAAGTAATCTGTTTCTTACTCTTTTCGTATATACCCAGGTTTGGCACGCATAGGTAAGGCATGGTAAGATGCATCTTTCCATGACGATTTTCTTAACTTCAATATCATAGTTCCCTTTTAGTATTTCTTTTCGAGCCCAGAAGCTATTCCACGTGTTCCTGATTCTTCTTTCTACATTTTCGTCATTGCTATTGGGGTTGAACGATATCTGCTTTCCGAGGTATATGTAGTCCTGTACATATTTAATTTGGATTTCATCTACTTCGATTGGTTTTTGTTTGTTTGACATTATCTTGGTTTTTTCAGCGTTCATGTGTAAGCTTACTATTTTGCTTTCATGTTAAGATCCTGCATCATTTTCTGAAGTTGTAAGGGTGATTTAGCAAAAACAACTATGGCGTCAGCAAATCTTAAATGGTTTAAATATTTTTCTTGTATCCAAATACCTTTATTTTTCCAGTCCAATTTTTGGAATACTCCTTCTAGTATTGCTATGAACAACTTAGGAGAGAGGGGGTCTCCTTGTCTTACTCCTCTGTTTATGGGTATATCTACCCCTATGTTTTCCAGTCTAATCTTGCTAGTACTTTTAGAATAGATATTTCTAATAATATTTATTTACTCGGTTTACTATTTATATTATGCGTTAGTAAAGAACAAATAATTGTATTTTTAGTGTAATAAATTGTATATTCTACCTTTAGTCATTTGGCATTAATTTTTATCTATATATCTTTGTCGAATTATACAAATATTAGAAACTGACTAAGTGGAAAATTAATTGGCATAGTATAAAAAAATTTGAAATAACTCAAGGGCATAAAATAATAATATTAATAACCTTAAATATTTTGATCTATGTAAAATATCGATGTGTACAGGGCAAATTGAAGACAAAAATGATACCTGATTCCAAATATGCATATAATTTTTTCGCTAAAAAAATACGCTTAGACCAAATAAACCGTCGATATAATGTTTTCAAATTAGATTATCCTTATATAAAGTCTCACTAATCACTCCAGATCTCTATCCTAATCTCTATCTATCAAGAGTAAGCAGGACATAAACATTTGAAACATCATTTTATCTACAATCTAACCGTAAATAGTTTAACCAAATGTATGTTATAATTGTTACTCACTTCTGCTTTGTAATTATGTCACGTAAAAACTATAAACCAATTTAAATGCAAATTTATAATGTACTGTCAGAAAAACAAGATCTTTATCTTACCAAGATGTTAAGATATTAAGGAAATTTCATTGTTTTGTTTGTGTAATAGCTTTCTGTTTTTTTTTAACATATTGTATACACAGACAAGGTTTATAACATATGTAAATGTATATTACACAATTTGTTTGCATGTGTCATGGTGTTTATTATATACTCGTATATATGTGAGTATAGTGGTCAGTGACCCTCACTGCTGAACAAAGGCTAAGAGTTCGATTCTTACACGGGACAATTCCTTATGTGATCCACAAATTGTTTTTCTCAGTCCGAGTGTACTGGAGCCCCCGCGACACAGATAATATAACAAGAGGCGTTGCAAGGGGTATCATCATGCCCCCGGCGCTAACCACAAAGAGGGGCCAAAAGGTCCGCAAAACAAAAAAAATGTGGATATTTTTTTTGACGTGACAACGTCTTAAATTAGGTTAAGCTGGGAGTCACTTATGAAAAAGTGTAACGCCCGGTAACGTTACGATGAGTCACCGAACGAGAGAGAGGCCCGCCGAATGCCTTGCGTCTCTCTCCCACTCAAACATGATCGGTCCGCCGAGCAATGTTTTGATTTTCAAATTGATTCTTTAAAATTACAAATATTAAGAAAAAGTGGCAGATATAAGAAAACTTGATTTAAAATGTGTTGAGCAAGAATTTTAACATCTAATTTAAGTAAATGTTTTAATTTTCAACTTCATTATTTACAATTACAAATTTTAATTAATTTCAAATTTATTTAGCAAAAATTTAAACCTTCGATCTGAATAAGTGTTTTGATTTTCAAATTAATTCTTTAAAATTAAAAATATTAAAATATATAAAATCAGAAGTGACGTCACATAACATTATCTGTACTTATTATTATTTAATATGTAGGCCAGTACATGTGACCATACTTGGTAGACACAATTGGAAATAGTATTTTTTTATAACTGAAAAAAATATATATATAAAATACTGGTAGCAAACAATAACTTCAATGATCGATATCTCCGCAACTAATTGATGTATCGAAAAAGTCTGTAAATAAATTTTGTAAAAAATAATAACATCGTCTTCATCGTCCTATCCTCAACAAAATCACTCAAATTATTAAAATATTGTGCAATTTAATAATATTCATATCAATAAATATTCTGCCCAGAAAAAGACGTGGTCCCGTAAATCTTCGCCCGTAAAACCGACTTTACAGGCAACCATATTTTTTTTATTTTCATTATAATTAATTTCTTTAAAATATATTTTAATCTGGTGCCAGTGTAATACAATAAATGTTAATTCGTAAATAAAAAGGAAAAAGAATAGGCCAAGTGCTGGAAGTCGGACTCGCACACGAATGGTTCCGTACCATTATATATAAAAACATCAAAAAGATAACGTGTGTGGTATGGGCGCCCCCCTTAAATATTTATTCGATTTTAATTTAATTATTTTTTTTAATAAATAAAGTTAATATACAACTAAATATTCTGTGAATATTTCAAGCCCTACCTGTTGCGGTTATAAAAAAGAAGCAAAAAATCACGTTTGTTATATGGAAGCCCCCAATAGTGTTTTTTTTTTCATGAGTATATAACTAAATAATCTGTGAATATTTGAAGCATCTACCTTAAGATGTTATTATTATCAAGCAAAAATTTAAGTTAATTTGAGTTAAAAACCCTTTTGAGCTCCTCAAGGGCTGATCTCTCTACAGCCCTAACGAGCTCATAGGTAACTTTCCTGGGAGCCTTTTTTAAAACTGTTTACGAGCCGTCTCGATTTTGTGGACATCTATGTATGATAGATAGTCTGTAAAGTGGCGCGTAAGCGGGGCTCTAGGGCGCTCGCGTGGAGGGGTTCAGTGCATGCGAGGCGTACAGATTTGCGTACAAGTCCTCGATTTCAGAAAATATCTCCGGAACTGATGTGACGGTTACACCATTCATTCAAGGTAATCAGCTTTATCAGGTGACTTTTTCCCATGTCTTTATAAAGATTTTGAATCCCCGACTGCACTTAATCGCCTCCTGTATGAGGCGAGTGTTCCAGCATAGGTGGTCGTGCCTTACCTAGCTCCGGATCTTTTTGTCGAGAGACTGGGTGACTCACAAAGGATCCTCTTGTGTTTTTCGTTAAAGCCGCTTCAGTTTTGGGTCTACGTTAAAAGCTGAGACTTCTTATCTGGTTGCCTTTTCCGAATGTGCCTCATTATCACTTCGCGTACAACGCATCTTCTTCGGCTTGAAGTACAATTGGACAAAGAACATGCCTCATCATGCGGTTCCGCTCAAGCTTAAAATTGATATTTTGGAGTGCCCCCTTACAAGGCGGTGAACTTTCACTAATAAGCAATTCCAGTTACCTGTTGATTTCTAAGACATCCCAAAATATTGGAATTCAATCTCGTTTTTATACAATACAAATAGTTACAGAAAAAGCAGGAACCCGGAAAATAACAAGTAAAAGATCGTCTATTTTTTAATATAGATACTTCACAAGGATACAACAAATACAGCGTTTTATCGTTCTGGAGGAGCCTATGATTTTATTTATTTATTTATTATGTTGTGAGTATATTTTACATTTAATATTTTATTGTTTTTAAAATGGGGGGCGCTATAACGGTATTGTGCCCCGGGCGCGAGTTAAGCTCGCTACGCCTCTGAATATAATCTCAAATAAAATAGTTATAAATAGATCAAAAAGATTCATTAAAGAGGTTCTATAATAATAGTAACCAGCTGAGACATGTGATTTGTTTCTTTGAACCTTATTGTATAACCTAATTCGTTCTTGTTTTTTCCTCGAAGCTATTCGTGGAAAAAAATCACCATCATTGTCATGTGACTTAAATATAAACGGACGTGATTAAAATATCAGCATTGAATAACTGTTTTGCATGTCCCACAAACAGTCCTTTTTAGTTCTTTTAATATAAACGCTTTTTCTTACATCACAAACCTTTCCAAGTACATATTACCTTTTAGGCGTTAGGAAAACCTTACATAGGTTAATAAAATAATTAATATTTTTTTATTATTTGGTTTTCTGAATCCATTTTGGATTTTTAGTGTCAGACAAAGACATTAAGGCGTTAATTTCAGTAAAATAATTGCTTTGTTGTCTCTATATAAAATATATATTATTTAATATATAACCACTGGAAGGTCCAGGTCATGGTGACTTGTTTACTTTCACTATTATAGGCATGGGCGTACCGAGGGAGGCAGCTGCCCTCCCCCCCTGGACATTATTTACCTCTCTAATACCTTTTATTGTAAATTAAAATTGGTATTTTACGTTAAAAAATAAAAATATTTAAGTTTTAAAAATAGAAGGTTTAAAAAATGTTTTCTCAGGAAGGTTAGTCGGGGACGAGAAAAGTGGCGTTTCAATTGTTATAGACCTATGTATTACAAACAAATACAATTCTCTAGTAAAACTTTTAGCAAACACTTTAAAGTCTAAAATCTTCATTAGAAGCGAGATTCGGCAAAGTCAAATCATCAACATTTGCTCTTTCATTGGTAAACCATACTCAGAAAATTAAAATTATAGCTCTAAAAGTACAAAAATATATTAAAGAAATCTGGTTTGCCCCCCCTAGCACAGAATCTGGGTACGCCCATGATTATAGGTATTTACAATCATCATCAAATGATTCTAATTGAATTCAAAATCTGCAAATATGGAAGAACACATATTAACGTATTTTTTTAATTATCATCTAAAGAAACCATTTATCAATATATTTATTAATTACATCTAAGTAGAGTCCATACTAGGAACTAATAACAAATACAATGTTCATAATAAAATGCATAATAAATAATTGTTAGTCTCCGATATTTCCTCATAAGTAATTACCCTGTTATTGTAATGTTAAATACTTGGACTCATTATGTGCTTGGAAGCTTGAACTATATGCCCTTGTGCTAGTAAACTAATGAAGCTAATTCTTTTTATACCTAAAAATATAAATAAAGTAAAGGAAGCCTTAATTTAAATATATAAAATAATATATTAATTTATTAAAATACTCACGTCAAATGGGATTAATTTTAAAATTCCATTATAAAATTAGGTTAAACTTTTGATTTCAACGAAGATAATTTAATCGATTTTATGGATAGCAAAACAACTTTATTCTATTTAAGGTTTATTTATAGACGCATAATTTAAATATATAACTATTAATAATTACAAACCCGGATACAAACAAACTAGAACTCACTCTTATTATAATGTCACCGATCTATAGTTGTTATTTATTTTAATCCTACATATAATATTATACTCTCTATATAATATATTCATATAAAGTGGTAACAAAAAAAAACTATTCAATAATTTAAAAACATTTTACACTGGAACAACATTTAAAACTATTTTTTTTTTGTTAAAATTACAGACTCTGTGATCTTTATATTGTCACTACATCACTTTGCTAGATTTTCTTTTCTCCAAGGAAATCTCATACCCATTGACGGCTTTCATCATGATGTCCAACTTAACTCTTATTTTAGGGATTGGAGTAGGTTCAGGTTCTCCCAGTACTTTGTGATTCCGAAGTATTGCAGTTAAAGCTGTCTTTATTGACATTAAAGCATACTGATATCCTATAAAATGTATAACATTAGCTTACAAAGCCCTAAATAATTTCAACAAAATTTAAATTAAACAATTAATATACTAACCAAGACAGTTCCTCGGACCATTACTAAATGGTAGATAGCTGCCAGTTGGTACTAAATTGAAGCGTTCTGGAAGAAACCTATCGGGGTCAAAGCACTCTGCATCTGGACCCCAAAATTTGGGGTTCCGGTGACACCCCCAGATCGATACCACGGCGCCAGACCCCGCTGGGAGAAAGCTGCCCGTTGCTAAACAAAATACATTATTATATATTTAATGATTCATTTAAAATCAATATTGTGTTATTTAATATAATCAATTCAAAGTATTTGTATATTAAGATATTTATATTTTTTAACAAACTTACGCAATTTGATATCATGGTCAATTTTTCTTATAATAAAAGGCACCGGAGGAAATAATCTTAACGATTCTTTGATTACTCTTTCCAAATATTTTAAATTCTGTAAATCTTCTTTTACTAATGGACGATTAGTATCTCCAAAAACTTCACTTAACCTGGAAATGTTAGAAATAAAAAAATATATTTTTTTAAGAAAAGTGAAATTGTCTAACTGGTAGTAATTATCTCTTTCTCCCAACTTATATTGCATTGTAATCAAATAAAATTAAACATTGCAATGTAATATTAGAATTAGTAAGAAAGTGCATACGACTATAATAAATAAATTACTTTCCAAGAGAAAGAACGACAAAAATTACAAACATTTTGAATTTTACCTAAATATTACTTACTCTTCCCACACTTTATCTTGTATTTTTGGGTATTTTCCTAACAACATAAGAGTATATCCAATTGCCACAGCGGAAGTGTCTGTTCCTGCTACTGTTAGAGTCAGAACTTCTTCTCTTAACTCTACATCAGTGTAACCTTTCTCTCCGCCAGATAGATTTATCAATAAATCAAGAAATGTTTTTCTATGATAATCTTCTAACTCTGTAACAAAGATTTATTATGTATGTTTCAACAAATATCACGGATAAATAATAAAAACCAAAAGTATGTTAATACCGAAATGATAATCCGCTTCCGGTTGACTTTTTTTCTCATTCTTCAATTCGGTTCTTTTTCTTTGGATTACCTTAATAACATAATAAACCATAAAACATTTTAAGCAATAAATAGTAAGCATGTATTTCTTAGGACAACAAAAAATTACGAAACTATTTTAAATATACTATTTGAAACACAAACTTTTTTTTTACTTTTATTTTGAATTTAATCAAACTTTATGCATAAAATATTACTTTTGTTTTATTTATTTATTAGTTATGTTTATTTATTAAAAATTTAAAGCTTTACCTCGTCAGTGAAGTCGTGCAATACTTTAATACACTTCTCATGAACCGAATATTGAGGGAAAATCCGAAACAACCAATCAGGTTGCAGCCACAAGTGAAAAATTCTTTTACATATAATATTTAAGACTTTGTTCATTGAAGTGAGGAAGGGAGTGTTGGGATTGCTTTGTGCATTTATTTTGACCCCCATTGCTGTTTCTGTGAAAAAAATATATAAATACTAAATATTTTTTATATATCAAATAATACTGAATTTGTCTTATTTATTTGAGAATATATATAGTGAATATAATCATTATATATATTGAATATAATCAGAAGAAACATATCTAGGAAGTTCGAAAAAAGCTGTGTTTTAAATATAAAAGTAAGTATGTTTATATCTTCATCGTTCATCCATTTAAAGTAAATTATAAATTATAATAATTATAAAACAGTAAATATTAAGGTAGAACATTTTAAACATGATTTATGAATAATGTACACAAAATAAATAATAATACATATCTCTATTCTAAGAGAGTCTAGTTTTAGTAAAAACTTGTAATGTTGTAACAAAGTGGTTGAAATGATGTTTAAGTAAGAATGAAAACCATAAATCCAAGTCATAGTTTGCGTGTGTGCTTAATGATGGATAGACAAGAATAAATCTAAGGAAAACTAAGCGAATAACATTCGCTGAAAATACTTCTGTAAGTGGAACGCACATTAATTCCCATACGAATGGAAGCAAGGAGTGAATTTTACAGCCTGTTTTTTTTTTTAAAGCCTAAAATAGTCAAAAAGGTCCTAGTTTAAAGTACCGTCAAAAAAATACAAAGAGTATAAATATTTAAAAATGACAGATAGATTCCAGGTTGAGATTTTTAAATTTATATTTTAAGTCAACAAAAACGTTTTAAATAAACTTACCGCACACAGAGTCCAATGTATAAGCCGATAGGAAGGGCCAAATACTAAAATTGCCTTTAGAATCTCTATCTGATAACTTTCCCGCAAGCTTTTCACTTTGTTCGGAAAAAACGTCTACAAAGTTTTCTAAAACTTTTGGGCTGAATGCGGGCAGTAAAATTTTGCGTCTTCGTCTCCAAATTGAAACTAAAATTATAAATGTAAAAACAAATAAAGAAGATCAAGTAAAACTAGTGCTTACAAATAAAGGAGCGTCCGGTAAACCTTATGCAATTTATCCTTGCCATTGTGTCCTTAGTATAACGTTAAAGGTTTTTTAAATATATAGTCATATTATAGTAACTCGTATATATATATATATATATATATATATATATATATATATATATATATACTAGCTACTTCTTAAAAACAGAATTTAAATTAGAGCTATTATTCAATGAGAATTTATTTAACTACAGTTACATAAACTAGTTTGGTAAATAAATCATATTGTAATTTGCTTTATTACTTACCTGGTGCAAATATGCCTCCGTATCCAATTACTTTTCTAATAAATCTATGAAGATCATCTTTTTCTAAGCACGTTTTTAACACCATTTCTAAATCAGCAGGATTCACAATCACTGAAAAATTAATATTACTAATATTGACAATTATTTATGATATTTCTAAATAATATAATAAATATGAAATATTGTTTCTTGCACTCTTAGAGCGTTGAATTGGAAAAAACAATTATACAATTTAATACTATATTTATAATTTATAGAACTTAGAATAAATTAATTTCAAGCTATTTTATATCTTCCTAAATATATGTATGATGAACCCGATGGTAGAGTGGTTAGCGCAGACGCCATATAGGGGCGCAACGGGGCTTGGTTTCGATTCCCGACTAGGACAGCTTGAATGTTTATGAGCATAGATGTCTGTATTTCTAGGTTTAGTCGTTTATTAAATATTTTCTGAGTATTTATAATGCGTATTTCTATATATTTGTATCGTTGTCTAACACAAGGAACATAAGCAAATAATTTTGCTTACTTAGGGTTTAGATCAATTTGTGTAATTTGTCCTGATATTATTATTATTTTTAATATTTATATATATATACAAGATATAAGCAAGTGAAGAAGTATTTATAAACAAGAATGAAACATTTTAATCCTACATATTTCAATGTGTTCTAAGCAATAGTAATTTACATGACAGTGACCAATTGTAAGCTTATTCTGCAGTGTGAAAAAAATTCGTTGCACAAATTTGTTACGTATTTATAATATGTTTATATGTTGTATGTTATAAAATAACATATACATAGTTATTCATCAACGCGGGTAACGATATGACAGATCATTTCGAGCAACAATAATAATCTTCCAAAGGTAGCTGGTTCGAGTTGAACGAGTTAACACATTTTTCATTCTGATATTACTTTATAAAAATATATATGTAGGTGCTTACAAAAATAGAGAATGTGATTTAGCCAGCCTCTCACAACTCCCTGATACGCCATTGCTTCGTAACTCAACCCTTGTAATGTAGACATTATATCTGTAAAAATAAATATTTTTTTTTTAAAACGATGTGTCTTCATTGAGAATGTCTATAAAGCATGTTATGACAATTTATTTAAAAAAAAAAAATAAGCATACGAGGACGATATTAGAGCCCTAAACGTGATCCATTTTTTATTTCCTCAGTAATTTTAAAACATCTCTGTCTTTTGATAAATGTATAAAACTTATTAAAAAAATGTATATTGCTAACATTTATTAAAATTGAATATATAGGAAATATGGGTGAAAATTATAATATTGTACTCACCCTCAGTGCTTCCTACCAAAGAGGGCGCAACACCTATAACAGGATATTCACATTTTGGAGGCTTTATGTGTGACGCCAACTCGTACATCCTACGTCTCCTAAATCTGAAAACAACAATCCAAACGACGAGCACTACAAACAGAGACCAGAGAATCATGTTGGCTCTTGTGTTTACCGACCACTAATGAACCGATTCTAATAGAGAAGCATATTTTATGTGTCGCGTTTGTAATCTTAGACGTTTTATTCAACTATTTTCCTGCAGCCGACCGCCACGGTTAGCGCACCAACTCTCCGGGTAATGGCTCTGGGGTCGCTTAGTTCACGGCGATGCAACCTTCATACCTCTAGGAAATATAATTCACATCGCACTATCATGTCCTCATAAGTCACTACACTCCACGTTATATGCAATAATATTAAAGTAAGATGACTCTTTTGTGTATTTTTTAACATACATTTAATACATAATTTAAACCTCTCTACGTCTATAAGCTACTTTTTAAAATACTCAAAAATATCTTGCATATTAGTATTCTCTTTTACTATTAAAATATATTCTTTTGCTTGTTCATAATGGATTTGAGATGGATAGATAGCCAATAATAGATAATGTTTATATATGTAATGTTGTCTACATAGAGTTTGTGTTTAAAAAAAATTGAAATAGAAGGTTCGGGAGTACAAGCCCAAATAATAAATGATGAGTGAGTATGGTTTGGCCTTGTGGTATGTCAGCATTCGATAATCTTTTAAGAGGAATGGTAGTCAGTCTTACCCACATTTTGTAAGATCTTTGAAAAAATAATTCTTAACCAACTTGTTTCATTTCAGTAAAAACAATCTCTTAAATAAAAACCAGATTGGATTCGCTGTCGGTCGCTCTACAACAGATGCTGCCGTTTAGCTACTTCTAAACATATTTGAAGCTTGGGAAGGGTTACAGGATGCATTTGCCATTTTCTGTGATCTATCTAAGGCGTTTGACTGTGTTCAACGAGAAATCTTTATAAAAAAGTTGGAATATTATGGAAGTAGGAATAAATCTCTAGATTGATTAGTTCATATTTTAATAACAGAAATCAAAAAGTAGACGTTCCTCCGTTTCTTTGGTAAAAATAGGTATGCCACAGGGCTCTATCATAGGGCCTTTTTTTTCCTAATTTACATAAATGGGTTACCTCACCTAGTGTGGGGAAAACATGGGATAGTATTGTTTGCTGATGATACTTCTCTTACTTTTAAAGTTAATAGACGGAAATCTGTTATTGAAATATGTAAACAATGCTCTCTCAAATGTTGTACAATGTTTTAACGCCAATAATTTGTTGCTCAATAAAAACAAGACAAAAAATGTCAAATTTAATTCACACAAATATTAAGAATGGTAGTACCAATGTACAATTAAACAATGAGGAATTGGATTGGTCAAATGTACCTACTACTTTCTTGGGCATTATACCTTTGATGAAAAAATGCAATGGGGTCTTCATATATTTCATTTGTCAAGAAGACTAAGGTCTGCTATATACGCGTTTAAAAAAATACGTCGATTAACAAATATGGAAACTGCTCGATTAGTTTACTTTAGATAGTTTTACAGTACAATGTCATACGATGTACTATTATGGGGTAATGCAGCTAATATTGATTTATTTACACAACAGAAGATGGCTGCACGAGCAATATATAATATGAGACCAAGAGAATCTTTAAGAAACAAATGTAAAGAATTTTAAATTATGACAGCTTTGATAAAACAAAACTAATCTATAACAAAAACAAATTGCGAAGATTACTAGTTATTCACATTACAATGCAATTCATTCCTAAACCATACCGTCGTTGATATAATCCTGAACACTATAATAGGATTTTTTTATTAAATAAATATTTATATATAATTTTAATTTATTTAATGATAAACTTATGGCTTCATTTGGAAGTTTGTTATAAAAAACATATAGAATTAACCTTAAAGGATCTACCTATTTTATGGAGCCTAGTGCCGGGCATACCGAGTTTATTTTTATTTCTTGTATTAATTTTATGTAAATCACATTTTTTCTTGAACTTTGAAATATTTTTATGAACGTAAATTAAATTTTCATAAATATATTGATTACTAGCTGCGCCATGCGGTTTCACCCGCGGAAATCCTGATATTTAAGGATAAAAATCTATCTCTCCAAAGAATTAAAGGAATAGGTACCTACTACCTTAAATTACACATATATATTTCCAAACTATTAATTAGTACCTACCTTCAGTTATAGTACATTAACGTACTTATTTATTGGGTCAATCAACACCGCGACGCGATGCGGCGAATCGCTTAGTTTTTTTTAAGTTACCAAAATTTTTAAACTCGCTATGTCTTTTGAATGGAGTGTCCGATTAAAAAAAATTAAACAGCAATGTAAAGATATTGAACTACTAATAAAAAAAAATTAGTTATTTAGATAAGTATAAATACCATGGTATGAATATCGACATCTTATTTTCGTTGCCGATTTAAATAGTTTGTTAAACTATAGAAGTTTTTATATTGGCGCAACTATAATACTTAGACATACCCTACTGCGGACTTTTCTGTAGATAATAATGTGGTCAACAAAATCGTAGTACGTACGTTATTTTGCTCCATCATCAATAGTTAGTGCAGCGCACGCTATTTAAGGTATTTCAATAGTGATTTTTATCGACGGTGGTTTATGTTATTGAAGTTTTCGCAAGGATCCCTATTTTTTTTCAATATAAAATATAGCCTATGTCACTTTGGAAACATGTACATTCATAATGGTGAAAGAATTTTTAAAATCGGTCCAGTAGTTATTGAGCCTATTCATTAGAAACAAACAAACAAACAAAAAAATATTACCTCTTTATAATATTAGTTTAGTTAGTAAAAAAATGTGATTTACATAAAATTAATACAAGAAATAAAAATAAACTCGCTATGCCCGGCACTAGGCTCCATAAAATAGGTAGATCCTTTAAGGTTAATTCTATATGTTTTTTATAACAAACTTCCAAATGAAGCCATAAGTTTATCATTAAATAAATTAAAATTATATATAAATATTTATTTCATAAAAAAATCCTATTATAGTGTTCAAGATTATATCAACGACGGTATGGTTTAGGAATGAATTGCATTGTAATGTGAATAACTAGTAATCTTCGCAATTTGTTTTTTGTTATAGATTAGTTTTGTTTTATCAACCTACTGCAGCACACCGATTCCTTAGAAGTCACTACCCGTGGTACCATCGCGATTCGGGTTGCCTACCTCCCTCAAATATGGCGAAGGGGGGGGATGGCTGGCTCTTGCATTATGCTTGTGAACGGGTGCTGCTTGCGGTGTCTTGCAGATGCAGTTGTGTTGCAGGCCTAGAGTTTTTACGTTGCCTAAAATCAGTAGGTTTCATTTCCGATTAATTGCTACGGTGCCAATTGTTCCAAAATAGCTTTTAAGATTGACGTTTGGGAAACAGTGATCACACTAAAAAATATATATCTGTCTGAGTTTGTTGTGTGGTTCTTCTCAAATCAGTATTCGTTTGAAACCATCATAGCTTTAAGAATAGGTTGGTGCTAAAGTGCTTTTACAGAATGACTTAAAACAATAAATCTGGTATCGAAATAGGTCCTCCTGACAATCCATTTTGACGTACCCAATTGATCACCGATAATGATTCAAAGCGGAAAACATATAAATAAATAAATAAATAAATGGGTATGGGATGGTCTGTTGAATTTATTGTTTCTGCTTAGGCAAATTATTCAACGTAATTTAATGTGTATCTCCCTCAAAAGTAACTGACCTTAAACAACACTTTATAACTGGTCCAAAAAGTTTTACGCAACAGGAATTAGCTAAAATATATGTAAAATATCGCTGAGTAATAATTCTTTAAGATATTCTTTAAAAATCTAAGAAAATAACCCTTTTTTAGGGTTCCGTACTAGAAAGACGGGTTTCCAAGAGGTCGCGGGTGCGAATCCTGACCGGATTAAAAAAATCATACTATATTTATTTTAAGAAGATTTAACAAGATTTATTATCAATTTAGTCTAAGATTTTTGCTATACATTAGTTTTTTTTTTACTCAAAACTAGGTTAATGCTTGACTACATTCCACCTGATAGAGAATGGAGATGTAGTCATAGGTGGAAATGCGCATTAACCTAGCAACCTATTCACTCCTTTTTTAAAGACACCCATTGTATTTGACCACATTGTATTTGACCGGAAATACCGACGCAGGCAAGCTATTCCAGTCCTTGGCTGTTCGCAATGTAGATGTTATCAATAATATTAGACTCTCTTAATACGCTTTTATTAACTTTAGATCATCCTAACCATTGTTTCTAACTTTGCAGTATAAAAAAAACATTGAAAAGATGTCACTACCGAAATTAATGTTTGAAAATATCTATAATCATGTATAGCCATGTTAAGCTTTTTAAATTTATATAAATATAGAATGAAACTGCAAAGTTAGAAACATTAGTCAGGATTTTCGAAAGAAAACTAATAGATGTCACCACCGTTTCGATAAAGACGATCACATATAGAATGCCTAATTCACCTAGATAGACAGCGATACAGTAGCTCAATTGGTAGAGCAACGGGACGGTTTCTCGGAGATCGCGGGTTCAATCCCTGTCCGTGTCGGGTTATTTTTCATTCTATATTTATATAAACTTTTAGCGACGTGTATTTAAGCTCACCTTATTTAATAGTCAGGAGATAACCACTTAAAACTTTCGTCCTTAAATAATACACTCACTACTATTGTAATAGTTTATTCACTTCGTACAGTACAGTCTTGTAAGGCTATAATATGTGCGGAAGCTAAACACAGTACAAGCAATATAGAAACGTAAGCGGGTGTCGGGTGCGAGAGGCAAAGCGGCGTGCGTCCAATGCGAGAGCGGGAATAAGACTGGTGCGGCCGGCTGCGGGTGCGCACGTCGTGGAGCCTCACAGCGGTTGACCTAGTTTCTCGTACGATGAATATTAAATTATTATTGTGCAGTAAATGTTTGGTATGCGGTTAATGTACTGTGTAGCTGTTTAGTATTTTAATAATAAATGTAAATATATAATTTGTGTTAATATTTGATAAACATAAATATTATATAAAATATTATGTGGCTCCGCCACATCACTCCCCTCCAGAGACCATGTCAGGATGGGCGATAATAATCTGGGAATACGACCGTTCTCCCAGAACGAGTTTTCTTTTGGTCAGGTGGAGTTCTCCCTTCTTTTAGTTCTGGAGTGTCGCTGGTCAGAACATAAGTTGGTTTTAATCTGTCTATAGAAACTGTTTGATCTCTTCCTTTGATTTTAATTTTAAAAACTTTCCTTTTCTTCTCTAGAACTTCGTAGGGTCCCGTGTATACAGGTTGTAAAGTCCTTCTCACCGTATCGTCTCTCAGGTAAACGTGATTTGCAGATGATAAGTCCTTATACACAAAAAAATTGCCATTACAGTGCCGAGAAGCTGGCACGGGACGAATTTTAGACATGACTTTACGAAGACGTGTTACAAAATCCGTCACTTCTATAGTTTCAGCCCTGGACTGCTGGAAAAATTCTCCAGGTAACCTTAGTGTTTCTCCAAACAGTAGTTCTGCTGCTGATGCGTTGAGATCTTCTTTATGAGCGCTTCGTATACCCAGAAGAACGAGAGGTAGAGCTTCTGTCCACTTTTGATTCTCGTGACAAATGATAGCCGCCTTGAGTTGTCTCTGTAGACGTTCCACAAGACCATTGCATTGAGGGTGATACGCTGTAGTTCTCTTATGCTGGAATCCTATCAACTCGGATAGATTTTTAAACATAGCTGATTCGAATTGTCTGCCGCGATCAGTAATGATTTCCGTGGGGGATCCAAATCTGGCGATCCACCCACTGATAAGGGCCTTTGCCACTATCTCTGCTGTGATTTCTGGTATTGGTATTACCTCAGGCCACCTTGTAAATCTATCGATTGCCGTGAGACAATACCGTTGTCCATCGGAGACGGGTAATGGTCCGATAATATCAATGTGGACACATTGAAGTCTAACGCGAGGTATCTTAAAGTTACCCAGTGGCGATGAAACGTGTCGCGTAACTTTAGCGCGTTGACATGAATGGCACATTCTGGTCCATTCTCTCACGTCCTTTCTCATCCCAGGCCAAACGTATCTCTCAGATATTAATTTGATTGTTGCAGTTGCTCCCGGGTGACTTAATGAGTGTAGTGTTTCAAAGACTTGCCTTCTTAATTCGCTCGTGACGTATGGTCTTACCGACTGAGTGTTTACATCACAATATAGATTTAACTGTGTCCCAGGTATCTTATTGGCTTGCAGAATGAGTGACGTTCCACCCTTTAGCAGTTCCTTCACTTCAGGATCAGTATTTTGTGATACAGCTAAATCGCTGAAACTTATTGGCCTTGCCACTTCGTGGATCCTCGACAGAGTATCAGCTACCACGTTATCCTTACCAGCAATGTGCCGAATATCCGTGGTAAACTGAGATATGAAGTCCAAGTGACGATACTGTCGAGGTGAGCAATTATCTTTTCGCTGGTTAAAGGCGAAACACAGTGGTTTGTGGTCGGTGTAAATGATAAAATGTCGACCTTCCAGCATATGGCGAAAATACTTAATAGCCTGATAGATGGCGAGAAGTTCTCTGTCATACGGAGAATATTTCTGTTGAGCGGGGCTCAATTTACAAGAATAGAAAGGTAGTGGTTCCTATCTACCGTTCTTCAGCTACTGGAGCGCTGCACCAATGGCCGTATCGGATGCGTCCGTAACTAGACCCATCTTGGCGTCATTATTTGGATGTGCCAGTAAAGTCGCACAACACAAATTTTCTTTGCAGCTCTCAAATGCTTGAAAAGAGTTCCCTGTAATTTCCACAGGATGCGAGCCTTTCACTGAGCCCACCAGCAAGGCATTCAATGGTATTTGCGTTTTAGCTGCTCCTGGAATGAAACGCCGATAAAAGTTTATCATTCCTAAGAATCTCCGTAATTCTTTGACAGTCCTTGGCACTGGAAAGTTTTTGATGACCTGCGTTTTGGCTTCTAATGGTCTTACTCCTTCTGCCGAAACTCGATATCCAAGAAAAGTGACCTCTGGCGCACCGAAAGTGCACTTAGCTGGGTTGACGACCATACCGAACTCTTTTAGTTTGGAGAAAAATTGGCGCGGATGATCCACATGGGTTTCTTCATCCTTGGACAATATTAAAAAATCATCCAAGTAACAGTAACAGAATTCTAATTCTCTGGTCATTTGGTCTACGAACCGCTGAAAAGTTTGACCAGCGTTTCGAAGTCCAAAACTCATGAATGGAAACTCGTATAATCCGAACGGTGTCGTAATTGCTGTCTTGGGTATGTCTTCTTCGCGCACGGGTATCTGGTTATAGGCTTTCACTAAGTCTACTGTAGAAAAGACAGTACAACCAGCGATATTGTGGGTAAAATCGTGAATGTGCCGGATTGGGTATCGATCCGGGACGGTTCTAGCATTTAGACTTCTGTAATCCCCACAAGATCGATATTCACCTATCTCCTTTTTTGGAACGAGATGGAATGGCGAGGCCCAAGGACTTTTTGAAGGCCTTGCTGTACCGTTCGGTAGCATCGCTTCAATTTCTCTCTTCGCTATCATCAGTTTGTCCGGCGCTAGACGTCTTGGCTTACAAAAAATAGGTGGGCCAGGTGTAGTCTCTATATGGTGTTCGACGCTATGACGCGAAGGTCTGTGTGTTCCAGCTGGTCGAGTAATATCGGGGAACTGTCGAAGTAGATCCATATACTTAGAGTCGCCGGTTGTGGTTTTGACCGAAGAAATATGAGATGATGAAATCGCCGATAATGCATTCGTTGACAATGTGGTTCTGTTATCGATAAGCAGACCGTTCCTGCAGTCAACTATAATATTGAAGAAGGACAGGAAGTCAACACCTATAATTGCTTTATTAACATCAGCGACTGTGAAAGTCCAAGTAAATGCGCGGCGCAAACCTAGGTTCAGGTTGAGCGTGATGGACCCGTAAGTAGGAATGGCAGTACCGTTAGCAGCAAAAAGTGTGTACGTTGTTCGTGGGCGATGTTGCTTGCACGAGGAGCGGGGAAAAACACAAAGATCGCTTCCTGTGTCGACTAAAAATTGAACTTTTGTCTTCTTGTCCGTGACGAATAGACGACCTTTTTGGTTCGGGCAATCATCTGTCGCCATTAACGACTGCCGCTTGCGTTTCCCGAATAGTCGCATGGTTTGAGACACTTCCGGGCGTTTTCACCGTGCTTGTGGTGATAGAAGCATATAGGATATTTCCGACAGCTAGACTGAGAGCGTGAGTTAGTCTTGCTGTTACTGCGCCTGCCTCCCTCGTAGTGGTACCGTTGCCTAGACCGTGACCTTCTCGTATTATCTGTAGATAGGGCCTTAACATGACGGCTCAATTCGGCTATCTCATAAGCCATCCGCTCTATTGCTGAGGACGATGAAGGGGATGCCATGCTAGTGGAGGCTACCTGGGATGCTGATGGCACTATATCATGAACTTGGTCAGCTAGTTCTGCAAGTTCTTCTAGCGGAGTGTTCTTCTTACTAGTCCATATCGATCTCAAAAAATCGTCTGGAATGTTAGGACCAACGAGATGTTGCAGATGCCTCAGAAATTGTGAAGGACGTCGGTCCCCAAGCTCTTCGTGAATAAGAAGCTGCTTAACCTCTTTCTCTCTTGAAATTGATAACCTCTTGATAAGCTCTGATTTTAATTTATTATATTTATCTTGAGGTGGTGGATGACAAATAAGACCTTCAACTTCTGCTGCATACCGTTGTTCGAGCTGGGACATAACGTAATAAAATTTTGTTTCGTCATCTTTAATGCCAGAAAGTATAAAATTACCTTCAATTTGAGCAAACCACACAGCCGGTTTTTCAGCCCAAAATGGCGGCAGCCGCACTCCAACACGATTCAAATCGCGTGGCGTAACGGACTCTCCTTTGTTCTCGAAACTATTTTCATTATGCTCACTTGTCATGTTTCCGCAATAGCAATTATACACAATAACTTCTGATTCTATGCACGGGGTCACCAGTTTAGCGACGTGTATTTAAGCTCACCTTATTTAATAGTCAGGAGATAACCACTTAAAACTTTCGTCCTTAAATAATACACTCACTACTATTGTAATAGTTTATTCACTTCGTACAGTACAGTCTTGTAAGGCTATAATATGTGCGGAAGCTAAACACAGTACAAGCAATATAGAAACGTAAGCGGGTGTCGGGTGCGAGAGGCAAAGCGGCGTGCGTCCAATGCGAGAGCGGGTATAAGACTGGTGCGGCCGGCTGCGGGTGCGCACGTCGTGGAGCCTCACAGCGGTTGACCTAGTTTCTCGTACGATGAATATTAAATTATTATTGTGCAGTAAATGTTTGGTATGCGGTTAATGTACTGTGTAGCTGTTTAGTATTTTAATAATAAATGTAAATAAATCAATTTGTGTTAATATTTGATAAACATAAATATTATATAAAATATTATTATGTGGCCACAAATATTATGTGGCCACAAATTTAAATTAGCTTACCATGTCTATACATGTTTGAAGATATTTTCAAACATAAATTTAAATAATTTGAATTAAGAATACTATTAATAACAAAAACAAAAATAATTTAAAAAAAGCGTGGGATGCTTTTTAAGATATTTTTAAAGATTTATCAAAAAAATATTTATACTTACGGATACCGTCCACATAAACGTAAAATAGGAACCAGACTAAACCAGTAAATTACGTTTGCGACAGACAGAGGATTGAAAAAAAACCGAAATGATTTAAGAAATTAACTTTAATTAAATTTAAACTTATTACAAATTAACCCTATGAACGATGATTCCACCTCGGTGTGTAAATATATAACAATTACATAAAAACAAAATAATACGATTATATTCAAATATCGATTTTCATATTCAGCTGTATAAAATTTATTTTAAAGAAGATTCAATTTATTTATGTATATACAAATTAATTAATGTCGCATGTGTTAGATATTATAAGATTCTATAATTAAAAACCACTGAATTAATATAATATAAATTATTTAATTGAGCTACTTCATACTATTAATATGATAATATATTTCAATGCATTATTTGGATAAGTTTAAAGAAAAGAAAGATCTAAACAAATATATCATTTAATATAACAAAATGACTCCCGGTACATGAATATAATAAATACAGCAATATAGTTATTACTGTTTAATTATTTAGACACATATACCAATAACTCAATACGGTGAAATACCCACCATAGTTATTACACATATAATAAACAATTAAAGTATAAGAATCACTTATCTTGCCAGTTCTCCAACACAGATTGTCTTTAATAGAGGCTTACAGCCATATTTATAACATAACAACATCGACAGAAGCGCCAACGGCAGCTTCTGGAGATAAGTCATATTCACAACTTTAAACATCACTAAATATCTCATAATAACAATATAATAGTACATAACCATTTTAAATGTCTAGCATATTTATAACAATCTTATATCTTTCACACATTTATGGCTTACCTAATAAGATATGTAAATACAATATATTTAATATCTTCAGGCTACTTCCGATAGTTCGTCAAATCAATATCTTTTACTACTTTAATAATGTACTAGTAATAACAATGATATATAGTTCTAAATAAGTCTAAACTAAATAAATCTATTGCTACAACAATATCTCGCATATTTATTGTCAACGGTATTATGTAGTTTCATAAATAATAATATCTTTATTTTACCTATATACTGAATTAACAATATTATAACAATATTATATGTATCAATATTACATATATCTCTCACGGCCATACTGACATATACTTCGCTCTCGAAGTATATACACCTTCTTATATACATATATATATAATATATATTACATTTTTTTGTTTTGTCAGTTGCCTAGACGTGTCAAATCCCCTTCACCCGCTGCTAGTAAGCTAGATTTGCACCAAGCAAAAGACCGACCAGCGGAAACATTCTTTTTTTTATATATTAATATACTTAAACAACATTCCTTAAAAGTAATACATTATAACATTGTTATTGTCCTACTTCTCACATTAAGAGGACAAAATAACAACGGTCGGATGCTTTGAAACAATATCAACTAGCCTCACACCTGCTGCACATGAGACAGGCTAGAACAAAGCAAAGGACTTCAGCAGTTCAGTTCCAACAAATAATATTCCTCTCATATCCATATACTGTTATATTTCCATATAACATCGACTAATTAACATCATAGAATCACATCAAACTGATCTTATTCATATACTGTTATAGTCCCATATAACATAAAAAAAATAACATAGAATCATATCAAACCAATAATATCTTTCTTGTATACATACCGTTATATTTTCTTATAACATCAATGTATCTACTTGTTTATTATTATTTCATTACATAATAATCAAGAAAACGTTACAATCATAATAATCATATAAACGTAATAATAATAACATAAATCATAATTATAATACTAATAATTATAAATTAATACATTTGTATATCTATTCAATATACTGCCTAATATATATGTGGAGATATATTTTGTAGTCGCCCGTCTTGAAAGATTAATATTTTATATACTTTATTTATAAAGAATACCTAGACCCAGAAAAAGAAAACCTTTTGAGCATATTATACTTATGTTTTCGAAACCGTATAGATTATTCCATTACGTTAAGACAACAATCACTTATTTTTGTTTTAAATTGGCTTACAAGAAGCCTTAAAATAAAAATATGTCTAACAGACAATACATTACCACATTTATAAAGTTCCCAACTTGAGTCTCTAAAAGATTTGAAGTTTATTATTCTAAGTCGGTGGACATTTTCAACAATAAGCAAAACCTTTTTAGTAGTACCACCTCATGCCGAAATACAATAATTATTATATTTTATTTTAAATCGACCAGTTCTTCAGACCATAACCTCAATTTATTATAAGTAATTTCCTAACAACAAAAATATTTTCTTATTTCTTTAAACTTTATTGTACAACAAAAATCTGCAATTGGGGGATTTTAATGTTACAGCATTAAATACTGTCAACACACACAGATAAAAAACTACTAGGGTACAATATAAAAAAAAGGTGAAAAACTATGACCGACATCACTATACTAAAATATATAATATATTTTCTATTTAAAAATAACATAAGGTAAGAATCTTGAAGATAAATCTTACATACAATGTACTATATACTAAAATAAACTGTTTTTTGGTAATATCCATAACCGATTTAAACCTTAAACCTTCTACAAACTGTTCGGCCAATCCGACACGTTATTAGAGTATTTAACAATAAATACGTAGAAACGTAACGTTACACTTGCACATTACTTTTATATCTCCAAATTTTTTTAATCCAAATGCTTAAGTTTGTTGTCTCATGATTCTTACGATGATACTTTTGGTTTTTATTTATTTACAGCACTAGGTTAACAATGACAAATTCATTAAATATCTAAATCCTTGGTAACCTACGTTCTCGTAAAGTGATAAGAATGATATATAATAAATTATCGACGAATGAATTTGGTTGTACCGTTTATACATTAAAAAAACGATTATTTCTAGCATTGTTATCGCTGTTAGGCTTAATCTAAAAAGCAAATAAGTACGCCGGGTTTCATATTAATTAATACAAAATATTTAGCTACCGTCACAAAGTACTAGTGAACAATACATCCGAGTATTTTTGAAAACATTACACTTTTTGGTACTCCCAAATTTGTCACAGATAAAATATTTTTATCGTTTGACCGACTATCTAATTTAGAACGTTGTAGGTACTTTTTGTTCTTACGATTTTTTTTTTACTTTACAATTTAAATAAAAATAAGGTAAACAAATTGTAGGCCGTTTTAACACTGCTAAAGATGCCATTTTGGTATTAACATCCGATATACTACCACACACTAATTCAAAGAATTGTTATTCACCGAAATTTAATTTTGTACAACACAATCACTATTTTTTTTCAAGCATACTCACAATAAGAGTCCGCTTAAACGAAAGTATACAGAATTGCTTCTTAGGTTGTCTCCGATGTTTTCTTTTTCGTTTCATGAGTTTTCTCATGACCTTCCCCTTGTAATGTCCCAATATTTGAATCACAATGCAGACCCCTTGAAAGGCCTTCGTAGTAACAGTTGCCATTGCAACAATGGCTCCAGTCAATTCTTCAGCCAAGGCACTCCCGGTGCTGCACCAAAATTCAGCGCCCAGATAACTCCTTGAATCGGAGATGGCAGTGTAGCAAATTCTTCAGTTCTATAAAAAAAAATATAGAAATTAATATTATTATAATTCCTGTGTCCCGGACGTGCTAGTTCCCGATACTCCTCAGACTCGACGAGTTTCAACGTCACAAAACTCGGTAACACGGGATGCAATAAGATCCACAGTCTCGTTGTCCTCCTCTCCTCGGATCTCTTTTGAGAGACTCGAACAACGCCACCTCAGCCCTGGAAGCTTCACCAGTTTTTTCCGTGATCCAGTTCAATCAGCTTCAGCTTTATTATCGAATCTCCATCCGATGCATCACAGGCTCGACACTGCACCGGCGAGAGCCATACTGGGTCCGCAGACTCAGCTGGCATGGCTGCCGTAATGCAACCGCTCGGTCTCCATCGCCATGATGACGCCGAATGGTGTAGTTCGTACGTAGAATACAAATCGTGAATTAAATTTAATTCGTAAACCACTTCGTAATTAGAAATCACTCCGCCGTTTCCCAAACTACGCCTGGACATCGTAGAGGTGATGGTACTTCGACGTATATAGCGATGGCGGCGTGATTTTCCAAACGTATTAGTAAAGTTTAAATCACACAAAATGGAATACACCAAATTAACAAATAAAATAACAATGTGGGTATTTTTTATTATATCGATAAAATATAATTTCGGCAGTCAAACTGTCGATACCGAGGACCGAGGACCGGGATGATCCCACTTCTGATGTTAGATATTATAAGATTCTATAATTAAAAACCACTGAATTAATATAATATAAATTATTTAATCGAGCTACTTCATACTATTAATATGATAATATATTTCAATGCATTATTTGGATAAGTTTAAAGAAAAGAAAGATCTAAACAAATATATCATTTAATATAACAAAATGACTCCCGGTACATGAATATAATAAATACAGCAATATAGTTATTACTGTTTAATTATTTAGACACATATACCAATAACTCAATACGGTGAAATACCCACCATAGTTATTACACATATAATAAACAATTAAAGTATAAGAATCACTTATCTTGCCAGTTCTCCAACACAGATTGTCTTTAATAGAGGCTTACAGCCATATTTATAACATAACAACATCGACAGAAGCGCCAACGGCAGCTTCTGGAGATAAGTCATATTCACAACTTTAAACATCACTAAATATCTCATAATAACAATATAATAGTACATAACCATTTTAAATGTCTAGCATATTTATAACAATCTTATATCTTTCACACATTTATGGCTTACCTAATAAGATATGTAAATACAATATATTTAATATCTTCAGGCTACTTCCGATAGTTCGTCAAATCAATATCTTTTACTACTTTAATAATGTACTAGTAATAACAATGATATATAGTTCTAAATAAGTCTAAACTAAATAAATCTATTGCTACAACAATATCTCGCATATTTATTGTCAACGGTATTATGTAGTTTCATAAATAATAATATCTTTATTTTACCTATATACTGAATTAACAATATTATAACAATATTATATGTATCAATATTACATATATCTCTCACATGTAATAGTCGATGTTAAAGATAGTTCGATAATGATTAACGACCTCTTTTCGAAAGTAATCTAAAATATAGATGTTATGATTTCAGCCCATTAAAAATAAATTCTAAACATAAATTTTCCTTGTGAAATACACCCAAGTTTAGGTGAAAACCATCCAATTTACAATGATTTATAGCAACCATCTGTCATCTGTGGGGAGGCAGAAAGAACCGCAAAACACTTATTACCAAGGTTTAGGGTACTTCTAGATAGAGGTCCATACTCGCGTCGCCACGATAAGGTATTAGAAATCATACCGAAAGCTGTTAGTTTTGCGCTAGCAAGAACCCAGAAGGGTAAAACAACCATCAAACGATTTGTAGAGTTCGTAAAAGAAGGCTTCTCCATAAAATCTGAACCGAAGAATTGTTCTATTTCAGAAACGGCCCCTGTTTGGACTCTCGTGATGGACACGTATGAAAAGCACTACATAAACCTGGGTCGCAAGTCCCAAGCATTGTTTGCGCTTCTCTCCATGCAACGCAATTGGCCCGGCACCCGGAAGGTGTATCCATGGAATTCTGAGAAGCTTTGTCTCACTTGTTTTATTTAAATAATATATTCGATATTGTTTAGTGCCATATGTCTGTGAGTAACAGGTAGTATTTCTGAATATTTTGTTTATATCAAAAAAATCCTATCGTATAAATTTGATCAAAATCATTATAGCCGCTTCGAGAAAACTACGACATTAAATATAACAATAATATTCATTGCTCGATAATATACATTAGTTTGCATTTTGTTTTTTATCATTTGAATAGAAAAACTATTCTAATTATAGGTCATAATAATTAATGGCACATCATTGGTTAAATTGAACAAAACACTCTGCCATATTACATTTGGGTTCAAGGAATGTATACTGTAGAATTAAAAAGTGTTTTTTTGACAACATTTTTACTGTAACCTATAGTGTTAGTATTTTGTAAAGTATAAAGCAAACATGCGTAGATGAATATGCAAATTCAGTTTTTTCATACATATATAAAAAAAATAGGCTCAACAAGGGAAAACATAGAACGTTTAGCAAGAAATATTGCATCATACATTTTTATTTGATAAAGCTATTCTGTCAATCAGCAAATTGTGTGCGTGTTGATATTTCATCACAATAAAAGTGGATAATTGCAAGTTATTACATCTTAATTATTATTTTGTATTTCGGAATTTAAAGTAATTGCAAATATATAACTTAACTTTAACCTAAGTTTCACCTTACACATTAATGTTTCATTGTATACCGAAGCGAACAGAGTATTCTTGAAACATGTTGCCACGTATAATTAAAAACGTTAATAACATTTTGGTACCAAAACGGTTACAAAACATTGTTCAATCGTTGTATCTTATACGATCCGTTAGAAAATTTGCCGGAGCTTCAGTAATAACAATCAACAGTACATCGAAAAACGTTATTGTACCAGCTTTTACTGTCTTCGGGTTTTTTGCGTTCATTTCTTGGTACACAGTTTACTTTTACTGTGTTTATAATATTTATGTCAATGACCAGACAATACTAAGGTCGCTATACGATACCAAACTGAAACGGTATGGCGACGAAGTAGAAAGAGCCACCAACATTATTTTCGTGCTATATTCTATGTGGAAAATACCTTTTGACTTGAGCGGCAGTACAGATGACATGCAACAAATCGTGGACATCGACCTGGCTCTACAGGATTTAGGTGAAAATGTAGACTATACCAAACACCTTCATTCGGTCATAACAATCTGTCTGACTCAAGCAACAATAATCATCACTAGATCGATCAGTATATGGCTTTCACTTCTCAATTTAGACAAAGCTTTGCCCGTACATAAGCTATTTGAAGTTGTTTTCACTGATGCTATTGCTTTCATCATCATAGCTTAGTTTTGTTCGTATCTATTGCTTTTACGAAATAGGTACAAAATTGTCAATAAAATACTCACTTTGATAAAAGAGTCCAACAGTCTAAAATTGTTTGTGATTCGTTTCAAACAACCTGTGAGTCCAGATAAAGGCTCGCAATTACACAATAAGTGTGTTGCTGATAAAATCAAATCATGTGGAAGAGTCTATAACATGTTGTTTTCCGCTGCGCAGTCAGCTAACGACAAATTTGGTTTAATATTACTATTCACAATGTTCGTTAACCTTTTCTTAATAATCTTACATCTCTATTACTTCATGGAGGCGACTGCGGCGGGGTTATTTAATGACTCCCAAAAATACATTCACTTCTTAATATATATTTTTTGGCAAAACAATTATGCTTTATGCCTTATATATTCTGTCATTCATTTTAGTGAGGGCGTTGTTAAAGAGGTAAGAGGTATATTGTCATAACATAATAAATTACAAATTTATCTATTTGTAAAAATATATTATAATTTTACTTCCCGATTATTTATTAGGCTCGATTAACGTCTCAGATAACACATCAAATAATAAATAGCAATTTGGATTCAACGATCAGGAATGAGGTATGTGTATTAATGTAATCTTTTAAATAATACAAAGATCATACAAATTTTGTACTACTTCTTATAGGAAAGAAAGTATTACGTATTTATTGTCAATTAGTAATCAGTGGAAGGATTATTCCTTAACAGAAGGTAAATTCCCATCATAGCCTAAACGGCCTAAAACAACTTCAAACCTCAGAATCAATCAAATTGATGATACGCGTAATTGAGAAATGATAATTTAAAAATATAATTGCTAATTTCAGGCAGTAAATTTATCTTTACAAATATTGCATCAAACGCCCAAGTTTATGGCACATGGGCTTTATACACTGGATCATGAAATGTTATTAGAGGTGAGTTCCTACACCAAGGTATTATTTTTAATGATATAAACATATTTTAATTATAAGTAATTGAAACAGAAAAGAATACACGTTGCAAACTATTTATAATTATAAATATACCTGCGCACGGTTTAAGCGCATCGAGATCTTAAATAGTCAGTTGATTTTGTGATAAAAAAAATCTAAATAAAATAGCTTTATTCAAATTCTAACATTTTATTATTTATGCGTAGGTCTATGCAAGACACTTATATAGGTACTTAGCTACTTGGTCTTAGCCGTGATCAGACAAGACGAAGCTTCTTAGCAATCCATGGATTCACCGTGCGGGTGCCGGGCCCATCGCGTTGCAAGGAGAGGAGTGCAAGCAGTGCCTGGGACTTGCGACCCAGGAGTAGGTTTAAGGGGCCCCTTTATTATGCGCAAAAACGCTCACCTTCACCCTCCACACTACTCTCCCTACCTAACCAAATTTGGAAAGAACCTACCATTGCCGCCTTTAAAATACGTTCTAGAAATTAACCAATGCTTGTTCTAGAAAGGCAAAGGTCTTTAAGTAGGCTATACAGAGATTTTGCTGTTATACCTCTTGCTCCCACTTCTACCGCGTACAAACTAACTATAAATTTATTCCTGATCAATTCATTGGTCAGTTCGTAATACTTATTGAGCTTGAATGTGTGATCCCTCGGGATGTTTGTTTCCCAAGAAACAGTAAGCTCCACAATTATCACGCGTCTCAGATGTTTCGAATACAGGAATAAGTCCGGTCTGGATGACGAAACACCAACATCCCCAGGGATTTTGTAATGCTTTTCATACGTGTCCATCATGAGAATCCAATCAGGAGCCGCGCCTAATATTGAATAAGGCTTCGCTTTTGATTTTTTGGAGGAGCCTTGTTTTACGAATTATATACTCTAATATTTGTATTATTTATAATATAGCGACTTGCGGTTTTCTCGGTACAGCTGTTTATACTTTAGTATTTTTTTAACTAACACATTTTCATAGATTCCTGTACTCCTATAATACAAACACATCTGGCTACATATTTTTAATGCAACTTACAAGGTATGTGTGCATTAGTCATTGTTTACTTATTTTTTAATTTCGTAAATTTATTAACTTTTCTTGATTGATTAATCAGTTTGGAATTAAATCTAAGAAGGCAACAACATTAATTTATTCAGTGTATGTGTAGGAAATCGTGATTCGTCATCGGATTCTAACCTAATTAGGGATTGCTGTTACAAGTCGATGTATGTAGTAAAATATAATTAATATACACTTACGATAGCTATAAAAGTCTGTATATAATTCTTTATTTAATTAATTTTAGCATGGTTACATATTATTAATTATTTTAGCATTACATAACATAGTTATATATATGTAGCTTCATATGCTTAGGATTAATAGTAATTTAATATAAAAGGATGTATTAAAACGGTCTTACCTTTATATGTGAATGATTATAAGAGATGAGGGTCACGAAAGAACACATGGATTGATACGAAGCTCGTATGTTTTGAGACGATGTATGATGGAAAAGCGTACCAAGAATTGACCCTACATAAGAATAAACCGACCGACACCTTAAATAAGTAAAGCGCAGGATAATGACAACTAGGAAGAAACAGTTTTAAAAATTGAGTTTTTTATTTTCAGGAAGCAAGATCGGTTACGACCTTTCTCGTAATTCTTTTACAATTTGTGACAGACAAACGAGTGGGATAATTTGAAGGATTCAGAGGTTTTATTGATTCTTTGAAACTACGCAATTGAAGCTTTCCGTAGAAGTTAAGTTTAAAAGAAGAAATAACGAACTTGGTGTTGCTCTTGATTATCATTATTGCCTAAGTATTTTAATGATCCACAAGTTTTTGACACATTGTAATAACCACACACAGAACATAGTTTTTTACTCATGTTTTAAAACCTATATTTTTACTGAATGGATTTATTTTTCTTGAGAAGCAAAACAAGATCATAATCAGAATATAAAATATAATAATGTAAGTGTAAATATGTATAGAATTTCAACATAAAAAGTTAACACGTTAGCTACGTAAAAGATAGCATTGTTTTTTTAAATTATTCTAATTTGTAGATTATCTGGTAAAGGAAACGGACAGTAGGAATGTAATTGTAAGACCTTCGCTGTGAATATTATTTATTATACATACAATTTGAACACTTCTAAAGAATATTAATGTTATGTCATATTTGTATGTCATAATTAATTATGTCAGTTATTATATTTACGATATTAAGTTTATTAAATACTATTTATCTGTGTGGTTTCGTCTGTGTTTTCGTTAATGTTTTGTTAATACCTTTCTAACTTTGATTACCATAGCTGCGTAATAACATCTCGTATATTCCCTTAACTGCTCAAACACATAATCTATAAAAATACCTAAACATAGTACCTATGTATATGATGGTAGCTGGGCAACGTGAGACGTGAACGTGGGTACAGTGATGATGCGTGTTGAAATTAGTATGTGTTAGTATATTATAATATGGAAGTGAGTGCTTGAAAATAGTATTTATGTAATAAAAAATTGTAATCCAGGTACGTAGATAATAAGTTATGAGCACAAAAGCAGATAAACAAAGAGAGACGTATTGTTGTACCATGACGTACTACGAACGTATTTTGTATTATTAACATAGTTATCATACAATTAAACAACACTAGGGCAAAGTACAAAGTAGTAAGTATTGCATAATAACATGGTACTGTGAACTAATTACTAACAGCATGCAGCACCTGTTTGTTTTGACCTGTATTGTGGTTTGAACTTCAACTTACTATTATACCATCAAATTATAACAATTATATTTTATACTCTGTAGCAAATATAAACGCAATAAAAACAATAATTACAATAATAAGTTCTCTTACTAATAACATAATTAATAATGATAGTTTTAATATTAATATTTTTACAAAGGCTGCTGCTGTGAAAAGCTAACTTTTACGACTGAATGACTTAAATAACAAGCTTTAACTAATGTTTTCTAAGGTTTTCACGAGTACTACACATTAAATTTAAATTAAATTAAATCGTTGAATTAAATCCGTAAAAATAGTTTTATTTCAAAGCTTTTACTAACAATCAATATGAAAATTGTATTCATAATAAAATAATATTTTTTTATTAATACATATTTATATACTGGTTTCGTCTGGTTCCTAGTTTACGTTTATGTGGACGGTGTCCGTAAGTATAAATATTTTATTGGCAAATCTTTAAAAATATCTTAAAAAGCATCCCATACTCTTTTTAAAATTATTTTTTGTTTTTATTATTAATATCTAATATTATTAATTCAAACTTATTTAAATTTATGTTTAAAAATATCTTTAAACATGTAAAGACATGTTAAGCTAATTTAAATTTATATAAATATAATGAAAAACAAACCGACACGGACAGGGATTCCAACCCGTGATCTCCGGGAAACCGTCCCGTTGTTCTACCAATTGAGTTACAGTGTCGCTGTCCATCTCGGTGAATTAAGCAGAATGCTTAAATAATCTGTTCATTCATTCATTATGTGATCATCTTTATCGGAACGGTGGTGACATCTATTAGGTTTCTTTCGAATATCCTAACCAATGTTTCTAACTTTGCAGTTTCATTCTATATTCTATATTTATATAAATTTAAATAAGCTTAACATGGCAATACATATTTATAAATATTTTCAAACATTAATTTCGGTAGTGACATCTTTTCAATGTTTATTTATACTGCAAAGTTAGAAACATTGGTTAGGGTGATCCAAAGTTAATAAAAGCGTATTAAGAGAATCTGATATTACTGATAACATCTACATTTTTTTGTGGGTAGGTTGGAAACAATTAACATCATTCAAAACGATCTTATATATTTTTTTATTGAAATAAATAGAATTACTGATTTTATAAAGGATATAAATGCATATTTAACTTTACAAGTAAATAGTGCCACCCACCAGCAATAAATCCATATATTGTTCACTTTCCTTTACACTTTTCACTTTGTTCACTTCCAATGGAGTCCTTCAAAGAATCTCTATCCTCAATGGCAGACCTCTTCAACGCCAGGATGAATGATTTCCAACACAATCTGCAGAAGAGTTCTTCACTATCAACAGTGTCATCTTTGACGACGGAATTCAACTTGTTTAAGAATTTTATTTTAATAGCTCTGAATAACTTACAAAAACAAGTGGAGTTTTTAAGCCGAGAACTGGATCACCAAGATATGCGGACGCGTCGGAAGATGTTACTAATTCATGGAGTTCCAGAAGATAAAGGTGAAATTGTAACTGCTCGGGTAACTTCTATTATAGGGGAGCACCTTAATCTGCCTAACTTCTCAAGTGCCAGCATTAAGTGTTCACACCGCCTCGGTCGTCTGTCTGAGAGGTCTCGGCCCATTGTTGTAAAATTCTCCGGCATTGATGTGCGTGATAAAGTTTGGTTTGCAAAAACCAAGCTTAAGGGATCTGGATTCACACAGTCAGAATTTTTAACAAGGACACGGCATGATGCTTTTCTGGCGGCAAGACAGCGTTTTGGCATTCACAAATGCTGGACGCGCGACGGCTGTATCTTTGTTATTGGGCCAGATGGAAAGCGTCACAGTGCTGTATGCTTGGCGGATATTGAAGGTATTGCAACCGTAGTTCCAACTGATCCACAATTAAAGACAATAAGCCCAACAGCACCAATTACAGCGGAAAAGCTTGGGACTATTCCTCGTACAAAGAGAATTATAAGAAAGTAAGTTTTGCTATCACTGTTTTATCACCGTCATCGTCGATATACATAGTTTATTGAAGAAGTAATTTTAAAAAATGTAAACTTCGTTTCTTTTATTTGTTCTTGCGTCTTTATTTTACTCAATTTGATTTATATTTAACACTTTAAATTATAAGGAAATAGGTACAGAAATTTTGTTAGTATTGACAATTTTTATCTGTTATACTGACATCTGACAGTGATACAATTCTTTTTTAGTCAGCTTTGGATGCCAGGTCGTTTGAGTTGATTACTATTATTTTATACAATATTTAGATTTAATATTAGTGTTTTTGAATTGTTATTTTTTATTTTTTATTTTTACTTTTTTATTAATTAGTCTTTATCTACTGTTCTTAAGCGCATGTGGTATCCACTAATATTTTATTGTATATTTTGCTTTTATTTTATTGTATATTTTGGCATTTAAAAATTGAAAACGTTCATAGTTTTTGTGTATACTATTTTACACATAATTTTATTTATTTTTTTACTTTTTTTGGTTATTATAAGTATTTATTATTTAAATATTTTATTTAAATATAATATTATATTCCATATTATTGCATACTTCAATATTATTATATTTATTTATTTGTATTACAAATTACTATTTATCTATATATATATATATATTTAATATATGTCTTTAAACCATGGCGATTTACTACTATCCTCGTCTGATGAATTGAGCAGCGATGACAGTTTCCACAGTATTCCCTCTTTTGCCGACAATCTCTATTCTAAATTCTCAGATGTCCCACAAAATTTTAATATTACTCATATAAACGCTCAGAGCATTCCTGCACATTATCCAGAACTACTGTCCACCTTTGAGAACAAAAATATTCATTCCATACTAATCTCTGAATCTTGGCTTAAGCCTTGTCTTCCTTCTATTTCTTACTCTATACCCGGATTCGACCTTATTCGTAATGACCGCTTAGATCGGACTGGGGGTGGAGTTGCAATCTATCTTCGTTCTCACATTTCTTTCTCTATCATCAGATCTTCAGTCTCCCAGACTAGTGGCAAAGCTGAGTATATTTTTGTTGAAGTTATGCTCTCTCACAATAAATTACTTATCGGTGTATTTTATAGCAAAAGTGGTGCTGTTGACTATTTTACGGAGTTTGAATGTATACTTCAACAGTTAACACCATCATATAGTCACACAGTAATAATGGGCGATTTTAACACATGTTTAATTAAAAATGATCACCGATCATCTCGTCTTAAGTCTATAGCCAGTGGAGCAAATTTGCATATCATTCCATCACTCGCTACTCATTTTTTTCCAAATAGTAATCCTTCACTCCTTGATTTGTCAATTGTCTCTTCTATCGATCACATCGAAAAGCACGGACAATGCTATGCTTTTGAATTTTCCTGTCACC
Source organism: Napeogenes inachia (assembly GCA_959347355.1). Lineage (NCBI taxonomy): Eukaryota > Metazoa > Arthropoda > Insecta > Lepidoptera > Nymphalidae > Napeogenes > Napeogenes inachia. The sequence continues at coordinate 16,119,418 of OY365792.1, forward strand.
ACCTTCTCTATCTCTCTTACAAAATAAAGCCTCCCAAGGCCAAATCTAGAATACTTCTGCAGCGCAATTTTGGTGGGATGGATTTGGCGCGGTTGCAAGAGGATGCATCTAAGATCGACTGGTCCAATGTTTTGAACTCTTGCTGTGTAGATGAGCTAGTACACCAACTAAATAATTCTTTAACAACTCTCTACGATGCACACGCTCCTATACGCCCAGTTCGTTTTAAACATCTACCTGCTCCTTGACTTACACCTGATATTTAAAAAATCCAAAAAAAGAAGCACAGGGCAAAATACGTTGCAATTCGGAATCGATGTAACAAATTGTGTAGAGACAAACAACGCCGCCAAATTTATAAATCCGTCATAGAAGAAAAAGACTCCGGAAAAGTGTGGCATTTTCTTCAATCATTGGGAGTTGGCAAAACACATCAAGATGTAAATATAGATAATTTAGATTTAAATTGCATGAATCAGCATTTTTCAAATTCTGTTGCTATTGATGACGCAACCAAGGTAAAAACGATAAATCATATTTCTGCTAGCCAAATTCCTAATATTCCTGTTTTCTTTCTAGGTCAGTTCTCCGAAAGTGATGTTAAGAGAAAAATTATGGCGATTAAATCTGATGCTGTTGGTTCTGACTGTATTAGTCGTAAGATGATCATTCCCATTCTTCCTTTTATTATTTCCGTTATTACCTCCATTTTTAATAATTCCGTTACTTCCAACACCTTTTTTTTTTTTTATTTTTTTTTTTTTTTATCGTTGGAAAAATACGTTTCCGCATCGTCACCCAGGCCAGGAAGGCGATGACCGGGCGGTATGTGCGGCACCCGGCGTCTGCCATTTTTAAGGCACCCCACTAAAAAACCAACGGCTGCCCACGACGCTGCCATGGGACGTCACGGGATCGCTTTCGCACTCACCGTGACGCCCCGGCGTAACTCCTCCGTATAGGGGTACCCCGGGCAACCAGTGTACCCCTACCTCATAGACCTAGTGCAATGGCGAGAGAGGTCGCCCCCCCCTCTCACCTAGGCCTACGGCTGGGAAGGATTGGGCTGAACCCTTCTCCTTCGCAGCCTCTCCCGTTGAGGGCAATACCACCGGTCACGGCGCCATCGCCTCGACCCCCGGTTGACTGGGCTCCACGCGTAAGGCAGCTGCCATCCCCCGGATGCGTGGAGCCTTGCAGTCTTTGCTCCCCAACACGTGGCCTGCGGAGAGGCCTCGATCGGCACAGACCGCGCACCGCAACATTCCGGTGCAGCCTGAACGGGTATGACCCGCCACGCCACACCGGAAACAGGCGGTGCTGCGATCTACCTCGGAAGGGCAATTGGCACGCATGTGCCCGAGCTCCTGACACTTAAAGCAGCGCAATGGCCGCTCCGCCAGGAGCTCTACCCTCACCGAGCTCCACCCAACGAGGACTCTCCCCGCAACCACCAATGCTTTCGCCGCATCGACTGGGAGTCGGGCAAAGGAAATGCCCAAACCCCCGGAGCCCCGACGAATCTCCCCAACTTGGAGAGATTCGCCAGGACGGTCGGTGATGCGGCGAATCGCATCCACCACAAGGTCACTCGTAACTGAGTCGTCCAGGCCTTTTAGCCTAACGGCTACACGCCGAACAGGCCGGACGACATCAGCCACCCCGTCGAGCACTGGGCGAAGCTTCGCCACCAGTGATTCGGCTTGCTCCGGAGTGCCTTTGGGCAACTCTAGGAGCCTAGCCCCCGCCGCTGACTAGCGGATCCTAAGCCCATCCCTAAGGCCGATGTCGCCGAGATTAACCATCTCGGCGGCACGCCTCAAGACATGGGCGTAGGTTACTCCCGATTCCGCCACCCCGCTCTGCAGTTTAATCAAAACTGCAGGGGACCGCGGGACTCACAGCTTCGGGAGTCCGGGACTCGACTTCTTCGACTTCGGCTTCTTGCCCCGAGTCAAACGACCACCTTCGTTTCTGGCCACTGTTTTGGGAACCGGCATTTGGGGGTGGCTCTTCTTTTTCCCCTTGCCTAACTTCCTCCTCGAGACTGTCGTCCACGCCTCCTCTCGAACCTGAGGAGCCGTCGGCAGTCCCGACTCCGAGACAGTCGCCGTGACTGCGGCCGACTGCCTCCTCTCCGCCGCGAGTGGCGGCCGGTGGCTCCGCGCCGGGAGGAGACGCTCTTCAAGTCCTTCAAAGCGGGAGTTAATTAAAACTCCCACTGAGGACAATACGGAGCGTCTCAACTCCTCAACCACGTCTGGACCCACCGACGACGACCCGGACGGTAACTCCCCCGACGAGATCGGAGGTCGACCGACAGAGGACTTAAGATCGTCAAAGTCCTTGCGAACCTTGACGATCTCCTCCCTGAGGAAGGACACCTCGCGACAAAGACGAGCGTTATCCGCCCGCAATTGCCGCGATTCCTCAGGTTCCCCCCTGAAGGCCAGAACCTCAACGACCTCGAGGAGACTACTTGAAGCCTCCTTCAGAGCTTTCACCATCGTGCCCTTCAGGTTTCCGCTCTTTTTGCAGACCTCGAGGATCGAGGCTGCACCTCTCATGGCTACAGCGCGAAGCTGTTGCGCATCTAAAGTAGAAGTCGGCTCAATGGTGGGAAGCGCCTCCAAGGACAGATCGTCCTCGGAAACCGGCGCACTCACCACCAGAGCCTTCTTCTTCTTTCCGCGGAGGGCCCGAGCGCTCAGTGCGCGCTCTAACTCGGCCTCCTCCGCCTCCTCCTCCATGGCCCGCAAATCGGCTTTCGCCTGGGCGAGACCACTCCCGCGTCCTTTGGGTGCACCGCGTCCACGCCGAGCGGTGCTGCACTTAGCCACTGCAGCACCGAACTCGGGATCGGACTCCGATGCGACCTCGGGGGAAGGCCGGATCACCCCGTAGCTCCGCTTCCTACGAGCGGACAGCTGTGGTTCTGATAGATCATCAGAATCTGTCAGAACCACAACCGGACTCTCCCGTCCACGCCTCACACTCAGTTTAGTTGAACAGGTCGGTGTGCTGTCGACCTGTGCAGGGACTCCTGCTCGAGAGCGGCTCTTGCCTCCCCCGTAGTACGAGAGGCAGACGGTAGCCGGGGCTACCGTGAGGGATTGCACAGCGTCGTCGCTGACACCCTCCCGGGGACTTATTTTAGGAACTGCTCTTTTCATGTTGTTTTTGGCGCTCTCACCATTACCCGATCCTTTGGCAAACGCCGAACCGCCGGACCGACACAAAACATCTAAAAGGGGACAAAGAGACACGCAGAAGAAAAGACGAAACAACGACGACACAACACAAAAATAGGGTTATTTTTTATAGAGGTTTTCTTCCTCGCAGCCAGACGATCAGAGCAAGCTCCGTCAATCCAGCCCTCGTTCCCGCTCATTGCGGGCTTCCGAGATCTTGTGGCCGTGCAATGCTCGCCCCGAAGGGCAAGCAGCCACATGTGCTAGTAGCTGTCCGCGCCGGCCGAAGCCGGTGCCCCTCATATCTGAGGGGACCTCCCCTATCCGCAACCCGGGGGACGCGCCAGATGGCGGCACTAGCGACCGCGCACTGGACTTCCAACACCTTTCCCAACTTGTGGAAACGCGCTCATATTATACCACTACCGAAAAAACGAAATGCATCTTCCTGTACCGAATATGGTCCAATATCCATTCTCCCTTTCCTATCTAAAGTACTGGAGCGCATTGTCCACCAACAACTGAGTAGTTTTCTCTATTAAACATAATATTTTAAATCTTTTCCAATCCGGCTTCCGTCCTGGTCATAGCACTACTACTACATTAGTCAAGATAACAGATGATGTTCGGAAAAGCATGGATAATCAACAGGTTACAGTACTGGTGTTACTTGATTTTAGTAATGCATTTAATGCTGTGGACTTTGATATACTGCTGGCTATTCTAAGTTCTCTTAACATATCTCCTGCGGTAACTGACTGGTTTCGTAGTTATTTGTATGGACGCCGGCAAAGAATTTCTGCAAAGAATTCGTATTCGAAGTGGTTGGAAATCAATGCCGGTGTTCCGCAAGGTGGCGTATTATCTCCTTTGCTATTTTCCTTGTTTATAAATACAATAAATCAAAAGTTATCCTCTCTTTACCATTTGTATGCAGACGATCTCCAGATATATTTAAAACATGTTAGTGTTAAAGAACTTCCACTTGCTATCACTCGAATTAATTCGGATCTGCAGATCATAGCCAGTTGGTGTAAAAATCATGGTCTGAGTATCAATCCAGCTAAAACCCAAGCAATAATTATTGGTAGCTCTAAGTTGTTAAATAAGATCGATCTTTCTGAATTGCCCAATTTAGTATTAAACAATGTTAATATTCCATATAGTAACTCTATTGTAAGTTTGGGTGTCACATTGGACCGGTATCTTCGATGGGGTCCTCATATAACCGAGGTCAGTAGGAGAATTTTTGCGTCTGCGGCGTCGTTGCGCAGATTGCGGAACTTTCTTCCAATCTCAACCAAAATTGCTCTGACACAAACTCTTCTCTTACCTATTATCGATTATGCCGACTTATGCTATCTTGATTTAAGCGAGGAACTTTTAAACAAACTGGAAAGCTTACAGAACTTTTGTATCAGATTTATATTTGGTCTGCGCAAATATGATCATGTTTCCCATTTTCGAGCTAAACTCAAGTGGCTCCCAATTCGTCTTCGCAGAAGTGCTCATATCCTTAACACTCTTTATTCCGTTCTGTTCAATCCCGCTACCCCTTCTTACCTCAAAGAACGATTAATTTTTTTGGGTTCCTCACATGAACGTTCTCTCCGCTCCGAGGATAACCTTACTTTAGAAATTCCTTCCCACTCTTCCTCCTTTTACACAAATTCCTTCACGGTTCAAGCTGTTCGTCTATGGAACTCCTTGCCTCTTTTTGTAAGATGTGCAAAATCTCAGACAACATTTAAAATGAAAGTGAAGGAATTTTACCTTAATTCGCTTAACTCTTCCTAAAACCCCCTTTTCTTTTGTCAATGTTTATTTCCCAGTCGTCATTGCCATAAACTTTTATTTTTTTTATAGTAATAATATTTTCATGTACTTATTAAATTACGTATATATTATGTATGAACATATGTATGTATAATATATATTATATGGTATATTTTAGTGCATATATATTATTATTTAGTACTATGTTATTTATGTATGTATATTCATTATTTGTTTAAAAACTTATTCCACATTCCACTACTTGTCCTGTACCCAAAGGTTGCCTGGAAGAGATTGCTCTTTAGCAATAAGGCCGCCTATTGTACTTTTGCTTTTTATTTTCATTTGTGTTTATCTTTTTGTTAGCATCATAAATTTGTATAGTTTTAATTTCATGTATCCTTATTTAAAGAAGCCTATTGTTTATTTATTTAAAGTAGTTTAGTTCCTTCCGTGTTGTCAACTTTAAAATATATTTAAGTTGACAACATTATAATATTATGTTAGCATTTTAAATTTATTTCATGTTGCCATATTTAAAAAAGGCTATTGTTTATTTATAAAAAGTAGTTTAGTTGATTCAGTGCTGTCAACTTCAAAATATATTTATGTTGACAACACTATAATATTATTTAAGAGGCAGGTTACTGTGGAGAACCAATCAGGATCGGCAACTCGCTCACAGTGCACACTGGTCCGAATCGAAGCCTCATCATCGTCTCAAAACTAGTATTATATTTAATATAATTACTGTGTTTTGAACCAAAACGCCTTTTGAATAAAGGGCGCCGCGACGCAGCCGGCGGCTTCCAGTGCCGTCCCCCACATCGCAGCCCGTCCCCCGGAGCTCCGCCGGGGGATGATCGATTGCCAGGAGCGAGCCCCCAAGAAGACTCCACATGAGCAGCAGAAAACCCACGCCCCGGGACCAGACCCGGCCGCGTGGCGATGACGCCACAGCTCCAGCCAATCAGGGACCTCCACGAGGCCCCCCCGCTACCCCGTCACCCGCATCATGCCGGAACGTCGCCTCGCCATTGGCCGCGCCACCTCGGGCGGTCGATGGAACATTCGAGACGCGCGGATTGTCCGTTCGCGTACTCGAATGTACCGGATCTACGCCTGAGTCGCCAGTTCCAGACGCAAGCACGTTCCTGTCAGCCGACTCGCACGAATCCAAATCCGAAGCCACGCATCGTACTCCTCGGCCTACAACCAGGGAGCACGGACAAACAAAGAAGAGATCACCATCAGCACCGTCCAGAATGGACGCCGACCATTCGCCACTATCATTGATACAGAATGACATGATCGTAATGGCGGAACTGCAGCAACGCGGCATAGTGTCGCACGCACTTATGCAGCACATTGCGATATTCCTGAGAGACCAGAACGCTGCCCTGGAGGGCAGCAGCCCCGCCGCCACCGCTTCCTTCGACTGGAGGACTGCTATTCCCGCCGCCACTCCTTCAAAACGCCGTCCGAGATCGGACGGAGAAGAGGACGCAGCCGCCTACAAGCGGCCCTGCACAACGCCGACGTCATCGCAGCCATCTCAACCACGCCCGCAGCGCGACCCGCGCCTCCGCAGCCGCGGGCATCAAGCATCAGACTCCACAGCCCCGCCAGCCCCCAGACCGGCAATTAGCTTTGCCGACGCAGCGAGAGCCAACGCTGATCCTAAGGTTAGTCACAGTGCTGTTAACCAACCCGGCCCAGCCGCACCTGCGGACGCCGACGTAGAGAAGCCCCGTCTCCCACCGATTGTCGTGGAAAATTTGCCTAACTGGGCCGAACATTTTAAAGCTCTCAAGCAATTGCTCGACCACGCTCCCAACGCCCGCCCTTTCGGCCAGGGCGTCAGATTCACACCCGCCTCAGAGAATGAGTACCGTGTCGTCCAGAAGTACCTCTCCGAGCACGAAGCAGCCGCCAATATCTCTTGGTTCTCCTACGGCCTCCCGTCTGAGGTCAGCCGAAAGGTCGCTATCCGCGGCCTACCGGTATGTACGACACCGGAGGAGATTTCCAGCGCCCTAGGAGAACTCGGCTATATAGTCGAGTACGCTCGCCCTATAAAAGCCAGAATGGGCAGGCCGGGATGCATCTTCATGGCCATCTTAAGAAATACCCCCGACCTCGTCCCGGCTATATACCATGTCACAGAGCTGTTGAACATGCCGGGCGTAATCATAGAAGCCTGGCGGGGCCGCAAGGGACCCGCCCAATGTCACCGCTGCCAGGCGTTCCGGCACTCTAGTCACGGGTGCCATCGCCGGATCGCCTGTTTCCGCTGATCGTCGGAGCACGCGGCGCGGGACTGCACCCGCCTTATTGAGGAGCCTGCTACCTGTGTAAACTGCGGGGGGCCGCATCCCGCCAATCACTCAGCATGCCCCGAATTCAAAAAGGAGGCACGTTATCTCAGAGCGGGACCAACGGCGCGCGCGGCGACGCCCAAACCGTCAAAGGCCCCCGCTCCATAACCTAACACAGTGGCCGCCGAAACACAAGCCACAACTCTCATGGCCCCAGCTAACGATTACATCGAGCGAGGCAGAACCAAGAAACGCGGCAAGCGCGGCGCAGGGAAGAGAAACAGCAGCGCACCCGCCTCTTCAGCCACCATTGCATCCAGAGAAGCTTCCAAAACTCGCGCGAAGCCCTCTCCGAACACAGCGGAGGGCCGGAAAATATTAGAGTGCGCACTTATAGTGATGGAACAAGTCCTTATAGCGTTCCGCGACGGCAAGGACCCAGTCCAGATCCTAATGAACGGAATGAAGAGCCTCCTCACCCAGTCTTCGTCTCTCTAATGGCGGAACTTCGCATCTTATTCTGGAATGTAGCAGGTGCCAGGCTTAGAATACAGTTCATCAGGCACCTGCTTAAAGAGCAGAACATCGACGTTGCTCTCCTCAACGAAACCCATTTACGTGTCAACGAACCACTCAACATCCCGGGCTACGAAATCACTCGCCTGGACTCTCCAATCTTTGTAGCACGCAGAGGACTACTAATCGCAACACGCAGGTCGATCGTGCATCACCCTATCCCTGTTCCCAACACCGACTCCTTCCAATCTCTGGGCATAGAACTACAACACGCCGGCAAGAGGCTTCAACTATATGCCATCTACCGGCCCCCAAGTACGCCGCTGAACATGATCGAGGTACGGAGCCTCCTCAACGCTCCACACCCAGTCATCACTGCCGGAGATTGGAACGCCCACCACACCCAATGGGGCTGCCGCACCACGTGCACCAACGGACGCAGACTCCTAAACGACGCAGAGAAGAAAGGATACGTGGTGGAAGGTCCCGACGTCCCCACCCACTTCTCCTACGCCCAAGCACACGCTCCCAGTACGATCGACCTTGCTGTCCACCGAGGCTTTACAAACCTACAGCTTCAACTGGAGGCTCTACAAGGCGCTTTCGGCTCGGACCATCTCCCGGTGCTACTCACGGCACTGGGGCCTGCAACATATACCACTAGATTACCTGCCGCGAGCCGCACCGATTGGCTAAAGTTCAAGACAGCCATCACCCGCTCTCTTAGCGAAACTCACATCCCGCCGCTCATAGACAGCGTCCTGACCGACGCCGCACTTGCCAGGGTGACTAACATCATCAGCAGCGCCAAAGAAGAAGCCGCTATCCCCCCGCGCAAGAGGTCGCTCCCTCCTACGCCCCGTCACATCTCGATTCTGCTCGCCGAAAAACGCAAAATGAGGAAGCTCTGGCAGCGCACGCGCGATCCCGTCATCAAATCGCGCCTCAATAGATTGGTCGAGCGTATTAGGGCGGAGCTCTCACACACGGCCGCCTTAAAATGGGAAGAGAGGATCACAGCCGCTAGCGAAGACGCTAGCTCGTTACATAAACTATGCCGCGCGCTAAGGAACAAGGCACCGGCAGCGCACCCTATTCAGGCCCCCAACGGCGAGCTCCGCTTCGGTGCTTCCGACCGGGCGGAGTGTCATGCTGATTATTGGGCAACCCAGTTCATACCTAACCCCAGCACTAGGACCGAAGCGCACGAGAAAATCGACAGAATAATAAACCACTGGCTAAGTAAACCACCGTCCACCACCCTAAAACCGCCGTTTTTCTCTCCTAAGCACGTGCAAAGGGCTATCACAACGCTAAAGCCGAGAAAGGCCCCCGGCCCGGACAGCATCACCAATGCAATGCTAATCAACCTCCCCCGCCCAGCCGTCGCCGCCTTGACGAGGATTTTCAACGCCCTCCTCCGCCTCGGTCACTTCCCACCGGAGTGGAAGACGGGCACCATCATCCTTCTATTGAAACCGCGGAAGAACCCAAGAAGACCGGAGAGCTACAGACCAATCACTCTCCTAAGCTCATTATCCAAACTCTTCGAAAAGCTGTTGCTGCCATACCTGTCCTCGTACATCACACCGAGACCGGAGCAATTTGGTTTCAGGGCTGAGCACTCCACCACCCTGCAGCTAGCCAGGGTGATCCATTTTGCGGCGACCGCCACGGTTAGGAAGGAGACCGCTACCGCGGCCTTCCTAGACGTGGCGAAGGCCTTCGACAAGGTCTGGCACCCTGGCCTCCTGTTCAAGCTCCATAGATCGGGGGTCCCTCACTACCTCGCACCTCCTAGCCGAGTTCCTCAACGGCAGGACGTTCCGCGTGAGGGTCGAAGGGGCCCTCTCTGCACGCCGCTCCATAACAGCAGGGGTCCCACAGGGCAGTTCGTGGTCCCCAGTGCTGTACAATAGCTACACCAACGACGTCCCCACAACTCCGGGTACGTCACTGGCCCTCTATGCGGACGACGTAGCTATTTTGTCGCGTTCCATGAACCCCAAACACGCTGTCTTCAAACTACAGTCGGCCCTCGACGCCATCCTCGTGTGGATGGAGGAATGGCGCATCGCACTAAACGCCCAAAAAACCCAACTAATAATGTTCGGTACACGCATCTCACTACCGCAGCCTCCACTACTACAAGGACTGAGGCTAAAGTGGACCAACCAAGTCACCTACCTGGGCGTGATTATCGATAGGCGACTCTCGATGAACGCCCAGGTAACCCACGTCAAGCAACGCGCCCGGACAGTGTTACACACAATCAAGCCTATTCTTAACTCCAAATTGCCGCTTAAAATAAAACTAAGCCTCTACGAGACCTACGCACGGCCGCTGCTCACTTACGCGGCACCGGCCTGGTACGCGCTCATCTCTAACACATGCAAATTGAAGCTTCAAAGAATACAGAACGTCGCCCTACGAAGAGTGGTCGGGGCCCCCTGGTGCGTGAGGAACGCGACAATCGCGCGCGACCTCCGCATCGAGAGCCTCGACCAACATGTGCAATCCCTGGCGGAGCGCCTGTACGCCAGAGCGGACGCCTCCAACTTCTCTCACTTAAAGGAGATAGCGCCTCTGCACACCAGACCTCCAGACGCCACCCGCTGCCGACTTCCGAGAGACGTCCTACAGCAAATACCGAATAATACGTACCGAAATAATTACCGTCAGTAAGGAAATGAACACATTGAGACAGGAAATATCAAAATTAAATAATAGTATTTTAGAGTTTAACAACCGAATGGACAACATAGAAGAACGGTTGTCTTTACTGGAGAATAAGTCTTCGTCAGAATGTAATTTAAAGGTAATTTCTGATTTACAAGCCGCACTTAATGAGCAGGAACAAATAAATTACGGAAACGATATTCAGATTAGTGGAATTATTGAACAAAATGGCGAAAATGTCCTACAAGTAGTTAAGTTAGTGTGTCATAAATTAGGAACGATCATCGAGGATTCGGACATTGTCAGTGTTGAACGGTCAGGACCACGCGTCAAAACACCTACCAACAACGAAGAGAAACGTCCCCGTTCAATCGTCGTGCGGCTTGCACGGCGCGCACTCCGCGATGACTTACTGCAGGCGGCGCGCGTGCGGCGTGGCGCAGACACATCAGGTATCATCGACGGTGTTCCGCGCAAGTTTTACCTGAACGAGCGCTTGACGCGCACTAACCGCCACTTGTTTTATTTAACAAGATCCGAATGCCGTAAAAAGTCCTGGAAATATGTATGGACGAAGGGGGGACGTATATTTGTAAGACGAGAAGCGAACGAATCTGTATTTTTAATTAAAACTGAAGAGGATATTGTAAAGGTTTTTCGTTAGTATGTTGTTTGTGTTGTGTTTTCATAATGTTATGTTTGTTGTTTGAAATAGTTATTTTGTACACTAAGTGTCTGAAGATTTTAATTATTAATTTTATATATTGCCTTAATAATAGGGGTATATATATTGATTTTAATGTTTTGATTTGGATAATTGTGTTATACGTGTTTGATAATTATATACATTTGAGACTGAAGCAGGGCAGGATCTTACCAAAACTTATGTCTGTTACTATTTTATACAGTTATTACTTACAAATAATTCATATTCAACGTATTGAAGTTACTTTAATAATTTCTATAGTCATGACTAATATTTTTATTTTTTTTTATATTGATATATACAAGAGAAAAAATAATTTAAAATGGTTTATCTTAAAAAAATAAAATTTGGTTTTTTAAATCCGGGTTCTCTGGGAAACAAACATGAAGAACTAATTGTTGCCTTAGAGCGCCATGACATTGATATTTTGGCCTTAAACGAGACATGGTTAAGAGAGGGTAAAGAAGGTTGTGCGCCGACCATACCGGGATATCGACTGTGCCACACTCCGCGCACGAGTGACGGCACCCGTCAGAGAGGTGGTGGTGTCGGATTTTATCTCAGACGCGATATCACTATGCGAGTTATAGTTCACCCAATTAGGGGAAAGGTGTACGAGACGATCCCTCGAGGGAAGATGATCCTTTTAGATTGCAACGAAACTAGTAGCGTCATCTAGTTGCTTTTATTGGTAAAATGTAGACCCCGATGTCCCCCCGCCTCAGTCAAACGTAATGGCGTCATGAGTGACAGTCAAAGTTTCTGTCGAAGAAAACAAAAATTGAGTGACGTCGATCTAAGGTAAGGTTCACTTTAAGTTCATGTCTAATGTGTTCTAGGTACTTAATTGTTGAGGCTGTTGTATTAGTTAGCTTTGGATACTGCTCTATTTTGTTTTTTTAGCAGCATGGTAACAGTTGAGACCGCATAGGTTATGTTATCGAACATTGAATAAAAAAGTTTATGTTGGGGCAAGATGATTATGTTAACGATGTACAAGATGATCCCCACGGATCATCTTGTACACCGGTAGCATAATCATCCTACTATTACGGGAATATTTTTTAACCTGTTGTAGGTATGTTATTACCTTTCAGTTTATGTATTTTTTCTAATAAATATAACTTATCTAATTAATATGACCTGCCTGCATTATTATAAAAAAAAGTTTAAAAATACCTTCTTTTGTTTTAGACCATGCCTCGTAATTATATAAGGAAAACAAACCGCGGGTTGTGGTCGGAAGAGTCGATGCTCAAAGCGCTGGATGCTGTTCAAAACGGCATGCCATTTAGAACAGCAAGTAAGCAGTTTGGAGTGCCTATAATGTCATTGAAGAGGCGAACTAAAGGCAAAAACAAAGTGGCTGTCGGTGCAATAAAATATTTAGGTGGAAAAAAAACAGTTTTTACGGCAGGACAGGAAATTGAGCTCGTGCAGCACATTAAAGATATGGAGACGAGAATGTATGGATTAACACGATAAGATGTTGTATCGTTAGCATATCAACTTGCTGTAAAAAATAATATCGCCCATCCTTTCCAGAACGAAAAAGCAGGATATGATTGGCTAAGAGGATTCCGTCAACGGCATCCAGATATAGCGCTTCGGGCGCCTGAATCCACTTCAACTGCTCGAGCACGGGCCTTTAATAAACCAGTGGTAGATAAGTTTTATGCCACATTAAAATGTGTTCAAGAGGTGAAAAACCATCCATCCCACCGTATCTACAACGTTGACGAGACTAGCATTTCTACAGTGCCTACCAAAAATACAAAGGTGTTTGCAACAACTGGACGTAAACAAGTAGCACGAGTTACATCAGCTGAAAGGGGGGAGACTACAACAGCTGTAATTTGTATGTCTGCTTCTGGAGCCTTTATTCCACCCATGTTCATCTTTCGAAGGGTTCGTATGAAGATAGAACTACTAGATGGCGCACCGCCAGGCTCCGCCTGGGCCTGTAATTCATCTGGTTGGATGAATCTGGAAGTTTTTACCAAATGGTTTGACCATTTTTTAAGCCACACGAAACCTTCTGCGGAAGATCCAGTGCTGTTGGTTTTGGATGGCCATCTTTCACACACAAAAAATTTGGAATTGATTTTAAAAGCTCGAGAAAACCACGTCACTATTGTCTGTCTGCCTCCACACTGCACCCATAGACTGCAACCTTTAGACGTCAGCTTGATGTATCCCTTGAGCATTTATCACAATCAGTCACTCGAAAAATGGATGAACAACAATCCTGGCAGACCAGTGACTGTATTTCAGATTGCAAAGATTTTTGGAGAGGCTTATTTAAAAGCAGCAGTCCCAATAAATGCCATCAATGGGTTTGCCAAAACCGGCATATTTCCTTTCAACCCAGATGTATTCACCGAAGCTGACTTTATTGCTGCTGCAACGACAGAAATGGAATTTAATGAAGATTCCAGTGTAGTAGAAGTGCCAACAACGGGTTCAAACACAGGTCAACTACCGGCCACTGATCCTTCACTACAAACCCTCACATCACAGGACTGTGTAGATTTGCAGAATAAAACACCGTCACCAACTCCTGTAAATAATAAGAATATTTCATTTCGCAGTCCTTTGTCCCCGTTACCATCTACGAGCTACGCACGCAACTCAAGTGTATCGCCATCCATTCTTGAAGATAGTCAATATGATCATTTTAATGTAACGCCAGCCCAAATTCATCCATTGCCAAAAATTGTGGGTAAAAGAAGCCATCTTAAGAGAAAACGAATAGACACGTCAATATTAACTAGTACGCCATACAAAAATTATTTAGAGGAAGAAAGAAATAAAAAGACTGCAAAAGAAAATAGAAAAACAAATAAAAAACAACAAAATGTAAAAAAAAATCATCCTAAAAAGAAAGGGAAGGGAGTAGGCAAAGGAATGTCAAACAAAAGGAAGAATATTGTGTTAGAGTCGTCTGAAGAAGAAGACGCAGAATGTCTTTTTTGTACGGAAACATTTTCCAAAGACGATAGGGGCGAGGGATGGATTAAATGTTGTGGATGCCAAAGATGGGGCCACGAAGCTTGTGCAGGGATAGATAGCGATGACGATGAGTTTACATGCGATTGGTGTAGAAATAAAACGCCAGGAAAAAGATGCTTAGAATTATAATTTGTTTTTTTTTTTTAGTTTAATCTAGATTTGGTTCTTTGTTAAAGGTAGTAGTCATATTATTTGTTTTTTGTTTTTCTTAAATGTTGATTTTGGGTAGTGACATTTATTTTACTGGATTATTTTTAAAAGATAAGTTTAGTTACTTTAGAAGAATGTTTAACTATGTTAAAACTTTACTTACGACTATACGACTGATATCTGTGATGATTGTTTCAAAGAAATTTAATTATAGTTGGGACTGATTATTAATTAATAAGACTGGTTCATTATCTGCAATAGGATTTTGGATTTTGATTTTATTTAATTAAAGATATACTAAACTCTGATAATGGTTTTATTTTGATAATTCTACCAGAACCTATGAAGATTCCGACATAGGAGTGGGGCAACATGATCCTGGGATCATCTTGCCACCACCGCAAGAATCATCTTGGACACCGGGGTGTACAAGATGATCCTTTTCTAACGTTTTAAAAATGTAATCAAAAATAATATAATATCTTATAAAACTAAAATTTTGAGTATGACAACATTAAGCCAGATAAATTTACTATGTATATACGTTTTTATATCCGCGCTAAGTAGAATATTATATAAACTACAAGCATTTTCCCTTAAGTGAATCATCTCGTACACCTTTCCCCTACTTATTTGGTGGAACAAATGTGGCTGAAAGTGAAAGTGAGTAATAAGACCATTATAATCGGTACTGCTTACAGACCGCCTTGGTTAAATACTCAAACGTTTTTCGACGCCTTAACTGAAACTATCGGCTCTCTTCCATACTATGATCACCTACTATTATTAGGAGATTTCAATATCAATTTTTTAAATGAATATGATAACAGTACAATACAGCTTAAATATTTTTTACAGAGCGTAAATTTAATACAACGTGTATCTGTGCCCACACATTTTACTCCGCACAGTGAAACTCTCCTTGATCTTATATGTACCGACACCAATATAAGTAACTTATTCATAGATTATATTTGTAATCTTAGTAGTCACTCGTTTGTGTCCTTCGACCTTAAAGTTTTGAAAAAAAAATCTGTTCCGAGAAAAATTTTTGTGAGACAAATTAAAGACATAGACATTAATGACTTAGACATATTCTTAAATTTGATTGACTGGGAGAGTATATCACAACTTCAGAATGTAAACGCCATGGTATTTGAATTTACGAACAATTTGTTGCACTTGTTTAACTGCTTAGCCCCTATAAAAGAAATTCACCTGAACGAGAATCACTATCCTTGGATTACATATAATATTAAACTCATGATGCGAAGGCGAGACGAGGCACACTATAGGTTGCGTAAAAATAATTCAATCGCTCGCAATATTTATTACAAAGACCTAAAGAGAGCAGTTGATACAGCAATTATTAATAAACGAAAGGCTTTTTTCAAAGTATATATAAACAATCACATTAAAAATCCTAAAGTCATGTGGAAAAATTTTAAATATTGTTTTAATGTTAATAACAAAGATTTTATTTTACCACCTCAATTTAATAATCCTACGTTAATAAATGATCATTTCCTTGATATTCCCGGTAGTAATAACGTCTCACCACTCGATGTTATCGATTACAGGTCTCGGAGATACGGGAGCGAAAATTTTTCCCTCAAACCCGTGGATGAAACAACTGTATCTAAAATCTTACAGACCTTGAAATCAAATGCTATAGGTATAGATGAGGTATCCTTAGAAATGATTAACATTACTTTGCCCTCCACTCTCCCTGTCATTACAAATATTATTAATAAATCTATAATAACCAATACGTTTCCCGACCTCTGGCGGCAAGCTTTAATAAGACCTATACCCAAAATTAAAAACCCCCATAGATCTCAAGGAGTTACGTCCTATTAGCATACTGCCCTGTATGTCTAAAATTTTAGAGAAGGTAGTATGCAGACAGTTAAGTACATTTTTGGAAACAAATAATATTCTACCAGATAATCAATCTGGGTTCAGAAAGCAAAGAAGCACCTGCACAGCTTTAGCTAATGTTGTAGATGACATTCTCACAGCCCAGGATGCTAGTCAAGGAACAATTCTAGTTTTACTAGACTACTCTCGAGCTTTTGATACTATAAATATCCCCTTATTGTTATCTAAATTGCATTACTACGGATTTGATCAAGATACTGTAAATTGGTTCTCCAGCTATTTAAACAATCGCAGACAATCTGCTGAAATATTACGTGAGGACGGTACTAAATTAAAATCTGAGTGGTCCCGTGTAGTTAGAGGCGTTCCACAAGGATCAATATTGGGACCTATCCTATTTATTTTGTACACAGCAGATATAATAAAATGTATTCACGATTGCAATTATCACATATACGCGGATGATCTACAAATGTACATATCATTTAAACCGGAGGAAACGGATGTTGCTATCAAAAAATTAAATAGCGATTTGGATCGCTTATTTAGTTGGTCTCAATCTCATTCCCTAGTCCTTAACGCCACCAAAACTAAGTACATGATATTCGGAACCAAAAAACTAGTTAAGAAAATAGTTGATAAAAATCCTATCATAAGTATCAAGGGAGAGAATATTGAACGCGTTACGGAAGCAAGAAATCTTGGTATTTTAATGGACCAACAGCTGCGCTTTGAAAGGCACATTCTTAATACGACAAGCAATTGCTTCTACAGACTTAAGATTCTGTACCGCGTTCGCGATTCATTAAGTCCTGAACTGCGTATCACACTTTGTGAATCCCTGATCTTGTCCAAATTAAATTATGGTGACGTCTTAATAGGTCCCAGGCTGCTTGTTAGGTCTAAGAATATTATTCAAAAAGTTCAAAATGCTTGCGCCCGATATTGTTTTAAAATTCCGCCAAGAGCCCATGTTACACCGTACATAAATAGTATACGATCTTTAAAAATGGATTACCGGAGACAGTTACATTTTGCTACTATGCTGTTTGGAATTATAAAGTTTAAAATACCCCCCTACCTCTATAATAAGCTGCGCTGGGTTCATGAAGATAATATTGGATATTCAAGAAGAACTACCGCATACAAACTAAAATTGTACCGACACAGCACAGCATCGTTCCGTGGTAGTTTTAAATATACGGCTACCAAGTGCTGGAACGACCTGCCACCACCATTACGTGACCTGAAAACGATAAACAATTTTAAGATAAAATATAAACAACATCTATTTAATATCCAAAATAATTTATAAAGAAAACAAATAAAATCTAGATATTAATAATAATAATAATAAATTTATTTCAATAACCATAGTACAATTTCTGTTTACATGATTTCTTAGCTTATCTTATGTATAACGTAATTTATATACAATGCAGAAATATTACGAGTATACAAATATATTTATCTATATATATTATGTATTTAATATTATTACGTGCGAGTACTCAAAATGACGAGAATCTTAACAGGTATTAATCTAGTATTACTTGATCTGTGCCTGAACTAGGTAGTCCTGTGTTTCAGGCTTCAAGTGCAGCCTTACAATACATCAAATGTATAGCTTACTAAGTGTTATATAATGCAAATTGGTTTATTTGTCTTCTATATATAAATCATTATATTTTTAAAGATACTTACGACTACTAATATTTATTTTAACACAGTGATTAACCTCTCCGTGTCTTCGTAGGACATATTCTGTAAAGCAGTCTTTAGCACTTGCTTACAAAGTCCATAATTTAGAGGATATATGTTTGTTACAGCATTTATCCTATTATACAGAAGGGGCCCTAAAAATAAATAAAATTTGGCTGTATATTCGTGCTTTATTGCGATTCTTTGAGTGCATACAATATCTTTCCTTCTTTTTTTAACGACCTCAATGTCGTAGGGAAGCGCTGCGTGCTGTTTTAGTACTGTGCTTAATATAAAAAGCTGACGAACTGTTAGTACTTCACAGGATTTATAAAGGAGGTTAGTTGGGAATAGGAAGGGGCGGAGTGTTGCTACCTTGAGTATCGCTCTTTGCGCTCTCTCGATAGGTAATAACAACGATTTACGCGCACCTCCCCAGGACGTTATGCAGTATGTTAATATTGATTGACATAGAGCAAAGTAAACTTGTTTAATTAATTTTGAGTCGCCTATATATCTAATCTTTTTAAAAACAAATATCAATTTACGAAGTCGTTTAATTAATATATCAATATGGTGTTTAAATGACAGGGTTTCATCTATTAATATACCTAGGTATTTTATTCTGTCTGTGATTGTTATATCTGGGCACGTACACTTTCTGTCCTTATTATCGGGGTTGCTGCAACAATATGCATACAGTGAAGGACTAGCTTGCAATTTCTGCTTTTTGCGCATCGAAAAGGAAATATATTTGGATTTAGATGCATTTAACGTTAGTAAATTATGTTGAAGCCATTTATTTACAACGTTGAAACCATGTTGCGCACTCTCGATCGCTTCCGTATCTGATGAAGCAGAAAAAAGAAGGGCAGTGTCGTCAGCGTATGATATTATTATACCGTGTTTAAGTTTTATATTACACAGTTCATTTATGTAAATTAAGAATAAAGTGCTTCCTAGGATACTTCCCTGGGGAATACCGAAGGAAGTGTTTTCAAGGTTATCACTGATAACACTACCAATCTTAACACACTGTGTGCGCTCTTCTAAGTAGTTTTTAAGCAGCTCCAGCTGCAGTCCTCTTATTCCCATGTTATCAAGCTTGCTCAACAGCTTAGGAACAGAGACTGTGTCATATGCTTTCGCAAGGTCCAAAAATATTCCTATTGTGCTATTACCTTTATCAAGTTGTTGTGCTATATAGTCAGTCAAACAGTGTACAGCATCGGCCGTTGACCTATTAGCTCTAAACCCAAATTGCGCCTTTGACAAAAGAGAGTTATCTTCTAAATATTTTATTAACCTGTTATTAATATTTTTTTCTAGAATTTTTGATATTGCAGGTAGTAGAGAAATGGGCCGGTAATTTGTTACTTGGTTTTTATCTCCTGATTTATATACAGGGATCACTACTGCTTTTTTGAGGCACTTAGGAAAAATACCTTTCGATAAACATTGATGGAAAATATTAGTTATTGGCGGCACTAAAATTTGCTTATATTTTTTAATTATTTTAGTGGATATTAGGTCCCAACCAACTGCACAGTCATCCTTTAAAGTCATTATTATTTTCTCTACCTCGTCCTCGTCAGTGTCTAGTAGCACAAAAGATGATAAGGTAGTTCTACCTGGAAAAGGGGTGCTTGCGTGATACTGCGTACGGCCTTGCATTTATTGTGCCAATCTTATACCAACACTCTGAAAGTACTGATTGACCATATTAGCGGAAGTTAGCTGTGATGAATGAGCGCTCAATAAACTTAAAGACGATTCATTTTGTTTCGTGATGTACGTTAATTTCTTAATATGTTGCCAGATCAATTTACTATTCGAGCCCGCCTTTTCTAGCTCACATTTATCGTGGCTTATTTTTACCTTCCTTAACAGATCATTACAAAAATTTCGGTATCTTTTGTACGATAATTGTAGTATCACATTATTAGGGTCATGTTTACATTTCAAGTGTAGTTTATCCCTGTATCTCATACAGCGGATAAGACCGGGAGTAATCCAAGGCTTTATGTTGTAATTTTTCTTACTCAATCGTGTTACACTGGAATTTTTTTGTATAGCATTTTTCACACTATCGATTAGGTATAGCATGCAAAATTGCGGATCATCAGAATAATAAACTGGGTTAAAGTCGATGTCGCGTAAATCTTCTTCGAGTTTATTCATATTTAATTTAGTAAATGTTTGCATATTTTCTAACTTACGTAGCTTGCAACTTAGTGTTAGCATAGCAGCATTATGATCGGTTACGGTAGAATTGATGACGAGTGCATGTGCGGGGTAGTGTGATTTTAGCATGATATGGTCAAGGCACGAACCACTTTGGTGTGTGATAAGCGTGTGCGTGGGGAACAGGCCATGGAATGAGCATAGGTTGAGATATTGTAAAGCATCTTCTTTTACGTCCTGCGATCCTTGCAGGATATTTATATTAATATCTCCCACTAGGATTATGTTCTTATAGGCAGACATGCTTTGCAAGGTGGCATCCAATGACCTAATAAAACCATTTTTATCTCTAAAAGATGGGGGTCTGTATATTGCCAAAATCGCCCATTCGGTCCCAATTTTTAATAATAATCTGTTACAATCTTCCATATCCGGCTCCTCAATAGTTACATTAATATGATTTTTTGTGTAAACTACCACTCCATCGTTTTGATTGTATATTGACTTACTACTGTTCATATTGTAACCCGGCATTTGTGGTATGTCATATTGCAAAGCAAGCCTACATTCCGTGAGAACAATAAAGTCGGGGTTAGTACTTATTCTATGCTGTAATGTAAGAAAGCTATCAAAGTTTTTGTAGATACTACGGATGTTTTGGGTTAGTATGGTAAATGGGTTAATGCACGAGGTCAAATATTGTTTACACTCTTCTGCTTCACACGTCCTGGACTCGGACATAGAGAGGTTATCTAATTCACACATTAAATTATGCGTCATTATATTTATAACTAACTAAAATATAAATAACCTAAAAATAAAATATGAAAACGAAACTCGTGAAAAGGACAGTAACTCCTCTAATTAACGACGCTCTTAGGCGCCTTCATAATCGATTGAATTTATGTACCTTTTTTCAGCCATCGTTTTCGCAGGACATTCAGGTGCACCTGTGGCATGATTGTTCGGCTTTTTGAAACGTGAACAGGTAGCGCATTTTGACACTTCTGCCTTCTTTATGCAGTCCTTAAATGAGTGCCCTAGTTCCCCGCATTGCCCGCAGGTGTACAGAGTCTCTCTACATGTCTTCGCGGCATGGCCATACTGTTGGCACTTGAAACATCTGGTGACCAGAGTAAAATCTCTCACGGGACAAGACGACCAGTTAATAAAAACTCTCTCTTTAGATATAAGGACCTTTCGTATGTTTGCTGTCACTTCGAGGACATAATTGCAGGTCTCAGAGTCCTTCTTACCCGACTTATGACTTAGCCTAATTGAGGTCAGGAATGTTTCAAGGCTTTAGTCCAGTTTATCATCTAGGTTTTGGTGGTATAAGCAGGTGAAGACTTCCTTTTCCTGCATATTCTTTGGAACCCCAATAACAATCACCCTCGGTTTCCTTTTATGCTGGTCGTCTATGATAAGGCCTGAGTTTGTCAGCTGGGCAGATTGCTTTAATTTCTCAATGTCTCCCTTTGTGTCAGTGCTAATTATGACGCCACCATTTCTTGTTTTGCGTAATCCTCTTACTTGTAGTTTCATTTCTTCAGGACAGATAATTTTTTGGACTAGGGTCTTGGTGTCTTCGCTGGATTGGTTTTTGTTATTGGGATAGATAGCAACTGAGCTCAAGGTCGGCCTCTGTATGTAATTGTTGGAACCCTTTTTCACCATATCAGCAAATGACGTCTCGGGCGGATGTTTGGTGGACTCGTCAATAGTTTGTTTGAGGTCAATTATTTTTTGGGAGAGGTTAGCTTGTTCCTGGAGGCATTGGGCTGCTATGTTGCTATGCTGCTATGTTGGCTTTTACGGCTTTAATTTTTAGCGCCTGATATTGGACTGCCAATTGGGAGGCACCGTGTCCCACTTTCCGGCATAATGAGCTAATTCGTAGCTTCTGCTCCGAGTTCAACTTGCCTTCTGATGCGATAGTACATACCTCATTCAGATACTGATCAATAGAGGACATCCAATTTTGTATCTCGGTGGTTGAAATCGCCTCCATCCTGAATTCTTCTTGGGGCATTACAATAGGTGTCGGTACGGGGGTCGGCGTCGACGGCGGTGTACGGAAGGTCCTGTTCCCTTTAGTAAATGGACTATCTTCCATATTGCTTCTCTCTATTTTCTTTTCACTCACAATAATTAAACATTATAGAGAAATTCAAACACAATGTTCAGTAACAAAAGAAAACGAGGTCACAAGTCAGCTAATTTCAATTTGTTATTTTTATTTTTATAAACACGTCTGATCGCAACTAAGGTAGAATGAATATAGGCATAATATATTTATTTCAACGAATTACCTAAATCTTTCCGGCCACTATAGCTTGGGGATGGAGGGGAGTTTACGTTCAGGTCACTCGTAAAAAACTAAAGCTGCCAGTGAACCTAAAATGTATTTTATGATTATTTTATGATTATTATTACTATTATTATTATATTAACATAATTTACCTTATTTGGAGTTGTATTATTATTAGCATGTAATTTGGAATTGTATTATTGTAAAGAATATTGTATATACCTATATATTTTTATTTTTGTGTTATTATTATACTGTATTTTGAAAAGTGAATGAACTGTAGCGATCCTAATGTCGCACGCTAATCGGCCGAATGAAGGACGCACCTATATTAATCGAACGCGCAATATAACTTGTTTTCGCATCGGCCGTCGTCGGGACCAATGGAAGCCTGCGCCCGCGCCTGCCGCCGCTTGCCATTGTACGGAGCGCTCTGACGCGGAACGCACGCCTCTTGCTTTCCCGATTTTGCTAATTGCGTTACGATTCCATAAATCATTTTATTTATATAGCTTATTTATTCGCGTTTTAACTTTCTGCTCCTCCTATTTGTTCTAAAACTAGTTTCTTGTTATTCTACCTTTCTGTGCTGTGCTTTAGTCTGTTTATATTTAAATTCTGCAAATTAAACCGTTTCTGTGAACTTTGGACTTTCTTTCTTCTCCATTACTAGCTAGCAAATATAGTTAGACGAACGTGTGTATGGTAGCAGCGTACGTCTACAGTGGTGACCCTCGACTCAAGAACAAATTATAATGTCTAGCCCGCCGCGCAAGGAGGACAATTTTGAAGATGCTTCGGGTGAAACATTTCGAGTTGGAGTTAGGCCGCCGCCATTTTGGCCAGAGGAACCGGCGTTGTGGTTTGCACAAATGGAAGGTCAGTTTGCTTTAGCGAATATTACTGCTGATACTACAAAATTTTATTATATTGTCGGACAACTAGATCACCGTTATGCAGCGGAGGTAAAAGATATTATTACTAAACCACCGACGGTAGAAAAATATGAGAAGTTAAAAAGTGAACTTATTAAACGTTTGTCTGCATCAAAAGAGCGTAAGGTTAAGCAGTTACTTATGCATGAAGAGTTAGGCGACCGTAAACCCTCTCAATTTTTACGGCATTTGGAAGATTTAGCCGGACCATCGATACCTATGGATTTCTTAAAAACAATATGGGCTAGTCGTTTACCTAATAATATACAGACCGTTGTAGCATCACAGACTGATTTATCTTTTGATCAGTTGGCAGATATAGCGGATAAGGTGCACGAAATTGCTCCGACGTCACCTGTTCATGTAGCAAGCGCAGCTGCGACAAGTACACCTACCCTCGAGTTGATGGCTAAACAGATAAGTGAGTTAACGAAGCAAGTTGCAATTCTTTCTAGCAATAGTGATGGGCGCTGGCGTTCCCAATTTAAGTCACGCTCGCGTTCACGATCTATGGGTAGGTATGACAAGCGCAGTAATTCTAGGTCGCGACCATCGCAACCACCGCCGGGTCATCCTCACTGCTGGTACCATTTTACCTATGGAGGCCGAGCTAGGAAGTGTTTAGCACCCTGTGAATGGAAATCGGAAAACTCCGTGAGCAGCCGGAAATAGCGGCCTACGACGGCTCTTCAGCAACAGGCCGTCTATTTATCACTGACCGTTTATCGAAAATGCTGTTCTTAATTGACACTGGCTCAGACTTGTGTGTTTTCCCACGGTCAGCTATCAAGACGCCTTGTTCACCCACCAAGTATGATCTAGTTGCTGCAAATGGCACTGTCATTCATACATATGGACCTATTCAACTGCGACTGGATTTAGGACTAAGGCGGACATTTTCATGGAAATTCACTGTGGCAGATGTTTCAAAACCTATTATTGGTGTCGACTTCATAAGTTTTTATAATTTGCTTATAGATTGTCGTAGCCAGCTCCTCATCGACGGGACAACAACACTTACCGCATCTGCTCCGCGTCAAAAAGTTCTAGAAAGTATCGCTTCCATCAAAACTGTCTCCGGTGACACTGAATTTCATCAGCTGCTGCGTAAGTTTCCTGAGGTTACCCGTCCAGCAGGTACTGTCACTGAAATTAAACATAACACGATGCATTTTATTAAAACTACACCTGGTCCGCCACTCTGTAGCCGTCCTAGGCGCCTGGATCCTGACCGTTTGAAGGCAGCTAAAAAGGAGTTTGATGATATGTTGGCCAATGGAACAGCTAAGCGTTCGGAAAGTCCGTGGTCTTCTGCTCTGCATCTAGTCCAGAAGAAAGATGATGGATGGAGGCCGTGCGGCGATTACCGCGCACTCAATGCACGAACAGTTCCGGATAGATACCCTATACGCCACATACAGGACTTCTCACAACAACTATCTGGGTGTATTATTTTCTCAAAAATTGATTTAATAAAGGCCTATAATCAAATTCCTGTAAATCCAGCAGATGTACCTAAAACAGCCATCACCACGCCTTTCGGACTATTTGACTTTCCATACATGACTTTTGGGCTTCGAAACGCGGCTCAAACTTTTCAAAGGTTTATTGATGAGGTGCTCACCGGCCTAGACGACTTCTGTTTTGGCTATTTGGATGACATTTTGGTGTTCTCTGAATCCGCAGAGCTTCATAAAGTACATTTGACCCAATTGTTTCAGCGCCTGAAAGAATATGGTGTCTTAATTAACGCAGCTAAGTGTGACTGGGGCAAGTCTGACATCACCTTCTTGGGTTACCGCGTTTCTGCTGCGGGAACTCAGCCTCTAGAATCGAAAGTACAGGCCATTCAAGAGTACCCCACGCCTAAGACGATAAGAGAACTTAGAAGATACTTAGGTATGCTAAACTTTTATAGACGTTTCGTTCCAAATGCGGCAAAACTTCAGGCTCCTCTTAATTCCATTTTGGCTGGAGAGAAGGTAAAGGGCACTCAACCAGTTAACTTCACCAAAAAACAGCAAGAAGCGTTCGACGAGAGTAAAAATGCACTCGCTAATGCTACTCTTCTGGTTCATCCTATTCCTGGCGCTGAGCTGTCGATAGTCACAGATGCTTCTGACATGTCAATAGGAGGCGTACTCCAGCAGCGCACAGGTAAAATTTGGAAACCTCTAGGATTCTTTTCTAAAAAGCTCACACCGGCACAGCAAAAATACAGCCCTTACGACAGGGAATTACTCGCCATATATGAAGCCATCAAATATTTCCAGCACATGGTGGAGGCGAGAAACTTCGTTGTCTTCACTGACCATCGTCCTCTGACCTTCGCATTTACTAGCAATAGAGAAAAGAGCTCATCTCCTCGCCAGTACAGGTACAAAGACTTTATCTCACAATTCACAACAGACATTAGATACGTACCTGGACCTGAAAATGTGGTAGCTGACGCACTTTCTCGCATTGAAGAAGTATCTGCAGTCATCGACTACCAGGAGCTTGCACGTTCTCAGGAAGAAGATCCAGAGCTGCAAGACCTGCTACAGCGAGGTTCATCTTTCAAACTAAAGAGTATGGCTATCCCGGGCTCAAACTGTAAAGTATACTGTGATGTCAGTCTTCAAACACCTAGACCATTTGTCACTACTAAATTTCGTAGACAAGTGTTCAATTCCCTACACGGATTGAGCCATCCAGGTGGGACAGCTACAGTAAAATTGATTACGGAACGATTCGTTTGGCCACGAGTACGAAGTGACTGTAGAGAGTGGTCAAGGTTATGCACTGAATGCCAACGCTGCAAAGTTACCCGTCACATCACTACTCCTCTTTCCTCTTTCCCTGCTCCCTCGTCAAGGTTCTCCCATATCCACCTTGACCTCGTCGGCCCACTAACCTTGTCTTCTGATTACAGATATTGTCTTACAGTCATCGACAGATTTACTCGATGGCCTGAGGCAATTCCATTAAAAGACATCACCGCCGACACCTGCGCAGCCGCACTGGTATCTGGGTGGATAGCTAGATTTGGCTGTCCAGAGCGCATCACGACAGACCGTGGGATGCAGTTCGAGTCGCACCTCTTCCGTGCGATCACCTCCATCATCGGCGCGCACCATTTCCGCACCACGGCGTACCACCCAATCTCCAACGGCATCGTCGAGCGTCTGCACCGCCAGCTCAAGGCGGCCATAATGTGCCACGATTCTACACAATGGACGGAAGTGTTGCCTCTAGTCCTCTTAGGCATCCGCAGTTCCTGGAAAGACGACATTCAATCCTCATCGGCTGAACTGGTATACGGCGAGCCCCTTCGTCTACCCGGTCAGTTCTTGTGTCCCTCAGATGACTACAAAGTAGAGGACATCACTAACTTTGCTGCACGTCTTCGCCACCATATGTCAAAGCTTGCACCAAAGCCTACTAAATGGCACAGAGCTACTCCATTTTACATCCCAAAAAGCCTTGCTGACTGTACTCACGTGTTTCTGAGGCTAGATCGCGTTCGAAAACCAATGGAAGCTCCATATGCTGGTCCCTACAAAATCCTCGAACGAACAGAGAAGTTTTACAAAATTTCAATACAAGGCAAAATCAGCAATGTGTCAGTAGATCGCCTAAAACCAGCATATTCAACTACTGTTTCTGCGCCCGACCCTGTAGTCGTACAGCCTGTACCTACAGCGAAATCTCCTCAGAAATCAATTATTCTTCAAGATTCAGCCACTGGTGCCTAATGTCGCACGCTAATCGGCCGAATGAAGGACGCACCTATATTAATCGAACGCGCAATATAACTTGTTTTCGCATCGGCCGTCGTCGGGACCAATGGAAGCCTGCTCCCGCGCCTGCCGCCGCTTGCCATTGTACGGAGCGCTCTGACGCGGAACGCACGCCTCTTGCTTTCCCGATTTTGCTAATTGCGTTACGATTCCATAAATCATTTTATTTATATAGCTTATTTATTCGCGTTTTAACTTTCTGCTCTTCCTATTTGTTCTAAAACTAGTTTCTTGTTATTCTACCTTTCTGTGCTGTGCTTTAGTCTGTTTATATTTAAATTCTGCAAATTAAACCGTTTCTGTGAACTTTGGACTTTCTTTCTTCTCCATTACTAGCTAGCAAATATAGTTAGACGAATGTGTGTATGGTAGCAGCGTACGTCTACAGAACTGTTTTGTATTAGTATTGGAATATTGTTACCTGTTTCAGTCTTCAGATTATAAGCACGTACAGTGGAGTAATATTGCTTATTATAGTAATGAACATTGTTCTCGCGGATACGTCACTGCACATACCGGGTTTCAGCTGAAAATCAGCGCTGCCTGAACGAGTATCATCCCGAACAGTCAGCACATGCTGAGCTGAACGCCCATTCGGCGTTCTATAAAATAATGCTATTATCTTATTTATTTATTTATTTATTTATATCTTTTCCACTTAGAATCATAATCAGTGATCACTTGTGTACGTCAACATGGAAGTGTCAGGAGGGCCTATTACGATACTAGATTTATCGTAATAAGCCCTTCTGTAAGAGCACTTTCCATCTTAATGTTAAAGCTATGAGGGTTCCAAACGCGTCCTGGTCTGAGAAGAACCACACAACAAACTCAGCCGGATATATTTTTTGTTATTGTGATCACTGTTTCACAAACGTCAAACTTAAATGCAAATTTGGAACAACTAGAACCGTCGCAATCAATAGGAAAAGAAGCCTAATGATTTCAGGCAACGAAAATTAAATAATAATAACAGAAAAAACATATATATATAAATCTTCGGCCTGCCACACAACCAGTCACCGCAAGCAGCACCCGTTCACGAGCATAACACAAGAGCCAGCCATCACCCCCTTCGCACATATTTGAGGGAGGGAGGCAACCCGACTCCCGATGCTACCGCAAGTAGTGACTTCTAAGGAATCGGTGTGATGCAGAAGGTCGATAAAGCAAAATAATTTACAACAAAAAAACAAATTGCGGAGATTACTAGCTATTCGCAATACAATACAGATTCATTCCCAGGCCATACCGTCGTCGATGTAATCCTTTACACTATAGTAGGATTTTTTTATTAAATTATTTTTAACATATAATTTAAATTTATTTAATGATAGGCTTAAGGCTTAATTTGGGAGCTTATTATAAAAACGTATACAATTACCCTTAAAGGATTTACCTATTTTATGGAGCCTAGTGCCGGGCATAGCGAGTTTATTTTTTTGTCTTGTATTAATTTTATGTAAATCACAATTTTTCTTGAATTTTGAAATATTTTTATGAACGTAAATTAAATTTTCATTAATATATTGATTGTAAACAGTCATAATTTTAAATTCTTTAAATTTGTTTCTTAAAGAGTCTCTTGGTCTCATATTATATATTGCGCGAACAGCCCTCTTCTGCAATGTAAATATGGTATCAATGTCAGTCGCATTGCCCCATAAGAGTATACCGTATGACATTAAGCTATGAAAGTAACTAAAGTATACTAATCGAGCAGTTTCCATATTTGTTAATTGACGTATTTTTTTAACCGCGTATGCAGCAGAACTTAGTCTGCTTGACAAATCGAATATATGAGGACCCCATTGCAATTTTTCATCTAAAGTAATGCCCAAGAAAATAGTAGATTTGACCAAGTCCAAGTCCTCATTATTTAATTGTACATTGGTTCTAACATTTTTAACATTTGGTAAACTAAATTTGACACATTTTGTCTTTTTTTTATTAAGCAACAAATTATTGGCGTTAAACCATTGATAAATAAATAATAAATAAATAAATAAATAAAATAAATATATAATCATTCTATTTAATATCATACTCAGTTCACACCTCTTCCGCTTCTACAAAACTGTCGCCCCGGTCGCTGGTCGCCATAGCCGGGCCTCTCCTGATTGGTCAGGAGTCTCACCCGGCTAGGCAGACCGCCCGAGCGGCACCGCGCTCGCCACAGCGCCAACGAAATCCGCAAGGCATCTATTGCCTTAACGGCCTAGAGTATAAATACTCGCCCCGACCACGCGCGTACCTCATCGGCCCACGGTACTCTCCCAGTGGGAGAACTCCGAACCAACAAGACGTGGGTGTAATCGCACCCGCAGAATAAGAAAGCTGCAGTAAGAAGAGGCCAACCTTTTAAAACTGCCACTCCCAACCCGAGAACAAGCTCGGGTTGGCGAATGAACACGACTGTCGCGTACCTCAGTACGCGCCGTCGCCGCCACGGGCAGAGAGCTCGCGCTCTGTACCCGTAGCCCCTCTCCCCCGCGGGGTTAGAGAGAGAAGAACGTTTCGAGGACCAATCAGTCGGTACTCAGGTGCCGAGCAGAGATCTTGGAACATTGGATCTCGGCTAATACAAGTGTTATAAAGGAAAGTTATTGTTTAAAAATAATTATTGTTGTGAACATTAATATTGCAGTGATTATATTTCTTGAGACAAACCATTTTTGTGTTTTACTTCTGAGGCTGTCCCAACAAGTTTCAGAAGTGGGATTAACGAAAGCAATACTTGCTCTCGATCTACGCCTAGCAAACGTAAGTACAAACTCATTTTCCATATTTTCGTCTCAATATTATTCCGTTTGTTAAATAGTTAAATACTTGTTATCTTACTATTATTGTAATAATTATTTTTTTTTGTATGTATGTATTGTAATGTGATAATGTATTGGTTATTTGTTTATTTAAAAAATATAATAATAAAAAATCACAGAGCATGAACACTCGGTCTGTCCAGGGCTACTCTCTGGAGGCTATATACAAACACACGGTCTGGCCAGGGCTACTCTCTGGAGACCACATACATACACCCGGTCTTGCCAGGGCTACTCTCTGGAGGCTATATACGAACACACGGTCTGTCCAGGGCTACCTTCTGGAGGCTATATACAAACACACGGCCTGTCCAGGGCTACTCTCTGGAGGCTATACACAAACACTCGGTCTGGCCAGGGCTACTCTCTGGAGACTATATACATACACCCGGCCTCGCCAGGGCTACTCTCTGGAGGCTACACACATACACCTGGTCTTGCCAGGGCTACTCACTGGAGTCTACATATATACACCTAGTTAAAACAACACTACTCTTGGGGATATATATAGATGTGTGTGAGTGTCTTTGTGTATGTATATACAGGGTTATTTGTAATTAGTTGAGCACCTTTTGCAGGCAGCCCCTCTACATCAATCCTAACAACATTTGTTTTACGACTTTTTAAAATTAATAGATTTAAAAATTTAGTTTTACCCATACAAAATTTAATTATTGCCTCTGAACGTGCATTAAACTTGAGCAAAGAGAGGCCACGCAACTTGTCAAAATATGTGCCAAGGCCACGCGCATCGGGGCGCGGGGTGGCGGGGTGACGCAGCGGCGGCTATGCACGTTAGAACTTGATCATTTTCTAAGGTGTAATAAAAAATAGCATCGTTTTCCACTTTTATTTATTAAAATATTTTGTACAATAGTCGAAACACATATTTTTGTATAATATCACTTTTACGAAATAAGCATTTATTATCTAATTACAATATTTACACCTATTAAAAAGGAATAAATTAATTGAAATATTGTCAAACTGTTTAAGAATCTCATGAAAAAACAAAATCTCCAATAGACGTTGTCCACAAGTTGAATGTCTCAATATTTTTATTTGGTTTATGAAATAAGGGCACTGTAACTTTTTCTGATCCTGCAAATATTTACGTTATTATTAAAAAAATTCCCACCTAGTAATAAGAACTACTTTTCTATGTTTAGAAAATTTGTAATACTTGATTACATTTATATTTATTTATATTCACTAAAAACATAACTATACTATCACTTTAAAATGTATGCAACTAGTTTGATCCCAAAATTATTTTGAATAGTAATTAATATAGCGTATTTTCTTTGAGAATTCGATAAATATTATTTTTACAAAACAATAACAATAACTTCTCTTTAACTTACTTTATACATATCATTTTATCTCGTTTGTTAATATTTATATCATTACAATAAAACAATAGGTTACTTACGAATTTCTTTACGAAGTTCCTAGAAATTGCAGTCGGTCACAAATAGAAGCGTCGGTATACACAAACAATCCAGGTACCTAGTTAATATAAAATGTCAGTAATACTACACACTTTCGTCACCATAAATCTCACGAGACAAATGAAATATCAATTATCAAATAACAAAGATAATAATATCAAATTACAATAACTTTGGAGTTTGGACACTTGGTACTGACACCAACTGTTGGTGTTACCATTAATTAAAAACATCACCGTAAAATAGTAACATTATTTAAAATGGCTCCATCTTGTGATCCCAAGCATAAACTTCATTCAGATATCCGACAAAATAAAATATTAAGAAACACCAGGAGGAATAATAGGAAGTTTATTTAAATTATAAGTTTAATATTTGAGCTTATTTTTTCTAAGTTATAACACCTTGCTCAGTCCATCGAGTTAAAACATTGAATGAAGTTTTTTTTGAGATCCAAAGGTGAAGGTCCTATTTTAAATATTGGTATTTAATATTTTACAGTGATGTTTTTTAATTAATGGTAACACTAATTCTCCAAAATTATTGTAATTTGACATTATTATTTTTGACAATATGCGCAAAGCCTGCTATTGATAATTGAATATTCCGGTGGTGGTTGGTGAACAGTTAATTTTTAGGTGTGGTCTTTGTATTGGATGCGAAGGGAACTACTTTGAACGGTATGTGCGTGATGTCCACCGGCATCCGCGAGATTTTAATTTAAGAGGTAATTTGTAATTATTTTTTTCATATTACCAAAGTAACTGTAAATGAGACATTGAATTATTGTAAATGATTAGATTATTGTAAATTATTAGCTGATTCCACTTTTTAAATATGCCTGCATTAAACAATAAAAGTTTGGTTTAGTAACTTTTTAAAGGAATAATGTAGCCAGTCCTAAGCCTGATTAAGTATGAAGGGAAAGTGGATTCAAAGTGCGATCGAGTGCTTAGGTAGGTAGGTATCGCGACGTTCTTTGGTCTTAGCAAAATTACTTCTTTAAATTCTTAAATTGAGGTGAAATGTAATAATCTGAATAAATTGTAAAATGTTATTAATTTCCTAGTAAATTTAATTTCAATTTGACCGGCTAAGGAAAAAACGCGGGGAAGTTGTAGTAGGTATTGTACATTCGGGTATAAAATTGTTTAATTGAAAATAATAAAACTATCTTAGACACAATATTATTACAATATTATTCGAAACAAAACAAAAAAAACGTTATTAGTAAGAAACACATAAGTACCATAAAAACAGACAAATGTCCACAATCCACTTTAAAAATAATAACTTTAGGCTTCTTAACATGTTGGATCGTCACAAACAAAATTATTCTTCATAATTTCTTCTTCATGTTATAATCTTGAATTTATTTAGTAGTTTTACTAGCAAGTCCATAAAATCGTATTGTCCAGTATGTAATTACAATTCATTATTTAATTATAAAACTCTAATCCGATAATTTTATTTTTTGGTTAATGTAAATTGTGTTTTGTAATCCACATACTTGTCATTTTGATTATTTAGTATTTCCATAGCAACATGGTGTAAAAGAGATGAAGCTATACGAAAAAAGCTGGCGCGCGCATTTAACAGTTTCTGACTTTCGCTAGACTGCCGCGACCTATACTTTAGATGCTTACAAAATACAGAGTAATAAATAATCGAGGGAGCAAAAATTTTTTTGTTTCGTTTATTCTGAGTTATTTATCAAGATTTTTTAAAAGTCGTAGAACATTGATGACATTGGGATTGATGTAGAGAGGCTGCCTGCAAAAGGTGTTCAACTAATTAAAAATAACCCTGTATATGTGTATACACATATATATATTTATATATAATATTATATGAGTGTGTAGATATACGTACGTGTCCATTTATGTATGTACATATTTAATCAGATCCACTATTTCTGTATCTTAACAAAATATGAATACGTGAATATACAATTATTTGACCTTAATAATATAAGTTCCAGATATGGAGAAACGCACTGAAACACCTAAACGGATGGATGAATCGATGCAAAAAGCTATCAGTCGAAGGAACCAAATTATTGGTAATGATGATAACCCAGGAGTGCCCAGGCGACAGGGCCAGGGTATTTATGGTGATAACCCAGGAGTGCCCAGGCGACAGGGCCAGGGTATTTGTGGTGATACTCCAAGAGTATCTAGGCGACCGGACCAGGACAACAGTGATAGCCCAGGAGCGCCCAGGAGACAGGGCCAGGGAATTGACGACGATAGCTCAGCAGTGCCCAGGCGAGAGGGCCACGGTATCGGCGGCAATCATTCAGAAGTGAGCAGGCGACAGCATCAAGGTAACATCGCTGATCCAATATCAATGTGGCAGCAGAGACAAGACTTGGATGCTAACCCTGGAGCTTCGTATCAAACTCCACCTCTTCAACCTGGACATAAAACGAATCCACAACGACGACGGCGAGACAACAGTTCTTCAGATGGATCAGACCAAGAATTTTTTGTATTCCCAAATAAACGACGACACTTTTCGAAAACAATAGGGAAATATTACGATTCCGCTATGCTAGACAAGTTTTTATCTATTTTACCAAATTTGAGAAGTTCAGAAAAGCCTAGACTTTCTTTTAATACTAATGTGATTTTGACCCAATGTGCAAAGAACAAACTGCAATTGCTTGGCTGACAAAAGTAGAAGAATGTGCACAAATATATGGATGGGATGATAAGGAAACTATTCACTACGCTCTTCCAAAACTAACGGGTATTGCTAAGTCTTGGTATCAAGGTTTACCTACATTAATGTACACTTGGAGTCAATGGAAAAATAAAATTATCGAGTCTTTCCCATGTCGACAAGACTATGCCGAACTCCTTACTGAGATGCTATCAAAAAGGGTGAAGTATGGGGAATCTCTGGAACACTACTACTATGCGAAAATAAACTTATTGAATCGATGCAACATATACGGAAAACATGCTGTTGATTGTATTCTTTACGGAGTAGAAGAGCGCGCGTTAAGATTAGGGGCTCAAGCAGGGCAATTTACTGAACCGGAGCAAGTTCTAAAATACTTTAGGACTGTTAAAGTAGGCATTAATAGAGATCGGCGGGACACATTTTCGAGATATCGTACTGAACGTAGAACGGAAACTTCTAATGTTTCAAGAAACAATTTGCCATCGAATGTTATGTGCTATAATTGTAACGAGATGGGACATCGTAGCACTAAATGTATCAAACCTTTAATGAAGTGTACAACATGTTACAGATTAGGACAACGCACAGAACATTGTTTTAAAAATAAAGCTAATAACGACATGGACAAAGAGAAAGGAAACAATATGAGCAATGAAAAACAAGTATCTGAACTTACCTTAGATGACGGGGATAATAAGTATATACTAGACGTAAAGGTTGACGGTGTCTCGGTTAAATGTCACGTCGACTTAGGTAGTCAATGTTCTTTAATTAGGTTCAGCCTAGTTAATGAATTTAATATAAAATTTTCGACTTGTAAAAATCTGCCCATATTGAGAGGTATAGGAGGTAACTTAATTAGACCAATTGGATCAACAGTGTGCTTAATAGAGATTCAAGGCATTGAAGAAATGACGAAATTATTAATCGTGGAAGATCACGTCATAAGACAACCTATTTTGTTAGGACACACGTTTACTGAAAAACCAAATCTTACGGTTATTAAAACGCCCTCCAAATTAACCTTTAATAGAGTGTGTTACAAAAAAAAATAATAAAGTAGGTTTGTGTTTAAATTAATTTATTAATATAATCAAAAATAATACAACCACACATTTAACCTTATAATTTATAATGTTAAACAACAAATAGGAGAATTTCTTAAATAATGACAATAATGCCAAGATAATGTTAAGAAAAATGCCAGCTAGACTCAGCTGTGGGTTACTTGAGATAATACTTTATTTTAAATTATATATATATTAATTACTAAAATAGTAATATCCTAGGCGCCACTGACAAATAACAAGCGAAGACATATATATGATCCTCCTGCTTGTCAGTACTGGAGAACCACAGTCAAACACTTGTTCTTTATAAAACTTTCAAAAATGGAAGTGTTGATTTTTGATATAAATAAATTTTGTACATCACCATAATATCGGGATTACAATAAAGACGAGCTTATTAAACTCAGCTAGTCGGGAAGCAGGATACAGGACCAACAGGACGACGCTCCGAAGATTCACGTCTACCCCCGCGAACCAATTATAAATTTACCCGTATCTTCTAGGGTACAAACTAAAAACCTCCTGTAATGATTAAATTACAGGTTAATCTACGTAATAACACTAATCTCACATTGATCTAATCAAATAATAATAATTTATAATACCTTATGGAGGAAAAAGGCCTCGCAAGCAATATTATTAGCCTATGTCGACTCCGAGGGTCGAATCAGGACAAATACTGGAATATTACCACGTAATAAGATTAAATAAAGTCTCAAAACCTATGAAACATCTCCTAATTCAAAATAAAGATTCAAAGTACTTACGAAATATTGTTCCAACAAAACTTTGAAACTACCCGGGAAGTGCCGGCAATAGGAATTATAATTAATCCATATTAAATTATTAGCCCTGCAATTAAACACGCTAATGAATTTAAGAAACAACGCTTGACATGCGTTAATAAGATCACAAATAACTAAAACACTCACCGAAGGCTAATAAGATATTCAATTCGGAAGTGCTTCCGAAAGAAAAGACTCTAAAGGTCACGACATTGAATTTTATAGTCAAAATATGCATAATAAGCAAACAATGTAACTATGCGCACGCCGCGTTACACGAAATGTGGGTAAAATTGATATCAATCGGAAGAAGACCAATATTTAAATAATTTAAGAACAATGCACCAATTATCTAAAGAATGAAACGAGTGTAATAAATTTATAACAAATTGTTATACTAATAAATATAACAATAACACAACTTTGGCTGCAACTATACTTCTGAAACAATATGACAGCTGATTTTAAATAAATATCTAGCGATATGCTAACCTTAATAACCAAACCAAAATGTGAGCATGAGGTAATCCTCGCTTTTGCCACTCAACTGAACATACAGCCAGCAACGTGTGCGGCCGAATACATGTAATTTAGTAATGAAACTTATTAAAGACTTCAACTTTTGTTTGAACACACGTGCTGTAACGTCATGACTATGGATTGAATTTTG
This sequence comes from Napeogenes inachia, assembly GCA_959347355.1. Classification (NCBI taxonomy): domain Eukaryota; kingdom Metazoa; phylum Arthropoda; class Insecta; order Lepidoptera; family Nymphalidae; genus Napeogenes; species Napeogenes inachia. Next base: position 16,156,046 of record OY365792.1, read on the forward strand.
GCCAGGCAATAGCAAAGATTCAATCTCTGGCCATTTTGGATTACATGTAAACGTGATAAATAAACACGGTCGTCCATAATCGCGCACGAAAGTCAGAGCATCCTGTATATATTCTTGCATATGACGTGGACTGCCCACATACGATGATGGTAGAATGACAGAGTTACCAATTTCGGCAGCGTCAGCGTTGTTGTTAATAGCGTCCCGCAAGTGAATGTACTCTTCCGCACGCAGCTTGAGTTGATTATATCGTAAGTATCGTAGTCGTTCGCCTTCTATCTTAGCGTACATGTCGACCATGAATTGTTGACAAAGCTCGCGACATCGTAGAATGACGTTGTCCCGGCCGCGTCGAATCATCAATCGGTACGCATAATAATCTTTCGAGCTAACGTTCTTGTTTGTTTCGGCTCCTGTAATAATATATTTTTAAATATTAGATTAAATCAATTACGATAAATAATTTAATTTTTTTTTTAATTAGTAATCAAGTATAAAATGAATGAAGTACCTGATACGGGATCGCGTTGTTTGATATTTATGCAGTATCCGTCTTGTCCCTTCCAGAACATTAGCGGATATTGGAGAGCATCATATGAACGATGTGTATCAGCAATGAACTGAAGATTATTACTCCTTCTACGAACCACAATTTCTCGTGCGCCTGTACAATCGCCAACCTTGATTCCCGCAACGTCGTCAACAACAGGTGCATTAAATCTACGAATATGCTCTCCAGCTGATGTTTTATCAGGATTAATGACAATAGCGTGGTTATCGTTTTGTAATTTATGCATGTGTGATTTGAATATTTTCAACAATTCATTGTGCTCATTCAGTAAAGCGTCCAGTTCGCTCACGATGCGTTTGGCAAAAAATGAATCAAGGTTGTTATAGTCACAACGTGCATTCACACGATTGGCAAGTGCGCTTCCGGAATCCTCGCCGCCCATAAAGTAGATTTGTAAAAGAGAGTTACACTGACATAAAAAAATAACAATTCTAAAAGTCACTACTAAGTTTGATACATAAACATTAATGATGGCCGACAACAGTGGAGGGAGTGAGAGAAACAGGAGACCGGCTTCGGTCTCATCCCTACTCCGCGTTGTTTACTGGGTAGTTACACCGATATAGCCTGGCCAATGAGTATCCAGAGTAAAAGCGCGGAAAATTTTAAAAATTAATTAAATTACTAAAATAATTATTAAAAAATAGGGGTTGGTGATAGAAGGGCAAAAATTTAGGGTTGTATGTATTTTTAAATATCGTATCATAAAAAAATAAAAAAAAAATTGTCAAATAAATTGAAAAAAAAAATTGAGGGGTGGACCACCCTTATTATTTAGGGGTGTGTAAAATAGATGTTAGCAGATTCTCAGACTTACCCAATATGCTTACCAAATTTCAGAGGAATCGGTCGAGCCGTTTCGGAGGAGTATCGAGACTAACATTGTGACACGAGAATTTATATATAAGATTTTAATTTATTTAATGATTTACTTATGGCTTCATTTGAAAGTTTTTTTATAAAAAAGATGTAGAATTAACCGTAAAGGATTAACCTATTTTATTTCTTGTATTAATTTTATGTAAATAACATTTTTCTTGAACTTTGAAATATTTTTATGAACGTAAATTACATTTTCATAAATATATTGATTATAACCTGTCATAATTTTTATTTCTTTACATTTGTTTCTTAAAGATTCTCTTGGTCTCATATTATATACTGCTCGTGCAGCCATCTTCTGCAGTGTAAATAAATCAATGTTAGCTGTATTACCCCATAATAATGTACCGTATGCCATTATTCTGTAAAAGTAACTAAAATAAACTAATATAGCAGTTTCCATAATTGTTAATCGACGTATTTTTTTAAACGCGTAAGCAGAACTAAGTCTACTTGACAAATTAAATGTATGGAGACCCCATTGCAATTTTTCATCAAAGGTCATGCCCAAGAAAGTAGTACATTTGACCAATCCAATTTCTCATTGTTTAATTGTACATTGGTACTACCATTCTTAATATTTGGTGAATTAAATTTGACATTTTTTGTCTTGTTTTTATTGAGCAACAAATTATTGGCATTAAACCATTGTACAACATCTGAGAGGGCATTGTTTACATGTGTCAATAACAGATCGCCATCTATTAACTTTAAAGTAAGAGAAGTATCATCAGCAAACAATACTATCCCATGTTTTTCCCACACTAGGTGAGGTAAGCCATTTATGTAAATGAGGAAAAAAAAAAAGATATGATAGAGCCCTGTGACATACCTATTTTTACCAAAGAAACGGGGGAACGTTTTCTATTTACATCTACTTTTTGATTTCTGTTATTAAAACATGAACTAATCAATCAAGAGACTTATTCCTACTTCCATAATGTTCCAACTTTTTATAAAGATTTATCGTTGAACACAGTCAAACGCCTTAGATAGATCACAGAAAATGCCAAATCCTGTGACCCTTCCCAAGCTTCAAATATGTTTAGAAGCTTATATCGATTTCATGACTTGGCACAGCGCTAGTTATTAATGGCAAAACAAAATAATATATTTGACAAGAAAACGCGCGTAACCAATGCGCTTAAATCTGCTTGTATGCCACTAAGAAAGTGGAAGTCAAATGATCTTAGATTAGTTTCCAATTCTTCTCAGACATCAATTCATTTAGATATAGGTATAACTGAGCCCAATAAATTGTGAGGTTTGAGTTGGTATGCAAGTTCTGATGAACTAGGATTTTCTGTAGGTTTATCAGTATTGTCTGATAATAGTTATACAAAACGTGATTTGCTTTCTGTAATGGCACGGATCTTTGATCCTTTAGGGCTTTTGTCTCCATGTATGATTATAATGAAAATGCTATTACAGAGTTTATGGCTAGACTAATTGTCATGGAATGATCAACTAACTCCAGAAATTCGTTTTCGCTGGAAAAACGTTATTAAGAATCTCCCTCTTATTAATCAAATTCGTATTCCACGAATTGTAGTTTGTAGTTGCTATAAGGAGTTAGAACTCCATATATTTACGGATGCGTCGGAGCGCGCATTTGGTGCTTGCGTATATGTTCGTAGCGTTAATGACTTGGATGAATGCGTAGTACGTTTACTAACAGCTAAAAGTCGAGTGGCACCAATTAAGCCTACCACAATACCTAGATCGGAGTTATGTGGTGCTGTTGTAGGAGCTCGTTTATTTGAAAAGGTCATCAACTCACTCAGAGTAAATGTGAATCGTACATTTTGTTGGACAGATTCAACTATAGTCCTCGGATGGCTACAAATGTTACCTTGTAAGCTTCAACCATTTGTCCGCAATCCCTTGTAAGCTTCAACCATTTGTCCGCAATCGCGTTGCTGAGGTTTTAGATAAAGCCGGTAACTGTATGTGGCGACACGTGCCTACTGAGAAGAACCCAGCAGATCTGATATCTCGTGGTGTGGATATTAGCATTCTGCAAAATCCTTATTCATGGTGGTCTGGTCCTGAATTTTTAAAACAAGATGAATCTCAGTGGCCTTCTCATAATAAATATGTAGACATAAACGACGACGTAAATACCCAAGTTGATGTTGCATTCGTTGCTGTTAAGGGAGGTAATAGAGAACAAAAATGTAATAGATTTATTGATTTTAAACGTTTCTCTAATTATTTACGACTTTTACGTTCAATAGCTTATGTGTTACGGCTTATAAGGATTTGTAAAAAACAACCTCTAACTTCGGCTTATCAGTCTGGGGATGAGTTAAAAGAAGCATTAAGTTTAGTTATTTTAAAATGTCAAACTGAATCATTTCCTGAATATAAAATATTCAGAAGTAAACAGAGTTTTCCAAAAAAAAAAGCTCTATTAAAATTTAATGTTTATTTGGATAATGATTTGTTAATGCGTGTTGGAGGACGACTTGTTAATTCTAACTTTCTTTATAGTAAAAAACACCCAATTTTGTTACAGTCCACTCATTATTTTACTCATTTATTATTTAAATTAAGAGATTGATGCATGCCGGTCCTCAACTATTATTGGCTTCAATTCGAGAAACCTATCGGCCTATAAGGGGTCGTAATTTAGCTAAAGCTTTGTTATTATAATTGTGTGCGTTGTCGTCGCATGAAAGGTAAAACTGTTGCACCCGTAATGGGATATTTACCAAAGGAGCGTCTCCTTCCAGGCGGTCATCCTTTTAATATTACAGGTGTTGATTATTGTGGCCCACTTATGTGTGCAAATCGTCAAGGTCGCGGATGTAGACTGGTGAAGGTGTATGTTGCCATTTTTACTTGCTTTACAACTAAAGCAGTTCATCTAAAACTAGTAGGTGATTTATCAAGTAATATTTTTTTTTTTGGCACTAAATAGATTTATTTCGCGAAGACCCTTTCAATATTTATTCCGACAACGGTACTTCATTTGTTGGTGCGTACAATGACCTTTCTAAATTTCTTAAGGCTAATCACGAACTCTCGTCCACTCACACCGTTATCTTCAGATCCTGCAGACTACACCCCGCTTACCCCGGGTCATTTTCTTATTGGTCGACCGCTTGTATCCTTGCCACAGCCAAACTATCAGCAGTTTTCCTCCAATCATCTTACTCGTTTTCAACGAATGGAGCAGCTACGTCAACATTTCTGGTCACGGTGGAGCAAGGAGTATGTTGCAGAATTGCAACTGAGAACTGAGAAGTGGCGTTCTTGTACGGACGATTTAAAATTGAATACTCTTGTTGTCGTGAAGGAGGATAACCTTCCACCTTTGAAATGGAGACTTGGAAGAATTGTAGCTGTGCATCCAGGACGTGATGGGGTCGTTCGTGTAGCGGACATTAAGACATCTGCCGGAATCATCAGACGCGCTTTTAATAAGATCTGCCCATCCCGTGTTGAAAGTGCATCTTTCAACGCCCGGGGGCATGTTTAACACCTGTTTGTTTTACGATAGCAATTACGCTCTTTTAACTTTTCCTGTGCTATATGTAGCTAAGTTGACATTATGTGAACCGTATGTAACTTCGTATCTATGATTTTTTTTATTAAACTCAAGATCAGTTCATCGCAGCCCGTCTTTTATTTTTTTAAACCCTCGAAGTTATTATCCGTACAGCGAGCGCACCACTTTTGCGACGAATCGTTTTGTTCCGAGTAATCTTTTGTCTATTTGTTTCAAAACTAATTAAAAGTGATTGGCTATGTGATTCCCTAATTACTAGTGAATAGATTTTAATGTATTTCTGTAAGGGAGACAATTTGTGAATTAAATAACTTTTGATTGTGACATTGGTGATTCTTTCTGTTTCTATCCAAATTACAATTTATTTAAGACATGGTTGATTCTGATGATGAAGGTCAACCGCTTATACATAAAATATGCGTCTTTATTAGAATCGGTTCATTAATGGTCGGTAAACACTAAAGCCAACATGATTCTCTGGTCTCTGTTTGTAGTACTCGTTGTTTGGATTATCGTGTTCAGATTTAGGAGGCGTAGGATGTATGAGTTGGCGTCACACATAAAGCCTCCAAAATGTGAATATCCTATAATAGGTATTGCGCCTTCTTTTGTAGGAAGCCCTGAGGGTAAGTACAATACTATAATTATCACCCACATTTTCTACGATAATTAAAAAAAATAATTATGTTTTTACAGACATAATGTCCGCATTACAAGGGTTTAGTTACGAAGCAATGGGGAATCAGGGTATTCTGAAAGGCTGGCTAAATCACATTCTCTATTTTTGTAAGTACCTATTTACATACTTTTATAAAGTAATATTAAAATGAAAAATGTATTAACTCGTTGAACTACCTAACTACCTAACTAACCTACGACCTTTGGAAGTTTGTTATTTTCGCTCTGCAAAATGAGCTTTCATGTCGTTACTCGAGTTAATGAATCAAGTAGATTGAAGTGAATATAACATGGTTAACATGAGGAAAATTTGCAAATGTTTTGTTAAATAATGAAAGATCATTATGTGAAATACGAGATTAGATCTCTTATTTAACATTATTTATTAGTGTACAATAATCGATATGGATAAAGAGGTTGATGAAAACTGAAAATTTACTCTGTCGTTTAGTTTAATAATATCCATGACCCTTTTCTTTTCCTGGACCTGGGAACCTGGACCTTGGGAACAGAGCACCAACCGTGTCTGACCTTTCATAAGAGCATTGTATTTGAAATAAAAGACTTGGACTTATTTTACAAGTTTGTGTTATATTCATTCCTTTTAAATGTCACCATATAGAACAATAAATATATCTTTACTATTAATTTTATAAATAATAAAATTTTCAGACATTGAAGCAATATTACCTATTATTAAAATTTTTAGCACTTAACTATATTATATGTTGTTATATAACATATGGAGTATAAATATATTATCAACTACAAGATAGTTTTTTATCATTAACCTTCGAAATTTAGACAATATCATATAATTCATCATTGCTTAGAATACAACGAAATATGAAAGATACAAACAAGTGTTTCATTCTTGATTATACACTTCTTCACTTGCTTATAAATATCTTATATCTATCTATAAATCTTATATCTATCTTCTATGATATAGATATATATTATAGTAGATATACAATATACCGTATACGTATACTCTCCATATATATAATAATAAACAATATTTCACAAGATAAGTTTCCTTTTTACAATTAATAAATGTGACAAAATAAATTAAAAACTAAAATTATACCTCTAAATATCGCATTGTTCATTTATATAACCGACTAACATCAATTACGTTAAACAAAAATCTATAAGAAAAGGCCCTTGACCTTGACCTTTTCTTATAGATTGTGGTGTAAGGTCTTATAGAGTGAGGTCATTTTTTAAGTCAATAACAAAACTTGTTATATTCTAACTCGTACCTCGTTCCTTAACCTGATTTTCGTTGAGATGTAAGAATAGGTTTTGACAATAGTTTTTTGCTGTCAGAGTTTGTCATTATAGCTTAAAAAAGTAACAATAAGTAAAATTAGCACAGTCAATATGCGTTGGTGTTGAAAATGGACATGTCGTTATGTTGCAAGGTAAGGGTTGGTAACACACAAGTTGTCTCATTTGATTAATGGTAAATACAAATTATTCAGTTTTTCGGTGTCTGTTTGTTCATTAATACAATTTTTGTTTTTTATAATATGTAACATTTCTGAGATCAGTCTTTTTTTCTCATTTGGTTCTTTTTCTAAAATTTTTACACGGTAAAATATTTGAAATTGTGATTGTTATTTTTTCTATGCTCTGTTACCGGTCTTTCCGGTTTTAAGTTAATATTAGTTTTATGTTCTTTAATACGGGTTTGAAGTCTTCTGTATGTTTGTCCAATATAAATACTATTACAATTATTGTTCGCACATTCAATTTGATATATAACATGTGTTTGATGTTCTTTGATTGTTTTATCTTTCCTCTTTACTATGATGTTATTTAGTTTATTGTGTACTGAGCTAACAACATTAAAGTGTAGATTTTAAGTGCTCTAAAGATTTTGACAGTTGAGTTGTTTATGTGAGGGACAATTACCATCGGTTTTTTCTCTTGTGAGGGTGTTGTTTCACTGATATTGTTAGACTCGTCATTGATACTCTTGAGTCTTTTTTCTATATTGTTGATAAACTTTTTTGGGTAACTATTTGCTGAAAAAATGTCTCGAACTTTTTTAATGTTTTCAGTATGATAAGTTCTTTCAGATAATTTAATTTCCTTGTTCATAAGTCTGTAGACCATTGCTGTCCTCTGGTGTGTGTGGTGGTAAGAATTGTAGTTGGGTACACGGCCAGAAAAAGTAGGTTTCTGGTACCAGTTAGTTATCAGTTTGCCGTCTTTTCTTTTCACCTCCACATCCAGAAAACAGAGTTTCTGGTCTACCTCTCGTTCATGTGTGAATTAAAGATGTTCATTAGCATTATTAAACACGCTAACACGGTGTCAACCTTTGAGTTTGGTAGCACCATGAAACTATCGTCTACGTATCTGAAGTATGTATGGTTTCTCATATCAAGTTTAAAAAAACAATCTCTAGTGTTTAAAGACTTTTATTTAAAAAAATAACAAAATATATGTAAGTTTTATTTAAAACTTCAAATGGAACACGTTTATTTGTCGGTTGACATCACTTTCTTATGTTTTAACAATCTACCCACATCTTAATATACTATAATACCTCCACCCTTATTATAAATCTATATATATATATATATATATATATATATATATATATATATATACTAGCTGACCCGGCAAACTTTGTTCCGCCTTAATGGCAATAAATAAGCAGATTAATTTTTTAATTGGAAAAAATACAAAAAAAATTAAATACCTACATTAATCATTCATAATTATTTCTGTATTTTAGTACATAGGTTGCTCTTTAGTTAAGTACCTTGTGATACACGACATTTTTTGTTTTCATTCCATTGTCCAAATCAATTGACATATCACCTCCTTTATATGGTAACAGTTGCTCTACATGTTTCTTTACATAAGTATTGAAATCAGAAATTTATACTATAAATAATCTAGAACCTATCTTTTTTTCAATAATATCGAATTCCCAAATATGCTTCGTACCATTTTTATACAAATGTTTAATTAAAACTTTATCGCCTATATTAAATTTTAATTCTCGTTTACCACCATATTGTTCACATTGTGATATCTATTTAGGACATACATTATCCTTAGCAGCTTCCGTCAACGTCATTAATAAAGGTGATTCATTTGTATTCTTATTGTTATTGTTCTCAGTAAAACTTAAGAAATCTAACCTACATCATAATTTTCGACCTAATAACAACTCTGCAGGTGCAAACCCCGTAGAAGAATGTTTTGAAATTCTATAATCAAATAAAAATGTTAACATTTTGATATTAAACGATTATAAATTATTTTCACTCTGCAATTTTTTTTTTGTAGCTCTTACTGTCTTTCCCGTATTTTCTGCTTGACCATTACATGCGGGATGATATGACGCTATAGTTAAACGCTGAATATTGTTATATATACAAAATTGTTTAAAATTTATTGAACTAAAATTGATTGCGTTATCTGTTACAAGGGTTCAAGGCAATCCAAATCTTCTAAATTTCACACAAAATTTTAACAATATGGCATCAGAATCTATACACTTCATGGGAAAACATTCAACCCATTTAGATAAAGCATCACGAGTATTAAAAAGTTTTAACCGTTTAACGAAAACATATCAAGGTGTACACGCTCCCAAGGACGCCTCGGATAAGGCCAAGAAACTAAGGTGCTCGTGGCAGTGTGTTACGAAGGGACATAAATAAACTACATGATCCAATCTTATCTTCAATATGTTTATCTATATTTGGCCACCACATACGGTCTCTTGCTTCTGTTTTGGTTTTTTATAACATCAAAATGAGAAAAGTGTAATTCGTCCAATAATTGTTCCCGCAAGGTAACCGGTAACCAAATCACTATTTTATGACCCCGCAAAATACATCCATTTTCCAAAGAGAGATCCGAGCGACATAAGAAATAAGGTTTTAACTTTAATTCGTTAATCTTTTGCGACCAACCACTTTTAATAAACTTAATAACTTGTTGCAGACAATCGTCATTAATCGTTTCACTTCTTATGTCTTTTACCGTAATAGGTCGTATAAATGAGTCACATATAAAAATTATAAAAGTGAATCTATCTGGTTCTTCTAAATCGCTTTCGACAAAAGTATCATCCAATGCCGACCTAGATAAATACTCCGCAACATTATTTTCACCTCTAACGTATTCTATATTAAAATTATACGCAGACAAAAATAAAGCATAACGCTGTAACCTATTTGCCGCTAGAATAGGTTACTCGTACCTTTTTTCTTTCCTATAATAGATAAGAGAGGTTTATGACCCGTTCGCAAAATAAATGGCACCGTACGACCGTACAAATAGTGATGAAATTTTTAATGGCAAATATAATAGAGGTAGCTTCTTTTTTAATTTGTGCATAATTACGTTCGGCTTTTGATAAAGAACATGATGCTTAAGCAACGACCTGTTCGGTTCCATCGGTTTGGCGCTGGGACAACACCGCGCCGAGCCCTGACGCCCCCGCGTCCGCTGTTACAATTGTTGCCAGCTCGGAATTATAATGAGATGGAATACGATGCGATAACAATTCTCGTTTAATTTTTATAAATGCCTGCTTTGTAACTCACCCCAATATTAGAACTCTCTTACCGCAAAGAATCGCCAATGACAGTTGTTCTATTCTTTAAAGTACTTTATGACACTGTTTACAAATACACTAAACTGTTTACCATTTAAACTCTTCACTATCACTGTTACACAACTTAGTCCCTCGATCTCACACTCAGCAGTCTATTATAACTGTTACACTTTTATCACAATAGTACCACCCCCCAACTTGTACTCCCAATTTCACAATGCCTTCTCTTAACCGAACTGCGATTTATATACTTCTTATTCTTAGTCAAATCAGTATACAATATTACATTTATTTTATCAATTAAACTTCTATACAGAGATTCAATTGTTTTAGTCAAATCAACAACTTATATCTTTGTTTTTAGTCAAAACCAAACTACTACATGTATAAAAGCTAACAGCTCGGCCATCCTAAACATAACGAGTCCGCTCGTTATCAAAAACCATTTACTTACAATTTTAATTCTGAAGTAATTTGTAAATCTAATTATTATAATTGTAAAGTCACAGAATCTAATCTAAAGTCTACATATTATGATACATTAATATTTATACATTTTTCGGCCATAATATATAAATAATTTGTCCTCCAATTTAGACAATGTTTTGAAATTTATAGACTTAACAATTTCAACTATAATGATCAATTGGTATAAGTTGTCTGATTACGTGTTCAATCTGGCTTAGTAGCCTCTTTCAAAAAAAAAACTACTGGACACAAAAATTTTGCCTCATAAATCATAATCATAGTCATAGTCATAGTCAGTTCAATATCCTCAATGTACCAAATACTACTCAGAAGTTGGCTTATCGGCCTCATGTGAGTATTTGATCTTCTCAAACGCTACTCAAAAATTGGCTTATCGGCCTCATGTGAGCGCTTGATGTCCCTATACCTCAAATGCTACACTCATCATTTGGCTTATCGGCCTCATGTGAGCATTTGATGTCACTAGTCATAGTCTGTTCAATATCCTCAATGTACCAAATACTACTCAGAAGTTGGCTTATCGGCCTCATGTGAGTATTTGATCTTCTCAAACGCTACTCAAAAATTGGCTTATCGGCCTCATGTGAGCGCTTGATGTCCCTATACCTCAAATGCTACACTCATCATTTGGCTTATCGGCCTCATGTGAGCATTTGATGTCACTAGTCATAGTCAGTTCAATATCCTCAATGTACCAAATACTACTCGGAAGTTGGCTTATCGGCTTCATGTTAGTGATCAGACAACAAAACCCTTATCCACATAAAATACTTTTTAGAAAACTATTCAAAGTAATTACTTTTATCATCTTAATGTATTCTACATATTAAATATATTGAATTAATACATAAATAAGCACAAATAATATCTAAGAATACCGAATTGAATTAATACATAAATATTAATATAATAAAGAATACCGAATTGAATTAATACATAAATAAGCACAAATAATAGCTAAGAATACCGAATTTAAAACGAAGTTATTTAAAACAAAAGTTTAAAACATTGTTTTCCAAGTTTAAAACAAACACTCACGTTTACGAAAATCCGGGATAAAATAATTTCGCGCCTTATCATAATACGTAAAAAAATACGTCAAGTTAAAGTGAAATAATTATCAGTAAAAATTAAAAAACAAGATCGTGAAGGTTGATCGCTAATCTCAATACTAGTTATCTCAACAATAATAATAAAGTGCTTACCACTATATTTAATCGCTTAATTTTCTTTAACTAGCGAGTATTTAAGGCAAAAATTGGATGTAAATCGAAACGAATCACCTTTATGCTGTGACGTGATCGATGATAGATAAATTGCGCAGACATCAACGTGATGCTCGCCACGTGCCATGCCAGCACCGCTACCATAGCTGCCATCGCCACGACCGCCATCAACACCATCAACACCATCGGCAACATCGACACCATCAGCGCCAACCGCGCTGCGCCTTCACCGCCAACCGCGCTGCGCCTTCACCGCCATCCGCCCCGCGCCATCACCGCCATCCGCGCCGCGCCATCACCGCCATCCGCGCCGCGCCATTACCGCCATTCACACCGCGCCATTACCGCCATTCGCGCCGCGTTGTCACCGCCATAATTTCTCATTTCCTTCTCTCTTCATTAGCAACGATTCCTTCTTTCGTAGAATTCTTCCAATGGTTTGTCACATAATCTAATAAACGACTTGCAAAAGCGATTAAATAGGTATTTTCACTTGATTTTCTTGATATGTGGGTAGATTTAATTTTGAAGTTTTGAGGTAACAAATTTAACTTGATTGATTGATTTACAACCATTGATTATCAACTATTGATTGATTGTATTGATTCTGGAACTTCATTGTTATTATCTTGTAGTGTGCGTTTCAAATAATAATATCACTTCATTGTTTTGCTTGATGTGATTTTGTAGCTTCAATAAACTTATCTTGTAGGTAGTTTGTGGTTTTAATGCCCGAGTGAATCCCACTTCTGAACTATTAGAACTCTCTTACCGCAAAGAATCGCCAATGACAGTTGTTCTATTCTTTAAAGTACTTTATGACACTGTTTACAAATACACTAAACTGTTTACCATTTAAACTCTTCACTATCACTGTTACACAACTTAGTCCCTCGATCTCACACTCAGCAGTCTATTATAACTGTTACACTTTTATCACAATAGTACCACCCCCCAACTTGTACTCCCAATTTCACAATGCCTTCTCTTAACCGAACTGCGATTTATATACTTCTTATTCTTAGTCAAATCAGTATACAATATTACATTTATTTTATCAATTAAACTTCTATACAGAGATTCAATTGTTTTAGTCAAATCAACAACTTATATCTTTGTTTTTAGTCAAAACCAAACTACTACATGTATAAAAGCTAACAGCTCGGCCATCCTAAACATAACGAGTCCGCTCGTTATCAAAAACCATTTACTTACAATTTTAATTCTGAAGTAATTTGTAAATCTAATTATTATAATTGTAAAGTCACAGAATCTAATCTAAAGTCTACATATTATGATACATTAATATTTATACATTTTTCGGCCATAATATATAAATAATTTGTCCTCCAATTTAGACAATGTTTTGAAATTTATAGACTTAACAATTTCAACTATAATGATCAATTGGTATAAGTTGTCTGATTACGTGTTCAATCTGGCTTAGTAGCCTCTTTCAAAAAAAAAACTACTGGACACAAAAATTTTGCCTCATAAATCATAATCATAGTCATAGTCATAGTCAGTTCAATATCCTCAATGTACCAAATACTACTCAGAAGTTGGCTTATCGGCCTCATGTGAGTATTTGATCTTCTCAAACGCTACTCAAAAATTGGCTTATCGGCCTCATGTGAGCGCTTGATGTCCCTATACCTCAAATGCTACACTCATCATTTGGCTTATCGGCCTCATGTGAGCATTTGATGTCACTAGTCATAGTCTGTTCAATATCCTCAATGTACCAAATACTACTCAGAAGTTGGCTTATCGGCCTCATGTGAGTATTTGATCTTCTCAAACGCTACTCAAAAATTGGCTTATCGGCCTCATGTGAGCGCTTGATGTCCCTATACCTCAAATGCTACACTCATCATTTGGCTTATCGGCCTCATGTGAGCATTTGATGTCACTAGTCATAGTCAGTTCAATATCCTCAATGTACCAAATACTACTCGGAAGTTGGCTTATCGGCTTCATGTTAGTGATCAGACAACAAAACCCTTATCCACATAAAATACTTTTTAGAAAACTATTCAAAGTAATTACTTTTATCATCTTAATGTATTCTACATATTAAATATATTGAATTAATACATAAATAAGCACAAATAATATCTAAGAATACCGAATTGAATTAATACATAAATATTAATATAATAAAGAATACCGAATTGAATTAATACATAAATAAGCACAAATAATAGCTAAGAATACCGAATTTAAAACGAAGTTATTTAAAACAAAAGTTTAAAACATTGTATTCCAAGTTTAAAACAAACACTCACGTTTACGAAAATCCGGGATAAAATAATTTCGCGCCTTATCATAATACGTAAAAAAATACGTCAAGTTAAAGTGAAATAATTATCAGTAAAAATTAAAAAACAAGATCGTGAAGGTTGATCGCTAATCTCAATACTAGTTATCTCAACAATAATAATAAAGTGCTTACCACTATATTTAATCGCTTAATTTTCTTTAACTAGCGAGTATTTAAGGCAAAAATTGGATGTAAATCGAAACGAATCACCTTTATGCTGTGACGTGATCGATGATAGATAAATTGCGCAGACATCAACGTGATGCTCGCCACGTGCCATGCCAGCACCGCTACCATAGCTGCCATCGCCACGACCGCCATCAACACCATCAACACCATCGGCAACATCGACACCATCAGCGCCAACCGCGCTGCGCCTTCACCGCCAACCGCGCTGCGCCTTCACCGCCATCCGCCCCGCGCCATCACCGCCATCCGCGCCGCGCCATCACCGCCATCCGCGCCGCGCCATTACCGCCATTCACACCGCGCCATTACCGCCATTCGCGCCGCGTTGTCACCGCCATAATTTCTCATTTCCTTCTCTCTTCATTAGCAACGATTCCTTCTTTCGTAGAATTCTTCCAATGGTTTGTCACATAATCTAATAAACGACTTGCAAAAGCGATTAAATAGGTATTTTCACTTGATTTTCTTGATATGTGGGTAGATTTAATTTTGAAGTTTTGAGGTAACAAATTTAACTTGATTGATTGATTTACAACCATTGATTATCAACTATTGATTGATTGTATTGATTCTGGAACTTCATTGTTATTATCTTGTAGTGTGCGTTTCAAATAATAATATCACTTCATTGTTTTGCTTGATGTGATTTTGTAGCTTCAATAAACTTATCTTGTAGGTAGTTTGTGGTTTTAATGCCCGAGTGAATCCCACTTCTGAACTATTAGAACTCTCTTACCGCAAAGAATCGCCAATGACAGTTGTTCTATTCTTTAAAGTACTTTATGACACTGTTTACAAATACACTAAACTGTTTACCATTTAAACTCTTCACTATCACTGTTACACAACTTAGTCCCTCGATCTCACACTCAGCAGTCTATTATAACTGTTACACTTTTATCACAATAGTACCACCCCCCAACTTGTACTCCCAATTTCACAATGCCTTCTCTTAACCGAACTGCGATTTATATACTTCTTATTCTTAGTCAAATCAGTATACAATATTACATTTATTTTATCAATTAAACTTCTATACAGAGATTCAATTGTTTTAGTCAAATCAACAACTTATATCTTTGTTTTTAGTCAAAACCAAACTACTACATGTATAAAAGCTAACACCAATGCCATTTTTCCCCTTTTTTAGAAGCATATTTAATGCGTTTAAAATATTTGAAGTATTAAGTACAAAACATCTGTAATAATTAATCATACTTAAAAATGACCTCAATTCCTTAACGTTCTTGGGACATTTTGCCTCCATAATCGCTCGAACTTTTTGTTTAGAAGTATGTTGTCCATTTTTCTCTATTACAAATCCTAAATACTCTAAAGATGATTTAAAAAATTCACACTTATCCTGTTTTAACCTTAATCCTGCATCTTGCAACCTGCTTAAAACCAACTCTAAACGTTCAAAATGAATAGATTTATTAGGCTCAGTAACTAAAATATCGTCAAGAAATATACAAGTTCCCTCTATATCAGATAACAATCCCTTCTAAGTTCTTTGAAATATAAATTGAGCATTTGCCAAACCAAAAACCAGCTTATTAAACTAAAATATACCTTTATATGTATTATTACAGGTATATTTCTTCGACTCATCTAAAAGAAGATTATAAGCTCTAGATAAATCTATCTTTGAAAATTCAATAGCCTAATGAAGCTTAGAAAACAAATCTTCTATTCTAGGTAAAGGGTAGTTATCCATGTAAAGAACATTATTTAAAGTAACTGAAAAATCCCCGCATATTCTAACATTCCCGTCAGAAAGTAAAACTGGAACAATAGGAGTTCCAAAATCTGAATGTAAAATTTTTTCTATAATACCTAAATGTAGTAATCTATTCAACTCACTTTCAATTTTAGGCTTTAGCGCTAAAGGCACCGGTCTTGGTTTAAAGAAACGTAATTGGGGTTCAGATTCAATTTTCAAGAAATTTTATATTTATTAAAACACCCTACCTCATTAGAAAAAAGTTTACCGTATTTGCCGATTAATTGTTGTTCGTCTCTTCTAGACGTTATATTATTACAAGTTATTTTACAAAACTGTAAGCTATATCTCGTTATAAAATTACTTCCCAATAATATCGGATGTTTAGAATCAATTATAATAACGTAAAATATTATATTACTTTGTTCATTTTTAAAAATAACTGGTATTTTAAATAACCTCTTGGTTTCATCCTACTATTGTTATAACGGTAACACTTTCCATTTGTATCCTTTGAGTAGAAGGGAGAGGGGGAGAGGGATAAAAGGGGGGTCAAAGCCCTATCCCCTGACACCATTTTTATTGTGAGACAATGTTTAGTTTTGGAGATATTCCAATTTGAAGTTTTCTAAAAACTAACCTAAAATGTAAGTAATTAAAACTTCTGTGACGTCTCCGGCGCTTCAGGATGGCCAGCCCCTTTACCCTTGCGTAACACTGAACTGAAACCCAAGCTAGCCTTCGCCACTTCGGCTTGTTGCACCAGCCTCAGTAGCTACGGCTCGATTGGGTTTCAACACAGTGTTACAGCGGGTGAGGGCTGCCCCTTCTTCCGCGCCTCCTGATTTACAAAAACACTCTGGGGGTAGGACAAACAAGACTACGTGGAGTTGGTTTTGACAAAAAAACTAATATATATATTAACTATTATTTATTTCAAAATCATTTAAAAACACAAACCTCATATGTCAAATTGCCGCCATTTACATACGGGAATCTAAAACAACAAAGTTGTTACGAATTGTGTTTTTCTAGGTAAATTTAAATGAAATACTGATATATTATAGACATAATTGATAAATTTATTGTATAGATGTGAAGTGTTATTTAAACATTGTGTTAAATATTGGTGAAAATACGATAAGTTACTTTCACACAAAAATATATATAAAAAAAATACGCTTTTTCTCCTATCGCATTGCTTCACCATTATTACACTTAATATTAAAACAATTAATCATCCTTAAAAATATCGTCGGTGCAATTTATGTAATTATTATTTTTGATGTTGTGTATTTTACACATGCGCTGCAAATGACCTTTTTTGTTACAACTTCGACATGTATAATTTAAAAATCGACACTGATTTTGGCTGCTCTTTTTGTAACCACACACGTTACAACACTTTTTAAGATTTCCCGACGACGTAGACATATCACCGCGGCTGCGTAGGGCGTAAACGTTGTTGGCATCGACTTGTGCCAACGCACCGCCACCGCTGTAACCTGGCGATGATGTCACTTCCATGCTCACCTTATGCAGTGCCAACCGCGCACAACGGATACTCATAGCCATGTCTGAAGACTTGTTAAATGTTAGGCTATCAGTACTTTCTGCAAATATTTTTTCCTTCTCTTTGATATTCTCTAAACCCAATACAAATCTATCTCGCAAAGCTGAATCGTAATCAGCTTTAAAATCACAGTGCTGTGCGACACTTCGCACTCGCGCTGCCCACTTGGTCAGCTCTTCCCCGGGTCTTTGTTCAGCTTTATAGAACACGTACCTTTCTGCAAATATACTCTTCTTTGCATAAAAATGATGATCTAATTCCTGCAATAATTTGCTCTAGTCTATACTTTTTAGCTCCGTAGGAAAAGCTAAATCTCTGGCACCGGGGTAAGTATCTTCCACAAAAGCCGTCAATAACAAAGCACGCCTTTTAGCTCCCGCCTTGTCATTTTATTGGGTAATATTATTCGCAGTACAATATTGCTTGACTAACGAATATATTCCAATCTTGGGCGTGGTGGTCAAAAGTGAGTGTGCCACCGAACAAAGTATTTCCACTAGATGCCATCTTAATAACACTGATTGTATAAAAACTAACAATAATGCGTAGGTTACTAATTCGTCGCCAATTTGTAGTGTACTTTAAAATAAAACTTCAAATGGAATCTTACACGTTTACTTGTCGGTAACAGACTGACATCACTTTCTTATGTTTTAACAATCTACCCACATCTTAATATACTATACAATCATTTTCTAAAACATAAATTACAATTTCAGCTAATATAGGACTAAGCCCATAAGGCTACCAAACTTTTGTCGGTAAAATTCGCCTTTGAAAGTGAAAAAGGTTCGTGATAAAATGAGATTGACAGCTTTCTGGAATTCATCCCAAGGAATGTTACAGTTTGGTTGTATCTGTGCTCACAGTCTTTTTAAACTTGTTATCACAGCGTCCTGTGAAATGTTAGTGAATAACGTAAATCATCTCTCAAGTTTACATTCTCAATTTTCTTTCTAAATTCTAGGCTATTTTTGTACACTATACTTCGATGGTCTGCTGTTTTTTGCTGAGAAAATTATTATTGAACTTTGACAGGTTATATAACGGCTAATCGATGTATGACAATTAGACGGTATGGAATTTCTTTTTTATGTATCTTAGGAAGAGCATAACACTTGGGTAAATTCCCATCAGAAGTATAAACCCATTTTTGTAAGCTTTTACTAAGGTAACCTTTATTTTTCCAATCTCTACATATGATGGTTAATTTTTTGTTTAAATTAATCAACGGGTCAGAGTTTAATTTTTCATAGATGTTATTATCTGACATTATTGTCATTAGAATTATACTCATCCCTTGGAGTTGCGACTGAAACATTGCCGGTGCTCTTTCATATAAGGTTTCGCATTTTCTAAGTGGTTTTTGAGTAATTTCTGTTCGTGACTCTGATGTTTTTGCTTTTCATGTTGGTCGAGGATGACGTGTTCGACTATTTGTTTTCTCACATCATCTAGTACTGGTTGTTGTGGTAACAAATTCAGAAACCTTTCTACGGTTTTGATAACATTCATAACATCTTCATCCTGTAGTTTTTCTTTTTCCACGTTAAATTGTGGTCCAAGTGAAACTACATTTTGAACATGCTCAGGTATTTCTAAATTTGTCAAGTTAACTGACCATTGTTTCTTGTACTCATTGTTGACATTTGAGTGTTAAAGAGAATCGTATTTGGTCATTCTCAAAGATCTTAATTTTTTCACGTGAGTTCGAAAACAAACATTGCTGACAATATTAATTTTGGATAGGAAAATTATGTTAAAATTGTTGAACTGTTCTAAATATGTTCTAAAGTAGAACAATCATTAGTTTATTGGCGTAATTAGATTCATTTTTTTTATATATTGAATTAAAATCTCCAACGTAATTACAGTGAAATCATATCAATAAACAATATTACAGGACAAATTAAACACAATGATCTAACGCCTAAGTAAGCAAACTGTAAACTATTTGCTTGTGTTAAAAGTATTAGAAAACGATACAAATACATAGAAATACACGTTATAAATACGAAGAATAAATTTAATAAACGCCCAAACCAGATATACAGACATCTATGCTCATCTTATATGTGCCTGTCCCTGTCAGGACTTGAACCTATATATATACGCTACGCCCCCCAAATTTTTGTGGCCGCTAACATTTTTCTTGACCCTGCACACAAATAAAACAGTTAATTTAAATACAAATGCATGCGAACATGTCTGAAAACATTTAATAAAAAAAACGGCGACGACTCCTGCCATAACATAACAGCAAATCATTAGCAACGCTAATAAGTGTAACAAAACATCAGGATATTTAATTAATTTATTAAAAGGTCAAGAAAGGGTTAAAAGAATCCAACCTTAACCTTTTCGAAATGATTGTCTGTTTATATGTTTATCTTTAAGTTGTGCACGCAACACGAAAAAAATTTATAGCCAATGTAAATAACTTTTACACATAAAAATTGAGCGTCAATCTGAATAACATTTAGTTTTACACATTAATTGCACACTCTTCACTCTGTCAAAAGATATATGTACTTAAAGTGTTCAAGAAATTAATCTGTATACATTTAAATTAACAACAATTCAAAATCAGAGACCTTTATATAAGGTCAAGGTCAAGAGTACCCAAAACAATAGTTTTTCATTTTGTTTGTTCTCGCTGTACGTTTGTATATCGGTACATCTATATCTGCATGTTTGTGCACTCTAACCTGAGAAACAAAATAACCGGTTTGAATGCAGTTTTCGGGAATATATTTTCATGGGCTTCACTTTATATTAAATGTTTAAACAAATAAAGAAGTTAATAATCTCTTAATTTCGTTCCATTCCAGTAAGACATTTTTCAAAATTGAAATAATGGTCCACTCCTGAGGGAATAATAATACCCTGTCGAACAAAAAAATACTAAATCGAACTACCTACTCTGTAAAAAAATATTTTGATTAAAACTAAAAGAATATATAAAAAAACTAGAAATACGAAGTCGAAGGCATATCTAGTCTATACATATATTAAGGAAGATATTAAATAACTTAAGACTGTATTCTAAGTGCGATCTTAATTTAAAGTTCTACATTTAAAATTATACTTTAATGTATTTAAGTCTTTAATAAAATTTTGTTTATTTATATTTGCTTCTCATAATATCATTTTATTTTTCCGTTAAAGGCTCTAAACTGTTAGAGCGTTTTAATATCTATTACATTATAACAACATTTTAATATCTATTACATTATTTACGATGTCATAAATAAATTTCAATATTAGTAATATTAATTTTTCAGTGGTATTGAATCCTGCTGATTTAGAAATGGTGTTAAAAACGTGCTTAGAAAAAGATGATCACCATAAATTTATGAGAAAATTAATTGGATACGGAGGCATATTTGCACCAGGTAAGTAATGTAGCAAATGACAATATTATTTATATACAAAAGTAGTTCATATAACTGTATTGAAATCAATTCTAATTGGATCATAGCTCTAATTTGAATTCTGTTTTTAAATTCATACACATGTGTGTCTTAATATACTATGACTTACTTAAAATACCTTTAACGTTATTATAATTTAGACACAATGGCAAGGATAAATTGCATAAGATTTTACGGACGCTCCTTCATTTGTAAGCGTTAGTTTTACTTGATCTTCCCTATTTTTTACCATTTATAATTTTAGTTTCAATTTGGAGACGAACACGCAAAATTTTAATGTCCGCATTCAACCCAAAAATTTTAAAAAACTTTGTGGTCGTGTTTTCTGAACAAAGTGAAAAGCTTGCGGGAAAGTTATCAGATAGAGATTCTAAAGGCAATTTTAGTATTTGGCCCTTCCTATCGGCTTATACATTCGACTCTGTGTGCGGTAAGTTTATTTTAAATGTTTTTGTTGACTTAAAATATACATTTAAAAACCGTAATCTAGAAAACTAATTTCATTAAATGTTTGTGATTTTGTTAAAAAGTCATTTTGATTTTTGATTTTTTTTTAATACAACCGCCCCTTTGTCGAGTGGTTAGCGCAGACTCCTAACGTATCACGGCGCAATGGGGCTCGGGTTCGATTCCCGGCGGAGACAGGCATTTATGTGATGAGCATAGATGTCTGTGTTTCTGGGTTTGGTCGTTTATTAAATATATTCTCACTATTTATATGTGTATTTCTATGTACTTGTATCGTTGTCTAACACCTTTAACACAAGCAAATAATTTGCTTACTTAGGGATTAGATCAATGTGTGTAAATTGTCCTGATATTATTATTATATTTGGTACTTTAGATTCAACTTTTTTCGGATTTCCTGGATATGTTTCTTCTGATTTTAAGATAGGCTAGTGCCTATTCTCAAATAAATAAGACAAATTTAGTATTATTAGATATATAAAAAATATTTAGTATATACAGGGTTATTTTTAATTAGTTGAGCACCTTTTGCAGGCAGCCTCTCTACATCAATCCCAACAACTTTTGTTCTACGACTTTTAAAAAATCTTGATAAATAACTCAGAATAAACGAAACAAAAAAATTTTTGCTCCCTCGATTATTTATTACTCTGTATTTTGTAAGCAGTCCAAAGTAAAGGTCGCGGCAGTCTAGCGAAAGTCAGAAACTGTTAAATGCGCGCGCCAGCTTTTTTCGTATAGCTTCATCTCTTTTACACCATGTTGCTATGGAAATACTAAATAATCAAAATGACAAGTATGTGGATTACAAAACACAATTTACATTAACCAAAAATAAAATTATCAGATTAGAGTTTTATAATTAAATAATGAATTGTAATTACATACTGGACTACGATTTTATGGACTTGCTATTGAAACTAATAAATAAATTCAAGATTATAACATGAAGAAAAAATTATGAAATATAATTTATAAAATTTTTAAAATACATTGATTGTCTGAAATAGAAGAAGTAAGAATGAAAAGAAATACGAGTTTTGGCTGAGAAATGGAGCATTGGGGTCCTGATCTTTACAAGGTCTGTTTTGCTATATCTAGAACGAACAACAACTCGAAACAGCAGAAACCATGATGAAGAATAATTTTATTTGTGATATAGTGACGATCCAACATGTTAAGAAGCCTAAAGTTATTATTTTTAAAGTGAATTGTGTACATTTGTCTGTTTTTGTGGTACTTATGTGTTTCTTCTATGAGAACATTATACGTCAGAAACAGTCGATTCACTTCTTACGTTTTAATTAAATAATATTAATGATAATTATGACGTTTTTCTGTTACGCGCCATCTTCAAGAAATTCGTAAGTAACTTATTGTTTTTTTGTCATGATATAAATATTAACAAACGCGATAATATGATATGTATAAAGTAAGTTAAAGTAAAGTTACGAAAACGATGAAAACGATGCTATTTTTTATTACACCTTAGAAAATGATCAAGTTCTAACGTGCATAGCCGCCGCTGCGTCACCCCGCCACCCCGCGCCCCGATGCACGTGGCCTTGGCACATATTTTGACAAGTTGCGTGGCCTCTCTTTGCTCAAGTTTAATGCACGTTTAGAGGCAATAAATTAATTTTGTATGGGAAAAACTAAATTTTTAAAACTATTAATTTTAAAAAGTCGTAGAACAAATGTTGTTAGGATTGATGTAGAGGGGCTGCCTGCAAAAGGTGCTCAACTAATTACAAATAACCCTGTATATATTTCACAGAAACAACAATGGGGGTCAAAATAAATGCACAAAGCAATCCCAACACTCCCTTCCTTACTTCAATGAACAAAGTCCTAAATATTATATGTTCAAGAATTTTCCACTTGTGGCTGCAACCTGATTGGTTGTTTAGGATTTTCCCTCAATATTCGGTTCATAAGAAGTGTATTAAAGTATTGCACGACTTCACCGACGAGGTAAAGCTTTTAATTTTTAATAAATAAACATAACTAATAAATAAATAAGACATAAGTTTTAATATTTTATGTATAAAGTAAAAAAAGGTTGTGTTTCAAATAGTATATTTAAAATAGTTTCGTAATTTTTTGTTGTCCTAAGAAATACATGCTTACTATTTATTGCGTAAAATGTTTTATGGTTTATTATGTTATTAAGGTAATCCAAAGAAAAAGAACCGAATTGAAGAATGAGAAACAAAGTCAACCGGCAGCGGATTATCATTTCGGTATTAACATCCATACTATTGTTTATGTATCCATATTATTTGTTGAAACAAACATAATCAATTCTTATTACAGAGTTAGAACATTATCATAAAAAAACATTTCTTGATTTATTGATAAATCTATCTGGCGGAGAGAAGGGTTACACGGATGTAGAGTTACGAGACGAAATTTTGACTCTAACAATGGCAGCAACAGACACTTCCGCTATGGCAATTGGATATACTCTTATGTTGTTAGGAAAATACCCAAAAATACAAGATAAAGTGTGGGAAGAGTAAGTAATATTTAGGTAAAATTCAAAATGTTTGTAATTTTCGTCTTTCTTTTTAGGAAAGTAATTTATTTATTTTTTACTTTCCTATAGTCGTATGCACTTTCTTACTTACTCTTATATTACATTGTAATGTTTAATTTTATTTGATTATAATGAAATATAAGTTATATGAAATATAATGAATTATAATATAAGAATATGAATTATAATATAATTAATTATAATATAAGAAAGAGATAGTTACCACCCGTTAGACAATTCACTTTTCTTAAAAATATTTTTATTTTATTCCTAATATTTCCAGGTTAAGTGAAGTTTTTGGAGATACTAATCGTCCATTAGTAAAGGAAGATTTACAGAATTTAAAATATTTAGAAAGAGTAGTCAAAGAATCGTTAAGATTATTTCCTCCAGTGCCTTTTATTACAAGAAAAATTGACCATGATATAAAATTGCGTAAGTTTGTTAAAAAATATAAATATCTTAATATACAAATATTTTGAATTGATTATTTTAAATAACACAATATTGATTTTGAAATGAATCATTAAATATATAATAATCCATTTTGTTTAGCAACGGGCAGCTTTCTCCCAGCGGGGTCCGGCGTCTTGGTATCGATCTGGGGGTGTCACCGGAACCCCGAATTTTGGGGTCCAGATGCAGAGTGCTTTGACCCCGATAGGTTTCTTCCAGAACGCTTCAATTTAGTACCAACCGGCAGCTATTTACCATTTAGTAATGGTCCGAGGAACTGTCCTGGTTAGAATATTAATTGTTAAATAAAAAATAATTGTTGAAATTATTTAGAGCTTTGTAACCTAATGTTATACATTTTATAGGATATCAGTTTGCCTTTATGTCAATAAAGACAGCTTTAACTGCAATACTTCGAAATCACAAAGTGCTGGGAGAACCTGAACCTACTCCAATCCCTAAAATAAGAGTTAAGTTGGACATCATGATGAAAGCCGTTAATGGATATGAGATTTCCTTGGAGAAAAGAAAAACTTGCAAAGTAATGTAGTGACGATATAATGATCACAGATCTAAAAAAACAATAGTATAAAAGTGTTGTCCCAGTTTAAAATGTTTTTTAAATTATTGAATAGTTTTTTTGTTACCTTTTTATATGAATACTTTATATGAATATATAATACTATATGCATGTTTGAAATAAATAATAACTATAGATCAAACCAGGTATTTTATAAAAGTGAGATCTAGTTTATTTTTTTCCGGATTAGTAATTATTAATCCTTATCCTTACCTATAATATAATGACTGAAAGCAAAGAAGATAATATATTGACTCAAGTAAGATGGCTGAACATAAAGTTATTAAGTATACGAGGTATTTATTTATTTTATTTATTTGTTTATTTTAAAGGGCAACTAACAATAAAGGTTATAAATGTAACAAATACGTTACACAGAAATCAGTAAAGTTTCCACTAAATAAATAATACATATAAAAACGAAAAAATAATAAAAAAAATATATAAAGTTAAGTTACAGAAAGCTAAAAACTACATTAAAAAACAAAAAATTCAAATATATCACCCTTATAATATGTATAAATATATCACCCTTATAATATGTACATGTAATAAAAAGTATATACCTATATTACTTTATTTTAATGTAAATGACAATGATCTTATATTTAACTTCTCAATTGATTCTTATAAAAACTAATTTTATTATGAAAAATGTCTAAGTGACTATAAAATATATTGTAATTCCTGCAAGTACGGTATAAAAAACAATTTAAGCAAAATTTGATTTACAAATGGGTATATAAAATAATGAGTTACTTCTAGAACACAATCTTGGGCATTTCAATTGTACGTTGTTAATAAGGAATGGCGTATCAATACGATTGTGAATAATGTTAAATAAAAGTAACTGACCTCTTAAATTTCTACGAGAAGCCATGGAGGGAATAGAATTTAAAATATCGTTATTATTGTTTAGATTACAAAATTTATAATTTAAATGTTTAATGAACTTATCTCTCAATTGTTCTATGCTATTGATATAAACCTGATATTGAGGATTCCACACTGTAGAAGCATATTCCAAAATAGACCTCACGAATGTATTAAATAGTATAACGAGGGTTGAAGGTTCCTTAAACTCTTTACCAATTCGTAAAATAAAGCCAAGTAGCCGATATTCTTTAGATGTAATATATTGTGTATGTTGAGAATACGTTAGTTTATAGTCAAGAATGACACCAAGATCTTTGATTTCGGTAACTCGTGTTAGTGAAATATTTTCCAAAAAGAAGTCAAATAATATTGGTTTCGTCATCCTAGAAAAAGATATAATATTAAATTTGCTTAAGTTAAGGTGAAGAAAGTTATCCTTACAGTACACACCAAGTCGATCTAGATCCAGTTGTATTGATATTGATTCATTTTTTTTTAACCTTTTTATTTTAAAATATTTTTTTGTGCTATGATGACAATGTTTCCTGTTATATTTTTTTATGTACATTTTTTTTGTGTTTTTGTACTTGTATATCCGTCATTGGCGTTCGAAATGTCACTAAACGGCGGTCACTGAACATCAGCGTAGGGGACCGTTTCCTCTACAATAGCTGAGTGGCTCTCCGATTTGGGCATCATTTTTTATAACTTTCTTTGTTATTGTATTAATATTGTTTTTTTTTCTCTTTTGTATTGTTTTTTTTTCTTTTGTTTTATAAAATAGATTTATTATTTTATGTCAGTTTTGATTAATATGTGATGACCAAATAAAGACATTTTGATTTGATTTGATTTGATTTGATAAAGATCTTGTTTTTCCGACAGTACATTATAAATTTGCATTTAAATTGGTTTATAGTTTTTACATGACATATTTACAAAGCAGAAGTGAGTAATAATTATAAGATACATTTGGTTAAATTATTTACGGTTTAAATATGTATGTCCTGCTTACTCATGATAGATAAAGATAAGGATAGAGATCTGGAGTGATTAGTGAGACTTTATACAGGGTTATTTGTAATTAGTTGAGCACCTTTTGCAGGCAGCCCCTCTACATCAATCCTAACAACATTTGTTCTACGACTTTTTAAAATTAATAGATTTAAAAATTTAGGTTTTCCCATACAAAATTTAATTATTGCCTCTGAACGTGCATTAAACTTGAGCAAAGAGAGGCCACGCAACTTGTCAAAATATGTGCCAAGGCCACGCGCAGAGGGGCGCGGGGTGGCGGGGTGACGCAGCGGCGGCTATGCACGTTAGAACTTGATCATTTTCTAAGGTGTAATAAAAAATAGCATCATTTTCCACTTTTATTTATTAAAATATTTTCTACAATAGTCGAAACACATATTTTTGTATAATATCATTTTTACAAAATAAGCATTTATTATCTAATTACAATATTTACACCTATTAAAAAGGAATAAATTAATTGAAATATTGTCTAACTGTTTAAGAATCTCATGAAAAAACAAAATCTCCAATAGACGTTGTCCACAAGTTGAATGTCTCAATATTTTTATTTGGTTTATGAAATAAGGGCACTGTAACTTTTTCTGATCCTGCAAATATTTACGTTATTATTAAAAAGTTTCCCACCTAGTAATAAGAACTACTTTTCTATGTTTAGAAAATTTGTAATACTTGATTACATTTATATTATTTATATTAACTAAAAATACTATCACTTTAAAATGTTTGCAACTAGTTTGATCCCAAAATTATTTTGAATAGTAATTAATATAGCGTATTTTCTTTGAGAATTCGATAAATATAATTTTTACAAAACAATAACAATAACTTCTCTTTAACTTACTTTATACATATCATTTTATCTCGTTGGTTAATATTTATATCATTACAATAAAACAATAGGTTACTTACGAATTTCTTTACGAAGTTCCTAGAAATTGCAGTCAGTCACAAATAGAAGCGTCGGTATACAGAAACAATCCAGGTAGTTAATATAAAATATCAGTTATACTACACACTTTCGTCACCATAAATCTCACGAGACAAATGTAATATCAATTATCAAATAATAAAGATAATAATATCAAATTACAAATTACAATAACTTTGGAGTTTGGACACTTGGTACTGACACCAACTGTTGGTGTTACCATTAATTAAAAACATCACCGTAAAATAGTAACATTATTTAAAATGGCTCCATCTTGTGAGCCCAAGCATAAACTTCATTCAGATATCCGACAAAATAAAATATTAAGAAACACCAGGAGGAATAATAGGAAGTTTATTTAAATTATAAGTTTAATATTTGAGCTAATTTTTTCTAAGTTATAACACCATGCTCTGTCCATGGTATTAAAACATTGAATGAAGTTTTTTTTGAGATCAAAGACGGAGCTATTTTAAATATTGTTATTTAATATTTAACAGTGATGTTTTTTAATTAATGGTAACACTAATTCTCCAAAATTATTGTAATTTGACATTATTATTTTTGTTATTTGATAATTACGATTAGTTTGTACCTACGGATAACAGTATTGCAATGCCGTATACTTATACAAGTATCGAGTACATCGAGATGGTGTTAGCTAGGTGTGTTGACAATGTGCGCAAAGCCTGCTATTGAATATTCCGGTGGTGGTTGGTGAACAGTTAATTTTTAGGTGTGGTCTTTGTGTTGGATGCGAAGGGGACTACTTTGAACGGTATGTGCGTGATGTCCACCGGCATCCGCGAGATTTTAATTTAAGAGGTAATTTGTAATTATTTTTTTCATATTACCTAAGTAACTGTAAATGAGACATTGAATTCTTGTAAATGATTAGATTATTGTAAATTATTAGCTGATTCCACTTTTTAAATACGCCTGCATTAAACAATAAAAGTTTGGTTTAGTAACTTTTTAAAGGAATAATGTAGCCAGTCCTAAGCCTGATTAAGTATGAAGGGAAAGTGGATTCAGAGTGCGATCGAGTGCTTAGTAGGTAGGTATCGCGACGTTCTTTGGTCTTAGCAAACTTACTTCTTTAAATTTATAAATTGAGGTGAAATGTAATAATCTGAATAAATTGTAAGATGTTATTAATTTCCTAGTAAATTTAATTTCAATTTGACCGGCTAAGAAAAAACGCGGGGAAGTTGTAGTAGGTGTTGTACATTCGGGTATAAAATTAT
The DNA here is from genome assembly GCA_959347355.1 of Napeogenes inachia. NCBI lineage: Eukaryota > Metazoa > Arthropoda > Insecta > Lepidoptera > Nymphalidae > Napeogenes > Napeogenes inachia. Next base: position 16,185,374 of record OY365792.1, read on the forward strand.
TTAATTGAAAATAATAAAACTATCTTAGACACAATATTATTACAATATTATTCGAAATAAAACAAAAAAAACGTTATTAGTAAGAAACACATAAGTACCATAAAAACAGACAAATGTACACAATCCACTTTAAAAATAATAACTTTAGGCTTCTTAACATGTTGGATCGTCACAAATAAAATTATTCTTCATAATTTCTTCTTCATGTTATAATCTTGAATTTGTTTATTAATTTTAATAGCAAGTCCATAAAATCGTATTGTCCAGTATGTAATTACAATTCATTATTTAATTATAAAACTCTAATCCGATAATTTTATTTTTTGGTTAATGTAAATTGTGTTTTGTAATCCACATACTTGTCATTTTGATTATTTAGTATTTCCATAGCAACATGGTGTAAAAGAGATGAAGCTATACGAAAAAAGCTGGCGCGCGCATTTAACAGTTTCTGACTTTCGCTAGACTGCCGCGACCTATACTTTAGATTACTTACAAAATACAGAGTAATAAATAATCGAGGGAGCAAAAATTTTTTTGTTTCGTTTATTCTGAGTTATTTATCAAGATTTTTTAAAAGTCGTAGAACAAATGTTGTTGGGATTGATGTAGAGAGGCTGCCTGCAAAAGGTGCTCAACTAATTAAAAATAACCCTGTATAAGGATAATCTAATTTGAGAAAATTATATCGACGGTTTATTTGGTCTAAACGTATTTTTTTAGTGATATAAAATAATATGCATATTTGGAATCAGGTATCATTTTTATCTTCAATTTGCCCTGTACCCATCAATATATTACATAGATCAAAATATTTAAGGTTATCTATAATATTATTATTTATTTTAGTTAACAAGTCAATTACTGCTGATACCGTTCCGGATTTTTGACGAAAGCGGTATTGTTGAGCAGAAAGAAAACCTAGACTCTCCAAAAAACTGTAATTACTTTCACTAGAAACATTACCCTATAGAATTTTCTTATAATTTAAGTGGTGAAACGATTTCGAGAGTTCGTATGATAAAAGATCTTGGAGTCATAATTGATTCAAAGCTACTTTTTGATGAGCACGTCGAATACATAGCCAAAAAGGCTTATCGTATGCTGGGTTTTGTGCTGAGGATATCCAAGGAGTTTAGCATTCTTCAACACATATTGTTTTGTTTAACGCCTACGTTAGATCGATATTAGAGTATGCTTCATCTTTTTGGAGGCCTCAGTATGGTAATCATATTGGTAAGATCGAACGTATACATGACCGTTTTCTTAAAATTCTCACATCATTTCGTTCTGACAATATTTGAAATTTAACGATACCTATGTCGGCTGTTGACCGACGCGACGTGCTCAACGGGATCAGGTTTTTTTATATAAAATAATTAATCATAAAATTGATTCACCATATTTGGTTTCCAAATTGAACTTTAAATGTCCACGTTATAATAATTATAGACATAAGATAACTTTGACATCCAAACAACGAGGACTAATTATGCTAAAAACTCTTTTATTAATAGAAGTTGTTCCCGGTACAATAAATTATTTATAAATATTGACATATTTCATCTCTCTCTCAATAAATTTAAAACTAATGTCAAGAATATGTTATTTAAATCTAATTCTCAAATATAATTTTTCGATATTTTTTGTAATTATGATTTGTTTGATTTATTTGATTTTTTATTGAATTTTTATTGATTTAATTGAATTTTTATTGATTTAATTTATTTGATTTAATTGTCATTTTGATTTATTTGAATTAATTGTCATTTTGATTTATTTGATTTAATTGTAAGACTGATTGGTTTTTTTTATGATTTTGTTTTTATTTATTTAGTTTTTTATTTATTTAATAGGAAGCCAACGTGATACACAATTGAAAACATATGTTTTACTATATATTATGTAAATGGAAGTTACAAAGTATATACCAATTATGGGCTAACTTAACATTCAATTTTAGGATGGCTGTCCACAAAATTTTAACAATAAACATTAAAGTAAATGCCACAGATTTCATTTGCAGAAGTTACAATTAAAATTTATACTATGACTAATAAAAAAAGAAAAGAAACAAAATAACTAAAAAATATTATAAACGTAAAAATGATAACAATATTAAAATAATGTAAAAATAAAACTTATCTAAACATAAAAAAAATAGAAAAAAAAATACATTAATTAAAATTGTAAAAAACAGTAAATATCAAATAAAATAAATATTTTAGCACTAATAAAAACAAAGTCATTTTAAGAGTATTCTGAATTTTAAGAGGTATCAGTTTTGTTCAAATATAAAATTTAATATAATTTTTAATTTAAAACAAACGTTTCAGAAAACCGTTTATTTTATGTACATATTTTGATAACTGATTTTTTTTTTATTTATCTTAAATGTTCTTAATGAATCATTAAATACATATATCAATATCGACTTTCTTAGAAATACTGTTATATGTTTTGACCATTCTGTTTATTGGGGCATTTAAACCCAAATTAGTTCTAGAGAACCTACTTTTAAAAATTGTCAAATTTGAAAGCCTTGCATTTGGCCTATGTACAATTAGACTAATATCTTGAAGTAATCTAGAACAGTCAATTTCCCCTAATATTATTGTGTGTAAAAAGCACAGGTCGGCTATATCTCTTCGATTTGCGAGCGAGAAGATTTTATAATGTTTTAAAAGTAAGTCATAACTACTTAATTGATTACATAAATTATCTTTATACGACAAAAACTTCAACATTTTCTTTCTACTCTGTCAATATGTACTTGATAAAAGGGATTCCAAACAAAAGAACAATATTCCAGTTTACTTCTTATCAGAGAATTATATAATATCAATTTAGTATTCGATTTTTTTAAATTTTTCGTGGATCTTATTATAAAGCCTAATGTTTTAAGTGACAATGCTATAACAGCATCTATATGTGGAATAAAACTTAAAGTGAATCAACAGTAATTCCTAAATCGCGTATATTATTAACTCTCCGAAGCAAATGATTATTCATGCAGTAACAGAACTCTATTACGGAAAATTTTCTACTAAATATTATGAAATACCACTTAAGATGATTTAATCTCATATTATTTTTTGTACACCAAATTTCAAACCTATTTAAATCTTGTTGTAAAAGAATTGCATCTTCTAATGTATTTACTCTTTTATAGATTTTTAAGTCATCAGCATATAACTGAAACTTGCTATGAAGGAAACATTGAATAGCATCATTTATAAATATAATGAACAAAATAGGGCCTAGCTTAGAACCTTGCGGTACACCGGAGATAGAGATAAATGATTCGGATTTATACCCCCCTAAAACCACGTTCATTTCTCTATTTTGCAAGTAATTCTCTATTAATTTAAGTAATTTGCCTCCAACACCATAACTAAAAAGCTTGTTAATTAACATTGCATGATCCACCACATCAAAAGCTTTAGTCCTAATTTTACCACTACAGTTCGTGGGCGAGTTGAGCTTTTATTTAATTTTGCAACACGTGTGCACTTAGTTATATTGCCTTCTGCAATGGGGATGTTTATTGTTTTGCCAATTTTTTCAACTGTATTTAAAAGGTTTTCGTTTCTAAGTTCTGGTAAACAGGGAAGTTCAATATTGCTTGCTCTTGCCTCTCTTTCCAAATGATTGATAATCCCCCTGTTAGAATTTACGATTTCCCTCAGCTCACAGTTACTTTTTTTAAGATTTATTACTTCACTATTGAAATCGTCTAGTTCCAGTTTGACGTTATCATAGAGATTTGAAAAATAGTCTATGGATTCTTTAATGGTCTGTAAGACACTTAACTCCTCGTGAACATTCTTTAACTCCACTTTAATTATTTTATTTATAACTTCTTGCACCTCCTTTTTGACAGCCGCTAAGAAGTCGTTGTTAGGAGTTGACATGTCGCTTCCTGATACGACCACTGAATCGGCCACCAATGATGTTGATGGAACAGATGAGAATGTGTTTTCTGCAATGTGCTTAACCTTGGGTGTGCTAATATTTATATTTCCTTTACGATTGCGATTTAACGAACAGCTTCAACGGATCCACTGTGCACGGGATATTGGGCTGCTATTATTTACTTGTGGTTTATTGTGATTAAATATGTGATTTATTTAAGAGATGCCGTTGAGATGCCATGAGTTCCGCATTCCGTTCACGTCGAGCTTGGGACTGCTCTGGAGTTTCAGCGAACCGTTGAGATGCCATAAACTCCGCATGCCTTTCACGTCGGGCTTGGGACTGTTCTGGAGTCTCTGCAGCTCTATGTGCCGAACTACGCAATGCCTGCTGAAGATTTCGCAACTCGACTTGTTGAGACGTCTCATTACGTCTAGCTATTTTCATAGCTTGGGCTTTATTAGAGCTTTGCGAAATATTACACTTACGCTTTCGCGGCATATTTATAAGTGGATAGGAACTAATTAAAACAAAATTGGTAGTAATTTTATAAAAAAAAAATAAGAACCTATAAATACACCTAAATGGTATTCGTTAATAAATAAAATAATTTATTTACTCTACACCTCAGCTCGAAACGAACAAAAACTTATCTTAATAACTAAAAGTACAATCCTACAATTAAAGTAACAACTATTATAAACGACTGGAATAAAAATCAAACAAAAGTATTTTTTCAATTTAAATACAAAAACAATAAAATAATTAACCTACACCTAAACGTTATTCGTATAATATTGTAATGAAAAAACAAAATAATCTATTTACTTTAGACTTCTGCTCGAAACGAACAAAAACTTGTCTTAATAACTAAAAATACAATCTTATTATTAAAAAAAAAAAACTATTACAAACGACTGGAATTAAAATTAAAGGATTTTTTCACACAAAATACTAAAATAATAAAATAGCTAACCTACACCTAAACGTTAATAATATAATAATCTAATGAACAAAACAAAATAATCTATTTGCTCAACACCTCAGCTTGGAACAATACAAACTTATCTAACTAAACAATTAAAAGTACTATGCTACGTTTAACAAATTAAATAAAATGAATTCTTATATTATACTGAAATATATATTATATTAAATATATACGTATAGTATGAAACAATAAATCGCTTTGAGAATCGAATTTGTCATACGAAAACTCGCTTAATGAACACAACCGTCAACGACGTCTGCCCTCGCGTGTCTGCCCGGTCGGGTGGGCGCACTCGGTGATGACGGCTCCCCCCTCGCTCGCTCTGCGCGTCACGCCTTTTAGGCGCCTTAGACATTCCGTTTAAGTCAATCTTATCGTGATAACTTTTAAACTATTCCTCCAAATTTCTTAGTGTAAAAGACAAAATTTATTTACATTCAATACTTAAAGTGACAGATATATCAATTTTCATAAAAGTTTGATAAATATTCTAAAATGTGCATTGTTAAAAAATATCCAATTAAATTGTATGTTTGGTTCACTATTATGGTCATAGTGACTTACACATAAATGATAGATATATGCTGTCGCAGACTTTTATTTAGAACTATTTAAGATAAATCATCTTGCAGTAATTATCTTTGTGTAACTCAAATTATAAGGGCAGCGCACGCCAATATAGCTCTCAGGGGGCTGATTTTTTTCCGACCTACTTAACATTTATAGTTATTTTATCACCCAATTATAAAAAATCCCTATAAATTTTGACTTATTATGTTATTCTGATATCAAAGCTATATTACTGCAAATTTTCATGAAAATCCGTTCAGTAGTTTTTGCGTGAAAGAGTAATAAACATACACACATCCTTACAAACTTTCGCATTTATAATATTAGTAGGATTTCAAACATGCATATAGTATTATATATTCATATAAAGTATTCATATAAAAAGGTAACAAAAAACTATTCGATAATTAAAAAACATTTTAAACTGGGACAAAACTTTTATACTATTGTTTTTTTAGGTCTGTGATCATTATATCGTCAGTACATAACTTTGCTAGATTTTATTTTCTCCAAGGAAATCTCAAACTCATTGACGGCTTTCATCGTGATGTCCAACTTAACTCTTATTTTAGGGATCGGAGTAGGTTCAGGTTCTCCCAGTACTTTGTGATTCCGAAGTATTGCAGTTAAAGCTGTCTTTATTGACATTAAAGCATACTGATATCCTATAAAATGTATAACATTAACTTAGAAAGCTCTAAATAATTTCAACAAAATTTAAATTAAACAATTAATATACTAACCAAGACAGTTCCTCGGACCACACGGACCACTAAATGGTAAATAGCTGCCGGTTGGTACTAAATTGAAGCGTTCTGGAAGAAACCTATCGGGGTCAAAGCACTCTGCATCTGGGCCCCAAAATTCGGGGTTCCGGTGACACCCCCAGATCGATACCAAGACGCCGGACTCCGCTGGGAGAAAGCTGCCCGTTGCTAAAACAAAATGGATTATTATATATTTAATGATTCATTTCAAAATCAATATTGTGTTATTTAAAATAATCAATTCAAAATATTTGTATATTAAGATATTTATATTTTTTAACAAACTTACGCAATTTTATATCATGGTCAATTTTTCTTGTAATAAAAGGCACCGGAGGAAATAATCTTAACGATTCTTTGACTACTCTTTCTAAATATTTTAAATTCTGTAAATCTTCCTTTACTAATGGACGATTAGTATCTCCAAAAACTTCACTTAACCTGGAAATATTAGGAATAAAATAAAAATATTTTTAAGAAAAGTGAATTGTCTAACAGGTGGTAACTATCTCTTTCTTATATTATAATTAATTATATTATAATTCATATTCTTATATTATAATTCATTATATTTCATATAACTTATATTTCATTATAATCAAATAAAATTAAACATTACAATGTAATATAAGAGTAAGTAAGAAAGTGCATACGACTATAGGAAAGTAAAAAATAAATAAATTACTTTCCTAAAAAGAAAGACGAAAATTACAAACATTTTGAATTTTACCTAAATATTACTTACTCTTCCCACACTTTATCTTGTATTTTTGGGTATTTTCCTAACAACATAAGAGTATATCCAATTGCCATAGCGGAAGTGTCTGTTGCTGCCATTGTTAGAGTCAAAATTTCGTCTCGTAACTCTACATCCGTGTAACCCTTCTCGCAGCCAGATAGATTTATCAATAAATCAAGAAATGTTTTTTTATGATAATCTTCTAACTCTGTAACAAGGATTGATTATGTATGTTTCCACAAATAGTATGGATACATAAACAATAGTATGGATGTTAATACCGAAATGATAATCCGCTGCCGGTTGACTTTGTTTCTCATTCTTCAATTCGGTTCTTTTTCATTGGATTACCTTAATAACATAATAAACCATAAAACATTTTACGCAATAAATAATAAGAATGTATTTCTTAGGACAACAAAAATTACGAAACATTTTAAATATACTATTTGAAACACAAACTTTTTTTTTTACTTTTATTTTGAATTAAATCAAACTTTATACATAAAATATTAAAACTTATATCTTATTTATTTATTACTTATGTTTATTTATTAAAAATTATAAGCTGTACCTCGTCAGTGAAGTCGTGCAATACTTTAGTACACTTCTCATGAACCGAATATTGAGGAAAAATTTTAAACAACCAATCAGGATGCAGCCACAAGTGAAAAAATCTTTTACCTATAATATTTAGGACTTTGTTCAGTGAAGTGAGGAAGGGAGTGTTGGGATTGCTTTGTGCATTTATTTTGACCCCCATTGTTGTTTCTGTGAAAAATATATATATGTCGAGACTTTCTCAGATGGCGGGGCAATAGGCCCGTCATCATTCGGGTTGGGTGGTAACGAGTCCATGACTGATAAACGCTATATCCAATTTACAATACACTTTAATAATATCAAACCACAATCACTTTAGCATTAATTCATTAGTCACTCAATATAAACAAATTTAACTGTAATCTGCATCTACGGGTAAACAGACCGTCTCGCGCTGCAGATGTTCTTCCTCTCCGCTCCCGTGTGGGAGTCTGCAGCTCTCCGCCAACTACCACACCGCCAGTCCGTCCGTGATCTGTGACGTCACGGCGTTTACCAAGTGATCGCTATTACGACTGTCAAACACTGACTTATTGTTCATCGTCGCCATCCGCGACACGGCCAGCCTGACGGTCACACGTCCTCGTGTGTATCTGCAGAAGAAAAACTGACATGGATCAACTATATACTCGGCCAACCTGACCATTACATGATACAGTACCTTTAAACAACAATAAAAAAATAAACTTCTCTTAAAATAGTTTGATCACAGTTAACGGAAGATGTCTGTAAGCCCCAGTACAACAAATTAATAAACATTCAAATCAGATGACATAACGTTCATGGCCCAGCTGCCTCCGCAGCCAGTGGCACTTTGCCACCCATATCGCTATCACCTTTGGTGATACGACCAACACATAGAGTCCTTGACTCCCAGGTCCACACATGACCTAGTCTCCTCCCGAGACCCACTACAACAGTAGTCTCATCTTGAGACCCAGGCCCCCACTGTACCCCGGGCTGCTCACCGCCCCCTGAACATCCCACAAAGATGCAGTTACGAATACACACCAGAGATACAGCTTGACCAAATAGCCATGATATGTGATCTTTTTCTTGGCTGAGGTACTCTCCTCATTACTTTCAATATCAGACAAATAAAACTCATCAGGAATAGTACTTAGAGGCATCTTCCGGATACAATCGTGAACATATTTATAACTTCTATCACCAGTAAGTGATTTTAAAAGATAGCGATCGCTATCAAGCACCTCAAAAGTTTTAAAAGGACCTTTATATTTCGGGTCCAACTTAATTTGTTTTATTTTTTTCTTCACTTTGTATTAAAACTAAATCAAACTTAACCAATTTAGCTTTACCCTTGTCAAATCTAGATTTTTCATTACTAGCACTATTGTCCATATGTGTTGCCGCTTGCTCTCGTGTCTCATCAATATTTATTTCTGCTTCGGTTTCGTCAAAGTTACGTAAGCTATTAGATTTACTACTACAAACAGCAACGGGTTTTTGTTTTGAAATAACTAGTGAGATATCAGTCATATTAATTGCAAATCCCTGTTTTAAATTTTCCTTTTCAATCACTACTATAATTTAAACAATTCCCGGGTAGCATGTGAAAAAGAATAGACAAGCAAAGACCATTAATCAAAACATCGCAAATAATCTGTTCTCTACATTCTACGTCAGCAGGGCCAATACCTTTCATATGGACTATCGTGTTAAAACTTTGACCATAAATATTCTGACTAGTAGACTGTTTAACAAGTGAGCATTCGGCACCAGAATCGAAATAAAAATCGTACGAGTCACCTGAGTGTTGCAATCGGCCACGAACACCAGCAACTTCGCAGGTGTCAACGCGCCGCGTCACCTGCGCCTCTGTTGGTGTCACTCCCCGAAGCCGCACCAACCGAAGCGTAACGCGGGCAGTGTGTTGATATATGTCCGCTTTCTCCACACCGAAAGCAGGTCACTTGTTTGCTGGTGCGAGGAATGGATGTTGAAGGAGCTTTGTTCACAGAGTTGAACACAGTTGGCTTCACTGACCGGAAACGACAATTCACCGCCTTGTGCCCTAGTTTAGCATAGCTATGGCACTGAAATGAAGTAGAGGCCTGTGGTTTCAAGCGTTTCACTTCAGGTTCACCCATTCGCCCTATGGTGCTTGCGGTCCTCTCGAATTTTCGTTTCATACTTGCAGTTTCATTTATTTCTTGTAACAATTGGTTGCAGGTAGTAATCACGCTCGTAAATGCCATGCGGTACAAACCGGAATGAAACTAAGCAACATGAGCCAGTACATATGATGTTGCAATTTCTTCATGGTTCAGATCCTTCCATCTTGCTAACATGGACGTCAATAAATGGACTGCATACGCCGCGAGACATTCTCCCTCCTTAGGCTTACTATTATTCGCGTTGATAAATGTAGCAGCAAGAGTTTCCGTTGAATCATATCTTGCAAGGAATAAATCACGAAAATGGTTCCAGGTCATACCCGCATGTGAAATTTATGAAAGCTGTGACGAGGCGCTGCCTTTTAAAGCTTTACTGAGCGCTATAATTAGTGACGCACCTTCCATCGGTTTTTTTTTCAAAGCAAATATTCACGGTATTATTATATCTGAGTACTCCGGATTAATTTCTGGTAGGGTAATTTTAGTTACCGGTAGCGGTGATCTAATTGCCTCAATCAGTTGCATTATATTTCGCTGTTGCATCTCAAATAAAGCACGCCAGTGTGAATCGGATCCTGATCCCACATCTGATGTCGAGACTTTCTCAGATGGCGGGGCAATAGGCCCGTCATCATTCGGGTTGGGTGGTAACGAGTCCATGACTGATAAACGCTATATCCAATTTACAATACACTTTAATAATATCAAACCACAATCACTTTAGCATTAATTCATTAGTCACTCAATATAAACAAATTTAACTGTAATCTGCATCTACGGGTAAACAGACCGTCTCGCGCTGCAGATGTTCTTCCTCTCCGCTCCCGTGTGGGAGTCTGCAGCTCTCCGCCAACTACCACACCGCCAGTCCGTCCGTGATCTGTGACGTCACGGCGTTTACCAAGTGATCGCTATTACGACTGTCAAACACTGACTTATTGTTCATCGTCGCCATCCGCGACATATATATAAATACTAAATATTTTTTATAAATCTAATAATACTGAATTAGTCTTTTTTTTTTTGAGAATCAAGTGCCTATCTTAAAATCAGAATAAACATATCTAGGAAATCCGAAAAAAGTTGAATCTAAAGTACCAAATATAATAATAATAATAATAAGCACCAGCGCCGCGCCGTGGGAGGCCACTGCAGCCGCGCTTGGGGCCTACGGGGGCATCCGGCCCGCGTTCGGCCCCTGCCGTCGGGGGTGCAGTGCGCCGCATTAAATGGACGCAAAATATAAACGAAAATGTTATGCGAGCGTACTATAGGGCGACAGAGGGTGGAACTAACCTCACTGCGTGGCGAACCCGTTTGCTGTCTTTGTTTCAGGTCCTTGAACCAGAGCTGACCGTTTCGGCCCAACGACTATCGGATCAGGTGCGGTTAATTCAACGTAATTGTGCGTTGGATGACTCCGCACTTGACCGGCTTCGCTCCGAGGTGACAGTCTCTGCATCCACCACCGAAAGCATTCATTCGAGAGCCCAGTTATCGTCCTCCTTCGGTGGCAGGGTTAGTGGTTGGAGATGCTGATGTGGGGGGCGTTGAGATTACAACCGTAAGTACCCAAGATAATGAGCAATTAAGGAGGACTTTGGAGGATGCGATTTTGGAATTTAAACACATACCAGCCCGCGACAGGCAACGGTTGCCCTGTTTTCCCACGCATAGACGTAATATGTCGCTTGTAATGGCTCTAGGCTCTACAATCGATCATATCCACGTGCTGGAATTGTTAGTAGGAAAATACCAAGAACAAAAGAGGCCTCTGTACCTGGCTTTTATTGACTACCAAAAAGCTTTCGATACGGTCTACCACACACATATATGGGAAAGCTTGGAAGAGCAAGGAGTAGATCAAACATATATTAACATAATTAAAAGTATTTATAAAAGAAATACTGGTAGAGTAAAATTAGAAAGCTTAGGTCCATCCTTTCTCATAGAAAAGGGAGTTAGGCAGGGAGACCCTCTCTCTCCAAAAATATTCATAGCCACTCTTGAATCGATCATCAACAAACTCGATTGGAGTAAATCAGGAATAAATATACAAGGAAAATACCTGAGCCACTTAAGATACGCAGACGACCTACTATTATTATCAGAAACAAGCTCAGAATTACATTCCAAGATAAGCGCTTTACATCAGGCTAGCGTAAAAGTTGGTCTAGAAATGAACCAAACAAAAACAAACACAATGACAAACAGCACCAAGAGACAGATCTATGTTAGCAACAAACCACTGGAATATATTGAGGGCTATATCTATTTAGGAAAGAGAATTAGTTTTGATAAGAGGAATAATGAGCTTGAAATAGAGAGAAGAGTGAAACATACATGGAATAAATATTGGAATCTGGTGTCAATTTTCAAAAGTAATATGCCAACAAAAATAAAAGCTAAAGTGATGAACACAAGTCTTCCCCCGTGCCTAACATACGGCTGCCAAACGTGGAAGTTTAATAACAAAACTAAAAACAAAATAACCACCTGTCAAAGAGGAATGGAGCGCAGTATGCTCAAAATAAAAAGAATAGATAAAATAAAAAAACACTAAAATAAGAGCAGTAACCAAAGCAACAGATGCTTTAAAATATGCACAAAAACTAAAATGGAAATGGGCTGGGCATGTCAAATGTTCAAGTTCCATCCCACTTCTGATATCGGAGAGAAGACCTCCGTTAGTGTTTTTAAAAAGGTGTGACGTCAGCATTGCTGCCGTCACTGTATTGTAGACTCCTTGATGGTGGTTCATTATGACATTTTCAAAATAAAACTGCACAAATAATTATAGATTCGTTTATTCAACGGACAGCGTAACAGTATCCTTATAGAGATCCGCACAGTCCGACGACTTGAGCAAGACTAACTCTCGGACTGTCGCCCGTATTTATACTAAAATGACGATTGACATAAATAAGTCTAGTAACATCATAATTGTTGTTTTAACAATGTATTTTGATCACTTCTTACTATAAATTGATTCTGTTACAAGCAATAACTAGTAAATCTAATAAATTATAATCCAATGTTCCTTTTTCGACGATCATCATTTTGTTTTATAAAGCCTTCGCGCCGATGTATATTATATTATTTAAAATGTTTTTTATGTATTATTACTAATATAAAACTCAAAAAATAAATATCGTCACGTCCTAAGTACATTATGGCACAGACAGTGAGTTATTTCGGTAACATTGATATTTAATATAGATACAGGTCGATGTTAACAGACACAAAGAAATACAATTTTAGTTACATTTTTATTTTATATCTATCACAGCTGCCAAATGTAGTAAATTTTAGAAGATAGGGTGAACGTAGGAATGATTTTTATACTATTGTTTGGTTAATTTCTTGTTTTATTGTAGTTATATTTTATTTCATATGTAATTATATAGAATTTTGATGTTATTTATGTATATTGTAGAAGATAATTCAGATCAACTATTGAAGATTTGTATATAAGACAGCGCGGGTAGATTCTCGGGCTCACTTATTGCGTAACGCTCGATTCGTGCGGTTGTTGTTTTTGAGTATCTCGTGTTTAGTGATAACGTTGTGTTGTTATTTTGTAAATTCATTTCCTTATTATTAGTTTGAAAGTATTATAGTTGTTTTCTAATCTGAAGTCATTTTAATTTGCTGTTTTGTGAAATTTTAAATAATAACCATTACAGGTTATTTTGTGATTATTTTTTTTAAGTGAAATTAATTGAGGTTTACTAGATCAGAAGTGGGATAGGATTATCGTGATATTATTCTGCTCGTCCGTTCTGATTGTGTTTACGTTAAAATCTTACGGTTTCTTTTTGTTAACTGTCAATTGGTGATTTTTATTTTTATTCAGTGTTCGATATACCCACATTGTGTGTAATGTCTGATCGTAATTATCATAAACGGGAAAGTCGCAGGAGAAGTCGTGATTACCGACGTAGTAGACATCGCGATCGTTCTTCAAACGGTCAATTGAGGCGCGATATGGAAACAATGTTAGAACGTCTCCGATCTATTGACAATCAGGTAGCTACGCGGAACACACCGCCACCGGTGCAGTGTGATGTGAGGCCCGTGCTCTCACCAGTACCACGTCATGAACCGATTGAACGCGGTGCGACCTCCTTAGTTGAAGGATTTGCGATGTCCACGCATAGGGATCAACGGTCTATGACTCCGTCGATCCCTCTGCCTTCGCGGGGTGCCCCGGAAGCACCGTCTGTACCGGACTTAGACTCGGAGCGTAATACCACTCAAATAAGTGTTCCGTCGACATTTACTGACCGTATTGTAGATGCTATCCGCGCTATAAATACCACTAGTTCTTTAAATACAAACTGTTACATTTCTAATTTTGATCCAAATTTACAGAATATCGATGATTGGTGCGAGGAGGTGGAACGTGCCAAATCGCTGAATAACTGGAACGATTATGAATGTCTTTTACGAATCGGTAACTGTCTTAAAGGGGATGCCAAGTCGTGGTTAAGTGAGTGGGTGACCGCCGAACGTAGTTGGTCCTATTTTAAGAAGGAGTTTAAACCTTTATGTCCAAAAGTTCCTGATGTCGCCAGTATTTTGTTTGATGTAATGAGCACTAATTCGGATAATTACGTTTCGTACGCCGATTATGCTCGCCGGTCACTTCTTCGTTTGCGAATTGTAAGGGGACTTAGCGATGAGTTGATTACAGCCATTGTGATTCGCGGTATTAACGATCCCCATATTAAGGCGTGTGCTACAAATGCTAAACTATCTCCAAACAATCTTGTAGATTTCTTTTCTAATTATGTTAAACCATCCACGTCTGGGGTTAATTTAGTTCCAGTTAGGTCTAGCGGTTCGTACCTAAATAAAAGTAAATCACGGTATCCTAATCAAAGAAAAAGACATTTTGAATCGGGAAAGTGTTTTTCGTGTGGTCAGCCGGGGCATACTCAGGCTGTATGTAAAAAGTTTAAGTCGAATTCGAATGAGCGCCCTCTAAACCAAGATAATTTAATCTCTAAGCCCGTTTTTGTTCCTACAAAACCCGATACATGTACGTTTTGCAAAAAATCTGGTCATAAAACTGAGAATTGTTTTGCTAAGTTAAAATCGGAATCGCGTAATAAAAATAATGTCAATTTTTGCCAAAAACAGGAAGTTACCTACAATAGTGATGTGATCGTTGCTGTTATTCAAGGCGTACCTGTCGATGTTTTGATAGATAGTGGTTCAACGCTATCATTAATCTCGTCTCACTTATTAAAACATTTTAGTTGCGCGCATAAGCCTACATTTCGTATACTCAAGGGTTTAGGTAGACAGGAGATTGAAAGTACTTCTTATGTAACTTTACTAATCGAATTTGACGGCTTGTCTCTCGATGTTGACTTTTATATAGTTGACACCGAGTATATGAATACCCCGGTCATTGTAGGTACGGATGTACTTAATAGAGAAGGCGTTAGTTATATTCGGACGCGTGACAAGAAAATATTGACAAGGAATTTAAATGTAAATAGGGTCATGACCGTTCAGTCTCATGTATCTATCCCTGTAAACACACCTCTTTTTTTTTTTTCTCTTTATTGTGAAAGGGGTTTTTTCAGTACTGAAAATGTCACCCCTATGATTGATTACAAATTAATTATATACAAAATTGTTAAATTAGCTTATTTTACTTATTGTCTACTCTTAAACTTAAACACAAAGAAATTAAATTATAAAGCCTTCTAGCTTCAATCGAAAGAGGAGAAGCAAGAATGCTATTATAGAACCCTATACTAAAACGAGAATCACCGAAAGTTTTATGTCGTTGAGTCTGCACACGACTACATTCTGCTAATATATGATAAGCATCTTCTACGACTCCGCACACAGTACAATTAGGTGATTCCAGTTTGCCCATCATAAAACCAAAGTTATTGAGAGGTACATGGCCAGATCTCAATCTTAAAGCTATTACAATCTCCTGTCTGTTCATCTTTGTATCATGGAACCAAAGGTAACAAGGCAAAGATGGTTGGATCACCTTATACCATATACCCTTGGTTAAAGATCTCTTATCAAAATATTCTGACCAAAATTCTTTGCAATAACTCCTTACTGAAGGAATGAGCTCAGAATACCATGGCAAACTATTTAAAAGAACCCAATCAGAACCAGCTTCGTAAGCTAAACGATCCACTACCTCATTACCGTGAAGTCCAATGTGAGACGGAATCCATTGGAATATAACAACTTTGTTAGCGGCAATAATTTTAAAAATAGTTGTAATTATAGAATAAGCCAATGGAAAACCTCGAAAAGACGATGTACATTTAATCAAATGTAAAAGAGCTGTTTTAGAATCCGTAAAAATAACAAATCGGTCATAATCTAATGATTGTATATAATAAAGAGCTTCTGCAATGGCCAATAATTCCAAATGCATAATAGAAATTTTATAAGAAACTTTGAATTTACAATAAGTACCCGTTTGTGAATCAAAAAATGCTGCTCCATAAATGTTTTCATTTTTTGAACCATCCGTATAAATCGAGTAAAAATTACTATATTGATAGTTTATTAGTTTAGAGCAGATGTCCCTTAAGTTATGAACATTATAACAACGTTTAGGTTTAGACATAGGGCTCAAACATGGTTTAATAAACGATGATAAGTCCATATTGCTAACCCAAGTATCTAGGGAAAACATATCAAATTTATTAGTACAATTAATAGGTATATTATTAAAAGCGTTGTGTATTGTAACTAAGAGAGGTTTTTTTTTGTTTGTCCAGTAACTTCTTTCAGTAAGACTATTTAGTTTTTTAATAATTTTCATAATAGGAAATTTATTAGACTTCATTTTTAAATAAAATTTACCTGCTAGATACCGACGACGCACTGTTAAAGGACATAATTGAAGTTCAGACTCCATTACATGGCTCGGAGTACTTTTGATAAAACCACCAATCAAACGTAGATATATATTTTGTAATCGATCTAGTTTAATTAAATGTGAATCGGCACTGTTATCAAATAAGAAGCTAGCATAATCCATCCGGCTACGAACAAGAGATATAAAAAGTTGTCTTAATTGTAAAGGATGTATACCCCATCCAGGTCCTACTAAAACTTTAAAAATATTTGTAAATTTAACTATTTTATTACAAATTTCATTAACGTGCTTCTTCCAACGAAGGCCCCTATCTAACCACATGCCTAAATACCTTACGTTGTCTACTACTTCTAACGATACACCTTTAAGCTG
Source organism: Napeogenes inachia (assembly GCA_959347355.1). Lineage (NCBI taxonomy): Eukaryota > Metazoa > Arthropoda > Insecta > Lepidoptera > Nymphalidae > Napeogenes > Napeogenes inachia. The sequence goes on from OY365792.1 coordinate 16,202,340, forward strand.
AACATTGATAATTTGTTGACGAAATCCTCTATTAAACAAACAAATTTTACTTTTCGATGGAGATATGTCTAAGCCTATATTTGTTAACATAATGTCAATTGAATTAAGAGCAGTCTGGATTTGGCATTGTCCTTCCTGAATTGATTTACATTGTACATATATAACAAAATCATCTGCATATTGAGAAATATGAACACTATTTTGTAATTTCATACATATCTTCGAGGTAATAATATTAAATAACAATGGAGAGAGCGGATCTCCTTGAGCTAAACCATTGCCTGTATAACGACAATAAAAACTGTTACCTACTTTAATTTTAAGTACTCTTTCATGAAGGAAATTCCATAAATATTTACAAATGAGGGACCCAACGAGAAGATTATCCAAAATCATTATCAATGAAACATTATTAACCTTATTATAAGCACTATCAATATCCAAAAAGCAACCCATAGTCGATTTACCCTCTGAAAATCCAGTCTGAATCACAGAAACTAGACAGCTCAGGCTTTCAAGAGATGATCTACCCTTGCGAAAACCAACCATGTATGAAGAAAATGTCTTATTTCTCTCTAAAAACCATTCTAATCTCCCACATAAAATGTTATGAAAAATTTTACAGACACAGGATATTAGTGATATAGGTCTAAGAGATGAAGGACCATTAGCGGTCCGCCCAGGTTTGGGTATGGGTATAATACAAATATCACGCCATTGGGATGGGACAAAACTCTGTGAAAAAAAATCGTTATATAATCTTAGCAGCACACGTTTACCTACATCGGGCATGTTCTTTATCATCGAATATGATATATCATCACAGCCAGGAGATGTATCCTTCAGTTTAATACATATTTCAAGTTCCTGGATAGAGATCTCACATTCTAAGGCTGAATTATTTTTAAAAATAGTAGGAAACGGAGGAGATGTATAATCAGGGGTTAAAGAATTTAATAAGTTTTTAGAATTTTGTGGGTCAACATAGCATCTTTGAGAGCTATAACCTTTGATCCATTTCATTTTATACCACATGTCACCCGAGGTGGTTGATTCATCTACCGAAGAACAAAAATTATGCCAGCTTCCACTACTTGCTTGACGAATAAGTTTTTGAGAGGAGTGAATTCTTTGCTTAAGAATATCTAAATTTTGAGGAGTTGGATTTTTTCTAAATGTTGCCAAAGCCAATCGGCGACGAGCTACTGCAAGAGATAGAGAATTTGTCCAATATGTCTTAGGAGTAAATTTGGAAAACGGATTTTGATTTAACTTAAAAACTGGTATATACATTAGAGCTGCTTCGTTCAAAGTCTTAATGAATTCATTGTATGTATTTTGAAGGTAAATGGAATGACAAAAATTTTTGAATTTTTTTTCTAAGAACCTAGTATAAGAAGTCCAGTCAGCCTTGCGAAAGTTCCTTTTAACAATTGGAGGTAACTGGGAGGTACACATGGTTGTAGCTTTAATTATCAAATGATCACTTCCTAAATTTTCGTTCAAAACCGTCCAATTAAATTGAAGTGCTATGTCTAAAGACGCAAGTGAAATATCAGGGGAAGATTGTTGTAAGATGTTGTTCACTAATCGAATACGTGTATACCGTTATTTAAAGTAATAAAATTACTATCTATTAGGGCATCATAAATTAAATTGCCTCTGTAGTCAGTTTTGTATGACCAATTGACGTGATGTGCGTTAAAGTCGCCTAAAATTACAGTATTGGATGGGAATAATGAAAAAAGTTCGATCCAATCTTGATATGTTGTAATAATCCTTGATGGACAGTATAAGGAAATTATATATTTAATAGGTTCGCAGTTAAAAAGCTGAACACATACAAACTCGATGCCGTTATTATTTAAGTGCACAATTCTACGTTGTGATTTAATAGATTTATGTACAAGGACAGCTACACCACCGTACGCGTCATCACGGTCAGAACGATAAATATCATAACAACCTACTTTTAATTTACAACCTGGTTCAAGCCAAGTTTCGTTAAGGGCAGCAATATGGACTTTTTCTTGACATAAAATTTCGGAAAAAGCAGCTAACTTCGGTCTAATACTTTGGGTATTCCATTGCAAAAAATTAAGCTTAATTAAAGAGTTAGCCATCAGTACGAGTAACAAAGGTAAACACTTTTTTAATCCATGACCACTCTGAGATATAATTAACCGAAACTAACATTAACCATTCAAGACACAACTGAATCACAGAATTAATTTTCGATGAAACACTGGCATTCCGAAGAAATATAACCTCCTTCAAACGGGAACACAGTTCACTAAAAGGAGGGTGTGAATCCTTTTGATTCCCTTCATCCTCCATTCGACCCGGCTGGACGTTTTCATTTTCAATAAAGCTCTAATTATCCTCAAGTGGGCGACTTTTCTTCTTTGAAGTTTTAGATTCCGCTCTAAAAGACTGATAAGAAGATTCAGTGTGAACAGAATTAGTTTGTACCGCTTCAGCGTAAGATCTGCGAGGCCTTTCTGAACTAAGTGTTTTATTTACAGAATTATTCTTAAGCGATGGGAACTGATCTCTGTTGTTAATAGACGGCTGTTGTTGAGGTTGACTAGTGTTTTCTGATGCATTATAATATTCCAAAGCCTTTCTATATGTATAATTCATTTCAGACATTATCTCTCTAATCTTCCTTTCCTTTTTATATATTGGACACGATTTACTTAAAGATAAATGATCACCGCCACAATTTACACAAGAAAATGTCTCAGTATCACAATTTTCATGATGTCCACCACACTTAGGGCAGATGATAGATTTCCCAGGACACATTTTGCGAATATGACCAAATTTCCAACACAGAGAGCATTGTGAGACTTGATGTATATAACCTAGAACTTTGATATTGATGTCACACACGCGAACAAATGACGGTAAATTATTACCACTAAAACAAAGCCTTATTGTTTCGCTGGGACACCAACCTCCTCCATCTCTGTTACGACGATTTAAACGAATTAATGATAACAATTTTGCAGGGGGGGGAAATGATAGATTTTCAAGGATTTCATTATCTGAGAGGTCAAGGTCGACATTTTTAATAATACCATAACAAACAGATACTTCCTTGGCTTTCTGGAACCTCCATCCTTTCTGTATAAGATTTTCACATTGAAAAAGTTTCTTGGAGTCGGACTCATTCTCGAATTCTAATCGGATTTTAAATGGGCTTATATATTTAATGTGGCAAATATTTAATATACAATTTTCTTTAAGAAGGCGTGCTAAGGCAAATTGTTTAGGAAGACGGTCCTTTGAAGAAATGTAAACCTCAATTTTTTCGGTTTCTGAAGAATTTAAACTACTACATTTAATCTTCTTTTTTAATTTAACCTCTGACCAACCCTCGTCTACTTCACTACTACTACGTTCAAGATGTCTTTTCTCCACTCTTCTCAACTCCTCCTCATTTTCACTACAAATATCTTCGGCATCCATATCAATATTATTCAAAGGGCGACGTACAATCTTTTGAAGCAACGGTGATCGACATTCCAATAACTCATTAGTATTGTCATCAGCCATTGTAAAAACAGCCGTGCAACCGCGTAATACGGTGCACGACTAAATTGCGTAATATCGCGTAAACAAATGTAATTGAATATAAAAACCGGTTCTGCGTTAACACAAACACGACCTCGCAAGCGAATGCCGCCACGGAACTGTAAACACACCTCTTGTTGGTAATGAGCTTCAACGGTTGTTGATAATAGTAGAGAAATTTAAAAAGTTTTTAATATCTGGCACTGCTACGTCAACGGTAAATACTGGTAGTATGACTATTCGATTTAAGAGTGATACTCCTATTAGTTATCGCCCATATCGTTTGTCTTATGCTGAGACACTTCGCGTTCGCGATATTGTTAAAGACTTGTTAAAAACTGGGATTATACAAGAGTCTGAGTCTGACTATGCCAGTCCTATTCTTCTAGTGAAGAAAAAGGATGGCTCGGATCGCATGTGCGTCGATTTTAGGAAGTTAAATGATGTGACAATTAAAGATCGTTTTCCCTTACCTCGGATAGATGATCATATTGATCGACTGGGACGTAATAGATTCTTTACCTCTTTAGATATGGCGACAGGGTTTCACCAGATACCATTGCAAAAATCTTCAGTACCCTTTACTGCCTTTGTCACACCTGAAGGCCATTATGAGTATTTGAAAGTGCCGTATGGTTTGGCTAATGCTCCTGTGGTGTATCAGCGGATAATTTCAAAAACATTAAGATCATTCATAGAATCTGGTGATATCCTCGTATATATCGATGATATTTTAATTATGAGCGCGTCAATAGAAAGCGGATTGACCCTTTTGCATAAGGTACTTGACACGCTAACAAATGCAGGTTTTTCCATCAACTTAAAGAAATGTTCTTTTCTTTCCAGTTCAATAGAATATTTAGGTCGCAGTATTAGTGAAGGACAGGTAAGGCCGAGCAGTGAAAAGGTAAGAGCTTTAACAGGGGCTGAAGACCCCAAAAATGTTAAACAGGTTCGCCAGTTCATGGGCTTAGCCAGCTATTTTCGGCGATACATACCGAACTTTGCTCAAAAAACTGCTTGTATTGCTGCATTGACACGTAAAGGTGTCCCATTTAGTTGGGGACCAGAACAGCAGACTGCTCGTGAGGTAATTATTCAATGTTTAACCAGTGAACCGGTGCTTGCTGTTTATGACCCATCCTTGCCAATCGAAGTACACACAGATGCCAGTTCTATTGGCTATGGTGGTATTTTTTTACAGTTACACGAAGGTGGTCATAAGCGAGTAGTTGCTTACTTCAGTAAGTTAACGCAGGGTGCTGAAGGTAAGTACCATTCCTACGAATTGGAAACTCTGGCGGTTGTTAAAGTGCTACAGCACTTTCGTCATTATCTTGTAGGTGTACACTTCATCGTAGTCACCGATTGCAATGCACTCAAGTTAACCCAACGAAAGAAAGATTTACTTCCTAGGGTGGCTCGGTGGTGGATATACCTGCAGGATTTTGACTTTGAGCTGGACTATCGGAAGGGTACTCAAATGTCTCACGCCGATTATTTGAGTCGAAACCCGGTCAGTGTGTGTTCGGTTCGGAAGCCTCTGAATTGGGCACAGATTGCTCAGGGTTCAGACGAAGAAACTCGGACCCTCATTCAGAAACTGAATGACGGTCAGTTGGACGCCAGTCGTTATATTGTGAAAAATGACATCCTTTATTACAAGTATACACCTACTGGTGAGTCTCTCAGATACTTGTGTTATATACCTAAGGGGCACAGGTTAAGTTTACTTCGAGTGTTTCACGACGAACACGATCATCCTAGTGTGGACAAAACGATAGATTTGCTCTTAAAGCATTTTTGGTTTCCAGAGTTACGTGTTTTTGTTCGAAAATATGTATGTCGCAGATCATGATAATTTAACGATAATTAGTAACTCAATTGATATCATTGTGGGGTGTGAACGCCGTGACGTATTGAGTCACGTGATCGGAATCGTTTGGAGGGGCACCGAAGACATTTTAAATATCCGAGAGCATCGAGACGAGGGGATTATTCATTAGTGTGAGCCTTACAGTCCGGACCCCCCCCCCAAACGGGACCGGTGGTTCACGAAACTCTGATAATTGTATACCTACTAAGTAATTTGTGATTACCTACATTTAATACAAGTGATTGTCATATTGTGTCTGTGTGGTTTAATTGCCTGAGACCTACGCTTCGGATCCTGTACCAGAAGACTCCATCAAGAACGAACAAGCCATCTAATATGCCTCCTTATCTCCGACATCAGAAGTGGGATTTACTCGGGCATCAAAACCACCAACTACCCGCGAGATAAGTTTATTGAAGTTACAAAATCACATCAAGCAAAAAAATTAAGTGATTTTATTATTTGAAACGCACACTACAAGATAATAATAAGGAAGTTCCAGAATCAATTCAATCAATCAATAGTTGATAATCAATGGTTGTAAATCAATCAATCAATCAAGTTAAATTTATGTTATTTCAAAACTTAAAAATTGAGATCTACCCACATATCAAGAAAATCGAGTGAAAATACCTATTTAATCGCTTATGCAAGTTGTTTATTAGATTATATGACAAACCATTGGAAGAATTCTACGAAAGAAGGAATCGTTGCTAATGAAGAAAGAAGGAAAAGAGAAATTATGGCGGTGACAACGCGGCGCGAATGGCGGTGATGGCGTGGCGCAAATGGCAGTAATGGCGCGGCGCGGATGGCGCTGATGGCGCTGATGGTGCTGATGACGGTGACGGTGGTCGTGGTGATGGCAGCTATCGCAGCGGTACTGGTAAAGTGCGGTGTGAGCAACGCGTTGAGGTTTGCTCAATTTATCCACCATCGGATACGTCACAGCATAAAGGTGAATTCGTTTCGATTTACTTCCAATTTTTGCGGTAAATACTCGCTAGTTAAAGGAAATTAAGCTATCAAATATAGTGGTAAGCATTTCATTATTGTTATTGAGATAACTAGTATTGAGATTAGCGATCAACCCTGACAACCTTGTTTTTTTTTAATTTTTACTGATAATTATTTCACTTTAACTTAACGTCATTTTGTTACGTATTATGATAAGGCACGAAATTATTTTATCCCGGATTTTTGTAAACGTGAGTGTTTGTTTTAAACTCGGAAAACAATGTTTTAAACTTTTGTTTTAAATAACTTTGTTTTAAATTCGGTAAACAATGGTAACGCAATAGCTCTAAAGATTCAACCGGTTAAAACCAGTCAAAACTTTAAAAAAATAATTGTAATTAAATTTTCGGAATATTTTATTTCCTGTCTACCTACATGTGTAGTAATCACGGGCGAACTTACAATTATTAATTAATCGTATATTGTAAATGCGTATTATTGCCGATCAAGGCCCGTAAATGCTGTAAAATAAAGCGGTTAGTTAATTTAGCAAAAGTAATAACTTATTATTTACGTCTTGTAAATGTTTTCCGCAACAGAGACTAGCAATATTCGATTGGGGCAAGATGCCATAGATAAAGTTCAACCCGCGACAAATTGTATAATGACCAGGGTTGCAAAAGTTTCTTCTTTAGAGTTTTTGATAAGTAAAGTTAAAAAACCTTTGTTTTTGATATATAGCGATGCCAGAGGGTTAATTACCACTTGAAGTAGAGCTTGTAGTAAAAGCGATTTAGTAAAAATGATAGTAGTGAATCTTAGTTCTATTATGAGTCCGTGGGACTCGGAATTAAAATCAATGCCATGAAACAAACGAGAGATTTGTTGGTAGGGCTTAGTGAAAAGCCATACCTATGTGACGAATAAGATTCATGCTTTTGTGTTTTATTATGCTTTTAAAATACATTTTTGGTTTAAAATGTAATGAAAAGTGGCGCTTTATTTATTTTAGTGGTCATTTATTTTGATACAGAATTCTGATTGTGATAATCAACTTTATTATAGTGGTTGTTTAGATTCAAGTCAGGCTGTTAAGAATATTGATAGGCGCTTTTTAATTCTATTTTTACCATTTATTATTACAAACGTAAACGTATATGAGAAATATAAACAGACTAAGTTAGATCCAAAATATAAAGGAACTTTTCAAGGAATATCGTTATACTTTAAGATAATTAAATTCTAACCGTACCACAGGTTAAATTAAGTAGGAACCACGGGATCTAGGAGAGGATCTAGGAGGAGGAGAGACTTGACACCAGTGCAGGTTGTCTATCTTGACGCCAATGATGGTTGTCTATCTTGACGCCAATGATGGTTGTCTATCTTGACGCCAATGATGGTTGTCTATCTTGACGCCAATGATGGTTGTCTATCTTGACGCCAATGATGGTTGTCTATCTTGACGCCAAAGATGGTTGTCTATCTTGACGCCAAAGATGGTTGTCTATCTTGACGCCAAAGATGGTTGTCTATCTTGACGCCAATGATGGTTGTCTATCTTGACGCCAATGATGGTTGTCTATCTTGACGCCAATGATGGTTGTCTATCTTGACGCCAATGATGGTTGTCTATCTTGACGCCAATGATGGTTGTCTATCTTGACGCCAATGCGGGTTGACTATCTTGACGCCAATGCGGGCTGTCTATCTTGACTTGACGCCAAGGCAGGTTGTCTATCTTGACGCCAATGCGGGTTATCTATCTTGACGCCAATATGGGTTGTCTATCTTGACTTGACACCCTAGGATGTCTATATTGACCCCGAAGTTTTGAATGTTGATCTTGACTTGACTCTAGTTTGGGATGTCTATCTTGACTCCAATACGGGATGTCTATCTTGACTCCAATTATTTGAATCCAATGTAATGACTGATTGAGTTATGTTCTATGTAACGGCTTTAGTTATCATAACTATCGATTTTAGAAAGATTCATGATTTTTTTTATGTGGTCAGAAAGGCCGAGCGAAGTAACATCTACTGTTGTATATTGTTTGGATTTCAGATACATATGCACACGAGGGCGTGTGACTTGTCAGTATGGCCGTGTCGCAGATCATGATAATTTAACGATAATTAGTAACTCAATTGATATCATTGTGGGGTGTGAACGCCGTGACGTATTGAGTCACGTGATCGGAATCGTTTGGAGGGGCACCGAAGACATTTTAAATATCCGAGAGCATCGAGACGAGGGGATTATTCATTAGTGTGAGCCTTACAGTCCGGACCCCCCCCCCCCAAACGGGACCGGTGGTTCACGAAACTCTGATAATTGTATACCTACTAAGTAATTTGTGATTACCTACATTTAATACAAGTGATTGTCATATTGTGTCTGTGTGGTTTAATTGCCTGAGACCTACGCTTCGGATCCTGTACCAGAAGACTCCATCAAGAACGAACAAGCCATCTAATATGCCTCCTTATCTCCGACATGTATTACACTGTTTAGTGTGTATATCTCAAAAGAAAGTACAGCGAGATCCATTACAACCTATTCATTCATGGGAGAAGCCCGAAGTACCTTTTAACACCATTCATATGGACGTGATGGGTCCACTTCCCGAAGTAGATGGTTACCGATACATTCTTGTAATAGTAGATGCATTTTCTAAATTCTGTTTACTTTACCCAATGTATAGGCAAGATTCTGATGAATTAAAACGTCATGTTACTAATACTATTTCTTTATTTGGGTCTCCAAATCTAATTATTGCTGACAGGGGACGAATGTTTCAAAGTGTTAGTTTCCTGGATTGGGTTAAAAATATGGGAACTGATGTACATTTAATTACTCCCGAGATGCATCAATCTAACGGACAGGTCGAGCGTTATTGCAGGACAATCTTGAATATGATTCGCATTGAGGTTAACTATCGCCAACAGAGGTGGCCTAGCATCACTTGGAAGCTTCAGCTGGTGTTGAATATCACCCGACATCGGACAACACAGCGTTCAGCACTCAATCTGTTGGTGGGTATTGACGCAGCGACACTTCTTATTCGAAGTCTGGTACGAGATGTGGCACTGGAAGGCTCTAGTCCAAATCGCGAGGCTCTGAGAGAGCTGACCCGTCAACGAGCGTCAGAGCTACTTAGAGAAAATCAACAGGGCCAAGATTCTTACGTTAATCAAGGCAGGAAACCTGCTCGTCTTTATGAATTAAATTCTTTGGTTTTTGTTAGAAAGCAGGCGCAGTCAACGGGGAAACTGGACTCTGGGATGCGAGGTCCTTATCGAGTTCTAAAGATTCTCCCCCATGGACGCTATGAACTGCAACTTTTGGCGGGATCCTACGGAAAGTCAACCCAAGCCGCAGCCGAGTATATGATCCCATGGCGTGGAGAATGGACACCTGAAGTTTGTGCTGCTTATTTTGAGAGTGAGTCCTAGTGCAAGTGCGGGCTGCAGACCGTTACTTGGTAGTTAGTGTGCCAGATAATAGCTTCACGTAGTGCTTCCTTTCTGGTTAACAATTGTTAGATTTAGCCTCACGCCGTGCTTCTGGCTAACAATTGCTATGCCAAGTTATTGCTTCACGTCGTGCCTCTGACTTGTGCCAGGCCAAGTTATAGCTTCACGTAGTGCCTCTGACTTGTGCCCATGATTAAGTGAATGCTAACGTCGTGCCTATGGCTTAATCACTAAAGCAGCGTTACATTGCTTGTTTATAGGGCGGACGCGTCTTATTTGCGGGCTGTGTATCGTTGTATACATTTTTTTGTTCTCTATAGTGTTTGTTTTATATTTTTTTTATCATGCAGGTGCAGACACAGAAACAGGGACAGACTACTTAGAGCCAGAAGCGGGACCATCTGGAGATCAGCAGCCTCTACAGGCTACTACCGATCTCGGAGTCCAAGAACTTCAAAATTACGACTTGTCTTCAGCAGAATCTGGGACTTTGCCTTCTATGCCACTCTTGGAATAAAGAAAAGGGAGTCCGAGGACGGTCTCCTGTCAGGAAAGGCCGTGTAGAAGATAATTCAGATCAACTATTGAAGATTTGTATATAAGACAGCGCGGGTAGATTCTCGGGCTCACTTATTGCGTAACGCTCGATTCGTGCGGTTGTTGTTTTTGAGTATCTCGTGTTTAGTGATAACGTTGTGTTGTTATTTTGTAAATTCATTTCCTTATTATTAGTTTGAAAGTATTATAGTTGTTTTCTAATCTGAAGTCATTTTAATTTGCTGTTTTGTGAAATTTTAAATAATAACCATTACAGGTTATTTTGTGATTATTTTTTTAAAGTGAAATTAATTGAGATTTACTAGAATATATATATATATATATATATATATATATATTATTTTTTTTAAATGGAAAATGTTGTTTTAAGTAATCTTGTTAGGTTTATTAATTGTCACTAGTGTTAGTTACGTCATGGTACGGCGGCCACTGGAAATCAGCGCTGTAGTCAAATAAGTATTCCATCAACAGCTGAGTGGTCACCCATTTTGGATGTCGCAGTAAATATTTATTTTTTCTATTTGTTTTTTACTTCATTTAATTTTCTCTGTTTTAATGCTTTTGTATTTTGTATTGTTATATAATAATGTATATGATGTCCAAATAAAGTTTATTTAATTTAATTTACTTGCATTTTAATTTCTTCCTTTATTAAACGATCCGGTTATGATGTACAAAAATTATATTTAATACGAGAAATATACAGGGTTATTTTTAATTAGTTGAGCACCTTTTGCAGGCAGCCTCTCTACATCAATCCCAACAACATTTGTTCTACGACTTTTAAAAAATCTTGATAAATAACTCAGAATAAACGAAACAAAAAAATTTTTGCTTCCTCGATTATTTATTACTCTGTATTTTGTAAGCAATCTAAAGTATAGGTCGCGGCAGTCTAGCGAAAGTCAGAAACTGTTAAATGCGCGCGCCAGCTTTTTTCGTATAGCTTCATCTCTTTTACACCATGTTGCTATGGAAATACTAAATAATCAAAATGACAAGTATGTGGATTACAAAACACAATTTACATTAACCAAAAAATAAAATTATCGGATTAGAGTTTTATAATTAAATAATGAATTGTAATTACATACTGGACAATACGATTTTATGGACTTGGTATTAAAACTAATAAATAAATTCAAGATTATAACATGAAGAAATTATGAAGAATAATTTTATTTGTGACGATCCAACATGTTAAGAAGCCTAAAGTTATTATTTTTAAAGTGGATTGTGTACATTTGTCTGTTTTTATGGTACTTATGTGTTTCTTACTAATAACGTTTTTTTTTGTTTTATTTCGAATAATATTGTAATAATATTGTGTCTAAGATAGTTTTATTATTTTCAATTAAACAATTTTATACCCGAATGTACAATACCTTTTTTTTTTTTTTTTTTTTTTTTTTTTTTAATCGTTGGAAAAATGCGTTTCCGCATCGTCACCCAGGCCAGGAAGGCGATGACCGGGCGGTATGTGCGGCACCCGGCGACTGCCATTTTTAAGGCACCCCACTAAAAAACCAACGGCTGCCCACGACGCTGCCATGGGACGTCACGGGATCGCTTTCGCACTCACCGTGACGCCCCGGCGTAACTCCTCCGTATAGGGGTACCCCGGGCAACCAGTGTACCCCTACCTCATAGACCTAGTGCAATGGCGAGAGAGGTCGCCCCCCCCTCTCACCTAGGCCTACGGCTGGGAAGGAACGGGCTGAACCCTTCTCCTTCGCAGCCTCTCCCGCTGAAGCTCGATGTGGCTATGTTGCCATAGCCACAGCCGGCTCCGTGCTGGGCTCCGCGCTCGAGGGTTTCGCACCAGGTGCTAATCCTCGAACTCGCGGAGCCTTGCACACTCGGCTCCCCAATAAGTGGGTCGCTGTGAGACCTCGGTCCGCACAGACCGCGCACCGCAACATTCCGGTGCAAGTGGCTCGGGTATGCCCCTCACCACCGCACCGGAAACAGGCGGCACTTCGGTCGATCGCGGACGGGCAAGCCGCACGCACATGCCCAGGTGCAAGGCACCTGAAGCAGCGCAGCGGCTGCGCCTCCAGCAGCTCCACCCTGGCTGAGCTCCAGCCCACCAGAACCTTCTCGGCGCTTATCAGCAATTTCGCCGCATCAGTGGGGAGACGGGCAAAGGTAGCGCCCATGCCCCCCCAGCTACCCCGACGGATCTCCCCAACGTGGAGAGCCCCGCCAGGGCAGTTTGTGATGCGGCGAATCGCATCGAACACGTCCTCTTTGAGAACAGTCTCATCGAGGCCCTTGATGCGGACCGCCACACGCTTTACTGGTTGAACGGCGTCGCAGACCCCGCTCAACGCTATCCGCATTTTGTCGGCAAGCTTTTCGGCCTGTTCTGGAGTACCCTCGGGTAACTCCAGAAGCCTTGCCCCAGCTGCCGTTCGCCGAATGCGGAGCCCGCCGTCTAGGCCAAGGTCGCCGAGTTTTATTAACTCAGCGGCGCGACCCAAACAACGGGCATAAGACACCCCCATAGCCGCTGCCTCGGGCTGCAGTTTTAACAAAACTGCAGGACACCGAGGTTTAGGCAGTTTGGGGGGGCCCTTCTGCGACTTCTCGCCCTTCTTGTTCTTGACCCTTGACGGCTTGGGTTCGGCTCCAGCCACTGGTCTCGAAGCCGAATTCAGGGGAGGGCTCCTCTTTTTCCCCTTACCCTTGCCCTTTCGGACTACCGTCGACCACGGCTCCTCCTCCGAGGGCCGTGATTGCGCAGCGGGCAACCCCTGCTGAACCGACGACGCGTTACCCGTCTGCAAGACCGGCGTTGAACGCCCTTGCAGACGCGCGTCCGTGGTAGCAGCAGCGGCCAACCCACTCCGCCTTTTATCGGCCGCTAATGGCGGTCGGAGGACTCTCTCCGGAAGGAGACGATCCTCGATACCGCGCAGGCGAGCGTTCACCATTACCCCAACAGAGGTAATGATGGAGCTCTTCAGCTCTTCTAGAGAGTCCGCCTCCAATGAAGGCATCTGTACCGCGGCTTTGGCCGCAGATGCCCTCATCTCAGCGACCTCCCTCTTCGTCGCCCGCATCTCCGCCCTAAGGGCCTGCACTTCCCGTTGAAGACGGGCGTTATCCGCCCGAATGCGACTGCACTCCTCCGGTTCCGTCCGGACAGCCAAGGCCGACACGACTTCCAACAGACTGTTGGTAGCCTCCCTCAGGGCCTTGACCATCGTACCCTTAAGGTGCTTGGACTTCGTGCTCACCTCAATGATTGAGGCCGCATGACGTCCAGCGACGGCCCGGAGTTCTTCAACTCCCAGTTGGGATGGGTCCAGCATAAGCTGCGCCTCCGACGAAAGATCTTCGTCGGATCTCGGCGCGCGCTCAGCCTTTCCTTTCCCACTACTACGGAGGACCCGAGCGCTCAAAGAGCGCTCGAAAGCGGCCTCCTCCGCCTCCACTCTCAATGCTGCGAGCTCGGCTTTCGCCTTCGCAAGCCCACTGCCACGTCCTTTTGGTGCTACTCCTCCACGCCGAGCCGTGCTGACCTTAGCCACGCCAGCAAACGACTCGGGATCGGAATCGGTAGCACTACCCGGGGACCGGATCACCCCATGGATACGCTTCCTGCTGGATGCAGGACGCGGATCCGTCAGGTCGTCGGAGTCTGTGAGCTCGACGACGACCTCATCCACTACGTCACCACGCCTCACACTATTTTTATTTAACCTGGTCGGTGTGGTGTCGACCAGGGCAGGGACTCCTGCACGTAAGCGATTTTTGCCCCCCCCAGAGTACGAGGGGCAGACGGCAGCAGCGGCCGTGCGGGATTCAGCACCCGCCTGGGGACTCATTTTAGAATCGCTCATCATGGTTGTTGGGCGCCCTCGTCCTTACCCGGCCCTTCGGCAGACGCCGCACCTCCGGACCGACACGAAACAAAGAAAAGAAAAAAGAAAAGACGAAGAACAGGACGAAAGAGAAACAACGACACAACGACGACACAACAAGAAAAAAAGGGTGATTTTTTATAGAGGTTGTCTTCCTCGCAGCCAGACGATCAGAGCAAGCTCCGTCAATCCAGCCCTCGTTCCCGCTCAGTGCGGGCTTCCGAGATCTTGTGGCCGTGCAATGCTCGCCCCAAAAGGCAAGCAGCCACACGTGCTAGTAGCTGTCCGCGCCGGCCGAAGCCGGTGCCCCTCATATCTGAGGGGAGAATGTACAATACCTACTACAACTTCCCCGCGTTTTTTCTTAGCCGGTCAAATTGAAATTAAATTTACTAGGAAATTAATAACATCTTACAATTTATTCAGATTATTACATTTCACCTCAATTTATGAATTTAAAGAAGTAAGTTTGCTAAGACCAAAGAACGTCGCGATACCTACCTACTAAGCACTCGATCGCACTCTGAATCCACTTTACCTTCATACTTAATCAGGCTTAGGACTGGCTACATTATTCCTTTAAAAAGTTACTAAACCAAACTTTTATTGTTTAATGCAGGCGTATTTAAAAAAAAGTGGAATCAGCTAATAATTTACAATAATCTAATCATTTACAATAATTCAATGTCTCATTTACAGTTACTTAGGTAATATGAAAAAAATAATTACAAATTACCTCTTAAATTAAAATCTCGCGGATGCCGGTGCACATTACGCACATACCGTTCAAAGTAGTCCCCTTCGCATCCAAAACAAAGACGCGCGGGTGTAGGTATATTAGGGAATAGCCGTGCATACTCGCGGCAGGCTTTGCGCACATTGTCACCACAACTAGCTAACACTCGCACCATCTCGGTGTACTCGATACTTGTATAAGTATACGGCATTGCAATACTGTTATCCGTAGGTGCACATTAATCGTAATTATCAAATAACAAAAATAATAATGTCAAATTACAATAATTTTGGAGAATTAGTGTTACCATTAATTAAAAAACATCACTGTAAAATATTAAATAACAATATTTAAAATAGCTCCATCTTTGATCTCAAAAAAAACTTCATTCAATGTTTTAACACCATGGACTAAGCATGGTGTTATAACTTAGGAAAAATAAGCTCAAATATTAAACTTATAATTTAAATAAACTTCCTATTATTCCTCCTGGTGTTTCTTAATATTTTATTTTGTCGGATATCTGAATGAACTTTATGTTTGGGCTCACAAGATGGAGCCATTTTAAATACTGTTACTATTTAGCGGTGATGTTTTTAATTAATAGTAACACCAACAGTTGGTGTCAGTACCAAGTGTCAAAACTCCAAATTTATTGTAATTTGTAATTTGATATTATTATCTTTGTTATTTGATAATTGATATTTCATTTGTCTCGTGAGATTTATGGTGATGAAAGTGTGTAGTATTACTGATATTTTATATTAACTACCTGGATTGTTTCTGTATACCGACGCTTCTGCTTGTGATTGACTGCAATTTCTAGGAACTTCGTAAAGAAATTCGTAAGTAACTTATTGTTTTATTGTCATGATATAAATATTAACAAACAAGATAAAATGATATGTATAAAGTAAGTTAAAGAGAAGTGATTGTTATTGTTTTGTAAAAATAATATTTATCGAATTCTCAAAGAAAATACGCTATATTAATTACTATTCAAAATAATTTTGGGATCAAACTAGTTGCATACATTTTAAAGTGATAGTATAGTTATGTTTTTAGTGAATATAAATAATATAAATGTAATCAAGTATTACAAATTTTCTAAACATAGAAAAGTAATTCTTATTACTAGGTGGGAAACTTTTTAATAATAACGTAAATATTTGCAGAACCAGAAAAAGTTACAGTGCCCTTATTTCATAAACCAAATAAAAATATTGAGACATTCAACTTGTGGACAACGTCTGTTGGAGATTTTGTTTTTTCATGAGATTCTTAAACAGTTAGACAATATTTCAATTAATTTATTCCTTTTTAATAGGTGTAAATATTGTAATTAGATAATAAATGCTTATTTTGTAAAAATGATATTATACAAAAATATGTGTTTCGACTATTGTAGAAAATATTTTAATAAATATAAGTGGAAAACGATGCTATTTTTTTATTACACCTTAGAAAATGATCAAGTTCTAACGTGCATAGCCGCCGCTGCGTCACCCCGCCACCCCGCGCCCCGATGCGCGTGGCCTTTGCACATATTTTGACAAGTTGCGTGTCCTCCTTTGCTCAAGTTTAATGCACGTTCAGAGGCAATAATTAAATTTTGTATGGGAAAAACTAAATTTTTAAATCTATTAATATTAAAAAGTCGTAGAACAAATGTTGTTAGGATTGATGTAGAGGGGCTGCCTGCAAAAGGTGCTCAACTAATTACAAATAACCCTGTATATTGTATTTAATAAAATAAGGATACACGTGAAAGTTTCGACAATGTAATAAATTATAAATGTATCAAGTAACATGATTCAGGACTTTTTTATATTGATAAGTAGATAGGTTCCATATATACGAATATTAATAAATATAAACATTAAGAGTTAAAATGATTTACATTCACTTATAACACATTGATGAAGGGATTTATATTTTATATTATCTCTAGCTGTTGCCCGTGATTCTTTATGACTACGATCATAAGCCATATAAATATATTTTTACAATCTACCTGGACGCAGTCACGGGAAACCACTATGCCTAATAAAGTAATTTACCTGAGTAAGTAAGTGTAAAAACCTTTTGGCCTTCATAACAAGGCTTTTTTTCCTATATAGCGGGCAAAATTGCTGGAAACAGCTAATTATTGCATAAGAACCTCTCCCCCGCACGAATAAAACGTCAATATCTTGAAGACGACTATTTGTATTTCAATCAAACATGAATAAGAACCATCTCGACGAGCATAGCTTTCGATTAAACAAAAGCGCATTCAAATCTGTCTACGCGTTTGGCCGCAAACAGCTAATTATTGCATAAGAACCTCTCCCCCGCACGAATAAACCGTCAATATCTTGAAGACGACAAATTTTATTTCAATCAAACATGGATAAAAACTATCTCGACGAGCATAGCTTTCGATTAAAAAAACCGCATTCAAATCCGTCCACAAGTTTGGCCGGAAATTTGCCACAGATATTCAGATACACAGTACACAGATCGACACCGTCTATATAAAGTATGTTTCTGCAATGCGGAAACTGCTAAGCACCTACTGCAACATCAACCACAATACTCCCGTAGTATACGTCTATACTCGGATCAAACACCTGGTCAAAGAGATTATATGAACCATCTTAAGGAAGAGCTGGATTGCCGTGAAAAAAACGGTGAAAATACAGAAAAAGTTCCCAAAAAACGGAGCTCAACAGTAAAATTAAAGCAGTCACTCAAATTTCAAGAAAACTCCTATTTCCTATGCAAACATTATAAAGACCTACCCACACAGAAGTCACTCTGAATCTTAACTTTCTAAAATACAAACTTACGCTGTTTGTGCAAATTTGGAAAGTTTGATGAATTGAAATGTATTTTAAGCGCTATACAGAACGTCACTCATTTAATTATATTAACAGAAACATGGATAAGAAACGAATCGGACGCCAAATCTTTCAACTTGCCTACTACTACTAACTACAAACATATTTACAATTATCGCTCAGACAAAAAAGGTGCAGGCGTTTAAATTTTTATTCATGGTGATTGGATTAACAGAAATATTATAAACGGAATTTACAGAAGAAATTATCTATGGAAGAAACATAAGGACAATCCTACAAATGAACCACTGAAGTTTCTATTTTTACCCGAAAGAATCAACTTACGGAAATTAATTAGGAACACAAAACAAGAAGTTTATTATAAATCCTTTAAAAATTGTAATAATGACTCAAAAAAACTTTGGAATCTAATTAATAACTTAGCCAGCAATAAAATTAAATATGATTCACATCCCCCAACATTAATTGTATCAGGCAAAACAATACACAATGGCAATGATATATGCGAGAGATTTAATGTATTTTATTCATCAATTTGCTCTGAACTAGCTCGAAAAATACCAAAAAAATATCACCTTGACTTACGTAAATGAACATCCCAAATATACAATAACAAATTTTGAACCTTGCACTGTAAAGGAAGTAAAAAATATTATAAAAAAATAAGACAAATCGTGTAGTACAGGTATCGACGGTATTAACACAAAAACACTTATCTGTATATGCGACCTTATAGTTAAAAAATTTACAGATTGTATAAATAAATGTTTGTATTGACAATAGGTACTTTTCCTAATAGTTTAAAAAATGCTAAAATAACTCCGATATACAAATCTGGTCAAAAGACTGATCCGGCGAATTACCGACCAATTTCGGTGTTGCCTGTAATTTCAAAAGTCTTTGAAAGTGTCGTATATAGATGCTGATGCCTGTTGATACACTTGGAGAGTCTAGGTTTTCTTTCTGCTCAACAATACCGCCTTCGTCAAAAATCTGGAACGGTGTCAGCAGTAATTGACTTGTTAACTAAAATAAATAATAATATTATTGATAACCTTAAATATTTTGATCTATGTAATATATTGATGGGTACAGGGCAAATTGAAGATAAAAATGATAACTGATTCCAAATATGCATATTATGTTATTTCACTAAAAAAAATACGCTTAGACCAAATAAACCGTCGATATATTTTTTTCAAATTAGATTATCCTTATAAAGTCTCACTAATCACTCCAGATCTCTATCCTTATCTTTGTCTATCATGAGTAAGCAGGACATACACATTTAAACCGTAAATAATTTAACCAAATGTATGTTATAATTATTACTCACTTCTGCTTTGTAAATATGTCACGTAAAAACTATAAACCAATTTAAATGCAAATTTATAATGTACTGTCGGAAAAACAAGATCTTTATCTTACCAAGATCTTAAGATATTAAGGAAATTGCATTGTTTTGTTTGTGTAATAGCTTTCTGGTTTTTTTATCATACTGTATACACAAACAAGGTTTATAACATATGTAAATGTATGTTACACAATTTGTTTGTATGTGTTATGGTGTTTATTATATATATATGTGTGTATAGTGGTCAGTGACCCTCACTGCTGAACAAAGACTAAGGGTTTGATTCTTACACGGGACAATTCCTTAGGTGATCCACAAATTGTTTTTCTCAGTCCGAGTGTACTGGAGCCCCCGCGACACAAATAATATAACCAGAGGCGTAGTGAGGGGGAGCCAAAGGGAGTCATCAATCCCCGGGCTCTAACCACAAACAGGCGCCAAAAGGTCCGCAAAACAAAAATAAATCTGGATATTTTTTTATTTTCATTATAATTAATTTCTTTAATATGGTAAAATAAAAAGAGAAAAGAATAGTCCAAGTGCTGGAAGCCGGATTCGCACACGAATGGTTCCGTACCATTATATACAAAAACATCAAAAAGATAACGTGTGTGTTATGGGCGCCCCCCTTAAATATTTATTTTATTTAATTTTTAATTATTTTTTTTATAAATAAAGTTAATATACAACTAAATATTCTGTGAATATTTCAAGAGATTTATTTTATTTTGTTTTTAGAATATATTTAATATAAGGGCCGCAAGAAAAATTCCGAGAAAATAAAAAGACAAAAGTATTGGCAAAGGGCTCTGTTTTCCAAATTTAAACTTATTTTTTTAAATATTATTAACCAGTGGTCGGTTTTTAAAACTTTCCAATTAACCCTCGTATAGTGACAACAGATATATATACATCATCTGTATAAATATCAACTGTCTAGTTATCCCGATTTTTGAGATAAAGCATGTAGACAGACAGACGGACTGTTACAGACAACGATGTCTTAGTAATAGGGTTTCGTTATTACCCTTTGGATACTTTGGATCCTTACATACGGAAAACAAATAGTTTAACTTAAACGGTATATTCCTAATAATAATGGCACGTGTTTTCTACTGGCAGGGCTGACTCGAACTGCGTCTGTCAGCACTTCCTTATGGCATCGGCTTTGTGGTTACATAATCTCCTTTCTTAATTTGTGTTATAAAATAATATGTTATAATAAACATTTGCAATTTATAAAGTACAAACATAATTTCTTGTACTTTACGCTTATTATTTGCTACTGGACATAGGCCTCCGCCAGGGTACGCCAAAGGGCCCGATCTCCAGTCTTCGCCAGCCCATCACTGCCAGTTACTCTCAACTCATGTTCTTCTTCAAGCATAGACCTTTCTATAGTTCTCTGGGTGACATGCAGTCGATGGGCCAACTTTATCGGCAGGTTCCCCGTCTCGGCTTCATCTTGAGACACTGTGGCAAAGATGACACAAATGTATTACGCAATTTTCCATATGCTTCCTAGCCAAGATGCACTCTTCTGAAGATTTCCCCATCAAAGTTGTCTTTAAAATAACTTTTGCCCTAGGTTAACGTACTCCTAAAAAAAAAACTTGTGTGGTTTTATGAAACCACCGTAAAAGTGATACTTTTTTTCACATTATAGACATTTAACTAAAAATTTTCGGAATAATATTCCATTAAGGGTATAAAAATTGCTTCATCAATCTTAATTTTATACTTAGAAAATGGGAATGATAATGGGAAATGATAAAAGTAGACTAGGTCTCCAACTAATATTTTTATTGAACTCTGTGTCTTAGAGTACGACATACATAATACTTTAATACTGATTTTTTTTCATCATATCTTTAATTTTACTAACGACATTTCCGCAGGCCAACGGATCTTCAAAATGAAGTTTTTTGAATCTTGGGTCCAATATTGTGGCAATAGCTAATGCTGATACCTGTTCGATGGCGCCCATTCGTTTGTTAATCTCGGCAAGAGCGCGTTTATGTACCTCCTTGATTAAAGGTTCTTCAATAATAACATTTTTCAGTTTTGATACCATGCAGTGCACTAAAGGAATGACCTTGCTGCTAGAGCAATATTTATCGCCAGATATTTCCTTAGTCGCTGCTTCCAGTGGACGTAATATGTTAAGAAGCGATATTAACATTGTCAACTCCATACCCGTTAACATCGGCGGTGCTGTTTTATGACGAATCAAAATTTCGCTTACAGCATTTTTTAAATCAAGAAAACGTATAATCATAAAGTACGTGCTATTCCAACGTGTAGGGACGTCCTGAATCAGTTTTGTTTCAGCTTTAACTGATTTACGCAACTCGTCACTTGCCACACAACTTTGTTTAAAAAAAGTAACAACATTTTTTACTTTCGTTAATATTAGCTGTAATTCTGGAATTCCCAAAATATGTTGAGCGACTAAATTTAGTGTATGCGCAAAGCATGGGATATGCTTTCTTTTCCCAAATGTAATTTCAACAGCCTTCACCATGTTTGCTGCATTATCGGTTAACACTGCCGTGACTTTATCAGTATTGAATCCCCACTCTTTACATGTTTTAGTGAGCATTTGTGCAATATATTCGGAAGTATGTCTTTCATCTAAGTGGTACACTCCTAAAGTTACAGAGTGAAATTCTATTTGGATGCCAAAATGAGCAGTTATTCCTAGGTAACTTCTCATTTGTAGGTCTGACCAAATGTCACTTGTTAAGGTAAGATTTTCTACATTGCATAATTTATTTCTCATGACTGTTGCTAATATATCATACTTCTCGTCTAACCAGCGTGTCACAGTGGTTCTGCTAGGAATCTTGTAATGAGGTGCTGTAACTTTCAAAAGATGCTTGAAACCTTCATTTTCGACTAATGAAAAAGGTTGAGTGTCTTTACTGATCATGAACATTATTGCATTATTAATTCTTTTAGTTTTGTCACCAGTAGAGGTATACGCGTAAATTTCTCCAAAGCTACTTTCAATTGACCTCTGGCGTTTAAAAGGTAATTGTCTATCATAATCAATCTTGTGATCAGTTTGAGAATCGTTAGTACTTATCTCGTTAGTATCCATTGGCGAGGACGACAACATTGAAATTGAAGGCGACAGTTGATATTCGTTTACGGTAAGTTTCGATATCGTGGCATGATCTTGTTTTGAAGTACTAGGGATAGGGTTTGACAAATCTGAATATGAATCTTTTGTAGCAGCAGCAGTATTTTTAGTATTTTGGAAAACTTCCAAGTAGACAGCTTTATGAATATTTTTAATATGTGCCATTGCATTGGAGGTATTGCCAGCCGTTTTAACATTTTTTTGACATAGCTTGCATCTGGCAGTTTTGTCGTCATTTTTTTCGTAATAGTTCCAAACAACACTTTTTTTATTGGGAGCCATGTTGAATGAAATTCTAATTTCTGAAAAGAAAAAGAGAACAGCGTGAAAAAGCAGTGAAAGCACAAAGAAACAGTCAGTAAAAACTAATGACAACTTAAAATGAAATAAATAATCTATAAAAATAAATTTAATAGACTGTGTCCCATCCCTAATCTCTTAAAAACAAACTGGTCAATTGATAACAAGTAAATTAAAGCTACATATTGGGGAATTTAACATAAATGCTAAGGCATTCAATTATTTATTATTTTATACTATTAAATAGTTATCTTTGATAGCGCTTTTAAATCACGTTATTTGTACTTACTGTATGAATCCGATGAATCGTAGACGGTTATAAATGAAACAGATAATAATAATTGTCACAACTTGCTTCTTCTATACAATTCAATAATATCCTTTTCTATATATCGTTATACACACTAACTGTATTTACATTTTGTAAAACAAAACAAAACATACAAATGTTATTTATAGGTTATTTTGTATTAAGACCGAAGCGACAACATAGAGATATTATACATAGAGTGGGGAAGCCAGCCTAAAATGTGGCCATCGAACTTAAAAGAGATAGGTAGATCGAAAAACCCTATCCGTCTCTATTATTTACGAAATTTCGTGCTTCGTCGGCGTCGTATCGTGCTTCGTCGGCGTCGTATCGTACTTCGTCGGCGTCGTATCGTGCTTCATCGTCCTCGTATCGTGCTTCGTCGGCGTCGTATCGTGCTTGGTCGGCGTCGTATCGTGCTTGGTCGGCGTCGTGTCGTGCTTCGTCGGCGTCGTATCGTGCTTCGTCGTCCTCGTATCGTGCTATGTCGGCGTCGTATCGTGCTTGGTCGGCGTCGTATCGTGCTTGGTCGGCGTCGTATCGTGCTTCATCGTCGTCGTATCGTGCTTCATCGTCCTCGGATCGTGCTTGGTCGGCGTCGTATCGTGCTACGTCGGCGTCGTATCGTACTTCGTCGGCGTCGTATCGTGCTTCATCGTCCTCGTATCGTGCTTCGTCGGCGTCGTATCGTACTTCGTCGGCGTCGTATCGTGCTTCATCGTCCTCGTATCGTGCTTCGTCGTCGTCGTCTCGCGCGTAATTCGTAATCGTAAATTGACTGACCAATTGTCATTTTTACTGAAATGCTAATCTAATATTTCAACCTAAGATAAAATTGGATTACAAATTATACAAAATTATATACTGTTTAATTTAAAGTATATTTTTTGAGTCAATAAAATGACAAAAACGTGTATTCTGTGTAAAAAAGAACCTATTCCTTTCGACAATAGTCGAAGTTTTCATAAGTAAGAAATTTATATTTATAAAATTATACTGTTTTTATAATTGTTATATACATATAAAAAATATGTTGGTAATATATAATGTGTAAAAAAAAATATTATAATAAAGAAGTATTTCATTCTACTTATAAGAAATCGGCCGACCGTCACGCGACATGCAACACACAGACGAAAAAGTTTGAGACGATGTAATAAAAGTTTCACTTTAAAAGTTGTACTCTTCGAAGGTTACTTTTTACCTTCGACCAAAATGGGTTCGGGGATGATGTCTTTATTAAACATGAACTTGGTCTTGTATAAGTTCATCCCGTGCCCAACACGTCTTGAGGTAGCATTGACACCAGACAGCATTTCCTGTAGGTCTTTCAGATATTCTGCCACTATGACTATGCCATCGGCAAAGCGGAGGTGCTAGAGATATTCACCATTGACATTGATGCCCATTTAATCCCACTGAAACGTCTTGAAAACATTTTTCAGCGCATTGGTGAAGAGTTTCGGGAATATAACGTCACCCTGTCTTACACCTCAAGTCAACTGGATAAGACTTGTTTCGTGGTACTGTACTAAGACTGACATCGTTGCCATTTGATAGTGATTTCACAGAACCTCAGAACATATTACTAGTCAACTTGATAGCGCTACAAAGACTGCAGAATAGCCCAGGTTACAACAAAGTCAAAAGCTTTATTTTGGTAGACCAAAGCCAAACCTTTACGAAAGCCACCCAGCCTGATTTGGTGGCTGGAATTTGTCAAATATGAATGCCATACAATTCGGGACGACTCTGGAATACAGCTTATAATTGTGGCTCAAAAGTTTAATTGGCCTATAGTTAGGGGTAGTCGCATTGGTTATCACTGAGTTAAAAATCCTTTTGAGCTCCTCAAGGACTGATCTCTCTACAGCCCTAACGAGCTCATAGGTTACTCCGTCTTCCCTAGGACCCTTTTTAAAACTGTTTAAGAGCCGTCTCAATTTTGTAGACATCTTTGTATGATAGATGGTCTGTAAAGTGGCGCTTAAGCGGGGCTCTAGGGTCGCTCGTGTTTGGTGGAGGGTTCAGTGCATGCGAGGCGTACAGATTTGCGTAGAAGTCCTCGATTTCAGAAAATATCTCCGGAACTGTTGTGACGGTTACACCATTCGAGGTTATCAGCTTTATCAGGTGACTTTTCCCCATGTCTTTGTAAAGATTTTAAATCCCCGACTTCACTCAATCGCCTCCTGTATGAGGCGGTGTCTAGTGGGTCTCCTTTTTTATATAGTAGTACTATGTCTGATTTTTTCCATTGTTCTGGTATTTTGCCGGTTCTTATAACTAAATTGAATATGTGCGTCAGGGGTCCTGTAAGCAATTGCGCTCCTTCTATCAATGCTTCGTTCTTTATGCCGTCGGGCCCTGGGCTTTTCTCTCTCTTCAACTTATTAATATTTTGCCAGATCTCAAATTCTTTTATTGTACTCGTTTCAGATATTTGTAAGCTATTATGGTCTATAACGGGGGTCGAATCTTGTAGATCAGTAGAATAAAGATCTTTGTAGAAGTTCGTAGCGCAGGATATTAAATCTTTTTTGATTTGGTTAACTTATGACCGTTCTTTAGGCTTCTGATCCAGTCCGTATGAGTGATTAGCTGTTTGTAATCTCTTTTAGCGCTTCTATCTTGTATTATGTTGTTTTCTATGATTCTCTGTCTGTGTCGCTTGTAGTCATTTCTTATTGACTTGCTGACTTGTTTGAATAAGATTGATAATTCTTTTTTCAATTCTTGTGGTTTGTTTTTGGTTTTTATGAGTTCGGTGCGCCGTTGAATTAAAAGTTTGGTTGTTTCGCTGAAAAAGTAGCTAGTATATTCCTTCTTTGTGTTTTATTCACCGGTTTTAGGCAATTTTTTATGTAGTCTTCGAATTTATTGTAGACTCCTTGGATTTTATCTTCTTCACAGTTGCTTAAATCCGAACAGAAGTTCGAAATGTTTGTTTTTAATTTGCAAAGGTATGTTTTAATTTCTTCGTCGGTTTTTAGTGATGGCATCGAGTTTTGAAAGTTTCTTCTATACTTGGTGGAGGTTTTTAGGATAAGTGTTGCTCTTATTATTCGGTGATCTGATGGAAAGTCGACGTTACTTAGAACCTCTATGTTTGTAATATTTCTGGGACTATTAGATATTATATAATCTATTTCATTTTTTGTATTTCCATCTGGCGAAATCCAGGTCCATTTTTTACTGTCTTTCTTTTTGTAGTAGGTATTCATGATAAATAGTTTATATTGGAGCCCATATTGTATTAACCTTTCACCTCTTGTATTCCTTTTTCCATGCCCGTATTTTCCCATTATAAGGTTACAACAACACAATACATATAGTCACAGAAAAAGCATGAACCCGGAAAATAACAAGTAAAAGATCGTCTATTTTTGAATATAGATATTTCACAAGGACACAATAAATACATCGCTTTATCGTTCTGGAGGAGCCTATGGCTTTATTTATTTATTTATTATATTGTAAGTATATTTTACTTTTAATATTTTATTGGTTTTAAAATGGGGGGCGCTATAACGGTAGGTATTGTGCCCCGGGCGCGAGTTAAACTCGCTACGCCTCTGAATATAACCTCTTATGAAAGAGTTATAAATAGATCAAAAAGATACATTAAAGAGGTTCTATAATAATAGTAACCAGCTGAGACATGTGATTTGTTTCTTTGAACCTTATTGTATAACCTAATTTGTTCTTGTTTTTTCCTCGAAGCTATTCGTGGAAAAAAAATCAACATCACTGTCATGTGACATAAATATAAACGGACGTGATTAAAATATCAGCATTGAATAACTGTTTTGCATGTCCCACAAACAGTCCTTTTTAGTTATTTTAATATAAACGCTGTTTCTTACACCACAAACCTTTCCAAGTACATATTATCTTTTAGGCGTTAGGAGAACCTATGTACTTTATAAAATATATATATTTTTTTATTATTTGGATTTTTAGTATTAGACAAAAACATTAAGGCGTTAATTTGAGTAAAATAATTGCTTTGTTGTCTCTATATAAAAAATATTATATTTAATATATAACCACTAGTAGGTCCAGGTCATGGTGACTTGTTTACTTTCAGTATTATAGGTATTTACAATCATCATCAAATGATTCTTATCAAATTCAAAATCTGTAAATATGGAAGAACCCATATTAACGTATTTTTCATTATCATCTAAAGCATATGTGGGCAACAACCGGCCCGCTGTACGATTTGATCCGGCCCGCAAGACATTTTGTAAAACCTAATTAAAAAAAAAATATATTACACTACTTACTCATACTCACGGAATCAAGTGAGCGAGCAAGCCGAGTGGCGGCGATCATCAAAGAGTGAGGCGGCAAACATAAAAGCCTTTGATGTTTGCCGCCTCACTGGCGGCGCAACAAAAGATTATTTCTTCTCAACTGTTCTACACTAGACGATTCTAGATCATTCCTTCATTTTGCCTATATAAGCGGGTGGATGGCCCGAACTTAAGTTCAGTTCTATTTGAGCTACCGAGGTGATAACTTCGACAAGCGATATCCTAGCAAACTGCTAGTGCCGTCAATTTGCTTTGTGACTTTGTGTGCATCTTGAGTGCCTACTAATTATATTTTGTATACGAAAATAATGTCTGGTGAAAAGAAACGAAAAGTAGATGCAGAGGGTCGCCAATTTCAAGAAAAATGGACTGAAGAATTCTTTTTTATCTTGCACAATGGTAAGCCTATTTGTTTGCTTCAAATTCAATAATTCAATATAAAGAGGCATTACTCAACTAAGCATCCTATGCTGCACTCACTGACGGGACAAATAAGAAAAGACAAAATACAGAAGCTTACTGCAAATTTGGGAAAGCAGCAGCAAATAATTGATAAACAAAGAACACAACTTGATAATGTTGTGAAAGCTAGTTTTATAGTTAGTTCAAAATTGGCAAAGTCAATAAAACCATTTGCCGAAGGAGAATTTATCAAGGAGTGTATGTTAGAAGTTTGCAGTGTGTTTTGTGTCCTGAAAAGAAAAATAAATTTGAAAAAATTAGTTTGTCAAGACGAACTGTTGTCCGACGTATAGAAATGATGGCTAATGATATCAAAACAACATTGCAACATTGACTGACCGTATGGCTGGTTTTGAATCATTTTCCATAGCATTAGACGAGAGCACCGATTTGTCGGACACAGCTCAACTCGCTATATTTATTCGAGGTGTTGATAAAGAGTTCACTGTTACTGAGGAATTGCTTGCTTTACAGCCGCTAAAAGGTACCACTTCAGGGGAGAACATTTTTAATGAAGTTCAAAAGGTCTTCACAAGTTTTGGCTTGCCATGGTCAAAATTAGTTGGAGTATGCACAGATGGTGCACCTTCTATGGTCGGCTTACGTAAAGGTTTCATCGAAATTTTGAATGAAAAAGCAACTCAACTAAATGTGCAAAAAGATGATTTGATAGTCCTTCATTGTATTATCCACCAACAGAACTTGTGTTCTAAGTCCATTCGACTCCAGAATGTTATGAATGTGGTAGTAAAAACCATCAATTTTATTCGATTCCGAGGGCTTAATCATCGTCAGTTCAAGGCGTTTTTGGATGAAATATCAGCCGAATATGACGACGTACCATATTATTGTGAAGTCAGATGGCTAAGCAAAGGGAAAATGCTGAAACGGTTTTACGAGCTTATAAATAAGATAAAAGACTTTATGCAAATAAAAGATAAACCACTGTCTGAATTCAGTGACCCAAAATAGATATGTGACTTAGCATTTCTGGTCGACCTTACTGGGTATTTGAATAATTTAAATTTGAAACTTCAAAAACAAGGACAGTTAGTTAATGTTTTGTATAGCCATTTGAAAGCGTTTCAGAATAAAATCCGCTTGTGGGAGGCACAGATGCTGTCTGGTAACAGTTACCATTTCCCCACGCTCTCTGCGTATGAGAATATTGCTCATGCTCAATATGCTGAAGAACTCAAGGTACTGTCGGAGCAATTTTCGAACAGATTTAGCGATTTCAAAAACATGGATGACTGTTTCAATTTATTTGCTACTCCAACAAAAAGTAATGTGCAAAATGCTCCAATACACTTGCAAATGGAGTTGATCGGCTTTCAAGAAAACTCACTCCTAAAATCTAAATTTGAAGACGTGGAGTTGTGCGATTTCTACAAAAAATACCTCGAAAAAGACCGTTTTCCGCAACTTAGAAAATTCGCAAGAAGATTGATTTCTGCGTTTGGCAGTACTTATAAATGCAAACAGTTCTTTTCAATGATGAAAGTTAATAAATCAAAACATCGTACAAGGCTGAGTGACGATAATTTGGAAAATTCTTTACGTCTTTGTATCAGTGGAATTAATCCAAACATCGATGGATTAGTTTCCCAAATTCAAGCTCAAGTGTCTCATTGATTTCGGTGTTGCTATTTAACTTTCGTAGTTTGTAACAATTCCAAATTTAAGGATTTAATTATAATGTTGTACCAATTTTTTTCATTTCAGTTTGTTATTTTAATAAATTGATATTATATTAATATTGTCGTATTATTTCATGTCTAATGTATAGATATTTGCAATAGTGCAAAAAATTATGAACACTACTTGACAACACTACTTTAAAATGAACTACTTTTAAACGCGGCCCGCGAATGTATTTGCACACTAAAGTTCGGCCCACAACTTGTCAAAGGTTGCCCATACATGATCTAAAGAAACCATTTATCAATATATTTATTAATTACATTCAAGTAGAGTCCATACTAGGAACTAATAACAAATACAATGTTCATAATAAAATGCATAATAAATAATTGTTAGTCTCCGATATTTCCTCATAGGTAATTACCCTGTTATTGTAATGTTAAATACTTGGACTCATTATGTGCTTGGAAGCTTGAACTATATGCCCTTGTGCTAGTAAACTAATGAAGCTAATTCTTTTTATACCTAAAAACATAAATAAAGTAAAGGAAGCCTTAATTTAAATATATAAAATAATATATTAATTTATTAATATACTCACGTCAAATGGGATTAATTTTAAAATTCCATTATAAAATTAGGTTAAACTTCTGATTTCAACGAAGATAATTTCATCGAATCTTATTTTATGGATAGCAAAACAACTTTATTCTATTTAAGGTTTATTTACAAACCCGGATACAAACAAACTAGAACTCACTCTTATTATAATGTCACCGATCTATAGTTGTTATTTATTTTAATCCTACATATAATATTATACTCTCTATATAATATATTCATATAAAATGGTAACAAAAAAAACTATTCAATAATTTACAAACATTTTACACTGGAACAACATTTAAAACTATTTTTTTTTGTTAAAATTACAGACTCTTTGATCTTTATATTGTCACTACATCACTTTGCTAGATTTTCTTTTCTCCAAGGAAATCTCATACCCATTGACGGCTTTCATCATGATGTCCAACTTAACTCTTATTTTAGGGATTGGAGTAGGTTCAGGTTCTCCCAGTACTTTGTGATTCCGAAGTATTGCAGTTAAAGCTGTCTTTATTGACATTAAAGCATACTGATATCCTATAAAATGTATAACATTAGCTTACAAAGCCCTAAATAATTAAAACAAAATTTAAATTAAACAATTAATATACTAACCAAGACAGTTCCTCGGACCATTACTAAATGGTAGATAGCTGCCAGTTGGTACTAAATTGAAGCGTTCAGGAAGAAACCTATCGGGGTCAAAGCACTCTGCATCTGGACCCCAAAATTCGGGGTTCCGATGACACCCCCAGATCGATACCGCGGCGCCAGACCCCGCTGGGAGAATGCTGCCCGTTGCTAAACAAAATGGATTATTATACATTTAATGATTCATTTAAAATCAATATTGTGCTATTTAATATAATCAATTCAAGTATTTGTATATTATTTAGTAGTATTTGTATATTAAGATATTTATATTTTTTAACAAACTTACGCAATTTGATATCATGGTCAATTTTTCTTATAATAAAAGGCACCGGAGGAAATAACCTTAACGATTCTTTGACTACTCTTTCCAAATATTTTAAATTCTGTAAATCTTCCTTTACTAATGGACGATTAGTATCTCCAAAAACTTCACTTAACCTGGAAATGTTAGAAATAAAAAAATATATGTTTTTAAGAAAAGTGAAATTGTCTAACTGGTAGTAGTTATCTCTTTCTCCCAACTTATAGTGCATTGTAATCAAATAAAATTAAACATTGCAATGTAATATTAGAATTAGTAATAAAGTGCATACGACTATAATAAATAAATTACTTTCCTATAAAAAGAACGACAAAAATTACAAACATTTAGAATTTTACCTAAATATTACTTACTCTTCCCACACTTTATCTTGTATTTTTGGGTATTTTCCTAACAACATAAGAGTATATCCAATTGCCACAGCGGAAGTGTCTGTTCCTGCGACTGTTAGAGTCAGAACTTCTTCTCTTAACTCTACGTCAGTGTAACCTTTCTCTCCGCCAGATAGATTTATCAATAAATCAAGAAATGTTTTTCTTTGATAATCTTCTAACTCTGTAATAAAGATTTATTATGTATGTTTCAACAAATATCACGTATAAATAATAAAAACCAAAAATATGTTCATACCGAAATGATAATCCGCTTCCGGTTGACTTTGTTTCTCATTCTTTAATTCGGTTCTTTTTCTTTGGATTACCTTAATAACATAATAATGCATAAAAAATGTACGTAATAAATAGTAAGCATGTATTTCTTAGGACAAAAAAAAATTACGAAACTATTTTAAATACATATACTATTTGAAACACAAACTTTTTTTTACTTTTATTTTGAATTTAATCAAACTTTATACATAAAATATTAAAACTTATATTTTATTTATTTATTTATTAGTTATATTTATTTATTAAAAAATAAAAGCTTTACCTCGTCAGTGAAGTCGTGCAATACTTTAGTACACTTCTCGTGAACCGAATATTGAGGGAAAATCCTAAACAACCAATCAGGTTGCAACCACAAGTGGAAAATTCTTTCACATGTAATATTTAGGACTTTGTTCAGTGAAGTGAGGAAGGGAGTGTTGGGATTGCTTTGTGCATTTATTTTGACCCCCATTGCCGTTTCTGTTAAAAATATATATATTTATATCGGAGTGAAGACCTCCGTAAGCGTTTTTTAAAAAGGTGTGACGTCAGCCTTACTGCGTCACTGTATTGTAGTCTTCGTGATGGTGGTTCATAATGAAGATTTCAAAATAAAACTGCTTAAATAATTATAGCTTCATTTATTCAACGGATAGCGTAACAGTATCCTTATAGAGATCCCCACAGTTCTACGACTTGAGCAAGACTAAATCTTGGACTGTCGACTGCCCGTATTTATACTAAAATGACGACTGACATAAATAAGTCTAGTAACATCATAATTGTTGTTTTAACAATGTATTTTGATCACTTCTCACTATAAATTGATTCTGTTACAAGTAATAACTAGTTAATCTAATAAATTATAATCCAATATTCCTCTTTCGACGATCATGATTTCGTTTTATAAAGCCGTAGCGCCGATATATACTTACCTAATAATACTAAATTTGTCTTATTTATTTGAGAATCTAGTGCCTATCTTAAAATCAGAAGAAACATATCTAGGAAATTCGAAAAAAGGTGAATCTAAAGTACCGAATATAATAATAAAAATAAGCCAAGACAATGTCAGGGATGCGATCCGTTCGACCCATAACTGGAAAAGTCCTGGGCCGGACGGATTACATAACTTTTGGCTCAAATGGCTGCGGTCTTCACACGAACGTTTGGTTGGGCAATTCCAGGAAGCCATCGTGTCCGGATCCCTACCATCTTTTATGACAACAGGAATCACCTTTCTGCTCTACAAGTCTGGTAGTATCACGGATCCAAAGAACTTTTGACCTATCACGTGCTTACCAACAATTTATAAGCTTCTTACATCCATTTTCACTTCAAAATTAAACACACATTTGTATGCAAATAGCATTTTAGATCCCGCTCAAAATGGATGTAAGATTGGGTCTCGTGGTACTAAGGAGCTCCTCCTTATTGAAATGGCCATTAATGAAAAGGTTCGCCGAGGTAAGAAGGGTCTCTCCGCCGCCTGGATTGATTATAAAAAGGCCTATGATTCGGTGCCTTATACATGGTTAAGACGAGTACTAGAAGTGTATAAGATTGAGACAGATCTATGCGCTTTTCTTGATTCCTGTATGAGGCAATGGACAACGGTCCTTTGTCTTCCAGGGGGCGGAGGAAGTCTTCTTACTTCCGAACCTGTAAGGATTGAGCGAGGTATTTTCCAGGGTGACAGCTTGAGTCCTTTGTGGTTTTGCCTGACTTTGAACCCCTTAAGAACGTTGCTTAGGGATTCAAAACTGGGATTTCGCTTTAGCAGAGGGGGTGAGATCATTTCACATCTTTTGTAGATGGACGATCTCAAATTTGCACCAAATAAAGCAGATCTGGTATCATTACTAAGCGTTACGCAAACGTTTAGTAATGACATTAGGATGGAGTTTGGTGTAGATAAATGCGCGGTTGCACATGTGCCTCTGCACATGGCGGAGTTGTAAATAGCGAATATTTACAACTCTGGGAGACAATGTCCCTCAGATCCCTCTCTGAAACCGAATCCTACAAATACCTTGGTATGTCGGAATGCTTAGGCATACTAAGTGGGGACATTAAACAGCTAGTGAAGGAACGCTTCTTTAACCGCTTGACAAAAGTCCTAAAAAGTCTTTTGTCAGGAGGTAACAAAGTGCATGCATTCAACAGTTGGGTAATGCCCCTGCTGATGTATACTTTCGGCATATTAAGGTGGACTCATACTGAGTTAGATGCTCTGGACCGAAAGGCCCGAAAACTATTGACAATGTATCGCATGCATCATCCGCGCTCATCAGTGATGAGATTGTATATTCCACGGAAGTGTGGGGATCGCGACTTCCTTAATGCCAAAAACTTACACAACCGTGAAGTATGTAATCTTAGAGAATATTTCCTTCATGCTGAGTGTGGAATGCATCAGGACATTGTTACAGTAGATAATGGCCTCACACCGCTCTCCTTAGCCAAATATAACTGGCATAAACCGGTAGTACTTAGCACTGACGACCGTATAAATATATGGAAGAGTAAGGAGCTTCATGGACGGTTCCACCAGGCACTCTATGGGCCTGATGTAGACCTTCTGGCGTCCGTGGCTTGGCTACGATTTGGTGATCTCTTTGGTGAAACCGAAGGTTTTGCTTGTGCAATTGCTGACGAAGTTGTCAAGACGAACAACTATCAGAAATACATAACAAAGGATGGCACTGTTGATATATGTCGTGCGTGCCACCAACCTGGAGAATCCATCAGACATGTTATTTCCGGTTGTTGTCATCTTGCCAATGGAGAGTATTTGCACAGGCACAACCAAGTAGCCAAGATTATCCACCAAGAACTTGCTCTTCGATACGGTCTTGTACCTTTTGAAGTGCCATATTATAAGTACTCACCGGAGCCAGTTTTGGAAAATGGTCATGCTAAGCTCTATTGGGACTGATCTATCATAACGGACAGGGCTATTGTAGCCAATAAGCCTGATATCGTGCTGGTAGATCGGTTAGAGCGCCGGGCATTTCTTGTTGATATCAGTGTCCCGTGTGACGCTAATCTTGTGAAAGCTGAGAAGGACAAACTATCAAAATTTTTTGACTTAGCTTACGCGATTACCGACATGTGGGATGTTGACTCAACAATAATTGTCCCGATGGTAGTTTCCGCAAATGGTCTTATAGCGAAGAGTCTCGATCATCATCTCAAGAGGCTCTCACTAAAAAACTGGATCAAGGGTCGGATGCAAAGAGCAGCAGTTTTGGGTACGGCACGCATTGTGAGGAAGTTTCTTTCGCTGTCGCCCTAACCACCGACGGACTGGTCGTAAAACCCACGTCGGCGGGATACTGTTTTTTATATTTATATTAATAATGTTGTTTTTTTTATGTTATATGTATAAATGTAAATAATAAGACAAAAATGAAATAAATGAATAATAATAATATCAAGACAAATTACACACATTGATCTAACCCCTACGTAAGCAAATTATTTGCTTGTGTTAAGGGTGTTAGACAACGATACAATTACATAGAAATACTTATTATAAATACTGCGCATATATTTATTAAACGACCAAACCCAGAAATAGATACATCTATGCTCATCACATAAATGTCTGTCTCCGCCGGGAATCGAACCCGAGCCTCATTGCGCCGTGCCACGTTAGGCGTCTGCGCTAACCATTTGACAAAGGGGCGGTTGTATTAAAAAAAAACCACAATGACTTTTTAACAAAATCATAAGCATTTAATGAAAATAGTTTTCTAGATTACGGTTTTTGAATTTATATTTTAAGTCAACAAAAACATTTAAAATAAACTTACCGCACACAGAGTCCAATGTATAAGCCGATAGGAAGGGCCAAATACTAAAATTGCCTTTAGAATCTTTATCTGATAACTTTCCGGCAAGCTTTTCACTTTGTTCAGAAAACACGTCAAAAAAGTTTTCTAAAACTTTTGGGCTGAATGCGGGCAGTAAAATTTTGCGTCTTCGTCTCCAAATTGAAACTAAAATTATAAATGTAAAAAACAATAAAGAAGATAAAGTAAAACTGACGCTTACAAATAAAGGAGCGTCCGGTAAATCTTATGCAATTTATCCTTGCCATTTTGTCTAAAATATAATAACGTTAAAGGTATTTTAAGTAAGTCATAGTATATTAAGACACACATGTGTATGAATTTAAAAACAGAATTCAAATTAGAGCTATGATCCAATTAGAATTGATTTCAATACAGTTATATGAACTACTTTTGTATATAAATAATATTGTCATTTGCTACATTACTTACCTGGTGCAAATATGCCTCCGTATCCAATTACTTTTCTCATAAATCTATGAAGATCATCTTTTTCTAAGCACGTTTTTAACACCATTTCTAAATCAGCAGGATTCAATATCACTGAAAAATTAATATTACTAATATTGAAATTTATTTATGACATCGTAAATAATATAATAGATATTAAAATGTTGTTTAACGCAAAAAACGCTCACCTTCACCCTCCACACTCCTCTCCCTACCTAACCAAATTTGGAAAGAACCTACTAATGCCGCCTTTGAAATACGTTCTAGAAATGAAACGATGCTTGTTCTAGAAAGGCCAAAGTCTTTAAGTAGGCTATAGAGAGATTTTGCTGTTATACCTCTCGCTCCCACTTCTACCGCGTACAAACTAACTATAAATTTATTCCCGATCAGTTCGTTGGTCAGTTCGTAATACTTATTGAGCTTGAATGTGTGATCCCTTGGGATGTTTGTTTCCCAAGGAACAGTAAGCTCCACAAGTATCACGCGCCTCAGATGTTTCGAATACAGGAATAAGTCCGGTCTCGGTGACGAAACACCAACATTCCCAGGGATTTTGTAATAAGATCGAACTTAGAATACAGTCATAAGTTATTTAATATCTTTCTTAATATATGTATAGACTAGCTGTGCCTTCGACTTCCTATTTCTAGTTTTTTTTATATATATTCTTTTAGTTTAGATCACAAATATTTTTTTACAGAGTAGGTAGTCCGATTAAGTATTTTTTTGTTCGACAGAGCATTATTA
This sequence comes from Napeogenes inachia, assembly GCA_959347355.1. Classification (NCBI taxonomy): domain Eukaryota; kingdom Metazoa; phylum Arthropoda; class Insecta; order Lepidoptera; family Nymphalidae; genus Napeogenes; species Napeogenes inachia. The sequence continues at coordinate 16,239,057 of OY365792.1, forward strand.
TTCCCTCAGGAGTGGACCATTATTTTAATTTTGATTAATGTCTTACCAAAATGGAACGAAATTAAGAGATTATTAACTTCTTTATTTGTTAACCGATTTAAATAAAAAAAATAAAAACATTAAATATAAAGTGAAGCCCATAATAATATATTCCCGAAAACTGCATTCAAACCGGTTATTCTGTTTCTCAGATTAGAGTCCACAAACATACAGACAGATGTACCGATATACAAACGTACAGCCGAACTGACATAATGAAAAACCATTGTTTTGAGTTCTCTTGACCTTGACTTTATATAATAATATAATATATAATATAATAAGGTCTCCCTCCTCAAGCCCAACCTTTTCGTCCGGGTCGACCACCAGACCCACCAGGAGGGAGACACTTATACAATTTTGTAAAAACCTATAAGCTAACAAAGGCAATGGCAACCCACGTATGGAGAAATGTATACAAGGAATTCGCTCATAGGACCGCTACATTGGGATAATCGCCAGGGCACGCTCGGAGCTGACGCTGGGCGTGACAGCATGCGAACCGTCAGTGGCTCCCAGCTGAACAGGCGGGCTGGAGCCGGGAAACCCGAAAATGCCACAGCCGAAAATTTGGTGGATGATGCTTTGCGGAGTAGGGCTGGGCCCAGTTGCTCTGCCGGCTCATCGACACAGACCACAGCGAACGTAACAAATACAAACGATGACTCAAGAAGAAAGTCTCAGGAGGAGTTACGTGAACTCATGTTTTGCTTCTTCAAAGCAAGATACAAAGGCCGCGGATACATCAATAGACTAGACACGATTTTAAAATCTCAATTTTAAACATCCACATAACCCTAAAACACGCTCTTTTTCCGGCACTTTATTAGCTAACCAAGCACGTACAGTCATATCTCTTAAAACAATAGACATTAAAGAACTCGACACAATCAAAAATAATGCAGAAATTTCAAATAATACACAACGGATAAATTCTCCTTCTCAACAATCTAATGGTAATGCACTAAACACACACACTGTAACAAACAACTCTCTAGATAGCACTTCGTCTAATGTTGATATTTTAGAATCCGACGCCAGAAAGAAATGGTCAGATCAAGAACTACACGAACTGATGTACTGTTATTATAAAGCAAAGTCAGAAGGACTGGGATACGTAATACGATTACATCATTTATTTTACTTTAGAAATTACAATAACACCAAAAGTACAAAAGTCACAAGAAACAAACTATCAAATCAAGCACGTAGCATCATAAAAAGAAAAATAATTTCAACAGAAGTTCTTGACGAAATTAAACACAATGCGGATTTTTTTTTTTTTTTTGAAGTGAAACTTCTTTAGAATCCTTGTGATTTCAAACCTGATGCAACGGAAAAAACGACAGGTAAGAGACACAAATACAAAAATGTGTAGAATGAAGCCGGTAAAGAATGAGACAGAAATATACACACTATTTTACACTGTATGCGGCTGCGTATTACAGCTTTTTAGTAAGATGTTAGCGTGGTTTGTTATTCTTTAACAGTGTGCTTGTTTTCGTATAGCTTCATCTCTTTTACACCATGTTGCTATGGAAACACTAAATAATCAAAATGACAAGTATGTGGATTATAAAACACAATTTACATTAACCAAAAATAAAATTATCGGATTAGAGTTTTATAATTAAATAATGAATTGTAATTACATACTGGACAATACGGTTTTATGGACTTGGTATTGAAACTAACAAATAAATTAAGATTATAACATGAAGAAAAAATTATGAAATATAATTTATAATGTTTTTAAAATACATTGATTGTCTAAAATAGAAGAAGAAAGAATGAAAAGAAATAAGAGTTTTGGCTGAGAAATGGAGCATTGGGGTCCTGATCTTTAAAAGGTCTGTTTTGCTATACCTAGGACAAACAAAACCTCGAAACAACAGAAACAATTAAGAAGAATAATTTTATTTGTGATATAGTGACGATCCAACATGTTAAGAAGTCTAAAATTATGTCATAAAGAAGTTTCACTTCTTACACGTGTACACTAATACACATGTATTTTTTTTTATATGATCTAGGGCAATGCTTGACTACATTCCACCTGATGGTAAGTGGAATGTAGTCTTAGATGGTAAGTCGCATTGCCCTAGCAACCTGTTCACTCTTCTCTTGAAGACACCCACATTATATTTGGCCGGAAATACCGACGCAGGCAAATTGTTCCAGTCCTTCGCTGTACGCACTAAAAATGAGGAAGCAAAGCGCTTCGTTCGGACAGGTGGAATGTCCACAACAAAAGGATGGATACCTGCCGTGCGTCGGGACGTCCGGTGATGGAAGGGGGACGGGGGAATTAACTCGTGTAATTCCTGCGCACACTCACCAAAATGTATCCTATAGAATACTGAGAGGCTAGCAATTTTACGCCTGTGTTCAAGGCTTTGGAGGCTCGAATTGGCTTCGACCAATTCGGGATCGCCTATAAGCCTCTTTGCTCGCCTCTCAATTGAGTGCAGAACCGCAAGATGAGACTTTGCGGCACCAGCAAATATGTGTCCACAGTACTCTACACACGACCGGATCTGTGCTTTGTATAAAACAAGAAGCTGTCCCGGTGTAAAGTACTGCCGAACCTTCGCAAGAACGGCAAGCTTTGCTGCTGCTGCTCTTGCTCTGGACCCAATGAACCGACCGAAGTTGAGATTCGAGGAAATCTCTAAGCCTAACAACTGAAGCCGGTCACTGTATTCCAAGGAAACATTCTGGAAAGTAGGAGCCAAGGTGAAAGGGCTCCTTTTGGCGGTGAATAGACACGTCTGCGTTTTGGTGGCGTTGAACTTGACAAGATTGGCATTGCTCCATGCGGAGACTGCCTGAAGTTTGTCATTCAAACGTTGCACCATGGCTTCTCTTTCAGACTGTATTTGATCTCGACTAGCCCGAGTACTCGGCAGATATCTTTCGACAACTGTGCTGTCGTCTGCATACCCATAGATACCGGGCTTCAACAGATCATTAATGTGCAGCAGAAACAGAGTTGCAGAAAGAACGGACCCCTGAGGCACTCCGGCATTTATTGTCAAGGGTTCCGAGGAACACCCGTCGACAACTACTCGGAGAGATCTGTGGTTCAGAAAGTCCGTTACCCAGCCGATCAGACCAGGAGATATACCGTACGCCGAAAGCTTGCATATAAAGCTCGCATGCCAGACCCTGTCAAATGCCCTCGAGACGTCCAGAGAGACGGCGACCGCTTCTCCGTTCTTCTCGATGGCCTCGCCTAAAATGTGAGTAGCATACACTAGGAGGTCCCCAGTAGACCTATTACGGCGAAACCCGTACTGTCGGTCACTGAGGAGATCGTTACCTTCTAGGTATGCTCGTAGGCGCGAGTTCAATAAACGCTCCATAATCTTGCAGAGTATGGAGGTGATTGAAATCGGTCTGTAATTGACAGGGTCGGCACGGCTGCCTTTTTTGGGCATGGGTTGCACATTAGCAAGCTTCCAGGATTTCGGCACTATTCCAGTCTTGAAAGAGAGGCGATACAGACGTGTCAATACAGGAGACAACTCAGCTGAGCATGTCTTGAGCAGAATGGCTGGTATACCATCAGGACCACTGGCTTTATTCACATCTAAACGACACAATGCTCTCCATACCTCTTTGTTCGTGATGCGGATTTCAGGCTTCGAAATACCGCAGTGAGGAAGATGTGCTGGAGAAACATTGCCAGTGTCTAGATGTGAATTCTCAGCAAACAGAGAAGCAAATACATTCGCTTTCTCTGTTGCTGTGTGGGCCAGGGATCCATCCGGCTTCAGCAGAGCAGGCAGTGAGGGTTGGCAGAAGTTCGACTCGATCGTTTTGGCAAGAGACCAGAAAGCTCGACTGCCAGTTGGTCTGACAGAGAGCTTTTCGCCATTCTTAGCGATTCGATCGAGACGAGCCTTCCGCAATGCCTTTTTGTAGGACTTGGCAGCTTGGTTAAAGGCTCTCTTCTTTTTACTTACATCCGGAGTTTTGCGGCTTCGAGCATCAGCCCAAATGAGGTATGCTGAATGTTTTCGGTCATTTGCATGACGACATTCGGCATTAAACCATGGGCGAGCTTTGCCACCGATGGGTACGTCAGCAAAAGGAATAAAATACTCCATTGCCTGATGCACCACATCGGTTATAGCATCCGCGCAACTCGACGGATCCAAAGAAGAGAAGCAGACCTGCCGCCAAGGATAAGACGCAAAAAAGTGCCGCATCTCATCCCAATCTGCTGACTTGTATTTCCATACTCGCCTAACAGCATGTGGTTCGAAAGCTGGTGGGAAATATGTAAATACAGATTTCACCAGACAGTGATCGGAGGTTCCCAAGGGGGAGGTGACTTCTACACGATACCTGTCCGGATCAGTTGTCAGCAGAAGGTCCAGGAAATTGGCTGTATGGCCTACCACATCTGGTACCCTTGTCACGTGCTTCACCAGCTGAAAGAGGTCCAAGGACAACGCAAATTTCTTCAAAGGCTTCATCGAGCAACGTACCGGAACACGACTATGTCGCTTTGCGGCACGACTTTGCCCGATGGGTGGTAACTTTGCCGGCGACCCGATATTACTCAAAATTCCACGTTGTTACCTACCACACCAGTAGTTATTGATCAGAATTTAAGTCAGTTAAATTTAGATTTAGATACACCCCACGAAAATACAACGATAAATGTAAGCTACAGAACTGCAGAAATGGATGCACTTAATACAAGCGAATCAACACAACACATACTTAGTGACATACAAGAAAATACACAAAATAACTTAGAAAGTTCCCAAGATTTTACGGTTGATGAAGATCAAGATCCACTTATTGTACAACTTTTACAAACATTAGCTGAAGGCAGAGAAACTCCTATTAGTGAAAGAAAAGAACCTAAATAAACCTTTTTCAAACCTAAATAAACTAAATATATTTTTACCTAAATAACAAATTAATCAATATAACATTGACACTTAAACGATGTCTTTTATTCTGCAGCTGCAACTTTAATATTAGCGAACGATCAGACACCTTATGTCAAAGATAATATTATTAAAACTAAGAAAATACCTCCGTGGAAAATTAGAATTCAAAGAAAAATAGAAGATAACAGAAAAGAGTTAGGTAGGTTAACAGAAATAAAAAACCAACGAGCCAGAAGTAGAAGAATGAACGCAATTAGGAATAAATTATTTAATAAACATAACATTAACAACGAACAGGATTTAAATAATACTATTGAAATACTCAAACAGAAAGTGAAGGCTTATGCAGGAAGGCTGAGAAGATACGATGAGATGAATGAAAGGAAAATACAAAACTTATAGTTTAAAGAGAATCAACATAGGTTTTATAGAAGTCTGTTAGGTAATAAAAACACATCCACAATCGAAATACCCGCCAAACAAGATATCCAACAATTTTGGACACATATTTTATCAGAACCCAAGTCATATAACGAAAACGCTGAATAGATTACAAAAGTAGAAGAATCAAAACATAACATACAGGAACAAAACTTACAAGAAATCACAGTAGACGAGATTAAAAAATCAGTTAAAAGAACACACAATTGGAAGGCACCGGGGGTCGATAAAATACAAAATTTTTATCTCAAATATTTTACATCTACACATACATTCATCACTAATATTTTTAACAACATCCTGCAAGGTAGAGAAGCTCTGGAGGAGTGGTTTACAACAGGCATAGTCATATTAATTCCTAAAGACTACAATAACACACAGGATCCTAAAAACTGGCGACCTATTGCCTGCCTACCTACTTTATACAAATTATTAACTTCTACTTGCTGACATACTACACACACTGTGACATTAACAACATTATAGCACCAGAACAACGTGGTTGTCGAAGGCGATCCAGGGGATGTAAGGATCATCTAATGCTAAACAAAGCTATACTAGAAGACGCACATCAGTCTCAAAAGCAACTCAGTATGAGCTGGATCGACTACTAGAAGGCATTCGACAGCGTGTCGCATGATTTTCTCTTAAAGGTACTCGATATATACAGATGTCCAGACACTGTCAAATGCTTTCTGAAAACGGTAATGCCCAAGTGGAGGGTGATCATGACGGCCCATGGAACGAATAATTTGGCAATCATGGATCCAATTCACGTACGTCGAGCAATATTCCAAGGTGATTCGTTATCGCCTCTTTTATTCTCTCTGGCAATTAATCCTCTATCACATACACTCAATAAATATAAAACCAAAGGGTACCGGCTTAAAAATAACACACACATCAACCACCTATATATTATATATGGATGACCTCAAACTTTACGCCAATACCAAAAATAGTTTACAAGTACTTTTAGACAGCACAGATATTTTCACAGCAGATATAGGGATGACGTTCGGGTTCAATAAATGTAATGTATTACATCTCTCGAGCGGTAAAAGAGTAGAACAACATGAAACCGGACATTCACATTTTAAAAGGGTTAAGTGTATCACAAATTCATATTTAGCTTCCAGAAATTTAATTAAGGCCATAAATACATTTGCAGTCCCAATATTACTATACTCTTTCGGAATAATTAATTATAAAAATCAGAATCTTCGACACGTAGACGTTAAAACCAGAAAATTGTTAGCTTTAAATCAACTACATCACCAAAAATCAGCAGTAAAAAGATTATATTTACCATGAGAAGAAGGCGGAAGGGGACTCACGAACATCACAACACTATACAATGTACAAATAATAAAATATAGAGAATATCTGAACCAAGCTACTGATTATTTAATACAAAATATTAACGAACACGATAAAAATAAAACAAAATACTCCATTAACAAAGAACCAGCAGAACACTTTAAAGAAATAGAACTACAAGAACACAAGAACTACACGGATACAGAGATAAGAAAGGCAATAACACACAATAAAATAAATACATTGAAAACGAAATCTTTACACGGACAATTTTACAACAAAATCATAAACGCACAGAACATAGACAAAGAACAATCATTTAATTGGCTCAGAAAACAACTCATATCCCCCAAATTAGAAGCTTCCATATTCGCTATACAGGACGGAAATATTATTACGAGACAGTTCGAACGGGATGTTTTAAAGAAGCCTATAAATGGTAAGTGCAGGCTACACGCTGCGAAGGATGAGACGGTGCAACACATCGTCTCGGGATGCGAAAAAATAGCCGGCACCTACTACGTTAAGAGACACAATAACATTGTACAATATATACACTGGACCCTTGCAAAGAAACACAAGTTTAATGTTAACCAACTTTGGTGGAAGGAAATCTTAGTACAACCACAAACTATAGAAAACGAAGAAGCGAAGCTAATGTGGGAGATGCTAGTTCAGACAGATGTCACCGTAGCCCACAATAGATCGGATATCATTTACATAAATAAATTAGTAAATAAAACTTATCTCATCGACGTCACAGTACCATCCGACTACAACATAGGTGCAAAAGAAATTGAAAAACTTAACAAATACCATTTACTCAGAAAAGAAATCACAAGACTATGGAAAACTAAAGCAGAAACAATACCAATAATCATAGGAGCCACGGGAGTAGTTGCGAAGAGCCTTCAACGTTAAATTAACCTTTTAGATGCAAACATAGGTTCACACATTCTACAAAAACAAGCAAACATACACACAACAACAGTTTTGAGCAAAGTTTTAGGGAATACAGCATATACAAAAATAAATCAGGTAGCTGAACCTCCCCTTCCTTGAGGGTCTCAAGGCGGGTGGTCAGCAAATACCAGCCAACGGCTGTGCAGACTCAAAGTCAACCAATTAATAAGGTCTCTGATTTTGAATTGTTGTGCATTATATGTATGTAGATGAATTTCTTGAACACTTTAAGTACATATATTGGTTATATTAGTTAAGGTTGGATTCTTTTAATTATCTGTTGACATCCTGGCTATATGTTTTTAAATATTTTCTATATACAGAGACTACTCTTCCACAGATTTCATTCATGTATAGATGAAGATTTGAATGGTACCTATTACGCGAACGTCGACATTAATCGACATAACTGTTTTGTTTCTTAACCGATTTAAATGAAAGTAACACTAAATGTTAAGTGAAGACTAATACAATAAATTCGTGATTGCATCCAAATTGGTTAAGCCGTTTCTAAGATTAGCCCTCGCAAATCTTAGAAAATGAAAAGAAAAATTAAAAACCATTATTTTGGGTTCTCCTGCTCTTATAAAGGCCCCCATGATATTTTTTTTAAATATTTTCCATGTACAGAAACCGATCAGTGACAATTTTATTATATGCATAGATAGAAATCCTTACTACAATATAATGACTTAAAATCTGTACCTTTGAACGAAGTAAAATACCTGCACATAAAGTTCGGAGTATATAAGTGAGTTACCATTCGAATGTATAGCTCCCGGATACAAACTTAGACATTTTATGTGACTCTAGAACCTTTCTTGATCTTTTAATTAATTAAATATCCTGCTGTGTTGGTACACTTATTACCGTTGCTGTTATGTTATGGCAGGAGTCGTCGCCGTTTCAGGGCGCGTCGTTCTAGGATCGACGCCCTGAGAACTCTGAAGGACCTGACCGAAGGGGCTGTATCCGAGGGGGATGTCGTCCTGGCTGTTTCGCTGGACGTCGCCAACGCCTTTAACAGCCTGCCGTTCGAGACATTGGTTGAGGCGCTCCGGTACCATGGAGTGCCTCCCAATCTCCGCAGGCTGCTGGAGGCTTACCTGCAGGATAGAGAGGTCCTGTGGGAGTGCGGCGACCGGCGGGTCTACCGACGTGGTGTGAGCCGAGGGGTTCCACAAGGGTCCGTGTTGGGACCGGTCTTGTGGAACCTGGGCTACGACTGGCTGCTTCGCTGTCCGCTCCTCCCCCGGCGCGTGGAGGGAGTTTTTCGGAGGCAGCCCGTCTTGCCACGGTCAGCGCTACGTTGGTAGCGGACCGCATAGGGCTGTTGGGACTGGAGGTCTCCGTTTCCAAGGCGGAGGCCATCCTGTTCCACGCCCCTCGCCAGGGTCCCCCTCGTCGGGCATTCATCTCCGTCCAGGGTGCGCGGGTGGCGGTGAAGGCCCAGAAGTATCTGGGCCTCACCCTGGACGGTAGATGGAACTTCGGGGCCCACTTTTCACTGCTGGCCCCGAAGCTGATCTCCACTGCAAGTGCCTTGAGTAGGTTTCTGCCCAACGCCGGAGGGCCGCAGGCTCCTTGCCGCCGGTTATACGCCGGCGTGGTGAGGAGCATGGCCCTGTACGGTGCTCCCATATGGTTGGGAGCCCTCACCGCGGATTCCAGGGCCCTTTTGCGACGCACGCAAAGGGTCCTAGCGGTGAGGGTGATCAGGGGGTACCGTGCGGTGTCATTCACTGCGGCCACACTCCCGGCGAGCGATCCTCCTTCGGAGCTACAGGCGCGGGTCCTCGCCGGAGTGTATTGGCACCGGGCGGAAGCCAGGGTCGGGCGGGTTAGGCTCGAGACGTATCGGATCAGGGCTTTAGCTCACCGAGCCCTTTTTTTTTTTTTTTTTATGGTGGGGAAATGCTTTTAGGCATCCCCAGCCGCGAATGGGGCGCGAGCCGGGGTATGTGGGACTCGACCCGGCATGAGAAGCCGGGTAATACGCACTAAAACCCCACCGGTCTGCCATCCGTCGCCATGTGGGGTGGAGCAGGATCGCGTTGGCATTCGTCTGCTTCCACCTCGACGTGAGCCACAAGGTAGGGCGCCCTCTGCGCCCTCAATCCTGTGCGCCTGGTGAGAGGGGGTCCCCAGACCCCCCCCTCGGCGACACTAAGGCGGTGGTAATAGGCGCGCGTAGCGCCGCCTACGGACTCCCCGCCTTCCTCGACGGAGCGGGTTGGAGGACGTCGCCTCCCTCTCCCGTTCCGCTGCCTCCTTCTGCGACATCACGTCCTCGCAGAAGGAGACCATCGCAGACCACGACTCGTCGCTACCGAGCATGGCGTCGATGATGCTCGGCAGCTAAAGGTCCGGTCCCACGTGCGCTGCCAGGGTGAGCCTTTGTGAGGCCCAGGCGTCGCACCCCAGCAGAGTGAGACGAGCCGTGTCCATCGACTCATCACACTCGTGGCAGGCCGGAGTCGGTTCCCGGCCCGCTATTTTGTGCAGGTACTTACCGAAGCAGCCGTGTCCGGTAAGGACCTGCACTAGCCGAAAAGTCAGGGTCCCAGAACCATTCGACAGCCACCGGGATAAGTGAGGCCTGATCGCCTCCACAGTCTCCCGGCCGGCTGCCGGGGACCCCAGATTCTCCTCCCAGCGTCGGATCAGAGCCTCATCTGCCTGTGCTCTGACCCGACACACCTCGACCGGGTTCGGCCCCTCACCTCGCGCGGTGATGTCCATCCTGCAGCGGTGAACTTCCGCGAGGACCCCAGCCTGGAGTTCCCAGGGGGGGTCGCCTGCTAGGAGGGTGGCCGCCGTCCACGACACCGTACGGTATCCCCGTATCGCTCTCACCGCTATGACCCTCTGAGGCCTCCTTAGAAGGATCTTGTTTTTGGCGGTGAGAGCATCCGCCCATACCGGAGCACCGTACAGTGCCATGCAACGGATTATGCCCGAGTAAAGTCGCCTGCAGGGTGAACCCGGACCCCCTATATTGGGCAGCAGTCTGCCGAGGGCGGCAGCGGCGGCCACGAGCTACGGTGCGAGTTGGACAAAGTGTGCCCCGAAGCTCCATCATCCGTCCAGGACGAGGCCGTCCGTCTCAAAGGTTATTGAAGGCGTTCGCAATATCTAGCGACACCCCCAGAACCACCTTCCCCTCCTTCACCGCTTCCGTTGTGAGACCCTTCAGAGCGGTCAGGGCGTCGATTGTCGACCGCCCTGACCGAAAACCGTACTGTGCCTTCGATAGCGGGGGCCCCACCTCCTCCAGGTGGCGGACGAGACGGGCAGCGAGGATTTTTTCCAATAGTTTGCCCGTCTCATCCAGCAGCACGATGGGTCTGTATGCTGAAGGGGACTCGGGATCTCCCCCCTTCGGCAGCAGGCACACTTTCCATGGCTTCGGAAACTCTCCGCCGGCTATGCACGCGTCAAAGAGTTCCCGAAGTCTGCCGCCCATGTGCTTGAGGGCGAGCGCAAGCACTTGCCCTGGGGCTCCGTCAGGATCTGGTGCAGTCTTCCTTCCGCGAAGACGTTCCAGGGCCATTTCCATCTCCCCCTCCGTGACTGGAGATGGTGCGTCCTCGTCCACCAGCAGGAGAGGGGGTGCCATTATGGGAGGTGAGTGGCCCGGCGGGTCGGGGAATAACTCTCCGACCACCCTCTCCAGATGATCCGGCGCGAGCGTCTCCGTGAGCGGGGAGCTCCTTGTGCGCAACTTATTTCGCGCTGCGCGGTAGGGACGCCCCTACGGATCGCCATCCAGCCCGGCCAGTATTTCTTCTCTGGCCGCTGCTTTCGCTCGACTGATAGCGAGCTGCAGGGTCTTCTTCGCTGTCTTATATAGGCCCCGCAGCTCCTCCTCTGCAACGGAATCGTTCCCGTTGCGTCTACGGCAACGGGTATACATCCTTCGGGCTCTGTTGGCAGTTGACCGGAGAGCCGCTATCTCTGGTGACCACCAATACACCGCGCGACGACGAGGGCATCGACCAGCCTTCGGCATGGCCACATTGCACACCCTGGTTAGGGCTGTGCGCATGCGGCCGGCCAAATCGTCCGAGCCTGAGCCGACAGTGGAGTAGGGACTTAGAGTCCCCGTGGGCCGGTCTTGCGACGGTGGGGGCTGTTTCCCCCCTCCTCGATCGTTGGGTCGGCCGGCGGCACGGGATTCTAACGTTCCGTCTTGTGCAGGTGCTCACGGGGCATGGGTGCTTCGGTAAGTACCTGCACAAGATTGCACACAGAGAGGTGTGACGAGCCGTGTCCACGGGCTCGTCACACCTTGGCTGAGTGCGCAGTCTGGGACCGTCAGCGTACTGAGCTGACGGCCGTGGTTGGCAGTGACCTCTCTTTGCCGAGCGTTGTTTCCGCGATGCTCGACAGCGAGAGGTCCTGGGTCGCTATGGGCTCCTTCTACGAGCATGTGACTGCCGCGAAGGAGGCCGCGGAGCGGGACAGAGAGGCAGCCTCCTCTAAACCACTCCGTCGGGGTGGGCTGGGTCGAAGGAGGCGGGATTACGCCCGCAGCCTCCTTCCCCAGCTGTAGTGCCTGGACGGGAGAGGGGGGCGACCTCTCCCGCCCATTATAGGCCTACGAGGTGAGGGTGTCCCTAAGTTGATCGGGGCCCCTCGCAGAGGGTTTCGCCGGGGCGTCACGGTGAGTGCGAAAGCGATCCCGAAAAATGGCAGCGTCCCCGAGAGCGAAAAATGGCAGCGTCCTCTATGCTGCCGGGTAGTCCCACATACCCCCATGGCCATCACCATCCTGGCCGCTGGGATGATGCGTAACGCATTTTTCCAACGAAAAAAAAAAAAAAAAAAAAAGGAGTCGTCGCCGTGTTTTTAAAATGTTTTCAGGCATTTTCGCATGCATTTTTATTTAATTTAAGTGTTTTATTTGCGTGCAGGGTCAAGAAAAATGTTAGCGGGCACAAACATTTCGGGGGCATAGCGTATATATATAGGTTCAAGTCCTGACAGGGACAGACACATATAAGATGAGCATAGATGTCTGTATATCTGGTTTGGGCGTTTATTAAATTTATTCGTAGTATTTATAATGTTTATTTCTATGTATTTGTATCGTTTTCTAACACCCTTAACACAAGCAAATAGTTTACAGTTTGCTTACTTAGGGGTTAGATCATTGTGTATAATTTAGTAATAATTCCGCCGGGGTGTCACGGTAGCATGCGTAAGCGATCCCCTGACGCTCCACATTGGCGATGAGGGTAACCGTTGGGTTTTAGTGGGTACACTGCAGTGCAGGACTCCCACATAACCATCCCGGTATCCATAAAGGATTTCCCAACGATAAAAAAAATTGTGTATAATTTGTCCTGTAATATTTTTTATTATTATATATATGGGGAGTATACGTATACGGTATATTGTATATCTACTGTAATATATATCTATATCATAGAAGATATATATTTATTAGCAAGTGAAGAAGTGTATAAGCAAGAATGAAACACTTGTTTGTATCTTTTATATTTCGTTGTATTCTAAGCAATAATAAATTATATTATGATATCAACAAAATTTCGAAGATTACTGATAGAACACTATCCTGTAGTTACGTGTTGATAATATATTTATACTCCGTATGTTATATAACAACAAATAATATAGTGCTAACAATGTTAATAATAGGTAATATTGCTTCAATATCTGAAAATTTTATTATTTATAAAATAATTAGTAAAGTTATATTTAATGTTCTATATGGTGACATTTAAAAGGAATTAATATAACACAAACTTGTAAAATAAGTTGGACTTATTTTACAAGTTTGTGTTATATTCTTTTATTTCAAATACAATGCTCTTATGAAAGGTCAGACACGGTTGGTGCACTGTTCCCAAGGTGCAGGTTCCCAGGTTCAGGAGGAGAAAAGGGTCATGGATATTATTTAACTAAATGACAGAGTAAATTTTCAGTTTTCACTAACTTACTTTATCCATATCGATTATTGTCCGCTAATAAATAATGTTAAATGAGAGATCTAATCATAACCATCTCGTATTTCATATAACGATTTTTCATCATTTGACAAAACATTTACAAATTTCTCTCATGTTAACCATGTAATATTCACTTCAATCCATTTAATTCATTAACTCGAGTAACGACATGATGGCTCATTTTGCAGAGCGACAATAACAAACTGCCAAAGGTTGTAGGTTCGAGTGGAACGAGTTTATACATTTTTCATTTTAATATTACCTGATAAAAATATGTAAATAGGTACTTACCAAAATAGAGAATGTGATTTAGCCAGCCTTTCACAATACCCTGATTCCCCATTGCTTCATAACTAAACCCTTGTAAGGCGGACATTATGTCTGTAAAAACATTTTTTTTTTTTATTATCTTAGAAAATGTGGGTGATATTTATAGTACGGTACTTACCCTCAGTGCTTCCTGCTAAAGAAGGCGCAATACCTATTATAGGATATTCACATTTTATAGGCTTTATGTGTGACGCCAACTCGTACATCCTACGCCTTCTAAATCTGAACATGATAATCCAAACAACGAGCACTACAAACAGAGACCAGAGAATCATGTTGGCTCAAGTGTTTACCGACCATTAATGAACCGATTCTAATAAAGAAACATATTTTATGTATCGCGTTTGTTATCTAAGACGTTTTATACAACTGTTTTCCTGCAGCTGACCGCCACGGATAGCGCACAAACTCTCCGTGTAATGGCTCTGGGGCGTTTTGTTCACAGCGATGCAACCTTTCTTGCATCACATCATCATATGCTAAAGTCCTCACAGGTCTCTGCACTCGACTTTATATGCTATAACAATAAAGTAGGATGACTATTTTGCGTATTTTTTAACAATTATATAATTTGAATAAATGTACCTATGTATCTCTAAATCTATATACTTATTTTAAAAATACTCAAAATTATCTAATTATTAGGAGAAAGAAAATATGTTATAAATATTAGTAATAGAAAATAAAATAATGATTGATTAGTGTGTATTTTGTGAGTGTATTTTGGTATTCGATAATCCTTTAAGAGAAATTTTATGGGATGGTCTGTTGAATTTATGTTTTCTGCTTAATCAAATTATTCAACATAATTTGACTCCGGATTATCCTTTTAGGATCAAATGCGTATCTTGGTTATAACTATAAACAACCGTAAACACTTTACAACTCTTGCTCTATGCCAGTGGCTTCATCGTGCTTTTTGACGGAGACACAGAAACTTCCTTTGAGCGCTGCGCACTTGGATTATCCCGGATACTCAGTAGAGCACAACTGTCGTTCATATGTCCAAGTCTGTGTGTACTCGCGAAACCATGAAGACCTCACTTTTTCTTCCCTATGGGTTTAGGTAAGCAGGAAACGAAAAAATCTCGTATTCCTGTGTGTACCGTTCACACAGGTGACCAGGAGACAACTAGATTATTTGAGTATCTCACTGAGGCTGCTGTGATGGCTCTTTATCTGCTTTCAGAGCAGCTCGTCGTTCTGGGGTACTTTAATGGCTGTCATCAGGGCTGGATGTTTATGTAT
Organism: Napeogenes inachia; assembly: GCA_959347355.1. Lineage (NCBI taxonomy): Eukaryota > Metazoa > Arthropoda > Insecta > Lepidoptera > Nymphalidae > Napeogenes > Napeogenes inachia. The sequence goes on from OY365792.1 coordinate 16,254,283, forward strand.
CAGAAAACCGACCATGCTGGAAGAGGAGCGTGGAACTTTGCGTTGTTCTTGCACCTTCTGATTACAAGTGATCCGGACAGGTATTGTGTAGAGGTCCTTGGGAACCTCCGATCACTATCTGGTGAAATCTGTGTATAGGCCGTGTAGCCTATTGGCTTGTGTGGAGCCTATTTTTTTTATATATGTATGAAAAAACTGAATTTGCATATTCATCCACGCATGTTTGCTTTATGTTTTACAAAATACTAACACTATAGGTAAAAAAAAATCACTTTTTAATTCCACGGTATATATTCCTTGAACCCAAATGTAATATGGCAGAGTGTTTTGTTCAATTTAAACAATGATGTGCGATTAATTATTATGGCCTATAATTAGAATAGTTTTTCTATTCAAATGATAAGGAACAAAAATGTATATTATCGAGCAATGAATATTACTGTTATATTTAATGTCGTAGTTTTCTGGAAGCGGCTCTAATGATTTTGATTAAATTTATACGATAGGATTTTTTGGTATAAACAAAATATTCAGAAATACTACCTCTTACTCACAGACATTTGGCACTAAATAATATCTAAAATATTATTTAAATAAAACAAATGAGACAAAGCTTCTTAGCATTCCATGGATTCTCCTTGCGTGTGACGGGCAAATTGCGTTGCATGGAGGGAAGCGAAAATTATGCCTGTCACTTGCGACCCAGGTTTATGTAGTGCTTCGTTTTAGATTTTATGGAGAAGCCTTTTACGAACTCTACAAATCGTTTGATGGTTGTTTTACCCTTCTGCTCTCTTGCTAGCGGAAAACTAACAGCTTTCCGTATGAATTCTAATACCTTATCGTGGCGACGCGAGTATGGACCTCTATCTAGAAGTACCCTAAACCTTTGTAATAAGTGTTTAGCGGTTTTTTCTGCCTCCCCGCAGATGACAGAAGATTGATATAAATAATTGTAAATTCGATGGTTTTCACCTAAACTTGGGTGTATTCCACAAGGAAAATTTATGTTTACGATTTGTTTTTAACGGACTGAAATCATAATATCTGTATTTTAGATTACTTTCGAAAAGAGGACGTTAATCATTATCGAATTATCTTTAACATCGACTATTACATGCGAAATTAATAAATATTTTTTTTATTTTAATTAAATATATTTATGTTATTAATAATAATGATAAATATTATAATATATTTATGAATGTGGTAATTAAAAATATCTTTTTTATTTGTTATATTAATATAAATAACAATAATAAATTATTTGTATGTACGTAATTAAACTGAATCTTCCTTGAAATCAATTTCATACAGCTGAATATGAAAATCGATATTTGTATATAATCGTATTATTTTGTTTCTTTGTAATTGTTATATATTTTTCTGATGGTACCTTCTTTTGAGTTGAAAAAATTAACAATTGAATTTCAAAACAATATCACACATTTTTTTAAATTTTATGTTACTTTAATAATGACTAGCTGTGCCTGCGACTTCGTACACGTAGATTTCGATTTTGATAAAACGTACCCTTTGTACTTACCAATGTATGTAAAAACTATAAATCTTCAAACTGGTAAGCCGCAATGGTACGACAATAAGAGATTATTAACTTTTTGTATTGTGTGCTCAACTAAAAGACAAAAAGATTTTAAAAATGCTTAAAAGGAAATCCTTAAAAACAGAAATCTGTTAGTTATCACTTCACGTCCTGGTATATTTTTTTTAATATTTTCAATGAACAAAGACTACTTCTCTACAGATTTATTACATGCATAGAAGAATAAGATTTGCATGGTACATATTACGTGATTGACATAAATTTACATAACTTTTTTATTTCTTAACCGATTTAGGAAAAAAACACTAAATGCTAAGTGAAGACTGTAATAATATATTTCTGAAAACCGCATTAAAATTGGTTAAGCCAAACATGTCTGTATGTTTGGCTTAATACAGAGATACAACCATACAGACAAACATATAAACATACAAACCGAAAAACCATTGTTTTGGGTTCTCTTGCTCCTAAAAAGGCCCTTTATAATGTTTTTTTTTTTAATATTTTCCATGTACAGAAAAGGATCAGTGACAATTTTATTATGTGTATAAATAAAAGGCTTAGTTATTATGATTAGATTATAGAATATAAAAGTCAATATCTACACGTTTTTATATTGTAATATGATTAGAAAACTTATCTATCATTTATACATAAAATATCTATAATAAATAACTGAGCTCCTTTCTAAGACTCTATTTATATTATACGTATATAATAGTCAAGAACAAATAATTAAATTATTAGTATAATACATTGTAAACTATCTGTAGATTTGACTTTGATTTTTGAATATATTTTCGAATTATATAAAAAAATGTCAATAATCCTAAGGATACTACCAATAGCCCTAACAAATACAATTTCCAAAATATTTTCTCTTTTTTACAAACTAAAATGACGCAATTCATGATTAAAAATAGATATTTCAGGCCTAATCACCAGAAAGGGTTTTTGCCCGGAATTTCTGGATGCCTGGAACATAATACGTTAATATCGGAAAGCCTTAAAGATGCTAGAACTAGCGAGAGACAAATTACGGTTTGTTAGATAGACTTAGAAAACGCCTTAGGGTCGGTACGACATGAACTAATGATGTTCGCGCTTAAATGGTATAACTTTCCTACGGTAGTTCGCGACATTATTGCATCATATTATTCAAAATTCTCTATAATTTTTAATGAAAACCATTCAAAACCACTTAATTATAACGTTGGTTTATTTCAGGGCTGTTGTATTTCTCCTATTATATAGTTATTAATATTTTAATAGACAAATTAATTAGAAATGAAAAAAAATAACTTCTTTCCCAAAAGACAAAGTTGCCTCAGAGCTCGAGTCACGACTTCAATTCCATAAAAAAATATGATAGGTGCTCAAACAAATAAAGTAGGGCTAGGATCAAGTAGGAAAGTTCAAGACATAGACATAACAAAATCTTTTATTCGACAAGACGAAAACGATAATTACCGACTCCACGCGATGAGCCTAGAAATTCAAAACGAATGGGTGACCATAGGAGATTTTTGTATTCCACTAGCTTTGAAGTGGCGCACCTTAATTTATGATTGGTCCCCAGCATTATTAAAATTCTATCTTAATGCATTCCAAATGACTCTCCCAGATCAAAGTAATTTAGTAAGATGGGGCAAAGCCACCGAAAAGTCTTGCAACATCTGTGGGGAGGCAATAGGAACCGCGAAACACCTATTAGTAGGGTGTAGGGTACTTCTAGATAAAGGTCAATACTCGCGTCGCTACGACAAGGTATTAGAAATTATACGGGAAGCGGTTAGTCTTTCAGTAGCAAGAGCGCGGAAGGGTATAACAACCACCGAACGATCTATAGAATTCGTAAAAGAAGGCTCCTCCAAAAAATCAAAAGCGAAGCCTTATTCAATATTAGGCGCGGCTCCTGATTGGATTCTCATGATAGACACGTATGAAAAGCATTACAAAATCCCTGGGGATGTTGGTGTTTCGTCATCCAGACCGGACTTATTCCTGTATTCGAAACATCTGAGGCGCGTGATACTTGTGGAGCTTACTGTTCCTTCGGAAACAAACATCCCAAGGGATCACACATTCAAGCTCAATAAGTATTACGAACTAACCAACGAACTGATCAGGAATAAATTTATAGTTAGTTTGTACGCGGTAGAAGTGGGAGCGAGAGGTATAACAGCAAAATCTCTCTATAGCCTACTTAAAGATCTTGGCCTTTGCCCTTTCTAGAACAAGCATCGGTTCATTTCTAGAACGTACTTCAAAGGCGGCATTAGTAGGTTCTTTCCAAATTTGGTTAGGTAGGGAGAGGAGTGTGGAGGGTGAAGGTGAGCGTTTTTGCGCATAATAAAGGGGCCCCTTAAACCTACTCCTGGGTCGCAAGTCCCAGGCACTGCTTGCACTCCTCTCCTTGCAACGCGATGGGCCCGGCACCCGCACGGTGAATCCATGGATTGCTAAGAAGCTTCGTCTTACTTTTAATGAAGAATAAATTAAAGAAGAATTAAATTTTCTATAAATATACTTTTATATTTCACTGCTAATAAAAATACTGACACGACCTTCATAAAACCAAAATTATCAAATTGATCGAAAATACCTTCGTAAAAAATTATTATGAATTCGACAAAGTCACGTATCATATTCCTTTATATGAAAAAGCCTTTATAGAATAGCTCTGTAACGATTATCGGAGACTAAACCCGGTTCAAACATCCCCTAACGAGCCTCACCCTGTTGCGTCACACTGCCGACGATGTGCCAAAATATGTCAAACATTTATTTTTTTATTATTTTTTTTTATAAAAAAAAGCTTATTTTAAACAAACATATTTGTCTATTTTTCTTATTCTGGTAATTATCTTAGTAATTATTTAGTAGTAGTAGTACTTAGTACTTTTTAATCCTAATTCTATTGCACAAATATAGTTTTTCATACGAAATAATTTTCTAATGTTTCTTTGATTTCGTAACATTTTAGATCACTTTACGTAAACATTTACACTTTACACATATATATTTATTGGTACACATATAACATTTATAACATAGATGACATTTTTTTATGTCATTCTAGCACATTTAAATTTACCAGCATTTATTAAAACAAAAGTATGAGTATGAGAAAAACATCCAATAAACAACATAATTTAATATCCGTTAACATTAACCATGTCACGTTGCTCGGTGACAATTATTATTAACCAAGTTGGTTGGACAAGTGACATATGTGACAGTAACTAGGTAATTGGTAATAGCTGGTAAACGGTCATACGTGTGGTCCTAGAAATAAACAACTTAACACTGTAACGAGTTGTTATGAAATCAACGGACATGACAATGAAACAATGAAGCCACGTGCCTAGCGCCGGTAGCGGCGCGCATACAGACATGTCAAGTTTGTATATAATAATAATAAATTTTAAAACTTTATGTTTAATTCGGTGCAGAGATGATTTATTTTTTTCGAAGTTTAATTTTTAAATTTCGAATAATGTACAAAAATATTAAGTTCTAGTTCGATTTATTTGACAGCAACTTGTTCTATATTGCAATTGCAAATCTGTATTAGATGTAAATCTTTTAAAGATATTATTAGTGTTTTTTCTTCAAAATTTTTATAAAATCAAAAGGCTAAGAAATTTAATTTTAATATATCATTATATTTCTATTTAATTACACCAAATAACATGATTAATTGATTAATAATCTTGATATACTGTATCTCTATCTTCGTTGATTTCCGTAATGTAATTTTTGTGAGTGGTGGAGTAATTAATAAATTATAATTAAAATTAATGATAAGATACCATTGTAGTGGCATTAGATAATTAAATATCATTGACATAATTATTAATTGTGGCTTAAAAAGCAAGGTTATTTATAATCTTATAATTTTTTCTATCACCTAATGATTGTATTTTCAATTAGTTTAATTAAATAAGTTAATTAATTTAAATAAATATTATTGAAATAAATTATTTCATTTCACAATACAAGTTTAGCAAAAATATTAATTTTGAAAAGTATATTATTTTAGGAAGTCCGATGTCTCCCAAAGTGTCTGGTCACGTTACTAAGTTGGCGTATGTCTGGAAATCGGCCAGTGTGTACACGTCATTATTACCATCCCATATGTATTCTTCTTTAGCCAGAAAAGCTTATTTTGTCCAAATTGTTGGCAAATACTCGAAAGTTATGTTAATTGCGTCACTTCTAACATTGCCAAAACTATAGATGGAGCAATAATTCATCTTCACCATTAAATTTCTTATGTAATTGTTAAAACAATACATTACTGGAATATGTTATTTTATATATTAAAGATATATAATTATAAAATTCAGAATGCATATGCTGTGTAATTATTAAATCTAACACAGTAGTGAATAAATTTGAAAAAAAAACATTCAACATTCAACGCTCCGGAAGTATATTCAAATGTCCCGACTTGCCCTCCAAATTCTAACGTTTCGAACAACCTTTAGAAGAAGGTTACCGGAATTAATAACTGTACTTGCTAAACTAGTATACAAGATAAATAATAATCATACAAGAAAATAACTTTTTATCGTTTAAAACATAAAAATACTCAAATTCAAGGATTAGTCTAGTTATAATTTACAGTTTTTATAAGTACCTTACAAGGATAATGAAATGCTTACCTATCTTTACATATAAGATATATCTTTTGTTTATTCCATGTACCTACATGCCTACGCTATATATACATCCTTGTCAAATCCCTACTAATATTATAAATGCGAAAGTAACTCTGTCTGTCTGTCTGTCTGTCTGTCTGTTACGCTTTCACGCCTAAATCAATGAACCGATTTTGATAAAATTCGGTGTGAATATAGAACTAAATTTGGGAAAGGACATAAAATACTTTTTATTGCGTAAAAAATGGTAAAAGGGGTTGAAATAGAGGATGAAAGTTTGTATGGAAGTTCCTTATTGTCAAAAATAAAATCATGTAAGAATAACCATGTCGCGCGATATAACTGAATTCCACGCGGGCGAAGCCGTGGGCGGAAAGCTAGTATTCAATAAATATGAATTCTTTATGGCTTAAGTTAGATAGTAAAATAATATGTTTTAATTTGTGTAAAACTTTTGCAAAGAAATATGGAGAAAAATAAGGAGACCTTAGTATGACGGAATTTAAAAAAAATATTAAGTTGTTCTTATTATTTACATATTTTAACTATGAGTGTCATACATACCGAATAATTAAACAAGATGAGTTTCCTTGTCAATAAGATAAAGAACAAATATAATATGTTATACCGTGCAATTGAAAGAGATAAATGATTTTTTTTATTCGTCATGAGGAAGTCGGTAACAGAGTCAACGTAGGTCGTGTCCGAGACGAAACCAATTGAAATCGATAATCGATTTTAAAATATCAATATAATTGATTAACAAAAACCTAGTCTGAAAAAAGTATATTTAAATAACTTAATAACCAATCACACAGCTAATTTCCTTTAGTCTCGTATCTACATACAGACAATATTTACTAATATGTAGTTAACTATTTTTAGTCCTTGAAGATCTTTTTTGGTAATACATTTTAATCTGAAGTCATTGAATATGAAATGAAGTTTGAATATTACTATGATTATAGTAAATATAGAAAGAAAGTAAATATAATAATTTCATTCTGTATAATAATAATTTCATTTAATACTTTGTAGTAAATATAATAACCATAATGAATCCCTTGAAGTCAGACTTTCCTTATCGTAATCACCTGCAGTGCTCCAATAATTTCCCTTGAGACTTTTATTCGACCTTTATTATTGTCGTGGGCAAAATACCTTAATTATTAACAATATTTTATGCAGTTACTCATAAGTATATCAGGGTTTATAATTAACTAGCATATCCAACCCGCTTCACCGAGCTTAATTTCAAGATGTATTAACTCAAAATACAAAAAAATATATATTAAATATAAGATTTAACTTATTTAGAATTAACCTCCGCGATAATAATTGATTCAACCTGAAATCATTTTTTGACCATATAACTGACCATAAATAGTTTGATGTGAAAAACAATATCAGTAGTAAAAAAACTTTCACTGACAGTTCAATAAAAAGTGCTCCGATCGTCACCAAACTTTACAGATTTACCCGCTGGTAAATCTAAAGATCCTCTGAAAATTAGGTTAAAATCGAGCAAACCGTTTCGGAGATTATCCGGAACATACATACATACTTTCTCTTTTACAGGTATAGATAGATAGATAGATTAGAAAGCAGATGGTAATAAAATAAACCTACCCGTAATACTAATATTTATATCTACTCAGCGGAAAAGGGACTTTTTTATATAAATATAGTTGATGCAGTATATGCGGTTCTCTCTGCGCCAAAGCTATTTCGTATGCCAAAAAGCTTGTTGGCGTAATTGGGAGAGAATCATAAATCACATCTTGTATCCTTAAATATTCTATATTTATATTTTATCGCTTTTTTCTGACACGCTTTTTGCTGGTATTTACCATATTTATTTGTGCTATGGTTATTATACCAAGTTATAATAAAAACAAGAAATTGATTTAGCGAAGGAAAAGCATTTACTTGAGGATAGGTTCAGAGACCGGAAACGTCCTATCATTTATAGCAATGACTAAAGACTAAAGATAGCTAGGCTAAAGACCATTCGGCGGCGGTAATCACTTCCTATCTGGTAACTCTTGCACTCGTTAGCCTTTCCTCATATACACATGAATCTTCTAAAACGCCCATGTCTAGAAAATGTTGTATATAATATATGTACATGTTTAATGAATTGGATTTCCCAAAACATTAAAATTAAATAGGTTGGCAGGTTGTTATTAATAATAATGGTTACCTTTTGTAACCACCAAATCACGGAGATTAACTAACCATGTTATTGGTTTCAATAAGTACTCTGTCATCAGCTTGACCTCTCAGCTTTGTCTGCCAATCGACGCAGTTAAGATAGTTTAGCACACTTCCTTTTTACGAGTAGGTACCGTTCAAAGGGTTTCAAACTTTAGCTATATTTTTTTTTAATAATAGTTATTTTTAGTTCATAAATCAACGGTGTGTAAAAAACTATCAATCGTGACTTGATTTTAATTAAGTATAATTTTTATATAATTAACCGGTGGATGTCTCTATTGCAGCATGAAGTCACGACGGCGGCGCACCATACGCATGGAAGCCCGGCGCACGGTTGAGCCCGCGCTGCATTTGCGCCCGAAGTTTCGCCGCTCGCTGAGCACATGGACGGCGCTTGCCCGCCGCCGCCGGAGCGCGCACCCCCCCGCGGGGGAGGAGCCCGAGTCGAGTTCTCGCCGCCGCCCGAGGCCGTAGATCCGCCCTCGCGCCTGCCCACCATCCCCGAGAGCGGGCCGCCCCCGCCCGTGCGCCATGTGCAGTTCCACGCACAGTCCCCGCCTGCCGCGCCTGAGTCGCTGGCTGGCTCCAGTTCGGGCTCCAGCTCTGATGACGAGGAGCTCTCTATCGCGGAGGCCCGACCGCCGGACGGCGGCTGGGGCTGGGTTGTGGTGTTTGCGTCTTTTATGGTTAATCTCATCGCCGACGGTATCACCTTCAGCTTCGGTGTGTTCTTCCCGCACTTTCTGGAGTACTTCGGCGAGGGCAAAGGCAAGACCGCGTGGATCGCCGGAATTTTTATGGCGATGCCTCTGCTGTCCGGCCCCATTGCCAGCTTTCTGACCGATAGATATGGCTGCCGACGTATGACGATATTTGGATCTCTTCTGGCCTTTTTAGGATTCGTCATATCGGCATTCGTTGACAATATGGAGACGCTGTTCCTAACATTCGGCATTATGGCCGGATTTGGATTAAGTTTGTGTTACGTTGCCGCAGTTGTTATCGTGGCTTACTATTTTGAGAAAAAACGTTCTCTAGCAACTGGTATTTCCGTATGCGGCAGCGGAATTGGTACGTTCATTTTCGCGCCATTGACATATCTTTTACTGGATGAGTATGGCTGGCGCGGAACTACATTAATACTTTCCGGATTTTTTCTGAACATGGCCGTATGTGGCCTGTTATTCCGTGATTTGCCGTGGACAACTACTATGAATGCAGAAAAAGCAAAAGAAAGAAAACGTAAAAGAGAGATAAAGAGAAACAAACGTTATGGATCATCGGCTGACAGTTTTTCAGACAGCAAGAGTAGCGCTGCCGGATCCACTAAAATGACTGATGCTGTTAATTTGGAAAAAGCCACGACATCGACCATGCCTCAATTCAGTTCCCTGGTCGATTTGCCTACATATTTGACGGGGGGAGAAGGAGTTTCTTTGGAAGTATTCAAAATGATGTCCAATAGAGGTCGAGCGTATGCCCTTTTAGCTTTTTTTTTTTTTTTTTTTTTTTTTTTTTTTTTTTTTTTATTTTTTTTTTTTTTTTAGTTCTCGATTTTCTTCCCCATGGGAGGAGGGAATCAGTGTTAGGGATATTAAGTTTTTCAGTATGTAATCTTTATTAGCATGAAGGGTGAATTGTGTGGAGTTTATGTAGTAATTCATTTGCGGCAGCTATTTGACTTATCCTTGTTTCGAGTTACTTATTATGGTTAATTGTTTTTAAATTGCGTGTTGTTAGGTCTATGTCTACTAACTTTTTAACTGGTTTTCTCTTGTTTAATTATCCAGATGTGTTCAGTATAGCTGCCACATATGTTATATTGCTATTTGCTAACTACTTTAGTGTATCTTTACCTATATTAAGTTACATTTAATCATCCAAAACTCAAATTCCTATTTTTGTGCATTGTGGGGTATACAGTTCCTGGAGTAATGTTACCATCGAGAAGTTTCAGCGATAGTGGACGGTTACACGAGCAATCCCACCCAAAAGCCATATTATCCCCTGTTTCGCCAGGCGCACTATCACCAACATCTGTACCAAGTGCCGCAAACCAAAGTAACACAAGTACAAATGTACATGAGAAAGCGGCGTTATCGCTTTGGATGAAAAGGCAAGCCGGTTCGGCAAAGAAACCCCCAGCGTTCCTGAAGGACCTAAGAGTACACAGACACTCGCTAACTTACAGAGGTGCTATGCTTAATATAAATCGGTATAGACTTCGTGCGTCTTCCTGTCCTAATATATTTAGGAATTCCATGACGACAATTGCCAGAGAAAAGGTAAAATATTTTAAAATATATTAGTCTACTATGTAAATTCAAATGTGATCAAATATATTTGATGCATTAACAAAGTTAAAGTTTAAATAAATTATAATCTATTTGAAAAAAAAATTGAGGAATAAACGGACTTTCATATATAATTATGACATTTTTATATGTTTTGTATAATAATCTTGTTGAATGTGTAATAAAAAAAAAAAAAATCGAAATTGAAATCGTCTGATAGTCTGTATTTGTCAAATTCGTCATCACCCATTTTTCAGGTGCAATGGTACGCAGGTCTGTGGGACTTTTGGGATCTGGTGGTAGATGTCCTGGACTTCTCACACTTCAGGAATCCAGCGTTTCTGGTGTTTGCGATATCCAATTTCCTTCTATACATGTGGTACGACGTGCCCTACGTGTACATCGCTGATAACGCTATGAAGATGGGCTTCAACGAGTCAGAGGCCTCTATGCTGATATCTATTATAGGGATATTAAACATGTTCGGAGAGGTGAGATAGGATAATTTGATTACTAAGAAATAATACCTTTTTATAAGATTTTTTACGACGAATAAAAAACAAGTTAAAATGATAAATAAAGGATATTTATCAGTGAAGTAAATTTGAAATTATAAATAGTGTTGTAAGAAGTAGAATTCACGTAAATGTATCAAATTTAGATAAAACTGTTTCCTTTTCAGTTTCTATCATATTTTCTGAACTACTGTTCTTATATATAATAACTAACTAACTTAATTGATTTTATTCAATGTTATTAACGAGAATGTTTAAGTGTAAAAGTATGTTATAATTGATACTGATAATGTTATCTCTGTTTTATTTGGAGTTAAGTTGACCCATTCAAATTAACAGATAACGTGTGTATATTTGATTTATATATCCGCGCGACGTTTTGTTACAACACTTGAATAAAACATACCATATTATGTCATTTATAGTATAGTGAAAAAGAATTCACATTTTTGGCACCATCTCTATAAAATATTGATCTATACATATGACACAAAATTTCATAAACCAAGATCAATATAATAGGTTTGAAAGGAACTTAGCTCGGTATACTTTAACCTCAAATTTACCTACAAATTATTCAGAGAATTATTAGAATGATGGTAATAGAACTTTTATACAATCCTATATTATTTTCTGAAAAAAGTAATCCCATATTATTTTCTGAAAAAAGTGTAAGTAAAATCCCAGTTGTACAATTGGTATTAATAACGTCAATACTATAACCAGCTATGTCATGAACAGATCCTGCTGGGCTGGGTGGGAGACTGGTCGTGTGTACGTCCGTGGTGGGTGTACGCGGCCTGCATGGCTGCGTGCGCGCCGGCCACGCTGGCGGTGCCTCTTCTGAAACAGTACTGGGCGCTGGCCACCGCCGCCGGTGCTTTCGGGGCTTTCATCGCCGCTAACTACTCGCTCACCAGCATCATACTGGTGGAGCAGATCACCCTCGAGATGTTCACCAATGCGTACGGGCTGCTGCTGCTCATACAGGGAGTCGCCAACCTCGTGGGGCCGCCGATCGCCGGTGAGTGGGATTTCGATTGTTGATTCTAGTTGTTCCGATTCGATAATTTGTGTGAATTAATTTGAATTTGAAAACTGTGGATTTTACTTTTTGTGAGAAAAAGCATCATGCCTTAAAATCCAATCTTAGTAAAAAATACTCTATTCAGTAATATAAAATTGATATCCGTTCCAGGCTGGGTGTACGACATCACGGGTTCCTACGACCTCTCCTTCTACTTCGCGGGAGTGTTCATCGGGATATCTGGATTAGTTCTCCTGTTACTTCCTGTCTACAATTATATTATAAGATACAGAAAAAAGAAACGCAAACCCGAAATAAATGGCGTCAATCATATTGGAAAACTTCTGCCTTAATAATACAGATTATATTTGCTGTATAGAATAATTGCACAACCTTATTTTCGCAAATATTCACAATAAACTCGACTTTTACTAGAAATGTTTAATATTTAAGCATTTGTTACATTACGCCTTACTGTTTCTCAGATATAATATATTTACATTTAACTCTAATAAGTCAGTTGTATCTTATTTCTGACAAAATGTACAAAAAAGGTCATAGTTATTAAAACTAATTTAAACAACACTCTGTAACTTTAAGATTGTAGTTATTATTCGAAAGTATTCTAATGAAAAATAAGTGTGACGGAAAGGTTAGAAAAAATCGCATTGACGTAGGGATAAGATATTGAAGGTCTCAGGTTGTGTTCTCCGACTTGATAATTTTTTGATAGTTATAATACTATCAAAAAATTATCAAGTCGGAGAACGAAAGGGGCGATTATTAGTAATTTTGATGTGTGTTAAGTATTACAGTCTTTGTTTTAAAATATTCTGTCAGATAAGAAAAAGTACAGCGGCTCGATGAAGAAACTAACATGACCCATTAGATATGACATTTTTAATTGTATCTAGGACGCGGCTCGTAGACGGAAAAATATGAGTTTTAAGAGCCATAGTTAATATTGAATTTTAGCTGAAATTTAGATTAATATTATTTCTATAAGAGTTTTTGTTTAAATGTATTTATTTAATATAAAACAATGTCCAAACTTCAGGATATTTAATTCATTAGTTAAAAGGTCAAGAAAGGGTCACAAAATATGTCTTAAGTTAGTGTCCGTGAGCTACACATTCGAATGACTCACTTATATACAACCTAATATAACAATCAACCCACCTCTAGTAAGGTACATTTATTTTGCGGTTATTTTCCTCAATGTCAAATGCAATCTGATTGCATTAACAACTTTTTCGAATTTATTTCCAATTCATATACCAACAATCCCGATGATTTTTTTTTATATTGGGCGATTTTAATATTAGTAATGCTAGGTGGTCTGATATTGTCAATGGTAAAAGCAATTTAATAAACTTTAAGGACAATGATGCTTTAATACTTTACTACCTTTATATTGCTTTCTTACTTTTACACATTTTTTACAATTTAATGCTATAACTAATAGCAATGAAAGAAATTTAGACCTTGTCATTGGAAATATTTCTTGTATTGTTAACCAGTGCCCGGAACCATTGGTTAGTGAGGACGCTCATCATCCTGCGTTGTGTATTATTGCTCGTACTTCTGGTTATTCGAAGTTATGCTATTCGCCTCGGCAAGTCCCCGTATTCTATGCTGCTGATTATGATACGATTAACGTAAAATTAACAGAAATCGATTGGTCTAATCTTTTAAATTGTGAAGATATTTATAAACTCTTGAATGATTTTTATGTCACCAATTAAAATAGATATTGTGTCATTTAATATAATCAATTCAAAATATATTAAGATATTTATATTTTTTAACAAACTTACGCAATTTTATATCATGTTCAATTTTTCTTGTAATGAAAGGCCCCGGAGGAAATAATCTTAACGATTCTTTGACTACTCTTTCTAAATATTTTAAATTCTGTAAATCTTCCTTTACTAACGGACGATTAGTATCTCCAAATACTTCACTTAACCTGGAAATATTAGGAATAAAAAAAAATATATATTTTTAAGAAAAATGAAATTGTCTAACGGGTAGTAATTATCTCTATCTTATATTATGAACTTTTTTTTTTTTTTTAACGTCTGGAATCCTCATGGATACACACATCCATCCTGGGGAAGATGGAAGTGGTTATGTGAGACTCTTACTCACTAAACCAGACGGTCAACACCTCTCCGTCGTAATGGAGCGCCACGAGAACGCTTGCGCACACATCCGCGTTGCTCCGACGGAAGGCCGCGTGAGCAGCCACCACCTCCATGGAGTGACGCGCCCGGTTGACTTGAGCGCGTCCCACTCCGGGGCTTGTTGAATGGCGAAGGGCTCCCCTGCCCTCCACCCAAGCCGAGCCAAATCAGGACTCCCTCAACGAAGAAGGTGTCCCGATCCGACTCAACCTCCCGGGGCCGGACCTCGTCCGAAAACGGCCGAGGTCCCGTCCCGCCACCCCCCAACGAAGCCCTCCCTAGGAAGAGCTCCGCCAGCACCTCGCCCGGACTAATCGTCGTCAAGCGCTATTGTACCTGACGACGACTATTCCGGGCCATCACCCTATCAGCGCAACGGCCTCCCCTCAGCAAGGAAGAGACCGCCACGTACCCCTCACACAACCACGGGACCGCCCCACAGTCCACTCTGCGCACAGAGAAGTACCAGGGGCGACCCCGCTGCTGTCCCCGGTAGAGAGGGTCTGCGCCCTCCCACCCTCAGTGCCCAGGCGAAAAGGCCCAAGCCCACCCCGCAGACAGACCACCCCGAAAGGCAGCCTGTCCGCCAGCCAGCCATGAACCGGGCACAAACCCCCATGGCCGACCAACCCCGCGCCGAATATTAGCCAACGGCTAATGCAAACCCGAAGGATCACATTAACCGTTGTTGCCCGCTTCCGATGCCACCGGACGAATCCGAGCAACAAGGGAAACAGACGGGCACACGAGGAGGTTCTCGGCGACGGCCCCCCTCTTATATTATAAACTTATATTTCATTATAATCAAATAAAATTAAACATTACAATGTAATATTAGAGTACGTAAGAAAGTGCATACGACTATAGGAAAGTAAAAAATAAATCAATTACTTTCCTAAAAAGAAAGACGAAAATTACAAACATTTTGAATTTTACCTAAATATTACTTACTCTTTCCACACTTTATCTTGTATTTTTGGGTATTTTCCTAACAACATAAGAGTATATCCAATTGTCGCAGCGGAAGTGTCTGTTGCTGCCAGTGTTAGAGTCAAAATTTCGTCTCGTAACTCTATATCCGTGTAACCCTTCTCGCCACCAGATAGATTTATCAATAAATCAAGAAATGTTTTTTTATGATAATCTTCTAACTCTGTAATAAGAATTGATTATGTTTGTTTCAACAAATAATATGGATACAAAAACAATAGTATGGATGTTAATACCGAAATGATAATCCGCTGCCGGTTGACTTTGTTTCTCATTCTTTAATTCGGTTCTTTTTCTTTGGATTACCTTAATAACATAATAAACCATAAATCATTTTACGCAATAAATAGTAAGCATGTATTTCTTAGGATAACAAAAATTTACGGAACTTTTTATATATGCTATTTGAAACACAAACTGACTTTTATTTTGAATTTAATCAAACTTTATACATAAAATATTAAAACTTATATCTTATTTATTTATTACTTATGTTTATTTATTAAAAATTATAAGCTATACCTCGTCAGTGAAGTCGTGCAATACTTTAGTACACTTCTCATGAACCGAATATTGAGGAAAAATTCTAAACAACCAATCAGGATGCAGCCACAAGTGGAAAAATCTTTTACCTATAATATTTAGGACTTTGTTCAGTGAAGTGAGGAAGGGAGTGTTGGGATTGCTTTGTGCATTTATTTTTACCCCCATTGTTGTTTCTGTGAAATATATATATATAAATATTAAATATTTTTTATAAATCTAATAATACTGAATTCGTCTTTTTTTTTGAGAATCTAGTGCCTATCTTAAAATCAGAATAAACATATCTAGGAAATCCAAAAAAAATTTAATCATAAGTACCAAATATAATAATAATAATAATAATAAGCGCCGCGCCGTGGGAGGCCACCACTGCCGCGCTTGGGGCCTACGGGGGCATCCGCCCCGCGTTCGGCCCCCGCCGTCGGTGGTGCAGTGCGCCGCATTATATGGACGCAAAATATAAACGAAAATGTCATACGAGCGTACTATAGGGCGACAGAGGGTGGAACTAACCTCACTGCGTGGCGAACCCGTTTGCTGTCTTTGTTTCAGGTCCTTGAATCAGAGCTGACCGTTTCGGCCCAACTACTATCGGATCAGCTGCGGTTTATTCAACGTAATTGTGCGTTGGATGACTCCGCACTTGACCGACTTCGCTCCGAGGTGACAGTCTCTGCAACCACCACCGAAAGCATTCATTCGAGAGCCCAGTTATCATCTGCTCCTTCGGTGGCAGGGTTAGTGGTTGGAGATGCTGATGTGGGGGGCGTTGAGATTACAACCGTAAGTACCCAAGATAATGAGCAATTAAGGAGGACTTTGGAGGATGCGATTTTGGAATTTAAACACATGCCAATGATTTTGGAATTTAAACACATGGAATTTAAACGCATGCAAGCCCGCGACAGGCCACGGTTGTCCCGTTTTCCCACGCATAGACGTAATATGTCGCTTGTAATGGCTCTAGGCTCTACAATTGATCATATCCACGTGCTGGAATTGTGAGTAGATAAAAAAAACCAAGAACAAAAGAGGCCTCTGTACCTGGCTTTTATTGACTACCAAAAAGCTTTCGATACAGTCTACCACACACATATATGGGAAAGCTTGGAAGAGCAGGGAGTAGATCAAACATATATAAACATAATCAAAAATATTTATGAAAGAAACACTGGTAGAGTAAAATTAGAGAGCTTAGGTCCATCCTTTTTCATAGAAAGGGGAGTTAGGCAGGGAGACCCTCTCCCTCCAAAAAATCTCTCTTATTAAAAAAAGTTCATCATCCTTTTTTCCCTACATAAAGCGTAAAAGGGGTATAAATAGTTCCTATCCGGCTCTTACGTCTGACGGACAAGTTTCAATATCGGACGGTACAGAAATATGTAGTATGTTTGCTTCTTATTTCTTATCTGTATATAAAGATGAAGTTAAACTAGAACTCTCAAACTAACACGCCATAAGTGAAGCATATTTCAAGTCTATTAACTTAAGTGCTGATTCTCTTCCATCTCTCAAAATTCATGAAAAGGAAGTATTTAAGAAATTACAGTCTATAAATCCCTCCAAAGGCTCTGGACCAGATGTTGTTTCTCCGATGTTTATTTCTAAGTGTGCACATAATTTAGTTAAACCCCTTACAATGATATATAAACGATCACTTGCCACTGGCGTTTTTCCTACTTTATGGAAAGTTGCAAAAGTTGTTCCGATTCTGAAAAAAGACAGTAATTTCTTAATATCTAACTAGAGGCCTATATCACTGCTCTCAACCTTCGCCAAAATTTTTGAGGCACTGGTGTGTCCATATTTACAGAGCTATTTTAAGAAATATCTAAGTGACTGTCAACACGGCTTTGTAAAATCCAGATCGACGTCAACTAATTTAGTTTCCTTTATTGAAACACTATCAGAAGCTGTAGACCAAAATAAGCAAGTAGATTCCATATATATGGATTTTAGTAAAGCATTCGACTCGGTTTCTCACAGCATCTTGTTGCATAAGTTATCCATGTATGGCATATCAGGATCACTATTAAGATGGTTTGATTCGTATTTAAGAAATCGTTCGTTTTTTGTCGTTGTAGGTGGATATCAATCTAGTCAAAGATCGATTAAATCAGGGGTTCCACAGGGCTCACACCTAGGTCCCATTCTTTTCAATATTTTTGTTAATGATATAACTGTTTGCTTTGAATATTCTTTGCCGTTTATGTATGCTGATGACTTAAAGATTATTAGAATAGTTAATAGCATGGAGGACATCAATTATTTGCAAAGTGATGTAAATAGCGATCTATCATCACGGACAGGACTATTGTAGCCAATAAACCTGATATCGTGCTGGTAGATCGGTTAGATCGCCGGGCATTTCTTGTTGATATCAGCGTCCTGTGTGATAATCTTGTGAAAGCTGAGAAGGACAAACTATCAAAATTTTTTGACTTAGCTTACGAGATTACCGACATGTGGGATTTTGGCTCAACAATAATTATCCCGATGGTAGTTTCCGTAAATGGTCTTATAGCGAAGAGTCTCGATCATCATCTCAAGAGGCTCTCATTAAACAACTGAATCAAGGGTCGGATGCAAAAAGTTTCTTTCGCTGTCTCCCTAACCACCGACGGACTAGTCGTAAGGCCCACGTCGGCGGAATACTTTTTATTATATTTATATTTATAATGTTGTTTTTTTATGTTATATGTATAAATGTAAATAATAAGACAAAAATGAAATAAATAATAATAATATAAGGACAAATTACACACATTGATCTAACCCCTAAGTAAGCAAATTATTTGCTTGTGTTAAGGGTGTTAGACAACGATACAAATACATAGAAATACACATTATAAATACTGCGCATATATTTATTAAACGACCAAACCCAGAAATAGATACATCTATGCTCATCACATAAATGTCTGTCTCCGCCGGGAATCGAACCCGAGCCCCATTGCGCCGTGCCACGTTAGGAGTCTGCGCTAACCACTCGACAAAGGGGCGGTTGTATTAAAAAAAATCACAATGACTTTTTAACAAAATCATAAACATTTAATGAAAATAGTTTTCTAGATTACGGTTTTTAAATTTATATTTTAAGTCAACAAAAACATTTAAAATAAACTTACCGCACACAGAGTCGAATGTATAAGCCGATAGGAAGGGCCAAATACTAAAATTGCCTTTAGAATCTCTATCTGATAACTTTCCCGCAAGCTTTTCACTTTGTTCAGAAAACACGTCCACAAAGTTTTTTAAAATATTTGGGCTGAATGCGGGCATTAAAATTTTGCGTGTTCGTCTCCAAATTGAAACTAAAATTATAAATGGTAAAAAATAGGGAAGATCAAGTAAAACTAACGCTTACAAATGAAGGAGCGTCCGTAAAATCTTATGCAATTTATCCTTGCCATTGTGTCTAAATTATAATAACGTTAAAGGTATTTTAAGTAAGTCATAGTATATTAAGACATACATGTGTATGAATTTAAAAACAGAATTCAAATTAGAGCTATGATCCAATTAGAATTTATTTCAATACAGTTATATGAACTACTTTTGTATATAAATGATATTGTAATTTGCTACATTACTTACCTGGTGCAAATATGCCTCCGTTTTGAACTAGTTTTCTCATAAATCTATAAACATCATCTTTTTCTAAGCACGTTTTTAACACCATTTCTAAATCAGCAGGATTCAATATCACTGAAAAATTAATATTTCTAATATTGCAATTTATTTATGACATCGTAAATAATATAATAGATATTAAAATGTTGTTTTTAACTGTTAGAGCGTTTAACTGAAAAATAAAATGATATTATGAGAAGCAAATATAAATAAACAAAATTTTATTAAAGACTTAAATACATTAAAGTATAATTTTAAATGTAGAACTTTAAATTAAGATCGAACTTAGAATATTGTCTTAAGTAATTTAATATCTTCCTTAATATATGTATAGACTAGCTGTGCCTTCGACTTCGTATTTCTAGTTTTTTTTATATATTCTTTTAGTTTTAATCACAAATATCTTTTTACAGAGTAGGTAGTTCGATTTAGTATTTTTTTGTTCGACAGGGTATTATTGTTCCCTCAGGAGTGGACCATTATTATTATTATTTCTTAATATTTGGTGAATTAAATTTGACATTTTTTGTCTTGTTTTTATTGAGCAACAAATTATTGGCATTAAACCATTGTACAACATCTGAGAGGGCATTGTTTACATGTGTCAATAACAGATCGCCGTCTATTAACTTTAAAGTAAGAGAAGTATCATCAGCAAACAATACTAACCCATGTTTTTCCCACACTAGGTGAGGTAAGCCATTTATGTAAATGAGGAAAAAAAAGGCTCTATGATAGAGCCCTGTGGCATACCTATTTTTACCAAAGAAACGGGGAACGTTTTCTATTTACCTCTACTTTTTAATTTCTGTTATTAAAACATAAACTAATCAATCTAGAGACTTATTCCTACTTCCATAATGTTCTAACTTTTTATAAAGATTTATCGTTGAACACAGTCAAACGCCTTAGATAGATCACAGAAAATGCCAAATCCTGTGACCCTTCCCAAGCTTCAAATATGTTTAGAAGCTTATATCGATTTCATGACTTGACACAGCACTAGTTATTAATGGCAAAACAAAACAATATATTTGACAAGAAAACGCGCGTAACCAATGCGCTTAAATCTGCTTGTATGCCACTAAGAAAGTGGAAGTCAAATGATCTTAGATTAGTTTCCAATTCTTCTCAGACATCAATTGATTTAGATATAGGTATAACTGAGCCCATTAAATTGTGAGGTCTGAGTTGGTATGCAAGTTCTGATGAACTAGGATTTTCTGTAGGTTTATCATAATAGTTATACAAAACCTGATTTGCTTTCTGTAATGGCACGGATCTTTGATCCTATAATCACACATGGAGACAAAAGCTCTAAGCTTTTGTCTCCATGTGTGATTATAATAAAAATGCTATTACAGAGTTTATGGCTAGACTTATTGTCATGGGATGATCAACTAACTCCAGAAATTCATTTTCGCTGGAAAAACGTTATTAAGAATCTCCCTCTTATTAATCAAATTCGTATTCCACGAATTGTAGTTTGCAGTTCCTATAAGGAGTTAGAACTCCATATATTTACGGATGCGTCGGAGCGCGCATTTGGTGCTTGCGTATATGTTCGTAGCGTTAATGACTTGGGTGAATGCGTAGTATGTTTACTAACAGCTAAAAGTCGAGTGGCACCAATTAAGCCTACCACAATACCTAGATCGGAGTTATGTGGTGCTGTTGTAGGAGCTCGTTTATTTGAAAAGGTCATCAACTCACTTAGAGTAAATGTGAATCGTACATTTTGTTGGACATATTCAACTATAGTCCTCGGATGGCTACAAATGTTACCTTGTAAGCTTCAACCATTTGTCCGCAATCGCGTTGCTGAGGTTTTAAATAAAACCGGTAACTGTATGTGGCGACACGTGCCTACTGAGAAGAACCCAGCAGATCTGATATCTCGTTTTGTGGATATTAACATTATGTAAAATCTTGATTCATGGTGGTCTGGTCCGGAATTTTTAAAACAAGATGAATCTCAGTGGCCTTCTCATAATAAATATGTAGACATAAACGACGACGTAAATACCCAAGTTGATGTTGCATTCGTTGCTGTTAAGGGAGGTAATAGAGAACAAAAATGTAATAGATTTATTGATTTTAAACGTTTCTCTAATTATTTACGACTTTTACGTTCAATAGCTTATGTGTTACGGCTTATAAGGATTTGTAAAAAACAACCTCCAACTTCGGCTTATCAGTCTGAGGATGAGTTGAAAGAAGCATTAAGTTTAGTTATTTTAAAATGTCAAACTGAATCATTTCCTGAATATAAAATACTCAGAAGTAAACAGAGTTTTCCAAAAAAGAAAGCTCTATTAAAATTTAATGTTTATTTGGATAATGATTTGTTAATGCGTGTTGGAGGACGACTTGTTAATTCTAACTTTCTTTATAGTAAAAAACACCCAATTTTGTTACAGTCCACTCATTATTTTACTCATTTATTATTTAAATTCGAACATAAGAGATTGATGCATGCCGGTCCTCAACTATTATTGGCTTCCATTCGAGAAACCTATCGGCCTATAAGGGGTCGTAATTTAGCTAAAGCTGTTGCACCCATAATGGGAAATTTACCAAAGGAGCGTCTCTTTCCAGGCGGTCATCCTTTTAATATTACAGGTGTTAGGTTTAGTTTAATTAGTTTTAACTTGAACGCATCCTTTCCCAACTTTTCCTTAACATCCTAAAAAGCGGGTACCTAAAAAATAATATCTTAATGTAAGAGTCTTAAGGAAAGATTCTCTCTCTTGCTGCTCCGCCGCGCCCGAGTTCGGTCGATCGTTAAATCCCGGAAGTGTATCTATAGCGGCAGCCGTTAAGCACACGGGTTCTCGAGTATATTCGAATCCAGTAATCAACATTTGCAACGAGAAGGAGCCTAAACAGATTCATTTGGTGGCCACCAACATCTTGCACACCGGCGGCGCGTTATCCGCGCAGGGAACCAGCACTAGACCGCAGGTAACCCGCTTTCCTTGTTTAGACCTAGCTCCTAACACAACAACAGGTGTTGATTATTGTGGCCCACTTATGTGTGCAAATCGTCAAGGTCGCGGATGTAGACTGGTGAAGGTGTATGTTGCCATTTTTACTTGCTTTACAACTAAAGCAGTTCATCTAGAACTAGTAGGTGATTTATCAAGTAATATTTTTTTATTGGCA
This sequence comes from Napeogenes inachia, assembly GCA_959347355.1. Lineage (NCBI taxonomy): Eukaryota > Metazoa > Arthropoda > Insecta > Lepidoptera > Nymphalidae > Napeogenes > Napeogenes inachia. Next base: position 16,277,087 of record OY365792.1, read on the forward strand.
CTAAATAGATTTATTTCGCGAAGAGGGAACCCTTTAAATATTTATTCCGACAACGGTACTTCATTTGTTGATGCGTGCAATGACCTTTCTAAATTTCTTAAGGCTAATCACGAACTCTCGTCTACTCACACAGTTATCTTCAGATCCTGCAGACTACACCCCGCTTACCCCGGGACATTTTCTTATTGGTCGACCGCTTGTATCCTTGCCACAGCCAAACTATCAGCAGTTTTCCTCCAATCATCTTACTCGTTTTCAACGAATGGAGCAGCTACGTCAACATTTCTGGTCACGGTGGAGCAAAAAGTATGTTGCAGAATTGCAACTGAGAACTGAGAAGTGGCGTTCTTGTACGGACGATTTAAAATTGAATACTCTTGTCGTCGTGAAGGAGGATAACCTTCCACCTTTGAAATGGAGACTTGGAAGAATTGTAGCTGTGCATCCAGGACGTGATGGAGTCGGTCGTGTAGCGGACATTAAGACAGCCGGAATCATCAGACGCGCTTTTAATAAGATCTGCCCATCCCGTGTTGAAAGTGCATCTTTCAACGCCCGGTTGCATGTTTAACACCTGTTTGTTTTACGATAGCAATTACGCTTTTTTAACTTTTCCTCTGCTATATGTAGCTAAGTTGACATTATGTGAACCATATGTAACTTCGTATCTATGATTGATTTTTTTTATTAAACTCAAGATCAGTTCATCGCAGCCCGTCTTTTATTTTTTTAAACCCTCGAAGTTACTATCCGTACAGCGAGCGCACCACTTTTGCGACGAATCGTTTTTGTTCCGAGTAATCTTTTGCCTATTTGTTTCAAAACTAATTAAAAGTGATTGGCTATGTGATTCCCTAATTACTAGTGAATAGATTTTAATGTTTTTCTGTAAGGGAGACAATATGTGAATTAAATAACTTTTGATTGTGACATTGGTGATTCTTTCTGTTTCTATCCACATTACAATTCATTTAAGACATGGTTGATTCTGATGATGAAGGTCAACCGCTTATACATAAAATATGCGTCTTTATTAGAATCGGTTCATTAATGGTTGGTAAACACTAGAGCCAACATGATTCTCTGGTCTCTGTTTGTAGTACTCGTTGTTTGGATTATCGTGTTCAGATTTAGGAGGCGTAGGATGTATGAGTTGGCGTCACACATAAAGCCTCCAAAATGTGAATATCCTATAATAGGTATTGCGCCTTCTTTTGTAGGAAGCCCTGAGGGTAAGTACAATACTATAATTATCACCCACATTTTCAACGATAATTAAAAAATAATAATTATGTTTTTACAGACATAATGTCCGCATTACAAGGGTTTAGTTACGAAGCAATGGGGAATCAGGGTATTCTGAAAGGCTGGATAAATCACCTTCTCTATTTTTGTAAGTACCTTATTACATATTTTTAAAAAGTAATATTAAAATGAAAAATGTATTAACTCGTTCAACTCAAACCTACGACCTTTGAAAGTTTGTTATTTTCGCTTTGCAAAATGAGCCATCATGTCGTTACTCAAGTTAATGAATCAAGTGGATTGAAGTGAATATAACGTGGGTAACATGAGGAAAATTTGCAAATGTTTTGTTAAATAATGAAAGATCGTTATGTGAAATACGAGATTAGATCTCTTATTTAACATTATTTATTAGTGGACAATAATCGATATGGATAAAAAGGTTGGTGAAAACTGAAAATTTACTCTGTCGTTTAGTTAAATAATATCCATGACCCTTTTCTTTGCCTGGACCTGGGAACTCGGACCTTGGGAACAGAGCACCAACCGTCTAACCTTTCATAAGAGCATTGTATTTGAAATAAAAGACTTGGACTTATTTTACAAGTTTGTGTTATATTCATTCCTTTTAAATGTCACCATATAGAACGATAAATATAACTTTATTACTAATTTTATAAATAATAAAATTTTCAGACATTGAAGCAATATTACCTATTATTAACATTTTTAGCACTTAACTATATATGGAGTATAAATATATTATCATCATGTAACTACAAGATAGTGTTTTATCATTAACCTTCGAAATTTAGACAATATCATATAATTCATCATTGCTTAGAATACAACGAAATATGAAAGATACAAATAAGTGTTTAATTCTTGATTATACACTTCTTCACTTGCTTATAAATATCTTATATCTATCTATAAATATTATATCTATCTTCTATGATATAAATATATATTACAGTAGATATACAATATACCGTATACGTATACTCTCCAGATATATAATAATAAACAATATTTCACAAGATAAGTTTCCTTTTTACAATTAATAAATGTGACAAAATAAATTAAAAACTAAAATTATACCTCTAAATATCGCATTGTTCATTTATATAACCGACTAACATCAATTACGTTTGTCCTTGACCTTTTCTTATAGATTGTGGTGTGAGGCCTTATAGAGTGAGGTCATTTTTTAAGTCAATAACAAAACTTGTTATATTCTAACTCGTACCTCGTTCCTTAACCTGATTTTCGTTGAGATGTAAGAATAGGTTTTGACAATAGTTTTTTTGCTGTCAGAGTTTGTCATTATAGCTTAAAAAAGTAACAATAAGTAAAATTAGCACAGTCAATATGCGTCGGTGTTGACAATGGACATGTCGTTATGTTGCAAGGTAAGGGTTGGTAACACACAAGTTGTCTCATTTGATTAATGGTAAATACAAATTATTCAGTTTTTCGGTGTCTGTTTGTTCATTAATACAATTTTTGTTTTTCCTAATATGTAACATTTCTAAAATCAGTCCGTTTTTCTCATTTGGTTCTTTTTCTAAAATTTTTACACGGTAAAACATTTCAAATCGTGATTGTTATTTTTTCTATGTTCAGTTACCGGTCTTTCCGGTTTTAGGTTAATATTAGTTTTATTTTCTTTAATACGGATTTGTAGTTTTCTGTATGTTTGTCGAATATAAATACTATTACAATTATTGTTCGCACATTCAATTTGATATATAACATGTGTTTAATGTTCTTTGATTGTTTTATCTTTCCTCTTTACTATGATGTTATTTAGTTTATTGTGTAGATAGATAGATAGATAGATAAAAACTTTATTGCACACAAAATACAAAAATAGGTGAAGTAAAAACAAAATAAACAACAAAAGGGTGCAAAGGCGGTCTTATTGCTAAAGCAATTTCTTACAGACAACCTTTCGGGGAAAGGAGTAGAAACTAAGAATACGGGATAAAGCATTAAAAAAAAATGAAATAAGCTAAATGATTACAATAATATAATAAGTATTATGTAGATAGAGACAATACATGAATACATAACATTCACATAAATACATATACTATATATACAAATACATATAATATATTTATATATACATATATACATACATATATATACTTACATATATACTCATACATATACATACATAGCAAATAAATAAATATGTTATATACATAAGATTAAATATTAGCAATTGATAGGTAATGACTATACAAGCGACTTTTAAAAATTAAAATTGATTTAGAATGTCGAATTTCAGCAGGGAGATCGTTCCACAATACCACCGATTTGCAGGTAAATGAATTACCAAAATAACCTGTGAGCCTAGAAGGATTATGCAAACGGTTATCCTTGCTAGACCTCAGGTTTTGCCGTTCATTGTGAGAACCGAGAAAGGAAAAACGTTGCTTTAAGTAAGAGGGAGTATGAGGATTATAAAGAATAGAGTAAAGAAGAGTGAGCATATGTATGTACCTCCTAAATCTTATAGGAAGCCACTTTAAACGAGCCCTAAATTCGGAAACATGATCAAATTTTCTAAGTCCAAAGATAAATCTAATACACAAGTTTTGGAGGCGCTCAAGCTTGTTGAGTTGTTCCTCAGAAAGATCAGGATAAGCAGAGTCAGCATAGTCTAAGAGAGGTAGGAGGAGAGAATGTGCTAAGGAAATTTTAGTTTTAATTGGAAGAAAATTTTGCCAGCGTCTAAGGCCACCGATAGTTGCAAAAACTTTCCGGCTAATCTCAGCTATTTGTGGGGCCCAAGATAAAGATTTGTCTACTATAAGACCAAGATTTTTAACAGACTGGCCTATCTCAAGGATCGTTGTGCCAAGTCGTATGGAAGGTAGTTCATTAAGTAAGAGTTTATCCAGCTGGTTACGACCACCCAATAAAGCAACCTGAGATTTATTTGGATTAACACGCAATCCATAGGATTCACTCCAAGTGTTAATCCTATCTAAGTCTCGATTTAAATTTTCGATAGCAATATTTAAATTGTGAGGGGAAGCGGCTGTGTAAACTTGGAGGTCGTCAGCGTAAAGGTGATGAGAAGATGAAAGAAGGTATGTCACAGTGTTAATGTAGATAGCAAAGAGAAGTGGAGACAGGACACCACCCTGCGGAACGCCAGCGGTGATTGGGCAATATGAGGAAAAGACGTTGTCATTTTTTACACGCTGCTGACGCCCGCGGAGGTAGCCACCAAACCAAATAATAGCATCAGAAGAAATGTTAATCGATTTAAGAACACTCAATAGCAGATCGAAGTCAACGGTGTTGAAAGCGTTGCTGAAATCAAGAAGAGCAATGACACTTACAAGCTTGTTATCCATGTTAAACCTAATGTCATCACAGACTCTAACAAGAGTAGTGACAGTACTGTGACCAGTTCGGAAACCCGATTGGTATTTGCTGAGAATATTGTTTTTTGAAAGAAAGGCTTGAAGTTGACCATGAACAATACGCTCCAGAACCTTTGAAAGAAAGGGGAGAATAGAGATAGGTCGATAGTGAGAGAAAGATGTAGGATTTTTTATTTTAGGAATAGGAATGACCTCCGCGTTTTTCCACGAACAGGGAAATATGTTAGAAGAGAGGGAACAATTAAATATGTGACAGATGATAGGCGCCAGCTCATCAAGGAGAAGAAGTAGCATTTTACGATTGATGCCATCACAGCCAGAAGCACCAGATCTAACAGCCAAGGTATGTTTTTTGACATCTGCAGTTGTAACTGGCTCAAAATGAAAGGAAGGAAAATTAAAATGGGTTGAAGAACTAAGTTGCTTTATTGTATTGTGCTTGATTAAAGTGTCAACGGGATCCAAGGAAGTAAAATATTGATTGAGGCCATCTACGTCAAGGTTAGGAAAATTGTTTGTATGTTGTCTGCCAATTCCGAGAGAGTTTAGAAATTTCCAAGTCCTAGAGTAATCACAGTTTTCTATTGATTCATGGATGTAGTTTCGTTGCGCATCTCTGCACATTTTACTACACGCATTTCTCAAGTGTTTATATTTAGAGAGATTTTCGTCACTAGGCTTTCTTTTATACTTGGACTTGGAGGCATTGCGCTTCGCCATCAATGTTTTAATTTCATCACTTAACCATGGAGCCGGCAGGTGCTTTAACTTAATAGGACGGAAAGGAGCATGTTTGTCATATAAACCAGTTAATAAGGTGTTAAATATTTCTAATTTGTCATTAGCATTCGGAGCGTCAAAAACTACTTCCCAGTCTATAAGGCTGAAATCTTGGATAAAGGAGTTGTTTTTAAAATGTTTAAAACTGCGCCTCATAACTATCGTTGGCTTGGCTTTGGGAGGACGGATTTTGTAGGAGAGGTATAAAAGGTCATGGTAGGAAAATGCATCAGCGGAAAACTGACCACAGCTACTCACGTGATCAGGGGAGGAAACTATCATTAAATCTAATTGAGATGGAGTACAATTTGGAAAAAAGTGAGTGGCTTTAGTTGGAAGAATATGGAGATTACAGCTGCTTACGATGTTATGAAGACGTTTTGCTCTGGAATCATTTTTTAGCAGACAAGTGTTAAAATCCCCCATGATAATGGTATGATCTACAATAGAAGTATACTCTTCTAGTAGCCCTTCGAAAGTTTGAAAGTAGTCAATATGTAGTGAGGGACTATAAAAGACACCGAGTAGTAATTTTAAGTGACCGAATAGCACCTCAATAAATATATGTTCTGGGCGCCCGGAATATGGTGACGGTGACAGGTTTAATATAGAAAACGGAATATGCTTCTTTAGGTATATAGCTACGCCGCCTCCGCCCTTTCCTGTACGATCATTGCGAATAAGATTGAAATTAGGTAAACTGTAGGACGAAGAAGGGAGGCAAGGTTTGAAAAAGGTTTCCGATACCAGCACTGCATGAATGTTGTCGATATCAAAAGAGTCACGAAAATCAGGAAAATGAGCGGGAATGCTCTGAGCATTGATATGAACAACATTAAAGTTTTTAGGGAAGGCTGATAAACCGGCTTCTAATAAAGAATTTAAATTCTCAGGAAGACTGTGGAAACTATCGTCAGATGATGACAGGGACATAAAATCAAAATCACCATTTACGTTTGAACAATCTAAGTCATTAATACTCAAATTACTCATACTACGCAATTAATTAAATACCAATGTTCAATAGCAAAATAAAAGTTTTACTTTAAAAAATAAATAAATAAATATATAATAATAAAAAAAATAAAAAAATAAATATATATATATAAATAAATTACTATAATAATAATTATTATTAATAATAATAATAATATTTTGTAATAAATATATTTATATTAATGTAAATATATCAATACTAGAACAAAAAGATAGCAAGATTATTTTCACACTGCTAACTATCATCCCCCAGCTAGTTGTTAGAAATGTTTGCTGTTACTAAACATGATTACGGTTGAAATTAAGTAAAATACTAGTTACACTAAAATACACTAAAATACACATAAATACAACAATCCAGATGGTGAAATGGAACGTACATATTGTCTATAACCAAGAGACCGTCCGACAAACGTCAAATGATTTAATTATTTACTACAAATCTGTCAAGTGTCAACTGACTGTTATGTCAAAGTCGTTCGTCAGTCCTTAGTCAACAAAAAACAATATAGTATTAATTGGATTGTAAATATGTAATTTCCAAGTTCACTGCCAAACAAAGTGATTACAATCAGGTTCTTATAGTAACATGAAACTAAAAATGGAAAAATAAAAACGACAATAAACAAACGATTAACCAAACTACTAAAATACTGCAAAATCACAGAAATGTACATTAATAACCAAGAGAAAATAATGATTTAACTTATATTAGTTGCAACTATGTATTGAAATGCATGATTTTAATTACAAGTTCTAAGAAAAAGTATTACCGCTTGGTTAGTTTTTTAGGTCTTACCGACCTGATCACCTGAGAACCACGATTTGCAGAGGAGCTCAATGTAGAAGATGGTTTTTGCACCGGCGCCAGAACTTCAGATTCAGGAACTAGAACATTTAGTTCACACATGCTGACAATCTGCTGACGTGTTCCGTCGGGCTTGACGATTACAATGCGACCATCCTTTGTCCAACAGTTTGTGACTCCAAGACGCTGTCGAGCTGCCATGAAAACACTATGACGTTGCTTTGTCAGAAATTCAGAGAGTGTTATGCCACTGGCCTTCAGCCTGGTCTTGCTGAACCAAATCTTATTTCTGACAGAAATGTCATGAAACTTAATCAGAATTGACCTTGGCTTATCGGATCTCGGGCTGCCGAAGCGGTGACAGCGACTTATACAAGCCTCATTCAAATCAGCCACGGCAAGTTTATCCAAAAGGAGTTTAGAAATGATAGTATCCACTTTCTCGTTCTTATTCTCTGCTACGCCATGCAACAACAGCATCTTTCGTCTGCTCCTCATCTCCATATCTTCTTGTTGCCGCGCTAGAAGCTGGACTTGTGACTGCAGGGACTCCAGTGCTGACAACATAAAGCTTCTAAACGCTGTAAACTGTGCGTTTATGTTGGATGTCGGGCTGGTTGCCGGTATAGATGTTTGGAGGCTTAGTTGAAACTCTGCCATTTTCTTGTTGAATAAATCACTTAACTCGGATACACTTTGTTGAAGAGATTCCATTCCTAGTGCCAATTAAGTGACGTAGTGATGTTTTTGTGATAAATATATTTATCGTAACTTGTTTAACTTTTGAAATTCTTAGAAGGAATAATAGCTAACAGGTATGAAAAGTGTTTAATTACATTTATTTAACTACTTGTGCAATTTTGTATTAAAAATTAATTAAAATTATAGAGAGCAATAAAAACATGTGTTGTCTTTACAAGCCTACCCGCAAAAAAAAAAGTACTGAGCTAACAACATTAAAGTGTAGATTTTAAGTGCTCTAAAGATTTTGACAGTTGAGTTGTTTATGTGAGGGACAATTACCATCGGTTTTTTCTCTTGTGAGGGTGTTGTTTCACTGATATTGTTAGACTCGTCATTGATACTCTTGAGTCTTTTTCCTATATTGTTGATAAACTTTTTTGGGTAACTGTTTGCTGACAAAATGTCTCGGACTTTTTTAATGTTTTCAGTATGATAAGTTCTTTCAGATAATTTAATTTCCTTGTTCATAAGACTGTAGACCATTGCTGTCCTCTGGTGTGTGTGATGGTAAGAATTGTAGTTGGGTACACGGCTAGAAAAAGTAGGTTTCTGGTACCAGTTAGTTATCAGTTTGCCGTCTTTTCTTTTCACCTCCACATCCAGAAAACAGAGTTTCTGGTCTACCTCTCGTTCATGTGTGAATTAAAGATGTTCATTAGCATTATTAAACACGCTAACACGGTGTCAACCTTTGAGTTTGGTAGCACCATGAAACTATCGTCTACGTATCTGAAGTATGTATGGTTTCTCATATCAAGTTTAAAAAAACAATCTCTAGTGTTTAAAGACTTTTATTTAAAAAAATAACAAAATATATGTAAGTTTTATTTAAAACTTCAAATGGAATCTTACACGTTTATTTGTCGGTAACAGACTGACATCACTTTCTTATGTTTTAACAATCTACCCACATCTTAATATACTATAATACCTCCACCCTTATTATAAATATATATAAAGATATATATATATATTTGTATATATTTATCTATATATGTATATTACATATATTTTGTTATTTTTTTATATATTTTTTATTCCTGGTCTTACGAATAGGATATCTTCGGTCATTTTGAGATTCAACCTCAGAAACTTCATGATTATGTTCATGAGAACTTTCAGCACTGTTGAAGAGACCGTAATCTACCTGCGAAAATCCTTTTTCATTAATTAGTTCATTTCCCTCTAACTGTGTATCTAATAAATAATCACTCTTTGTCGTCTCCTTATCTCCCTCATTAGGTGTACATGTCAATGTTGCAAGTTCTGGTTGCATATGAGTTTCTGTAGAACCCATTTCATGTCTTTTTGGAAACATCGTATTTGTATTGTCTCCGTATTCCATTTCATTTCATTCCATTGTCCAAATCAATTGACATATCACCTCCTTTATATGGTAACAGTTGCTCTACATGTTTCTTTACATAAGTATTGAAATCAGAAATTTAAACTATAAATAATCTAGAACCTATCTTTTTTTCAATAATACCGAATTCCCAAATATGCTTCGTACCATTTTTATACAAATGTTTAATTAAAACTTTATCGCCTATATTAAATTTTAATTCTCGTTTACCACCATATTGTTCACATTGTGATATCTATTTAGGACATACATTATCCTTAGCAGCTTCCGTCAACGTCATTAATAAAGGTGATTCATTTGTATTCTTATTGTTATTGTTCTCAGTAAAACTTAAGAAATCTAACCTACATCATAATTTTCGACCTAATAACAACTCTGCAGGTGCAAACCCCGTAGAAGAATGTTTTGAAATTCTATAATCAAATAAAAATGTTAACATTTTGATATTAAACGATTATAAATTATTTTCACTCTGCAAGTTTTGTTTTTGTAGCTCTAACTGTCTTTCCCGTATTTTCTGCTTGACCATTACATGCGGGATGATATGACGCTATAGTTAAACGCTGAATATTGTTATATATACAAAATTGTTTAAAATTAATTGAACAAAAATTGATTGCGTTATCTGTTTCAAGGGTAAATATCTCACACAATTTTAACAATATGGCATCAGAATCTATACACTTCATGGGAAAACACTCAATCCATTTAGAAAAAGCATCACGAGTATTAAAAAGTTTTAACCGTTTAACAAAAACATATCAACGTGTACACGCTCCCAAGGACGCCTCGGATAAGGCCAAGAAACTAAGGTGCTCGTGGCGGTGTGTTACGAAGGGACATATATAAACTACATGATCCAATCTTATCTTCAATATGTTTATCTATATTTGGCCACCACATACGGTCTCTTGCTTCTGTTTTGGTTTTTTATAACATCAAAATGAGAAAAGTGTAATTCGTCCAATAATTGTTCCCGCAAGGTAACCGGTAACCAAATCACTATTTTATGACCCCGCAAAATACATCCATTTTCCAAAGAGAGATCCGAACGACATAAGAAATAAGGTTTTAACTTTAATTCGTTAATCTTTTGCGACCAACCACTTTTAATAAACTTAATAACTTGTTGCAGACAATCGTCATTAATCGTTTCACTTCTTATGTCTTTTACCGTAATAGGTCGTATAAATGAGTCACATATAAAAATTATAAAAGTGAATCTATCTGGTTCTTCTAAATCGCTTTCGACAAAAGTATCATCCAATGCCGACCTAGATAAATACTCCGCAACATTATTTTCACCTCTAACGTATTCTATATTAAAATTATACGCAGACAAAAATAAAGCATAACGCTGTAACCTGCTGTAGCTAGAATAGGTTACTCGTACCTTTTTTCTTTCCTATAATAGATAAGAGAGGTTTATGATCCGTTCGCAAAATAAATGGCACCGTACGACCGTACAAATAGTGATGAAATTTTTTAATGGCAAATATAATAGAGGTAGCTTCTTTTTGAATTTGTGCATAATTACGTTCGGCTTCTGATAAAGAACGTGTTGCGCTTCGTGATGCGTTTCGAACGTGATCGGTTTGGCGCTGGGACAACACCGCGCCGAGCACTGACGCCCCCGCGTCCGCTGTTACAATTGGCAACAATTGTAACAGCGGGGAATTATAATGAGATGGAATACGATCGGATAACAATTCTCGTTTAATTTTTATAAATGCCTGCTTTGTAACTCACCCCAATGCCATTTTTCCCCTTTTTTAGAAGCATATTTAATGCGTTTAAAATATTTGAAGTATTAAGTACAAAACATCTGTAATAATTAATCATACTTACAAATGACCTCAGTTCCTTAACGTTCTTGGGACATTTTGCCTCCATAATAGCTCGAACTTTTTGTTTAGAAGTATGTTGTCCATTTTTGTCTATTACAAATCCTAAATACTCTAAAGATGATTTAAATAATTCACACTTATCCTGTTTTAACCTTAATCCTGCATCTTGCAACCTACTTAAAACCAACTCTAAACGTTCAAAATGAATAGATTTATTAGGCTCAGTAACTAAAATATCGTCAAGAAATATACAAGTTCCCTCTATATCAGATAACAATCCCTCCTAAGTTCTTTGAAATATAAATGGAGCATTTGCCAAACCAAAAACCAGCTTATTAAACTAAAATATACCTTTATGTGTATTATTACAGGTATATTTCTTCGACTCATCTAAAAGAAGATTATAAGCTCTAGATAAATCTAACTTTGAAAATTCAATAGCCTAATGAAGTAATTAGATCCATTTTTTTTTATATATTGAATTAAAATCACCAACGTAATAAGAGTCAAATCATATCAATAAACAATATTACAGGACAAATTATACACAAGGATCTAACGCCTAAGTAAGCAAACTGTAAACTATTTGCTTGTGTTAAAAGTATTAGAAAACGATACAAATACATAGAAATACACGTTATAAATACGAAGAATAAATTTAATAAACGCCCAAACCAGATATACAGACATCTATGCTCATCTTATATGTGCCTGTCCCTGTCAGGACTTGAACCTATATATATACGCTACGCCCCCCAAATTTTTGTGGCCGCTAACATTTTTCTTGACCCTGCACACAAATAAAACAGTTAATTTAAATACAAATGCATGCGAACATGCCTGAAAGCATTTAATAAAAAAAACGGCGACGACTCCTGCCATAACATAACAGCAAATCATTAGCAACGCTAATAAGTGTAACAAAACATCAGGATAACATAGGTTTGAATGCAGTTTTCGGGAATATATTGTCATGGGCTTCACTTTATATTAAATGTTTTATTGTTTTTATTTAAATCGGTTAACAAATAAAGAAGTTAATAATCTCTTAATTTCGTTCCATTCCAGTAAGACATTTTTCAAAGTTGAAATAATGGTCCACTCCTGAGGGAATAATAATACCCTGTCGAACAAAAAAATACTAAATCGAACTACCTACTCTGTAAGAAAATATTTTGATTAAAACTAAAAGAATATATAAAAAAACTAGAAATACGAAGTGCAGGGTGGCTTCGGGAAGTCGCGTCTTCCACTTTTACACGGAATGTCCTGTCCGATAGAAATCCGACCAGGATCCGTGCGAGGTGGTGGGGGACGCCCGCTAGGAGAAGCTTCGAGAGTAGGCCCGGGTGCCATACTCTGTCAAATGCTTTAGATATGTCGAGGAAAACCGCCACCGTGGTTTCCTTTTTATTAAGTGCAGCAGCAGTGTGGTGGATTATCCTGGAGAGTTGCAGGGTAGTGGAATGTCCACTACGGAAGCCAAATTGCTCTGGCCGTGGATGTAGGTGTTCTAGCAGCAGTGGGAGCAGCATCCTTTCGAACAACTTGCTGACTGCACTGAGTAGCGTTATTGGCCGATAGCTGTCGGCAAGTCTGGGGTTAGCATTGGCCTTCAAGATCATGACCACCAGGCCCTCCTTCCACGCTTTGGGAAAATATCCCGTGCGTAGAATCGCGTTGAAGAGCCTGGTGATCGCGCCTAAGGCCCGGTGCGGTAGGTGCTTAAGCGAAGCGTTAGTTATCTCATCCTTCCCCGGAGCTTTCCGAGGTTTGAGCAGCGCGATTGCTTTACGGATGCTCGACGGGGAAGTAAACGGTGCAGGAGTGTCCGAGGTGTGAGCAGCGCTCAACGTCTCTTGGACCTCGGCTTCTATGTGCCTGTGAAAGTCTTCGTCTTGCGAGGGGTTTGGAGAAAACTGTTTCTCTAGGTGAGATGCGAGGATTTCAGCCCTCGCTAGGGCGTCAAACGTGAGAGTTCCGTCCGCTTGGAGTAGTAGGCGGATGGGCTGGGACTTGTTGAGTACAAGCCGGCACAGTTTGTTCATCTTCGATCAAAGCCTGATCTTCGCTGGCTTCTGTGATGCGTTCTTGCCATTTGGCCTCAGTCATCGCAGTTAATTCTCTCCGGACTCGCTCGGTGAGTGCGTTGAGCCTGGTTTTGATGGCAGAGTCCCGGGTACGCTGCCATTCTCTCCTGGTCTTCCTTTTCTTAGCGATGAGGGCGGCAATCGTTTTAGGTAGAGGCGGGAGGATCCTGGTGGTTACCGGGATGGTAGCCGCCTGCTTGGCCTCACGGATGCAGTTGGAAATGCTGGCTTCCAGCTCGTCTATTTTAGCGACTGAATCCATGGGCTCGTGGTGTTGGGGGGTGTTCTGATCCACCAGGGCAGTGAACCGTGGCCAGAGGATGCGTCCCCCCGATGGGAGATTCCTGGCTCTTGCAGACTGTCCTTGGATGGTGAAGAGGACCGGATGGTGGTCCGATCCATACGCGTCTTGGATGGTTTCCAGGAACGTCGTATGGTTGTCGAGCCCACAGTGCACTGCAAGATCAATGGTAGTGGGACGGTGGGTAGCGGTGCCGGAGTAGTGAGTGGGCTCATCGGGCCCCTCCACTGTGTATCCGTGCTTGACGGCATCATTAAAAAGTTTGGTCCCAGTGTAGCATGTGGCGTGGCACCACCACGCTGGGTGGTGCGCGTTCCAATCCCCAGCGGCCAGTGTAGGGACGGAGCTGGTCATCAGCCCTCGTATTTCACTGGTCTCGAGTCGGCCTACGGGTCGGTAAATTGCGAATATTATTGCGAATATTATTATTGCAGGGGTTTACCGTCGAGGTGAACCAGAATCCCCAGGTTCTGGAAGGTGGTCGTGTTGATTGCTGTTAGGGGTTCGTGGACCATATTTCTACGGACCGCGACTAGAAGCCCTCGCCGTCCGTGTATTTGGTCGTTGTCCAGCCGGAGAATGTGATACCCCGGGAGGCTGATTCTATCTGGAGGCTTAAGATGCGTCTCGCAGATGAGAGCGATATCTGCATTCTGCGTGGATAGTAGCAGTCGAAGAAAATGGAGCCGACGTTTGAGGCCGGCGGCGTTCTAGAATATTATCCGCAGGCTATCCATCCTGGGTTAGGCACGCGAGGATCTTCATCAACGACTGGACAGGATCTTGACCTTCCTTCACGGCTACTAATGCATCCTTGACGGTGTCAAGCATCCTCTCCAGTGTGATGTTAACCTTGGGTCCCGATTGAGGGACTTGCGCCAGTGGCGCCTGGGTTGTCGTAGCTGAAGCAGGGGTAGGGGCGCGCTGGTTCCGGCCTCGCTTACCCCTCTTCTTCTATCGGGTGCTCCTTGTTCGCGGTTGGTTAGCCGGTGCCATAAGCGTGGGAGCTTGGGCGTCGGCGGAGACGGTCGGCGGAGACGGTGTTGGCTGCGACAGGGGCCGTAGCTCCTGGCGCATTCGCACGGGTCCGTGTAATGTCCTTGGACAGAGCCACAGTCCCGGCTCTCTTGTTCTTTAATTCCCGCTTGAACTAACTGCAGGAGGTGTGATTTGCGGGGTGCGGGCACTCGCGTGCGGCGTGCTCCTCGCGGCAGCGGACACAAGCCTGGCGCCGGTGGCAGCCGTGACTAGAGTGCCTGAAGGCTTGGCACCTATGGCACTGTGCCGGCCCCCTCTTGCTTCTTCAGGCTTCAATGGTTACGCCAGGCATAAGCATCAATTGGTTGACGCTGTATATGCCTGGCAGTAGATTTGGGGTGTTCTTCATTATTGCAAAGAATATGCACCCGGGGCGCCCCATCCTTGCCTTGATGGGGCGTACATATTCTGCAACGTAGCCTAGTAAGGCCAGGGCTTCGATGATATCCTCCGGGGCGGTGGTAACAGGGAGTCCCCTGATGGCCACCTTCTTGCTAATCTCAGAGGGTAGCCCGTAAGAGAACCATGAGATGTCCTCTTTGCTCATGAGGTCAGTCAGGTACCGTTGGATGACCCGGTATTCTTGTTCCGAGTGGGGGGTAAATCTCACCCCTTTGCCAAAGGGGCGAGCGTTGGGCGGGTGGCCAAGCTGGTCGTTCAGCGCCTTAAAGTGCAGCGACCAGTTTGGAAAGGTTTCCGCAATGAGTGGCGGGAACCGGGGCTTCGGGGTGGGGGCAGGTTGTGCTACGTCTGCAGCAGCCGGAGCCGGGGCGGGCTGCGTGGTTGGAGGCTTCGTTGTGCTTCCAGAGGCACGGGTAATGTCCGCGAAGCTGGGAGCCACGGCCGGAGCGGCGCGAGCTGTGCCAGGTGCGGGCGATGAGGCGTCCTCAGCCATCCTTTTGCGGAGGCGAGGGTCGCGGGGAGGTAAGGGAGCGGCCATGTGTAACTCTGTACACGGGCGCTTGCGCAGGTCCAGGTCTGAGGCTTCATCAGATGATCTGGGCCGCCTGGTTGCCCCCGCGGGGGTGGAGATCAGTGGAGGTGCGACCTCCATGTCCAAGTCCTTTTGAGCCTCGGCGCTGTCCAATTCTCCGCATTTATCGTTAAGATACATGGCTATGTGAGCCATTAACGATGCGGAGAGGGACTTGCGCTTGCCCAAGGCTTCAACGAAGAGCATAATAATAATAATATAATAATAATAATAAATTTATTTCAATAACCATAGTGCAATTTCTGTTTACATGATTTCTTAGCTTATCTTATGTATAACGTAATTTATATACAATGCAGAAATATTACGAGTATACAAATATATTTATCTACATATATTATGTATTTAATATTATTACGTGCGAGTACTCAAAATGACGAGAATCTTAACAGGTATTAATCTAGTATTATTTGATCTGTGCCTGAACTAGGTAGTCCTGTGTTTCATGCTTCAAGTGCAGTCTTACAATACATCAAATGTATAGCTTACTAAGTGTTATATAATGCAAATTGGTTTATTTGTCTTCTATATATAAATCAGTATATTTTTAAAGATACTTACGACTATTAATATTTATTTTAACACAGTGATTAACCTCTCCGTGTCTTCGTAGGACATATTCTGTAAAGCAGTCTTTAGCACTTGGTTACAAAGTCCATAATTTAGAGGATATATGTTTGTTACAGCATTTATCCTATTATACAGAAGGGGCCCTAAGAATAAATAAAATTTGGCTGTATATTCGTGCTTTATTGCGATTCTTTGAGTACATACAATATCTTTCCTTCTTTTTTTAACGACCTCAAAGTCGTAGGGAAGCGCTGCATGCTGTTTTAGTACTGTGCTTAATATAAAAAGCTGACGAACTGTTAGTACTTCACAGGATTTATAAAGGAGGTTAGTTGGGAATAGGAAGGGGCGGAGTGTTGCTACCTTGAGTTTCGCTCTTTGCGCTCTCTCGATAGGTAATAACAACGATTTACGCGCCCCTCCCCAGGACGTTATGCAGTATGTTAATATTGATTGACATAGAGCAAAGTAAACTTGTTTAATTAATTTTGAGTCGCCTATATATCTAATCTTTTTAAAAACAGATATCAATTTACCAAGTCGTTTAATTAATATATCAATATGGTGTTTAAATGACAGGGTTTCATCTATTAATATACCCAGGTATTTTATTCTGTCTGTGATTGTTATATCTGGGCACGTACACTTTCTATCCTTATTATCGGGGTTGCTGCAACAATATGCATACAGTGAAGGACTAGCTTGCAATTTCTGCTTTTTGCGCATCGAAAAGGAAATATATTTGGATTTAGATGCATTTAACGTTAGTAAATTATGTTGAAGCCATTTATTTACAACGTTGAAACCATGTTGCGCACTCTCGATCGCTTCCGTATCTGATTCAGCAGAAAAAAGAAGGGCAGTGTCGTCAGCGTATGATATTATTATACCGTGTTTAAGTTTTATATTACACAGTTCATTTATGTAAATTAAGAATAAAGTGCTTCCTAGGATACTTCCCTGGGGAATACCGAAGGAAGTGTTTTCAAGGTTATCACTGATAACACTACCAATCTTAACACACTGTGTGCGCTCTTCTAAGTAGTTTTTAAGCAGCTCCAGCTGCAGTCCTCTTATTCCCATGTTATCAAGCTTGCTCAACAGCTTAGGAACAGAGACTGTGTCATATGCTTTCGCAAGGTCCAAAAATATTCCTATTGTGCTATTACCTTTATCAAGTTGTTGTGCTATATAGACAGTCAAACAGTGTACAGCATCGGCCGTTGACCTATTAGCTCTAAACCCAAATTGCGCCTTTGACAAAAGAGAGTTATCTTCTAAATATTTTATTAACCTGTTATTAATATTTTTTTCTAGAATTTTTGATATTGCCGGTAGTAGAGAAATGGGCCGGTAATTTGTTACTTGGTTTTTATCTTCTGATTTATATACAGGGATCACTACTGCTTTTTTGAGGCACTAAGGAAAAATACCTTTCGATAAACATTGATGGAAAATATTAGTTATTGGCGGCACTAAAATTTGCTTATATTTTTTAATTATTTTAGTGGATATTAGGTCCCAACCAACTGCACAGTCATCCTTTAAAGTCATTATTATTTTCTCTACCTCGTCCTCGTCAGTGTCTAGTAGCACAAAAGATGATAAGGTAGTTCTACCTGGAAAAGGGGTGCTTGCGTGATACTGCGTACGGCCTTGCATTTGTTGTGCCAATCTTATACCAACACTCTGAAAGTACTGATTGACCATATTAGCGGAAGTTAGCTGTGATGAATGAGCGCTCAATAAACTTAAAGACGATTCATTTTGTTTCGTGATGTACGTTAATTTCTTAATATGTTGCCAGATCAATTTACTATTCGAACCCGCCTTTTCTAGCTCACATTTATCGTGGCTTATTTTTACCTTCCTTAACAGATCATTACAAAAATTTCGGTATCTTTTGTGCGATAACTGTAGTATCACATTATTAGGGTCATGTCTACATTTCAAGTGTAGTTTATCCCTGTATCTCATACAGCGGATAAGACCGGGAGTAATCCAAGGCTTTATGTTGTAATTTTTCTTACTCAATCAACATGTCCGAGTTGTCCAACAAAGCATGTCCGAGTTCAGCTGCGAACGAGGCGAGAGCTCGGTCTCCATGCGTGCCGGAACAGATGGGGATCTTTCCGGCGGGGTTTGTTGTCTGGTAGCGGGCCGCCAGGCCCGGGGTGTCGACGCGTCAGCGGAAGTGGGCTTCCTGCTGACCGCGTAGGTCGTCGGCATGGAGGTGGCGTCTGAAGCGCCAGCGGGACGCATGACAGCATGCGCTGCAGGCGTTTTCGCGCTCTCATCCTTAGCCTCCGGTATAGTGGTCTTCGGTGAGTGGTGGAGGGAGGATAAGTCCTCGACCCCACTGCCACTGTCCGATGATACGTCGAGACACGGGCGGTTGAAACCGCGCCGTGCTTTAGCGTCGCGTCGGCCGCTCATGATGCGGCTGCGAAGCTACTGGGCGCCCGCCACGGCAGTCAAACGGACCTCTTAACAGAGGACCGAGATGCCATGGGGGGCGAGTTAAGCCATTGGGAACAGCGTACAGACGCCTTTAAGACTTCGTCTTAAGGTTGCGTCTGTGTAGTACAAGCGCCTCGGTGAGGCGGTCCAGCGGGTGACGTATTGTCGAACTAACAGTACACGGCGGTGAGCGCCTTCAGAAAGGCGGTTTGGAAGTCTCAGGGTAATTATAAACAATTACCCGCTATTGATTCCTCACAATTTCACACTAACGTGGCATTTGTTAGTCTCTACGACGCTGTTATTTCCGTCGCGACGCAAATAACGATTTGCAAAAGCCTCAGTACAACGCCTTAACAAAGGCGGAACGAACAATAACAGCTATTACTGTTTTATTGCCCGTTCAGCGTTCTTTGTACTGACGGCAATTACGACGATTATTATGACTCGAGCCGTAAACAGTAGTCTTGTGTAGTTCGCGAACGAACTAGTTCGAAAGAGCGCTCCCACAGATGAACTACGCGAACTAGATCCCACATTTCCCGCTCCTTAGTTCCTTAGTTCGTGACAGATCACAGAGTCAGAATGAAATAAGTGACGTCAACCGTCAACCGAACTGTTGTCGTCTCGCTCACAGTTGCAAGGAACGCTATCTCTCACTCGCTCATTGAATTGCTTTCCGTAGCTACATCGAATAACATAGAATTTGTATAATATCGAATATCTATAGCGAACTTTCATAATTCTTGTTATTAAAATTTTATAACCTTTTTTACACTTCTTTAATATGTTTGTCTTATATAAGTTAGAGTTGATAATTTTCAAAACTTGATAAAATTATAAATACAAGTGTATTTTAATTCCTACCTTAATTTATTTGTGTTCATTAGAAATATATATTTTATGAACTTATTCATAGGATTATGCTATTTTTAGTGCTCAAAAATTTTAAGTAAATGTACACTGCTTAATAATCTTGTCAGAGCAGGAGCAACATCGTAACGATCGAACGAACTGCCTTTTGAAATCTCTCAATTTAAAAATTGCGTTCCTACCGCGAAGGACGAAGAGCTCGGAACGATACGCGAACTAACGAACTAAAAGAGCGAACTAGTTCCTTGAGTATCAGCGAACTTAACAGTTCGATCTCAGTCGCGAACTATAACGCCCAAGACTAGTAAGCAGCGAACTCCGTACTAGACGTCCGCTCACTGTGGCGAGCGGGCAGTCTTACTAGTTACTTTAAGATACATTTGGTCTTATAACCTTCTACAACAACCAAACAGTTGCGCGATGTAGCAATTTACTAGCGACATCTAGTTTAAAACAATGTGAATTAATATAATAATAAAACAAAGCAACTAATCTTAGCAACGGTATTCTAAGTGCGATCTTAATTTAAAGTTCTACATTTAAAATTATACTTTAATGTATTTAAGTCTTTAATAAAATTTTGTTTATTTATATTTGCTTCTCATAATATCATTTTATTTTTCAGTTAAACGCTCTAACAGTTAAAAACAACATTTTAATATCTATTATATTATTTACGATGTCATAAATAAATTGCAATATTAGAAATATTAATTTTTCAGTGATATTGAATCCTGCTGATTTAGAAATGGTGTTAAAAACGTGCTTAGAAAAAGATGATATTTATAGATTTTTGAGAAAAATAGTTGAAAACGGAGGCATATTTGCACCAGGTAAGTAATGTAGAAAATTACAATATCATTTATATACAAAAGTAGTTCATATAACTGTACTGAAATAAATTCTAATTGGATCATAGCTCTAATTTGAATTCTGTTTTTAAATTCATACACATGTGTGTCTTAATATACTATGACTTACTTAAAATTTAACGTTATTATAATTTAGACACAATGGCAAGAATAAATTGCATAAGATTTTACGGACGCTCCTTCATTTGTAAGCGTTAGTTTTACTTGGTCTTCCTTATTTTTTACCATTTATAATTTTAGTTTCAATTTGGAAACGAACACGCAAAATTTTAATGCCCGCATTCAGCCCAAAAATTTTAAAAAACTTTGTGGTCGTGTTTTCTGAACAAAGTGAAAAGCTTGCCGGAAAGTTATCAGATAAAGATTCTAAAGGCAATTTTAGTATTTGGCCCTTCCTATCGGCTTATACATTGGACTCTGTGTGCGGTAAGTTTATTTTAAATGTTTTTGTTGACTTAAAATATGAATTTAAAAACCGTAATCTAGAAAACTATTTTCATCAAATGCTTATGATTTTGTTAAAAAGTCATTGTGATTTTTTTTTTAATACAACCGCCCCTTTGTCGAGTGGTTAGCGCAGACTCCTAACGTAGCACGGCGTAATGGGGCTCGGGTTCGATTCCCGGCGGAGACAGACATTTATGTGATGAGCATAGATGTATCTATTTCTGGGTTAGGTCGTTTAATAAATATATGCGCAGTATTTATAATGTGTATTTCTATGTATTTGTATCGTTGTCTAACACCCTTAACACAAGCAAATAATTTGCTTACTTAGGGGTTAGATCAATGTGTGTAATTTGTCCTTATATTATTATTATTTATTTCATTTTTGTCTTATTATTTACATTTATACATATAACATAAAAAAACAACATTATTAATATAAATATAAAAAACAGTATCCCGCCGACGTGGGCCTTACGACCAGTCCGTCGGTGGTTAGGGAGACAGCGAAAGAAACTTCCTCACAATGCGTGCCGTACCCAAAACTGCTGCTCTTTGCATCCGACCCTTGATCTAGTTGTTTAATGAGAGCCTCTTGAGATGATGATCGAGACTCTTCGCTATAAGACCATTTACGGAAACTACCATCGGGATAATAATTGTTGAGTCAAAATCCCACATGTCGGTAATCGCGTAAGCTAAGTCAAAAAATTTTGATAGTTTGTCCTTCTCAGCTTTCACAAAATTAGCTTCACACGGGACGCTGATATCAACAAGAAATGCCCGGCGATCTAACCGATCTACCAGCACGATATCAGGTTTATTGGCTACAATAGTCCTGTCCGTGATGATAGATCGGTCCCAGTAGAGCTTAGCATGACCATTTTCCAAAACTGGCTCCGGTGTGTACTTATAATAGGGCACTTCAAAAGATACAAGACCGTATCGAAGAGCAAGTTGTTGGTAGATAATCTTGGCTACTTGGTTGTGCCTGTGCAAATACTCTCCATTGGCAAGATGAATATAACCGGAAATAACATGTCTGATGGATTCTACATATTGGTGGCACGCACGACATATATCATATTCTTTATTGCACTTTATAAAAAAACAATACAAACATGGTTTTAAAAAATGTTGGCAAGGGCGAACTTATCTCTATAAGAGATTTCTGCCAGTCAACCCCATGGTAGAGAGAAACATGGTATCATGGGTCATATTAGTGCAAAAATGAAAAAACAGTAAGGAAAAATATAGTACTTAAATTTAAAAATGCGTTTAAAAAAACATTAAATGAAAATAATCATACACATACATAAAAATATACATATATATAAAAAAAAAAAAACATACATAAGTTATATTCCCATGCATCGCGGGGGCCGCTTAGCAAGCGATGGTGCAATATGTACATTCCATTGTATCAGAATCCGGGAATTATAATAATCAAAAAACTAAATCTGCTCTTCATATAAATGTATTATTTAATTATAATTTTATAACAATCCTTACACTGAATCTGCACTTCACATAAATGTATTTCATTATAATTAATTTTAAATATAATTGTCACTCTTGTTTTCTAATATCGGGCAAGCAGTCGTCATTTTAGTTGTAGCATAGTTTGTAATTTTAAATAAAGTATTTTTATAATTTTGTTTTTTTTTGGATCCTCGGCTGCCACCGTACTTAATTCATACATATATATATATATATATATATATATATATATATATATATATATATATATATATATATATATATAGACATATATATAAATAAAAATACATACATATATACATACATAAAATGAGCAGTTATGAGAGGTTTGTCACTTCGGAGCAAAGATAATTTCTAAGCTTGTCCTTGAAAGGATAAATTGAAGTGCTTCCCTGGACCGCTTTCGGTAATCGATTCCAAAGCTTTGCAGCACGCATTGTAAAGGAGTGGAGTAGGAAATGGGTGTTGTGTCTTGGTACTTCAAGCATCCAAGTGATGCAAGATCTCTTCGAACGTGTAGTAGTGGGAAGATGATAGAAACGAGACTGAAGGTAGATAGGAGAATTTACGTCATAGAGAATGTAATAGAGAAAAAAAAGGATGTGCATATCACGGCGAAGGTTGCATTCCATTTAAGTTGAGTACGAAATTGGGATATGTGATCATATTTACGTAAGCCGAAGATGAAGCGTATCGCAAAATTTTGTAGACGCTCTAGTTTGATAAGTAGCTCCTTCGACATATCTAAATAGCACACATCTGCATAGTCAAGGATAGGTAGTAGAAGTGATTGCGCAAGCAGAATTTTGGTTTTAAATGGAAGAAAATATTGAAAACGTTTAAGATAATGGAAGGTGCAGTGCATCTTTCTGCTTACTTCGGTGACGTGAGGTATCCAAGACAAGTTTTTATCCAAAATTAAGCCTAGATTTCTCACTTTGTCGTAGTAAGGTATCGGTGTTCCACAGTACAAGATAGGAGGTACAGTTTCAAGACAACGCGGCTTCTTAGACGGCTACTACCGATAATGATTGCCTGCGATTTAACAGGGTTAATAATAATTCCAAACGATTTGGACCATGCGTGGATTGCAGCAAGATCTTTGTTAAGGAGGTCGATAGTCTCATGCAGCTCAGTCAGCCCAAAATGACGATATATTTGTAAATCATCTGCATACAGGTGAAAGGGAGAAGCTATAGAACTTGAGATATTGTTAATGAAAATAGAGAAGAGTAACGGGGAAAGTGCGCCACCTTGGGGGACACCAGCAGTAAGAGTCAACCAATTCGATGAATCATAATCGGTCTTTACTGACTGCTGACGTCCGGAAACATATGAGAGAAACCAGTCAATGCAAGTAGGTGAGACGTTAACTGCACGAAGAGTACCAAGAAGTAGGTCATGGTCTACCGAGTTGAAAGCGCTACTGAAGTCCAACAAAATCATTGCAGTGAGCTTGGTGTTATCCATAGCAGACCGAATATCCTCTGTCACATTCAATAGCGCTCCAACAGTGCTGTGGGAAGGGCGAAAACCGGATTGGTAAGGGCATAGAAGAGAGGAAGAAATGAGGTAAGAATAAAGTTATTGGTGAACTATAGATTCCAGCACTTTGGATAAAATGGGAAGGATAGATATAGGGCGATATAGGACAGGAGGGATTCGAGGTTTTAGGCAGTGGTATCACAACTGCTTTCTTCCAGAGCGATGGAAAAACATTGCATGACAGTGAGAAGTTAGTGATGTGTGTGATCACAGATGCAATGTCGTCAAGCACTGGAAGTATCATTTCAAGGCTGATATTATCACTACCAATGGCCTTGGTGGAGATAGAGCGGACACACTTCTTTACCACATCCACATTTACTTATTTGAAGAAGAAATAAGGTAGGTTAGATGGAGTCTGACTGTTTAAAATAGAAAGAGTCGAAGTTTTAACAAGGTTATCTAAGATAAGAGGTGGAGTAGTAAAATGAGAATTTAGAATATTAGGATTTATTGAGCTTTGAGAAGCATCAGAGGATTTACCGATTCCTAGCGACCATAAGAATCGCCAAACTTGCGCTTGGGTTAGATTCTGTATGGAATTGTGAATGTAGCTACGTTTGGCATCCCTACACAACCTGTTACAGAGGTTACGCAGAGTTTTATACTTACATAAGCTATCAACTGATGGAAAATTTTTATTTGCTGTTTTAGCCCTGTCACGCTTGGCCATGGTTTTTTTAATGGCAGGAGTCAACCACGGAGCTGGCGCCCGTTTAATTCGTACTGGTCTAAGGGGAGCGTGTACGTCATAAATCTTTATCAGCTCAGTAGTGAAAGTTTCAACCATGGTATTGATGTCGTTTGCTTTGTATACAAATGACCAGTCGAGGTTTCTCACATCCTCCCTTAAACGTTCCACATTCATCTGCTTAAAATTGCGTTGAAGAATAACTTTGCCTCTAATTTTGGGAGGTCGCACTTTGCACGTTAGGAAGATTAGGTCGTAATAGGAGAACGGGGATATCATTTGTCCATGAGACGAAACAAAACTGGGTTAAGAGACAAAAGCTATGTCAATAAGGGATGGTCTACAGTTAGGGAAGTGGTGAGTAGGATTAGATATCGGCAAGAGGTGGAGATCGACGGATGAGGTAAGTGAAAGTAATGTTTGTGCTCTGCTATCGTTTTTTAGATGGGAGGTGTTAAGATCGCCCATGCAGATTACGTGGACATAATCGGGAACTAAAGTCTCAAGAATATCCTCCAGGTTGTTAAAGTAATTAACTTTGTCATTTGGACGTCCGATGTTGATCCGTACGATCATTACGAAATAATTGGCATCCGGGAATAGAACAACTGATGGAAGGGATGGATGGTTTAAGCCACGTTTCAGATACAAGGATGCAGTCAACTGTGCTGGTGCTAAAAGATGTGAAGAGATCAGAATAATGAGCTAGTATGCTCTGTGCATTGATATGCACCAAGGATAAAAAAATCTGTTGATTAATAAAAAGTTGGGATAATTTATCTGCTAGTATTACGGAATCAGATGTTGAAGTGTTGCAACTAGGACCACCGCTCTCAAATTCATCTGAAGAACAACTGAAGTTACACAAAGTTAACTGTCATAAATATTCTGTGTGGAGTATCCGAACGTTTCCATTCTGACAGCTAACATATTATGATTTATAACATGATGACATCTAATAACACAAATACAATAGATACTTTAAAATTTAAATTAAAAACAAAAACAAAAGAGGTGATCATGAGAGAAATACGAATATACCCCCATAAAACTTATGAATATGTAATGTAATGTAATAACAAAAAAATGTTCACAAACCAGGTACAGTATAATTGCACAAACACTAATTGTCCTCTGCTTGCGATTGGAAACTTTTTGGATGCTTCTTAAGTAATTGTTTCAGGTCAAAAGCCGATGTTAACTTAGCTCGTGATTTATCAGGCAGCAGAACAATTATGATCCCGTCTGCTGTCCAACAATTTCTCAGACCAAAATGACTGCGAGCTGATGCAAATATATCTTGCCGGACTTTGGTAAGAAACTCAGTGAGTTTGATTTTCGTGCCCTTCAGCATGGTCTTCGCTCTCCAAACACCGGCACGATATTGCACAAAGGAAAAACGCACAAGAATTGGCCGTGCAGTGTCTTTCTTTGAACCTAACCTATGGCAGGCTTCAAAGGAACCTGAGTTTACACCCGTCAGCTTCATTCGATCAACTAGCACCTCAATAGTTTTCTTCACTACATCTTCACTAGGGCCTTCTCTGACGCCATGCAGAAGTAAGACCTTTCTACGAGTGTGTGTCTCCACACGATCAAGGCCAAGGACTAACAGTTCGACTTGGGCCTTCAATATACTCAAAGCTTTCCACGCAAATGTTTTAAATGTGAAGAACTCCGTACTCACTGATTTTACAGTGGGGTTAGATGGTGCTGAAGCAGAAATAAGTTTTTCAAACTCATCCATCCGACTATTTATAGACGAAGAGAGCTCTTCCATATTTTTAAGAACATGTTCAACTGATGAATCCATTTTGTTTAGTATGTTAAGTGATAGTCAACTAAGGCAAGGAACAGTTATTATATCATGAATAACTAAAATAAACTTTAAAATTTGATAATAATTGAGGAGCACTTAAAAACACGTCTTGACAGTTTAAAATCTACCCGCCAAAAAAAGTGACCCACCAAAAAATATATCAACAGTGCCATCCTTTATTATGTATTTCTGATCTGATCTGATCTGATCTGATCTGATCAGGCCCATAGAGTGCCTGGTGGAACCGTCCATGAAGCTCCTTACTCTTCCATATATTTATATGGTCATCAGTGCTAAGTACTACCGGATTATGCCAATTATCTTCGGCTAAGGAGAGCGGTGTGAGGCCATTCTCTACTGAAACAATGTCCCAATGCATTCCACACTCACCATGAAGGAAATATTCTCTAAGATTGCATACCTCACAGTTGTGTAAGTTTTTGGCACTAAGGAAGCCGCGACCCCCACACTTCCGTAGAATATACAATCTTATCACTGATGAGCGCGGATGATGCATGCGATACATTGTCAATAGTTTCAGTACCTTTCGGTCCAGGGCATCTAATTAAGTCTGAGTCCCAGAGGCGTAGTGAGGGGGGTGCAAGGGGTGTCATCATGCCCCGGGCGCTACTTTCATAGGGGCGCCAAAAAGTTCGCATACCAAAAAGAAGTTGGATATTTTGTTGATAATATATTTTAAATTTACTGTGAGTGAAATACAATACAGTTAATTCGTAAATAAAAAGGGAAAAGATCAGACCAAGTGCTTGTAGTTGGACTCGCACAACGAAGGGTTTCGTACCATTATATAAAAATATCAAAAAGACAACATATTTGTTGTATGGGAGCCCCTTTCAAAATTTATTTTTATTTACAATTTTTATAATATATAACTGAATATTCTGGAAATATTTCAAGCGCCTACCTGTGGCCGTTATATTAAAAGGGCGCAAAAAGTCACGTTTTTGTATGGGAACCCCCAATAGTAATTATTCCTTTTTAGGTTTTTTGAATGAATATATAAATAAATATTCTGTGAATATTTCAAGTGTCTATTGCCCTTATTAACATTGAGCAAAAAAATTAAGTTTGTTGTATGGGAGCCCCATACAAGTTTTTTTTGTTTCTAGTACATATTTGACATAACGAGTGTCACAATAAGTTCCTAGAAAATAAAGAAAAACACTTTGCCCACCCGTCTTTAGGGCTTTTCGACAGCATTTTGAAGCGCAGCCATTGCTTCTTTGGGGTCCGTCGTGTAAAAGACGGGCCGTCGCCGGCGGGGTCGTGGATGAAGGGCTAGCCGTACCCACGACTCCGCCAATAAGGCGAGGAAGGAGCGCCGCGGGGTTTTTAGTGGGTACACCGTGTTCGGGAGTCCCACACACGCCCCTCGCTTCCCCCGCGAGGGGTACGGTGCGTAAGGCATTTTCCCCGCGGAAACAAAAAAAAAAAAAAAAAAAAAGCCATTGCTTCTTTGGCGTCCATAAAACGTTTTCCTCGAAGTTTCTCTTTTATTTTCGAAAATAAATCAAAATAGCAAGGTGCGAGGTCAGTGTTATAATAAACGGATGACCCATTCTGTGTCTGATTTCTTCAAATAGTCGTTTATTAGCCCGGCATTGTGCGACGAGGCACTGTAGTGATGAAGGAGGATTCTCCTGCTAGGTCATTTTACGAAACCTTTTCCAAAATAACTGGCAAACAGTAATTCGTGCACCACTCAGCAGTAGCCTTTCTTTTGATCCTCTAAAACAATTGACGCGTAATCCTTCTAAAGAACGAGGCCACCATATTTTGCCCATACTTCGACTTCTTTTCACTTTGCTTGGCAACTCCTCGGAAAGACACAGTACAAAATAAAAAGTACAGTTGTTGGCGTAGAAGGCCGTTGATCGCGCAGATCAGCAGTGAGACTATATGGTGCTGGACTTAGACCTCCCTCAGGGTACGCTATTGGACCCGATCTCCAGTCCTCGTCACTGCCAGCTATCCTCTTCAAGTCATCGGTCCATCTAGCCGGTGGGTGTCCAACACTATGTTTGCCATTCGAGGCCTCCATTCGCAACCCCGTTTATTGAACCGACCATCGGTTCTGTGACCAATATGATCAGCCCACTGCCACCGCCAGATAACCTCGATTAGGAGTGTGTCCCTTAGTGAGATCCCAAGCATAGACCTTTCCATAGTTCTCTCTGGGTGACATGCAGACAGTGGTCCAGCTTCATCGTTAGGTTCGACGTTTCGGCTCCGTTTTAAGGCATTGTGGCAAAGATGACTCAAATATGTTACGCAATTTTCGGTTCGGGGATGGTGTGTTTATTGAACATTACTTTGGTCTTGTCCAAGTTCATCCGAAACCTAACACGTCTTGAGGCAGCATTGAGGCTAGACAGTATTTCCTATAGGATTTGCAGGGATTCTGTCATTATGGCTATGCCATCGGTAAAGCAAAGATACGTGAGTTATTCGCCATGGACATTGATGCCCCAATAATCCGAATACAATGTCTTAAAAACATCCTCCAGCGCAGTGGTAAATGTTTCGGGAATATAACGTCACCCTGTCCCACATCTCAAGACCACTGGATAGGAGTTGTTTGGTGGTTATTTACTTGGACTGACCTCGTTGCCATTTGGTAGAGATTTCTAATATGTAGAGCAGCGCTGCAAAAACTCCAGAATAGTAAAAGTTTAAACGAAGTCGACAGTTTTTTCCTGGTACACCATAATCAGACATTTACAAAACGCAGCTTGCTCCGGTGTGTGGAAGGTATCAAATCTTGATGCTAGACGATTATAATTATTTTATATAGTCAGCTTCTAATTGTGGCTCAGAAGTGTTTAGGAGCCACAATTATAAGCTGTATTTCATATAGCTGTACTTCAGGATAATTACTCAATTATCGTATAGTTTTTGAGGAGCGAAACGATTATACGAAAAATAGACCTTATCATGCGGTTCCACTCGAGCTTGAAATTGATATTTAGGGTGCCCTTACAAGTCGGCGATCGCTTCTAGTATTATACGATATACCGGTTATTCATCACTAAGACCTGCCTAATTATGTGCTTCTTATCCGTCATGATGAGGTCCATCTCGTTCTTATAAAATATATATACAGTTACAGAAAAGGCAAGTAAAAAATCCGTAAGCAAGTAATGTGTCCGGAAAATAACAAGTGAAAAAAATCTGTTTTTAAATTTTTTTTGCAAAATGGGGGCGCTAAAACGGCATTGTGCCCCGGGCGCGAGTTAAGCTCGCTACGCCTCTGCTGAGTCCACCTTAATATGCCGAAAGTATACATCAACAGGGGCATTACCCAACTGTTGAATGCACGTACTTTGTTGCCTCCTGGCAAAAGACTTTTTACGACTTTTTTCAAGCGGTTAAAGAAGCGTTCCTTCACTACCTGTTTAATGTCCCCACTTAGTATGCCTAAGCATTCCGACATACCCTTGGTATTTGTAGGATTCGGTTTTCGAGAGGGATCTGAGGGACATTGTCTCCGAGAGTTGTAAATATTCGCTATTTACAACTCCGCCATGTGCAGAGGCACATGTGCAACCGCGCATTTATCTACACCAAACTCCATCCTTATGTCATTACTAAACGTTTGCGTAAAGTTTAGTAATGATACCAGATCTGCTTTATTTGGTGCAAATAATTTGAGATCGTCCATGTACGAAAAATGAGAAATAATCTCACTCCATCTGCGAAAGCGAAATCCCAGTTTTGAGACCCTAAGCAACGTGCTTAAGGGGTTCAAAGTCAGGCAAAACCACAAAGGACTCAAGCTGTCACCCTGGAAAATACCTCGCTCAATCCTTACAGGTTCGGAAGTAAGAAGACTTTCTCAGCCCCCTGGAAGACAAAGGACCGTTCTCCATTGCCTCATCACACGAATCAAGATAAGCGCATAAATCTGTGTCAATATTATACACTTTTAGTACTCGTCTCAACCATGTATGAGGCATCGATTCATAGACCTTTTTATAATCAATCCAGGCGGCGAAGAGACCCTTCTTACCTCGGCGAACCTTTTCATTGATAGCCTTGTCAATAAGGAGGAGCTCCTTAGTACCACGAGACCCAACCTTACATCCGTTTTGAGCGGGATCTAAAATGCTATTTGCATATAAATGTGTGTTTAATTTTAAAATCAAAATAGATGTAAGAAGCTTATAAATTGTTGGAAAGCACGTGATAGGCGAATTGCATCCCTAACATTATCTGGGCTTATAAATATAGCCTCCATTGGCTGCAGGTGTTCACGCGCGCGCTCAACAACACGCATCCAGCAACCATCGTTGTCAATAGGCATCGACCAAATATTTTGCCAAAATGTGAACATTTCTTCCATATTCGGTAACTGCCCATCAATCACACTCGTAGCAGATTCCTCCCAGCTTCATTAAACCTTTCTTTGGTCACTTTGGAATATGCGATTCTGTTTATACCTATTTGCACGTTGTTTATAACGACGGATACGATTTGCCCACGCACAAACTTTCTGCTTCATGTAGTCTATACGTTCTGTTACATAGGCCATATAATCCTGAGGTCTAATGCCAGTACCGGCAAAGGCCTGTGTAACATAACGCATGACTCTTGGCCGCATGTTTCCCGATCTGAAGCAGATTAACTTGCCAATAAGGACCCTAGCTGCACTGATACGCCGTTCAACCCTCATTTGCCATGCGGGCCTATCATCAGTAGACCGCACAACCCTATCAGGCTCAGGAAATCTGAAACGGGCGGAGCGGCACGCTGCAACAGCTGCACAATAAAGAATTGAATGGGTATCAGTGAGACTATTGCTAGAACGAAGATAAGAGTCTAGCATGCAGTCTAGAGCCAATAAAATAAAAAATAAAAAATAAAATAAAAAAAGCCTTTTATTTCTAGCAAATACTACTACAATTAATATTTATACGATGCTTATTTTTACTACTTGTTAGTATGTAGTTTGGTAGTACAATTATTTGGTTTGAATGCTAACATTATTTTTATATTCTATCTTAGCATAACGTACCTAAGTATTATTTTTACTTAGTTTTAGTTATTTTCCAGAACCCCATATTGGGTAAAGGCCTCCTCCAACGTTCCCCAGTTGTCCCTGTCTTGAGCTATTTGCCTCCAATTTGAGCCAGCAACTTTTTTTATCTCGTCTTCCCAACGTGCCACTGGTCTCCCTCTGCTTCTTTTGCCTTGCGGTCCATGCCACGTAGTAGTTCTTATAGTCCATCTTTTATCCTGGAGTCTTGCAACACGCCCAGCCCATTTCCATTTTAGTTTTTGTGCATATTTTAAAGCATCTGTTGCTTTGGTTACTGCTCTTATTTTAGTGTTTTTTATATTTTATCTATTCTTTTTATTTTGAGCTTACTGCGCTCCATTCCTCTTTGACAGGTGGTTTTTTGTTTTTAGCTTTGTTATTAAACTTCCACGTTTGGCAGCCGTATGTTAGGCACGGGGGAAGACTTGTGTTCATCACTTTAGCTTTTATTTTTGTTGGCATATTACTTTTGAAAATTGACACCAGATTCCAATATTTATTCCATGTATGTTTCACTCTTCTCTCTATTTCAAGCTCATTATTCCTCTTATCAAAACTAATTCTCTTTCCTAAATAGATATGGCCCTCAATATATTCCAGTGGTTCGTTGCTAACATAGATCTGTCTCTTGGTGCTGTTTGTCATTGTGTTTGTTTTTGTTTGGTTCATTTCTAGACCAACTTTTACGCTAGCCTGATGTAAAGCGCTTATCTTGAAATGTAATTCTGAGCTTGTTTCTGATAATAATAGTAGGTCGTCTGCGTATCTTAAGTGGCTCAGGTATTTTCCTTGTATATTTATTCCTGATTTACTCCAATCAAGTTTGTTGATGATCGATTCAAGAGTGGCTATGAATATTTTTGGAGAGAGAGGGTCTCTCTGCCTAACTCCCCTTTCTATGAGAAAGGATGGACCTAAGCTTTCTAATTTTACTCTACCAGTGTTTCTTTTATAAATACTTTTAATTATGTTAATATATGTTTGATCTACTCCTTGCTCTTCCAAGCTTTCCCATATATGTGTGTGGTAGACCGTATCGAAAGCTTTTTGGTAGTCAATAAAAGCCAGGTACAGAGGCCTCTTTTGTTCTTGGTATTTTTCTACTAACAATTCCAGCACGTGGATATGATCGATTGTAGAGCCTAGAGCCATTACAAGCGACATATTACGTCTATGCGTGGGAAAACAGGGCAACCGTTGCCTGTCGCGGGCTGGTATGTGTTTAAATTCCAAAATCGCATCCTCCAAAGTCCTCCTTAATTGCTCATTATCTTGGGTACTTACGGTTGTAATCTCAACGCCCCCCACATCAGCATCTCCAACCGCTAACCCTGCCACCAAAGGAGGACGATAACTGGGCTCTCGAATGAATGCTTTCGGTGGTGGATGCAGAGACTGTCACCTCGGAGCGAAGCCGGTCAAGTGCGGAGTCATCCAACGCACAATTACGTTGAATTAACCGCACCTGATCCGATAGTCGTTGGGCCGAAACGGTCAGCTCTGGTTCAAGGACCTGAAACAAAGACAGCAAACGGGTTCGCCACGCAGTGAGGTTAGTTCCACCCTCTGTCGCCCTATAGTACGCTCGCATAACATTTTCGTTTATATTTTGCGTCCATTTAATGCGGCGCACTGCACCACCGACGGCAGGGGCCGAACGCGGGCCGGATGCCCCCGTAGGCCCCAAGCGCGGCAGCAGTGGCCTTCCACGGCGCGGCGCTGGTGCTTATTATTATTATTATTATATTTGGTACTTTAGATTTAACTTTTTTCGGATTTCCTAGATATGTTTATTCTGATTTTAAGATAGGCACTTGATTCTCAAAAAAAAAGACAAATTCAGTATTATTAGATTTATAAAAAATATTTAGTATTTATATATATATATATTTTTCACAGAAACAACAATGGGGGTCAAAATAAATGCACAAAGCAATCCCAACACTCCCTTCCTCACTTCACTGAACAAAGTCCTAAATATTATAGGTAAAAGATTTTTTCACTTGTGGCTGCATCCTGATTGGTTGTTTAGAATTTTTCCTCAATATTCGGTTCATGAGAAGTGTACTAAAGTATTGCACGACTTCACTGACGAGGTACAGCTTATAATTTTTAATAAATAAACATAAGTAATAAAAAAATAAGATATAAGTTTTAATATTTTATGTATAAAGTTTGATTAAATTCAAAATAAAAGTAAAAAAAAAAGTTTGTGTTTCAAATAGTATGTTTAAAATAGTTTCGTAATTTTTTGTTGTCCTAAGAAATACATGCTTACTATTTATTGCGTAAAATGTTTTATGGTTTATTATGTTATTAAGGTAATCCAAAGAAAAAGAACCGAATTGAAGAATGAGAAACAAAGTCAACCGGCAGCGGATTATCATTTCGGTATTAACATCCATACTATTGTTTATGTATCCATACTATTTGTGGAAACATACATAATCAATCCTTGTTACAGAGTTAGAAGATTATCATAAAAAAACATTTCTTGATTTATTGATAAATCTATCTGGCGGCGAGAAGGGTTACACGGATGTAAAGTTACGAGACGAAATTTTGACTCTAACAATGGCAGCAACAGACACTTCCGCTGTGACAATTGGATATACTCTTATGTTGTTAGGAAAATACCCAAAAATACAAGAAAAAGTGTGGGAAGAGTAAGTAATATTTAGGTAAAATTCAAAATGTTTGTAATTTTTGTCGTTCTTTTTCTTGGAAAGTAATTTATTTATTTTTTACTTTCCTATAGTCGTATGCACTTTCTTACTTACTCTAATATTACATTGTAATGTTTTATTTTATTTGATTATAATGAAATATAAGTTTATAATATAAGATAGAGATAATTACTACCCGTTAAACAATTTCACTTTTCTTTAAAAATATAATTTTTTTTTATTCCTAATATTTCCAGGTTAAGTGCAGTTTTTGGAGATACTAATCGTCCATTAGTAAAGGAAGATTTACAGAATTTAAAATATTTAGAAAGAGTAGTTAAAGAATCGTTAAGATTATTTCCTCCGGTGCCTTTTATTACAAGAAAAATTGACCATGATATAAAATTGCGTAAGTTTGTTAAAAAATATAAAAATCTTAATATACAAATATTTTGAATTGATTATATTAAATAACACAATATTGATTTTGAAATGAATCATTAAATATATAATAATCCATTTTGTTTAGCAACGGGCAGCTTTCTCCCAGCGGGGTCCGGCGTCTTGGTATCGATCTGGGGGTGTCACCGGAACCCCGAATTTTGGGGTCCAGATGCAGAGTGCTTTGACCCCGATAGGTTTCTTCCAAAACGCTTCAATTTAGTACCAACCGGCAGCTATTTACCATTTAGTAATGGTCCGAGGAACTGTCTTGGTTAGTATATTAGTTGTTTAATTTAAATTTTGTTGAAATTATTTAGATTTTTCTAAGTTAATGTTATACATTTTATAGGATATCAGTATGCTTTAATGTCAATAAAGACAGCTTTAACTGCAATACTTCGGAATCACAAAGTACTGGGAGAACCTGAACCTACTCCGATCCCTAAAATAAGAGTTAAGTTGGACATCACGATGAAAGCCGTCAATGAGTTTGAGATTTCCTTGGAGAAAAGAAAATCTAGCAAAGTTATGTAGTGACGATATAATGATCACAGACCTAAAAAAACAATAGTATAAAAGTTTTGTCCCAGTTTAAAATGTTTTTTAACTATCGAATAGTTTTTTGTTACCTTTTTATATGAATACTTTATATGAATATATAATACTATATGCATGTTTGAAATCCTACTAATATTATAAATGCGAAAGTTTGTAAGGATGTGTGTATGTTTGTTACTCTTTCACGCAAAAACTACTGAACGGATTTTCATGAACATTTGCAGTAATATAGCTTTGATATCAAAATAACATAATAAGTCAAAATTTACAGGGATTTTTTATAATTGGGTGATAAAATAACTATAAATGTTAAGTAGGTCGGAAAAAAATCAGCCCCCTGAGAGCTATATTGGCGTGCGCTGCCCTTATAATTTGAGTTACACAAAGATAATTACTGCAAGATGATTTATCTTAAATAGTTCTAAATAAAAGTCCGCGACAGCATATATCTATCATTTATGTGTAAGTCACTATGACCATAATAGTGAACCAAACATACAATTTAATTGGATATTTTTTAACAATGCACATTTTAGAATATTTATCAAACTTTTATGAAAATTGATACATCTGTCACTTTAAGTATTGAATGTAAATAAATTTTGTCTTTTACACTAAGAAATTTGGAGGAATAGTTTAAAAGTTATCACGATAAGATTGACTTAAACGGAATGTCTAAGGCGCCTAAAAGGCGTGACGCGCAGAGCGAGCGAGGGGGGAGCCGTCATCACCGAGTGCGCCCACCCGACCGGGCAGACACGCGAGGGCAGACGTCGTTGACGGTTGTGTTCATTAAGCGATTTTTCGTATGACAAATTCGATTCTCAAAGCGATTTATTGTTTCATACAATACGTATATATTTAATATAATATATATTTCAGTATAATATAAGAATTCATTTTATTTAATTTGTTAAACGTAGCATAGTACTTTTAATTGTTTAGTTAGATAAGTTTGTATTGTTTCAAGCTGAGGTGTTGAGCAAATAGATTATTTTGTTTTGTTCATTAGATTATTATATTATTAACATTTAGGTGTAGGTTAGCTATTTTATTATTTTAGTATTTTGTGTGAAAAAATACTTTTGATTTTAATTCCAGTCGTTTGTAATAGTTGTTTTTTGACGTGACAACGTCTTAAATTAGGTTAAGCTGGGAGTCACTTATGAAAAAGTGTAACGCCCGGTAACGTAACGATGAGTCACCGAACGAGAGAGAGGCCCGCCGAATGCCTTGCGTCTCTCTCCCACTCAAACATGATCGGTCCGCCGAGCAATGTTTTGATTTTCAAATTGATTCTTTAAAATTACAAATATTAAGAAAAAGTGGCAGATATAAGAAAACTTGATATTTATTTATTTATTTATACACTTTATTGCATACCACATGAAAATACATATTACAGTTACAAATTAAATATAAACACAAAAAAAAGCACATGGGAAATACAAAGGGCGGTCTTATCGCCTAAAGGCGATTTCTTCCAGACAACCATCTTGTTAGGAGTTTAATTCAGCTAGTGCATATAGATAGGTGGCAAAAAATTATAAACACCGTAATCATACAAACAAATAATTACACAATAATACATAAACATATTACACACATAATTTTATATAATATATATTAACTAATAAACTAAACAATACGAATAAAAATAAATAAATTGACAATACTTTGTAGAATATGAATTGGACACATAAGTAAAAAACATTATGATAACATTAAAAATAAGTCGTCTCAGCTTTCTTCTGTTAAATAAAGATTTTTAACGGATTTTTTAAATATTAACAAAGATTTTGATTTTCTTATAAAGAGAGGCAGCGCGTTCCATAATTTTGTTGCATGGACTGTGAAGGAGTGTTCGAAAAATTTTGTATTATGAACTGGCATTCGTATTAGCAAGAATTGTGATGATCGTACATCTGCCGGAAGTCCAATGAACTTAAATCTCTCCTTTAGGTATGAGGGAGTTTTTGGGTGAAATAATACACAGTATAGAAGAGAAAGAGAGTGTAAATCCCGGCGGCGGCGAATTGGAAGCCACTTGAGTTTTTGACGAAATTGAGAAATGTGGTCATATTTTCTTAAACCAAATATGAACCGTATAGCAATGTTTTGGAGTCGCTCAAGTTTGTTAAGATGGTCTTCGGTTAAATTAAGATAGCTTGCATCGGCATAATCAAGAATAGATAGAAGAAGAGAGTGTGCTAACATAATTTTGGTAGGAATCGGAAGAAAATAATGCAGTCGCCATAAAGATCTCATTGCTACAAAGATTTTCTTGCTAACTTCTTTAATGTGACTAGACCAAGACAACGTCTGGTCCAGGTGAATGCCGAGGTTTTTAACAGTAGTACAATAGGGTATAGACACATTATTATATAAAATTGCAGGAATGCTTCCCCAATTTACCCTTGCAATCATACCGGGACTGCCAATAATAATGACCTGGGATTTGGCAGGATTTATTTTAAGTCCATACTGCTTACTCCACACAGAGATAGCTGTCAGGTCACTGTTAATATAAAATGTGTTGAGCAAGAATTTTAACATCTAATTTAAGTAAATGTTTTAATTTTCAACTTCATTCTTTACAATTACAAATTTTAATTAATTTCAAATTTATTTAGCAAAAATTTGAACCTTCGATCTGAATAAGTGTTTTGATTTTCAAATTAATTCTTTAAAATTAAAAATATTAAAATATATAAAATCAGAAGTGACGTCACATAACATTATCTGTACTTATTATTATTTAATATGTAGACCAGTACATGTGACCATACTTGGTAGACACAATTGGAAATAGTATTTTTTTATAACTGAAAAAAATATATATATAAAATACTGGTAGCAAACAATAACTTCAATGATCGATATCTCCGCAACTAATTGATGTATCGAAAAAGTCTGTAAATAAATTTTGTAAAAAATAATAACATCAATAATATAATATAAAATAAATAATATATAAAATGATTTTACGTGACAACGTCTTCATCGTCCTATCCTCAACAAAAT
Source organism: Napeogenes inachia (assembly GCA_959347355.1). NCBI lineage: Eukaryota > Metazoa > Arthropoda > Insecta > Lepidoptera > Nymphalidae > Napeogenes > Napeogenes inachia. The sequence goes on from OY365792.1 coordinate 16,315,228, forward strand.
CACTCAAATTATTAAAATATTGTGCAATTTAATAATATTCATATCAATAAATATTCTACCAAGAAAAAGACGTGGTCACGTAAATCTTCGCCCGTAAAACCGACTTTACAGGCAACCATATTTTTTTAATAATAAGATTGTACTTTTAGTTATTAAGACAAGTTTTTGTTCGTTTCGAGATGAGGTGTAGAGTAAATAAATTATTTTATTTATTAACGAATACCATTTAGGTGTATTTATAGGTTCTTATTTTTTTTATAAAATTACTACCAATTTTGTTTAAATTAGTTCCTATCCACTTATAAATATGCCGCAAAAGCGTAAAGTCTAATATTTCGCAAAGCTCTAATAAAGCCCAAGCTATGAAAATAGCTAGACGTAATGAGACGTCTCAACAAGTCGAGTAGCGAAATCTTCAGCAGGCATTGCGTAATTCGGCACATAGAGCTGCAGAGACTCCAGAACAGTCCCAAGCCCGACGTGAAAGGCATGCGGAGTTTATGGCATCTCAACGGTTCGCTGAAACTCCAGAGCAGTCCCAAGATCGACGTCGACGACATGTGGAGTATCTGCTGTCTCAGCGAGCTTCGGAGACTCCAGAAGCATCTCTTGATCGGCGTCAACAGCAAGCGACTTATGTGGCGTCTCAAAGAGCCACAGAAACATTTGAAATGGCTGAATCTCGCAGGCGAACTGTTGCTGAAGGGGCAGCACGGCGACGTCAAACATTTACACGAATCAGATGGGGCATATTTAGTAAAGCTGCATTTGAGTATGACGAGACTCTTGATTATGAGACTCACAAGCTTATAAAGATAGAAACAATGAGTATAGATTGCAAATATTGCGGAGCTCTTAAGTGGAAAGAGGAAGCAACAGGTATGTGTTGTTCGAGCGGGAAAGTAGCCATTCCTACTATAGACGAGCCTGTTCAATCATTGAAAGAGCTTTTCTATAATGAAACTGAAGAATCTCTTCGTTTTTGACAAATATAAGAAAATACAATACCTGCTTTCATATGACTTCTTTTGGAGCAGATAAAATTATGTCAATGGCAGGATTTTGCCCGACTTTTTAGTTTACCACAGAATCGGTTCATTACTTCCCGCAACCAGTGTGCAACCACAATTTTTGCAAATTAATTTTATGGGTGATGAAGAAGCGCAAATAGATAGGCGAACTGAGTATGTGCAAGGGCTAGACAGGATCATGGTCAAAAAATTACAAAGAGTGCTTCACGACTACAATATTTTGGTACATGAGTTTAAAACTGTTAGAGATAGAATGGTCACTAATGATTTTAAAGTAGTCATTCACCCAGATCGTGTACCACGTGGTCAACATGAGCGACGTTTCAATGCTCCGACCACAAATTAAATAGCTGCTGTAATAATCAGTAGCGAAGAAACTGCGTCACGGGACATTGTTGTACAGGCGCACGGTGGCATGCTTACTAGGATTCCAGACACTCATAAATTCTATGACGCTCTCGAGTACCCAATAATTTTTTGGAAGGGACAAGAGGGGTATAGTATTGACATTCCACAAATAAATCCTGTTACCAAGCGCCCACTGCCAAACAAAAAGGTATCCTGTAAAGATTTTTATGCTTTCCACTTGATGGTCCGTCGCAGCGACTTTAATTTATTGCTCAAGTGTAGGCTCCTCCTTCATCAGTATCTGGTGGATATGTATGTTAAAATGGAGAGTGAGCGCTTAAGGTTTATTTCATTAAACCAAAGAAAGCTGCGCGCTGAAAATTATATTCATCTCCAAGACGCAATACGAAATGATGCCAATCTGGATCCAAATAACTTGGGTCAGATGGTGATTCTGCCGTCATCATTTGTAAATAGCCCCAGATATCTACATGAATATACACAGGATGCATTCACATATGTCCGTAATTATGGGAGGCCAGATCTATTCATAACAATGACGTGCAACCCCGCCTGGTCGGAAATTACTAAAGAACTTATGCCTGGTCAAAAGTCAACGGATAGACATGACTTGAAGTTGGTCGCCCTGCTCACGAAAGGTAGCGTATTTGGCGACATTCAATTTTTCATTTATTCGATCGAGTGGCAGAAACGAGGTTTGCCCCACGTACACTTATTGCTTTGGTTAAAGGAAAAATTGCGTCCAAACCAAATTGATGACATTATATGTGCTGAAATACCGAACCGATACCGATAAAAAGCTCTATGATACGATAACAAAAAATATGATTCACGGTCCCTGTGGTGTAATCAATTCTTCATCACCCTGCATGAAGGAGGGGAAATGTACCAAAAAATATCCCAGGAATCTTCTGAAAGATACTCAAAGCAATGACAAAGGTTATCCTCTGTACAAACGCAGATTTACAAACCAGGCTATTTTTAACATTCGCCAACAAGGGATTGTAAACATTGACCGGAGAGATGAGGTCCAAACCTTTAGATCCGGTCGATATGTAAGTAGTAACGAAGCAGCGTGGCGTATCTTAGGTCTGTCTCTGCACGAGCGACACCCAACCGTCACTCATCTCGCGATCCATCTACCCAATGGTGAGAGGGTTTATTTTACAGAAAATAATTTTAGAGAGCGATTATCAGTACCACCGAAAACGACACTAACAGCATTTTTTCAGTAGTGCCAACGTGATGAGTTTGCAAAAACGTTAATCTACATTGACGTACCTCGCTATTACACTTGGAATACGGCGAGGAAGGAGTGGAAACGTCGTTTGCAAGGAACACCTGTCCATGGCTGGCCGGGTGTAAAGGCAGGAGATGCTCTTGGTCGTATTCAAAATCACAGTGCTGTGCGACACTTCGCACTCGCGCTGCCCACTCGGTCAGCTCTTCCCCGGGTCTTTGTTCAGCTTTATAGAACACGTACCTTTCTGCAAATATACTCTTCTTTGCATAAAAATTATGATCTAATTCCTGCAATAATTTGCTCTAGTCTATACTTTTTAGCTCCGTAGGAAAAGCTAAATCTCTGGCACCGGGGTAAGTATCTTCCACAAAAGCCGTCAATAACAAAGCACGCCTTTTAGCTCCGCCTTGTCATTTTATTGGGTAATATTATTAGCAGTACAATATTGCTTGAAACGACTAACGAATATATTCCAATCTTGGGCGTGGTGGTCAAAAGTGAGTGTGCCACCGAACAAAGTATTTCCACTAGATGCCATCTTAATAACACTGATTGTATAAAAACTAACAATAATGCGTAGGTTACTAATTCGTCGCCAATTTGTAGTGTACTTTAAAATAAAACTTCAAATGGAATCTTACACGTTTACTTGTCGGTAACAGACTGACATCACTTTCTTATGTTTTAACAATCTACCCACATCTTAATATACTATACAATCATTTTCTAAAACATAAATTACAATTTCAGCTAATATAGGACTAAGAGGAGAGCCCATAAGGCTACCAAACTTTTGTCGGTAAAATTCGCCATTGAAAGTGAAAAAGGTTCGTGATAAAATGAGATTGACAGCTTTCTGGAATTCATCCCAAGGAATGTTACAGTTTGGTTGTATCTGTGCCCACAGTCTTTTTAAACTTGTTATCACAGCGTCCTGTGAAATGTTAGTGAAAAACGTAAATCATTTCTCAAGTTTACATTCTCAATTTTCTTTCTAAATTCTAGGCTATTTTTGGACAGTATACTTCGATGGTCTGATGTTTTTGCTGAGAAAATTATTATTGAACTTTGACAGGTTATATAACGGCTAATCGATGTATGACAATTAGACGGTATGGAATTTCTTTTTTATGTATCTTAGGAAGAGCATAACACTTGGGTAAATTCCCATCAGAAGTATAAACCCATTTATGTAAGCTTTTACTAAGGTAACCTTTATTTTTCCAATCTCTACATATGATGGTTAATTTTTTGTTTAAATTAATCAACGGGTCAGAGTTTAATTTTTCATAGATGTTATTATCTGACATTATTGTCATTAGAATTATACTCATCCCTTGGAGTTGCGACTGAAACATTGCCGGTGCTCTTTCATGTAAGGTTTCGCATTTTCTAAGTGGTTTTTAAGTAATTTCTGTTCGTGACTCTGATGTTTTTGCTTTTCATGTTGGTCGAGGATGACGTGTTCGACTATTTGTTTTCTCACATCATCTAGTACTGGTTGTTGTTCAGAACAAATTCAGAAACCTTTCTACGGTTTTGATAACATACATAACATCTTCATCCTGTAGTTTTTCTTTTTCCACGTTAAATTGTGGTCCAAGTGAAACTACATTTTGAACATGCTCAGGTATTTCTAAATTTGTCAAGTTAACTGACCATTGTTTCTTGTACTCATTGTTGACATTTGAGTGTTAAAGAGAATCGTGTTTGGTCATTCTCAAAGATCTTAATTTTTTCACGTGAGTTCGAAAACAAACATTGCTGACAATATTAATTTTGGATAGGAAAATTATGTTAAAATTGTTGAACTGTTCTAAATATGTTCTAAAGTAGAACAATCATTAGTTTATTGGCGTAATTAGATTCATTTTTTTTATATATTGAATTAAAATCACCAACGTAATTAGAGTGAAATCATATCAATAAACAATATTACAGGACAAATTATACACAAGGATCTAACGCCTAAGTAAGCAAACTGTAAACTATTCGCTTGTGTTAAAAGTATTAGAAAACGATACAAATACATAGAAATACACGTTATAAATACGAAGAATAAATTTAATAAACGCCCAAACCAGATATACAGACATCTATGCTCATCTTATATGTGCCTGTCCCTGTCAGGACTTGAACCTATATATATACGCTACGCCCCCCAAATTTTTGTGGCCGCTAACATATTTCTTGACCCTGCACACAAATAAAACAGTTAATTTAAATACAAATGCATGCGAACATGCCTGAAAGCATTTAATAAAAAAAACGGCGACGACTCCTGCCATAACATAACAGCAAATCATTAGCAACGCTAATAAGTGTAACAAAACATCAGGATATTTAATTAATTAATTAAAAGGTCAAGAAAGGGTTAAAAGAATCCAACCTTAACCTTTTCGAAATGATTGTCTGTTTATATGTTTATCTTTAAGTTATGCACGCAACACGAAAAAAATATATAGCCAATGTAAATAACTTTTACACATAAAAATTGAGCGTCAATCTGAATAACATTTAGTTTTACACATTAATTGCACACTCTTCACTCTGTCAAAAGATATATGTACTTAAAGTGTTCAAGAAATTCATCTATATATATTTAAATTCACAACAATTCAAAATCTGGGACCTTTTTATAAGGTCAAGGTCAAAAGAACCCAAAACAATGGTTTTTCATTTTGTCTGTTCAGATGTACGTTTGTATATAGGTACATTTATGTCTGTATGTTTGTGCACTCTAATCTGAGAAACAGAATAATCGGTTTGAATGCAGTTTTCGGGAATATATTGTCATGGGCTTCACTTTATATTAAGTGTTTTTTTTTCGGTTAACAAATAAAGAAGTTGATAATCTCTTAATTTCGTTCCATTCCGGTAAGACATTTTTCCAAATTGAAATAATAGTCCACTCCTGAGGGAATAATAATACCCTGTCGAACTATTAAATAACTTAAGACTGTATTGTAAGTTCGATCTTAATTTAAAGTTCTACATTTAAAATTATACTTTAATGTATTTAAGTCTTTAATAAAATCTTGTTTATTTATATTTGTTTCTCATAATATCATTTTATTTTCAGTTAAAAACAACATTTTAATATCTATTATATTATTTACGATGTCATAAATAAATTGCAATATTAGATATATTAATTTTTCAGTGATATTGAATCCTGCTGATTTAGAAATGGTGTTAAAAACGTGCTTAGAAAAAGATGATATTTATAGATTTATGAGAAAAGTAGTTGGAAACGGAAGCATATTTGCACCAGGTAAGTAATGTAGCAAATTACAATATCATTTATATACAAAAGTAGTTCATATAACTGTATTGAAATAAATTCTAATTGGATCATAGCTCGAATTTGAATTCTGTTTTTAAATTCATACACATGTGTGTCTTAATACACTATGACTTACTTAAAATACCTTTAACGTTATTATAATTTAGACACAATGGCAAGGATAAATTCCATAAGATTTTACGGACGCTCCTTCATTTGTAAGCGTTAGTTTTACTTGATCTTCCCTATTTTTTACCATTTATAATTTTAGTTTCAATTTGGAGACGAACACGCAAAATTTTAATGCCCGCATTCAGCCCAAAAATTTTAAAAAACTTTGTGGTCGTGTTTTCTGAACAAAGTGAAAAGCTTGCGGGAAAGTTATCAGATAGAGATTCTAAAGGCAATTTTAGTATTTGGCCCTTCCTGTCGGCTTATACATTCGACTCTGTGTGCGGTAAGTTTATTTTAAATGTTTTTGTTGACTTAAAATATACATTTAAAAACCGTAATCTAGAAAACTATTTTCATTAAATGTTTGTGATTTTGTTAAAAAGTCATTTTGATTTTTGTTTTTTTTTTAATACAACCGCCCCGTTGGTCGAGTGGTTAGCGCAGACGCCTAACGTGTCACGGCGCAATGGGGCTCGGGTTCGATTCCCGGCGGAGACAGGCATTTATGTGATGAGCATAGATGTCTGTGTTTCTGGGTTTGGTCGTTTATTAAATATATTCTCACTATTTATATGTGTATTTCTATGTACTTGTATCGTTGTCTAACACCCCTAACACAAGCAAATAATTTGCTTACTTAGGGGTTAGATCAATGTGTGTAATTTGTCCTAATATTATTATTATTATTATTATTATATTTGGTACTTTAGATCCAACTTTTTTCGGATTTCCTAGATATGTTTCTTCTGATTTTAAGATAGGCTAGTGCCTATTCTCAAATAAATAAGACAAATTCAGTATTATTAGATATATAAAAAATATTTAGTATTTATATATATATATATTTTTCACAGAAACAACAATTGGGGTCAAAATAAATGCACAAAGCAATCCCAACACTCCCTTCCTTACTTCAATAAACAAAGTCCAAAATATTGTATGTGAAAGAATTTTCCACTTGTGGCTGCAACCTGATTGGTTGTTTAGGATTTTCCCACAATATTCTGTTCATGAGAAGTGTACTAAAGTATTGCACGACTTCACTGACGAGGTATAGCTTTTAATTTTTAATAAATAAACATAAGTAATAAATAAATAACATATAAGTTTTAATATTTTATGTATAAAGTTTGATTAAATTCAAAATAAAAGTTGAAAACAAAGTTTGTGTTTCAAATAGTATATTTAAAATAGTTTCGTAATTTTTTGTTGTCCTAAGAAATACATGCTTACTATTTATTGCTTAAGATGTTTTATGGTTTATTATGTTATTAAGGTAATCCAAAGAAAAAGAACCGAATTGAAGAATGAGAAACAAAGTCAACCGGCAGCGGATTATCATTTCGGTATTAACATCCATACTATTGTTTATGTATCCATACTATTTGTTTAAACATACATAATCAATCCTTGTTACAGAGTTAGAAGATTATCATAAAAAAACATTTCTTGATTTATTGATAAATCTATCTGGCGGCGAGAAGGGTTACACGGATGTAGAGTTACGAGACGAAATTTTGACTCTAACAATGGCAGCAACAGACACTTCCGCTGTGGCAATTGGATATACTCTTATGTTGTTAGGAAAATACCCAAAAATACAAGATAAAGTGTGGGAAGAGTAAGTAATATTTAGGTAAAATTCAAAATGTTTGTAATTTTCGTCTTTCTTTTTAGGAAAGTAATTTATTTATTTTTTACTTTCCTATAGTCGTATGCACTTTCTTACTTACTCTAATATTACATTGTAATGTTTAATTTTATTTGATTATAATGAAATATAATTTATATGAAATATAATGAATTATAATATAAGAATATGAATTATAATATAATGAAAGAATATAATGAATTATAATATAAGAATATGAATTATAATATAATGAATTATTATAAAAGAAAGAGATAGTTACCACCTGTTAGACAATTTCACTTTTCTAAAAATATTTTTGTTTTATTCCTAATATTTCCAGGTTAAGTGAAGTTTTTGGAGATACTAATCGTCCATTAGTAAAGGAAGATTTACAGAATTTAAAATATTTAGAAAGAGTAGTCAAAGAATCGTTAAGATTATTTCCTCCGGTGCCTTTTATTACAAGAAAAATTGACCATGATATAAAATTGCGTAAGTTTGTTAAGAAATATAAAAATCTTAATATACAAATATTTTGAATTGATTATATTAAATAACACAATATTGATTTTGAAATGAATCATTAAATATATAATAATCCATTTTGTTTAGCAACGGGCAGCTTTCTCCCAGCGGGGTCCGGCGTCTTGGTATCGATCTGGGGGTGTCACCGGAACCCCGAATTTTGGGGTCCAGATGCAGAGTGCTTTGACCCCGATAGGTTTCTTCCAGAACGCTTCAATTTAGTATCAACCGGCAGCTATTTACCATTTAGTAATGGTCCGAGGAACTGTCTTGGTTAGTATATTAATTGTTTAATTTAAATTTTGTTGAAATTATTTAGAGCTTTCTAAGTTAATGTTATACATTTTATAGGATATCAGTATGCTTTAATGTCAATAAAGACAGCTTTAACTGCAATACTTCGGAATCACAAAGTACTGGGAGAACCTGAACCTACTCCGATCCCTAAAATAAGAGTTAAGTTGGACATCACGATGAAAGCCGTCAATGAGTTTGAGATTTCCTTGGAGAAAAGAAAATCTAGCAAAGTTATGTAGTGACGATATAATGATCACAGACCTAAAAAAACAATAGTATAAAAGTTTTGTCCCAGTTTAAAATGTTTTTTAATTATCGAATAGTTTTTTGTTACCTTTTTATATGAATACTTTATATGAATATATAATACTATATGCATGTTTGAAATAAATAATAACTATAGATCCAACCAAGTTTTTTATAAAAGTGAGATCAGGTTTATTTTTTTCCGGATAAGTAATTATTAATCCTTATCCTTACCTATAATATAATGACTGAAAGCAAAGAAGATAATATATTGACTCAAGTAAGATGGCTGAACATAAAGTTATTAAGTATACGAGGTATTTATTTTTTTTATTTATTTGTTTATTTTAAAGGGCAACTAACAATAAAGGTTATAAATGTAACAAATACGTTACACAGAAATCAGTAAAGTTTCCACTAAATAAATAATACATATAAAAACGAAAAAATAATAAAAAAATATATTAAGTTAAGTTACAGAAAGCTAAAAACTACATTAAAAAACAAAAAAATCAAATATAAATATATCACCCTTATAATATGTACATGTAATAAAAAGTATATACCTATATTACTTTATTTTAATGTAAATGACAATGATATTATACTTAACTTCTCAATTGATTCTTATAAAAACCAATTTTATTATGAAAAATGTCTAAGTGACTATAAAATATATTGTAATTCCTGCAAGTACGGTATAAAAAACAATTTAAGCAAAATTTGATTTACAAATGGGTATATAAAATAATGAGTTACTTCTAGAACACAATCTTGGGTATTTCAATTGTACGTTGTTAATAAGGAATGGCGTATCAATACGACTGTGAATAATGTTAAATAAAAGTAACTGACCTCTAAAATTTCTACGAGAAGCCATGGAGGGAATAGAATTTAAAATATCGTTATTATTGTTTAGATTACAAAATTTATAATTTAAATGTTTAATGAACTTATCTCTCAATTGTTCTATGCTATTGATATAAACCTGATATTGAGGATTCCACACTGTGGAAGCATATTCCAAAATAGACCTCACGAATGTATTAAATAGTAGAACGAGGGTTGAAGGTTCCTTAAACTCTTTACCAATTCGTAAAATAAAGCCAAGTAGCCGATATTCTTTAGATGTAATATATTGTGTATGTTGAGAATACGTTAGTTTATAGTCAAGAATAACACCAAGATCTTTGATTTCGGTAACTCGTGTTAGTGAAATATTTTCCAAAAAGTAGTCAAATAATATTGGTTTCTTCATCCTATAAAAAGATATAATATTACATTTGCTTAAGTTAAGGTGAAGAAAGTTATCCTTACAGTACACACCAAGTCAATCTAGATCCAGTTGTATTGATATTGATTCATTTTTTTTAACCTTTTTATTTTAAAATATTTTTTTTGTGCCATGATGCCAATGTTTCCTGTTATATTTTTTTTTATGTAATTTTTTTTTTGTGTTTTTGTACTTGTATCTCCGTCATTAGCGTTCGAAATGTCACTAAACGGCGGTCACTGAAAATCAGCGTAGGGGACCGTTTCCTCTACAATAGCTGAGTGGCTCTCCGATTTGGGCATCATTTTTAATAACTTTCTTTGTTATTGTATTAATATTGTTTTTTTTCTCTTTTGTATTGTTTTTTTCTTTTGTTTTATAAAATAGATTTATTATTTTATGTCAGTTTTGAATAATATGTGATGACCAAATAAAGACATTTTCATTTGATTCGATTTGATTTGATAAAGATCTTGTTTTTCCAATAGTACATTATAAATTTGCATTTAAATTGGTTTATAGTTTTTACGTGACATATTTACAAAGCAGAAGTGAGTAATAATTATAAGATACATTTGGTTAAATTATTTACGGTTTAAATGTGTATGTCCTGCTTACTCATGATAGATAAAGATAAGGATAGAGATCTGGAGTGATTAGTGAGACTTTATATAAGGATAATCTAATTTGAGAAAATTATATCGACGGTTTATTTGGTCTAAACGTATTTTTTTTAGTGATATAAAATAATATGCATATTTGGAATCAGGTATAATTTTTATCTTCAATTTGCCCTGTACCCATCAATATATTACATAGATCAAAATATTTAAGGTTATCTATAATATTATTATTTATTTTAGTTAACAAGTCAATTACTGCTGATACCGTTCCGGATTTTTGACGAAAGCGGTATTGTTGAGCAGAAAGAAAACCTAGACTCTCCAAAAAAGACGTTTTAATCGTGCGGGGGAGAGGTTCTTATGCAATAATTAGCTGTTTGCGGCCAAACGCGTAAACAGATTTAAATGCGGTTTTGTTTAATCGAAAGCTATGCTCGTCGAGATGGTTCTTATTCATGTTTGATTGAATTGAAATAGTCGTCTTCAAGATGTTGACGTTTTATTCGTGCGGGGGAGAGGTTCTTATGCAATAATTAGCTGTTTGCGGCCAAACGCGTGGACGATTTGAATGCGGTTCTGTTTAATCGAAAGCTACGCTCGCCGAGATAGAATAGAATAGAATAGAATAGAATAGAATAGAATAGAGTAGAGTAGAGTAGAGTAGAGTAGAGTAGAGTAGAGTAGAGTAGAGTAGAGTAGAGTAGAGTAGAGTAGAGTAGAGTAGAGTAGAGTAGAGTAGAGTAGAGTAGAGTAGAGTAGAGTAGAGTAGAGTAGAGTAGAGTAGAGTAGAGTAGAGTAGAGTAGAGTAGAGTAGAGTAGAGTAGAGTAGAGTAGAGTAGAGTAGAGTAGAGTAGAGTAGAGTAGAGTAGAGTAGAGTAGAGTAGAGTAGAGTAGAGTAGAGTAGAGTAGAGTAGAATAGAATAGAATAGAATAGAATAGAATATATTTATTTAGCATAGAATATATTTATTTAGCACACAGAACAAAATAAAGGTAACTTATAACTAGATTATAAATGCATAATAAAAATTGTAAAAAGAAAAGAACCAAATGATATTAATTATAACTAACAACAAAATAAAATAATAAGGAAAAATAACAAAAAAAAACATAAGAAAGCCATAATAAATAAAAAATTAAAAAATAAACTAAATTAACAAAAAAAAATAAAAAAAAAAGGAACAACAATTATAAAAGAAATAAAATAAAAAAATATGAATAAAAAGAAATAAAATAAAAAAAAAATAGAATATGCAAATAAAAACCACCTTAATTTATTGCCTAGCAACAGTGCTGTGCCCCAAATAGGTACACCATTCAGCAACGACGTGGGCTAGGAAACCCAGTGCTGATTTTCAATGGTAACCTTATCATTACCGTGACGCATGACGGATACAAATGATTTAAATCATTACCAGAACCTTTAAAAAAAATCACAATAAATTGCCATCGATCTAATAAAAATAAACAATCACTGTAATACTTTACAGGCGTAAAATTTTTTATGTCATCTGCATATAGCAATATTTTAGAGTTTCTGAAAGTGTCACCAATATCGTCAATAAAAATATTAAAAAGTAATGGCCCTAAATGGGAGCCCTGAAAGACGCCAGAAGTGACTGGCACAAATGTTGAACAAAAACCTTTTATAGACACAGATTGACTTCGGTCTCTTAAATATGATTCAAGCCAGCGAAGCTGATTGCCATGAATACAAAGATTGGATTCCGTGGATTTGACATCAATAAATCCATGCTGTTGTTCAATAATGATAGGTCTTAAAAGAGGATGTATATTATCATAAATAATTTTCTCGAAGATCATGGCCAAAGTATTAAGTTTAGATATAGGACTATAGTTTTTAACATCTTGCCTATCACTAGATTTATAAACCGGTGGTACAAATGACTTTTTCCGGGCTATAGGGATCTTGCCAATTCTGAATGATTGATCAAATAATAAAAATAACGGCAAAACCAAGCTTTCACAACACGGTTTAAAAAATATCGGGGGTGTACCATCGGGACCAGCACTTTTATTTATATTAACCCTTCCGAGCATTTCACTCGAAAACATAATATACCACGGTTCACGGTGAAACGATTTCGAGAGTTCGTATGATAAAAGATCTTGGAGTCATAATTGATTTAATTTATTTGATTTAATTTGATTTAATTTTGAATTAATGGAAAACATATGTTTTACTATATATTATGTAAATGGAAGTTACAAAGTATATACCAATTATGGGCTAACTTAACATTCAATTTTAGGATGGCTGTCCACAAAATTTTAACAATAAACATTAAAGTAAATGCCACAGATTTCATTTGCAGAAGTTACAATTAAAATTTATACTATGACTAATAAAAAAAGAAAAGAAACAAAATAACTATAAAATAATAATAAACGTAAAAATGATAACAATATTAAAATAATGTAAAAATAAAACTTATCTAAACATAAAAAAAAAAAAAAATACATTAATTAAAATTGTAAAAAACAGTAAATATCAAATAAAATAAATATTTTAGCACTAATAAAAACAATGTAATTTTAAGAGTATTCTGAATTTTAAGAGGTATCAGTTTTGTTCAAATATAAAATTTAATATAATTTTTAATTTAAAATAAACGTTTCAGAAAACCGTTTATTTTATGTACATATTTTGATAACTGATTTTTTTTTTATTTATCTTAAATGTTCTTAATGAATCATTAAATACATATATCAATATCGACTTTCTTAGAAATACTGTTATATGTTTTGACCATTCTGTTTATTGGGGCATTTAAACCCAAATTAGTTCTAGAGAACCTACTTTTAAAAATTGTCAAATTTGAAAGCCTTGCATTTGGCCTATGTACAATTAGACTAATATCTTGAAGTAATCTAGAACAGTCAATTTCCCCTAATATTATTGTGTGTAAAAAGCACAGGTCGGCTATATCTCTTCGATTTGAGAGCGAGAAGATTTTATAATGTTTTAAAAGTAAGTCATAACTACTTAATTGATTACACAAATTATCTTTATACGACAAAAACTTCAACATTTTCTTTCTACTCTGTCAATATGTACTTGATAAAAGGGATTCCAAACCATAGAACAATATTCCAGTTTACTTCTTATCAGAGAATTATATAATATCAATTTAGTATTCGATTTTTTAAAATTTTTCGTGGATCTTATTATAAAGCCTAATGTTTTAAGTGACAATGATATAACAGCATCTATATGTGGAATAAAACTTAAAGTCGAATCAACAGTAATTCCTAAATCGCGTATATTATTAACTCTCCGAAGCAAATGATTATTCATGCAGTAACAGAACTCTATTACGGAAAATTTTCTACTAAATATTATGAAATAGCATTTAAGATGATTTAATCTCATATTATTTTTTGTACACCAAATTTCAAACCTATTTAAATCTTGTTGTAAAAGAATTGCATCTTCTAATGTATTTACTCTTTTATAGATTTTTAAGTCATCAGCATATAACTGAAACTTGCTATGAAGGAAACATTGAATAGCATCATTTATAAATATAATGAACAAAATAGGGCCTAGCTTAGAACCTTGCGGTACACCGGACATAGAGATAAATGATTCGGATTTATACCCCCCTAAAACCACGTTCATTTCTCTATTTTGCAAGTAATTCTCTATTAATTTAAGTAATTTGCCTCCAACACCATAACTAAAAAGCTTGTCAATTAACATTGCATGATCCACCACATCAAAAGCTTTAGTTAAATCTGTATATATGCAATCAACTTGTAAATTACGATCTAATAATTCAGATACATTATCATTAAATAATGCAAGATTAGTCATGGTTGGCTTATTTTAAAAAAAACCATGTTGATTGTTTGTTATTATTGACTTCATATAAAATGTTAATACTTGACATATCAATGATTCGAACACCTTCGAGAATATGGACAAAATATTTATGGGTCTATAATTTGAGATTTATTGCTTTTCTCCAGTCTTAAATATGGGAATCACCAGAGCTTTTTTCCAAATTGTAGGAAATTAACCATCCTTCAATGATCTTCGATAAATTAATGAAAGTGGTTTCACAATTGTTTCAGCGCTTTGCTTAATAAAAGTAGCTGGTATACCATCCACACACGCTCGCTTGTTTATATCTAAAGATTTTAATTGCGCAAATACTTCATTTTCCTGAACAGATATATTCGTCAAAGAGGAAAGACATGTATTATTATTAAGTGTGCATTGTGCTCCAGTAGTCGGTTTATAATTTTTTTAATATGTACTTGAGAAATATTTTGCAAACTGATTGCAAATATCCCTACCTTTTGTAAAATTGCATTTTTCTAAAGTCGTTAAAGCTGGGTAATCACATTTGTCTTTACGAAGGTATTTTAAATAAGAGTAAAAATAATGAGGATTTATGTTAATGCTTCTTTCAAAGTTATCTATGTATTTATTATAATCCATATTTTCTTAATCTTTGCATCTATCTCTTAGAATAGTAAACTCAATACCATCAAGAGGATTACGATATTTCTTGTGTAATTTTCTGAACTTATAAGAATAAGTACAGAAAATTACTCTCCTTTAACCTCTTTTTAAGTTCATGAGAGTACCATAGGGGATATTTATCATTACTTTTAACTGTTTTTTTTGGGACATGATTTTCTATTATTGCACGCAATTTAAAGTAAAATATATCTACCATATCAACAACATCATTGCAATCATGAAATAATATGTTCCAATTTATATTTTGAATTTCAGCATTTATTTTATCATAGTCTACGTTTTTATAATTGTGTTTCGTAATATTAGCCGGTGTAAATAGTGCTTCAGATGAATTAACTGTAAAACATATTTCCAAAGGAGGATGAAATTTATCCGCTTGACAGAGATATATATCACTAGGATTAACACGAATGTTATTGATGTCAGTAAATACCAAGTCCAGAATCTTACCATAAGCATTAGTATTGCTATTACATTGAAAAAAGTTTGTCACTGCCATGAAATCCTTAATTAGAGCACTAGCTGAGGAGGTGGTGCTGTTTATATAAGAGGTTCTGTTACTATGATTAAATTATCCCAGTTTAGAGCTGGTATATTGAAATCTCCTTTGATAAGGGTCGAATTCTGTTTGACAAATACTCATTCAACATTCTGTATAAAACATTCCAATATATCATATTTCAATGGCGAAGGAATATAAACTGCACAAACAGATATAATTTTATATTTAAACAACACATTCACCCAAAGATCTTCATTTAAAGTTTCCCAAGCGGTAATTCTATAACTTTGAAACCTATTCGAAACCGCCACCAAGACTCCTCCACCGTTTGACTTTAAGGTTTTACAATTTTCTCGATCTCGTCTGTAAACTGTATATCTATCGTCCATAAACTCATTACTTGAGATACCACTGTAGAGCCATGTTTCGGTTAGAACAATTATATCAAAATCATCATTCAGTATAGCTCGATAAATATGATCGGTTTTAGTCCTGATACCTCTTACATTTTGGTAAAAAACTCTTAAATCCAGTGTTAAATTTAATTAAATGATAAATTATAATAATAGTTATACTAAATATAAAGAGAATGTCTTTAAAAAAAAAACTTCTAATCAACTGTATAATTTTAAATTAATGTATTGTTTTTAAAAATTCTTTAGATTTTATAAAAATTACGTCACTAGATTTGGATTTTCTAAGAAATATGTTGCCGTTGCGTGACCAGACGAAACGGTACTGTTTTTCTTTTGCAAAAATTATTGTAGCTGCGTAAATATCCCTTGAAGTTAAACTAAGATGTTCAGATATAGAACTGGTGACTTTTTTCCTGTTATTCCGAGATGAGATGTATTTAATTTGTTATTAGAGTTCTTCTTGTTAAAATTTATAACACCACCTAAGAAACGATCTCTTATGGGAGGGTTAGAGAATTTTACCACTACAGTTCGTGGGCGAGTTGAGCTTTTATTTAATTTTGCAACACGTGTGCACTTAGTTATATTGCCTTCTGCAATGGGGATGTTTATTGTTTTGCCAATTTTTTCAACTGTATTTAAAAGGTTTTCGTTTCTAAGTTCTGGTAAACAGGGAAGTTCAATATTGCTTGCTCTTGCCTCTCTTTCCAAATGATTGATAATCCCCCTGTTAGAATTCACGATTTCCCTCAGCTCACAGTTACTTTTTTTAAGATTTATTACTTCACTCTTTAAATCGTCTAGTTCCAGTTTGACGTTATCATAGAGATTTGAAAAATAGTCTATGGATTCTTTAATGGTCTGTAAGACACTTAACTCCTCGTGAACATTCTTTAACTCCACTTTAATTATTTTATTTATAACTTCTTGCACCTCCTTTTTGACAGCCGCTAAGAAGTCGTTGTTAGGAGTTGACATGTCGCTTCCTGATACGACCATTGAATCGGCCACCAATGATGTTGATGGAACAGATGAGAATGTGTTATCTGCAATGTGCTTAACCTTGGGTGTGCTAATATTTATATTTCCTTTACGATTGCGATTTAACGAACAGCTTCAACAGATTCACTGTGCACGGGATATTTGGCTGCTATTATTTACTGTTACACAATCTAAGTGGTATTGAGCTTGGCATTTATTACTTATTACATTTATCCTTTATTTTTTTATTATTTTATTAATTTTATTGTAATTCTCATTGTTTTGATTGATTGTTTTATGTTTTTATCTAATTGAATTGTTATATATTATCATTATTATAATGCGTCTCTTTTCAAAATTGTATTATGTGTTTAGTTTTAATTTTGAAAACTGTTTATGGTTAAGTACTATTGCTATATGTAATAAATAAATAAATAAATAAACAAACAAACAAACAAACAAGTCACAATCGCACGTAGCTTAGTAACTGCTAGCTAGGTATTTCATCGATATTGGGGTCACACGTTCCTACCAACGGACACGATGCAGATCGCCGACGCAGCAGGCTGTTGCAACACACCTAGTGCCATCGATTGACCCCGGGCGTATTGCTTACGCTGCAACCACCACCACCACTGAACACCGGACATGACCGATGTTTCTTTCGTAATCCAATAATTTAGTAAATCACTTTTCGTTCATTCTTCGAACAATTGTCATCTCTAGTAATAGTTAATATATTGTAATAATTTAATTAATTTAATTAAATATAATTAAAAGTAATCTTGGTTTTTTTTGCATTCTTCGGCTGTGACTTTCATAATTGGCGCAGTCGGTAGGATAGCTGTTAAAGTTAGAGTCAGTGCATCAAGCAAGGACCGCAGCAGCTATCGAGAATCTACAATCGCAGCCAAGAAGTATCCAGACATCGATACACGCAGAGAAACCAATTATGCATATGTGAGTATCTAGATCTATCTAGACTTGCTATTCCTTTGTTTTAACTTATTTCCTTATAATTTATTTCCAAAATTTTCCATCCAAGGCAATTGCGGACCCCTAGGTTAGCTAGAAATTCTAGATTATCGTATTTAGATTCTAATAGGAACTTAAATATAAGTTTAGAAAGTAACGAATTAGATTATTCCAAGATGTGTGACGCCTTAGTAGATAGTATTTTCAAAGCGCTTAGATTAGTACCAGAGTTCGACGGTAACCCGAACGTTTTAACGCGTTTTATTCATCTTTGCGATCAATTAGTTGAGCAGTATATTAGAAACGACCCTGCTTATGGATTAAGCAATTTAGCTTTATTAAATGGCATACTAAATAAAGTCACTGGGCCCGCGGCGCGTACAATTAATTCCAATGGGATCCCAGAGACCTGGGACGGCATTCGTAGTGCTCTCATTAATAATTTTGCGGATCATCGAGATGAGACATCTCTTTATAACGATTTGGTGCTTATGACACAAGGCTCTGTAACTCCACAGGAATTTTACGAAAAATGTCAAAATCTTTTCAGTACGATTATGACATATATCAGTTTGCATGAAACCGTACCAAGTACTATTGAATCAAAGCGTTCCTTGTATAAAAAATTAACCTTTCAGGCATATTTGCGTGGTCTTCGTGACCCAATAGGTTCCCAAATACGGTGTATGCGACCTGAAAGTATTGAAAAGGCTTTAGAGTATGTTCATGAGGAAATGAACACGTTGTACCTACAGCAGCGGAATGATCACTTGCCCGAGAGGAAACCGCAATTAACGTCTTCATTAAATCCACATAAAAATGCTTTCAGCTCTCAGCCACCTTTCGTTATGCCACCCGCGCGTGCATTTAATATACCACCCCTAAATTTGCCAAGCCCCTCGCGTCAATTAAATATGCCACCACCGAGGCCAATGCCAATCTGGACGCCCCAAGCTCATGGTCCTCAATAATCATGGTCCTACTAGAACACAGAAAATGTTTAGTGCACCCCCGCCTAATTACAGACCGCAAAGTAATGTATTTAAAATACCCCAGCCTAGGACAGGATACCAGCCTTCTCATAATTTAGGTCCCCGACCTATGAGTGGCGTAAGTCACTACGCAACAAAACCTATCTCATCGCGACCTCAACATGACTGGACTAAACACGGGAATCCACCCCCGTCAAATTACTTTAAGACAAGAGAAATGAATTTTAACGAGTGTTACGATCCACAATACGATTATGATAGTTATAGTGATTACCATAATTATTATAATGAGTACTATTACCCCGACTTTTTTTTTTTTTTTTTCCGGTTCCGGTTGTCAAAGTAGTAACAGTGTGTAAAAGTGCTCCCGATCTATAATTAAAATACGAGAGATAAAGTGCCGTAAAACCTTAGAAGTATTGAGAACCATCCACATAAGACTGCAAAGAAAGTGAATTTTACCACAACAACGCCTAAACAAAGCAGCAAATATAATAACAACAAGAAATAAGTGCCGACATCACAGTTGAAGGTTAGAAATAAATATTCATAAAAAGTAATTGCAACTTGACACTTGTGCAGTAGTGCTAACATCATCGCACAAAAATTCCGTTCGGATACACAACTCACATCGTGACATTTGTGAACCAGTAACAAATTGCTACGTTTCGTTTCACGTAAACTAGTCAACACACACAAGTTATGGAAAACAAAATTATGTCAGAAGATATATCTAAACTCTTTCAAATGATGAAAATTGAACTTGAAAAACAGACCGCAACGATTGCACAGAATGTTACTGATAGTTTGATGCAGGCTATAGATAGTAAACTACAACCCATAGTAGAAGATAATAAAAACTTAAGAATGGAAGTACAAACTTTGAACAAAAAAAAAAATACTTGGAGGATGCAAACAAGAAAAATAACCTGATACTACATGGCGTTAAAGAAAAGGAGAATAATTACGAGGAACTATTTAAAATATTAAGCAATATCTTGCAAATGAAAAATGTCACTATCCAAAAGTACGAAATTAACAAATATCATAGATTAGGACGTAAACAAGAAGGAAAGACTAGACCTATAATAATCGCCTTCACTTCGTATCAGAAAAAGATAGAAATATTAAAAAACAAAACAAGGCTGCCCGACAAGATGTACATAACCGAAGACTTTTCAAAAGAAACATTAAAATTACGGAAAAATCTGCAAGAACAAATGAAACAAGAAAAAATCAAAGGAAACGAAGCCTATATCAAGAATAATAAACTTATAATAAACGAAAGAATAACAGAAGCAGAAAAAAGAAAAAGGGACTCAACCTCCTTGTCTCCTGCAAATGTTCAAACTCCAACACGTCCTAAGGAAGGAGGTCAAAGCATTTTAGCACCACCCAAGTTACATAAAACAGATGCGTTTGCCTATATGAGATCCAGATCTCAGTCATTGACAGAACACCCCAAAAAACAAATACTATAGGAATTCGCAGACACCGGTAACGTAAAATCAGTAAACATTACAAAAACAACACTAACAAAAAATAATTTGATCTCCAATACGGCTGGTCACCGCGGGGTGATAGACCAACACCCCCAAGAGCTTGCAACAGAGAAGTCCATCATAATATTACCCCAAAATCTTTACTCAGAATGTACTAAACATAGATCTAAGCATAAATTCAATATAGCTACATTAAACACGAGATCATTAAAGTCACGAGAAAAATTATTAGAACTTGAAGAGGCATTGGAGTCAATCAATTGGGATATTTTGGGATTGAGTGATGTGAGACGAGTGGAATCAAAAACGATAGAGTATGACAAATACATATTTTACCACTTTAATCAAACAACAGGGGTATATGGGGTCGGGTTTATGATCAAGAAATATTTGAAAAACAACATCATAGAACTCCGTGGAATATCAGACAGGATAGCAATCCTGAAACTAAAACTTCCTGGCCATAAACAAATAACTTCAATTGTCCAAATATATGCCCCAACAGAAGTTAGTAATAAAGACAAGAAAGACGAATTTTACTACAAGCTTAATCTAATACTGTCAAACTTAAATGGTATAGTTATAATAATGGGTGATTTTAACAGCCAAATTGGCAAGAGGGACAGAAATGAGGATATAATTCTCGGACCCTACTCAACTGGGAAAAGAAACGACAATGGTCAAAGGCTGGTTAATTTTGCTCTAGAACATAAACTTTACATTATGAATAGCTACTACAATAGAACACATAATAGAAAATGGACTTGGGTATCACCTGACGGGAAGACAAAAAATGAAATAGACTATATTCTCACAAACAAACCAAAAATATTCCTGAATGTTGATATTGTTAATCAGCTAAACTACAATACAGATCATAGAATGCTTCGAGGACAAATAAACTTATTAGAACCAAAACTACAGAGAAGCAATATTTATAATGCTAAAAAACCAATAACCTTACCTATTACAAAGAGTATCCTAGACACATTAGAAAACAGTTTACTTACAACAAGGAATATCAAAAATGTTCAAGAAAAATACAATGCTATTGAAGAAGAACTGAAAAGAATTGAAAACCAAGTAAAAAGCAATTATATCAAGGACAAAATTGGTCTAAAAGCTAGAAATTTCATTAAGGAAAGAAAAAGTTTATATACAGACCGAAAGGCCAACAAAAGGAGGATAGCAAGCCTAAGCAAAGAGATCAACTTACAAATCAGAAAACATAGACAGAAAAGAAGAAATAATTTAATTAACTATTACATAGAAAAATCTGGAGGAGTCAAGAAAGCATGGATAGAATTATGTGAAAGTACTAACTGGATAGACAAAATGACACATTATAAAAGCAAGAAAATTAGCACAAACAGGATTGAAATTCTAAGAATAGCCACGGATTACTATCGCAATCTATATAGCAACAACGAATCAAGAGATGTAGATGATCAACTCATAATAAGTAATACAAATATTTACGAAGAAATTCCCAGTATTCTTAAAGACGAAGTAGAAAACGCAATCAAAACACAAAAGCAAGGTAAAGCTCCAGGAGAAGATGGTATATCCAACGAATTGCTTAAAGGAACATCAGATATAATACTAGACACTATTACAGAACTATTTAATGATATACTAAAGACTGAATATATACCCCATCAGTGGCAAATATCAACTATAATACTTCTCCACAAAAAAGGTAATAAAGATAACATAGCTAACTACAGGCCCATTAGTCTAATGTCGAATCTTTACAAAATATTCTCTAAATTAATGCTAAGCCGTATAACAAAAACGCTAGATGAAAATCAACCCCGAGAACAAGCTGGATTTCGCAGCGACTTTTCAACAATTGACCACATACACACAATAAAACAAATTATTCAGAAGTGTAATGAGTATGGCATGACCTATTATTTGGCATTTATTGATTACAATAAAGCTTTTGATTCCTTAAAACACGTAAAAATATGGGAAGCGCTTGCATCCCAAGGAGTAGAAAGTAAATACATAAGAATTATACAAAACATATACAAAAACATGGTAGCAAAAATAAGAACTGAAAGAGTAGGTATGCACTTCCCTATAAGAAGAGGAGTTAGACAAGGAGACCCGCTTTCTCCTAAACTTTTCTCGTCAGTGCTTGAGTACATATTTAGACGTCTCGATTGGAGCAAATACGGACTGAATATCAACGGTAAACCCCTTCACCATCTTAGATTTGCAGACGATCTAATTTTAGTCTCTAATGATCCACGCAGCCTGCAAGAGATGCTAGAACAGCTTGTGTACGAGAGTGAGAAAGTAGGGCTGTCAATGAATGCCTCAAAAACTAAAATAATGACCAACCACGATAAAACTTCTGTAATAATCCATGACATCCATATTGAATATGTCGAAGAATATACGTACCTTGGCCAAATTATATCACCACAAGACCTTACAACTAAAGAAATTAACAACAGAGTTCAACTGGCATGGAAAAGATATTGGTCTCTTAAAGAAGTGGTCAAAAACCCTCAGATACCAATAAAGTCAAAGAAAAAAATATTTGACTCCTGTATTCTACCGGTCATGACATATGGATGCCAATCATGGTGCCTGACCAAACGAAATATACACAAACTGGAAACCTGTCAACACAGTATGGAGCGAAGCATGCTTAACGTTAAACTACGAGACAAAGTAAAACTAGATACACTAAGAAAGGAAACTAAAGTCAGGGACGTAACATACTGTATTAAAAATTTAAAATGGAGATGGGCTGGACATATGATTAGGTGCAAAAAAGAGAAATGGTCGAAAGAGGTAACGGAATGGTGTCCAAGATATAATAAAAGGAAGAAAGGGAGACAACGTCTAAGATGGGAAGACGATATCCGACTAACAGCCGGGGTTACTTGGAGTAGAATCGCTCAGGACAGGAGAACATGGCAAGCTCTAGGGGAGGCCTTTGCGGGAACGCAAGACAATCTATAACCGGTGTCAAATAATTAGATAATAAACAATAAATTTTAGTAATAAAATAGATATTAGGTTAAGTATTATGTATTCAAAGTAATGTTAAGTGAAAAAGATTGTAAGATTGTTAATAAAGGCTATAATAATAATAATAATAATTACCCCGACTACTATGAACTTCAACCGATTCCTGAACCCGTATATGAGCAAAGCCACTATGAGCCTAGTCAATATTACGTTGAAGAGCCACCCAGCGAGGACTCTCCCATCAGTGAGGATTTTCAGAAACCCTCAAAGTCAGAAAAACTAAAATAGAAATTAATTTACAGACTCAACGCCAGCTACCTTATATACAAATTGCAAACCCTCCTCTTAAGTTATTAATTGATACGGGTGCGAACCAAACTTTTTTAAGCCCCGATTCAGTCAATAAATATTTTTCTCACATCCCATGTAATTATGACCCCTTTGAAGTCACTAATATTCATGCAACTACTAGAAACGATTTTTCTATAACCTTACCTTGTTTTCCCGAGTTCAAAGAAAGAACCGACATAACTTTATTCATTTATAAATTCCACGATTATTTCGATGGATTGATTGGTTACGATCTATTAGAGAAACTTGAGTCCAGTATTGATTTAAAAAAGAAAATTTTAATTACGAGACAATCTTCTAATCCATTACGTCTGTATAATTCTAGGAATTGTAATTTATATGAGGATATAATACCGGCAAATTCATCTAAATTAATTCATGTTCCGATTAACTTTCATGAAGGAGATGTTTTAGTACCCGAACAAATTTTATCTAATTGTCATATACGCGACTGTATTACTACAGTTAAGGATAACCGAGGTTTTGTAGAAGTTTTTAATCCTAGTCGATACGACATAGTATTTTCTATGGATAAACCGGTTAGTGCAGAATTATTTAACATCCAAAGCACTAGTAGAGTACACTGTAAGGATCGCGCTACTGAAGTATGTTCGCGTCTACGTACGGACCATTTGAATCCTGAAGAGCGCGTTAATTTAGAATCTTTATGCGCTCAATACTCTGATGTCTTCCACATCTAAGGTGAACCTCTAACTTTCACCAATACAATCAAACACAGCATTCGTACCACGGATGAATTGCCTGTCTATACTAAAAGCTATAGATACCCGTTCGTTCACAGACAGGAAGTTCAAGATCAAATCTCTAAGATGTTAGAGCAGGGTATCATACGTCCATCTCAATCAGCATGGAGCTCCCCTATCTGGGTAGTCCCTAAGAAGGCTGATGCGTCTGGAAAAGTCAAATGGCGCATTGTAATCGACTTTAGGAAAGTTAATGAAAAGACTATTGATGATACCCCATCCCTAATATCAATGACGTATTAGACAAATTAGGTAATTGTCATTATTTTACGACCCTTGACCTTGCTAGCGGATTCTATCAGGTTGAAATGAATCCAGAAGACGTTCATAAAACGGCTTTTAACGTTGAGCATGGGCACTTCGAATTTTTGAGAATGCCCATGGGTTTAAAAAATTCTCCATCGACTTTTCAATGAGTCATGGATAATGTTCTAAGAGATCTTCAAAACTCTATATGTTTAGTTTATTTAGATGACATCGTAGTATTCAGCGTTTCGTTACAAGAGCATATGGTTAAATTAGAAAAAGTTTTTAAAAAATTACGGGAAAGTAACTTCAAGATTCAAATGGATAAGTCCGAATTTCTTAAATTAGAATCGTCGTACTTAGGTCATATTATTAGTAAGGATGGTATTAAACCAAACCCGGATAAGATCACCGCTATTCGAAAATTTCCCATACCTAAGACCGCTACCGAAATCAAGCGTTTCCTTGGCTTATTAGGATGTTATAGGAAGTTCATACCAGACTTTGCTCGTATTACGAAACCATAAACACAATGTTTGAAGAAAGGATCAAAGATAAGAATACCTGACACTGACTATATCGACTGTTTTGAAAAATGTAAAACCTTACTAACTAATGACCCTATCCTACAATATCCTGACTTTACGAAAGACTTCGTCCTTACCACAGATGCATCCAATTTCGCCTTAGGAGCTATCCTTTCACAAGGTTCAGTAGGAACAGACAAACCCATAGCTTATGCATCGCGAACTTTAAATTCTAATGAAATTAACTATAGCACTATAGAAAAAGAACTATTGGCTATTGTTTGGGCGACTAAGTATTTTCGACCCTACCTTTTTGGCAGAAAAATTTTAATTGTTACTGACCATAAGCCTTTGCAATGGGTAATGAACCTAAAAGAACCTGATTCGAGACTTACACGTTGGAAGCTTAAATTAAGCGAATACAATTTCACTGTAGTGTATAAGCAAGGCAAAAATAACACCAACGCCGATGCTTTATCCCGTGTAGAGATAAATAACGAAGATACTAGTTCCATTGTAGTAAATGCACCTGAGCGACCTCCATCTCTAACAGATTCATCTACTGAGACCGCTCATACAAGTGTAGAAAACCCTATTCTAGAAATCCCAATAACTGACGATCCCCTTAATAAATTCAACCGTCAAGTCTGTTTTGTATTAGTAGGTGACATAAAGAAACGACCGACTACAACCAAGCCCTTTGAGACTCACACGAGAACTACTATCCAACTATCCGAATCCAACCTCGAAACCGATGTCATAAATGCAGTTAAAGAATTTGTGAAGCCCAAAGTTAAAACTGGAATTATAATACATCCCCCTCTAGCCATGTATAAAATCATCCCATTAATTCAGGACAAATTTAAGAGCTCTGCCATGAATCTAGTTCTAACAAAAACCGAACTAGAAAACGTAAAAGAGTATTTACGGCAGCAAGAAATCATACAAAAATATCACGAGGGTAAAACCAACCACCGTGGTATTACTGAATGTTATCTAGCCCTTTCTTCTAAGTATTATTGGCCTAAACAAAAAGAATCAATAGCCAAATACATTAATGAATGCAGCATTTGCGGTCAGGCTAAGTACGACCGTAATCCTATAAAACAAAGATTTTCTGTTGTGCCACCTCCTTCAAAGCTGTTTGAAATAGTCCACCTTGATCTCTTCACTGCTCAAAATGAGAAATATCTAACTATAATAGACGCATTTTCTAAATACGCTCAAGCGTATCATCTTAAGGATAGCACAGCGTTAAGCGTAGTACAATCACTATTAACATTTAGTACTCATCATGGCATGCCTCTTACAATAGTAACAGATCAAGGTCCTGAATTTACGTATCAAATATTTTCAGAATTTACTAGAATTCATAAAATCCAACACCACAAAATTCTTGCATATACCCCAAATGATAATGGTATGATAGAACGGTTCCATTCAACAATCTTGGAACATCTTAGGATCCTAAAATTAGAAAAACGCAGTGAATCCGTCGTTAATTTGATGCCCTATGCGTTATTAGCGTACAATAGCACAATCCATAGTTTTACTAAATGTAGACCCCTAGATATAATAACAGGACACTTTGATCCACGAGACCCGTTAGATATTGACATGACTCAACACCTATTACAACAATACTTCCAAGACCATAAGACACGAATGAACTACGTTTACGACATCATTAACGAGACTGCCTTACACGACCGAACTCAACTGACGGAAAATAGGAACAAAAATAGAGAACCCGAGAAAGATTACATTCCCGACCAACAAGTATTCGTGCGTAATCCTATGGCTTCCCGACAGAAACTAGCTCCACGATATACTCAGGATACGGTTCTGGCTGATCTGCCCATCCACATATATACTAAAAAGAAACGTGGACCTGTAGCCAAATCACGCCTTAAACGTAGCCCTAAAGACTCTATATTGTTACAGGATACTACTGCTGACGCTGTTATTTCACTGGACGTTAGGACAAGACTAATTGACTCTCTAGACAATGGACCCGGATTACTTCCCTTTAAATTAGGACCATCTAAGTTAATTTCCCATTATCACTCTTTTCTAAATTATATCGACTTAAATATCATTCATCGCCGAGTTTTTTTTTTTTTTTTTTTTTTTTTTTTTTATAAGATCTAGAGCAATGCTTGACTACATTCCACCTGATGGTAAGTGGAATGTAGTCTTAGATGGTAAGTCGCATTGCCCTAGCAACCTATTCACTCTTCTCTTGAAGACACCCACATTATATTTGGCCGGAAATACCGACGCAGGCAAATTGTTCCAGTCCTTCGCTGTACGCACTAAAAATGAGGAAGCAAAGCGCTTCGTTCGGACAGGTGGAATGTCCACAACAAAAGGATGGATACCTGCCGTGCGTCGGAACGTCCGGTGATGGAAGGGGGACGGGGGAATTAACTCGTGTAATTCCTGCGCACACTCACCAAAATGTATCCTATAGAATACTGAGAGGCTAGCAATTTTACGCCTGTGTTCAAGGCTTTGGAGGCTCGAATTGGCTTCGAGCAATTCGGGATCGCCTATAAGCCTCTTTGCTCGCCTCTCAATTGAGTCCAGAACCGCAAGATGAGACTTTGCGGCACCAGCAAATATGTGTTCACAGTACTCTACACACGACCGGATCTGTGCTTTGTATAAAACAAGAAGCTGTCCCGGTGTAAAGTACTGCCGAACCTTCGCAAGAACGGCAAGCTTTGCTGCTGCTGCTCTTGCTCTGGACTCAATGAACCGACCAAAGTTGAGGTTCGAGGAAATCTCTAAGCCTAACAACTGAAGCCGGTCACTGTATTCCACGGATACATTCTGGAAAGTAGGAGCCAAGGTGAAAGGGCTCCTTTTGGCGGTGAATAGACACGTCTGCGTTTTGGTGGCGTTGAACTTGACAAGATTGGCATTGCTCCATGCGGAGACTGCCTGAAGTTTATCATTCCAACGTTACACCATGGCTTCTCTTTCAGACTGTACTTGATCTCGACTAGCCCGAGTACTCGGCAGATATCTTTCTACAACTGTGCTGTCGTCTGCATACCCATAGATACCGGGCTTCAACAGATCATTAATGTGCAGCAGAAACAGAGTTGCAGAAAGAACGGACCCCTGAGGCACTCCGGCATTTATTGTCAAGGGTTCCGAGGAACACCCGTCGACAACTACTCGGAGAGATCTGTGGCTCAGAAAGTCCGTTACCCAGCCGATCAGACCAGGAGATATACCGTACGCTGAAAGCTTGCATATAAGGCTCGCATGCCAGACCCTGTCAAATGCCCTCGAGACGTCCAGAGAGACGGCGACCGCTTCTCCGTTCTTCTCGATGGCCTCGCCTAAAATGTGAGTAGCATACACTAGGAGGTCCCCAGTAGACCTATTACGGCGAAACCCGTACTGTCGGTCACTGAGGAGATCGTTACCTTCTAGGTATGCTAGTAGGCGTGAGTTCAATACACGCTCCATAATCTTGCAGAGTATGGAGGTGATTGAAATCGGTCTGTAATTGACAGGGTCGGCACGGCTGCCTTTTTTGGGCACGGGTTGCACATTAGCAAGCTTCCAGGATTTCGGCACTATTCCAGTCATGAAAGAGAGGCGATACAGACGTGTCAGTACAGGAGACAATTCAGCTGCGCATGTCTTGAGCAAAATGGCTGGTATACCATCAGGACCACTGGCTTTATTCACATCTAAACGACACAATGTTCTCCATACCTCTTTGTTAGTGATGCGGATTTCAGGCATCGAAATACCGCAGTGAGGAAGATGTGCTGGAGAAGCATTGCCAGTGTCTAGATGCGAATTATCAGCAAAGAGAGAAGCAAGTACATTCGCTTTCTCTGTTGCTGTGTGGGCCAGGGATCCATCCGGCTTCAGCAGAGCAGGCAGTGAGGGTTGGCAGAAATTCGACTCGATCGCTTTCGCAAGAGACCAGAAAGCTCGACTGCCAGTTGGTCTGACAGAGAGCTTTTCGCCATTTTTAACGATTCGATCGAGACGAGCCTTCCGCAATGCCTTTTTGTAGGACTTGGCAGCTTGGTTAAAGGCTCTCTTCTTAGAACTTACATCCGGAGTTTTGCGGCTTCGAGCATCAGCCCAAATGAGATATGCCGAATGTTTTCGGTCTTGAGCATGACCACATTCGGCATTAAACCATGGGCGAGCTTTGCCACCGATGGGTACGTCAGCAAAAGGAATAAAATACTCCATTGCCTGATGCACCACATCGGTTATAGCATCCGCGCAACTCGACGGATCTAAAGAAGAGAAGCAGACCTGCCGCCAAGGATAAGACGCAAAAAAGTGCCGCATCTCATCCCAATCTGCTGACTTGTATTTCCATACTCGCCTAACACCATGAGGTTCGAAAGCTGGTGGGGAATATGTATACACAGATTTCACCAGACAGTGATCGGAGGTTCCCAAGGGAGAGGTAGCCTCTACACGATACCTGTCCGGATCAGTTGTCAGCAGAAGGTCCAGGCAATTGGCTGTATGACCTACCACATCTGGTACCCTTATCGCTTGCTTCACCAGCTGAAAGAGGTCCAAGGACAACGCAAATTTCCGCGCTTCTCTTCCAGCATGGTAGGTCTTCTGGTACGGGAACAGCCAGTCCTGATGACAGGCATTAAAGTCCCCCAGAAAGACGAGCTGCGCCGAAGGGTACTGATACAGAGCCATATCTGCAGCCTCACTGAGATACTCAAATAAACGAGTTGTCTCCTGGTCACCGCTGTGCGAACGGTAGACACAGGAATACAGGATTTTTTCGTTTCAGTTAAGTTAGTTAAACAACAAATTCTAGAATTTTGGCCTCTATTAAATAATAAAACTTTATCATATTTTGACCCCCATTTAAAACATCTTACCACAAAACTTAGTGAAATTTCTGACCAGTTACGGATGCTAGAACCAAAACGTTATAAAAGAGGTCTAATTGATGGACTCGGCACTGTGATTAAAAGCATTTCTGGAAATCTAGATTATTCTGATGCCATTAAGTATGATAATGCCATAAAAACCTTTCAAAATAATGAACAAATATTAGAACACGAGTTAAATAATCATATTACTTTAAATAAAGAATGGACCACTGAAAGTACTAAAATCTTAGATAAATTAGTGTTTAATCAGAGTAGGATTTATGGAATGGTCAATTTAATTATGGAAAGTAATAGCAATAGGGAAATAGATTTAGTTAAATACGCTCATTTAACCCAATATCTTTTAATTTTAGAAGACAATATTGAAAATTTGGCTAACGAGCTTAGAAATTTAGAATATAATTTAGCTTTTATTCGTGCATCGAGCACATCCTATACTATAGTTAATTTAGACGAAATAAAAAATATATTATTTAAGATTAAGACTTTATATTTAAAAGATGAAGTCTTAGCTTTAGATTATAGAAATTTCTTTGAGGTAATAAAATTAGGATACTTTTACGTAGAGAAACAAATCGTCATAGTTATCAAAGTTCCCATTGCCAATCCAAACAACTATAACCTTTATAAATTATCCATAGTTCCCAACAAACATAACGAAGTCCTAATACCTACCTCACCCTATATAGCTAGCAATCTCTAGAAATGACTCTAGGTACATGGAGACTGAATGTCCGAAGATAAATTCATGGTTTCTCTGTGAGTCTAAGCCAGATTACAGCATCCAGGGTAAACCTGATTGCGTGCAACTGCTTATCACCCAGCAGGAAATAAGCAGCTCCTGTAACCAGACTCCAGTTGTTTTAAAAAATGCAGCTATTGAAGAGCTCGACGACATGCATTACACGATTAACTTTCCAGTCCCAACGAAAATCAAGATAACCTGTAGACAAGAACGATATCAAACCCTCCAGGGCAGTTATTTAGCTGTGATACCAACCAATTGTGGATTAAGGACATCTGAACTGTCAATTTTTAATTCAGATAACCGCATAAAAGGACGTGTGGTAAGAATTATGGAAATGCCGCACTACAGCGAATTTAGACGAAGTAACCGCACATCTATCATTCTGAACTCAGCCAATTTAGAAAATTTGCATAACTTAATTACCAAGATATCAATGGAACAACCTATCCATCTTAGACGAGATGTGGACCAATCTATGTACCACACTACGATCCCTGTCTATAGTCTATTACTAGGTGCAAGTGCCATCATACTTAGTGCACTAATGTGCAGGAAGCTACGAGCCGGAAGTACCAGCGAAACAAATCAAGCCGAAGAAACTAGGACTGAAATGTCTGAAATAATATATGCCATTCCAACTCCAAAGATCACCAGTCCAAGGCACATAAAAGTAGATCAGCCACCATCTCAAACAATGTTCTTGATTAGTCGCTGATCTTCGGGGGGAGGAGTTACAATCGCACCTAGCTTAGTAACTGCTAGCTAGGTATTTCATCGATATTGGGGTCACACGTTCCTACCAACGGACACGAGGCAGATCGCCGACGCAGCAGGCTGTTGCAACACACCTAGTGCCATCGATTGACCCCGGGCGTATTGCTTACGCTGCAACCACCACCACCACTGAACACCGGACATGACCGATGTTTCTTTCGTAATCCAATAATTTAGTAAATCACTTTTCGTTCATTCTTCGAACAATTGTCATCTCTAGTAATAGTTAATATATTGTAATAATTTAAATAATTTAATTAAATATAATTAAAAGTAATCTTGGTTTTTTTTGCATTCTTCGGCTGTGACTTTCATAATTAACAAACAAACAAACAAACAAACAAACAAACAAACAAACAAATAAATAAATAAATAAATAAATAAATAAAAATAAAATCATAAAAAAAAACCAATCAGTCTTACAATTAAATCAAATAAATCAAAATGACAATTAAATCAAATAAATTAAATCAATAACAATTCAATTAAATCAATAAAAATTCAATAAAAATTCAAATAAATCAAACAAATCATAATTACAAAAAATATCGAAAAATTATATATGAGAATTAGATTTAAATAACATATTCTTGACATTAGTTTTAAATTTATTGAGAGAGAGATGAAATATGTCAATATTTATAAATAATTTATTGTACCGGGAACAACTTCTATTAATAAAAGAGTTTTTAGCATAATTAGTCCTCGTTGTTTGGATGTCAAAGTTATCTTATGTCTAGAATTATTATAACGTGAACAATTAAAGTTCAATTTGGAAACCAAATATGGTGAATCAATTTTATGATTAATTATTTTATATAAAAAAACCTGATCCCGTTGAGCACGTCGGTCAACAGCCGACATAGGTATCGTTAAATTTCGTTAAGATGTGAGAGTTTTAAGAAAACGGTCATGTATACGTTCGATCTTAACAATATGATTACCATACTGAGGACTCCAAACAGATGAAGCATATTCTAATATCGATCTAACGTAGGCGTTAAACAAAACAATATGTGTTGAAGAATGCTAAACTCTTTGGATATCCTCAGCACAAAACCCAGCATACGATAAGCCTTTTTGGATATGTATTCGACGTGCTCATCAAAGAGTAGCTTTGAATCAATTATGACTCCAAGATCTTTTATCATACGAACTCTCGAAATCGTTTCACCACTTAAATTATAAGAAAATTCTATAGGGTAATGTTTCTAGTGAAAGTAATTACAGTACACTTTTTTAAATTAAGGACTAAAGATTTGACGGAGCAGTAATTACTGAGTCGATATAAATCGTTCTGAAAATCTATGCAATCATCAGTACTCTTAATTATCTTAAATATTTTATTATCATCGGCATACAACAAGAACTTGGAATGCTTAAAAGCAACAGTAATGTCATTGATATAAATGTAAGACTTAGTTAAATTTCTGCAATAGAATTACAATATTTTACTCACAATTTCATCGATGTTTTGGTTAGAAAAACAACGTTATTCTATTGAAGGTTTATATAAAACAAATAATTTAAATATATGTATATTTACGAGGAAACTCCCAGGGGTTACGCCCCCGGGATTTTTTGTGACCGCTAACACCTTTCTTGACCCTGCACTCAAATAAAATACGTTTGTATGCTAAAATGCTTTAAAACATTTTAAAAATACGGATACGACGTCTGCCATAACATAACACCAAATCATTATCAACGCTAATAAGTGTAACCAAACTTCAGGATATTTAATTCATTAATTAAAAGGTCAAGAAAGGGTCACAAAATATGTCTTAAGTCAGTGTCCATGAGCTACACATTCGAATGACTCACTTATAAACAACCTAATATAACAAGCAACCCACCTCTAGTGAGTTAAATTTATTTTGCGGTTATTTTCCTCAATGTCAAATGCAATCTGATTGCATTAACAACTTTTTTGAATTTATTTCCAATTCATATACCAAAAATCCCGATGAACATTTTTTGATATTGAGCGATTTTAATATTAGTAATGCTAGGTGGTCTGATATTGTCAATGGTAAAAGCAATTTAATAAACTTTAAGGACAATGATGCTTTAATAAGACCTTTATATTGCTTTCTTACTTTTACACATTTTTTACAATTTATTGCTATAGCTAATAGCAATGGAAGAAATTTTGACCTAGAAATTTTATTTTTTAAATTGTGAAGATATTGATAAAGTCTTGAGTAAATTTTATGAGATAATTAATATTATAATTTCAAAATACGTGCCTCTTAAAAACTGTTTGATACTAAATATACACCTTGGTATACTAAGTCTTTAATAAAGGTGATTACCGAGAAATTTAAATATCACAAAAAATGGAAAATTTACAGATCATCTGATTATGTAACTTTTAGCTACTTGCGCGTTCGCCAAAAATGTGTACTATTAAAGTGCTATAACAATTATATTACTATTGCTGAAAGAGATATAATACACAATAGTAATTTTTTTTTGGTCATTTGTTAAATCTAAAAAAGTAAAGACCTTCCAGATGTTTCTGAACAATAGACATTCTTATAATGGTTCGGGCATTTGTGACTTATTCAATGACCATTTCAAATCGTCTTTTGAAATATATGCAGGGAGGGATTCCCTTAATATTTGCAACTCTCTGACAAGTGATACTACAGCAATAACTAAGTCTGTAGATATAAGCTCAGTTGATACATCTTTGGAATGCGCAACTAAGTACCTGAAAAACCTTAATATAAATAAAAGTGCTGGTCCCGATGGTACACCACCGATATTTTTTAAACCGTGTTGTGAAAGCTTGGTTTTGTCGTTATTTTTATTATTTGATCAATCATTCAGAATTGGCAAGATCCCTATAGCCCGGAAAAAGTCATTTGTACCACCGGTTTATATATCTAGTGATAGGCAAGATGTTAAAATTTTGTTCTGTGTTCTTACCAATATTATCTTGATGTTTATTTTGTTCTGTGTGCTAAATAAATATATTCTATGCTAAATAAATATATTCTATTCTATTCTATTCTATTCTACTCTACTCTACTCTACTCTACTCTACTCTACTCTACTCTACTCTACTCTACTCTACTCTACTCTACTCTACTCTACTCTACTCTACTCTACTCTACTCTACTCTACTCTACTCTACTCTACTCTACTCTACTCTACTCTACTCTACTCTACTCTACTCTACTCTACTCTACTCTACTCTACTCTACTCTACTCTATTCTATTCTATTCTATTCTATTCTATTCTATCTCGGCGAGCGTAGCTTTCGATTAAACAGAACCGCATTCAAATCGTCCACGCGTTTGGCCGCAAACAGCTAATTATTGCATAAGAACCTCTCCCCCGCACGAATAAAACGTCAACATCTTGAAGACGACTATTTCAATTCAATCAAATATGAATAAGAACCATCTCGACGAGCATAGCTTTCGATTAAACAAAACCGCATTTAAATCTGTTTACGCGTTTGGCCGCAAACAGCTAATTATTGCATAAGAACCTCTCCCCCGCACGATTAAAACGTCTTTTTTGGAGAGTCTAGGTTTTCTTTCTGCTCAACAATACCGCTTTCGTCAAAAATCCGGAACGGTATCAGCAGTAATTGACTTGTTAACTAAAATAAATAATAATATTATAGATAACCTTAAATATTTTGATCTATGTAATATATTGATGGGTACAGGGCAAATTGAAGATAAAAATTATACCTGATTCCAAATATGCATATTATTTTATATCACTAAAAAAAATACGTTTAGACCAAATAAACCGTCGATATAATTTTCTCAAATTAGATTATCCTTATATAAAGTCTCACTAATCACTCCAGATCTCTATCCTTATCTTTATCTATCATGAGTAAGCAGGACATACACATTTAAACCGTAAATAATTTAACCAAATGTATCTTATAATTATTACTCACTTCTGCTTTGTAAATATGTCACGTAAAAACTATAAACCAATTTAAATGCAAATTTATAATGTACTATTGGAAAAACAAGATCTTTATCAAATCAAATCGAATCAAATGAAAATGTCTTTATTTGGTCATCACATATTATTCAAAACTGACATAAAATAATAAATCTATTTTATAAAACAAAAGAAAAAAACAATACAAAAGAGAAAAAAAACAATATTAATACAATAACAAAGAAAGTTATTAAAAATGATGCCCAAATCGGAGAGCCACTCAGCTATTGTAGAGGAAACGGTCCCCTACGCTGATTTTCAGTGACCGCCGTTTAGTGACATTTCGAACGCTAATGACGGAGATACAAGTACAAAAACACAAAAAAAAAATTACATAAAAAAAAATATAACAGGAAACATTGGCATCATGGCACAAAAAAAATATTTTAAAATAAAAAGGTTAAAAAAAATGAATCAATATCAATACAACTGGATCTAGATTGACTTGGTGTGTACTGTAAGGATAACTTTCTTCACCTTAACTTAAGCAAATGTAATATTATATCTTTTTATAGGATGAAGAAACCAATATTATTTGACTACTTTTTGGAAAATATTTCACTAACACGAGTTACCGAAATCAAAGATCTTGGTGTTATTCTTGACTATAAACTAACGTATTCTCAACATACACAATATATTACATCTAAAGAATATCGGCTACTTGGCTTTATTTTACGAATTGGTAAAGAGTTTAAGGAACCTTCAACCCTCGTTCTACTATTTAATACATTCGTGAGGTCTATTTTGGAATATGCTTCCACAGTGTGGAATCCTCAATATCAGGTTTATATCAATAGCATAGAACAATTGAGAGATAAGTTCATTAAACATTTAAATTATAAATTTTGTAATCTAAACAATAATAACGATATTTTAAATTCTATTCCCTCCATGGCTTCTCGTAGAAATTTTAGAGGTCAGTTACTTTTATTTAACATTATTCACAGTCGTATTGATACGCCATTCCTTATTAACAACGTACAATTGAAATACCCAAGATTGTGTTCTAGAAGTAACTCATTATTTTATATACCCATTTGTAAATCAAATTTTGCTTAAATTGTTTTTTATACCGTACTTGCAGGAATTACAATATATTTTATAGTCACTTAGACATTTTTCATAATAAAATTGGTTTTTATAAGAATCAATTGAGAAGTTAAGTATAATATCATTGTCATTTACATTAAAATAAAGTAATATAGGTATATACTTTTTATTACATGTACATATTATAAGGGTGATATATTTATATTTGATTTTTTTGTTTTTTAATGTAGTTTTTAGCTTTCTGTAACTTAACTTAATATATTTTTTTATTATTTTTTCGTTTTTATATGTATTATTTATTTAGTGGAAACTTTACTGATTTCTGTGTAACGTATTTGTTACATTTATAACCTTTATTGTTAGTTGCCCTTTAAAATAAACAAATAAATAAAAAAAATAAATACCTCGTATACTTAATAACTTTATGTTCAGCCATCTTACTTGAGTCAATATATTATCTTCTTTGCTTTCAGTCATTATATTATAGGTAAGGATAAGGATTAATAATTACTTATCCGGAAAAAAATAAACCTGATCTCACTTTTATAAAAAACTTGGTTGGATCTATAGTTATTATTTATTTCAAACATGCATATAGTATTATATATTCATATAAAGTATTCATATAAAAAGGTAACAAAAAACTATTCGATAATTAAAAAACATTTTAAACTGGGACAAAACTTTTATACTATTGTTTTTTTAGGTCTGTGATCATTATATCGTCACTACATAACTTTGCTAGATTTTCTTTTCTCCAAGGAAATCTCAAACTCATTGACGGCTTTCATCGTGATGTCCAACTTAACTCTTATTTTAGGGATCGGAGTAGGTTCAGGTTCTCCCAGTACTTTGTGATTCCGAAGTATTGCAGTTAAAGCTGTCTTTATTGACATTAAAGCATACTGATATCCTATAAAATGTATAACATTAACTTAGAAAGCTCTAAATAATTTCAACAAAATTTAAATTAAACAATTAATATACTAACCAAGACAGTTCCTCGGACCATTACTAAATGGTAAATAGCTGCCGGTTGATACTAAATTGAAGCGTTCTGGAAGAAACCTATCGGGGTCAAAGCACTCTGCATCTGGACCCCAAAATTCGGGGTTCCGGTGACACCCCCAGATCGATACCAAGACGCCGGACCCCGCTGGGAGAAAGCTGCCCGTTGCTAAACAAAATGGATTATTATATATTTAATGATTCATTTCAAAATCAATATTGTGTTATTTAATATAATCAATTCAAAATATTTGTATATTAAGATTTTTATATTTCTTAACAAACTTACGCAATTTTATATCATGGTCAATTTTTCTTGTAATAAAAGGCACCGGAGGAAATAATCTTAACGATTCTTTGACTACTCTTTCTAAATATTTTAAATTCTGTAAATCTTCCTTTACTAATGGACGATTAGTATCTCCAAAAACTTCACTTAACCTGGAAATATTAGGAATAAAACAAAAATATTTTTAGAAAAGTGAAATTGTCTAACAGGTGGTAACTATCTCTTTCTTTTATAATAATTCATTATATTATAATTCATATTCTTATATTATAATTCATTATATTCTTTCATTATATTATAATTCATATTCTTATATTATAATTCATTATATTTCATATAAATTATATTTCATTATAATCAAATAAAATTAAACATTACAATGTAATATTAGAGTAAGTAAGAAAGTGCATACGACTATAGGAAAGTAAAAAATAAATAAATTACTTTCCTAAAAAGAAAGACGAAAATTACAAACATTTTGAATTTTACCTAAATATTACTTACTCTTCCCACACTTTATCTTGTATTTTTGGGTATTTTCCTAACAACATAAGAGTATATCCAATTGCCACAGCGGAAGTGTCTGTTGCTGCCATTGTTAGAGTCAAAATTTCGTCTCGTAACTCTACATCCGTGTAACCCTTCTCGCCGCCAGATAGATTTATCAATAAATCAAGAAATGTTTTTTTATGATAATCTTCTAACTCTGTAACAAGGATTGATTATGTATGTTTAAACAAATAGTATGGATACATAAACAATAGTATGGATGTTAATACCGAAATGATAATCCGCTGCCGGTTGACTTTGTTTCTCATTCTTCAATTCGGTTCTTTTTCTTTGGATTACCTTAATAACATAATAAACCATAAAACATCTTAAGCAATAAATAGTAAGCATGTATTTCTTAGGACAACAAAAAATTACGAAACTATTTTAAATATACTATTTGAAACACAAACTTTGTTTTCAACTTTTATTTTGAATTTAATCAAACTTTATACATAAAATATTAAAACTTATATGTTATTTATTTATTACTTATGTTTATTTATTAAAAATTAAAAGCTATACCTCGTCAGTGAAGTCGTGCAATACTTTAGTACACTTCTCATGAACAGAATATTGTGGGAAAATCCTAAACAACCAATCAGGTTGCAGCCACAAGTGGAAAATTCTTTCACATACAATATTTTGGACTTTGTTTATTGAAGTAAGGAAGGGAGTGTTGGGATTGCTTTGTGCATTTATTTTGACCCCAATTGTTGTTTCTGTGAAAAATATATATATATATAAATACTAAATATTTTTTATATATCTAATAATACTGAATTTGTCTTATTTATTTGAGAATAGGCACTAGCCTATCTTAAAATCAGAAGAAACATATCTAGGAAATCCGAAAAAAGTTGGATCTAAAGTACCAAATATAATAATAATAATAATAATAATATTAGGACAAATTACACACATTGATCTAACCCCTAAGTAAGCAAATTATTTGCTTGTGTTAGGGGTGTTAGACAACGATACAAGTACATAGAAATACACATATAAATAGTGAGAATATATTTAATAAACGACCAAACCCAGAAACACAGACATCTATGCTCATCACATAAATGCCTGTCTCCGCCGGGAATCGAACCCGAGCCCCATTGCGCCGTGACACGTTAGGCGTCTGCGCTAACCACTCGACCAACGGGGCGGTTGTATTAAAAAAAAAACAAAAATCAAAATGACTTTTTAACAAAATCACAAACATTTAATGAAAATAGTTTTCTAGATTACGGTTTTTAAATGTATATTTTAAGTCAACAAAAACATTTAAAATAAACTTACCGCACACAGAGTCGAATGTATAAGCCGACAGGAAGGGCCAAATACTAAAATTGCCTTTAGAATCTCTATCTGATAACTTTCCCGCAAGCTTTTCACTTTGTTCAGAAAACACGACCACAAAGTTTTTTAAAATTTTTGGGCTGAATGCGGGCATTAAAATTTTGCGTGTTCGTCTCCAAATTGAAACTAAAATTATAAATGGTAAAAAATAGGGAAGATCAAGTAAAACTAACGCTTACAAATGAAGGAGCGTCCGTAAAATCTTATGGAATTTATCCTTGCCATTGTGTCTAAATTATAATAACGTTAAAGGTATTTTAAGTAAGTCATAGTGTATTAAGACACACATGTGTATGAATTTAAAAACAGAATTCAAATTCGAGCTATGATCCAATTAGAATTTATTTCAATACAGTTATATGAACTACTTTTGTATATAAATGATATTGTAATTTGCTACATTACTTACCTGGTGCAAATATGCTTCCGTTTCCAACTACTTTTCTCATAAATCTATAAATATCATCTTTTTCTAAGCACGTTTTTAACACCATTTCTAAATCAGCAGGATTCAATATCACTGAAAAATTAATATATCTAATATTGCAATTTATTTATGACATCGTAAATAATATAATAGATATTAAAATGTTGTTTTTAACTGAAAATAAAATGATATTATGAGAAACAAATATAAATAAACAAAATTTTATTAAAGACTTAAATACATTAAAGTATAATTTTAAATGTAGAACTTTAAATTAAGATCGAACTTACAATACAGTCTTAAGTTATTTAATAGTTCGACAGGGTATTATTATTCCCTCAGGAGTGGACTATTATTTCAATTTGGAAAAATGTCTTACCGGAATGGAACGAAATTAAGAGATTATCAACTTCTTTATTTGTTAACCGAAAAAAAAACACTTAATATAAAGTGAAGCCCATGACAATATATTCCCGAAAACTGCATTCAAACCGATTATTCTGTTTCTCAGATTAGAGTGCACAAACATACAGACATAAATGTACCTATATACAAACGTACATCTGAACAGACAAAATGAAAAACTATTGTTTTGGGTTCTTTTGACCTTGACCTTATAAAAAGGTCCCAGATTTTGAATTGTTGTGAATTTAAATATATAGATGAATTTCTTGAACACTTTAAGTACATATATCTTTTGACAGAGTGAAGAGTGTGCAATTAATGTGTAAAACTAAATGTTATTCAGATTGACGCTCAATTTTTATGTGTAAAAGTTATTTACATTGGCTATATATTTTTTTCGTGTTGCGTGCATAACTTAAAGATAAACATATAAACAGACAATCATTTCGAAAAGGTTAAGGTTGGATTCTTTTAACCCTTTCTTGACCTTTTAATTAATTAATTAAATATCCTGATGTTTTGTTACACTTATTAGCGTTGCTAATGATTTGCTGTTATGTTATGGCAGGAGTCGTCGCCGTTTTTTTTATTAAATGCTTTCAGGCATGTTCGCATGCATTTGTATTTAAATTAACTGTTTTATTTGTGTGCAGGGTCAAGAAATATGTTAGCGGCCACAAAAATTTGGGGGGCGTAGCGTATATATATAGGTTCAAGTCCTGACAGGGACAGGCACATATAAGATGAGCATAGATGTCTGTATATCTGGTTTGGGCGTTTATTAAATTTATTCTTCGTATTTATAACGTGTATTTCTATGTATTTGTATCGTTTTCTAATACTTTTAACACAAGCGAATAGTTTACAGTTTGCTTACTTAGGCGTTAGATCATTGTGTATAATTTGTCCTGTAATATTGTTTATTGATATGATTTCACTCTAATTACATTGGTGATTTTAATTCAATATATAAAAAAAATGAATCTAATTACGCCAATAAACTAATGATTGTTCTACTTTAGAACATATTTAGAACAGTTCAACAATTTTAACATAATTTTCCTATCCAAAATTAATATTGTCAGCAATGTTTGTTTTCGAACTCACGTGAAAAAATTAAGATCTTTGAGAATGACCAAACACGATTCTCTTTAACACTCAAATGTCAACAATGAGTACAAGAAACAATGGTCAGTTAACTTGACAAATTTAGAAATACCTGAGCATGTTCAAAATGTAGTTTCACTTGGACCACAATTTAACGTGGAAAAAGAAAAACTACAGGATGAAGATGTTATGTATGTTATCAAAACCGTAGAAAGGTTTCTGAATTTGTTCTGAACAACAACCAGTACTAGATGATGTGAGAAAACAAATAGTCGAACACGTCATCCTCGACCAACATGAAAAGCAAAAACATCAGAGTCACGAACAGAAATTACTTAAAAACCACTTAGAAAATGCGAAACCTTACATGAAAGAGCACCGGCAATGTTTCAGTCGCAACTCCAAGGGATGAGTATAATTCTAATGACAATAATGTCAGATAATAACATCTATGAAAAATTAAACTCTGACCCGTTGATTAATTTAAACAAAAAATTAACCATCATATGTAGAGATTGGAAAAATAAAGGTTACCTTAGTAAAAGCTTACATAAATGGGTTTATACTTCTGATGGGAATTTACCCAAGTGTTATGCTCTTCCTAAGATACATAAAAAAGAAATTCCATACCGTCTAATTGTCATACATCGATTAGCCGTTATATAACCTGTCAAAGTTCAATAATAATTTTCTCAGCAAAAACATCAGACCATCGAAGTATACTGTACAAAAATAGCCTAGAATTTAGAAAGAAAATTGAGAATGTAAACTTGAGAAATGATTTACGTTTTTCACTAACATTTCACAGGACGCTGTGATAACAAGTTTAAAAAGACTGTGGGCACAGATACAACCAAACTGTAACATTCCTTGGGATGAATTCCAGAAAGCTGTCAATCTCATTTTATCACGAACCTTTTTCACTTTCAATGGCGAATTTTACCGACAAAAGTTTGGTAGCCTTATGGGCTCTCCTCTTAGTCCTATATTAGCTGAAATTGTAATTTATGTTTTAGAAAATGATTGTATAGTATATTAAGATGTGGGTAGATTGTTAAAACATAAGAAAGTGATGTCAGTCTGTTACCGACAAGTAAACGTGTAAGATTCCATTTGAAGTTTTATTTTAAAGTACACTACAAATTGGCGACGAATTAGTAACCTACGCATTATTGTTAGTTTTTATACAATCAGTGTTATTAAGATGGCATCTAGTGGAAATACTTTGTTCGGTGGCACACTCACTTTTGACCACCACGCCCAAGATTGGAATATATTCGTTAGTCGTTTCCAGCAATATTGTACTGCTAATAATATTACCCAATAAAATGACAAGGCGGGAGCTAAAAGGCGTGCTTTGTTATTGACGGCTTTTGTGGAAGATACTTACCCCGGTGCCAGAGATTTAGCTTTTCCTACGGAGCTAAAAAGTATAGACTAGAGCAAATTATTGCAGGAATTAGATCATAATTTTTATGCAAAGAAGAGTATATTTGCAGAAAGGTACGTGTTCTATAAAGCTGAACAAAGACCCGGGGAAGAGCTGACCGAGTGGGCAGCGCGAGTGCGAAGTGTCGCACAGCACTGTGATTTTAAAGCTGATTACGATTCAGCTTTGCGAGATAGATTAGGTTTAGAGAATATTAAAGAGAAGGAAAAAATATTTGCAGAAAGTACTGATAGCCTAACATTTAACAAGGCTTCAGACATGGCTATGAGTATCCGTTGTGCGCGGTTGGCACTGCATAAAGTGAGCATGGAAGTGACATCATCGCCAGGTTACAGCGGTGGCGGTGCGTTGGCACAAGTCGATGCCAACAACGTTTACGCCCTACGCAGCCGCGGTGATATGTCTACGTCGTCGGGAAATCTTAAACAGTGTTGTGTCGTGTGTGGTTACAAAAAGAGCAGCCAAAATCAGTGTCGATTTTTAAATTATACATGTCGAAGTTGTAACAAAAAAGGTCATTTGCAGCGCATGTGTAAAATACACAACATCAAAAATAATAATTACATAAATTGCACCGACGATATTTTTAAGGATGATTATAATTGTTTTAATATTAAGTGTAATAATGGTGAACCAATGCGATAGGAGAAAAAGCGTATTTTTTTTTATTTATATATTTTTGTGTGAAAGTAACTTATCGTATTTTCACCAATATTTAACACAATGTTTAAATAACACTTCACATCTATACAATATATTTATCAATTATGTCTATAATATATCCGTATTTCATTTTAATTTACCTAGAAAAACACAAATCGTAACAACTTTGTTGTTTTAGATTCCCGTATGTAAATAGCGGCAATTTGACATATGAGGTTTGTGTTTTTAAATGATTTTGAAATAAATAATAATTAATATATATATTAGTTTTTTTGTCAAAACCGACTCCACGTAGTCTTGTCTGTCCTACCCCCAGAGTGTTTTTGTAAATCAGGA
Organism: Napeogenes inachia; assembly: GCA_959347355.1. Taxonomy (NCBI): domain Eukaryota; kingdom Metazoa; phylum Arthropoda; class Insecta; order Lepidoptera; family Nymphalidae; genus Napeogenes; species Napeogenes inachia. The sequence goes on from OY365792.1 coordinate 16,359,733, forward strand.
GGCGCGGAAGGAGGGCAGCCCTCACCCGCTGTAACACTGTGTTGAAACCCAATTGAGCCGTAGCTACTGAGGCTGGTGCAACATGCCGAAGTGGCGAAGGCGAGCTTGGGTTTCAGTTCAGTGTTACGCAAGGGTGAAGGGGCTGGCCATCCTGAAGCGCCGGAGACGTCACAGTCTTAATTACTTACATTTTAGGTTAGTTTTTAGGAAACTTCAAATTGGAATATCTCCAAAACTAAACATTTTCTCACAATAAAAATGGTGTCAGGGGATAGGGCTTTGACCCCCCTTTTATCCCCCTCCCCCTCTCCCTTCTACTCAAAGGATACAAATGGAAAGTGTTACCGTTATAACAATAGTAGGATGAAACCAAGAGGTTATTTAAAATACCAGTTATTTTTAAAAATGAACAAAGTAATATAATATTTTACGTTATTATAATTGATTCTAAACATCCGATATTATTGGGAAGTAATTTTATAACGACATATAGCTTAAGGTTTTGTAAAATAACTTGTAATAATATAACGTCTAGAAGAGACGAACAACAATTAATCGGCAAATACGGTAAACTTTTTTCTAATGAGGTAGGGTGTTTTAATAAGTATAAAATTTCTTTAAAAATTGAATCTGAACCCCAATTACGTTTCTTTAAACCAAGACCGGTGCCTTTAGCGCTAAAGCCTAAAATTGAAAGTGAGTTGAATAGATTACTACATTTAGGTATTATAGAAAAAAACTACCATTCAGATTTTGGAACTCCTATTGTTCCAGTTTTACTTTCTGACGGGAATGTTAGAATATACGGGGATTTTTCAGTTACTTTAAATAATGTTCTTTACATGGATAACTACCCTTTACCTAGAATAGAAGATTTGTTTTCTAAGCTTCATTAGGCTATTAAATTTTCAAAGTTAGATTTATCTAGAGCTTATAATCTTCTTTTAGATGAGTCGAAGAAATATACCTGTAATAATACACATAAAGGTATATTTCAGTTTAATAAGCTGGTTTTTGGTTTGGCAAATGCTCCATTTATATTTCAAAGAACTTAGGAGGGATTGTTATCTGATATAGAGGGAACTTGTATATTTCTTGACGATATTTTAGTTACTGAGCTGATATTTTAGGAACTGAGGTCATTTTTAAGTATGATTAATTATTACAGATGTTTTGTACTTAATACTTCAAATATTTTAAACGCATTAAATATGCTTCTAAAAAAGGGGAAAAATGGCATTGGGGTGAGTTACAAAGCAGGCATTTATAAAAATTAAACGAGAATTGTTATTCGATCGTATTCCATCTCATTATAATTCCCCGCTGTTACAATTGTTGCCAATTGTAACAGCGGACGCGGGGGCGTCAGGGCTCGGCGCGGTGTTGTCCCAGCGCCAAACCGATCACGTTCGAAATGCATCACGAAGCGCAACACGTTCTTTATCAGAAGCCGAACGTAATTATGCACAAATTCAAAAAGAAGCTACCTCTATTATATTTTTTAAAAAATTTCATCACTATTTATACGGTCGTACGGTGCCATTTATTTTGCGAACGGGTCATAAACCTCTCTTATCTATTATAGGAAAGAAAAAAGGTACGAGTAACCTATTCTAGCGGCAAATAGGTTACAGCGTTATGCTTTATTTTTGTCTGCGTATAATTTTAATATAGAATACGTTAGAGGTGAAAATAATGTTGCGGAGTATTTATCTAGGTCGGCATTGGATGATACTTTTGTCGAAAGCGATTTAGAAGAACCAGATAGATTCACTTTTATAATTTTTATATGTGACTCATTTATACGACCTATTACGGTAAAAGACATAAGAAGTGAAACGATTAATGACGATTGTCTGCAACAAGTTATTAAGTTTATTAAAAGTGGTTGGTCGCAAAAGATTAACGAATTAAAGTTAAAACCTTATTTCTTATGTCGCTCGGATCTCTCTTTGGAAAATGGATGTATTTTGCGGGGTCATAAAATAGTGATTTGGTTACCGGTTACCTTGCGGGAACAATTATTGGACGAATTACACTTTTCTCATTTTGATGTTATAAAAAACCAAAACAGAAGCAAGAGACCGTATGTGGTGGCCAAATATAAATAAACATATTGAAGATAAGATTGGATCATGTAGTTTATGTATGTCCCTTCGTAACACACCGCCACGAGCACCTTAGTTTCTTGGCCTTATCCGAGGCGTCCTTGGGAGCGTGTACACCTTGATATGTTTTTGTTAAACGGTTAAAACTTTTTAATACTCGTGATGCTTTTTCTAAATGGATTGAGTGTTTTCCCATGAAGTGTATAGATTCTGATGCCATATTGTTAAAATTGTGTGAGATATTTACCCTTGAAACAGATAACGCAATCAATTTTTGTTCAATTAATTTTAAACAATTTTGTATATATAACAATATTCAGCGTTTAACTATAGCGTCGTATTATCCCGCATGTAATGGTCAAGCAGAAAATACGGGAAAGACAGTTAGAGCTACAAAAACAAAACTTGCAGAGTGAAAATAATTTATAATCGTTTAATATCAAAATGTTAACATTTTTATTTGATTATAGAATTTCAAAACATTCTTCTACGGGATTTGCACCTGCAGAGTTGTTATTAGGTCGAAAATTATGATGTAGGTTAGATTTCTTAAGTTCCACTGAGAACAATAACAATAAGAATACAAATGAATCACCTTTATTAATGTCGTTGATGGAAGCTCCTAAGGATAATGTATGTTCTAAACAGATATCACAATGTGAACAATATGGTGGTAAACGAGAATTAAAATAAAATAAAATTTAATATAGGCGATAAAGTTTTAATTAAACATTTGTATAAAAATTGTACGAAGCATATTTGGAAATTCGGTATTATTGAAAAAAAGATAGGTTCTAGATTATTTGTAGTTTATATTTCTGATTTGAATACTTATGTAAAGAAACATGTAGACCAACTGTTACCATATAAAAGAGGTAATATGTCAATTGATTTGGACAATGTGAGTGCCTACGGAGACAATACAAATACGATGTTTCCAAAAATACATGAAGTGGGTTCTGCAGAAACTCATATGCAACCAAAACTTGCAACATTGACATGTACACCTAATGAGGGAGATAAGGAGACGACAAAGAGTGATTATTTATTAGATACACAGTTAGAGGGAAATGAACTAATTAATGAAAAAGGATTTTCGCAGGTAGATTACGGTCTCTTCAACAGTGCTGAAAGTTCTCATGAACATAATCATGAAGTTTCTGAGGTTGAATCTCAAAATGACCGAAGATATCCTATTCGTAAGACCAGGAATAAAAAATATATAAAAAAATAACAAAATATATGTAATATACATATATAGATAAATATATACAAATATATATATATATATATATATCTTTATATATATATTTATAATATGGGTGGAGGTATTATAGTATATTAAGATGTGGGTAGATTGTTAAAACATAAGAAAGTGATGTCAGTCTGTTACCGACAAATAAACGTGTAAGATTCCATTTGAAGTTTTAAATAAAACTTACATATATTTTGTTATTTTTTTAAATAAAAGTCTTTAAACACTAGAGATTGTTTTTTTAAACTTGATATGAGAAACCATACATACTTCAGATACGTAGACGATAGTTTCATGGTGCTACCAAACTCAAAGGTTGACACCGTGTTAGCGTGTTTAATAATGCCGATGAACATCTTTAAATCACACATGAACGAGAGGTAGACCAGAAACTCTGTTTTCTGGATGTGGAGGTGAAAAGAAAAGACGGCAAACTGATAACTAACTGGTACCAGAAACCTACTTTTTCTGGTCGTGTACCCAACTACAATTCTTACCACCACACACACCAGAGGACAGCAATGGTCTTCAGTCTTATGAACAAGGAAATTAAATTATCTGAAAGAACTTATCATACTGAAAACATTAAAAAAGTTCGAAACATTTTGTCAGCAAACAGTTACCCAAAAAAGTTTATCAACAAGTAGGTATATTGGAAAAAGACTCAAGAGTATCAATGACGAGTCGAATGATATCAGTGAAACAAAGCCCTCACAAGAGAAATAACCGATGGTAATTGTCCCTCACATAAACAACTCAACTGTCAAAATCTTTAGAGCACTTAAAAACCTAGACTTTAATGTTGTTAGCTCAGTACACAATAAACTAAATAACATCATAGTAAAGAGGAAAGATAAAACAATCAAAGAACATCAAACACATGTTATATATCAAATTGAATGTGCGAACAATAATTTGTAATAGTATTTATATTGGACAAACATACAGAAGACTACAAATCCGTATTAAAGAACATAAAACTAATATTAACCTAAAACCGGAAAGACCGGTAACTGAACATAGAAAAAATAACAATCACGATTTCAAATGTTTTACCGTGTAAAATTTTAGAAAAAGAACCAAATGAGAAAAACAGACTGATCTCAGAAATGGTATATATTAGGAAAAACAAAAATTGTATTAATGAACAAACAGACACCGAAAAACTGAATAATTTGTATTTACCATTAATCAAATGAGACAACTTGTGTGTTACCAACCCTTACCTTGCAACATAACGACATGTCCATTGTCAACACCGACGGATATTGACTGTGCTAATTTTACTTATTGTTACTTTTTTAAGCTATAATGACAAACTCCGACAGCAAAAAACTATTGTCAAAACCTATTCTTACATCTCAACGAAAATCAGGTTAAGGAACGAGGTACGAGTTAGAATATAACAAGTTTTGTTATTGACTTAAAAAATGACCTCACTCTATAAGGCCTCACACCACAATCTATAAGAAAAGGTCAAGGACAAACGTAATTGATGTTAGTCGGTTATATAAATGAACAATGCGATATTTAGAGGTATAATTTTAGTTTTTAATTTATTTTGTCACATTTATTAATTGTAAAAAGGAAACTTATCTTGTGAAATATTGTTTATTATTATATATATGGAGAGTATACGTAAACGGTATATTGTATATCTACTGTAATATATATCTATATCATAGAAGATAGATATAAGATTAATAGATAGATATAAGATATTTATAAGCAAGTGAAGAAGTGTATAACCAAGAATGAAACACTTGTTTGTATCTTTCATATTTCGTTGTATTCTAAGCAATGATAATAAGCAAGTGAAGAAGTGTATAATCAAGAATGAAACACTTGTTTGTATCTTTCATATTTCGTTGTATTCTAAGCAATGATAATAAGCAAGTGAAGAAGTGTATAATCAAGAATGAAACACTTGTTTGTATCTTTCATATTTCGTTGTATTCTAAGCAATGATGAATTATATGATATTGTCTAAATTTCGAAGGTTAATGATAAAACACTATCTTGTAGTTACATGTTGATAATATATTTATACTCCATATGTTATATAACAACATATAATATAGTTAAGTGCTAAAAATGTTAATAATAGGTAATATTGCTTCAATGTCTGAAAATTTTATTATTTATAAAATTATTAGTAAAGTTATATTTATATTTCTATATAGTGACATTTAAAAGGAATGAATACATATAAGAATTACACAAACATTACATTACACAAACTTGTTAAATAAGTCCAAGTCTTTTATTTCAAATACAATGCTCTTATGAAAGGTCAGACGGTTGGTGCTCTGTTCCCAAGGTCCGGGTTCCCAGGTCCAGGCAAAGAAAAGCGTCATGGATATTATTTAACTAAACGACAGACTAAATTTTCAGTTTTCATCAACCTCTTTATCCATATCGATTATTGTCCACTAATAAATAATGTTAAATAAGAGATCTAATCTCGTATTTCATATAATGATCTTTCATTATTTAACAAAACATTTGCAAATTTTCCTCATGTTAACCGCGTTATATTCACATCAATCCACTTGATTCATTAACTTGAGTAACGACATGATGGCTCATTTTGCAGAGCGAAAATAACAAACTTCCAAAGGTCGTAGGTTCGAGTTGAACGAGTTAATACATTTTTCATTTTAATATTACCTTATAAAAATATGTAAATAGTTACTTACAAAAAAAGAGAAGGTGATTTATCCAGCCTTTCACAATACCCTGATTTGCCATTGCTTCGTAACTAAACCCTTGTAATGCGGACATTATGTCTGTAAAAACATAATTATTTTTTTTTAATTATCGTAGAAAATGTGGGTGATGATTATAGTATTGTACTTACCCTCAGGGCTTCCTACTAAAGAAGGCGCAATACCTATTATAGGATATTCACATTTTGGAGGTTTTATGTGTGACGCCAACTCATACATCCTACGCTTCCTAAATCTAAACACGATAATCCAAACAACGAGTACTACAAACAGAGACCAGAGAATCATATTGGCTCTAGTGTTTACCGACCATTAATGAACCGATTCTAATAAAGACGCATATTTTATGTATAAGCGGTTGACCTTCATCATCAGAATCAACCATGTCTTAAATAAATTGTAATATGGATAGAAACAAAAAGAATCACCAATGTCACAATCAAAAGTTATTTAATTTAAAAATTGTCTCCCTTACAGAAATACATTAAAATCTATTCACTAGTAATTAGGGAATCACATAGCCAATCACTTTTAATTAGTTTTGAAACAAAAGGCAAAAGATTACTCGGAACAAAAACGATTCGTCGCAAAAGTGGTGCGCTCGCTGTACGGATAATAACTTCGAGGGTTTAAAAAAATAAAAGACGGGCTGCGATTAACTGATCTTGAGTTTAATAAAAAAAATCAATCATAGATACGAAGTTACATACGGTTCACATAATGTCAACTTAGCTACATATAGCACAGGAAAAGTTAAAAGAGCGTAATTGCTATCGTAAAACAAACAGGTGTTAAACATGCCCCCGGGCGTTGAAAGATGCACTTTCAACACGGGATGGGCAGATCTTATTAAAAGCGCGTCTGATGATTCCGGCAGATGTCTTAATGTCCGCTACACGAACGACCCCATCACGTCCTGGATGCACAGCTACAATTCTTCCAAGTCTCCATTTCAAAGGTGGAAGGTTATCCTCCTTCACGACAACAAGAGTATTCAATTTTAAATCGTCCGTACAAGAACGCCACTTCTCAGTTCTCAGTTCTCAGTTGCAATTCTGCAACATACTTTTTGCTCCACCGTGACCAGAAATGTTGACGTAGCTGCTCCATTCGTTGAAAACGAGTAAGATGATTGGAGGAAAACTGCTGATAGTTTGGCTGTGGCAAGGATACAAGCGGTCGACCAATAAGAAAATGACCCGGGGAAAGCGGGGTGTAGTCTGCAGGATCTGAAGATAACGGTGTGAGTGGACGAGAGTTCGTGATTAGCCTTAAGAAATTTAGAAAGGTCATTGTACGCACCAACAAATGAAGTACCGTTGTCGGAATAAATATTTAAAGGGTTCCCTCTTCGCGAAATAAATCTATTTAGTGCCAAAAAAAAAATATTACTTGATAAATCAACTACTAGTTCTAGATGAACTGCTTTAGTTGTAAAGCAAGTAAAAATGGCAACATACACCTTCACCAGTCTACATCCGCGACCTTGACGACTTGCACACATAATTGGGCCACAATAATCAACACCTGTAGTATTAAAAGGATGACCGCCTGGAAGGAGACGCTGCTTTGGTAAATATCCCATTATGGGTGCAACAGTTTTACCTATCCTACGGTGAACGCTGGTGTACCCGAAGGCTGCGTGCTATCCCCAACTCTGTTCCTCCTGCACATCAATGATATGCTGCATATCTCCAACATACATTGTTATGCGGATGACAGCACTGGGGATGCGGTATATTCCGGCCGTGCAGGTCTCTCTCGGGAAAACGTCGACGAGTGCCGAAAGAAACTTGTGTCTTCTATAGAGACTTCCTTGGGACTGATCTCTGAGTGGGGTGAACTGAACCACGTACAGTTCAATCCCCTGAAGACACAAGTTTTCGCGTTTACCACTAAGAAAACCCCATTTGTCGTATCACCGCTCTTCGAGAGCACTCCCCTCATTGCCTAGCCAAGTATCAGAATACTGGGTCTCGACATTTCGAGCGATTGTCAGTTTCGTGGTCATCTGGAGAGCAAGGCCAAGTTGGCCTCGAAGAAATTGGGAGTGATTAATAGAGCGAGGCAGTATTTCAAACCTGGTCAAAGACTTGCGCACTATAAGGCGCAGGTCCGGCCACACATGGAGTACTGTTCTCATCTCTGGTCCGGATCACCCCAATATCAGCTTCTACCATTTGACCGCGTACAATGGAGAGCCGTTCGGATTGTCGGGGACTTCTACCGCATTTACAACGGGGAATGTACCGAAGAGCTATTCGATCTGATGCCTGCCGCCGAATTTCATCACCGCACAGCGCGCCATCGCCTCCAATATCACCCTTACCACCTGGATGCGTGGCGATCCTCTACTGTGCGGTTTTCAAGGACATTTTTCCCACGTTCCACTCGCTTGTGGAACGAACTTCCTTCGGTGGTATTTCCAGATCGATACGACATGGGTACCTTCAAAAAAGGCGTTTACTCCTACCTACATGGCCGGCAACACTCCTGTAAATCCTCGGATGTTGCAAGAGTTCATGGGCGGCGGTGATCACAAGTCACCTGTGACCCGCCAGCTCGTTTGCCCTCCTCTTACATAAAAAAAAAAAAAAAAAGGATAAGTGTGAATATTTTAAATCATCTTTAGAGTATTTAAGATTTGTAATAGACAAAAATGGACAACATACTTCTAAACAAAAAGTTCGAGCTATTATGGGGGCAAAATGTCCCAAGAACGTTAAGGAATTGAGGTCATTTTTAAGTATGAATACTTATTACAGATGTTTTGTACTTAATACTTCAAATATTTTAAACGCATTAAATATGCTTCTAAAAAATAAGAGAATATTGCTCATGCTCAATATGCTGAAGAACTCAAGGTACAGTCGGAGCAATTTTCGAACAGATTTAGCGATTTCAAAAACATGGATGACTGTTTCAATTTATTTGCTACTCCAACAAAAAGTAATGTGCAAAATGCTCCAATACACTTGCAAATGGAGTTGATCGACTTTCAAGAAAACTCACTCCTAAAATCTAAATTTGAAGACGTGGAGTTGTGCGATTTCTTCAAAAAATACCTCGAAGAAGACCATTTTCCGCAACTTACAAAATTCGCAAGAAGATTGATTTCTGCGTTTGGCAGTACTTATAAATGCGAACAGTTCTTTTCAATGATGAAAGTTAATAAATCAAAACATCGTACAAGGCTGAGTGACGATAATTTGGAAATTTCTTTACGTCTTTGTATCAGTGGAATTAATCCAAACATCGATGGATTAGTTTCCCAAATTCAAGCTCAGGTGTCTCATTGATTTCGGTTTCTTTCGTAGTTTGTAACAATTCCAAATTTAAGGATTTAATTATAATGTTGTACCAATTTTTTTCATTTCATTTTGTTATTTTAATAAATTGATATTATAATAATATTGTCATATTATTTCATGTCTGATGTATAGGTATTTGCAATAGTGCAAAAAATTATGAACACTACTTGACAACACTACTTTAAAATGAACTACTTTAATATACTCACGTCAAATGGTATTAATTTTAAACTTCCATTATAAAATTAAGTTAAACTTCTGATTTCAACGAAGATAATTTCATCGATTTTATGGATAGCAAAACAACTTTATTCTATTTAACGTTTATTTACAGACGAATAATTTAAATATATAACTATTAATAATTACAAACCCGGATACAAACAAACTAGAACTCACTTTTATTATAATGTCACCGATCTATAGTTGTTATTTATTTTAATCCTACCTATAATATTATACACTATATATAATATATTCATATAAAATGGTAACAAAACAACAATTCAATAATTCTAAAAACATTTTAAACTGGAACAACACTCTTGCACTATTGTTTTTTTAAAGTCTGTGATCATTATATCGTCACTACATAACTTTGCTAGATTTTCTATTCTCCAAGGAAATCTCATACCCATTGACGGCTTTCATCATGATGTCCAGCTTAACTCTTATTTTAGGGATTGGAGTAGGTTCAGGTTCTCCCGCGACCCCCTCCTGCCACCACTGTGACGAGCCCGTGGACACGGCTCGTCACACCTTGGCGGAGTGCGCAGCCTGGGACCGTCATCGTACTGAGCTGACGGCCGTGGTTGGCAGCGACCTCTCGTTGCCGAGCGTTGTTTCTGCGATGCTCGACGACGAGAGGTCCTGGGTCGCTATGGCCTCCTTCTGCGAGCAAGTCATTGCCGCGAAGGAGGCCGCGGAGCGGGTCAGAGAGGCAGCCTCCTCTGAACCGCTCCGCAGGGGTAGGCTGGGTCGAAGGAGGCGGGATTACGCCCGCAGCCTCCTTCCCCAGCTGTAGTGCCTGGACGGGAGAGGGGGGTGACCTCTCCCGCCCGTTATAGGCCTACGAGGTGAGGGTGTCCCTAAGTTGATCGGGGCCCCTCGCAGGGGGTTCCGCCGGGGCGTCAAGGTGAGTGCGAAAGCGATCCCGTGGCGCCCCACTAAGGCGATGAGGTCAACCGTTGGTTTTTTTAGTGGGTAGCCTTGAAAATGGCAGCGTCCTCTATGCTGCCGGGTAGTCCCACATACCCCCTCGGTCATCACCTTCCTGGCCGCAGGGATGATGCGTAACGCATTTTTCCAACGATAAAAAAAAAAAAAAAAAAAAAAAAAAAAAAGTTCAGGTTCTCCCAGTACTTTGTGATTCCGAAGTATTGCAGTTAAAGCTGTCTTTATCGACATTAAAGCATACTGATATCCTATAAAATGTATAACATTAGCTTACAAAGCTCTAAATAACTTCAACAAAATTTAAATGAAACAATTAATATACTAACTAAGACAGTTCCTGGGACCATTACTAAATGGTAAATAGCTGCCGGTTGGCACTGAATTGAAGCGTTCTGGTAGGAACCTATCGGGGTCAAAGCACTTTGCATCTGGACCCCAAAATTCGGGGTTCCGGTGACAACACCAGATCGATACCACGGCGCCGGAGCCCGCTGGGAGAAAGCTGCCCGTTGCTAAACAAAATGGATTATTATATATTTAATGATTGATTTAAAACCAATATGGTGTTATTTAATATAATCAATTCAAAATATTTGTATGTTAAGATATTTATATTTTTTAACAAACTTACGCAATTTTATATCATGGTCAATTTTTTCTTATAATAAAAGGCACCGGAGAAAATAATCTTAACAATTCTTTGACTACTCTTTCCAAATATTTTAAATTCTGTAAATCTTCCTTTACTAATGGACGATTAGTATCTCCAAAAACTTCACTTAACCTGGAAATGTAAGGAATAAAAAAATATATATTTTTAAGAAAAGTGAAATTGTCTAACGGGTAGTAATTATTTCGATCACCCAACTTATATTTCATTATAATCAAATAAAATTAAACATTACAATGTAATATTAGAGTAAGTAAGAAAGTGCATACCACTAAAAGAAAGTAAAAAATAAAAAAATTACTTTCCAAGAAATTAAAACGACAAAAATTTTTGTAATTACAAACATTTTGAATTTTACCTAAATATTACTTACTCTTCCCACACTTTATCTTGTATTTTTGGGTATTTTCCTAACAACATAAGAGTATATCCAATTGCCACAGCGGAAGTGTCTGTTCCAGTAAATATTAAAAACAAAAAAATATGTTCCTACCGAAATGATAATCCGCTTCCGGTTGACTTTGTTTCTCATTCTTCAATTCGGTTCTTTTTCTTTGGATTACCTTAATAACATAATAATGCATAAAACATTTTACGTAATAAATAGTAAGCATGTATTTCTTAGGACAACAAAAATTTATGGAACTATTTTATATATGCTATTTGAAACACAAACTGACTTTTATTTTGAATTTAATCAAACTTTATACATAAAATATTAAAACTTAAATCTTATTTATTTATTAGTTATGTTTATTTATTAAAAATTAAAAATTTTACCTCGTCAGTGAAGTCGTGCAATACTTTAATACACTTCTCATGAACCGAATATTGAGGGAAAATCCTAAACAACCAATCAGGTTGCAGCCACAAGTGGAAAATTCTTTTACATATAATATTTAGGACTTTGTTCATTGACGTGAGGAAGGGAGTGTTGGGATTGCTTTGTGCATTTATTTTGACCCCCATTGCTGTTTCTGTGAAAAAAATATATATAAATACTAAATATTTTTTATATATCAAATAATACTGAATTTATCTTATTTATTTGAGAATATATGTAGTGAATATAATCATTATATATATTGAATATAATCAAAAGAAACATATCTAGGAAGTTCGAAAAAATCTGTGTTTTAAATATAAAAGTAAGTATGTTTATATCTTCATCGTTCATCCATTCAAAGTTAAATAATAAATTATAATAATTATAAAACAGTAAATATTAAGGTAGAGCATTTTAAACATGATTTATGATTAATGTACACAAAATCTATCTCTAAATGTATCTCTATTCTAAGCGAGTCTAGTTTTAGTAAAAACTTGTAATGTTGTAACAAAGTGGTTGAAATGATGTTTAAGTAAGAAAGAAAACCATAAATCCAAGTCATAGTTTGCGTGTGTGCTTAATGATGGATAGACAAGAATAAATCTAAGGAAAACTAAGCGAATAACATTCGCTGAAAATACTTCTCTAAGTGGAACGCACCTTAATTCCCATACGAATGGAAGCAAGGAGTGAATTTTTTTTTATTTAAAGCCTAAAATAGTCAAAAAGGTCCGTGTTTAAAGTACCGTCCAAAAAAAATACAAAGAGTATATATATTTAAAAATGACAGACATATTTCATTAAAATACTTTTCCAGGTTGAGATTTATTCATTTATATTTTAAGTCAACAGAAACATCTATACATATAATAAAATTGTCACTGATCCATTAATGTACATGGAATTAAAAAAAAAACATCATAATAAAACAATTGTTTTTCAGTTTGTCTGTTTGTCTGTATGTCTGTATGTTTGTGCACGCTAATCTCAGAAACGGCTTAATCAGTTTGAATAAGGTTTTCAGGAATATATTATTACAGTCTTCATTTAACATTTAGTGTTTATTTTATCTAATTCGGTAAAGACAATTTATGTCAATGACGTAATAGGTACCATGAGAATCTTATTCTATACATTGTAATAAATCTGTAGAGGAGTAGTCTGTACATTGAAAATATTTTAAAAAATATACCAGGATGTGAAGTAATAACTAATAGATCCTTCTTTTAGCATTTTTTAAATCTTTGTCTGTTTATCTGTTTGTCTTTTAGTTGTGAACACAACAAGAAAAAAAAACATTTTCAAAAATTCATACACCTTTATATAAGCAAGAGAACCCAAAACAATGTTTTTTTTCATTTTGTCTGTTGGTCAGAATGTCTGTATGTTTGTGCACACCCTAATCTCAGAAACGGATTAATCGATTTGGATGCAGTTTTCGGGAATATATAGTCATGGGATTCACATTATATTTTGTTTTTTTTAACAATCGGTTAACAAATAAAGAAGTTAATAATGTCTTATTGTCGAACCATTGCTTCTTACCAGTTTGAAGGTTTATAGTTTTTACATACAATAGTAAAGTACAAAGAGTACTTTTTATCAAAATCGAAAACTACGCGTACAAAGTCGCAGGCGCAGCAAGTTACATACTATAAAGCAAAGTCTCTTTTCGCGTCTGTTCCTATGTCTGTATATATGTATGCTTAGATCTTTAAAATTACTCAACGGATTTTGATGCATTTTTTTAATAGATAGAGTGATGCAAGAGGAAGGTTTATATGTATAATAACATGCTTAATATATTAGAGAACCACTGATAATTTCAAGATTTCTAATGCGAAGTCGTAAACAAACACATTGGTTTGCGCTTACAATGCAAACGCTGGCTGAACTCTATGAGATAGATCAAAATAAAGTACTAAGTTTTGTATACCTTAAAAAATTCTACACGAAAATCCGTAACGGTCTATGTTTATCTCTTAGGGATAACCCACAATAGCCAATTTTTATCCTTTACTTTTTACAAAAAATAATAGCTTATTTACGAAGTGATTTTTAGGAAATACAGCTTTAATACTTATCTAATTAAGTAACTTAAATATATTTTACATTTATTATGGAACAATATATTGCAGGGCTATAGCCCTGTGCAGCATTTAAAGTATATAAATATTTTCGAAGATGTTACAGATTTAAAATATAGGGTCCTCGCGTTTGCGGTGTTATGGTCAGCCGGCGCACTCTCGCATGGAACCGTGCAAACCGTCTCAAAAACAGACTTACAGAACCTAATATTGTATCCTTATTAAAAACTTTTGATATACTTTTAACAGAGAGCGATGTCTGCCGATGTCGTAATTTTGATTGTACCACTTAAAATAAGTCATATAGAAGCCAATACAAAAAAAGGCAAGTGGGAATTGTTTTACTACGAATTTAAGTCGTGCGAAACCGCGGGAAAAAGCTAGTTTAAAATAAACTTACCGCACACAGAGTCCAATGCATAAGCCGACAGGAAGGGCCAAATACTAAAATTGCCTTTAAAATCTCTATCTGATAACTTTCCCGCAAGCTTTTCGCTTTGTTCGGAAAACACGTCTACAAAGTTTTCTAAAATTTTTGGGTTGAATGCGGGCAGTAAAATTTTGAGTCTTCGTCTCCAAATTGAAACTAAAATTATAAATGTAAAAACAAATAAAGAAGATCAAGTAAAATTTACTCTTACAAATGAAGGAGCGTCGGGTAAATCTTATGCAGTTTATCCTTGCCATTGTGTAAAGTATAACGTTTAGATTTTTTAAATATATAGTCATATTATAGTAACTCATATATATATATATATATGAGTTACTATAATATGACTATATATTTAATAAACTAATATATATATACATATATATATTAGTTAGAAACTAAAATTATAAATGTAAAAACAAATAAAGAAGATCAAGTAAAATTTACTCTTACAAATGAAGGAGCGTCGGGTAAATCTTATGCAGTTTATCCTTGCCATTGTGTAAAGTATAACGTTTAGATTTTTTAAATATATAGTCATATTATAGTAACTCATATATATATATATATATATATATGAGTTACTATAATATGACTATATATTTAATAAACTAATATATATATATATATATATATATTTTTAGAAAACAGATTAAAAACTATTTTTTTTAAAAAAACAATAACAATAGTACACACAGTTTAATAATTAATTTAATGAATTAAATAAAAGCTAACAATTTAAGCAATTTGAATTCTACACAATCACGAATACATTTTACCCGTAAACTAAATATGATTCTAACCACAAGACAAAGACAAATTTGTCGCGAAAAATATTACGACCGCACAACGTATCGAACCGACTGACCAAACGCGAAAAAAGCCCTGACTAGTGTTTACATTCGCTTAAATACTATTACTCCCTCCACTACCCCCATAACTTCCAACACGGCCTTTCCTGACAGGAGGCCGTCCTCGGACTCCTTCATGATTAACTCTCAAGATCAGTTTCAAGCATTGGCAAGGAGTTCCCATCGTTCACATTGGGGCCAATCAGCTCCGAGTGCTTTCAAAACCAGAAGGTCCTGGTTGCGGAACGATTTCTTCCAAAGATTGCCCAACATCGGCGGGCAATTCGACACCAGGAAGTAGCTCCTCTCCTTCATTGTCTGCGTCTATAACAAAGAAGGAAAAAATAATATAACAATAAAAAAATATAAAATTATGACCTGGAAAATTTGCATCTGGACCCCAAAATTCGGGGTTCCGGTGACAACACCAGATCGATACCACGGCGCCGGAGCCCGCTGGGAGAAAGCTGCCCGTTGCTAAACAAAATGGATTATTATATATTTAATGATTGATTTAAAACCAATATGGTGTTATTTAATATAATCAATTCAAAATATTTGTATGTTAAGATATTTATATTTTTTAACAAACTTACGCAATTTTATATCATGGTCAATTTTTTCTTATAATAAAAGGCACCGGAGAAAATAATCTTAACAATTCTTTGACTACTCTTTCCAAATATTTTAAATTCTGTAAATCTTCCTTTACTAATGGACGATTAGTATCTCCAAAAACTTCACTTAACCTGGAAATGTAAGGAATAAAAAAATATATATTTTTAAGAAAAGTGAAATTGTCTAACGGGTAGTAATTATTTCGATCACCCAACTTATATTTCATTATAATCAAATAAAATTAAACATTACAATGTAATATTAGAGTAAGTAAGAAAGTGCATACCACTAAAAGAAAGTAAAAAATAAAAAAATTACTTTCCAAGAAATTAAAACGACAAAAATTTTTGTAATTACAAACATTTTGAATTTTACCTAAATATTACTTACTCTTCCCACACTTTATCTTGTATTTTTGGGTATTTTCCTAACAACATAAGAGTATATCCAATTGCCACAGCGGAAGTGTCTGTTCCAGTAAATATTAAAAACAAAAAAATATGTTCCTACCGAAATGATAATCCGCTTCCGGTTGACTTTGTTTCTCATTCTTCAATTCGGTTCTTTTTCTTTGGATTACCTTAATAACATAATAATGCATAAAACATTTTACGTAATAAATAGTAAGCATGTATTTCTTAGGACAACAAAAATTTATGGAACTATTTTATATATGCTATTTGAAACACAAACTGACTTTTATTTTGAATTTAATCAAACTTTATACATAAAATATTAAAACTTAAATCTTATTTATTTATTAGTTATGTTTATTTATTAAAAATTAAAAATTTTACCTCGTCAGTGAAGTCGTGCAATACTTTAATACACTTCTCATGAACCGAATATTGAGGGAAAATCCTAAACAACCAATCAGGTTGCAGCCACAAGTGGAAAATTCTTTTACATATAATATTTAGGACTTTGTTCATTGACGTGAGGAAGGGAGTGTTGGGATTGCTTTGTGCATTTATTTTGACCCCCATTGCTGTTTCTGTGAAAAAAATATATATAAATACTAAATATTTTTTATATATCAAATAATACTGAATTTATCTTATTTATTTGAGAATATATGTAGTGAATATAATCATTATATATATTGAATATAATCAAAAGAAACATATCTAGGAAGTTCGAAAAAATCTGTGTTTTAAATATAAAAGTAAGTATGTTTATATCTTCATCGTTCATCCATTCAAAGTTAAATAATAAATTATAATAATTATAAAACAGTAAATATTAAGGTAGAGCATTTTAAACATGATTTATGATTAATGTACACAAAATCTATCTCTAAATGTATCTCTATTCTAAGCGAGTCTAGTTTTAGTAAAAACTTGTAATGTTGTAACAAAGTGGTTGAAATGATGTTTAAGTAAGAAAGAAAACCATAAATCCAAGTCATAGTTTGCGTGTGTGCTTAATGATGGATAGACAAGAATAAATCTAAGGAAAACTAAGCGAATAACATTCGCTGAAAATACTTCTCTAAGTGGAACGCACCTTAATTCCCATACGAATGGAAGCAAGGAGTGAATTTTTTTTTATTTAAAGCCTAAAATAGTCAAAAAGGTCCGTGTTTAAAGTACCGTCCAAAAAAAATACAAAGAGTATATATATTTAAAAATGACAGACATATTTCATTAAAATACTTTTCCAGGTTGAGATTTATTCATTTATATTTTAAGTCAACAGAAACATCTATACATATAATAAAATTGTCACTGATCCATTAATGTACATGGAATTAAAAAAAAAACATCATAATAAAACAATTGTTTTTCAGTTTGTCTGTTTGTCTGTATGTCTGTATGTTTGTGCACGCTAATCTCAGAAACGGCTTAATCAGTTTGAATAAGGTTTTCAGGAATATATTATTACAGTCTTCATTTAACATTTAGTGTTTATTTTATCTAATTCGGTAAAGACAATTTATGTCAATGACGTAATAGGTACCATGAGAATCTTATTCTATACATTGTAATAAATCTGTAGAGGAGTAGTCTGTACATTGAAAATATTTTAAAAAATATACCAGGATGTGAAGTAATAACTAATAGATCCTTCTTTTAGCATTTTTTAAATCTTTGTCTGTTTATCTGTTTGTCTTTTAGTTGAGAACACAACAAGAAAAAAAAACATTTTCAAAAATTCATACACCTTTATATAAGCAAGAGAACCCAAAACAATGTTTTTTTTCATTTTGTCTGTTGGTCAGAATGTCTGTATGTTTGTGCACACCCTAATCTCAGAAACGGATTAATCGATTTGGATGCAGTTTTCGGGAATATATAGTCATGGGATTCACATTATATTTTGTTTTTTTTAACAATCGGTTAACAAATAAAGAAGTTAATAATGTCTTATTGTCGAACCATTGCTTCTTACCAGTTTGAAGGTTTATAGTTTTTACATACAATAGTAAAGTACAAAGAGTACTTTTTATCAAAATCGAAAACTACGCGTACAAAGTCGCAGGCGCAGCAAGTTACATACTATAAAGCAAAGTCTCTTTTCGCGTCTGTTCCTATGTCTGTATATATGTATGCTTAGATCTTTAAAATTACTCAACGGATTTTGATGCATTTTTTTAATAGATAGAGTGATGCAAGAGGAAGGTTTATATGTATAATAACATGCTTAATATATTAGAGAACCACTGATAATTTCAAGATTTCTAATGCGAAGTCGTAAACAAACACATTGGTTTGCGCTTACAATGCAAACGCTGGCTGAACTCTATGAGATAGATCAAAATAAAGTACTAAGTTTTGTATACCTTAAAAAATTCTACACGAAAATCCGTAACGGTCTATGTTTATCTCTTAGGGATAACCCACAATAGCCAATTTTTATCCTTTACTTTTTACAAAAAATAATAGCTTATTTACGAAGTGATTTTTAGGAAATACAGCTTTAATACTTATCTAATTAAGTAACTTAAATATATTTTACATTTATTATGGAACAATATATTGCAGGGCTATAGCCCTGTGCAGCATTTAAAGTATATAAATATTTTCGAAGATGTTACAGATTTAAAATATAGGGTCCTCGCGTTTGCGGTGTTATGGTCAGCCGGCGCACTCTCGCATGGAACCGTGCAAACCGTCTCAAAAACAGACTTACAGAACCTAATATTGTATCCTTATTAAAAACTTTTGATATACTTTTAACAGAGAGCGATGTCTGCCGATGTCGTAATTTTGATTGTACCACTTAAAATAAGTCATATAGAAGCCAATACAAAAAAAGGCAAGTGGGAATTGTTTTACTACGAATTTAAGTCGTGCGAAACCGCGGGAAAAAGCTAGTTTAAAATAAACTTACCGCACACAGAGTCCAATGCATAAGCCGACAGGAAGGGCCAAATACTAAAATTGCCTTTAAAATCTCTATCTGATAACTTTCCCGCAAGCTTTTCGCTTTGTTCGGAAAACACGTCTACAAAGTTTTCTAAAATTTTTGGGTTGAATGCGGGCAGTAAAATTTTGAGTCTTCGTCTCCAAATTGAAACTAAAATTATAAATGTAAAAACAAATAAAGAAGATCAAGTAAAATTTACTCTTACAAATGAAGGAGCGTCGGGTAAATCTTATGCAGTTTATCCTTGCCATTGTGTAAAGTATAACGTTTAGATTTTTTAAATATATAGTCATATTATAGTAACTCATATATATATATATATATGAGTTACTATAATATGACTATATATTTAATAAACTAATATATATATACATATATATATTAGTTAGAAACTAAAATTATAAATGTAAAAACAAATAAAGAAGATCAAGTAAAATTTACTCTTACAAATGAAGGAGCGTCGGGTAAATCTTATGCAGTTTATCCTTGCCATTGTGTAAAGTATAACGTTTAGATTTTTTAAATATATAGTCATATTATAGTAACTCATATATATATATATATATATATGAGTTACTATAATATGACTATATATTTAATAAACTAATATATATATATATATATATATATATATATATATATATATATATATATATATATATATATATATTTTTAGAAAACAGATTAAAAACTATTTTTTTTTAAAAAAACAATAACAATAGTACACACAGTTTAATAATTAATTTAATGAATTAAATAAAAGCTAACAATTTAAGCAATTTGAATTCTACACAATCACGAATAGATTTTACCCGTAAACTAAATATGATTCTAACCACAAGACAAAGACAAATTTGTCGCGAAAAATATTACGACCGCACAACGTATCGAACCGACTGACCAAACGCGAAAAAAGCCCTGACTAGTGTTTACATTCGCTTAAATACTATTACTCCCTCCACTACCCCCATAACTTCCAACAATATATATGAGTTTTCTTAAAAACAGAATTTAAATTAGAGCTATTATTCAATGAGAATTTTATTTAACTACAGTTACATAAACTACTTTGGTAAATAAATCATATTGTAATTTGCTATATTGCTTATCTGGTGCAAATATGCCTCCGTATCCAATTACTTTTCTAATAAATCTATGAAGATCATCTTTTTCTAAGCACGTTTTTAACACCATTTCTAAATCAGCAGGATTCACTATCACTGAAAAATTAATATTACTAATATTGACAGTTATTTATGATATATCTAAATAATAAAATAAATATGAAATATTGTTTTTTTTTGCACTCTTAGAACGTTGAATTGGATAAAAACTTTGATATTCTAAGATAAAATTATACATTTAAATAATATACTTATAATTTATAGAACTTATAATAAATTAATTTTAAGTTATTTCATATCTTCCTAAATATATATATGATGAAGCCGATGGTGGAGTGGTTAGCGCAGATGCCTTACGTATAGCGGCGCAACGGGGCTCGGGTTCGATTTCCGACAAGGACAGCATGTATGTTCATGAGCATAGATGTCTGTATTTCTAGGTTTAGTAGTTTATTAAATATTTTCTGAGTATTTATAATGCGTATTTCTATATATTTGTATCGTTGTTCTCAAGGGGGTTAAGGAACACAAGCAAATTATATTACAATTGTAAGCTTATTCTGCAGTGAGCAAATGATTCGTTGTACAAATGTGTTACGTGTTTTATTCAACTATTTTCCTGCAGCCGACCGCCACGGTTAGCGCACCAACTCTCCGGGTAATGGCTCTTGGGTCGCGTAGTTCATGGCGATGCAACCTTCATACCTCTAGGAAATATAATTCACATCGCCCTATCATGTCCTCATAAGTCACTACACTCCACGTTATATGCCATAATATTAAAGTAAGATGACTCTTTTGTGTATTTTTTAACATACATATAATACATAATTTACACGTCTCTACGTCTATACACTACTTTTTAAAATACTCAAAAATATCTTGCATATTAGTATTTTCTTTTACTATTAACATATATTCTTTTGCTTATTCATAATGGATTTGAGATAGATAGATAGCCAATAATAGATAATGTTTATGTATGTAATGTTGTCTACATAGAGTTTGTGCTTAAAAAGAATTGAAATATAAGGTTCGGGAGTACAAGCCCAAATAATAAATGATGAATGAGTATGATTTGGCCTTGTGGTATTTCGGCATTTGATAATCTTTTAAGAGGAATGGTAGTCAGTCTTACCCACATTTAGTAAGATCTTTGAAAAAATAATTCTGAACCAACTTGTTTAATTTCAGTAAAAATAATCTCTTACATAAAAACCAGATTGGTTTCGCTGTCGGTCGCTCTACAACAGATGCTGCCGTTTAGCTACTTCTAAACATATTGGAAGCTACGGAAGGGTCACAGGATGCATTTCTGTGATGCTCTCTCAGATGTTGTACAATGGTTTAACGCCAATAATTTGTTGTTCAATAAAAACAAGACAAAAAATGTCAAGTTTAATTCACACAAATATTAAGAATGTACAATTAAACAATGAGGAATTGGATTGGTCAAATGTACTACTTTCTTGGGCATTATACCTTTGATGAAATATTGCAATGGGGTCTTCATACATTTAATTTGTCAAGTAGACTTAGGTCTGCTATATACGCGTTTAAAAAAATACGTCGATTAACAAATATGGAAACTGCTATATTAGTTTACTTTAGATACTTTTACAGAATAATGTCATACGGTACACTATTATGGGGTAATGCAGCCAACATTGATTTATTTACACTGCAGAAGATGGCTGCACGAGCAATATATAATATGAGACCAAGAGAATCTTTAAGAAACAAATGTAAAGAATTTAAAATTATGACAGCTTATCTAAACTAATATTAAAAAGAGGTAATATTTTTTTGTTTGTTTCTAATGAATAGGCTCAACAGCTACTGGACCGATTTAAAAAATTCTTTCACCATTATGAATGTACATCTTTCGAAAGTGACATAGGCTATATTTTATTTTGAAAAAAAATGGGGATCCTCGCGAAAACTTCAATAACATAAAACACCGTCGATAAAAATCGCGTGCGCTGCAATAACTATTGATGATGGAGCAAAATAACGTACGTACTACGATTTTGTAGACCACATTATTATCTACAGAAAAGTCCGCGGTAGGGTATATCTAAGTATTATAGTTGCGCCAATATAAAAACTTTTATAGTTTAACAAACTATTTAAATTGGCAACGAAAATAAGATGTCGATATTCATACCATGGTATTTATACTTATCTAAATAACTATTTTTTTATTAGTAGTTCAATGTGTTATATTCCTATTCCTTTAATTCTTTGGAGAGATAGATTTTTATCCTTAAATATCAGGATTTCCGCGGGTGAAACCGCATGGCGCAGCTAGTAATCAATATATTTATGAAAATTTAATTTAAGTTCATAAAAATATTTCAAAGTTCAAGAAAAATTGTGATTTACATAAAATTAATACAAGAAATAAAAATAAACTCGCTATGCCCGGCACTAGGCTCCATAAAATAAGTAAATCCTTTAAGGTTAATTCTATATGTTTTTTATAACAAACTTCCAAATGAAGCCATAAGTTAATCATTAAATAAATTAAAATTATATATAAATATTTATTTAATTAAGAAATCCTACTATAGTGTTCAGGATTATATCAACGACGGTATGGTTAAGGAATGAATTGCATTCTATTGCGAATAACTAATAATCTCCGCAATTTGTTTTTTGTTGTAGATTAGTTTTGTTTTATCAACCTGCTGCAGCACACCGATTCCTTAAAAGTCACTACCCGTGATACCAACGCGATTCGGGTTGCCCTCCTCCGTCAACAAATATGGCGAAGGGGGGGATGGCTGGCTCTTGCGTTATGATTGTGAACGGGTGCTGCTTGCGGTGACTTGCAGATGCAGTTGTGTTGCAGGCCTAGAGTTTTTACGTTGCCTGAAATCATTAGGTTTCATTTCCGATTAATTGCCACGGTGCCAATTGTTCCAAAATAGCTTTTAAGATTGACGTTTGGGAAACAGTGATCACAATAAAAAAAATATACTTATCCGTCTGAGATTGTTGTGTGGTTCTTCTCAGACCAGGATGCGTTTGAAACCATCATAGCTTTAACAATAGGTTGGTGCTAAAGTGCTTTTACAGAAGGGCTTAAAACGATAAATCTGGTATCGAAATAGGTCCTCCTGACATTCCATTTTGACGTACCCAATTGATCACGGATAATGATTCAAAGTGGAAAACATATAAATAAATAAATAAAAATAAATAAATAAATAGGTATGGGATGGTCTGTTGAGTTTATTGTTTCTGCTTAGGCAAATTATTCAACGTAATTTAATTTGTATCTCCCTCCAAAGTAACTGACCTTAAACAACACTTTATAACTTGTCCAAAAAGTTACGCAACAGGAATTAGCTAAAATAAATGTAAAATATCGCTGAGTAATAATTCTTTAAGATATTCTTTAAAAATCTAAGAAAATAACCTTTTTTAGGGTTCCGTACTAGAAAGGCGGGTTTCCAAGAGGTCGCGGGTGCGAATCCTGACCGGATTAAAAAAATCATACTATATTTATTTTAAGAAGATTTAACAAGATTTATTATCAATTTAGTGTAAGATTTTTGCTATACATTAGTTTTTTTTTACACAAAACTAGGTTAATGCTTGACTACATTCCACCTGATAGAGAATGGAGATGTAGTCATAGGTGGTAAGGCGCATTAACCTAGCAACCTATTCTCTCCTTTTTTAAAGACACCCATTGTATTTGACCGGAAATACCGACGCAGGCAAGCTATTCCAGTCCTTGGCAGTACGCAATGTAGATGTTATCAATAATATTAGATTCTCTTAATACGCTTTTATTAACTTTAGATCATCCTAACCAATGTTTCTAACTTTACAGTATCAATAAACATTGAAAAGATATCACTACCGAAATTAATGTTTGAAAATATTTATAAACATGTATTGCCATGTTAAGCTTTTTAAATTTATATAAATATAGAATAAAACTGCAAAGTTAGAAACATTGGTCAGGATTTTCGAAAGAAAACTAATAGATGTCACCACCGTTTCGATAAAGACGATCACATATAGAATGCTTAGTTCACCGAGACGGACAGCGATACGGTAGCTCAATTGGTAGAGCAACGGGACGGTTTCCCGGAGATCGCGGGTTCAACCCCTGTCCGTGTCGGGTTATTCTTCATTCTATATTTATATAAATTTAAATTAGCTTACCATGTCTATACATGTTTGAAGATATTTTCAAACATAAATTTAAATAATTTGAATTAAGAATACTATTAATAACAAAACCAAAAATAATTTTAAAAAGAGCGTGGGATGCTTTTTAATATATTTTTAAATATTTATCAATAAAATATTTATACGTACGGACACCGTCCACATAAACGTAAAATAGGAACCAGACGAAACCAGTATATAAATATGTATTAATAAAAAAATATTATTTTATTATGAAAACAATATTCATATTAATTGTAAGTAAAAGCCTTGAAATAAAACTATTTTTACGGATTTAATTCAATATACGCGAGTTAAATCCGTAAAAATAGTTTTATTTCAATGTGTAGTACTCGTGAAAACCTTAGAAAACATTAGTAAAAGCTTATTATTTAAGTCATTCAGTCGTAAAAGTTAGTTTTTCACAGCAGCAGCCTTTGTAAAAATATTAATATTAAAACTATCATTATTAATTATGTTATTAGTAAGAGAACTTATTATTGTAATTGTAATTATTGTTTTTATTGCGTTTATATTTGCTACAGCGTATAAAATATAATTGTTATAATTTGATGGTATAATTATTAGTAAGTTGAAGTTCAAACCACAATACAGGTCAAAACAAACAGGTGCTGCATGCTGTTAGTAATTAGTTCACAGTACCATGTTATTATGCAATACTTACTACTTTGTACTTTGCCCTAGTGTTGTTTAATTGTATGATAACTATGTTAATAATACAAAATACGTCCGTAGTACGTCATGGTACAACAATACGTCTCTCTTCGTTTATCTGCTTTTGTGCTCATAACTCATTGTCTATGTACCTGGATTACAATTTTTTATTACATAAATACTATTTTCAAGCACTCACTTTCATATTATAATATACTAACACATATTAATTTCAAAACGCATCATCACTGTACCCACGATCACGTCTCACGTTGCCCAACTACCATCATATACATTATGTTTAGGTATTTTTATAGATTATGTGTTTGAGCAGTTAAAGGAATATACGAGATGTTATAACGCAGCTATGGTAATCAAAGTTAGAAAGGTATTAACAAAACATTAACGAAAACACAGACGAAACCACACAGATAAATAGTATTTAATATACTTAATATCATAAATATAATAACTGACATAATTAATTATGACATACAAATATGACATAACATTAATATTCTTTAGAAGTGTTTAAATTGTTATGTATAATAAATAATATTCACAACGAAGGTCTTACAATTACATTCCTACTGTCCGTTTCCTTTACCAGATAATCTACATCTAAGAATAATTTAAAAAAACAATGCTATCTTTTACGTAGCTAATGTGTTAACTTTTTATGTTGAAATTCTTTACATATTTACATTTACATTATTATATTTTATATTCTGATTATGATCTTGTTTTGCTTCTCAAGAAAAATAAACCCATTCAGTAAGAATATAGGTTTTAAAACATGAGTAAGAAACTGTTCTGTGTTTGGTTATTACAATGTGTCAAAAACTTGTGGATCATTAAAATACTTAGGCAATAATGATAATCAAGAGCAACATCAAGGTCGTTATTTCTTCCTTTAAACTTAACTTCTACGGAAAGCTTCAATTGCGTAGTTTCAAAGAATCAATAAAACCTCTGAATCCTTCAAATTATCCCACTCGTTTGTCTGTCACAAATTGTAGAAGAATTACGAGAAAGGTCGTAACCGATCTTGCTCCCTGAAAATAAAAAACTCAATTTTTAAAACTGTTTCTTCCTAGTTGTCATTATCCTGGCCTTTTCTTAGTTGGGGTGTCGGTTTATACTTATGTAGGGTGAATTCTTGGTACGCTTTTCTATCATACATCATCTTAAAACATACGAGCTTCTTATCAATCCATGTGTTCTTTCGTGACCCTCATCTTTTATAATCATTCACATTTAAAGGCAAGACCCTTTTGTTACATCCTTGTATATAAAGTCACTATTAACGCTAAGCATATGAAGCTACACATATATAACTATGTTATGTAATGCTAAAATAAGTAATAATATGTAACCATGCTAAAATGAATTAAATAAACAATTATATACAGACTTTTATACCTATCTTAAGTGTATATTAATTATATTTTACTACATACATCGACTTGTAACAGCAATCCCTAATTAGGTTAGATTCCGATGACCAATCACGATTTCCTATCACATACACTGAATAAATTAATGTTGTTGCCTTCTTAGATTTAATTCCAAACTGATTAATCAATCAAACAATGATAATAAATTTACGAAATTAAAAAATAAGTAAACAATGACTAATGCAAACATACCTTGTAAGTTGCATTAAAAATATGTAGCCAGATGTGTTTGTATTATAGGAGTACAAGAATCTATAAGAATGTGTATGTTAAAAAAATAATAAAGTATAAACAGTTGTACCGAGAAAACCGCAAGTCGCTATATTATAAATAATACAAATATTAGAGTATGATATTTCTATGATCACGGCTAATAACAAGAAGCTAAGTACCTTTAAAAGTGTCTTGCATAGAATTAAACATAAATAATAAAATGTTAGAATTTGAATAAAGCTATTTTATTTAGATTTTTTTTATCACAAAATCCACTGACTATTTAAAATGTTGATGCGCTTAAACCGTGCGCAGGTATATTTATAATTATAAACAGTTTGCAACGTGCATTTTTTTCTGTTCCAATTACTTATAATTAAAATATGTTTATATCATTAAAAATATTACCTTGGTGTAGAAACTCACCTCTAATAACATTTCATGATCCAGTGTATAAAGCCCATGTGCCATAAACTTGGGCGTTTGATGCAATATTTGTAAAGATAAATTTACTGCCTGAAATTAGCAATTATATATTATATATAATTATATATTGCGCAATTATATATTGCGCAAGTAGAGACTTTCCAAAATACTATTTACGACTACTTTAATGAGCACTACCCACCTACGAATCGTTATGCTCACAAAAATAAAGAAAACGGTTTTAAATTGAAAATGAGGAGGAAAAAAAGACACCTTATAAAGAAACTTCGTATAGCCAAAGCCTTAGGCGATAATCAACTTTGTCACCAACTGTCTAGGACATTGCGATCAATTCTTAAACTTATCCAAGGTATAACAAATCAAATAACGAAAAATCGTGATAGCTTTGATCGGGCAAAATATGAAGTAGGCTTTGATAAAAATCCTTTTAAATACTCAAAAAATATTTTCAAAGATCAAAAAGGTAAGCTTCTCTTGACCAACCAGCAAATTTTCGACCATTATAAAAGCCCATACGAAGTGCCAGAAAACCAAAGACTATATGGGGATCCAAACGAACACAAACCTGAGACTCCTACTGAAGATTTTCAAGCCAACCCACCAACTTTGGAGGAAATCAATAAAATAATTAAAATGAAACCATCTAAGTCAGCTCCGGATGGTATCCCTTATATATCCCAGGTCCGGATGGTATCCCTTATATATTTCACAAAAAATGTCCGTCGCTCCATAAACATCTTTTAAATATATTCGGTAAAATCTGGTCAAGAAAGCAAATACCGGTATCGTTCGGAAAAGCCCTTTTTGTCCTCATTCCGAAAAACGACAATGTCAATAATCCCAAGGATACTAGACCGATAGCAATGACAAATACAATTTCCAAAATATTTTTCTCTTTTTTACAAACTAAAATGACGCAATTCTTGATTAACAATAGATATTTCAGGCCTAATCACCAGAAACGGTTATTGCCCGGAATTTCTGGATGCCTGGAACATAATACGTTAATATCGGAAAGCCTTAAAGATGCTACAACTCGCGAGAGACAAATTACGGTTTGTTTGATAGACTTAGAAAACGCCTTTGGGTCGGTACGACATGAACTAATGATGTTCGCGCTTAAATGGTATAACTTTCCTACGGTAGTTCGCCACATTATTGCATCATATTATTCAAAATTAAAATTCTCTATAATTTTTAATGAAAACCATTCAAAACCACTTAATTATAAAGTTGGTTTATTTCAGGGCTGTTGTATTTCTCCTATTATATTTAATATAGTTATTAATATTTTAATAGACAAATTAATTAGAAATGAAAAAAGTGGGGCTATCGGTTTAAGTTCAACAACAAATACACAGAATCCATACTAGCTTTTGCAGATGATCTCGCGATACTGACACGTAATCCGAAACAATGTCAGGTACTTTTAAATGTAGTTGAGAATATCTGTACGTGGACCAGCGAATTGAGGACAAAACCAAGTAAATGTTTTAGTCTGTGTCTGGGTAGACGGAATACCAAATATACCTCTTACGTCATAAAGACATTGAAGTCATATAAGCGTTATAAAGACATTGAAGTTATGACTCGGGTTAGCGCACTCAGCGGACTCATCAACCTTATTTAGAGACCGAAACAACTTTGGATTAAAATTAAAGAAACCATCGGAGCTCTACAAACATCTAAGAGTTACCAAAAGACATATCATCGGAAAATCTAAAGATGATACTGTAACTTCTCTCCCAAAAGACAAAGTTGCCTCAGAGCTCGAGTCACGACTTCAATTCCATAAAAAATGTATGATAAGTGCTCAAACAAATAAAGTAGGGCTAGGATCAAGTAGGAAAGTTCAAGACATAGACATAACAAAATCTTTTATTCGACAAGACGAAAACGATAATTACCGACTCCACGCGATGAGCCTAGAAATTCAAAACGAATGGGTGACCATAGGAGATTTTTGTATACCACTAGCTTTGAAGTGGCGCACCTTAATTTATGATTGGTCCCCATCATTATTAAAATTCTATCTTAATGCATTCCAAATGACTGTCCCAGATCAAAGTAATTTAGTAAGATGGGGCAAAGCCACCGAAAAGTCTTGCAACATCTGTGGGGAGGCAATAGGAACCGCGAAACACCTATTAGTAGGGTGTAGGGTACTTCTAGATAAAGGTCAATACTCGCGTCGCCACGACAAGGTATTAGAAATCATACGGGCAGCGGTTAGTCTTTCAGTAGCAAGAGCGCGGAAGGGTATAACAACCACCAAACGATCTATAGAATTCGTAAAAGAAGGCTCCTCCAAAAAATCAAAAGCGAAGCCTTATTCAATATTAGGCGCGGCTCCTGATTGGATTCTCATGATGGACACGTATGAAAAGCATTACAAAATCCCTGGGGATATTGGTGTTTCGTCATCCAGGCCGGACTTATTCCTGTATTCGAAACATCTGAGGCGCGTGATACTTGTGGAGCTTACTGTTCCTTGGGAAACAAACATCCCAAGGGATCACACATTCAAGCTCAATAAGTATTACGAACTAACCAACGAACTGATCAGGAATAAATTTATAGTTTAAGATCTCTCCGAGTAGTTGTCGACGGGTGTTCCTCGGAACCCTTGACAATAAATGCCGGAGTGCCTCAGGGGTCCGTTCTTTCTGCAACTCTGTTTCTGCTGCACATTAATGATCTGTTGAAGCCCGGTATCTATGGGTATGCAGACGACAGCACAGTTGTAGAAAGATATCTGCCGAGTACTCGAGCTAGTCGAGATCAAGTACAGTCTGAAAGAGAAGCCATGGTGCAACGTTTGAATGACAAACTTCAGGCAGTTTCCGCATGGAGCAATGCCAATCTTGTCAAGTTCAACGCCACCAAAACGCAGACGTGTCTATTCACCGCCAAAAGGAGTCCTTTCACCTTGGCTCCTACTTTACAGAATGTATCCTTGGAATACAGTGACCGGCTTCAGTTGTTAGGCTTAGAGATTTCCTCGAACCTCAACTTTGGTCGGTTCATTGAGTCCAGAGCAAGAGCAGCAGCAGCAAAGCTTGCCGTTCTGGCGAAGGTTCGGCAGTACTTTACACCGGGACAGCTTCTTGTTTTATACAAAGCACAGATCCGGTCGTGTGTAGAGTACTGTGGTCACATATTTGCTGGTGCCGCAAAGTCTCATCTTGCGGTTCTGGACTCAATTGAGAGGCGAGCAAAGAGGCTTATAGGCGATCCCGAATTGGTCGGAGCCGACCTCCAAAGCCTTGAGCACAGGCGTAGAATTGCTAGCCTCTCAGTATTCTATAGGATACATTTTGGTGAGTGTGCGCAGGAATTACACAATTTAATTCCCCCGTCCCCCTTCCATCACCGGACTTCCCCTCGCACGGCAGGTTTTCATCCTTTTGTTGTGGACATTCCACCTGTCCGAACGAAGCGCTTTGCTTCCTCATTTTTACTGCGTACAGCAAAGGATTGGAACAGCTTGCTTGCGTCGGTATTTCCGACCGAATACAATGTGGGTGTCTTCAAGCGAAGAGTGAATAGGTTGCTAGGGTAATGCGCCTTACCACCTAAGACTACATTCCACTTACCATCAGGTGGAATGTAGTCAAGCATTGCCCTAGATCGTATAAAAAAAAAAAAAAAAAAAAAAAAATGTTAGTTTGTACGCGGTAGAAGTGGGAGCGAGAGGTATAACAGCAAAATCTCTGTATAGCCTACTTAAAGATCTTGGCCTTTCTAGAACAAGCATCGGTTCATTTCTAGAACGTACTTCAAAGGCGGCATTAGTAGGTTCTTTCCAAATTTGGTTAGGTAGGGAGAGGAGTGTTGAGGGTGAAGGTGAGCGTTTTTGCGCATAATAAAGAGGCCCCTTAAACCTACTCCTGGGTCGCAAGTCCCAGGCACTGCTTGTACTCCTCTCCTTGCAACGCGATATGCCCGGCACCCGCACAGTAATCCATGGATTCCTAAGAAGCTTCGTCGTCGTCTCTAAATTATCATTTCTCAATTATGCGTATCATCAATTTGATTGATTCTGAGGTTTGAAGTTGTTTTAGGCCGTTTAGACTATGATGGGAAATTACCTTCTGTTAAGGAATAATCCTTCTACTGATTACTAATTGAAAATAAATACGTAATACTTTCTTTCCTATAAGAAGTAGTACAAAATTTATATGATCTTTGTATTATTTAAAAGATTACATTAATACACATACCTCATTCCTGATCGTAGAATCCAAATTGTTATTTATTATTTGATGTGTTATCTGAGACGTTAATCGAGCCTAATAAATAATCGAGAAGTAAAATTATAATATATTGTTACAAATAGATAAATTTGTAATTTATTATGTTATTTCAATATACCTCTTACCTCTTTAACAACGCCCTCACTAAAATGAATGACAGAATATATAAGGCATAAAGCATAATTGTTTTGCCAAAAAATATATATTAAGAAGTGAATGTATTTTTGGGAGTCATTAAATAACCCCGCCGCAGTCGCCTCCATGAAGTAATAGAGATGTAAGATTATTAAGAAAAGGTTAACGAACATTGTGAATAGTAATATTAAACCAAATTTGTCGTTAGCTGACTGCGCAGCGGAAAACAACATGTTATAGACTCTTCCACATGATTTGATTTTATCAGCAACACACTCATTGTGTAATTGCGAGCCTTTATCTGGATTCACAGGTTGTTTGAAACGAATCACAAACAATTTTAGACTGTTGGACTCTTTTATCAAAGTGAGTATTTTATTGACAATTTTGTACCTATTTCGTAAAAGCAATAGATACGAACAAAACTGAGCTATGATGATGAAAGCAATAGCATCAGTGAAAACAACTTCGAATAGCTTATGTACGGGCAAAGCTTTGTCTAAATTGAGAAGTGAAAGCCATATACTGATCAATCTAGTGATGATTATTGTTGCTTGAGTCAGACAGATTGTTATGACCGAATGAAGGTGTTTGGTATAGTCTACATTTTCACCCAAATTCTGTAGAGCCAGGTCGATGTCCACGATTTGTTGCATGTCATCTGTACTGCCGCTTAAGTCAAAAGGTATTTTCCACATAGCATATAGCACGAAAATAATGTTGGTGGCTCTTTCTACTTCGTCGCCGTACCGTTTCAGTTTGGTATCGTATAGCGACCTCAGTATGGTCTGGTCATCGACATAAATTTTATAGACACAGTAAAAGTAAACTGTGTACCAAGAAATGAACGCAAAAAACCCGAAGAGAGTAAAAGCTGATACAACAACGTTTTTCGATGTACTGTTGATTGTTATTACTGAAGCTCCGGCAAATTTTCTAACGGATCGTATAAGATACGACGATTGAACAATGTTTTGTAACCGTTTTGGTGCCAAAATGTTATTAACCTTTTTAAGTATACGTGGCAACATTTTTCAAGAATACTCTGTTAACGCTTCGGTATACAGTGAAACACTAATGTGTAAGGTGAAACTTAGGTTAAACTTAAGTTATATATTTGCAATTACTTTAAATTCCGAAAGAAGAAATAATAATTAAGATCTAATAACTTGCAATTATCCACTTTTATTGTGATGAAATATCAACACGCACACAATTTGCTGATTGACAGAATAGCTTTATCAAATAAAAATGTATGATGCAATATTTCTTGCCAAACGTTCTATGTTTTCCCTTGTTGAGCCTATTTTTTTTATATATGTATGAAAAAACTGAATTTGCATATTCATCTACGCATGTTTGCTTTATACTTTACAAAATACTAACACTATAGGTTACAGTAAAAATGTTGTCAAAAAAACACTTTTTAATTCTACATTATACATTCCTTGAACCCAAATGTAATATGGCAGAGTGTTTTGGTCAATTTAAACAATGATGTGCCATTAATTATTATGACCTATAATTAGAATAGTTTTTCTATTCAAATGATAAGGAACAAAAATGCAAACTAATGTATATTATCTAGCAATGAATATTACTGTTACATTTAATGTCGTTGTTTTCTGAAAGCGGCTCTAATGATTTTGATTAAATTTATACGATAGGATTTTTACATTATTATGCGTTACATGGAGAGAAGCAATGCCTGGCAAGCAATGCAAGCAAAGCTAACAATGCCTGGGACTTGCGACCCAGGTTTATGTAGTGCTTTTCATACGTGTCCATCATGAGAGTCCAAACAGAAACCGTGTCTAAAATAGAACAATGCTTCGGTTTAGATTTTATGGAGAAGCCTTCTTTTACGAACTCTACAAATCGTTTGATGGTTGTTTTACGCTTCTGCGCTCTTGCTAGCGGAATACTAACAGCTTCCGTATGATTTATAATACCTTATCGTGGCGATGCGAGTATGGACCTCTATCTAGAAGTACCCTAAACCTTAGTAATAAATGTTTTGCGGTTCTTTCTGCCTCCCCACAGATGACAGAAGGTTGATATAAATAATTGTAAATTGGATGGTTTTCACCTAAACTTGGGAGTATTTCACAAGAAAAATTTATGTTTAACATCTGTATTTTAGATTACCTTCGAAAAGAGGTCGTTAATCATTATCGAATTATCTTTAACATCGACATCTACAACTACATGCGACATTAATAAATCATTTTTTTATTTTAATTAAATATATTTATGTTATTAATAATAATGATAAATGTTATAATATATTTATGAATGTGGTATAGAAAAATGTCTTTTTTAATTTTTGTGTTATGTTGTTATAAAAAATAATAAATTATTTGTATGTACGTAATTAAATTGAATCTTTTTCGAAATCAATTTTATACAGTTGAATATGAAAATCAATATTTGTATATACTCGTATTATTTTGTTTTTATGTAATTGTTATATATTTTTCTGATAGTACCTTCTTTGCAAGACGAGTTGAAAAAGTAACAACTGAAATTCAAAACTATATCACACATTTTGTAAAATTTTATTTAACTCTAATAATGACTAGCTGTGCCTGCGACTTCGTACACGTAGATTTCGATTTTGATAAAAAGTACCCTTTGTACCTACCAATGTATGTAAAAACTATAAATCTTCGAACGGGTAAGCCGCAACGGTATGACAATAAGAGATTATTAACTTCTTTATTTGTTAACTATTGTTGAAAAAAAAAACAAAATGTAAACTGAATCTCATGACAATATATTTCCGAAAACTGCATCCAAATCGAATAGCGTGCACAAACAAACAGACATACAGACGAACAGACAATATGAAAAAACATTGTTTTGGATTCCCTTGCTTATTATATAAAGGTTTGGGACCTTGTATGAATTTTTGTAAATTATTTTGTGTTGTGTGCACAGCTAAAAGACAAAAAGATTTTAAAAATGCTGAAAAGGGATTCTGTTAGTTATCACTTCACATCCTGGTATATTTTTTAAAATATTTTCAATGTACCAAGACTACTTCTCTATAGATTTATTACATGCATAGAAAAATAAGATTTGCATGGTACCTGTTACGTGATTGACATAAATTTACATAACTTTTTTATTTCTTAACCGATTTAGAGGAAAAAGCACTAAAAATGTTAAGTGAAGACTGTAATAATATATTTCAGAAAACCGCATTGTTATAAAACCAGATTATAGGCTTAGTTATTATGATTAAATTATAGAATATAAAAGTCAATATCTACACGTTTTTATATTGTAATATGATAAGAAAACTTATCTATCATCTATACATATAATATTTATAATAAATAACTAAGCTCCTTTCTAAGACTCTATTTATATTATACGTTAGTCAAGAACAAATAATTAAATTATTAGTATCTAAAACTCTATCTGTAGATTTGACTTTGATTTTTGTATCTTTTTACGAATTATATAAAAAGATGTTAGTGTCTGAAAAAAAAAATTAAACCACTGACAAGAAATAAAATTACTCATTATATAAATACCTGCAATAACTAACCTTAAATATTTTTATATGAGAAATAAATCATGTTTTTAAATTAGATTATCCTTTTACAAAGTCACACTTATCTCACCAGAAATATATCTCTGGTTTTATCTATGAAGATTAAGTAGGACTTTCACATTTTAATACATCATTCAGTCTCCAATCTGATGATAAATAATGTAACAAAGTTTATTCTATTTTTTTACTCACTTCTGCTTTGTAAAAATGTCACAAAATTTTTAATAATAATATATTATTTCATTAATATACATATACATATTTTTCATACTGAATCAATGAATATAAATTTATTCAGAGGGTACTCTGACTAATATCTGTCCGATATTTCACCTCGAGCCACCACCGTACAACGTTCTCCATCCAGTCAAAAAAATGGTCTCCTCACCCGTTCCCCTTTTTCCTAGCTTCCCTGACTTCTACCTATCCTACCCCCTTAACTCCAACCCTTTTTTTACCCTCGATTTTTCCCTCGGGATTTTGGAGGTCAGATTTCAATCGCTCTGCTAAAACCTCAATTTGCCAGAATAATTGAAAGCCAAATAGATAGACTGGGTATAGCTACGGCGTCGCCACTAAACGACACGCAGGCACTTCGCCCTACACCTGAGACAAGTGGGCAAGGGCTATCATGCCAAGTACGGGCACGGGTGAAGACGCTAGTACCCAGACTGAAACTCCGCTTTTACAACGTAGAACTCTTACCGGACGAAGCAGAGAACTCGCGGATATACTCATGAGACGTATGGTCCAGTACGTTTTCCTCCAAGAAACTTGGACAGAGGGTTACCGGCTTATATACACTGGGTCAAATTCAGATAAAAACGGTATGTCGGTAGTACTTTCTGAAGAGCTTCATAATGAGATTCTTGAAGTAAGCCGACGCTGTGATCGCTTGATGCGGGTAAGAGTGCTGATTCAGGGTGTTATCACAAACTTAATCAGAGCCTATGCTACCCAGGTGGGCTGCAACGCGGCCGAAACGGAGTTATTCTGGGTGGAGTATGAAGAGGTTCTACTTGCTATTCCGTCTACCCAACGGGCAGACCTGTTCTTGGCCTTTCCAAGAACTCTGTTTTTTATTTGTGTCATCGACACGGAGACGTGGTTAGATGTCGTCAAGCAGGACATGAGAGCTAATAAAAGTGGAGTAGATTGAGTAGGAGGGCAGACCCTGACAAACGTCAGGATTAATACCAGGTAGAAGAAGATTATTAATACTGAATTCGTATGGTATTATTGTTGAACTTTCATGAAGATGATTTCCCAGATGTGTTTTCTTTTTAAAACTTCAACAGATAGTTTCGCGGGAAAAGCCATTATAAGACTAAGTTAAATTTCTGCAATAGAATTACAATATTCTACTCACAATTTTATCGATGTTTTGGTTAGAAGAACAACGTTATTCTATTGAAGGTTTATATAAAAACAAATAATTTAAATATATATTTTGCGGTTATTTTCCTCAATGTCAAATGCAATCTGATTGCATTAACAACTTTTTTGAATTTATTTCCAATTCATATACCAAAAATCCCGATGAACATTTTTTGATATTGAGCGATTTTAATATTAGTAATGCTAGGTGGTCTGATGTTATCAATGGTAAAAGTAATTTAATAAACTTTAAGGACAATGATGCTTTAATAAGACCTTTATATTGCTTTCTGACTTTTACACTTTTTAACAATTTAATTTCGCGTTCGCCAAAAGCGTGTACTAATAAAAAGCGCTATAACAATTATATTACTAATGCTGTTATTTTCCAGCGTAAAAGGTCTACTGGGGACCTCCTAGTGTATGCTACACACATTTTAGGCGAGGCCATCGAGAAGAACGGAGAAGCGGTCGCCGTCTCTCTAGACGTCTCGAGGGCATTTGACAGGGTCTGGCATGCAAGCCTTATAAGCAAGCTTTCAGCGTACGGTATATCTCCTGGTCTGATCGGCTGGCTCACGGACTTTTTGAGCCAGAAATCTCTCCGAGTAGTTGTTGACGGGTGTTCCTCGGAACTCTTGACAATAAATGCCGGAGTGCCTCAGGGGTCCGTTCTTTCTGCAAC
Source organism: Napeogenes inachia (assembly GCA_959347355.1). Classification (NCBI taxonomy): domain Eukaryota; kingdom Metazoa; phylum Arthropoda; class Insecta; order Lepidoptera; family Nymphalidae; genus Napeogenes; species Napeogenes inachia. The sequence continues at coordinate 16,397,285 of OY365792.1, forward strand.
TCTTTTTCTGCTGCACATTAATGATCTGTTGAAGCCCGGTATCTATGGGTATGCAGACGACAGCACAGTTGTAGATATCTTTGATATCTGCCGAGTACTCGGGCTAGTCGTGATCAAGTACAGTCTGAAAGAGAAGCCATGGTGCAACGTTTGAATGACAAACTTCAGGCAGTCTCCGCATGGAGCAATGCCAATCTTGTCAAGTTCAACGCCACCAAAACGCAGACGTGTCTGTTCACCGCCAAAAAGAGCCCTTTCACCTTGGCTCCTACTTTCCAGAATGTATCCTTGGAATCCAGGGACCGGCTTCAGTTGTTAGGCTTAGAGATTTCCTCGAACCTCAACTTTTGTCGGTTAATTGAGTCCAGAGCAAGAGCAGCAGCAGCAAAGCTTGCCGTTCTTGCGAAGGTTCGGCAGTACTTTACACCGGGACAGCTTCTTGTTTTATACAAAGCACAGATCTGGTCGTGTGTAGAGTACTGTGGTCACATATTTGCTGGTGCCGCAAAGTCTCATCTTGCGGTTCTGGACTCAATTGAGAGGCGAGCAAAGAGGCTTATAGGCGATCCTGAATTGGTCGAAGCCGACCTCCAAAGCCTTGAACACAGGCGTAAAATTGCTAGCCTCTCAGTATTCTATAGGATACATTTTGGTGAGTGTGCGCAGGAATTACACGAGTTAATTCCCCCGACCTCTTCCATCACCGGACGTCCCGACGCACGGCAGGTATCCATTCTTTTGTTGTGGACATTCCACCTATCCGAACGAAGCACTTTGCTTCCTCATTTTTAGTGCGTACAGCGAAGGACTGGAACAATTTGCCTGCGTCGGTATTTCCGGCCAAATATAATGTCAAGAGAAGAGTGAATAGGTTGCTAGGGCAATGCGACTTACCATCTAAGACTGCATTCCACTTACCATCAGGTGGAATGTAGTCAAGCATTGCCCTAGATCATATAAAAAATAAAATAAAAAAATAATGATGAAAGAGATATAAAACACAATAGTAATTTTTTTTTTGGTCATTTGTTAAATCTAAAAGTAAAGACGTTGGGCTTCCAGATGTAATGTTTCTGAACAATAGACATTCTTATAATAGTTCGGGCATTTGTAACTTATTCAATGGCCATTTCAAATCGTCTTTTGAAATATATGCAGGGAGGGATTCCCTTAATATTTGCAACTCTCTGACAAGTGATACTACAGCAATAACTAAGTCTGTAGATATAAGCTCAATTAATATATATTTGGAATGCGTAACTAAGTACCTGAAAAACCTTAATATAAATAAAAGTGCTGGTCCCGATGGTATAACACCGATATTTTTTAAATTGTGTGGTGAAAACTTGGCTTTGCCGTTATTTTTATTATTTGATCAATCATTCAGAATTGGCAAGATCCCTATAGCCTGGAAAAAGTCATTTGTAACACCGGTTTATAAATCTGGTGATAGGCAGGATGCAAAACTATAGACCTATATCTAAACTTAATACCTTGGCCATGATCTTCGAGAAAATTATTTATGATAATATACATCCTCTTTTAAGACCTATCATAATTGAACAACAGCATGGATTTATTGATGCCAAATCCACGGAATCAAATCTTTGTGAGTTTACTCAACATGTTGTTGCAGTTATGGACAATGGTGGTCAGATTGATGCTGTCTATACTGACTACTCTAAGGCATTTCATAAAATTTCTCACTATCTATTAATTTTGAAACGATTCGAGCTGGTATTGGCATGGGATTCATGGGTATCAGCTTCGCTGGCTTCAATCATATTTAAGAGACCGAAGTCAATCTGTGTCTATAAAAGGTTTTTGTTCAACATTTGTGCCAGTCACTTCTGGCGTACTTCAGGGCTCCCATTTAGGGCCATTACTGTTTAATATTTTTATTAACAATATTGGTGACACATTCAGAAACTCTTAAATATTGCTATATGCAGATGACATGAAATTTTTTACGCCTGTAAAGTATTACAGTGATTGTTTATTTTTACAACTGGATCTAGATCGACTTAGTGTGTACTGTAAGGATAACTTTCTTCACCTTAACTTAAGCAAATACAAAAATACAAATACAAAAAGCATTTATTTCTCTCGAAAAGGTACAGCATTAGTAGAATAAATAAAAACTAATTACAATCCATAAATACCTCCTCGAGAGCTGGAGTTTGTACTAGGTATAAAACCTGTGTTACAGATCTCCAGGCTCCCGAACCCTTAAAAGTAAGAGAATTGAGATTTGGTAACATCATTTAAAAAATGTGAATAATACATCTCTGTATCTAATCAGAGAACATTACTTTAAATTATATAATAATAGATATAAATGTATGATTGAGAATAATAGACAACAACAAATTAAAATTATAACTAATTCTAGGAGAATAATAAAGAAAAATCAAAGTAACAACAAAACAAAAAGGTGTGTGTGTGTGTGTGCGTGCATGCGTGTGTGTGTGTGCGTGCATGCGTGTGTGTGTGTGTAAGTGTAGATGTGTGTGTGTGTGTGTAGGTACTAGTGCTCGTGTGACTATTATACGCGAAGATAAATGTGCTTGGTATGTTATTATTTTTAGATATTATTATTTGTTATTTTTAGAAGTACTTAAGAAGCTATATATAGGATATTTTCAGTGCTTTGAAAATCCTGTCCTAGCAGCCGTTTAAATAATATTCTTTTGCACTGTTCTTTGTTCGCTGAGTGAAAATTTAGTAATTTGTTTAATTTATTGTACAAATAACCACTAAGAAAATAGTAATGATGTTGGGCTAGTTTTGTAGATATTTGAATAAAAGGACATATTGCGTGGTTACGGCGTCGTAAGAGTAGTTGGGACTTGTCGTCATACGGGGTTCTCGAATGCGTTGTTAAGATAGTTTGCTGTATAAAGAGTTGTCTAACAGATAGGACGTTACATATTTTAAAAACTTCAGTTGAAGGAAAGCGAAAGGGAAGGCGATGTCCCACTTTTATAATGGCTCTTACAGCTCGCTCCACCTTCAGAAGATGAGATTTAGAGCATCCACCCCATGCCACTATACAATAGTTTACTAGAGATTGACCTAGGGCTAGATAGACGAGACGGAGAATATCGAAATCTGCAATGTTGCGGAGATTTTTAAATATATAAATCAGCTTTCTCAGTCTATTCGTTAATGACTCAGTATGGTTTTGGAATGAAAGAGAGGCATCCAGTGTAACTCCGAGATATTTACTGTTTGACGTGCGAGAGACCCTGGGACATGCACAAGGTATGCTGTTTTGTGGATAACAGTTGTGGGCGGTGAGTGAAAAGGAGTCACAAGGGCGGGTACGAGATGTCTGTGAAAAGGCTATGTAATTGGTTTTATCTGCATTCAAAGTGAGCAAATTTTCAGAAAGCCATTTTGTAACCACGTTAAGACCGGATTGTGCATATTCAAAGGCTTGTTGCCAGTCACAACCATGAAATAAGAGGGCAGTGTCGTCGGCGTAAGTATAAATGGATCCGTTCTGCAACTGTATTTGACAGAGATCATTAATATAAATTAAGAATAGGGTTGGACCAAGTATACTGCCCTGTGGGACTCCGTAAGAGACAGGTTGTTCTCTACTTATCCACTCTCCTATTTTTGTAACTTGGCGTCTATGTGATAGGTAACTCTTGAATAAATCAAGTTGGAGGCCTCTGATGCCTATAAGTTCTAGCTTGGTAACTAGAATGGAGGCAGAAACACTGTCAAACGCTTTAGCAAGGTCTAAGAAAACGCCCAAAACCTTTTGTTTATTGTCTATTTTAGAAACTGTCTCATTAACCAGATCAAGAACTGCATGACTTGTAGATATATGCGGACGAAACCCATACTGAGATGGTGAAAGAATTTTGTTTATTTGTAAATATGAAATAAGTCTTTTATTTAAAACCCGCTCAATTATTTTAGAAAGGGTTGGCAGTATCGATATCGGCCTAAAATTGACAACAAGATTCTTATCTCCTTTTTTGTGAATCGGATGAATAACAGCAAGTTTGAAAGCTTTTGGGAAAGTACCAGTAATAAAGGCCAGATTGATGATATAGGTAATTGGTCGAACTAATATATTCTTGTTTTTTTTTAATATAGTGCTTGAGATGAGGTCTAGACCAGGTGAACAATCACTTTTAAGATCGTTTATTAAGGCCTCGACTTCGGAAGCATCTGTGTTAATCAGAGCAAAAGTATTAGGGGACGATTTGTTGAAAGAGGACTGATTGATACTCATGTATTGTGAATTTCTGGACATAATCTTTTCTGCAAGCCGTTGGCCTACATTACTAAAATAATTGTTGACTTCATTTACTGCGCTGATGGGGTTATCTGCTATTGACAGTAGTTCGTCTGAGCGAGATTTTGATTTGTTTGAGTGTGTGATGTCTTTAACAGCTGTCCACAGTTTTTTTGAGTTATTTTTCGAATTCATTAAAAGCGATCTGTTATAATTATCTCTATTTTTTCTAAGAAGATTAGTGCAAAAATTTCGATATCTGGAATATGTAATTTTAAGAGTTGGGTCGTTGGGGAACTTCTTTAGTTTAAGGTGTAATTGATCTCTGTGTCTTAAACATCTAAGTAAACCTTGAGTCATCCATGGCTTTCGAGTTCTTTTACGATTTGGAACTATTTTTAATGAAGTGTTGGTCACTATTGTACGATTTAAAGATTTATTAAAAAAATCTACAGCAATATCAACTTCAGTCAAAGTATAAATGTGATTAAAATCAACATTCAAGAGATCCAAATGTAATTTTTCATAATCAAGATGCTTGATGGTTATTGTGTCTTGTTTATTGAGTGGATTACAAGAATGGAGAAAAAATAAAACTGTGTCGTGATCTGTCAAAGAGGTATTAGAAACGAAACAGTGAGCTGGGTTTCTGGTTTTTAATATTATGTGATCAAGACAAGAGCGATTATTTCTAGTCGGAATAGTGTGTCCAGGAAGCATACCATGAAATGCTAGCAAAGTCAGATACTCCACGGCGCGAAGATCACTTGTGTTTTCCGTGATGTCAATATTAATGTCACCAATAATTATTATATTTTTGTAATGAGACAAACTCAGGAGGTGTCCGTGAAGAGAATCAAGAAAAGCTGTTGTATTATAATTAGAAGGAGGTCTGTAAATTGTAATTATCGCGGTATCTTTGTTAAGAATAAGAGTTAAACAGTTCGCGTCCCGTAATTCATAGTTGATGATGGATATATTGAGATGATTACCGTGGTAAACAATGATTCCCTCATTTTGAGTTTTATGTTTACTTGTTGTCAAAACAGTGTACCCGTCGATAGATGGAATGGGAGGGGAATTATGTAACCAACATTCAACCAGTACAATTATATCCCATTTGGTCCTACTCCTGTCCAACAATGCCAGTAATCCATTAAAATTACGACTGATGCTTCTTATATTTTGGCTGAAAAATGAATAATAGTTTTTAAGAGTTTTTGATAATTGGTTGCAATCTTCAATCATGCAGCTCGCAGATTCAGCCAATGAAAAGTTATCTAGCTCGGTATTTATTGTATGCAAACTATCGAATTTTGATTACAAGTTGTAATAACATAACTAAATAACATCAACGGGAACAAATAAATTAAGTGAATATTCTTGTAAAATAAGAACAGAAAAAAGGAGTCTATAAGTGATGAGTGAGTTATTTTCGATTGTAAGTATGCATGGTTATGTAAGTTTGGACAGAAATAATTGTAGGCTGAAATGTTAAGATATTTAGTATTCATGTTAAAGTTGTTGCAAGTATAAGTTAAGATAATATGCGGCAGTATGCTTTGAATGTTTCTGTTTATAAGGGTAGCACTGCTATATAGACTAAATTGATAATAGTATAGATGTAGACACAATAGGTTTATTATTAAAGTGTGTATGTGTACGAGTAGCGTAATGTGTGATAGTAGTAATTTAGTGTTACAACATAAATACCTAGGCAAAGAGTGTGCGAAATATATACTCCTGCAAAATAGTCATATAGAGGTAAACGTAAGTATTTGAAGGTCTTGCTCGGTGTTCACGCACTTAGGTGAAGAAGTAGAAGTTTTTTTTATAAATATTTTACCGTGATTAGTCCAACAACCGTCAATTTTACCTTCTTTCTGAAGGTTACGCCCTAGGTAATAGAGATGTTTGCCATGGGTTGTAAGGGATTCAGAAATATAAATGGCTTTTGCTGGTCCAGGAAACTGAAGGCTAGATGTAGACAATTTGCAGTTTTTATTATTTTTATTATAATGCTTATTTGCTTGTAGTACATTATCTTTTAAATTAGTTGAAACAAGTTCAACTATGACGGTGCCTGGACCGTGCTTCTCTGATTTTGACTTCATTCTAAATATATTTTTTATATCGGAGCTCAAAATGGGCTGATTAATGAGTACACCAATATCACAGACGGTTTCAGTTAACGTTAACTTCGTTTCAGAATCACGAGTGGGCAGGTTAGTGATTTCGATCAAGGCTGAGCGAGTGTGGCGCTCAATAGAATCAAGTTTAAATTCCAGTTGTTTAATTTGTTTCTTTAAATTTGAGTTTTCACGTTCTGAGACATTTAATCGTTCGAGTAGCTCGTCATACTTTTGAGTCACAAAAGTGATCGATTCTTGAATTTGCGCGTTCTGGGTACGTATATCATTTATTGAAGTGTTTAGTATATCTAGTTTAGCATTTTGCTTTGCTTCGGAACTTGAAAAAAGTTTTTGGATTTCTGACAGAAGAGTTCCTGACCTGCAAGATTCGTATGAGTCATCATCCAAACGTCGTCTTGTCCGGCGAGTAGCGTTGACAAAATTATCTATATTGTTTAGTGCCGAATCAGACTGAGCTGGTTGTAGAATCGTCATTGAAGAGGACGTGGTTTCTGTGTGTGGGGGAGTCCTTTTTACCGACATTTTGCAAGAAAACAGGTAAGAATTAAAACTTTACTTGGTAAGTAGCACTTGCACAAAATATTTTTTTTTTTTTTTTTTTTTTTTTTAAAGTCAAAATAAACCAAAAAATATAAATAAAAAAAAAAAAAAAAAAAAAAAAAAAAAAAAAAAAAATGTAGTTTTATATATTTTTCTAGGAAGAAGAAACCAATAATTTTTGACTACTTTTTCAAAAATATTTCACTTACACGAGTTACCGAAATCAAAGATCTTGGTGTTATTCTTGACTATAAACTAACGTATTCTCAACATATACAATATATTACATCTAAAGCATATCGGCTACTTGGCTTTATTTTACGAATTGGTAAAGAGTTTAAAGAAACTTCAACCCTCGTTCTACTATTTAATACATTCGTGAGGTCTATTTTGGAATATGCTTCTATAGTGTGGAATCCTCAATATCAGGTTTATATCAATAGCATAGAACATTGAGAGATAAGTTCATTAAACATTTAAATTATAAATTTTGTAATTTTTTAATTCTATTCCCTCCATGGCTTCTCGTAGAGTAGAGAGTAGAGTAAATTTAAGAGATCAGTTACTTTTATTTCAAATTATTAACAATCGTATTGATACGCCATTCCTTATTAACAACGTACAATTGAAATGCCCAAGACTGTGTTCTAGAAGTAACTCATTATTTTATATACCCATTTGTAAATCAAATTTTGCTAAAACTGTTTTTTATACAGTACTTGCAGGAATTACAGTAGATTTTATAGTCACTTAGACATTTTTCATGATGAAATTGGTTTTTATAAGAATCAATTGAGATGTTAAGTATAAGATCATTGTCATTTACATTAAAATAGAGTAATATATATACTTTTTATTACATACATATTATAAAGGTGATATATTTATATTTGATTTTGTTATTTTTTAATGTACTTTTTAGCTTTTTGTAACTTAACTTTATATACATTTTTTTAATAATTTTTTCCTTATTATATGTATTCTATATTTAGTGGAAACTTTACTGATTTCTGTGTTACATATTTGATACATTTATAAGCTTTATGTAATTGTTTGTTGCCCTTTAAAATAATAAAAAAAAATACCTCGAACTTTATGTTCAGGCAGCTTACTTGAGTCAAAGGCGTTCAGTCATTATATTATAGGTAAGGATAAGGAAGGATTAATAATTACAAATCCGGAAAAAAATAAACTAGATCTCACTTTTATTAAAAACCTGGTTGGATCTATAGTTATTATTTATTTCAAACATGCATATAGTATTATAAATTCATATAAAGTATTCATATAAAATAGTAACAAAAAACAATTCAATAATTCAAAAAAAGATTTTAAACTGGAACAATACTCTTACACTATTGTTTTTTTAAGTCTGTGGTCTTTATATCGTCACTTTGCTGGATTTTCTTTTCTCCAAGGAAATCTCATACCCTTGGACGGGTTTCATCATGATGTCCAACTTTACTCTTATTTTAGGGATCGGAGTAAGTTCAGGTTCTCCCAATACTTTGTGTTTCCGAAGTATTGCAGTTAAAGCTGTCTTTATTGACATAAAGGCAAACTGTAATCCTATAAAATGTATAACATTAGGTTACAAAGCTCTAAATAATTTCAACAATTTTTTTTTATTTAACAATTAATATTCTAACCAGGACAGTTCCTCGGACCATTACTAAATGGTAAATAGCTGCCAGTTGGAACCAAATTGAAGCGTTCTGGAAGAAACCTATCGGGGTCAAAGCACTCTGCATCTGGACCCCAAAATTCGGGGTTCCGGTGACACCCCCAGATCGATACCACGGCGCCGGACCCCGCTGGGAGAATGCTGCCCGTTGCTAAACAAAATGGATTATTATATATTTAATGATTCATTTCAAAATCAATATTGTGTTATTTAATATAATCAATTCAAAATATTTGTATATTAAGATATTTATATTTCTTAACAAACTTACGCAATTTTATATCATGGTCAATTTTTCTTATAATAAAAGGCGCCGGAGGAAATAATCTTAACGATTCTTTGACTACTCTTTCTAAATATTTTAAATTCTGTAAATCTTCCTTTACTAATGGACGATTAGTATCTCCAAAAACTTCACTTAACCTTGAAATATTAGGAATAAAAAAAATATATATTGAGAAAAGTGAAATTGTCTAACGGGTAGTCATTATCTCTATCTCTCAACTAATATTTCATTATAATCAAATAAAATTATACATTACAATGTAATATTAGAGTAAGTAAGAAAGTGCATACGACTATAGGTAAGTAAGTAAGAAAGTAAAAAATAAATAAATTACTTTCCTAAAAAGAAAGACAAAAATTACAAACATTTTGAATTTTAACTAAATATTACTTACTCTTCCCACACTTTATCTTGTATTTTTGGGTATTTTCCTAACAACATAAGAGTATATCCAATTGCCACAGCGGAAGTGTCTGTTGCTGCGATTGTTAGAGTCAAAATTTCTTCTCGTAACTCTACATCCGTGTAACCCTTCTCGCCGCCAGATAGATTTATCAATAAATCCAGAAATGTTTTTTTATGATAATCTTCTAACTCTGTAACAAGGATTTATTATGTATGTTTCAACCAATAGTATGGATAAATATTAAAAACAAAAATATGTTCATACCGAAATGATAATCCGCTTCCGGTTGACTTTGTTTCTCATTCTTCAATTCGGTTCTTTTTCTTTGGATTACCTTAATAACATAATAATGGATAAAACATTTTATGTAATAAATTGTAAGCATATATTTCTTAGGATAACAAAAATTTACGAAACTATTATATATATGCTATTTGAAACACAAACTGACTTTTATTTTGAATTTAATCAAACTTTATACATAAAATATTAAAACTTATATCTTATTTATTTATTAGTTATGTTTATTTATTAAAAATTAAAAGCTATACCTCGTCAGTGAAGTCGTGCAATACTTTAGTACACTTCTCATGAACCGAATATTGAGGGAAAATCCTAAACAACCAATCAGGTTGCAGCCACAAGTGGAAAATTCTTTCACATGCAATATTTTGGACTTTGTTCATTGAAGTAAGGAAGGGAGTGTTGGGATTGCTTTGTGCATTTATTTTGACCCCCATTGTTGTTTCTGTGAAATATATATATATAAATACTAAATATTTTTTATATATCTAATAATACTGAATTTGTCTTATTTATTTGAGAATAGGCACTAGCCTATGTCAAAATCAGAAGAAACATATCTAGGAAATCCGAAAAAAGTTGAATCTAAAGTACCAAATATAATAATAATAATATCAGGACAATTTACACACATTGATCTAATCCCTAAGTAAGCAAATTATTTGCTTGTGTTAAGGGTGTTAGACAACGATATAAATACATAGAAATATACATATAAATACAGAGAATATATTTAATAAGCGACCAAACCCAGAAACACAGACATCTATGCTCATCACATAAATGCCTATCTCCGCCGGGAATCGAACCTATTGCGCCGTGACACGTTAGGCGTTTGCGCTAACCACTTGACCAATGCAACGGGGCGGTGGTATTAAAAAAAAACAAAAATCACAATGACTTTTTAACAAAACAACAAACATTTATTGAAAATAGTTTTCTAGATTACGGTCTTTAAATTTATATTTTAAGTCAACAAAAACATTTAAAATAAACTTACCGCACACAGAGTCCAATGTATAAGCCGACAGGAAGGGCCAAATACTAAAATTGCCTTTTGAATCTCTATCTGATAACTTTTCCGCAAGCTTTTCACTTTGTTCAGAAAACACGTCAAAAAAGTTTTCTAAAATTTTTGGGCTGAATGCGGGCAGTAAAATTTTGCGTCTTCGTCTCCAAATTGAAACTAAAATTATAAATGTAAAAAACAATAAAGAAGATAAAGTAAAACTGACGCTTACAAATAAAGGAGCGTCCGGTAAATCTTATGCAATTTATCCTTGCCATTTTGTCTAAAATATAATAACGTTAAAGGTATTTTAAGTAAGTCATAGTATATTAAGACACACATGTGTATGAATTTAAAAACAGAATTCAAATTAGAGCTATGATCCAATTAGAATTGATTTCAATACAGTTATATGAACTACTTTTGTATATAAATAATATTGTCATTTGCTACATTACTTACCTGGTGCAAATATGCCTCCGTAACCAATTACTTTTCTCATAAATCTATGAAGATCATCTTTTTCTAAGCACGTTTTTAACACCATTTCTAAATCAGCAGGATTCAATATCACTGAAAAATTAATATTACTAATATTGTAATTTATTTATGACATCGTAAATAATGTAATAGATATTAAAATGTTGTTTTTAACTGTTAGAGCGTTTAACGGAAAAATAAAATGATATTATGAGAAGCAAATATAAATAAACAAAATGTTATTGAAGACTTAAATACATTAAAGTATAATTTTAAATGTAGAACTTTAAATTAAAATCGAACTTACAATACAGTCTTAAGTTATTTAATAGTTCGACAGGGTATTATTATTCCCTCAGGAGTGGACCATTATTTCAATTTGGAAAAATGTCTTACCGGAATGGAACGAAATTAAGAGATTATCAACTTCTTTATTTGTTAACCGAAAAAAAAACACTTAATATAAAGTGAAGCCCATGACAATATATTCCCGAAAACTGCATTCAAACCGATTATTCTGTTTCTCAGATTAGAGTGCACAAACATACAGACATAAATGTACCTATATACAAACGTACATCCGAACAGACGAAATGAAAAACCATTGTTTTGGGTTCTTTTGACCTTGACCTTATATAAAGGTCCCTGATTTTGAATTGTTGTGAATTTAAATATATGTAGATGATTTTCTTGAACACTTTAAGTACATATATCTTTTGACAGTGAAGAGTGCAATTAATGTGTTAAACTAAATGTTATTCAGATTGACGCTCAAATTTTATGTGTAAAAGTTATTTACATTGGCTATACATTTTTGTCGTGTTGCGTGCGCAACTTAAAGATAAATATATGAACAGACAAACATTTCGAAAAGGTTAAGGTTGTATTCTTTTAACCCTTTCTTGACCTTTTAATTAACCAATTAAATATCCTGATGTTTTGTTACACTTATTAGCGTTGCTAATGATTTGCTGTTATGTTATGGCAGGAGTCGTCGCCGTTTTTTTTTATTAAATGCTTTCAGGCATGTTCGCATGCATTTGTATTTAAATTAACTGTTTTATTTGTGTGCAGGGTCAAGAAAAATGTTAGCGGCCACAAAAATTTGGGGGGCGTAGCGTATATATATAGGTTCAAGTCCTGACAGGGACAGGCACATATAAGATGAGCATAGATGTCTGTATATCTGGTTTGGGCGTTTATTTAATTTGTTCTTAGTATTTATAACGTGTATTTCTATGTATTTGTATCGTTTTCTAACACTTTTAATACAAGCAAATAGTTTACAGTTTGCTTACTTAGGCGTTAGATCATTGTGTATAATTTGTCCTGTAATATTGTTTATTTATATGATTTGACTCTATTTACGTTGATGATTTTAATTCAATATATAAAAAAATGAATCTTATTACGCCAATAATCTAATGATTGTTCTACTTAAGAACATATTTAGAACTGGTCAACAATTTTAACATAATTTTCCTATCAAAAATCAATATTGTCAGCAATGTTTGTTTTCGAACTCACGTGAAAAAATTAAGATTTTTGAGAATGACCAAAACACTTTAACACTCAAATGTCAACAATGAGTACAAGAAAAAATGGTTAGTTAACTTGACAAATTTAGAAATACCTAAGCATTTTCAAAAAGTAGTTTCACTTGGACCACAATTTAACGTGGAAAAAGAAAAACTACAGGATGAAGATGTTATAAATGTTATGAAAACATTAGAAAGGTCTCTGAATTTGTTACCACAACAACCAACACTAGATGATATCAGAAAACAGATAGTCGAACACATCATCCTCGACAAACATGAAAAACAAAAACATCAGAGTCACGAACAGAAATTACTTAAAAACCACTTAGAAAGAAAGAGCATAACATCTTGTTCACTCCCAGTGATAAGGGCAATGTTTCAGTCGCAATTCCAAGGGATGAGTATAATCTAATGACTATGCTGTCAGATAATAACGTCTATGAAAAATTAAACTCTGACCCGTTGATTAATTTAAACAAAAAATTAACCATGTTAACAACGATTGGAAAAAGAAAGGTTACCTTAGTAAAAGCTTACGTAAATGGGTTTATACTTCTGATGGGAATTTGCCAAAGTGTTATGCTCTTCCTAAGATACATAAAAAGCGTCTTTATGACGCTTGCATCTAACTTTGACAAAAGGGTTTTATTAATATCATAAACGAGGAAAGGCCAATTCAGACGTGATGTTAAAAATTATCGTAAATCCAAGCTTTTTTGACGTTACTTATTGGTTGGTTGTCTACCTTTTTGAGATCATTTAAAAAACTATCGGCTATTACATCCAACGATGGAGTACGGCCTTGATAATCGATTTTTTTACCCAAACATTTAAACGGAGCTGCTTCCGTAACCGTACTAAAGCACTGACCGCCTATTATAAGACCCGGATCGTAAGAGGTATATTTGGTATTACGTCTACCCAGACACAGACTAAAGAATTTACTTGGTTTTGTCCTCAATCCGCCCGTCCACGTACAGAAATCCTCAACTACATTTAAAAGTACCGGACATTGTTTTGGATTACGTGTCAGTATCGCGAGATCATCTGCAAAGTTAGTATGGATTCTGTGTCCTCGGGTCATTTTTGACCCATTTGAAGATAGAAACAAAGTTTTCTTTTTAAATATTTTGTTGTGGCAGTTGATATGGCATGACTTTGTTCAAAGTAGTAAGGTCAATGTAAATATTTGACAGTTTTTTAAATAAGTATAATATTTATCAATTTATATATTTTTTTACGCTAATGGCTTTCCGGTCACATTTGACCCGTAAGTATAGTTATAGTTTAGAATATAACAAGTTTTATTATTGACATAAAAATATGACCTCACTCTTGACCTTTTTTATAGATTGTTGTCTAACGTAATTGTTGATAGTCGGTTATATAAATGAACAATGCGATATTTAGAGTATAATTTTTTAAAAGGAAACTTATCTTGTGAAATATTGTTTATTATTATATATATGGAGAGTATACGTATACGGTATATTGTATATCTACTGTAATATATATCTATATCATAGAAGATATATATAAGATATTTATAAGATATAAGATAGATATAAGATTTATAGATAGATATAAGATATTTATAAGCAAGTGAAGAAGTGTATAATCAAGAATTAAACACTTGTTTGTATCTTTCATATTTCGTTGTCTTCTAAGCAATGATGAATTATATGATATTGTCTAAATTTCAAAGGTTAATGATAAAACACTATCTTGTAGTTGATAATATATTTATACTCCATATGTTATATAACAACATATAATATAGTTAAGTGCTAAAAATGTTATTAATAGGTAATATTGCTTCAATGTCTGAAAATTTTATTATATATAAAATTAATAGTAAATTTATATTTATGGTTCTATATGGTGACATTTAAAAGGAATAAATACATATAAGAATTACACAAACATTACATTACACAATGTTGTTAAATAAGTCACGTCTTTTATTTCAAATACAATGCTCTTATGAAAGGTCAGACGGTTGGTGCTCTGTTCCCAAGGTCCAGGTTCCCAGGTCCAGGAAAAGAAAAGGGTCTTGGATATTATTTAACTAAACGACAGAGTAAATTTTCAGTTTTCATCAATCTACTTTATCCATATCGATTATTGTCCACTAATAAATAATGTTAAATGAGAGATCTAATCTCGTATTTCATATAACGATCTTTCATTATTAACAAAACATTTGCAAATTTTCCTCATTTTAACCATGTTATATTCACTTCAATCTACTTGACTCATTAACTTGAGTAACGACATGATAGCTCATTTTGCAGAGTGAAAATAACAAACTTCCAAAGGTCGTAGGTTCGAGTTTAACGAGCTAATACATTTTTCATTTTAATATTACTTTATAAAAATATGTAAATAGGTACTTACAAAAATAGAGAATGTGATTTAGCCAGCCTCTCACAATACCCTGATTCCCCATTGCTTCGTAACTAAACCCTTGTAATGCGGACATTATGTCTGTAAAAACATAATTTATTTTTTTTAATTATCTTTGAAAATGTGGGTGATAATTATAGTATTGTACTTACCCTCAGTGCTTCCTGCTAAAGAAGGCGCAATACCTATTATAGGATATTCACATTTTGGAGGCTTTATGTGTGACGCCAACTCGTACATCCTACGCCTCCTAAATCTGAACACGATAGTCCAAACAACGAGTACTACAAACAGAGACCAGAGAATCATGTTGGCTCTTGTGTTTACCGACCACTAATGAACCGATTCTAATAGAGAAGCATATTTTATGTATTGTGTTTGTAAACTTAGACGTTAGATATTGATGTAATACAACATAGAAGTTACAATAGATGTTTTTTTTTGTACTTTACTAGGGGTGGCTCGCGACTTCGTCCGCGTGGTTTTTAGTGTTGCCGCCGAGTTCCATACAAAATTGATATTTAAAACCCTTAAGGGTGGAATTTAAAAAATCTTTTCTTAGTACACCACTACGTAGAAAAACAAATGTATCCTCCAATTTTACTAACTCTACGACCTGCGGTTTAGACTGTATGCTATAACTAAGTCAGTCAGAACCTATTAGATTATATTAAATTTGCAGCATTTTTCATTGCTGCTTAACTACTATTAGTCACAGCGAGATGATATATACCCTATAGCCTTCCTCAATAAACGGACTTCCTATTCAACACAAAAAGAATTTTTCAATTTGGGCCAGTAGTCCCAGAGATTAGTACGTTCAAACAAACAAACTCTTCAGCTTTATAATTTTAAAAATTAAAAGAGATTTTAAACAAGCCAATTTACTATGATAACAATATTTTTGTATGTAATACCGCGATTTAGAAATACGATGCACATGCACAGCGATCTCTGTTGAGATCTAGAATTGTTAGCTTAAGTCTATGGGAGATTCCGTTTTTTGACCTTATCTTTAGAACGAAACAATATTTTTTTTATTGTTTTTTTTTTGAAAACAAACCCAGTCACGTCCTTGATATGAGTGCCAATTTTGGTTATAATTGGTCAACTGGTTTTCCTGTGATGTTGCCTCAAATTGATTCACAAACAGTTAAGAGCTTCGCTTACGCTCAGCTCAATAAAGTGGGATGACTATTTTGCATATTTTTTACAATTATATAATTTGAATAAATGTACCTATGTATCTCTAAATCTATATACTTATTTTAAAAATACTCAAAATTATCTAATTATTAGGAGAAAGAAAATATGTTAAATATATTAGTAATAGAAAATAAAATAATGATTGATTAGTGTGTTTGTGTCATCTATTTTGGTATTCGTTAATCCTTTAAGAGTAGTATGGGATGTTCTGTTAAATTTATGTTTTCTGCTTATTCAAATTATTCAACGTAATTTGACTCCGGATTATCCTTTTAGAACCAAAAGCGTATCTTGGTTATAACTATAAACAACCGTGACCACTTTACAGCTTGCCTACAAAACGTCTAACGCAACAAGCCCTATGGTGGTGCCTTCATCGTGCTTTTTGACGGAGACACAGAAACTTCCTTTGAGCGCTGCTCACTTGGATTTATCCCGGATACTCAGTAGAGCACAACTGTCATTCACATGCCCAAGTCTGTGTGTACTCGCGGAACCATAAGGATAATTAATTCGATATTTTTTTTAACTATAATGGGATATATAGTATATACGGCATATCATACATATGATATATAATACTTATAACATATATTGATCCATAAATATATATTATATTAATTATTTGAGATAAAGTTTTTTTACTCGCGCGCTTGAACGCCTCACGAGTTGGGGCTCTTCTTAGATGTTCCGGTAATTCGTTCCACAGTCTGAAAGCAGTTACAGTAAATGAATTGGACAAGAAACCAGTACGATGAAGAGGTGTATGAAGCAATAAATTGTTGAAAGAACGAAGCAATCTGTCATGGGTATCCGCTAAAAAGGAGAAATTACATTTTAAATAAACACGAGTGGAAGGATTAAACAAAATAGAGTATAGTAGACACAGGGTTCTTAGATTTCTCCGTTTACGAATGGCCAACCATTGTAGTTTTGACCAAAAGTCAGAGATATGGTCAAACTTACGAAGTCCGAAAATGAAGCGGATATAGGTGTTAAGCAGGTGGTCTAATTCATTTAGAAGTACTTCATTGGCGTCGACATAGCACACATCAGCATAGTCAAGGATAGGCAGCAATAACAAAATAACTAACTGTAATTTAACCCGAAGGGATAGAAAGTTTTTGAGCCTTATCAATGGGTGAAATGTGCTATAAAATTTACGTGACAGTTCTTTAACTTGATGCTGCCAACTAGGAGAGCTGTCTAAAAACATTCCTAAATTTTTAATTTGCGAAGAAAAGGGTATTACAATGTTGTCATATATCACATTTGGTAATGAATGTTGTACAATATCTTGTTTTACTGTGTCTACCGTTCACACAGGTGACCAGGAGACAACTAGATTATTTTAATTTCTCAGTGCGGCTGCCGATATGGCTCTTCATCTGCTTTCAGAGCAGCTTGTTTTTCTCGGGTACTTTAATGACTGTCATCAGGACTGGATGTTCATATATCAGAAAACCGACCATGCTGGAAGTGTGGAACTTTGCATTTTCCTTGCAACTTTTGCTTACAACTGATCCGGACCGTGACACGACACACGACACGACACAGCACACGATACACCACACGAATCACCACACGACACCCCACACGACACGACACACCACACCTAAAGTTTTTTTCAATTAGGTATACATCTCACTCGAAACGTCGGACTCTATAGTCTGTTTTAAAAGGCGCGTTTAACGGACGATAACCGATAAAAAACGATCCTATCACATCACATCACAGTACATCGCATGTGTTGTAGAACTTTATGCCATGTGGAGTTTAAGACTTATTTTATGCAATTTCTCCTTTCATTCTTTATCATCTGTTTAATTCTATGAAGTATAAATATTATGTAACTTGAGTTAGCTGAAGTTCCTTCAAGATCTTGTATTTATAACTAATATTTCATTTTGGTATTAGGTACATGTATTTACTTTAATTATAAGTAATATTTCTACCATTTCTTTGTTTCAGTTATATCCAAGAGTAACCCCGCAACAGGAATAATGGTCTAAACCACGGCTTAATTTATGAACTTATGTAAATAGATCGGGTATTTTTAATTGAAGTGAAACTTCTTTATCGGGGTTGGAATAAAATTTAGTGTAACATTTTTTCGATACGCGTGACATTTTTCCGTTACGCGCCAGCTTTGTTCGTATAGCTTCATCTCTTTTACACCATGTTGCTATGAAAATACTAAATAATCAAAATGACAAGTATGTGGATTACAAAACACAATTTACATTAACCAAAAATAAAATTATCGGATTAGAGTTTTATAATTAAATAATAAATTGTAATTACATACTGGACAATACGATTTTATGGACTTGCTATTGAAACTAATAAATAAATTCAAGATTAAAACATGAAGAAGAAATTATGAAATATAATTTATAATATTTTTAAAATACATTCATTCATTCATTTTTAAAATACATGTCTGAAATAGAAGAAGTAAGAATGAAAATAAATACTAGTTTTGGCTGAGAAATGGAGCATTGGGGTCCTCATCTTTACAAGGTCTGTTTTGCTATACCTAGAACGAACAACAACTCGAAACAGCAGAAACAATGATGAAGAATAATTTTATTTGTGATATAGTGACGATCCAACATGTTAAGAAGCCTAAAGTTATTATTTTTAAAGTGGATTGTGTACATTTGTCTGTTTTTATGGTACTTATGTGTTTCTTCTATGAGAATATTATACGTCAGAAACACTCGATTCACTTCTTACGTTTTAATTAATTAATATTAATGAAAATTATGACGTTTTTCTGTTACGCGCCATCTTTATTTCTAAGTCACATTTTTCCGTTACGCGCCATATTTGAAGTGAAACTTTTATATCGACGGATGGGAAAAATTTTATATTAATGTCAAAAAATTGTAACGTTTTTCAGTTACGCGCTATCTTTATTTTTGCTTAAACTTTATCTAATTTAGCTTAATTAGCCATTCCTGTAAAGTTGTAATTAGTGAATCATTTTTCAAAAAATTATGTCATAAAGAAGTTTCATTTCTTACATGTGTACACTAATACACACACATATTTTTTTATTTTTTATTATCTTTTTCGTCATTGAAATTTCTATGCACATGTTATGATAATTTATTTATTCTATAATAGATTTGAGATAGATAATCAGACAATAATAGATGATTTTTATGTAATGTTGTCTACATAAAGTTTGTGTTTAAAAAACTAAAAATAAAAGATATGTTCGTGGGTTGGTGAATGATGAGTGGGTATGGTTTGTGCTTGTGTCGGCATTCGATAGGCAATACGGCTGAATGTAAGGTTTTTCTTTAGTCAAATTATTCAACGTAATTTTACCCCAAGATTATATTTTTACGATTAAATACGTATCGCTCATAAGTAATTAACCTTAAAAAACACTGTAAATTGTCCTAACACTTTTACGTAACAAGAATTTTGCTAAATAGCTGTAATGATTAATGATATTTTAAAATATTCCTTGAACATAATAATAAAATCATCTTATTTAGGGTTCCGGACCAAAAGGGGAATAACGGAACCCTATTATTAAGACTGTCCGCCTGTCCGTTTGTCTGTCTCCAGGCCATAACTCATGACCTGGATTAACTATGAGCTATACAATTGAAATTTTGGCTAGACTGTCGCCGCTATAACCAATCCAAAAAAAACAGAACAAAATGAGTATTTGAGGCCCTCCTCTAGAGGAAATATTCTTAAGCAAAAACAAATATTCAAATAAAATATTCAAGTATTCGTACGTCGATTATTCATTCCATTGTCTAGCGAAGTCAGAAGTGCCTTTTTTGTCAATTTGTACCTAGGTATATCTTTTTATTTTTTTTGAGTTAGTTTTCAGAGCGTAACAAGGACTTCTTATATTTTTAAAAAATTTTAACATCACAAATGTAAGAGATAAAAAAGTGTAAACATTTCTTAAATTTTTTTAAAAATATAAGAAGTCTGCTTATTTCTGCTTCATACAAAATCAAGTATTTTCGTGTACTTTTTCTCATAAAGTATAGAGTACCATTACCTGTTATAAGGTACAATACTTTATTATAAGGTACAGGTGGCAACCCAACGTATTAGATACGACGATTGAACAATATTTTCGAGTCGTTTTAGTGCCAAAAATGTGTTACCTTTCCAAGTATACGTGACAACATGTTTCGAGAATACTCTGTCAATGTTTGAATATTTGTATATTGAACACTATGAACATATGAAACACTAAAATGTAACATGAAACTAGTGTTTATGTTAAATTTAATTTATATTTGTAATTGCAATTTCCAATATACGACATAGCAATTAAGATGAAATAACTTGGAATAGGCCACTATTATTGTAATTCAACATTCTACACGCACACAATTTGCTGATTGTCTAAATACGCTTTACAAATAACCTTAATAATTTACAACACTATCGGTCGCAGTAACCAAATTGTAATAAAAACTTTTTAATTTTACAGTCTATATTCCTAGAACAAAAAAAAATTATGGCGGAGTGTATTGTTCAATTTAACCAATGATGTGCCATTAATCGATGTAAATTACAATTAGAATAGTTTTCTTTTTAAAAAGAAAAGGAACTAAAAAGTAGAGTAATATATATTATTGAACAATGAATATTTATACTTGGAATATATTGTCGTTATTTCCCAGAAACATCTCTAACGATTTCGATTTAATTTATACAATAGGATTTTTTTGAAATAAAACCAAATATTCAGAAATAGACAGATCTACTCATAGACAGATGGCACTAAACAATATATAATACATTATTTAAATAAAACAAAATATGGTATTCGCATTTATCCAAAGGATAATCATTTATTTCTCTTTGAAGTTCACATTCACAGCAACCTTCATGAACATCGTAGGCGTTATATATATTGTTCAGAACAAAACAGAGAGGCATATTATGTACAAAGATTAGGTAGTGAAGTTATTGCAATTGTTTATAAGTACTATACAATCTTTACACGTGTATTATAAGCATTTAGTATACAATACTCTATGATAAAACTAGCTGCCAAAAATATAAATCGCAGTACAATGTGCATTTATTTTTAATTAAAACTTACACAAAATAAATTGTGCCCTCGTTTAATCACAAATTCTACATAATAAGAGAGCATTAGAGACTGGAACTAAATGAACCTACATTTCTTAGAACATTAACTAAAACTATTTGAAATTCGAATGTCAGCGTTAAATAAATCGGAAATAAACCGATATAACGTAAGATGCAACGACATTACTTCTAAGAAATGTGCACACATGTAAAACATTTTATATATTATATTATTTAAAATGTTTTTTATGTATTATTACTAATATAAAACTCAAAAAATAAATATCGTCACGTCCTAAGTACATTATGGCACAGACAGTGAGTTATTTCGGTAACATTGATATTTGATATAGATACAGGTCGATGTTAACAGACACAAAGACATTCAATTTTAGTTACATTTTTATTTTATATCTATCACAGCTGCCAAATGTAGTAGAGTTTAGAAGAGTTTTATAACTATGAATGTAACTGGATAGATCGAATTAAAATCTAAGTTGGGTTAGAAACAAAAAAATGATATTCCTCAATAAAACTCAAGTGATGTTTAATCATTTACAAAATCCAGGAATGTAAACGAATCATCGAATAAAATAAACTTTAAAACATTAAGTATAAAAAATAATGTGTATTCCGGTATTACAAAAATATATATTGAATAATATTTTTAGAACTTCCTACTCATACATACAGCTTTTAATGCCAGAGTAGCAGATCAAGGTTCAGTCAAAAATCTACCAAAATAACTAAAGCATCGGAAACCTATTCTATATTGAATCACAAGGCAAAGATTAAATAATATAACATTAAAATTAATACAGTTTAAGATATATTTCCAATTGTATCACAGCTGCCAAATGCTACAGAATATAGATCAGTTTATTAACAATCGGTTATTTATAACTTCATCGCAGTTCTATATAAAAATAATACTTGAAAAATCAACCACCTTTTTAAAATAAAGGTTGTCAGCAGTCAGATATAAAAACATATATAAAAAATGAGCTAAATAATATCAGTCGAAATCATAACATAACATATTTGATTAAATTTTACTTATAACTGAGAGTAAACTTTAACTCGCGAGTAAATATTATACCTCAGCAGATTGAGAATAGCTTCTGAGCCTCCTAATATTACTAGTAAATTCAATCCTAACCCGCGGTATTCAAGACTAAGGCAATTTTGTATAACATGCATTATTTTTGTATTTATTCATTTTAACTTCGAAAACTCTAAAAGCGTTTTAAGGCGGCTATTTAATGCTAATTTCAACAACTGTTTCATGCATAATTTCAACAACTGTTTCATGCATAATTTCAACAACTGTTTAATGCATATCAATATATAATAATTTTCTATGACAATTGGAAATAAAATTCAATACGCACTCAACAATCCTTTAACTATTCATATTTTACTTTCTAATAAAAATAGCTTTAAATATCTTACGAATTTCATTTTCCATATGATTTTTGTTTATTTATATATTACAGTTTTACAATAAGCTGGTTACAGTATCAACATTAGTGTAATATGTTTGATTTTAGAATATATGTATATGTAGAGAGACGCTAAATATATGATCTTTAAGTAGCATATTACATAATATTGTAACGACTCGCTTCATAGAAATTATTAGTCATTAAATGTTGGTATACGTATAAGGCAGCGGGCGAATTACAGACAGAAGCCGGCTTCGAAACAACAGCTCTCAAAAACCGTTACGAAAACTTTCTTTAGGAGCTTCAGTTTATATTTCTATTAGGATAATTATGTTCCCTCCATTGTAATAATACTTACGATAACGTGTTTTATATTTATATCATATTTTTGCAATCTTTAACTAAAATGATGGCGGTAGTTCGAAATTTTTGTAAGTAATTTCATTATAATTACTCATTAAGATAAGAATTAATAGATAAAAATACCCATAAATATTTATATCATGTAACACCGAATTCCCTAGAATTATAAAAGCAATAATAAATGCGTTGTTGTCATCAATTCATATCATAGATAAATTAATTGTGATGAATGTTATTTATCAATTTGTTAGATTACCGTAAATTATATGTAATAATTCTACCTATTTTCAGATAGTATTGTAATTTATTTTTTAAAACATAATTGGCATATACTGTATTTTCAGTAACAGTACTATATCATTTTTTTTTTCAATGTATATGAGAACTTAATATAAAATGAGAACAAATAAAATAGAGTTTGCGAACATTTGTGTGTACCGTACTTTACTCTAGCATTCCATGCAATACGTATATAATATTGTGATGTGTCAAGGTCCTCTCATTTTTAATATTACATATTCGGGTAAACGAAAATAAACTTAAATTACTAGCTACATACTTTACAACTAATAGCAGACACGCAGTCCCACGACGGCACATTGCACACTTTCGTAAAGCTCAAGTATAATTATAAAAATCACATCTCATTAAATATCTTTGGATACAACCAAATAAAATTACATAGCGTACAAAAATACAAAACATATACAAGACAAATATAAAGTGAAACTCACTAATAGGAGAGGGATATCAGCACTGAGGGCGAAAGATTTAGTATCTCTATATAACATGTCGGGGGACATTGTTGTTGTAATAATTGAGATTCATCGGTCACAGGAGATCTTGTACGTGAGATGTGTCGAGGTTTGTGATGAGGGTCTTCAGGAAGGTCATTTCTTTTCTCGCGTTCTCCAAAATCACCCGAGGGTCCTGCGACGTACAGCGCAGGCAGTTGGGAGCGAACACCATGGCTAGATTCGCTGAGTCCATTTTCGTTTGACTTACCACTTCTGGGGCCGTAAATTGTTGGAGGAAACTTATTAGATAGGTAAGTACCTGAAACAAAAATAAATACGTAATATAAAAATCTATAACTATTTAGTAAAGATTTAGAGTTGTTATTTAAATATTAAATACAACAGATCCTTGTTATAATAAAAAACTTATACAACCAATCAATTAAAATAAAACAAGTCTACGGGCAATGGTTCCCTTGGTCGAGTGATTAGCGCAGACGCCTAACGTATAGCGGCGAAATGGGACTCAGGTTCGATTCCCGACAAAGACAGGCATGTATGTGTCGAGCATATATGCCTATATTTCTGGGTTTGGTCATTTATTAAATATGTTTCCAGTATTTATATTGTGTATTTCTATGTACTCGTATCGTTGTCTAACATCCTTAACACAAGCAAATAATTTTCTTACTTAAAGGCAATCAATGTGTGTATTTGTCCTGTGATATTAATATTATTAATGGTGTTTAAAAAACCATATGGAATATTTGTTCTTCTACAAGCACTAGTAAAAACTTTGAAAAAAATGCGCAAATTAGTCGACCAGATCAGACGTGTGCAAAGTTTATTCTTTAAAACTAAATCTATTTAATCTCAATCTATTTCTGAACAAAAGAAGTGTCCGGCCGCAATTCAAGCGCAGGTACGTTAATTAGCAAACTTGTTTATTAAGGATGAGCGTACAACGATCACCGATACGCGGTAGCGGAAGCGGTTCGGAACCGGACTTGTCATCTATGTCCCGGTATGATGCTTTTGTTAGTCAAAGAAAACGAAAGTTGCCAGATATGGAAACAAATGTAGACTGCGACTTCTTCAAAAACACCGCCAGGATATGGTTCAACTAAACTTCAAAAACACCGCCAGGATATGGTTGCTTTACTTGAAAAATCTACCGAAAATCAAAATATACAAATTGCACAGCTGATACGAGAGGAGTTATCTGACATTAAAAAAAAACAAGATGTATTAAAATCATGAACGAAAATTTGATCCAAGAAAATGTAAAAATATGCAGTGAATTATCAGAAATTAAAAGCTCTCATAAAATTATGCAAGAACAAATTAGTTGCCTAGAAACTAATTTACACGCATTAAAATCTAACAAAACCAAAAAACCGGCTTAAAAATCGCTCTTCTTATGGAATGAAGACACTGTGTTGGAAATCCAAAACGAATTGAGCGACAAAAAATATTGTCATTGTGGGTATACATGAATTTCAAAACAACAACACGGAACAAACACGAAGTTACGAGTATAATTAAGTAATAAAATTAATGGATGCCCAGATCCAATAAAAACTTTTAGATTAGGCAAATATAAGTCTGGAAAACACCGTCTATATAAAGTATGTTTCTGCAATGCGGAAGCTGCTAAGCACCTACTGCAACATCAACCACAATACTCCCGTAGTATACGTCTATACTCGGATCAAACACCTGCTCAAAGAGATTATATGAACCATCTTAAGGAAGAGCTGGATTGCCGTGAAAAAAAAACGGAGAATTAGATTTAACTATAAAATATATTAAAAATATTCCGAAAATTGTGAAAAAGTTCCCAAAAAAACGGAACTCCACAGTAAAATTAGAGCAGTCACTCAAATTTCAAGAAAACTCCTATTTCCTATGCAATTATTATAAAGACCTACCCACACAGAAGTCGAGCTTAACTTTCTAATATACAAACATACGCAGTTTGTGCAAATTTGGCCAGTTTGATGAATTGAAATGTATTTTAAGCGCTATACAGAACGTCACTCATTTAATTATATTAACAGAAACATAGATAAGAAACGAATCGGACGCCAAATCTTTCAACTTACATATTTACATATCGCTCAGACAAAAGAGGTGGCGTTTCAATTTTTATTCACAACAGCCTGCAATATGACATCCTGGAAGATATATGCGACGATGACGTTCATTATTTATGGATTTACTTAAGGAGTTATTCTATAAATGTTGGTGCTATTTATAATCCAGAAAGAAGAAACCTGTATACCTTCCTTGATAAGTATACGCTACAGTTGGAAAACAAAAAACGAAGTATTGTATTTGGAGATTTTATCATTGATTTATTAAGCCAAACCAAAGAAACTTTATACTACAAAGACATATTACAAACAACTGGCTATGACATACTGAATAAAATTGATATCTAATATTGCACTCGCAGACAACTACAACCAAAACTATATTAGATCATATTTGCTTAAATATTCATAATGAGAAGTTTCAACTTTCAATTATTAATTCACCCCTATCAGATCACAAACAAATATATGTGAACTACTTAAGTATAAACATAATCCCCTACAACGAACATCATACATGGCAATAAATTACATAGGATTATATAAAAGAATGAAAGTAAATATACTAAATAACGAAGAGCACAACTACACCACCTTAGAATCTTATATACTAGAAAACGTAAAAACAAGTAAAGTAAAAAAGTAAAAATATTAAATTTACCACCACCACCAAGGTTTAGATTATTATCGACCAATTTCGGTGTTGCCTGTATACAAAAGTCTTTGAAAGTGACACATATGGTCGCTTGATGACACGCTTGGAGAGCCTAGGATTTCTTTCTGATCAACAATACAGCTTTCGTCAAAAATCCGTAACGGTATCAGCAGTAATTGACTTGTTAACTAAAATAAACATGGAACTCGATAAGAAAAACTTTTGTCTGGGTATATTCATCGATCTTCAGAAAGCTTTTGATACCGTTAGTCATTCCTTACTGCTTAGAAAATTAAAAAACATAGGGTTATCAGGACCTGCTTACGGTTTATTACAATCATACTTAGAAAATCGAACACAAGTTGTAAAAATAGGCACACCAGGCTACACAAGCAATCCCCAACCTATTATTTGCGGTAACCCCCAGGGATCCGTAATAGGACCATTACTATTTTTAATTTACGTAAACAATGTCACTAACATCAACCTAATCGGACAGATTACGCTATATGCTGACGTTACGTCTCTGTTTTATTTCGGCAAAAACCTAATAGTATTGGTCAAACAAGCGCAAAAATATTTACTTAAATACAGTACTTGGTGTCAATGTGATCTGTAAATTGTTAACGCAAAAAAGTTTATACATGATTTTTAGTGCAAAAATTACAAAATACTGAACGATATATCACTATATATTAACGAGAATCCAGTGCATAGATCACACCAGGAAAAGTACCTTGGCTTAATTTTGGAAGATAGATATTGACATGGCGATCCCACATAGAATGCCTGAAAAATAAACTTACACAATTCATTGGAGCACTACGAAGAATGTCCTCTTGTGTACCTATATCCATACTAATATTATAAATGCGAAAGTAACTCTGTCTGTCTGTCTGTCTGTTACGCTTTCACGCCTAAATCACTGAACCGATTTTGATGAAATTCGCTGTGAAGATAGAACTGAATTTAGGAAAGAACATAGGATACTTTTCATTGCGAAAAAAATGGTAGAAGAGGTTAAAATAGAGGATGAAAGTTTATATGGAAGTTCCTTATTGTCAAACATAAAATCATATAAGACTAACCATGTCGCGCGATATAACTGAATTTCACGCTGGCGAAGCCGCGAGCGGAAAGCTAGTATATATATATATATATATATATATATATATGAGATATATGTTGTACAATGCGATTATAAAATCTAAACTTACCTATTTAATAGAGGTCTGGGGCTACGCGGCAAAAACTAATATTATGCCACTACAACGTGCACAAAACAAAGCTATAAAAGTGTTGTTCCAATATCCCAAACTAACGTCTACTTCCATACTTTACAAAACCACAAAAATACTAAATCTGGAGCAAATTTACAATGTAAACGTATTAATAAAAAAAAAATTATCCGGGCACATTCGTGTGCAGACTTCTCTTACTTCTCGCAAATATACACACTTTAAGAAATACACACAAACTGACACTCTTTAGGCCAAGAACAGGGTACGGTAAAAGAAACATTTTATTTGATGGTGTTATAAGGTACAATAAACTACCAAATGA
Organism: Napeogenes inachia; assembly: GCA_959347355.1. Classification (NCBI taxonomy): domain Eukaryota; kingdom Metazoa; phylum Arthropoda; class Insecta; order Lepidoptera; family Nymphalidae; genus Napeogenes; species Napeogenes inachia. The sequence goes on from OY365792.1 coordinate 16,425,498, forward strand.
TATTAAAATGAGTGAAAGCGTTTCTATATTTAAATCTAAATTAAAATAATAAATAATTAAAAAAAAAAAGTATTATATCATTATAAACAAATAATACTGTCCAAAAAGTTAAATTTATAAATTACTTTATTGTTTATTGCTACCATTCCTTTTTTTTGAGTCATTACCTTCCTAAATACATAAGGTCGAATTATTTGTTGCATTTTTAATAAAATAGTTGTATATGTTATACTATGCTCATAAGTTAACAGTTGTGTTCTTGAGAAAAAAAATAAAGTTCTTTAAACCTAAAAAAGTTTATAAAATCTCAAAATGAAACTTACAAGTCTGTTGAGCGCCGGTAAGCGCTGCAGCGCGCGCTCGCAAGCCGGGTAGTCCCCACCCGAAGCCACGCAAGCGCCGTACAGCGCATCAGGGATCAACGGCTCGTACAGCTCGCGATACCACAACTTTAACAAGCTGGCGGGAGCGTGCGCGTCTGTAGATAAAATTAAGAACTTTAGAGGCCTAATATTAATAACGCGTAAAACGACATATTTTAAAGGTAATTAATAAATGATTTAAAAAAATTATTTTAAATTTACCCGTTAGCATAGATGCATCTGGAAGTTCCCAATTATCTATCTTCGCTTTGAGAGCATTGACCTCATCCACGTCTGCGGACACTCGGAAGATGCCCTCAGTCTCCCTACCGTTGAGTGCCAACACTTGCTGAGACAACGCCACTTGAACCCACGGTAACTGTCTGTGAGGAAATCGTTCTTTCTGCAATATCATCACTTCCGAAAGCGTGTTGCCAAACATCGATTGACGGAATATTTGGATCTGAAAAGACAAATTGACAAATTGAAGATTCGATTTATAAACCTTATTGATTGTAACTTACTTTTGAGTATTCCATTGTATGTACTTACTCTAGCTTGATCAATATCTTCCGTACTAGGTTTTCTAGGCTGTCTTTTGCCACCGAATCCGATTCTCTCTAGCCTCTTACATGCTACGCTGGCGTAGTGGGACACTTGGACGTGGATTGGCCATTTACCTACCTGGAGACGAATTTCAGTGTGTATCAAATACCTATAGACTTTAGTTATACCTAGATATTTAGATAAAATTGTTAAATCGTTGTCATAGGAATAAAAATATTTTAAAAACCAAGCCATACCTCAGGAAAACAATCTGCAAAGGCGGGATCTCTATGCCTATTGACGTAGTTGGTGAGAGCCGGTTGGAAGGCGGGTGAAGGCGGCACAAAGGCTAGACAAACAGCCAGGAGCTCCCAGCCACGTAATAACGAGTCGCGGAGAGGGTTCTCAGTAGTCTGGCGACACAGCTGCACGTACAGCTCATCGCGGAGCCTGGAATCGTAATTATTATTAAGTAATTCATACAAGAACGTCCTATAAATCAGATTAATAAGATAAATATATCATGTTAAACAAATCATGATAAAACATGTAATTATTGGTTTCCTAAAGTGTCTTCGCACAATGAAATAATCCCTACTATCTCTAATAAATATGGTTCATAGCTGATGCATTGATTTAAAAGGGATATTTTAATATTTTACAAATGTAAATCTTACTTCTCGTTAGTAAAAGTTGCATGAAGAATATCCTGTGCGACCGAGTTGAGCGTCATGCCGGGGCGCGCCTTACGGTCCCCCATGTATATCTGTACGAGACGAAACAGATCTATGGCGGCCTTCTTATGAGTCTTGTCCCACTCCGCACCCACCATGGGCGCACTAATGGACGACGAGGTCCACGATAACATATCACGAACTGACGCCTAGAAGTAAATAAAACATTTATTATATTAAAAGTCTTGTTTATAAATAATATTATTACAATATTATTTCTAATAACAATAATAGCTACATAAATGAGCACAAACCTTCCTCCTAAATATTCCCTTATTAAAATTAAGATTATCCTTGGCGAAGATCTCAATGTCCTGTTCTGGTGGCGGGTGCGTGTGCGTGTGTGCGTGCGCGTGTGCGTGCGGGTGCGCCCTCACGGGGCTGTAAAGTGCGTCGCGGCTACACTCGCCCGCCGCCGCGCCCGCCGCGACGCACGACCCGCCCAGCGATGATGTCTGCACGAGGACACTTGCTTAACTACTTCATGTACTGATACTATTAATATGACACATTATATGACATTCTTTGTTGTCGAGCCAATCAATAATATATTATTTTCTCGACAGTGAAAACTTATAAGAAAATGTCTCACAAAAATCTGTGCGAACATGACATCGAACTCGAAACCATGATATCGACAAAATTTTTTTTTAAATAATATATATTTTTGGTGAATTATTGTTTTATTATTTTAAGAATATTTAACGTTTTATTACCCTTACCCTGTGTATTCCGGGTGAAGGTTGTCTATCGAATCCAACAAAAGTATTATAATACGAGACACCGTGGTTCATGTATTCCACATCAGGCGGCCTGTGAGTGCCGTAGGTATGTGGCAAGTAAACTCCAGATCCATCATCGTCGTCGGGCGTGCGAGCGCCGCCGTCGGACGACTCGTTATCCGGTTCGTGACCGGACAGCGATCTGGACTCGGAACCGGACCGGGACCGGGACGTGCCCGACTCGCCGTCCGATTCTGATCCGCCAGTATAACGACCGCGACCTATAATATAAAATATTAATAAGTTTAAAACCTCCTTAAGAAATAACAATATACTTTTTTTCTTTGGAGAAAAAAATTTACTTCACGTTATGGAATTATGTTACGAATCTCCGAAAAACACTAGAATTATTTTAAATGCAAAAGATTTTAAAATAAAATAACTTTAGTTTGGAACCGCGTTAATTCTATATTTAAGATACTATAATAATGAATTAATGTAAAAATATTAAATCATTTGATACAAATACAAAAATCAAAACGTTAAAAAAACATTATTGTATTGAAGTACAAAGCTATACAAACTAGAAAGTTTGGCCTGTTGTATGATGTAGTCCTGCAGCGGCAGCAGGTGCTGCAACCCGCGCAGGTCCCAGTTGCAGTAGAGCGGGGAGCCGCCGTCCTCGTCGTCGTCCTCGCCCTCCGCCGCCGGCTCCTCCTCCACGGCCCTCTTGTGACCTGAGGAAGTGCATAAGGAATGAAAATGTCAACTTACACAGAGATGATCAAATTTGTCGTTTCAAATCCTTCTCGTGTTCGTGAAATTTTGATTCTAATTTATTTAAAATTTTAATTAAGCATAAGAAGTATAAGTACGATGTTGATACGAGTAAACTAAGGTTTTAGGCAAATTTTGATATAGTAACCTGTTTTTTTTTTGGTATGTTTAGGATATTTTTCAGTCTGTATTTATTTAAAACCTGTTTTTGTTACTAATATTTTTTTTAGTATCATGTAAATAAATTAATCGTTCCTTAGTTCATTTAAGTAGTACGAGAAACTCACGGCGTGATTTCGTACGATCTCTAGGGGTAGTGTTTTTTTCAAGGCGTTGATTATGTTTCTGTACATTCGGCTCCGTCAGCGCCGGTTCTAGGCTCACACATTTCATTTTGTAGTTAACTGTAAATAAAGAAAAATATATATAAAGGACAAATTTATAACATCTAATTTAAAATATTGTTATTTAATTAATTGTATATTTAGCTACAAGAACAACACATTAAACCATCCATAGAAATAAAAAAACATATTTAATATGTATTTACCGGCAGCTACGTTATCCTGTTCATTGGCGGAGGAGAGCCTCATAAAGTTGTGGTGTGGTTCGTGAGCTCGTTGCTTGCTGCTGCCTGACGACACGGAGGTCTTGCTCGATGTATAACGCTCTGGCTCCGCTTGCTGACGTCTGTGTATTGAACTTTTGTTATATGTAATAATCGTTCTTAATACAATGTAGAGGATAAGTTAGTTTGATTATTTACACAATTTACGAGTATTATTTTAGTATATTTAAATTAAGAGACAGTCCAAAGTAATTTTAGTTATAGATTATTTATATGCATTAAAAAAAATAAAAAAATACCTAGTAAATTCTCTTGGCGGATGCCAGCTAGTAGCATTGTGACGTAAATCAAGGCTGGTCTGTCGGAAAGGTTTGTCCACGCTATACACCGCCTGCTTTTCCGGATACCGCTCCATACGTTCCAGCTCAGCTAGCCGCTCCTTATCCAGGTGCCTAGATATAATATTGAGTATTTAGATAACTGCACTTTGTCATATTAATGCTGTAAATGTCATCATAGTATTTTTAAAATATATATCATAACAAAATATGTAACAATAAAATTAAATTGACATAGTACACAATATGAAAAATGTTTATAATAAAATATAATATATTTATCTCTACATATATATAGTTGTAACCTGTCTGAGAACCGGTCCCGTGTGTGTCGCGAGAGGTGCGGTCGCTCCAGCGAGTGCATCGCGCGCGTGTTCTCCGCCAGCGAGATCGACGACACCAGCGACGGACGCGCCGCGCTCGCCTGCACGCACACATACATACACACTATAGGCACATCATTATGGGCGATATTTTCGTGAAAACAAAATTGTATATCCTTAGACAAAATATTTTTTTATTGAAGATATTATACTTTATTTACTATAGAGAACGACGGGTTTCTTCTATTTCAATATTATAGTCATCTCTATTTTATGAATATAGTTGAATGAAAGTTGAAATGACTACAGACCTGTAAGAAAGGCGTAGGCTGTGGTTTTTGTAATGGACTGCTTGGACTCTGGGGTGATGCAGAATCATTTGAGGATCCACCAGCAGATTGCTGTTTTAACTGAAAAGCAAATACTATGTAAAATAAATATTTATAAAATGAAATTGCTTTTACTTTTTCTTTCACACATATATAAAAAGATATTAATTAAAGTAATAACAACTATGTATTATATCTTTTAAGTACTCGTACCTTACGTCTCGTCAATGGCGTACTCTCGACCGATTTAAAATACTTCTCATGCATTGAATCGTCGGAAGCATCTTTCCGAGGCGAAATAAAACTACCACTGCGATTGAGAGCTATAACAAAGTAAGGCTTGTAAATTTCTTTTAGACCTTTTATTTTAAAATCAATATTTAAAATAATGGTATAATAATAAATTAGTATGATAATAAGTGTATACCCGCATGCGGCGACCACTTGTCTGGTTCGTGCGGCTGCGCGGAGCTGCGCTTGCGCAACTGTGGCGTACAAACCGCGCCGCACGCACTTAGCTCCTGCTGCATGTCAACAATTAATTAAACATTAAATACACCGCTTTATTAATTAACTAATTATACAGTGTTATTTGTAATTAGTTCGCCACCTCTTGCTGGCACCTCTGAATTGGCATTAACTTTGAGCGTAGGTATGATGACCGAGCGTTGACCTTTTAAGTACTTCTTACAAAATACAGAGTAATAAATAAAAGATGATGCAAAAATTTTGTTATGTTTTCTATATTTTATTGTTGCTCGGGATTGAGTAGAGGCTGCCTTCAAGAGGTACAATCAATAGAGAGCCAGTTACTATAGCTCATCTACAGCGTACCTGTTTCCTCCTCTGCTGCGCGCTACTGAGGCTGCTGTCAGAGGAGCGGCCGGAGTCGGTGTGTCGGCACAGCGCCGTGCTGTCCTCGCTCAGACGACCGCGGCGCTCACCGCTGTTGCTGTACAGACGTCATAGTGAAGAAAAGTTTCATATAAGGTCCTGCTAATTACCATAATTGAGAATTTTATTGAATAAATTTAATTTATCAAAACTGACTAGTTATTGCTATATACTATTACTACTTGTTTTTAATAGACTGACAGTTGACATTGATTTAAAATATTACTTACCGTTGATGGTAATGAGATCTCCGAGTGCGGACAGGGCTGGTTTGTGTGATGGTAACATTCTTAGTATTGCTCGGCGATAGTTTACTGACACTGGCCGCTGTGCTATTCCCATTGCTACTAATGGGATCTAGCGTTGACGGGACCTGGTAAAAACAATATTCAAATATTAAAAATACAATAATATTATCATTCATAATTAAATCTCATACGATGAGAACAATAAATGCATCAAAATATTACTGATAAGTTATCACACAGGGGAATAAACTAGAAAATATATAGTGGTTCATTTAATTATTTATCTGCGCTATGTAGTTGGATTGTCAATGTTTTTGTACTGAGATAAGCAATTAAGTTATGAAATACTGCAAACTGGAACACATTAAGCAACATACAAATGAATACTGATATTGGATTGGAAAGATTCATCCATTCTTAAACAGGATATATAAATAGCACTTATTAGAATTTATGAGACAGATATAGTAACAAATAATATGTATAATGTACCTTTTAGCAATTTACATTACAGGCAGGATGAAAGTATTTTAAAACATTCAACCCCTAAATATGTAGAAATTTAAAAATTAAATCTGTTTTATGGGAAGTTATGTTTTGATGCTACTACTGCTAAAATTAATATTAAATTGCCTGCAATTTTAATATTAATTTAATGCTAAAGTTGATATTAAAATTTCAGGCAAAGCATATATATATAATATATGATTAAGTAGTACCCAAAAATACAAGTTTGTTAACACATTTCAGTTTTTTACAAAAAGGGCAAACAAACATAAGTACTTTTGAAACTTAAGATCATAAGTTATCATTTACACTATATGTGTATTGAAATCATGAGTAATAAATAATCTTAGCAGCCATTGCAGTGTGAAATGTTATTGACTTTAAAACATTATCATATAAAAAAGTAACATAAGTTTCTCAAGGCAATTACTGTTTTTATTGTGTTGGATGTTTTAATTATAACTGCATACAATTTACCATCCATTGACTGAGACTTTCTCTATCCATATTTGCAGTACAATGACACAAAGGTATTAAAAACTGTATCAGTGTTATGAATTATTTATTTATCATATATTAATGTATTTTAAAACATATTTGGATACACAATACTAGAGTAAAATATGCATATTCTATTAATAGAGCTTGATATTTCACTTTAATTAGATGTATTATATTAAATTGTTACATATTAAAAATGTTATATACATAAAAAGACAACATACAATATTCACCTGCGGCACTGCTTGGTTAGTTTGAGTGGATGTTTCTCTCCTCTTCTGGGGATCAGTATTTTGTTTCAATGTTTGTAATTTTGCTAGTGGTATAATATCACAATCTGTTGGTCTGTGCCAAACCGTGGTCTGCAAAAAAAGTTGTAATTTGTGACAAGGAAATATAGTATGTAATTATTATGTATATATTAAACTAACCTGAGTGGATGCATTATAATAGTAAAACCTATGGGTGTTGATGTCAAATAATTCCCACCATTGAGAAGAGTCTGTGCGTTTCACTTTTACACCCTGAATAAAAAAGGAGTAAACATAATATTTGTTTACATCAATGTATTTAATAATGTCACATTTTATTTTATTTTAATGATAATTAGGTAGTATTCTTTTAAATTTTAGTAACATCATTTAGAAAAAATGTTGTTCTGACAATTTTGGACTACAATAGTAATGATAATTGGTAATGTGAATTGTATAATAGTAAAATATATTATATTTTTTGACTACCAATTACATACCATGATACATTTTAAGAATTCATGAATGAAAAAATCTAATATTAAAAATTATACTGAAACTAATATTTAAGTTTAATTACCTGTATAACGTTTTTAAAGTTCAACAAAAAGTATTTAATATATATAAAAATATATAATGTAAAATAGTACCTCAGGAGGATCCCATACACATTCTCCAGTTGTTAGGTTAGCATACATATGCTCCTTTGTCTTCGGTTCTATTATCTCCACCCATTCCACCCTAGAATAAAACATCGCCTTGTATAAAACCAAATCACAGCAGTACTACCGCACAGCAACAAACCAATTCAGGGCGTGACATTAGTGATTTCCGCGTACTTTATTGATTTTGCAACTTTCGACTGATTTTCGGTAACGATTTGACATCGACATAAGTATAACGCGAGCACTATAAATTACCTTTCCGATGACATTTTCACAAATTGTTTAGTTCCTCTCTTTATTTTACTTAAACATTTTTAACAACTAGTTCTAAAAGAAATAACCCGAGTGAGAGTAATGAGAAACCATCCATGTTGAGTGTTTACTTCATTCCACAGACGTAAAAACCCATTATGATACACCGCAGATTGCTAATCAAAAGGATAGTTGTCATTCACAGCTGTGTTCGGCCACTTCAAATCGAACTTCTACGGTCAATAAAAAGTTCCTATTGACAGACAGACTACTTACACAGTCTCTACAAAATAATTAGTGAAACGGATTCAGACCAAATGGATTCGTTTCATAAAGTAATTAAATCATTATTTGTGACACAAAAATATTTTTTTTTTTACATTTTTTTCATATTATTTGTATAAACATACGCTAACTGTTCCTAGTTACTTCCATTCTCCAAACTTCACCCAAAAAAAACTTGTCATAATAAAAATGTGCTTTTTTACTGTCAGAAAATGCAATAGCAATTTGATGATGTTCCAAAATAATATATTAAAAATCATAATCAATAACAACAATTGAATCACTATTCTACTGCATGTGTGTACCATGGTAAAACAGTAGCGCTACTATTCATAATTCAACGAATATTTGACGGAACCTGAAACTCGAAGCTAGTTTTCTTTTATCTTACAGTCTATAAACAATTTACAATATAACAATTTGTCAGTTGTCTTTGGTAGTCTGTCGAAGTCACGAAGTTTCAGGACGTACATTTCACAATTTCCTATAATATTTTCTACTGCAAGTTATTGTAATTTTAGTAAGTACACACGTTTTTTTAACATTCTTTCGTGTTTATTATTATAAATAGACTCAATTATACCAGATATAACCAATGTTACGCACTTTGACTGTTAACCTGTCGAAATGCCGGCATAAGAAATATGCTGATTCATTTATTAGTAAATACAATAAATATTTTTCGGGAACTTCTCAAATTAATAATGTTCAACCGGTTAAAAATGTTAAGGGTTAGTATCTATAGGACTTATTTAAAAAATAATAAATCTGCTAAATTATAATCAAGTGTCAAAATTCTCTAGAGTCTGATATTTCACACTTCATATATTTATCATTGATCTATGCTGAATTTATGAGATATTTCAATAAATTACGAAAAGTCAATAAAGAATTTTCTTATCTAAAAACAATTGTTTTATCTTGTAATTATATCAATATGTAGTTCTTTATTTATATAGTCAATAACTACACAATAAAAAGATTTACAACTGATTATACTTGTTTTAGTTATGGAGGATAAATCAATCTTTCTTTTGCCCAACAATCAGAAATTTGTTGAATTAGACAGCTCTCAGGCATTTACAAATTTAACTAAGCAAGAAAAGCTGTATGCACATTATTTAAGTCAGGTGAGTTACTTGAAATAATAAGAAAAAAGAAATAATGTGATTATTTTGGGTTATTATTTTTTATAGGCTGCATGGAATGGGGGACTCATTGTTCTCTTACAAACAAGTCCTGAATCACCAAGGATTTTCTCATTATTACATAGAATTTTTAATGCTGAGCCATTGGCTGATTTAAAAAATGCTTCCCTTGGAGCAGGTGTTTCTGAGGATGACTTTCAGGTATTTTGTTTTGGATAAATATATTAGTAAATATTATAATAAGTATAATAAAATGTATGTATGATTCATATTAGAAACTGATAAGAAAACCACTTCCTGTCCTTATTGTGGTTGTGTGGCTTACATTTCAGTTTAGCTTTATCTTAGCATTTTCTGATAAAAAAGAAACATTTTAATAAAATATTATGATCTTAATTTTAGTAAATGAATATATTTCAGGCATTCCTAGTTTATGCTGGAGGATTGTTTGCAAACAGTGGAAATTATAAAGGTTTTGGAGACACTAAGTTTATTCCAAACTTGACAAAAGAAAAATTTGAAATTATTGTAAAGGCATCAAAATTATTCAAGAATGATGAAGCACATATCACTAAATTGTGGGAAAACACTAAGAATGCTATATATAGTGTTGCACCAAGATTAGCAAGTCTTGGTTTAGCTGATAAGGTAATAAAATTAAATAAGATAGTATTATCCTGGATAAACCAAAGAGAGAGACAAGAAATCTGATTACAATAGAAAATGTCTTGTTGCTCTATATCTTGTACAAACTTGCCTGACATATAAAGTCATAATGTCAAACAATGTATCAAACCGGTCTTTTTGATATAGTTTATTTACCTAGGACAAAACTTATCATTTATAAATGACAATCATATTATTATTTTATTTTTATTGGTTTCATTAAATATCTACCTAAGTGTTTTATCTCTCTCTCTCTCTCTCCTTGGCAATTATTATTCCCATCTGATGGTGGGGTCTGCCTTTCTCGTCTTCTCTCTCTACTTCGCTCTGTTGGACGTACCTTCCTCAATCACGTCGCAAGAACTCATATCCTTTCGGATAACATCTAACCACCTGGTCTTTGGTCTTCCCCTTCTCCGGACCACCTGGGTGTTTAGATTAGCTACTGTGTTGCCCATATAGTCAGGAGGTCTTCTCTTAACGTGTCCGAACCATTGTAGCCTACCTAAGTGTTTTATACATATTATTATATATTTTAAAAGTAAACTCACATAGACTCTTAAAAGTAAAACTTAAAAGTTATGTAAGTTTGAATATTTTGTTTTTTGTTTGTTTAATAATTCTGAATTTTAATTATAAATTATATAATATCATTTAATAGAATTCTTAAAAACTGTGTAATTTTTTAACTATCATACAATTATTTCAAAGGGGATAACAACATATTTCTCAAGTAATTGCACTGAAGCAGATTCCACTCTTGTAAATGATTGGATGAAGACCAAGCGTATTGAAGCCTACATATGTAGGACTTTCAAAACTACGGCAGATGATGGATGTGAGTCTTTTATATCGTGTTCAAAATATATTTAATAACAACAATAGTTTTCAATATACATATCCCTAATATTGCAGTACCGCTATACACAATTCATTTGGCCAGCATTGAGAAAAGTTCAAAGCCACCACTCACAATGGATAAAGAGAAATACAAGAATGCATACTTTCAAGTAACGCGTGGTGACTATTCTCCATTATTAAGCTTAGTTAACGAAAACCTTACTAAGGCAATGGAGTATGCTGCCAATGATAATGAGAAAAATATGATTAAACATTACATAAATAGTTTTAAGGAGGGAGATTTGAATGAGCACAAAAACGGCAGTCGGTACTGGGTAAAAGATAAGGGTCCTATTATAGAAACGTAAGTATTTTTGTAAATATGTAATGAAAATACTTTTTTATAACCTAATTATTATTTTTTAAGTAAATTAAATTAATTTTATATTTTTCCAGATATCAAGGTTTCATAGAGACATACAGAGACCCCAGCGGTCAACGAGGTGAATTTGAAGGATTTGTTGCCATGGTAAACAAAGAAATGTCTAAGAAATTTGGAGAGCTTGTAGATGGAGCTGAAAACTTTATCAAGCTGTTACCGTGGGGAAATGATTTGGAGAAGGATTTCTTCCTTCGACCAGACTTTACCAGCCTTGATGTACTTGCGTTTTCAGGAAGTGGCATTCCCGCTGGCATTAACATTCCTAACTGTAAGTTTATAAGTAAATGGTTTTCATAGTAGATCAATGTGTGTAATTTGTCCTGCAATATTATTATTATTATAAATATAGAATATATATGTCAAGGCTTTGATTAGAGGCTTATTAAATATTATAATGAAAGTAGTTAAATGAAAATTAGAAGTTGTGCTTTGATAAATCATTCTGTTTTGTGTGCAACATACATACATTTTTATTCTAATAATTAATCGATAATTTTTAACCCAAGATGACGAAATTCGTCAAAATGAGGGCTTCAAGAACGTTTCTCTCGGCAACGTGTTCCCCGCCGCATACAAAGAGTCAGTCATTCCATTCCTCTCGGATAAGGACAAGGTGCTGCTAGAAAAATACAGGGTTGCAGCTTTTGAGGTATATTTAGTAAATGTTTAATTAATTCAGAGAATATGATAACCATATATTTTACAAACTACATTCTTCTTATGTGATCTAGTCAAGCAATAAACTAAGGATGCGATAACCCTGATTTTGTTTTCTGTGCAGGTCCAAGTGGGTCTGCACGAACTGCTCGGACACGGCAGCGGGAAACTGTTGAGACAAAACGCAGACGGGACCTTCAACTTTGATAAAGAGAAAGTTAAAAACCCACTCACTGGTAATAAATAAAATTGAATTTACCTTAATTAATCTATTTTATACAAAAAATATTGTCAATATTTTCTCCTTTTCTCTATAACTAATACTATATATAACATAATACTACCTCTCGATATGCAATGTATAATATGTATGTCCAGGCAAGGAGGTGGAGTCGTGGTACACTGAGGGCGAGACCTACGACAGCAAGTTTACGACGCTGGGGTCCGCCTTCGAGGAGTGTCGCGCCGAGGCCGTCGGACTCTACCTGTCGCTGAGACCTGAGATACTGAAGTTAGTACGAGGGATTTGCTATTTATACCAACGTATAATCTACGGATAGAGAAAATTATATATCAAAAAGCAATGAGATAGTAGTATTACCTTATCTCCTACCAAAATTTCTTTTATTTTATTACCGATCGGTTGACGCACACGCTGTTTGAAACGGTTAAAACTCGCTTAAGCTAAGGTGCCCCTAAATTGATTTGATATGTAATATATAATACATTTATAATTGTGATTCACAACAGAAGTTTTTACTTAAGCTTCTCTCAACTTCTTTAAGCTTTCTTCACAACGTTCCTAAAACTCTGTTATATATATTTTACTAAATATAATAAATATAATTGTTTATACAGAATTTTTGGCTATGAGGGTCAAGAGGCAGAAGACGTGATGTACGTGAACTGGCTCAGCTTGCTGTGGAACGGAGCCGCCAAAGCCACGGAGATGTACCAGCCCGCTACAGGCACATGGTTACAGGTACTGACAAAATTTAATTTATGCAACATTTCTAATATAACAAAACCGACTATATATATATTAGTCACAATTCCTTAAATAATGCGTAAAAATATGAATGTGAGTTTATGTGTGTATATTATCTACTTACAGGCTCACGCCAGAGCACGTTTCGTCCTAATGCGGTTGTTAGAATTAGAAGGCAACGGAATACTAACAGTGACAGAGGTCGAATCTGGCAAGAATCTGCTGCTCACTTTAGACAGAAGCCGTTTAGCAACTGATGGAAAACGAATTATTGGTAACAATAACTTTTATAACCAGTAATGTATTGTGTTAAGATTTTATTTGTTTTCTATTCCATTTGAATGATTTTATCATTCAATAATATATTTTGTCACAAGCAGTTTTTATTATAATCATTTATTGTATTATAAATAATTAGGAATATTCCACCAAATAAACGATAACTGCGTATCAAAGTCTACTAAAAAATTCCACAGGCGACTTCCTAGTGAAGCTGCAGTCCATCAAGGCGACGGGCGACGTGTCTGCGGGCGAGCAGCTGTTCTCGCGCCTCAGCCGACTGGACGAGCCCTGGCCGCGCTGGAGAGACATCGTCATGTTGCACAAACAACCACGGAATATATTTGTGCAACCCAACACCGTTATAACAGGTGATGAGTGAAGATTATGGGAAAATTGCTAACATATATATTTTTGTTACACATTTAGATTTTATCAGTGGCCCACTGTTTTCTAATTTCTTATATTATATAAATAGGCGACAGTGTGGAAATGAAGCGCTACGAGGCCAGTGCGGAGGGCATGGTGACGTCGTGCGTGGAGCGCTACTCGCTGGCACTGGATGAAGCGCTCGAGCGACTCGCGGCAGAGGACCAGGAGTACTTCGCTGACCTCAAGCTACTGACCGTCTGAACTGTACATAATGTGTGACTGTATATACTTATGTGCTTTAACTATTTGCTAAAATAATACACAACTTAAAATTCTTCTTTTGTTTTCATTTAGTCTTTACAATTTAGGATTCCCAAATGCAAGTTGTGGATCGAAATATCTATTTACACTTCCATATCTATGTATTATATAGTCTAGAGGTTTGTATTATTATTATCAAGCACACTACACTCATTCCCAAAAATAGTTGACACATTTCTAAGAAAAAAATGTTGAATATGCATTTCAAGTTAATTCAGTTTCAAATCTAAGTATTATCTAAATTAAAACACAATTTGTTTAAACTATATAATTTATTCACATACAATACAAAACGTGTGTGATAGGAATTATTTAATATTCAAAACATTTCATATTACCTAAAAATTAATAATCACCACACACTAATAAATTATTAATACATTTCTATTGTAATTATAAAATCAAAAAATAAATAATGGTAATAATGAGTCACGTCAAAATTATTGCCTTACAAACAGCCAAAGCTTTACTTAGATTCGGGTTCATTGACCTCTTATATATAGATGGCAACAAAAATTCGTATGGTACTGTAACATTTAGAATATTTTTTTCTCGTCAATCAAAATATAATATTTAAAACATTCTCTTATAATTTACTAGCTTTTGGCTTCTCTTACAGCACTGTCTCTAAAGAAAATACATGTCGATCCGTTCAGTAGTTCCAGGGATCACCTCCTACAAACCTACTTTATATATTAGTGTAGATTCCTATGCACGATAAGTGGTTTGTCTATATTACGAATTACTTCTAAGAAAACCTTCAACTAAGCACCATTCTATTCGATTACTGTTGCAAATTGACTAAAGAGTCAAATACTATGTGGTTATAAACATTTAAACTTAAAACTGACTTAGTATATCAACAATGAACAATATTTAAAATAATATTATCATTAAACATAAAACTTTTGTGCAAAATCCTAAAACTTGTGTCACGATTAAATTTAAAAATCCATTTCCTTGTGTTATAAAGGCACATAAGATCAATTCACCGTATTTTAAGAAATTATTTAACATTTGGAACCAACAGATTATAATATTATTGTTAGATAGTTTATCTGTAACATGTACATAATTGTAAATAAAGATTATGATAATATGAGATTCTTCATTTCCCTTTTCCAATAAAATTATTCTTTTAAAATAGTAAAAAAAATACATTGAGCTTATCTTGGATCCGTAAACATTCGAGATGCAATTTAAGTGATAAGTTATAACTGTCTTATATTATGAGATTTTTTAAATAAAAGTACAGATCATTGATATCAGGGCATTTGCATAACTGTCACTCTAACCACTGTTGGCAAGAAAACTTTGTTGGCTTACAAATATATCGTTTAGAAAATATTCGATTTTGAGATGGTAGTAGTAAATTTGCATATATATTTTAGGAAAGAAATGCGCGACAACTATTCAAACGTTATAGTCAATAGCGTCTCTCAGTCAATTTTCGTAGAGCGTTCTGAACTGTCGCTTTCGCCTTTAGATGAGATATTGGATCTGAAATTCAAAACCGATTTTATTCATATACAATAAAATAACCTGTCTGTGAAGTGATGTCTTTCTCAGTTCCAGTGATGCTTAAATGATATTGAATGTGCTATGAATTATATAAAAGACAAGTTATTTCTACTTGATGAATACGATCCGTTAATAAGAGTATTTTGATCTGTGTTTTGAGCTTTCACAACTGTGTTTCATTAAATTAAATCAATTTACACAATATACAAATATTTATATACCTATATAATATTAAAAACTTTAAAGCATTAGTGCCGTAAATTTTTATTCAAAAGCGTGAAGCGTGCACAGAAAATTTTAGGGTAGTTATTTATAATTATTGACGTTTCATTAAATAAACCAGGAAATATACACACCTCGGCGTCGGCTCCTTTTCGAGGTCTGGTTTTCGAGTGACGCTGATTGATATTTTTCGTTGTCTTATTTTATCTAATATGTTTTCTGGACTTGGCTCTTTTTCGCTTTCTTTAAGTATAATCGCGGAGTTTCTCGTTCTTTTGGGTCTGTAGGTGGCGTAGCTACCCGGTGAAAACAAAGAATTCGCTCGGCTATATTTTTGAGTTTCCCTCGGAAATGCGAAAGAGTTGTCTTCCTCTGTGGTATCCGAACTATCGAATAAAGATTTCGTCCTCGAATATCGGTTTGAATTATAGGACAAGGGTTGATCGTAATCTAAATAACTTTTGTTACCTGGGTATTTTCTAAAATCGTTTCGGTCGAGGGATCGATACATATCAATCTTATCATTTACACCATCATACCTCAAATTACTTCTTGAGCTTAAGGGTAAATCAGATAGAAGAGACCTGTAGCGCTCGGTGGATGGCGACACGTCGGACCCTATAGACAAGCCGGGGGACAAATCGTAAGTTCCAGGTGAAGTAGGAGAAACATCGTACTTCGACTCAGAAACTTGGGACTGTATTCTTGCCAAGGGATCGTATTCTACTGCCCCAGGTCCTACTAAATTGCTTTTTCTCCTTTGTTTCTTTTCATTAAAACGAGTATAAAAACTTTTTCTACGTATCCTGTCTACAATGTCTTCTTTTTCTGGCGTTATTGATTCATGATTTCGTACATTAATATGAATGGGTGTTTCAGACACAACGTTCTTTTCTTTAACACCTAAATCTGACTTAATATCAGAATTTGAATAAGTTGACCTACTTCGTGATCGACTTCGTGTTTGAGTATCATTTGGATCTACTTTAGACTTATCATCAATAATTATTCCATTTTTTTCTATAATATGATTACTATCAGTATTCTTTTCGATATCAGAGGTATTGAACATTTGGGGTTCTATCACAGGGTTCGTAGGAACTATTTTCTTCACTCTTGGCAATCTAGAGAAATCTAATTTTAGAGTATTTCTGATATTTTTGGAGTCTGTGTCCTTTTTAAGTATTTGTTGATCTTCAATTTCAACCGTTACTTTATTATTATCATCACTTGATGATCTACTATATCTATTTTTACGTCCTAAGCCATTTAATAAAAGAGATGTAGGCCGTGTCGCTTTTTCCTCTGAATCAACATTCGGGGTATTACTTTTAAAACTTGAACTATTAGCAATGCTATTCACAATTTTCTTTTCTGCAATAGGTTCGGTTAATTTTTCTTTCGGTTCAAATTTCTTAAACAACCCTAATACTTTGGAAACTGTCGTTTTGTTTTGGGTATTATTTTGATTCTCTAGAGCAGCGACATCAGTAATGGTTACAGCCCTCTTAAGAAGATTTGACTCAGTCGGTGGGTCAATAATAACGGGAACCGATTGCTCACGCTGAGTTCTATTAGAGGAATCTTTTTTTAAATCCTTCGTTAAACCGTTACTGGTCACTTTTTCAGGAGAATTAGATTTAGAAGACGTAAATTTTTCTAATTTATGTCCAATTGATTGCAAAACTGATCTCTTTTTAGTAACACTTGTTTTTGAATCATCAGAAGGCTTTTCTTTAACCTTTTTTGTAATTTTTTTCTTTTCAACGGATGTTTTAGGGTCATCAGAAGCATTTATATCTGTCTTTGACTTTGAAGTTATACGTTTTACAATTTTCTTTTTTATTTCTTTTTTGTCATCGGATTGACTTTCCACGACAGTCGTTTTAGAATCATCTTTTGCTAACTTAGTTTTCTTGCATTTCGTAAAAGTCTCATTGAGATTATTTTGACCATTAGTCTTATTATCTTTAACTTCCTTACTGTCATTTATAACTTGATATTTCTTTATGCTCAAAGTTGGTTCTACTTCTTTTTTATTTAACATTTTAGATTCAACCTTTGAATCCCCTAATTCAACTTTTTTCAGAGAATCTGACTTTTTGACAAGAGATTTGTTTCTTTTCGGTAAAGTTAGATTGAAACTAACTTCAATGTCAGCTTTGTTTTCTGTGCTATTGATGGTATCTTTAGAAACATTATTTTCATCTTTCTTAATATTACGGTTCACGTACATTTTTTCTGGTGAAGGACTACCCGTCGGATAACTTTTTGGTCTCATTAACTTAGATTCTTTACTGACCTTCTTGTCTTCAATTACATCTGGGATTTTCTCGGAATTTTCTAATAATGCGATGCTTTTATTGGCATCTCCATAGGTTTCTAAATATTTAATAGGGTAACTCTTCGGCCTAATCATTTTAGTTTCTTTGTTTAATGTATTGCCTTTATTTCTTTCATTATCTTCTAGTTCATCGGATTCTTGCAGTACCGACTTTGAGGGTCGTATGGAGGAATCCAAAGCAGTTTCCTTAATGTTATCTAAAATTGGGAAGAATGGTGTATTTGACCTACTTCGATCTTTTAATAATAGGTTTCCTACAGGAGAAAGACATTTCTTAACCGGGCACTCATCCTTCAAATCAGACTTAAATTCACTTGCCTCCGTCGGGCTTTTAGCTGTATCTATAGACTTATTTTTCTTTTCTCTAATTTCTCTTAAGATTTTTTGTGTTTCCATCTCTTTTTCTTTTTTGTGTTTGGCGTATAAGCTTTCATCTGAAGGGGTATCGAAGAAATCGGAACGAAGAAATCTTGAGACACGTTTTTTTGCGTTTTCGCCACTCAGACGCAAAGAGTGTCGCCTAAAACCGAGACCAGATGAGTTCCCTAAGGTTGAAGCCCCATATGCTGCAATATAACTAGGTTCGGTAAGTATGCTGCCGCCTTCCGAATTATTATAGGTTTCGTCTAGGGAGAGATTTCTATCCGGCGCTAAGTATTTACTCAGTAATGGACGATCGGAGGTACTACGCACATAACCAAGTTTGGAAGTAATAGATTCTACCGACGGAGTTTCTAGATTTTGCGAACTCTCGTCCTTAACGTCACCAGTGGAAGCGGGCGATGCATTATTAGCCGAAACGGCCGACCGTCGCCGTAGACGAGGCAAAGTGCAAAACTGAGACACGGGTAGGTCACTGTGTTTAGAATCAGTTTTAATACTGTCCAACTCGGGGGTCTCGGGAGTGTCAACGATAGTCTTAATTGGTTCATTCTCATTTTCGTCGTCGACGGGTACGTTTCGGGCGGTAGTTTCCTCGGCGGGAGGGTCGGTGTTGATATCCGTGGGGCGATCTTCACGAGCCTGCTCGGCGGAGTGGCAGCGCGCGTATAGTGGGCGGGACGGGGCGGTGGCGGCGGCGGGCGCGGGGGAGGCGGGGGAGGCCGGGGAGGCGGGCGCGTGCAGCGACAGCGTGCGGCGCAGGCGGGCGGCGGCGCGCGGCGGCAGGTGCGCCAGCAGCTGCCTCTGCAGCCGTCTCGACAGCGCCGGCGTGAGCCCCGACAGCGCCGCCATCTCGCGCTCCGAGAACTCTATCGAACTCAAGTCCAGGTCTGAGAGGTCTAGCGCCTCGGCGGGCACCTCCGAGTTTTGCGATGGTTGCGGTCGGTGCTTGCCGGTTTTCTTACTACTGCCTGAAAATCAATCGAAAACACACGATTTCCATCATGCATGGCGCTCGCTCGATGGTATATTTACAGTGCGACCTTTCGTTACGTCGGGGCGACGGGGAGGACGTCGAGTGTCCGGCCGGAGCCGGTGTGATGTGGTGTTTGTTGAATTGAGTAACTATACATCTATTAAAATAGGGGATGCAGACATCGATGCGATGAGTTAAGTTTTAGTGTAGGAAAAAATTAACGATTATTATAAAAAAAGAAAGCAAATGCAACAAAATCAAATAACAAAAATCACACAAATAAATGCATTAAAAATGTTGCTCCTTATGTGAATATACATTTACCAGAATGCGAACTAAATTAATATTGCATCAGCGGTTCCACATGAAGGCATCCGTAACCCGTAACAGCCCCAGCGCGCGATGCGCAACACAAAAACACAAATGAAGAAATAAATAGAACATAGTACCTATTGCTGCGTGTCGGAGGAGGGTTTGTGCGCTCCGGAGCCGCCGGTGAGGGTCGTTTTGGTCGGGGCATGCAGTGTAACGCGCAACCCAACTGCAACCACACCAACACAACTCACTACGGCCGGCGCGAGCGAGCGTATACCACGTACCACATCGACTATCTACTTTGAGGCTGTGATTCTTTCCAAACAAATTAATTAACTGTCGTCCGATAATGGTCTCGGTTCTGGTGCGACAAATCATACGGTTATTTGAAATGATATGGTGCGACTTCATCCAACCCGCACGGCCTCTCTTCGCTCACTATGAAATGCCCTTTTGTACATGTCATGCAATTTCGTAACTAGAGTGAATTTATGATTATCGAGAGATGCAACATTTTTCTGCGAGTGTTAGCGGTTTTAAAATTCAAGACCCGCACAGAGAATGCTTTAATATGAAAACAATATGAGCACTACGATGCAAAAAAACTCAATTAGTAATCGAATGTTAATAAAATTCTAAGAAAAAAACACCAAGACGGACCGTCTCGAACGCATCCGGCATTCGTAACGATCCGTCGTCACAAGAGGGGAAATCGGAGGGATGTCAACGACACCGATCGGCGCGCGGATGTCACAGGGGACCAAGTCGATAGTTAATCGATTTGTTTAGTGAGGCCGGTGGCGTGTATGTACACGGCGGGTGTTACGAGGTGCGTCAAGCGGTGCGTCACAAGCGGCGGGCGGCTCACCTCGCGGCCGCGACGAGAACAGCGAGTCGAACGGTGCGTGCAGCTCGCGCCCGCCCCACCCCTCGCGTCTGTGGACGTTACATGAACATCATTATACATTCCAAATTTAAATCCTCGTTTTGACTTTGAGTATAGATTTCAAAATTCTTTTTTAATGTGTGGATTCGTGTGTAAGCGATAGTGTAGACCAACCTTATATGTAACTCATACATTCATACATTTGAATAAATATTGAATGACATTTGAATGAATAATGTCACTTATCTATAATGTGGACCTGCCTTAAACATTGTCATATGTGATTCTCGCAACTTACGTTTCTGACACACTTCTTTTACTCTCCATGTGCCTGTGCGTGCTGCGTGCGTATATAATTCATAAATATGTATATTTTATTTTTAAGTTTGATAAGTAATAATTATGGTGTATATTGGTAAATTACATATGAACGTATTAGGTAAAATGTACTTACAACAGGTTTCTTCGAGGTAAGTGGGGGCTGCATGCAGAAAATAAAATTATATTTATTAGTTTGTTACATGAAACCTGTGATTTATGACAAATATGTGATTTGATGAATAGAAACAATAACATTCTAGAAACTCTTGACAGAAAATTAAAATATTTTAAGTTTAATTACGAGCATTCATATAAGATACAACTATGTAAGTTAGCCCAGTGACTATTATTAATAATGAAAGAAAAATTGTTCATCACCTAGCTCACTCGGTATGAACTGATTTATAACCCATATTAAAATTAATATAAAATCATAAAATTGTAAAGATATGCAAATTGTCAGTTGAAAAACAGAGTTAGTTGAAATGTATTGAGCGTACCTGTTGAAGAACGGAGACTGTAAGTTGTTAAACAGCGAGTGAGGGTGTTGGAAGCCAGGACCTTCTTCTCCGTTGAGACGCTGAGTCAAAGCACGGACCTATTAACGATACGAATAGTACATACAATATGTAAGTAATACGTTTTAATTACCAATTAGTAGTACCTACTGTTACTTTTTCTATTTACTGTTATTCTGTTCAATTTTTCATTATCACGGGAGACTCGTAATCTTATTTGAACATTTTATGAAGATGTTATAACACTATTAGACAAAGTATCTCAAACATACTCTATGCAGTAGAGTTGAGAAAAGATTTTCAGCGGTGAGTATATGGAAGCCCTCGTCTTCTTCGTCTTCCTCTCCTGAGCTAACGGACTCGGCACGAGCGGCGCGCGTCGACCTGATGGACACGTACAGATATTTTAAACTTATTTAACAAAATATAGAATATTTAAATATTTATAACTAGCCATATTATAAATATTAATTATTTTTTAAATAAATATTGGATATTAATTTAATACGAGACAAATATGTACAAAAATAGCTAACATGTTTAGAGAATACTAAAATTTTTGTAGTTTTTAATATAATATCAAGAGAGATATGTATATATAATAATTTTTATATATTTGTATTGTTGTGTATCACCCTTAACACGAGCAAATAATTTGCTTACTTTGGGTTTTAAGTCAATGTGTGTAACTTGTCCTGTATTATTATTATTATTTATATAAATATATAAAGGTATATTATATAAGGGGTTTTACCTCAGCCTGTGCATGTGCGTGTCGTCTTCTTCCTCTGACTCTCCGCCGCTGACTAGACTACTGTAAATACAGATTTAAAATCTGTTACTACTAATAATCATCAAGTAGAACGCAACACTTAAGAAGGCCTGTTCAGTAAAAAAATCGTAGCCAATTTCAGTCGAGAAAACCATAAAGCGAAGTCTTGTTAATGTGGCTTTTACAGTAGTCGATACTGCCGCCAATTGTAGTTGTATTGAGCTGTACATGAGAGCTGGTCGTGTGTCCTCACCCGAGTCGTCGTGGCCTGGTGCGTCGCGGCGCTATGTCTGGTTCGAGGCTGCGCTGTCGCGGCGTCACGTAGCCCTTGCCCTCCACCGCAATGGGGATTATGAACTCGCGGGCGGACTTCTTGATGGGCTCCCCGCCACCGGCCTCGCCCGTCGACTCCGACGATGTCAGCCGCCTGGGTACAAGTTAAGGATTCTCTTTTGTCATATGTTATTATTGTCACTTTTATTGATTTTATATATTATACGGACATTTCCCAATCTGATTCATTTTTGTAAGCCGTGAATTAAAGTTGATACCTGAGTGGAGTTTTCTGATTCATGATTCTGGCATTAGTGGGCGACGTCACGGACGCGGTCGGTGTCATTGGCGTGACCGGAGTGACGGGTGTCACGGGCGTGACGCAGGCGCGCGGCGACGGCTCCTCGCCCGACATCGTGATCGGGATGATGCGTTCCACGGATACGCCCCTGATAAAAAATATATTTTGGTTCATACAAATTTTTCAAAGGACTTTACTTCTCCAAAACAAAGAGTTAGAGGATGACGTATATGGTCACATGTCCTTTTTTAAAATTGTTACTGCCTTTGAACGCCCGTGAGTATATCTCTCGCAACCTACCTGGGTCGATGGTCCTCCACGTGGTGCAGGGCCTCCGTGCGGAACACTCGTGGCGAGGCGGAGTGCGGCGGCGGAGCGGGGGGCGTGCCGGGGGGCGACACCAGGCTCGCCACGCCCGCAGACGACGAGCGACCGTACGGGACGGGAGGCTTGCCTGCAAGTATACAACGTTGGAGTTGTGCTCGTTTCGGGCTCACATTCGTGTATAAATGAGATATGGTACCGGTGCGTATAGCCGAAGATATGATGTCCCGTGCTGCACGACGGCGGCTATCTTCACCCAAGCGTTCTTCGGTTAGCTTCGCCATAGAATTCTGCAGGCTTCTGAGAACGATATTTAAAAAATATATACATATATATACTATTTTAAGTGCTTATTGAATACAATGATTTCCTAACAAGGATAAAACAACAAGATTAAAGCTTATTTTGCTAAAAACAAAATAACGTACACAAAAAAAAATATGATTGTAAAATATTTATATTCTCGTTAGACTAATTAATCTGTGGAAATTAATGAAAGAAACTGTGATGAGTGCGCACTGTAGGACATACCTGCGCGCGTCCTGCAGCAGCTCAGCGGGGTCGACGCGCGCGCTGCAGTGCGCCGGCTCGCTCTCCGTCTTCAACACGCCGCGGGACTCGCGGGGCTCGTTAGTCTGGGACGACGACTGGGAGTAGGAGATCATTTTAGACACGATTGAATATATTGAATTATAGGATAGAACAATCTGTTAATGTGAACATTCTCAAATTGAGACTTAATTCTACCTGAGAAGGTTGGATGCCGATCTGTTGCAGCCTCACGGTACCGGTTTCGGGTGACTTGACCGTTAGCTCACGGTCTTCGCTCTGAGCCTTTGGCTTGGCGATCTTGGATACCACTAAAATATATTAAAATTAATAAATAATTATTAAATTAGTTGAAACATAATCTAACCTTGGATAATAAATACATACCCGGTTTGGAAATATTCCGCTTAATTTCCGGTGCAGTGTTCAAAGAATTGCGCCTCTCGAATTGTTCTTTAAAGCTACCGACGTGTCCCCCTATAATTAAAAAAGTTACAGAAAGTAATTAATAAAAATAATGGTATTACCACTATATATTTCGTCACAATGGTATCACAGTGGTTGCACTAAGACAGTACCTATAGAGAGCTTCTTAGGTTTAACGTGCCCGGTGGCGGGCGCGGGAGCGGGCGTAGTGGCGGGCGCGGACGCAGCTGGAGCCGTTGATGTCGCTGCAAGTTTTTCTGGTGATGGTACTGTTGCGACTTTCTCTTCCTGTTGATGTTTTTTTTTGTTATGTACTATATTTTTAAATATTATAATAAATTCAAGGCATAAGACGTTTTTTGCGCCAATAAATTAAGAAACGTATATTTATTTATTTATTTATTTATACTTTATTGTACAACATAAAATACAATGGGCGGACTTAATGCTAAAGCATTTTCTACCAGTCAACCAACACAGCTAACAGAAAATAAAACGATGAGGGTACAAAATTAATGAACAAAATTGTATTGTATATCATTGGTACCAAGAATTATATCAGGATTTATTAATAATTTCCCTTAAAAGTTATTGATGTTCTTGTAACGGCTAAAGTATTTACTATAAATCTATAGTCGTAATAATTAATTCCTAAAAAGAACATCATATTCATTCTATATTAGTGTTTAATAGTTTTTATGAAACATTTTGACTTCAAATGAAATAATAAAAATAAAAAGCAGTCAATAATAAATACCTTTGGCTCTTCAATTTTATTTGGTTTGTCTTCAATTTTGGGGGGAGACACCTTCTTAACCACTTTAGTCTTCGGCTTCTCCTTCTCTTCTTCTTTGGGTGTTTCAATAGTTTTGACTGGTTCTTGTATCACTTGAGGTTGAGCCGGAGCCGGAGCTATCGTGATGGTAGCTGATGTTTTAAGAGTTGGCTGTGTGGTCTGTACCTGAAATATCCACAAAATTGTAAAGCATATACTTTTTAAAACAACCCCTAATGTGTTTATTCTGATTTATTTTTCTGTTATATATTTATATATTCACCTCGTCTTCGCTGTGTTCAGGCGGCGGGGACTCTAGTTTAACGTCTTCTTCGGGAAGCGAAGTCGGGAGGCGACCCATACTGGCACAACTGGAAGCAACGCTATATGTAGGTATACTTGAAGATATATAACTTTCAGTTTTATTTAAAATATATGTAAATATTTATTGACAATTTGATGTTATCGTTAATTATTTAAGAATCCGATAGATATTTGGATAGTAATGCACAAAATACCTGGCAACTCGGTCTTTGAGAGAGTCCATCTTCCGTTTCTGTTCGGCCGATACCAACGTGCGCGTCGGGGACGGCTTGATGGCGTCCTCACCGCCCTCTGGAAATACGTAATATTAGTATTTAATATAAATAGCTTGTCTAAGACGTTTGTATTCTATTTAAAGACAGCTGTGGCTAGAGTTTATGTGATTAACCGTTATGTGCTTATATGATTTATTAGTATTATGAACATTTAAACTTAGATTACTCTCTCTATGTACATTTATTTGTTATATATTATAATAATCCAATATTTAAACTATAGTATTTGATATTACCGGCCACAAGATCCAATATTCTCTTTTCGGCAGAGTTGCTGGGTTCAACTGCCATCGACGTAGAACTTGTGAGGTCTGTACAGCTCTCTTCTGGTCTCAGTTCAGCCTAAAAGCGTAATAAGTTTTTCAAGCCGTAGACAGACAAACAGGTTATCGTCAATTGCATTCACACAAGAATAAGAACAACATATGCTTAAACCATGTATAGAAATGAGACAACGATAAGATATATTTTTCGTTTACTTTTGTATTGACGGTTTTAACATTTGTTTCATACAAGGATATGCGAAATAAATCTTGATAATTTGCCCTAGAAGTGAATTTTGGTAAAATGGTACTGGGACTCGAAAAATACAGTATCTAAATAAAAGGTCTATCTAAATAAATTGTTTGTACATTATTTGATATTTATACAACTTTTGCAGATTTTTGCAATGTTGTGAGCGTACCTCAGGCGGCACGACCACGCTGTTGGAGCTGGAGGGAGCGGCGGGTGCCAGCGACAGCAGCAGGTCCAGACGCACCGGGGTCTCCGCCGCCAGGGACTCCGCCATCTCCAGGCAGGAGGTCGGGCAACCAGTGTTCACCCATCTGGGAATTATCAATAACTTTATAATATAACTTTTGACCACTTTGAGTAGATTCCTTAGGGTTGTGTGATAAATTACATTTTATAATAGTAATAATAATATTCTGTATTGCACACCACACACAGATACGATTCGAATAAATTCTTAATGAGTGGTGTTGGTAATACAATAAGGTGATCTTATCTCTAAGTAGCGACAACCTCTCTTCCAGATAACCTTATACTGATGGTAATGAATAAAGAGAATACAGAGTGGTGCATAAAATGTATATGAAATTTAAACAAATAAAATTTGGATACGTGTATATTTACCCGGCTATAACCATGTAATTTTTAATCGGAATTTGCCCGACTAGTTTTGAACCCATTAGGGATGTAGTGTTCACGCCGCGATGATTACACTATTATAGCCGGGTAAATATACATTTGATAATCATCAAGCTTCATGAAAGTTTAAACACAAAAATTTGGATACTTACGGATGATCGCAAATGTATGCAATATCGGCCCGTTTTAATGGATCCACCGTCAGCATATCACGAATTAAATGCGAAGCGGCTGAAAAATACAATAACATTAAGCGAGAACTTTAATAAAAATATAATTCAAATGAATGAATAAATTATTATTACTCGATGGATTTTTAGGTTCATAGTAGTATCCGTTGCTAATTTGTCTGACCAGACGCTTGAAGTTAGAGCCGTCGAACGGCATGGCTCCGTAGACTAAAGTGTATAACAAGACTCCTAACGACCAACAATCAACCTGAAAACAAATACATTACATAGTTCTGAAAGAATTTTATTTAAGAGGGTTATTTTATCTGCAAGACCGAACGTCCTTGTCGCATGTATGTTCTTAAGTTCTGTTTGTAATAGCTTTTTTTGCAAAATAAAATGAATAATTATTTATAACTTTAATACTAAGTTTTAAATATTATCATATATTTTTGTAAATCACTGCAAGTTAGAATTTGTGTAAACGTATTACCGGGTTAATGGTAAAATGAATAATTATTTATAACTTTAATACTAAGTTTTAAATATTATCATATATTTTTGTAAATCACTGCAAGTTAGAATTTGTGTAAACGTATTACCGGGTTAATGGTAAAATGAATAATTATTTATAACTTTAATACTAAGTTTTAAATATTATCATATATTTTTGTAAATCACTGCAAGTTAGAATTTGTGTAAACGTATTACCGGGTTAATGGTAAAATGAATAATTATTTATAACTTTAATACTAAGTTTTAAATATTATCATATATTTTTGTAAATCACTGCAAGTTAGAATTTGTGTAAACGTATTACCGGGTTAATGGTAAAATGAATAATTATTTATAACTTTAATACTAAGTTTTAAATATTATCATATATTTTTGTAAATCACTGCAAGTTAGAATTTGTGTAAACGTATTACCGGGTTAATGGTAAAATGAATAATTATTTATAACTTTAATACTAAGTTTTAAATATTATCATATATTTTTGTAAATCACTGCAAGTTAGAATTTGTGTAAACGTATTACCGGGTTAATGGTAAAATGAATAATTATTTATAACTTTAATACTAAGTTTTAAATATTATCATATATTTTTGTAAATCACTGCAAGTTAGAATTTGTGTAAACGTATTACCGGGTTAATGGTAAAATACTCACCTCAGGTCCAATGTAAGGCGTTCCCTTAACAATTTCTGGTGAAGCATAAAGTGGTGATCCACAAAATGTAGACAGTAAGGATGTCTCTTTAAAAACATTAGAAAGACCGAAATCGGCAATCTGGAATATAATATTTGGAATTAATCATTTTATAGATATTTTTTTCATAAAAAAAATATCAAATCTTACCTTGGCACTACCAGTATCATCTAATAACACATTCTCTAATTTTAAATCTCTATGACAAATCTTATGTATATGGCAATAATATACAGCGGTTGCTATCTGCCGGAACAACCTGAAATTATAAAGATATTTCATTAGACGTTCTATGGTATATAATATAATATAATTTCTAAAACTAACCTTCTGGCTTCGTCCTCTTCTAATACTTTTTTCTGACTTAGATAATCGTAAAGTTCTCCACCAGAACAATACTCCATTACCAAGATCATCTTTTCACTGTTTTCAAATACTGAGAAAAAAAACAATAATCCATAAAAAATAAAAAAAACCTCCTACCAAATTTTTACAACAAAAATTAGAAACATGTGTCATACCTTCATAAATATGTACAATATTGGGGTGTCTGACTGAAGACATAATCTGAACCTCTCGTCGTATACGAATAAGATCTGCTTCGGTCTCAATTTTACATTTTTTTATCGTCTTAATAGCCACCTCCTGTCCCGTCTTCTTATTAATACCAAGTTGCACCTTACCATACGTCCCCTGTCCCAATTTCCGTACTATATCAAACCTGACGGAAAATAAAAACAGTTTGTACAACTTTATAAAAATATTCGTATGCTTCATCGTCACATATTTGGTATTCGAGTGCAATAATTGTTGCTGCATCGTTATACACAATTGAAACCACAGCAATGTTCACAATAGTGTTATTTATTTACCATTATAATCTACGTATAAAATAGAACACATTGAATATTTGTTTAATAAATATGATAAAGTTTGTAATTATTTGATTAAACATTAACACTCAATAAATATATCACATATGTGACAATCTAATATCATACAGTACAATTACGACGTGAACTTGAAAACTATTTTTATATACATCCGGAAATATGCTAATTTCATCAAAGTAGTCAGCGATATGGTAGCTCAATTGTTAGAGCGACGGAACGGTTTCCCAGAGGCCGCGGCTTCGAATCCCTGCCAGTACCGGTTTATATTTCATTTTAAATTTATTTAAAAACATGTTATAGATATCTTCTTCTGCTATACATCTTACATCTTCAGACATGTTTTGTACTTTGCCTGAGTTATTAGCTTAATTTACTGATAATAAAGATAAAGATAGTAAAATAATAGAACGTCTAGATTAATAAGGAAATAGTGTTTACGAGTCGCACCTGTGTCGCCATATCATTATTCTATTATATCAATCACTCATAAACGTTGTTATTTCAAAGTGAATATATTAGCATTTCAATAAAGAGCACTCACTTTAGTGTTGCAAGTAGGCTTGCCACCCTTTCTATATTATATAGTACGACAAATATTATATTTTCACCACTTATTTCATTGTTCCATTTGTTTTTTTTTATTAATGATCTCACAGTACAGCATAATGTAATTGAACATCTATTATTTTCCAAAAAATGTTTTTTTATATCTTTATAGTTATTTTGAAAATTATAGGGCTGTGACGGAAAAAATGTATAAGAATTATAAATACACTTGAGAATAAAATAATATGTAGGTACTTTTATTTTCTGAATTTAACTAAATTACTATATTTTAACACTGTTTGAAAAAAATACTTCATATAATTGAAAAACTTTTGGCAACCCTAGTTTCAAGTTGCACGACTTCTCTATAATTATATAATAAATTTAAGATTAGTTTAATTTAAATTTAAGGTAGAGGTTGACTCACTTGTTATACTTAGAGCATTTTTTATTACGACATTTCTGAGCTTAAAATAAATTTTTAAATTTTCAATTTAAAAATAAAAAAAATGTTTATAAGTACTTGACATAGGAGTGCAAATTCGGCAAAGTAAATAGTAAATAAAGGATTTAACAGGTATTTAAAAGGTTAACATCAATTCTCGAAAATGTGAAGGTTATTAGAACTTTACATATGTCAACGACCTCTATTGGATACTGAGATTTATATCTCTTTTCGAAAATATTCTATAAATATAATAAGAAATTAATAGTTTTACACATCTTAGTAGTTGTCTAATAAAAACAAACTACAAAAATGATTATTTCTTAAGCGTCAGATTCGCGTTTTACCAACCCACGTAGCTTTTAAATCTTTTATGTACGGTTTGCACAAACAATTTTTGCTGTTTTAAAATAAGATAATCGGTCATCGCTCCAGCTAAATATATCCAGAAAACCCTCTTCATATTTTTTATTATTACTTATACCCACAAATCATATAAGATCTTTGCAATCTTGTCCACGAAATCCTTACTAATCTACTGATTCATATAATCATAATACCGTACGATATAATAATATTCATGTTTATATACTTGTGTTATTCATTACAGGTCGATGTACCTAACAAGGAACTGTTAGCTTCACGATCTATTAAAATTATATTTTTAAAATGTTTTATTACAATGTCTGGAAATAGAAAATCTTAGTATTGTATATTCTTCTTACATTTCAGAAAAACCTACTCTCAATTGATCTTTTTCTATATTTGACTTACTATGCATATACTTTTGTTACGTGAATTTAGAGACATTTTTTTTACAAAATCACTAATTAAACTCAGAAGTCAGAAACCAGTTGTCAATGTTTTAGCATTAAAAATAATTGGAACAAACATCAAGTGTGTAATATCAATTAAAACATCTTTAAATCTTTTAGATGCACCAAAATAAGAATGTATTGACAGGAAGGTAAAAAATCTATTTGTTTTTATTTGGCTCGTCAACAGGTTAGTTTAACCGAGGTAGCTTCCTCACAGAAAATTTGTGTGAAGAGGCTATGATAACTACCATGTGTGCGAGAGCCGAAAGAATAAACAACATTCCTCTCCTGACCTAGTCTTCTTCGTCATAAAAGAAGACTAGGTGCGTGTTTTTGAGTTCTTGTTCTCTCTTGAGTGTGTGTAGGAATTACACGAGTTAATTTCCCCGTCCTTCCATCACCGGACGTTCCGACGCACGGCAAGTAACCATCCCTACGTTGTGGACATTCCCTCTGTTCGAACGAAGCGTTTTGCTTCGTCTTTTTTAATTCGTACAGCGAAGGATTTCAACAGCTTGCCTGTGTCGGTATTTCCGGCCAAGTACAACGTGGGTGTCTTCAAGGGAAGAGTGAAGTTGCTAGGTTAATGCGCCTTACGACCTATGACTACATCTTCATTTTACATCAGGTGAAATGTAGTCAAGCATTGACCTCGGTGGTATAAAAAAAAAAACTATTTACAAATGTCCGTAGACGGCTTCACAACTTACCATCAGAGGTACCATCTGACGGTGCCACATTATCCCATAAAAAAAATGTTCAGAATATAACGACTCACAGAATGACGTCACTCACAACCTTTCCACCCACAGGATATCCGAGAACCCAATGTAGGTGCACGAATCGAAAGTAAATCCGGTCACTGGTTCTCCGCAATATCGAACGTAATAACAAATATAATTTATAGTTCTATATATATATTGAAATTGTTACCACATTACCTAGTTCTTGTTAAACGAATTTCATGCTACCTTTTAAAATTTATGACTTCTAATTGGACAAAACATTAATTATCTGTAGTTAAAAAGAATTCTAATGTTTTAAAAATCTAAGTAATTCTCGACCTATAAATAATATACTGGACTTGACCTTTTTTAATGAAGGCAACCAACTAGTAAACATACTCTTTGCAAGTGTTCCATGTCAGGTAAGTTAAGTCAAGCTTAACCATTGAATAAGGTAAAGTAAGTGAAGTCAAGCTTATCCATTGAATGTTTCCAGGAGTGTGTAAACCTTACCTCTGTTTGAGTCGCAGTCGATGGTCATGAAGGCGGACGTCCCCGGTGTTCTCGATACCATCC
Organism: Napeogenes inachia; assembly: GCA_959347355.1. Taxonomy (NCBI): domain Eukaryota; kingdom Metazoa; phylum Arthropoda; class Insecta; order Lepidoptera; family Nymphalidae; genus Napeogenes; species Napeogenes inachia. The sequence goes on from OY365792.1 coordinate 16,457,550, forward strand.
ATGATGTTGGAGGTGCGTTTGATCTCGCCCACCACCATTGTTACTAGAAACAATAATATTCAATTACACCGTGCGTAAGAAGACGATGATGAATCCTTCGACAGAATAGTAGATATATATGTATAATATACTATATGTATAAAACAAAAAATCTAGAATTTAATATAATAATTGAGGATCACTAATACTTGTGTCGTACAACCAACGTATGTCAAACCAAGAGACTCGATTATTTTATCAGACCCTAATTTTATTCCGTACACATACGTCAGATATAACAACTTTCCAGTGAGTCATTTCTCGGGAACGGTAGCTTAGTAGTCATTTATTTAAATATTATCGCTTTCTTAAAATAAAATCAAGTATTTTTAAACATTTATATCTTTCATAATTTATTAAGATATTGTAAAAAACTAGCTACGCCATAACGTAAGTATATACAAGTTATATGTTATATATAGACCTTTATGAATATGATGCAAAAGCTCCACCCTGCATCAAGAGATTACCCAGGGGATACCGCAAAATAAACTTCATTTTATGATTCTAACCATCCTTTTTATTACATTACTAGCTGTGCCTGCGACTTCGTACTCGTAGATTTCAATTTCGTACAACCTTAAAAGTTTAATTAAACTCCTTCAAGTGGTTTTTGCGCGTAGAAGTCTTTCTAGTTTACATTAATCCCATATTATGTTTTTTTTAAATATTTTCCATGTACAGACAGCGATCATTTACAGTTTTATTGTATGTACATAGATACATTTCTTAAACACATAAAATACAATATATCTTTTGATAGAGTGAATAGTGTGCAGTGAAAGTGAAAAAGTAAATGTTATTCAGTGATGCTCAAATTAAAAACATTCTAGAAATGGATTCTTTTAAATATCCGTTCACATCCGGGCTGTATATTCTTTTATTATTTTAAATGTACAGAGACTACTCCTCAGTCCTCTACAGAATTATTACATGTCTAGAAGAAGAAGATTTGCATGGTATCTATTACGTGACTGACATAAATTGACATTACTTTTTTATATTTCTTAACCGATTTAAATAAAACAAACACTATATGCTAAGTGAAGACTACTACAATATATAACTTTGAAATGAATCCAAATTGATTGAGCACTTTCTGAGATTAGCGTGCACAAATATACAGACATGCAGACACAGACAAACAGGCAAAATGAAAAACTTGTTTTGGGTTCTCTTGCTTATTGAAAGGAGCCCAATGTTTTTTTTTTTTTAATAAATTTCAATTTTATTATATGTATAATATAGATTTGTATAATATACCACATAATAGACTTCAATCCACAAATAAATTTCCTAACAAAATACTTGTAATTACTACTATGTATATTAAAAGTAAAAAAAATATAAGATATGTATAAAAAAGAACTCTTTAGGTTCAGGTTGGTGCTCCAATAAGAGTTCAAGATTTAATTAGAGAACTATAGTCATGAAGTCGTAGGCGGTTTGTGGTTTATTTATACATACAAATATTTGTTTTGTAACGTCCTTTTCGCTGGTAGACAGCGTGTGAAGAATACTAGTGTTGAAAGAGATATATAATAAGGCCATTGGTTTGAAATATTTTTCAGTATTAATAACAGATGACAATCATTCAAGGTAAGTGATTAATGTACGTTTAAAGGTAAAGGTAACCAGTTGTTGAATATATCTGTATGTAGATTAGATTCTAGATCAACAAACAGGTACCTATTAGTTTCATAGATTTTTTTGTTGGTTATGAATAAAAAGCTTGTTCAAGGCTTAAATATGTTTTATTTATATATTATAAAAGTTGCGCTAATGTATCAAGAATTCATTGTATTTCATAGTCTTAAACGTTTCTTAAAGATAATAAAAGAATGCGCCCAGTCTCGCCCACTCACGTCATAAACTACAAGTGATAATATTATGCAGAGACATTGCTACAAGTATCATTAATAAAATAAAATGGACATCGATTTTCATGAACATTTTAAAAAACGACTTTGTTATGCAGGTATTACATTAAATAGGTCGAGAGATCATTCCTGTATAGGTACATTACATTCCCATGTTCTAGATTCGTGTAATCAACCCCTAATAGCGTAGGTTAACCCCATTTGGTATATATCTATTTTAGTAAATGAGTCCAAAGACGTGTTCAAAATGGTTGTTTATTCAACTGAAAAATCTGATAAATGTTTCATTTAATATTGTATAAAGTGAAGTGACCTTTCAGAGAGGAACTACTATTTATATCTGAATAACTTTTTCTATTTAGCACAACAATGACTAGATGTTATTAACGATTTCCGAGGTGTTTTTTTAAATGTAACAGTCTACATTACTTGTACCAAGTAAATAAATGTAATGTTTTCGTTAGGCAAAACAATTAATAAGACTTGTACTAAAATGTAAATCTGGATGTTTCAATATTTTAGGCAATAAAATGCCAACAATTTCAAAAATGTAATGAACTAAATAAAAAAAAGTAGTTATTTTCAGAAACAATCAACTATATCAGGGTATACACGCAAAAGAGATCTATCGTTATTGGATTTGTTAAACTGCGTATGTTATATATAAATAAAAACAAACTACTCATATCAGCTTGTTTCTGTCATGTGATGTCTCATAGTTGGTGAGTTAATGGATGAGTATTTGATCACTAAATTATTTAGCTGTTAAAATAAAAGAACATAATGAAAATTTAAAAAACAATGTAAATTAAAAAATACAAGGTAATAAGTAATAACAGTTAACAAAGACAAAAATATTAGGAACCCATATTACAACATGTATACCCATGTCAATCTTATAAAATAAACAAATGTAGAAGAAAAATAAATACAATTAATAAAACGGTTTCCTATATCGCAGATTCGAATCCCTGCCCGGATTGTTTATAAATATATCGTTCTATATTCATTTAAGAATACTATAAAGAAATGTTGATGTTATGTCGGAAATTTAAGCTATAAACACAAATTACAAGTTCCGATAGTAATTAAAAGTTAGATTTGGTCTAATTTTATAATAGAACTAGTAACACGTAACACTGATCCCGAGAAGAATTTAAACTTGTTATACCTATCACAGGAAGAATAGAAACGACATATCTATAGATAAGATAAATTAAATTCTTATAATCCTAAGCTTGATTCTGCATACTTACCCCACATATTACTCAACAGTGTGAAAAATTTACCAATATTTTAAGGACGCTTGACAAAAATAACAATAAAATTCAATAATATATAGAAAGCGCTTTTAGCTTGAAATCTTTATTACTTAATAAGGTGTGATGTATTAAAGCGTTACTTTACACGTATTACGCTTTACAGTAGCTAGACGGTCTTGCGTGTTCTTTTCAATTAGTAACGCATTTAGACTAATACGGAACCGGAACTCCTACCTACTATAACCATATGAATAACGAACTGTTAGCCCGTGGGATTATGAGTCTAACAAAAAAATATATATTTTCTAGACCATATTATTGCTCATGTAATTAATTGACTCTGAACATGTTAGATTCTATCGTGTTTTAATTTTGTTAAAATTATAGAACGGAAAAGTGAATGTTTCTAAGAGAATGTATGACACAAATACATAACAATATCAGTTTGCTCGATTTTCCTTCATCTCAAATTTAGTACAATGAGTCGCTTGATAATTTCCGTGACATTAGTATTAATAAAACGATTTATGTTGGTGTGATTGGAACTGTAACAAAAACAAATAAAACGCTCGAGTAAGTAGGGCGGTCGGTTACCCGAATAAATTGTTGGTCATAATATTTAGAATTGATTTTCAAATTATTTAGTTTATCATCTTAATTGACACAATCATAAAATATAACTTACATAGTAAATGTACAGATGTATTTCTTTCTTAATGAATTTATTATACAAGCAATGTCATTTCTAATTTCGATATTAGATTATGATATATTTATTGCAAGAAAATATAAACTCAATGTTCAACAATTTATGACATATTATAAATGTTAATTAAACTCAGTAAAAATCCACAATTACTTACAAACCAAGTAATATTTCTATATTGGATTTATTGATGTTTCAGATTAATAAATATTGTAATTTTAAAAGCTATGAAATATATAAAACTATTCCGGACACAAAGGTGTCAATGTTTATCGGTCGATATAATTTTTCAATGGCATTGGAGATCGGTCGCCCTGAAAGATGTAGCGCAAGTAGCCAATTATCATGCTGGGATAGTGTGAGGCCGGCGTCTCGACGCCTATTAATATCATGATCCGTTCGAGCCGCAGCCACGACGCCGACGTCTACCACCTACCGTCTCAATACTCAAGACACAAATCTCGGTAGATAACTGACGTCCAAACCATATAACACTGTGACGTCATCGCCATTAAATTTAAATGTAAAAACGTTGTTAACTGAACGGAATATAGCTCGTGGTTTAAGAAAGGGAAACGTTATTTTCACAGTGGAAGGAGACATTCCCTATAAATACTTTTCAAGAATTATGCTATATTTTATTGAGCATATTTTTTGTTTGAAAGTTTTTAACATTTAAGGTATTTGTATTGTAAACGTTTAGAAATTCTAGTCTTTGAATAAGATATCATTTTTTGAAACGTTATTTCAACATAGTGTCTAAAATGATAAATGTTCCTGTCATAATTAAATATAATGTATGTGCTTAAAATGATACTCAACAAACTTAGTAGCTGAAGTTTTCATATTAAGTATGATATTATATATTAATTTATTAAGTATTAATTATTAATGAGAGTTATCGTAAACTTTTTAAATAATTGCTTCTTACCTTAATTAATAACGAAGAAAGATATAATGAAAAAAATCGTGTATAATTTTCAACTTTTAAAATATATAATGTGCAACAATTGTCATAAAGTTAAATGTCTAAAACTTACAAGACCGAAACAAGGTAAAGATGTTTTAACGATGAAATATTGAGCTGTCGTATCCCGGAAGCAAGGCTTGTCCCGGAGCTGATGGCGGCACGTCATCAGAGGTACGCTAGATGCCGCGAGTGATCGCGCTATTTCTGTCCACTCACCAGTTGAATAACCTCCAATCAACTATTCGCACTTAGTTCGCCTACAAATTCAGCTGACACGGACTAGGTGCTATAAACCTAATTTAAATTGATACATAAAACGCATCCTGTATCTGGGTAACCGTATTTTGTAGTACATTTGTTCCACAAAACTTAACAATATGGAATAACCCATTACAGACAAGACAGTAAATTGACATAACTTTGTCTCCTAACAAAATCTGACTAGTAAGCTGCGAAAACAAATCGTGGGCACGAAGTCTCACTACTATCGTTTAGGAATGTTAATTACATCAACAAAAGAAAGCAACAAAACGACATAAACTTTCATAAATACAGACCAATTAAGTTTTATGAAGTAATGAATAATTTTATTCTCTTTTATGATTTTATGAGCGGTTAGGTTAATTTACTTCCGTTTATAACTTTTATATAATTACATAATTGTGTATATAAGCGTAAGGCTGATAAAAAGAAGGGGTAAGCTATATCATGATCTTCATTAATATCCTTATTCTTTTAGTCATTTTTATAAGATGGTACGCACTGGTACGTTCTCGTATTCAGTTTTACGATGTACGAAGTATCTTTTACGAGTAGGTATGGTGCCGCCTCGTACATGGTTTTTGCTATACCATGTCTATCAAATGGCAATCAAAAGGAAAAACAATGAAAGCAGCCATTTCAATTATACATAATCATAATTACGAGGTATAAGAACTCAACTAATCTCAATTCATATGCTAGTGGTGACAGTAAAATTCAATTAAACAACTTTCAGTAAAATAGACAAAGCTAATAGTTAACTGTTAATTATTATAATAACTCTTGGACGTATGTATCTGAAACCAGTAGCATGTCAAAATATTGCGTGTACATTTTTGTCATAAAACTTTATATCTTGGCAGAGTCCAGAACTTGGGAATGAATGTACCCAAAATAGAACTTAATAACAGAATGCTGATCCAACAGTGCACTATACCACAATAAGACTTGTATATTATATATTAGTTTATAAGTAAAATTAATAATTTGAATTTTAAAAAGTTATCATTAAGAATAGGTTCAAATAGCTAAATGTTACAACTGTAGGTATATAATAACATATTAGGATAATCTGGAACGTAAAAAATGTATACAACATTACTCTTAGTTTCTTGGTACTTTGTAGCTAATGTGAGACAAAAATCGTTTTCAAAGTCAGTTCTATTTAAAAAACACATACAATGTACTACTATACGTCAATCTAGCTGCACGATTCGACAGGGTACCATTGAGAAAACCAAAACTCTTTGTATATTTACAAATTTACAATTTCAATTTTTATAAATACCCATAGTTTCACATTCACAGGCTTTCCTGTCCCACAATGAGGAAAAATAGGTGCAAATTGCGAACGGGAAAAAAAAAATACAACTTTACGTACGTATTTTAACTGTAACAAGATAACTAAATCATTATTATTATTATACATATATCGTCCCATTTTTCATCACTATCCTTTTAATTATTAATAAAGTACCTACATATATTTGGAATTTTTGATATCACAGTTATAATTAGGTTGAAGCAACGTAAGGTTTTATCGTTTCCTAAAACGTTTCTTTGACTAATAGTTTTATGGTATTGTAGGTTTATCGGTTAACATTTTAGTGTTAGTCATTAGTTATTCTAAATATCGACTTCGATTAATGTCCAACATCATTTTGTAGCTTGAATTTAATTTACAACAGTCCAGTAATTTCTATTCATGTCATAGGTAGTATTTATTAAACTTGTGTTGAAAACTAAAATAATATCTTAATATTTCGTCTTCTTAATAATTATCAATATTTGTAGATATACCAATTTTTAAGTGAAATCCATTATAGTTATTATTTATTGGCAAAATACATTTATTTATATTCTAGAATATACCTAGTCTGTCCATAATTCGCAGTCGCGAATTAATAATATTAAAAATTATTTTGTTGGTTTTTTAGAAAAAATATTATACTTTATTATATAGAGCCTTTAAGAATATAGTTTATAAATATTCTATATAAAATAATAGACAATAATGATGTTAGATAAACATAAAATCACAAAAACTAATCCAACTGGCTGGCTATTTCTTAAACTTTTTACACTTGGGTTGACACATATTCGAGAAATTTTACTGTTTTATTAAAATTTTCTTTATTTATTTATATGATTAGCTATTCAAAGATGAATCACGTCACGGATGAACATAACAAAAATAAAAAATTTTGCTGGTTTATTTTTAGTAACATACAGGAATAATTATGTATAATTTTAGATATTAATCTACACCAACATAATAAAGCTAAAGAGTTTGTTTGAGTGTTCTAATATTTGAAACTACCTACCTTGCTCGAAACATCTAGTTAGGTTATACCCCTATGATTCTATAAAACTTCTTTTTAAATAGGTTAAATTAATAGGGAAAAACTACTTTTTGTTTGTCATAAGTTTTATTATTTCTAACATTGACAAGAGTTAGAAATATTAATAATAGACATATATTTTTATTCTTGAATTGCATAAACAAATTATGATATCACAATTTTACAAATAAAGAAATAAATTGTTACACTTTTTCCCTGAGTGAGTGTAAAATAGTAAAGTAAAATTTAAATTATTATTTTAGCACTTTATTATACATCAGATAAGAGATGAATAAATATAAGTTTTTTCAGAAATTGTTATATATGCATAAAATTTAATTTCTAGCTCAGGTGTGTACTTAATTCCTTGGTCCTTCAAGTCCTTGAGTATGAAACAATTCCTTTAGCTGTACTGGCTAATTATTATATTTAATATTTTATAATTAAAGATATTTTCATTAAAATTATGGTAAAAAATTGTTCATATTTAAGTTTTGGAATTATATTGTTTGTTTAACATTGACTATAAATGTGAGTGTTAAATATACATCAATGAAAGAATACTTTTTAGGTAACCTGGTTTCTAATAATTTAAATTAAAATTATTTAGTAGATTCATGAAATAATTTTGTGTTCTTAAGAGTATTTGGTTTACATAACATATCTAATATTATCTGAAAATATATATTTTTTAATTTAAAATACAATATTCAATCCAATTGTAAATCTATGTCATGGCAGCAATTTCACAGATTTAGGAAGCTACCACAAAAAATACAGACCTAGTTTCTATGATATTATTAGAATGTAACAGCTACAAAATTAGCCAAGGACAGCTTTTGTTTTAACATTTTAATTCATTCTTAGTCTGTAGTGTTCTTTATAAGTCATAAAAGATTTTTTAATTTATTAATTTTTTATTTTTTTGTTTTCATTCAAAAGGTATAAAATCTCTAGTAAAAACAACCAAGACATATTTTTACCTACCACCACCACATTGCACACATATTGGTAGCAATTGGTAGCATATTGGTAGCACATTGGGCCTATCCAAACCCATAATAAAGGTAAACCAATAATAATAATAAATTATATGTCATTTATCTAGTCAATATTGCAATAAAAAATATTATACTAATTGAAAATGTTTTAAATAATAATGTATTAGACATTTAGTTGTAGTTTAAGGTGACAAATGCATATTAATGTTTAAAAGTGATGCGTATGAACAATAAAATGTTTAAAATAAGCTTTTTTGGGACGATTATAAAGTCGAATGAATCACACAGCTAAATGTTTACAGCAGTTGGTATCGCCTGCTGATGTCATGTAAGCCTGCATAGGCAACCAATAACTCACAAAGCCGTGACTACTCCCTTGATAGTGGATACATACAAAAGCACGAACAGATTTTCTAAGAATTGTATACCTACATTTTCATAGGGTGATTTCAGGAGAATTCAAAAGTGAGTTTTTAAGATTATAATCTTATGTAATATTCTCAAAGTTAGTGCTTAAGTTTATAAGAAAAAAGTAAAACAAAGAAATATTTTAACCAACATTCAATATTTGAAGCGTAGGAGGAGCTAAATACCTTTATTTTATGTGTAATCCAATATCCCGAAGTATGTCGATGTCTTATTGACACACCAAAATCACTATCATTCATATGAAAAAATACACCATCACAAGGAAACACTGCACAATTTTTCACTTATAATTGATAAATCATGTGAAAATATCACATAATGCGTCATTTTTGCAACATAAACTTAGGGCAGCAGACGGCATTCTCTGCCATCTTTTTTGTCAAATGTCTAAAAACTAAATATAGCGCTTCGAACGAACTCTAGTGTTATTTTTAGATAATACATTTTTCCGGTACAACTAACGACATCTATCTGTAAATTTAAGAACATTTATCAGATACTAGATGGCGTAGCTAAAATCTAAATGAACTGTGAGCTGTAAACAATAGATGACACGACTTGAGTTTAGTATTTTTTTAGAAGCGAAGATTTATATATATATTTACTGTTATTATTATTTAATTTTCGTTGCCTGAAATCATTGGGCTTCTTTTCCGATTGATTGCGACGGTTCTAGTTGTTCCAAAATTGCATTTAAGTTTATAAAATAAATAAAATTGACTCATTTGCAGGGTTGATGTTATAATTTATAAGTCAAACATTGTTAAATTTTATTTAAAAAGAGCAACTGTTGAGTTTCTGGCCAGCTCTTCTCAGCAGAACAGCATTCCGAGCTGGTGGTAGCTTACTCACAGACTGACTATACTGACCAATTTAATGTAATTGACGATTCAAAAGTGCGTGTAAATGCCTACTTGAATAAAGATATTTTGAATTTTGAATTTTTGAATTTTATTTTTTTAGAGCAATTTTATGTTTAGCTTGTAAAAAATAATTTTGAACGTAATACATAATAAAATAGACAAATTTAAAAATAAATATAGAATAAATATTAACCGATTCGGACAGTGATTCGAACCTGCGACTTCTGGGAAACCATCTTGTCGCTCTACGCCTTTATTTTTTTAGGCCATTTGTTTTGGTAAACACAGATTGGATTAGAGAGTAATACCTACACAAGTTTCGTTTTTTTAGCAAGTTTGCGCGTTATCATTTACAGTTCTTCAAGGTCTCAGTAATAGTTATTCCTGTTTTTAATAAACCGTAAGAATAATTAGAATAGTGTTTCACCATAGGTGACTATAGCAGATTTTGAACAATTTGCTTTTTGAACATGGAATGATCTGATGGAGCATTTTCGATTGTCATATTATATAGAAACGATATTTATGTGGATGTATATTACCTGAGAAACATGTTTTTTTCTGGTGATAATGGAAAGGAGAGTAGGGAATGCTGTTGTCACGCATATAGACGTGTGTATGTATATACGTATATTTAATGTTCATCATGACCTTTTTTTCTAATTTATTATTTGTTAAACTCCTATCACAATTTCTCACTCAGATGTTAACGGGGAGACAAAAGACATTAGGTATTAAGTTCACCTCTTGTAAAAGCAATAAAGGTTATAAATAAATAAATAAATTCGAATAATTATTACAATATAGAAACTATATATTTTATATAACAACCCTTTTTAATTTCGTTTTATATTAAGGAAAATCGATTAACTACCACCAACCATAAAATGTCTATCTAATGAATACACATACTTATAATAAAGAGCCAAATTATCGAACTACTTATTAAAAACTTTAATAGTTCCAACTGCAACACTCTTTAGCCTTTGCGTTGGTTATGTTTTTAGGTAATATCCGGTTGACATCATCGCTGTGGTACTTTCGATTTCATAATACCGTATTTTTACTTAAATATCTCGCAATAAGGGCATCAACATTTGAACAAAAAAAGCTTTGAATATTGTCTAAAAGTACAAACTGTAACATAAGATAAATCACATAAATTATATAATGTGTATTTTTTAAGCAACGTTTAAGTCATATTGAAATAAATATTTTTATGCGATTTGTTATATATATTAACAAATACAATAAATATTTTAACTAGACTTAAGACTTAACTGACAAGCTGTGAAGGAACTGTCAACGATGTGTCAAAATCATAATAAAATAATAATAATTCATATGTGGATAGGTAGGTAGGTATTGTTATTATGTTTCAACTATGTTTACAATTGAGCGTGACCACAATCGGTCGATACGTAACTCATGCGTCACAACGGTACCATTAACACCTCTTGGTGGTGAAAGTGCTTGTGCAATTGCAGTAGCTGCAAAACGGAAATCGTTGGTTAAGAACTAAAAATTAAATATTCTTACTTAATGTTGCTGAATTTAATTAAGTAATCATTTAAAATGTTTCTGATTTCTAGATAAGGCTTCACGCTGCTGTTCGCTGAACGAGTTTGTTGAAGTGCAGACTTCTTTTTGTTTTGCTTTAAAAGATAATGTTACCGGCTTTTCCTTTAAAGGATTTCAAAAGGTCAGGTGACAATCACTCCCCGGAAAAATAATAACACCTAAGTAATAATATATTAAGATATTATTAGCAATATAAATTATGTTCTGGCAATTTTTACTATAAAATGGTTATAACACAAGTAGAAATTCTTATTGAACATTTCCTCTTCATAATAACTGTGTTTAATATAATTAAGTCACGTTTGTATAATCAGGTGATTAACTACAATTATTACAAGAACGTCTTATAATATCTGATATTTACGTATTTAATTCTATGAATAGAACGTAACATTAGGAAGGAACTGTGTTATGAATATTAAAGGTAACCTGTTTGCGCAACAGCCTAAAAGTTTTGTTCGACATAAAATGAGCCTTATCTTGGTACAAATAGAAGCATCTGTCGGGCCACCGAGTGGTCATTGTCACTTGGACTCTACATTTATCTTAGTTTATGTCTAGGAAACAGTACTTGGACCTACTTAGATATTTAATACAATTGAGTTGTTGCATTAATAAAGGTATAGTTTTGTAATTAAAACTTTAAAGCTAACAAATATAACTATAACATATAACTTTTTCATATTATTAACATTTTTGGTTATGTTAAAAAGAAACAATGAACTTAGGAAAGGATGCTAAGATGGCGTGAGAGTAAATTTCTTTAAAAGTGTTGTAAAATAGAAATTCTGTTTTAAGCAACTGCCTCAGTCGGCTATTTGCTATTATGCTCAAAGAATCGGTACAAAAGGGGACTAAATTTTATTCTCATCATGTAATTAACATACTTTTGGAAGATTACTTAATATCTTATTCAGAATCTCAGATGTTTCTGAATATTTATTTACTTAAGGGTCAAATTTTCCAGTTACAAAAAGTAAAGCGTAATTTCGTTTTAATAGTGAGGTTCACTGTAATTTTATATATTTTGTATATTTACAAGAATAAGTGACAAAGTTAATTCATACTATTTAAATATAACTTAAATATTTTAATTTACTGTTATGTAGCATTAAATTCCATAAATACATAATCTAATTATTTTTTTTTAAAGTACTCGCATCGGAAGTAACAGAAATCTTAAGTCTCGTGTTCCTAATAAGGCTTATTAACAATAACGTCAATGAGACCACTGATGTAATCGGTAATGCGTTGAAGGCACTTTTCTCTTGAGTTTCTCTGCCGCGATGCCGACTGCGCCCGCGCAGTGCAAGCCACGGCGTCGATCCGTTCACTCCTATATACGGATACTTCTAAAGTATAACTATTTTCGAAAGTAAACAGAACGAATCGGTGTTACACAGTGTTACAGTGAACTGTTATTAGTGTTTGTGTTTTATTGTTCTAACAGATACTTGTGACTTTGGCATGTAAAAGGAAAAGCGGAAAATAATTTAAGTGAGCGCACCTTCCTTAAGCAAGTGTAAGGTTTGTTTTGATTAATCCGTATTCAATTAATGAACAACGTTCCTTATATAATTCTAATGTAAGGGAAAACATCTCGGACTAGTCAAGATGTTGGAAAATAAGAAACTGTGCTTCTGTTCTGTCTAAAGCTACTCTAAACTCTTGTCACAATACATAGAGTTTTGTTTTGTTTATGTTTTTGTTTACATTATAATAGATAGATCCGTTTACAAATAAACATTTTATATCGGTTTCGGGCTTAAAATTTGACGTACATATTAAAATTTAAATTCCACTATTTTTAGGATATAATCTAAAATGGTAAAATTAATTAATAAATTATATCATAAGTATCCAATGTTAACTAGGAACAGATTAGGTACTCGTCAAACAACGCAAGTTTTGTTTTCAGCACAACAGTGGTTTTAACCAAAAAAATATTTATATTGAAACCTTCTGCTTCTGAAGCTTCTGTCATATTCAAATATGACTGAAGACTATATTTGATATTCAAAGTATTGGAATTTGGATGTGTTGAAATAAGTGAAATATTAACACGAAATTATTAACATGAGCATAAATATTTCATTTAATAGTGTAATTAAAGAAACCTTCAAATCGATATTACAGTTAGAATTTAAAGTAAGTTGCACATTGTGTTGCTTTGTAGCTGTCGAAGTCGGAGGTTTTACTGCAAGTCGAATGGTACCATATCTAATGTCCCCAATTTCTTTTATACGTATTGTGAATAATCCCACGGCTCGAATAACTAACACCAATTTCTGATTTTACTTGAATGGTATTCTAATATTCGTATTTATATATTGGTATTAGTCTTACCTTATATTAAATATTCACGGAATCTTTACATATCACAATACGCGTAACAATAATTATAAATATATAATAAAAATATTTACATATTTCTATTTAATTTATTATCCAAATGATTTATGATGTACTTCAAGTATTTCTTAAATTTATCACCAGTTTTATTCTAGCGGTTATAACCTTTTTACAATACACAATGTATATTAAGAATAGACATTGTGTGTCAATGTCTTATAGTAGGATAAGAATATAAAATAACTAAGTATATAAAATTTGTTGTTATTAAAATAATTATTTAAGACCAGAAGGACTTGGAGCGCTAAATATTACGACATAAAACGCCTTTAGCAAAAAGTCATTCAAAAAACTCTTCTACTAAAATGATCATTTAAATACATACAAGGTTAGTATAATATATATTAAATACATGTTAAGCCTACAAATGAGTTGCTATAACGATGTTCCGAAAATCATACAATTGAAAATTGTCTTCTCATGTTTGAATGAGTCTTTGAATTGCTTAGCAAAGATTTGTTCTCAGTGTAAATAACAAGTAATTTGCAATATAGATTTATATAGAGATATAGATACTTCAGCTGTATGATGCTCCGAGATTTCTGAAGTTAACTTAAGTTAAAGTTTAAACGAAACTTACTCGTATACTTTCTTTACTACGTAGACTTTCTCTGTGTTATTTTTTATTCATTAATTATAAATAAATATTTTCTTAGTTGAATGTATAATATGTTTGTAACTCTCGCTAGGTAATTTTGAAGGTGAATTAAATTAATATATTTATCCATTAAAAATAGGTGCAACCGAGATTCCCACTATTTATTTTACATGTACTTATTTCGTAAAAACTGAATTTGCTGATTTAAAACAAAAATTTAAAGCAAGGATTTTCTGAATCCTTTTTTAAAAGTAGGTGTATTATAATTAAAACTTATTATAATTGTATCTTAAGTAGGTACTATTAACACTAATAGTCTTATAATTATAAATTTAAAAGGTACTTTGTCTATCGTTTTGTAGAATATCTTCTTCAACTAGTCTTCAGCAGCTGTTCACCTAAGTAAACAGTAAACATAGCGTTTCCAAATAACAATACTATAAATTCAAGAGTCAAGACTCACTAGCAGTGTTAAATGTACTCAATACACTCACTGTCTAATTATTATATCCCTTCTTTATATAACCGCCTCTATATTTTACTTGCGAAAACTAAATCCTAACATATCTTTACGTGGGCATATTTACATCAATTGCATATCACACAAACGTAGCACCTACTTACATATATTTTATTTATTTATTTTATTTATTTATACATGGGAAAACATACAGCATACATAATTACACAAAAAAAATACACAATTCAGTAGTCATTATGCCAACAAAGTTTCCACTTGTAAATAAAAACAGGAAGTGAACATTATCGCAAAATATTTATACAAAAAAGAAAAAAAAACTATATTTTAGAAAAGGGAAATACAATATTGAAGAACAATTTAAACGATTATAAAAACAAAATAAACTTAAAACATATCAAATTAAAGAACATATTCATAGACCCTAGATCGTATCTGCTATAACTGAGGAAAGAGTGAATCTTATTAACTGTATAAGCACAGTGAAGCATACACAATTTATAATTATATGAATAAAGCTGTAGATAAACCTCATAATTACTAAAGGAACGTCATATTGATCGTCATAAAAACAACAATCGTTAAGACTCTCCCACACCTATAGATACCGTTGCAACACCGGTGCATCCAGTAAAAAATTGTATTCACAAAAGCAACGCATAACAATCAAGTGGCTATAAGTGTTGAAACCCAGGCGTGATATATTTATTAATCAGGCTTCGTTTACGAAAGTGCAGCGCGAACCGTCAGCCGTTACGGTCGACGTCACTCGGTAAGTTGAATAACAGTTGAAATTCAATATGAAGCAGTCCGAAGCTTAATCGATTTGTCTATTAAATTGAAAATATTCTATCTATCGATGTAAAAAACTTAATAAATTTATATTTAAATAATACTTTATAGTTGAAATTGTCATAATGCACCAAAATTATTATCTTTTTGTTTGTTCTGTGTTTTTTTTTCTAATTATACGACAGAATTTGTTTAATGGTCTTAATATTAATTGAATCATAATATTGTAGTTTTTATTAAATTACGTACGAATATTATTTTTTTTTGCGTTTCTATAAGCTGAATGTAATTTCCGTTACTAGTAACAGTTTCTTATAACTTGTTGATCTAGAAAAATTAATGTGATTTCATTAACGGCCTTTAATATAATTTATTTGTGTCAGAACAGTATATACCTATTTTGTACGAGCCAGTTTTTTAAACTTGCATTTTAGTTGTTTTCTAATGTAATGCTATTTTTGTAGTAGAAATATGTATAATTAAAATAAATATACATTTTTTTCTTACGTCACCGATAAGTGTGCAAAATGTAAGGTAGAGCTCGTTGAAGTCTTTTACTTGCCAATTATATCAAGGCGCTGCAAACAAGACTTATTGCGTAAACATATATTTTTTTAATATGATTATATTTTTTAAATGTCCAGTTCCTTGTTATATAAAAAACGTGCTGTTTAATTAAAGGTCACTGCCCGTCTATTAATCGCTGAATTCCTCAATGTACTAAACATTTAGAGAAAAAAAAAACATCTTGGGGAAGGCGGTAGGTCGGTATTAATATTTCATTTTCTTCAACAATGTTCTCAAAATTAATATATGTATCACATCTTCGTATATAAAAAACAAAAAGTTTATTACAATTACTGATTCAATATATTAGTTATTACGAAGGCATGTTACTGTTGCAAAAAACATTATGAACAAACTATTAAAAATGTATTTGGGACTCTTACCTTCGGAATGTACTCTCTAGTATTTACTGCAAAAATATGTTAATTTGTGTTGTGCAATGAGAAACTAAATATTTTAACGCTTCATCTACGACTTATTTGTAGTATTAAGTGCAAATACACTTGGAATCGTATAACTTCATGTTTTGGGCAACCTAGCTGTATAGCTGCTGTGTACATGTAGATGTGTTATTTGTATTAATTTATTTCTCTGCGGTCCTCGTGGTTTTAATTCAGAGATTTAACTTTCACTTAAAGTTCATCAAGTTTGTTTATTTAATGTTATATAATATAACCATGTTATGTAACTGTTTATATCACAAGATTATACTGACATTTAATATAACCTTAAGACAGATTTATTTAATGAACAAGATACTTAAAATAATACTCGTAATATAAAAAGAGCATATTATAAATTTGAACCCATATTTTACTGTTATCTTTAAATATGACTTAGTGTTATTAGTGTTCTAAGAGCTCAAACTTTCATCTGACATTTTATGAGTCATTTGGACATTTAGAGGTCAAAGCGAGATGCTTCGTCCACATGTAGTGAAAGTTACCCGCCATCTTGTTTAACCTTCCAAATTTATAGTTACAACATAAATTATCACTAATTAATATAAAATAAGTTTATTGATTAGTCTCATTATATTTATGATCCAATTAAGAATTTTAGTTTTCAACAGGTAAACATTAAATATTATCGTCTATAATAAAAGTTATTTCTACGTTTTAAAAAGTTTGTATTCAAGAAACCATAAACAAACCTAACTACATATTAAGATAATAAGAAAGTCGTGATTTACATACCATGGAGTCAGTCGCGTCATCGTACGATAATGTTTCTCTCTTAATTACAACCTATTGTCGTTACTTATTGTAACACTAAATAAATTTGTATTGTAATTTATTCAATTACATATGTGTGTGTGAATAATATGCTAGCGGAGATTTATTTTATTTAAACTTCAGAGATTATATAAATATGTTTTGGTTCGATTGTTTGATTTATTTGAACCCAGCAAGTTGGAAAACAGTATATTAGAAATAATAATAAAAAATATGTATTATAATGACAATTCAGGATATAAAAACCGTGATTAAAATATGTAAGAAGATAATAGAAACAGTACACTGCTTCTAACTAACGTGATAAAATTTTGGTATTTTCATTTCATGATCTCAAAATTTGTAACTTAAAATAATAAAAAAACCTTCTAACTAATCAAGCTCTGTTATTACGTCTATGTATAATGTATGTATTAAATATTTATACAATAAGGAAATGTTTAGAAATCTTTAATAACGAGTATTTGTAGTGAAAATAAACCGTCAGTTTTATTATTCTCATTCATCTTATAAGATTGTTATTGGAAACGCCCACTCCTGATTTATTTCTATATACTCGTTAGACTATACATTTATTTTAATGTTCCACATCAAACTTTCCTTTTAAAATTTCACAAAATCACAATGAAGTAAAAGTTGAAACAATAACAATGTCCGGAGAAGCCGCGGTTTGTTAATGAAACGACATAATGAAATGACTAACTTGAGACAAACTGACAAGATAATAACTGACAAGATAATTATGATAAACATAGATAAATAATAATAATTTGTGATTTTCAGATTATGATAATCTTTATTTATATAATAATATATGATGGGAATATGCAAATATTATTTTATTGTTTTCGCGCTTTTTGTTATGCAGATTTTTTATAGACTTTAAAATAAAGTGAATTCGCAGTTATTATTGAATGGATTAGAAAATAGTTTTGTTTTGTTGTTTTTTGTAGCGCGTATACCTAGTTCATTCAATCTTAATTACAATTGAATTTAGGACTTGAATTCAACATCGTATATTTTCGGCCAATGTCAAAACATTTAGACAAATTGACTTAAAATTAGGTAATAGTGATGTTACTCCACGTAACGTCATTGTTTCCGCTATGATTTTACGGAAGTATGTACTTGATTCGTACAATGCGGTTATACTAAATTACCGAAACAATTTAATACTTCAACGTTTAGTCTTACGGCTGTAATGTAGTTGAGCACGTAACCACGTTATGAAAACACTATTAAAATATTTATGCAAATACTTCATCATGTTTTATATTGAGTAAATGTTCTAGACTCTAGAGAATTTCCCATATACTTAAGCTACCGACTCCGCCTCTCCATAAAATAAAGTTTTTCTTAACTATCGCTAAACAATTTTTACTCGAAATAATTTTTAATCTACCAAATTTTGATGTTTCTTTCTTTTGAAGAGTTGTCATGAAAACTTTAATCTCTATTTAAACCCTTTAGGGTTAAATTCATGTTTATTCCGTATATGTAGATGTACCTATTATGGAGCCCTACTTGTTTCCTATTGGTCACTTTAATTATATAACTAAACACTTAAACCAAATTAATTATACAATAAACCTTATATTGATTGTTATAGCAATAAAAGTAAATGTACCATATAGACTCAGCTGTGTGTTGCTTGAGGTTAGGCCCATATTCTTCTATTAAATAGTTATGGTGAAGATTAATAGTACCTACCTGTGTGTTCTTGGACAAGAATATTACATACCCGTAAGTATCGTAAAAGTCGACTCAGGGTTCCAACATGTGGTATAATCAAGCGCGGTCTCCTGACAGCAGTCAAATGGATAGGTTGGTAAAGTAAAGTAGGTCTGCACTCCCCGGTCCCAGTAACATTTTAAATGGGGATTAGAGACGCAAATATCTTCGCCAAGCGACAGCGTGCTTATCTTTTGGAATAAACTTTTACATAACTTTATACCTCACGTGCGGGTATCTGCGTTCGTAAGGGAACCATGGACCATGAATCATGTTCCCTTTCCCTCAAAGTTATGGTTCTCGGAGACTTCAATTCCCACCATACCGATAGGCTTGGGTTACAACTTACGGGTCACCGACTACGTAGAGAGTACCTACTGTATTTGCCTCAAACTCAGCTATCGACGATGGACACACCTCCTACAATACCGTGATGGAAAACTTTTGGGAAAACTTCGACGAGTGCCGAAAGAAACTCGTGTCTTTTGTTGAGAGTTCTCGGGGATAGGATTCGGAATAAACTAAATCTTGTTCTTGTTTACCTTTAAAAACTCGTTATACCTGGATATGTCGAAAGATTATCAATTTCGTGGTTACTTGGAGAGCAAGGCTAGGTTGGCCTCAAAGAAACTGGGAGTAATGAATAGAGCGAAAAAGTACTTCAGTATTGGAAACGACTAATCCATTCATGTACTGCTCACAACTTTGGTCAGGATTGTTCCAGTATCATCTTCTAGGATATGACCGAGTGCAACTCAGAGCCGTTGGAGTTGTCGTAGAAAGACTGGAGCCTATGGTACTTGCTATACTTGATGCGTTTTCTACTGCATTCATCATGAAAAGTGATACCTTACCATTCCTACCACCTTTATATATGGCGACCTTTAACACTGCGTTTCTCGAGGAAATTCTCTATGACAAACTACCAAGATCAAGATGTGAACTGAACTATCTTCGTTTCCTTTAATTTAAATTTTCAAGAAACTTACCTCAAGCTGACAACATTAAATTTCTAAAGCATACCTTTACTTCTTAAAAGAAAATCTAAAAAAAAATATACATCAACATTTTTTACTAATGTTTGTTGGAATGCAACATAATTCGTTTTACTATACAATTAATTTCCCTTAATTAATACATACCAGCAATTAATTATAAGTTTTCCAACATTCCTATCAATCGATGGGAATGTTCCTATTTCCCATTCTTTGTTAACAAGTAAACGAAATTCCGCAACAAACTTTTGCTGCTATTGTTATTTTTGAGATTTCTATTGTTTTGTAAGTGTTATTGTATCTGGTGTTTTTACTACGAAAGAACATATTGCCAATGAAAGTAAGGACTGGATCCGTTGATTAATCCATGTTGGTCTTTATTACAGCCAACATCATTTTAAGTAGGTATAACTTGCAATATGTATTGTACTCAAAGTAGTTATTTAGTTTATTTCTGCTGCTATAGTTGTTCCGGTGTCACTTCTTGCAATATTGGCCAATGGCGATAAATACTGGAAAACTAAGGAATCGGTTCACCAAACTTTTTCTGTATGCATAATTGATATTCGATTATCAACTTATTTTTAGTATTTCAAAATCATAAGAAACCTATAGGAATACCTAGTCATGTTAAGTTTATATGTGTAAAATAAATATATCACGAGCCGGCACTTCAATTAGTATGGCGACGAAAATGTTTTCCAAGGGTTGCGGGTTCGAATCGATACAGGCAGCTGAATCGGTTTTTTTTTTATTGTATATTTATTTAAAATTTTCAATAAGTATTTTTTAAAATCCGCTAGCCCTATGATTCAAATGAAGCTTTCATATTAATGATATTTTAGTAATGTTATTGTTAATATTTTTAGAGATCTGACTTTACCGATCAGACGTCGACCTCCTTGGTCCTTATCCGTAAAATCGTTAATGATTTTAGTCATACGGTATTATAACCTTGTGTCCCAATGACAAAAACAGGTCAAGTGCATAAATAAATACAAAATAATCAAATGTTATTTTAAATATTAGCAATTAGATATGGTTTTTCGATAACTTTTATGTGGGTATTAAATTTAATATGAAAGCTATTAATGAAAATGTAAAACATAATTTATTGTAGGTACCTTTATCTTAAGGTGACTAAAGTCAACATTGACTATTGTATATTAATATTGACTAATGGGTTTATATACTAGCTGTGCCAGCGACTTCGTACGCGTAGATTTCGATTTTGATAAAACGTTCCCTTTGTACTTACCAATGTATATAAAAACTATAAACCTTCATACTGGTAAGCAGCAATGGTACTTCAATAATAGATTATTAAATTCTTTATTTGTTAACCGATTGTTTTGTAAAGTGAATCGCATGACAATAAATGCCCGAAAACTGCATCCAAATCGATTAATCCGTTTTTGATATTAGCGTGCACAAACATACAGACACACAGACATAAAGACGAACAAACAAAATGAGAAAACATTGTTTTGGGTTCTCTTGCTTATATAAAGTTTAGCCTGTATGAATTTTAGATTTCTTTTTGTGTTGTAGGCATAACTAAAAGAAAAACAGATAAACAGACAAACATTTAAATAATGCCGAAAATGGATACTGTTAGTTGTAACTTCACATCCTGGTATATTTTTTAAAATATTTTCAATGTACAAAGACTACTCCTCTACAGATTTATTACATGTATAGAATAAGATTTGCGTGATTGACATAAATTAACATAACTTTTTTATTTCTTAACCAATTTAGATGAAATGAATGAACTAAATGTTAAGTGAAGACTCTGATAATATATCCTTGAAAACCGCATCCAAATTGGTTTAGCAATTTCTGAGATTAGAGTACAGACATACAGAAAAACAGTTTTGGGTTCTCTTGCTCTTATAAAGGCTCCCTATGATGTTTTTTTTTTAATATTTTCCATGTACAGAAACAGATCAGTGACAATTTTATTATAGGTATATGAATTAATATTTCATACATATTCTACCTGCTAGTTGTATCTTTAACCTTTTTATCTAATGGGAATTGGAATAATTTTTAAAATAACTTACATCCTGTATCACAAACCTGCCGATGAATAAACACAATAATATAAGATAATTCAATAGCAATGTTGTATGATTGAACAAACATATCGGTCAAACTTGCTGACCCGAAAAGAGCATTGCTATTTCATGCTTCGCTAGTTATTAAGAATAATACCTGTGAATTCAATTAGATGATAGTAAGATAAAAAAAATATTATGTTACTGGGCATCATATAACTCTTACACGTATACATTCAATTGTTTTAATAAAACTCAACGATTCAATCCAATTAAAATAGTAAACGAACTCCTACGTAATACTTCTTAATTAATACATATACTCAATACTTATATCATTACATATGTTCATATTAATAAATAATAATATTAAATTATATATATTTTTTTTTAACAGACTATCGTGAATGCCGCGCCGTATGGATGGCGCCGCACATCTGGCGGTTGCTCGCCCTTCTTTCGGCAGCTACCACACTAGTCTTAGCTAAATGTAAGTAAACCTCTATATGCAATATATATTTACCCGGCTATATTCACGTTATTTAATCGGAATTTAGCCCGACTAGTTCCGAACCCATTCCTATTCATGAGCTCGAAGAATGACCGACTCGCGGCGTGAACTTCACGAAACTAGTCTGTCAAAATTCCGTATAAATAACATGAATATAGCCGGGTAAATTTATATTTATTATTTGATAATAATTAATGTTCACGAGGTTTTAACCTCTATATAATTCTATAAGTACGAAACACTAAATTTATAGCCATATCAGTTAAATACATTTCGTTTGGTTTGGCCTCCTTTCATTATGTGAGTTGGTACGAGATAATGCCGTGCCCTACAACGCCACATCAAGGTTGACAACAAAAAAATGAGTTGTGACAGTCACATACCCGGAGGCGACCTACAATTCAGGTTACCTGGAATTTACTGACAACGTTCTTCGCATTTTAATTCAAACTATTGCTGCACTACTTACAGCGCCCTGCCATGAACCAAATATCTGTAAAACAATATTGTACAAAACAAAACAATCTGAGACTATATACGAAAAAATCTAATAAACAATCTAAGATTATACACAAAATTGTTATTAGTGTTTTAGTTTTTGTTACGAGAATTAATTTTATAAACATATATATATATATATATATATATACCTACCTATAACTGTCGATTGTTCTTTAGATTACTTGAGATGGATAATGAAACGTATTAATGTTATATTCTGTGATATGGTAACGTTTTCAGATGCAGAATTAGAATCATGGAGGGGGGCAGGACGGCCGGTCTCATCAGCGCAGGAGAAGGAGGATGAGAGACACGATGCTGAGATGCTCTCGGCCGTTCGTAACTCCATGAAACAGTGGGAAGTCAAGAGATCTAGGACTAGGTTAGCATTGTTTAACTTCAACAACTTATCACTTCTTATTAAGTTGACGGTGGGTTGGAACTTGGTACTTACATATAGGTTAGTACATGACAGCGAGGGCTGGTATAAAAATATAATAAAATATGTCTCTGATGCGGAAACTATTTCCACTATCGCGACAAAATACTTAAACTAATTTGAATCGAAACGATATAGTATAATAATCTTAATAAAACTAGAAAAAATCAGATTTTTGCTTAGGAGCAGATGAATTCGTCGGCCATAGCTATAAAAAAATAATCGCAACACGAACTTGTAACTTAATTTTCTATTAGGTTGTGGTCATCAAGCTTGTTCCAACACTCTGTAACTCGTTTAAACCTGCTTTATACCTATAAGTAATATCAGACTTCCGGCGAAACACGGACATAACATTCCGTTTCATAATATTATATTAGCGTGTTGAGTCTTGACATAACAAATTTCCTCAAGTATTTCTTCAACTTTTGATTACATACAGGTAAAGAAGGTATTTTGTTTATTTTAGATTGCAATAGCAATAGGCACTAGGGACACCTGTTCGAAACGTGACAATTAAAACGAATTGCATAAGTTTAGTTCAGAACGCTATTTATAAAAACACAGACAATTACTAAGATTGTAATTAAATTTTGAACATAAAAGCCGTGTTTAAGCAATAAAGGCTGTATCGTTATCAGAACTTTCTCCGGCGTTCAACTCACTATACCCACTTTCTATTGTGCAAATTTATTTACTGCAATGAGGCGCGATATCTGTATTTGCAGACTAAAATTCATTTTAATATCTTTTATTTATGAAAACACTTCTGACCGTAGACAGATTGGTATTCACTGTCTTCTGACAGTACCGTGCTAAATTTGTATGTAGGTACCTACCTATTAAGTATTAACGTTCCTGATAACTTTACACACGTTTCTCACATTGTAATTCCATTTTAGACCCATTAGTTTTATGTACGGTTAGTTGAATTATATTTTACAACCAAGCTGACCTTATGCATCAAAGATGTTATTTTTAGATTTCTTACTAGAAGATAGAGAAAAAATTAAGTGCCATTTCTTAATACACACAATTAAAAATTCATCATTTTATCATTATAGCTTCCATATTTAATATGAAACTTTTTCCATATTGAATATTAACCTATGTACAAAAAGTCTTGTCATAATAGGACTTTTACAAACAGCCCTCTTGTGATATCTCTAACTCTCTGGAACAGTAGTTTTTTTGGTACCAATGTTGACCCTACGTCACTTTCCGTACTCTTAACAGTCGAACAGCATTTCATGATGATCGGTTGACTAATTAGGGCGTGAAAGAGTGTCAATTGAAAATATCAAACAAACTTACATTCTTATACATATAATATTAGATGTACAAATAGAAAAACCAAGCAATTTATAAAAAACGTTTAGATTTTTTAAAACTTAGATACCTAATCTTAGCTTTCCGTACCTTTTAGAATCAAGCGATCTCAAGGCAGTGTATGCTATGGTGAATTCGGTTGTTTTGAAGATGCGGGACCCTTCGCATACTTGGAGACGTTGCCCAGTTCGCCGCAGGAGGTTGGCACTCATTTTCTGCTGTACTCTACTATAAGCAGGTACTTGAACATCAAAAAACACAGGTTTACTTTTGAGTAAACAAAACTTTTTATTTCTTTGGGAAATCCTTTATGGATTATGTAGATCGCTGTTCTTACGGATAAACCTATATCACTTATTATAAAAAATATTTCTGTGACCTAACTTCGTGACACCAAATATTACGTGTTGTTAAACGGTCACGATTTATCGCGACCTAAATTCCATTTTGAAATGCTGAAGGATGTAATTTGAATAATTCAAATTTCTGCCCCAATGAAGTCATTCTCTAAGATGTAGGTTTAAGATAATCAGTAAATTGGCAAGAATTATTATTACGAGTCATTGTATCATACTTTCAATTGGATAATATGTTGCAGAGTTTTGCATTTGAATATAAGCAGATACAACCAGATTCTAAGTGTTCGTAAATCTTAGAATTGTCAATAGCTGTGAAAAAATGTATTATTCTAATAGGGGAGACCAGCCATTAATAGCTGTGTCAGCTAGCAACATGTCCGCAGCCTGGAATTGGGCGGCGCGTACCTTCGACATTGCGAAACCGACACGCGTAATTGTACACGGTTTTGGATCCAATTGCGACAACGTTTGGGTGTACGAGATGAGATCTGCTTTGATGGCTGTTGTAAGTAAGCTGTGGCGCCACTAAAATATATTAAGATGTATTTTTTTACCAAAATAACATTAGTTAAGTGTCAATATTATATTAATATCTTTTATTGTCATAACTTTTTTGGAAGATATTTTTTTAAATGTTTAATAACTGAATTTACGTCTTTGTAGGAGGAATGCAATGTTATATGTGTTGACTGGGAGGGCGGTGCGTCAATGCCAAATTATCTGCGAGCTGCAGCCAACACGCGACTCGTCGGTAAACAGCTAGCAATGTTGTTGCAAGGTAAGGAACAATAAATTGATGAGTATCAAAAACGACTTTTGTCAATATTACTTACTATCGAATCTTAAACACAGTACCGAGTTTTCCAAAAACAGGAAAAGAATCCACAACCAAATAGAAGCACCGAGCATTAGCTCACTAACAATCTTTTCACAATGCGATATTAGTAACCTAGTTTGACCTAGATCTCTGCAAATTTTATATTGAAATGGCTGCTTCAGCAAAAAACAAAATATAATACGGTCAAATTCAAATTTACAGGTTTAGCTGAACACATCGATTTGCGATTTGAAGATGTTCATCTTATCGGATTTAGTTTAGGAGCTCACGTAGCTGGTTTTGCTGGAACAGAGTTACGAAATATCAGTCGAATAACAGGTTTTGTTTTATTATTTACAAGATTTTAAATATTTATAGTTACCCACTATAAGGAGATGTAGCAATTAACTTATAATGAATCATTAAAGAAAAAGCTATAAAAATATAAAAAAAACATTCTACACACTCTGGTTTTAGGTCTAGACCCGGCGGGGCCGTTATTTGAGTTCCAAGATTCTCGGGCTCGATTAGACCAGTCAGACGCCAAGTTCGTGGACGTCATACACTCTAACGGTGAGACTCTGATCCTGGGAGGGCTGGGGGCCGCGCAGCCGCTAGGACACGTTGACTTCTATCCCAACGGAGGACGCGTCCAACATGGATGCTCTAATTTGTAAGTATTTGATACTTGAGGCAGATCACTAAGAATAAAGACTGCCATTAAATTAAAGCTACAGTCGTACCGGCCACTAAATGTTTGTGATTATTTAGCATAGTGCCATTACAATAACTTATTTTATTTTGCCAAACATACAGAGAAAACATTTCTTAATTGTCGAGACTAAATAAATTAAATTTACAATTAGATTCGTGGGAGCAGTATCCGACCTGGTGTTACCGTGGGCGAGCGCGTCGGTGGAAGGCCGGTCACTGTGCAATCATCGCCGGGCGTATAAGTTCTTCACTGATTCTGTTTCACCGAAATGTCATTTCCCTTCCTTCCCTTGTGCCGATTATGATAAATTTTTAGAGGTAATTAAAGCCTACCAGTTACAAATTATTTGAATTTGAATTGTAAGTATTTTGTACGGTGTTTTCTAAATTTCGCGATTTTTTAAATATTAAGCTTCCTCGGTTCTGTTTTTCACATATTCATTACAATATTTTGTTTCTTTACCAGAACTTTTAACGACGATAATTTTAAACGCAATAAGTAATATATTATATTACGAGCGAAGATTGAAACATTTAGGTTTACGATATGGTAAACAAATTTTTAGGGTCGATGCTTTCCGTGTGATGGGGATCACCGTTGCGGGAACATGGGATACTACGCGGACCGATCCCTTGGAAGGGGACAATTATACCTGCTCACAAGAGAAGAAGAACCATTTTGTGGTATGTTATTGCCTTCAGAATATGTAATAAAAAAAATCTTAATTGTATACTCGCTACATAATTATGAATACTTACAGCGCATCAATACCATGTGGCACTGTGGGGCGGAAGCGATACGGGAGAGAAACCCAACTTTGGCCGCATTACACTCACCTTGCACGGAGACTCGGGCCTGAACGAATCTTTTCCCATGACCAAGTACGTTTCTTGTATCTACATTAAATTATAAAATAAACACGAAAGGCTTATTTTACATGGCAATTTGTATAAAAATATTATTCCCTGTTCAAATGCTTTATCAATATTTTCCCCCTGTACAGACGCTCGGAGGCTGGCGGCGTGCAGTTCGGTCGCGTGCTGGTGCCGCACCCGGCGCTGGGCGTGCCGCTGCGTGCGTCGCTGCACTACGCGGCCTACAACGGCTGGCTCAGCGCCGCCGCGCGCGCCGTCAGGCTGCACAAGCTACTCATCACCGACAGCTTTGGAAAGACGTCAGTATTCCACTCACTATTGTGACAATTGATCTGTTTTCTTTACATACTAAGAAAACAGCAACAGCAAAGTTTGCAATAAAACATCAAACACGAAACCGGCTGCAATTTTATGGATTCCGCCAGATATTGCGGATTCTTCTTTTATTCTTAGTATTGTTTATCCAAAGACCTTTCAACTATTCAATATTTAATCTTTAAATTAGTCGAATCGGTCTTGCATGAAATAATTGCATAAAATATTTCACAAAAAAATTGGACGTATTTCCCTCAACAAATATAATCGATGTTATATAATACATATACCGAAAATCACAAACAAACAGTTCCATTGCTGCAACGGAGAATGCATTGAAACAGATGAAAGTAACTGGCGGCAAAAATTGGAGGACACTATTCGTGCCACTCTAGGCAGAAAAGTTGTTTTAACACAAACATGTCAGCGATGAATGGGATAAACATTTTAACCACTTAATAAAAACCAATCAGGAAATAAATTGTATAAATCTTTAATGATATTCTTGTTTAATTTCTAAAATAATATCAACTATATTGCAGATCATCGTTTTGCAAGAACCTACGCTTAGCTTCCGAAGAAACGGTGCAACTGCCTCTTTATCCAGGAGATTGCCAAATTCAGGTGCAATAAATTACAAAAATTATATATATTTTTTTAATTATCGTTTAATATTTTTATCATTGTTGATTAAACTTATTATAAGTAATTTTTTTCATGATGTTTAAAAACTGTTTCAATCCAGATGGAAAACACAACAAGCACCGCGACTACCAACCAAGGGAATTTAAATAACACAACTACTACACCCATCATTGATCCTCATGACAATGAACTTCCTGAAGAAACGCCACAACGACCATTTATTCTCGGAGACACTTACGACTGGGAAGAGACTTCCGAATCTGGACGAGCATTCGGTATGACGAACACAAAAACAGCCCCCAGTGGTCTGGTAGAAATAGCTGAACCAGTCCTGCGACCGCGACCTCGCAAGACTGCAAGACAGAGAGCCGATAATGTCCAGGAAATATCCGAACCCTTACTACGTGCGACGCATCCACCCCGCACTACCACACCACCACCGTCCAGAAAACCAAAAAACTATGATATATCGACGACACCCACCAACGAAATCATTTGGGACCAAAGGGCAGATAAGGAAGAGACAAGTTTTGCCGTTCAGTTCTTACCAGCACGCTTGGCTTCATTTATTTCAAGAGCTGAACGTTATGCACGAGATACCCTTTTGCCGCTGGTTTCGGCGTATGCTCCTCGTCTGCCTTTATTTGGCTCCCGAGAAGTTCCTAAGTCAACTGCAAGATTTATACCGACAGATGAGATTAATATAACCAGTTCCATCGCTATTCCGACCCCAACATTAGAAATGAAGATAGAATCTCTGCGATCCATGGGTCCTCCGGGCGAAAGACGGGAATTTGAGACTCCCGAAGACCCCGACATACCTGTGGTAATATCCACAACAACATCCACTTCGACGCCGGCTGCATCTTTGCGTGCAGCGCCGGTTGAAATGTTACAAATAGTAGAAGGACCTGCTGTATCGACGAGCACGGCTCTCCCACCAGTAGCCTTACGAAGCGAAGGCAAGAAAATAGTCATCGTATATCCAAGTAACGCGAGAGATGAAAGAAAAATCAAATCACATTCTTTCCCAGAAGAAATGCAGTTCGAAGCGCTGTACAGACACACGGAGGAACCATCAGCACTTCGAGTAGATTTGCCTACCTTTACACCGCCAACCTCTACAGACCTAAATGTCGGTGTTTCAACATCTACAGTTAAAACAGACACTCAGCAACTTTCACTAAAATCTGACAAACAAAAACCAACCAAACAAGAGTCATAACAAATTTGTACAATATGTAGTATTTTTATAAGTATCAGAATATTGGTTTATATAATATAATACTACATATAGGTTTAGATTTCTTAAAGTAATCTTTATTTATAAACATTCTTATATCTTAACTTTTTATAGAATTTGAACTGTCTAATCAATGTTTTTATTTTAATAAATTTGTGTACATATTTAGGGGTAAGTATAGATTAAGAGACGTCTCATTTATAATAAAAAGTTATTTATTAAACAAACTTCTTTGTCATTCCTTCTGAAATTGTCCATACATAGCGTCAAAATGGACTTATGAAACTTATTCGTCATTAAAGAGATTTAGTAAAAACGAATTGTAGACAAAAACAAACCATTTTCTATGTTCTTAAACGAAAATCTTATAAGTATAGAAACAACAAACAAATATTTCATTGAGGCGAATGAATGAATAAATGAACTACATATATCTAAAATGTAATACCCATTCATCTTGTCAACAGATACACACATCACAATTCCACTTCAGGAAAACTTCAATCATACCTCCTTGCCTAACTTTCTATACTTGCAGCCTTTAAGTATTTTTTTCTGTTCCTATTACATACCAAATGTAATATATTTTGAAGTAAACAATAACATCACAATAGCTTATTGCTTTACAATCCAAGTATTTATCAATAACATTTTACTTTGATAATTAAACATATATTTTTTGTATTTTTAATGCTTGATATATTTCTATTTTATTCTTATAAAAAATGTAAAAGTTTTGTAATGAAAATGAAAAGTCTAATTTTTGTAAGTATAAAACAGGTAAATTGTAAAGGCTACATGTGAGTCATAAGTAAAATATACTAGAGGTAGTAAATATTTAAAAGTACAAAATGTTTTTAAATCTAAGCCTACTACGACAAAGGTTTAATTTACTCACCTTATTATGAAACTAGGATCTCTTTTGACAATACATAAGTAAATTATATGAAAGAAAGTGAATATTAAACTGAAAATGATTCATAATTATTTGTTTGAAAATACAATATTTATATTAGAATATCCCAATAATAAAGGTAGATAGTAACCCATCAATCATGGTCGGGGTATTATTTATATGATACATATAGGAAGGCTTCGAAAAATCCGTTATAATTTTATGAATTTTTAGAGGCGGGAGAAAGGACTATTTTATTTTGTAAAGAGGTTACTTCATGTACTTGTCGGAGTGCTGCGTGAGGATGCGTGCTGAGGACTTGGCGTCGAGGAACAGTGCGTGCACGGCGCGCACGTGCGGAGGAGCGATGCGAGCCGCGCCCTCCGCGCGCGCCGCCAGCCACGACGGAGTCAGCAGTTGGGCCGCGTACCTGCCACGTTACATTATTTTTTAGGGTTCCGTACTCAAACGTTAAAATCTGAACCCTATTACTAAGACTGCGCTGTCCCTTTGTTTCTCTATCTGTCTTCAGTCTTTATCTCATAAGCCATGATAGCTACACAGTTAAAATTTTATTTTACCTCTATTGATATAATACTTTAACAACAAATACTAAAAGCAATAAAAATATATATTTAAGGGGGCACCCTACAAAAAACTTATTATTTTTGCTTTTTTTTATATATATAATGATGATAATAATGCGGAATTTGCATACAACCGCCCTTGGTTATATTTTTTAATTTTCATTGAGCGGAGGCCTATATTATCCAACTTTAAATATTATACACTAAGTTTCCTTTTCACAATTAAGAAAAGTCTCTTTTGTTTTCCTTTACTTTGGATGTATATGTATGACGTTTTCTATCAAGGTGGATTGAACTGAAGTGGACAAAAATATGTGACTTGAATTTCGAATTACTTATAAACAATATATTTGTGTGATTTAACATATTATTTAAAAACAAGGCTATATTTATTATATATATATACATAGACATTATTAGTTTGTGGTATAATACCAAGCTTGTTAAACTTATTAGTAATTAATGTTATAAACTAAATAACAATAAGTTATCAAGAGAAATTACCTTAGAGTACTATTTGCACCAACTTCAGCGAGAGCGGTCAGAGCCTCATCATCAATAGATATACCCTCAGTGGTAGCACGAAGTTTTAATATCTATAATACAAATCAACATTTACTTATATTTATTTATCCACAATTTTTAATATATTTATTTCCAATATATATACAATTTTTTAATTAAACTGTACCTGTAGAAGTTCTGATTTGTTGTAAGGAAGCGTCCGAATAATTAACAGCCTATCTAAAAGATCTAATGGAATACCATGTGGCGAGATAACATCTTCAGTTCCCCTGAAATTTATAAAACATTAAAACTAAAATAGAACTACAGTTATAAATTATAATTTCAAAATCAAAGCAATCAACACAAACCTTATTTGACAACGCCCTCTGTTAGTAGCAAATATAACAATAGGAGCAATCGCCGACTCCAAGGCACGGTGAAGGTAGGTAAATGTTTCTATATCTAGCATGTGAACCTAAGAACGATATAAATTTAAATTATTGAGGATCATATCTTTCTTACAAAAATATAACAAACTTAAAATTATATTTTTAACTCCCAACTCAAAAAGAGGGGTGTTATAAGTTTGACCTGTCGATCTATGTATCTGTGGAAATGTAGCAGCTAATAGCCAAAGGGGACGGATTTGATTGCAGTTTTTTATTGATGTGGTTGCTCCGAAAATTTGTAAAATAGATACCAAGGTCAACAAGAACATACAATGGTCCCCCGACGCAACAACTTCAATAAGTACATAATAATATTATTTTTATTCTTTTTTTGTATTGGGGGTTTTTAAATTTCAAATTTAATTTTAAGAGTTTCTTTTCAATCTTAAGTGATTTAGTTTTCTTTACTAATCGATTTACTAATTATCTTAACCTATATGTTTATTCAGATTCCTAATTATTATATAATATAATTTATTAATTGTCATAAAATTAAAGTTACCTCATCAATAAATAATACTCCAGGCACTAATTCTGCTATTCCTTGATCAATGTATTTATTCACAACTTTATTAATTTCTTTCCTAAGCTTATCTGAAATAAATAAGTTTAATTATATGACAAACTAGGCTTAAAATGTAGGGCCTAAATTATGAATTAGAGTTAAAACAATCATAAGAAGAAGATGATGAATGAATACCAGTAATTTCAGTTTTCTTTGGCTTCATAAGCTGTCCCATCATAGACATAATATCATGACCTCCCTGAGGCCTGGCATTAGCACAGTCCAAGTCATGGAGAGTCACATCTTGCACAACTTCCTTCTTTTTGTGAACATCACCTTTAGGCAAGGGAACATATTCTTCAGCCTACAAAAATATCTTATTAGAAATATTAAGATAAATATTTAAATAGAAGTAACAATAACCATAGCTTTTTCTCATTTATCACTTATATTATAATTAAATACCTCTAAATCAAATTCAGTAGCAAAGGTGTCACTTCTTCCCTGTCTCTTCACCGCTCCAGAGTTTGCTTCAATGTAAATAACATCACCAACCTCTACTTTTTCTTTTTGGAGAGATTCATAAATTGTCGGATCAAGTTTCAAGTTTTTTGTACCTTTGGCTGTCTTCAACCCAATAATTACGTGAGAAACTGTTTTTCCATAGCCTAAAAAAAAATCTTATAATAAGTTCTTACAACTCATACAATAATATATAATAAGTTTATAACTGACCTCCAACTGAGTTTTCTGTTTCCACAGGAGTAAGCTCGGTAACTTCACCTTCATACACTTCCTTAGTCTCCCTGATTCGAAGACCAATGGCTCGACGAAAATTTTCCATCAACACTTCTGTTTTTTTAATCTCTGTGCTGTACACTTCACTTCCCACCATTGGGCAAAATGGAACCTACAATGAAATATAATTTATTGACCCAAATGAAAGAACAAGTTAAATATCAGCCTTATCACTATACCCAATTCTACTCACATTACCTACTCCAGAAAAAGTCATGGTCTAAGCTTATGAGCAAGAAGCCTAAATGGTTCAAAACTAGTTGTGCAAATTACAATTTAATGAATGTAAGACAGCCAGGTGTGTGGTCATAATCATAGATCAACAGTTAAAATACAAAACAGACTTATAATATTTTTTTTTATACTTTTAACTTCCCAAGCAGATGTCATTTAGATTTAACAGGCTAGAGAACCATTGCATTTCATTTTATTCTGATATGGCTTTTACTTTATTAACAACTTACTTTATTACCAAGTTCCTGCGCTATGGCAAGTGCAATTGCCGTTTTACCAGTTCCTGGTGGCCCAGCCAACAACAATGCACGTCCGGCCATTTTTTTGCTTCTTATCATATCCACAACAATACCAGCAGCCTTAAATAAAAATAATAATATACTGCATTTGAAACTCATATTAGAAAACCTCTTCATATTTTGTATTTTTCTACTTGATCACTTATCACTTAGAAACTCCATGGTAACAACATAAACTAACCTTAATGTTTGATCAATAACAATGATTAAATTAATACACATTAACAAAAGTTTTGGTGAATTAAATTATGTACATGCAACTATTTAGTAAGGATGTAACTATATATTAGATAAATTAGATATTTTCATACCTCTCTTGCTGCTTCTTGGCCCACGAGACCGGCTGCCATCTGAATTGGGACTCCATTTTCGTCCAAACCTAAACCTTTTATATGAGTGTGCGCAGATATTCTTTGCGTTTTAGCAGTACTCTTAACTTCTTCAATTTTCATTTTCTTACTTTATTTTTAATTATTACGCAAAATAATTAACAATTGACTGCTAAATCAAATGTGATATGACAAATGACAGTTAACAATTTGTTATTTGACAAATGCGTTTTAACAACTGCGAGTTTGAAGTCTGAAGTCAGAACCACAGAGTACACAAGGAGTTGAACTCTGAAGTTGTCGCAAATGGGCATAGTACAATTTATGCTGCTTGCAAGTAGCACAAAACAGTTTTCTTTAGGACCATATCTATAGAAAAAAATAAAAAATCCTATCTTTGGTGATAACTTGTTTTAAGTTGAATGCTTAGTCTTATTCTTAGATATGATTTCTCCTGAATGAAATATTATTTATTCTGGCCGTGTTCCGAAATACAAACCAACATACTGGCCAGGGCTAATGACGTCATAGCACCCACGCCATATTGCACTGGTGTCGGTGTCGACTGGCATCGATTTTTGACGTCATCAGCACTGGCCAGTATACTGGTTTGTATTTCGGAACACGGCCTCTATACATGGTTTTTGACAATGGTTGTCAGTTGTCATTTGTCGCTTTACTGACGTTTGGTTATTGACAGGTTTTATTGTCAAACAGATTTTTTTATCCTGATTCCGAAGTATTTTTTACAGATTTGCAGATTTTAATAATCATATTTTTTTACAATCGCAATATATATTCTATTAAGTCATATTGAGCGGCTTTAAGTAATACCAAAAAAGGTGGATATCTTTCACAATATCAATAATGTGTTAAGTGTTATTTTCAGTAACAACACAAATGGAGTATACAGCTCAAAATTTGGAGTATGCAGTAACTGTATTTTATAATGGAGATCAGGAAGATAGAGCGAAGGCTCATACATGGCTCACAGCAGCGCAACGAGTTCCTGAAGCCTGGAACTTCGTTTGGGAGCTGCTGCAACCTAGCAAGGTAAATTATATATTTTTCTCAATAAATAAATGATAGTATTCATTAACTAATATATTCTTTTACTCTATTTGAATATTTTTAGGGTACAGAAATACAGTTTTATGCTGCTACCACACTACATACAAAAATACTCCGGTGTTGGAATGAAGTACCTACGGAGAGCTATAATGAACTACGACAAAAACTATTGCAAGCGGTTATTGCTTACTCTAATGGTCCAAAAATAGTAACTAATAGGTTATGTATTAGTGTAAGTATAATAATAAATAGTTTTAAATAACAATATACTTGTTCTTTTGTATTCCAAATTTTATTAATGACTTTGAAGCATTTAGTTCTTGCATAATATTTTAGTTGGCAGCATTTATTTTGCAACAAGGCTCTGTAGATATAGCAGAAATTCTACGGCCATTGTCAACTACCGATACAACTTCATTGCTACTTGAAGTACTTACAGTGATACCTGAAGAAGTAAGTTAGCATAATTTTTACAACAGTAAATATAAAAATGTTTTTTTTTCGACAATATATATTTATTGGTTAATCCAGTACAATAGCATGACTATGGGAACAGCTCTTCGTGCAAAAAACCGAGCTGCCTTGAATCAGGCTTGCTGCATGGTGCTAGATGACATGCTGAGATATCTACAAGATGTCTTCAAGTTAGTCACTTTGACTTTTAATTAAAACTATAAAATTTTTATTTAGTAAGTAACAAAGTTCAAAACATATTTTCGGTGTTAGTTTTCATTCTATGATTAAAAAAATAAAAAACATATTACTGTGATTCAGTGATTACAGCAATTCAGCTCCCAGTGAGGCCTCTGTTCAATTGTGGACATCAGCGGCGACATGCGCCGGCAACTGGCTGGCACTCGGTGAAGATTCATTAGAGAGCGCAACTACACTACCAGAACGCGCTCCACTCTGCCGAGCGTTACATACCGCCGTGCGAGTGCTTTGCACGTAAGTTATGTGGTCTTTATTTGAACGATTCTGTTTATCGAGTCTAGATATTTTTCCGACCTTTCATAAATCAATGTGAAAATATATTAAAGCTTAACTTTATCTGCAATAATCTCAATAAACCTATAAAAATAAACCACATTACTTTGAAATACGGTAGGAACCAGAGCATTTTAAGTGTCTTAACAAGTGGTCACAATGGTCCACAGGTGGAATGAAGCGGTGAGCGACAGCGCGCTGGAGGCGTGCGAGGCGTGCTTGGCGGGCGTGCGCGCGGCGGGCACGGCGGGGGGCGCGGCGCGGCACGCGGGGGCGGCGCGTGCTCTGCTCGCCGACCTGGCTGCCCTCGCCGAGCCCCTGCTCAGCGCCCACAACCTACCTAACTCACTCAATGAGGTGCGGCGGATGTAACTTTAATGGTTTTGTATCTTAACGATATTGCTTCATGCATACAATAAATATTCATTAAAAATGTTGTAACCGTGTATATCAACTGTTATACCCTTTTCCACGTCTTTGATTTGTGTGGGACTTGACAGTGTTCTTCCAAAATCAGGAGCTGCTGGCTGCGTTAATAATATGCTGCGTAGCTGTGGCGGAGTGCCACGCGCGGGTGCTGGTCGAGGCGGTGGAGTGCGCGCAGGAGGGGAAGGGTGAGGGCGAAGGGGAGGGGGCGCGCCGCCTCCTGCACGTGCTGCTGGCGGCGCAGGCGGCGCCCGGTCACTACCCGCTGCACGAGGCGCGCTCTAACCTCGTATTTGGACTGTGGTACACGTTGCAAGTGCGTTGTGTCTTCATTTTAAATATTATTTAGTTTCTTTGTTGATTAACGTGATGTACACTTTTTTTGTTCTTATAGTATTTTCAAGTTTTTTTTTCTTTGTTATTATATTACAGGATGAAATACTAAATATGTCAGACTCTTCGCACAAAGTTAATCCCGTCTGGAACGAAGTTTTCACGCAACTCCTACTTGCCCTCATCAAAAAGTCTGAAATGCCACCCGAGTCAGTGCTATCGCGAGACGATCAGGAACTCTTGCGTTGTTATAGACAGGACATTGCAGATATAGTGGTCAGTGAAATTATTCAAACTCGTCGCGTCGTCGCCGTATAGAAATCGGAGTAATAACAAATTATAATTTTCAGATGTACTGCTACAGTATCCTCGGGGAAAGATGTTGGTCGCTGGTGGAAAACGCTTTTCTCTCGTCGGAGAGTGCCCGCGGCCGGGAGGCGGCGCTGCACGTGTTCTCGGCGCTGGCTGACGCGGCTCCGCCCGCCCGCGCACCGCCCGCACTGGCCGCGCTGCTGCAGCACGCACTGCGCCTGGCCGCCGAGCCCCTCGCCGCTGACGCTCAACTTCTGCACACCGCACTCGACTGTCTCGGTGAGCTTATTGTCGTGCGGTGTCTTTTACACGTTTGTCTTATTTGATCAAAAATAGATTAAATCTTATCATCGTCCAACCGGCAGGGGCCTATGCGGCGTGGCTGAGTTCGGTGGAGGGTCCGACAGGAGTGGAGCTGGGCCGCGAGTGCATGCGCGCTGCCGGTGCCGCGCTGCAGCGCTGTCCGGCGCCGGCCGCGCTCGCACTACGCAAGTTGTCGCTGGACTGCGCCGCGCCCGCCGCGGAGCTCGTCGCCGACATCGTGCAGCTCGCGCAGGCGAGTTAGATTCACATCTCCTTCTGCTTTTCAATTAGATTAATTTAATATTTAAGCGATTATTAATATTAAAAACGTTAATTCTTGTGACAGAGCGTAGAGAGCACCGCGGACGCCTGGACACGCCGCCAGCTGGTGAGCGCGGCGGGCGCGGCTCTGGCGGCGTGCGAGCCCGAGCGTGCCGCGCCTCTTCTGGCGACACTCGCTCAAAGACTTCACGACCTGCTGGCTGCACAGGTGACGCCACATGTTGACTTACTCGGTTTTCGGACTGTTGAAAACTTCCTTGTTTGAAAATCAATATAAGATGGTACCAACTAATACATCCTAATATAATAATACATCATCCCTTGCAGGCGCAGTCGGGCGCCAGTGCTCGCAGTAGTGGTGGCGGCGCGGCGGAGTGTGTGTCGCTGATGTGTTCTCTGAGCGCGCGGCCCGCACTGGCGGCCGAGCTGTTCCGGGCGCTGCGCCCCGCACTCGCCCTGCTGCCCGCCAACCCCGACCTAACACAGGTCGGTACATACGCCCATGCGCGAGGAAGCGGACGCATCTTCA
Organism: Napeogenes inachia; assembly: GCA_959347355.1. NCBI lineage: Eukaryota > Metazoa > Arthropoda > Insecta > Lepidoptera > Nymphalidae > Napeogenes > Napeogenes inachia. The sequence goes on from OY365792.1 coordinate 16,496,347, forward strand.
CTGCATTAGTGGTCGATGCCGATCGGTACTGGCTTTGTTTTGCTCGCCTCCCAATGAGACGAATATATATTTAACTAAAAATGTTAATTGCTCTATCCTTCTTTTAGGCGATGTTCCAAATCTTAAAGCACACGGTGTCCGCACTGATGGGAGATTGCATAACGATCATCGAAGATATAGCGCTACTAATAATAGCCGGTTTTGAATCTCAACCGTGTCCGGTCGGCCTAGACGTCATCAAGCTGGTAAGATTTCATCGATCTCTCTCCTGCCCGATTTCGGTTTATCCAATAGTACGAAGTGAATTGTTAATAGGTGGCAGTGATGGTGGGCAGCGAGTGGGAGGGCACGGCGGGCATCGTGCGCGCTGGCGTGGTGTCGAGCGCGCGCGCCGTGGCGCCGCAGACCAGCATGCACGCGCTGGCGCCCGAGTACCTGCTTGGGGTCGACCACACCACGGGACATCCCTGCCCCGAGCTCGCCGAGGCGCTGTTCGTGTTGCTGGACGCGCTGACCAAGAAACGACCGAGGGCGATCGAATGGATCGAAGATCTGCTCTCCGACCTCGTGGCTTTAGGTGATAAAAGAACGATAGCCACCTTTGAATCTAATATGAGTATTAGAAGTGTAAGTGTTAAACGATGTGTGTAGCGTGCGAGTTCGTCCGCGCGTGGGAGGCGCGTGCGGCGAGCGCGGCGTGCTCGTGGCTGGGCGCGCTGGCGGCCGCCCGCCCCGCCGCGCTGGCGCCACGCGCACCCGTCCTCACGCACACCGCGCTCCGGTGCATCGGTACGTTGTTTCATTCATTTATATCATTTGCAATTAGAAAATCACTACTTGAAAATTTTCCTAATATCAAGACCACTAGGGAAGTGCGTAGTTATAAGCGACCGCGATAAGAAACAGCCATCTTCTAACCTCTCATTCTTTAAAGCAAGATCTTGAATTTAAATATTGTAGATATTTGACATAATACACAATGCGTCCAGGCGGTGCGACTCCTCGGAACCAAATGGAGCCCCTCACGAAGCTCCTCCTGGCCTTGAACCGCGCGGTGTGGCCGGCGCAGGATGGCGGGGCGGGGGGCGCCGCAGGGGGCGGAGCGGGGGGCGGCGGGGAGCTGGGCGAGTGGCTCCGCGCCTCACTCTCCGCGCCCGGCTTCCCCACCGTGCACTCCACAGACGCACACAAACAGAAGTTCATCGCAGCGGTACTCAGGTGAGATGGAATAACTTAAAGAAGTAGTGTTTGAATTCGAATGTACTAGACAAGTCAATATTTATTTTGCCATTTTGGTACAAAAAATATCACTAAATTATATTTATTAACAGAGAAAAGACTAGTAAACGGAGGTTACTGGAAGCGGTACAAGAGTTCTCGTTGGGGTGTCGCGGTTTGATCGGAACCGAGTACGCGAGGCAGTCGCTGTCGGCCAAACAGATGATCTGATCTCATTTTTAAGTCAATGCAGTCTATAATGTCGAACACTTTCTTACTTCTTCTTAGTGGTTGCGTTTAGCAAAAAAAATATACAACCATTATAATAATTAAAAAATACAATTTTACATTAACTATGTGATTTATCAGCTACTAACGATTATAAGAAATAGACCTAAAATGGTCTTATAATACCTATAGTGTTGATGCTGCCTTAACCGACTTGCAAAAGAGTTTTTGGATGTATTCTTTATAAGTATTTAATTTTTTACCGATAAATAAATTTTAATACGTACAACTGCTCGCTTTCTTCCTCTTTGTTGTATGAAATTTTAATTATTATTTTTAGGGTGTAAATATGTTTGTAATAATTGTTTTCTTTAAAAGAAGAATTATTACGGTAGTGTAACAACCTTAAAGTGTTTTGTTTGTGAGATTTCAAATGACATTTTAATCTGCGATATTTATATTATTTGTGTAGATATAGTAATGTAGTATTTTCATGTCATAATTAAAAAGCATTATTGTAATACCAAGTCCTTTGAATGTATATTACATATAATTGTGTTGTAGACAATGGTTGTAGACCTAAGAATTAATGAATGTTGTAAAGACAATCAAAAATAAAACATTAAAATGAATTAATATGTTTATTTTATTCCATACATGATAAAAAGTGAAAACTTAACCTATTGTGGTATACTGGGTGGCGATAATGATACATTAAATGAAAAAGAAAGACCTTTGCCTAAAATGTGTAAAAATCTCACAAGTTAAATAACACAAAACAAAACCTTGCAAGTATTGCCTACTACGCTCTTAGCAGCGATACATATACATATTATACTATTTTTTTATAAATAGATTGTTATCACTTAAGTCCAAGATATACTTGATTGGTTTTGGTTTGTATATTCAAAATTTGTTAAGAAATTTAGATTTTTCATTTATTGGAACTTCTTACACACATTGCATACCATAACAAAACTTATACAAAAATAACAAAACTAGCCGGTAAACGACCTAAATGGAAATATAACATCACAGATAAAAACAATTTTGGCGTAACTTTAACACAAATCATTATAAAGTAAATACTTTTTATATAAAAGAGTTCTTATAATATAATAGCCCTACAATATACTTAATATTCTTCAAAGCATATTCTGTTAAATGTTTTCCCGACCTATACAGCCAGATCTCTCAATTCTCAATAACAAGTTATTTCATTCAATCATTCATTTAAAGCATTATTGGAATGTAAATGACAGTTCTTACTTTTATATTAATTAAAAATCAAACAGTAACTTCCTATAGTGTTCATGTATTTCAAAAGAGTTTATTAAGCAAATCAATCTCTTCTCTCGTTAAGAAAAGAACCTTAATAACCTACATCTTTATATATATTGACTTAATACAACGTGTTAATATCAATATGCAATGGTTTAACCAAACTTTTTTATTCTTTAATTAAATTTCCAATATAGTACACGTTGTAAGGCGTTGACGATCGTTTTATGTAAATTTTATATGACACCTCTTTTTATATATATATATATATATATATATATATATATATAACTAGAGGTGTCAAAAGTACTGTATATATAAAAATTCGTGACGTCTATCACCAAAACATCCAGTCTCATGTGTTGGTGACATACTCGCCACAAATCTATTATAAAATTGCACAGAGCATTAATCACGTTGTGTTATTACTTATCTATATGACTACAATGACTTAAACACTAGTGATAAATATGGTAAGATTATAAATTAAAAAGATAAATATAAACACTATAAATATAAGCAAAATGCAGTTATAATTATAAGTAATATTAATATTGAATGTAATTCCCGTTAAATATTATCATAAATTATGATTTTAATTACAATAAATCTTTAGGAGAAGTATTAAACGGATTCGCAGTGCAATATTTATTATATAAGTAAACAGTTTATAGCTTAATTGCAAAATTGGGGACAAATAGATATCTTCTATGATCTGCTTAATTTAAAATCGGAATCGCCTTTTGCAATATGATTAATTAAATTTTCATCTCATCTCATCACATCATCAACATCAGATGAACACTAATAGGTTAACCATATATATATTTAAAGATAACTAGATCTTTAAATCATCGTCTTCATCGGCATAATAATACAAATAGATAATATAATATAGAATTTTTTACTTCCGGTAGGCAGATACAATGAAAAGCTAGCAGACAAGGTTTAAACACACCACTCAATTTCCTTCCACATTCAAGATTCTCTTCATATGTGAAGTTACAAGTACTCTTTGTGTTGCTTTACTTTATTAGGTCTGGTAAGTAAGTCTCTTTTAAGCAAACACAGGCTCTCGGGTAATTGAATAATGATTTACGCATCAGGAAGTCACCCAAATTTATTTAATTTTTCATTTACTCATATCACTTTCACAGTTCAGATTTCTCATTTACAACGTCATGACTTTCACCGCATCATTTTCCTTCATACAAATAGATTTTCAAATTTCAGTACACTGTCCTCGCAATCTTTTATGATGTCTACTTTTGAAGCTTCTGCTTCATTTCGGATTGGTTTTTACTGAATAGTGCCAAAATATCTTTATATAAAAGTCAATGACCGAGTTTCTTTTTTACAAGTTCCATACTTTCTTTTACCTTCATTAATCCTTCTTTATTTTTAGTATCTTTTTAACTTTATCGTTTATTCTATCGTATCTTTTTCTAGAAATAACTTCTTTATCATAAACCACAATTGATAATCCATACATGCCTTTCTTTTTGTTTTACTTCATGGGCTCACAACCCATTTCTAAATTGAAGGCCATTCGTCTTCTTATTTACACTACATAATTGCGATACTGTTTCTTACACACAACTCTTTAGATCCTTCCAAAAAATCCCAGGTCCCTAAGCTTTTCTTTCAATTATTTTCCTTACTTTTTACCACATTCCCTTCCCACATTTTTTTTACATTTACTCTTTTCATTTCTTTAATTTCACTCTCATACATTCATCAACAATCACAAAATACATATATATCTCTAATAGTCTTTGCATGTCTAAGTATGAATCAGTCAATAACTCCACAAGCATTGACTTCATAAAAATATGTACACTTTCGTCATTTTCTTTCACTCTTCAATCTCCAAATTTTCTCACTGCACATTTTACAAATTAACACTACCAGCACATTATTTAAAATGTTAATTATTTTTATAAAAATAGATTTTGTAGATATACAGTTTAAGACTAAGATATACAGATTAAAAAATATTGATTAAACGGTAGGTATTGTTTCCTAACATTATGATTTATGTGTACACGATTTACCGAAAAGAAACTCCAAGTTGGCCATGCCATTTCTTGGACACGAAAGGTAAGAAAGAATATTTAAAAAGAAAAATTAGTAACTTTAACAATTTTATAAAAATAGTAGTTCTTATTTTAATTACCTGATGTTTTGAATATAATATTAACGTTGCAATTATACTAATAATACACATATACTAAAATAATGACCTAACATTGAATGCACTTCACTATTAAGAAATCGATAATACTTTATGATAATAAGCACTAGTTCACACTGAGAACAACTTGTTCCGGTATAACTCTTAAACATGTAAAGTCAGTGAGTGAGTCCTGGGTGCCTACTGTGCGTGTGCGTGTGCGGGCGCGCTGTATGTCTCGTAGCGCACGACGCGGCCCTCGCTGACGTACACGACACACTCCGATCAGGAGTCCGAGTCCCCGCGGGTGTTGACGACGGCCGCCTCGCTCTTGTTGATCTCGACGGTAAAGTCCAGAAACTTGTCCGGCACGCAGTGACGGTTCTTGAAGCGCAGGAAGTTCAGCGCCTGGTCCAGAGTCAGGTGGAAGCAATCCTGGCGACTCACGTTTAAGGAGGAGCTCTCGAGGTCGCTGTGTGTCGCGCGAGTGTACACGAGCTTTCTATCGTTATGTTGACCCAGGACGGTTACCTAAAAAGTTAGAAGGGGTCGTTGAAAATAAATTTCGTATCATCACATATAAATTATTAATAATTAATTGAGGTCGTACCTCGTAGGTATATTTCGCGGCGTTACACTTGGGCCCGATGTAGGCGACGTACACGTCGACGCCCCACGTGCGTATGTCGACATCCACTCGCAGGTGGAACAGCTCTCGCGCCGCCATCACCAGCCAGTGGTCGTGCTGCTCCGTGTTCACCTTCATGGAGAACTTGTGCTTGCGACCAACTTTCAGCAGTGACAGGTGTCTAGTCTGAAACGATGCATTCCATTACAGTTCACGGCAGGATATTTGCTTTATTATACGAGGAATGGCCGTACGTGTCTAAAATAATAAAATAATCAACATATATCAAAATACATGCTACATTGTTTTTAGCAGTAGCACTATATCGTTTCAGCGAATCCTAAAAGAGTCAAAGTTCACCGGTGACATCGATCCCGAGATTCTGAAAATGATTCTGTCTGACGATTGATCTAGTACCTCATAGCGGCACTGATGGTCACATCACTGTAATCGACATGAGTGTGTACGTGTGTGTGTACCTGGAAGTGATGCGGCAGATCGGCGAGTGCTAGCGGTGGTCTGTCGGCGCAGGGCGGCGCGGGGCAGCGGTACCGTCGTGCGGCGCAGTTGGCCTCGTGCACGCCGCGGCGCCGCAGACGAGTCTCGCGCCCGCAACCGTGGCGGCAGGGGTAGCGCAGCATCTCCGCCACCTGCACGCAAGACACCGGGTATAGCCTACGACCTCTGCGACGAGCCCGTAGCGACGTGTCACTGCGGATACTCACAGCCTCCATGGCGCGGTTCCTCACGGAGGAGAACGCGGTGCGACAGACGGGGCAGGCGGCGAGGCGCGCGCGGCACCGCCCGCACACCAGGTGCCCGCGCCGGCACTGAGACATCGGTGGCTCCATCCACTCCAGACACACCGGACATTCCAGCAGCCGTAGCAGGCTCTGGGAAGCGATGACGATCAGTGCCAGCCTCATTCGGGATTTTAAGAGGAAATGAAAATAATATACAATTTAATGCTCCTAACAAAATTTGCCTTAAAAAGTAAAACTCACTTGATTAAATTCCTTGCCGGTGCTGGGTTCCAGTTCGTGCGCTGCAAAATAAAAAAACATATTGAAACTATAAGATGCGCCCGAAATATCCATTCATCTTTACCACTTCGTTGTTATCTTACGTTCTCTTTTCCTTTTTATTCCCTGAGGCACCTGCGCATCGTCGGGAACATTAATCGGGATTACCTAAGTAAAAACAGCCATAATAAAAGTACTAATATTAATATTATATGTCGTTGCATAAGTCACAAATGATCATAGTCTTCTTGTTTATAAAACCAAATAATTTATTAAACAAATTCTTACTTCATTAGGATCCTCATCAGCGCTGGCTTGATCCTGGTTTTCATCATTGGCTTCATTTGCTTGGTTATCTTCTGTTTCCGCGTCTATTTCTACAATTTCCTCCACTTCTGGAATTCCGACTTCAGCGGTATCATCTGAGATATTATTTTTTTAGCAAAGACAGAAATTATACTGCGACGCGTTGCTGTATTTTATTTAAAAACTTACCATCATTATTTTCTTGCTCATCAGCATTACCATTGTTATCTGGGTTAGCTTGCAACAAGGAACGGTCTGGCGAGTCAGTTTCTAAAACAAATTCGAATACGATAAAAATATAATAAATAAATAAAAAAAAACTACTGTGCTATTTAAACGCCAAAAAAAAAGCTAGTGAAGTCAATAGGAGATATTTCCTATGATATCTCCTAGTAAAAATAATAGTTTCTATAGCAAAATCTTTACTGTATGTACATTTATAATAACAATTAACATGTTTACATCTAAGATAGTATAGTAAATTACTATTCCAGTACAAAAAGAACCATATATTAATATTACAATAAATAGTATATAAGAATGTCTAACCGTCATCTGGCAGCGAAATTCCCTCGCTCTCCATTACGGCGGGAATAACTACGTAAAAAAAAATATTATTTATTATATATCAATATTAAAACTGTAGTCATTATCACACATATCATATATATATATATATAACTAGCTGTTGCCCGCGGCTCCGCCCGCGTGTAGGTCGCTTTTCGCGTACTTCTTTTTAGAACTTTTAAAGGGGAACAATTTCATAGAACATCATTTTTGCGTAACTTTCACCGTTTTCGCAGCGCACGCAGTTTTTTGTTTATTTTTTTACACCTTGCGTTAGAATATTCAAGTTTTAGTAATCATCCCTAATTTTTTGAAAATGAAACATAGCCTATGTCACTCGGGAATAGTGTAGCTTGCCAACGGTGAAAGAATTTTTGAAATCGGTCCAGTAGTTTCGGAGCCTATTCATTTCAAACATACAAAAAAATAATCAAACCTTTCCTCTTTATAATATTAGTATAGATGTATATTTTAATAATATATTATATAAATAAAAAGTTTATAAAACGCCATTATAATCACAAATCCTGCTTAAAATATATGGTAAGAAGTGAGTATATATATTAGAATCAGTAATTGAAAAACTATAATTGTTGTGCAATAGACAAGTTCTTGACTAAATTGCATTAACATTAATTAGTTCAGATGTTAATCGTGAAAGTAAAGAGAAATATATTTAAGTTATCTAAGAGATCATCATAACCAACAAACACCTTTATTTCTAAAACAGTGAAGATATTCCGGATACAATAATTATTACAACCTATCCAGGCAATCCATTCCAATAAAAAAGCAGTTCAGTAGTATAGTAGAACATCAGTCCAGACAAGTACATAATATATATAGTATAATAAATACTGCTTTCAGTATAGTAGAACATCAGTACAGACAAGTACATAATATATATAGTATAATACATACTGCTATTCCTGGTGTAGTCGGTCGGGCGCGGTCTCCTGCGTGCGGTGTTGGAGCGCGCGCCGCCCGTACGACGCGGAGAGCACGGCGCGCCTGCGGGCACGCTACCAGTGCTATACCATGTACACTATATATATATATATATATACTAGTACCTACTATATATACTACATATACATATTTGGATACACTATATATACTTGAAGATTCATATTTAATGAGGTTTACTTTACGTTTTTATACTGTAACCGGGACTTAATCGCGTACCATTTTAATCGAAGTATTTATCTCGACTCTCGACGTTTCGACTTCGAACTTCGAACGACTTCTTAACATGTGATAATTTCTGATGAAACTACTTTCTGTACCGTGGACAATATTACAGACGCACACAGATAGGTATTTGAATGCTATTTCTCACCAGGAGTTGTATGTTCAGGAGGTACTGCGGCGGAATGGATATCGTGTAGGAGGATACCAACCAAGGCGAAGACTGAGAGAAAAGCGAGACATCTGGAATGTCTCATGACAACCCGCGTTCTTACCATACATAAGAGGAATAACAGATAAGGTTGGTGCAGTGCTGGACCGGTTTTCCATCAAGACCGTTTTCATGCCACCGTCTAAGATCCCGGGATTTGTGAGAACGGCTAAGAATGTGGTACCGTTTCAAACACCTGGTGTTTACAAGATTTACTGCAGTTGCGGCAGTTTTATATCGGTCAAACTAAGCGCACGATAGCTGAGAGAGTTAAGGAGCACATAGCAGCAGTTAAGAATCGCCAGGTAAACATGTCAGAGACCGCAGAGCATCTACTTGAGTCGGGACCGAACCACTGGATCGAACTTCACCCGAAAATCCTCTCCACTGAACGTCATTACTATAATAGGATGATACGTGAAGCGATTGAAATCAGGAAGTACAAAAATTTTAACCGGGAGGATGGATATAGGTTGTCGGCTTCGTGGAGTCAGTAGCGGATTTAGGCTTAGGCACGTGAGGCCCGGGCCTAGGGCGGCAAATTTTGAGGGGCGCCAAAATTTTTAAGATGACTAAAATTTTAAATCGATTGGGTTTTCTGTAAACCGCAAAACCAAATTTTAAAGTTTATTTTATTGCGCTCTTACTATCGAAACATAGTACCATTTTGAGGGTAGAATTTCTTTGTTAAAATAATTAATCAGGCAAGTCCTAAAATTTGAAATATCTAACAAAAAGATTAAAAAAATTTTTTTTTAATGCTAGCATATTATTTATTTACGAATTTAGATTTGAACGATAAGTTGATAATAAATGTTTAATTTATACCTGAATTAGATTTCTTATTATTATTGTTATTATTTTATACACACACACATATATGTACATATACGTTTATGTATATATATATATATATATATATATATATATATATATATATATATATATATTGTTACAAAAGGGCGCCATATCGTCTCGGGCCTAGGGCGTCCTCAAACCTAAATCCACTACTGCGTGGAGTCCTGTTATCGGGAAATGTAAACGTCGTTATGAATCTTCGGATAAATCGTCGGATGTTGTGAGCATTGTGTGTCGGGACCTTAGTGCTTTGAATAAAAATAGTAGAGATCAACCGCGGGTATTTCGAAAAACTCGCGCGGCTACGAGACGGTGACGCCATGGAGCATCAGTCTACTCGTGACCACCGTTGAGAGTCGAGGTAAATAATTCGATTAAAATAGTACGCCATTAAGTCCCGTTTACAGAATAAAAACATGAATACAAATCGTGAAAGCTTAAAACAATTTACTTTACGTTGTCTATGGCTGGCTGTTTATAATACATTTTACTTCGAAAAGAATAAACTGCCAAATAAATCTTCGGCTGATATAGATTTCTCGTGATAATACGTAGATTAGAAGATTTGAACTCGTCATGTTATTAAAATAAAGCCGGGTTGCTATTTTTAATATAACTATGTAAAATTTATTTAAATAGCTTTAACTCGAATCGTCTCATCATGTGGAATATGGATCTTGAAAGTTCTGAACGAATTTACGATTTTCTGTAATATTCATCCAAAATATTTGTTATTTGATAGTCCATAACTGAGAATCGAGTAAAACAATATTAATAGTTGCTTATCCTCAGGTGTGAAACCACGTATATACATGTTGAAGACATAATAATAATAATACTCACGTTGTAAGGAGGACATATTGGGGCAATTGTTTTTATTAAATCGATTTGGATTCAGAGTTCTTGTCAGTCTTTTTATAGCAAAAATGCGTTGAAAGTTTGAAACTGGACTGTCTAGATCAATGGACTCGCGAATTTGAGGTGGCGTGTACGAACTTGTGCTGGGTCTGAAAATAAATTATATAATTATTTATTACTAAAATTTGGTGTAAAAATACAGAAATTAAATAAAGAAATATATAAGTCAGGTGTTCATATAATTATTAATTTATTTTTAATATACTCATTATATTAAAAATATAAAGAACTAAGTAGGAAAAGTAGTACTTGTGACCACTAGATAATTCCTTTTCTATATTCAATTTTTCATTTATGTAAATGTTGGCAATTAGGTCATTCATTCTAAGGAGAGGAGAGCTCAAACATGGCAACACTTATTCTTTGCCAATATTCATATTATACTGTACATAACAGACCAATATAGAAATAGGGGTGATGCGCAGAGGAGATGGCACATCGCCTGTCACCCAGCCTCATACAAGATCCCATACCCCTACTATTTTTATAAATATATTATTTAATTAAGATTTATTAGAATAAAAAATGCAATCTATTAAAACCTTTTTAATAATAGCCAATAAGTCTATACTGAATTCATTCAGTATATAAAAAATCTTATGAAAATATTACTATAGATACTAATGTGAAAATATAAAAAGTGTATTATTTTGCTTACCTTGAAGGTTCTGTTGACATCATCCTCTTATCATTAGTTATTAATGACCAAAAAAGTTCTTGCTCCAATTTTGCCTGTGTTCTTCTTAATGGAAATATAGATGATGCCGGACCTTTAATACATAATGAAAAATGTCAATATCATCATATAAGAGTATTAAATAGAACTATTGAAATAAGGGCATATTTACAGTTATGACGAGATTTATAAAATATTGATAATATAATATTACTACATAAGCAAACTCAATGTAAAGTAAGCAATAATTAATACAGTGTTTGCATATCTTCATTTCTATGATAAATAGAATATTTCTAAAATTCAAAAACCTTTAAGTAGTAGTATACAATGCATAGTACATTTTCTCAAATCTAACAGCAAGCCAATCTTAATACATTATAAGGTATAAATAAAATAAAGATAGCTGGATATCTCTTAATATTCAATGTAATGAAAAGTTTAGCACATTTGACATACCACTAGTCCCAGGGGTGCTAGAATTTCTACTGTCATGGATGTCTAGTGGCCTTCTGCTAGTTGTAGGTGCAGATTGACTGGGAGTTGGAGTATCTTCATCATCTGTAACAAGATTAATCTACTATGTCACACAATATTCTTTTCCCATTTCTCAATAGGCTGCCAGATACTTCTGCTGATTGATAATTATTAAAAAACCTGAAACATTTGTTTTACAAAAATATTTATTCACATTTATTTCGTAAGTTTTCATTCAGCATTTATATATACAGGCTTTTTTGTAATTCGTTGACCACCTCTTGCAGGCAGCCTCTCTGCATAAATCCCAATAACATTTGTTCTACAACTTTTTAAAAATCTAGATAAAGAACACAAAAAACACGAAACCAAAAAAAAATTGCTCCATCTTTTACTTATTGCTATGTATTTTGTAAGAAGTGCATAAAAGGTCAACGTCCGGGTGCTATACCAGTTCAGAGGCAACAAGTAAATTTTGTAGGGGAAAACTCAAATTTTAAAAACTATTAATTTTAAAAAGTCACACATATTTAGAACAAATGTTGTTAGGATTAATGTGGAAAGGCTGCTTGCAAGAGGTGGTCAATTAATTAAAAATAACCCTGTATATACATAGATTTATAAAAAATATATAACTCTTATGCATATTTATTATATACCCTAGATAATGTGGCACATATTTTGGAATAAAAACTTAAAATTAAGTATCAATCCCAATGAAACATATAGATTTTATAAGTAGCCAATTAAAGTAATTATGTTTATTGATCCTAACATTTATATATACCTATTATAAAAGTAATATAAGTATTTAGCCTTTTTATACAACTTAAGATAATTATATTTTATCTAGAAAATTTCGATTAATAATAAATATGGATATAAATTATGATTTTTTTATATTATTACAATTATAATAGTGATTTTTTTATTATGAGTATTGTATTGGAAATTAGTGTTTTGGCTCATATCTTGATAGAACAGACAACTAAGTTACTTGATTAAACTACTTTTAAATAATATTAATACATTTAGAATATAATAAAACTAAAGTACAATATTAGAGGGGACCATTTTTGTGCTGTTATTGATAATGACGTTACTTATATAATACTATAGTATACATAACAATTGAATGGGCATGATGCAAAGCCATTATAAAAACATTGTGAATATAATGAAAAAAACTAGTTTAGTATTTTTCATCAAAAACATAAATTTAAATCTACATAATAGAACTTTACCAGAACTCCAGGGATATTCAGTAAGCCCAAGAGATTTTTTGATACTTTCTTTCCTATTACTCATGGCAAGGAACAATAAGCAATGTATTCTATTAGCTTTATTATCGAATCAGAATGCCGATTGCCGAGTGCCGACTCGTAGTCAAATATTGCTCTCTAATCTCGTCCACAATATAAATTATGAAGTTACAAGTACGGATATGTCAACCAGTGTTGCCAAGTGCCAACAGCCAAGCTGCTGTACATTTTTAAGCTAAATGTACACAATATATATGTACGTTATTCTTTGTCCACAGTAAAACCAATTACAAAAATCAACTTTTGTAATCACATATTTTGCACTACAATTTTAACGTTACCACTTCAAAAGAAAATAAACATGTTTGTTATCAACAACATTTACATAAAATCTGCAAAAGAAAGTTCCTGCCAAATCGACATTTTGACGATTAGTTCTGAGTTAGAAACAACAAATAAATAAAAATTACAATCAACAAATAAATATAAATGATTATTGAAACATTTAGACTCCTTGCACACTACGGGACACCAACCATTATGTAATATCAAATATGATTATTTTTGATTGCAAATTAATGTTTATGTAGGAACCATAATACATAAATGATAAAATGTATGCGACCACAGAGTACGCAGTACACATCCAGTGCACTGTGCAGTACCACAGAGTACTATATGCAGTACACTTGATTATAAACAATCAACAACAACGTCACAGACTACAGTTTTTCAAGTTTCAACCAGTTTGAAGCATGAACTTCAAACTTGAATTATGAGAGTTTTAACTGGTAATATATAAACTAACATAATTTAATATTATCGTGAAAACATACCCATAAGCTGTTTTTTAATCTAAACGTGGCAGCTATCCGTGAGCATTAACAAAAGTAGTGTACGTTATCCCAACAAAAATCGTTGAATTAGTAGTCGATTGTATTGTTTTCTGAATTTCTAAACTTTGAATTACTTAGCAAAATAATTCAACATGACCGATTTACCCTATCAAGTTGAATATGCTAAAACGGGTAGAGCTTCATGTAAGGCGTGTAAGACAAAAATTGATCAAGGTGATTTACGAGTAGCAATAATGGTCCAGGTATGTGCCGGTTATTTTTGTTATTGTATTTTTTCAAAAATAGTTTAATAAATATAAAAGGAATTACCAAGCTAAAAAAAAGAGGATGGGAAAATGATATAACATTTCTCCCATTCCATAGGGTCTATCTATCACTTAAATTTTTATTCATAAAACTTTTTTTTGTGCTTATGGCACTGAAAAACCCACTTGTGACTGTTAAATAAAGTAGGAAATATAGATACATATTATTAATACTTATTTGGTTCTAGTCGGCCTTTCATGATGGAAAGCAACCAAACTGGCATCATGAAGAGTGCTTCTTTAATAAAAAGTGCCCCAATAGTATTGCTGAAATTTCCAATTTCAATACATTGAAAAATGAAGATCAGAAAAGAATCAAAAACAAGCTAGGTTAGTTAATAAAATATTTATTTATTTTGATCAAATTTCTTAATTTTATTAGGTGTCTTACTAAAGAAGCATTAAAAAGATCTTTTTGATTTTAACTAACACTCGATTTTTATATGTAATCTTGTATTTAAAAAAAAAATAAAGATGCAACAGCAGTAGTAGTATTAAATTTTCAGTAATAGTATGAAATTAATTAATATTAGGTAGTGGAAATCCATCTGGAGCTGTGATGCCTTCTGAAAAAGATAAGAAAGGAAAAGGCAAAAAAAGAAATAATGACAATGGAGCTTTATCAAATTATTCAATAGAATATGCAAAATCTAGCAGAGCTACATGTAAACATTGTGATATAAAAATTTGTAAGGTAAAATATGATAATTATATTTTCCATAATTATTAAAATGTTATTTTTATTTTTTAAAGATATTATAAGAAAAAATATGAATTTACTGTAAGTTGTTTTTCTTTTAGGATGAAGTAAGGGTTTCCAAAATGGGACATGATCCCAAATATGGGGACCATCCAATGTGGCATCATGTGAAATGTTTTGCTGAAAAGAAAAACGAGTTTCTCTTTTTGGCTGGTGGAGAAGAGATTCCAGGATTCAAATCCCTAAAAAAGGAGGATCAAGATATGGTTAAAGAAACAATACAGTATGTAGTAATAAATTTTTAATAATATGTATATTGTGGCATCTTTACTTTATTCTTCTCAAAGGGGTTCAATTGGCAATAGATCCCAATTGATTTGGATAGCATAGCTGTCTGTGTTTCTGGGTTTGGTCAGTTTTAAAAAATATTCTTAGTATTTATAATGTGTATTTCTATGTATTTGTATTGTTGTCTGACACCCTTCATACAAGCAAATAATTTGCATAGTTAGGGGTTAGGTAAATATGTTTAATATGTCCTATGATATTATTATTCTTAGAAATATATTAATATTTTTTGAAAAAATACGAGACTAGAGAGGTTCAGGTACTGCTTGTGTTGATGATTATTTTTGTTTATATTTATTTAAAAAGTAAATAATTGTAACATCTCTAACATGCCAAAAGACATTTAGAATATGAATCCTTTTCTTTTATTTTCTTTAATAATTTACTTACAAAATATTGACCATTGTTCAATTTATAGGCCCTGTAAGGAAAATGATATGCCAATCAAAAAGTTGAAAATGGAACCTAAAGATGAAGCTGACATAAAGAAGGAAAAGGATTTACAGAAAAAGATTGAAAAACAAAATAAAACCTTCGACAAGTATCGAAATGCCTTAAGTGAGTTCGCTAAGAAAGATTTACATAAAATCCTTGAGGAAAATTCACAAGATATTCTAAAAAATAAAAATGAGGCAAGTTTTTGTATTATTGTCTGTTAAAACCTGTATTTTTTATAAGGGTATTGTTTTTAAAAGACATGTTATAATCAAATTGCATTCATTTCAGTGCTTGGAGCACATAGCTGATATGATGAGTTTTGGAGTCCTGGATCCATGTCCCGAGTGCAAGGGGCAGTTTGTGTTAGACACCTTTTACTATAAATGCACAGGTATAAATGTTTAATTTCATAGTTTGCTAGAACCAAATGAAACTAAATGAATGAAAATTATTTACAATTGTTCTTTAAGGTAACATAAGTGAGTGGTCCAAATGTAGTATTACAACAAAGAATCCAAAGAGGCGTTTAATGAAGATTTCTCCTGGTTACAAGGATACAGCACCCTTTAAAGGTTTTAAATCAAAATGTTCTGAAAGGGTGTTTGAAGTAGAGCCACCTCCAACAACTGTTATTGTGAAGAAAGAAGAACCTGAGAGGTGAGGTTATAAATAATGTATAGGTAAAATAACCATAAAAAAACATACAGTTTTTATTTATGTACACTACTAGAAATTCCCAGAGGCTTCACCTGCACTATTTAGGAAAAAAAGCCATGTTATCTAAGCTAAGCGGTTTTTACACTTACTCAGGTAAAGTTCTTTAGGGAAAGCTATTCCCTGTGACTGCGTCCACATAGACTGTCGAAAATATATTTATATATAGCTTATGATCATAGCCATAAAGTGTCATGGGCGTCATAGCAATATTAGTGAAGATGATGATTAAATATAGCCTATGTCTATTAGGGATAATTTAGAATTGTAATAGTAAATGATTTTTAATTGGTCCAGTAGTTTCGGAGTCTATTAAATTCAAACAAACAAACATCAAATCTATCTCTATAATCTTTATAATATTATATGCAGTATAATGATACAGTAGATACTCACTGATCCAGAACCATTTAAAACCGGAGGATGCCGGATTATTGGAATGTTCGGATTCTATGGAAAAAATCATCTATATATGTGTATATATCAAATCAATTGCTGTTAGTAAGTCTCGCTAAAACTCAAAAACGGCTTGGCCAATTTAGTTGATTTTGGCTTATAAACAAAAATCATTTAAATTGTCTAAGCCGTTTTCGAATTCTATGTTTATTAAAAAAGTTAATACCTTTAGTAGAAAAAGGGGCGGGTGGAGGGTGCCGGATTAGTAAGTTAGTTATAAATCTATTTATAAGTATATATTAAAAATAGTACGAGTTTAACTAATGTTTAAAAAAAAAATGTATGTCACCCTACAGTTCGCAAAAAACCTTGCCGGTGCCGCCATTGAAAAATTTACAATTCTTTTTATATGGTGGTTTAAAAAAGAAGGTGGAAACAAAAAATCGCATTTTAAAACTTGGCGGTTTAGTTGTCAGCAAGTTAACAGAGACACTGGCGGGAGTGGTCTCCACACAGAAGGATCTGGAGAAAATGACGAGCAAGATGCAGGACATACAAGACATGGACATTGAGGTAGGCATTTTTATGGTATTGTGCAGCTATGGCTATGATATTGCTTATTTTTTTAAATTTAAAGTTTTATTTTCTATAATACTATTACTTTCCTGTTACTCATGTGTTTGTGAACTTCAGACTTATTTTAAGGAATTGAAATTTATTAATTATAATAACAATAACTACATTTGGTTTGCATTAAATTAGGTCTAGGTCTAGTCTTAAATGTACCTTAACAAAAAATTTCAAGGAATATGTTTAATATTATACACTCTACTAATATTTTAGGTAGTAGAAGAATCATTCCTCGACCTAATAGATCCCGAAAATGGAACGATTGCCAAATCGCTCGAACTTATAAAAGAAAACAATATTGCGGACTGGGGATCTGATGTAAGTGAATATTTATTTCTACAAATAAAATGGCAAATACAGTTTAAAATGTATACATTTATTAATTTTATCTCTCTTTCTGTGTTTATGTATGAGTCTTTAGATCGCAGTTTTTTTTTAGCCTACAAAACGTGTTCCTCAAGACGTACTCGACGGAAAGTCTATACAAAAATCTGGAAGTATGTACGTAAAGTCGAAATCTGCGATCACTAAACTTAAAATTAAAGGTGACTTGTTATTTTTTTTATATGCTTCAAATACTGCTTGAAACAATACATATAAAAAATCTTCTTAATACATATAAAAAAGTTAAAATGATTAAAGAATAAATAAATATTATTTAATATATTTGAAAACATGTACTTTAGATCAACTTTTAAATCTCGGTTTGTTTTTTCTTATACAATGGAATCCTAAATGTACGTATAATAAGTATGTATAAATCTTAGGTTGTGATTTGTACCCATGTTATGTATATGTGATTTGTACCCATTTTAGGGATATAACTCACCAAAAAAATAATTATATCAAAAAATGTTTACACCCAAAAAATCCTGGTGGGAACAGATTTTCAATGTCTTGTATACATTCTAGGATAAGGTAAGATTTCCAATACCTCAAAGGAACAGAAACACTGAAATATTCATACAAAAATGTGGAACATATTACAAAGTATCTCCGACAATGTTTATAATGTATAAACAAGTTACTATTAGTATTTAAATATAATAAATGTGGTATGTAGTATTTCCGAACCAGTTACTCAACCATTCTCAATAGAGAATAACTTAAACTGTGGTTAGACCATTATTGGGCATCTTCTAGTTTTTACTAAACACTACAAATCGCCCTGTCTTGGTTGTGTCCTGTCTACGTCTTGCTGTGTAGGTTTTTGTCGGCCAAGTTGGCAAGCAAGGTGAAGGTCCATATGAAAATGCGATGCCACTTGTATCTTCTGTTAGAAAGTGGTGCTACCTTGGCCCAGCCCTTACGAGTTGCAGTCAAATGATCTAGTCATTTGACTAGGGCTAATTAGGACTGAAAAGAATATAATCAGAACTGCAATGTCCTCCCAGGTGGCACGGCCGTGGACCCTGAGTCTGGTCTGGAGAACACGGCGCACGTGTACACCGCGCCCAATGGAGACAAGTTCTCCGTCGTACTCGGGAAGACCGACGTCGTGGCGGGGAAGAACTCCTACTACAAGCTACAGGTGCTCAAGGCCGATGTCGGGAACAAGTTAGTTCACTTTTTGTTTATTAGAAAGGAGTAATATTATTGAAGCAGCTTCTCTCACACTAGATTTATAATTCATTAATGATCTGAATATTCGCATACGAAATTGTCGGACCGAGACTATAACATCCTCGCTGGAGATAATAGAAAATATCACTATATATACATATGTTAATATTTTGGTCAGGGTTTGGTTGTTTCGATCTTGGGGTAGAATCGGCACACCAATCGGCGGAAACAAACTCGAATCGTGTCAAACCCTTGAGGCAGCCCTTAACGATTTTCAAGATCTCTACGTGGATAGGACTAAGAACCACTGGGAAGACCGGCACAACTTCGTAAAGGTATGTCAGGTTTAACTATACATTTGAAATAAATAGTCCTCCATACTTAGTGCCCGTGTGTCGGCCGCAGGTGCCCGAGGCGTACATGCCCATCGAGGTGGACTACAACGACGAGCCGGCGCAGGCGCTGCAGCCAGACGAGAACTGCTCGCTGCCCGTCAGCGTGCAGAACCTTCTGCAGATGATTTTCGACATTGAAACCATGAAGAAGACCCTGCTCGAGTTTGAAGTGCGTATGTGTGTGTGTGTGTGTGTGTGTGTGTGTGTGCATGCGCGCATGTGTGGGTGTTCTGTTTGTACGTTTTAATATGTCTCTGCGAGAATCGCATTACATGTCAATCGTCAGAGCCTCGAGAAAGAGTCTGACAAAAAAAAATCTAAATTTTGGTTGACCTACATTGCACATTAATTTTACAGTTGGACACTGAAAAAATGCCATTGGGGAAGCTATCTAAAAAACAAATTAAATCTGGATATTCCGTGTTGTCAGAGCTTCTGCAGCTACTTGAAAAAGGAAAGGCCAGTGACAATAAAATCATAGATGCTACTAACAGGTATAGTATTGATTTAATTTATTTATATTTTAATATCTATTATTTTTACATATTATTTTTACATATCACATTTTAAGGTTTTACACATTAGTACCACACAATTTTGGAACAGACAACCCACCACTTCTGAATAATATTGAAGCAATCAAAGGAAAAACAGAAATGTTGGACAATTTATTAGAAATAGAAATTGCTTACAGTCTACTTCAAAATGGTAATAATATTGTAACAAATATGAAATGAGTTTTAAAAGTATGAATGAACAGGAAAACAAAATTACATGTCTTTATATTTGCAGATATGGAACTTGATGTCAGTCCGATAGAGGCACACTACCGCAAACTGAAATCGGATATAACTCCCATTGATAAGAAATCAGAAGAATTTGAAATGATTGAAGAGTATGTAAAGAATACACACGGATCTACGCATTCCCACTACACGTTGACGGTGGACGAGGTTTGTAGTTAAAAAAAATAAAGGAACATTACATTACACAATATTAAAGAAATAAAAAATACAAAAAAATATATACAAAAGAAATATCCTAATAACCCTCTCTTTTTACATACCTATATATTTTTTATTTTAATCTATTTCTCCTTACAGGTATTTAAAGTGGTTCGCGAAGGTGAAGAAAAGCGGTATAAGCCTTTCAAGAAACTTCACAATAGACAATTACTATGGCACGGATCCAGAGCCACTAATTTTGCTGGAATACTGTCTCAAGGTCACAGCATATTTTTTATTTTTACTATTCACATGATACTTAGTAAACTTATATTTATTCAGATTGAATACTGAAATATTAATGATTATTATTTTGAAAATGCATTTTTGTAGGTCTGCGTATCGCACCCCCGGAGGCGCCCGTGACGGGTTACATGTTCGGAAAGGGTATATATTTTGCGGACATGGTATCCAAATCTGCAAATTACTGCTGCACCAATGCGAGGAACAACGTCGGTCTGATGCTCCTGAGCGAAGTGGCACTAGGAGACATGTCAGTATCCTTCTGTTACTTCTTATCTTAATCACGAGGAAAATAATACAAATAGCCCTGTATATATATATATATATATATATATATGAACCACCACCAAAGTTTTTTTTTATAAATAATATGCCTATCGTATTCAGGAAGGAGTGTGTCCGAGCCGAGTACGTGACTGAGCTGTCTGGCGCACACTCAGTATGGGGCGTGGGGCAAACACAGCCTGACAAAACGCGCGCGCGCTCGCTGCCCGACGGCGTGCTGGTGCCGCTGGGGCCGCCCGCCGTCGCGCGCCCCAAAACCGATCTGCTCTACAACGAGTATCCTTTATGATTATGGTCAATAGGCTAGACTGAAGTTGCATATGGTATTGTACTGCCGGGCTTGACTTATCCCGAAAGTTTGAAAATTTACTACGACAACGCTCATCTGTCTATATCTAAAGAGAGCCGGAAGCGTGTGAATTGTCGGGTTCTGTTGATGGTCTTCAGTCTCCATACTTGACAACGAAGACGATAATTTAGCGCTGAAATCGTAAAACCCTTTTTATCTGTAAAAACTACTTTTTAATTATCCCGAAAGTTTGAATGAATTGAAGTTTGAATTGAATTATATATTTCTTCTCTAGTTTTCTTCGATATCCTTACATTGGATCTCGATTTATAGAGATTTTGATTGTCTTTGGCTAGTTTTATAAAAATAAAAAGAAATCATCGTCATAATCAAATATCTTCAACAATTATTTATTAAAAACATTTATTCAATCATAACTCTCAATGTGAGGTTGGCAAAGGTATTGGGATTGGTGGGATAGGTATATAAAACGAGACCAAATTGCTTCTTGCAACGTCGAGAGATTCGTAACGTCGAGAATCGCACTCGCAAACAATTTAGAACCTTAAATGCTTCAAAAATATGTTTTAAAAATTTTGAGATTGTGTCGTCGTCGAGTAACTTTGTAAGTTATTTTTTTTCACGACACGCAAGATATGGAATGATTAGTCTTCCTTTTGACGTTTCCACATATCACTAGCAGAAGTGTTTATTTGTTTGGATGCAATAAAATAAAAAAAAACAGAGTTTAATTAATTGTTCTTCTTGCTTAGAGCAAGTGCTTCGTCGCGCAGTGAGGTCTTTTGTTGTCAGTTGGTTTTGAGTTTTTATTTAAGGTTACTTGAATAGTTTATACTTAAAAAACTGCTTTACTCACCTGTAGTCATCGTAACGGTATGTTAAACTCATACATTTAATTAGACTAGCTTTAATGCCACTCCTCTCTAGGCTCTCTGTGAAATAATACCCTTTTTTCTGGTTTTTCTCCAGATAGCATAAAAATTATTAAAGAGAAAACTTATAATACCCTATAATGATTTTGAGTTCTCATATATGAATAGTGTTTTTATTACTTTTAATTATCTGGTAAACTTTCTAGTGTCTATAATTTGGTAACATATTAAAAACCGACGTCATGTCGGTGTTCATGTAACATTTTTTTGTGATTTCTATATATTTTCTTGACCCACCACCCCAGATTCATTGTATACGACGTGGCCCAAGTGAACATCAAATATTTGATAAAGATGAAGTTCAACTATAACTATTGGAAACCAACTTAAGAGTTATTTATTATTTTTAATTTGTTTGCTTTATTTTTTATGTTTAATAACAGAATTGATTTCTGAACTTTGCTTTCGCAGTTAGTTTTATTTTATAATTTTTGCATTACAATTATTTTTATAAGAATAATGTTATAATTATGTTTATCACTTTAAGCCTATATTAATGATGATACCGCTGTTTTGTGATTACAGAATAATGTCGTTAAAATTTGCATTTTATTTATTTATTACTTATTTTATTTATTACCTTTATGTGTATTCACTATAATGTAATTATAACAACGGTGAGCCTCTTTTATTTAAGCGCCTGTTGATAAATCTACCCAATCGATCCATTCTACAATGTACATAAGTACTACATACAAAAACAAGTGACACCTTCAATATACTAATAATAGTAAAAAATATATAACTTTTTGTCCAGTGCCAATAGCTTCAAAAATGCTCAAAAGTACAAAAAAATAGTAACCGGATGAAACCGTTTGGAAAAGCAAGAAAATATTTAAAATGAAAGGAAAAATAAATTAGAGGCTCGGTATGGTAAAGGGATGGGGGTGATCTTTTAAGGGTATAAAACGGTTTATTGCAATTTCCCGCTAAACTACGAGTCCTATGAACAAAAGTTAAATGGCAACGTTGTAGGTAATAATAAGACCTACAACTTTCCTATTTGATTTTTTTTACATAAAGTAAAAAAAGCAAGTTTTTTATTTTTATCTTTTACAAACCTTTTTTTTCCTTATAATGAAATTTGGTGTAAACTTACCTTTTTATGTCCCAAACACGCTTTAAATTTTTATATTTTTTTTTATATTTTTTAATAAGGGAGTTATTTGAATTTAATTACAAAAAACACCCTAATCTTCAGTCAAAAAGACTCACGTCTAAATTATATTTTCAATAGAAGCATATAAACCTAACCGATATTTTCAATAAATCAGAAATTTTGAATGAAAATAGGGTTTTTTACTTAATTAATTTCAAATAAGAAGAAAAATTTTAAAAATTACAGCGTGTTTGGGACATAAAAAGGTAAGTTTTCACCAATTTTCATACAGGAAAAAAATTGTTTGTAAATAAATTCAAGTCATACGAATACCTATGGCTCACCTATTTTATGTATATTGATTTTATGCCTAGCTACGCCACTAATGACTGTCTAACCTTATTTAACGTGGTGAAGAAGATCGTAACACGGCAATCTAAATAATATATTAGAGAAGTCTATGATACATACTATTGTCCTAGGAGTAGCGTGATAAGTTAAACTGTACATTTTCTACAATTAGAATAGAACCCCGTGACCACGTTAGAAAAACCATGACGTAGAAATAGAATGGGTTGTGTAGAAATTATTTTTTTTACTAGAAGATAAATCCTTGTAGATTTCCGTTTTAAAAATGTTTTAATACTGATTAATGGTCGTTTTCAATAAAACTTCTCTATTAGCAATCTAATAATCATAATTATTATTACTGTAGATTCACTAATGACTCCCCTATTGATTAATATTTTCGGTTTGTATCATAAGTACATTGTAATAAAACGCTCGTTTGTTATTACTATTAATATTATACAAGTACTTATGAAGTTGACTTTATGTATGTATGCGCTTGACTTTAGCCTGCTCCGTGTTAAAAAAAAACTGCTGTCTCTTGTCACCCCGACAGATTTGACTTTCTAGTGTCACTGTCATTTGTCATATGAAAGTTATATATAGATTACTGTACATTGTGTAATTTATGTGCATCAATATTAAATTCTCGCTAGTTAACCGAGTTTTCGCACACGCAGTTGAGCGACACAAGTGGAAAATACAAAATGACGAGGTGAAGAAAACGATGTAATTTTCAAACGCTAAACAATATCATACAAACAACATTTTAAATTAGGATAAATTAATAAGTGACCTGTTATCAAACATACGTATCATTAGGCTTTTTAAATAGCGTGTAAATAAATAAAGGCAAAAATGGCTATGTGTATTGTTAAGTGGAGCAACAAAGAAGTTTTAGAATTACTACACAAAGAGAAAATATCCAGCTTCATCATTGATATTTGCAAGACTCAAGACATCGACGGACAATGTTTACTTTCTTTTGTCGATCGCGATTTCTATGATTATCCCTTCGATCAGTTGAAACTGGGTGAAAGAAAAAGATTTATTTTATTAGTGAAAAAATTACAAAGGAATAATAGAACTTCCATGTATGATCTTGGATTGTGTGAAGATCAAACATCAAGTAATCCTGCTACAAATATAAATTTCGTTGGCACTAATCTATCACATTTAAGCTACAATCTTCACAACCAATTACAAAATGAACTGTATGCAAGAAATACAGAATATATCTCAAATTTTAATCAAGATGTGAAAGCTTCCAAATTAAAACCAGAGGTGTGGAAAACTGCAATTGCCTTAGGTAAAAAAAAGTTAAAAGTCCTTTATAAAAAGAGTTATAATGATTAAAAATATAATTATAATAATAGTTTCATTATTATCTTAATTTATGTTAGTATTGAGTAACAAATCAAATTATATTCTGTGAGGATTTCTTTGTTTTATCTGATATTATGATTTCTTTGTTTTATTAGACTTAAATATTTTATTTATAATCATTGATGTTAATGAAATATTGAACAGGGTATGTGTTCCTTGTAACTTGGGTGACAGCAGTAGTAATGGTGATTGTCCATGATAAAGTACCGGATATGAAAAAGTACCCACCACTGCCTGATCTCTTCCTGGACAATGTTCCTCACATACCTTGGGCTTTTGACATGTGTGAGATCACTGGCTCATTCCTTATGGCCATTTGGGTTGTTGTACTATTCTTCCATAAACATAGGTAAGTTTTCTATTAATTTCTTGTATTTATACAAAGCAAAACTAAAATATAAACAAAAATATACTCATTGTTCAGAGAATTTCATCATCTATTGTCACAAAAATGTATAAAAGAAAACAATGCATTAGTATTACATTATTATATATTACTATTCTATACAAATAAATATACAACTAACAGGTGCCTCATAAATTAATAGAATTTTTTATCTTCTTTATGAAGCAGTAATATATAATGTTTCTTTATGAAGACACCCATTAGCTTGTCATAATTATTAATTAATCAACACATATTGATTTTGTAATGATTGTATTGTGGTTGAATTTTGTTCAGATAATATTCAATGGGAAAAAATATATTTTGAGGCTATCATTCAACAGCCCCTAGCTGATGGCTGAACAATTATGATTTTTATAAATAATTTATTATTATGATTGTACCACAGAAAACACATAAGAGTATGTAGTTAGAGTAATGTATCATTTTTTTTGTTACATAACTATGCATATTGTATCTATAGTTCTGGTCTAAACCCCTTGACTCTAGATAGAGTATTAAAGTACTTATTTGTTTATTCACAAACAAATACTTTAATACTCTAATGAATTGAAATAAAAAGAACAATCTCTTTGTCACCTTTTTTACAGTTGTTGCAATAGACTGATTCGTATTCACTCTACATATTATTTGGTGCATCATTTATATTTTAAAGTTCTTTTGTTTTGAGTACCCATCGTAATTCGTAACACATTCAATAACAATGTCCACACAGTTACAATTGGCGATAACAACAATTGGACTTTGATTTATTATATTTTATAAAATTATTTGATAATAAATAAACCTTAATATCAACGTGCACAATAGCACTGTTTAAAGCAACTAAAGAATTAAAATGAATCTTAATAATATTTTTTTTCCAATAGACTTTCCTTCTTACTCAGTTTAGAAATCATCAATAATAATTCTTAATACAATAAAACACCAGGTTTATAATCTTGAGGCGTTTCTTCGCGTTGGCGGGAACAGTGTTCCTATTACGTTGTTTCACGATGTTGATAACGTCGTTGTCGGTGCCGGGGTCGCACTTAAAGTGCGAGCCGCGGTTTTACCCGCCCGCGGACGACCTCACTGTATGGGGCCGGCGTCTGCGGCAGGCCTACGACATCTGGAGCGGCGCAGGAATGTCCGTCCGCGGCGTGCGCACCTGCGGGGACTACATGTTCTCGGGACACACCGTGGCCTTGACGCTGCTCAATTTTTTTATCACTGAATGTAAGTTTATCTTTATTTTTTTTTAATTTCGTGTTTTATTACGGCATTTAGGATCGAGCATCCAGGTTGACGCGTTAAGTAGATTATGTATTATCAGAATTGCACGAGTTGAATTTAAGGGCTAGGCGTAATGACTAATGTGCCGATTTTAAAAAGACTAGTGATAAATGACTCATTTTGAAAAATCATTTTTTTAGGCTTTAGGGAGCTTTGTAATGTGTGTAGAAATAATTTAAAATTTCCTGGGTATAGTTGACGTATATACGTGAATATGGGGTTTCTGTAAAAGCCCAACTTCTATGGAAGTAAAATTATATTTTTTCTTGCGGATAGGCCGTAATTTTTATTTAACCGTAAACGTTTGAATGTGTTCATTATACATTCAATGACGTTATTTATCTACCATCAGCCCGTACAAGTATTAAGAGATATTACGAGTAAAGCACAGACCATATTATACATATATAAATAAAAACGGCATTGAAAGGCCAATGTCGTTCGAGTTAAAAGTATTGACAGTGAATAAAGCTGGTTCGCGCTATGTTTATTGACAGTTACATAACGCAGCAAAAGCTATAGTTGTACGTACTTCAATGAAATACGATGTTGTTTACTTTGTACACAAACTATTGAAACTGTGCCATTGATATTATTTTTGTTACGTATCGAATTTGCAAACCTACTCATTTAATTGCAATGCATAACAATAATTACGTCAATGTATGTACTCCTGATGTTCAACATTATTTTTCGTTCACAAATTTATTTTTATAAGTACTACAATCAATAACAGTTCTACAGTTATTTCGCTCAC
Organism: Napeogenes inachia; assembly: GCA_959347355.1. Lineage (NCBI taxonomy): Eukaryota > Metazoa > Arthropoda > Insecta > Lepidoptera > Nymphalidae > Napeogenes > Napeogenes inachia. The sequence continues at coordinate 16,523,751 of OY365792.1, forward strand.
CAAAGTACGTTACACGTAAAAAGTTCGAAACAATTAGGTATTTAGGTTAAGCTTATAAGATTCCAAAGGCCAAAACCGATAACAAAACAATAAACATAAACAATAAGACTAGGTAGGTAGTTGTTGCCCAAAATTTTATTGGCGCGTTGACGTTCCGAATTAAATTAAAATTGATCAATATCTAATTAGATATTTATCAATTTTAAGAACATTCATAGTCCTGTTTTAATTATAGCTCGAATGGGTTTTTGTGGTTTGTTATAAGTATAATTATACATTTTCCCACACTAAGAAGTACGTATCATGTATGTTTCCATAGACGAGTTATTATAAAACGAAATTTCATTTAAGTCCATCAATCAATTTTATCGTACGGTATGAACTTGTACAATATGGTGCCAAAACAATCTAATAGGAATGTACCTTTATGTACATAACATTAATTAATTAAAAATATTAAATGTGCAGATTTGGCTTCTTTATTATTTTATAGCGTGTTTAAATTACTATTAATGTTGAATGTATTTATAAAAAGAGAAAGTCATATTTTTCTATATGCAACACCTTTAGTTTCATTTTTGTGTAGTAAATTTTTCATATGATTAAAAGATATACTTAATTAATTTTTCAAAGTACTTTCTTGATATATGAGATCAAAAAATTATTTATCAAGTTACGGAATAATGATTATAATTTGTTTCTGTTGTAAAGTTTGTAGGTATATGGTGTGTGCAGTGTGACTGAACAAGAAACTATTGTTTTTCGGTCCCACTTACTTATTTATGTTGGTTGACTTACCATATCGCTAGATCGTTATGGTCATACTTATTCCGCTCAAATAAAAAAAACTTAAAGTAAAATTTATGAAATATATTTTGTTTAAGAGATACAGTATAGTACTCGTAATAATAATGACAATATATTTGTGATTACTTAGTAGTCATTACCGAAATCAACCTTTCGATTTACACTCAAGTACCTAGATAATAAAAATGATAACAATCACTTTAGACATGTTTTTTTTCGTTGACACTGTTCTGTTAGCTACTACAATTTATAATTGATACATTATTCGAGGGTATTTATATTAATTTATTCTATAAAACTTTTTTAATTTGTTTTGTTTTTAGTGTTAGTTTATGCATACTTAGGGTTGCCAACCATACTTTATAATAAAGTATTATACTTTATTTTTGGTAACTATACTTTATACTTTTGCATACAAATAAAGTATGAGTTAACTAGTTAACATATACGTTAGAACAGACGATGGAAACGATTTATAATTCCTGAACGAAATGTAACTAACATTCTATTCAGTTAGTCGGATCTTAATGTGTCATCACCCAAAATATTTAATAAAGCTTTCAGTTTTTACAGCAATAAAATCATGCATACTAAACAATTTGGTTTCAACAAAGGCAAATCAACAACTGATGCGGGTGCCACGGTTCTTAAGCACATTTACGACGCATGGGAAAAGTCACAGAATGCAATCGGGATGTTTTGCGATTTATCTAAAGCCTTTGATTGCGTACACCATCAAACATTACTATGCAAAACTTAACCACTATGGTGTGCGTAGTGCGGCGCTTGATCTTATTACATCTTGCCTAAATCAAAGAGTTCAGACAGTTGATGTAAATAATTGTAAATCGGCTGGTTCTCACCTAAAGATGGGTGTTCCACAAAGCTTCTATTCTTGGCCCCTTTTTATTTTTACTCTATATTAATGATTTGCCCTTTTATGTAAGAGGACTATGTGACATTGTACTTTTTGCTGATGATACCTCGCTTATTTTAAATGTTGATCGTAATAAGGCTAATTATGACCAAATAAACAGTGCTCTGTCACGTTTTCTTCATTGGTTCGAAATAAATAATTTGGTCTTAAATACTTAAAAAACTAAATGCATGGAATTTACACTTCCTAATATCAAAAGTCAAAATGGTGGTTTACTCCTTAACAATGCAGTGTTAGAACTGACTGACTCAACAATTTTCTTAGGTATAACTTTAGATAAAAAGCTCCAGTGGAACCCCCATATCTCAACACTCGCTGGCAAACTCGTCTCAGCCGGCTTTGCAATTAAAAAATTAAGACAATTAACACATGTTAATGCGGCTCGACTCGTTTATTTTAGTTATTTTCATAGTATTTTGTCTTACGGTATTTTTTATTATGGGGCAGTGCTGCCCCATAATAAAAAAGAGCTATACTGGCTATTTGTAACTTAAGAGCTAGAGATTCTCTAAAAGATGTTTTTAAATAAATCGGTATACTTACGGTCGCTTCTCAATACATTACTTATACTAAAAACAGTGACAGACATAAGATAATTACAAGAAATAAAAATAAACTTGTAACGCCTAAATTTCGACTCCAAATAGTTAACAAATCATTAATGGGCTTCAGTGTACGTATATACAATAAGGCTCCAGAAGATATCTTGGATCTTCCTTTTCTTAGTTTTGAATCTAAAATTAAAAGCATATTATTAAATAAATCATATTATAAAATTCAAGAATTTTTGGTTGATCGAAATGTGTGGAACTTGGGTCATTGACTCATTTGCAGGGTGGTTGATGTTATGATGTATAAGTCAAACATTGTTAAATTTCATTTAAAAAGAGCAACTGTTGGTTTTCTGGCCAACTCTTCTCAGCAGAACAGCATTCCGAGCTGGTGGTAGCTTACTCAAGGCCTGACTATACTGACCAATTTACTGTAATTGGCGATTCAAAAGTGCGTGTAAAAGCCTACTTGAATAAAGATATTTTGAATTTGAATAATTTTTCACTTTTTATTGATAGGAGCTTAAATTATATGACAAATTAGTTTTAGTTTAACGAAGGTAACTAACTGGCTTTCCAAACTTCCTAACAAGTCTTTGAAAAGTGAGGTTAAAATTGAACAATTAGAAACGAACTGTTTATTTATTTATTTAAATGTTGATTGTCAAATAAACTTTGAAACCTCCAAAAATAGTAAAAAATATATATATTTTTCTGCTAAAAGCACACAAAAATACTTTTTTAAGGCACTAAATGTATAAAATTTTAAAAATATTTTTTTTTCTTATCCAAACCATTTTATATTTTTTATTCGTCAACAAAAGTTGGCCCTATGCACACTTTAACTTCGAGCAGGATATATGTAAAATATTATATTATGTATAAATCCAGTATTAGTAAGATATTTCCAGTAATACCTGTTAGTCATGATTATATAATAAGGTGGAAAAGACAGACCTCAATAATCATATACGACAACAACAACATTAGTTCTTCTCATATTATTTCAATTACTGGACAATATCAACAATTCAACAAATTACATTCTATTGAGATGGTTCCGTTGTAGTTAAGGTAAGCGCTTTGGTAAAAACTAATATAGGTACGTAATTGAATAATGAAAAAATGAAATATATACTTAATTAAAATAGTAATTTCAAGATGATTCAATATTATCGAAAACGTTTTTTAATATGCTTTTTATTAACTGGATTGTGAATGTTTATTTAAGAAACGATTACAGATATCAAACATACCATTATTCATGTTTGATAATTAATTATCTAAATGACGGAAGTAAATTATTGACAAACAACAATGACTGGAGTTAGTAACTAATATGGATTTCAATTTATCTCTCTCCGAATTTCAGAGTCATGTAGGCACGTTATGATCGAGTTATCAACATTTTGTAAGTTGACCTTCCGTATTCTCATGACGTAGATACATCAGGGACAGATAGCAATATCTGTGTAAATAAAGGAAACCTTTAGAAGAAGCAAATCAATTTACGATAGGGCTTTATTTAAGATTATGTAGTTATAAATTTATACTAGCTGTGGTCCGCAACTTGTGTAGAACTTGGGTTGTTGATTCATCTGCAGGGTTGATTTGTAATGTATACGTCAAACATTGTTAAATTTCATTTAAAAAGAGAAACGGTTGTGTTTCTCTTCTCGGCATACCATTATTCCGAGCTGGTTGTAGCTTACCCACAGACAGACTGTACTGACCTTTAAAATCTTATTTATTTATTTATATCTTTTCCATTTAGAATCATAATCAGTAATCACTTGTGTACGTCAACATGGAAGTGTCAGGAGGGCCTATTATGATACTAGATTTATCGTAATAAGCCCTTCTGCAAAAGCAATTTCCATCTTAGTGTTAAAGCTATGAGGGTTCCAAACGCGTCCTAGTATGAGAAGAACCACACAACAAACTCAGACGGATATATTTTTTGTTATTGTGATCACTGTTTCACAAACGTCAATCTAAAATGTACTTTTGGAACAACTAGAACCGTCGCAATCAATCCGAAATGAAGCCTAATAATTTCAGGCAACGAAAATAAAATAATAATAACAGTAAAAAAATAAATATCTAATAATTGATTCAAAAGTGCGTGTGAATGCCTACTTGAATAATGATTTAGATTTTTTTTTCAATTTTGTGTTGTCAGTTTTAAATAATATTAAATGTATACATATTTCAATTAGTTTAAATTATATTTAAATTTGGAACATGTGTTTTTGTTTCAGATACATCCCGTAGTCTATATTTGTTGCACATTCTAACGTGGGTGATGAACATGTTCGGTATATTCTTCATCCTGGCCGCGCACGAGCACTACTCCATCGATGTGTTCATCGCCTTTTACATCACCTCGCGACTCTTCCTTTATTACCACACACTCTCTAACAACCAAGCGCTTATGCAAAGTGATTCTTCCAGGTACTTAAAATAGATGTCTGTTTTGAAATATTGTCATTTTATAAAAAGTAAAAAATTGTAACAACAATAATAAATAATAAAATTTCGAAATATTTAGCATTTCCCACATAATATTACGATAATTTATTGTTTTGAACATATATTACGATTAATTTATATTCAGCTTATCTTGAAAAACGTGTTTTTGTAGTTTAAAATTAGGTGTAGGTATCTTATTATTACAATCATACAAGGTCTAGTTTCTATATTTAACTTCGAACCAGTTTAATAAATAATAATTTACAGAACCAGAATATGGTTCCCGCTGCTGTCTTTCTTCGAATCGGAAGTGGATGGTATTGTTCCAAATGAATACGAGGGCCCGATGGAAATTGTGATAAACTTGAAACACTGGTTGATCCAATTGGTTTTGGACGTCAAAACGTCTTCCATGGCCAGGGTGGCGGGGAGCAAGCTGCAGGAGGGCGCCGCCATGGGGGAGTACTCCGTGGTGAGGCTCGTAGACGGCATCAAACGAAACATCAGTCTCATGGAGGAATATAAGAGCGCGCGTCAGAGACTCGACACCCTCGACAAGACGGTACAGGCCGGCCACGAGGCGCCAGACCCCGACAGACGACACAAGAACATCGCGGAACTCACCAACGACGCACCACTCTTCAGAGACTTCAGCAAACCACCCTCGCCCGTCATGAAAAAAAATATATGAGCCGTACCTTCTATCATTTTTTTTGCAGTTATGTAGGTCTAGTTACCTAAGCGTTTATATTTTCTTTATAGATTTTATATCATGTTATTCCATATTTATATTTAATTAAATATGTAGAAAATTACAAAAGTTTATTTGCTCAAGATAATCATAAAAAAATAAATAGTACGCTTAAAGTATTATCTCCGTCTTTTACTTTATCTTAACCTAATAAGAATAAACCACTACGTCTACATAATCTATTTGCTTCACCTAATATGTATCTTGTACCTAGCAGAATAAAAAAAATATCCCGCGGTATTGTAAAATACCAAAATAAATATTCCAACCGACAGAAATAACGGGTTACAAAAACTCGAACTTGAGTTTTTGTAATGGGATTGTAGACTAAAAAGGTTTTAGTACCTTTTTCAATCAAAACTTATTATTTTCCTGAAATCGATCATATTTTAAATAAGGATTTTGGCCAAACAAGCACAATTCTTAACTATGACGTAAGTTTACCAGGAAAGATAACGATTATACTTAGAAAACTAGGCCTCTTATCTTTCGAAAATACGTTTATTGCAGCTTCAATCAATACGAATCGATGCGCAGTTAAATTTTAGTAAATATTTATTCATTAGTAATACAATCTCTTCCGTATTATGATGTATTTTAGAATTGACTAATCTTATCGAGTTTTTTATACTGTATTATCGAATTAAGACATTGACATCTTTTGCAATTAACTTTTTATATAAATTCCTTTGACAAAGACGAAATACTTATGCCCGGTGTAACAGTAGAATTTTTTTTTATATATCCAAATATTTAAAACACAGTTTATAAAGAATACCTCATTTTCTAATAAAATACACCTTGATTTTTTTAGACTGATTCAAAGTGGTGAAATGACTGATACGAAAGCAAGACAATAAATTAAGTTACTTTTGTCTAAATTATGTGTGTAAACAATTAATTATTTATTATTTATGTAAATAACTAAATAATTTACGTAAATAGAATTCCTTTTATTGTGCTCATAAGCCTCCGATGTGCTTAACTAATGAGAAATAAACTTAAATCGGTACAATTTTAATAAAGTTGTGTGGTGAGAAATTAATTATATGATAGTGAACTTTCTTTGTAAAGTTTTATTTTACAAAAAATATATATAATTTTTAACCCCAAAAAGAGGGTTGTTTTAAGTTTCCTCTGAGTATCTGTGTGTCCATGTAGAAGCCAAAAGAGTGGACAGAGTGAAAGCGATTCTTTTTTTTTGAAAGTCTGCTCCGTTGAGATGGTTCTTAGCTATGTTTAGTCGAAATAGGCGCAGTCGTCTCTAAGATAAGCAACTTTTATTGGTGATGGTGAAGAGTTCTTATCCAATATTGATAGTAAGACCTAAACAAGTGAAAATTTGTGTGTTCGTAGGTTCATTTAGTACATAAAAGAAAAAAGTAAAATAATTTGAAAAATCAGAAAAAAAAATTAAAACTCCCTATACAAAAAGGAATAAGGTCTAAACAGGATAAAAATAATATTATGTATTTATTAAAGTCGTTGCTCATCATCGATAATATCAAATCGTATAGTGTAAGTCCTCATCATTAGCTTCGAAAATTTTGTAAAATAGAGATCATCTTCAAAATACGCACAACGGCTCCCCGACGCAACGACTGCAAGTACATAATAATATTATTTTTATATTTTTTTGCATCGGGTTTTTTTTTTAGATAAATATCAAATCAAAATTGACACTGAAAGTATTATTCGAACAAAACAAAGCTCTTCCAACTACAAACACTTGAAGTACATTGACAAAGATTATGGGTTTTTTTTTATAGAACTACAATGTTAAAATTAGGTACTGGATGAAATCTTTATAATGTTACAGATAGAACAAGAGTTACATAATGCGTCATGTAATGCAATAGATAATCAGGGTATTATGATAATAACATTATTATCACAGTAATTTAAATGCATATACCTAAATGCTAGAAAAAAAATAAAAATTGTACAACGATCCAAAATGACATTATACTATTGCACTCAGTGCAGTAAAACCATTAAAAATGTTATGCTGAAGTATAAGCAGACAATTTAACACGAAATTGTTTAACACGAAAGCACTTCTAAACAATATTAAGTTACAATGTCTTTCCAACAAAACCTTCCAAGGCTTATCTGCATCTTTCCATACTATTCTAGCTTCTATAAATACCTGTAAGGCTAACATCACTTTTAACATATTAATTTTGTTTTCATTTACAAGAAAAGGATTATTTTAAATATTAAACACAAGACATAATATTTACATATTTTTTATTTTTCAAATAAAAGCTATTATTATGTAGCATTTATAGAATTGACAAGAAAAAAATATTAGTATAAAATTGTCTTTAACTCATTAACATTTGATGAAAATATATAAAATTTATAGAATTGAAAATAAAAGCAAATAAAATTTTTGAGAATGCTCATCAGCTACTAAGAATATATATAAAATCAGCACCTTAGACTATATATAATTATAGTCTACGTTAATTCTTAATATTAATGTCATGTTAAAAACATTCCATTGAGTTTCAGTTAATGAGCACTCCATAAATCAAAAAAAATAAAAATGTCTGACTTTGACTTATAATAGGTGTTGAAGCTTAAATAAAATTTTACAATAATACTTTAAATTAATACATGCCCTAAAGAGGATAAAAATGTTAATAGACTCTTAAATTAGAGATGGATATGGTTAATCTCTAATAAATAATTGATTATTTAAAAATAGGCCACTTTATAATAGCAATACATGTGAAACAATATACTGACTCCATAAGTCAACAAATACTTTTTGCATTATATACACAGGCTTAATAAAAATGCTGTGAAATGATTGAGGCATATAAATAATAATGTGATGACAATGAACAGTGCTTGCTTAGTGCTACTTAGGTGATTTGAGCTGTTGCAAGAGGTGTAGTTTTACTAATCACTGGCAGCTATCTGCTCGCTTTGGAGCAGGGCTTCGGAAGCTGATTCTTTTTTGTCTTTTACTTGTTCTTTCTCTTCAGATTGCTCACGAGAACTAACTGCACCATTTTCATTAACCTCATCATCTTTAACAGGTGTGTTTTCTTTTGAGATTGGTTTAGATTCATTTTCAGTCTCTTCTGAAGGTTTCTTTACTTCTTCTGATTTCTCTTCCTCGTCAACAGATAGTTGTCTAATTGGTGAAGGTTCCTTGTCTACAGTTTTATCTTCTACAATATCCTTTTCAGCAACATCCTCACTGCCATTATCTGCAGAAGCTTCTACTGAAAGTGGTGTAGAGTCAGCAGTAGACTCTACAGTCTGTTCCTCATTCTTTGCTTCATCTCCATTTTCATTTTGTTTAGTTCCATTTACAGCATTAGTCTGTAATTGAATAATTAGTAAATTAAATACACACTTTCAAACTTCATAATCAAATAGAATTATTATGTGTGAAGTAAATTAGTTCATTATATTTAGTTAAATAGGTAAAATATTAAAATCTTTATTTACACACTATTACTGCACTACACACACATATATGTGTGTAGTAAACTTGCATAGTCAATGTAATGATGCAATTTAAAAATATACTTGAAATATATAAAAATATATTTGAATATGTTTCCTAAAATAACACTCATTTAATTATTAAATACCTTTTCATCAGTTGGAGATGTTTCTGGAGGTGCTTCAACTTTCACAAACTGTTCCAAGGTGTCAACTTCATTTGCTAAATCAAATTGTTCATAATCCTGAAATTGTTATAATACATACATTACTTTAATTTATTCGGGTAACAAACATTTTTATAATTAACAGCATTCTATAGAGCTCATATTCAGATAAACTCTATTAAAGTATATAATGATGTCATAAATGGGATGGGCTTATTTGATTCAAATATTTGGGTAAATAATTATAAATATCATTTGTCAAATAGAGTAATTTAACTCACTCTCACTCAAATAGAGTAATTTAACTCACAATTAAATATTAATTTTTAAAGATTTTAATTTCAAGATTTGAATAAAAGATATATATTAGTCGTAAATTAGCACTCCAGAATGTTTTTATTAATATTATTGTTTCAAGCAAGATATATATTTTGTTTACCCCGCAATATTCGTCATCATTGAACATCTGCGGAGGCAGCGGAGAGCGAGGGTTAGGATCGCTGACCGTTCCTCCGTTCGATTTAGAATTGTTTTGCATAAAATCTTTATCGGATTCTCTTCCCGGTTCCGTTATGTCAATGATTTCATACTTAATATTCTTTGAATCTAAGATCATCAGCACACGTTGTTGTCTTTTTTTTACCTATAATAATAAATTAAAAAGATAAAAACAAACGTAACTATGATTCAGATCTGAAAAAAGGTCTCGAACAGTACCAGGTAGACCTAGGAATTTCTAATATTAAACGCACCTCTTTGTTTCCTGAAATACCACTGATATATACTTTGACAACCATGTTTATAAAAAACTCTTATAATTAATAAAAAATATAATATATTGCAGTAAAATTCTAAGTTTAAAATATAGGCTTGGCCATTAGACACTCAGTTCACTGTTGTAATAATAATAATTACTATGCGTAGCTGTCAAGTAGGTGTCATTATAAATGTTGCCATAATGGAAATCCGTATAATTAATATGGATTGAAAATGTCTTTCTTACATACGTTACATACTTAATATATTTTTATGTTAAAAATCTTATCTTTTTGATACTTTTCTGTTAAGTTTCATATGTTGCTTGAAAATATACATGACAACTTTTAATTAAAACATACTATTTTGTATTCTAAAAATATATTTTTTGCTGTATTAAAATATCAGATATTTTATTATTATGAACTTATTTTGAATTGTGTTCAAATCAATTTGTTTGAAATATACTTTACTATAGACTGAAAGAATATAAGATATTTACAAAATAGGAATAACGTTATAATTGAACTCTTGTAGATCTAGTGTTAGTGCGGTATGGTGTTGAGCCACAGTTTTTGGGTGCTATTTCCACACGGAACATTTTTTGTGTGATCAGAGATTGTCGTTTCACATTAGGGTAGTCTTTGTGTCTGTTACATTTATTACTCATGGTAATTTAGAAGAAACTCGTGTTTAAGTATTATTAATCCGCAGAATGAAGCTGAACTTAAATACAATGTGTTTTATTTATTATAAATAACAGTTTTTTAGTATCACGCCTATGCTAATAATAATCCATATCAATGGATAAAAACTATATACTTACCTAAACAATATCTTACTAGCTTATTTTAAATCTCACATAGACTATCCTTAGAGAGAAGTATAGTCCTTGATAAATACATGTTAAATAACATTATAAGTGAAAAACTCAGTATATTTAAATTGACTCTTCTGCAATGTAAAAAAGATGTAACAACATGTTTAAAAACGCTCTCCTACGAAGAAACTGAAGAACTACTAAAATAAAAAGACACACTCGAAAGCACACAAACACACACATACGTACACACTTTCATATTTACTTCCTTTATTTTTATCTTTCCTTAAATTTGATGAATTGTTAAAAAAGTAAGATTCATTGTTTTTTTTTTTAATTATTACATTATCATAGAGCCACAGACAAGACTCTTCTAACACAGGTTTTTGTAAACTTAACAGAAGAGTTCCCACTCCATGTCACCATATATTGGTCAGAATAGTCAGTCCGTAAGTAAGCTACCACCATCTCGGATTGCTGTTCTACTTTGAAGAGCTAGCCAGTAATTCAACAGTGGTTCGTCGGCCGGGAACATAATATCAGCTGTAATGTAAATCGTATTTAAGGAGTTTTAGAATCAACCATTTTTAAAATAAGTCATTTACTTATAAAGAATTATATAAAATTATAAAAAATAATATATAAAGAGATTCATTTGTCCTGCGATAGCCAATTTGCTGGAGGATTGTGACGTCACAATCCTTGAAGCAACCTTGCTTCCAATAGTTGGATAAATTTAAATTTTTCTTTGGTAAATCTTAGCTTTATTTCTGACCAAATTATTTTTTTTTTCCCGACATTACCATTTTTTTTACAAAAACCTTTCATATTTCTCTTGGATTTTTTTTTCATAACTAAGTAGGTAGGGTGGGGTAGTCAACAATGAACCAGGTGGATACAGTGAACCACTATAGTTAGCGACAAAACGGAACGTTGCTAGATTATGCAATTTGCACGATAGAACCCCCCCGCTTACCCCGATAAACTGCTTCCGTCGCTGGTGGGCCTCGATTTTAAGTTTGTGTACGCCCACGTTTTATGTGTTTCAGAGCGGCAAAAGTAAGAAAATTACGTGAGTTTATTTTTTTTATTACTTTTTTTCTACTACATGTGTCTCATTTTCAATTATATCTCAGGGTAGAGTGGCTTATTACGCGTTTTTAGCATGAATGTTAATGCTTCTACGTGCTTCTAGTCGTGGCTAACATAACCTATATTAAAAAGTGCTTAGGTAGTGCACATTGAACCAGTACCTGAAGGTACACAATGAACCTTGGTTCACTGTGTGCCTTAAAGCAATGAACGATGGTGCTTTGAAAATGTGGTACATTTCCCTTAGACAATAACATTTTCTCTGAAGTTGAATTTTTGATAAGCGAAGTTACTAATAGACCAGCACCAGCTACTCCCGAAATTACGGCAAACGAAATTGTTGAACGTGATAGTTGTGAATCACCTTCCATTTTGACTTGTTCTATTTTAACCGACCAGGACTTACCAATCCTGCCAGAAATAAGACATAGTATTCCAGAGCATAGCAAACTAGAAGATTGCCAGCCTAGTACGTCTATTTGTCAAGATCTAACTGCTGCTGCTGGTACCAATTCCGTGGTAAGACAAGTTCCAAGTCAATTCGTTTCACCCAAAGTCTTTCGACCGCCTTTGAAAGCAGGTCCTCGTAAAGACAACCGACAAAGGCGTGTTGGAAAAAGTATGCTAGCGACCGACACCCCAGAAAAATGTGCGTTAGCCGAACTCAAGCAAAAGAAGATAAAGGTTGTAGATACTGTGAAAACTGTGGACGAAACAATATTAGATGATAACTTTCTTCCACTATCACGAAAACGTCGTTTAGATGATTACGTCATTATTAGGTTTAAATTCAAATAATATAATATTTACTATGTTGACAAAGTTATTGAGGAGTTGAAGGATGAAGACCTTGATTATGTTGTTTCTTATTTAAAATTAAAAAGCAAATGGAATCAAACATTCTCTGAACCACTCGAACCTGATACTGCCGGAGTTAGCTTGAAAGAAATAAAATTTATTCTTCCTTCTCCTAAAATAGAAGGAACGAATAGGCAGGTGACATACAATGGAAAAAAAATATGCCAAATAAATATATAAATAATGTTTTGGTTGTATTCTTATGCCATAACAAGTTCTGTAAAGTATAATAGTGTTAATAAGCACATTTCACATATAATAATGATTAATTTATTTCCCAAATTTTAGGGTATCCAGCCCGTGGTTGATTATAAACTACATTGGTTCATTGAATACTACCCCCTGGTTCATTGTGCACTATAGGGTGTACACAGTGAACCATTTCCATGTTTTTTTTAATTTGATCATTAAACAAAATTTGTAGGAAATATGCAAAATTATAGTATTAGCGATTAAACTTTAGTAAATTTTCTAACTTTTGGTATAATTTAATCTATAATAATCGCTTTAGGATAAGAGTTATATCTCATCAAACTTTTTGTGGTTCATTGTTGGCACTCCCACCCTACATATTATTTCAGTAAATATTATATATATTAACTTCATTAATTTAAATAACAAAAACTTTTTGTACGTTGACTGAAACTATTAAAATCTGAAAAATTCACAAATTTTTTAAAACAATTATGAGTACCTACATCTGAGGCCCGTGATACTTGTGAAACTTACTATCCCCTGGAAAAGATACATCTCCAGGGACACATTTAAGCTTAACAAGTATTATACCAACAAACTGTTCAGGAATAAATTTATAGTTGGTTTGTACGCGGCAGAAATGGAAGCAAGAGGAATAACGGCATAACCTCTCTATAGCTTATGCTAAGAAGCTTTATCTCATATATTTTCTTTACTTTTCTTTTTATAGATGCAATAAGGCATTGTAGAATTAAAGATGTTGTAAGCTACGAAAGTTCGAAAAATACTGTTTTACAGAGGATGTATCTACAGACAAAACTCCATATCTTATTCTTTTTTATTTTGAAATGGTTTTTGGTTGCGCCTACAGGGCACAAAATATTTGATCAACGTCTAAACTCAAACTCATATCATTTATTTGCTTGTGACATCAGAATTGTGACGTTATAGCGGTTTTTAGATTTGTATAAAAAAAAAGTAAAGTAATATACAAAACAGGGCTCAATGTTGCTAAATAAAAAATATTATTTGAATTTCCTACAGTCAAATACTAAATAACATATTTTTAGCGTTACGGTAGTTTAATTAGTAGAGCGACAGACGGTTTCCCAGAGGTCGCGAGTTCGAATCTCTGCAAACTTATTTCATATTTGTTATAACAAATTCTTACTTTAATTTCAACGATTTCTTTTCATTAAATTATGTAATGAAGAATCAGTAACTTCGTTAAAATTTTACTGGCTATCTTCCAAGCAGCTGTTTCTTTTATAGCGCGATGGTATTTATTGTTATTTAAGAATTCAGCTCTAGTTCCTAATCTCCTATTAAGGTGTTTAAATGTGATAAATAATATCAAAGCATCTCTTTAACTTTTTCGATGACCTAAATACACCTCAGGCTATCGAAATAAATATCAAAGAATCATCACTTATCTATCTTAATTCGTTCTATCTTATTTGCACGGAAAAATCGTATAAATTGTTATAAATATGATAAAGCAAAACTTATTTGTTAATTAAAAAAAAAACAGTATTGTGCCAAAGAACCCTGAAAAACTGTCATTAACTCGTCATGGTTTACGGTTAACGTGGGCGCGAAAGAATTTGCGTAACGTATAGAGTATTGCTGCTACTGTAACAGAGACGCTTTTTGAATATATTTACATATTTATTTAATTAATTGATGCTTCCCTGCACACATTGGATTCCTTTTGTATTATATCCTTTTGATTAATTCTAATTTTTGAAGTAAACATTACGAACACTTCTGCAAAGTAGTTTTTACACAGTTGAAAAAAAATTAAACCTATCAAGTTTTTTAGCAATGTTATATCATAGCAAATTATATTTTTTCTTTCGTATTTACTTAAAAGTTTATAAACTAGTATTTTTTGAAATTGTACACATTAACGGGTTTTTTTAAGATTCGTCACCCGTGTCATCGAGAACATTTTTTAGTAAAGTAAATAACAAGGCATATTTTTTAATTAAAAACTAGTGTTTCTGCTACGAAGACACGTCAGTAACTTGTATGTCATCAAATTAACGAAAAGTAAAATGTGTAATAGGAATGTTATAAATAAAAATGTTGTTTAATTCGGAAGCTATGACATATTATGTTACATTTTATTTAAGACAAAGACAAAAATATAAAAATAATAAATATAAGTAAGACATTGTAGCACAATTATAAAAACAAAAAAAAAAGAGATAAACCATAAAAAAAGTAATTCTTTATACCATAAATAAAATTCTTAATTATCACAAGTATATATATCTAGATGGTGAACAACTAAAATATTCACCAACGAGGAATGTCACATGAAGATCTGTTAAATATCACGTCACAGCCTGAACGAGGGTCTAGAATGCAATTAGGAAAATCTAAAGGCCTGTATTGAATCAACGTCTAGTAATATTGGGGAATAGAACACATCTTATATTATTCACTCTTTGTTTATTGCTATGTTAGTGTTAAGATCAAAAGTACGAGATTTACGAGAAGAGATTTTTTTTATAAGTACGAGAAAGAAAATATTTTTAATGATAGTAATAATTAATATTCGATGACGAATCAGTTCATTAAGTTATATACCAAGTAGTACATGGGCTTTTTAGATTATCCCAACTGTAATATGTTTGAAGTTTAAACACGCAAATTTTCAAACTAAACTATTATGATACAATAAACTCAATTTAATAATTAATAAAATGAATTAGGCTAGACAATGGAAGTTAGGTGAACGTAAAAATGAAGGAACCAACAAATTTGCATTAACAATATTAATCGCCTGACTTATATTAATCACCAAATATAAATAAAACTAGTAATTTGATAACCTAATGTACAATTGATTCCAAGCAACTAGCCATCGACTAATCGACTTAAGCGTACAAAAACATTTATATTATCAGTGTAGTTACAAAGTTTCAAATATCTTTGTACAAGAAATTCACTCTTACGAATTTATTATACTATAAGTAACGGCAATACAAAATGCGCATTAACTAAGTACTCACTCACAACGAGACTAAAGCTATGACGCGCAAGCTAAGGGCGACTCGCAGTTCACTCCCCGCCTTGTCCCGGATCGGGAAACTGTTCTAAATCTATATACTTCGTCCCTAACTTTGTCATATTGTGCTGTTTTAATCGGTGCTAAATATTGTTTAACTGCGCCCATTAATGTTTATAAAGATTTGCTCGACATAGGCGTTCTTCGTTTTGTTCTCGTATATGATCATTATGCTGAAATAAAACGAGACGAGACGAAATAAGATGAGACGAGAGAGACAAGGCGTGGCGTCACGCTCAGACAGGAGTGCCGAAGTCTGGGTCCCCGCGACCCGGCAGCAGGCGGGGAGCGTGCGAGTGAGGGTGTGAGGGGTGAGGGTGCGAGTGTAGGTGAGGGTGTGAGTGAGGGTGAGGTTGCGGCTCGTGCGGGTGTCGTTCCACCTCGCCGTTCCGCATAACAGCCTCCGTCTCCATGACGCGCCGCGCTGACCCTATTCTGTAACAATATTTAGTATAAGAAATATTAAAACAAAATTATTGTATGCATACGTATAAACGTTTATACGTTTCAACGTCAGCAGCAAAGTCATGTTATAACTATTTTAACAGTAATTACCGAAAACTTTTAGTTTCTTTCCTCTGTCTATTATCACCATTGGCTTTGGTCCTGTGCTGTAGGTCGAGCGCGGGCGGCTGAAGGTCAGGGGCGGGCGTCTGTTTCGGGACGGACGCTGACGTCACACTCACTGCGACCGACGACGTGACGTCACGCTCGTTATTATTAGGTGACACGTTATTCGTAGCTGCAGCCGACGAGACGTTGGAAAGCGAAGAAGTATTGTCATTGGTCGGAGACACGTTATTGGAAAGAGCTGGTGTCATATTATTGGTGGGGCCTGGTGGCACGTTGTTGTTAATGGCTGTCGTGACACTGTTTGGCGCTGACGGTTGAATTTTGGCAGCGGGCGTGCCACTGATGGGTGCTGACGTCACGTGCGTGACGTCAGCGGGGGCGGCCGTCACCGCACAGGACGTGTCGCGCGCCGGCGTGGGGAGAGGCTGATATTCAGACTTCGTCTTCGATTGGTAGAAGTCTTGAGAAGCTTTTATAAATACAAAAAAAAAACAGTGAACAAATTGTCTAGTATTGATAATAATATAATATAAATTATTGAAGACATGACATTATATAAAAGAGATTACAATATTACGTACGAATATGTTGGTAGTGGCGGGGAGTGTCTCTCGTATCGTCGGAGGACTGTGCGTCCGACACAGCGCAGTACGCTCCCTTTGTACGCCAATCCTGAATTATAGTTGTTTCAAATATCCTGAGTTGATTTAAAATATTCTGTTTATACAAATATGGATAATAAAATATGGATTAGCTTTCATTGTGAACAAGGGTTTACC
Organism: Napeogenes inachia; assembly: GCA_959347355.1. Taxonomy (NCBI): domain Eukaryota; kingdom Metazoa; phylum Arthropoda; class Insecta; order Lepidoptera; family Nymphalidae; genus Napeogenes; species Napeogenes inachia. The sequence goes on from OY365792.1 coordinate 16,541,050, forward strand.
TATTCCATATAAATGAATATGGCAAAAGGCGGTCGATACCATCAATAAACTTCATAACATGTACATGTATTGTATATAAATATATATTTTTTATTACAATAACATAGAATGCTATATTTACTTGTTAATATTAAAATATAAGACCAACACCAGTGTGGTCTAAGTGGTCAAACTATTTGAATCAATTTATTTTTACTATAATAATACAAGCAAGTATTTATTGCAGGCAATAGGAATAAAAATGTATCATGCTATCTTGAGCTATCTTGAGTATTATATGATTAAACAAGTACTTTATTGCTTTTGACTAGTAATTAAAATAATCGCTAGTAAGGATTAATAATCCACAATTAACATAATCACAATACAGCTTTCTAATGATCACAATACACCTTTGGAGTGGAATTAGAGGAAGGCTGATTATCAATCATTGTATGCTTCCTTGGTCAATCTTGATTGGGCTGATATTTATGAGGTTGATGATGTTAACGAAGCTCTTAATGTATTAAGATCATATTAGGCGTATGAGGAACAATTAATTTCCATTTAAAATAATATAATAGACGACTCTAGGAAATTTTTGAATATAAAAAAAAATTATAAAACGAGAAGGAATCTTGCTGAAACTTATGCGTATGAAAACAAAGAAGTGACTGGACAATTGGCTGCCTGACAATTGCTGACAAATGCCTTAACAACAGCAAGGACTACATAATATATCTTATTATATGTACATTAAAAGAATAAATTTTGCAATCTATTTAGTTAGTAATAGACATTGTGTAATAATTAGTCAGAAAATGGATGCCAAGCCTGAATGCGACTCGTTCATCGTGGGTTCTGTACATTTTTTTAAGGAGCTAGTTAGTGTATCTCTAATCTCAAAGATTTTTACAAACTTAACATTTTACTCGGAAAAAATGATCTCGAATATATCCCCCAATTTCAGCAACTGCAAAAGTAAGTTTGAAATAGCAAAACAAAACGTTTCTACAAATAAAACAATCATAATATGTGTGGGTGGCACGTTGCGGCGATACAATCTATTGTTGCAAGGATGGACAAGGTTTTATAGGGTAAATAAAAGATATCTTGTTCAGAAAATAAAATACATACATAGAAAGTACAATACATACATAGGTAGAAACATTTTCAATATGAAAAACGACCTATTTGGTTTTACATAAATAAAGTTATCTCAGGCTACGTACGCACAGGCAGGTTGCATGCTTAGCGCTTGAAGCCTAGCCAGCCACCAAGCGAGTAGCTTAGTAAAACTAACGTTTTAGAATTTATGCCAGCGGCCTCACTGACGCTTAGTGATAATCGAAGTAAACAAAAGTGTTGGTGTTTAGTCACTAGTCTCTAGGCGCTTAGCAGGCCACCTGTCTGTGCGGACGGAGCCTTAGAGTCAATTCATACCTGTGGTTTCCTCTTCTTCTTGGCGAGTACGCGCGCGTGTACGGGCGTGGAGCGAGACGACGGCAGCGACGACGGACGACCTGACATCTACAGCACGATATATATATATATATATATATATATATATATATATATATATATATATATATATATATATATATATCTATTATAATCAATATATTACACGTAAAACGAAAAAATTGTACCCTTCTTTAATAAAATACACGCGGGAGAAGTTAGAACTAATTTCACATCTAAAGTTTGTATGAAGACGTGCACATTAAGCTAAAGATTAGCTAAAGCTAGCTAACCTCTGAGTCCACTAGTAACAATAGATACCTACGAGTGGCGTGATAGATTATATGGAGAAAAAGATGATGAGTTACAGAGAAGAATGGAAATAAAAAAACAAAATTCGAATCCAAATTTGGGATTAGGAAACAGATATGATGATGATGATGATGTGTCCTAAAAAGAAATATTGTGAAACAAAAGTCAATAATGATAACTTTGTAAATTCGTGATTAGGATCTACGAAGGTATTTGAGGTTTTTCTTCATGGAATCAAACTAAATATATATTTTAGTAATTAAAACTTGCGAATATATTTAGACGGTTCATAACTGACATCGTGCATGATATCGTGCATCCAAGAAATATATGATAACAATAATTATAATAACAAATATAGATTAATAAAAGAAGTATAAGTATGTATGTATATATAGGTATGTATAACTGTGCCACCTCCAGCCTGGCCTCGATCTTGATGGAGTCATCGTCCATATCCAGTATGTCCAGGTTGTTGATGCTGTAGTCTGCGTAGTGTGGAGCGGCCTCCCCGCCGCCCTTCACCAGCAGGTCGTTCTCGTCCTCGCTGCATGACACGCTACTGAAGGGTGACGAAACAATTATTAAATAAAAAATAAGGTATTGATTACTCTCTTTTTATTCATTCATTCGTATAGACATCCGTATATATCGTGCACAACACGGAAGAAAATAAAGAATATTATTAATCTTATTTGTTTTTCATGTACTACAAAAAATCTGATTGCACTGAGTTGTTATGTGTCGTATTCCCAAAATGTATTTTTTTTCTTAGTTTCATGGTAATTTTCTGCTCAATAGCAGTATTGTAAGTGGATTTAAATTAAATTAATTTTACTTTAATCAGTATATAATTTATATATTATAAAAGTCTCTGTGTGTGTTACCGCGTGTAGTCTGGTGTGCGTGGCGCGGTGGGCGTGGCCGCGTCGCCGTCGCCGTCCTCGTCCGGGTACAACGCGAACCTGCAGGCACACATACATACATACATACATGCATACATAAATGCATACATAAATACCTTTCTCTGTATCATGCATACATAAATACCTTTCTTTGTCTGTTTGGTTGGCACTGATAATTTGGTCCATTAACTTTTTTATTATTTGTATTCAAATTGGATATTCATTGCCTCTTAAGATCTTAAAAGTGTTAGTTTATGGGAAAAATAAATTGCTATGTGCCAATATGCTGGTATCTATTTTGATAGTAATAAGAAAGGTTTTAGTTTGAGGATCTACGTCTCGAACGTTGTCCAAAATATAAAAATATATTTCGATATATTTGAAAAAAATACTCCTAATTCTTATTTTGTTCTGCTGCCCACTACTAACTTATCACATTTCAATTATGATTGCAGAGTACTTAATATTATTCAGGATTTGTTTACTGTAATTTAAATATGTAACAGCTATATTAACCTATAATTATCATCTGAGAGTCGATCCTCGTCGTCAGTAGCGATGAACTGTACGCACAGCGCGCAGTCTCCTTTCACACTCTGTAAGGCCTCCACTGCCTCTTTGTGACAAGCCTGATGTAAGAAATTTTACCTTTCAATCTATACATATATTAAAATTGTCACTGATCGAAAACTGTACTGATGAAAAATAAAAAAAAAAAACATTTTGGGGGCCTTTATATAAACCAGACAACCCAAAACAATGTTTTTAAAAAGTGGTAAAAAAATGGGTAGGTTAGTGATGCTTTAGAGCCAAATAAAAAAAATAGCGATACACACACACCACCCATGACACACCCACCTGCGTGAGGTCGACGTCGTTGATGGCGAGTATGGCGTCCCCCACGTACAGTTCACCCGTAAGCGCGGCCGGGCCTCCCGCCTCCAGCTCCGAGATCAGGATGGGCACGCCGTGCTCCCGACCGCCCTGGGAGTCACCACGTTATGAGTAAGAATTATTTTTAATTCTCAGGTAAGTCTTAGAAAAATATACTTTGTCCTTACAAATAATTATTGTAAGCGAATCGATTGAAGCCCTCATCTAAAAATGTATGTGTATGTGACCTCATTTAAGTTAGGAAATACGTTATTTAAAATAACATTACAATACAGTAAAGTACATACTGTGACTGAGATTCCGAGTCCCAGATGTGGCGACCTGCGCACGCGCACGGAGCGCGGCGCGGCGGCAGCGGGCGGCGCGGGGCCTGGTGCGGCCGCCGGCAGCGTGCGGCGAGGAGTCAGCCCGCGACACACGCGCACCAAAGTCTTATGGCGTTGGAGGAGGATCTCAGCCTCTACCTGGAAGGAATTTGATTTGATACATTATATATTACCATCGTTTAATTTAGATAAAAAAAATAATTGGGTTGCTCTTGACGCAAGTAATAAAATGATATACCCACCTGAGCCCATAAAGAATCTCGGAGCTCGGCGCGCATCTCACTACCTAAAAGTTGTAATTGTTGTATTCGCCCAGCCAGCTCCTTATCTAAATACTTGGTCGCTAATCTGTAATAACATATGAGTTACTAAATTATATCTTTTGGTTGCTCGAATCTATGTCCAAAAGCGATTAGACCGACCTAGCTCCGAATAACTCCGAGTGTAGCGCGAGCACGGTCTCCCTGAGCGCGGCGTTCTCTCTCGCGAGCTGCACCGCCTCAGCCCGCGCGCGTGCTGCTTCCGCCACACCACCTGACGCGTCACCGCCCGCCCGCCACCCGCCTGAAGTAGGTATGATCTTCATCATTATTCCTGTCTTCATACCAATTTAGGTGGAGTCGCCATCTTATTTGAATCCTCGTCCATTTAATCCTTCTACGAACTCTTCCTTTAGTCTAGAGCTTCCTCTAGGTTCATAACCATCAACATTGATATTCTAAACATCCACGTCAGGTAAAAGATAGAACATAATAAATACTCTTTACAACACAGCGAGCTGAGGATTAGTAAGTATTAGAGTAGTAGTTAGTAGACCCTAAATAATTCGCTCTTTTTTTATTCTGCGTAAACTATAAAGGCAATAAGAATAACGCTTACCTGCAGCCCGAGCCTGCACCAATTCAGCCCTCATATCTACAAGCTCCGCCTGAAAAAAAAAAATAAAACATGAAACTATACTATTAGATCTACAACACAATGTATACAAAACGGAAGTATAGAATGTAAAAATAGAACACCCCTCTCATTTATCCAATGAATGTATCTAATCTTAAAATGAAATCAATGGCAGCGTAAATCCGAATTAACGGGGACAGATGGCGAACAAGACACGACGCACGCGCCACACGCGCACATAAATCGTTTGACCTCTCGCACCTCGTAGAAACGTTTACGCCTACCACCCTCGTTGATTAGAGCACTTCACATTAGGTGATACGGAACAACTAGATCCCTGATCGTATATTTTATTACATCGGTCAATTTAATCCCCTTCAATAGTCGTGATTTATAGATAGTACATTATTACTCGTCACCCTTGTGCGGGCAAACATTTTTAAATTATAAAATAGATTTGTAGCACTATAAGATTTTATAAAAACCATCTGTTGTCAACGAGTTCGTAAACACATTAACCCATCTATTATTGCATAAAATTTTGAAGAAATCGGGTTTATTATAATTATCCCTGAAATCAGATTTTTGTTTTTCTGTACTATAATTATTTCAGCAGTAAAAACTCTACATAAGCATCCAGACAATCAAGTTTTACCACAATATTTTTTTATTAATATACCTTTCTATACAATTGTTACTTCGGGATATGCAAATAAAAAGTATACATTTCAAAAAGTGTTTACTTTTCATATACTGATTCTAACTCGGTACTATTATATTATAACACTAGCTGTGCCTGCGACCCGTACATTTCGATAAAACGTGTCTTTTGTACATACCCATATATAAACTAAAACCTTTAATGTTTCATCAAACTCCATCAACTATTTTTTGCGTGTAGGAGTATTTTTTAGTTTATATTTATCTTTTTTTTTTGTATTTAATGACAAATCATTTTTAATAGAGTAAGTAGTCCGATTTCGTTTTTTTTTATTGGAAATAGTATTATTATTCCCTGAGGGGAAGACGACCACTGTTTTAATTTTGAAAAAAAATCTTACCGCAATGGTACGAAAATAAGAGATTATTAACTTCTTTATTTAAAACGCACTAAATGTAAAGTGAAGCGCATGACAATATTTTACTGAAAACTGCATTTAAATTGGTTAAACCGTTTCTGAGATTAGCGTGCACAAATATACAGACATACAGATATGCAGACAAACAGAAATATAACATCATACATATTGACTTAAAAGCTCTGATGAATAAGACGTTACGTAGTTGAACAATTACTCAATTACGAAAGTAATTTATACATTTATAAACGTCAATAATTTCTTTTATTTACAACATTAACACGAATGCATTGTATAACATGTTACATAACTAACAGTTTCACTTTGATTATAAATTAAATAGGGATTAGTTCAATTGATACAACTCAATGTTTTGGTACAAACTTATGTAATGTTTCGTAGCTATGATGTGTAACTGAAGAAAAGGGTTTTAAAATAATATGCTTATAGCCGTCTCGTAGTTGTTTACTTCCAGTAGACAAGGAAAATTTATCAGAAATAATTAAATTTGTACAGCAAATGGTGTTTGTTGGATCTTTTTAAATATGTATGTATTAAAATATTCATATTTGTTTTTACAAAACAAACAAAATTCTGATTTATAAAAAGTTGATACTTGACCAATTCCATAAAATAATTAACATTTATGTTATTATCATTATTTCCATTCCTAATATGTAACAAATTTGACATTAAAACAGAATTTGTAACGGATTGCTTGAGTCTTGGGTGCGATGTCCGCAAGACATTTTTTGTATACGTAATAAGGTATTGTGGCATAGTAGGTAGGACAGTTTAAAACTAAAAATACTTGAAAAAAAGGTGAAGTATTACTGTTATTTTCAATAGTACGATACAACCTACACTGATTTCAAGATCATTATCGTCTTCGTTGAGTGGGCGGATATTTCAACGGCCGATTGTGAATATTATAACAAGACGAATTCTATTCTATGAGGAATCTCAAATTGTAAAACCATTATAATAGATGAACAGTTAACTCAAGACAATGAATAAGATTCATTAAGGTTACGACGAGGTACGGAGAGCAATTTATGTTTCTAAACACACACCTATCGGAGCTTTGATGTATTCAGAAATTAATTTACGAAGACTTGTGACATGAAACATATAGTTAGGATCATTGTTAATATTATGAAAGAGTCATCTCAACAATATAATTGAAGAAAAGCTTTCTTATTTCACTATACGTGACCGCTGATTTAAGATATAGTCAAGAGCCTGGTAAGATTGATTCACAATTTGATATCATTGCGCGTATCGCAGACAGACTGGGTGGACCGACAAGAGACCTGCCGTCTGTCGCTGATCAAATAATTTAGTGTAATTTTATTTATTTTAACTAGCTGCTATAAATCGTCGTCTTGCGGCGACACTTTTAGTAAGAGATGTAATTTGAGAAGCTTTCATCTGGCAGCCTGCTTAGGTATCACGTTTACCTAATCTTTAATGCCACATCTTTGTACGTTGTGCCACACAAGTAGATTGAAACCTGTATTCATTTAGAATTAAATAATAATTTATTTTAAAACCATATATGTATAATAATACAAAATAAACAATATTTTAGTTAAACAATTGTATAGTGTTTGTAATTAGGCGGTGTCTTGCAGTATGTTTGAATACAATGATGTTCCATACCTCATTTACATAAGTTTGCAGTGCTCTGCGGCGGAACACGATTGTCTTCTTCCATTTTACATTTTGTCACTCAGTATGCAAACACTTCGCTCTACGTTAACTGTTTCTAGATATTTTAAGGGCAACAAAGGTTAATTGCTTGCAAGTATTTTCGACTAAATTGTAATTTTACGAGCCCATTAGTACGTGATTGAATTTGTTTAAATTTGATATACCCTAATTTTCCATATATTTAAATATCAAAAGCTAAATAAGCAACGCGTCCATTGGAGTGCGGTACACTGCACTCGTTACGCAACTATTTATTATAAACACGCCCAACATGAATTAGAATCTTTGATTACACGCTGGTAAGACGCATCTATAATCATAAAATTTATTTTATATTTACCTTTATCTTTGATCGAATTGAAAGTATCTTGAATGGATTCAAATGAGCCTATTTCTCACAATAGATGTACGGAACAGCGCCACCCAACCACCTAACGGATTTTGTCTCAGTTGAGGAACCAGCGGGGGCTCATTTGCTTAACACTGTCTTATCCTAGTTGTTATTGAAAAGAGCCGCTTTCAAGTTACATTGACCGGATGCGTTTGAATTGTTTATAAAAGGTAATATAACATCCTTTGGTTAGTTTTGCTCGTACTTTGCTAAATGGTTACTTTCCCAAACACGTATATTATAAGCTGGTGGAATAAAGGAAACAATTTATACAAGAAAAGAGAAGACTAATGTGTACGCGATAGAAAATGCATAACTAATATATCCTGTTGTAAAACCAATGTTATTTGTCCGTATTTCATTGGAGTCAGGCCAAATGTTAGGTGTAAAAGTTATTATAATCATTAAATTTACATTTGGTGACAATTAGAGTATTTAAGAAAACAATTTATTTTGTTTTGAAATGTTGAGTGGAAATTCTTAGAAGTACTTAAATTATACTTTACTGGGCAAAAGCTTAAATATTGTTTGAAACTCAATAAATTAACAAATAAAATTCAATTATATTAAATTATTTGTATTACAAGTTTACTGATTATTTATTTAAATTTATATCAACAAAGAAAGGTAGACGAACCCAAAGAGTTATCTAAAAATAATAGACAATATAACCACAAAATATATTTTGTGATATAATAAAATTAGCACAACTAACTAATTAATTATGATCTAGTCATTATACTCATAGTTGTGCAAAATGAATTTATATGAGTAAATAAACAAGGCGTATATGAAAAACATAATTACAGTGTCCATAACATATTAATTATATAAGCTACAAGTTTAGAGGCCAGTCCTTACTAATACAAAATTACCATACAGGTATAATGTAGTTTGCAAGTTGAACTTCACAATAGTTTCCAAATAATTTTCGAAGTTTAACGATGACAATATTTTATGCAATCACTTTCCATGTCAAAACGTAAATCGAGATGCAGTTTGACCCCTGCTCGTATTTAACCTAGGGTCAGCTTGATTTATAGCTGACCTATTTATTTAGAACACGACAACTGCAGAGCAGAATCGGCTGTAGACTAAATAATATAATCGATATAAATAAAATTGAATACTATAAATAAAGTTGAATACTATAAATAAAGTTGAAGTATCTCTTTGAAATTCGAAATTATCGCTTCGTAGAAATAGCTTTTTACCAAATGCATACGAAAGTAAGTATATAGTAATAATATACAATACTTTTTTTATTAATTTTTGTCTGTCTGTATGTTTGTTTCGACTAATCTCTGAAATCAAGAATGATTCTAACAACTTTCACTGGCGGATATCTGATGTTAAAAATAATAAATTAGGATTTGACATTAATTTTAGATAGGAAATTGTTTTTCGTGAAAAAAAACAATCAGTGTTTTTTTTTCATCAATGAAATTAAGAAGAATATCTGAGTCATTAAGGGGAGGTACATATAAAAATTCCTCGAAGACGAAGTTGCCGTTAATAAATGGTGCATAAATAAAATGTATCGACTTAAAATGTAAAGCATATTAAACCAGATACATTAGCATGATGACAGACTGTTTACAAATGCTATAAGTGTGAAGTGTAGAGATGGGAATTGCAAAGTTCTTCAACATATCATTACCATCGTTCGCACCTGGCAATCAGTAATGCGAAAATGCATGCGTCGACGCTACGTCTGCACCGACAGATTCTGAGAAATACATGCGATGCATACAATGAGCATGCATGACGACATGCAAAAGTAATGCATTCCAATAAACGTCTGCTATCAAATTACAGATACGAATTCTCGTTAAGAAACTCAACTTATCTTACACATTGAGCTCTTTGTTACTTTTATATTTGATTTTTATTAATATTATTATGGCCGAAATATGGATGGTAATTCATATAAATTTTACATGCTAATTTAATTTGTCTATATGCATTATGACCGAGTCTGGTCTGTAAAGTAATAAATGACCTTTGACCTTTAATAAAATATGATTGATGCATGTGACAGTCCATTAAATTATTTGAAAGTTAATAACTGTATAATTTAAGCATTAGTTTTTTATTTGTATATAGAATTTGGGAAAATTGTGTTCTAATATTGGAATAACAATAATAGCTAAAGTATTCTACGAAATTCTAATGATGTAGTCGTTCCAGTGAACAATAAAACAAATTGGCTTTTGGAAGGGGCGGAACTTGGCGAACGAGTTGACCAGCGTCCGAAACAAAAGAATGCAAATCGCAGAAAAAGGAAACGATACTAGAATATCTTATTGGATCTTTGAGATAATATTATGTTGCCTCATTAGTAACTCCAAGCTGCTTAAAAGTATTATTTAATGTTTACTTCAAAACTAAATGTCTCAAAAAACAGGTTTGCATATCTCGATCGGTTTGCGGTCACAGCATCCAAGTGTACGGTCGAACGGATCTCAGAGTAGACCGCGTATCTTCCTGTCACACCAGGCGTCCTGTCCTCTCCGTGATTAGAACCAAGTCATGGTAAGAGCACGCTCTGTGTCCTATCAAATAACAATTCAAAAACAGATTAACAAAGAACCTGTGATGTATCGTGTTCGGTTAACAGGAGTTATAAGCAGCGTGGCTTACAATGTCCCAAAAGATGATAATTTTCATTCAACAGTCACGTACATTAGGTTATAACTGAAGCGTATAGAATCTTCTAACAATAGTAGAATAAAGAATAAAAGTTACGATATTATCAAAGTTGCAAAATGTTATACGAGATTTTGTTGAATATATAATATAGCAAAAGTTTATGTCGTACAAAAGATAGGCGGAATATTTAAATTTAAATGTGATTTTGTTTAGACTAGAAGGTATCATAAATTATATCCAATAAACTTTTCAATAAAAATATGTGAAAGTTTAGAGAATTCCATTGTTGTTTATACAAAATAATATTCTATACGGTTTTCCTTTATTATACGTCATACGATATGATAATGAAAACTCTAAATCATTTAAAAATAAAAAACAATGTTTTTTCCATGCGTATCTGATATTCCTTTTTTTTAAATTTTATTTTTACATTACATTAAATTTTTACATTACATTAAATTTTTACATTACATTAAAAATAACATCGTCCAAACGTGATATAAAAGCTCTATTCCTACTACAATCGATTTATAATGTAGTTAGGAAACAAATTATCACCAATGTATTTAAAATTCGATATATTCTACAAGCAATAAAAACCGCAATAAAACAGTCAATCTCATTGCAGAGGCTATTAAGTAGAACAAACACGTCAATCAAAGATAGCAGTGCGGATGCGCAAGCGCAGGGCCAAAGGAAAGCTTCGTGTTTCTCTTTTTCTACCGGCATTGTAGAAGTACCAAGCGATTGATTTACTACTTGTGATAAAATATGAGTAAAACTTTACCCTTGCTACTAAAATGTTGCATAATAATAATGTTATCTCAGACATCGATCATGTCATAGTATTGTAATAAACAAACTGGTAACTTAAGAATGATATATCCGTTGGCACACGCGAAATTAATGTCTCAGGAAATGGAAATTGATAATAATTTCATCAAATAATTATAGTTTATCTGTCCATCAATCGACAAGAACATTTACAGGCAAATTATCTATACATTTTTACATTTGCAATTCATACTATTCAAATTTAATACTCTACCAATCTTCAATATGTTACTAGCCTCCTAAATACCTAGTATTCCGTTATAGTCCATTGAAATGTTACATTTTTTAGGCCTTACCTTGCGTTTTTTAGAGGACGCAATTTTATTTTTTTAATGTGTAGGGGGGGTCAGTAGAAGCTTAAGTTCAAGTTTGTGGGGTCGCCACCCTTGTCCCACGGCCGCCATCTTGGAAAAACGGGTGCAAAGGGTTTTCGCTCTGTATCTCGTAAACTAGTTACCCTACAGAAAATTTCATCAAACATAAAATTTAGAAAATTAAATTTCCTACAATTTTATTTCTATTACTTTTTATCGTCAAGTGATCAACAAAAAAGTTATAAACAAAAATAAGTAAAAATTTTGTAACAAATTTCCTTTTGGAGGTTATAACTTTTTTTCAGTTCATTTTACAATAAAATGACATCACAGCAATTTTGTAGAGGGTTTTTCAACGAACAATTTCCTCTTTATACTTGTTTCATTTTAATTTATTTATCTAGGTTTTACAGCGCTCCAAACTTGAACGGATTCTCGAATGCTCATAGGGATGCAATAAAAACTAAAAATTAGACTTACTTATCTATCTATATTTTTTTTATTCATACAATTTATTATGATCTTAACAATCCTATGCTATTATTAAACTATGTTTGACCCTTTTCCCGACTACAAAACTGATTTTACTGTCGACCAGGCTGAATCGGATGCAGATGCGATCATCGTCCGTTGTGCGCTTGCTGCATCACAGTCATATGATTCGGTGACAATCATAACAGAAGACATCGACATCCTTATATTGCTGACGGCATTAGGAAGGAATCAAACTAATGTATTTTTTTAAAAACCTTCAAAAGGGCGTACGTCCGAACAATTGTACTGTATGTCTGTCTGTTTTTAATTATACGACGTAATAGCTGAGAATTTACTGTTTCTCCATCCCATGGCAAAAATAAAGACGATACTCTAGACACTCTGCGATACAAACGATTTGCTAAGACAGAGAATGAAAATGCATTTAATCTCTCTTTACTTCCTCCAAGATGCAGCCCGTTTCTACAGTTTCCGAGTATATCTAGAGTATCGTCTTTATTTTTGCCATATAAAGAAAAGAAAAAACGTTCGCCAACAACACTGAGTAACGATGACTCGACTTTTTCCCTCATAAATAATTTAGTTCCACTTGCCTACTCTGGATGCTTCTGCAAAATTTTTATAAATTTGACTTTGCCCATGTTATACGCTGCTGACGTTGTGTCGCATCCTGGGAAGGGATGGAGAAACAGTAAATTCTCAGCTATTACGTCGTATAATTAAAAACAGACAGACATACAGTACAATTGTTCGGACGTACGCCCTTTTGAAGGTTTTTAAAAAAATACATTAGTTTGATTCCTTCCTAATGCCGTCAGCAATATAAGGATGTCGATGTCTTCTGTTATGATTGTCACCGAATCATATGACTGTGATGCAGCAAGCGCACAACGGACGATGATCGCATCTGCATCCGATTCAGCCTGGTCGACAGTAAAATCAGTTTTGTAGTCGGGAAAAGGGTCAAACATAGTTTAATAATAGCATAGGATTGTTAAGATCATAATAAATTGTATGAATAAAAAAAATATAGATAGATAAGTAAGTCTAATTTTTAGTTTTTATTGCATCCCTATGAGCATTCGAGAATCCGTTCAAGTTTGGAGCGCTGTAAAACCTAGATAAATAAATTAAAATGAAACAAGTATAAAGAGGAAATTGTTCGTTGAAAAACCCTCTACAAAATTGCTGTGATGTCATTTTATTGTAAAATGAACTGAAAAAAAGTTATAACCTCCAAAAGGAAATTTGTTACAAAATTTTTACTTATTTTTGTTTATAACTTTTTTGTTGATCACTTGACGATAAAAAGTAATAGAAATAAAATTGTAGGAAATTTAATTTTCTAAATTTTATGTTTGATGAAATTTTCTGTAGGGTAACTAGTTTACGAGATACAGAGCGAAAACCCTTTGCACCCGTTTTTCCAAGATGGCGGCCGTGGGACAAGGGTGGCGACCCCACAAACTTGAACTTAAGCTTCTACTGACCCCCCCTACACATTAAAAAAATAAAATTGCGTCCTCTAAAAAACGCAACCCCAAATGTAACTTTTCAATGGACTATTAGTTAGAGATAAGATTTATTAGAAAAAAAAGTATATATATATATATATATATTTTTTTTTTTAATAGTCTTAGAATTTTATTATTATATAGATTCAGCACAGGTACCACTGTTTTACGCATTACTCCACAGGTAAGTCCATCATGGTCATGCAAATGTGACGGCCAGACGCAACTCATCTCAAAAACTATACCGGTTACACGATGGTTGGAACCTTGGCCGTCTCATATTAGTAAAACTTGCATGTGTGCCACACCCACACAACAGCGATGCAATCATTATTTGAAAGTTGTAAACGATTACAAGATAAGTAATATTAAAATTTATTTATTTAATAACATCGTGTATATGTAATTTTTATTAACATAATAATTACGATTCTATATAAAATATGTTACTTTAGTAAAATAACATACTTAAAAAAATGTTTGTTTATTATTAAAATGTTATAAACATAATTATTAATGCCGGCTAACTTCATAAGATTAAAAAACACGAAGCATGAAACTTTGTATCTTCACTCGAACCAATAAACCGAAGTGCAATATCAATCAGGAAACATTCCCTTTTTTATGAGGTCTATAAAACATAAGTTTTATAAATATAAACGTAACATTTTATAGATCGTTTTTAAGCAATTAACATCCATAACCTATATTACCACACCGCATCATTTTGCCAAATATACGACCTTAAATAAAGTTTATATTAAATTATAATTTCTATTTGCTTTAGAGATATACTTACTAGATATAGTCGTCAGAACTACCATCAGAGATGTAACATACACCTTGGGTGATAATATCTCGGATATTTGTTTTGGCAATCTTAATTATTCTGTGACGTAATCTACAATGCCAAGAGGAAAAACAATCTCAAAAGAGAATTATTAAATTCAATTTTAGATGTCATTTCATTGATTGGTTACTTACATTTATTAATCCTAATAATAAATAGTCTTTTGTTTAAAATAGAAACTGTCTCCATTGGTGCATTCAAATTATAATAATTAAAGCTTCTAGATTACGTCATGCCATTGAATGTTGGCACGACTAGAAATTTTATCCTTTAAATGACGCAATGATAGCAATTAGAATAGTTAGGATCTGATATAACAGGATTTGCAAATACCAACATTAATTATACTAAGTATAACGAATAGAAGGCAACGAGCAGTAATGATAAGATAAATATATTTTTTATCTTACATAATAAACCTCTTCTAACATGATTTGTTAACCAAATACGAACGACAGTGATAACTGAGTCCATTTATAACTGTATGATCTATCATTCAAATGTTTGCTTTTAAATACCAACTCATAATCACTTTCATTCATCTCTCATCAGATATAATAAATTTGAATACATAAAGCACATTGCAATAAATTCTTATAATTGCTATTGAATAATAAATATTTATCGAATTATCGTCTTACAAAGCATTCCGATGTCTCCTTGTAGATACGAATAGTGGCTTTCTATAACATGATACGTGAACTGCAAATGGACTTAGAAAATTGCGATAAAATTTAATAGGCTAGGGGACTGACCTAGCACCAGCAGTTAACATAAATTGATTTATTGTTTATTGGTAGCCCGCGAGCACCAGACATACTCAAATGTGGTGTTCCTCTTACTATCAGCATTAATGTTAGTTCGGTTTCGAGAAGCTAATGTGGTAACTGCCCCTAAAATTTAATTGGACGTTATACTCTCGCTGCTCGCTTGACGCTAACCGAATTCGTAATTTAAAATAAAAGCAAGTGCAATGTGACATTTCCCGAACCTCAGTTGATGCAGAAAATAGAGCTGACGCCATGTATATTTTAGTATTAATAATAGGTAAAGTTCTATATTTTGTTAACACAAAATATAGAACTACGTATATATTTACTAAAAGATTGTCAATATAAATAACAAATAAATCTTCTAGAAAGCTCGATCAGTCTATTTTATAAAAAAAAAAGTAATAATTGTTATTATTTTATTTACATGTTATAAATTCACAAAATGTAATGTATATTTTTATGAATAATAAAAAAGTCAGGTATAAAGAAGTTTTAAACAACAGCCGGAAAGCATAATCGATGGGTTGTAAAATCCTGCGGGTACGGGCGCTGGAGCAAAACCCACAAAACCTGTCAGCTGGTGGGATGTGGACATGCTTCGCTGTATACAAAATTGGATTGTAATTGACGCGAGAAAATCAATTTATGCAAACTTGTACCGGTTATAAGTATGCCTTATTGAAACTTAAAAGCACATCTTATTTTGTTTGTTTAAGATCTGTTTTTTTAAACGTTTAAAAAAACGTATTTTAAACAACAAACAAATAATAAATAAAATAAGCTTAACGTGTCTACGATATAAGCTTAAGAATCTTATGTGAATAATAATCACTGTTTTTAATTCCCTATTTGGCGTCATATAAGATAACAAGATAATTAATATGCTGGTAAATATATATGTTAATTATTACAGCCACGTGTCAATAAACATAAAAACATGCAAATTATAAAATGTTAGACACATAACTTAATATCATTCTAGTTAAATGCTTATACTCATAGTATAATATTCTTTGATTAAGTATAGTTTATAATAAAGTAATAAAATGTTCGATATTACAAATTAACCTTTACTAAAGTAGTTAGCATTAATAAGTTGTAATAGCTTAGTTTACGATCTATGCAAGGTATTATTATATCATCTACATAAAATATAATATGTAGTATGAATTCTTATATATATAATAAATTCTTCTATATTTCTATACTTCTTATATACATAATAAATTCTTATAATATTATATAATTTTAAATTGGGAAGCTCCTTTACAGTTTTATTTCATAAGTATTTCAAATAGACCCCCTTAAGACTTCCATTTGATGATGACATGACTTTCCACATAGGATTACCGGATTACCAGAGATCATTAATTTAAAGTGAAAAGAATATAGTAAATATCTGTAAACTTTTTTTAATAAATGCAATTTTAATATATTTCATATTTAATTTGTATATATTTAGTATATAAACTGCGTTGTGAATGTAACATTTACACTATCTTGTGTACTTTATCAACTTTTCATCAAAGTAAACAAATGATGAAAATTCCATAAAGAAGATAAGTGTTTATTAATATCGTGTAAACAAGAAACTGTCAACTTCCTAACCTCACAAAATAGTTATTTATAGGTATACATTTTTCACATAAACATCCTAACAAATATTTTTTATGACAACTTGATCTCTCTTATTACAACTTGTCGAGTTAAATTGTACTTATGATTAGTACTTGAAAGTATTTTGAAAACATTTATTTACACTTTCTGATGGCTTCTTCTGAGATCTCAAAACTTACGTCTCTGGTAACAGTATATTTTAATATATGTAATACTTTAAACGGATGATTGAAACGGACGGATGATAATTTAAATTAAATGTTATTAAATATGACATGGCCCAAAATGTCAGCAGCATACCATAAGTGCACAGATACGACACCAATTCACCAATCACCGTAAAATTATATGACAGAGATTTCTTCTTTCATTTATCATCTAATCAAGGGACTCATTTAGAAGAACCAATACACGATTTATAGATGCAGACAGCGAACTTTCTCACGCGCTTCATATCACAGATTCAGCACTTTATCAGCGCTTTATGGTCGCTACTTAGATTATGCTCAATGATTGCTTATTTTCAATGGATTTATGATGTTGGCAATAAATATACTTAACAGCTCTAACGATTTCTACTTTGAATTTTATTTCGAACCTTTTACTGCTCAATTTATACTTTGAATAAAGCAATTAATCATTTCTAAGTAGGTTTATTTGAATACACATACAAATAGTAGTATTACTGAGTAACATAAATTTTCACATATAATTAATTGTTTAACAAGAAGGTAATTTTAATTAGACGGTTTATAGCTAACGTTGATAATAAAGGAAGTTATTAATGAGCGTGGAAAATTGCTGAAATTGCAATCCAGAAAGGCTTCAGCGCAGGGCGGGCGGGGAGGTGCGCGTACGCACGGGGCGTGGTCGAAGCGCTCTATTTATGCCAGAGCCACTTTGGATGCTGTGGCGGACGCACCTGTTGCGTGCGGACACATCGACTACATACCGCGTATTTTTGTTTCGCAAATAAATGAACATGCACTAACAACCCGGTGAAATGTATAAAAGTGTGTGTGTAGTGAAAGTGTATTAAAATTCTTAGAGGCACCTGCGTCTACGCATTGCAATAACCCTAGGTTTGTATATATTTATTATCTTCTTCAAATAACCGCCAGTTTAGTTTAATAATGTAAGTTTTATCACGCTTGAATGTTAAATGTTTGTTTTATAGTTATGAGTTCATTAAAATTTGCAGAAATGCCAATTTTCTTGTAGATTACTAAATTATAATAAATTATATTTAATAATATAATTGTATATAATATTATTAAACATATACCACTTATAATAATAAGATATGCAATATTAAATATAGAAGTGTTACGAGTCTAATTTGTAGACAACAGGAAAATTTGCAACGCTTGTTAAGATAATTAGGTAAATTTTGCACCAATGTATTATACAATGAGATGATTTAACATAGCTAAGAAAATGCTAACATAATAATATTTTTTTTAAATATTTAATATTATAAATCGATGGGTTAAAACTTAATCAATAACACTAAGAGGTAGCATAAATTATCAAAAATATCCCATTAAGTTATTTGATAACTGTATTTTTGTCATGTTCCATCTTCTGATTTATTTGACCGGTTTTTCAATAAGGCTCTGTTTGGAATTAACAAATAAAGCGGAATTCACACAAACAGTTCATTATTAATTTGCAACACACAAATAGAAATAGCTTTTGTGTTTGTGTGTTGTTAAATGTGTTAAAAATTTATAATGAGAATGTAAAATCGGTAGAGCAATGTAAGCATTCGTTAACAAAGCTGTGATGATTTCATATTCAAGGTAACGTGTATTTGTTAAGCTTATGACTTATTGTTTTTGTTTCGCTAATTTTCGCCTAATGTACTAAACTTTTGTCCTTACATATCAGAGTTGCATGATTTAAAATATGACCAAGGTTTCGTTAATAAATTACGAAAATTTTTAAAATAGGTTAACAAAAAAACTAGTTTAAGTCAGGTTATGTTGACGCATTCGTGTAAAAATCGAAGAATTTTTTACTTGTCCTTGCGTTTAATATTACTAATACGAATACGAATAAATATAAAAAATATATATCATATGAATAATAAAAAATATTAAGAAAATATAACAGAAATCTTATAGACGTCATATACAACGAAGATCGAACAAAAACGAAAGGAACGAACGAAAATATAGAACATAATATAAATAACTGATAAATTTTAGCCCCGTTGGTCGAGTGATTAGCGCAGACGCCTAACGTGTAGCGGCGCAATGAGGCTCGGGTTCGATTCCCGGCAGAGACAGGCATGTATGTGATGAGCATAGATGTCTGTATTTCTGGCTTTGGTCGTTTATTAAATATATTCGCAGTATTTATAATGTGTATTTCTATGTATTTGTATCGTTGTCTAACACCTTTAACACAAGCAAATAAATTGCTTACATAAGGGTTAGATCAATGTTTGTAATTTATCCTGATATTAATATTATATTTTATAAATCGTAGTCATAAAATTTAATACAAAATTTTATTACCCAAGGATACGATTTCGGAATCCCTCAGATTCATAATACTTTGAGTGCAGACCACACATATCAGAACAGCTTCTGTATAAGCGTCTTAGGTGGAGTATATATTCCAAACAATCAATCACATTCCAGCCAGGAGCTTTACTTCCCATAAACGATCAACATTCCATTTCCAGGGCATGGTAATAGAAACTAGAGTTACTACACATGATTCCCAGTTAAATTCAATTAAATACATTCGCATGATACAACTGTGGGAATTTTGTTATGTCTTATTTACAACCAATTCTTGTTACGAATGTATTCTATATTTAAATTTATTTTTAGCCTTAATGTCGTATGGTCAGAATATTAAATATAACAATGACTTTACAATGAAAGCTTTTGTAAAATAATTCATCAAACACCTGTAGTTAATATAAAGCACAAAATGCTAACAAAGCCTATTATCTTAGTGGCTGTAGTTACCAGTGTGTTAGGGGTGTATTATTAAATTGGGAGGTATGCATGACAACGTGAGCAAACAGGCGACAAGTGGCTGCACCCGTATGTCACAAGTGCGTTGTATTTGCTTATCACAAACAGCTCCCAACACGTCTCCCAACACGACTGATAATATTGCCCTACACAATACAAAACCTTTACTAGAAATAACGCCGTATAGTATGGTATATGTACGACGAGAATTACATTACTATACATAAACAAATAAGTATACCAGGTTAAAAAATATTAACACCAATAAATAAAGTGTTTAAATAAGCAGAAATCAAATTCAGGTAGGTCCAAATAAATAAAGAAAGCTGTACCAATATTAACAATAGGTGGCTGAAAGCACCAGAATCTATGTCAAAACAAATTAAGATAACAATATGGCTATATACATCTTATATAATGGACCGATTTATTATTGAAGATCTAATATTACTTTAAGGTAACAATGTTATCATAACCTCTTTATGAGAGAAAGTGTCAGCACATAACATTTCGTAAGCTTTGCTTTTAAAACAAGAAAATCTATGAGTCGAATTGTTTTCTTAGAAAATCTATGCTGGCACGTAATATAGCAATGTTGCAAAGATAAAACAAACATTCACACTATACATGCGACAGACAGCAACGCCGATTAAACGACAATACATATTAACTACAATTTATTACAAGAGTTGGATTACAAGCTCCTAACCACGAAAATCATTATTAAGCTAATAAGCGATCCCTGCATTTTAATGTATGGATAACCTTTAATTCTATCAATATGTTCTATTATTTAACGTATTTATTATTAATAAAAAAGCACAAAAACACTTTGAGATAAAATCTGATCAAATGTCTGCAACTCTTGTACATGAAAAAAATTAATAAAAAAAAAGTCATGTCAAAATGTTTAATGTTCTAATTGTAATGTGTTGACTTACTTCAAACCAGTACAAGCAAATAATATCAACATAATAATAGCAACCTGTGAAAAAAATTCGATCAAATGCTTTATAATATAAAGTTTTTATTGAAAAAAACTTAAGAATAAAAATACATATCTTTTGTAATACATATAATAATTTACGATATCCTTTATTTTTACAATTTAGTATAAAAGAAAACCTAGTTGCAAAAGTATTTTCTACTTTAAATCTCAGCGGCCATTACTGTGATCAAACGAAACCATAATTATGCTAATAAAGTTATTAATACCACATAGGAAACTGGTTTTAGATTAAACAATTTGTTACTATTATCTGTGCCCTATTTAAACAGACAAATTATAAATCAATGATAAATTACTTAACGTGTTTGAATATGTTGATTTCATTTAGAAAAAGATGAAATTAAATGAAATTATGATAATTGTGAATATATTGATTTCAGAAAGATGAAAACATAAAAAATTATAAAATTAAAAGAAATGATGAAAATAGTAGAAAGAAAAAAAGAAGCTACAAAAATAGAAAAAAGATAAAAGACAAAATAAAATAAAGTGTAATCGTGTCACCTGTACACATTTGCTATCTAAATACAAACCTTTAACTCAAACACAAGGATATATTTAATCCCTTAGAATATGGTTATCGTGTTTTAAGTTCCCATTTTTACACCTAATTCCAAAAAGAATGTGTAGCTCGAAATGAGACCGCAGGTTACTTGGTGCATTCCAAGCAGCAAAACGACTTATAGGCTACCGGCACTCACCACTTAAATTTTAGTCCACATTGTCCGTTTTGTATTATCTTTTATGTTTAAAAGCTATTTTACTAACACGAAGCTTAAAATGACATTGAACTTACCGCCATATTATTGACCCTCTTCACAAGGTTGTGCTATCTGTGAGCTTTTCTAAGTCATAGTCATGTCAACAATGACGTCACAAGATTCTTTCGTGATTATAAAATACATGATACATTGAAATATATGTATATTTATTATACTGGTTCACTTAAAGACTAAAGTTATTAAGTTCCATATTGATATGCAGAATTCAATTAAACATAATTTGCATGTACACATCATTATATAATGCATATTAATATAAAATTAAATCAGATCATCGATATTTATTTCTATTATAAGGAAAATATAAAAATCGAAATTAGGTTTCATTTTAATAAAAAGGAAAATTACTTTCAGTTCAAAACCGAAAACCAATTTATGTACTTAATACTAAAAAGAAAATATTTTAAAACACTTAATAAATTCCTGAACCTGTTCAAAGAAAGGATTAGCCGATTCGTTGAAAATGATACGCAAACGTGTTTAGGTTTTAGTGATTCAAAATTATACAGTATAAAAAAATCGGAATCATACAGACATTTTTATACAGACAGACATATGTACCTAGTAACTTTAACTTTGGTAAAAAAATAAAAATATATATTAATAACATTTTTGACATTAAACAATTTCGATTATATAAAGATTTTTTTATCTTATTTTTATTTTATTTTATCTTAGATTAGGATGTCGACAGCAACCCGTTGGGTTTATGCTGCACTATTGCGACATGAAAACCACAGTCGCTGTCCAACATGATGACATGATAACCTGACATGCGCTTGTTCTGACAGCTCATTGTTATATTCTGATCCATATCTGTACCTGTTACTCTACACTCTTATTATTAACAGTACCTTACTTGGAACTGTTGATTTTACTGTTTTATAATTGAATAGTAATACACAATCATGAAAAACTAATCTCATATAAATGGTGCGAGTTCTCAGCTTACTATATATTTACCGTGAATACCATATTGTGTATGCATTACTTTCATTTAACGATTTGACACACCGGTTAAAGTCAAGTCAAAGTCAAGTCGAAGTAAATTCAATACTGTATTGTATCATATATCATATTATGAAGATATCTATTATTGTTTTAAAAATACTTATGGTTGACTCATTTATCATAAAAAACTATGACGAGTATAACATCGTAAAGAACGAATGAATTTAAAAAAGGAATTTATTTTATTGCTTAAATATAAATTGGTCTAAAACTATCTGAGTAGTCGAGCAAGTAACAATTTGTTGAAGCCTAAGGCAAGAGTCACGCTATTTACGACTATTCAATATCTATTAAGTATGGGACTTTCATTTTAAATTATAAAAAGTCAGTTAAATGCAACCCAATAAATGCAGTATTAGGAACACAATAATAAAACGCATACCGACAGGTCAGTAGCAGTCACGCGACCCATTATTAGAACCATTGCATCTTTATAATAACACATAGAAAAAGCTTAAGTACGGGTTAAGGATTAGTTTTCTAAGAACCATTACGATATAATACGTACCTTACACTATTTTACTATTTATCTTTTTACACTATTAAACTAAATGGTATAAGCAAATGTTTTTATGAATCTATTTTAAGTAAAAATAATCTATGTCAATTTACATCTTGTTGACAAATTCCTAAAAGCCTTGGTTTTTGTCCATTAGATGTTTGTTTGTTTTAATGTCCTGTCCTGTCAGCTTACTCATAAACATAAACGCTTCTAAATTGTAACCAATTTCAAGGATTTTATGGTGATAGTATGAGCACAGAGTTATTATAAGCTTTTATGGAAATCAAAATAAAACTAAGAGGAACATTTCATTAAAATTGCATTAGCGTTATGAACATAAAAGTTTATATTTATTGATTGAGTTTATTTATATTACTATTTACCTACAGATATAGTATATTTTATTTTACTAGTATGGAAAATGGATATTTCATAACTTATATCTTGTATTCTATGAAAATATACTTTAATATAAAATGTACGAATGGTCAGTCATAATCTATTAATTGGTTTAGAAAAGGTCAAGTTATCTTTAGGTTTCTGGTTGATGACTGTCTCTCGCCGCCGAGCAGTCTGCGACGCTACGTAACCCACTTTCGCACACCTAGAGCGGGTGACAATACTTCATTCAACAGCAATGCACAGATAAAATAACATACAAGTGAAAACATAAGTTTCTCACATAATTTTAGGACATACTGTTTCTAAGATAACGCAGCTAAGTAGTCGCTATCTCCGTATATATCATCAAAGTTTGCAGTTGCTATTGCAAGAGTAAACATGTGTATAACTTATGTACATACAGCGTCACCTACATATTTTGAAATATTAAATCGGCTCAGAAATCAAGGTGTTGAGAGAAAAGTTGAAGCTACATGTGGAGCTTAAAAACTGATGTGGGTTGAATCCCGATGACATGCGTCTTTTATTGTATTTTATTTTTTATTTAATTAACGCGTAACTTAAATTAAGGACCGTATAATAGACAATTTGAGTTCGGTGACTCATAAGTTCGCAACGTCAACCAAAATTATAACCTGCTACTCGACATTCCGCGATATCCTTAGCTACTGTTTACGAAATACAATTTTGACCTTCCAATTAGATCTGTTGTACACGTTTTAGAAGAACATAATTTTGGAATTATTTAACATATTTTAAAACATTTAACCGATATAAAAATATGTCCTCACCAAAAAATATATTACGATAATTCGTATGTCAAAGGAATTAAGACGTAATCTGGTATCGTTAATAAGACCTACTCTTAGTACAGTTGACGCAGCATTTAAGGAATAAATTTGAATAAGCCATGGTATTAACCAATATTTTAGATCTACATCTCGATAATCTGATTATATAATTTGATATTATGTATAGTACTTTTGTACTAAATTAACAAGTGTCGAAATCAATGTATGCAAAACATTTTGTTTTCACTTTCAACTGTAAACTGTAAAAGCATCAATTACTATCGCTTTCAGCTCGACTACTGGAACAACTTATATAAAGTATAATGAGATAAGATACAGATAACAAAGATTTTTTTTTTTTATTACAGACTTAATTTATTAAGATAGCAATTGACCAAATTCAATTGTTATAGTTTTTTTTTTCATTTTTGTTATAAAAAATCTAATTTGTGCCCTTCCGTTCACGTTCAAAAACGGAAGCCGCATGACTTAGCAGAAAAGAACAATTAAAGCTTTTTATGGCGCCCAAAAACCTCTATCAAGTATGTGAACTTGTAAAATACGAACAAGAGAATGTTTTGAAGATAGCTGTGCTTAGGAAACATAAACGTGATCTCACCAGGAAGCTTTTACACAATAGGACAAGGGCAGGACGGAAAGGCCAACGACTTCTGTAAAAACAAACAAATCACCTTTTAAATTGTTAAAGATCTGTGAGGACTCCTTGACAATACTATAGTTTAAAATAAAACGTTAGTTTAAATTAAAAATAGTAAGATTACATACATTTTTTTTATAATAATAGATCATATAAAGATTTCTCATCGATAAAACGTATATAACATCAAATATGATCCACTGTAACACCTGGAAGTGCCAGTTTGGCTCGCCTCCAGTTCCACTCAACTCTGACAGACTACTGATGTTAATTGGTCGTCTACAAATCAAGTCTCCTCGTCATGCTTATAGCTTTGAACATCAAATCTGTTTTGTTCATATTTTACATCAATTTTATGTAATGTACAAATTAAATAATATGACACTTGCGTTGCAAGTTCCAAGTACGTTGGAGGTCGTTGCTCTCTACGCATGATTTTTTTTCTTTTATATTTATGATCGAGTGAAAAAACGTGATAAGCGATTTCTTTATTTATATTACTTAATATTTTACAAACAATATTAGGGTAGCCATTTAACATGTCATGATGAAATCAAAACTGATAGCTTTTCTCTGTCATCTTCAAACATGCGGGGTTCTAATAAATAATCATCTGTTCTCATTACATTGAATGTATTGTAGATGCTGATATATGTTGTCACTTTTTGAGTTCATTTCTATATCAATAAATCTTTTAAATGAGTATCGAAAATCACTTCATAAAAATAATACAACAAGCTAACAAATAAAGCCAATTCGTAAATGAGTACGAGTCAATTCAGAACACGATATTTAAACATTATGTAGTTCATAAAAAATAAAAAAAAACTTAGAACAAAATTTCGAAGTTCAAATTTGGAACAAACAGAACATTTCGGATTATGCAATGACAGGGCTGATGATAGTTGACCTCGGTCGTGTGTGGGCGCAGTTCGAAATTATAATCCATCCTCCCGGGGTCCACGAACTACACCGGAATGCAAATAAATAGATACACAGGACGAGCACACCTGCCGGTGATCGGTGGAATAAACAATGCATGTCAACACGCTAAGGAATAAAGGTATGTCGTGTCTAGTCACGATTAAGTGGATCTTCTTCCGGATCCGTCTTCGTCTATTGATCTCGTGCGAGCTATAAAATCTATTTATGCCTACTTCGATATTTACAAATATCGATGCACAGACATACTTTTGCTTTGATGCTTTGTTCATTACGCTACTGAATTTTGATTAAAGAAACTTTTAAATTGTCTATATTAAAAGAAGAGGTAAAGCAGAAGTCTGGTACTTTAACAAAATGCATTCATCGTTTATTATCGAAGCATTTATATTCAAACAAAAGAGAAGAATACCAATATAAACAAATTTGATTAATAACAGAAAGCAGACATCAAACTGAATGGAAGGTTAATGATATCCCGCAAATATATGAATGGATAATCTTATTTATGAATAGGCTTAGTTTACTATTTTATTATAGAAGTAACTCATTGTCGTATCCATCTTGTCCCATCCATCACTTGCGTAACTTAATTACTCATACAAGACAAAGGTTTGTCTTACTGCACTTATAATATATATGTCCCAAATCTCAAAATTACAAACGTTGTTTTCAAGTCAGACTAATTTGACTAAACTGACTAATTTCACTAAGCTAATTTGACTAATTTGTGTAAATAACAACAACATTTTATTTTCATTTTATTTACACTAATTTATCTGACTTTTGTGCATTAAAATTTGTTGCAGTATTTGTATAATGGCTCTAAGGTCGGTCTTGTACGATTTAATGTTTATCGTTTTTCTTTTTTTTTTAATGGAATGTTATATTTTTTGAGGTATAATAAAGATTATTATTGTATATACAGGTTTAATATAATTACAGACGGGGCAATGTTAAGTGCGACCGTAGCGGCGCTAGCGTGCCTCTGCGTGGCGCGCTCCTCGCCGGCGCAATCATATGGACTGCGGTCCGTCCTCAACACTCATAGCCCTAAGGTATTCAATTGTATGGTTGATTCGTTTTTTTTTGTCGCTTCTATAACTACACAATCTTTGGATAGCAACTAGTCTGATATAATTCCACGTTCTGTCATTAACAGACTGAACCTTGTATGTCTACTCCAGATAATGCGCGAATATATCTATATATTATTTTTAATTAGGCTATGGGTTTAGAGTAAAAAGGTGAACGTTTATTTTTTAAATTATGAATTCATTTTTAAAATTCTTTAAAAACTTTGAGGTCTAAGAAGTCCCTATCAAATCATCTTTTTATTGTATGGTTACAGGAAATAGGCAACATATTAGCCAGCATTGACGAAAAACTACAAGTACTGGATACCATTAGTGCTGTCCAAGCGAAACAAGCTCTCCGCTTAGATCTCATACAAGACAAACTGGGTAAATACAATAGATTTTTTTTATAATGGCCTAAGATAAAAAATCTCTAACTCTACCAATAATTAGTAAATATTTTTGTTTGTTCAGTTTTACTGAATAGACTGACTACTAGAGTTTTTTTCATTATAATTTGCTTTGAATACAAAATTGGTATATTGTGAAAATTTCGCGATCATTATGTGCAAGAAAAGATTGAGTGCTATTTATCAGGCAATTACCATGTTTTTGTTGACACCATGACAGTTATTGATTACTTTATTATTAGTATATTTAAAATATGGTATACATATTATGGAGACTTTGAACAAGTTTAAATTAAATTGGATAATAAAATATTAAATTGAGCCTTGTCTCTTTTGACCTTTAAATTACCAACGAACGCTGAAACAGGAGTTAAATTATGTTTTGGGGAAAGCTAAATGTTATAATGTCATATGTGACGTTAAAACCACATGCCCTGACCTAAATATGATGTTAGTATTAAAGCTCGAGTGTTTCTCAATAACCAACAATGAGTCAGAGCATCCTTATTGTGTCATATCCTATTTTAGAATCCCTATGTAATGTCAACTTTCGCAACACAGCTTCAACCATTTATCATTCGCAATTGAATGAATAGGGGCATCGTTTAATCAATGGGTTGCACTACCCACTTGATTATAAGTATGTAGTAAAGCTTAAATAAAAATCGACTTTTTGAAAGTTTAATGTCAGAAAATTAATACTCTTGAGACCTAAATAAAACCGGTATTATTCATCGAAAATGTGCGATTTATTGGGATTTTTCTCAACTTTTAAAGTTCTTTAAATTCCAGATCGCGTGGAGACTACGTTTTCCCTAAAACTCGAGAGAGCCCAACTGGCTGCGGAAAGATTAGAACATAGACTTCACATGCTCCAAACAAATGTACAGGTGAACACAGCTTTACCTAGGTTTAAATACAAACAAATTTAAACAAACTTATGACATATTTCAATAAAGACAAAAACCATAACACTATTGTTTGATTTCAGACTTCAATAAAAGAGAGCAGTGACAAAATAGAAAAAAGCCATACAAAAATAGTCGAGGTGACGGAAAATCTAATCAATCATATTACCTCTCATACACACTTTTTACAGAAGGTAAATTAAAATGCATTTACTCGATAAATGTACACATTTATATATTTAGTTTCGAATTGTGAAATAATTGTCTTGTTTGTAAGGTGAGCGGTGCATACGCTGATACTTGGCGTCGAGGTCTGCTATTAGAGTCCATGGTACGAGACGGAATGTCATTGGTCAACGTGACCCGACGAGAGCTGGCAGACGGACTGCGAGCGCTCGCGAGGCGACAGCGAGACGCTAGACTTACATCTGCTGATTTAGAAGCGAGCTTCTCTAGACGTCTTCACGATAATACATATAGAATTGATTTAAAGGTACAAACAAATAATTTATTTATTCAAACTTTTTGCAGCTTGTATTAGATAGAATTAGCATATCTCTTAATTAAATAACGTTGCAACAATCGCATAACATTGAATAACAATATACACCTACTGTAGCAGGACACGTGAAGAGCTTTGCATGCTAATAAGTTTTAAATTCGTAACCTGTACACTAACTGAATGAAGGTTAAGGCGGGATTGGATAAGTTGCGACAGTGATATTGGCAATAGATAATATTTAATGTAAATAGGCTTACGTCTTACAACACACACACCCAGAGATTTAAAGGCTTTGGACATTACTTAGTAAGCAATGTAGGATACTTAAGCTCCGAGTTTTGCATAGAAAACTATTACATTGAGTCGTACCGTAAATA
Organism: Napeogenes inachia; assembly: GCA_959347355.1. Taxonomy (NCBI): domain Eukaryota; kingdom Metazoa; phylum Arthropoda; class Insecta; order Lepidoptera; family Nymphalidae; genus Napeogenes; species Napeogenes inachia. Next base: position 16,570,422 of record OY365792.1, read on the forward strand.
TTTATTGATAAATATGACGAAATTATTACAGATGCAGGAGGTTTTGGACGCACAAAAGCGCTTTGTTGATTCGTGTCAACGCGTACAACTTGACGATCCCACACATGTAGCTGATGTTCTAGACAAGTTGATCGACTCTCTTATAAACAAGTACGTAAAATTAAATCATTTGTCATTTATTGAACTATGTATGTAAAATCACAATAGAGTCAAAGTCTTAACTTGTGTGTGAAGATAAAATTGGATACATTTTCCATTTATAGACATGAATTTATTAATTAAATTGATACTAAAAATATTCGCAAAATTAAAATGAATAAGAAAAATGTGTAAATTATTTTTTAATATTACAGAACTGCGTCAACATTTCGCGAACTACAAAATATACAAGTCAATATGAGAAATCATGACAGCAAGGTCATGAAATTAATGAGCAACCGACCCACTCAGGTTTGAGTTAATTAATACCTTAATCAATATTTTAAATATTACACCTTTAATGTCCAGAAGGAATTTTACAACACCGTATCGTACAAAAAAAAACGTAATATTAAAAAGAAATTAAAATTACAGAGCGATGGGGCGTGTAAACGACTTGAAACCATATTCCGCAATTCATCACATTCAGAATTTAGTGAGAAAGAATTACAGCAGCTAACTGAGAAGTTCATAGCATTAACGAATAGAGCTGACGCAGCGCTACAAAAGCTGGAAAAACGAATGAGCGAAGATGCTGAAGAACCCGCTCCACCAAGTGACGTCACAGCCGCGGCGGACCAACTGTTACTTAAACTGAATGGAATTAAGTATGAACCTTTGATAAGGGATAATTTTATTCCTTTTTAATTCTTTAAAGTTTTTTGTTTCTGTATTTTCATTTTTTTATGACAGCGCATTACTTTTATATTAAATAGTCAAGAGTTTTATTTTATATTAAAAAATTATAAAAGAAAGTGATTAAACAACACATTTCAGAGGTGAACAAAGTATAGAAGATGATGATTGGGATGACGATCAGGATCCCAGCTTCTTTGACGACAATATGACTGACTTCTCAGAGGAAGAACAGGAATTCTTTAGGAAAACAGAACGAAGTAAGCTTACAACTACTGAAGTAGCCCCCACCAACCCACATCGGAGACATCTGCACAAACATCCATATGACCGTGGCCCTTTTTAAAAACTGGTTTAATTAAAGATAATTTTTAACTTTGCTGACTGCTTTTAATTTTCCTTTATTATTTTATTATAACTTAATATTATACCTATAATAATGTCTATGCTTCCATTATATTGTATAGACTTACATACTATGAAGTCATTACATGTATTTACTAGATTCAACCTACCATAATTAGGGTATCAAACTAAATTCATCTACCTATGTATATTATTTTTAAAGTTAGTTATTATATTATGAAAAAATGGATAAAACCTTTTTCTAGCAAAGTGTCTGATATAAATAAGATTATTAAAAAGAGTGTAAGTTGTTTTATACACTAATCAATAAATATCGTTAGTTTTTTACTTTTTAAGGTGTCTATCTCTAGACTAAAAACAGAACCCTATTACAAAGACTTCTCTGTCCATCTGTCTATCTGTCACCAAGGTGTTTTTCATGAACCATGGTGATAACTAGACAATTTTCACAACAATTTCACAGATTATGTATTTTTGTTGCCTCTATACCAACAATTACTAAAACAAAATAAATATTTGAAGGGATTTCCTATACAACAAAGGTGTTTTTTGCCATCTACTGTTATGCAAGCCTTTGTAACCGAGTCCAACTTGCACTTGGCCAGTTTTTTTACTTTCCAAATAAAATTATATACCCAATAACTAAATCTTTGCACTTCAATTCCATACAAAACGCAAGACTGTATAAGGTAAGCTTAATACTAAAAAGATCATAATAAAGGAGCTTAAAACCAATCTGTCAGAATGTAGAGGTGAAATAATTGTTATTGTTTTTAAGAATTTGTGTGGACAAAAATCTAGATTCTTTTACCCTAAATATTTGCCCCCTGTACAATATGAGGACAAAAACATAATGTTACTAATTTGGAGACTTGGAAAATTAGTCCACAGAAGAACAAAGGAGAATTGGACCAGAGGAAGGGTCATACTTTCAGATTGTTAATAACATCAATAATCAGAAATGTTTTATATAATCAATACATACCATTTCTCATAAAAGGATGTGCAAGTACACAAATTTGTATTTTTCTAGTAATCAATCAAATAATCTATATCAATTCAATCAAATAATCAAATAAGATGCACAGGAAATTATTATACTATAAAAAGAAAAAAATATTAAGCACATACCTCAAGCTTTGCACTGTTTTGAAATATAGTAAGTGCCTTGTGAGTAAGCTGTGCAAAACATGAGCTCAATGTAGCGATCTTCTGACGACCGCAAAATACTGCCTCTTGATCTTCGGATTCGAGTTCTGCTGTAAAGTGAATATTTGTCATAGAGTAATGTAAAAAAATCGTTATCTAAAAAAAGTATAAGAATTTCACAGTACAATCCAATAGGAAAGTTCTAAAAAAAAACACTTATTATTCGTGAAACATGGCACAGACTAGGCCTCGTTACTTGTTACTTAATGCGGCAATGACAAATGTATTCTTTTATTAAATTTACTTAATATTCGAACAATAGATTTAACTTCAAAATATATACGAAACACGAGAAATTATATAAAAAATATAAAAGAATATCAATATTCTCCGAGACGAAGTTTGCTGTAGAAAAGAGAGATAAAAACCTATAGATTTTGAGATTTGGGGACGACTGATGTTTATTACAAAAGATAAAAGTAACTTACTTAGACATGTTTCTAATTCGACACATGCTTTATCGAATTCCTTTTCCAATAAATCTAACCACCGAAATCCAACTCCAGTCGTCGCCATCTTCACAATAAACTTGTTGTTGTTATCAATAAACGTCAATTTGACGTAGGACTTTAACCGTTCAGAAATAAGATAAAACATATAAAACATTTCATTGATTGCCTGTTATCGAACAAGGAACGGTTTCCTAAAATATACTAAAAGATGTATTTTTAGTTACTTTTTGTACTTAATAAAGTACATATGTTGACAGTTTTTTCAACTTAAAATATATTCAACATGATCCATTCCAGTTGAATTACCTGGGTGTCAATGTATCGAACTTTTCTCTCGAAGTAATATGGCCGCTTGGTGATCATATTCTACTGTATTAAATTTATTATTTCGGTTTCCTTATGAACATAATTTTGAAGCGAATAACTTTTTAGTAGATGCATACGTTTATTTCATACAAATATCGGATTATAAGAGCTTGTTGATTTTTTAAACCATGTTACAACCAATATGAATATCTAACCGTTATTTTAATTCCTACCGACCGGTCCAATGCTTTCAAAGTTCATCATTGTTTGAATTGCTCGGTTTTAGTCCTTTCATAAGATCTTTATTTCTGTCCAAAACGAAACATAATAACGAAGCTTCCCTTATCATCCCAATATTGAACTGTTATACTTCCTGCAAATGGTAAAAATAACCGCCTCGAACATATGTAAGATATAAATAGTAGATAGATATGTTAAGAATACGAATTATAGTCAATTACATATTCTACTTACTATTCAGTCATTGATTTTTTCAGACAGTAATTCTTTGCAAAGAAAATTATTAAGCTGGATGAATTATAAAGCTTATTTGAGACATTGTTGTAATAAAATAAACAAATAGATATTTATAAAAAGATATATAAAGATATTTTAATAACTATTTTTATAGCAGTTGCATTAAATATACATTTAGCATTTTTTGTGTTTTAAATGAAAGATACTTTGGATTGGTGGTTATTGATAGTGCTTGTTGTATCAAAAACTAATAAATTATTAAAAAAATGTACTAATATTTAAGTATTTAAGAAACAAAATCTATGATTGAATAACTTAGCTTTTAAAATAAACACAGAATAAAAAATAACATATATTTTACATCATAGTAGATTTTTTATTTCTTTGAACAGAAATTATCTATTTCAAATTATTCAGGCAATATCAAGAAAATCTTACATTACCTCACATTGTGCTTTATAAATGTTTAGGTACACAAACTAATCATATCACACTTATATAAAATTATGAACATAATTACAAGCTAAAAGCTAACGAGTACAAGTTGAACATGAAGTTATTAATAGACTACTAACTAAAAATGCTCAAACCTACACAACTACCCCTTTAAAGCTAAGCTATTTAAATACAAACGTAATAGACACATATATAGAAAAGCATTAAGCTAAATGAATTTCAATAGACTATTGATTAAATGGGCTCATTTACAAAAATAATATACAGAGGTAACTTAATTTTATAAGTTATTTTTCTTTTACTCAACAATATATCAAAACTCATATTCCTTACTTCTATTCTTTGATTATCATAAATTTATCTAAACCATGAAATAAAAATCTACTTAAAATGAAATGTTTAATTACAGATAGTACAGATAAAGATTTTTAAATGATTTTTACAGTTTTGGTTTGTTATATACAAATATAAAACAAAGCCTATAAAAATATATTTGGGATAAAAACACAAGTCAAATCCAACAAGCAATAATACAATTCAACAAGATATTATTAAAATATAATAATAACCAAAATACTCAATCACATTTTTAAAATATACCTACAATTGTTAATCTGAAACAATATTTATCTTCATTTTAGGATGTGATCCTAATTAATATAGAACTGATTTGAGAATAATCCACTTTTTATTACATATTTTATTACAATCATGATTTATAAACAGATACAGTATAAATAAAAATTAACATTGAATTGAATATTCTTACATAAGATTCTTCAAAATCGACTTTAAATTATTTATATATTTTTTTTCATCTTATTTGCATGTACCTTGTTACATAACATTTAAAATTCTTTTTCCTTTTTACTAATATTATATTTTTTCTAAATTATGGTAAATTCATTTTATTCCATAGAGTAACTTGGTATTCCAACTGCAGAGTTGCCATCTTATTTCAATCTATCTATATAGCCTACAACCCAACCTATACAGTATTACAATTACAGTAACACTCTTAAATTAAAATGTGCTAACATAATTACAATTGTGTTAGGAGTTTTGATGAGGTATTTAAAAATTGAACAACTGTAAGATAGTTGCTATGTGCCAGTTATTGCTATAACTGTGCTCAAACTATCAATAACTTAAATCACTTAAGCATAAATAAGCCACTTAGTCCACCAGAGTTTTTATTAAGAAACAACACATCCATTCTTCTCAGGCATGTGACCATCTGATCTTTCTATTTCTGACAACATTGCATGAAACATGTCAGTTACGGACTGAAATACACAAATTTATATATAGAGCATAAAAAGTCAATACAAATACTATTATACAAAATGTATAAAACCAACAAAATCAGTCATGTTACAAGCCAAATAGATGCTTTGTGACTGATAATTAAAGTTCAAGTGTCAGTTGGTGACCTCTAAATGATTTCTGTTAAATCACTTACTTGTGAATTACATAACATATTTTTGTGATTCAGTTTTTTATATAATTACTAGAAAACTGAGTGATATTTACCTCATTTCTTTTCGCACTGGTTTCTACAAAAGCAGCATTCCATTTCTCAGCTAATCTTTTTCCTTCCTCTGTACTAATTTTTCTTTCCAAATGCAGATCTGTTTTGTTACCGACCAACACAATTGGTACACTGGAATTTATTAACAAGGTAATTTAGGTAATAATTGAATATTTAACCTAGAAACATCTATTAAGGCCGTATAAATGTTAGGGAATATCTATGAAATAAATTTAGTGATAAGAATTTGGAAAAGAGATTACAATAAACTAGAATGTAAACTACCACATACTATTATTACGATGACATAAACATTGATTAAAATAAGAGGAATTGTTATTATAACCTTTCTTTAAATAGCTATAAAATATATTGACTTACTGTATTTTGCCAACCATATCCAATAGTTTCTCATATATTATCTGAACAATTTGAAAACTCTTGCTTGATGTAATTGAGTATACCAAAACATAGCCATGAAAGTCCATGCTGTATTGCAAAGGAAAGATACTATACTCGTCTTGACCCGCTGTATCTACTAACTTGACTTCATATTCTGTGGAGTTTAGTCTAATAAACTTTGTAAATGCTAAAAAAAGAATAAATTATTTATTATGCATAATACTATAAATATAAGTTAATGCATAAACCAAAGAGAAATGCTTTAAGGTTTTCAGGACAATATTTTTATTATTGTTATCGTTCCAAAAAAAGCTCAATGAAAAAAGTTACGTTGACAAGTCATGCTCACAAATAAAAAGAAAACATACTGTAGAAGAAAATTTATAAATACTAACTATTTTCTATGGTAGGATCATACGAATCGACGAATTGCCCTTCCACGAATTGTATAATAAGAGAAGATTTGCCTGCAAGTTAATTTTTTATTAAATAAAACGTCACAACAACTAAGACGCATAAAAATAATATTATGCTATCGCACAAAAACAATCACATACCAACGGATCTGTAACCCATCATGGCAATTTTTCTCTGTTTTGACGGCATTTTCTTATAATGTTTTAATTGGCTTCCAATAATCAATAAATGTTATAATAAAATTTAAGCAATACAAATATTTCAACTTTAAGCACAATTTCCATACACACAGAGACACAGATTACATAGAGATACATGCATCTGACAACAGAGACTACAGACTGACATAACAAGTAACAAAAACTAAATTATTGTCAATGATTTGCGCTCATATACATATGAAAGAAGTATTATTACACTTTATTAATTTATATAAATATATATATAGTTCCCTTTTAATCTATATAGTTTTAATAAGTGATCTAATCAAATAAATATACGAAAATAATCTTACATATTTGTTTGTAAAGGCTTTGAACTAATTACTGTCACTGTCACTTGGAGAGTTCAGAAATCAGATTCGTGACAAATTATTTGTCAGGTGATGACTGATGTAAATTGTTATTTTGTATGTCGTACTATGTATCGTCATAGAAAATTGGAAATTCAGAGTTCCAAATAATCAACTATCAACGCCTTACGACCTATGAGTAATCAAAGAAAATAATTGTATTTGTGTTGAAGAAGTTAAAACAGTCCCTTGTGTTTGTCATTAGTAAAGATAACTGTTATTCATCTTTGTTATCCCAAATCCATTGAAAAGTCAAACTGCAGGAAAAATGTCTGTAAATATTCCTGAATGTCCACCAAGTCTGAAATCGATACAACATTTCTTAAAAACAGCTGCAGAACATGATACAAGAGATCCCACTGTGGCATATTGGTGCAGGCTTCATGCTTTGCAAGTTGGACTTAAATTAACAACTAAAAAAACTCCTGAAGAAACGCAAGTACTCATGGGTACTACTTGTATAGTATTTTAGAAATCTTGTGTTTTTATTAAAACAAATATGATATCTAAATATAAATTATTTTTATTTTTTAGCTATGATGGATTGGCTAGAACAAGCAAAAACTACGTTCAAAGATAATGAATCCATAGCTAATGAGGTAGTAGCTCAAGCACACCTAGAAAATTATGCTCTGAGACTGTTTTTGTTTGCCGATAAACAGGACCGGGAACAAAATTATGGAAAGTAAGTACTATCAAATATAAAGGTCCCAAAATAATCTGTACAAAAGGTTGATGTCATTTAAGGTAATGTTACAATAAATTCAGATATTGTTTGCATAATCAGTTACAAAAAAGATAAATATAAATTTACAATGTGTCTACTTTGTATAGTATGTATGTATATGGTAAACTCTCCAAAACATTGATTGAAGTGTTTCAATCACACTAAAAGAGGTTTTAAATTAATTTTGCTCTTAGAAAGATAACTTTCACATTTAAAAAACTACTAGACAACTATTATATTTGTTATTATAATTTTATATACTTTTCAGAAATATTGTGAAAGCTTTTTATACTGCAGCAGTAATATATGATGTTTTGACAACTTTCGGAGATCTAACTGATGAGGCTGTACAAAATCGAAAGTATGCTCGTTGGAAAGCTGCATACATCCACAACTGCTTAAAAACTGGAGAGACTCCAGTGCCAGGTGATTGACAATGATTTCAGCACAACACATTTAATTCAGTATTTTTTTTATAAATACATTTTTAAAATTCAACATAACAGAAAGTTGTAAACAATTTTAATCTAAAGATACCATTAGTATAATAAATTTAGAGGCTGAAATAATTCATGTAACAAACCAACTAATTGGTCAATAATTTTTTTTAATTTATAGAACTGAAATAACAAATTTCAATTTATGGCAGAAAGATATTTATAAAAATTGTAACAACAATATGAAATAATAGCATTAAATATAAAGAATAACATAAATATTACTTTAAATAATTGATTTCTTAAATACTTATTTTATTTGTGTTATTTTAAATATGAATTGGTTTTTTTATTTGTACAATGAACAAAGAAATTAAATATTTGTAACTTTTTTATCATTTTGTTATATTCTCGGACAAGTGTTCAGATCTTAAGGAAAAATCTTTAGTAGTGGTTTCAATTTTTTAAATAACTTTAATCTTAATTACTTTAGGTCCCATGCAATCTGACAATGAGAACAATGAAGAAGGAGGAGAGTCGTCTAACGCAAGCCAGCGTGCACCATCTAACACAGATAATTTTGGATTCCCAACAACTGCAGCTCCTTCCAACATAGACAACTTTGGGTTTAATCCAGCAATGCCACCAACACCTCCCACTGTTCCCACAAGTTTTGGCAACAGCTTACCTGACCCTAACATAGCCTTGAAAGCCGCTTCTCAGTTACCCCCCGTACCATACACACCAGATCCCAACCCAGGTGGATTTGTTCCCTATGATCCCTCACAACAGCCTCCATCAGCTACATTTTATGGTGATAATTCTACAAGTGTAGTTCAACTTAGTCCAGATCAAATAGCTAAAGCTCAGAAGTACTGCAAGTGGGCCAGCAGTGCTCTCAATTACGATGACACAAAAACAGCTATCAATAATCTGAGAAATGCCTTAGAACTGCTGCAGACTGGACGTGATCCTGCTTAAGTAGATACATTAAATCACTGTTTTGGTCTATTTGCTTTATAATTTATTAATCTAAAATAAATATATTATTATTGTGAAGTTATTAGACTACATGGAAACATTGCTATGCTTATTAAGATTGTTTTGAATTATGTCAAACTTTAAAATACTAAAATATTTATAATTTAAAACTGAATGACGAATATAAATAAATAACTTTCTTTAACAATAGATATATTACTGAAATATAGAAATAAGTATGTAAAGAACTAAATTTGTTTTATTAAAAATTGTATGTATCTTGAAATTGGTACTCTATCAATTCATACCAGTGATGATATTCACAGATGAATATAAAAGTATTTTTTTTACTGAAAAGCGTTTCAAATTATATGATTTAAATGTATGGCCTTAGCTAGGTAGTATATGTAAACTGCTTCATAAGATTATACAAGTGTTAAGGGATTGTATGGCTTCTAGGTTTCATTTAATATATTATGTAGTATTACAGTATATAAGTAGACAAGTAAAAATACAATATATTATGTTAAAATTAAAACAATAACATGCAATCTTATATAGGCATATTGTTATTAATAATTATATAGTAACAGATATTTTGCTTTCATATATTATTTAATATCCTTTAAATAAAGTTATCACACATTCTTTTTTTTTTTAATTACAGGCATTTTTAAAATTTATCGTACATATTATTATGTAATGAATCAATATTATAATATCAATTTAACTAGCTATTACTTTTAAAAACTAATAAGAATTCGTGGTAAAAACAAAAATTTTGATTAAAAATAGTACTGTAATTGTACTAATGAGAAAGTCAAGACACATTTTATACATAATATGTATATTAATATACATGAAAATGTAAACCTACAGAAAAGCATTTATATTTATAGAAAAAATATTTATTTTATCAATACCAATATCATGAAAGAATAAGTACCTTTGTCTGTCTGTTATGCTTTAACTGCACAAACTACTGGACTGATTGTGATGAAGTTTAATATATGTTTTGTAAAGCAGGGGAAACAAATTATTTCTTAAATTATAATATTTTATTGATCAAAATGACTCAAACAGTAATAATAATTTAAAACATATGTAATTTGAAGATAAGTCGTTACTTATATATGTTTCCCGCGAATAAGCGATGGTACTACAACTACGTTTAGTTTTAGTAGCTTCGCTTATTCGCGGGAAACATCTAGCCATATCATGAAATAGTATAAAATAAAACACTTAGAATTATTATATCATTTATTCATTAATCATCATCGAACACCACACACTTATATAAAACACCTTACTATATGGCATAATATAATTAATTGTTTTACTAATGGCTAGTGTCTAATAAACGAAGCTTATTTGTTAACGCGGACATGACAACACCGAGTGGGCTTGCATCTAGTAGTGTGCGTGTTATTTATTTGTGTGTGTCTTAATATTACAGGTGTTGAACAAGTTATATTTGTTGCATCGTTAAAATTGTTTTTGGCTAGCTATGTGCTAGCATTGTAATTATATTGCCGAGCATTATTAATTGTCAATGTGTAGGCACTGCTATTTCGTAATTGTCAAATATTTAGTTTGAGCAATGTGTTCAATATATAAATATAACGTGCACTTCAATATACTCTACAATACGCTACGCTCATACTACACTCACACAATCAAAACGACTAAATACCGCTTAAATTAATATCACTTTTAGGTACGAATTCTTGTGTTCGGTTCTTTTCTTTTGGTTGTAACATAGTCATGTGAAAGGATTTAATAATAAAGCTAATTAAATTAAAGAAATGTTTTGTTGACTAGCAATAATAATCACAGTAAATTCATTTTAAAAAATCTAATTCATACTTCTGCGGTATCTCACAGAGATGCCAATAAGGATATTACTACACTTAGTTTTAATATTATTAATTATAAGAAATTAGCAACACTGTGGTTTAGTCTCTCTTCAGACCGTTGCCATTTTGCGTGGTTGCGGTTTTCTCCATTTCTTCTCGTCGACTTGTTTGATACCTTAAAATAAAATTAATAGTAAAATATGAATGTGTATTTGATACGCTATCAAATTCAAGCTTCGTGAATAATCTTGCCTATTATATTTATTGTAGCAGATTATATATGGTTACAAATTATCGTAAATATCTATCTGTTTAATATTATTCACGAAAATATTTCAATACATTATTATTTAAGAGACTACTATTCGTTACAAATAAATATTTTGGCAATCTGCCAGCCCGATATAAGTCCTTGTGATAAAACTAATTTTATTTCACGTGTTTACATCATACAAACAATCCGTACATCTCGTTGATTTCTTCCTTCAGCAGATATATTTAGAGCACTGGATGAAGTAATAAACTACATTTTGAAAATTATATTAAAAAATGACTCAAGACAAGTTCAGAGTTAGGGAGACCTCGAGCTAGATTATTACGACAGTGATACACCCATTACGTTGACGTCAACTCTTCCCACGAACGCACATCATAACTAATTCAGGTCTTCAACTCTAAAATACCGTCTCATGAAATGTTATGATTCAGTATTTTTTTCAAAATCTCGTTCTGTATAAATATATTTAAGATTATACAGGCCGATGCTATTTTAAACATAATAAGTACAATAAAATAAAGTATTGAATAACTGTTCCTTTTTAGTTCTTAATACTAACCAGACAACAAGTCTTCCGGTCAGCATGAAGAAGAAGACGAGAGCCGGCGCGCAGCGGTCGAAGGGATCCCCAACCATCAAGTGCGAGTACGCCGCCAGGATCATCAACAACACCAGACCCACATTCGCTGTGTTCTTTATTTTATCTGAAGAGATACAAAATGACATAAAAATATGTTTAGATATTAAATATTTTTATATATAACTGCAAACTTACGACTCGGTATAATGGCGAGTGCGAGCCCAAATAATATTTCGAGTCCTCCGACAGTACGTCGATAATATTTTGAAGGCAGTTTAAAATCCAACATGTCCGTAAATGGAAATACTTTAGCGTATCTCACATATTCCTTTCTCTGGAAGTAAAAGTTACAATAAATTATTTTGTCACAATAGGTTATAGGTATATAAAGGCAGTGAACACCTAATTGTATGACAATGATAAATCAAGTGATAAAGGCATCCCGGGTGGGCAACTAATTGATTGATTGGTAATTAATATCTCGGCTCTCAAGTTCTTAACTAGATTGACAGCCATCCTGACTACTAGGTGAGCGCAGATTCAACGATTTTATGCGTACATTTTGCGCAATTTTGTTTTTTCGGTGATAAATCCCCAAGTACTTGACCGATCCGGTTACCAAACCATCGATGATAATGCTGCTAAGTGTTATCAAATTAAAAAGCCGATGACAATCGGTTCAGCAATTCAGAAGAAGCATCAGGGAGATCGCATTGAAGCCAACTGCATGAGCCTCGCTTCTCAATGCGCTCATCAAATTTTAAATAATATTAAATAATATATAAACAAATTTCCCTAAGACTTAAATCTTTCTTTATATATGTTGGTTATCAAAATATAATAAAATTGTAATGAAGTAAACATGCACATTAAATATAGCATAGTGTTCAGTACATGACAGATCTCAAAACAATCTTTTTAAAATATTTTTCGTAAATGTGTTTTTTCTTAGCGCTTAAAAAAAGTACTCTATAAAATTTTACATGGTTATATTTACAGCAGTTCACATATTCCCAAAATTCTCTTTTATTTTCAACCACAATTAATAGACAAGAAAAATATTGGGCATTTTAATGAAATTTGGTGTAGTGCGGGCTTATTATGTAAGTGAGACCAAGTTGTTGGAAAAATATAATTGTAAGTTATATATAATTATTCATGTCTCTACTGGAATGACAAGTTAGTTGACAAATTGATACCATGTATCTTTTTTTCATTATAATTTATAGCACTGTTTTCCACGGAAATATTATTTCTATGCGACTGGAAAATATTAGCTCAGTTTTTTTAAATATGAATAACACGGAGTTAAGTATATAAATATACAAGTAACAATATTAGATAACATTGTTAATGTTAACCTACTAAGATAATAAATTAATTTCACTGGCAACAATACTGGTATAACGCAATACCTTTATTTATTATCTTGTATTGTAATATAAGGTCGTCGGCGAAATATTATTCTTATAGTTATTATATTGTTATTAGATCGGTGACGTATAAAATATATTGAATAATTCTGACACAAGAATTGATTAATAAGAGATGTAAATAAGAATTAACTGTTTAAAGAATACACTAAACATATATTAATCGTGTATGTATTTTACGTAAAAGTAAATTATCATGTTCACCGTTTCCACACCAGGACTAAACCATAAAAATTACAGTATTTTTAATTAAAATATTCTTATTAATATAAAGAACACATTTATATGCATATGAAAGGAAATGTAACGAGGCTAAGTTTATACAAAAAGATGTAAAATGTATATTGGTAATAAACAGGTGTCTCATAGGACATATGAATATTTAAAAATAGACACCAATTCTCCACGTTGAAAGTAAGCTCATAAATAATATTTTTTTTACATTTTTTATTACGATATTTTAAGAAGAGTACCTTACAGGCAACATGAGGTTGTCTTTGTACCTAGTATTAATACAATCCTAGATAATGTATACATTATCCTTCTCACTTTAAAAAATATTATCAATATAGTATATAAAAATACCGTTGGTGGAGTTGTTAGCGCAGACGCCCAACGTAGGATATCGGCGCAATAGGGCTCGGGTTCGAATACCTACTGGGATGTATGTATTTATATTGTTGTCGGTAGTAAGGAAAACAATTAATAGAAATTTGTCTTTTAAAGTGATTCTAGAATCCTGATAGTTTTATTAATTATTATGTTTTCTTGTAAACAACAATAGCAATAATATCAAAAACATCACCCGCAAATAAACATATAGTTTTGTCTCATTACTAATAAATTACAAATTGATTCCACTTGACTTATTTTATATCCTTTTTTCTTAATTGTCTTAAGTTTTCAATATCAACGAAGTATCATCAGAAACCAAAACTATCTTATTCTTGGTTGTCTTCTACAAAGGTAGAAACATCATTTATATAAACAAGAAAAGTATTGGGCCAAAATTCTGCCTTGAGGTACCCCTACATCTGAGATCGCGACGAATAAACAATTGTTACCATAATGTTTACGTAATTTTTATCAACTATTAAAAAAATCTGATAAAATAGTCATTAATTAAATATTCAATAAAAATTAAACTACTTGAAATTCAATAGAATTGTATTTATAAAGACGGAATATGCGACCATAGTTTAGCTTCACGTTCATGATTATTAATTATGATTGACACATTATATTTAGTTTAAACAGTTAAAAAGATTACCTTATTGTATGTTACGCCGACAATTCAAGAAATAAAATGTTTTTTATTTGAAGGAATATCAGATAGGCGTTGCTAGTCACAACATTGCATCTCTATGCACCGTCACATTAGGTGCTCTAGTTTCCAGATCCGTATAAGTACTAATATAATTACAAGTATGTCTAAAAGTACCCGTTAGAATGCTACGTATTTACGACTAAATCGCAAAACTGATGCTGTAACAGTTTTATTAACAGTGAACCTGAACCCTGTAGTCATATAGCAAAGGTCATGACTATGGCTAATTTACCTTTCTTTTTTATCTAATAAGAAATAATCATATACACGAGCAAAGCTGGTAAAAGTTAGGTTGATTATTTACAGATACTAATATAATATGGTGTCATCCGGCACCTACATATAATGTTAAGATTCTTGATATGATGATAATTTCAATAAATAAGAAGGTGTGCACTAAATCGGATCATTTTAACTGTCGCAACGAGACAGCACCGCTGGGCATTAGGCGTCAGGCCAAATACCAAAATAGAAAGCCACATTGCTCCGCAACAAAAAATGTAATGCATTAAGCGACCTTTTTATTTCTCTTCAGTTAAACTAATAAAAAATTGAATATAAGATATTACTTACCAAATCCTTGTGCAATTCCTTTGAAATAAAAGGCGTCAGCTTCGTTATACCAACAAATATAAAAAAAATACCCAAAAGTACCGATAAGCTTTTTAAAACGATAGATGCCATTTTTACGATACAAAAAAAAATCGATTTAGTTTTAAATATATTAACAGGTTACGTTTTTTCTAAATCATTTTTGGTATACTTTTATAATTGAAAAGGCATTTTTTTAAACATATACCTAATATAGCTTATAAATTTATGTCACAGAATACTCAACATTATAAAATATTCAAACGTTACACATAATATTTTCAATTAACTAGAATATTACTAATGCGAGTGGTTTTGTGTAAAAGCAAGCAACTTTCGCGCCGGCGCGAAAAAAAATCCATACCTAGCAAATATTTTATTATAATTACGGCTTGGATGCGGACAATTTGGCACTTTCTTGAAATCATTGCCATGTAGAAAAATATATACAAACGATGTGTTGATTTATTTAATATAAAAAACATGTGTATTGTGTATTCCTTTCTATTAAGAATAAAATAATGATTATAAACCTGAATTTTTTTTTTTATACTTCGTTAAATTAAAAAAAAAGAGGATACCCTATCGTCAATTCCTATAAATTCAACAAGACTCCTTTGAATTGAGTTGACGTCATTAGGGTTTTCGGAGTTTGGTTAGACAGCAAACTAACATACTATGTTTTCAAGAGCTAATCAGATTTTGGGGTTTATACTCAGAGTTACTAAACCTTTTAATAAACCAGCTAGTGTCGTCACTTTATTTGTAGCACTTGTTAGAAGTATTTTAGAGTACGCTTCGGTTATATGGTTTCCCTTATTTAAGAAACATATTGAAAGAATTGAATCTATTCAGAAGCGCTTTCTTAGATATGTTTGCTTTAGGTTCAATTTAAGCCGTAAACTACCGACGTATGAGGCCCGTCTTAAATACTTCGGTTTAACATCTCTTGTCACTAGACGTAAAACTCAAGATTTTACTACACTTCATAAAATTATAAATAGCAAATGGGATACTAGCGAACTACTAAGCCACTTTTCACTAAAAACTGGTAGCAATCGCACTCAATTATTTTTTCATATACCTGTATGTCGAAATAATTTAGCATTTAACAACCCATTGTTCAGAATGTGTAGAGCTGCGTAAAAGTTTGGACATCAATGCACAAAGTCTGCCTGTTTATTTAAGAAAATGCAATATTAATTGAGGAATATATGTTTAATAAATATAGTATAAGTTTTATAGTAACTTTTATAGTTGTATTTAGTTTGTGGTTTGAAAGATATGACCTTATTATCATTATTTTATATTCTAGTTTATTGTTATTTTTGTTTTTGAATCCAGATGTGCTTATGTCTAAGCCAGCGATACACCTCTAGCTAAACTATTATTATAATTTTTTGTTACATGTTGTGCGTAGCTATTATCGGTGTTCAAACCACAGAGTACTTTGAACATACTGAAAGTTCAAACTTATCCTGTCTCTTTTTGATATTGTATAATTCTACTTCTTTTTTTTAGTTTTTACTCTGTAGTTATGCCTTATAATAAATAAATTCAATAATATAAAAGGTACAGAATCACAATAAGATATAACATTTATGCATAGATACTAATTGTTAATAATTTTTGTCGATTATCATTACAATTGATTATAAACATTCTTAAAATCATAAATTATGATTCATAATCAAAGATAATAAATTATATATATATAAATTAGTAATTTTTAACCCATAACTGAGAAAAAAGTAATTACTAAGACTGTGTTTAAAAATATTAATTATATATATGTAACAAATGAATCTATGATTGTGTTGAAACGTATTTTTACTTTTTTAAGAACGATCATATTAAGGGATTTGGAAATAATTGAATAATTGAAAGTGTATAGAAGAACTGCTTTTTGTTGTGGGAAAATTTGACATTTGTTTTTTTGTTTTGGTTTGGGTATTTAAAACAAATCGTAAACTATAAATAAAGAATTATATGCTCATAGATTTCTTGAAATTGAACTATATTGCTAGACATTATGAAATTATCAATAGTCAACAAGTTCGAAATGAAAATCTACAACATATCAGATTGTTGATTTGATATGCAATACGACGGTTTCACTTTCCTCAAACCATAAATATATTGAAAATGAAATAATATTAATATATACAGTATTTACCTAAAATACTTTTCAAACTGGTTGGCAAATTCTACCCGGAAGTGCAGCTACACTATATTTTTGTCTAAAATTTTTTTAAAAACATTTACCATTAAAATATAAATTATTAGCACACTATTAGTTATTTAATTAGATTTCGAAAGTAGACTGCCACTTCTAGGTAGGTCTTAAAAATATTTTATTTAAATAAAGTAGGTTTTATTAAACTATGGCAAACAACCTAAGCTTATGAAATATAGCAAAAAACCAATCAGAGGTAACTGTTATGGATAGCAACAACATATAAATAAGACCATCCTAATAAAAACATAATATATTTATTTTGATGTCCTGATTCAATGAAAACTAGGTACAAAACAATTGGTTTCAAAATAAAATGATATTTTCAAGTAATGGTTTATTTTTTAAATAAGCTTTATATTCTTCCATGAACTGTTGTGATCCACAAAGGAGAAACTGATCATTGTGATGAGGTTTGAGGTCTTCTAATTCAATGACACTAAGTTTTCTCTCAATTATAGGTTCTTTGTATTTCATTTTATTACGACACTCACATAAAGTATCATTTAGATATATATGATACACAAAATTCCAATAGGAATTAAATTCATATAACTCATCCCTTAATAGAATGTCATTAAAAGTTTTACAGCAATAATATAAAACTATTTTAGTCATATCATCTTCATTACCTAAAATTTGATCTATAATAGAAATAAAAGGAGCAACTCCAGTCCCTTGTGCTATCATAACAATTCTGGTATATTTGTTAGGCACAATATTGTAATCACCATATGGGCCTCTCCATAATGTTTCATGTCCCCTTTGTAGATTGAATAAATATTTTGAAACTATACCTGCACTATATTTTTTTAGTACAATCATAAAATCAAAGTCTTCACAAAGATTTTTATTAAGTTTTATAGGAGTGTAAGCTCTTGAAGATTGTGATTTTGATTTTGTATATTTTATAATAAAATGGTCACCAGCATTCCACCAAATTCTTGTATTGGAATCTGCAAGAGACTTTTTAAATTTGATAATTCTTTGAGTTGCATTTAACTCAACAATTTCACTAACCTGGAAAGCTGTATATACTAGTTCTGATATACCATTTTCTTTGACATTCAGTAAATCATTAGTTTCTTTACATGTATGGTATTTCTTTAATTGTCTTTCATATACATCAAATATACAAGGATTGCAACCACTGTTACAGCAGTCTTCTTTATTTGGTTCTATAGGTGCTTTCATGGTTGTAATTTATCTATATGTTTATATATTCACCTATTTGTTTTTGCATTATGCAAATAGTTTTTATCTTATGTTATGTATATTATTATGTTATCAATAAATTGGTGGTCGCTTTTCCCAAATTCGCCTTTATAAAGAAAATAAACATAGCCTGGTCTCTTGCCTCAAATTAATATGTACTATCCTCTTAAGAGTCCCAACTAACTACTTGGAGTACTAACGTTTAGCGGCGTATAAAAACTGCATATTCGTATTATTATTAACTTTTTAACTCAGTTTTACTAAACTACACGATTAGATTCAATAATTTATAAAATGCAATGTGAACCGTCAAATGTGAATTGTGAAGTGTCAACTGTATTCTGTAATCTGTAATCTTTGAACTGTCAGATACGATTAAGGGACCATTCCCAAATAATCGTTACATATTTTTTTGACTAACGGAATCGGAAGAATGGTGCAATATATCCCTTGAAAGAGCGACAAAAGTTAGTTTGTGGCTTACAAGTTATAAATGAGTTTTGTTCTTCAAATAAATGGACTATAGGTAATGAATGGTTTTTAGCGTGCGGAGGTACCTCTCTAATTTTTGTAGACTTGAATTTTGCCTATTAACAAATATTTTTTATCATACAGAATATCCTCTTACGGGATTTCCTGACTTTATTGTATTTACATTACTATTGAATAAAAGTCATTTAGAACTGCATTCAACAAATACGTCACGCACTCAGCTTACTGGGATTGTACTGCAATTTGATAATGTATTTGATAATTGGCTCAAAGAGCTCCCAAGTTCAAAACATTACCCTTATTGCCTTAGCAAGTACACAAAGAGCGACATCCTTTCATATATAAGCAACAACAAGAATTAAATCTTTCACATAGCACTGGGTCTCCAACAAATCCAGCAATTCGTCTCTTTACGCAGTAATTAGGTAGGAGCTACTAGGATGACCCGGACTATTGGTGTGATAACTTTAACTACATATACTATTCCAAATTATTCTTTATATATCAATAGAACCTACAAGTCTTTTAAACCATTAAATCTTTTTTCAGACTTCGGAGGGGTCAAAATAAAATTTTCACTGATCCATTTCTGTACATGGAAAGTATTAAAAAAACATCATAGGGGGCCTTAATAAGAGCAAGAGAACCCAAATCAATGATTTTTCATTTTGTCTGTTCGTCTGTATGGCTTTATGTTTGTGCAGGCTAATCTCAGAAACGGATTAATCGATTTGGATGCAGTTTTCGGGAATATATAGTTAACAATCGGTTAACAAGTTATAGTTATATACATACTTTGGTAGGTACAAAGGGTACTTTTTATCAAAATCTAAATCTACGAATACGAAATCGCAGGCACAGCTAGTGAATAATAAACTTCGCATAAAAGATAACGTCGGGAATATCCAGTGACATACTGGATTTGATTAGATACAAAGAAAGAACAATGTGAGAGACAGAAGGAATGCAGGCTTATAAGTCACCAGCGTCATGGAGCCTTCACCCTAGCAACAACAGTCAACAAAGATCTGTACGCTGGTGAGGAATCTAGTTATCCACGAAGACTATTGTGCCATAAAAGATCGGTGCTTTCGTCAATGTTTAGACTAAATGCCAGGAATTGATATAGCATACAGACAGGAAACACCGGTTTAAGGCATACGAGAACACTAGCTGATAGACCATGGCGAACCCAGCATTGCCAACTATAGTCTAGCTGGATATTCTCGATGTTTCCAAAGAGTTTGTGGTTAATAATCCTCACCATTATACATATTTGGATGGCAGTGCAGTAAAGACAGTATGTCTTTGCTATCGCTGTTTTTCGAGATCTGATAAACAAGGCTAAACTTTGATTATTTTTAAACTATACCTTCAAAAAGTTTTTTCAGTATGTATAAGAAAACAATATAAATTGTGCACCTTTAATTATAATAACATAATTATTGTAATAAATAGTATTTTTTATTTAATGCATAATCACTGATTAATTTAACAATATAATCAGAAGAATACTTACTATCCGAGATTATATATATATATTATTTATTTATTTTTGTTTGAATATTATATTAATACATCCCCTATTCTGAATTACCTGTATTTGAGAGTATTGGATAATCCTTTAAAATAGGTTTTCAAAAAAATACGAAATTATTAAATATTTTTTTTTAGATATTACATCTACATTTTGATTTATTCGTAAACTTTATTTTTTCATTCAAAACTCTATAAATAACTGATGAACACAACTCAAATGTAACTTACCTCAAAAAATACAATTTATAATTACAGAAAACAGAGAACGTTCTTAAAATATTATTGATTTTTCTGCACCTAATTTGCAAATTATAATAATTGTTATTAATAGATATAATGCGTCATATTAATCGTTAAAATATTTTTGAACAATGCACTTGCTGAACCATCGCAACGCTCAGCGCCCCCTACACTGACGCCAAACAAACACCGGCAAGCGGCGAACGCACTCGCCCGCCATAATATTCTTTTTGGCCATTGCTATATCGTTGCCTGTAAACAATTCCGTAAGTACGACTGATATTTTTGTAAATATTATATATTTTTTATGAAATATAAATTAAACATTATTTTATTTATCGTTACAATAGTGAATATTTAATGTAAACGTTTGTTATATGGGTTTTATTCTTAATTACCTAATGGCAGACTCCATTAAATGGCTTGGGATTCATAGAATAGAAGCTTTTAGCTTTGAATAGTTAAAGTTTTACTTATGAAGATTGTTGGAGAAATAGTGTGTTCAAGTGCGATAGAATGTTCTATATTTAAAAACTCATTTTAGTTTGTATACGAAAACCGTTTCAAAACCAAAGCGAGCGTTCCTGAGGCTAATGACTTCTGCGTTTGTTTATTTTCATTAACGATTTCTTTGTATTTCTACCTTTTTTATTTTCGAAGTTGTTACTTTTATCATGTTTTTCTTTCGATTATTTTGTTATAATTAAATTTTACATCATTTTTTTTTTCAGATTTTGCCTTGTGTAGGAGCCTTTCCAATTTTCTTACCAAAATGTCTGACGACGGTTCAACGGCAGTTGAGAAGAAAGGACGTGGTAGACCTAAAGCTAACGGAACACAATCGGTACATATATATATTTGTATTTGCATATGTATAACCATAAGCATACTTATGCACTTCATGCTCAAACTGTTTAATATATTTATAGGAAGCGAAAGGAGACGCTAAAAAGAGAGGCAGACCCACTGTACCACCACCAAAATCAAAAGAATCTAAAAATTCATCTGATGATGAACAAGCACCAATTGCCAAAAGAGGGAGAGGTAGACCTAAAGGTTCAAAGAAAAAGGCTGCTGCTCCTAAAGGAAAGGTAATGTAATTTTTTAAATATCAACTCAAGTCTTAAAGTAATAAAATTTTATGTGAATTTAAAATGTGTATTCTAGAGCGGATCTGGTGAGGGTCGAGGTCGTGGCAGGCCACGCAAAGATGCACCACCACCTAAAAAGGATGCAGGCTCCACTGAAGAAGAACAGGAAGATGAAGAAGAAGAAGAGGGTTCTGACCAGTAAACATGTTTGTCTCTCATAAAACTCACACTTAGCGTAATTTGTTTGTCACAATAACCCCTGTTTATGCAATGGTTAGTAAAAAATATGTTCTATGAAAAATGCTTTTGCCATTCGTACTACTATTGTTAGGGGTTATTTTTACAATACAAGTCTCAAAATGATATCTCTCCCAAATTTTAATCATGTGGGAACAACATATTTTAAAAGAGGAATTAGCAGATTTAATAAGTCTTTTTGTGATTATATTGCATTTACTTGACATATTTTACAACAAATGTCTCACATGGCTACACTTTGGTAGATTTAGCTCTCCCTAGAATCGTACAAGTCTTAAGATATAATTTGTAAGATCCTTTTTTTTGTAGAATTATTCTATTTCTATTATAATAGGTATTTTGTAATCTCCTGATTTATATTGTAAGAAATCAAACACATTTTTGTAGATTTATTAATTTGACTTTAAAGTCAAGTATTATTTTCTCTAATAAATATTTCAATTTAATTTACTTTTTATTTTTACTTACAATTTCAAGGGATTTTTGGATAATGTGATTCAATATTGCATGTCAATGTACAGGAGTACCTACATGATAATGATTCTTAGTAGCTATTGAGTAGTGTCACTTTGGTTTAAAACATTTGGAGCAGACTGAAAAGTAACATTATTTTGAAAATAAAATTTACTGTGTGTATGTGCGTGAATGTACAATTTTAGAACAATATATTAAATAAATCTATAAATAAATGAACTTTCTTTGATTCACTATTCATCATGGTTGTAAAGAGTTAATCAATATAAAACTAGAACCGACTACTGGTTTCTAGAACTAACAACTGAAATTAACATACAAATTTAATTATTTCAAACTCTACATACATGGAATATAAAAAATCGTAGTAATACAATGTACAATATAATAAGACTGACCATAAGTTATTTAAAAAATACATGAAAGTTATCTTGTTAATAACTACATTAAAAAAATAAGATACAAATATAACGATAAAATAAAACAAAGAGACAATTTGCAGATTTATATTGTGTTAAAAACATATCGGCTTTCGTTAAAAAATAAAAACTAAAGCCATGTTCTCAATGCTGGTATTATATTGCTATTATTTACTCAGCCACGTCGCGCCATTAAATATTTATGAAATTACAAGTTGATAAAAATAAAGATAAACAAATAAGAAACAATTTTTATGGTGGACATTTAAGTCTACTAAGTACTAATTAAACTATGCCGAGTCGGTATGATAAATAAAAGTAACGGTCTTAATTGAATCATGAGTAGTAAAGAAAATACTAACAAACTTCGAAGTTTAGCTGGTTCTGTAGTTAGTAAAATGAAAAGTTATGATGACCTTAAATTAAACCAGCGTTATATCGTAAAATTTATGACATAAATAATGTATTGTTTAACTAATAACTCGTTACTTGCGAATCAATGACTTTAAGTCAGTGTTGCCAACCTGGAACGATGCGCCAAGTTTAAGTTCTAAGATCAGTGTTGAGAATACTTGATTTATTTCCCCTGAATGTAATATCGAAAACCCCTAAAGAACCCCTAAACTGCAAATTTAACAAATAAAATATGTGGATTCTTTGGCACCATCTAAATTTTACATATTACCCTAAACTTATAACATTCTTCTTGAAATTAACATGATGTTTTTGAAATTTTTATTTCAATTTAATGTTACTAATCAAATGTCAATAAACTAAAAACGGGTCAGCAAATAATACTAATAATACGGTTTTTTTTTTACAATATTTATCGAAATTTAAAAACCCCTAAATATTTTTCCCCCTCAAAAACCCTTTAATTTCCCCCTAAATTTAGGGGGGAAACCCCTATTCCTTTTCTTGGTTATAAATCTAAAAATAAAATTATATTATTAAATAAATCTTACTATAACATTCAAGAATATTTGGTTGATCGAAATGTGTGGAACTTGGGTCATTGACTCATTTGCAGGGTGGTTGATGTTATAGGGGGGCGAACGCCGGGAACCTCCTCGTAGTGCTCCCTGGGCAACAAAGGTTACAGAGAACCTTCGGGTTCTCCCGTTGGCTAATATCTGGCGCGGGGAGGGTTGGATATGGGGGTTTGTGCCCTGTCCATGGCAGGCTGGTGGGGTTGTCCCGTGGTTGTGTGGGGGGTACGCGAGGTCTCTTCCTTGCTGAGGGGGAGGCCGTTTGCGCTGATAGGTGGCCCGGATTAATAATCGTCGGGTACAATAGCGCTTGACAATGATTAGTCCGGACGAGGTGGTTGCGGAACTCTTCCTAGGGAGGGCTCCGTTAGTGGGGTGGCAGGACGGTCGAGGTCACATCTTCTGCGTTGTCTGCAGGCGGCAGTTGAAATTGCGGCGCAGATTTGTGTACCTCTTCCGGCCCCGTACGTCGGGGTGGCCTTCTTCGGAGGGTCACCTGCGGCGTACACCAGCCGCTGGAGGCGGCTTCGGGTTCGGACTTGGACCTTTTTCGGACCGGGTCTGGCCCCGAGAGGTTGAGTTGGATCGGTACACCTTGCTGGCGAGGACACCGAGGCGTCAGCTTGCTGGCGTCTCGGTAGGGAGGGAGTCTTGATTTGGCTCGGTCGGCTTGGGTGGAGGGCAGGGGAGCCCTTTACGAACTAACAAGCCGGCCATCGGAGTGGGGCGCGCTCAAGTCATCCGGGCGCGTCACTCCATGGGGGTGGTGGTCGCTCATGCGGAGCAACGCGGAGCCTGCCGTCGGAGCAACGCGGATGTGTGCGCAAGCGTTCCCGTGGCGCTCCATTATGACGGTGAGGTGTTGTCTGGTTTAGTGAGTAAGAGTCTCACATAACCGCTTCCATCTTCCCCTGGATGGAGGTGTGTATCCATGATGATTCCAAACGTTAAAAAAAAAAACAAAAAAAAAAGTGTTGATGTTATAATGTATAAGTCAAACATTGTTAAATTACATTTAAAAAGAGCAAGGGTTAATTTAATGTAATTGGCGATTCAAAAGTGCGTGTAAATGCCTACTTGGATAAAGATATTTTGAATTTGAAATATATACAATAAACAGTCGCTAAAAAACTCAATGTATAAATATTACTTTACTCTCATATTTCCAACAGCCATTCCTGACAGTGAATCGAATCCTTACAGCTTACTATTTAGTGACACCTCTGTAGTATCTCTGTAGTGAGTTGTACATTGTTTGTGGTTGTAAGTAAAATTGTCTGTGGTTTTTTTACCTTGTCTGTGGCTGAGTTCGGAATTTCGTATTGCTATTTCACTCTTGTGCGTGTACGGTATGTGTACGTTTGTATTTCGTACCTACTTCGTTACTTGAATGTTGTTGATACCTGCGCATTTCTCGTTTTATGAACTTACGTTGAAAGCGTCTGTTGAAAAGATAAAATTTGAGTTTTCAATAGAAATTTTAAGATTATGAGATACGGTTAATTTAACTTTCGACTGGGTGTAAATGTATATAATAAGTTATTTCGACACTTTGTAAAAGTATATAGTGATGAGGTGTTGCACTACAGGTTCCGTCAAAAAGTTTTGAAAGTTGAATAACTTTGAAGATTTACTTTAAGTGTTTTTGTGTTATAAAATGTTTGAATTCTGGCATGTGTTTTTATCTGAAGAGGATGATAACAACTTTGAAGGTTTGTAATTATTTTTTTAAAGGGTTATATAGGAAATGAATGAGGTGCGAATACACTTTACACCTTTGTAGTGTAGTAAGTATAATTGTTTGTATTCAAATTCAATGGGTGTTTTACAAGAAAATACTTTTAACAAACGTTTAATATTTTATTTTAGAATTCAATGCTTGACATAATCATTGAATTCCTAACACTAGAATAATAATATAATGAATAGACCTTTTGTAGCACTATGCAAAAGTTAGCCACTGGCCTCACATAAGGTAGAAAAAAGTAATAAGAAATTAAAAGTATTTCTAATTTATAGGTACTTGATGGTATATTTATTTTGTCTATTTAAAAATATATATAAAAAGATATCATCTTATCTAGAAAAGTAACATTATTTAAAATGATAATTTACTATACTATAATTTTATTAGTGTATCATGTCATGTTTTGTGTTTAATTAAAATTTTGTTGTTTAAAGTTAATATAACATGTATCTTATTATTTAAAATTTAAGTTTATCTAAACTAATATTGTTAAATTTACATAATAGGAATTCTTGAAAGTAAAATTTTATCACCCAAAAAGTTGGTAGTAGAGACATACAGACAGTGTGATTTTATTGGTATAAAATAAAAATAAAATTGTGCCATAAAAATATTAATATAAAGGATTCCGAGAGTAAACTATAAAATATTGACTAAGAATTTTTATTATTTTTAAAAGTTTTTATTATTAAACTTTCTAAATATTAAGAAACATATCTATGTGTTTTTTACATATAAAAATATCTGAATTGTCTCTGTATTTTACAGAAATAATAACAAAAACAATAATAACAGAAAATGATAAAACAAAGTTATTGTGTTATTTTAACATTAATTTGCCCTTGATATGTGTGTTGCTCTATGGATTTTGGAAAGATTTGACAAATACTTACAAAATCTAACTAAGTATTTTTCAAAATCATACTGTAAAATAATGATATGTTATTTAAAATTAAAACTTTGTCACATTACTAACTTCAATGCAAACCATTTATATTCTTTACTTTTTCAACTTTTATCTCGTACTTGTAACTTGTACTTTAAAACTTACAAATATTGAAATAACTGTTCCATGTAAATCAATTGTTGAAAAACAATTCTAATACTTTTATATATTTTTATAGCGAGAGTTTTTAAAGACTATTATTATAAAAGTATGTGAGTGAATCAATTTCACCAAATATTATCTTCAAAACATGTCCTTTAATTAGAGGTAGTCTGAGGTTTAGTTTTAAAGTTAAGGTAAAGACAAATATACAGAGTTATCTGTCATGATAATGTAATTAATATCTACGAGGATGGATTTTGGGCGACTCTTAAAAAAATAAAATATATTTGGGGATGTTTATTGGTTCTAACCCTATCAAAGTACATTTTAGAAAAATGTGTTACAATATATTTTAAGAATCTGGCGAATATAACACAAATTGCAATGACATGAAACCCTATTTTTCATTTACTTTAAAAGTTAAAGGTTTAAGACGAGTAGGTATATCCAAGAGAAAAGGCTGCCCTTTTGTACATGGCCTTAATAAAGGGAGCGGAAGTGGAGTAATTAATAATTATCTAAGATCTTTATTTTGCTTGTGAATCGGTTGTTTGGGAATTAGGCACTTTACTTTTTTTTTTATAAAATAAGGTGGTAAGACAATAACATGCATTACCTAAATGAAAATATAATCTCTAGTTTTTAAAACGTTTTGTATTACATTATCTAAAAGTCCTGCAAAAATAATGCAGCTTACTTTATATTTTTGATTCCTATATATTTCAGTTCTTTAATATTTATTTGCACTAATAAATATTTAGCAAGCAGTTAGCATCAAAGCTGTGATTGTTACAAACTATATTTCTCTATATAGTAATTGATTGAGTCCACATAAGTTTCATTGCTCTTGACGCCCAGAGTCGTGACACGTGCCTTGACGAACGTGTAACATTGTATTGAGACTACACACACAGACCCTATGGCCTATACTGTGTTGTGCATTCTAATTGGCTTTATATGGGATTTAGACGTGCGTAACATAGTGTAAATGACGAACATTCTTCATAACTTAAAATTAATTTTACAGATATTATATCCGCTTTATGGAATCACGTTATATAAATTATTACATTATCCTATCGGTAATGGGTGTACTTTTTTCAATATTATATTTACTATATAAATGTATAAGTTTCAATCGCGAGCCGGTTTGGTTGAAATTAAAATCTTAATATTTTCATTCATAACACACCTACTTTTAGCCAGATACAATAAATAATATAAGAAATGTATCTGGACTATAGATCCATTATTGAAATATTTTCGTTAATAATTGTTTTAAAATTAAAGTAACAAGTGTGTTGATGTCGTTGATTCGATATGACGTTACGCCCTAGGACGAATGTATAATATCTTTTTCTATATCGAAAATGTTCATATTTGAACTCATATTTTTTTAGTTTATTGTTCAGTATCGGTTAAAACAATTCCAACAATTTTATCTTTAAGAATAAGACATTTAATAAACGGGGCATTTCTAAATTAGTAAGTTATTTATTTTATATAATTTAATTAAAACATTTATATAATACACCTACGAAGTTGATCTTCAAATATGTATAGTATTACTTGATATTATGAAAGTTCAGCCCTATAGGAATAAAAAGAGGAGATAAGTTTGTATTGCTGTCCGTCATATTTATATAGAGAAACTTGTTAGTTTACACCATTTTTCTACGGGACAGTGTCAAGACCAAAAGCAAGCATAATATAGTTAAGTAATATGTCCATTACATTATACAATCTACAGACAAATTTCTGTATTACCCCAAAAATAGCGAGTAAAAGTTTCCACGAATCAGATAAGGTCACTTTCTTACGAACAGCTTTTTTACAATGCTAATTAGTATAATTTATTAGAGGAATAGCGGCTTTAAGATATGAAAAGTATAATTATTAGGTATATCAATGGAATCGACAAACAGCGATCTTTATTATCCACCCAGTCATTGCCTCTATGAGTCAAGCATAGCCTTTTATTCATTGTTGATTGTTCCAAAATCTTTAGGCCTCAGTGCGCGATACAATACATCATATAAACTTATACAAAACAACATCTTAGTTCAAATCAAGATAACTTTCTACAATTCAGGTATCTTTGCATGGATTTAATAAGGTCTATTCTAAAAAAAAAAGGTCATTTTTTTTTAAATCAGCAATAAACAGCGATAAATTTGTAATGTATTTCATAGCAACAGGAATTCAATTTTTCAGTCATTAAATTATACATAATGTCACTGGCTTGTGTCAGTTATCAATTAAGGCCATAATTGCAACTGCATTTATGAGTGACCCTATTACTCAGCATTGGTGTAATTTGTCCACTGAATGATACGATAATTTCCAATAGTGTGTTTATTTACTTGTTACAGATAGCATGGTGTAGATATTCACTGCATTAGTTGCTGTTACGTAATAGGACCTCAGGACGTTTTTGCAGTAAGTACCTATTTTATTGATTGAAATAATTAGATAAAACAAACAAACAAACAAACCCTCCAAATCGTATATCGATGTGATATCAGTGTTTCAAGCCACAGTAGGTCACAGGTTGTCCTGAATTTTTAACTAAGCTATTAAGTCGCAACTGGTTCTTGCTTTTCTCTCAGTGATTGCGTCTTTTTACTTTCTCACGGTGTTTTCACCGAAGGGACTTTTCTATCAACATAATGCTCGCGGCGAACTAACATGTGCTCTCTAATATGTACTTCTTCCTTTGAGTTTACATGAATCCTTTTAACACGAAGGTACAACATAACTCTAAAGTTCTACATTAAGTCAAAAATTTATTGAATAGATTTGGATTTGGATAACAAGATATATCAATATAGTGTATGTACTCTTTTTTTTTTAAAGAAATTTCAGATTTATTATGTAGGTACATAATAGCATAGATCACATTGCGGAGTATTAGTATGTATATGACTGTGCAAGTAACCCTTATACATTATTTATATTTAATTTTAACTTCCTTAAAATACGGGAGGATATTTCTTTAAATGCAATATTGCAACACTGGTATTAGTATTGCGGTAAAGCCTTATTTTTTGTATAAAAATCAATCACTACCTATATTGTACTCTATTCGTAAAAATGTTTGGCGCAGCTGGTATTACATTGTTAAATCAATTCTATATAACAGTATCCCTAGTTCGAATTCTGACGTTACGAAAACTATAACATTTGACCAAAGAATTATTATATACTCTACGAAACTTAAAAAATATATTTATCTTTAGTTATTATCTGAACAATATAATTTTTAACAGTATTTTTTGAGTTTGTCAATATTGATTCATAAAGCTTATAATAATAATTTTCTGTTTTGATTTTACAATTTCGTAAATTGTCATAGTTTTCGAAACGTCAAAAGTCAAAACTCTTACTAAGGATACAGGTACGTATTTAGTCTTGGAGTTAAGTACTTTTAATATTAAATATAAAATAGTTCTTAACATCTGCTCGTAATCTTAAATAAGGAAATCCAAATATTCTGACATACTAATTAAGTTAAATAGGAATTTTAATATTGTAAAGTAGTAAGAGATATGTGGTTGAACAATACCGCATCATCAGGGCTGCTATAATTCAATTACCCGCAAGTGGAACGTTCTGGAAGTACTTGCTGGCTTTGGATGTATACTTGGTGTTTAGATAATAAGTATTTAATTATTCATATACATAGTTGTAAATTTCAACTGTATTGTAGCTATACCTAGTAGTCTTCTAATTGCATAAGTGAGAATAACACGTTATTATGGTACTATTTATACAATTTTGTAGACCTGTAAAATAATAAGACAATTTACGGACTTAAAAAAAAAATGTAATTTATCACAATTTTCTTTAAATTTAGTATAACTGACCGTTTATCTAAAGATGTCCACTTGATGACCTAAAACTAGCGATAATATCAAGTTTTCTCCCGGTCGTTAACCCGAATGTTATTTTGTTATATTTCGAATTATTTTACGATTAACATCATATGTGTTTGTAAGGTATACAAGTGAGCGTGTGGTCACTGTTACGTACACTACGATACGATAATCTAATAGTGCAACTATTGATCCTCACATTCCTAGCGATTGGCCTACTGGATGACTTGTGGTAATTGAACGCAAAAAAAGAAAAATGTTGTAGTAAAATATGTTTTTTTTTAATCTTAGAACTTTCGGTACGTATTCTTCGTTTGAATGTACGTTTTAAATAAGTTGTATATATTTTTTTTTATTTGAAATTTCGTGATGATGACGAGTAATATGTTTAGTCGACTGTATTCAAGTCCATTACATCGAAATTTTGTCTGACTAATTTCGAATCCATTCGGGGATATACTTTAGTAAGTAAATCATTAGTTAAGTAAGAATCGTAAATCTCGAAACCAGTCGAGCAAATTCGATATAATACGTGAATATATATTTAATAAAATATTTGACTTCCATATTTGCCGATTCGGTGCTTTTTTGTCGTAATTGATAGACCGTCCTAACTGACGTAATCATAATACGTATACTTTTTCTTAACGGATAATTACAGTTTACTGAAGCGGCTGTAGAAAACAATAGCTGGTAATGTATGTTTTTCACGTAATCTGTATATTATGTACATCATTGCCGCAATATAGGTGGTGCTCTATTGTTTGATACTATCGTAAATTTAATTTCGAATTTTTAATAGGTATTAAAAAATATTAGCCTTCATAACCAAATTATTATTTATTTCCTTTATTGTTGTCTGAATAAGAAATGGGACAGTAAGTAAATATACTATCGTGTTTACATTTTTTTAATGTTACATGCGTGAGGCATAACAGTTCCTATTGCTTAGTACACGCCGGGCGGTGCCTGGCTCCGATCTACCCACAAAAAAGGTGGTCGATATGAGACTCAATTACAGTAAAGGTATGCTTTAAAAAACGATTAATTCCTACAGTACCATATAATCATAACTTATACACAAGTATAAGATACTTGTACATGTAATATAAAATACTTGTACAGCCAGTTTGGTATCTCGTATTTGAAAGGATAAATCATAAAATAAACACCCAATACTTGGGAATCGATATCATAACACCAAATAGTGCGTGAGATATCCCGTTAAAATCGAAAGTGATATTCCTTGGTCACGGTCAACTGCGACAAAACATCGACACTGTAACGTCATAGTATCTTTACGGTGATTTGAGAGTCGCGAGATATTGTCCGAGAGCCGACAGCCGAGAGTCGAGAGCCGAGAGCCGACAGCCGACAGCCGACACCGACATGCCATGCCGACTCGCGAAGCTCTCTCTGGCGCACCGGAACGAAAACCGACTGCTAGGTAATGCCCTACTATCACTTTACCAGCAACTCTCTAAATCTAAAGTTACATTTAGTCTACTTTTTAAAGACTTTGTCGTTTATATTCTTGTAATGATATCTGTTACAGAAGCAACAAAAAATGTAGTCGAATGTCTCGTATAATCTACATAACTGTATCTTATGACACAGAATAGTGTGAGTTGAAGATTTACGTCTGTATATAGTTGGAATTAGTACCAAAACTTAAGATAATTGAGGATAATATAAGATTAAACCCACTTCTCTCTGCCACTTGAAACCCTTGATTAGCACGAGACTGAGTCATTTATGTAAACCTCGTAAAACTCATGTCAAAAACTATATATATGTTTTAATATTCAACGTACATATTGTTTTATTTATTTGGTATTTTGATCTTAGATTATCATAATTCAAAGGACAATATTATAAGCCAATACAGCGAAGCATAGTTGAGCCAAGTACCTAGCTTGTCGTCAGCTTGCGTGCCTTCCTTGTGAGTCATATCTTACCTTTAGCTCTTTGCTTTTGCATTCCATTTGTATATATGCGAGCTTTATTGTACATTAGTTTTATCTCGACAAAAAATAGTAATTTAATATCAATTATATTATTTATTCATAAGAGTACAGTTATATTACTATTGGATCCACAATGTTACATATAACTAGATATAGGAGACCCGTGACCCTCAATAATAAGGGCAGCAATGCGTTGTCGTACAAAGCCGGTTTTATAAAGTTTAGCCTTGTCTTACGTGGATCGGGTCTCGCGCGACACAGACTATCATATATAGGTATCATACACGACGCATCAATTAGTATTGCATCTTATAACAGTACAAAGTTACATAACCTACATGGGAGTCTTCACACAGTGCCTTGTTCTCATGGTTATGTCCGCGTCGTGCGATCATCAAGCGAATCGCAGACATCAAGTTTCACAATTCCCGTAATATGAGTTAGATGAGCACGCGATTGTATGAGTTGTGTGCATGTGTGTGTTTTGAGTTGTCACAAGTCACCCTGCATGCGGAAAACCGCTAGGATGACCCGTCGATTTTTTTTATTTTACCTAATAATAGTATCTAAAGTCAGATTTTAATCGTCCTCTCTACATCGACCATATTATTATTTAATGAGCAATCTATAAATGCAAGCGTATATCAGGATTTATAGGCGTAGTGGTCGAAAATAGTAAACAAAAGTATGTGTTAGGTTATGTTATTCCCAAGTGATGCCTGTATCAATATAACGCTGTGGTATTAGCCACTTGTTCCGCCCCTATGCACTTGCTGCGGGGGTCGGTGTTCAGTTTTTGCACCCCTACATTATTTAACTCAATTTGTTCCCACGCTGTGCTCATACCATCACATATCTGAGTGGTTTTGTTTTGCCACTCCACTCGAAAGTGCTATTTTAGAATTTGAGACTAGGTACTTATATACTTACCCGTTATTTTTTTTTGTGTAATAAAATTGTTAACGAGTTCTAGACTAGCAAACAAGTGTCAAATGAATTAACATTGCCAATTGAAACTGTTTGTTCAAACTGCGACTATTTTGTCTATCTTAATATATTGTTAACAAATAATAATGTATTAGTCTGAACCAGTTGCTATAGGAACAAAACGTAGATATAATATTTTTCTTAAAACTCTTGTTATAGTAATTCAATCGTATAAAATAGGAATGTTCTATTTATTATGGATTTAGTTTGCCAATTTAAAGGATAATTGACTATATTTAAGTATGTCTATTAAATAAATTATTAAAGAGATCATGACAACTTGAGACATTCGACATATCGTGTCAGAGTCGCGGGAAACATGTCTATATCGTATGTTTGTTAAAATTTTTGTTCAGTTTTTTACCTACGGAAGAAGCAAGGTCGGCGCCCATGCGTGAACTTCCGACACGATTGACAACTTCGGAGTTAGCTGAACGAAATACCATGTCACATGGTTCAATAACAGTTATAAAGCTTTATATAATCGCTGTCAGATCGCCTTAATTATAACCCTCGTCTGTGTGCGTGATCACTAAACCTCGTCTAGGTGTGCGTGATCACTGATTATGCCTCTCAGTTCTCACGATACATGCTCAGCGTGGCGTTGACAGATTTGTCTGAACAGGTGGACAAAATAGAGGTGAAGTGCTGTACCGTTTCAAGTTGACATAATGGAGATAAGAATGAAATTTTGACATTGCATTTTATTAAGTAATATGAGCAGCTGTATACATAGCTACATATATGTGTATTTACAACACAAGGGTCGTCTATGATAAATCGGGAATCAGTTCAACTTTGATATGTAAGCCACAACTGCGAGTTCTAGCTATGTGTATTGCCAACTAGGCTTAAAACAACAATAGCTCCAATTTCCAGGTCCAGACCACTCGTGTAGTGACGTGCTAGATGATGGCGTTTTATATGAAGTATCATTGCCGTGAAATTACGAGAATAGGAGATTGAAATTGACTTCAAAATATGGTTCTACTTTACACACTTCCATTCTATTTGTATACAGTTTTTTAATTTTTATATTATAAGTAAATTTTCATAATACCATAATATTTCTAATAGCAGTTTGATTTTTCATGTTTATTTAGTACCGAGTCTTGTCCAGTAAATTGAACAAATATTAGGTTCGCATATTGTTAAACGTTATTTAAATGTAGAGTTTATAAATAAATATAATTATATGTTCGAGTTCGTAACCTGCAACTGGTTTAGTAGTAAGTAGAATACAATAATAAAGAATATACAAGAATGTATACACTAGAGTATTGAATATTTCAGCACGTTTACAGCCGGATTATAAAACGTACCGAGTCGAATAACGGAAGCAGTTCTAACCATAACAACGCTGTCGGCTGTTACGGTTACTACCGACAAATACTAATACATTCGCTCCGGGATAAAACTAAAAACAAACACATTTCAACGTATCGATATTTTATTAACATTTTTCAATCTAGGAATAATTACTATACTTACTATACATACCTATCGGATTTCTGACCATTGATAAATGAGATTAATTTTTCATTATCCCACCTTCTTCGTTATTTTAATATTGGTTCTAAGCCAACAGTATCCCTAGTACGGGTTAACTATTACGAAGACAATGACAATTTCTTTATGATTACTATAAATCGTCCTAAATAACTAGATATGCCAATAGATTTCGATTTGACGATTTCGAAAACTGCCATAGTTTACGTGCCGTCAGAAGTAGTACTAGGGTTAGGAACCTACTGGTTCGTATAACTATAAAGTATATAAAGATCTTTTAACTGATTAGATTTTTTGGATCTAGATTCAGAGAGGAAACTAAAATAACCAACCTGTTTTAAAAAAGATTGAAAGGTAGCCTAAATATTGAAAATAAAACATTACCTGAATCTTTTGAATAATTAATGCTCTGCTTATAAAAGTACTGGCTTTTACAATATTTATAAGAACGGAACAATTTATGGTATATATTTGGTCGGTTCATTCCTGCGGGCCATATGTTTACGTTATAAATACAAACACGCGTGTAGGTGCGCCTGCACATGACGAATGCCAGGAACCGCCCACTTGAGAAATTTTCTTATTTTCACTTTTACTATTCCAATTTATTTTAGGTCATTGAATGTTTTGTTAGCTATGAACTAGGACGCGAAGATAAATACTATTTTTAGCACAATATAATAATACTACGATACTATTTTCACTCTTTAAGTAATATGAAAAGAAAGTTAATATAACGTTCGTATCATCAATCATCAAGCGAAAAGGAAATAAGTGGCTATGGTATATCGGAAAGAGGCGATTACTAAAGCTTCTGTTGACGTTTCTTACATAATCAGAGACGCCTATCATTTTAGTAATGTTGTAATTTCACTTTTAAAGTGTCAACCTCTTTCTGAAGAGTTATTTTTTATTACTTTTGTTTTTTATTTTAAGTGTAGTTCATTAAGTATATATTTGAGTTTTTTAAGAATTTTCCATTGTTATATTAATTGAGTATTATTACATTATAGATAAGAGTATCTAAAACTATTGTTTCGAAGTCTTTGTATAAAATAATTATTATATTAGTCCGCGTTACAGATTTTGAGTTTTACTATTTTATTATGTGTTTTTCTATCTTGCCAATTAAATAAAATACAATTATTATTTATTTATGTATGTATGTAACTATAGGGTTTAGTGACTTGAAATTTTGTAACAATATTTTTGTCGCCGAATATAGTTCAGCTAAAAACGGAATTCACGAAATATCACCCGTATGACGGAAACAGGGGCGTAAATTATAAAAAAAAATACATGTTCTAATAATATTTTTTATATAGGTATAAAAGTTAAATATTACAAAACAATGAAAAATATACTGTTATCATGCTATCTAAATTATTTATTATATCTGTTAATATAGGTGCGACTCGGTGTGATATATTTTTTATCTCTAGTTTCATGTGATTCAAATTATAATACGTTCTAAGTATCATAGAATGATTATGAACTATAGATAAGTTAGGTTTAAGTTGTTGAGCTTGTAATCGTAGTAAGATATTAATTTTAACTATAGATTATCGCTTATACCGAAATATAAACGGATTTTCATGAATATAACAATGTCCTTTGTGTTGAAGGTGTTTAGTAATTAAGTACCTACTAATGTTCTTAGAAAATAATTTTAATTAATTCTAAGATATAGACAAATCTATGATTGAACTTCCATTATGGTTCATTTATGGTCTTGGGTAAATATGGGAGTAATTCTCTGAAAAGATAAATAAGATATTAGAGTCGCTGCTTTGGAAGAGTAAACTACCGCATCAAAGGCGGCAGTTCATTCTTTTAATACCTATATGGTATTAAAAGTATGAATCACATTTTGCGAAATCAATTTTATAAACAAGGCTCCGTGTAAAAAAACATTTTTTAAAACTTTTTATTTATTTTTTATTTTTAAATAACTATTTAGTATATAAAAAAAACTGTTAGAACTGAAAATGAGAACAAATATTTGTAAGCTAAATATTTTATAACTAAATTAATTAATTGTATAATCTTGATTTTTTCAATTTAACTTTCAAAGAGAAAATCGTCACGAAAACAAAAGAATAACAACTAGTAAAGCAGTTAAATAATAGAGTGCTTTCTGTCTGCACGTGCTAAAACTTTACAGACAAAGGTGTTGGATATAATATTCAGCAATACCATTTAAATATCTAAAACCTTTCTTAATTTGAATTTCTCTTACGGTTATACTATTCTAAAAGTTTCTGGCGTTATGAAGATTATGGGAATCATAGTATTTTCTATTCCTTTTTTTACATATTCTGATAGTCAAATACATGTTTTCAAGTTGATTGTAGGAAAACGTAAAATTTTCCGACTTGTAATGACTTATGTACAGACTCTTTATACTAAGCAAGGAAATCACATTGTCAAAAATGACAAGTTTGACATCTCAAATAATAAACATTAATGACCGTGTTTACTTATTTAAAAGATAAAGGTATGAATGATTTACTACATTATATTCCAGACAGCGCAGGCGCTTGATGCGGAGACAGGATGGATGCTGCGGACAAGCGGATGTTGGATCGCGAGGCGCTTCGCAACATGATCCAGCAATGGAACGCCAACCGCCTCGACCTCTTCGAACTCAGCGAACCCAACGAGGTAACTGTTAGAACATGTCTTGTATAATGTCACTAGAAATCTAAATTAGGAAAGTAATAAATATATTATTTTTTTTATTTACTTCTGAAAGTATTGTGTAAAGATTTCTTATTTGTTATAAATTACAAATAAGTTTCGTTTTTCACAGTTTGCTCGCACTACGTTTATGTTTAGACAATATCAATGTGTCTAAATGTTTACGTTGTTGGAAGTTGAAAACTATTGAAATAGGGTATACAAAAAATCTAAATAATTCTTAAAAATCTAAATTTCCATAGAACTATTACATAATTTCGTCTATTTTTTTAATTGGTGTTTTTGAACTGTAAATTGTAATACGATATTATTACCGTTCAAAAGTATTCAAAATTAAGTTACTTCAGACTCTTGTATGATTTATTAATTGCAAGATTTATTTAAACCTGAGTCATAATTGTCCATGAACATGTAGATAAAGTTTGTCGGCATTCCTTATCATATCGTGAATGGTATCGTGATAACAGAACATCCTTTTTCTTAGTGCGCCACTGTCTTTATTGTTTACTTTGTTGGTTGATATTAAGATATTGCTAAACAATGGATTTAAAAAAAACTGTTTCGTTACTCATAACATTGTTGAATTTACTAATCCAGTGCTTATTAAAAAAAAGGTATAATATTACCAAAACCCTTTAAATTGGGGTTCATTGGTTCGAAAAGCTATCACAAAAGGTTGTTACTATTTTACAGAACCCACTTACAAAAGTAATGTTAACATGTTACATGGTTTGTTATATTACCTACATTATAATTTATATGTAATGCTTTAAATGCGGCAGGTTTATATTTTCATGTTATGCGCAATGATTAAACATACTTATATGTATAAAGACAGAATATCCATTTTATTGAAACATATCTGAATTTTACCAAAACAGTAATTTCCTGCACAGGATAAATTCATTTTTAGTTGCTATTCAATATCCATCATAAAATCAATATTGGTTTGAACCTTTGGAAAGACAGACGTTAAACATATGAATAAATAATCCTCCTTTGCAAATATTATGTTTCATATTTTCTTTATAATTCTAGAACCTGGAATTCCATGGCGTGATGCGGTTCTACTTCCAAGACTCTGGTCAAAAGATAGCAACGAAATGTATCCGCGTCGCTTCTGACGCTACCGTTAGCGATGTTATAGGTAAGTATCGTTGTGCTTTCCAAGAATCATTCGTTGACAATTTTGATGAGAACATTCATAAACAATTGGGTGCACCTGTGTTTGAGGATTAATATCTACATAAATATAAGACATCTTTCATATTTGTCAATAACGGTAGTTTATTTATCTAAGTATCAAGTGTATAAAAGTTTAACAACAATAATGATATCACAGGATGAATTACACACATTGATCTAACCTCTAAGTAAGCAAGTTACATGCTTGTGTTAGGGGCTTTGATAACGATACAAATACATAGAAATACACATTGTAAATACTGCAAATATATTAAATAAACGTCCAAACCCCAATACAGATGTTTATGCTCATCACATACATGCCTGTCCGTGTCGGTAATCAACCCGAGACCCATTATGTTGCTATACGTTAGGCGTCTGCGCTAACCACTCGACCAACGGGGCGGTTAAAATAATCTAACTTTTGTAACATATAACTTAAACATTACAGAGACACTGATCGAGAAGTTCCGTCCGGACATGCGTATGCTGTCGCTGGGTTCGTACTCGCTGTGGGAGACGCACGGGCCGGACGACGAGCGCCGCCTCGAGCCACACGAGAAGCCGCTGCTGGTACAACTCAACTGGCACGCTGATGATCGCGAGGGACGGTTCCTGCTCAAGTGCCTTACTAATAATGAGGTTGGTCTTCTACATGGGCAATGTTTAAGGCAATTAGGGGATATTATTATCCACTAGTATAACAATTATAATACGCAAGGAATTCTGTCCATCACGAACACATTAAAAATTTTGTGTCGATCTCTCTGTTTTTAATAACGGCACCTTTGTTTAGACTTTTTCAAATTAGAGTGTTACTTTTGATAAAAGTTCCAATTTCATTAGTAATTGTTTTGTACGTCGCAGGCATAAACTGGTTTTATCGGGCTATTATAATTGCTGTTAGTTTGCACGAAATTCTAAGACATTTTACTACTAACTTGCTATTGACATAAATATGGTTAGAAACTAGCACCGTCAACCTTCTCAACTTAATTGACCAGCTCTTAGACACTTTACAAACACTTCATGTAGTGGTTTGTACTTGATTCAGTCAACTACCCGGTACGAATGAGTATGTATGTATTTATTTTATTAGTTGGTTAGTGAAGCACTTTTCTGGTTTGTGGGCTAATATTTTTTTTAAAGTCCATAACGTAGCTGCCACTATGTTGTTATAAATAGCTATTTCCTCGTATGTAATAATGTACGATCGAAGATAAGACCCTTAATGTACTGATTATTGACTGGAAAAGAAAAGATTCATTGATTGTATTCTCTTTTAGAGAAGTTATTAAATTATATTGAACAAGCAAAGCCAAAGCAAGGATATTAGTTAAATAAATAGTTTTTTTGTTTCTTTAATAGTCATTAAGAATGAAATGTGAAATTATAGTGTTTTACCTTGGTTGCTACTGGCAACCTCATACCATTTGTAGGTAGATTGAAGCATACTTTATTAGTAATTAAGAAATATTTTACAGCTTCCTTTATCATCTGTAAACGAAAAAAGCGATCAAAACTTCAAACGAAAATTATCAAAACGGGAGAAAAAGGAACTAAAGAAGAAAGAAAAACTCTCTCGTCTAAAGTCGGACACAAATGACGAAAACCGACCCGTCGCAGAGAAGTTATATACAGGTACGTTATTAATCATAGATTGAATCTTATTTTTATATTAAACGAAAATTTCTAGTTGTGATTTTAAATAAATATAGAATGATTAAAATAAATATAGAAAGATTCGAACCAGCGTCCTCAGGGAAACCGTCCCGTCGCTCAACCAATTGAGCAACCGTATCGAATCTCTGTCCGTATCGGTTTATTTTTCATTCTATACTTATTTAAAGTTTTAATAAGCTTAACATGGCTATATATGTAATAATTCTGTTCAGAGTTGCCGGAGACGTCGTTCACTCGCAGCATCAGTAACCCGGAGGCGGTGATGCGTCGCAGAAGACAACAGAAGCTCGAGCGCAAGCTTCAGCAGTTCCGCTCCAAGGATGGAGGACCTGACACCGGTATGGGGCTACAACATACTAGATACATATCTGACAAACATGACAAACAAATCATTATTAAAATATCCAATGTTATCTATTTAGCAACATACGCCACGAGTGATTGTTATTTCTACCAACATCGATTATTTATGTAATTGTTCGACATTTTAGACTGTATTTTTATTATATAATTATAACTGCTAAGGGTTCGTCAATGATATAAAATGTTCCAAAGTATACGGCAAAATTAACGAAATGACCGATGTTCAAAAGATTGAAATCAACAACAGTCCATGTCATATATAGGTTATAACCCTTTTAAACAAACTTTCTATACTATATCAGCTTCAAACATCATATGTATAACATAATTTCTTCTCAGGCGGTACGCTTAAAATCTACGGTTCGTCGCTATGTCCTGATGTGCCATACAAGACGCTGTTGCTGTCGGTGCGAGACGCGGCCGCCGCCGTCGTGAGGGAGATGCTGGACAAGTACGGACTGGCCAGGCACGACCCGCACCACTACTGCATCGTACAGGTCCGTGACGTCATAATAATATATATTTTACTAAGCCTCATTACGTGATACAGTCAAGTTCAAAAGCGATTCCCGCTTCCCACTAAAATAAGAAGAAACTTATTTCCTCCGCTCCTATTAAAACTTTAAAACCATCTACAACTAATGCATTGGGTCACAATAATGAAATATAGGTATTTATTTAAAATAACTTGTGTAGGTGGATACAGCCGACAACGCGGAGTATATTCTAGAAGATGACGAATGTCCACTCGCTATCGTGATGACGCATCAGCATCGTGGTGAGTAAAGGCATCTACTTTTTTAAATATAAGGATAAAGATACATTTAATTAGATAATGTAAATCGGTACAAATTAAAAAAAATATATATAACTCTAACATATTTTTCCGAAAGTATACAAATTACATACAAATAAAATAGTTTAATTATAAATATCTATAAATAAAAAATCTCTTTAATCATTTACAATTTAAGGCATCATCATTAAGATTAAAGTGCGGCTTAAGATGAAAATCTGTACAGCCTGTTGATAACAGTCCGTATAGATAACTGACTGATTTACGCTGACTTATTAAAGTTTTAACAAAAGATATTTATATGTAGCTTCACATTATTTCCTTCCTTTTATGGCTCTATAAATTTCGTGCTCTCTACTTTATTATTCCGAATATGAAAAAAACATTTGGAATATACGCTGACTAATGTACATAATTCTAGTTTTTTCGCAAATGAATTTTAAAAAGATTGGTTATTAATCATTTGATAATCGTTTTCAAAATGTATGTCATTTTCAAAAGCATCTACACCTTCACAGGCTATTGTCATAGTACTGTCGTCTGCAAATTGAGTTTAAAGAAAGTAAAATTTTTTAGAAACTCATTAATATAAACAAAAAATAACAAAGCTTCCTATATAGACCCTTGTGGTACCCCACATTGTATTTTACGCTGCGATGCCTGTAAACACTATTTACGATATAGGATTTATATTATTTAACGATTATATTATTATATTATTTAACGATACCGTTGTATCTAGTTTATGAAAAAATGTTTCGGAAACATAAAAATAGAAAATCCCTTTGTTGGATTTTTAAATTAAACGATAATCTCGGAATTTTATTAATGTCATATTAGACTTTACTGCCGTCATAGCCAAGAGTGATATTACCGGAAGCATAAAATTTCGTTACCAAATTGTTATTTCTTTTTTCTCAAAATACAAGCAAGTTTGTCTACCACCGTGATTTTGTACCTGAGAAAAAAACTACATTATTATCCACGTTAAGCTTACTGACAATTAAATAAAAAAACTTTATTTATTAAGTATTTTTATTTAACTAAAATATTTATTGGGACGATAAATGCTTAATTCACCTAGAAGG
Source organism: Napeogenes inachia (assembly GCA_959347355.1). NCBI lineage: Eukaryota > Metazoa > Arthropoda > Insecta > Lepidoptera > Nymphalidae > Napeogenes > Napeogenes inachia. Next base: position 16,613,553 of record OY365792.1, read on the forward strand.
ACAGCAATACTGTAGTGACGTGGTAGCTGTAGCGTAACTGTGGTAGAGCGACGGGAGGTCGCGGGTTCGAATCCCTGCCCGTATCGGTTTAATTTTATTTTTTTATATAAATACTTTTCAATATTCAACCGAATTTATTCTCGTGGTTTTATTTTCGAGCTTTAATTAAGATACTTATAAAATTAAATGAAGGTCGACATCAGAACATTGATTTATATGTAAATTTCAGTGCCTTAGAAGTTTTTAGGAAATATTTGCTGATCTAATTAATAAAACCGTTATACATATAACAAGATCATTAAACAATTTATGTACGTAATATAAATTTTTATCTATAGATTTTTTAGTACAAGTTTTTTTTAAATCCGAGTTTTATAAATCCAATTTTAGTATATTTATATACCGAGGTAAGGGTACTTTTACTTTTATTTTTAATTCTTGCAATTTTGTTATCTATTGATAATAAATTTAGCAATATTCCAGAAACATGACCCAATATTAACAGAGGTTTTGCCTTAAATTGAAAAGACCTTCATAATATGAAAATACACGAGACACCTAAGCCCGAATTTTCATAATTAAGCTCTTAAGTTTCCCGTGTAGTTGAATTTGTGAAGATTTTAAGTTAAATAAAGTCTAACTTTACATTTTCCGCATTCATTTGTATAAATAACTATAAGTATTTACTTAAGTGTCATCATAGTTAGAGTTGGACTTCAATACTATTTATAATATTATTTTTAACCTGTGGTAAGTGTTAACAGAAAGCAGATGTTTATTTAGAAAACAACTTATACACTACAAATTTAAGCTTGTCATATTAAATATTGGTAAATATATAGAGAGTGTTGTATATAGTCAAAGTAGATATCGCAATAATTGTATTTAGCAGTGGGTGGCAGGTGGTAATGAAATTTATTATTGATAAATAATAATTAACTATTATTTAACACGATATAAAATAAATAAGCCCTAAAAAAAGTGTTTTCTTTTATGTCTATATTTTCACGCATCACGCAATAACTGAATTGAATATTTATTAAAAATGACGTTGTGGTAAGTAGGTTAACATAATTATATTACATAAATAAGAAACGCTACATTTTTTAAATATTGTGGTTATAGAATTATTATTAATAAAAAACTTAGGTTATATAAATATACGATATACCTCTCGTCGACCTCTCTCAATATAGACTAGTGTAAATTCAAAGAATGCTATTGATACTTTTTTAAATATATTGTATAGGGAGTACGACAGCTTATTAAATTATATAATGTCATGTTTATGACGTTGTCTTCGACAGTTGGTATAAAATATTTGTTCTTAGATTCTGGTCCTTTTATCTCTTGATCTTATATTGGGTTGATTTTTGAAATACAAAAATATAGTATGTATTTGCCGTCCCTTTTCTTCCTACTATTTCTAAGATTTCCAATTTTAGTTAGCGATGTGACTAAAACTGTAAACCTAAGAAATCTAACGCTTTTGACGCCATTGTTTGCAAAACTATAAAGGGAATTTGCAATGGTTCTGTTTTTTAGCATTTTTTAAACAAAAGATTTTTTTTTTTAAATAATGAAAATAAAGTACATATCTACATTTTATTTTATTTTATTTTTTATTTTATTTATTTATTTATTTATACAATGTTATTGTACAATTTGTCGCATTTTACGTCTAAACAAAGTTTAATGAAATAGTCGGTAAAAAAATATTTTATTATAAATACCAAAGAATTTATCGACTATAAATAATTCATGAATCAGCGTACATCTGCTCCAAACGTCTGTGTAATTTTATAAATTATATATTAGTCACATTTTAAATAGAATATATAATGCTTGACCCAATTTCGAAGATTTATCTGATTCCTAAAAAATATAGTTGGAGCAATCCAATACAAAATATAAGAATTCTATATTGAATGGAATTGAATGGCTCTAATATATACCAATTGTTGACATTAACTTTTCTCATCTCTTTGTCTCCGTTATCTTAGACCGATGTCTGTTCTGTCTAGCCCGTGAAATTCGAATGACTTTCTTTAAGGGAATCCATTTACGAGACGCCTCATCACGCGAATCTACGTCATAATATAAACTGATGTTGAAAATGATCAAAAGCTTAAAATATTACAGTCTTATCAAAAGTTGAATATTGTATCGGCGATTTTTGCATTTATAACTAAGCACCTCCTTTGTGGCCAACTCACCTTTACTACGGGTTCTTAATTTTAATTATCGTCTATGTGTTTTAATAACTAATATCTTTATTTTGGTTATGTGTGAGGTTAACATGTTATTTGTGATTAGATTTCTGTTATGACAAAACACTGACCTAAACCTTATAAAGCGTTCAATAGCACTACTAGGTACTCCAAAGGTTCGTTTCATGCGCGTGAGCATTCGTCAAGAAGTTCTAGTTAGGTAGGTAGTGTAGAGAAATAACCTAGTCCAAACATTCATCTAGTAAAAAAGTATAAAAAAAAAGTATAAAAAAGAAAAAGTATGAAAAATGCTATGATACATTGCTTTTTTTAAGTTTTGTTCTTAAATACAAAAAACCACATCAAATTTAACGAGTTAAACAATCATTAATAATATACCACGCTTAAAAGTTTATTGCAAATCATTATGTGCGGCAAGAATATACATTTTAGAAGTCCATTTAAGAATACGAATGAAATGAAGCTCTGGCTCTTGTAACCGTGTGATTCTGGAGCGGACAATGTTCGTTGCGCCTCACAATGGGAATACATGAACGGGAACGAGCGGGCGGCAGGACGGCACACGGCAGTCGCCTCGCAGCCGCCGCGCCGCGAGCCGCCGCCGCGCGTCCTTCGACATGGATTGGGGCATTCGTCGTAAGTTGCCGATATACATAGTTTGGACTCGCAGCTCGCGACGTTGGCGGTGCGTTTTGGCCGTCTCGGGCGGTGTGACGCCGCCGACGCGATCGAAGCCGATAGTAAACAAACGCATGTGGCATCGCGGAGTAGTCTGACCGGTGTGCCCGCAGATGCCGGTCAACTTGCCGGTGCTGGTATTTTTAACTCGTTTCGCGGTTCGATGTCCGTTGGTTCGCCGAATCGATATGCATAATACCGTCCTTGAAAATGTTATTTCGCAAAAGTTTATAAACGTTCTTATGATTACTTAGGTACGTAATAGAGATCGCACGAACTTTCGCCGCAAGCTCGTAAGTTACAAACTTGTTCCGAACTTTGTTACGCATGATTTCGTTCACTTTCTTATCTGAGGAAGACTTTCTAATTCATCTTTTATCTTCGCCAATAAAAGGTCAAAACAATGTAATGTAAACCAGTTTTATTCGCCTCCATGAAGGACGTTTTTTATAGACCACTAAAATGATCCCTAGTAATTGGCCTTTTGAAAAGGGACTTACGCCAAAATTACTTCATCGAATGACTTGTTTAGTGACGATATATACAACTATTTGAAATTATCAACTTTTACGGTAACAGGTATACATTGTTTTCATGTATTTTATATTAAAGTTAATATCGCTATCGTGTCGCATCGGTATTTATTTTTAATGGACTCTACTATCTGCTTAAATATTACGAATATAAATAACATAAATAAACTAAAGATATATGGTTTCTCATTCACTTCCCTTCCATAGTATTTTACAGGTTCAATATTAGATGTCAAGACCCACGAATACCGAAGGTTCCGTGATCCAATAATCCTATAGGACCTTAAGATAAATAACCTCTATGTTAGCTTCGAAACAGGCCTTCAGGGAAATTGATGTTCCTGCCTATTTCAGAGCAATAACGATGGCTATAAAAGTAACACATATATGTATATTCTATATATTTTTCTATACTTTTTGTAGGTATAATTCAAATACATTGTCATATTATTTTAATGTGCCAGGAGTGTAATATAATAATCATAAAAAAGGGATCACAATAATTAAATAATCGTATAAGCAACTCATAAAATAACATTATTATAGTTCTTTTTAATATTATATTTATAATACGTATAAGTTATAAGAATATATACTCGTATTTTATACATTCAATAAACGAAGAAAACGAAGAACGAACAAGATGTTGTAAAAGATTTTCTTTTTGTGTGATATTACTTTGTGAGACTCTTTTGTTTTGCGAAGGCATACTTATATATAGAACTCAAATGTTTATTTTTTTGTTCATGTTTGTCTTCAGTTACTCTTGTATCTATTCTTAATTAAACTATTTATTTTCCACCTTTAATCAATACTAGAGTTCACTTGTATACATCACATGGAAGTGTCAGGATAATTCTCAATATAAACCCTTTAAAAGGACTATCTAATTTAAAATTAAAGTTACGAGGGTTTCAAAAACGCACTGGTTAGATAAGAACCACACAACAAACTAAGGCGGATATTTCTTTATACAATTTAAATTTAATTTTAAGCTTGGAGGGTTCCAAGCGCACCCTGGTTTGAGAAGAACCACACAATCAACTCAGGCGGATATTTCTTTATAAAATTTAAATTTAATTTTAAGCTTCGAAGGTTCCCAGCGCGCCCTGGTTTGAAAAGAGCCACACAACAAACTCAGGCGAATATTTCTTTATTGTGATTACTGTTCGCAAACGTCAATATTTATATACATTTATTTTATTTACCAGCATCATAACGATACACAACCGGGCACAAGAGACGTTATATATCGTGCTTAAAGTGCCTTAGAATCTAGATTCTAGATGCGAGATCACTACTACGTGAGGTGGAAGTAAATGTTGTACTTGAAAGGGGAGGAATGTTCTTAGTTAAATGTTAGTATTTCAAAGGACGATGACGTATTAGTTTTATATCAACTCTTCAAGCACTTTTATATAAGTTTTTTTCTTTTTATTGTTGATTAGTTTTGGGAATTGATCGGAGTTCACTTGACCGTTTGTTAACGCAGACGGTAATAAAAAATACGCTATATGCTATAACATTGTTCTCTTTAATTTTTTAAATAGATATACGTAGAACGAAAAAACATAAACACGGACAGGATTCGAACTTTGACCTTGACCCTCATATTTATTAAAAATATAATCTCAACAGGACTAAAATATGTGGACAGTTTCAAACAGCTCTCTCGAGTTCCGTATATCATTTACACCTAACATTATACTCAGTCGTATAAGTTAAAAGTGCTTTTAAGATAAAAGCCCTCTATTCCTTCAGCCCCGAAAACTACGTTAGATACAGATCACGTCCTACTTTTGGAAAGGTCACGTCGCTACGACAATTACGTTTATATTGTACCTTGCTAAGGATAATAGGAGATTATCAACCTATTTTGAAGACAGTGATAGTCATTTAAATTCTATCTATACTTATAAATGAAATTGATGTCTGTTTGTAATTACAAATTAATTTATTATTACCATGAATTATAATATTACAATTAAGTTTTTTACTAAATGCATATATTCATATATATAAGCATACATATATCACTTATATATACATCTCGTATGACCTGTATATATTGTATAAGTAACTTACAATAAATGAAAAAAATTGTTTTAAATTTTTGTCTGTCAGTGTATCTGTTTGTTCCGGCTAATCTCTGGAACTACTGGACCGATTTTAACTAGGCTTTTACTGGCAGAGAGCTGAAGTTATAAGGAGTAACTTAGATGACTTGTTTAAATGGATTTCCGCAAATACTACATGGATATCAATGAAATAGTTAAAAATATCACATTCAAATAGAGGGAAGATGTGTATGTAAAAGATCCCAGACTAAGTCGCGAAAAACAGCTAGTCTCTAATTTTATTCGAATCTTTCATCTAAGGTCCAATATATATTTTGATTAAAATGTCAGTAACAATGTTATTGGAATTTTTATTTTAAATTATGTTGAAAATCTTAATTAATTTAACTTTATGCGAAATGTAAATTTAAAATTTAATCCAATCTTCTAATTCTGTGATTGTGATAGGTCTTGGTATTAACAGCCTGTTATGAAATAATCAAAGACGAAAGGGGTTTCCCGTGACGGTTTCTATAACACGTGAATTTCGTTTCTTTTCGGATTTAAGAAAAAATAATCAAAATAATGATTGATGTAATACATATTGCTGTAAAATGTACATCCAATAAAAGTATTCCGTAAATTCATTTACCGAATGTCAAAAATGTCTTTGTGTCATAATCGTGATATAATGATTTGGGTATATACTTGGCTTTTTCGATCGTGTTTGACGCACACTAAAAAGAGATGATAAACATCTAAACCTTTATATATTGTCTTAAAAGGTCACTTAACGCTTAAGTGCTTTCTTATTGGTGAAAGCTTCGCCAAAAACACGATAAAGAACCCTCAAGAATGTCTCCATTGTGCAATAATGTGACATTAAAAATATTATATTTAATTTTTCAATTTTGTTCGTGTACACTTAGCTTATATTAAAACTAAACAATTGAAATGCGGCCCTGTTAGTAGTATTTGGTTTATTCCGGGACAATGTAGAGAGGCTCTTGTTGGTAGAAAACCGCTCTGTAAGCACTACTTGTACAAATTTTTATTTATATTTTTAACTTTCATTATTATTTGCCTCGACTATAAATATAAATTATAAATTCTAAAGCATTTATTCTTCTACATAAATTTTATAGAGCAAATTGATGAGATTTCTTTTATATGTGATATACTTGAAAACATTTAACTCCTCAATAATTAATAACTTAAATCCCGTATATTATATTATGGTATACTTTATAGACGTGTTTAAGTTTTTATATTCAGTGACGAACGAACTTTATGAAAATAGAGAAAGAACTCTAATTCTAATACTTACCACTCGCTCACACCTAGCGAACAAAAGAAACACTTATACTATTCGAAAGAAAATGATATTTAAAACCAAACAAGACAAGGAAACACTTTATTAAAGCCTTTTGATTTATATTGCATATATATTTTACTCCGTATTTAATCGAAAATTTTAATTCTCAAGTAATGTACTTCTATAACAAAATGATAATACAACTACAAAACAAGTACATATTCGAACTGACATAAATACATCCAGTTCGTGTTATTCAATAGCATATTTGCTAGTAGGTCACCATACGTTTATGTACTTGTACGTACATATACAATAGACTCACCACTCCTGTAGGTGGTCGATCGATGTTACACTAAAAAGAACTATAAACATTGTACTTATTATTTATGTTAACTGTAAAGTTTCTTAAGTTTCAAGGATTTTTAAATGTTGTATGAAGTTGAATTGTGTTGGTCGGTCTGAAAATATTTATTTCGTTGCATTATTCATTGGTATTGTGTGTTAAATTATAACACACACCCACGGGTTGATTTGGAAATCAACAAGTGGGATAATTAGTCAACCCCTCACGCGACTTGGTAATGTTATCAGAGGTCATACAAGGTCACTCTTGACAATTTGACATCCCTTAACACAGACTACGACTTACCGACGCGACTGTAGTGTGTACTAATGTAGTGTAGATTGTACTAATGAAGGTAATATGTAAGTGATATTGATAATAAATTCATTAATTTTAGGTTTTTATTTATATGTGTTAAATGCTGATAATTTTCATACAATTTATTTTAGTATTGTCATTTTAATAGGGAACATTCATGTAATTTTTTTTTGACGTAAATTAATCATTTACCTCTATATATCGTAGAAAAAAATATAAATAGGTTTGAAAAGATTCTAGTTTTTCTTCAAATTAAAAATTAAAACTTGTAATAAATTTGAGCCGTTCAAACGCCGTCATTTTGCGCGCGCTTTGCGTGACGTCAAATGACACATCCAGTGAATGTTTACTATGCACTTTTTAGTTACTTCATACATATTTTAAGTTTTAATTGCTTTACAAGTCATGGAAGAGGATAAAAGTCATCATTACAAATATTGTATAATACCGGAGTGCAAAAATAGTATTAGAAAAACACCCGCCAAGTGTTTTTTGTATTCCAAGAGATGCGAAAATACAATAACAATGGTGTATAGTAATTAAAAGGGATAATATATGTCCTAAATCGTGTTTATATTGTTGTGAAGATCAATTTAACGTAAGTATATTTTATTTATAATAAGTATAATCTAATAGTTTAAATTTATACTTACGAATTTAACATTAGAAAATTTGAGTTTAAAATTATCCTAACCTATCTTACAAATTTCAGTATAACTTTCTATAAAAACCGTAATCTTTTTTTGTTTTACGTAATTTTTATGGCCTGTCGATTTATTTCAGGTTAAGGAAGATACAGCAAATTGTATTGAATATAATATGTGTAACGAAACAACAAGGAGAAAGATGTAATCTAAGTTTGAAGAAAGGAGTTGTTCCTTATATATTTTTGTGGCAAAAACACCAGCTGATAGAATGAGAATGTGCATAGTCAAAAGGCAAAGATTGACATCGGTTAATGAAGCCTTTTAAGAGTTAGCTATCAAAAGTAGTGTTTAAAAAAATTGGTGACCTTTACGAAGAAGTGATATAGGTAGTAAGTCCTGGTACTGCCCATACAAATGTCTGTGATATTAATCAGCCAAGACTCAGTACTTTTCCTACTGAATGTGATGATCATAAGGCAGAGCCTTGCTTTTCGCATATTAAAGATAAATTACCAAGTGACTAGGCTGTGCAAGTTAATATTAAACTGAAGTATGGAAGTAAAGGTGTCAATGTAAATATACCTGCTGAAAAACAAAATATAGCATTGTCACCATTTCCTCATTTAACACACAACATTGTTACACAACAGTTTTAAAAGTAAAACTACCTGTTTTAAAAAGAAAATTGTTTACTGAAAACACAGGTGATAATACTTCTATAGCATCTTATATCTTCTATATCTGCTGATTATCAACCAAGTTATTTATCTGAGTCAAAGGAAGTGAAAAATGATTCAGAGGCAGAAACATTTTAAAAATGTATTGTGTAGTAGCATACTAACTGCTATTCAAAAAGAGTTTGTAGGTATTTGTTTTGTTAGAGTTGTTTGAGTATTTAGAAAATGTTTTAAGATTACCTAAACAATTGTATCATTTAATAAAACCTTTAAGCACAAAAATATAGGTTTAAATTATTTATTTTTCTCAGTCACACTGATACCACAGTATGAACTTAAATGCCGATATATTGAATGGTGTGTCAAATGACGTCACATTTCCTTTCGACCAATGGTGACGCGTTTTGGAATTTTGAATTTCGCTTCCTAAAGTTACACTTTTCATAAATTATTTTATGGCCTTAAATGATTAGTAAATTAAAAAAAATTGATTCTATTATAATAAGATGATAAAAAGTAATCGAAAAAAAAATATTTGAGACCATTTAAATTTTTTTGCATGTTCCCTATTGTTTCTTTTTAATTTTTTTTTTATATTCTATGCGCCTCACTTTATATTTTATAATATATTTTCGGCTTGAATGTCAGAGAATGCTTTTATGCATTAGGTCGGCGTTTTATACCAGTTTCGAGCAAAACAGATTAAATAAATAAAATTAATAATATATCCTTGCAAACCTTAACAAGATTATATAATAAATAATATTTTTAATATAATGTAATCAACCACATAACGAGTAATGAACTACCTTACCCTGAAACAACTCGGAAGAATCATTACAGCAATTTCTACGAACCGTGGATAAGGTGATGAAAAATATTCCTAATATGTTTTTCTTAATGGTTGTTGCTGTTGTTGTTAAATTGTGTAATCATATATTTTCGGTAAAACTGTTTGTTTTTATGTCACGATTCTTCTTACTATTTATATTATATTTAGTTCTTATAAATGACGCCGTACTCTTTTTATTTAATATTATTAATATAATTTATTGAAAGTTTATTAGTTTGTAGAACCTACGTTCCAAAATAATCTATTTAAGATTATTATGATAGATACACAAATATAATGTATAACTGTAAAATGAGAATTATCACAAATAATAATAAAATAAATCAAGGACTTTAAAAGATTAAAAAAGATCGAAATTGTTAAAAGGTGAATTGTTAAAAGTGCTGTTGTAAAAGGCCTCTTGATTTTGATATATATGTGAAATATATGAACAACTAAACATTATAATGGCAGGTAACATAAGATGTTGTGTTTCTTAAATCCCAAATAAAAAAGATCAAAAGATTGTCATCTGATCTCATCTTTCATTCTGATCATTACAAACAACCCAAACCTGAAGCAAAAAGGTAGACTTCGGCCGTGTTTCATATTTGGCAAATAATACCACAAACAAACATATAAAATTGAACACTTTCACGAATCAATATTAGACTTCTTTATTATTTGGAAACTTACTTTTGCCTGTGTTATTACTTACGTCCAAATAAACTTAACTTCTATTGCTATGACTTGCCTATGGGGATTAATTTCTTGTATAAACTGAAGAAATTCTTTATTTCTACCCAAAAAGCAAAATATAATTTTAGTAGACTCTTTACTTATAAATTACCTACTCCTTGAAGGTCTACAAAATGTCTGTCTCATTATTATATAAGAAACCGCTTTAAAATATCAGCTTTCTACGTTCATATTTGGGTTGCTGACTGTCAATTGATGAGAAGATAATAAATGTCCGTTTATTTTTAACGATTAATATATACCAATTGTATGTATACAATAACAAATAATTTGTCCAAACCAAAGCAAATAATAAAAAGGTACATTTAATAAAATAATTAATGTAAATAATAATAAAATAAACCTAAGCACTTTAAAAAAGCTGTACCTATACATATCTATATAATATTGTCTGTTCTTCATGTAAATACATTACGTAAAACCCACTAAAATTCGGGAGTGTGATACATCTTAATCCAACGAGTAGTCCATTAGCAATTAACGATAATCTATCACAGAACATTCGACTAATTAAAAGCAACGAAAACAGTGTAGCGACGCCTTTAATTTAATCAAAAGAACAGCGAGAACCTAATGAAGCCTAGGCAAATGTAGTTATAATCTACTTTGTTAAAGGCTGAATATAAAATGGAGCATATCATTATTGTGTGCTATTTTCTCTTATATTAAATTAATAGACTTTCACCTCGCTTCTCAATATCTTTAAAAAAATCTTGCATTATACATATATGGACAAAGTGCTTACAAAATATTTTTAATTTACTAAAAATCAATATTGATATTTATCTTTTGTTTCGAATGTAGAGAAAGAAGGTTTTATTTGATTAAATAATTGATAAGCGTGATACAAACTTTAAATTATAAGGTGATGAGTGTTCAGTGTAATGTGACGTAGTCGTAACAGTCACAATTAGACCGCCGTGGCGGTTGAAGTTATACTAACACTGTACAACGCCTAAGGGTCATGGCCCGTACGTAGTTGGATATGTTCTACAACAGATCGTTTAGTTCCCGACTACGTGCCGGCCAAAAGGAAATTGTACTTGGTAATTGAACCACTAATCTACCGTGCTTTGAAAGTTTTCATTTTGCGGTTTTGTGCTTATGAAGTTATGACGTAGACGTTCACTTGTTCTTTGTACGTGTTTAAACCTTGAAAATATAATACATTTATTTAAATTAAATCGATCAATATAATTATATATGAAGTGCGTGTGTGTTATGAAATTAACAGTTTTTTTTCTAAAGAGCAAATAATGAGGTAATTTTACCAAATAAAACTATACTTAATTAATGTAGTCAAGCATTAATTTAGACAGTGTAAAAAATAGTTTTTTGTTTTTTTTTTTTTTTTAAATAAGTTATTACTATTATTATTTCGTTAGAAATAATAAAAGTAAAGTTATAACAAAATTTATGATTCTGTTTATATTAATCTTTAAATATAGTTATATAATTGTAATGGAAATAAAATGACTTGTCTCTCACGTAACGGTATTTACGAATTGAATTATCCGATCTCGGATTTCATCCCCGATCGTTACAATTTTCGTTTACGTTTTTTTCACACTTGTGTCCTTTAACTGGGTGTGTTTTTGTAGAACAGAGTCGCGAACGATAAGTCCCAACAAGTAGTAATGAAACATTACTTTCGTTCAATGTTCAACCAATTAATTTATGTCCGTTATCGATTAATTTGAATTAATATTTTATATCTCGTGAACCGTGTTTATTGATTTTACGTTGACTTCTGGGAGTAACTTTGAATTTGTTTTACTAGCGAATAAACAAAAACGGAATATATAACGCAAATTATACTGAAAACTTTTAATACTAAAACAAAGCCGGAGCAACTTTGAAATTATAATGTTTACTGTTTAAATATTGAAGCTATTTATTTACCTTTGACTTTCCCAAATGCTGACGAAAGCGAAAACGACTTTTGAAAGTCAACAATTTGACATCAAATAGAATTGACAACCCCTGATTAATAAAAGAAAAGTTGGCAAGAAAAAAAAAACTTATATAGAAATGGCTCAGTATAGTTATTATTTATCGAAGTATTTACTATTTGCGGTCTGTATTATGAGCGGGCTTATATACAAAAATAAAAATTATATACACATGTCAAAATAAATCCTCTTTTAATAAGTATTGCTGTTGACCCTAATAAGTGGTGGTTAGACTTACGTAAATTAGTAAAAGCAGGTAGTGTATGATAAGAGTATAGGTAGATGGTGTCTAAGCGGTTTGTAGGGTTACGTTTTAACGCGCCAAGCGGCACACTAATGATGTTGGCACTAGACTTGAACAAGTTCACACAAGTGCATGTACCGCACACCTATTTCAATTTAAGTGCCCTAAGGGCAATATCATCCGCCTTTGGGTTCTAAATGTCTATTAATATAATTTAATAGGTTCATTCGAATTTGGTATGATCTTGCGATCTTTATATGCTATTTAATCAATCGATTTGTAGGTTTTCCATGATTTTAACAAATGTGCTTTTAATCTTCAGGTTAAGGATCATATTTTTATTACATGTTTTAAATTCTGTATATAATATTTGTTATTATTCGATTTACAGCCCTAGAGCATATTTCTGTTTTGCTATTAACATAAGTAATTTTAACAAAGCAACTGTGTACGAATAGGTAATTTAGAACTTTGTTACTCTTTACTTATAAATTAGTGAAACTTAATTCTATTCATTACTTAGTTCTATTTGTTAAAGCTGAAGAGTTTTTTTTTATTGAACGCACAATTTTCTGGAATTTGAGTCGAATTTAAATGATTCCTTTGGATTGGATAACTTATTTATTGGAAAACGTTTTATTTTTTATTACATTACTACGAACCTTTACAATCGGTAAAGAAATTCTACTAAGAAACAAGAAAGTAACAAAGAATATATATTATAGTCTGTAGATTCGCTTATAGTTTGCACAACAGTTCTGAACTAATCTGCCGCGCGTGTCAGGTATTACTACAAACCACAAAAGGGTTATAGAAACCTATAGAGTATAGAGCCTAGCGAGCAAGCAACAGATAGACGTATGTAATATGCAAAAAAAATAAGAACAATTCAATACTATATAGTTTGATAATCTGTGTATTTGTTTTAAATGTATGAATGTATACATATATATATTTTTGTCAGGCTCCATCATGTTCCACGTGCGGCGGCGTCCGTCGGACGCGCAGCCCCGGCGTCGCAAAAAGAAAACCAGCGTGGGTGCGGGCGCGGGTACGAGCGCGCGCGCACACGAACCCTTCCTTGTGGAGGTTGCTCCTGATGGCGCTGCTCTCGAGAACGGCCGCCGCGTGCGCATTAATGACGTCATTGAGGTAATTGTTGTTACGATTTGTATATAGAGTTAGTTAATTTATTAAGACTTAATTTCCGGTTTATCGATCAATAGCATTTGTCAAGTTGCTGTTACATTGTTTAGCTTTATTTAATTTATGTACCTCATAAAATCATAGGCGGATAGTCGGCTTATTAATTAAAACCTGGCTCACTTTTTAAAAACTGGCCAATGAATACAGACGTTAAGATATGTACTTATAGTCTAGATCTGCACTTCATTCATAGACTTCGTAAATTTACAACGATAGAAAGGTATTTGTCGACAGAAACCTGGATTTCTTGATTTTCTTGAATATAACACAATTAAAAACACTTAAATTCCACATTTGGAGGGAGATTTGTATTATAATATAATGGCCTTGTTAGAGTATGTCTGTTTTTTTAATGTAAGTAAATTTATCAAGAAGTTTATACCCTTTGTTCCGGAAAGACGGCTTATGTTCCTAAATCCCGGTGTTATCTCTACCCTATTAATCTTAGAAAGTCGAGCTTTATGTTTGTATGTAACCCTTTTTACTTTTACCGGATAATACATAATACTAACCCTTTGTAAGAAACAATATGTAAGTAGTTTTATATATTGAAAACTTGCTATGTAATTTGTGAGAATAACAATTAAAATATCATTAATATTATATTTTACAATTATTTATTATTTAACAATTTAGGTCATAATTAACAATTTCCCGGTTACTTGAGCATAGTTAAATATATTATACTGGAAAATATAAATATTTGACATTTAGTTTTGTTCATGTATATATGTGTAGTTATGTTAATACTCAGTTAGTACTTGAACTCCAATTCCGCATCTCTTCACTTACAAACACATCAATACGAATGCAGATAGAACGCACCAGGGCGCATTGCAGCAAAGTAGAGTTCTAATGTTTAGTTTACGATATTAAATATAGATTATACAATAATATAGCACTATAATAAAAACTACTTTTATGTATTTAACTATCGTAGTTACATTTTATTTTATACTCCGTTTAAAGTATATGAAGTTTATATCATCCTGAAATGTAGTGTTAATATACGCTCGGCAACGATAAAAGTATATTATGTATTAATTTATGTTTAGTACATTTAGTGATAAAAAAATGAAAAAAAAAAAACAATAATAATTTGGATAAACTTATCTCTAAAATATATCTCTACAAACTAGCTACCAGTGAGAGTGCCACATTCATTTTTAATCAGCAGAAATAGGTACACACTACATAGATAATAAAATAAAATAGATTAATTGGAGATGAGCTAGAGATGGTTTAACTGGAAATAAATATAGGAAATAATTCTTAACAAATATTAACTTTTTTATTATATGTGAAGGTGGAATACTCGCATATTTGTTTTTCATTACCATATTAACGCCGCTTCATGATTCAAGCGCGGAATTTTAAGCAGGATCCTTCCTACAAGCTTACCTACTCGTTACACGTAGGTTGTATATTCGACCTAGCAACAAGAATAAATATTGTACACACTTTATATCGTGATAATTTTGTCGCTCTCTGTAAATAATGTTGCCATTTTAGGTTTACAATCTGTAAAACGCAGAATTTAACGGGTTTTTCATATTATTCCAGTATATAATATAGTACTTTTACGACTCGTTTTGAACATTTTTATTATGGTTGCATATGTAGGTTATATTCAAGAAAGGATCTGGTACGTTGGAGCATTTTATATAATGTTCTGTGAACATCGAATCTTTTGCTGATCATGAGCGTGAATAACGAATTTCACTTAAGCTTTTAAAGGCAGAAGCACACGATTTAACCATTACGGCCGACGGCTCCCTGGCGACTGATATAACATGTATGATGCCGTATATACATACAATACACTTCAAACATTTTGATACGCTGAATTAATTATGAGCTTCCCAGTCATGTATCACATACTTTACTACCTTTGATCAAATATGGTTTATATTATTATTGATGTTTGGCAGATTTATTTGACATTAGGAAAGTTATTCTGAACAGGAATGGAATAATTGTAAAATTTAAATAAGCAATAACATGGCTATACATGGCTATACATGTTTTATAGATATTTTCAGACATTCTAAAATATATATAAATGTATGTTCGGATGTATTGGATTCACAATTATCCTTTATTATTTGTGTAAAACAAATGGATTTTTAATAAACGTTTACGGTTAATCAGATCGGATCGGGCAATGGCACAGCCCTGCAGCTGTACGGGCCTTCGATCCAGGCGCGGCACTGTGTGGTGGCGCCAGGCGAGGGCGGAGGCTTCACCGTCACTCCGCTACATGCCGACGCACACGTCTATCTCAACGGACGACGCGCCGTGCACACGCAGCGCTTGCACGTACGACTTGCATTTGACTTACCATTATTTGGTTATGTAGCTTAAAATAAAATGTTTTTTACCCCTGAACAATGACATAGAAATTGTTAGAACCTATTCTATCTATTTTATATTGCAAATATTGTATCTATCTGAACGTTCACATGCGGCTAAGTGTAAAAACTACTCGCTTAATAAAATATTAAAGCGACAAGCGCCGCAAGTTACCCGTGACTTGTGATACTGAGCCTTGCGTAAACACTTTACGTTGCCTTTACATTCTTACTAGCTTCTTTACAAAGAACTGTTTATATAGTAGAGATGTTGGGTTTAGGGAGTTACTTTTTTATTCTCATGAAAGGTAGTCTTTACAGGAAGAATAATATTGTAATGAATGAATAATTTTATAAGTGGATATGTCCTTATAACAGCATGGATGCTTGCTCAAATTCGGAAGAGTGTCAACCTTTCGCTTCGTAGATCCGGCCCAAGAAAACCTTATGAACAGAAATCTTTCCCAGTCACAACATTTTGGTTCCGGCTCCATATACGATAGGTGAGTTTTTTATTATCTAGAAATAAAATAAATGTTGTGATAGTTATCAGGATATGTATGTTATGTGTACTTACTATAGATATAATTAGCTACAAATCTATAGAGCTTAGACTAGATTAGATATTTCACATAATGCACTTTTAGCATTATTCTACTTTTACTTTACTTTTTTTCAACTTCTTTTTATTACCACCGTATCGTCGCTTCCCTAATCACTTAAATGTCGTGTTCGATCTCGTCTGTGGTCCTGCATCGTCCGTCTGCATGTTCTGTCACTCACCGACATGCGCTTGTGTATCCTCCGCGCGTTAGGTCTCCATCGGGCGAGCCGGGCGGCGCCATGTCCCCGACGTCGCTCGAGCACGGTGCCGTCGACGACGACTCCTACCCCTACAACAACAACACACTCAAGCTCGACAACGAGTCGCTCGTCATGTCCCAGCATCTCGACCCCAAGGACGAGTACTCGCGCGACGAGCATTCGGGCTCGGGGTACGAACACGAACAGAACGCGCCCGCACACCGCGCGCCCGCGCACTACAAGGACAACTACGAAACCACCTTCGACCTCGATGGAAATGTTGAGACGAAGAGCATTTGTAGCGCTAAAAGCGGTGGCTCGGGACACGATAACAGGTAACCTTTTAATATTTCCGTTCATTTGATGTGGCGTTCTTCATTGCGTTTTTTTTTATTTTCATGCCAGGTAATCGATACACAATGCTAAAGTAGATTTTTAATCACATTAGATATTAGAGAGTATATTGTAATGTTTGTAATTTTTATGTACCTGCCCTTACAAATAGCAGTAGGCAATAGCAGAGCATTTATGTATGAATCGTACAAAAATAATAAAGGAGATTAAATCAGATTGGATTGAATCAGTAAAATCGCAAGATCAATTTTTAAATATTCCATGTCAACTCATTTATTGCCCACAACTCCTCCATCCATCCTCCCTCGTCCGTCGTACTAACGCCCGTCTCCCCCCAGGAGCGTGTGTGGTCGCGGCCAGGAGCCTATCCTGCCGGCCGTGCTGGAGTTCCCTGAGGCGGGCCAGGCACAGTTCCTTGCGGCCGTGGTGTCGCGCCTCGACCCGCACGCACCCGCCTTCAAGCTCGCACCCGTTTATACGCTCTATTTGTGTGCAAGGTGAGGCTCTTGACTAAATTTGAAATAGACATTTTTGTATAAAAATACTTTTATAATATTAAAATAAATAAATATTATTCAACTTATGATCTTTAATTTCCCTACATTAGTAAAAACGACCGCGTAAGAGTTACCAAAGGCGGAAATTAATAGAATAAAAAATATTTTCAGATATCGCGCATCTACCCATTACCGGCCGGAGCTGACGCCGACGGAGCGCGCGCACAAACTCACCGCCTTCCTACATCACGTCGCGACGCTTATTCATGCCACAGTACAGGTATGCACGCTGATAACGCTCGTTTTGATTCTCTTTGAAATCTTATTTATGGGAAATACTTTTATAAAAATTTCGTGAATTTTTGTATTTTTGTTTAATATATAGAAATAAATAAAATTTATTTCTGTTCTACAAATTGCCACTTTAATGCTATATTTTTTTACCGATTGTGTGTCGATCAATATTTTTACCAATTTTTTTTTTTTTTTTTAGTACTTTTTAACCAAGGAGATCGCCTTCAAACAACAATTTGCCCTTCGACAAAGGCCTCCTCTAAAGTCTTCATTTCCCTCTGTTTCTCGCTATTCGCCTCCATTCTGGACCACCAATATTTTTTAGGTCATCCTTCCAAACGTTTTGACTGTCGTCCTTATCTTTTTTCCATCTTGCTCAATATAATTCGGTCTTAACAAAATATTTTAATCGAATTTTCCAAATCGACTTTAAAGAGACGATCTCTTTAACTTAAGTGCTCTCTACAAATAGGTCAAGTATATTGAAGCTTACTACGGATCTTGATAAAACAAACCTCAAAAGCTGTTATATGTAGAGGGCAAAAATGTTCACTGATTTTTTAGAACGGTTTTTTTTTTCAAATACATTCATTTCTAAATTAACAATATTCAAAAGTAAATAGAATCTCTATTGGCACGCAAATTTTATATTATATTATAATAATTAAATTATATTATATATCAATTTTATATTTACTTTATAAATTATACCTCATTAATAACAAATTTGTTTTAGGAACGCTTTGCGGATTCGGCTGCACAAGCATTTTGGATGGCGAATGCAAGTGAATTATTGCATTTTCTAAAGTGTGATCGTCATATATCATCGTTCTCAACACAAGCCCAGGAACTACTTCCCAACACTGTCCAGAATGCTTTTAGGTTAGTAAAATAATTTGATGACCGTTTTGATATGTAAAAAAACAAATAAAACCAAGCCAAATTAATATACGTCATCAATACTTTAAATTGTAGTACGGCAGCACCGACAAGCACTTCGATTTTTACTTGTACCCTTGAATACACAAGTTACTTATAAAATATTGGTCTCCACAGCAATCTAGTGACGTGTTTCCAAGAGGAGCTGTCCCGTGCGCTGGGCGAGCTGTGCGGAGCGGGCGGCGCCGGCGACGCCACGGACAGCACGGCGCCCACGCTGCAGGCGCTGGCCGCCGCCATGGTGCTGCTGCGCCGCTGCCGCGTCAACGCCGCGCTCACCATACAGCTGTTCTCCCATCTCTTCCATTATATTAACGCCGTCTGCTTCAATAAGGTGACTTTAGCTTACGGAGACGTGAAGTCGTCACTTTTAAATTTGTACTTGTTCCCACCTACAATTCATCCATCATCATGGTACAGTTGGTGACGGAGGCGGGCACGGTGAGCGCGCGGTGGGGCAGCGCACTGTCGGCTCGCCTGGCGCTGGTGGCGGCGTGGGCGGAGAGGCAGGGACTCGAGCTGGCCGCCGATTGCCATCTCGCTCGCACCCATCAAGCTGGTATGTCGCGTTGCGATTCGTACGATACAAAGTGTTTACAAAGTGAGTGTAACGTTACGTGATGACTATATTTAAACGACGCTTTCATTTTAGCGCGCTTGATCTCGGGCACGTACCGTAATGCGGAGGAGGTGTGCGGCGCGCTGGGCGCGTGCTTCAAGCTCAACTCGGTGCAAGTGCGCGCGCTGCTGACGCCGCTGCTGGCGCCCGACATCGTGGAGGCGGCCGTGCAGCACGCACGAGCACGCGCCGACGAACTGTACCGCGCCGACGGGCGGGAGGTGAATGCGACGGATGAGATGGAAGCAGATGACAAAAACAATAAATAAAACACCAGTGATAATATCATTCTATAATTATATGTCAGATCACTCTCGAGGAGAGCGTGTGGCTGGGCGCGGCGCTCCTGATACCTGGGGACGGATTCAGTGCGGAGGTAGTCCGGGGCGTTCCTCCTGGTCTGGCGGAGTTCGTGGCACCGTTACAACGCGGCGGGCTGTGCCGCCTGGCCCACCAGCCGCACGCGCTGGGTCTGTGGACGGTGTACATGCACGGCTACGGGGCCCCCGCGCCGCCCCCGCACCACGATACTCATCCGCGCGTTCAGATCGTTCAGCTACACAAGAACTCTAACGGCATGGGTCTGAGCATCGTCGCCGCTAAGGTATGTCTTAAAGCCTCTCATAAAGTACGTCGTATGGAATGATACCCTTCCTATGCATAATAAAATTTTGTGTAACCCACGTGTTCCCCGTGTTTCCAGGGTGCTGGTCAGAGCAAGCTGGGTATCTACATAAAGTCAGTAGTGTCCGGTGGCGCGGCCGCGGCGGACGGTCGCCTGGCCGCCGGCGACCAACTACTGTCCGTCGACGGACACTCGCTCGTCGGTATCACGCAGGAGAAGGTCCGTATAAAACCACCGAGTGATGTATTTTTTATCCCTTTTTTGGCCCCTCCCCTTTTTGGTTTCTTGTGATTAATACGTGTTACTAATTTAGGATTATTATATTTGCTTCTTGTTCACAGGCGGCAGAATATTTAATGCGGACGGGACCCACTGTGACTTTGGAGGTGGCTAAACAGGGAGCGGTACTGCACGGACTCGCGACTCTTTTGCATCAGCCTACCTATAACCAACGTCAAGGTTCGTGTTGAAATTACAAATATACGACTATTTTGTTGCCATATTACATGTGTAACGATCGTGTGCTTTGGTTCATTAGATGAAGAAGTAACATACGAGGACAGATCCCGAAGAAACTCCGGTACGTTCACGAACCCTCACCCCGCGTTGTTGAAACCTACGTCACCGCTCACTGAGCTCGTCACCGCAGGCAAATTATATTACATACGTGTTGTGAAATTGTTTTGCGGTTTTTTATTTTTCGTTTATTTTTGTTTCAGTGATTGATTTTCGGTTAGTTTTGTTTTCGATCTTCTTTTATTATGTTAGTTGTTTGTTTATCGTATGGGTTTATTGTTTTGGCTTCATTATTTCATGAAATATATACAGGTATGTATTGATAAATGTCTTAAGAGGTTTTCAATTGCAGGAGACGGTCGTCTTTCTTATCGCAAACGTTGCTTATTAAGAGATGAAACTTCCGAGTCTAGCACTGATGAAACCGAGGACGGCAGATCTCATTATCATGGGTCCATTCCTAGACTTATCATAACGTTGGACCGTGAAAATAATCAATTACAGGAAGACATGTCACCAGAAACACCTGGCTTCCCGTTAGAACTGAAAACCGAATCAGGACCTGTACATCCGATACCGATATTTACTTTCACTTGTGAAGATGTTGACGCTCCAGAAACAAGCGATACTCTGTCCCAAGACACTCATGTACCGTCAGAAGAACCACCAGTTGTTCCTGAACCTCCTTCTAATTACGATCAATCGAGTGAAAGCGGCGAAGCGATTTGTTTACCGCCAGAAATGAAACCGATTAACACCAAGTTGACTTTAGATTTGTTCAATTCTCGAACACAAGACGAATGTTTCACAGGTCGATGTACAGGTGTAGATGAATGTGTAAGTGCCTGTGAATGCTGCCGTACGCCCCAACCGGAAACACAACAAATACCATATATAGATGAGCCAAATTCTGAACCATTAATATTTGAAAATGATTGCATTCACAACAAAGTATCTACTCCAAAAATACGTAGAATTCTTCCGTCTCTTTCTCTAGATTATTCAGACGAGATGAAAACACAAACTGCCGATGCCATGTGCCAAACGCTAAGTACTTCTATGAAGCCACCGTTAGTACCTCGTAATGTAGATAATAAGAAAAAAGACTTAGGTCTAGATTTAAATCGAGAATTACGAAACATGCAAGGTGCGCATTCACGGTTAAGAAAAACTTTATTTTCTATATCTCACGTTTATTCCAGCCCATCTGATGATACAGATATTCCGTCCATTTCCACATCCGAATCATTTAATGATTTATCTTATGATATTGCTCTTCGCAGAAAAGTATCTTTGAATAACGTAGACGTTGGAGTAAATCCGATGCTAGATGCAGGAGAGAGAAAGTCATGGAAGTCACCAGATGAATACCGACCATCGTTGGGAAAAGTTAGGGCTCTAGCGAAGCATTTTAACCAAATTAATCTTACGTATTGTGCTAAAACTTACAAACGAAATTGTAGATCTAGTCCTAATTTAGCTACATCAAGAACGAACGGGGACACTTTCAAAGTACAGAATAATTTGCCGACTAGCGCCAGCTTAGCAGATATACAATACGATCATGAAACATCCGACTCGGAAGACGGTAAAACTGATAAAATGTCTGAGGATGAAGTAAAAAGTATTCTCATACAACTAGAGGACTGGTCTAAATTTGGATCTCGCGGAAGTGAAGATACTCTAGCACAGGGTAACGAATTCGAATTACCGAATCTTCCTTCGGAGGACCACACCGACACGAACGTATCGGCAACCGGAAGCTACGTCTTTAACGAAATCATCGATAAACCCAAAAAGGTAACCCTCGAAAATATAATATTAAAATCGAATATTTCTAATGGTAACTCTCGAACGACACGAAGCCCCGAGACCGCCAAGTCTATCAGTCTGGAGAAGCTAATCGAAAATAAGGTTGCAAAAATGAGAGGTAACATAAACGGAAGACGCGAGTCGTCGGCGTGGTCGTGCGCGGCGCAGAGCTGTCCCGACGTGCGCCGCGCAGCCGCCCCCCGGCACTGCGCCGCCCCCCACCACCCGCGTAAGCCGCCCCACGCACCGAGCATGATATAGGTGTGTTATAGATGCACGGCTTTCGTTACTCTGTATTTTTGTACAGGCCAGCATGTTATACTTTCATTTTTGCTGATTTTTTTTTTCAGATATCGCGACATTTGGTTCGTTTTCACTGTGCCGAATTTATTATTTTAATAAGATTCATGTTTTTTGCAGCACATCAAGTCGTCGTTCTCATTAATGTTTATTTATTTGTATTCGTATCATATGTGAGTCATCTACTTCGTTTCTCACCTTAGATATCACTTTTGAAAATTATATTTAGATAAAGCACCTAAATGCAATTTGTCAGCAATAGTATCTTTTTTTTATTACATAATTTATTTACCTCGCAAGAAATGAGTAAGTTGTTTTTAAAGTATTAGGTATTGAGCATATTATTTTACAACAACATCTGAAATCTATTACAAAATAATAAATGGCCATTACTGTTCTCGCCAGGCCCCGGGTCGGCGCGGCGTGCGTCGGAGCGCGACCTGCCCGCGCGCCTCGCCGCCGAGCCTGTGAAGCCCAGCAAGAGCACGCCCGCCCTGCATCACGCGCCGCCCGCGGCCGCCTCCCCGCCCGCACCCGCCGAGCCCGCACAGGCGCACCACGCGGGGTCATTACACACACTTATAAACACTTTATATATGTTAAACCGCTCGTATCATTATTATGTGATATAATTTTTAACTATATTAACATTATTTTATTTAATACTACGAAGACCATAAAGGACTTGTTACAATATATTACTGACGTATAGTATTGTATCCGCAGCACGTCTCTGAGCGGCAGCGGCGGCGCGGGAGGCGCGTGGGCTCACAAGTCCCGCAGCAGCCACAACCTGAGCTCGCAGACCGACTCCTTCTACCAGAACTTATCCTCCGTGCACGCCAACCACCAGCTTCAGGACAGGTCCAAAAAATAAAATAAAATATATTTTAAAAATAATAAAAATTAAGCGGTTGTTTTATATATATTTTTTAATACTATAAAATATTTTTTTACACAAGGTTCTTGAAAATTAACTGAAAAATTACTCACAGGTGGTCTTCGCTTCGTAGTTCTGCAGGAAGTGGACGTCCTCAGTCAGCCCTTTTCTCTGCTAACAATTCCGAACAGTCTCAAGATGTTAATGCAAATGTTATGCAACACCAGGTAATTCAAAAGTTTTTCTTAAGAAACATTTCAAAAGAAAAAGTGGTTTTTAAAAATATTGTTCTTTTTTTTATACAACTTTAGGTTAACCAAACAAACGCTGCAAACGCCCGAGCCGCTAAAGTAGCAGAGTTTATTGATGAAGTAACCCGTCGCTCACAGCAGCAACAACCACTACAGCCACATCAATTACAACAACAATTCCATCAACAACAGTATCAACAGCAACAACATATGCAGCAACAGCAGCAATTGCAACATTTACAACAACAGCAGCAATTGCAACAGCAGCAGCAATTGCAACAACAACAGCAATTACAACAACAACAGCAATTACAACAACAACAGCAATCGCAACAACAGCTGCAACTTCTACAGAAAGCTAACGCCCACTCACATATAACACAGAATAATCAAGGACCAACACATGTTCATGCGACTCAACAAAACCAATCACCGATGCATGTTCATGCAATGCAGCAAAATCAAAACGCGATGCATATGCACGCTAATATGTTGCATAATCATGGACCAATGCATGTGCACACAAATACACAGCAAATGCAAAGTCCAGCGAGTGGGAGTTTACAAAACATGCACGTACACCCGAGTGCTAACATGCATAATAGTCCAGGGCCCGTACTCGGCCACGCCGGCTCGTTCCCGCAACACTCACCGCAGCTGCCTCAAGGAATGCATTTAAATATGCACCAGTATGTGCCGCAGAACAATACGCAAGCTTATCACGCCCAACACGGACAATCTCAAAGGTTATTATTTTTTCCATAATATTTAAGTTAAGGTTAACGTTCTATTCTCTAATATATATTTCTTAATACTATAATTATCTGCGGATTAACTAATTTACTATTTAACAAACCGCCACCTTTCGGTTTTTGATCACGTGATGTTAATTGTTACTACATTTTGTGACTAAAATATTTCTGTTTTTTTTTATAGGTAAAACTAACTTTATACAAAATTTCATGACATTTTCAGGCAGTTTTACTTACTCTTACATTTATAATTGACAGTATAGTACAATACGTTTTTTTTTACAGATATGATTGGCATCCGCCCGGTCCACCGTCACCGCAAAGATCACAACCACCTGTGGCTCCAAAACCTATGAACCAGGTAACCATTTTGTAACATTTGAACTGAAGAAATATATTAATAAAACAAAAGACGTAAAACTATCCTTATCAATCGCATTTTTTGCACTTTATTACTTTTTTAGGCACAAAGACGGTCGGATACGGACGGTGAAGACCACTACCATCAACAGCACCAGCAACCGCTACAAACTTCAAACATACAACCGGATGACGGTAAACTTACCTTCACATTAAGGATAACAATATTCGATCTAATTGAACTATGTGATATATAAATGAAATATGCGTACAAAATATATAACGGTGTAAGTATTGTCAGAGCGCTACGTGGCGAGCGCGTCCGAGCCGCCGGCCGTGTCGGTGTACCCGGTGGGCGGGGCCGGCGCCGCGCGCGCGCAGCCCGCACACAACCCCTGGCAGCGCGAGGAGCGGGAGAGACAGGCGGAGGCACGACGAGCCGCCGCCAGGTCCAGGAGGTAGGTGCTACTATTGCTTCCACTACTTAATTATTTTGTATGTAGCGTGATTGACGGACGATGCTACAGCTTTCGGTTTTAAGTCGATTAAAACAGTTCTAATTATTCTAGTTGAGCTAAGCGTAAGCGAAGCTCTTAACCGTTTGGGAATTAATTTTTTTTGCAACATCACAGGAAAACCACTTGACCAATTTTAACCAAAATTGGCACGAATGTCAAGGACGTGACTGGGCTTGTTCTCCAAAAAACAGAATAAAAAAATATTGTTACGGTTTAAAGATATGGTCAAAAAACTGAATCTCCCATAGACTTAAGCTTAACTTAACCTGCGCGCGCTCGCCAATCGTTACTCTTAACCTTTCCGGTGCCAGCAACTTCATTAGAAGTCCATGGGCGCGGTATGGACCGACTTTAGTAGCATAAAAAAAGGGAAGGGCGCTCAGCTCAACTCCCGCAGCGCATTGTGGCGGATCCTAGTTTAAATGTATCAAAACGTTGTCATGCAGGGACGCGGCTATCGCTCAGCTAGTGTCGCTGGGTGCGTCGCGCTCGCCCGTACAGAACCAGCAACTCCGCGCGCTGCAGCTGGAGAGGGACTTCGAACGACGAGCTACACAGCATGTATGTAGACACAATTTATAAAATAATATGTCGAATTTGAAATGGTTACATGTTACAATTGTAAAATAAAATGATCGGAATCCTAAGTAGCATATCGAAAGCTTTCATCAAATCGTATTTTAATGTTTGGGATATTTTATATCTATAGGATGATGCCACCGGGGGTGAAGGTGGCGGGGAGGAGGAAAGTCCTTCACCAGAACCCGAACCGGAGAAGGAGCCCGATCGTGAAATTCGACACCCGGCTCCACCCAAGTCGATTCTTAAGAGTAACGCTCGCTCTGACCTCACTAACGGATATACATCACATACGGTAAGATTATAATGTTAAATCTTATAAACAGGCAGCACTGTTTAAAAAAAAAAAATAATATTTGACAATTTTTTAAAAATAAGTATTTATTAAAAGATCCTAATACATAAGTGGCACTACTAATGAATGAATAATATATACACAGATTATGACTGAAGAGACTCGAGTATCCGAGGTATCTAGTAGTATGGCGAGCATGTCAGTGTCGGGTAGTGTGAGCGCCTCCTCCGGGGTGGGTCCGGTGCAGCCGCCGCCGCCGCCCGAGCGCGGGTCCTCCTTCGCCGTGATGGCAGGACGACGGATAGACGTCCCACACGCAGCGCTCTCCACGAATGCCCCTCTCACACCTCTATCCTCACACCATCACGAAGTCACTGTGCCACCCCCACAGTCAGTACCTTTAACGTAAACAACATCCATACAAATATTATTAAGTTAAAGAGCTTTACTCGTTATTACTGATCGGAACGATTGGTCGAATGTGCCGAAAGTGAAAATGAATCACCGAAATTGAAATGAAAACTATAGGTTGAACTTAGACTGTGACATAACTATGACGCTACTGTCTGTCTAATACGGGATTTATTAGGAAAATAACGCTCTGCCGTCACCGTGGATGGCTTGTAATATTTTAAAGTTTAGTATATAATTTAAAAATAATAATAATTAATAACCGTCAACAATGACTCGGTGTGTCCGCAGGTCCCCGGTGGGAGGTGCGCGAGACAAGCGCGTGTCGTTCCACGAGCGCGCCGCCCCGCCTGCTCCGCCCGCGAGCTCTCCGCCGCCGCTCGACGCCGCGCCCGCCGCCGCCACCCCCTCCCTCTCCACCTCCGCAGCCGCGCACCCCCGCGAGGACCCCGATGTGAGGACGCGCTCTATATACACACTATGTACTTAAATATACCCATACGCTACGTAATCATTTTATTCGCAACAGCGATTCATCGAGGAGGCGGAGAACATGCTCGCCGGTCCCGTATCGCCGGGAACGGCGCAGGCTCCCGCGCACACGCCCGGGGTCATCGGCGCGCAGGAAGTGTACAGGTGATAAATAATGATATAACTGACCAAATCATCCACTTTACAATTTCAGAAGTCCGCTTACATTCCAATTTAAAAACTAATTAAAAATATATAAGAAGCGGTGTAGTGTCTAATACTCGTGCGCGCACAGAGACCCTCGCACTCGCCGGCTGGCGGCGGAGGCGATGGCTCGCGCGGCGGCGGCGCCCGTGCCCGAGCACCTCTCCTTCAAGGAGAAGATGAAGATGTTTGCGCTCGAGTCCGGGGACCCCTCCACGCCCAAGGACAAGGTAACCCTCGTCACTGTTGGTCCAGTAGTTGGCGCAGACGCCTAACCTATAATGACGTAGTGGAGCTCGGGTTCGATTCTCAACAGGGACAGGCATGTATGTGATGAGCATAGATATTTGTATTTCTGGGTTTGGTCATTTATTAAATATATTCTGAGTTGTTAATATGTATTTGTATCGGTGTCTAACACCCTTAACACAAGCAAATAGTTTGCTTTCTTAGGGGTTAGTTCAATGTAATTTGTCCTATATTATTTAAAAAAGAAAACCTCTGTCACTCACCGCGGATTCGATGAGTTTGTGTGCGGCTATGACTAATATTATCTAGGAAATACGTATAATAACCTAATAATAAAATAATGATTAATATCACACTGGCGAAAGTTTCTAGATAACAACTTTATTAAATGACATTTTTTTTATATTTCACCGCCTAAAGTTTGCTTTTGTAGAAAGCTAAAAATGTACTACTTTAAAAAAAGTTTTTTTTTCAAATTCTATTGTAATTAATAACTATTTAAAAAACTTTACTCTTGTTATGGGCAAAAATAATAATACATAATATTACTAATTACTACTACTAAATTTAATACAAATTATAAACCTCATTCCAAAATAAATATTATTTGGCTTTTTGTATTTATAGGCATCCATCCATCCTTCCTTAAATCGGAACAAACACAGAGCAACATCAAAAATCTCCAATCATTTTATCATTTGCATTGCTTCTGATAACATCGACAATTACATATTCATTAAAACATTATCATTAGTTTCAAAATATAATTTAATGGGTCTAGTAATCATACAACATAATGGGAATTAAATGACATTTTGTGGGCTAAAAATCCAAGCTTTCAAGCATAATTTAAATTAACAATTTATATGGGCCATGTATGCCGTTGATAATATCTTGCTCTACTAACCAAGGGTGGCATTGATATATTGTGGTATACTCATTACATAACAATATAAAGAACAACCATTTTAAATTGCCCTATTTTTCTTTGAGAATTGCAGAATAAGCCAACAGAAGCCTAGAACAATTATTTCCATTGTGAAGAAGCACACCCTTTAAACTCTTTGAAGAGCTGTCGATGAAAACCCGCCAGTCAGAAGGTATACTTGAGATTTCAGCAAACAAGCCTTTGACATCATTTCAATTATAAAGTCTTTCATAACGACCACTTGGACTTCACTAATTTATAGCAAAATTTCGCTGGTCTTATCTCTCACTTCTGTTGTACTTTTCGGCTTGTTTAGATCTCGAGGTGAAATCGTTAAGCTGTTTGGGTTAATCGGCCGTGTAAGATTCCCAAATATATAGTAAAGTAATAGTCATCTCTGTTGTAGTTCTCTTGCTCTGAACGAGATTTTACAGTGAGACATTTAAGAAGAAGTTGTTAGGAAGATCTAGATTAAAATGTTTTTTGGCAATTTTCTACAAAATGAAAACGTATTTATCAGCGAAATACAAAAGCAAACTTGTGTGGTATCAAAATTTGGTTGAATAAATATAAATTATAAAATTAATATATGTATATGTATAAAAGAAATATATATCATATATTTATTACATTATTATTAAATATATTCATAAAAATTACAGGTAAAAATATCTCGCGCACAACGGGACATCGATGCTGTACATTAAGTAGAAAATTATATCGGTAAATATAGTAACTGTCAAATGTTACGGAACTATTTAAATTATAAAGAAGCAAATGTAGACTAAAATCTTAATCTTTTAAAAATATAAAGGTATTTAATACATCTTTACTAAATAGTAAAATAATGGATAATTTATGACTTAACTACTTATTTTTATGTAAAAAAAAATTATTTCATTACAAAGCTACCTACCCGTTTTATTTATGGTAAATTCTTCGCAACATGCCGTGGACCAGGAAAAGCTTTTATATACGTGAAAATTATTTCTTTAAAGTTTAGTGACCCTGAAGAGAAGTACCAATTTACATGTCAATCCTAGAAATAAGACAGGTTTTTCTTATAATATATTTCCATGATAGGATTTTAAATAATATTTTATTGTATCGCCTTAGCAGCTAGTGCAATGTTACAGTGATATTATAGCATCTACCATATTATTATATAGAAATTGTTTGATTGTATTCAAAATTTTAAATTATATGTAAGAATATTTTGGAAAGTTTTAAATGGCACAAAAACAAGTATAACTCCAATATTGCCGCGTGCCATTATAAAATATTTTATATATTATATTGATTCACAAACGGACCAATTAATAATATTTAATGTCAGTGGGTGCCTTTAAGTGTTTTAGTATGTAATAACATTGTCATATCATTTCTTCAAGCAGGTATTTTCTTTCATATTTATCTGTTACTTTTAAGCTTCATTACATTCCAAAGAATGCATTCATATGAACTTTGTTATAAATTATGGCTATTTCATTTGTTTTTTTTTTCATTTTGATTATGGATAATTTATCAAGTGAGTACTTATCTAAATATTCAACATCAAGCAATAAATTCGTGTGGGCCTTGTTGTAAATACAGATATTTTAAATCGTTTATTGTTAAGCACATAATGTGCCAAATATTCATTGAAATATGGTGTGATTGGTGTATCTGGTGTATGGCAGCTTCTCAAAATATAAGTCACAACTTTCTAAACTTTGTAATGGCACCAATTTATTGTACATAGTGTAGTTAGAAAGAACTTACAATTGTGTTGGAGGTTTATTTACCCATTGTATATGTAAAAGTTGATTAAACAACTATTATTAACATATAAATAACTTACTGTAGGAAAGTAGGGACTAAAACGTATATGAACGTAAATATAGATTAGTTACTGAGAGATAATGTGCTCTTAGCATTTCACCCAACGATAGTCAATTAGCAAGAGTTAATATTTCATAGAATTATGTTTTGGCTAGCTTGTATATATTTATATCCAAGAATTAGAATTAAACCGTATTCTTATATATAAGTGGCCTATAAAATATTATAATTTGAATATACATATAACACTCTGATTGTATTGTTATTGGTAACAAACATTGTACTTCATTAATTTGATAGCGATTTTAAATAAATTAACATTATCTGACATGTGTGTTTACTTTCATTTTTCCTTATTTCTCTGAATTCAAAGTAGTAAGACGGTTTTCAACTTAAATTTCGACCAAGTGATTATAAACGTAACTATATACTTAAAATTAACTATGTCAAATTTATAAATCCAAATGATCCATGTCTCAATTGGATTGGTTAATACATTTAAATGCTTCTATAAACTGAAATTATCAGACTTACTTATTACTGAAATTATTATTATACTTATGTATTATACCGATGAACGCATGTTCGTTTTTTGACAAAGCAGTAAGGGCAAATTATCATAGAGAATATTAATTCTAAGAGTGTCTTAACTCTTTGTCATTTATGCATGCATTCACAGATTTTTTAAATCCAAAACCGATTTAAGAGTACACTAAAAGAAAATGTGTAAAAATAAACATTACTGTTCTTGCTTATCGAATCTCTTACTGGGATGACAATGGGATGAGAAAGATACTTTTAATTTTAAAATGTGTAAACACTACATTACATTTTATAATATATCATAAACATAACTTCTAATTTTGAATATGTTTAAAAAGGTTTAATAATATTAAAATATTTTATATTATTATTTTAAAATATATAATATATATAGTTGGTTATCAACAAAATAAATTTATTTGAAAAAAAAAAAAATTTTGCAACCTGCATCACTTATGGCCTTGTGTAAGTTAAGGTAGAGTATGAAAATTAAAAACACATAAATACAGTTTAACAGTGTTTATATTTTGTTATAGAGGTTAATTTTACAAGTGCCATCAGGCATTGATGCGTTTTTAGAAACTTTCACTTTTCCGCAAAATTGGCAACATCTATTTTATCGCAACCATATTTCTTTTGGTCAAGAGATTTAATTGCACCATTTAGGAAAAAGCTTTAAATTAAATTATAATATTTTGTTAACATTTTAAATAAAGTTATTTTATATATTTGTCACAAGGAACAGAAGTGTCGCATGTACAATGAATATGCTCTGAACGCGAGGAGCGGTTTAAAGCTGATGCGAATTGGAAGTCATTGTAAGATGGCCGTCCTGCTCGTTCCCGCGCAGCGCGCATTCATTGTCAATGTAACAATGTAGTACAGGTACAAGATTGTTTTGTCGTCACCGGTTCAGTAACGAACTTATGTAATTTAAGGCTTTGGTGATTTTGTGCAATACAATTTATCATAAAATTACACCTAGAAATATAAAACTCGAGTATATAGTGCAACTAAGGCTAAAAAAAATGTATCACCATAGCCCTTTTACATACTTGAATTAAGTAAATATCAATACAATATATTTAAATGATCTCAAAATATTGAAACATATTGCTGTGAGGCCTATAACGAGTGATGCTTACTTGTATTGTAATGATTTCATTTTTTTAAATACTTGAGGTCTTGCATTGATAAATGCAACGTAAATTATTGGCAACGAATTTAGGAAGTCAAATCTCAAAACAAGGCTTAACCTACAACAAATTTACAATTTGTAACAATTTACTACGTTTTAATAATAACTTTCTTAATATTAAAGCTTTCTTTATGTACACTTAGGACATGATGAAACTAATGTCGATCGTATAGAAAAATATAATTAACAGCACTTAAAGAGATATATGCCAATGGAATATATAAACAGTATAAAATAAAATATCACGAGTACACTGGCGACGCCGGCCGATACACGTGCGACGGCATACATTCGTACGTTTTATAATTCGTATAAAAATACACATTTATAAGCGAGTCCCTAGTAACATTTTAAAATATTTTTAAACATTATTATCATATAGGTGTCCATTATAAAATGTATTTGCGAATTTTAGTTTAATTTACAATTTATAGACGACTGATAGAAAAATAAACAATAGAATTCATGTTATATTAAACAATCTGTG
Organism: Napeogenes inachia; assembly: GCA_959347355.1. Classification (NCBI taxonomy): domain Eukaryota; kingdom Metazoa; phylum Arthropoda; class Insecta; order Lepidoptera; family Nymphalidae; genus Napeogenes; species Napeogenes inachia. Next base: position 16,646,406 of record OY365792.1, read on the forward strand.
TTACTATAATATACTCTTCTTTAAAAACTATTGAATAAAAAACATTTAGAATTAACGTGATTGTTATAGTGTATTCACGTCGGGCTTCGCATAAAAAATACGTCACATTGTGCAATTTATACCCGAAGATAACGATGAAGTCAGCGAGTAAGAACAAAAGGTTTATGTTAAATTGCCCTATAAAATTGTGGCACACGATAACGACCTGCCGGCTAGCACAATAGCATCCTCACAGAGGAGAAATAAACATAAATCGCGGTCCATCGACTAAACACGAGATGGGAGTAAAAAAACAATTACATTTTAACATTAACACGGTAAATTATCGATAAAATGGACACAAAATGCATAACATACTGGAAGATATATGGGGAATGCACTTCGAGTCGTGTATTCGTTATCCTAAATATATATTATTACCTTTATATCAAACTTATAAAATCGACTTAACGCATACTTAATAATGTAGATAATATATATAATATTTCACTAACAATAAATTTCCCTCGAGACTATTACGATCGCGACAACGCGTCGGGCGGCCGTCGTCTCGGGAGTCGCTCCGAGGCGTCCCGGCGAGGGCGGACGAGCGCGCCGGCCACGCGCCTTTGAACGTATGCTCTCATACAAAAATACAGCACGCGTCCGCACTCGCCGGCGGGCCGCTCCCGTCTTCTCGACGGATGCGTCCGCGCCGCGTCTACCTCTAGGGATCTACGTCCGGAAGGGGAACTACAATCTCTACGGAAGAACGACATCGCTCCGTGCTACGGATGGGTGCGGGGTGCGGTGCGGGCGGCGGGGGCGCTCAGCGCGGCGGGTGCGCGGGCGGCGTGAAGAACCGTCATTGTGGCGTGTCGCGCGCGGCGCTCCAGCGGTCGAACTCGATGCCGGAGTCCGGCGACACGCCGCAGCGTGCGCAGGCGGTGGCCGCGCAGCCGCACGCGGGCGGAGCGCCCGGGGCTCCACCGGCGCCCGCCCCGCGCCCCGCGCCCGGCTCGCCCAGCTCCGCCAGGACCTGCCACACACACACACACGCCGCTCACTCACGTGCACGAGCCGTCGCCGCGTATACGTCTCGGCGACGAGACGTCGTGCGCTGAATTATCATATCGGTAGGTCTACGAAAGTACCGGGTGTTCGAGCATGGAGGATCTACAATGAATATAGTCTTCGCTATGTCGACGCACTACTTGATAATCGGGCATATTAAATACTAAATTTAAAGCTACATTATCGGCTACAAAAATTTAGTTAATAAAAAGAATCTTTCGACAATCAGTTGAAAGCCTCACATCGGCAATGACGTGATTGTCGATTACAAAGAAAAGTGTACATTATGTTATCGGTCGGGTTCAGAACGGATTAGTACGACGGATCTGTGATCAAAACTGAGTTTCGGCAAGAAATCGCGCTGTCGGAGCGGGACGGTCTTTAGTCGCTAACAGACGGGGAGGCAGACCTTGGCGAGGCCGGCGCTCCGCTCGTGGAGGCCCAGGTCGCGCTCGAAGGAGTGCAGCTGACGCATGAAGTGGAAGTTGGGCGCGATGTCGGTCTTGCGCGAGCGCACGAGCTCGAAGGCGTCGCGCAGGCAGAGGCGGTGGCGCTGCATGAGGTAGGCCAGCGTCACCGTGACGGAGCGCGACACGCCGGCCACGCAGTGCACCAGCACGCCGCACTGAGCACTCATCGCCTCCTCTGCGGAACACGAAACGTCGTTACGATTAAAACGTTGTTTTTCTAACTGTCAGTTTTCTAAACTATGTGCAAAATTTGGGAGGTTCGGCAAAGCCATTATTTTACATATCTTTTATTGAAGTGAAATTCTTAAACTGGTATTCCTGATAGTTTAAAATCATTTTAGAAGGATAATGTAAGTACAAACCGATAAAACGTATGGCCTGCGGAAAATGTACGGCGAGATTCTGGCTCCAGTGGTCCGCGATTGGGATCTTCAAGTAGTTGATGCCGCAGCCCTCCGCCTCGAACGTGTTCGGCAGATTGGGAGTCACGTTCAGGACGTACTGGAAAATAAAATAAAACAAAATTATTTTAAAGTGGTAATCTTTTTAGGTATCATTTAGAAGACCAAATATATATAAACTTATTATACATTTTTTAACCTATGTACATTACAGTAGGCGGTGACACTGACCATTCATATATAAGATATACAAAAATGGCCGTAAGTACACACCTTGGGGTAATCCCAGTTCATTGATGATTAACATAAATATAACCTTATTGATTTCTTTTTTTTCTGTTAATACAAAGTTTGTTTACTTTGTTCATAAAATTAGAATGCAGATTATTGTTAGATAGAACATTTTGTCCACAAGCCTTAGGTTAAAGTCCTGATGAGTAACGGTATTAATTCATATGTATATACAAAACTTATAACTAACGAGTACATTATAGAATACAATATATTAGTACCTTAATATTGTGTCTAGCCAGGGCCTCGCAGTCCTCGCTGTTAGTGGAGTTGCCGAGGTAGAGGTTAGGAAGGATCTCGATGGGGAACTCTTGCGGCACATGTGTGTGCATTTCCTCGCACTCCGACGACGACCCCGACGACAGCGCGTCATCGCATCCCGACCCCGTGATCCGGAGAGAGCTGTAATTAATATGATTTATTAAATTCATAAAAAAAAGAATAGCAACAGGTTTGTTTAACGATTGAAAACAGATATACTATTAATTAAAACCAGTCCAAGTGCGCTCGAACTCGCACACTGGGGGTTTCGTACTATTACATATAAAAACGGCAAAAAAACACGCGTGTTGTGTGGGAGTCCCCTTAAATATTTATTTTGAAAATGAATATGCATATAACAAAACATACTTTAATTATTTCAAGCGTCTACCTGTAGCCGTTATTACAATCACACAAAAAAACACGTTTCTTATATGGTAGACCCCACAAATATTATTTTATTTTTTAGTAAATGTTGTTGTAGCGGTAACAAAAATACTTCATCTGGGAAAATTTAAACTGTCTATCTCTCACGGTTTATGAGATACAGCCTGGAGACAGACGGACAAACGGACAGATAAGTCTTAGTAATAGGGTTCCGTTTTGTACCCTATGGGTACTTAACCCTAAAATAGTTCCATTAAATTGACATGCTGAAGTAGTATTAGCATGATGTTGATTTTATTATTAGAGAAAAAATAATTTACTTGCAATTTCTTATAAAAACATATTTAAACCATTTGTCAATGAAAAAGATTCTGCAAAAGAAAACTTGTTTTTAAATTAGTCCTGCTGTATATTATAAAAAAACTATGACTTTTAAATCTATAACCAATACCTTTCGAATTATAATAAACCTTTCGAATTATAATATTAATTAATATGAGAATGATTGATTGCTCCCAATGCAGATTTATTGCACAATTTAGGGGGAAATGGCTTTGAAATCTAGACTGCATACAAAAATAGTATAATATAAAATGTTATTCATACAACAATGATAGACGATTAATGTATGATCTCATACATCATGTGAGGTCAGATACATTATTGTAGCAGTTAATATTATGTTATAGCAAAATGAGCTTAAACCAATTCAAGACATTTATAATAAACTTTAATATATCTTACAAAATCATTTTGGAAAACGTATTCCATAACTCATGATATTATTCTAAATATAGACAAAATGAGAAACAATTTATTTACCAATTACGTTAATTTTAGAACGCTCAAAAGACGTTATATATTTATTAAGTTTTGATTTAAAAGCTGAAAGCTGCGTGGTGGAGCGAGCCCGGTCTGATCGATAGCGCTTACTCAATGGGGGTGGATGGGGACCATTCACCTGCCCCCGTGGATCAATGGCCGCCTACACAGCGCCTTACTCCAACACCCCGCCGCCAACGCGTCTGCACCCACGCTGTACTTTCCCGGATTCACCCTCAATCGTCGTCACCATTCAGTTTATATATTGAAAACAATATTCAGTGACAGTAATTGAATAGTGAATGGAAGGATACTGATTATTTTCTATTGTATAATATGCAATGGATAACTGACATTAATAGTTTATGATATGAATTGGTAAATGTTTTTTATTTAAAAAAAACATTTTACCATTTCTTGGTATGATAAGAATAGGGTTGCCAACCATACTTTATAATAAAGTATTATACTTTATTTTTGGTAATTATACTTTATACTTTTGCATACAAATAAAGTATGTTAAAATACTTTATTTTCAACCTTCACTGCGGTTCATAAAACAAAACACTTATTATGGGATTTATGGGTAAATACTTAACTATTTAACATATAAGTTAGAACACATGATGGAAATGATTTATAATTACTGAACGAAATGTATCTAACATTTCTACAGTCAGTAACATGTTAATATGTCATCACCTGAAATCCATACACATAATAAATTTGTCACTGATCGATTTCTGTACTTGGAATATATTTAAAAGAACTTAATGGGGTCTTTATATAAACAAGAGAACTCAAAACAATGGTTTTTCATTTTGTCTGTTTTTCTGTATGTTTGTACACGCTAATCTCAGAAACTGCTTAACCAATTTGGATGCAGTTTTCAGTAATATATTGTAGTAGTCTTCACCTAAAATTAATTGTTTTTTTTTTATATAAATCGGTTTGGAAATATAAAAAAAATTCAATTTATGTTAAGCACGTAATAGGTATCATACAAATCTTTTTCTATACATGTAACAAATCTGTAGAGGAGTAGACTCTGTACATTGAAAATATAACCAAGATATGAATAGATAATTAACACATTCTTTTTCTAACATTTTTGAATTTTTTTCTGTTTATCTATTTCTCTTTTAGTTGTGCCGTAAAACGAAAAAATATGTGCCCAATAACAAAATTATAAATAACTTTAATACATCAAAATTTGGGCGTTATTCTGAATAACATTTAGTTTTTCACTTTCATTGCACATTCTTCACTCTATCAAAACATATAAGAATTTAAATCATTTAAAAAATGTATGTATATATATACATATAAAACTGTAACTGATCAATATCTGTGTGTACATGGAAAATATTATCAAAAAATCATAATGCTGGGACCTTTATATAAGCAAACAAAAACAATGGTTTTTCATTTTGTCTATTCGTACAGACGAATAAACAAAATATACATACAGATGTTTGTATGTCTGTTCATCTGTATGTTTGTTTGTGCACACTAATCTCAGAAACGGATTAACAGGTTTGGTCATGGGCTTCACTTTACATTTGTGTTTTTTCATATAAACAAATAAAGAAGATAATAATCCCTTATTTTCGTACCATTGCCGTAAGACTTTTTTTCAAAATTGAACATTTCAAAATAGTAATCCCCTTTCCAATAAAAAAATGAGAAATCGGACTACTCTGTTAAAAATGATCGGTGATTAAACAGCAAAAAAAAAAATAAACTAAAAAATACTTCAACACGCAAAAACTACTGGACGGTTTGATGAAACCTTAAAGGTTTATAGTTTATACATGACCAAAGGGTACGTTTTATCGAAATCGAAATCTAGGCGTACGAAGTCGCAGGCACAGCTAGTATTTAAAAAAAATGATCAATATTTTTTCACTTTTTTTGTGCTAAATGCACAAAAAATACGTTTTAAGTTCAATATAAGTATAAAATTTTAAAAATAGTTTTTTTTCTCACAAATACTTTTTTTCCTACTCAAACAGTTTTATACTTTTTTTTCGTCAAAAAAAGTTGGCAACCCTAGATAAGAAAACGAAAATAAAAATTAAAAACCCGTTTCTGGTATACAATTCATAAACTCAACAAATGTCTCTTATTTCTTTTTAACTTACTAGGTATTATTCGGTAGATATATTTTTAATATTCATCGAATTAATGTTGTCTGTATGTTCAAATATTAATAAATTTTCCTCTTTCCAAAAATGTATAGGATATCTTTATAATAATTGTAGTGACCCTTTATATAATTCAAAACAACGCAAAATATGGCGATTGTTATAAATACAGTAGGCATCGTCGTTTGTCGTAAAAGGCGCGCGTAGGCTGTGCGTGGGCTCGGCTCGACACGTCCATTCAGGGAGTTCGCCCCCGCACCGAGCCATTCTAACTGATCTGATAATGACAACATAGCTATTTCGTTCGATTATAATGTGGGTGGAGACCAGTTTTATATCGAGCTTACCTGTTTACTCATACCTACTATAAATAACGAAATTGGAAAATTCTATATCAGAGGAACTAGAACCATTGTGAAATATAGCGCACATGCAGCTCGCGGCATTGTATAATAAAATGATAACTGCTTTCAACGAATTCAATTTGTATTTGAATGGAGGCGAGCGCGGGGCCGGCGGAAGCCGTGACATGGCCGGTCGCGTTATTAATGAACGAGCTCTATGTATCGGTGTCTATAAGACGACCGAGTAAAGAATACGGGTGAAATAAACGCAATGAGTGCGAGTTAGGTATCGTTATAAATAAGCCGGTTAACAACGAGTTACTACATGCCGGGTGCGTGTGGGCGTGAGGTTGCGTGCGGTGCGCCGGCGCACAGGAATGCGGACCGGCGACCCACCCGCAGCCAATGACCGCCTGCAAGGGACGGTTTTTTAATGCCTGACTTTGTGCCTGTCCCGTCAGGACCTTAACGAGCAAACTTAAACAGACAAAGGATTGAACCCACTCTCCGTTCAGACATAATAACTTCTGTCTGGACTATTATGAGTAATGTAACATTTATTGTTCAGCAAAGATGATAGATCTTTATCTGCATTTCTCGTATATATAATTATAACATTTTATAATCAAATGCTTTGTATGGAGCACTGTTGAGTTTATTAGTCACATTTATATAAAAAAAAATGTATAATAACGCGTTTTACCAATACGGCGATACGTTTATGTCATGCACGTATACGTGAAACTCGTTACGATGTTTAGAAAACTTGTAAGATCCGTTATACAGTATTTTTTATATCATTATAAGTAGGTAGTAACAAAAATAGTTTTACCGAAAATAGGCTTGGCATTTACCGACAACTAACGAATCCCTTTTCTGTTATAAAATTAGTATTACAAAGTTGTATTTCAAACAGAATTTGATGCTGTTGTTTCTTAAACAACAATTTCAAAGCCAACAAAGTAATCATTATCATTAATCCAGATATGACCTTTTAGTACTCGAAGAGTTGAATTTTCCAATTTATAACTGAAGATAACGAATTGTTGAACAAATGTTGAAATTGATACTCTCGAGTCTGAACAATTATAATAAACATAAAAACCGCAAACCACAATGCCACGAACCACGACAGTAAAACCCATCCATGATGTTGATAAACAAGTTTGTCGTTGCTATAGTATTTTTAATGTAGTTTTCAACAATTAATGTTGCGCAATATATTATATAGTTGCGATTCAGTAGGACTAAGCTTTGTATATTGATTCAATAAATCAGATATAAGATCAGGCATAGCAGTCTGTCTGTGGCCGTGAGGGGATAAATTCGTGAATGAAGTCACGCGAGTGTTGCTTGCCTCTTGACGTCAGATCGACTTTGCCGTGACGTCAGAGATAACCTGCGATCTCCGATGCACTGGAAGACCTAAATATTTATCAAACTACATCTGCAACAGTGTTTGGGAAGCACACAACTCATTTGCGCATGATTCATAAAGCGATTCAGGATTTTATCATGAGCTATTTTGAAAGATGTATATTCCTATCTTTTTAATAGTGTTTTAAGATATACAGAGAAAATATATTTATAATGTATAAGATTTCTAACCTGAATGATAAATTCGTAACGGAAAGAAAGTTTTATACGAAACCAGCTATCGTCACCAAAGCGGCGATGACGGCAACTTGTGCTGAGGTTGACGTGACGTCAGGCGATGGCTATCTCATGGAAAGCAATTTGTAATTGCGTGACAGAGAAATTTGTTATCCTAAATTGCAATCTATCACCGATTTGGTAAAGCTATATGACCTCTTGAAAATATATATAAAGTGAAAGCCATTTGTGTTTAATATTTCAGAAAATCTTATTTCATACTTATAACAATAAGAAAAATATTGAATTGCGTTTAAATTTACTAATGCCAATTAGATATATGTACCTACTAAATTCAATCGCTTAAATAAATTGCATCTCAGAGCTATCAGTAATAAAATTGCACATTTAAGTACATTTAATACTACTGATAGTGGGAAATTATCATTGTGAATGGAATTTCAGCGGAAATAAACCGTCATTCTCATTGGAACTAAAACAATGGCTAATTATAAGAAACATAATAAAATACTTGACATCAGTTCATTGACAGAACACACGGTATTATGACAATAAAGCTACATATTAAAGTAGGTACATAGCAGTCATTACAGTATCCAATCTACAGCGCACTATTTGAAACCAAAAAATAGCTGAAGTTCCTTAATGCGATATTAGAACACTATTTGACCGCGAATAAATTGGATAATAAAATGACTGCAAAAGATGAATGAAGTAGACGCCATTGCTGCTTGAGTGTTTGCAATTTGCGATGTGGCAATACAGTCGGTTGGGTAAGCACCGCCTGCACTTACATCAATGAGAGACGGTGGCGGGGCGACGCGCTCAACAAATAGGTATATGTATTCATTAACTTTTTACTATTAACAGCGAATAGAAATCGCGACTCTTATTCATTGATGTAAGTTGAATGACGTTATCATTATGAATATTAATACACCAATGACATTGAGCGGTCGTTGCTCAATGACTTTATTCAAGGTACTTATTTGTGGCGGTTTTTTACTTACTAAGTGAATGAACCCAAAATATGCAAAACTTATTTTTCAAACCTATAATTTACCAACTTAATTACTATTAATTAAATTACAATTGTATTTAAATAGCATAAACGCTATTTAATTCACATTATTTATATCTATAACATGTTCAGTACGTGATATATTTAAAATGGTAAAATATGTATATTACAATACGTGCTAATTCATAACATAAATAAATAATATCTTGAATAGAATAAATATATTTATTAGCACCGCCGTTCTAAACACTTTGGTAGGTACAAAATTATACTAAACACACCTATTCAACAAATTGGTAAATAGTTGTGAATGAAATAGGTACGACATTGACAAATCGTGAATAGCGAGGTGACCTTCGTAGAATAATACGTAACTAAAAACATTTACAACAATGTGAAGAATAATTAGTTGAACTGGAATAATTTACAACATTTAACATAATATAGTTCACAACCAAATACGTATGATGACTAATAACCTCGTGTTTTACAAGAAACAGTTTTGCTTACACTACGCTCATGGCTAACAAAGTATAAATTACAGGAATTGTGTTTAATATTTCTAAGTTTCGTCGATTACATTGGAATACTGCGTTCTAACCACATCCTAGAACCGTGCGGATGATCTAATACATAATCACAAACAGGACGTTATAAATTATAAATCTTATAATGGTTTCCATTTATTATATCATTAATTAAGGAGCCGGTTGTCACAGCTGTTCTATAGAGACGGGTGTTATCAGTTAATGGATAATCTGTAACATTTTATACTTTATTTAGGAAACGAGTTCTTAAAACTAGCAAGGTCGCTTCGTTAAACTAACGCGAACGGTTATATTAAATCGTCAAGATATAAATTTGTTTGGTTGTCGAGCGTATATTCTGAATCAATTTAAAAAGTTCTGAGAAAATCTCTCAAGTCCATAAAATAAGATTCCCACGTGTGAGTTTTTCTCGTTCTTGTAATTAGATACCGACGCGTTTGCTGCGTAACATAACTGCCACGACAGATTAACTATACCAACTACAGGTAGTAGGTAGGTAGGTAGGTATGATTATAAAGTAGGCACATTGCACATTGATATGTTAATTGAAGGTATTAATATTATTATGAGCTAAAGAAGAAATACTTCTGTGATAAAAGAATAAATTACCTATGATAATCGTATTTTAGAAAACATTAACTAAAAGTATATTAAGGAAATATATAAGCACTTATTTTATTGTAAAACATTTGCGTAGCCGTGCTTATTTAATCAACTTTACAATATTTTGAAAACAGACACACAAATGGCTTGGTTTACAGTGTATTAAGAATTAAATAGATTAATCTTACCGCAGTCCCATCAGAGGCAAATGCGGCACGTGCTGCGCGCCGGCCTCGCTACACCACTCCGGGTACGCTCGTCGGAACTCGCAGAAATCCCCTGAGAAAACGAATATTATTTTTATATTATCTTTATCTTATCAATATTACGTTTTAGCTTTTTAGAATTTAATAAATAGACGACAAGTTCAATACAATAAAAGAAATATTCTTTTAAGGCATCCATGGAATAACCCATTTAGATGAATATAAAACAGCCTACCAAAAATAATTAATATGTTCCATATATGTTCACCTAATTAAAATATGATGCTAGCTACAATGTGATGTGATAGTTAGAATGATGCTCACGTATCTGCTAATAATGAAATGGGTTCGGATGAAGTGGATTATGGTATGTCTGTTCGGTCTACAGCCGTCAACGTTTCCTGCGTACTTCACCAGGCCGCCTGCTTCCTGCTCAGACGTTATTGTCATGTTAATGATGCTGCATTTACATCTTTAAGTAACTATTGTCATTGCGGCTATAGCGACATATTACCAATGGGTATTGTATATGAATTTTATAGATATCATGTATATTCATGAATGGAAAAATCAGGTAATACGAAATCCACTATATTTACTATGACATCGATTTATAATCGTTTGCATTCTGTTTTACATGCTATTTATTGTAATTTGTATTATGGGCGAAGATAAATCAGTCAACTATATTTGTTTGATATACTTATTGCAATAAAATAAAAATATAAATCTTAATTACACATTTTTTAGGTTTAAATCGACTATATTTAAAACAGTGAGTTTTTGAGCCACATAATATCTGCTGTTATATTAAAATAAAAAAAACTGTGAACTTAATTCATGCAGTAGGCCTACCTATTAAAAAGTGAAAAGAGAGAAGTTGATTGTAGGTCGACTTGGCATGAATTATGTAAAGAATTGGACCAAACGAGACGAGTTGCAGATTGGTCACAGCACGCAGCCGCAGGACGTGAGCTGGCGCGGTGCGAGGGGCGGGGGGGGCTCGCGGCATCGATCCGGTGACTCATCGCGGCGGTCCATTCATCCGCAGCTCTCAATGAACGCCGCTCCCTCCCCCCCTCCTACCCCCCCACCCTCATCGTCACCCCTCAACGCTACACAACCCACCTACCGGCGACCTCGCTACCAAGGACTCCATTAAATCCGCCCCACGTTAGGTGAATCAAAAACCCTTAACCATTTACACCCACAACAAAACCGTTATCGTTTACATAACAAGAATAATGACCACAATTATTTGATATCCATATCTTTCAACTACTTTGTTCCAAAAACAAGCAGTGACAGAACTTTATTGATTACAAAGGTAGAAATAATAAGAATAAGGTAGAAAAAAAAATAAGCAAAAGGTATAATAAAAACAAATAAAGAGTAGCTAGTTATAAGCAACATTTAAATAATATAGAGTATGGATATGGGATGGTTAAGATAGTCAGGTCCAGGTACATCAGCGGTGGTCGCAGGGCGCATGTCGGTACAAGCGTGGGAGGTAGGTGGGGGGTAGGTGGGAGGTAGCCGAGCAGCCTTGGCCCGCGTCCTCCGCACTACCGGCAACCTTGCACTACCCACTACTACACTTATGTTATAGGATCTGTTATATTTATTAGAAGTACATGAAGTTTTTGGACCTTGCATGAAATTGTAGGTAGATCATAGACACCCTATTTATTTCAAGTATTCATTCATTCAAGTCTGCAATTTATATTTTATGTATGTAATTTAAACAATAAATAAATGCTTTAAAAATGTTAAGGAACAATTTGCAGTAGTAGTGTTTTAATAATTCTCCAAAAGTAAAAAAAAAAGTTTTATAATTGTCAAAAAGTATAAAATGGACTTACAAGTTATATAAAAGAAAGTAATATTGCGTAACCACCATTATGTACATGTATGCATATTTTAACATATTTTATATCTTAATGTGGAACGTTAAAATTATAATTATTTTCGTGATTAAGATGATAAATCAAAATGTGCCGTTTGTGAGTCTATATGTATATAGACCGCGTCAGTTTATTATATTATATATACGACGTAGAATATGTATATATATGATTAAACTAAAAAAAAATACCGGCACTGAAAAAAATATTCTATAACCATTTTTCATTATTGGGGGTATATATCTACATATGGCCGCGGGGCGACATATTCGGAATATACATATTGAATTAGTTACTAAAGTTATTTTACGTAGTAAATAACATGATGACTAAATAATATTCCCGAGATCAAGGGATGAGGTAATGGTCAAGTAGTACATTTTCGTTTTAAATAGAGTCTAATCATACCAGTCGGGACAAATTAGACCAATTTAAAGGAACGGTTCGAAATAAACAATTTATATTGTTGTGCGTGGGCCCCCATCAACTTTATGGATGGAAAGATAGGTCAATTATATCAAGAACATTAAATGCCTCTTATAACTTCTTGACACTTAAGATCAAGTATTAATAGAATTTTATTCATGTCTAAGGTGAAGAAAATTTATTTAAAAACTTGGTATTAAAGCCGTCCATCTTATTATCCCATATTCAGCGCATTATTTGACCAAAAAGTATTAAAATAAAAAAAAACTATAACCTACCTAAGAAATCGAACGAGATAACGTAAACAAAACCAATAAACGATTGGTTGTTTTAATAACGATATTACACAGATTCTCAGAAATTACATACAACTGACGTCAACGCTTTAGATTTAACTTCCAAGAAACTAAGGAAAGGTTTAAGACTTTTGATCGTTAAATAAAAAATAATCTAAACGTTGAAGAAAAGAATAATGTATCCAGACGATATTATCTTGAAATAGAAATACAATATATATGTAACTGGAACATACTGAACCATTTACGTATATACTCTAATTTCAAAACAAGAGACAAATTAGCAGATAACTTACGGTTACCGGGTTTTTATTGATCTATCCTCCAAAAACAATTGTATATTATAATTATATTTATATACTATTACTTATAATAATTATAAAGGTAATAATCAGATATAAATGCTTATCTTATTATATCTATTTTACTATATAGTTAATGTACCCGGTAACCTTTATACAGTGTTAATTCATGACCAGCGTTGCGCAACCAACCGGAGTAAATTGAGATTAGGTACAATGAATATCGTAACATGTTTAGTTCGGACACTGGATTTGTAGTTTTTAATGTAACAAAATTAATGAGCCAAGCTTATAATCCAAGTTGAATGATAAAATATATTCTAAATAATATGAATTCTCGACATATTATGGTATTTTTTTTTAAATAAAAAAATTAAAATTTTCCTAGAGGTAGAGGGTTCGAACCCTGTCGGAAACTATTTATTTTTAATTCTATATTTATTTAAAATAAAATAAGCTTAACATGGCTATACATGTTTAAAGATATTTTCAAATATATTCTGGTATAATTGAAGTCGCATATGCATATAGTAGCAGTACAATTTAGTATAACGAGATATAAGCTCAACGGTTTCATTTTCATTTATGAGATCATAATGTACGAGAACCAGATGCAGGCTATTTCCTCGGTCATTAAAATGAAAAGCTCCGAGACCACGATAGGCTGGCTACATCTTGGTATCACACACGTGCTATTTATTATTGATAGGCCATTATATTGTAATTACAACGGTAATATAGTTCCTATTATGACAATACATCATATAATAAATACATTAGAAAATTTAATATGACAAGAGAATGTAAGATGCGAGCGCGTTGTAAAATCAACTGAGTAGTTAGTTATAAGGGTTAACCTACCTCGGAAACAATAATACTATAAATGTATATTTTTATCCTTTTTTATAAACCCATGAATAAAGGTTGACATAACAGAATTAGCAGGACGTGACTGAAACAGGAACTTATTAATAAAATTGCAGCTCTCTTCCGTTTGACGAAGACCGAATCGGCACAGGCATCCGGCCGCCTTTGATCGTCTGTTTATTATTAGTGTTAATGCTTCACTCACTCACTCACGACTCCTCCACCAGCATTAATAACATTACCGAATCAGTTTCTTTTGAAATTTAAAATTGGAAGCAATGTTTACGAGGCAAATAAATGAGAATCAATGTTTACGCGGCAAATAAATAATACATGCTACGATAAATGCTTGGCTAATAACATACACATCGCTTATAAAAATCATTACGAGTTAAATAGAAAAAAACTTATCGGTGGGAATTTAAATTAGAAGTATACACATGATTATATATATTTTTAATAGCTCGTAAAATACGTTACAGACGGAAACACAAACGGGCGCGTTCGAGTTAGTGCTGTGATCATATCTATCGTCTCGCATTGAGGATCACAATAAGTAGCAGACTTCCTCTCCCACGTTTGGACGAGCGGATGCCTCGACTTGCGACCTCCGGCGTTACTTTAATATACAGTTCATACTTATTCATTAAAGACAATGCTCCAAATCTATCTTTAATATTTTTCCATAAATTTCCAATTTATTATTTAATGTGTTTGCGAATAGTTTATGTTTTTAAAATATTTTTTTAGTTTATGACAAGAAATTACTTCATAAGTTCTCTTTAAATTAAATAAATTATTGGATGCTTAATTATTGGTGTGAGAATTGTTATTCTTTTACAACATTTACACAATATTATAACATATTATTAAATAATATTAAAAAACTTTAAAATGTTAATAACTATTTCTATTCTGGTATTTTTTCAAAGTTAAGCCAAAAATACACTATCTTACATAATTTAGTTTAATATATTAATGTTATGTGTAATTTAATTATCTTTAATTCATTGATTATATCTTAGAGAATATTATTTATCATATCAGATAATATTTGTTTATTAAATCTAGTGTAGTATATAGTACTTAAACCTACTAGAGTAATGAAGCTTCAAGCAATCCACTAAAACAAGTTATAAAACTGATATGAGATCTATTTTCAAAATGCTATTTAATATTTAGTAATTACATAATTATGGGACTGATATTTTTTGTTTACAATCTTCATTTAAAAGTATGGAAAAGTTCACCCATTTCTATTTCTGAACTCGGCATGTTTTATTTTCTATTATTCAAACTACAAGGATATAGTATTAATATGTTACATGTGTAATTTATGTTTATACCTATATGTTTAAAAATTAAAGTATATTACTCATCATTTATATTTAAAACCTATTATTATCCAGGACACTTGAAGTCAGTATGAGCTGAAATTGATGGTCCAATAACAATTATACAGCATACAAACAAAAATGCAATAAAATAATAATAACTATACAGTCAAATAGACTCACAATTCTCTCAGCTCTAGCTCTTATTGTTAGTACAACATACAGATAGTTAATTTATTTTCTTACATAAACAATAAAGACAACAGGTTTATGATGCGGTTAGGAGAATTTAATTTATTTAATACTTGTTCTTGCAGTTTTATTACCTAGAACCACTAGACACCAGAATACTAACAACTTGTTCCTAGAATACTAAATAATTGTTATGCTTTTCATATATTAAAATTACAGTTAATTTCATTATCACCTATAAGTAAACTGGACAAGTATTATTAGTACTAGTTACCACTAATAAGGTACTATATTATGTAATTAAACTTTAATACCTTCAAGACAGACCACCTGCACGCCATCTTGCTTCAGTCGCTTCAGCAGGATGCCATGTACGGAGTCTGGATCCCGAGGGGCTCCGTCACCGTACAGTACGAATGTGCCTCTTGAACAGCAATGAGTGATCCGAGCTTTAAGTTCCTTGCATTGAACAGTAGATGCTAGCTCAATCTTGCCTGCAGATAATCTTCGCAGCATTATGCTCGGAATCGAGAAGTTCACTGCTGAACGAATATGGGACACGGCATATTCATTAGACCCTCGGCAGTCGATTAAAATTGTATCCCTCTCATCTGATCGCAATTTTGCTAAAAGCCATTCTTTGGACACCAGGTCACAGTCGCATTCCGAATCTGTAGGCATTTTGAAAATTATATCCACAATGCACTCCCTCTGTTTACACGGGCCCTTTTAGTCGCCTGTTGCACTATTTCACTAGGGTGACTATATCACGCGCTAAACAGTTTTACTAAAACGAACATTGTTAGAGTCACGACAAAACAACTAAAAGCACCATTAAAATTGTTTTAATGGTATAAGCCCATTATAAACAAACACAACACTGTTTTCACGTCCACAACTAGCGAGCTACCATAGCGCTAAACGACGCGAGTCGTACCAGCAATAATCAAGTGGCCTTCCATCTATTATAGTACCTAGTAGTAAATATGTACCTACTATGTATCCATTCAACAAACTGTTCAATTCCTCAATGTTTACACACTTTATTCTAATAACCATAAAGACAAGCTTACACTGTCACCATTTTATCCTAAATTGTTAAAAATTAGACGTAAACATTAATAAAAAGGCAACTCTTTTAAAAGATATTTTTTAAAGTACATTAATATAAGTTTATTAAATAAAATTGATATTCTTAACGTACAAGTTTTTGCGTCTAAATATGCAATCTCACCTTATTAAATCAAAATTGATATTCTGAAATTAATAATTTAATAAGTTATAACAATGAAAATGTAGATAATAAAATATTATATTTCAATATTCAGGATAATATTCCGATACAATTTGAATAACAAAACGATACAATTTGAATAATAAAATTACCGGTAAGATCTATATATATTTTTTAAATGTAACGGTTTGCATAAAATTCTTAAACCGATTATTATAAAATATTGCAATAAAATAATGAAAGTAAGTCATGTAAACTAATTAAAAGTAATCTAAGTGTAAGTAATTACTTCTCATTCAATATTCGAACATAATTTATTGTTTTTAAATTCTTTTATTATTTTATAAGTATCTGATAACCAAAGGTAAACTTATGTTATGTAGTGTTTAATAATTTAGTCTGTTGCTTTTTTTTCTTCATTGGGATATTAGCTTAACATGGTCAGTGTGTTGAAGCTCAAAATGTTTTAAATTTAACCCAGCAACGATCAATAAAATGGTCCATGAGGGCTAATCTTAAGATTGTCGGATGCTAAGTTAAAGTCAATAATAAAATCATGAGATTGAATGGTTTTGCATCTTTGCTTGTCTTTTATAAATTTTATAAGCAATAAAAAGAGAGTACAACACTATTTAACTGTTATATTGTCTTTCCACGCAACACTATCATCAACTGACATAACCATAAGACATTAAAGAAAAGAGATCTGAATTTATAATATGTCAGTTTCAATTTTTGTTTTTTAAAGCGTAAAAACTTATAATTTTTGTAGTGTAAAATAATTGGATTTGATACTTTTACTAAAAGTGCACGACTTTTTATTTATTACAATCTAAACTTCTAAGATTTACTTTTTCATAATGATGGATGATATTTATTCTGACTTGGAGAATTTTAACGACGTTAATATCGTCGAAGAGGTACCGTGTTTTAGCGCCAATATGAATGTCAAAATTGCAAATATTATGTTTATTATTTAAACCATTCTAATACTGAATTCTTTCATTATAAACATTTCCTATTAGAATACTTTTCTTTCTTACAGTTAAAAAATGAAAACAAGGAACTTAAGTTTAAACTTGAAGAATATTCCGGTGCTATGCATCAATTACAAAAAGTAAGTAACATATTTATAGATATGTATAACATTTAGCTCTATTTACTTTTTCAATGCGAAACAATATCTGACCATATTATTATATTACATTTCATGTACATATTTAATTCAAAACTTGCTGATTAACGTCATGCCATTTAGTATATTTTAGTTTATTCTTATAAAGGTACTTTTAAAATATTATGCTTTGGCTATAAGGTATATTAGTTTCAAAGATACATTATACAGTTGTAGAACAAGAAATTTATTAATTAAAAAATAATTTATTTACACACAGTTATATAACCCCAAAATCTCTTTTAAATTCAACAAGCTTCTAGGTCTATGTATATTCTATAATATAAGTGGTTGTGATACAACTACAAATACAACAATAGCTTTAATTATAACTCACAACGCATTTTTTTTTATGTTCATATTGTAATGTTTTTTTTTTAATTTTAACATTGTTTATAAACATTTACACAGAAATAAAATGACCCAAAGTAAGTGGTCAAAAGTTAGACTTACTTAATTATAATTGTAATCCTTAATTGCATTAGATTTCTGTCTTACAATAGCTCTTTATTTCAAAGCGGTTTTGGACGGATGTCAATTGATATTTTAGAATATTTTGCAGGATTTTGATAAGTTGAGTGTAGAGTATAAGAAGTTGGAAAAAAACTATTCCTCACTCTTAAAAACAGCTCGAGCAGAAATTGAAAGAAAAACTGAGGCTATTAAGAACTTAAATTTTGAGTAAGTAAGATAACATGTTGCACATTGCCTTACAGAGCTATATTATATATTGTAAAAGAAATTGTTGGGTGCTGTACATCTTTTTAGTAACTATTTTATTATTTTAGAAAAGATAAATTGGTGATAAATTCTTTGCAAAAGGGTAAAAACATATTGCAAAACAGTAGATCCAACTTTGAAGATCCACAACAGAATAGAAAGAATACAGAGAATACAAACTTGTGTCTTAAGGAGGTTAAAAACATTAAAAAAGAATCTGCTGAGCGCTCTGATAACCAGTAAGATATTAGAATAGAATTAATTATTATTATTATCTACTTATATGGACATTAAATATATTAACTTCTTTATGAATGTTATATATACAACAATAAGCAATCCAAGTGATTAATATTTTGTTTAGAATTATTACAAGTTCTGGGTGGTAGTGTTATAATTTATAATATCATTTTGTGCTATGATATTTTCCAGATTGCATGGTAAAAGACAACTTTCTATGGAAACTGTGTCTAGTATTACCGCTGAGTGCCAGTCCACTCATAGTGAGAATAAAATATCAAAGACTGAAAATAAAATACCCAAAGATAGGTGTACCATAAGCAGGGAAGGAAGAGATAAAGCAAATGCAAAAGATGGTGAACAGGAAAGACCATGTGTTAGGAAAATCATGAACAGACGGAAATCAATGGCCAATTTTGGGTAATTATGTATATTTATACAAAATTTTCAAATTCTTATAATAATATTATTGTGATATTGCAATTTTCTAGTGTAAATCACTCTTATGCTTGCAATTTTTATTTATAGATATCAGGACATAAATGAAAGTGTCATATTAAGATGAATAGTTATATTGAAGTCTGTAACATTGATTCCAACACAAATCATTCAAATACAGATTTAATAATTTTTTACAGTGATTGTGAACCTACATTTAGTTCAGATGAAGAATCCAGAAAAAGTCATTTAGAACACCAAAATAGGGATCCTTCACTAGCTGGAGAGGATGTTAGACGAACTGAGAGACCCTATGAGCAACAAGAATATGTTGTGCCAGAGTCCTTTGATTATTATCAACCACCACCATTGTCATATAGAAATAGAGGCAATAGGCATAATGATCTTGAAAGGCAAAGGAACTATGAATACTATGACAAATCTAGAAGATACTACAGCCCTGACAACCATCACAGGTATGATCTAATTATTAAATATAATTAATGATGAAATGAGTTTTCAAAGATAACATTTAATACATTTTAGGTATGTTAAAGAATTCTCAGAAAATTACAACCAAAGAGATCATAGGGACAACAGAAGACTTGATAGGAGTCCACCATCCGATAGATATAATCGTTCTAAAAGCCGCGACAGGCGACACAACTCTGAGAGAGAAAATTATCGCGATTCTGGAAGACGTTCCTACCATTCCAATGATTCAAATCATTTGGGTGCAAAAAATAAATCAAGATTTGAACCTGAAGAACCAAGCAGTAAGCGCCCGAAAGTAGATTCATTCAGCAGACACACTACTGAGCACAGTTTTAACAAAGAAAAGGAAAGAGGTTTGTTGGAAAGGGATACTTTTATAAAACCTCAGGAAGTTTTGGAGCCTTCGTCCTGCCAATCACCTGATTATACAAATAATGATTCTAATGTGTTACATCCGTCCGTCAAAGGTAATAATTATAGAAATGAATAAGCTAAGGTAATAAATTATAAAAAAAATCACATACATATTTTTATGATATATTTTTTTTTTTAAGAATCGTATTTTTTTCAGAAATAAGACATACAGCGTTGACGCCGCTTCCAGACCCTAGATTATTAAGTGACAAATACATTTTAGAATCAAAGAGTGAAAAACCTATTCTTGCTACAGTTTCGGGATGCAATGTAGATATAATACCAATTACTGATACAACATGGAAGGGCGACAAAAGAGCATCGTTAGATAAATCTCATCCCAAAGAAGTAGATTTAGTATCAGAAATTTATAAGGATATTGACAATTTTGGAAAGAGCCCTTCATTAGAGTCAGGTGAAATTCAAAGTTTAGATGAAGATCATTATGCTTCTTATTACTCTAATATACCTGATCAGATACAAGAGAACGCGACAGGTAGTGTTCATAGAAGTCATCACGATAAAGAGTTTACCAACAAATACAAGATTCCACATCTAAAAAGACAGAATGTCACCAAAGAGTCTAGTATTACACAAGAACAACAAGATGTCTCTAATAAGAAGTTAAATGCTTTTGTGAAAGATTTCAAAGTAATCGTAGAAGGTAAACATTTAAGTGAAAAATGTCCTGAAACTTACAGTAATATGGATAATGATAATGTAAACGTTAATAATAAAAAACCAGAGTCAGCTTTACAAAAGCTAATGAATGAAAAAAAGTTAAGTGAACATGCCAATTCCACTAAATCTCGAAAATACAATAAAGTAGTTAATATTAGCACTATTGAAGGAGATTTAGAGCTCAGTGATGAAACAAGTGACAATATGGATGTACGAAAGGAAGATACAAGTCAAAATACTATGAACAATGGAAAAAATGATCACCTAATAGAAAAAGAAGAGTACACAAGTACAAAAAATCAAACTGCTGAAGCAAATAAATCAGATGATAAAGTGAAAAAATCAAAGGATACAAGGAAATCTTCACAGTCTAAAAAGGAACATGTAAAAGAAAAAACTCGGGACAGTTCTAGAAAACGTAAAAATAAAAAACAAACCAATCAAGAAGAAACAAGTGTTGTCAAAGAAGATCTTTCACCTGAGACCAAAAGAAGCAAAGAAAAAGGAAACAAGCTAAGCCGTAATCAGAGAAAAAATAAGTTCACTGATTTGTTTGGTGACAGTAACAGTTTGATAACACCGGATGATTTAGGATTATCAAATGTAACTCCTGATAAATATGTGCCTGTATTTGAAAACACTCAAGATGCAGTTGATTTAAGTGTTGAAGATATCACTATGGTTCAAAAAAGTGCTAATAAAATAAGTGTTGATGAAAAATCGAAACCAATACCAGAAGATACTACTATTGTTAATTCTGAAAATCTGAAAAGTAAAGAAAATAAGAATTATATAAGTGACAAATCTACAGGGCTAATATATGAAAACACGATCTCAGAAACTAATACTACTAATATTGTGAAGACAGTTATCATTTCAACTGGAATACAGCCTAAAGATATTGATGTAAGGTTGCCCCCTTCTAAAATCGATGGAGAGTCAGATTTTAAGGAAACCCAAACAATGATACAGTCTACAATGATAACAAATGAATCAATAAATACAAAAGAAAATGTGGATAAAACTGATTTATCTTCAAACTCTAACATTGATTTAAAAACAAACCTAAGTAAGGATAAAATTGAATCAGATATACCAGATGTTAGAATATTTGTGAGAAGAAGAAAAAAAGCAACAAAAAAATCTACATAGTCTAAAAAACAGACATTCTTACTGTTATTGCAGTATTTACATTTATAGCTTACATTCTTTTTTAAAGTGATTCCCATAAAATGTAGTAATTATAAATCAGAAAAACTTAATTGATTTAAATTTTTATATTTTGTAGGAATTATTTTTAAAAGAGTAAACACAAACTAGATGAAGTAGTTTTTTTTTAAGAGAACCTAGAGATCTTATTTTATTATAAGTTTATTCATATAAGGGTATTTAAACTCCATAACTGACTGAATAGTATTATTTGAAGAGTGTAAATAAACAGTTTATTCCCACAAAAGTTTTTAATAATCTTCAAATTATCCCTATTGATAATATGTTCTTTATTATCAGTTTACAATGGTTACCTAACATTTGTTAGGGTTGGCTATTCAACCCTAACAAATGTTAGGTAACCGTTTAACGGTAATTATTATTGACTTCATACAAATGAGGTGTGCTAATACTTTGGGATAATGTAATATCACTTTTTTAATTTTCATATTGTCTCTTAACATATATAGCAAACAAAGAAATGTTGTGCTGATAATCATATCCTGATCAATTTGGAATATTTGTTGTAGCTTAGTATATTTGGTCTTCAGCTATTTGCTTTAAGAAATTAGGTTTTTTTTTTTTTTTTTGTTTGTCTATGCTGTTAGCCCTGTTGGCTATTACAGCGTCACCGGGGGAGCGGGTGAGTCAGGAGACCCTCCCTTAAAAGGGGGGGCCAGATGGGCCCCCATGGGGAACAAGTCCCGAGGGCGTCTCAGATTGAGACACGGACCTCGACTCGGGTCGTCGTTAGTCAGGAGGAAGAAATTAGGACTTTCTGATTATTGGCTGGAATAGAATCCA
Source organism: Napeogenes inachia (assembly GCA_959347355.1). Taxonomy (NCBI): domain Eukaryota; kingdom Metazoa; phylum Arthropoda; class Insecta; order Lepidoptera; family Nymphalidae; genus Napeogenes; species Napeogenes inachia. Next base: position 16,669,304 of record OY365792.1, read on the forward strand.
CAGCACAATTCCTTGTAGAAATACCTTTCATAACAAGTGAAAGTTTTAAAAGCAAATTATGTTCCAAGCAAATGGAAGGTTTATGTTTTTTCTTGATGTTATGAATTAGGTGTATATATTTATTTAGTTATAGTAGAGGTTTTTAAAAAATTGTTGATTTATGACTGGCATTTAAATAAATACTTAGGAAGTTCATGTAAAGATGATTACATAATAATTTACCTTCCGTGGTTGAGTTGCACCACAATTTCTTTTAAATTATAAAATAGTATGATGAAATCATATGGAAATAGATGAAAACAACAATAGTTTTCAAATATATTTAAGTATATGTACTTATTTATATAATAAAAAAAGTTTTCTTATATGTGTTTATTTATTTTTTATAGTTGGAAAAAATCTAATTCTACCATGAACCAAGGTGTAAATGTGTACCACATTTTATTCTGAATGTTGTTTTATTTATTTGGTTTTAATAGAAAAACACTTATTGTCAAATAACATGTATATTTTTGATTTGATTCAATGGAATAGAAGTGATAGGTGACCATAACAAATTTATATCATGACTCGAAAATATTTGGTACCATATTTGGACATCAACATAATAATATTATAATTTTATTGAATACAAAATATTATGATACAAATACATAACAGGATTTTTTTTATCGTATATCAATAGTCACTATTTAACCAAGTTTGCAAAACAACTATTTTGTATATATGGAGTTTTAAGTTAGGTTTTCTCGGTGACCGTTTTTGTAAGTGCAAATGAATGGCTATAAAGGTGGTTAACAAATTCTTTTACTGTTTCATATTTTCTTAGAAACTTATTAAAAATTTATATGTATCAAGTAATTACTAATTAAAGTATATAGATGTTTTAGAGACAAGTTACAGGTTTAAATAACTCACTGAGTATACAAAAGATCAAATGGTCTTTAATTTGCAATCGTTACATAATTGTCCTTATTTAATAAACGCGCATGTTAATGGCACTTAAAAGTACCGTATTATTATAAATATTATAATATAACAATTATATAATACTTTTAAATAACTCTGATATGACAATAGAATATTCTTAAATAAATGATATATAAAAATTTATAATGCAAACAGTACACGATAATTAATGCTATAATGGCACTTTACAATTAAATGCCATAAAATGTAGTTTAGTAACTATTTACAATTACAATTATTATTTGACTAATGAGTACTAGTGACCGTCGGCAACAACACTAGCGTTTTTAGTACGATTAATTTTTTATCTTAATCTACTTATTATATTTCCTGCTCCCTAATTAAAAAATGAATGACATGAATACCCAATTTTCCAATTTTATGGTCAGTAAATTCCAGAAACCTGTTAACATTATAAAAATACTCAAGTATCCAAATTTTATGTTTTCAACTTTAGTAACTTTGGGTTGAGATTGAGGAATCAGTCAAAACAGGGCAATTTTATTTTATAAGTATCATTGTAGATATATTTCTAATAAGACATTATTTATTGTTCTATTAGTTGAAGAATTCTAACTGTTCTAATAAATTTTATAATTCATGTCTTATAAAATTCGTGAAACTTATAAATTACTGGTGTCGTACAAATAACAAAAATATTTTAAAAGCAAGTAAGGTATAATTTAATAGAAGTGTTAGTTATTTTCAATATGTATTGTTATAATTTCTAACGCTTTTGTGATGTTTTAATATAAAAATCAATACTACAGATTAACATAAATATTTCATACTTTAGTTGTTTAAAGAGACTGTATTTCTTAAAATGTAAACATGAAATAAAAATCCTAACACAATATTAAAGTAAAATCGAAACCTACTTTAAAAAAAAATATTGAGTCCAACTTGAAATTTCTAGGTCTGGAAGGAATGAAGTTGAAGAAAACCAAATAAAGTAAGGCTTACACTACATAATATGAAATAACCACACTCTCACTCATTTAGGAAACATAGTATCCAACTGGATGCACAAGTGCTGTAATTGTCTACACACCTATTAACTTTGTTTCATTCTTAATATTTGGATATTTTTATACATATTGCCGCCTTATATAACTGTTCGCCCCAGTGTTTCATCGTTCACTGCACTGTCACCACAGCACGCACTATAACCGTCCGGACGCGGCGGCGTGCAGTTCGACGACCCCGGGCATCATGACGTCATCATGTCTCCTGGTGGCCTCGAGGTCGTGCGGCGCGAGGTGCTGATAGCACACCGCGGAGGCGTGGCCCGACCGCGCCGACGGCAGCGCCGTGCCGTCCGACCACGCGTCCGTCGACGGGTCGTAGATCTCCACCACGTCTAGGAACGATGTACCGTCGTAACCGCCTGGAATACATACATACGTTTAAATTACAATTCTGAATATTATTTATATACTAAGTAGCCATAGTGATATGTGATTTACCCATCGCGTATAGCTTGTTATCGAGCACGGCCAGCGAGAGAGCCGAGCGCGCCGCCCTCATGGGGGCCACCTCCTCCCACACATCCCTCTCCGTGTCGTAGCGCTCTACGGACGCCAGCTGCGCCGCGCCGTCGTAGCCTCCCACCACATAAATATACTGATTCCATGCCGCTACGCCTGCGAGAGTACGATTGTTTTTGTTTAGTGTGCTTAGGAAAAAAACAAACAAGGTAGAGTACCAGAATCCGCAAATACATAAATCCCTAAGATTCAGTGTTTATTGGTGCATATCAGTGACGTCACCCACCGGCCCCGCTGCGCGCGTACTTCATGGGCGCGACCTCGGTCCATCGGTTGTTCTCTGGGTGGTAGCTCTCGACGGAGGCGGAGCGCCGCGCGCCGTCGAAGCCGCCCACCGCGTACAGCAGCCGGTTGACGACGGCCACGCCCACACCCAGCCGCGCGCGACCCATCGACGCCGTGTACGTCCACGTGTCCTTCTCGGGGTCGTAACTGGACGGGAAATAGTTATTATGTATATTATAATATTCATTACACCTTTTAAAACGCAGGTGTTTTAATTACCATTCGACCGTTTTGTGATATTCTGAGTTCGCGGAGCCACCGACCGCGTAGAGCAATCCGTCCATTACTGCAACTCCCACCTGTCCAACAAATAAAATTGTAAATATTTTGATGTTAATACCACTGCGGGCAAAAAGTTTGAGATTCAATTTAAACTTGTAGTTTTAGCCATTTCATTCGTCTATAAATCTATTATTAATTACTTTGTTTCCTATTACTTAAGAAGCCAAGCTACAAATTTCGACTATCTAGAACGCTAAGACGACTTAATGTGTGTTAACTATTGGTTTATTGTTGACATTGGCTAGAAGTAGCAACCGTCTTCAACTCTTGTTATATTAGTAAGTCAATCTAACACATAATATAAAATAAAAATAGGAGTTATGCGAGCGTGATTGTAACTTAGTTTGTCCTATTACATAATATATGTTATATAAAATAACATACAATCTTCGAAACAAATGATAACATATTGAAACTGCTTTTCGATAATACTAATATTATGTTTAATAAGTGATAGAAGAGATAATTCACACTTAAGTTTTATGGTCTTAATTGGCTTACCACGATTAAACTTATCGCGTACTGCTCAATAACAGATTGCAAACCATAATATTAGATTTGTTCCATTTTTTTTAGCCTATTTTTTTGTTTCCATAGTAATAAAAAATCAACGCAAAGTGCATAAAACCGTTTACTAGCCCTTAATTTTAGTCACTTATTATAATGAAAGTATACTTCAGAATGTAGATATTTTTATGCTACGATATTTTATACTTTTTATAAAGGAATCCATTGATTGTATTCGAATATATAAGCAGTTTGACTTATTCAAATATAACGGCTGCGTTTAATTGCAGTACGTGTGAGGTTTGTGTCAGAGTGTGAGTAGTGCGTACGCGTATTTGCGCGCGCACGTGTATGTATGCAAGTAAAGCGTATTTAAGTGTGCGTATGTGAGTAATGTGTAGTCGTGTTTGTTAGTGTATTTATGTGTGTTACCCGATGTCTGGGCGTGGCCATGGGGCTGCAGGGCCGCCATTGCTCTGCGGCGGGACTGTACACGTCGACCCAGTCGCTGTCGTACGATGAGCCCGGGGACGTGTTCCGACCGCCCACTGCGTAGAATAAACCCTGGAACAATATAATAATAATGTACACATACAATAAAATTTGTTGTTTGTTGTTGGTCTCTTTGTATTTTTTAGCCATTCATCCCATTGCTGTGAAATTTGAGCGAGTTGAAGATAGTATTACATGATTATTATATCTTTGTGTTATCTTTTACTGTATTCTCAGTTTGACTGGTAGAGAATGCTCTTAGTATTAAGTCCGCCCTTTGTACCTTTATTTGGCTCAATAAAGATTTCATAATAATTATTGAGTATTTTAATACAGTACAAAATCAGGTTGTAGAATTACAAGTTAACAAATGAGAAAGCATCAAATTACCTTTAAAAATGCAGCCCCAAGTCCCGATCTAGGCACGGTGAGTCTCGATAACGTAGTCCAGCAGTTGTCGTCCAGGTTGAAGGCTTCGAATACATCTATGGAGTGTCGGAAGTAGCCGCCCGCGACGTATATGATACGAGGTGTGTTGGGTCGCCGTTCTTTTACTATTGGCTTTTTGTGCAGTGTCAAATCCTGAAATGACGATGTTAATGGTCAATCTCTGTTTTTACTTTTGATAGCGCTGACTTATATGGTTTTGACTATAATGGCTAATAATAAAATATATATATATATATAAACAAATCTTTGTTTCTGTATAAAACGGGATATTTATAAGTAACCTAAATAAGAAATCGATGTTTCTATATTTTTTAGTTTTCAATTCCTAAACCGTTCACCGTGGCTGGGTAACAGTAAGTAAAAACAATAATTTTAGGGTAATAAATAGAAAATAGCACAATGTTTCTATACCTGAAATATCTTAGCTAAGTATTCTCTGCACGCTGGTACTTTCTGAAGCACCGAGCACGTGCTCATCTGTTCCTTGAGGAAGCTGGGCGTGAGGTACTGACAGCGCACAGCCTGCAGGATGTGTTCCATACGAGGGTAGCGACGGTCTTCGTCGAATTTTACCTATAATATAATATTTTATTTATTAAATTTATTTATTTATTTTTGTTACAATTTACCGAGCTAATAATGTTTAGAGAGAAATTTACAGCCTAACATCATTTGTTCTACGGCTTTTTAAAATTAATAGTTTTCAAAATTTGTGTTTTCCCATACAAAATCTATTTGTTGCCTCTGAACTGAAATAAACTCTGGGCATAGGTATTGCGCCCGGGCGTGGACCTTTTAAGCACTTCTTACAAAATACAGAGTAATAAGTAAAAGAGGGAGCAATTTTTTTTTGCTCGAGTTTTTTGTGTTTAAGATTTTTAAAAAGTCGTAGAACAAAATATGTTGTTGAGATATATGCAGAGGGGCTGCCTGCAAGAGGTGGTCAACTAATTACAAATATACATTTTATCAGTAATTTGTTGGCATTTACCAAACTTTGAATTCATAACATTGGGTATAATCAAAATAATTCTCTTCCAAAACAGTATTATACCAATCACGTGAAAATATTGAGATTATTAGATAAGATATAACATAAGTATGTAAAACATAATATAAGACATACATAGTACAGCAAAAATATAATTACATTGTTTATAATTGGTTGTAACTTACAATAAGCTGAACATTTTTTCAGCACTTATTTTCGAATCTCTTTTTTCGTAAAGAAAGAAACAGATATAATTATCTATTATAATATCGTATACATTACCGAAAAATATAAACAAAAAAAAAAAACAGACATAACATTTAAGAAAATTAATTTTAAATGATAAACAAGATTACTGTAATCATTTTAATTCATATAGCTAAATAGATAAAATATTTTTGTCAGAGCCTCTTCTTATCGGATAAGTCTGCAGACCTGTCTCCAAATACATTTTTTAAGGTCAGTCGGCTATGCTTATACCTATGTAGACATATAGTTTTAGAATACTGGAGTATTAGAAAACTGGAGGTACCTCTAGTCGTAGGTAATAGTAGCAAGGTACTCACCCAACTTAATACGGCGTTGTAGACTTCTCTCTCTTCTCTCACATTCAATTCGTCTTTCCGGATCAAACATATTAATTCTTGTGGGGTTAGTTTCAAAAATTCCTCGTCTTGGCACACCTAGAACAAACAAAAAAAAATATATATTATTTGTTTATCAAAACGTTAATAAACCTAATATTTTCTTCGCAGAACCATCTTATCCTATGTTACATACATACCTACGTACGTATATACTTTTTACAAATCTTAATAAACAACACAGAAAAAACGAAACAAAAAATTTTGCTCCTCTTTTACTTTTACAGAGTAATGACTGTATTTCTTAAGGCGTTCTTAAAAGTTCAACGCCCGAGCGTTATGCCTACGCTCGGTGTTAATAATACCAATTCAAAGGCAACAAATTATTTTTCTATGGGAAAACTAAAATTTTTAAAACTATTGATTTTAAAAAGTCGTAGAACAAATGTTGCTGGGATTTATGGGAGGCTGTCTGCAAGAGGAGGCCAACTAATTACAAATAACCCTGTATATATATGCACATGAGATAAGCTATAAGGAGAGTACAACGGACCAGTAACAAAGAGATAAGGAATTAGTTTCTCTAATCTGGTTGGAAACAGGAGTACGTAAATATTTTCCATTATTAATATTATCATACAATAAATTAGGTAGGTAGGTAAGTAGGTAGAAAAATATACATGTGGTAATTTTTTTCTCGGTATAGCTTTTCAGATTGTGACGAAATTTAAAAGTGTAAATTTATAGGCAAAGGTTGATGATTTAAGCCTACCTAGACAATATCTTTTTAATCGTATTTGTTATATTATCTGTTCTTTGCCAACACATGACGCTTTGACACTGACTTAGAAGTTATACTTACAAATTAAAATCAAGAAATAAAACAAAATATATACCTTAAGGTTGGCATCATAGTAACTGTTATTAAAAATAAACGTCACTAATTATAATGTTGGCAGTATGTTACATTTTGTTGACAACTGAATTATCAGACTTACATAACTTTGGACTTACGACCAAAACTAAAAATATATCACTTTTTTCCTCAAGATAAAACCTAGTGTGGATTGATTTTGTATGAATCTATGTAAGATTGATTTCAATCTGAGATATACGATCTTCATAATTAAATTCACAACTACACTATCACTATTTTCGTTGTCGGGTTTTGATAAACATTTCATAGAAACAACACCATTTTTTCAAGCACTTGTGATAATATGTTGAATCTTTAAACTTTGATGAGTTGATTATTACAATATTTCAAAATTAATATCTGTTATCAAAACGTGGAAGTGCTTTTGCAGGCTATACCGCCTCTTGTAATTCACTACAATGCAAGGGTGTAAATTACTTGTTCAATTATTTATCTTTTAATTAGATTTGAATATAGTAGCGGTCTACAAAATGCATTTTGTAGAAAGAACATTTGTTTTTTTTTAGTTATCCCTGGATAATCGTAAACGAATTTATGATAACATTTGTTAATATGTAATGGTATACGTAGTTTTCAATACATGAATTTTAGTTGCTATAAGTATTCTATAAGGCAGAGAATTTTTAATATTACTTATTAAGACGTAACTATTATTATTGGTGCCAATTTTTTTTTCAAACTTGATGATTTAGAATACATAATAATAATAGAAAAAAATATGTGGAGATTGTTTTTTTTTTAGTTTATTTATACCTTATTTAAGCTCCATTCAGGCTGTTGTACTGGCCTAGTAGGGCTGTGCCAAGTCATTTCAGCTTCACGTCGAGTTCGTTTTGTAGGTGGAGAATATGAACTTTTATCTGTATTTGTTATAGCCGTTAGAATCGAAATCAATTCAGAAATGGTCGAACATTTGCTGGCTAATAAGTACCCACGTAATTGTTCATTATCTATACATCCTATAACAGCCTCTACGGATTCACGTTCGCTGTTCCTATGTATTATACTTTTCCAAAGACTCAGAGCTCTATGCACAGATTGTGATGGATTTGACAAATTGAATTTGAAGTTTCGAAGCGCTACAATATCATTACAATAATCTCCCTCCGAAGACTGAACTGATCCAGAGCTCGTTCCTACCGAAGCTGGGGAATACGGAATGTATGTTTCATTCAATGGCTGGGTTCGTACACCCATGAATGGGCTGGATATTGTTTTGCAGATATCATAATCGGTTAGCTTCCCACGTTTATTTTCTTGATCAACATGTTCACTCCAGTCTTTGACTGTTATTCTACCAACAGGATCGAATGATTCAAATTCATTTTTAACAAGTGACTGTTGTGCGAGTTCTTCGAGAACCATTGTCTCTGTCAAAACTGTATTGTTGTTAAAAGTGTTAGCATTAGTGTTGTAAGCCGATTCTGCATATGTATACTGTGGTGGATAATTATATTGATTGGTTTCCGTTTTGATTCCAGGAAGTGGGTATGATAAAGAATATACATCTTCTTCCTTCATTTGTCCGTTTCCAAATGGGTGTGGATTCATGTTTTAATATTGAAAAATCTTTGATTTTTAATGCTTGAATCTTTTATGTTCAAATCAGCTTTATCATCAATAAATTGTTTATATTGTAACCTAATTACTATTTTATTTATATCATCTTCCTTTCACTGTGATTATAACTTACTAACTATTTACACAAATTAAATAATTTCACGAAATGAACACTTGTTTCGATCACGTTCACGATAAAATTATTGCGAATTACACAAGGTCTTAATATTTATAATCAATTATAATGTCGACCCTTTGATCCACGATAGGGACATAGAATTGAAATACAGGCTTTTGATTGGTGACATGTGGCTACTTGTAGCAAATAACATTATTATCAATAGATAAAGTTATCGATTTGTTTTATTAGATAACAGTGCGAATACAAAATACATATATTTTAAATAGCAATTATTTCTGTAATATTTGTGAGATTATCCTATCGAATTGATTATCCTATAGAATTGATAAGAATGCGGTAAGCGACTGCTTAATTTTCTCGAGTAAAATTTGCTAAGTTTTTTTTTCAACAACACGCAAAAATTTATTTTTTTAACATATACTACTATAATAGCATACTAAATAACAAATAATTGAACTAAATGTTTGACTAATAGATTTAAAAGTTAGATTACGTAATTACCCTCAATTATAAAATAAATTATATCGTATCTTTCCAAATGATGGAAATCGCTCTATCAGTGTATATTATCACTACGTACATATAATGTGTTTTCCCACGTACATATAATTTGTTTTCTAAATGTATTACAGACTAGCTGTGCCTGCGACTGCGTACGCGCAGATTTCCATTTTGATAAAACGTACCCGTTGTTCTTACTAATGTATGTAAAAACTATAAACCTTTAAAGTTTAATCAAACTCAGTCAAGTAGTTTTTGCGTGTAGGAGTATTTCTAGTTTATTTATGTATATTTTTTATATTTAATACCTGGTAAGCAACAATAGCACGAATATAAGAGATTATTAACTTCTTTATTTGTTTACCGGTTGTTAAAAAAAAATAAAATGTAAAGTGAATCCCAAGACAATATATTCCCGAAAACTACATTCACATCGATTAAACCATTTCTGAGATTAGCTTGCACAAACACACAAACAAATACAGGCACATAGACAAAATGAAAAGAAACATATGGTCCTCTTGCTTGTACAAAGGTTCAAATTATGAATTTTTGAAAATATTTTACATGTACAGACAGCGATCAGCTTCAGTTTTATTATATGTATAAATACTTAATAAATTTCTGGAATATTTTAAATACATACATCCTTTGATGGAGTGAAGAGTGTGTAATGAACGTTAAAAAATTAATTTTACCCAGAGTCACGCTCAAAATCTATGTACAAAAGTTTACATTAGCTATATTATTTTTCGTGATGCGTGCACAATTAAAAGACAAGCAGATAGACAGACAAATATTTTTAAAATACTGAAAATGGATTCTGCTCGTTATCAGTTGACGTCCTTTTATATTTGAATGTACAAAAACTACTCTACAGAATTACTACATGCACAGAATGAAATTTGCATGGTACCTATTACGTGATTGACATAAATTGACATAACTTTTTTTATTTTTAAACCGATTTAGATAAAATAAACACTTAAATAAATACTTAGATTAAGTGAAGAACATTACAATATATTCCCGAAAACTGCATTATATTGGTTAAGCCGTTTCTGAGATTAGCGTGCACAAACATACAGACATACAGACAAAATGAAAAACCATTGCTTCGGGTTCTCTTGCTCTTATAAAGGCACCCCATCATTTTTATAAATATTTTCTATGTACAGATCTCGATCAGTGACAATTTTATTATATGTAATGATAATAAAAAAAAACCATTCCATTTCGTATCGCATATTAAACCTCGTTCTTTGAAACTATTTTAGTCCCTTTGAATTTTATGTAACAAAAAAGATAACATTTTCATAGTTATATTTATGACATTTAACCTTCCACATTTGATAAGCGAATTTCGCGTTAAAGAATACATCCTTGTCTTGTTTTATCTTTTTATGTTTATGACTTCATATAAGTCATGTAACTTTATATGAATATATTTAATATCAATATAAAATAGAATATATATAATAGGAGATAGTCGAAAAATATGAATGGGCATTTTTATTTATTCATTAAGAGCGGTATGGATTAGTAGCTTTAAAAATTATGTACATATATATATATATATATTGGTTTAAGTTAATAGGTATTATACAGGATCACGCGTAGATGATCTGCGTTTACTCGCGACTTAGTGTCTCCACTTCAACAATCAACAATAGCTTATATTTTAGTAATTCTATGTGCTCGTATAATGCAAAAAAAATCTATGGAACTATATTCTGGTTAACCCTAGAATCTCTATAAGTTCAATTGTCAAAGCGTTTCTTCTGAAACAATATTTGTATATTATATTTATATAGTTAGTAATAAGGTAGATGAGTATATTCTTCTTATATTAAAATTTGCAAATAATACAATGTCACTGCAGATAAATATTGTTTAGATATTTCCATATGTTTTTGCTGAGTCAGAGCAAAACAAAACATCTACAATGTAAATAGTAATTATATCAATTGCAAACAAACTGCAATTAAAATAAACTAGCACCTAGAATTTCTGATTTCAAAAACTGCATCTTTTATATCAAAAATTGTGTTGTGAACATATTTGGTAAAATCGAGAAGCAGTTGAACCAAATGTAAAATACTATACATCGTTAGAGAAAAATATAGTACGACCAAATTACACAACGCTTCCATTCAAATGTCATTTCAACGGAGTCTTTCCTAATTATAACATAATTGTAATCCTCATCATTTAAACAGATCTCTACCACCTTATATATATTTGATGTGTTCAATCTAAGGACCTACCAGGGATTGGTATTGCAACACTAACACTGTTGAGTGACACTTCCGCTTGGCAATGAATATTTATGTAATGTCGTTTCGTGGGGGGACCGACCGTTGCACGTGGTGTCTATTTCACTAAGTTCTCGGAACTAGTTAATGCCGACTTAGACTATACGATTATTTCGTTATTTGCCTAAATTTACTTGCATTTCGTTTTATACCTTTATTTAGCGGTCTCCCGACACAACGACTTTAATAATATTATTTTTATTCTTTTTAGAGGTCTTTTTATGTCGGGGGTTTTTCAAATTTTAATTTTTTTTTCTCTTTTTTAAAAGTTATGTGACTGGCTTGTATATATACTAAATCTACCTATAAACACACAAATTTTCACTTCTATAAATATTTGATATCAATATTGCATAAAAACCTTTCACCAGCAACCAATAAAAGCTAATAAATTTCTTGAAGACGACTGCTTTTATTTTAACTAAACATAGCTAAGAACCATCTCGACGAACCAAGCTTTCGCGTAAAAAAACCGCAATCAAATCCGTCCACGCGTTTGACTGCTATGATGCCACAGACAGACACACAGATACATAGGTGAAACTTATAACACCCCATAATAATAGAATATTTTTTAGTTTTAGAAAACTTAAATATGAATTGCGAAATTCACACAAGTAACAACAATACAACAATTACAACAACAACAAAAAACAACTTGTAAAAAAAAAACAAGTTTGCTTCTTAACAGTTAAAGTCAAAATCACCTTTTATTGAAAATGGTGGAAAAAATAGCAAATTTGGAAGTAATAAGATGTACTACTTTTAATCAACATACTAAATATATATTTAGCTATCCCTATGTTGTTTTTATCTTCTTCTATTCCCAATACCCGATCTATCTATTGTTGGGTCTTACAAAATAGGAGAAAGATGGGAACATCTATATTATTTATTGCTCCTTTTATAAAGCTACTGCCAGAAGTCCAATTTTTCTCCATGTTAATCTTAATTTCAATCTTCAATAATATAGCTATCTAACGTTGGAAGGTCTGATAATCGTAGAGTAGGAGTGTTAGAACGTTTAAAAGAAAAAAGATGACGATGAAGATGAGAGACAGATAGGTAGAATTATTTGCTTTCTCTTTTTTAATGGACACATTTTAGGCTGGCTTCCTTACTATATGTATAATTACTCTATCCTGATAATATCCTAGTACGGTTTTCTACTTGTATAAAAATGACATGACATGTATCTTAATACTAAGCAAGTTATTTTCAATGATGATTTTGGAAAATAACAAAATCCTGTGAGTGAATATTAGAAAAAACTTACGAATTTGACTGCACTCAACAGTTCAAATAGCAATTCAAGTGACTTTAGGAACTTTTGAGAGAACATAATAGACTTTGATATTTTAGCTTGACACATTCTTGAGTTATTGGGACTTTCCTTGAGCAATAGTTAAAAACTACCAATTAAAGTTCTTTCCACAATAACTGTAGTTTTAATATTCCAACAGCATTATTGAACAAATATGTTTGAAACCAACAAGTTTAAAAATTGGCATGTGTCTTTATTATCCAATCTATAGTGCACTTAAACCCAAAAAATAGCGGGTCAAAGTAACTACCTATCAGATAGGTACCTCACTAATGTGTCTATTTCATTATCCAACCTACAGTGCACTACTTGATACCAAAAATTGGCGGATAAATGGCCACTAATCAGATGGCACAAACTCAATAACAGCCCTTTTCACAACGCGATATTAGTATACTAATTGACATAAATTGGATAATAAAATGGCTCCTCAACTTGAACACAGAACCATAAAACTTGTTCAAGTAATTTGTGATAATTTCATTAAAAATTTAAATAATCAACCCTCATAGCTTTGACATTTAGTTGGAAATTGCCTTTACAGAATGACTTATTTCAATAAATCTGGTATCGCAATATCCTCCTGACAATTCTATTTGAGGTACACTAGTGATCAATGACATAGATTCAAAGTGGAAAAGATATAAATAAAATAGAATCCAAACCTACCTGAGTAAAATGTCTCTCAATGAACTGGTTGGCCTTCTGCTTCAGCTCGACGCAGCCGTGCTGTTCCGCGAAGTTGGCGATGCCGATGGCGTTGGATGGGTCCAGCTGACGCTCCAGGAACGCGCAGCACGCGTCTATCACGTTGGATATCTGAAACACACAACTACAATAGATGTCCCTTTATGTTCTAATTTTATTAAATAATAGGTTTTTGATTCTCAGTTTTAGTTAAGGAAAATTATGTTGTAAGGTATTGTGTATGACCTTGGCTAAATTAATGCATTATAAGAACTGTTATCCTTACTTCTAATAATAGGTTAATTTCCATAAACCCCGCAGAAACATAATTAAACAAAATATATAGTATGTATGTATGTTGTATGTCGATATCGCAGGTAGTGATGGTCAACTCGAGTTAGTAGCTCGAGATAACTCGAGTTGGACCTAACTAGGTTTAACTCGAGTTGGGAAGAATTCAACTCGAGAAGCACATTATTATTAAAACCAACCAAATCAAAACCACGTTAAACATCTTTACCTATAATGATAAAACTATTTTGTACACGAAATCGCTAAGTAGTCATATGTGGATAATGTTAGTATCATCTTTTTAAACTTCTATCAAGTACAGTAACATTTACTGTATACAGAATATCTTTATAATTTTAACAGTCTACTGTCTGCAATCTGAATCAATCTGAATCTATATAGGATATGGGAAGAAGTTTTAGAAACTAGTAGATATGATATTTGTGATAATAATTTTGACATATATTTTTTGAGCATTTTTTTTTAATAAAAAACGCAGTCGATCGCATACCTACAGATAGATACCACACATATTACTGACTAAGAAAAGATTAAAAGAATATAGGTATATATATACTATTTTTTGATACAAGCTTTCAGTCATTAGGCTACAGCTAGGCTAAACTACATTTATTACTAACCAAGAAAATAGTAAAAGGACATAGGTATGTAATATGTATGTATGCAAAATTTTCCTCACACTATCTCGGTTAATTCCATAGATTAAAATAAAACTATATCTAACGTAAAATCCCATGTTTCACCCACACCTTCAGTTCAGACCTTCAGTACATTTTAGGTGCATTCTAAACTTTACGCACTTGATCTGTGAAACCGTTGCAGCTAGGTGACTAACTAACTGACTCACTGACGACATCTCGTTTTCCTTAATAACGATCGTGGAAAAGGTTACGATTCATCGGATTAAAATTGAGTCCAATACATGCCTAAAATCCGTTAAAAAATAATTCGAAAAATAAAAAAAATCGATGAATCGTAAAAATAAAATAATAAATTGATGGGTACTCAGAAAAAATACATGTACGAAGTTGTATCAGTACAAAAAGGAAATACTATTATGATGTGATTGTAATATAATCAACATACCTGGAACATGGTAGCAGCAGGGAGCAGTTGACACACAGTGACTTCAGTGATGCGAACCTTCCCAGTATACATGAAGTACACCAGCCACGCCATGGCGGAGGCACAGACTCCCTGGAGACGAACACGAGACATCTCGCTCTCTTTCAACCCGCTCGTGAACATAGCCTGGAGACAATTAATATTATATTATATTTTTTGTTTGTAAAATATAGAGCAATATAATTTTTCAAATGTATTTTTGTCAATTACTATTTCATCAATATCACATTTTTTTTTTACTTTTTCATCAATATTACAATTTTAAACTACTTTATAACTAATCTTAAAAAAAAACGATTTATAATTGATAATACAATATTAAACAACTATTATTTTTTTTGTAATTTTTAAATTTTATATCTAACCTTGAAATAGGGGCTGCCCGCAGCGAGTACGACTTTATGTACGTGAAACAACTCGTTACCGACTTCTAAAACAACATCTGTCAGCATATGATGTGACCGCATTGTAAATAGCATCTGAAATACATTTTACAAAACATATTAATATGTATTACTTAACGAAAACTATATCAATTAAATACTTAAATTAAAACATTATTAGTAATATTGTTTGTGTAAAACGAGTTCATTGAAAACTCAGAATAGTTCTTAAAATTTATAGTCAGGATTATTAGGTACAGGTAATCAAAGACATTTACAATTTTTTAATATAAAAATAACGTAATTAATAAATATAATATCTATACAAAAGTATTTCAAAGTTATTGATCAATATATATAAAAATACACTACAATCTGATAAAACGTTACATAATAAGGGTGAGTGTACAGGTATTGTTGAGGAACACTCAAAATGTGCAAATCATTCAAATTAAAAATATCTAAACTGTGAAAGAATAACAGACTAAGTACCTATTGTATATTAATCTGCTGCGTCACGGTGCCTTGCATAATTATGAAATCTAAAGATAAAAACTTTGTTTTTATACAATGATAGTAAAACAGAAAAAGGTTTTAATAATGGGAATACTAATGACAGGTCAGATATAAGTTTATCTTTGGTTACTGAAAAATATTTTATTAAAATGCTTTGCAATTGTAATTTAATTAAAATTTTAAAAGTAATAGTAAATATTTTAATATATATCTGTTAGTTATTATAATGAATGACTGAGCATAACCGACAATTTGAGGAAATCCCGAGACAAATTCTTGAAAACCTGCTTCGTGAATTACCTAAAGTAGTTTAGAATAAGTTAAGTAAGATAGCAAAATGTTTAGAAAGAATAAATACTGTAACAACAACCATTTGTGTGTCTTTACTGAAATTAAAAAATCTGAAGGTGTCAAAGTAAAATAGTTGTAGATTTGAAGTTTGATATAAACTGTTTAAATAAAAATCATTATAATTAACGACAGGATAGCCCACGTACATATTTTCTGAAAATCCTCAGCTGAAATAAGTAATAAAAAATATATTAAATATGTCACTATCAACAAATGTCGTCACAACAATATCAGGGTCAAGTATACAAGATAAATAGTTTATTATTTTTCTATTCTATTTTTAATAAGATTAATTTACTTATTATATTATATTTTTACTTAAAGGTTTTAAATACTCTAAATTACTCACGAATTCAAAAATTTTGAAAATTGTTTAATAATGTTCAAAATGCAATTGTACCAATATTGATTAAAATTTTCAAACCAATAGTCGGGTTTGACGATTTTACGATAATTCAATTAAATTCCCTAATCGTGGCCAAACAAAGCAAGCAAATCAAACAAAAAATAACATATAGGTACATGTCATGAATAAAATTTGTGGTAAATAAATCCTTTGAAACCGATAAATTGTATGTTATTATATAATATTAATATTTAATTTATTCGTATAGGTATATACCTATACGATTAAATTAAATAATAATATTCCAAATAACAATCTCCGAAGGCGATTTACAAGAATATTTTAAAGTACCTGAGTACCTACCTATTATAGACACTACTGCATGAAATTAGTTGAAACTTATTTATTTTTAAATATAATTATATATAATTCTAATAAATTATATATATAGACGACGACGATGTTTCTTAGCATTCCATGGATTCACCGTTCAGGTGCCGGGCTCATCGCTTTGCAAGGAGAGGAGTGCAAACAATACTTGGGACTTGCGACCCAGGAGTAGGTTTAAGGGGCCCCTTGATGATGCGCAACACGCTCGCCTTCACTCCCCTCCCTAACTAACCAAATTTGAAAAAAGAACCTTCTAATGCCGCCTTTGAAATACGTTCTAGATATAAACTGATGCTAGTTCTAGAAAGGTCAAGGTCCATTAGTAAGTTGTAGAGAGATTTTGCTGTTATACCTCTCGCTCTCACTTCTACCGCGTACAAGCTAACTATATTTTTAATCCTGGGCAGTTCCATATATATCTCTTCCTATTACGAAAGTAAGCATTAAAAAAAAATAAAAACGTTTGTTTAAAATTTACAAAACAGTAACAAGGAAGTTACTGTTGCTAAGGTAATTTTATATCTTAATTCTGAGAAAAATCTGCACTAGAAAAGTGTTGTGTATGGTTTTTACAACTTATAAAATTAATATAAAGACTTCCAAATTGGGGATGTTTTAATATATAAAAAATACATCCTATCTAAGTTAAACGAACATTATTTATGGTAACGACTTTTTTATATTTTATGTCATCGAAAGTATTCTTACGTCACGAGAAGGGGACATTCTTAGTAGCTTTCTTAGAGCCTGACGACGATACAATATGACACACTATGATTGACATTTATACAAATATGTTACAAATGTGCATACCTTAATATATCTAAGTTGTATGTATATATGTGTATATGTTGTACCCGGCTATGCTCACGTAAATGAAACGAAATTTTACCCGACTAGTTTCAAACCCTGTCGGGGTTCCTACTCATTAGCTCTACTAGTCGGCTAAATTTTTATTAATCTACGTGAACATAGCCGGGTGAATATACAATGATTAAACATTATAGCTCACGAAAGTTTACTGACAAAAATTATCTAAGTTATTTTGACGTTCATCATTCAGTGTGACGACTATTTCTATCATGAGGCACTCTTGCGTCACGAGAACAATAGGTTAGTGCAAAGAAAGAATTAACATGCTCGGTAGACGTAGGGTCGCTTTCCCAGAGTCTGATGATTATACACTATGACTGGCATTTATAGGACGAGGATAAATATGTATCTACATTTGAGGATGTTTACATGTTTTATCGACTGAACTTGAGTTGTACTGTTATTTATTAAAAAAAAAGATTATGTTTGTATCTATTAGTCTCAAAAATATATATTAATTACAAGTTATCAGATGAGAATAGACAAAAAGTAATAATTTGAAAAATTTTATATAGAGGATGTCCTGTGATTCGTGAGATACACAAGATGCAAGTTAGCTAACTTGCTTGTTATGGGATAATTATGCCAAAAAAATGTTTGAAATTGTACATAAACATATTAAGCCATGTTAAACACACCTATTGATATACGAAATGGGCATAGAATTAAAAAAACATCAACATGGGCTGAACTAGAACAGGTGATCCTTGGAACACCTACTACCCCGTCGGACTTTCAATTGGGTTATCATGTCTACTAGTCTCAATAAATGTATAATTTTTTATATAACTAACTTTTTCCAGCGATTTTTAAATTTCAAATAATCATGACTGAAACACGACTCAATAAGAACCGGACTCGAACCGATAATATTTCCACCAATTGAGATAATGTGATTATATCTGATGTATACATGTGTGATCGAACATTACTATTACAATCATATTTATCAGGAAGGAGGCAAATTATATATTTCTTCGAACTTCCTATCTAATATTCCTAACTTTAAAAAAAAAAAAACAACACTGATAATCTTAAATTGTTTTAAGCTTTCACGATTTGTATTCATTGTTTTATACTATAACGGGACTTAATCGCGTACAATTTTTAATCGAAGTATTTACCTCGACTCTCGACGTTTCGGCCGTAATGCAACGGCCGTGGTCACGAGTAGACTGATGCTCCATGGTGTCACCGTCTTGTAGCCGCGCGAGTTTTTCGAACTACCCGCGGTTGATCTTCATTATTTTTATTCAAAACATTAAGGTCCCGACACACAACGCTCACAACATCCGACGATTCATCTGAAGATTGATAATGACGTCTACATTTCCCGATAACCGGATTCCACGATGCCGACAACCTATATCCGTCCTCCCGGTTAAAATTTTTGTGTTTCCTAATTTCAACCGCTTCACGTACCATCCTATTATAGTAATGACGTTCAGTGGAGAGGATTTTCGGGTTGTGAAGTTCGATCCAGTGGTTCGGTCCCGACTCAAGTAGATGCTCCGCGATCGCTGACTTATTTACCTGGCGATTCTTAACTGCTGCTATGTGTTCCTTAACTCTCTCAGCTATCGTGCGCTTAGTTTGACCTATATAGGAGCTACCGCAACTGCAGTCAATCTTATAAACGCCAGGTGTTTGAAACGGTATCACATCCTTAGCCGTTCTCACAAAACTCGCGATCTTAGATGGTGGCATGAAAACGGTCTTGATGGAAAACCGGTCTAGCACTGCACCAACCTTATCTGTTATTCCTCTTATATATGGTAAGAACACGGGTTGTCTTGAGACATCTGGACGCTTTTCTCTCACTCTTCGCCGTGGTTGGTATCCTCCAACACGATATCCATTCCTTCGCAGTACCTCCTGAACATGTGATAATTCCTCATCCATGAACTCAGGGTCACACAAGTCTCGTGCTCTGTTGAACAGTGAAGTCACGACGGATTGCAAATGTCTAGGATGGTGGTGAGACATAGCATTCAAATACCTATCTGTGTGCGTCGGTTTCCTGTATACGGTGTGCGTTATGGATCCATTTTCTCTGATGATCACCTTCACGTCAAGAAAAGGCAAACATCTTTCCGATTCCAGCTCGAAAGTAAACCCTATGTTTGGATGCAGTGAGTTGAGATACTCTAGAAACTGTTTTACCTCCTGCTCCCCACCCTTCAATATACAAAATACATCATCGACATAGCGCTTCCACAACTTCACCTTCCACAGCTGCAGATCTATCATAGCCTCGATGTACTCCATCCAGATGTTGGCTATAACCGGTGCTACATGTTCAGGTAGATGGCGTTGCCATGGGTAGTCCTGTAGCACCGGTTATAGCCAACATCTGGATGGAGTACATCGAGGCTATGATAGATCTGCAGCTGTGGAAGGTGAAGTTGTGGAAGCGCTATGTCGATGATGTATTTTGTATATTGAAGGGTGGGGAGCAGGAGGTAAAACAGTTTCTAGAGTATCTCAACTCACTGCATCCAAACATAGGGTTTACTTTCGAGCTGGAATCGGAAAGATGTTTGCCTTTTCTTGACGTGAAGGTGATCATCAGAGAAAATGGATCCATAACGCACACCGTATACAGGAAACCGACGCACACAGATAGGTATTTGAATGCTATGTCTCACCACCATCCTAGACATTTGCAATCCGTCGTGACTTCACTGTTCAACAGAGCACGAGACTTGTGTGACCCTGAGTTCATGGATGAGGAATTATCACATGTTCAGGAGGTACTGCGAAGGAATGGATATCGTGTTGGAGGATACCAACCACGGCGAAGAGTGAGAGAAAAGCGTCCAGATGTCTCAAGACAACCCGTGTTCTTACCATATATAAGAGGAATAACAGATAAGGTTGGTGCAGTGCTAGACCGGTTTTCCATCAAGACCGTTTTCATGCCACCATCTAAGATCGCGAGTTTTGTGAGAACGGCTAAGGATGTGATACCGTTTCAAACACCTGGCGTTTATAAGATTGACTGCAGTTGCGGTAGCTCCTATATAGGTCAAACTAAGCGCACGATAGCTGAGAGAGTTAAGGAACACATAGCAGCAGTTAAGAATCGCCAGGTAAATAAGTCAGCGATCGCGGAGCATCTACTTGAGTCGGGACCGAACCACTGGATCGAACTTCACAACCCGAAAATCCTCTCCACTGAACGTCATTACTATAATAGGATGGTACGTGAAGCGGTTGAAATTAGGAAACACAAAAATTTTAACCGGGAGGACGGATATAGGTTGTCGGCATCGTGGAATCCGGTTATCGGGAAATGTAGACGTCATTATCAATCTTCAGATGAATCGTCGGATGTTGTGAGCGTTGTGTGTCGGGACCTTAATGTTTTGAATAAAAATAATGAAGATCAACCGCGGGTAGTTCGAAAAACTCGCGCGGCTACAAGACGGTGACACCATGGAGCATCAGTCTACTCGTGACCACGGCCGTTGCATTACGGCCGAAACGTCGAGAGTCGAGGTAAATACTTCGATTAAAAATTGTACGCGATTAAGTCCCGTTATAGTATAAAACACTGATAATCTTACAACACAAGTTAATTAATCAGTGACAAAGGGGAGAATTTAGAATTGTCATTTTTTTTGTACTGATCTTTATAATCGTATTGTTTAAATTCAAGATTACCTCCATAAAATCTGGCACATAGTTTCCCAAACAAAAGGTCATGTCGCCGATGTCTGTGTTACCACTACAAGGACCTTTGAATAGGTCGCAGTTGATGGGCGGCATGTCGTCTAGCAGGTTGCGTCCAAACTCATCTTCCGCATCCATTTTGGCTGTAACCAAAAATTTATAATAAGAATATATAGGTAAATAGCATCTCTCTGTATGAAAGAGATGTATGTATACACATATATACATACAGAGATATCATAGAGAGATAGATATGTCATCGTATCAACTCTAATTTACGTTGGTTCAGGAACTATTTCGAGATATTTGTAGGCTCCTAGACAAATTCATTAGGCCAAATGTGCATCCAAATATAAAAGTCCCTTTGTAGGTTTGTACCTAGTCAAATGGGAGAAACTTATGTCCAGCAGTGAATTGCGTAGGTTGAAGCTAGGAACTTTGAAGGGCATTATGTACGAGTTTTATTGGACATATTCCATAATATTCTAAACTAATCTAAGCAGTATGGGAACATTCACTATTTCAATGCAATCCTCCTTTCGTAAACAATATAAATATATTTTAACTTTTTTTTTTAACCTGTAATACTTCCAAGGTGTTGTTTTTTGGCCTTCTGGGTTCAAGATAAGGCGTTATATAATTCCTTTTATTTTGAATGTTTAAAATTAGAATGCTTTAATTCCTTGTAAATGTGAGATCTATTTAGTGGCGTAGTTGGTTATACATATTTTTTGATACCACGCTTTTATTGAACTCTAACTAACACATTAGTTATCACTCACTTTAATTTTATAATTTTATAAAAGATTATCCATGCAGTTTCTTCACGGTTTTGCTCCATGGATCTACCTTTTATTTAATGATTTATTACTTTTATTTAATGATTTATAAGAGGAATGTATGCCTGCTTGAAAAATTTAAAAAAAGATTGACTTTAAAAAAACGAATGGATCATATTTTATACATCAATTTTAGTTTGTTCCCTGTGCACGGATGATATTCTTTGTCTATGAAATAAATTATTTAAATTCCATTTATATCAAGTGCAAATAATGTTTTTTTAATTAGGTATATCCGTATATAAAATACGCAAAGTCATGTATACTTTCTTGTTATCTATACAACCGGCGATATAGTAATGTGCTTGTCATACTGATAGTGTTTTTGATTTAACTAGCTTCTAAATTAACATTAGCAGATCATAACATAGTTACAAATTTTATAAATTACTTACTTATTTGTTCTTACGGTTATTTCTTCCATTATCACTACATAGTCCGGCTAAAATTAGATTTCCACGAGAACATAGTTTACACCGTTCTAACATTAATACATATACACTTTCAATTATACCACCATATATTTAAAAAAAAAACCTTTAAAAATGCACAACAGTCGTAAAGTACGATCGTCTCTTACGACACGCATAGCACGACTAGTAGAAGGAAATGTCAAATGTGGTAAGCTTTAGTGTTGACGATCCTCACAAATAGGGTTGCCAAAAATACTTTTTAATAAAGGATTGATAAAAATTACTCGCTTTACGTGAAAGTATTTTTCATTGTCATATTTTTCTAAAATATCGTTATCTTAACTTTAATATTAAAAGTAAATCATAGATTGATTTAATTTTACTTATCTGTTGACAAAATCTTAAAGCCCTTTTGACAAGTTCTACCAATCCGAATCCCGGTAAAGAATACTGGGATTTGTAAAAGTTAAAATGTTCTGATACAATGCCTTTCCTTTCCTGTTTTAGGAATGAAATTTTTCGAATGACATCTTAATGACATGATTGGTTTATTATTAATGTTCCTTAAATTCAGATGAATCCGGATCAAAAAGTGTTTGGCTACTTTAGTGGTGTTTATTTCGAAATTTTATGACCTATAATTTAATATTGTACAAACAATTGTGAATTATTAAGGTACCTACTTTTGTATGCTTCTGTGTTCAAAATTTGCTAGAATGCTTCAGAAGCTGGTTGGTAAGATCTTGTCCTTTGCAAGAACTCGCAGCATTTCAGCGGTTCAAATAATTTGGGGTACTATATTAAAACCTAATGATAGTAAGTAGAATAACCGTTCATTAGCTTTCCAATAAAAGAAACTCAAATAGGCACACATTGCAATTGTGAATCATCAAACTCTAGTTCACGGTTCCAAGCCTTCTTCACGGGGAAGAACCGATAAGAAACTTCATACATCGTGTGGATTACCATCCACGGCATCTGAAATCCGTTGTTTCTAACCAGCAGATCATATGACCTTTGCGGATCTGAAGGCCTTTCCCTACAGTTGAGCCTGGTTCAGAATGTTTTTAAACATAACCGATGAACAGACATGAAGTGACGTTTAAAAGGCGGGAAAGGAAAGTATCCAGAGGTCAGTACTTGCCATGTGTGAAACAATAAAGACGGATAATAAAAAAAAATTTTGAATAAAAAAATGTTAATGCAATACTTTGTAAACTGGCCGACCTTGAGTAAGATTAGATAACCCTATTCAAAAACGACGATTCATTACAGATCCGATAGATTAATTATAAGTACTTTTTTAACACCAATAACCAACACATTGTATTAATGTTTCTGATGGTAAAACAATATTTACAATCTTTTTGATTTTAACAATTTTAAATACTTTGGTGGATAAACATAATACCTCAAATAGAAATAAAATCGAATAAAAACTAAAGTGCAAATCAATTAAACTAATTATCTGTTTATTATAGAGTTTACGACGGTTCTAATTTTTCAAATTTGACTCATTATCAAACACCTATCTTTAACATTTATCAATTATTCTAGGAAATATGTAATAAACAACTAAACTGAATATGTATCCATTTTTAAAGTCTAAAATCTCGATGCCTACTTACCACATACATATACTTACTACATATATAGTAAGCAAACAAAGATTTAAGTAGAATCAATATCTCAAAAAATATTTTACCAGAGAATATTATTTGCCTGACTTCTTTAAGGATATGAAAAACTAAACAACAAGAAACATTCCCTCACGTGCGCATTTATTATTATATTATTATGTATATATGTATAGATTAGCAAGATTACAAAGTATCAAAATGTATTTGTTTTACTATAGAAAGAGAGAATGCGATATATCTACTGTAGGAAAAAAATTGTATTTAAATTTAGGAGTAGTAATGATAAACCCTCTTAGAGTCATGGTAGAGTACTGTAGGTACTTTGTTTTTGATACTAGTTAAAGCACAAATGATTAGCGTATTATCTCAATATTTTTATCAGATTATATATATAAATATAGTTCATGATTAATGAATACGCAACAGTGAGTACAGGTACGAATCTTTAAATGTAGTTATATTCTGTAACTTACTCCAGTAATTGACTGTACAGAAATACGAATATATTAAGGTGTAATTGTAACTTAATTCTACTTTACTAACTCTGTAGAACAAATATATTATACTATAATTTTTATTCCTCGTGACACAGAAATAACATTAATTAATAAATCATTTATTATAAAGTCTATAATAATTACGAAGTATGTATCACGAATCAATGCCGACTGACGATAGTAAGAGACCTGCGAGTTATGACGTATGTCTGTTTATGTAAGAGGTTTTTTAGGTGATAAGACTTTCCTAAGCCATGATTCATGAATCCGTCAACGTCATCAACGTGAGTAAAACGCGTCATTTGACAATGCAAATGGATTCATTACTATAATCGTGTTTTTATTCGTATTTTGTTAAGATTTACTGAAGAAGGGTCAAATTCGTCTTTGCGCACTTTATAAAGATAACATATTTATTTTCATTGTCAACGTTTTCAATCCTAAATTATACTTTCTTATATACATTTATAAATACATAGGTAGCACCAATCTATTTTATATATTTAAAAATAGTGAAAACGTCGAAAAATCATATTGCGATAAATTTTAAATTAACGATTTAAATTACAAACAGATATCCTAAATCAAAGCTGATTTCGTAATATGTATGTAGACTTAGTTTACAGCGAATCTTATTTAGAAAAATTAAATGTAATTCTAATTCTTATTATATTTAGTAAAAATAATAATATTTAAACAATTAACTATTTTGAGTCTAAAAACGATTCTTAGTAACTTATGTCTTAATGAAAATGACCCTTTCATCTAGTTATATCTGAAATAAAATATTATAAAAAGTTTTATTTAAGCCAACTAGCCTTCGGTGTTGAAGGGTATCCAAGTCTTGGATAGGAAGTCAGCTACCAAACGCTCAGTAAGATCTCCAGAGTCCTGTAGTAGTGAATTTTACTCATGACATAAGACGGAATTTAAGCTTCAAACTATTTTTTTTTTATTTACTACGAGGATAAAAACCGCTAAACTCGATAAACTATCTATAATTTTATACGGATTATATAATGTAAATAACCTTGACATAAAATAATAATGACTAATAGTTAATAATAACATTATTTATTTTATTATTCCTAACCTACAATTTTATACATATTTAGTATAGTCAACATTTATTTTGAACATTAAATCAGCATTTATTTTTATACCTCAAAACAATATTTTTAACAAAAATTAAAATATTTATTCATCTATCCAAAAGCCACATGTCACATACTTGTTAGAACCTTGTTACGAAAAACCAACAATGAAACGGTAAACCGAATAATTCGGCCGAATATTCGGTTCGGTGAAAGTTAAACCGAATAGTATTCGGTTATTCGGCGAAAACAATATTCGGCGCATGTCTAATAATAACTCTTGACAACTTAAAAGATTACCAATAAAAATTAAACTGTTCATAATCAAGTGTATGGACGGCGAAGTAATCTGCATTGTATTTCTCTGATGACATTGATACTCTAGCTAGCAATAGAGGTCCTGTGGCATTTCTAAAATGCTCCAAAAACATTTTGCAATAGGGTTTACATAACGGTATACATGTTAGTACGTCTAAAATAGCGCAGTTCACTTTCGCTACCCACGAAAAGGTAGACTAAGAGATTTACCACCAATCTAGATATACCTTCCAAATAAAGATTATATAGGTACAATTTCTCAGATTAAAATCAACCGTCGCATTACAACTTAAGAAGATTAATATACGATATAAAAACCTATAGTTTATATAAATAATAATAAGATAAAAACGGCAAACCACTAAATAATAAACTATGATTAAACAAAGTTGTATTGGATTGTCTTTTCCAAATCTATGGTAATTTGTGAGCCATCTTGTTATATAATCTCTAAGGCAGGAGTTTTCTTTAAAAAAACATAAGGTATAATGTGAGTTGTTACAACTATACAAGTGTAAATATATAATTCATATTCATATTTGTTTTTCATTTTAATAGGGAACATTCACGTATTTTTTTTTTGACGTAAATTAATCATTTACCTCTCTATATCGTAGAAAAAAATATAAATAGGCTTGAAAAGATTCTAGTTTTTTTTCAAAGTGAAAATTAAAACATTGAGTAAATTTGAACCGTTTAAACACCGCCATTTTGCGCGCGTTTTGCGTGACGTCAAATGATACGTCCAATGAATGTTTACTATGAACTTTTTAGTTATTTCATTTTCATAGATATTTTAAATTTTAATTGCTTTACAAGTCATGGAAGAAGATAAAAATCATCTTACGAGTGTTGTATAGTACCGGAGTGCAAAAATAGTATTAGAAAAACACCCGACAAAGTGTTTTTTGTATTCCAAGAGATGCAAAAATACAAAAACAATGGTGTATGGTAATTAAAAGGGATAATATATGTCCTAAATCGTGTTTATATGGTTGTGAAGATCAATTTAACGTAAGTATACTTTATTTATAATAAGTTTAATATGATAGTTTAAATTTATAGTAAGTACCTATTAAACATTACAAAATTTGAGTTTAAAATTAACCTAACCTATCTTACAAATTTCAGTATAACTTTCTATAAAAACCGTAATCTTTTTTTGTTTTACGCAATTTTATGGTCTGTCGATTTATTTCAGGTTAAGGAAGATACAGCTAATTGTATTGAATATAATATGTGTAACGAAACAACAAGGAAAAAGATGTAATCTAAGTTTGAAGAAAGGAGTTGTTCCTTATATATTTTTGTGGCAAAAACACCAGCTGATAGAATGAGAATGTGCATAGACAAAGGCAAAGATTGACATTGGTTAATGTAGCCTTTTCAGAGTTAGCTATCAAAAGTAGTGTTTAAAAAAATTGGTGACCTTTACGAAGAAGTGATATAGGTAGTAAGTCCTTGTACTGCCCACACAAATGTCTGTGATATTAATCAGCCAAGACTCAGTACTTCTCCTATTGAATGTGATGATCATAAGGCAGAGCCTTGCTTTTCGCATATTAAAGATAAATTACCAAATGACTAAACTGTGCAAGTTTATATTATACCAAAATATGGAAGTAAAGGTGTCAATGTAAATATACCTGCTGAAAAACAAAATGTAGCATTGTCAACATTTCCTCATTTAACACACAACATTGTTACACAACAGTTTTTAAAGTAAAACTATCTGTTTTAAAAAGAAAATTGTTTACTGAAAACACAAACACATACACGCTGATAATACTTCTATAGCATCTTATATCTTCTATATCTGCTGATTATCAACCAAGTTATTTATCTGAGTCAAGTGAAGTGAAAAATGATTCAGAGGCAGAAACATTTTAAAAATGTATTGTGTAGCATGCTAACTGCTATTCAAAAAGAGTTTGTAGGTATTTGTTTTGTTAGAGTTGTTTGAGTATTTAGAAAATGTTTTTAAGCTTACCTAAACAATTGTATTATTTAATAAAACCTTTAAGCACGAAAATATGGGTTTAAATTATTTATTTTTCTCAGTCACACTGATACCACAGTATGAACTTAAACGCCGATATATTGAATGGCGTGTCAAATGATGTCACATTTCCTTTCGACCAATGGTGGCGCGTTTTGGAATTTTGAATTTCGCTCCCTAAATTTACACTTTTCATAAATTATTTTATGGCCTTAAATGATTAGTAAATTAAAAAAAAAATGATTTTATTATAATAAGATGATAAAAAGTAATCGAAAAAAAAATATTTGAGACCATTTAATTTTTTTTGCATGTTCCCTATTACTACTGGTATATTGTGTTCATTTGTGTAATAAATAGTTTTATATAAGTTATATTATAATTGCGATTAACAAAGTTGTTAAATAAATATTTTGGTAATTGATGTAAAACTTTTTCACAGATTGAAGGTTATTTTTAAGAATAGTCTCAAATTTCTTATTTTTGTACATAGGTCTTAACTTTAAAAAAAATGCCGTCTAAAATATAATAGTGTCAAAATGGTGTTGTCTTGTAAAATTATATCTTCAATATAACTTTTAATGAATACTTAAAATTAATAGATGTTGCCTTTATCCTGGTTCCCGTCATTGACGATTTTTTATAAAATCATAATTTGTTTAGGCATGCTTCAATAATTGGGGGAGAAATAACATTATACACCGGAGTTTGCAGGTTCCATTCCAGCTTAAGTTTATGAATTTTTCATTCTCAATTTAATAATGAATAAATAGTTAATATCTTGATATGATTATAATTTACACATGTTTATTACATAATCATGTTTTAAATTTAATAAATAAATGTATTTTATTTTTTAAAGAGCCTTTAAATATAAGAAATAATATTAAATAAATAATGACTCTGAACACCTAATATTATAAATTTTAAATATATTTCATTGTGTAAAACAAAATATATATTAATACCAATCTATCACTATTAATGTTTGTAAATGTCACATCTATGCATTTAATGGTTTGTCAAAGAAGTCAGATCAACTAAGTTGTTTAAAAAAACTTATCAATAACAGTAAACACTACAAATTAAATACTTATAATGTGTTATAATATATTTAACATAACAAAAATATATATACATATATATATATATATACCCTAATATATTCAATATTGTATTTATTTAAATTTGGCAACGGGACGGTTTCCTAGTAGTCGCGGGTTTGAATTCCTGCCCATATTGGTTTATTTTTCATTCTATATATATAAAATTTAAATAAGTTAACATGGCTATAAATGTGTATAAATATTTTCAAACATTGTATTTATTTGATTTCATATCATGTTTTCTTAGCTAACTCTAAGGTTTCTAGATACAGATCCTTGAACACTGGTGTAGACTTAATAAACCATAATGTGTTTCATATTTCTTATAACTTAAATAAATTTTAAATATAAGCTCTAGGAAAGTATTTATGCTTTATTTGTAGGTGTGAATTGGATTTGACTTGAAAGAAACAAATATGAAATACTATGAATAAATTAGAACCTTTATACATAAAAGCAATTTAATTCGTTTAGTATTTAGATTGGAAATGGGAATTGATTGAATGGTTGGCTTTATCTTAATTGAAAGATCTATTTTTCAATTCATAATCATAACCATCATAATCTAACCCCAGAGTGTTTCTTGCACTATTCTGTGTATGGACTGGATTTGAAAAATATTTTAAATATTAGCTCTGTACATTAAACTATAGAATTAGTTATATGTATAAGAGTATCAGCCACATATGTTAGTAATTGCAAAGCCTATATAGTAACTTTAGCTAACCTAGTATGAAATATATCAAAGCTTACAAACTATACTTTATTACATATTTAGAACATACCTTTAAGATACAATGATATCAAAACAATCAGCACAAAACACTAAATTAGAGCAAACATCCTTTGTAATTTTTTATCAAAAACAAGTTCGTTATCTTCTTGTTTAAAATAGAACAACACTTTCTAAAAACAAAAACTACCTTCGTTATTAAAAAAAAATAAAGTAAGTTCACAAAAACAATGGGGTTTCATGATTTGTTTAATTTAATTTTAGCAATATTATTGTAATTATTCATAAAATCTGAAAACTTCCCTATTCCCATTCCCATGACAATGACTATGACAAATGACAATCAATCTGACATAATGGAAAAACAGACTGCAAATTACAATTTGAATATTTCATTATCTTGTTTATATATATATATATATATATACGTTCGTAGGCTTTAAATGCAAAATGACTAAGTTAATGGGTTTTTTTTATTAAAATATATATATTTTCACAGCTTTTTATATGATTGTAAGAGATTTAAAATAATTGTAAGAGGTGTTATCCACTTTAAGGTTTTCCACTATATCTATGCAGTAAAGTTATTAAACTTATGTTTTTTATTATCACTTAAGATAAATACAAAATTATACAATGAAAAAATTATTATTATATTAATTTATCAAAACTTCTAATTTTACTTTTTGATCTTCTTTTTAATGGATATTCGTATATATATATGACGGCGCGTTTATTGAAATATGAGCGGTTAATCCCGAATAGGGTAGTAGGTGTCGCCACTGGTAATGGCGGTTGTCATGGAGATAACAACTGTTGCTAGAAGTGCACATATGCTAACCTATTGGCTCTAAATACAATTTAATCTTATTGATTGTTTGTGATATTTTGTTAAACAGTTAAGAATTGAATAATAACGTCTTGGACAATACGAGTATACTTCTATTTTTTTGTAAATTCCTATCGTTACAACGCCCATTATGAACAATAACAGCCAAGACCGCTATGAGGCTTTCTCATGACGCTCCAACATCAGAAGTGGGATTACCAGCGACGAATAAGGAACAGAATACAGATTTGATGCTGTTGAGACACCAGCTGCGAACTTATGGCGACTACTCAATAGAAGTCCAAGGGAAGGAGAGTGTTTATCTGCGTTTGCCGGGCGATTTTTGAGCACTATATTAGCACTATGGACGTCTGTATCGAAAGAACAGATTGCGATCGCGCTTTCTTTTGCACATACTTCAAAAATTGAGCCGCGATTGCAAAGAATAGCATTTACTACTACTAGTGATAAGACTACTCCGACTGTGAATTAAAGAAGCCGCGTACAGATAATGCACGGCGATGCTATAACTGTGGCAAGCCGGGTCACGTTTCTCGGGAATGTCCAAGAAATAGTAATAATATAAAATAGTCGTAACGGCAATTCTACTACACGATTCGAGATTTCAGATACTACCTCCTCTCAGCAGCAGGACGCCAGCTCGCAGAAGAAGACAATTACTGCAACATGCTTCAAGTGTGGGGAACGAGGCCACATCGCGCCGCGTTGCCCCAGTGCGGATGTCAAGGGATGAATGTTTAGGGACTTTTGCAATGCATACAACATTAACCTACATCTTATAGCTACCGGTACAAGTCGTTCAAATGCAAGTAGAACGTGTCATGTCCACATTAAAGAATATGTTAACTGCTGTCGAGGTAGAAAATAATAAGTCATGGCAAGCTGCACTGCCTGATATACCGCTATCCATCAACTGTACTATGAGTAGGGTTACAAAAGCAAGTCCTTTAGAATTGTTAATAGGAAAGGTTGCTAGGCCCCTAAACTTAATGACATTAGATACGGATGACAGAAGTGGATTTAAATCTTATAAGAGAGCAATCGACACGAGCAATAGAATTTAACGCTTCTTCGGAGAAAGTAAGGTTCGATAAAAGTAAAGCAAAATTAAAAAAGTTTGAAGTAGGTGATTATGTGCTACTTGAAAACCACAAGCATAACCAAACCAAACTTGACCCAAAATTTAAAGGCCCTTTCAAAGTAGGTGAGCTGTTGGATGGTGACAATGGTGACAGGTATTTACTTCGGGCCCTTGATTCTTATAGGACATATAGGTACGCACATGACCGTATACGGGCTATGCTCGAATGTTATGTTCCATTGGAGTTGAGTGGCGGACTGGAGAATCCAAACAACCAAATCCAGTCAGAATGTGCCGATGACGGCCATGGTAAGTAATTACATAACCTGTGCATCCTACTTTTTAGTCTAGGAGACAATGGTTGGCCTGTGTGGCATCTGGCCTGTGTGGCATGAACTGGCCTGTGTGGCATGAACTGGCCTGTGTGGCATGGACTGGCCTGTGTGGCAAAGACTGGCCTGTGTGGCAATGACTGGCCTGTGTGGCAAATTCTGGCCTGTGTGGCAGAGACTGGCCTGTGTGGCAACGCCTAGCCTGTGTGGCAACGACTAGCCTGTGTGGCAACGACTAGCCTGTGTGGCAACGACTAGCCTGTGTGGCAACGACTAGCCTGTGTGGCAACGACTAGCCTGTGTGGCAACGACTAGCCTGTGTGGCAATGACTAGCCTGTGTGGCAACGACTAACCTATGTGGTAACGACTAACCTGTGTGGCAGAAAACTGCCTATGTGGAAGTAAATAGCATATGTAGCATTAACTGACGTATGTGACATGTGTCATAATATGTTGAGTGTGATTTTTACCAAACATTTCGTAGTACTTAAATTAAAAGTAAATGTAATTGCTGTAAGTTGTATGACATGAACAAATGAGAATATTGTGTGGTCAGGAAGACCGATCGCGATATAGTATAACGCGCTATATTTATTATCCACAGATGAGAATGGTACACACGAGGACGTGTGACAATGCAGGACGGCCGTGACGGCGCGTTTATTGAAATATGAGCGGTTAATCCCGAATAGGGTAGTAGGTGTCGCCACTGGTAATGGCGGTTGTCATGGAGATAACAACTGTTGCTAGAAGTGCACATATGCTAACCTATTGGCTCTAAATACAATTTAATCTTATTGATTGTTTGTGATATTTTGTTAAACAGTTAAGAATTGAATAATAACGTCTTGGACAATACGAGTATACTTCTATTTTTTTGTAAATTCCTATCGTTACAACGCCCATTATGAACAATAACAGCCAAGACCGCTATGAGGCTTTCTCATGACGCTCCAACATATATATATATATATATATATATATATATATATATATATATATATATATATATATGTATATATATTAGGAAACAAATATAAAGAAAATAGTAAAGCATTTATTGTTTTTTTTTTACTTTGCTTAAGATAAAAATATATATGTTACATCTAAATTCTAAACAATAAACGTGTAACGTGAGTACATTTACACTTTGCATATATTTCTAATTGATACAACTAAATTATTGTGTAGTTTATTATTATTACTAATTTATGACTATGACATACATGGCATTTCAGAACTAAAATAATCATAACGTTGTTTTTTTTTATATAAGTATACCTAATTTATTTCTGAACTTTGAATCTGCTTTCTATGGACTTAATTAAAAAATAATATAGATTATCAATAGATTTAGGGCGTATCATATATGATTTTTATCATTCTAAATTTATTTTAAATTTCAATAAACTTAACAAACTTATAACTTATACATGTTTACAGTATATATTCTCAAACATGAATGCTTTTTGTTTTCATATCACAATGGCCCCATAAGACTTAAAAATACTAAACCGGTTTTAATGCACTAGGTACGAACGGGCCCGGCAGAAATTGTTCAAAAAATAAAAACACAGAAATCACAAACAAAATTTAAAAAAAGGGTATGATAGTAACGTTTCAGCTGAAGCTGGGCTAAACTTAAAAGCAGTCCAGTTGAATTCTCAATCTAGTGAAATAATTTTGATATAATTCCGAATATCAGTCCATAAATAGTAAAAGGAAACTCCTACAAAATATAAAACGAAGATCAAGATTTTTTTCTTGAACTTTTACGATATTGTTATTGTTATTCTGATGTTCGGGGCAGAGACAAATTTAAAAAACAAATATGATTAAAATCAGTGTTGTGGTTGTTAAGAGCCATAACTAATTTGACATTAGAGTTAGTTTTATAATGTTAGCAATTAGCATACATTTTACACTAAATAGTTTTATTTAGGCAATTTAAACTTAAGTTGCTTTTCCCCGAAACATTGATAATTTCTTCAATATCAATCATTGTTTAGTACCTATTTAGGAAGGATTGCTGGTTACGTGAGAAATACATTATTACGGCTGGACCACATTTTCTAATGTTTCGATATCGATCATCGCGTAAATCGTGTATGTAAGAAAAATGATCTCTGATATCAGAACAATATTCAGAGTTCAATGATATGAGTTTCAGAGTTCCAGTTCATGATGACGTCAACACTGTTAGAGCTTCCGATTGATCAGAAGAATCACCATTATCCAAATCTTCCTATTGATCCTAATTCTCAGTTCTAATTATTTTTTAATGTTGGGTAAGTTTACGCGATGCAGAGACATTATGGTTCAGAATCAATTCACTTGTGATAAAAAACTCAAATATATATTAGACACCACCTTTTTTCAACCGTAACAACCTCAACATCATAGGTATGATACAATGCAACAGAAAAAACATGTACAAGTCTGCGTCTTGCGAATAGTTGTTTAAATTTTATATTAGCCAAGGTAAATTTATACACATTTACATAAACACATTTACACTCTACAGATAATGTATGTAAATCATAAGCCAAGCTCTCAAAAAGCTTCTTTTGAAATGCCTCAATTTTAATTGGTTTGCCTTTTCTTTCTGATTGATAAAAAGACCATTTTTTTTCTCGTTCCTTATTGTTAGCCCTGTTGATTATTACAGCGTCACCGGGGCATAAAAAAACCAGCTTGTATGTAACATATACGAGTGAGACGACGTCTCTAAAATAGTAATAATTACCTAAAAGTCGTAGTGTTGATTTACAATTTATATAAATATTTTGTTTATACCTATGGTTTATATTTTATATTGTATCTAAGATAAGATTAACTAAAGTTTATGAGGATTAGGTATAGTTAAAAAAACACTATCAAAATTCATTTTGTTCCAAGAGACCAACAAACTTAACAAAAATAAAATAGTCAAAAACAAAAACGTAATAAAAACCAACAATGAAATATTAATAGCGATAACAATTGAGTAGGTGACTGTACACTTTAAGTGAACGGGGTGTCGTATCGGTGGAAGGGACGTAACGCGACTGGAGAGCCAATCAGAGCTATGTACGCCCGTACTTCATTCCTCTCAGTTACCTCAGATACCTCAATTTAGACTTCTGCGCAGTCTAGTCGTGAGCGCTGCTTTATGCCGATAGTTATACTCGCTCAGCATTATTTATATTTTAAAACTTAGTACTGTACAGTGTACCATTTCTTCACGTTTATCAATAAAAAAATACATTTTCATTGTTATCATTACGTAATTCATTTAATCATAGTAAGGTCAGGCTCAGAAAGATTTGTTTTACGTATACTGAAAATTACAGACCAAAGTTTTATTTCAAATTGTTTACTGAATAATAAAAAAATATGTAGTTACTACATACTCTGTGCTACATAGATTGCAATCCGCAGCTTAGAAATATAATTTAATTTTTCATAGAGTAAAAATATAAAAATACTTTAGTTTTGCTAATGGTCGTTATACACTTAACTAAATCGTCCTAGTTGAAAAGGACAAATGATTAAAAGTGAGCTTCTGATTAGTTTCATAAATTTACTTATTTTCTCATTGCGACAAGAATTTTTTTTAGTTAAAATCTAAGCTGTTAGTAACTTGGAAAAATATTGCCTATCCATTTAATTTATTTCTGTTATGAATTTTGTTCTTTTATTATTAATTATTTTAAATTGTGTGCTGTTTTTGGTTTTGATCACAGTTTTTGTTTAATTATTTATTATGTAATGCGTAACGCTATTTAATTATTTTCGATACATTGACTGTTTAGTGGACTATTGGTTAATGGCTGAAGATTTTTCCGTTTGGAAACATGGGTACATTGGTACATTTAGTAAAAAACCTAAAGCCCAGACCAAGGATGTTATTTAATTAAACATAACGTATAATAAAGACTTCCTACATACTTTATAGATTAGTATAGTCTTAGAAGTAGTGATTATTGCCCCATTGCTCTGAATTTAACTAAATATGCGTGGCCCTTGTACGGAATATAAAGCGTTTAAATTACTCTATGGTACTAAATACAGAGTGCGTTCTGAGTTGTATCCTGAAGCTATTGCCTCGTTTCTAGTGCCCACTAGTATGTATGTAGCAAATAGCAATTAATAATTTAATCTGTGACAAGTACGGCGTGCAAAACCTTAGGAAAATCACTTAATACAGAAGTAATAAATAAAAATTAGGAACGTAAACGAATTTCTTAAGATTATTTATATCTATTGAGAAACAAATTGGCGCATATAGCGTACCAAGTCCGTAGTGAAGTTGTACTTGCTCTGACTGTCCATAAGGCTGTACCTTGCCGATTACACTGCACTTAATTGAGTAACTAAGAAATTTAGTATCACTAAATTTAGTCAAATGTAATAAGCCTTTAGCACTTAGCAAACTAAGCAAAGTAGTGCATGGTTATTCGACGATGGCAGATGCTAAGCAAGGTAAGTTTTTATCATTAAATGTTAGTGCTTAGTGGTACTATTTGCATTGCTTAATTCGTTTTATAGATTAATGTGAGTTATTTGGTTTTACATACCAATTGGATATATTTAACGATTGTCATCTTTAACCATCTATTGCATCTCTGCCTTTTATTTTTGTCTAATTTAAATTCACCATTAATATTATAAACATGCTGCTGCGCTAATATAACATAATATAAATCTATTATTATAATAAAATATCATAATTTGATACTAGAACAGTTTTTGTCTTGTATGTGTGCAATTTTTGATGTCTCATTTTTTATTGCTGTAGTGATCTTTCATGTTCTAAATATCATCTCGTCACGAGATCTATAATGTTATTATAAATTATTAAAATGTAAAAGCTTATACTTGGAGCTGACTGTTATTATGACTATATTTTATTTCGACGAAAACTCTTGTTCTTATACGATTTTTCTTATCCATACTTAACAACTATGTTTGTAGGTAAAGCACCAGAAGACCTATTCAATGGATCTTCACAGTCACGAGTGGTTTTGGCTAAGCCCCGTCTTGGAGGATTTGGAACCTCAAACTTTCCTTCTTCCAGTTCAAGCAAAAGTTGCAACCCATTTGGTAAATACTAATTTATTACTGTTTTATCTAAGCAGATAAGGTTTTTTAAATAATCCTTAAATAATAAGTGTTTTGTTCTGAAAAAGTAAGTCCAAATTAAACAAGTTGCACAAACATATGTCAATAGTATTGACTTTCAGATCATCTAGTTGTTGCGCTACTTTGAATAACTTTGAATTGTTGTTGGTTTTTACTGAATAATCTATATCATGACATGACATGACATTCACAGGTTTTTAGATTCCTATTTTTTTTAGCTTTAACTATTATTTGTGTTCAGAGTATTTGATATTTTAAATGACATAGAAATATACATATAATGAACATAAAATACAAATAATATAAACAATATTTTATAGGATCAGTTTTGCGCCCACCACAGTTGAAGCCAGGAAGCAATCCATTTCTAAAAATTGCTGAATCACAAGCTTGTATAGATAAAGACAAAAAATCTGAAGAAGATGGTGGAGAAAAAAGGTTACATGAAACAAAAGAAGAAGAGGCTCCTAAATTTGTTCCTCTAGGTTCTAGTAGTGTAGGACGGGGAAATACATCCTCTGTACCAACTCCTCCACAGGCTACTTCGTCATCAGGCTTTGTTTTTGGACAAAATTTAAGTGAAAGGGTTGTTATTAAAGAAACAGTCAACAATGGAGAAGCATCTGTGGATCACAGCTCTTCAAATGGCACTTCAGAGTTACTCTTTACAAGTGCAGCAGCTTCAGTTAAGGAAAATAATCAGGTAATGTTAAAGTAAATTGTAGAAATTACTTTTTAAAAAAATATTAGGTGGCATCGCTACTAGGTATTCATTTGCCTAACCCAACCTAAAATAGTTTGTTATACATAGATATACATTTCATTGTGCGTGAGAACGTTATTATTGGCTAATTCATACATCTGCCCAAATATTTTCATCTACATTTATCAACGGTGAAAACGCATGTGTATCCATATAAATTTACTAAAGTCTACAGGTGACAGCACTACTTTTATTTTTTTTGGGTAACAGATTCTTCTTTTAAAAAAATTACTTACTGATAAAGACTATCATATATAGAATGCTTAGTTCGCTGAGACGGTAGCTCTATTGGTAGAGTGACGGGATGGTTTTCCAGAGGTCGCAGGTTTGAATCCCTGTTCATATCGGTTTATTTCTCATTCTATGTTTATTTAAATTATAAAAAATCTACTTTGCTACTCAATACAGATTAGCAACATAACACCTATTACTTACTGTCTTTCTATTTTCTTTCTCTCCACCTTAATCACTTATATGTATGGTTATTTATTTAAAATGTTTAAATTAAAACTTTAAAAAAAAAAAAAATAAGATTTTTTTTTTTTTTTTTTTTTTTTTTTTTTCCTGTTAGTAATTTACAATCAGTCGCCAGACTATAAGCAAATATGTTTAGTGAGGAATTGCGTTTAGAGTGGCTATTAAGCCCTCCTTCAGTTAGAGAGCACGTGAGCTCTCTTCAATCTTTTGATAGGTCTGACAGACATCAGTTGATGGGCCAGCGGGTTCGGGTGGGCTGCGAGACGCCTAGTGTATCTTTTCCTGTGGGACTCTATTTCCTCTGTGACTGTTGGGATTCCGACGTAGTTGTGGATTTCACAGTTGCGTGCATACCACGGAGCGCCAGCAATGACACGTAAGATGATGTTCTGCACTCTCTGGAGGCATAGAATGTTTGATTTGCTGGCTGTTGACCATATCTGTATGCCATATAACCAGATCGGCTTTAGGATGGTACTGTACACAATCAGTTTGTTGTTGAGAGAAAGTGCTGATTGCCTTCCAAGGAGCCAAAGCAGGCTTTTGAATCGGTGGTTAGTCTCGTCCCTTTTAGCTTTAATGTGGTGTTTCCAGGTTAGCCGTCTGTCCAGAAGGAAACCCAGGTATTTGACGCAATTTGACTGTGGCAAGGTGATATTACCAAGCTTAACCGGTGGACATTCTCCCTTTCGTAGTGTGAAAGTGATGTGAAAGGATTTTGGAGCGCTTGCTTTTATTCTCCATTTGTTAAGCCAGACATTGGTGTTGTTTAATTGGTTTTGCATGCTGGTGCTTGCTAGAATTGGGTCTATGGAAGATGAGAGGAAAGCAGCATCATCAGCATATGTAGCTATGGTGACGTTAGCTGACTGTGGCAGGTCATGGGTGAAGATATTGTAGAGGACCGGTCCGAGGACTGACCCCTGGGGTACGCCGGCAAGACTATCATATAGCGCAGATCTGGCTTCGCCCTGCTTAACTAAGAAGGCTCTTTTTTCCAGGTAAGAGCATATTGTGGAATAAAAAGGATGTGGTAAGAGCTTTTTAATCTTACAGAGCAGCCCCTTGTGCCAAACTTTATCGAAGGCTTGGTGGACGTCCAGGAATACAGCAGAGCAAAACTGCTTCGTTTCAAGGCACTGGCGTATGGTGTTATAAACACGGTGGACCTGTTCAACAGTCGAGTGGTGTTTTCGGAAACCGAATTGGTGGGGTGGTATTATGTCACCTTCAATCAGGCACTGCGAGAGTCTAGAAAGGAATAATTTCTCCCATAGTTTTGACAGTATGGGTGTCAGACTGATAGGCCGGTATGAAGAAGCTTCATGAGCAGGCTTTCCTGGTTTAAGGATCATGATTATTTGTGAAATTTTCCAAACGTTAGGGTAGTAGTGAAGTCTGAATGAAGCATTGATAAGATTGGTTAAGAATACAATAGATTTCTTTGGCAGTTCCTTCAGTATCCTGGGTGTTATAAGGTCGAAGCCAGGGGCCTTTTTAGCCTTGAGGTTTTTAATTTCCATGATCACTTCACGGGGTGATGTTGGAGAAATCGGAAGACATAGTTGGAAGTCCTGGTTGAGAACTTGGTCGATATCAGAGTCGTCAACATCCACTGCTTCGTTAGGTTTAAACACCGTGGCTAAGTGAGCACCGAAAGCTTCTGCTTTTTCAAAGTCAGTGCGTGCCCAAATATTTCCGTGTCGGATTGGAGGTAGAGCTACTTGTGGTTTTTTGAAATTTTTAGTCGCCTTCCACAGGGAATGGATGCCACGGTCCAGAGGGGACATAAGTTCTAGCGTTTGCCGTACTAACTCATTTTCAGTTGCCTTCAGGATAGTTTTTAACTCTTTGCTTGCTCGATTAAAGGCAGTTTTGTCAGAGGGATGAAGTGATTGCTGCCAAATTCTACGCAGTCTGCGTTTCTCACCGATTTTGCGCCTAATATCCATAGGAAGCATGGTGGGTTCTTTGTTACTATGTAGTTCTGGGGTATTTTTCCAAGCAGCTACCTGTATAAGGTTAGTGAAATATAGGCTAGCCTGTTCAACTTCCTCCGCCGACGACATGGGAGAGTTAAGAAGGATTTCTGTATCTAAGAAGTCCCGAAAGCTGTCCCAGTCTGTTTTGTGATTATGTAAGAAATCACCTCCAACATTGGAAGCTGGTATCACTGAGTTAATAGTTAAGATAATTGGTGAATGATCAGATGAGCCGTCGAGGCTTGACTTCAGGTTTAAGTACTGGGGACATATTTTTAGAAATAAAAAAGTCCAGAAGGTCAGGCGTTTTCCCCTGGTCACTCGGCCAATATGTTGGTTCCCCTGTAGAGAGAGGAAGAAGGTGGTTAGAGTCCAGGCATAGTTTAAGGTTACGGCCACGTGTTGTAATGAGTCTTGATCCCCAATAGCTGTGCTTTGCGTTCCAGTCACCTCCGGCAATGAAGCGATTCCCAAGTGTATTAAAGAAACTAGTAAAGTTTGCTTCGCTTATTTTGTGCTTTGGAGGGCAGTATACAGCTGAGAGAGTTATGAAGCCAGTGCGGGAGTTCATAATGACGGACGTAGCTTGTAGGTATTCCTTATCATATGGAGCTAGCAGATTGTGTTTTAGGCTTTTTCTTATTACAATGGCTGTGCCGGCATGGGCAGTGCCGTCAGGGTGAGGGGTAAGGTATGTAGAGTATCCGGGG
The DNA here is from genome assembly GCA_959347355.1 of Napeogenes inachia. Classification (NCBI taxonomy): domain Eukaryota; kingdom Metazoa; phylum Arthropoda; class Insecta; order Lepidoptera; family Nymphalidae; genus Napeogenes; species Napeogenes inachia. The sequence continues at coordinate 16,710,807 of OY365792.1, forward strand.
ATGTTGATACAACTTTTGTTGGTGACATGGGATTCTGATATCATAACCACATCTAATCTGTTTAAACTAATGAATGTTGATAAATCATGTGTGTTGGGGGCTAGGCCATTGATGTTCCACGTAGCAATGCGTAAATCATTCACGGTACTATTTTTGTAACTAGTTTAGTCAGTAAGGTCAAAAGAGACCCTAGAAATAAGATTTTTAATTAAATATTTTTAAAGACTGGCGACGAGGCGGGTGCGAGCGAGAGCGGCGAGGGTCTCGCAGCGGCCGCCGCGGAGTACGAGCGGTCACACGCGCGCCCGCCGCCGCCCTCGCACTACTGCACCACCACCGGGGAGGAGGACGAGATCAACGTTATGCAGGTCATTATTAACGTAACTTGCTACTATGCATAAACGTCTACTGTATGTATAAACGTCTAGATTATATAAGGATCTTTTTATATATAAAGTGGTGTACACAGTACTAAAAAAAATGACTGGCAATTTGTTAGCCTTATCAGTTGATAAGTTGTAAGGAAACAACCAAACAGTTCTTTGATTGTATTACTCAAAACTGGAGAGATTTGGATGGAATAATAAGTATGAATGATGTTATATTTTCGAAAGGTGGAGAAAATCTCACCAACACTATTTCTTAATAGGTTAAGACGGTGACCGGCACTTGGATAAAAATATCTTATTTAGGATTGTTTGATAACTTTCCATAGTAGTGTTTTCGTTGTTACTACTAACGACACGAATATTTTTGACACTACAATTTCTACACTTTACAGTCTTAAAAGGTCTTATCGTGATTACTAAACGGGCACTAAAAATTGAATCACTTTCACTATTCTACGTCAAATTTTAGATTATGTAACGCTTTAGTTTATAAAGTATTGAGGTAGACTATGAACCGTAACCGCAAATAAACTACATAAATTTGGTAATGTATATAACATTACCATTAGTTTATACACGAGCTAAAAAGTTATAAACAATGGAATATTAAAAATAAAATACGTACATTATAAAAAAAAAAGTTGTATGAAATGACCTTCCAAAAACGACCACTTTTTAATTCTTTATATAAATGCTTTTGGGGATTCTTTGAAACCTTTAAACAACTTTATTATCTTTATAATTGTAATTTTATTAAAGTGGAAACCATTTCAACCGTTGTAATTAGCTCATTTTAACATTATTATCTAGTAATAATAGTCTTTCCACTAAAATAATAACGAAACAAGTTTTGTTCAACTTCATCGATTCTAATCAAGTTTTGTTCTACGACATTTATTGATTCTCTATCTATAATAAATAACCTTTACGAACGTTTAAGACATTATCAAGATATCTCTATAACTATCGAAATTACCGTCAACAAAATCAAAATCTATCAAACATATTAAATATGTAAATATTTTTAAGTCGGTTTCCAATTTCACACAGCTACGGCCAGTCCTAAAAACCTTTGTGAAATCTATAGAGACTTGGCCAACAAAATTTGCTACACAAACAAATATTTTAGCCCTAAATCAAACGACTCTTTTGGCGTTTTCTGTGATATATCAAAGACATCGATTGCATTCAGCATGAAACTATTATTAGAAAATTACGAGATGATGGAGTTAGAAAAAAATCCCTTGATTTGATAAGTTCATATTTTATTGAAAGAATTAAAAAACGTGAAAGGAAAGCATTTCTCTGTTTTATTTATCATAATGGGTGTACCACAAGGCTATATATTAGGGGCTTTCTTGTTCCTGGTTCTTGTTTTGCATTTGTGAGGGATACACATGTTATAGTATTGTTTGCTGATGATAATTCTCTTATTAGTTAATAAACAGAAAGCAATAAGCAATTGATGATGTAAACAATGCTCTCTCAGATGTTGTAAAATAATGGTTTAACGGTAATAGTTTGTTATTCAACAAGGAAAAGACAAAATATTTTAAAATTACTTTACAAAACTTCAAAACCCGTAATACCAATGTACAATTATTGAGTAATGAGTATTGGTTCAAGTTAATTCTACTGTATTTTGAGCCATTAAGAAAAATAGGCAGATAGATAATTCCAATGGTTCCTCGTATGTGATTGGTGGAACATTTTTAGTTCTGCCGCACACCCAGCTTAAAGAATATGCCGTTTGACAAAGCTGAAACCGCTATTAGTTTACTTTAGTTTTTTAAAACCGAAATCTCACGTCACTCTAATTCGCGTAGACGGAAGTGAATAGTGAAGAAATGTTATTTGATTAAAATCAGAGCACAATAAGATATGGAACTACAATTAATGCTGTTTTAACCATATTCTTGGAAGATTTTGAATGAAGAATATTCGTTTGCTACTTTAGCTATCATAAGCCAATTGTTTAAATTTTACATTTCAATGTTGACAACTATAACTATCTGACACTTATATTTGACGTAAACAAGTTATCACTGGTATAGATTCAAAGTGGAAAACATCACAATAAATTAAAAATAATAACTGCATGATTAGGGTAGCACCATCTAACAGTCCGACCGCTACTAGATCTCGTGTCGCCTGTTCGCGTGGGAGAGCGGCAGCTGGCGGGAGCGCGGGCGCGGCGTGCTGCGGTTGAACGACGGCGCGGGCGGGGCGGGCGCGCGGCTCGTGGCGCGCGTGGCGGGCTCGCTGCGGGTCGTGCTCAACACCAAGCTGTGGCCCGATATGGTGGTGGACCGCGCCGCCAACAAGTCGCTAAGGATCACCGCCGCCGACGCGCAGCAGCAGGTCAAGCTGTTCTTGATCATGGTGGGTATTTCTACTTCTCACATATATATTTTTATACCCTAGGGAACTCTTTATATGTATTTAAATTTATATTATATTTTATTATTTGTTATACTTTTATTTAACCCTTATATACCTTATCATTATCTTATATAATTGACAGTAACATTTGTAAAAAAATGTACTAATCTCAAATTTAAGCATCTATATATTTTATATAAAAAAATCGTTTTTAACCATTTTTCATGTATTAAAACTGTCCTTGCAGGGAGCGCCGGGTGATATTGCTCAATTACATCGAGCGTTGATGTCTCGCATCTCTCTGAGCAAACGTAGTTATATAAATACAAAGGAAGATGAAAACTCACAAAGATCGGCCGAAAGACTGGAAGCGGCCACGGACGATAACGATTTTGTAGAAAAAACTATAGATGATTCTAATCAAGAGGACGAAGCTTCAAACTTTGAAGATGGAACGGATTTAGACAATATAAAGCACAAATCTAGTGTTGGAGAGAGTAGAATTGAAAGTTCTAATGAAGAAAACGATGAAGTCAAATCAAATACAATTGAAGATATAACTGAAGAAAAAGAAACCAAAACGTTAAAGCGAAAAGAACCAGTTGAAGAAGAAACTTCTCCTAAGAGACAATGCTCTGAAATTCAATGAGTGTATTTACATGTCAGTGTAAAGTTATGTGATTTTTTTTACATGGACTTAGTTAATTAATTTCTTGCTAAAAGCTCTATAAATAAATAAGGTAAAGAAGAGTAGGAATATTTATGAATGAAAAATAATAGCATAATGTTGGGTTAGATTTAAATGTAATGAGCATGTTATCCCAACAAGTTTCAGATTTTATGTAATATATAAATATAGTATGGAATGAACAACAACTTAAAAATATGGTGTCGATATTTTGATTACACATTCCAATGTCAGCGACGTAAATGCACTAAAATGTTGATTCGGCCAGAGCTGAATACCAAATACATAATATACATGTGATTTATTTTCTGATATGTACCAATAAAGAGTTTACCTTTAACTTTTTTATACTTTGATTTTGTCTTTTTAACTTATAGGGCTTACCAGTTACCAATTTATATGAACCTTTTTACCCATGGCACCCTCAAGGAAGTTTTTACTCAGGACATTTTAAAATGTTTGCTAACTTTAAAAAACAAATTGATGTAAAGAGTTATTAATTACAATACACATATTTAGCGTTAATATTTGAACCAATATAAATCACTTAATTCATAAAAGTTGCATTTAGAAAACATTGAGCAACTACTAAACATTTTTGAAGTGAAACTTCTTTATCGGGGTTGGAAAAAAAATTACCTAACCTAAGTAGACTTCCAACTAAGTCTACCCAACATATTGAATGCATCAAACTTTTTTGCTAAGCAATTTACCAATTGACAAACTAAACAACCACGCTTAAAATATTTAAGTAAAATTAAATAGACAGTTCTCAAAAAAATATATAAATATAAAAATATACTGTTTAGAATGATCTTAAATATTTTTTTTTAAGTCAATTATACATTTTTATTAATAGTGTATAATAATTCTATGTTTTGATTTTACCATTTGGCAAACTGTCATAGTTTTCGTAAGGTCAAAACTCGTAATAGGGGTAGTTTCCAAAGTTTTTTTCTACTGCCATGTCTTTTACTACTGCCATTCTCAGATCAGTCTCCAAGGTGAATTGCAGTGTCTAAGTTAAATAACTATTTTAAATACATTTGCAATTTCATTCTCAAGCTCCAAATGTTTCTAAACATAAATTCATGCTATTCGGTCTTAAAATCATTTTCCTAAAATATTTAATAATAGTCCAATTATTGATATCAGTAGGAAAAATATAGAGCGGGTTACCGAAGTTAGATATTTAGGTACTAATTTTATAGTAAATATTTAATACCAATATTTACATGATGATATTCTTTCGAAAGTGACTTGGGGTTTGACATTTTGTGGAAGATTGACATTGAAAAAATGGCACATCCCAAAGTAAAATTTGAAAATATTTTTAAAAATTTTCAGCCATGTTAAGCTTATTTAAAATTTTGTAAATATAGAATGGAAATAAGTCGACAGCGATAAATAATCTGAAGTGTAATGTTATAAACATTGGAAACATTCTTGAGAAGCCTAATAGTTGGCACTAATCCCGATAAAAACAATCATAAACATTAAATGTATAGGTATTATAATGTTAAACTTATGGCAGTGAGTAGCGATATGATATCGCGGGTTCAAGCCCTACTCATATAGGTTTTTTTTTCATTCTATATTTTTCTTCAAGTAAAATAGTGGTGCACCTCTAACATATTAGCAAACGGCCATACCACTGGATTAGATATTAGCAGGTGTACAACGGAAAAACAAAAAGGTTAAATTAAAGTAAACTTTATTAAAAGTTGAATAATATTTTATGTAAACATCTTAATTATTACAAAATCGCGAAAAATACACACGTACGTACCTACGTACCTACGGTAAAAATACGTACGGTAAATTGATGATATCTTCATATAATTTTCACTTAGCATCAATAAACTTTGGTGGTGTCAAAACATACATGTAATACTTTATAAAATCTGCATATAAGCTGCATTATTTCGACATGTGAATTTAGGTATATGGTAGTATAAAAGAAATTTCATACAAGCGTTACCTATTAGTTATTAAATAGGTATTTTTAGTTAAAATTGGTTTAGTAACTTATTTTATGTGGCATAGCAACTCAGATACCTAGGAAAGCGCTTCATAATGGACTTAGGTAATCCTATATTCGAATAAGCTTCTAACTTAGGTAAAAATCTTGTATTGATACTAGCTGATTTATTTAAAGAATTATTGATTTTAAATATCAACCATAATCTGATTAGCTCTTGAGAACATAATGTCATATTAGTAAGTACGTAACTATATGATAGTTTGCTATCTAACCAACTCAAAGATTCCTAACCACGTCAATTATTTTACAAATGCAAGGACGATGAGTTTCTAAGATTGAAAATTAGGACAATATTTTTGGTGAATGATATATATTTAGCTAGACAATATATAATTAATTCAATTTATTCATAGTATAACTGTACACGACAAATTCAGCTGAAAAATACTGTGCTGGAGGACGCCACAGTCGTAGTGATTATTGATTTTGCAAACATTGCAGTACATATACATATATATTAACCATCAGTATACCTAAGTAATGCTATAGCGGAATACAGATCCAATCAATTAATTTAAAAATATTCATATTATCAAAATGAAAAGAAATTATTAAATATCCATAACTTAGATTTAATGATGTCTTTTAATTTATGGTATTCTTTACTAATGATCACTTGTTATTAATGGATTTTGTTTGTACACTGCTTTATACCTATTTGTTCAGATATCATGTCAACTCAAGATTATACCTATATCTCCCCAAGTCATATATACATTTATCGGCTTCACTTATAGCTTATAACGTAAACTCACGTACCAATAATAAAGTAAGTTATATCTGTGAACATGAAGTTCTATTTTAGGCACGATTTGAAAATCCATCACGCCAAGACTAATCATCGGCAAACATAATCGTGGTAAGACGCCCTACAAAGACTAATACACCGTATCATCTGATTTGCATCTTATTTATACGTTTTCGGCAAAAAGCAGTTCAAGCTCTGAACTATTCATCCACAAGGCCCTTCTTTGCCTATTAATTATGAAAAGGACGAAGGACAGACAGGGTTTATATTTTTTTTCTTAGATCTCCACACCCCACATACCCCCCCCCCCCCGCACAGGCATGGGATGCCGTCCCCTAACCCCAGACCACCGTGCACGTCCAGACACCGCATCCAGCAGGCGAGCCCCGAGGAAGGCCATGCGAAAAAATCAGGATCCCTTTACCCTTTACCGCCGCGTTACCTCTTTACCATGGACCGGGTACGACTCTCCCATGACTAACACTTTTACCCATTAATCGGGATTTAATTCCATTATTTCCATCTACAGGTCCATTTTTATTATTATCGGCGATTTTCAATCAAGCAAGTATCTTCAGTTTTCTGGAAAAGATTTTTGTTCCCTCATGGCCTCTCTCAGATTCTGATTTTAACACCGTTAACAGGCATTATCGTTTTAACAAACCCGGCTGTCCTAAAAGATCGTTTCATAGTCTGCTAAAATAAAGTGTTAGTTTATATGTTTATCGTACGATTTACAAGCATACAGCTGTTATGTAGCATCTGAAGGAGTCTTGAAAATGATTGAAGATTAATCCTAATGATTTATTGGCGTTATTAACAATATTATCGATATGATATAATATAATAACGACTTCAGCAAGTTATCAAGAACACTTAAATTGCGTGTCCAAGGTAATTCTTCGAGTGTTGAAATAGAAATATCATACATAGTATTAAATTGTAACAAAATAGTAGGTAGATCATATTTTTAAGCCCAGACTGGTTCATCTAGAATCTAGATATACTCGTATATTTAGGTAATAATTATTGCCTTGAGGAAATAATCTTTAAGATTATTTATTCTTTGATATATCAAATAATTGAGAAAAATATCTAGCTACAAGGCGCTTTTGATAAAACTTTATGCATAAGATAGGTTATATATTGTGGAGGTTATCGAACTTTTTAATGTCATTGAGGAGGTTATATTATATTATTGGTGTACAAACATCTTGAATTCCCGTCGAGACTATTTTGTTTACATATCTTCTTTTTTTTTAATTATTTACCACCAGTACTAAAAATAGTATAAAAAAACGAGTTTTAAATTAAGAATAAAGTAAAACTTCGATAACTCAAGGATGAGAAAATATGCCTGCAACCTTTCAGCCCCAAAAACTTCTTTATCTTAAAATATACAGCTACTATGATTGAAATTATCAAATTCAGTACTGACCCTCAGTAACCTAAAACGTTTCAATGATATGGTATGATTTTTTTGTCTATAATAAGTAGGTACTTATAGGTAGTACTAGTATATAGGTATATAAATAAGTCAGTTAATTGGTGACACGTGCAAATTCACTAACTATACTGTTAATGTATACGATAAGTGTTCATCTATTGTTTCTTTAAAATCCCTTTAAGCTCTACTTTAAGTGTATCAATATAAAACACAATGTAATATCCTCTTTGCTTATTATTGAACATCGAAACCACAAAATTGCCTTAAATAAAAACAATCACCGACTCTTTAACTACATAAATCGTAAAAAAAACGTTTTAATTTTAAGTAACATGTATTAAATTATTAATCTCTCTATATATATTTAAAAATTCCGTGCATAAGCTGACCAGAAATTTAGGTTTTGACATGCACTCGAGGTTATGAGATATTAAATTTATTGCAGTTTTAAAGGTAGTCCCCTATTGGAATTTAAATCTTTGTTAATGTTAGGTGCAAATTGTTAGTTGTAGGTTTGAAAACATAAAGTGAATAACATTTGGCATGTCTTTTAAGACCACCATTTATAATTACATTTAATTACTAACAATTACTAACAGTTGTACATTTAATTTTTATTTTTCAATTAAATTACGTATCAAAAATAGTTTAGTTACAGAAATGAACTCAAAACATTGTTATTTTGTTTAGTGGATGGCATTAAAGGAAATTTTCTATGATTACAGACGCCGGGCCCAATAGACAATGCTAAGTTTTACTCAGGTAAATTCTCTAATTTAACGAGAAACTTGACTATGACTAGAATAACTTAAGAGGGGCAGACGAAGTCCCAGGCAACATCAGTTAAATAATAAATGGCATTTTTGTTTATTTCTTAGTTTAGATTTATTTAACTACGCGTGTTTTCAATTATAGTTAATAGTTTTTATAGTTTTTGGCGACTTCTAATTATTGTGTAAGCCTAGCAATTTCTTTCGTGTGAGTGTCTTCTTTATACTACGTGATATTAGCGAAATATATGGTTCACGATTTGGCACGATTGTAAACTACATTGAAAAAATTAAATTTAATCACGTTAATGCAATTTAGTAGTCAATATACAACTAACTAGGTATATGTTTATTATAAAGTAGGTACCTACCTGTTAGTAAAGCAACATCACCGTTATCAGAGAGTTATTTAACATGTTCTTTGAACTGTTTTTAAGACTTTATCACTTGTACAATTCATTGGAAATCGATGGGAATTAAGTGAGGATAAATAAAACAAAGAAATGTGTTTAACTCTTCATAAGAGTGTAATTATTTTGTTCTTGGAACTGGGAAACATTAGTCATCCATTTAAACGCACCATACTTTTATCATTATATTTAAAGTTAATTGCTTTAGTATTCTTTAAAAATATTTTTATCATAAAATAATAATTACTCTTTCATAGGTACTGTAGTTGTGAATCACAAGAAAGAATACGCGAGCAGAGCAGCATGAAGCAGCCGACACTCACACTGAGACTCCCAAAACACACAATTAAAGACTCATACATAAACATACACACAGGTCCATCCAAGCATACATACTCAGGCATACCAAGACAGAAATTAGCAGCGCGTTGCCGCTCGCTATCCAAATACAGTAAATTCTTATAACTACAATACATATTTACATTCTAACTTGTACTCATTTACCTAAAAATAAATAAAGTGACATTTAAAACTCTACAACTCTAACTAGTAACTTTTGAAGTAGTCATAATTATATTATCTAATATTCAACAATAAATGTTATTGATAAAATAAGTACTTCATAATCACTATATAATATTCCAAATGTTATTCTCTATAATCACAACGATACTTAGAGAACACTGTCTGCTCTGAAATTAATATAGTTTTTACAAAAATAACTCTATGCGAAACGTACGTAGACAATAGTCGACTAAAGCTTCTCTCGATCACTCTAGCGTCTAATACTGAGAAGACGAGCGTGGCTCGTCCCGAATCACAGCGCGGCCGTAGACCTCCTCGATTCCTCGACCCATAAACATTTAGTAAAATATGTGTGTCTGAATTTATGTTAGATACATTTTCTACAACAGAAGTGAACATCAACATCCGTCACCATTGATTCGTTTAGATGAGGGCATTCCACCCCCGCCTAGAGAATAATACAACAATCTTTATACAAAAATATCACACTTCTCGCAACTCTCTATTAGACTAAACTTAGGACAGAGGTACATCAATATCACAAGGCTAGGCGTGTAGCGGCGGCGGCTTGCGCGGAGCGATTCGCTCGTCGGCCGCCAGCAGGCGATCCAGCTCGTCATCCTCGTAGAACACTACAAAGTGCTCCGGCTTCGTTACTGCCTCGAAGATGGAGCACACGGAGGGTTTCACATTATAGAAGTAGAGCGGTTGCTGGCGCCCGTGGAAGTCGGCGGTGAGCTGCTCGATGCTCTTGGCAGCGGTGTAGTCCGCGCTGTAGATGTGCGTGCACTCAATGACGACAGGCACCGAGCTGCTGGCGGCACATTTGGTAACCAGTCGCCGCACGTAGTCCACGGACGGGAACATGAGGCAGCGGTCCGGCGTGATCATCAAGTACTCGACGCCTTGCTCCGTCTGTTAGGAACCATAAGTGTTACGAACATTCTAAATGCCAATTAGTTATTACGCTATACGTAATGTAATGGAGACTTACTTTCAACATCTCGACGGAGAACTTGGGTCGAGCCGCGTGGTAGAGTATGAATATAATGTTGACTACGACGCCGGTTAGAATTCCCAGCTCGATAGGTAGAGTTAGGCAGAGAATGAAAGTGCCTATGCCAGGTATTAAGTCCAATTCTGAAAAAGAGGTAATAATATTTAATACTTACACTTGATGCAAGTTAATACGACTCAATTTAAAGATCACTCACTCTTGGCTCGCCACATAGGCTTGATGACATCGTACTCCACCATAAACAAAATAGCAGAAATAATAACCGCTGCAAGTGCAGCTTTAGGGATAAACTCAAAATATTGAGTAAAGAATTGTAGAGCCAGGATAACCATAACACCTGAAATATATTTCATAGTTAAAAAATGATGTATTAAAATTAAAAAGAGTTACATAATACTGAAGCACATACAGCAGTCAAACTATATGTATTTATTAGTAGTAATATAAATGTTTTTCTTTTTAACAATAAGAAAAGAAATGCACACAAAAAAATAAAAACATACAAATGTATTTTAAGTTTTATGAACTATAGAACTAACTATAATAATATAATAATAATATCAGGACAAATTACACACATTGATCTAACCCCTAAGTAAGCAAATTATTTGCTTGTGTTAAGGGTGTTAGACAACGATACAAATACATAGAAATACATATATAAATACTGAGAATATATTTAATAAACGACCAAACCCAGAAACACAGACATCTATGCTCATCACATAAATGCCTGTCTCCCGCCGGGAATCGAACCCGAGCCCCATTGCGCCGTGACACGTTAGGCGTCTGCGCTAACCACTCGACCAACGGGGCGGTAATATTAAAAATAAGAGTACGCTCATGTACCTGTGTAAAAACCGTTAAAGGTTGTCCTAACTCCCGAACCATTGCTGACGACGGAGCGTGCCAGTGAGCCACCACCCGGGTAGGCCTGCATGAAGGAGTTGGCAACATTGGCAACGCCGAGCGCGATCATTTCCTGCGTGGCGTCGATAGTGCGGCCGTCAGAGAAAGCCTTGCAAATCGCTATGTCCTCCAGCAACACAATGAGAGGGATCACTAACAGCCCCGAGCCTAGTTCCGACACCATCTCCAAGAAGTCTGCCGTACTGTTGTCGGCGCGTACATAACTCATCGGTGGCAACTGCGGCATGGGCACTCCGGATGGTATCGCTCCTGCAATATAACACCTGGTTTTAAAAGCCACGCTGTGATCCATTGTCATTAGAAATTAAAGAAATTAAATCGTGAGATGATATGGTGATGATATGTATACTAATTCTACTTTGTTTTCTACGTGTACGATGCGCCATTTCGTTTGTGATTAGTACTAACCGTTGGGCACGTTGTCGCCTAGAGGGCGTAAAACAGAAAAATATACGTTCAGCAACTGTTATTTTTAAACTCTACTTAAAGATTTAAACTTAAATAGGACTCTTTTAATGAGTTAAATTATTTGTAGACGACAATATATATACATATTTGAAAAGACTGTCAATGAATTTCTAAAGTATTTATTATAATTGAAGTTACGAATCAAAATATTCTTTCTGTCATCTATACTGACCCATAAGGCGGACGGGCGACTCGTCGTGGGCATTTACGAACCAGAACCCTAGGACTCCCGTCACTATCACCACGATGGCATTGCGACACGTGCCCAGCATCCACATGCACTTCGTCAACACCTTCTGTCTCGTGCTCGGGCCGTCCAGATTCTTAGTTCCGAGTTTGATCATACCAATTTTCTGTAAATTTAGAAAAAATAAATAATTCCGTTTACATTTTTAAACGGATAAAATATTTTCAGAAAGCTTTTAAAATCGCGACTAAAAACATACCCTCATGGAAAGAAGAAGTGCAATGCAGATGAATCCGAGCACAGGATCCCAGAGGGAGGCATTGTGAATGTTTCGAAATATTGAGATCCACTGTTGTAGGAACGTAGTGCCAGTCACATGTATAGCGAATAAATCTTTTACTTGAGACGTGGCTATCATGAGAGCTACTGCTGATGTAAAACCAGAAGAGACCGGTCCCGAGACGAAGTTGATTAGAAATCCTAACCCAAGCACTCCCATAAGTAGTTCCACGAGTCCGGTGAGTAAATTCAGCAAAATGGCTTTTTCAACAACACCACCCGCCACCTGCCAAGTAAGTAATGATGCGATGGCTGTGGGGCCGGCGGGCACGGCGCGACACCCACCCAGCACGATGTATATGAAGCAGCCCATAAATGATCCATACAGTCCATATTGTGGCGGCAGTCCCGCAATGTTAGAGTACGCGAGTGACTGCGGGATTACTGTCAAGCCTACACTTATTCCAGCAATAATGTCTCCGATTGCCTTTTCCGCGTTGTACCTAAGATAAGAAAAATATGCGGATTACTTCTAAGTATAAACACTTTTAAAACACTAGCATTACTTGGATAGATGTCAAATATTTTTTAGGATATAGTCATATATGATTAGGATATGGTAAATCTTACTGTGGCAGCCAGGAGGTGATAGGAACACGTTTGTGCAGGGTCTTGCGGTTCAAGCGCCGTCGAAGCGCCGCTCGCCAACCATCCCGCGCTCCGCTGTCTGATACTGACATTATAATTCACATTTACTACCTTTCTTCAATTTTTTAAGCTAAATTATTTTATTAAATAAAGAATGTTCCTAGGTATGTGATTGACGCGTATATAACTTCAATCATATACCTAGGTATGAAATGATAATTTTTTTTATGCTTGTGTCGGTCGGTTTTATGTGAGTGTCGGTCAAAATTAGGGCCGTTTTCGATCGCATATCAGACCTCTTTGTTGCCCCAACACCACTTGCCTAATGATTTTAAATCGATTTCATACTTCATTTTGCGTAATTTCCTCTAGTCATTGTACGTTAGTCGATTAAAATATTTTATTTATTTTGCGATTGCGCAGTTGTTTTTTGTGTCAACTGTTTATAGAATGGATCGATAAATGTATCACCTGTACAGGGCGTTCGAATCTAGTATGTATATACTATTGAAAGAATTTAAATACTAATTTTAAAGCTTTTTACTTTTGCCAATAAACTTCGGGTAATTCTCTTGCAAGAAAATATGAATACAAATTTAAATATGTCAAATATTCATAGTCAAATCTTTTTGTAAAGTTAAATCAACAAATAAGCTTTTAAAAGTGTAGTGTACTAACGGATGTAGTCGTTGCTGGCGTGCTTGTCTTCAGGAAGCGGGAGCGAACCGGATGATGCATTATGTTTTCTCCGCGGAATCATCCTTAAAAAACAAAGATATACATTAAAATTTAAAATCTTGATTGCAGATAAAATTTGTACACAGTATAAATATATACGGCGTGGTTTTAAATTTTGAACACAGCTGAAACTAATTTAAACTTTAATTGCTTCTGATGACTTGCAACTATGTGTCAAATATCAGTGATTTGAACCTTCAAAATACAATTATTATAAGACCATTTCAATTAAACAAAAATTAGATCACAATTGATTTATATGTCAATATTTACTTTGTTTTCGAACGTTGTTTATTATAACGTTTATCCTTAAATGTTTAAGTAATATATATATATAGGTATACACAATGGAACCTTAGTCTATTCTGCTTTTCACTTGTTACAAATATTTAAATGTAGAACAACATCCTTTTTTATAATACATCTAACACATTTTAGCCCTTAGGTTAGGTTAGTCATAAGAGTTCCCACATACCCCTCGGCCATCAACTTCCTGGCCGACGGGACAATGCCCAACGCATTTTTCCAACGATAAAAAAAAAGGTTAGTCATAACAAAAAAATCCTCATTAATAGAACTTGAGTTTTAAAATTTAAATCCATTTGTAATCTGCTGATAATGATTTTTGTTAATGTTATATATATTTAACTGGAAGATTTCCTGGCTTTTCAAAGTAATTATCTCAACTTAATAGCTTTTAAACAAAAAACATCTAAGAAATGATTATTACTAGAACCAAAACAAAACCCCCCCTTTATAAATAACACTTTCACCAATCCTTGACTTTTTAAGTATCTCATTTCAGCAGTCTAGACTATCAGCTGAATATTTGATAAGAAATATATAATACAAATATGCTAATATATATATTAGTAATAGTTGACACAGCAGTGTATTGGTGCGGGGAATTTAACAATTACGGTACACTATTTCGGATTTCCGTAAATATCATTATGATTTTACAAATGTTATATTCTATATTTAATATACCTACAGGCGTACGTCTGTTATCTGTTACCTCATTATTTTAACAATAGTGTTTAAAATAAAAATATTGTAGGTAGGTTAATAAATTTTATAAAATAGTGCTTGAGAAGTTGCTGAAATACAGCTATCACAATAAAACAGTTGATTAGTACTGGGTTAGAGAAATATTAATGAATATTATAATTTAAATTAAATAAAATCAAGGAAATTCCAATGTTTTGCACTAAACTCCTTAATATGTATAGTATGTAAATTAAAGTACCTTCAAGATTGAGATTTTTTCGAGATTAATAACAAAGTAAGTTACAATATAAAGCCGTTATGTCGAAATATTGAAATTCAATTACCAACAATTATAGTATTTGTATCGCGTGGCAAAAAATACGTTTTTACGCACAACTCAGCTAGATACGGGTATTGTTATCAGACTCGTTGGTATTATTAGTAGTATTATTAGTAACGCCTCAACCGCGCTGTTCTGGACTTGGTACATTATTATTGTTATTATATTTAATAAAATAATAAGTTATTATTAAGCTTAGAAAGATAATACTTTAAATCGTACTTTATCTAATATGTATGAAGTCGAGAAATCTCTTACACGAGGACAGAATACGAAATTGCGGAATTATTCAGAGGAATTATTTAAAATAGATTAACGTCAGCTGTGTGGTACCACTATAGATAGATCAATAATAAAAAACGTACGCGTGGAAGTTCTCAACATCTATTACTTAAGATAGTATCAACTATCAACTGAATAGTTACGAACTACTATGACATGTGCGGTTTTCCTTCAGTACAGTGATAAGTCGAGTGCATGTTGTTGACGATTTACATAACTTCTATTTAGTGAAATTGTTATCAATAAAACTAAAAGCAATTTAAGTTAACGATTAGAAACATTATTTAATAGAATGAAAGAATAAAACAGGATAAAAACGAGTCTAGAAGATGTGGTCTCTGGATATGTGATTTTAAATAAATGGTAAATAATTATAATCAGTACCTACCGTGTTATACAACTTTTGAAATAAAAAATATAGCATTTGAACGTTTTGTATAAAATATATGAATAAATAAGTAGACAAATACACATTAGAAGAACCACGACAAACTCGAAAGTTGTTAGGTATCTTAATACTTACTTATAAAAATAGAAAATACATACTTTATTGATTAATAATATTGAATAGGTCGGCTATTCTTTCATAAGCTAGGCATTTCAATTTAAATTACTTGTTAGTAACAAAATGACACTACTTAAAAATATATTATTTTGCACGAGGTTTTGAACACCATGTCAACACAAATTTTTGACACTTAAAATACAAATTAGTAACTTGGACTCCTGAAGTAGAATTTGCGCGGATTCCGTGGCCACTCACTTATTTTTGAGTGTGGGGTCGTGGTGCAAGCGGTAGTTGGGCCGGTGTCAGGTGCACATGCCGTGGGGCGAGAACGGGCTTTGTGGCGGCGGCGGCGTGTTGGGGCTGCGCGTGCGGGCGGCTGGCGGGACACTTGCGGACGTTTGAACGCGTCCACGAACCGAGCGCAACTGATAGGTGCTGACGACTGGCAGTGGCGTGCTGGCCGTCCGGAGCGCATGCTACGAGATGCGCCGGGCCGCGGAGGCTGCGCGACGCCCCCCACCCCCCGCACACCTCTCCGTCTCGCCCGGGAGCCCCCGCCCCGCAGCTGATGACGCCGTACTTCGAAGTCAATCCTGCCCAATCCGCGACTTCGGGATACCGAACTAGCAAAATTATAAACTCCCATCCCAGTTCTAATTCTAATTTCTTAGAATATCAAACATAAGTTCGCAATAAAACAGAGACGAAATTGAAGAACGTGGTCTTGTCTATACCTAATACTTTTATTTTGAAAAGAATTTAAATCATGTAGGTATATGGTTCCGAGATACCTATCAAAGTGCTTCGAAATCCTGACAAGTCCTCCTTGATCCCTCATCTAGAAGTAAGTTCGTAAAGGGCTTTAATGTGTAAACAATATCTCTACGATGTAAATAAGATCATATATATAATATGTAATAATAAATAATAAGAATTTGCAAGATAATAACAATAAGGGTATTAAAAGATATTTTTTTAGAGTTGGTACTTTATGATATACAAATGTGATTTCTTGTTACTTATTAACTAATGAATAATTAAAATTGCAATATTGTCATTGTAAATGAAACACGCTTAATATTATAATTACTAAATTAGTTCATAAGCTAAATTCCCTTTGAATTATTATTGCCTTTCTTATCATTAGGACGCTATATTTACCAATGTTAATTAAACCAACTTCAATATTTCGTGGTAGGTATATTTATTTTAAAATAAGTAATAAATTCATTCCTATGATACGTATAGTAAAATTATTTATATTATTTTCCTGTAAATACGTGCTTATCGAGATGACTCACTGCACACAGACACCGGACACACACATAGACCCCCTCTCCCATTCCCTCACCCCCTCTCAGTCTGTCTGTCCTCACATTTTTAAATCTACCCGAATCCCGTCATGCGATCATGCGCTTGCGACTGTTCGCGAATGTTTCATTGCGTTGAACTCTTTAGTACGTATTGTCATCCTGTGTTATCTCAATCGGCCTGATATCTAACACATTTTTTATATATTCTTACAAAAAGAATAAAACTTTATATATTTGTATATGCTTACAAAACGAATTAAACATTTTATATATCTTTCCAAGCGTAAGTTAATTTTATAATTATTTTTATATAGACATTATAGATCTTAGAAAAAACAATTTTTGAAAAAAAAATAATCAAATTCCTAAACTTTATGTGTAATCATATATAGGCTTGGCAATGAAAAAAAACAAATTATCTGAAGTAGCATAATAATTCTTAGTTTCGATGATTATATATTTATATGTAAGTACTAAGTATGTATGCTTCAAAAAGTTTAACAGTTATAATCAAACGCCGCTCGAGGCACTGTATTCATTATTCTCGGGTGAGATGTGACTCGTCAATCAGACATGACAAATAAATGTACAACAGTTTTAAATGGACCGAGAAATGACACATCTTAATTATGTTTTGATAATTAACTTTTATATTAATTATTTCTCTATATTAAAAGCAAGAAAAAAGGAGAATGAATTAATTTAAAAGTAAATTATAAAAACATAATTAAGATATACATTCTTAATCATTATAAAACTGATGACCTATTTGCTTTAAAAATTAAAAGCATTCAATTATTTATAATAAATATAGCATTATCTTTTATCAGCAAAAAAGTCCCGCTTTTTTAGTATCATACTGGTCGTTCTCCGGAATATTGATAATATAAATATATATCTAAATAAATATATATGTAATAATTTCTCATCATTTTCATGTCATTCTAGTAAATTCATCATCATTATTTGCAAAGACTTTCCCCGCGAGATCGTAACACAAACAATACATTTTAATAGAGACGAGGCTACTAGACTTTGGAGTTCGGACTGTACTCTATCGATGTTTTCCACACATTTGTTTTTCATAATAATTTTAATAAAAATAAAACTAGTTTTCAAATTCTCATAACAATCTTGCTACAATCCCTTAGACATAAATTATTCATGTTTCTATTCTTGGAATAATTATCGACTGTATCGATTTCTAAAGTACTTTACTTAGAAATCCTAATTACACTAAGTCCTAATCTTTGTTTACTAGTTCACAAGTTTTGATTCAAACATATTTGTTTACCAATATCGAAAGTAGCAGTCGTTTTCAATTCAATCTACTCCTACCGTTCTTTTTATTTGTCCAAAGAGACAATTGAACGAATACTTATTATGTAGTTATGTTGTGTCAGAGCGGAGGCGATGCGAGTTCTCCACTTGATGAGAAACAGTAGCTGATTGATTGATACATTCTAATTTAGCATCGACTTGATAAGACACAAACCACATTATGGAGTTGTAAGTACCGAGCACGAGACTTGTTATCAGTTTATTACTGAAGTATGCAGACGATTAAACTAAGTAGAAAATATTACTAAGATAGATAAAACATTTAAAACGTGAACGTATATTTTGGTTTCATTCTTATTTTTGTTATCTCTTTTAACTCCACAAATTATTTGTTTAATAATAAAGTTCAATGGTTGTTTATTTCTATTTTATTTAGCTAACGGGTTTATACAACATCGAAAAAAACTTTCTGAACTTGTTAGCATATTTATTGAGGAAAACTGTAATTTTAATATTAAAAATTGCTACCATATAAAAAAATATTGCCAAGCACTGTGATTTCTAATATATATATATATATATATATATATATATATATATATATATATATATATATATATAACCAGGATAACGTTGTTTATCTCCCGGGCTTGATTAGTTTCGTAATTATGACTTAAATTTATTACTAATATACAACAGAGTCACAGGGAAGAGCTTGTCGCTAATACAATTATAATTAGATAATTTCAAAATGTTTGTAATAACGGATTTTTGTAAGATAAATAAATGAGATATCCGTCCTGAACATGCATCATTGTCACAGTGGAGACTGCAGGTGCCGGCCGCCCGGGCGCATGGCAGGTCACTCCCGCTCATTGATAGCGCGGAAGGCAGCTCGTGACGTCAGAGCACGTGAGTCGGTCCCCGCCTCCTCACCCCTCCCAACCTCAGCCGCAGCTACCAGTTCTCTTTAGAAAGTAATTTATTCGTTTCTCTGCGAGGATTTCCTTAGCTGTCGATAGCGGGCGAGTGTACCCCCTCTCTTGTGGTAGGTTGTAGGTATAACAGAAAAACAGCTAGAACGGGTTCCAGTCGTGGCCGAGTTGGCCGAGTCATGTGACTGACAAAGGTTTATCAACTCGACGCATTCTTTACATTTAACCACTTTCTAGGTGTATCTGCGCGATGCGTTGGTTGCAGACTTATCTAGTTTTTACATAGGACTAACACTGACACTTTACAACTTATTATTATAAATATAATTTATTTGTTAAATTTATATGGGGGCTTAACCATTAAAAGCACATTTTTTAAGTACATGTATGGAACATATAATGAATATAAAGCCTCTTAATTCTATTCATGTCATAAGTATGAATATACTTCAAATATTGGCAAAGTAGTTGGATGAATGGTTTTGTATAGATTTTCACACACGAAAAGACCATGAAAAAACCTGAAGGGCGCAAGACTGGCTACTTTTTATTATTTTAGTATAAACTTATTAAGTAGCTCTTTGCTAAAAAAACTATTCTGAATATGAAATGATAACTGACTGACTGATGTATGTATGTAAAGTGCAAATGAGTCTATGAACGAGAAATTGAAATTCGAGCGCTCAGGTGCCCCCAATAGGGATTGACAGTTTATAATTCAATATTTTGTGAACATTACAGGGAATTGAAAAATATAATCCGATTTGTATCTTTGAAGGTTTTGTTGTAGTTCTAATAGATTTAAAAATAACACAGACGAAATCCATGGTAAAAGTATGTATAAAATGTTTATAGTAACTTTATCTAGATCGTTTATATATCATTACTGAATTTCGGTCACAGTGGGTTGTCGTACGCTCTACGGGAGATCTGAATTAAATTACCCACTACAGCGGTTATTGTGCTTTATTAAGCAAATAATATTTATTATAAAAATGTTTAGTATGAAGTACTTAAATTAACTTACATAAGTTTATGGATTAGAAACCAAAATTAAAAGACCCTGACAACACTTCTGTATAAGTAAAGTATTAAATTGTAAATAATCTTACTATGACTGGTATTATATATTTACGCGTATGTAAATATTATGAACCTCATGCTATATTTATGCAGACAATTCTTGATACAACTACATTTTTCAGTCACAGTGTAGTAGTGTCAGTAGTAAAATACCGCAGTGTACGTAATACTTGACGTACAATCATTGATAGTAGATCACATGACTGGTGTTGGTACAACGTAATATATATCATAACCTGCCATACTTTACTTTATTGCATAGTATTTATAGAAGCGACTCTAAAATTATAATAGCTTTAAGACACATGTGTTTTCGTCATAGTTATTATTATGTCTTTTGTTTACGTCTATACATATTTATTACAAGAATTATATTATACAGTTAATAACCCGTTTGTCACAAGGAGTCTCATTAATATCCATGAAAAAATATGAATAAAATATTATTTAAATTAATATTATTATCGTAATTAAAATTCACAATTCAGTATTTAAATTACCTAGAGGAGCAATTAAAACCTACATAATGCCTATTATTAAATCTCTACATCTTACTATTCACATATAACACGTACATAGGTCAAACAAGGTTTATATATATACTTGCTGTAGGTACAGATATATAATAAGATAACTGTATCGGACTGAAAGAAATACTTCATTTAAAATGTTCACAATATAAATGTACATAAGTAATTGGCAATACATAAATATATAATATAATCTCTATACTAAGCGATAGAGCTGTCTCGTGAGCGATAGAGCTGCCGAGTTCGTTTATTACAAAGATTATTATAGAGCGTAGTGTATTCACCTCTTATTAATTTAAAATCCGACCAATTTACAGTCACTGTTTGTTCATTTAAATCTCTTAAGACATGGCGTTATAATAGCAAACGAATCATATATTCCACTAAATATAACTTTATCTTGAGGATTTAAATTTTATTATTGTTTTTGAAAAGTAGTTAATTCCTCTTAATGATCATAACATGCTTATCACGCGCTAAAGCATGCTGCAAAATTAGCGGAATGCATAACAACTCAACAAAAACTTGTTGAATAACTCCGAAGCTTTTTGCAAGTCATTCGATTGTTGACATTTGAAAATGCTTGTAAATCAGTAGTCCTCAATTATTATAAGTATGTAAATATTGACATCTCCGATACCTATTTACGAGGTAACAGTATTCCTTCCGATGTGTAAATATTGTTTTAAATACGAATAATGATAAAACGGTTTTATCAGTTCTAGGAATGTTATAACTAATAGATTTAAAATTAAGTCTGTATTACGAAGAGTCCGTGACCCAATCTAACTTGCTCAAAGCATCCCTTAGTCACCTGACCTCGGCTACATCCTCGGGAAATGGAGCGAGAATATTCTAACAGGTCCCAAGGTTCGTGAAAATAAAATACTCTACATATAAAACATCAATGTTGTCCTTGGACCATGTCAATGAGATGCGGAAATACAAAATAATAATTGCGTGTTTAGATTATACATAGATATAATAGTTGTTGCAATTTATTATAATGTATTATTGTAATGTTATATGGATATTTGCGGTTTGTTTGACAAGTAGTGAGTTATTTTATGATCTTAGAAATGATAGGGATCTAATGAAGCAAATTTTATTATCTAGTAAATGATAGGATATAGTACAGTCCTAAGACACATGAATGCTATCAGAGTGATCTTCATCGCGTGTGACCGCGGCCGAGACCTGCTGACGCGAAACAAGGAAACAGAACAACCACGGAGATGAGCTCTCTACGCGACCCACGTGGTGTCACCTGACTCACCTGTGTACATGTTATAATCCTACTTAAAGTATAAAATACTAATGTAAATACAAGTAAAGAATGATACAATATTAAATAAATATAGAATGAAAAATAAACCGATAAGAGGAGATATTTTAACCCGCGGTCTCTGAGAAGCCGTTCCACTTCTCTGCCAATTGAGCGGGTTCCCGGAGGTCTCGGGTTCGAATCCCTGCCCGAATTGGTTTATTTTTAAATACATTTAAATAAGCTCAACCTGGCTATACATGTTTATAGATATTTCCAAACAAGTATGATATAGATAACAGAAATAATATTTTTTGTTATAAATAGTTCACATAATCTGATGTAAATCACGCCTAACGATTTTATTTTTATATCAACATATAAAATCTAGAAGTGTTTTCAGATTCGTAAACACAGTTTATGTTGAGATCAAATATCATTATTTTGTTTGTTGTAGTAACAATCTTTTAACCGCAGAGACTAGGTCCTCGCCGATTGCATTAGACTGTGATGATAGCACAATAACTTGCTCGTCGTAATAGCTTAGTAGCTGGGTTAACAGTTGTTTTAGACATAAATTAGATGTTTCATTTCATTATACAATCTACAGCGCACTAATCAGCCGCAAAGAATAGCGACTAAGAGTGTCCACCAATCAAATGAGAGCAGTAAATCACTAACAGCTTTTTCACAATGGTAAATTAGTACGCTAGTTGACCTAACCCTTAGTAAATATTGCTTTTAGTGAATTTAATGAAATGGCTGCTCAACAATGTACAACTAAATAGTAGATACATACGGAGTTCTTCGCTTTAGTTCGAGTATCTACTGTCACGCATAATGAAGTTTTTTAAATAAAAAGTTATCTAATATTTATATCACTTATATAGCTTTATTGCCGTTAAAAAAAGTGTCCTTACTGATAAAACAATCGTTTATTATATTATAGGTACTTGTTACTTTTATAGCTTATTATTATTATTGTTCATGAGGCTTTCCTCATGAACACGTAAAGGAATTAAATTGAACCCGTAACACGTAAAGGTATTAAAAGGTGTTGAATGGTTACTACCCCTTTGGGTAGTAGCTTTAAAATTATTAAAAATATATTTTTTATTAGATGTAACTAAAAATTTAAGGTTTTCAAAATTGTTTCTTTATCTGTGCTATAAGACGTTATTTGATACCAAATTTCAAGATTCTAAGGTTACGGGTAGACCCTGTACATTTTGATTCCCTTTGAAATTTGAGATATAAACGGCAGTATTTTTTTATCGCGACTGTTTAGAAGTTTGTTTCTTTTCACAGCTCCAAGGGACAGTAGACCTGAGTAGTTGATATAAATTTCGGCTCGATACCTTCACGCGTTTTTGGGAAAAAGGGTCTTGACGGACAACAAAGTGATTTTAAAAGGGTTCCGTTTTTTCCTTTCGAGGTACGGTACCCTAAAAATAACAAAGACTCGCCCGTTGATATTTTTCCATGGTTATAATATTTATATAAAAAGGTCTGTGACCAACATTTCTCAACCAATGGCAAAAGGCAAATAATAAAATAAATTATATTTTATAACTTATAAAATTAAAATAAATAATCAGAATATTTTCTGAAATTGTGATTTGAATCACCAAACTAGAGTTTTAAAATACATTCGAGTATAAAAATGTATTATTAAAAATACATTCAAATGAAGAAGTAATCGATCGTTTGAAGCAGTCAATAAAATACTAACAAGGTACAAGTAGCTCAATGAGATATAATTAGAAATCAGTAGAAACATGTGCTCAAAACTACCAACTACATCTATATATATCAACTACATCTATATCTACCAATTACATCTATATCTACAGCTAATACTTTTCTCAATATATCTTATTTTCAAGTATAGTACTTCCTTAGATTTTCACAAGCACTACACTTTGAAATAAAATATTTTTCGTAGATTTAACCCACATAGGTATAATTAATTTTTAAATTTACATTTAAAATTTAATCCGATGTTTCGAATGCTTCAATCGTGAATCAATCGTGTTCACGGTAAAACCAGATGAAGATGTCAAACACCTTACGCGTTAAGTCCGTAAAAAAATATTTTATTTAATACAATGATCTTTGATGTAAATTGTAACCTATTAGTTAATATAAAAAAAGCAAAAATTAGTGTGTCTGTTTGCGTCATTATCACGTTACCTTCTATTGTAAATTAAAATTGGTATTTTACATTAAAAATAAAACCAATTAAGTTTTAAAAATTGAAGAAGGTTTAGAAATGCTTTTTCAGGAAGATTAGTCGGAGAGAAAAGTCGCTTTTCAGTTGTTATAGAATTATGTACTACAAACAAATATAATTCTCTAGTAAAACTTTTAGGAAACACTTTAAAGTCTAAAATCTTAATTTGAAGCGACATTCGGCAAAGACAAATCACCAGCTTTTGCTCTTTCATTGTTAAACCTTGCTCAGAAAATTAAAATTACTGCTCCAAAACTACAACAGTATATAAAAGAAATCTGGTTTGCCCCCTCCTCCCCCCATCTAGCACAGATTCTGGGTACGACTATGGTAACTCTACAGTTTTTATTTTCTAATATATATTTTCATAATATTCTTTATTAACTTATACGCTTTATTAAAAAAAATGTTGCTATGTCGCGACTTCGTGCAATTGCCTCCTTCATGGTCATGGTTTAGGTCATGTCATAGAGGTCCATAGTGAATTGCTAGAAGCATGTTTGGCGCTATGAGATCTGATCTCGTTCACGAAACCAATAACCCTCAATAATAAGAAGTTCTGTTTTACTTGCTTTGTTATATCATCATTATCATCATATATTAAGATTTAAAGTAAGAAAAGACATTTTTATCTTATTTGGATTCGGAAGCGTGGCGGATAATGTTCGGTCTGATTGTTGTACGTGTTCGTGAGTCTTATCTATGTGTTGTAAATATTGCCATTTCATTCTGTCGACCGCAACCACGTGCGAGACACCTGTTAGGTACAAATAGGTACCTAAATTATCATTATAATTTTATTCACATTATGAATAATAATATGTTGCAATCATTATTACATGACTAATTTTATTTTACTTTTATATTGTAACCTACAATCTTTATTCCGTTACTCTCAGTAGGTACATATAATAGAACTGTTCTTTATAAAATTTGAATATAATTATAATAAGCAAAATAATGTAATTAGTTCTCTCTCAGAAATACTTATCATTGAATTGTTATTGAGTGTTGTCAGTTCACGCTACCATCAGCCTACTTGTTATGCCTTGTTACCTCGATTTGTAATTTTGAGGATAAGATTTATTAATACAGGGATACATAATTAGGTACAATTCAGTTTA
This sequence comes from Napeogenes inachia, assembly GCA_959347355.1. NCBI lineage: Eukaryota > Metazoa > Arthropoda > Insecta > Lepidoptera > Nymphalidae > Napeogenes > Napeogenes inachia. The sequence continues at coordinate 16,736,361 of OY365792.1, forward strand.
CCTTATAAGACTACCACTGTACCGTCTTGAATATAATTTATGTATATTATTTTGAATCATAGTATTGCATATAAACTAAAAATAATATTGCTCTTGTATTTTATGGATCTTTACTAGAAACCCATGGAACCCATTTCCCATTAAATAAATATAGAATGAAAAATAAACCGATAAGGGGAGAGATGTTTATCCGCGACCTCTGGGAAGCCGTTCCGTCGCTCTGCCAATTGAGCGGGTTCCCGGAGGTCTCGGGTTTGATTCCCTGCCCGAATTGGTTTATTTATAAATAAATTTAAATAAGCTTAACATGGCTATACATGTTTATAGATATTTCCAATTAAGTATGATATAGATAACAGAAATAATATTTTTTGTTACATTCACATAATCTGGGGTAAATCACGCCTAACGATTTTATTTTTTATATCAACATATAAAATCTAGAAGTGTTTCCAGATTCGTAAACACAGTTTATGTTAAGATCAAATATCATTATTTTGCTTGTTGTACCAACAGTCACTTAACCGCAGAGACTAGGTCCTCGCCGATTGCATTAGACTGTGATGATAGCACAATAACTTGCCCGTCGTAATAGCTTAGTAGCTGGCTTAACAGTTGCTTTAGACAAATTAGATGTTTCATTTCATTATACAATCTACAGCGCACTAATCAGCCACAAAGAATAGCGACTAAGAGTGTCCACCAATCAAATGAGAGCAGTAAATCGCTAACAGCTTTTTCACAATGCTAAATTAGTACGCTAGTTGACCTAACCCTTAGTAAATATTGCTTTTAGTGAATTTAATAAAATGGCTGTTCAACAATGTATAACTAAATAGTAGATACTTACCGAGTTATTCGCTTTAGTTCGAGTATCTACTCCCACGCATAATGAAGTTTTTTAAATAAAAAGTTATCTAATATTTATATCACTTATATATCTTGATTGCCGTTAAAAAAGTGTCCTTACTGATAAAACAATCGTTTATTATATTATAGGTACTTGTTATTTTTACAGCTTATTATTATTTTTGTTCATGAGGCTTTCCTCATGAACACGTAAAGGTATTAAATTGAACCCGTAACACGTAAAGGTATTAAAAGGTGTTGAATGGTTACTACCCCTTTGGGTAGTAACTTTAAAATTATTAAAAATATATTTTTTATTAGATGTAACTAAAATTTTAAGGTTTTCAAAATTGTTTCTTTATCTGTGCTATAAGACGTTATTTGATACCAAATTTCAAGATTCTAAGGTTACGGGTAGACCCTGTACATTTTGATTCCCTTTGAAATTTGAGATATAAACGGCAGTATTTTTTTATCGCGACTGTTTAGAAGTTTGTTTCTTTTCACAGCTCCAAGGGACAGTAGACCTGAGTAGTTGATATAAATTTCGGCTCGATACCTTCACGCGTTTTTGGGAAAAAGGGTCTTGACGGACAACAAAGTGATTTTAAAAGGGTTCCGTTTTTTCCTTTCGAGGTACGGTACCCTAAAAATAACAAAGACTCGCCCGTTGATATTTTTCCATGGTTATAATATTTATATAAAAAGGTCTGTGACCAACATTTCTCAACCAATGGCAAAAGGCAAATAATAAAATAAATTATATTTTATAACTTATAAAATTAAAATAAATAATCAGAATATTTTCTGAAATTGTGATTTGAATCACCAAACTAGAGTTTTAAAATACATTCGAGTATAAAAATGTATTATTAAAAATACATTCAAATGAAGAAGTAATCGATCGTTTGAAGCAGTCAATAAAATACTAACAAGGTACAAGTAGCTCAATGAGATATAATTAGAAATCAGTAGAAACATGTGCTCAAAACTACCAACTACATCTATATATATCAACTACATCTATATCTACCAATTACATCTATATCTACAGCTAATACTTTTCTCAATATATCTTATTTTCAAGTATAGTACTTCCTTAGATTTTCACAAGCACTACACTTTGAAATAAAATATTTTTCGTAGATTTAACCCACATAGGTATAATTAATTTTTAAATTTACATTTAAAATTTAATCCGATGTTTCGAATGCTTCAATCGTGAATCAATCGTGTTCACGGTAAAACCAGATGAAGATGTCAAACACCTTACGCGTTAAGTCCGTAAAAAAATATTTTATTTAATACAATGATCTTTGATGTAAATTGTAACCTATTAGTTAATATAAAAAAAGCAAAAATTAGTGTGTCTGTTTGCGTCATTATCACGTTACCTTCTATTGTAAATTAAAATTGGTATTTTACATTAAAAATAAAACCAATTAAGTTTTAAAAATTGAAGAAGGTTTAGAAATGCTTTTTCAGGAAGATTAGTCGGAGAGAAAAGTCGCTTTTCAGTTGTTATAGAATTATGTACTACAAACAAATATAATTCTCTAGTAAAACTTTTAGGAAACACTTTAAAGTCTAAAATCTTAATTTGAAGCGACATTCGGCAAAGACAAATCACCAGCTTTTGCTCTTTCATTGTTAAACCTTGCTCAGAAAATTAAAATTACTGCTCCAAAACTACAACAGTATATAAAAGAAATCTGGTTTGCCCCCTCCTCCCCCCATCTAGCACAGATTCTGGGTACGACTATGGTAACTCTACAGTTTTTATTTTCTAATATATATTTTCATAATATTCTTTATTAACTTATACGCTTTATTAAAAAAAATGTTGCTATGTCGCGACTTCGTGCAATTGCCTCCTTCATGGTCATGGTTTAGGTCATGTCATAGAGGTCCATAGTGAATTGCTAGAAGCATGTTTGGCGCTATGAGATCTGATCTCGTTCACGAAACCAATAACCCTCAATAATAAGAAGTTCTGTTTTACTTGCTTTGTTATATCATCATTATCATCATATATTAAGATTTAAAGTAAGAAAAGACATTTTTATCTTATTTGGATTCGGAAGCGTGGCGGATAATGTTCGGTCTGATTGTTGTACGTGTTCGTGAGTCTTATCTATGTGTTGTAAATATTGCCATTTCATTCTGTCGACCGCAACCACGTGCGAGACACCTGTTAGGTACAAATAGGTACCTAAATTATCATTATAATTTTATTCACATTATGAATAATAATATGTTGCAATCATTATTACATGACTAATTTTATTTTACTTTTATATTGTAACCTACAATCTTTATTCCGTTACTCTCAGTAGGTACATATAATAGAACTGTTCTTTATAAAATTTGAATATAATTATAATAAGCAAAATAATGTAATTAGTTCTCTCTCAGAAATACTTATCATTGAATTGTTATTGAGTGTTGTCAGTTCACGCTACCATCAGCCTACTTGTTATGCCTTGTTACCTCGATTTGTAATTTTGAGGATAAGATTTATTAATACAGGGATACATAATTAGGTACAATTCAGTTTACCTTATAAGACTACCACTGTACCGTCTTGAATATAATTTATGTATATTATTTTGAATCATAGTATTGCATATAAACTAAAAATAATATTGCTCTTGTATTTTATGGATCTTTACTAGAAACCCATGGAACCCATTTCCGGGTCCACCCGATCTCCAAACAAAACAGACAACCAAGGACCATTATTTACATTTTTTCAATGTATTGTGTCGAGTAAATAAAAGAAGCCAGGTGTCAGAATGTGAACAGGTAAAGCGTGAGAACCCCGCGCTATTTGAACAGTTCTAAGACGTACGAATTCATATGAGTCATAACTCATAAGTCACCGCTTGCACGAACAATGGCGACGCGAGACTACACGTGGTGTTGCTGCACTGTTTGTGTACATTGTAAAAAGAACACATGCTCCTCGTAGAGTCTGGAATTTTCAAGGAATTAATATTTTTTACTGCTGCGTGGCAGTTCTTTTATATAATACCTGCGTTACTGCGTAGATGAATCGTGTTATATTTACAACTTACAGCTGCTTGAGTCTAAATTAACATCTTCAAATATGTTGGAATGGACCGCAAAACAACCCATAGAATTCAGTACTAGATTTGTTATTTTAATTATTACATATTTACTACATTCTGAATACATTTTAAATGATCTTCAGCATTCGTTGTCAAGGAATAATAAGATGTAGGCAACTGTCAGTTAGTCATTCATTTGTCATCTACCTGCAACGGTTTCTTAGTTTCAAGGCATAAAGTTCAGGATGCAGACAAAAAACACTAACGGTATAGTTGGGTAACGCATTGTATTTCCGATTGTGGGTTTTCTATGGGATAGATTCCATCTTTTCTATTGACTTTGGGATGTTTTTTAATCATAGTAAAAATGTTCATGACCAAGGGTCTTTAGTCAAGGGTCTTTAGTCAAGGGTCTAATTGGACTTTTAGTTGAGCTGGTACATTATATTAATATGTAATAATTATATTATATACACTAGTACCAGTCGAAGACCTAATTATAATTTACATATTGGAGACATATTCTCTAATGATGCAACTTGCAAGCAAGGGTTCTTGGCTCTGCACCGGTTTTTCGTAAGATAAAAGTATTGTGACAGTGTCATCTACATACACAGACACTTTCACAACTATTACCTAACTACCAAACTACCAAACCATCTTATCTCATAAAAAATTAAAAACGTCTATAAATACAATGCGAGACCCAATGAAACTTAAGTGCGTGCATCTTGCGTTTAGTGAATCAAACTTTAATGACAACTGAGATCATCTCAGTATATCGATGATAAAATACGAAATTAGTCATTTGATCATTCGTTATATATCTCCGATAGTAATTACCTACTCATTATCATTTGAGTTGTCAAAAAAGATACGAAATAGCTCTACAGAACTCTCTTCTCTGGAACTCAAAACTGATGCAAGAGAGAGAGAGATAGAGAGAGAGAGAAGAAGAGATAAATCAACTCGCTGACAGACAGAAGTCTTCCTAAACATAATGCCTGCAAAATCTTTGTATATTAAAATTGAAATGTAATGTAAATATATCCATAAAAAACATATTACCGTTAAGTGCCTCCCGGTGCAAAACGCATGAATTATTATTATTATTTAACGCATTTAAATAAAGTCTTTTTGTACACAAAAAAATATATTCGTTATTCTAAAATGGTATCAACGAACGTCCTTCATGGTACGCACATGTATGACCACGTGTAGGTAGAAATATCTCGGCCTTTGTATTCTTTGAGTAAAGTCACTGATGACTTTAGTAGAATTGAAACTAATAGTACGAGACAATCATTCACCTTGTTATTATTCACTTGATGTTACAATTGAATTAAATAGAACAATATAAAAAGTATTGACTGTTTTATCACAGTAGGCTAAAGAAAGCTAATTGTTTTGGACTATTTTAATAAATTATTAAGGATAAACAGAACTGCTCTTTACAGATTCAGAAGGTAGTATTTCGTTATACTCACCCACAATACTGATAAGATGCTGTGAATGATGTTTGAAAAATATGTATAAACATGTATAGCCATGTTAAGCTTATTTAAATTTAGATAAATAGAGATTGAAAAATAAACCGATACGGGCGGGGATTCGAACTCACGACCTCTGGGAAACCGTCCCGTTGCTCTACCAATTGAGCTGCCGTATTGTTGTCCGTCTCGGTGAATTAGGCTGTAAATGATTGTATAAAAGTGCGTACATTATTAAAAAATATATATATTATTGTGTCTTTATTTTTTTAATATGTAATAAGATATACCGTAGCGTGAGCAATACTGCAATTATTATTATCTTTGTTACACAAATTATTTCTAATAATTTTAAATGTTAAAAAGAAATAAACAAATTAGTTGTATATTTTAATTAAAATTTTTGTTATTTTAAAATACTTTTTATAATCTGTAATATTATCAGCAAATGAACATATCATTTACACGATTCGTGAGTCATATTTTTATCAACACATGGGTATGTACTAAAATAGAGGCAACATCTGTATTTTTAATATAAAAACAATTGTAATCTGTTTAATACATCACATAAATGACGAATCTTAAAATAATAGTTTTAAAAGTGTTTGTCTGTCTGTTTGTTCTTACATCATGCAAAGAGTACTGAACAGATTTTCATGATACTTGGTTATAAGTTGCTCTTGTTGGTATGTTTGGTTATTGCCTAGGAAACTTTTACTCTATAAACTTTCTTTATTATCACGAGATGAGGATACGAGGTTTAGGATAAAACTATACAATAAATAACAATAAAGAAAGGTTTTTGATTCCTCACTAATTGTGAGAGTCACAAATTATAAATCTTGTCTGTTTCTTTTTAATTATACAAAATTATAAATTAAAATTGAATTAAATTAACGAACATGCGAAGTATAATTTAAACGGCTTTTTATTTATAATTATAATACACATAAAAATGGATAGATTTTTATAATTTAAAATGATGGTAAATACCATTTTACCAGCAACACCTACCCACACTCGAGTCGGAAGAGTAAGGGAGACGATGTCGTTGACATAAATACATACCTACATAGTATTAGAAAGGTATTTAATCTATTCACTATCATTAAAACTGATTAAACAATTCAACTTCTACTATTTAACACCGGCTCTTAAACTTCACACGGAATTAAACACGGCACTGATAATAACGATTAGAACACATAATAGAGACAATATTGTATTGAGACTTAAGAATGCGTTTTAAATTCCTCTTCAGTACTCTGTGTACACTATTATATATTATTATATATACTTTGTATAGTGGAATTATTCTTGGATATTAAATTATAGTTTCAAAAAATACCAAACCTTTATAACTAATTAGTTTTATTAAATATAAAGACTTATTTCTTTATCTATTTATAAAAAATTACTGACTTCTCACCCAATATCTAAAGACATTAGCAAAAAATATGTAAAAATTACTGTTATTCTCACGGTTAATAAAAGCAAAAAGAAAGGATCTTTCTCAATACTGTGAGACGGCGATTGGGGTGAGGGTCGAGGAACCGGTTTACAATAATAATATTATTACATAATAGCAGTGATCTCTATGAAATATAAACGAGATGGGAGCTAGCAGCCTTGAACAGGACCGCGACAGACTATCTCCCGCTATAGACACTGTTATTATACCTATTGCTATAAAATTATACGTTTTAAACCAGTTTTGATTCACACCACAATAGCGATAATAATTATAATTTTCTACACCCGAAATTATTTACGATTTCAGTAGCAAGACACAATTTACCGAGAGTTTACGAGCATAAGCTTCTTTACGTTAAAAAAAAACAAAAAGTATACTTTTTAATTTTGCTAATTATACCTATTAATACTATAATTTAGCTACGATAAACATTTTAATACCTACTCAAAGATAATAATATTATGTTCTGAATATGTCACGTCTTTCAATATTTGATTTTTTACATAGGTATAATAATGATTCACAATATTTGTTTGAAATATTAGAAAATTATGTTAAGTTGCCAAGCTTCGTAACTTAACTTTGAACTATTTGGTTTTCATTTTGGTTTTATTCCAGTTTTGCGGTATTTGGTGTATACCAAATACTTAATAATTACTTAATACTATATCAAGAGAGCAAATATACATTTGCTCTCTTGATATATCAACTAAGTATCAAGTAATTCTTAAGAAGAAAGGCAGTAAGTAGAATGAAATCTTATCTAAAACCATAATTATACTTAAATACATATATGTGTTATTGTGTGTTATGTTTATCCATGTATATATTTGAACAATTAACAATGTTTAAAAATATTTACATTTATAGCCATGTTAAGCTTATTTAAATTTATACATATAAATATTTAATATAGGATGAAAAATAAACCGAGACGGGCAGGGATTCGAACCCGCGACTACTGGGAAACCGTGCCGTCGCTCTACCAATAATTATCCTAACTTTATTAATTTTTACCATCAAATTTTTTGATACCGTAGCTCAGTTGGTAGAGCGACGGGACGGTTTCCCAGTAGTCGCGGGTTCGAATCCCTGCCCGTATCGGTTTATTTTTCATTCTATATTTACATAAATTTCAATTAACAATAGTCAACAGATTAAAACTAACACAACAAAGAACAAACTAACTAACAAAAAAAAATCAAGAGCAGACAACACTGGAGATTTCATAAACATTCTGCAACAAGATATATCCTATTTTTTGCTAGCTTAATTATGTTAATAAAATAATTATTTAATAAAATCGAGTTTTTCAGACGCGAGTAATGGGTGATCAATAATTCAATAGCTATCCATTTAGAGATTGGTATTTGGCTTGATAGAGACAAGAGCGCGCGTCAGCCGCCCGTGGCTTATGTCACTACAACTTCATCACATGACATGTTTTTACAAACACTGAATATATTATGGAAATAAACAAGACTATGTTGGTTCTGGGATATCTTAAAACAGCTTATGTTGCTATTACGATAATTGTGAGATAATGCAATAACATTGTCTATAGCTTTACGGCTTAGATTGTTGTTTCATAGAATTATCTTATCCTTATTATGTTGACTATTTATTCCTTGATTGTGTTTTCATTTTTAATTCTGTTATTTAATTATGTAGGTTATTAATAATAATTTAAAAAAGTCCTTCTTATTGCATGAAAAATTAAATATTTATTTTAAGTCTCAACAGGTAGGTATTGTTAGAACTATGATGATTCTTGTATTCATTGAACTCTTGAACTAACAGCAATAATTCGAAATTAATATACATTATTATAATGAATACGATGTTACGTCACAACGAGGCTTATTCACATGTTGGTATTAAAACAATATTTCTTTATTTGTAAGTACTTTTTGTAATAAATCGTTTTAATATTTAATTTATTAACATTATCAACAAAAATGTAAAGGAATCATTGAATCGCACACAAAGGCATGCAAAGGTTATGTGTGAAGAGCGAGGACACAGAGTGAAGAATGTGCGCAGTGCGACAGACAGTCGACTTGTCAGTTATCAGTGAGGATGCTGCGTCGGTGGATTATCTAAGGCTACTCGCACACGAGCCACTGATTACAGTCAGCGGTGGCTGTCGCGCACCACTTCTTTGGTAACGCGCAAACGAAGGGTTTCGGTGGCCGCTACAATTTGTAACACTCTAGTGCCGTAAATGTATCAGTATCCAATTAACCTGCGTGTTGCTCCGCAATGATAACAAAAGGGGAAGAGCGCGGGGAGGGTGGTGCGGCGGCGACGTCTGAGTGGCGAGTGTTGCCGTTTTTAAGTAAAGATCGACAGTCACCGGCGACATGTCGCGGACAATGAATGCCAGGGACGTCACTCGCTACACTGATACAAAACGTATAAAAAATGCAAACATGTAAGCAGATTGACGCCAGCATCCGGTGCCGGTGATCGGTATTCCATTTGCGCGGAGCCTTATTGTTTAAGACGTGCTAAGTTGCCAACTTAGTAAATGCTCGGGTAAACACCGCGATAGCGTAATTAGCAGGTTGTCGCAATTAACTTGTTAAAACACGTGAATAAGCAGTGTTTAAAAATGATGATCTCTACCTACTAAGTAATAACAACATTATTTATAAAGGAAATAATACCACATAAATATCTACGACCCGAACGCAAATGAAGTTATTTATACTTAATGAAATGAAAGTACTTTTAGCTTCGTAAAGTATTCTTTAATTTAATCAAAAACACAAAAACTGGAAATTCCACAATTATAAAAGAGTACCTACTAGAAGGATGTTAACAAAATTTACTGTTCTATTATGACCGTATCTGTAAATTAACATACCTATGGGGTTACCAGGGAAAATTTACAGAGCTAGTTTATAATAAATATATGAGGTTTGGCTAAGAATAAGATTATTCCATATCTTCCCGAGGGTGCTGTATGGGTGGGCTAAGGGACAAAAATAAAAGTGTAAACCAACTTGCATACCAAAAAAGGGTTGACGTCAGGCGATGAGGCCTTAAAAATACATAAGAAAAAGTTAGACCTCAACAAAATGGAGATAAGGGCATGTGCCCTTGGCTCTCCCTCATCTTACTGATTATGTATATAGCATCTCAACCAAACCAACTCATCTGGTTTCAAAGGTTGAGCCGCTATCAAGTGTCAAAGTTGCTAAGGTTTTAACTTAGGCAACTACTTTAGTAGAGACCTTTATATGACAGGTCATACATACCTCCGAAGTCATTCAACAATGGTACTATAAGGCTAGTAAGCTCGCAAGACTATCGCTTAGAGATAGGTCAAATTTCAACCACCTTTCCTTTTCTTTTTTTTTCAGAAACCTTTTCTTCAGAGAGGTTCCGGAGCTGTAATGCTCTCACTTCCTACTTCCTCACCTTTGTCCACTTGCACGATCACTTCCTAAGAATGTCTCAGGATATTAACTATCAGTGTCCTACTGGTGTTTGTGTCTCTAAGGCACGCTCACTTCCCGATAAGCGATCCGTCCGCAAGCCAAAGACAATAGGTTTGATACATTTTCAGCATTCATCGCCAGCGAGTCGGCACGTTCACCAGGGTCCTGACAATTGTCGCACTCAGCAAGCGATGTAATAGACCAGTCTTAGAAGAAGGGCAAATATATATATATATATATATATATACATTATCCACTTTTGAGGGATGGAAAGGGAAACCTGCATGAAGCTAGGAAAGAGATATGAAGGGTGGATGTTAGGGCATTTGGCACTATCCGTACGAAACGTACTTATAATAGTTGGTTTACCAATATTCTATCAAAGGATTATACATATTATCCTGTAGAGTCAGACCATACCAGCTGCAGTCAAATAATTACATGAAAAGAGATAAGCATTAATAACCCATTTGACTTAAACATTATGTGGTAATATTTGTCTTTAAATATTACTCTGATTAAGGGATATATTACATCTTAATTTCGTAATCGTAATTGGCGCAATTAGTCATTAATTATGTTAAATATGCGAAGTTGAAAGCGTAAGGGTAAAAAATTCGACGAACTATGAAAGTTGTGTAATTTACTAGTCTTATATTACACACAATAACTGATAAAATTATAATTCCTAAAACTCACTAACACAATCTTTTAACTCTCAAAACAAATCTTTTACCGATCTATCGCATAAAAAAATTAAAGCCATTAAACGTTTTCTTGTATCCAAAGTTACGGACTAAGTTGACGGTAATGAGAGCAATAGTAACCATGGTAACAAATCTGCATATGGTGTTTCACTGTAATGAACTCCAAGATGTGTGTAAAAGTATTTTAGTTCAAGAATAAAGTATTATGTAATTACATTTATTTTGAATGTTTTAAACATTTGTATGCTTAAGCCCTTATAAATGTGAGTTTAGTTAGTTTTTGTCTTTTTTGGTACCATGACTTACTAATTCCTAATTTGTTCATTTTTATAACGACTGTGATTCTAATAAATACTTAATACTATATAAACTATGTAAATTAACAAATAAGTCAAAAGAGGATCCTTGAAGGTTCTTGCGAGGAAAACCGCTTCATGGAACTATTCTTTGGAACAGTGCAATTAGAGTGTTAGGTTTCACAAGTGCAATATATGTTTATTTGAACTAAAAATCTTTAACTTTATCATAAATAGTTTTTCTCTTTAAAAATTTTTCACCCATTTTATGAGTTCTGTCTGATCTAGTATGATTTCTAATTGTTTAGTTAGCGAAATAGTAATTGTAGATTGTAACCTTTATTTGAGAAATTTTAAAACTAGATTTTAATGGCATTTTATAGGCATACCCATATATACCTTTGGCATTAATAAAGTTTTTTTAAACCCCAACAAATTGCATTTTTTCACATATACTTAGAGATAGAAGTGCAATTAAAATGCAATAATGCAATTTAAATTTTGTATTTTTCATTTTTTCACTTTCTAAAAATAGTAATAGGTCTATAATAAATAACATTATGTTTTAAATATGTTATAAATCTCCAAAAAGGTACCCGAGTACGGCAGTGATACTGATAACAATGTTCTACGCTTATGCTATAATTATTCAGTTATAATTATATATATAATTTTAACTAAATAATTCGAATAAAACTAGAACAAAACAAAACAAATTGTGTATTAGTAATTATTTTTAACGTACAGCATATCTAACATAAATTAGATATGCCGGGTACGTAACTTGATTAAAATAAAAGGATATACAAATGACCGATAAAATATTTATAAATTAGTTCTTTGGAGTTGTTATTATTTAATAAGATTATCGTATACATTTCTTTTACCTAGGTATTGAGATTTGTGTCTACCCCAGCTCTTATCTTGTATTTTATGTGGCAATGAATGGTTACATACAAGGTCAATGTTGTCTGTTGGTGGTGAATCGTATATGTATGCTACATTCGCTATATATGGAGTTATGATTTATAACTGATATGATATAATAATAATAATATAGATAGTAAATAATATTACTATCGACTAAAAAAATAAAAAATATTAAAAAAATCTTAACCCGAACTTAAGCAGAGTCCAAAAGTGGTAGATGTAAACAAAACCAAATTTTATACTGTTTTAATAAATTTTGATAAGGGAGTTTCCATAATACTCTGAATGTTGCAAAGATAACATCAGTTTATAAATCTGAACTCATAACCTTGGAAACCATTGCAAGTCGGTACATCATTGATAAAAATAATTGTGTATAATTGTTTAATAAACTACCTTTTCTTTCTATCCTACTATTTCTTTATATTATAATATGACGAAAATATCGATTTAAAGCTTTAGGAGTACTATTACAATAAAATATTTTATTTATTTTAGAACAACATAGATTATACATTGTTATATTGGTATTTTTGTCGCTAGAAAAGCTTTCTACCATAGCTAGCTGTCAACGGTAGTGCTCTAAAAATTGTCTATCTAAGTAATAGATCTAGAGTAGAAAAATATTGGTAAGAGTCATAGTATGCAATCATTTATTACAAATGGTATCTCGCAGGGCTGTATTTTGGAACCAATCTTATTTCTTACTTAGGCAAAGAATATTTCAGAACTAAAACTTAATGTTCATCTTACTTTATGTCGTGATGTTTCATGATTATTTATTTGTCTTAGACATTAAATTATTAAGCTGACTTTAAAAAATGGTTTCAAAATAGCTTATTAACTGAGAGCAATCAGAATTGTGGAATAAATTTATAATAATTCCCTGTAATAATGCAAAACCAAATAAAGAAAATACGTTTTTTATCTCTTAAACTCTATACACGGTGTTTGGGATTAATTGATTTATGTATTTTCCTGTTCGTTTATACACATTGCATGTATTCACATTTTTTTATTGAAGGTAAATGTAATCGTTAAATCATGGTAATGATTGTAATATTTCTATAATAAGTGTTAAATAAAAACAGCTTCTTAATTATAGTTTAGAAATGTTGTTTCTTCTATAAAATGATATATTTTTATTGCAATTACTATTTATAGCATAGGATATTCTCGGTAGATTTTTTGAAATTCTATCCCTAAAGATATAAGGAATACAATAATTATATGTTAAGTATCGGCGAAAATAAAAAACACTTATGTGTATATTTCGGAATTTCTCTTAAAGTTGAAACTAATATTGAACAAAATATCATAGTTTATCATATTGTATCTACTGGTATATAATATTGTTGTTCATAGTATATTTTATTATTAATACTCTTGACAGAGCTCTTCTCATAAATAATATGGAGTTTTAGAGCCATTCAAAGGGAATATAAAAGTTTTTTATACAAATATTCATACATAAATTATACAAGTACTGGTTTTTTTAAAAAAATAACGTTTTAAGATAAAATACTTATTGATTTATTACTATTGATATTTTTCCGCAGCTTAGCGGCAATTTACACATTTACCAGTTTGAGTAGGTTTCTAGGAAAAATATATTGAAAAAAATAATGTTTACTTGTTTTAAGAATTAATAGCTCGTGATCATCATTCACAGTATTAACTATCAAACTGTTTTTTGATATATTTACTAGAAATTAACATATTTTAATTACATGTTATCTTTATTTCCTACGTGTTAATACGCATTTAAATTCGCTTCAGAAGTCGTGGAATTTGAAGCAAACGGACCTAAAAAATAAACATGTCCATGTCCCATGAAGTATAAAAATTAAAAAATATAAAGAGAACAGATAAAACAACACCTCTTCATTTAAGTGGGTTTGCTTCGGGAGAAACCGATGAGCTGTCATTACCTGTTATTAAAAAGGTTATAAATAAAATTGTTTCCTTAAAATAAATATGTTTTTAAAGTTAAACAGTGGGCAAGTAAATACTTCAATAGAAGCAGGACACTTATAGAAACACTTCAGTTTCGATATATACTGAAACACAATACAGATATTATGTATGGATTGCAAATGCCATTGTATAAATATTTGTAGCAATAAAATGAATCAATAAAGTGGGCTCGTCACGTGTCTGATTAGATCTCACCAATTGACGACAATCAATGATTGATGAGTCAACGATGAACTTTTGAGGGACATTCCGGTACTCGCTTTTCAATTAATATAACATTTATTCTTGCCCGCAACTCGCTTTTATTTAAAAAAGAATCATATACATATATGCATATTTATGAAAGTAATTTAAAAATCACTAGTTAAAGTTAATTGTCTAAAATGTTTCTTTTACCATTTTTAAGTACAGATTGTTTATCTGTAACAAGGCTGTTTGTGTGGATCTATAAGGAAAAAAACACTGGTAGCTAGTTAAATTTTTTAGATTTTGAAATTGAATATAGTACTTGAATATATAGTTGCTTGTAAATTATAACAAAAAATAATAAAAATATATATTTTTTAAATACATATTTTCTTAATCAGCCTGTAGTAACGAACACACCAAATAAATATCATCATTCCTTCTAATGCGATGGTTTGTCTCGTCAAAATATTTTTTTAATTTTAGATAGGTACACCACATTACACTTATTAAACGTCAAACTCAAGTTTAAAAAAAGAGTGGTTCATGGAGAAAAACTGGCAAGAACCTCTTTAAATACTCTTATTCGTATTCGTATTGACCATTTGAGTAGCAGTCATAGCTAAAACATAAGAATAAATAAGAACTAGTAAAGTATGGTACCGAATGGAAGTCTGGAATTACCAAACACACCACTACTACTACTGCTACTACTAACCAACTTAAAGATTGTCGATCTAACTGTAAACATTCAAAACAACAGTAATTGTACTATGTCTTAACTTTGTACTAAGACTTTAGGAACGCGTTCAATATAAGCACTTTTTTTTTTTTGAGACCAGTTATAAATTTTGGCAATATGTTGTAAAAACGAATATCATTTTCCAACAATGTTTTTTTTTGTTTTCGTGAGCCTAAATTAGGAAGTACATATTGTTGAATTACTACATGTATTATTGATATTACTCAAGTCGCTTTATACATTAAATATTTTCAACATTTTAAGAACGTCTATTAGGTATAATGGATTTCTAAGATAGAAAGGTATATGACTGGTGAGTTTATTTTACAGTTTAATGCCCTCATGCCTTCTTCGCGGGATCTTCTTCTGACTCACATCCAGTGAACTACCACGAAACTATTGACGCTTCCCCGGGGTAGTCAGGACATTGCTTGGTCCGTACCAACCGTACCGTTACCGAGGTAGGACGTTTCATGGTCTCTACACACGGAGTGTAACATCTGTGACCCGATGATTCTGGCGTTCAAAGTCAGCAGATTGAAATGCGATTTGTTTTGTATTCTACTCATGGCGCCGCTGCTGTTTTAATAAAGTGATACTGCAGGGAATGTATATATTGATAGGAAGAAAGGATGTCTAATGTCATAAATAGGAATAAAGAGTTAAGTTTAAGGATTACATTTGTTATATTCTTGTTTTGATTTAAATTTGAGGCCTGTT
Organism: Napeogenes inachia; assembly: GCA_959347355.1. Lineage (NCBI taxonomy): Eukaryota > Metazoa > Arthropoda > Insecta > Lepidoptera > Nymphalidae > Napeogenes > Napeogenes inachia. Next base: position 16,752,252 of record OY365792.1, read on the forward strand.
ATTAAACTATCTGAAATATGTAAGTGTCGTAATTAATTTTATTAATTAAAATTCTATGTGATTCCTATAAATATTTATACCAAACCCTGTAGCGCCAATCGGAAGTAGATAGTGGCGCTAGTTCGATACTTGCATTAGAGTAGTTCCTACTTGCCAACGAAAGGCATATCGTTCCCTGTTTTAAGCGTCAGTTATTAAGGATCCCAATTCTTCAGTTTAAAAAAAAATTACAACCGTGCGTCCAGATTCGTCAAACAGCTATCGTTAATCGCTGGAGCAAAGTTCAAGTATGAGTGTGTAAATGCTTGATGAGCAGCTATCCACCCTGGACACGAATGTTTTAGGTCCTCTCAAACCCTGCCTTGGTAACTTTAGTTAGGCTTCCCAGCCGTCGTGTCATTTGGGGAATAATTCAGAGTTCACTTGAAAGTGAAGAAATTCGATCTTTTTTTTTGTCTCAAACTCAATGATGTATGTGGAAATACACCGCCTATCATTCCGCTGTTTCAGAACTCAATGTGTTTTGGCAAAATACTATTTGAAGAATTCTACCTTCCTTGATCGTTAATTATTCGAGCGGGTCGAATGTCATTTCTCTAAGCGTGCTCATGTGTTTCTGAATTGAGTCCTGAACTAATGCATCAACTTTGGGATTCCTGTTTAAAAGACATAATCCAGAACTCATGGAAGACCGACTTTGTTCATCCCTGAAAATAATAAGAAAACTGACAAATCTAATTACAGACCTAGTGTCCATGCTCTTCAAAATAATGGAGAAAGTTAATCAAAGTCTGGCGATAGGGCCTCCATGATAATTGAGACGAAGTGATCTTCTAGTTTAATTGACATACAGATAGGTTGGCATCAATTAAAAGTAAGTAAGGGAGCACTTTAGCTTGTTTCGAAACTAACATCCTATGGGCTTCCCGAAAGTTACTGTAAGTGGACCATCAACTTTCTCACTGGACGGAGCATCACGGTCGTTCTCGACGGATTTTACTCGGACCCTATGCTTTTGAACGCTGCTGTTCCCCAAGGCTGTGCTAGTGACTGGCTACCAATAGCTAAGCGTTAAAGTGCCTGTATAAATCGTTTTGTAATTTAATTCTTTTAATATCTAATATTTGAAGAAACTTCAGAGAATAAAAATAAACCACAGAGAAAAACTAGTTAACCATCAGATAAAAAAATGCTCTAGAACTCTGACATTGGATAACAAGTACCCTTTATTACACCTTAACCTATGTATGTGTTTTATGTCGAAGACCTTATATTTTCATGGATATATTTTTTTACGTTCAATTTCGAATTTCCAATCGCTGTCTGAAGTAAACCTACATTATTCAAATGTGTTTAACTCTGTATTAAAACTATACATATATAGCCTTGTAGAATTATCATAATTTTTTTTTAATTTTTAGTAAAAAAAGTTAAAAATATAACGACAAGTAAACAGCTATGGTCTGTATATAGTTCTCCCCTGTCCCCGTTCCAAATATGTATAAAATATTTCAAATTTAAATAAATTGTTTATAAAATTATGATTATCTAGTTTTATTAATATTTTAAGAAATTCAAGCTCATCAGTTCTTTTTTTATACATATTAAAACGTTTTGTGTTAAATTATTCCAACTGCTTGAATTATAAGCATTTGTTTTCCGGTTTATTGGTCAAGTTTACAATTTTGTTGATTTATGGTTGTTGAGAAATTATTTATTTTTTGCAATTTTGATATATGGTATTTGTATTTGTAATTTTGTAATATTTATGTATTTTGTAAGCTTACAAAGACGGATCAGCATATTATACATTAAATTCCCAAAACTTGATTTTCGAGTATAAGCGTTGGTATAAGTATTGGGTTATTTATATTTTTGAAAATTAGGTTTTCTGTTTGTCGTTTTTACATCAAAATGGAGAATCATTATAAGTTTATTTTTAAACATATATTAATTGCGAAAGGCGATTATAACGATGTACCTTGTGTCATAAGAAGATTACAAACTATTACTACTTATTAAATTTTTGATCAGGGATTTTTACTCGATAACAGCTGTGTGCCAAAATATATCCGGCAATATTATTATTATAATATTATTATTAATATATGGCATAACTGTGCAAGCCTTGATGGTAAGGTATAATGTTATTTCTGTTTTATTTGCTTTTTATAATTCATTCTTATATGATGTTTTGTTTCCAATAAGGTTTGATTATAATCCGATTTATAATTTAGGAAAATATAGGTCGAAAATAAAACTATTGAATTACATTTTTTACAATCTTTAGGATACATAAAAAAATCTATCCACCTTTATCTATCTATTTTATGATCAGGCTTAAAATAGACACAGCAAAAGCTATTAACATACGTGTAAGGTTAATTATATAATGTAAATTGAAATAAACATATAATTATCAAGTTGGTTATATTATCTATAAGCCCAGTGCTAAATTAAGATAAATCAATAAAAGATATTTGTTATTTCCGGTGTGCTAATTAATAATCTTTAACATTGTAGGTGTCGGAAGTAAGTTAGTGTTTTGGGAAAGTGAGGACGCGGTGCGAAGCAGACCTCGAGATACTGCGCGATGCTGTCCTGAACAAAATTTAAATGTTTTGTTATTAAAACCTAGCAACCTATTCACTGTAAGAGAAGAGTGAATAAATAAGTTGCTAGGTTAATATTTAGTTTTAATTGCTAGGTTATAGATGTAGTCATAGGTTACCTATGACTACATCTAACTCTCCATCAGGTGGAATGTAGTCACGCATTAACCTAGTTTTGTATAAAAAAAACTGTGGTACACTCATTAAAGTTCATATTTTATATTTATTAATTTAAGTTTGTACTTAAAATTAACTTATATCATAACTAGTAATGAATGAATGGATTTCATTCAAATTATTCTTCTCGGAAAAGTTTTAAATACAAATGTTTAATAAATACCATTTATGATTTCAACACTTATTCTGATAATGTTACCAACAGAATTCACAACTAGTTATAACTTGATTAAACTTCAAAATCTAATCTAATAAAATAAAAAACTCTCCCGACAAGATTCTATCGAAATAACTCCTACTAAGATTTTCAAGGACAGCATATTTAGATATATATGTTATTCTGGCAAGTATTATCACCTTACGGCTGCGAGACGATCGTCAATCACTGCGTGGTCACAGGACTGGCTTACCTCGACTTTCTTCATACTTCCGGTCGTCTTCAATCTCCCGACCTCTTATGTATAATCCTAGGTCGATTGCCTTTGGCGCTTGTGTTTGCCGACCTCGTGTTTTTGACTTATTGAAGAGATCGCTTGTGCAAACAAACAAACACTGTCACTGTAATCTCGAATTTTTACTGTATTTAACCTTGACAAGTATTTTGAGTTGTTCAAAGCGGCAATACAAATATAATAATTACTATTAGTCTAAATCTGTAATCTTTAAGGTTTGCTTCTCTTTTTTAAATACAAAATACAATAAGTGAAAGTTCCAGAGTACCTAATTCGATAGCTGTAATCCCTGGTAGGCTGGTTAGACTTAGTATAAAATTAGTAACTGCTTGCAACATCTTCAAAATTAAAAACAAACAGATGTGTTCTTATATAAGGAGTAAGTCAACAATGGTTACAAAATGAGTGGTATGTACCTACTATGTATTAGTGTATTAATAAAATCCTTCAAAAATATTTAATAAATTATTAAAGGTAAAATACTATACATGTATCTTATCCGGTTATTGAAAATAAATGAAATAGCTTAGGTCTTGGAAGAATTTTCGTTGTAATATAATTCAAAATAATCATAAATTCATATATCATAGAGTTGTTTTCAAAGGTGTAGGTATAATTCTTTAAAACATCAATTATAAGAAGAGGATACAATCGTTTTTTTTTTTTTATTATTTCTTATCTTTAACCGGTTTAAATATTTTTTTTCCTCATGTATTTTCCTATTTCATTCGGTCATCGATTTAAATTTTTATTTACTTCCTCATTCATGTAAGATTTATTTTACATAACACGTATATTCTTTAAAACAAGCTCTAAACACAATTCAATTTCACAATTTCGTTCTCGCGGATTTTCAATGTCTATTTATTTAATTAACACCGAATGACCGAAAAATCACAGGAGAAAAAAAAGTCTGATTTAATTTTAATCAATGTAACTATTGGATATTTAATCTAAGAAAATAGAAGGACAATTATTTTGTTAGTATAAATGAAAAGCGAAATATGCTCTTAGTTGTGGTCAAAAAACTACAAATATATCGAACGTTATATCTTTAATTTATCCTTCATCATTTTTCTATCAATAAACTATTTTGTATTTTGTATTTTTTGTACAAAATTGACATTATATGGTTACACTATTGGCCTATGTTCCTTTCATTAATATACCATGCCATAACACATAAGTTATGTGCTTTCACGTAGGTTATGTGATATAGCCTACCTAATAGTGCCAAAGTAAGCAATAAAAATAATTAATTAACTTTGATATGGCAATATCAGTCAGTTAATATAAAAGTGTTAAAGATATTCACACCGAGAATTAAATGCCAAATATAGTAGTTCTTTGAAATATACGATTATTCGAAAATCATTTTGATAATGTTTAGTTTTAAGTTTCATATAAAACGATAATGGCATGAGTTACTTAGTAACATAAGATGTTGAAATTGCAATAAATAAAAAAGTTAGGTCTCTCAATAACATAACAGATTAAATATGTTATGGGTGAATTTAACATAATCAAAATAACAAATAAAAAACCTCAGAACAATAACAACCAATGCTTTAGTTATTATTCTGAGATAAAAACCGACAGAGGATAGAATATAGTAAAATGCGCGAGCACGTGTTCGTTGTCATCTAACCACAGATAACTAATTAGACATAATCTGAGTGAACTAGCAAACAATAACTTCACGTTTTTTTACGAGTGAAACAAATGATAAATGATCATTACAATAATAATATTACTCGGTGTTACTAGATACTTCATCTGCTTCCCTCAAATCGCTCCCGCCCTCTAGTGATATGAGAGTTAACATCATAAACAGTGTGGTTTAGATATAACTTTTCAGTTTTATTGTCACTGTAGTTCAAAATAGGTTTTTCAAAAGTATGTTACATGCTGATTCGGGCTATAATTTAACATAAACACAAAATTTTTTTAGTGTTTTTCGCGTGAAAAGAAAACAACAAAACAGACAAACATATAAAACAGGACAAACAAACAGATAAAAGCTTTTTTAGAGGTCTTTATTTTGTGTACATAACATATTAAAAAAATATCTTTTTTTTAATTTTTTTTTTTTAAATAAAAAATGTACACTATCCTGTTTACTATTTTAATGTGTGTATAGACAACTACAAGTAGATCTGTTCTTTCATCAGTTCAATATTAAACATAATATCTATTATTTAAATTAAATTATGTATACCAATACCTACTGTTTCACCTAGGTAACCACGCCGAAGAGGAAAGCAACACAATCAAAAAGATATTATGAGAGTTTAGCATTTTATGTTATATACGACGTCATATTTTTTTTTTTTACTGATTTTTTTTTATTTTTTTTAATGTAGCTTACTTTTAAATTCATTATTAATATTCTTTTATATATAGTTTGAATAATTCTTTATCATGTCTATTATATACTTTTACCGTTCATATTGGTCAAGTGCTTTATCTGGAGTACCTACTCATAAATTATGAGAAAAATGCAATTAGTGTGACTACAGAGATGGCTCGTAGAAACTTATGCTCATAAAGCGGTAATTAATCTATAGTTGTAAAGAACTATGACAAATGTTGTTATCAGTATCGCCGGTAATGTATTGTGAAGACGTCAGATATCCGGAGCGCGCACGTTCTTGAGACAATAATATATAAATAACATATTTAACTTTTACGATTAAAGGTAAACTAATAGCAATAACAAGGAAACATTAGTTGAAAGGCAATAAAATAAAACTATTATATGAAACAATAACTGCATGACTAATTTCTTGAAAAACTTCGTAGTAGGTACCTGTAATACTCTATGATATTATTTTATAAATGAGTTTTATTTTACAATTAGTGCATACCAGTTACTCAAAGCGACCCCCCCCCCCCCCCTCCATTTCCCCATTCCAACCTAATTAATAAGTCATCTAATTAAATATTATTTATTTCCTGAAATAATGAAAGATTTTTTTAATATTGTTTTTTTTGTGTTTCTAATAGCGGTATAACAAAATAGCACCACATAAAATCTCAACAAAATCAGTCTCGCAGTTTTGTGGTATTATAATGATAGCCAAATCAGTTTTGTGTTTTGCCCATAAAAGTGTTTTTTTTGCTACCAAGGAGCGACATCTAGTAACACAATGAAGAACTATTCTACTTGAACAATATGATTTATATGAAATGTATTTCATTCATTTGTTATATTTATTTTTAACGAGTATTTGCATCAACTTAATTACTTAATTGTTAATTTCTGAATCATGATAATAATCATACGTAATATTATTAGTAATAAATTCATGTACTTAAAGTCTACTTACGACGTATTAACATGGCCTGTTCTTTGTTTATCAGTATGTATGTATGTTCGTTCGTTCACACCTCACAAAAGTTACACTGATTTTGATGAAATTTTCTATTCATATATAGTCTGCCCAAAAGCACTGTAAGTAAAAAAACAAATTCAAATATAATATTTTTGTAAAAATACAAAAATATTATATTTGAATTTGGAATCTGTAATTTTTATACGATTGTTCATTGTGTTTTCTCATTTGGGCGCCAATACATTATACAATATTTTGCGATAGTAAAATGGAGAAGGGTGATAAAGAGAACAGAATCGCTGTGATTGTATTATACACAAGGTAGGTATGGAGCCAAATGCAATTTTTAAATACTAATACATTAGTCAAATGTTTGTGTACCGGCCTATTAATAGGTACAATGGGAATTCCTCTGTTTGTGACAGAAAAAGATCTAGCCGTCTACGTAGTGTTCGTACGAAAAAGGTGGTCAAAGCAGTAAGGGAAAGAATTCGAAGAAATCCTGTCCAAAAGCAAAAGGTTTTATCTCGGGAAATGAAGATAGCACCTAGAACCATGTCGTGTATTGTTTTATTATATATATATTGTCGTGCATGTTCAATAACCAAGTATGGTCCTTCCAGGAAGACTCGGCGCCCTGTCATAAAGCTCGGTCCACGCAGTCTTGGTTTCCAACGTCTCGGACTTCATCAGAGGTGAAGACTGGCCTACGTCTGGTTCCGATCTTAATCCGCTGGGTTTTTAATTTATGGCCAGTATTAGAGAGTTCAGCTTTCTCTAAACGCCATGATAATTTGGAGTTCCTAAAACAATCCACACGATTGGAAAGAACGCTTGCTTCTATTGATAACTGGTCTTAACGTTTAAAGGACTGTATTGCAGCCAATGGATACCACTTCGAATAAGCTTTTTTATATTTTTTATATTTTATATTTGTGTATTAAACTAACACACTATAAAAGTAATAAATGTTATTTGCAATTAAAAAAAAAAATCTTTTTACAATATTTATGGCAAGATATATTTTATCTTTTTTGAAGAAAAATACTAAAACTGATTTGGACTATAATTACAATACATTTACAGGACGTATTTTTATTAAACTCTATGCGGTATTCCATTTGGACTATTCATTAAACAAAATACAGGGATATTCACATTTTTGTGACAGATGGCTGTAAATAATATCAAGAGAAGAGAGAGGGGCAGACGAAGTCACCAGTAAATACTAAACAGTATAAAATATAGCATGACAAAGAGCTATAAAATTCTAGGAGATTTAATAATTTCCTTAAACAATGCGCAGTTAAAATCTGCTAGTGAGTGTCGCTTTACCAATTAACTCGTTTTTGAGTAACGAGTTAACTCTTTAATCATAGTTCAATTTAAAAGTCATATTAACCACAGTTTAGTACATACGACCATATAAAAGATGAGTTACATTCATATTATATTATAGCATTATTGTTAACTAATAATCAAAATATTAAATGAAGGTGATGTGAAATATATAATATTTAAATTTTAAGGTACAAGAATATCAAAAACCAAATAAATGGCTGTCTAAGTATTGCTAAAATGTATGACGCTGTAAAATGGGGACAACTTTTACGCTGATCAACTTTAGTGTTGTGATAGAAAGAACCAACATTTCCTTTATTTGCCTTTATTATTATTGGACGAGAATTCATAGGTAGGTAATTGGTAACCAGTTAGTACCTAATTCATAAATTATTATAACACATGTTCGAGAATTAAAACTACAATGTTAACTGTTACATAACCTTTTTTAATAAAGTGAATAATGTGACAAATATGCATAAATACTTTATCAATATGTATTAGTACATACCTAATGTTATGTCATAATACCAGCCCCCTATTGAATTAATTATATTTCTGCGAGTCAATACAGTAGCAATTACTCAATAAAATGCTACTGCATTTTTTTTTATTTAACCCTATCCCTTATCCAATAATGATGAATAAGCTTATAAACGGAATATGTATTCGGTTTTATTAATTAAATTGAATTATTAGCTCAATTTAATAAAATAAATTAAATTAATTTAAATCCATCCCGTTATCCGATCAGAATCATTTAATTATAATAATTATCAATTTCAATATGTTATAAGTTTATAAACCTAATACATTAGCTCATTTTAATAAAATAAATCTATTTCATTAAATTGAGCTAATGTTCAATTCTCTCATCGAAAGCATTTCATTATAACGATTATCAAAATAAATATGTAAGTGTTATAAATTTCTAAACCTAAAACGTTAGTTGATTTAATATAAAACAAATTTAATTCAACTCCACCCCTTTATCACATCGGAATCATTTCATGGTGACAAATGTCAAAATAGAAATGTATAGGTTTAAAAAAAATCTATTTAATATAACCTAGGTTACAAGTTTGAAGTAGGTATTAATATATTGAAATACCAACAGACTTGAACAGAGTCCCACAGCCCACTTCTTTGCTCAGGATAATAGTTATTGTCCTAAGTTTAATTGTCAAAAAGTAATTTCCCTACTATTTCACAATCATACTGGTGGAGAGGTAAAAGGGCTAAATTATTGTGAAACAACTATCTAGTTATACAAGTGTAGGTATGTGATCAATTTTCCTCAATCTAAAACTTCCCCTCCGCTCGAGGTCAGCGCAGCTCTCACTGGGTGTGGCCTTGAGATTACATAACCGGGTATTTTTATAACAGTATAAAATATAGTGTAATTTAATATTAAGAAATCGCTATTTTCTATACCATCAATCAAATCTTCATTGACAGTAAGTTATTATACCTTTTGTCAAAGCCACGACCGGTTCGGAGAAATTATTGCCACAGATCTAAAAAGAGCTATAACTAAACTCAGCAGGCTTGACATTTAATATTTTTTATAGTCGACATATACCTGGTAATGTATTAAGCAATAGGTGAATACAGACGCACTATATCTATGTAGTAATACATATTCGATTTGAAGTTCGAAGGATTGCGGTGGTGTGTCGTCAAAATACGAAACTGTTTAATATTTCTTCACACTACAGGGGATCAAGATGTCAAGGATTACTGAGGAAAGTAACCTAGTCAAAGTTTTTTTTAGTATTATTCTCTTAACTATTGGAATTAAATTGTGTATCTGTAATCTGTGAATTCTAGTATTCCCATGAACATACAATGTCCCGTGGCCGGAAAATATACAACATTTTATTACACATTGTTATAAAAAAATATATTATCATCTACAATTTCCCGAAGTTGCCAGTTTACTGTTACTACCATTATTTTTTTAAAGGTATTGGATTTTTATAAGGAATAGTTTGGTTATGTATCTTTAAATTAATAGGGAATTTATCACTGTTATTCACACTTGAAAGAACTTTCAAGGAGAATTACAAATTGAAACTAGTAACGTCAATCTAGATACATAGATCATACTCTTTATCTCAGCGTACCATCCTTTAGGATGCATAGATGAAAATCATCTAAATATAATGTCTATCAAATGTGCAGAAAAACTTAACAACTGTTACAATTATAATTTAGGTACGTTAAATATAATTACAAAATCTTTTCCACAAAATTTTATCCTAATAATATGCGGAGAATTTATAGGAAACGCCGCTTTAGCAGTACGGAAGTAGGTAGGAGTACCAAGAAAGATTCGGTAATAGTCGTGTTTATATCGACTGCCAAAAAATTATTCACGCAATATATAAGTGATTTTGCCCTAAATTTAATAATGAGCCATTTATTTTGTAATTAATGAAGTGAAAAATTATAATATTAACAACGAATGGATTTTGACCATAGTGAACAATATTGTTTCACCAAAGTAAATCAACAACTGATGCGAGTACCACGCTTTTTACGCACATTTGCGACGCTTGGGGGAAATCACAAAATACAATCAGAGTGTTTTGTGATTTATCTAAAGCCTTGGATTGCATAGACCACTATGGTGTGCGTAATGCACAAATCTAAATCTGCTGTCTCTCATCTATAATGTATTTTCTATAATGTATTTTCACCAGGATCTTCTTAGCTCCTTTTTATTTTTACTATATGTCAATGACTTGCCCTTTCTTGTAAAAGGTCTAATTAATTCTATATTTATTTTGTAAAAAAAAAACAGCTATGAGTGCTATTTATAACTTAAAAGCAAGATTTTCCCTGAGAGATATTTTAAAATTTATTCTTACGGTATACATATTTAGTAACATATTAGGTATTTATAAGCCAAAATTTAAATACTTATACACATAAAAAACAGTGACAGTAATATAATACGCCAAATACAAATATATTAATGTTATTATTATTAATGTTATTGTGTACTACAATACGAAGTTCTAATTTAAAAAGAAATGTTCGTTAATTTTGTTACGGGTATTGGAGATTCATACCTTGGTTACCGAGGTAGGACCACCTTAATTGAAATCGAAATATTTTCATTATTTAACAATACTAGGAAAAAATAAGACACCAGACCCATAAACTCTTTGTTAAGAGTTTAAACAATTCCAAATGTATTATAGTTTCATATAAAGAGAAGTCTTTTTAAAACGCTCTTTATGGTTCTTATTAAACGTAGGTGGTTTAAAAAGGACCATATCAATATATAGTTTTTATTTATTTATATTTATTTTATTAGGTTCTATCAGCACAAGATCTTTTTTTTCTTATATTACCTAATTATCAATTTCTAATAAATTACGTTTTCAAAAAATCCGAATGAATTAATAAAATATAAGTTAAAATTATTACAATGACGTAGGTAACGTCAAATTGCTTAAATTTTAATTTATTTACTAGTTAAATACTTTTTAAGCCTTAAAAAGTATTTACTAATTATTTACCTTTTAAGCCTTAAAAAGTATTTAATTAGTAAATAAATTTAAAAATTATGTTTGATAAAATCTTTCGTAAAATTATTTTAACTTTTTATAACAGCAAAGAAAAATAAAAACATCATTTTATTCAAAATTATTCTCTTCTGTCAAGAGCCGATCCTTTTAAACGACCTTTTAAGTGCCCCTTATTAGGCTATGTTAATAAACTTAAACTTTTCGATGTAAAATAGTTAGGTAGGTAAATAACAGTATAGCGATAAAATTTTCCTTGATTAGTTCACACAAATAACTATTTTTAATATAAAACAGCAACTATTACACATATATACGCACATTTCATCACCTTTGTGGAAAGATTTTAATAATCGAGTGACGCAGACCAACATCCTGGTCGGATTCTTTGCTACCAGCGAGATGGAACACCTTACAATCACACGTCCTCGGAACTAAGCCTCTCAATTGGTCCATTATACGTGTGCATTAAGGAAAATTTAATAAATAGGTTGGTATAGTGATTTTTTTAGCACAGAAGTTCTGGTTCTTGCATACAGCGGGCTCTTAAACCCCGCAGGTATCCTTAGGTTGAGGAAAGTAAAGGAAGGTGCTACCCATTAAAAATGTTCTTGTTTTAATAAAAAATATTGCACGTTTATATGGTTGGCTGTATAGAAGCCATACTTTAAACGGATCTCCTTTTACGAGTTTTTAATGTCCTATGCATCCGTTACGACTTAAAAGTCCTACAAGGTAGGCATAAAAAATAAGTTCGCATAATACAATCGCCGAATGATGTATAACCTGCATCATAAATAATAAATAAACATAGAATTTTATAATTTAGGGGACACCATATTCAAGCGCAGCTCACTATGTGAAAGCCGATAGAAAGTTAATGTCATGATGTAGAAAACATTGAAATATTAAACCACTGAAGCTGGTAGTAATAGTATAGTTCAATTGTTTCGGTCCCAAGGCACAGTAGCGATTAAGAAAACATCTTGCTTATCTACATACCTAACCTAACTTTTGTGCTGGTCCCAAATATTGCACTGTTTCCGCCAGTGATGCGTTATGCGGAAGCTATAATATACTGTAAGGAAGTCAACGCTAAGTTACGAAACTATACGGCCGTTAAACGGGTAAATAGTCATTTATCCTTTTTTTATAAGTTCTTCATTGCAATTTTTTTTCCATGATGGCATGTTTACACTTGGTGCTAAACGCCCGTCACTGCACTGCTCTGCACACTCCTTACGCATTCGTAGCTCTCATCCATATAAAATCAATAGCTTCGCGGAACCCGTTTCCACCAATGATAAGCTATGTGTAATGTGGAACAATGAAAACGTTTGGTAGATATCCCACATCTTTGGTGGAAAAACAAGTATGTATTATCCATAGTGTGTAATTTCTGAATAAAAGTCTAATCGAACTTAAATATACAATCAATATTTATGGAGGGTAATGCCGTTATCAAACTTATTGTCAATTAGCCAAAAAAAGTGAGAACCAACTTGTTTTTTTCTACATTTCACTATTTTAAATCGTTATAGAATGTCAATCAAAGTTGATGGGTGTCGAGGGAAGCCGATTAGATAGATCTGCATGGGGACAATGACACGGATGACGACTTGGATTAAAAATAAATGATCTGTGACGAAATCACTCTGCCTGGTTCGGGTTTCGCGTCGTATGGCGTCTTAATGAAATCAGTGTCGTCACTCAATACACCCCAACATATCTGGTCCGTCGAACCGTTATCTTAGTTTGATCGGTGTATATAAGATGTTTTTCTATACCGTTGTGGTTTAAGGTGTGTTTAAATTTTGCTACCTAGGGACCGTGTTAAAACATAGATATAAATAAACGCAAAGTATGTTAAACCAAGGCGGTCGAAACTCGAAGGTTCAGGTTCGAAATGAAGCCTAGGCTCTATTTAGAAATAATAAAAATGCATAAGATAATAAGCCGATTTGATAAACAAGAATTAGTTCGACATTCCGTTAGCAGAATTCATTGGCTGGTATAAAATCACTAACATATTATTTATTCCTACTTCTTACTGTGAAAACTAAATATGATTTGGGGTATAATTACAAGCTCACTGGGTTAATGTCGCCAGCTCTTATATCTTTTACATCATAAATTTGAGCTCTTATTATAATAATACTAATAATGTTTTTTCTTGAGTTAAGACAAAGTCACCGACGTCAAGTGGACTATCAATAATTTGATATTAATCAAACAATCGGTCGTTTACAACTTTATTTACAACTAGCTAAGTGTGTGGTCGCTTTTTCCTGCCGTCAGCGCGTCTCTGTTTTTTGACGGCTCGGTACGCGGCGACAACGTCCAGGCGTGCGCGTTCCCGTCGCTCGCGCTCGCGCTGCTCGGCTCCGCCCCCCACCACACCCGCCGCCCCGCTCTCCCCCCGCAGTAAGCCCGTCAGCAGCAGTTGGCGCCGGCCCGGCCGCTCTGCCCCGTCCCCTCGCTGACAGTGCCTTGGCAGTACGCTGATGACGGGCGGCGCGTGCGTCACGTCACCGAACGACACGCGATCGTACACCAATTCCGGGCGAGACGCCTCCTGACACGCACATTTATTGTACTTCCATGGACGACTATTAATCGTGCATAGTATGATGTCCATTAGATTATAAATAGTAATAACCTGTTTCGCTTTTTCTTTCTGTGCGCGTTTCTTGAGCGCCAGTCTCTGAACTCGTCCCGGCTTGTCTTCGTTTTCTTCGGCATCCTCGGGTTTTCCGCCACGTCGGCTCTTACGTTGTCTCCGCTCCCGCTGCGCCGCCATACGCTCCCCTCTTCTGTCCTGGCTGTCCTCCTCCTGCAACGACTGTAACAAGGATCAAAGTTATATTTCAAGAAAATTATTTAAATATCTAATTAAAATTCCCAAAAAACAATCTAACATAATCTAATCTTTTCTTGGTTTTATACATAATAAGCTGAATAATAGGTACATTAAGTTATACCAAAAGTTCACCTTAATCCAAAAATAAGTAATTATTATAATTTCCACAATGCTATAATATGTTCAGACTAAAAACTTCAGAACTGCGTTAATATGTTTGCAGCCTTAGTTCATAGCTACTATACCAGGGAAAGAAATAGCATTATTCACATTGAAAAATGTTGTATCTGAAGCTTCCAAAAATATTAACAAATAATATATTAGGCTAGATTAACATCTAGCCTAGTATCTGTTATAATCTAAAATATAAAACCTATCCAGATTCCTCTAATGTTATTGATAAAAAGTCAGTCAAATATTTTTATACTTCAATAAGGAATTCATTGCATTTATGAAACAATAAGACTCTAGTTTCATAATCCTAAAAGGTATAACTTATTTATAGACTTTTAATATTATTCACTACTTTATCCCAGTCATAATTTATATGTGAGAGCAAATTAGAATCTCAGTAAAGTGTGACACCAAGTCTAGAATAACTAACTTAAGTGAATATAACTTCCAATGCTCAAAATAAAAGTAATAACATAATGCCTTAATTTTGAACTAAGATTGCAAGAGTACTAGGTACTGCATTAGAGGTACTTATAGTGAAGGAATATGAGCAAAATTTATAAATTATGAATTATTAGTTACTTAATTTATAGTTTTCCAAAAATAGTATATTACATACCTAGGGAGGAAAAATAAGAAAGAATAATTGTCACGACTAACATGTGATCTGAAGCTTTCTTATTTTACTTCCCAAGGTGTGTATGCTATTTTTTTGTCTGAAATAATAAGTAAAGTGTAATAAACAAATATGTAAAGTGGGAACTAAAGCTATAATAATAATAATAATAATATTTTGCTCCTCTAACATCTGTGAGGAACAAACTGACAATATAATATCTTAAGAGTTGATTAGGTCATGTTAAAGAAAAAACTAATTTACATTCAATAAATAATTCCAAAGAACAAACTGTAATTATTCAAAAACACTATATGCAAAAAAAAGTCTACAAATAGATTTTCTAAAAACTCATCCAAATATAATACATGCAAATAAGACCATGGTACTATTGATTATCCTTAGAATAACTAGTTGCAGGCTCAAGATGTTTTTATAGATTACAAATTAATTACACTTAATAGCTTTACCGTGTAGTCAAGATTGTCCAATGGTTCATTAAGAGCTCGAACGGCACTGTTGATTCGCAAGGAGAACCCTCTTCCTGACTCGCCTGGCAGCTTCTTTAATTTGGCAATAGGGTTGTTCCCCAATCTTGGCTTCACTTTAGCATCTGTATCATGCATTTTTTTTAATCCAAACACCAAATTAAATCACACTTTATAGTGCCAAAAATTTTTTTAAGTCGCAAATTACCATTTATTTTTTTTATTTTTTTCTTTTTCTCATCTGTGTTTTTTTCTTTGTTCTGGAATGCAAAAAGCTGAGTGAGAGAGCGAGGCACGGGCTGTTCGTCGGGGTCCTTGGGTGGCGCGTTGATTTTCCCTTTTATACTATAATAAATAACCGTTTGTATTTTTTATTGCACTAGTCATTTAAAACGAAACCAATATTAAATTTGCAAACCCAAATATGATAACGAGATGTTAAGACAACAAAAACCAACCTTTTTAAGCGTCTAGCTTGTTGAATTAAGGGATCTTTAACTCCTCTATGTTTTTTAGCAGGAATTTTGCGACCCATTCTTTGTAAACTTGATTTATGTTATTTAAGTAATATAAAATTGTTAATTACACGCGTAACAAAAATACAATAAACATTTCGATTAAAGCGTTTTTGTAAAGGCACGTGTATTTAGTAGTACTCTTGACCATTTGACAATAATAAACGCTAAACGTCAGCTGATTCTGACAGTTGATATTAGGCCGTGTTCTGAAATACAAACCAACAAACTGGCCAGGGCTAATGACGTCATAACACCCACGCCATATTGCACTGGTGTCGGTGTCGATTGGCGTCGATTTTTGACGTCATCAGCACTGGCCAGTATACTGGTTTGTATTTCGGAACACGGCCTTAATGTCAAAAGGCCTAGTTTTTTTTTTAAATATAGCTATGTCAATTTTTAATGAATTTTATAATCTATATAATGTTCTTATCAGAGTTAAAAATAATTTTAAAATTAACGTGAGGAGTGGAGAAAATTTTATTAAAAATATATACAATTTTCAATATTTGAATTGCTACATAAAATAGATTGATTATTGATACATTTAAAATAATCGATTTTCCTGCCATCTATTAGGTGATTACAAAATCTATTGTATGTTTATTCTCTATTGAAAGTTCTCCATTGATGTAGCGATTAGCGAACGGATGATTTGAGTTGTGCGGGAGGGGGCTTGTTTTTAGCAGCAAGCAAGGTCGTTCTTTGTGTCAAAAAAATCTACTTCAGACCAATACTTGATTTTTGTTATTATAACGAGTGAGTGACTGTTTGTGCTCAAAACAAAGGTCGTAGTTTGCGTATGTCGTTAATAGTAATTAATATTTGAAGTAACTCGTAAATACGAACGCTCCAATGAGTTCGGGAGGAGGTCATAGCACAGAGGGATCAAATGCAGGGGAAATATTTGTTCAATTCAACCAGGACTGCACGTAAGTTAAATATAGAGAATTATTCGTAAATCTGAAGAAATAAAAATATATTTATCCCTTTCGAGGGAAAGGTTTGGACGTACCTACGTCGTCATTAGTTGAACCTCTCAGCCCAGCTGTAGACTCTTAGAACGTCAAGGTTGCTAGGTCCGAAGCTGTGGATGGTTGCTAAGGTACGGGGTCACGTTGGGCAGCGCCTCACTCAACAAACGCAATTTGCGTTATTGCGCGATGATGCAATATGTCAATGCCAGCTTTTTCGTAACAAAAAACGACTTAGATCTATATACACAATGTCTTACAATGACAAGGTATCCTGCCTTTTTTTTATATACGAAAGTAAAGCTGACTTATTGAAATTATATCAATAACTTTCCTACTGTGGCTACCATAATATGTTTTGTTAATGACAAAACATTGTACAACATTTATGCATTAGTCATACTTTGTGTATTTTCTTTGTGATCAGCTGATTTTGTTTTGATTTGTTGAATGTTAATTTATGTAATTATTTTATATAATATATTTTTGTAATATATTTGTTTTAGATTGTACTGAATATTGATTTTGTTAAATACTAAAAAAAAAGAAAAATATTAAAATATAAAAAAAATATATAGTTATATGAAGTTTTAAGTTAACAGATGTTAAGCTGCTCGCCAAGCACAGACAATTGTGAGAAAAATATTCTCTTTTGTTTGTTTGTTTTAATATAGTGTTAATCATGTTAGGGTTTGTATGTAATAAAATTTTAATTTTAATAATTTTTTGTAAGAATGTATAATATATTTTTAATTATGTTTATACTGTAAGTCATTGCATGTTCAGTGATATTTAGTATCATGATTATATGTCTTAGTTTTTGAAGAATTTAAGTACTTGTAATTGATATCCAACAAGCACAATGGCTGAATTATGATACTAATTCATTGATTAATATTTTGTAATGCTCTGAACTATTTCAAGTGTAAATAAGCTAGTAACGGGCAAAATCATGCTTATGATGTAGTTAATTGCAGAGTATTTAGAATGTAAATTATAGTTATTTACAATTTTTTACAAATTTATGATCTATTGATTATTTTCTTTTATTTTATTAATTTCATTTATGTATTTGAATTTAACTGAATACAAATTATATCCTTAGTCAATAGCTTTTCTCATGGCTTATGATTGATTGGTTCCGCAGGTCATTAGTGGCGGGCAGCAGCAGCGGCTACCACCTGTTCTCGCTAACCGCGGATGATGGCGTGGAAGAGATCTACGCGAGCCGTTCAGGGCTCGATACGTGCTTCGTGGACCGCCTCTTCAGCAGCTCGCTGGTAGCTGTCGTCACCGTCTCCGCTCCCAGGTTTCTGTTTTGTTCATACAAAGGGAAAAATGTTGTCTAGCATTGGCTGTAGACAATTTTCTATCGGCTAATGCCAAGCAGAGTCATTAGTATGCCGCAGGTGACGCGACCTTTCGCCATCAGCAACGCACAGTATTTTAATAATTATATTGACGCTGTCTAACTAAGGTCTCTATTATTAGTTTTTATTCATGTTGAAATATTTTTTTTCAAATATAATTTAACTTTCTCGACTACGTTTCTTGAATATTGTTTTATGTTTTTTGTTTCTGTACAATCTAAAAGTACAAAGTTGAATTATATTCAGTACAAAGTGTCATAACTCATATCTAAGTGTATTTTGAAGCGAGGCGCGTGTGGGCGCGGCGTGAACTTGGCCGTAACGCGAGTGGCGTGCCGTTACTTATTTCATGCAGATAACGCACACCCTGCGTCATATAAAAGATTCGGTAAAAATCGAACTCTGTTTGATGGTTTGCTATAGCTCTTGCAATTCATTTGATATTATTAATAATTAAAAAACAACAAATACCATTGTAAACTCGTTTCTCGTAAACTTTTTGCGTATGCGCATACAATAATTATTATTGTAATGTATGCTCAAGTGTACTCATTATTGTACAATTACTTGGGTCACGTACCTATATGTTTTTGTTATTTTCTTTAACAAAGCAGAAAGGAATAAATACTTTGTTTTTGGAATATATATATAAGTAATCAAATGCGTGTAATTTTTTAAAACGAAACAATGAACCCTTGTCTCTAATGGCGAATAAACCTTATCGCATTAAGCGTTTTCAATTCGAACGTCACCTCATGCCATTGTACTTAAATTGCGCTTTATTATGTTTTTCTTTTATTTTCTAATAGTAATAAAAGATATCGTTTATTTTAATCGTCGTCGTTTGATTTTTTTTAAATGTCATGATAAAATAATTTATCTATTTTAAAAACAAATCATGTTTTTCCTTTGCGATTTTGTATTTAGTCACGTTGATAACATTATATTATTGGCCATCATTCATACTATATTAATGTTTTAGGTAAATTTTGTTCAAGAAACTTGAACTTATAAAAACATTAAATAGTGAAATAGACGAAAATAGATCTTCATACTTCTGTTCAAAAATAAAAAACAAACTCTTATTCAGGATGCTTCATTTCGGTATCCTGAAAAGTTCTAAGTTATTTAAAAAAAATATATAAGTATAGTATTGTTATAAACATAACGAGATACTATCGTATAGTTAACTTTATAATAGACAACAATAGATTAATAGCAAGCTGATTTCGTGACGCTAACGATGACGTCAGACGAGCGATCGTGGATTATCTTCTGTAAGAGGCGTATATTGCCGTGTTTACATTCTGATTATTATTATTATTGTTTATGTTGATTCAAAAACGATTGACATATATGATTGATTGATTTCATTCGACATAAGCGTAGTCGCCGGTTGCGCAGTTCTCTCCCTCACTTCTGTCAGGACGGTGCAATTATCACATTTAACAATTTACTTTGCATAATATGAAATGTAGATTATCTTATGATTCTCATATTGTATTTTTAATGATTTTATTAATTGTATATAAAATTATATTCTATTAGACTCAGTTTTTCCGAACTTTTTACTGACTTTTTACTTTTTTAATCTCTCTTTCTTTAGCTGTTATTTTTTTTCTGTATGTGATTGATGGGAATAAACTTCTCTTTTTCTGCATTTTATATTTTCGTTATCTAACATGTATTGAAAAATCACCTCGTGTTGTTTATTTAATAGCGATAAGCTCTCACTTTTCTATATCTTTGTAAATTACACGTTTTATAACAATCGATAAAACTTGATATGATCAAATACGTTATTGACGTACGTAAAGACGTACGTCGTACGCAGGTACACGTATTCAAAAATATAACTACAATAATTATAACATAGTTTATGAGATAGTTTCCATTGTCGGTATTTACAATACTATACCTCATGATATTTCAAAAATGATAAATATTGCAATTAAAGAATTTGTCTAACATTTTGTCAAAAATAGGCGCAATTTTTACCTCACGATAATCGAAAAAGTTTTCGGTTATGTGATCAGGGACAACATATTTCTATTTCTTTTAAATACATAAATAGCTTATTATTAATAATAAAACGATACTTCAATAATTCGATTATTGTAGTTTCCACACAAACGTTAGACAAATAAATTAAATGCTTGGAGTGAGACAAGCTTACTCATTTAGTAATAAATCGTAACCTAATCTAACCGATGAGCAAGCGACAGATCTTAAAATGATATATAACGCTAATGATCATACAAACTTGCACATAAAATAATATATGCATATCAAAAGTTCCTATCTGTTATTTAGGCTATGTAGAAGTTTATAGATCAGTTTTTAAATTGTTATATTTTATCGGTGACCGGTCGATATTCAATCAAAGAATATGGACAGATTATGATAAAATTTAATTTGGTAAGAGCGTAAGCGTATTCAAACTTAAAGAGAGCAATTTTATAAAACATACTTAATATTGATTATTATTGAAAATAATCTGATGATTTCTATCTATCTAATTGTATATTTTTACTGTTTCAGGAAATTAATAGTATGTCACTACAAAAAAGGCACCGAGATTTGCAACTACAGCTACAGCAATACGATACTCGCTGTCAAACTCAACCGATCTGTAAGTTGTCACCAATAGTCCATTGCAATGTTACAATTCAAGGGCCGATTTATGCATTTTTTAGAGGAAGCAATTTTATTATCGGGACATGTGAAGGAGGGGGGTCAATAGAAGCTTAACTTCTAGTTTGTGGGGTCGCCCCTCTTGTCTTCCGGCCGCCATCTTAGAAAAGGGGTGAAAACACTGTTTTCGCTATATCTCTGAAACTATGCGTCTTACGAAAAAAATGCAAAATCATAATTTGTAGCAAATTGTCTTGCGTACAAATATATTTATATAACTTTTTGCCCTATATTTAAAATTAAGGAAGTTATAAGCAAAAAAGTGAGATTTTTTTTATAAAAAATGTCTTTTTTGCTCTTTAACTTTTTAAATACATTTTATTCAGAAATTACTTCAGCCCAATCTAGTAAGAAATCTATTAAAGAAAATTTTTCACTATATATTTTTTAATTTCTTTAATTTGAAACGCTATTACAGTGCTCCAAAGTTCACCGGATTCGTTAATGCTCACGAGAATTCGGTCGAAACGAAATGTTAAACTTATTTTAGATTTTTTTTAATAAATATATTCTTACATAATGTTTGTAAAATTTGTAGAACTTTACTTATTCACTTCTAAATTTTTCTTTACCATAGAACTTACAACATTTAACATATCGAATGTTCACTAGGTATAAAAGATCCTCTTTAAGATTATTTTTTTTATGAGATGATTTTTTAGATATAACTTTTTATATCAAACCTTTAAAGCAGATGATGACCTCTAGTTTGCCTTCGTAAAAGATTACAACGTAGTCCTTGTATTTTGTCTTTAATCAATCAATGTACCGTACACTACTCTGGAATGTAGTCCCCTTTAATGGATTTCAGAAAATCCTTAAGTCGAAATTGGCACTCTTCACTATTCTCATGCAAGTAAGCAAAAACAACTTCTATATCATCTTCAATGTTATTTTTGCGCTCATCATGTCTTATTTCGTCACTCCATTTTTTGGAGTACAATTGCTTGCTTCAATCCTTGTGATACCTAGCTCCAACATTGGCTAAGCTAGAAACACTAGCTATGCGATCAGCATTGCTCTTTGTCTTGTCATCAAAACGTTTGAAACCTTCATGACGTACGTACGTAAATTTAGGTAAAAAATCTTCAATGTTATTTTTGCGCTCATCATGTCTTATTTCGTCACTCCATTTTTTGGAGTACAATTGCTTGCTTCAATCCTTGTGATACCTAGCTCCAACATTGGCTAAGCTAGAAACACTAGCTATGCGATCAGCATTGCTCTTTGTCTTGTCATCAAAACGTTTGAAACCTTCATGACGTACGTACGTAAATTTAGGTAAAAAAAGTTATATAAACATATTTGTAGTCAAGACAATTTGCTACAAATTATGATTCTGCAATTTTTTTATAAGACGCATAGTTTCAGAGATATAGCGAAAACATTATTTTCACCCATTTTCCAAAATGGGGGCCGGATGACAAAGGTGGCGACCCCACAAGCTTGAAGTTAAGCTTGTACTGACCGCTCCCCCTCCCCCCCCCCCCCCACATTTCCCAATAATAAAATGCGTCCTCTAAAAAATGCAAAGCAAATGTAACATTTCAATGGACTACAATAACATTTTCAAATTAGAGTTCCTAGTTATTTCTTGTCATTAATGTATAACCAATATAATATATCTGTGTGTTTTCACCGTTTAATCATGTAAAATTCTCTTGTAAAAAAAACAAACGAAATCAATCATGGTCTTTACGAAACAAATACGTCTGAACTTGGTTCCAGCGTTTGATCGTGTGCCTGGAGGAATCCCTACATATTCACAACATCCGTGATATGAAGATCCTGCACACGATCCGCGACACCCCACCCAATCCGCGCGGGCTGTGCGCGTTATCCCCGTGCGTGGAGCGCTGTCTCGTGGCCTACCCCGGCTCCAGCGCCGTGGGCGAGGTGCAGATCTTCGACGCCGTGCACCTCAACGCCAAGTGCGTGATCGCGGCGCACGACAGCCCGCTGGCCGCGCTTGCCTGGTCCATGTGCGGGCGGCGACTGGCCACCGCCTCCGAGCGCGGTACTGTTATCCGCGTGTTCGCCGTGCCCGAGAGGACGCGCCTCTACGAGTTCCGGCGCGGCGTCAAGCGCTGCGTGTCCATCGCCTGCCTGGCTTTCAGCGCTTGCGGCGCCTACCTGGCCGCTACTTCCAACACGGAGACCGTGCATGTGTTCCGATTACGTGAAGGAGCGCCGGCGCCGCCTCCTGAAGAAGCGGCCGCGCCGCCCGACGGCTGGATGGACTGGATATCGCAGGCCGTATCTCGCGGCGTCACCTATCTGCCGCCACAGTTTACGGATGTGCTGACGCAGGGCCGCGCCTTCGCGGCCGCTCGTTTGCCGCGTCCGGCGCGCCATGCTGTCGCGGCCGTCACGCACGCGGCGCGTTCTCCGCGACTCGTCGTGGCCACGGCGGCCGGCGACGTGTACGTATTCGCGCTTGACGCGACCGAGGGTGGCGAATGCGCGCTTCTACGCACGCTGCGGCCGCTGGACCGCGCACAGACCGCTCCTGCAGGTACGACCCCCCCCACCCTCGACCCGCCGGTGCGAACAGTTACCCCCTCCCCTCACCCCGCCTCACCTCACCCCGCGAACGCCTTTTACCATCCGTTGGATCCCAAAATACTTCATTCGAATGTAATGGTCGCGCGTAACGAATAATTACAGGGCGATCTTCTTTTAAAAGCTTTCTTAATTAGATTTTATTTCACTTTCTTCGTGACCAACCATGAGGAAGGTCGACGATCACGCATAAATATATATTACTACCCCGGTTTGCAGCAGACTCGGTATTCTCCTGTTCGTCTTAGAAAATTGGGTCATTTTTCATTCTTTAAAACGTAAATACTTTCTTCTTAAGATCTTTCTCTGTCATATTTATAATATAATAATTACGTTTAAATTTATTAGTCTTATGTATTTATGTGTCCACAATAAAATATATTTAAATACATCCCTATAATATATTGTCGTATATGGGTCAGAAGGGTCGAGAAATACAGTTTATATCATGGGCAATAACATTTGTGTAAATTTATCTCCACACTTTATTTATTTATCGATTTGAAAGTCCTCCCAAAAACGTATACAAGGGACCGCGCTCGTCGCCGCCCGCTAGTGTGTCGTCACGTGTCGTCCCGCGTCACGTGCCGCACGATGCGTGTGGCGGCGGCGAGCGCGCGTTCACGACTGGTTCCCCGCAGCCGCGGCGGGCTGCAGTTACGCGGGCGCGCTGCGCGGCCGCCTCCCGGACCACATGACAGGTAGCTAGCGCCCCCGCCCCCGCCCTGCCCCGCCCTGCCCCGCACGGACGTCAACGCGCAGCTATCTTGACCACATAGCCTATTTAATTCCCCCTCCCCTCTCCCCCACACCCTCCTCCGCACTGCACCGACCCTCGCGCGCACTCATTGCCCGCGAGCGGTCGGTGCTCGGCCGTTCACTTGGTGTATTCATATAATTTTTTTAAGTAGCCGGAGAGCGTGAGTATTCATCTATCACGATAGACTACAGAGCACCTCGTTTCTAACATTTTGGCTTAGACGATGAAATCACTATTTACATTAGTCATTTTTGATGCACTAGAAACTACGTCGGACGAGCGGGATCAGTGAGGCTGTAGGCGCCGGTGGTATGTACGGAGAGACGGAACGGTTGTTGGGACTGACGGATCGATCGCACACACACTCATACTGTCCATAATTGTTTAAAAGTTTCATAAGTTGCGAATTATATTTTATTGTACACTACTTCACCGACGATCCTGAAATTCTCCTCCTCCCATACCTCGAAGCTTAGTCGCAGTATTAAAAAGTATACATGAACAGTCGTCAACGTCTAATAAGTACAGTATCGTTTTCGATTTTCAAGCAACCACTAACATAGAATTCGCAATATAGATACTCGTAAAGTATAACGGATGTTCATGAATGCTACTCAGCATATATATCATAATTCATTATATTTCGTTCAAATATATGTATATACATTAAGCCACACTAAGCATGAGAATTGTAAGTAGTCTTTTGTTTTATGTGTTTATATATATTAACATTTATATATTCTATAGATAACAAATTTTTAAGATGGATTTTTTATAAGGTAGCTCTCAATTTGCTTGAAATATTATTTAAACATAAGTGACCACAAAATGTTTTATAATTCAATTGTATGATTTTAAATGTCACTAAAACATGATAATTAAATAAATCAAAATTATTCTTAGTGAGGGCGGACATGTCATCTGACGCGATTGAAGGTAAAAGAATTTCTAATAACGATTAAAGTTAATAAAAATGTTGTATTATCGAATTCCCGAAGTGGTTTGTGACCACTTTCTTTATAGAAAATCAACAGAGAGAAAAGAATTCCTATCAATAAATATCTTTTGTGAATTTAAAACTATACATCAATATTTCTTCCATCGGACATTTAATAATCACTCAAAAGTATAATTGTTTCAAATTTAAATTGGTTAAACTACTTATATTAATCGTTAGTACGCGTCATCCTAGGATTCAATTTTACTTTTTGTCTGCAATTACGCAACATTCGTGTTTTTAATTTTGCTGTGTGATACAAATCTGTAAACACACCTGTGATGTTTTCGCCGATACGCCACTGCGGGCAAAAACACGATAAAATTCTCGCGAATTCGGATAACATACATAATGTAGCGACCCGCTGTAGAAATTTCTCTACGATGCTTCCCACTTAGTCTTGTTACAAGCTTTCTCATTTTAAACGAGTTTATTTTGAATTAATAATATTCGCCCAATTACCATTTAAGGGAATCTTTTTGAGTGTTTTTTTTTTCAAAGTTTCATAACGACGGTTTTAATTGATTCTTTCTATCATTCCGGATGTCTGTCTACACTCTGCATGCCCGACAATAAAGCCGTATAAAGTTGAGATCATTAATGTGTTGGTGACTCGTGTGCCGACACGTGGGAAAAATGTATACATACAAAAAGTATGATAAATTAATCAATATTTAGTTACATAGTTAGTTACATTCAATTCACGTTTTTTTTTTATGAAATTGTTCTTACTATCTAGCAACATTACATTTTGATTACTTATCAACAACTATTCGCTACTAAAATGCTAAGAGATGTATACATTTTTCTACGACTCTATTTTATTCAGCAAATTCCATGTTTTGAGATCGCTCTGTCTCGCGTCCTGCCTTGTCCTGTCTGCCCGCTGACTCGAACGTGTGAAGTATAGAATCTCATATATATACTAAAATCTCAGGGAGGAAAAACACGAATGTTACTAACTGTAACTGTGTAATATACTATTTCTAAAATGAAATACCATTTGAAGCTAATGAATTATTTAAAAACAAAGTCTTTATTTTTAATGCATGATGGTCATTACCATGCGTGCTTTTTTAGAAAAATGTATTATTTTTTAAATATTTAAGTTCATTATATTTGTAATAACATTTGATTTATTCTGTAAGAGGATATTTATCTTAACAAATTATATTATCTTTCGTTTAATTTTATGTAATGTCGGTTTTTCCACCCTGTAGCAACAATTCTCGTGTTATGAATTTATAATTACGTAAATTCACAAGAATTTAAGTCATTGTGAGAGTCCGCGGGTGGGTGGTGTGCTTTTGGGTGTGCGTGTGTACAAGGTGTGTAGGTATCGTGCGCGTGTGTGCAGAGTCGGAGCGCACGCTGGAGCTGGGTGCAGCGCTGGCGGGCTCGCCTCCTCGCGGTGCCTTTGATCTGCGCGACCACAAGCATTTCCCGCCAATGCGCGCGGCGGTCGCCGACGCGCCCGACGTCGACGAAACGTCCGACGCGAGCGCCGCGCCGCCCGCTGACCAATAGGCGCCGCCGCCGCTCCCCCCCCTACCATGACGACACCAAACACTCAATCTGTCGGAAGAAACCTGCGATCCGCTACCAAAATTAATTAAGAACTTGAACATGAGGAACGTGAACATTCGCTCTCGCACGAAATGGAACGAGAGTGAGGCGCGCCATGCGCCCCATTTTATGCAATCTCGAGTCTTATGTCTTCTGAATTATACATAATTAATATATTTGACCGGTTGAGGCGACAATTTCTTGTAGATATATATTTTGGACGTCGGGAGAGACGACGTGCGTGCGTCCGTGTACATAATGGCTGCGTGTAAAGTACGAGTCACTTGTAAAATATTATATTGTAATCGTAGACTATGCATTGTGATAGTTAGGGTATGATGGCTGTATGTGTGACTGTTGCTTCTAGCGACGGATGCGTGTGAAGTCTGCTTATAGAAAATATTAAAAAAAAACAACATTCTACAAAAAACGGCGGCAAAATGTGAACATTCAAAATGATTGTAAACGACATCGCTCGTGGGACTTCACATATCAATACCATAGACAATTTTTAATATTTATTGTAATTATTAAGTTCTGTGACGCCGCACGCCCCAGATGTCAACAGAGTACAATAAAAAATGATTTATATTTTTCGTACTGCAAAATTTTAAATCTAAATATATTATGATCTTATTGTGATGTGCCGTTGTTATTATTATTCTCATCTGCCGCTTTAAAAATAAAATGTACATAATAAATATAATTTACAAAAGATTAATTTGGCCTTTTATTTACAACTATAGTTATATTAGTTGATATGCAAGTTATTTCGGGTTTTAATAATAATGTTAATAAAAAAAGTCTCAGGAACGCATGACTGTATTAAGCCGAAATTTATAACAAATACTTAGGTCTACTGTCCCTTGGAAATGTGAAAAAATCATACTTCTAAACAACGCAATCAGAAGAAACAGCCGTTTATCCGCAAATTTTTTTAAACTCGTAACGGAATCAAGATGTACAGGCTCTTCTCGAAATTTGGTACCAAGTAATTTCTTATAGCTCAGATAAAGGAAAAATTGCGAAAGCCGTAAATTTGTAGTTACATCATACAATAAAAATATTTTTAATAATTTTAAAGTTACTACCCCTTTCCTCATGAACTCGTAAAGGTATTAAATTCATCCTAAACACTCAGGGATATAATACCTTTAAGCTGTAACGAAATCAAACTTATATGTCCACGCAATCAAAAGAAACGGCAGTTTTCAAACTCGAAACTACTCGCAAGGGAATCAAAAAGGGTTCTAGTCGACCTAAAATCTTGAAGTATTTAATTTTTATTTTTAAGGAAAACCTCAAATTTTTGGTTATATCACATATTTTTTAATATATTTTTACGTAACATTTTGTGCTCGAGTAAATGAGATTTTTTTTATCCTAGAGAATAAAGCAATAAAAAAGAAAGAATTATAGTAATTATATCCAACATCAGTTATTGTGTTTTCTCCTAAAAATAAGATATTTTTGGTACTATAAAGCATACTTGTGTTGACAGGGTCAATAACCACACCAAATTTCATCAGTCTAGTATTTTTTGCATGATGCGCGAACATAAAAACACAAACAGACGGAAATCGAATCATGAACACTGCAAGTTTTGTTTAGATCTGTTCCTCTTTAATATTTTATTATAGGTTTAGATAAACTCTACACTAACCTTTTGTGATAAGGTCTTGTGTGTGTGTGAGTGTAATGTAGATATATTAAATGATTATATTATTTTACGATCCGAAATATTATACAGAAGTTTATTGACCAACACCTTTTTGTATAGTCATGTATTTTATGCAATATCTCTGCTACCTGTTAACTGATGGCAGTAGGTTTTTAACTGTTATAAAATAAATTATTTTAATATTGCAAACCTCGCTCTGATTCTTTTTAAGACATTTAAGCAATGTAATTATGACACAGTCGCTTAATAAATAAACAACATGTTTACAAAACAAGATAGCGTACTACTAGCAAACATTAATTGAATTTAGGAAAATATCTAAAAATTACGTATTAGTATATAATATATATATAATAATAATAATATCAGGACAAATTACACACATTGATCTAACCCCTAAGTAAGCAAATTATTTGCTTGTGTTAAGGGTGTTAGACAACGATACTAATACATAGAAATACACATATAAATACTGAGAATATATTTAATAAACGACCAAACCCAGAAACATAGACATCTATGCTCATCACATAAATGACTGTCTCCGCCGGGAATCGAACCCGAGCCCCATTGCGCCGTGACACGTTAGGCGTCTGCGCTAACCACTCGACCAACGGGGCGGTTGGCGGTTCATATCAAATGATATTTTGCCATCTTGCATACCTACCGTTTTTGATGAAGGAATATATTGAAAGCAGAAGATATTGAAATTATATACAAAAAGACCAATCTTCTTTTGCAAAAACAAAAATTCTTTCAAAATTGCTGTTTGGGCCTCACATAAATAATAAATATTTAAAAACTGCATGTTTATTTTTTTTATAAATTTATTTTTAATTAATGTTCATAAAGAATACTACTTTTATCAAAACTATTCAAAGATAATGTATTTTTATTATTGTCCAGAATTCTATACATAAGTTCTATAATTTCATATCCTCTGAGATTTTAGTTCAGGAAAATGCACTCCTTAATAATTTTGTGTTCCATGTTGTAGGTCCCACTTAGGTAGGTGTTTTGGAAAATGTAATTTCAGTAATCAAACATATTAAATTAAAAAAATAAATCATGCCACAAGTTAATAATTAAATTATACACTCATCTTTGTTTT
This sequence comes from Napeogenes inachia, assembly GCA_959347355.1. NCBI lineage: Eukaryota > Metazoa > Arthropoda > Insecta > Lepidoptera > Nymphalidae > Napeogenes > Napeogenes inachia. The sequence goes on from OY365792.1 coordinate 16,782,076, forward strand.
ATACTATTAATTAACATTAAAAGAGAGGGGAACTTTTTTATGTCATAATCTATCAATTTTAAATTAATAAGGTAGATGTTATATGTAAATAAATTTTTATATCTATACCCTAAGGGTATAACAGCCTTTTGTCACCCTACGAAAATCGGGTAAAGAAAAGAATACCTGGATACCTACTTTGTTTTAAATCGATGGATAGATATCATTACGAAATAAAGAGTACAATAAAATATCATTTATTTTAATGCCTTACAAGTAAATAATATAAAACAAATAGAGGCTAGCGACTAATAATTTCTAGAGTCCGTCGGCGAGGCGACCGGCGACTACCCCGACGGCTCTCGCTCGTATCAAAAGTAGCTCGTCGCGGCGCTCGCGCGTTACATGGCGTTCCTGTGAACAAAAACGTTTTTATGAACGGCATCGACCCAGCAGCATAGCAGCACGGGGATGGTGGAGGCGTCTTAGTACCTGGGCATGGCGCACATCTCACAGGCGTCGAGCGGCGCCGCGTTGTGGAAGGTGCAGAGCGGACAGGTCCAAAGTGCAGCGCGCGCGGGCGGTGGAGCGTCGGCGGCTGCGCGGCGCAGGAGCGCAGCTGGAGCGGGAGCTGAGCGCCAGGCCTCCGCTGCGGCCGCGTCGCGCTCTCGCACGGCGTCCAGCAACGGCGCCATCTGCTCCAGCCCGAGAGGTGCCGCCTCGTTGGTGGCGAGGTAGAGCAACACGTGTAGATCGGATACGGCCTCGAGGAAAGAGTCAGACTCTGTGAGGTGGCGGTGTAGCGCACTCAATGACTGTACGTGGCGCTGGAGCGGGCGATGTGCAGGCGGAAAGGAAGCTTGCGGATTGAAGGTGGTATCGGCGGCCGCGGGCGCGACCCCGACGGGCACGTCTACCAGAAGGTACGCCACGGGAAGCCGCTTGGCCGACACGCCCACCTCGTTACCGTAAGCGTCCTTCTCCTGATCATCGAATGTGAACATTAGAATCGCCGATTACGGTTTCTCGATTAACAGATAATTTGTTATAATAAATCAATTTAATAATCTGATAAAACTGTTTAGTCTGGCCATAAAACTAATATTAAATTTCTGCGAAAAAGTAAGGTCCTTTTTACTAATTAACTCGTTTGAACAGCACTGTATGACACAACAATGTACGATTAGAGTTGTAAAGAACCTGATGAAAACTTAGCAATACATTAAAAATTAAACTACAACGCCTATAACGACCATATCGACTAAAATTATTTTATATTTTTTTGCTGAGACTTCTATAAGTTTTATTTGGATTTTATTACTTCAAAGAAAAACTAGTGCATTTTCATTTGTAACTGAATGTATGGCCGAACTTAAATATACTAACTGTTACCAGGGACTCGTCTGCGAAGACAACAATCAAATCTAAGTCTCGTCAACACTTGGTTTATATATTTTATGGCTACATTTACTTGGCGACTAAAAGAATGTGATAAAAAAGCTTTAATATTCGCAAATGAGGTAGGTAGGTAAGTAAGTACCTACCTTACAATCTTTATTTACCTACCCTATATCAATCAATCAAAGCCTTTACCATGAAACAACTACCATCTTGAATAATTTTCTAAAAGTTGGCTAACTTTAAAATTTAATACCACCACTATTTGTAACAGTATTTGTAACTTTGTACTTACAGTATTTTTTAAACTTTTTTTTTTACTATCAAAACCGTATTTTGCAATAAAGGATAGTCTATGTGTGTTGTGTTTTTAGTATAGCTAGGTTGAGGTTTATATTTAGCTATAGTTATTTACGATCATTCTATAAATCATCTTAAATTAAATATTTTAAAATATGTCCACAGATTTTGATTCATAGATTTGATTTCGTGTATCTAATACTATTATGTATTGATTTGACGATTTCGAAAATTCTCATAGTTTTCGTAACTTCAAACTCGTACTAGGGATACTGATGGTGATGATATAGTTTCTATATTTTATTAGGATAGAGATGCCTAAATTATAATGTTTGGAAAAAAATATTTAACTTTTTAGCGGCACAGTGCTTTTGAATGTTTGTGCAACATTTGTGCTTATGGTACCATCATAATCGGTTCAGTGGTTTAAGCGTGAAAGCGTAACATAACATACGGACAAAGTAACTTTCGAATTTATAATTTCATTAGTAATTACTAATAATAGCATGTCTGTTTCCTTCTTACAAACATAAATGTTGAATGTTTAAGAAGGTTTTTTAGAGATACCTAACTATTTACTTTTTATACGTATCCTTTTGCAGACTATTTTTTTTTAAATGAATGCTGCAAAGAAGTACTTATTGAAATTGCATAAAATTGTATTATTACTTAAATATATTTCATAATAAAATTGCTTTTTATAATTTTAAATTAAGTTTTTTTTTATAAAACGATTTTAATCTACCATAGATTTATTATTTTCCGGTTTATAGGCATATTAGGTATATAAAAATAATACTAATTTTTAATATTAAATTTGTGTTGTAGATGTTAATTTTGTATCTTACGTTCGTAATCCTATAAACAATAAAAAAACAACGATATCGATATAAACATTCTAATGATAAAGTAGAATGTATCCACACTTCTTAATTCTCCAGATGTAAAAAAATAAAATCTGACCGCTCTGTGTAACGCAAGTTGACGGGAATGTTTTATTATCGATATCAGATTACCGGAATATCTATTCCATACGCCTGAATGAAGAGATTTATTCGTCTTAATAGTAGTAAGGGTTACGAGTTATCAAATAAGCGTATATAAATAAGTTATCCATAATACACTTCTACTTTATTCATTTATTAGTCAATGATATTGTAGATAACATGCGCTACAATAGTACAATGAGAACAGCTATTTATTCGGATAGCTTATATAGTCCAACAAAACAAAACAAACAAACAAAAAAAATACATGGCGACAATATTATGTTGAGCGTGTCGAAGAAGAACACGAGCGTCACGCAGGCGTGTCGGGATAAGTGCGTCACGTGGATCAATAGCACTTGCAGCGGCGCAACGACGCACCACGCATGGAACAAGAAGTTAGCGCAGGTCGCGAGGTTCGCACAACTTTGTACGCCGTACATTATAAAATTACATACTCGCACCCATTAGCGTTATTTTTTAAATTGACAAATCCAAATTTCTGCATTTTAATTCGATCTTTAAAATAAATAAGAGTACCTAATATAATAAATAACTATTATTTAACAAAGTCTCCAAGTTATGGTTTATGTAATAACTGATTAGGTTTATTTTAGAGTTAATTGATATATCTTAATTACGGCTTTCGTTTTATCGACAGATTAATCAATTAATAACGACGGTTAAGTAAATACCTATTTCACGACGATTTTAGTTTCGAGGAAATAATCGGACGTCACGACAAAGTCACATTATACGTCGTTAATCTGTTGATCGAACGCCCCCGAAGCGCGGTACGAAAACAACATGGCGTTTGTACACAAAACGTAAAAGTATGTGGCACCTCACACCAACCGAATAGTTTTAGTTTGTTTTAATTGTTTTAATAAACACTCGGGCGTCTCGGCGACCGATATTCGTAAAATGTGATCGAAGCGACGCGCAGGCGGAGGCGGATCCGGTAGAGCGCGTGCCGCCCGGGCGAGATGGCGCGCTTCGCGCTCGACGACATCGAGGAACTGGCGCGCTGCTCGTGCTGCAAGCGCGCCTTCGACGACGCCGACCGTGAGCCCAAGCTGCTCGCCTGCCAGCATCATTTCTGCCTGGCGTGCACCCGAGGCGCCCTGGGCGGCGGTCGCGACGTGCGGTGCGCGCACTGCCGAAAGCTCACCGAGCTGCCCGACGGGCGTGCTGACGCGCTGCCCACGCACGGCGCGGTGCTAGCACTGGCGCGGCGTCTGGCACTTGAGCCCCCGTGTGCCACGCACGCTTTGCCTGCGCTGTGGTGTGCAGCATGCGGTGTACTCGCCTGCCGCGCCTGCGATCACGCGCACAATTCGCACGCGCTTTGGACGACGCACGAAGCACGAGCCGCCTTGCAACGCGACACACGCATGCTGTTGGCCGATCTGCGGCGTTTCGCGGTGCGCCGGAGGGATTTCCTGCTGCGCGCGCTGGACGCGGCCACTGCTCTCAAGGTGCGTCTGGAAGCCGAGTTGTCCGCTCCACCCGAGCGTGCTTCACAAATGGAAAACGGCTGTGCGTCGCCGGCTGCCGCCATTACCGAGCGGGACCGCCTCCGTGCGCGCCGCGCCGAAGCGCTTTTGCAATGCCGTCTCGACGATCTGATCCGAGACGCAAGTGCGCCGCTCGACTTCGACTCGGTGCGAAGAGCTCTAGTCACTCCGGGTACCGGGGAGCGACCGCCTTCACCGGCGGGGGAGTGGCGCGACCCAGTGCTATTCCTTGCCAACTACTGCGCGGCGCAGTTGTACACGCGGCCCGCCCCGCGCGGAGCATCTTGGGCGGCCGCCCTCGAGTCGGACGCGCCCGAGTGCCCGATCGACGCACTCAATCACTCCGGTCCGAGCAATCTCACGGTCGGCTCTCCAATTTTGCGCAATCCTACTGTGGTGTTTCCGCTTTTCTATTTCAATCTTGAGGTAAACGGCGATCCCTTCGGGAGGGTAGTGATCGAGGTGCGCGAGGACGTGGCGCCCAGGATGGCCCGCAACTTTGCGGTGTTGACAACGGGAGAGCTGGGTGTCGGATACCGCGGCTGTGCCATTTTTCAGTGTTGGGAAAACGAGAGCGTGATCACCGGAGATTTCGAGCTGAATAACGGGCGCGGAGGTCGATCAATCTTCGAGGAGAGCTTCTTCATGCCGGACGATACCAGAATGACGGCGGTGCGGGGATCCGTGGGCATGCGGCGCTCGCAGAGACGCCACGACAACCTGGGGCTGGTAGGGTCGCAGTTCCGTATCATCCTGCGCGAGATGCGCGCTTTTACCGCCATCTTCGCTTGCGTGGTGGAGGGACTAGAGCTGGTGGACCGCATGTCGCGCGCGGGCGACGGCGCCGGCAAGCCGCACGGTTCGCTCGTCATTGCCGCCTGCGGCCGCCTTCAGTGACTCCGCCCGCTCTTCTCGTCCGTTCGTATCACTCGCCCTCTAGCGCTCCGACTATCGTATTTTATTTATATCTCTAATCGTCGGACCAAACATATTTTTCGTCTGAAGAATTGTACTCGTACTGTGAGCTATTTTTATAAGTATAGAGAATTTTGAAATATTTATACGAAGTTCGTCGGCTTGGGCTACCGTGATTTCGTTTGCCTGCACCGGGTTCGTAGACGTGCGATATCGCCCGCTCGTTCGATACGTCCTAAATCGTTAATGTGGCGCTGCCGCTACTCGTGTAGTCGGCGACCAGTCGGCCTAGTCTAGTTATCTATCCGTCATCCGATGTATATGAATATATTTTTGTTATGATTGTGAGTAAAAAGGCGCGACGCGTCTGGCGCCCCTCGGAGTAAAATTTTCCTCTGATCGGTTTGATATAGTTTATAAGCGTTTAATCGTAATATTTCGATCGTATATGTGTGAAAATTTAAATGTTAAATGTTATAGAGAATTTAAAATATTATAGATATTTATTACTAAAGGAACGCTCTAAGGCCCCGCCCGTACGTAGTGGTGGAGCTTTCGGCCAGAGCGCTCCTTCGTTCCTTCGTTCCGTGTCGACGTTAGTTTAAGCGTATAGATTGATATATTTACAAGCTAAAGTTACCTCTCGAAACGCGATATTCTACGGAGAAATACATTATATTATATAGATCTATACGAATTAATCTCCGGAAGTCAAGACTGTGATGATGACGTAGGTAGAGATGGGTTGGAGGAAAGAGTGCCTGCATATTGTGGTATATCGTATTTACTATTTGTCGTATGTGGTACTCGCCATAGCGGTTTGTGATTGGGTCGTGTGATAAAAGCTAGGGCTAACTCGTTAACAGCAGATCGATTGTCTACTTGTTAAGTTTATTTTTCTATAATACCAAAGTTTATGTGAGAGCTTTGACATCTTAGGTCGCAAGTATCTCGAGATTCTATTGAAGTGTTGTAAATTAATGTTAAGTATATAACGAATATATTATATAAAGTAGTGGACTTGTCTTCTCTCTACCGGTGTCGTCCTATTGTTAAATATTGCCTGAGCGCCGGTGACGGCCTGTCCACATCAACTCGTGGTATATCAATAAATAAATACATGAAACAACATAATACTCGTTTCATTTACACGCAAGCTATAATATTTATATTTATTTTTTTCCCGATTTTTTTATTTATTGCTATACTTTTCTTAAAGTCCTATAGCTCTTAGTCCGAATAATAATTTTTTTTTTTTCAAAAATAGTTTAATTTGAAAATACAATTTTTGAAACCAATTTCGGTCTACACTTACAAAAAAAAACTTACAAATCTGTTTATATAAAACTCTTTCGTTACTGAGTGACTGACTAACAGACAACGCACAGTCGAATCTATTGAACGCAAGAAACAAAGATTTCTGAAAATTTCCCCTCCTAGCGGGAGAAAAAGGGGATAAACTGAAACTTTATTGGATTTACTTTTAATTTTGTATATAGGCTCCTACAGTGTAGCAAGTAACTCACAAAGGATTTTTGGAAATTTTCGGGGACTTTCTTCCCCCTCTAACAAGTATAACATAAAGAACATCACTATTTTAAATCCCTCAATGTGTAGGCAGAGGTGCATATTAAATACAAGTCCTGTCGAGTTTATTAAAAAACGGTATATAATCTAATTACACGTGAGAAAAGCCGTGAGCTGTTCTAGCAGTACTAGTAAAATATAAACGAAAATAATAAATGTTTAATAATCTTTAAGAATTTTCAATTACATCACAACAAAAATATGGGGAAAAAGTCATTCAATATATTTTTGCTGTTAATTCTAGATACAATAAAAGTTTGAATTATAGAATCATGTTTTTATTACATATAATATAAAAGATGGTTAAGTTGCTATCTGTAATAATGTTATAAAGTACAATATGTTTTGGTTATTTTTTCGAATAGAATTTTAAATTCTTAATTAATCTATTTGCCTAATGATAGTTTATGTTATACTAGCTTTTGACCGTGGATTTCTTCGCAGTGGAACATATTTTCTTTATTATTCTACTATTGAACTTAAGTTTGTAATACGTATCTCATTCAAAAAAACAACAATATGTACAGGTTTAAAATTCATAGAGTATTTTTAGTTATACATTTAATTTAATCTTCCCATATGACAAATTAATTTTTTGCCATTTTTTTAATATATAATGGTATGGAACCTTCCTTGCGCGAGTGTGATTTGCACTTGGCCGGATTTTTTTACTTTAAATCAATTATATAGTGAAATAAGTGTACATGATCATATTTAAAACAATTAAACAACTATAATAATAGTTGCACTCTCATAAAAGCCCAAATAATAATTTAAAAAACCTATGGTAAGACTAGAATATCAAAAGAAAAAGATTTTCTTTTAAATGTAATAAAGAAAAATTTTCACTATGTTTTGATTTTAAAATTCCTACTTCTTGTATAAAGGTATTATTATACACACCCAATAATGAGTTCTTTGTTTAAAATCTTAATTTATTTTACTAAATCGTCTGACATTAATGTACCTTGGAAGTAGCTTTTTCTATTTAATTTCTGTCCGTCCGTCTCTAATGCACAATTGAAAACTTAAAGTTTGTTTCTTATTTAAACAATTAATTAACGACCAGCGTTCCAACGACAACTCGCATATAGACTTACAATGCGATCTCATATAATTTAACCTTTAAGAGGAGCTTAAAATAAAATTATCAAAGTTATAAATTATTGTTCTTATTTATACTTATAAGAAAGTAGAGCGAAAAAACATAAATAAGATAAATAAACAAAACATGTTAAGAAAAAAGTCGTTGATCAAAACATTATTTTAATATAGTGTAATTGTATGTTTGTACACCACATAAAAGCTACAAAGCAATTAAAATATTTTTTTCACTAATAGATTTAAATTCAACGAGTGGAAGATGAATAAAAAAGAAAAAACTATTTTTCATCCTTCCCACAACATCAGAGAATTTGGACCATTTTTTAAATTTTGAACTACGCACATAATAAGAATTTCGTATAGCGTTGTAGACAAATGCTAAAACGGAGAAAATCTAATATAATGTTATGGAATAAAATAATTGATTAAAAAAAAGTTTTTTACTACGATTAACCTACTCTCAGAGTTATCAAGTAAAACTGGTAGATTAGGTAAAGCCCGTAGGTTACGATTTACCATTATATATATATGGAATAGTTATTCTCTAGGATAAAAGAGTTTGGTGCAATTAAATATAACAAATTAATTTCAAATATAATATATTCGCCATGCAAGGAGTATGTGTGCGTGCGCATGCGTTCGTGTGTGTGATTGTCCGAGTGCGTGTGTGCGTACGTATCCATGCACCGACCTTGTAGTAGACGTCAGGCACGTAAATTTCGGGCGAACAGTCCCGAATGTAGCCTAGCTCGGGAGCGTCACGCGTCGGCAGCAGGATGCCGTCCCGCACCAGCGCACCGCACTGACCCGACACCTGGTAGCCCTCCAGGTGGATGCGGTTGTCGGCGTCGCCTGCACATATCGGATCGTCATGAACACCGCCCCGCGTACCAAGCGCGACCCAGCCCACGCTCGACACTCACCCGTCACGCACACCGTGACAAACTTGGACCCGAAGTGACCGGAGGAGGCGTGACGGCACGCGTTGGGATGCTCGTTCTGGAAGTGGCCGGCCATTATGCACTCCTGCGCCGACAGGAAGTGTGTGTCCACGCCCCTGAGGAGAGACGTACGGTCAGCAGAGTCGTACACGGATAGGAGTGCGCGTGTGTGCGCTTGTGAATACCAGTTTGCCCGCAGAGCACGCACCTCAGCCGCTGCACGGTGCCGCCCGCCAGGTCCAGCGGCAGCAGATCGGTAAAGAGCCAGCCCACGCGCTGTAGGCCGAGTCGTCGCGCGATGTCTTCCAGTGGGCCGGCGCGCTCGTCGGGGGCGAGGCGCACGGAGTCGCGCGAGCTTTCCTGCGGTGGCTCGTACACAGCGGCCACGCGCGCGCGTATCCCTGCATTACGGAGTACGATATTGAGTTTGAAGAGCTTACGCGGTGTTTTTTTTTATTTTTATTATTTATTTTTTATTTATTTCGGAACTAAGATATCATGAACCCTCATTGCGACTCACGACACGACAGAGAAACGACAGATAAGTCGTGAGCAAAATCCCATTAAATCAAGTGCGGTAGTCGTTATCGATTTTAAATCGAACCAAGAGGATTGCATGCCGAAACAAATTTATCCTCTTATTTAATTATATTTTTATAATATAAGTATTTTTATATAAAGTTAAATTAAAAATAAAATTAAGAAATATCGTAACATAAATAAAATGAAATAATATTATTGTATCCATATATTTTGAACCGGTTTGGAACTCCACTAATTCGAAAAAAGATCACTTGCAAGTATAAGTTTCATTGAGTTGGTATTTTTTAATTCCGGAGACTCGTACCGAGCGGCACGTCGGGGTGAGGCTCGTAGCGGCCGTACAGGTAGCCCACGCGTTGATGGCCCGTGGCGCGCCAGTAGGCCAGGAAGCGCTCGACGGGCGCGGCGTGCTCCAGCAGCACATTGTCGACGTGCCGGTAGCGCTGGCGCGTCAGCGTCACGGCGCTGGGCTGACATCGCGAGCAGATGCCGCGCGGCCACGGGGGGTGCTCCTGGCATCCTGGCGGGTATGGTACGGGTGGATATCGCTTCTACTCACTATTATATATCTGTTAATAGAGGTGTGCGAATTATTCGATCCAAATCAAATATTATTATGTATTTGGTTCGAAACTAGAATCGAATTATTCGAAAGATTTCAAATAATTAGAAAAATTCGAATAATTTATTTAAACCCCATATACAATTACCCACACAAAACAACAAGTATAGTTTTTTTTCTAATGATCTATGAATGTGTGATATTCGCACTCCCCTATTTGTAAGCCGAAAATGAACTGATCACCTGGTTTAATTTTACACGACAGTTCGTCAAGTGTGATAAACTTGCCGGAAGTCATCTTGCGGAGATATGCGTGAAAGGACATGTGTTTGATGTTGTGGTCCTTTAGATATCCTTCGTCCCAGGGCTCCAGAGCCGAACAATGCACGCAGCACCCATTTGAATTGTGACGGCATCTGTGATCACATTTATAAGTAAGTTATTAGAAAATTGTGGAGAATCAGAATTAAATTTAACCTTTTTATTTAAGAAAAGTAAGACCCATATATATTATCATAAATATACAGTGGTATATAAAATTAATTTATTAAGCAAATCTTTCTTTCAATACAATAGATTGACACTTACAATTTTTCATCTCTCTGTCGATGTATGTGGCCTGAAAGGCGGTACAGCTGCAGATCTACTTCATCTTCAACAGGAACAGTAGACTTTACAACTGAGCTAGAGGGGCCTGACGTTGAGGGACCAGGTTCTGATAATGGTGCTGCTAGGGGTTTGTTCAGTGCCTGCAAATTGTTTTAGCACTTTTAATAGACTTATATTAAATGTATTACCTTAGATTCTTAACCTTATTTTTATAATTTATCATAATATATTTCAATCCTTCAAAGTCTTTTATTATACAATAGGTATTAAGAAGAGAGAAAATAAACTTTTACTGAATTAATTATTATTAGCTAACTAATTACTTTATGATTGGTTGATGTTTTTATAGACTGCCAATCACATTTTGTTACAGTACCACCAAATAATATTTACTTTAATTATCCTTCCAGTCACTGGCGACTATTAATTAAGTAAAATGTAGCCTATGCAAAGTTCATAAAAATGTTATGGTGTTCATTGTTAATATCCTAGTGGATCTCATGCCACAGCTTTACCTCGGCACTAGTAGAGGGCTGGTCGAAGAGAACTGTTCCATTGACTGGGGATAAGTAGAGCATGTCTCCATGCTGAAGTCCGCAATCTTTCAATAGACGAGACTTGCTTGATGAAATTTCTTCTTTTCGTGCGCGATCCTTATGCAATGCAAAGCCAAATGAATTGAGGTTCAGACTGTCATGTACCCTTTCGTAGAGGCGCGATGTGACATCAGTTTCCAGCATCTCGACACGAGCCGTTCCTTCAGGAGATTGCACCCGCAGTATCTGATATTCCAAAACGAACTTTACTGAAGGTGATTACGCTGTCAATACACTGCATAGTTCTGACACAGGGTTTCAATAATGTCGAGTCATCACTCTTCAAAAGGTAGAATAAGTAATTAGAATAAAATGTTTAAGACTTTTTAAAATGTTTTATTATAGTAGAAATTAAAGAGGTACGTAAGAAAATTTAAAACGTTGACAACGAAGTCCTAATACTTTGAACTTTCAGTTTTTGTTTCAGTTGGAGATTACTATAAGAATTTTTAAAAGGTAATATAAACATAGCTTTAGAATATGCATTGCATTGCATGTTTACCATTTTTTTTGATCCTGCCATTTTACTTTATAAATAAAATAATAAAATAACTACACAGCACTACACTGACATGACAATTTTAACAATTGACAATGGAAGTGAATTAATATGACAACCATGACAACAACTATCGTTCTAAAATGAATAATTTGAAATTACATAAATATCCAGAAAAGTAAACAAAAATAATTTTCATATTTTGAGATTTATGTATTCCGCCAAAACAGTATAATCCTAAAAAAAATACATTATTATAGATCACATATTAAAGTTGACATGATTTTAGGTGGCAGTATACAAGCTACCAAGCGTGTAAAACGCTACAAACTACTTGACAGGATGTACGGATTGTTCGAATTATGCGCGAAGAATCCGAACTATCCACGAATTACAAACATATCACATTTTTTTTATTCTACCTGGAATTGTTATTTTTTTCATTTTATAAATATATTTTAATAAATTACTTACTTCCTATTATAATTTCTGTACAAGTGCAATTTATGAATCTAACAGTAATAATAGTAATAATACAGCACAAATTACATAAATTGTGCAAACCCCTAAGTAAGCGAATTATTTGCTTGTGTTAAGAGTATTAGACAACGATACTAATTCATAGAAATACTCATATAAATACTGAGAATATATTTAATAAACGACCAAACCCCTGAAGTACAGACACCTATGCTCATCACATACAGGCCTGTCCTTGTCGGGGATCGAACCTAGGCCCCATTTCGACGCTAAACGTTAGGCGTCTACGTTAACTGCTCGACCAACGAGGTGGTAAGAGTAAATAGTCGTACGAATAACAGTTACAATTTTTAAATTTTTTTAATTAATCGAATTTTTCAAAATATTTCGCATAGCTCGCTTTGTCGAACTATTATTTCAGAGTTTCGAATCCAATTATTCGTTAATTAGTTAATTTAAAATATTTTGTCTTATCAGTCATACCTCCGATAGCCTGCATATATCATATATTTCAATTTTCTACAATTGTTATCATGTTGTATAATAATAAATTAGCGTCAGTCAATGAGTATGAATTTTGAACATGACATCATATGGTTGTCACTGTCAAAAACAGCTGTCAATTTTTGTAAATAGAAGTTTATCTACAAATCAAGCTGACAAAAATATAAATACATGGTACTACTTTTGTTGCAATTATAAATTTAACTTATTTTAAATAGAAACCAGGTACTTGATATTATTTATTTATTATTATTGTATGTATACACTCATTCAAAGAGTACCATTCCTTTAACTCATTTCATAATTTTTAAGTTATGGGAGTAGCTCTATGTAAGTTTCACGTTTTATGTGGCGTAAAAATAGTTAATGTGTACGAGGTGGGCGGCGTTAATGTATCTCAGCTCGCGCAGGTCGCAGGTGACCGTCGTCCGTCGCGCTGCACCGCGCGCAGACGCTCATTTATAACACAGTTAGTGTCGTGTTTGTTTATTGTGATATAATATATTAGAGCGTAAATAAGGTTCGAGCGAGACATATTGGAAGGTATTATTCAAACACTACTAAGTACTAATTTCTTTACTTATTATTTAACAAATCTGTTAGACCTAATGGCTGTTCTAATTATGTTGCATTTTATGACATATTGAACATATTGAATATGTACAGGATATGTTTTTAAAGCAGGAAATATATAGTATTCTGACTAGTATAAATATTATCAGATTGGCAGTGAGATAATCTTCACCCACCATGGCGAACGAGGAGGGGGTGCCCGTTGAATTGTACATCTATGACCTCACTAAGGGCCTTGCTTCCCTGTTGTCACCAACTATTCTAGGTAAAAAATACTATTTTTTCATTAACACTCTTCATTGACTTGAAATTTGCATATATAATTGACTGATTCTTTTAAATGATTTTTTATCTAAATTTATTATATTGTAATAGTGCATTGTACATAAAATACTTTTTGATAAAAACTGACAAACATGCATTTCTTTATTTGAATGTTGCATTTATCTTTTATTTAATTATATGTAGTGATCATATTTTTGTTATGTGGCTTAGAAGTTTGTTAAGTGTTCATCACAGTTATCTCTTACACACACAGATCAGATCTGAAGGCATTTAGGTTTTGGCCAATTTAAGCTAAAACTTAAGTAGACCTTAATTTATTATTAGTGGCTGATGTGGGACCTGGGTCATTAAGTTTTATACACCCCAAAATCTATTTTTTACTAGGAAGTACTTGTAACAAATGAATAGGTATTGGTCCATAAGTTCTGTCACAAATATAAATGCGTTTTTTTATAATGTTAAATAGTTATGTACATTTTTATTGAGATATTCAAAATTAATTCCATAATGATAATAATAATATGATGATAACTTTGACCTTTCCAAACATTCCCGCAACTTCTTATAAGGCGTGAGCATTGTTTTTGTCATTTTCCTTATTGTAGTACTGTTTATCGGCATCCACATCCTCCTTATACAATTATTTGGGGTCTATTATAATATTATTTCGCTCTATTATCATACGCCATCTCAGTGGAAATTCCTTTCTTATATTTTTTCCTAATCGTATTTTTTTTACGCGCGATCCTTTAAAATATGCACGTTAATACTTAAGCCTTTTTTCGTTAAATTCTTTTCATCCCTCCGTTTTATTCATACAATTTCGTAGTACTATTTAGGTAATCGTGATTTTGTTTTCACCAGTAAAAAATATAGTTTTATGGGACAGAAAACAACTAAATGTAACTAAATATATAACTTTTATTGTAGGAATTGTCAAAGAGCATGTCTTCATTTCTCGCTGGAAAGTCGGTGAATTTAGCCCCTAAAGTTCATACCTCACATGCGAACATACGATTGATAATAAACTTTTGAAGTGTCTAAAAATACTTCTCTACTAAAATCCTGTTTTCTATAACACGTCATTCCATAATCCATAGTATAAATCAATTATAACTTCGAAAAATATATGTGAATTGGCGGGGAATATCGCAGACTTTAACGTAATACACGTGTTCCTATTTCAAAAACCCTTTTTTTTTGTTACAATATTTATAACCAGTCTAGTTATAAATATCATATAACTGGTATTTGGTTGTTTTGATCAATGAGAATAATATTATTTAACTTACATAAGGCCAGGTACAAAACTAAATATACAATGTTCATTGAGTGAGGGATGACCCACTTCTCTCAGTCCTACATTAGCAGAACGCTACATGACACTCGTATTTTTGATCTATTTTTTTAAGTATTTCAAGGACGAATTTACTGACCCACATACTTTATTAAATTAGATACTAAATGGAAAGGACAAAAAAGTCGTTAAATCAAATAGAAATTGACTTAAAAGATAACTGCATCTGACTACCTTATGACATAAACTTTTAAGTAGTCTCTGAGCTTGCTTAACCTAGGACACAGTGAGTCCATTCGCGGAGACAAAATACCTAATATGTTTATCAGTGTAACATTTGTCGATGTCTGTGTAAGAAGGTTCAGTCTGCAGGGCAAGAAGTAACGGGTAGCGGTATTGTTTCCAGGACGGCAGGTGGAGGGCGTATGGCACACGTCGGTGGTAGTCTTCGACCGCGAGTACTTCTACGGCGGCGCCGGTGTCACCAGCTGCGCACCGGTATGTATGCGAGAAACCACACTCTAACTCTTCAGGAAGAGCTCATTGAGCGGAATTAAATCTCGTTAACTTAATAGCATTCAGACGTAGGTACGTCTATGAGTTCTGTTGTTCCCTCGCTAATACGCGCCAGTAAACGGGACGTCGCGCTATTCTCGTCGCACTGCACTCTGCTGCAATTATGTTAGTTCTCCCACGACTTATAAAACTATGGCCAAAACTGTTTGCGTACGTTATTGCTCACCACTATTAATTCTTACCTATTTTATGCTTATACATCAGCAGACAGCAGCAGATGTCTTTATTACGTGACATTTCGTTTCGACATCAATTTAGTCAACAAGTCATCATGACGGAGCAAATTTCCCTATTTTTGTTCCCAAATCAGAACCATTATTATTAGACCAGCTTTAGCCACAGATAGATAGGTAATGAAATTTTCAAAATGACAACACAATCCCTTTTTTAATTAATATTTTAAAAAGAGTATACGATTATATTGGTCTTACTTATATTACTTTTTGAACATACCTACTTATTATGGTATCATCGATATAGATACCTTATCATTATTGTGTTAACAATAAATTGATGAACAGTTTATTTCCGCGCACTATATTTAGCCACATAATAAAATAAATCACATCTAGCAGTCGCGTGTTTCACGCGTTTGTTCTATTTCTGTAATTGATAGCGACTGTAGCCACTGGAGAAAGAACTGTTTATCTATATATTTTAGTTAATCGACGGAGCACATTATACTGGTATTTGTGCAAATACTTCCAAATTATTTAACGTTTTATTCACTAGTGGGCTCATCGCCAAACTTACAGGAAATAAACACGAGAATGTTGCTCATATTTATAATATTATTAATTATTTTTAGAGTAAATGTCGTTACATAAATATCAACAATCTAATTAAAATTAAAGCCATTTGTAAGTTCTGTCTATTTATCCTTTAACTTTCTATTTATAAAACAACTAGAAAAATATTAATGTCATAAATTACAATATTTAGTTAATAATTGTACTATGCCAATTAAGGAAGTGTCTTATTAGGCCTTACTGTAAAAAAGTAAACTAGACAATTAATAAAAAAAAAAAAAATCTTTATTTGTATACGGCATTCTACTATAAATATATCGTGTATTAACTTAACTTAAATTTTAGCAACTACAACTAAAATAATTTGATGTAAAACAAATCTGCATAATGCATGGCGACACGTCTCTTGCGAGCGAAAAGCTTGTTCTATATTTTCACCCGGAATAACCATAATGCTGCGTCTCGCTCCTATAACCATGCCATCAATATATCCGTCACACTCACACACGAGACACATTTCTAAGAGGAATGTTCTGAAATCGTAAAGGTGACTTCATGTTCTTTTTTTCGGATAGATATCTCATAAATTCCAAAACAAGACGTGGGCGGTCGTGTGATATGTTTATACTCCAGTTTATTTTTAAGAAATTGGTATAATGGTAGCGTGAAATACATTGTTTTTAGCGAGCAATAGATAATACGGTTTTCAGTAGTAGTCAACCAATATTTGTATCTTTTCTTTAAAAGTTTTGCTTTGAGATGTCTTACAACAAATTTAGCAATACCGGCGCGATGACAGAGTTGATTACGATCAAACACTAAGTATTAAAATTATCAAATTTTCACGCATTTGATGCAACAGGAATAGATCATTATAATGATACACACATATGAAACATGTATGGACACTATGGACATGTATGATAGACGAAAGCGGAGGCCTGATATTATCAGCCACTGCCTTTTATTTTTTTTTAAGTGTTACAAACATCATTAGTATTATACAAAATTAGCGATTGGGTAACAACACACGGTTATAGTACAATAGAAATAAATCCTGATAGAGTTTTATGCTAAAACCGTAATGTCCCTACCACATCCATACCGTGCAAACAGTTCGTTGGATTGGCGGGGATTCTCTTGGTATAGTTTTATAAACATAGTTTGCCATAAACATGTTGTCAGCGTATTGTGTTCAGGTTTTCGTATACTATGGTGATTTCTGTACCTACGTAATGTGAAGAGTTTGACGTTTTAACCCTACTCAAATAAATACAGTCATAGAGTTACTATACATTTAGTGAAGCCATAAGAAAGCCTGTGAGTGCGGGTGTCTTTTTCGTAGAACGAGGTCAGCAATTTCATTTTCGTGATTTATTTCAGCACCTGATGTACCTTTTTGGCTGCAGACCAGCTTAAGACTCCGTGGGGGTGTTAAGATAATCGCCAATTTCAATTGATGAAATAAAATTGTATATACATTTATACCTTTACTCTTAATACCTTTTCAAGATGGTTTTATGTGCATCAACCATGCCATGTTAGCTATAATTTCTGGATTCTTATAGATTTTATTAAACAACAAAAATAATTTTATAACTTAAAAAGAAATAATGAACTACTTAAATTAAATAATATTGATTACGTATATTCGTCATGTCTTGATATTTGATAGAGCAAACCCTTTTTCCATACAAAACTAGATTTTATTAGAAACACATAAATTTGAACAGAAAAATTAAGAAGATCAAACAGAATAGTTTTAAAATTCAGAGGTTTCCAAAAAGTATTTGATCATCCTCATAATGCCGAGGCGGGCTGTGAATATATTAAACAACTAGAACTAAACCATACTGCATATTGTACTTAAAAAATAATATTAAGGAAAAACAGACAAAATTAATTATGTCTGAAATAATATCGACGACACGTTATCTCAAACGAAACATTATAAAATTGTAACTTCTAGAATTCTATAATGATAACAAGAAAGTGTAAATTCAACACCAGAACGAACAAAGACCAATTTAGTATTATAACATAACACTCTTCTCAGGAAAAAGTATCCCTATTTAAAAATAGTAAACATACTATTTCTTTATTTTTTTTATATATATTTTTTTCTATACTGTTAGCCCTTTTGGCTATTACAGCGTCACCCGGGGAGCGGGTGGGTCAGGAGACCCACCCTTAAAAAGGGGGGGCCAAATGGGCCCCCATGGGGAACGACATCCCGAGGGCGTCTCGGATTGAGACACGGACCTCGGCTCGGGGCGTCGTTAGTCAGGAGGGAAGCTAAGGAAATTTGGACACTAGCGTCCTCCGACGGCAGAACGCCGGAGCAACGGAGCACTTACTCAGTTGGGACCTCTTCTATACCGGTATAGACGGTGTGTGTCTGTATGTTGTGTGGTGTCACTTATGCCTACGCGTACACGTTATTACTTACTGTCAACGCGTCGTCGGGATCAACGAGTACCGACTTGGGTCTTCTTTTTCTGACGAAAGTAGTCTTAGTTCTTACGTGGTCTATACTCTGCGGCGTCAGCCACCAGTGGGTTCGGGTGTCGCTCAGCACGTTCAAAGTACTTTTGGGAAAGCCCCTTGAAGTGCTGAGCGATGGTCGGAAGGTCTAAGTCTCTATAGAGATCGATGTTACGTTCGAACCACGGCGCCCCGGTTGCAATCCGTGTAAACCTGTTCTGAATCACCTGAAGGGGTTTCACATTAGCGTGCGCAAAAGCGGGGCTCGCATAGGACATGACGGAACGTATGCAAGCTTTGTAAAGTGTCACCTTATTGCGAAGGGACATTTTACTCCGCTTGCCTAACAGCGGATATAAACGACCTAATATGTAGGCCGCTCTGCTACGAACGGTCCTAATATGCTCAGTGAAAACTAACTTTCTATCTAACGTTACTCCTAGGTTTTTTGCCTCGTCTTTCCAAGGTATCGGTTTATTTAGTAATACTACATACATATAACACATGTTCAAACATGCTATGGATAAACCCAATTATTAAATTAGATTTAATAAAAATCCTCTATATATTACTACACCAAAACATCGTTATATACCAGAAATGGATCCCGATGCAATGGAAATAAAAGAAACCACCCTAATTTTAATAGAAAACATGGTTGGAGCCAACCCAACGCTTAGGACTGCACAATATAAACATTCCATGTCCGTAACCTCATTGAATCTGATACTCTTTAAGCTTTTAAAGTACTATATACATCCTGAACTATATACCGGAAAGCTAAGAAACCGTTCGAGATTGATAAACAATAAACTGATTCGCTGAGAGAACCTACGTCTTGTCTTTCAGTGAACACATTGTAGATACGTAGAGTTAACATTAAATATAATAAGAGAGATAATATTCCATTAAATTTTGAATAAAAATCAATTATCCGTTAAAACTAATAATTTCGTTACAAAAATATTTGAATCTTAACTTCGTTACAGAAGTAAGTTTTTTAATTCGCTTGCCACACTATCGTTGTATAGGCCGAAAAAATCCTTATATTTAATTTATCTTTTCGTCCTGAAAACTTTTTGCTAAAATTTTAAATGTTCGTCAAACTCCGTCAAACTCGTCGTTACTTAGATTACTCTTTCAAAGAAAATAAGTAATTACATAAATAGCGCTTCGATTCGAGTAATATTTTGTATTTAAAAAAAAATTATGACTTTTTTTTTGAAAGAAGGTTTTTTTTTTATGTAAAGATAACAATTCAAATCATAAAAGATTCTTGTATTTTGTTATTAGAAGTTAATGAATAGTTTTTTCTATTTCAAGGTTGGATTCCCACAACTATTGTGTGTGTTTATTGCAGGGCAGCACGCAGCTCGGGGCCCCGTACCAGATAGAGCGACTCGGCACCACCTTCGTCCCCTTCCCCGTCTTCGATGAGTACATACAGGGCCTTGCCAACACCACTTACACGTGAGTACCGATGTCGCTTTCGAACCGACAGTTCCCATCCTCCTTCCTAGCCTTGGCATAACATCATCATCATTCGCTCCTTCGTCACTGTAGTGTATCGTTTTCCTATGCAGTGGCGCTGCGTACCGGCTACTGGAACATAACTGCAACCACTTCAGCGACGAGGTGGCACAGTTCTCGTGCGGCGCGCGCGTGCCCAAGCACATCGTGGCACAGGCCGAGCGTGACCTACCGCCGCCGCTACGCATGGCGCTGCAAGCCGCACTCGAGCGCCTTGCTCCCGGAGCGCCCGTCGGCGCCCGCCACCCGCGCCCTCACAGCCCCGAATACCTCACGCTCAACGACCAGATCGAGGAAGCCAGGTGAGACGCGGTCTTACAGCTTACTTGTAATTTACCTACGTACAACACGACGCTGGGCGGCTCGTGACAATCACGCGTGTGTGTAGCACGAGGCACGCCCGCGCGTGTGTACGTGCAGCGCGTGTGTGTGCGGCAGCACTGCGCCTGGCGGCGTTGCTGCGGGCACAGCGCCAGGCCCGCTCCCTCCGCTCCCCACGCGATCCGCATCCGCGACCCTTCTAGATGCCTTCGACTCGCTCTTATCTGATTCACTATGTCCCTTAATAAATGTTACCATTTCATTGTGTCGTTTATTCGTTAGACTATATTATTAGATAGATACATTCTATATTTCTTCGTGGCTTAAGAGTTATTAAGTTATCCATGAAACAGAATTTTAAATAACTTCTAATTGCAAATACAAATATTAGGTTCTTACATATAAAATTGTCGTTTTTCGTACTGGTGTATATGTAATATATGTGATAAAACTGTTTTAATGCCCTTGAAGCGAAATTTTAAGATTAAAAAGCTCGAAATGTGGGTATCTCATGAATTGACTGAAGCAAACTGGCAAAAGCGCGTCGACTGCTGTGTTACTTTACTGAACCGGCTAAAAAATGAAGGGATTTTAAATTTATATAAATATAGAATGAAAAATAAACCGATACGGGCAGGGATTCGAACCCGCGACTACTGGGAAACCGTGCCGTCGCTCTACCAACTGAGTTATAGATATTTTCCAACAAGGGATTTTAAATCGAATCATTAACTGTCATAAAAAATTGATTCTCTACGATAATCGGAAGCGCTAATCGCAATGGTTGGATCCTGGTCAGCCAGCCAAGTTCTGACCCAAGCGTAAATTGACTTAAAAAAATAAGCGTAAGCGATTGGTGGACTAGTGCCGGTACTGTTCATTACGGTTTTCTCATATCTGGCCAGACTATTACTGCAGATGTCTATTGTCAGCAATTAATTGCAAACCATGATGGGAAAGCTAGCTGCTAAATAACCTAGGCTGGTCAGTCACTTCAAACTACTGCTGCTTCACGACAACGCTAGACCACACACTTCTCAGCACGCGGCTACCAAATTAGGAGAATTTCAAT
This sequence comes from Napeogenes inachia, assembly GCA_959347355.1. Classification (NCBI taxonomy): domain Eukaryota; kingdom Metazoa; phylum Arthropoda; class Insecta; order Lepidoptera; family Nymphalidae; genus Napeogenes; species Napeogenes inachia. The sequence continues at coordinate 16,803,483 of OY365792.1, forward strand.
TAGAATGTCTAAGACATCCAGCTTACTCCCCGGACCTTGCTATAACAGATTACCATTTTTTTTTTTCAAAATTTTTTTGATAACTTCATGCAAGGGAAAAAATTCTACTCCAATGGGACAGACCCAATCACCTTCAAAGATTTTATTAATTCCTGTCAGACTGTTCTTTTTTTTAGTAAAGGGATCAATTAACTACCTATAAGATGGCAAAAATGCAAAGAAAACAATGGTTCATACTTTGATTGATTAATTAATCAATATTATTTTTTAATACATTGTATTAAAAAATATTCGACTTTTTGTTTCTCCTATACAATACGCCAATTTCATATGTAATGACCTAATAATATTGTCATGGTTTCTTTGTTTAGGGATAATTCTACATGTTTTGTTTCTAATATGAGTTGATAGAATGTCTCATTTATAACATCTAGTACCTAAAGCGTAGTAAACGCTATACAAGGTTCCTTGAGTTGGAATACTCATAAAATATAGCAAATACAAATCTTGCAAAGATAAAACGGTTTATTTACCTCTTTATCCTCTGATTGTCAATGGATTTTCTTTGTATTTATTTTATTTGGTTGCTATTGATAATCTTTGTATTCATATAATTACATAAAGAAATCCTGGAAATAATAAAAGTAATACCAGATTGTATAAATATAAGGCTTGAGAGTTAATAATATATATAGTTATCTAGAGTGCTAATTTTGTTTACCATGGTTTTAAAAAAATATCAAAATGGTTTTTTTGATATTATTTTCAATGTAGGTATTTATAATGCATACCAAACATACCATGCAATAATTATATCCCGTGAAAAATACACGAGGATGCAGAATTAACAATTAACTGAATTGCTCGACTGTCTTGTAAATATTATAAAGGAGAGAGCAAATCCATCCATCTCGGCTCGCAGACAAGAAGTAGATTCAGAGAAAGGCGATGATTCGGAACGGACTTTGCATTAGTCGCCAATTAGTATAAGCGTTGTGGCTTTTTGTACATTATTTTTGTGAGACCTAAGAACTGTTTCCAAATTAGAGACACTGGTATCGCTTTCAGTACTATTAGCAGCAGTGTGAGATGAAAGTTTTACTGAAGATAGTAAATTTATACAAGGACAAATTTCACTGCGATTAGATGATTAAGGGCTTTGTAAAAAATAACATTTAGTACCACAAAGATTTTTTTAAAAATGGCATGAATGTTCATTTATTAAAAGGTACTTCGATTAATGAAATATTTTAATTTTTTTTTTGTTATTTTAAAAACATGTTTTATTATTAAGTACTTACCTATTAATAAAACATGTTTAAATAGTTTTGTGATAAACGGCATCTGTATAACATAAATAAGATAAAAAGGTATCACTAAATAATATATTTTTTAAATCTTGACGCGTAAACACTTAACAATACCAATAAAGATATGTTAAAACTAAAAAGCATGGATCCGCTAGATATAGCTGTGTTCGTATAATAAAAAAATGCAATATAGTATATACGAACTGCTAGCGTTTTTTAAGTGAAAAATACTCAATAATATAGATCGTTTAATAAAAGAAGAAAACTTATGAATAAATATATTTTTTATAATAGTTTAATTTCAAAGTTTGTACTTTTATACATTATTACCTGACCGGTTCCTACATTGTTCTTTATTCATAAATGCCCACGTCGTAGAAGGAAACATGAATTATGTTTCTAAACCTGTCATTTCGAGTATTTTAGATAAGTTTTTTTTTAATAAATAATGTATAATGTAGACAATGTAAAATTAAGTAAATGCAACACTACACAGAACTATCATCAGGGTTTCAATAATTTTTATTGACTGTTAAGGCTAACTATATAAGAATAATAATTCCAAATTTTATTATCTGCGAAAGTTATATAAATAGCAATTAATTTATAGGCTTTCTTCTTCTATCTTTTACATCAATATATAGTATACTGTATTAAACCAATAAAAAAAAATCCACAAATAATACCGAATTATTTTGAAAAGAAAGTATTATATATATTTTTTTCACAATACGTAAATTCTATGAAAGGATTTGAAGAGTTACTTGAAACAAAGTTTTTCTATGGTTACCAAAAAAATGCGACATACCAACGAGTGCGATACACTTATAAGAGTGAACCCACTGTCGGAATCAGGGTGGTGTCCCAGCAGCTAGACGCGCGTCGCACTACGCTCGCGGAGAAGCTTGCGCGCAAGGAGAGGCGTCGGGAGAAGAAGAGACGAAAGCACGGCGGGAAGGGGGCCTCCGGGGACGAGGAGGAAGAGGCTGCTGAGGAAGGTAGGTGATGATACTTGCATGAGTACAGTTATATAAGTAACTATTGTTCTAATTATAGCTATTGTTAACGAGCTATTAAAGACATAAAATATATACAGTAGCGAGGAATAAAAAAGTTATTTCTTGCAAGTAGTGAAACGATAACCTAACTAGCAGAGCCGCGACGGGACGGTTCCTTAAGGTCTGAAATTCGACTCCTACCTTATAGATATTTGTTTTTTTCATTATTTATTTAATTTTTAATCAGGCTTACTATGATAAAAATGTTTATGTTCGATTAGAAATATAAATATCGGTTGTGATATGTTTTTAATGTTGTTCTGTACTGCATAGTATTAAAAATTGGTTAGGATTTCCGAATGAAGCCTATATCGCTTATATCGCTTTCGTAATATCGCTTTCGTGCCGTCGCTTAAGCAGGTAGGGAAACACTAGCACAATTTATCATCAAATCAAATAACTTTATTTGGATAACATATGATGTGTTTAAATGTTCTATTACTCTCTCTCTATACTAATTCGAAATTAAGGTAATCTTAACATGACAAGCTAGATGTATTTTTTTATACGGGTGTTAATCATTATAAAACCATATTAAAACGTTATTAGCATAAAATATTCTGCGAGAGAATCTTTTGCCTTTGCAAAATATTATAAATATTTTTTCTTGCCATTTTTTTATGTTTTACGGTTTAAAGTTTAAACCTTTGAAAACTGCAGCTGCTGTACCTACCAATGTTACGTTATTTGTAACGAAGTTGCCTTTAAAAGTTTAAGTTATTATTTTTAATTTAGCAATTTATTGTAACTGGACGGTTTAAATTTTTACATACTATTTAAATGGTATCGCAAATTTTGCATTAGTATCGTAACGTAGTTTGGTTGGGTTAGGCTATAAAAGTTAAACGTTAAAACACGATAAAACAAAACAGGACTTAACATATGGCCGGCTTTAGATAATATTGTTACCTATTATAAACAAACTTAATATATACGATTAAAACTCATGGACACTTGTAACACTAGACAGTGTGATCGACCTCGTCTATTTATTGCCGGCTCAGTTGAACGATCCACAAATAGGTCGCGAAGTACTCTGGAGCGTTCGATTGCGCCTCGTGGGTCAGGGCTCTCACGGTTCACACTGACGGTGCACCACTGGCGATTACAAATGAAATGAAGGATCGTTGAATTTCGACAAGCTCCCGAGGGTTAGTGGTTGGTGGAATATAGAAGCGACGATGCCACGAGGTTCGTGCGGGGTTTGGCGCGACGCCAGCGGTGGGCGCGTGGTTTCCGCTCCGCACTGTCGGCGCGCCGGCTCGCACTCCTCGCGCGATCCCTGACGTCCCTCCAGTGCGCTTGCATCGTACGCGAGACAGTATTTATAGTGGTGATCAGGTCTCCTGAAAATCGCGTGGTGGTAAATCTACCGCCTAGTGGAATCCTGTTGGAAGTTCCTGTGTAAGATTAACAAAGAAGTATTCGGCTATTAAAGTTCTGGAAATAGATTGTTTATTAATAAACTGACAGTGTTTTGTCCAACTGGCGTTCAACTTAACCTACAATCTTAGACGTGAAACTTTTTTGGATTCGGTAATTAAATATTTATTTTGATTTTGTATAAAATTATTAGCATTATCAAGTTCACTAACTTTTAACATCAAACTGCGAAGTTAGCAGATGCCTATCATCGTTAAATGTTGATTAACATCTTAAAATATCCCTCGATAAATGCGGTCACGTCATCGGGTAGTAATCGACTCGTACCGGCCGCCGTAGATATAAACTTTTTGACGTTTCTTAATCCCAATTTACACTTGTCAATAAATAAACACCACTTGCTCTATTTAAATTCTATTTTCATGAGTGGATATTTCTTTACAAAATCCTAGCAGTCGTCCCAGATTTAAAAAAAACATTCGAGGCTTAGTGGGTATGGGTCTGATGACCGTCCCTTAAATTCATAACATGCCAAATATACAGTCCGTCTTATTGGTTCTCAGACATGGCGGAGGCGCTGCCTGAACTGGCGGAGCGCGAGGTGCTGGCAGGCCCCAGTGCGACTGAACCCGACCAACCACCCAGGGACCCGCCCATCGTGTTCAGAGACATAGACGTGAGTTAGCGATATTGTGGTACATAGATTTATTATTGTGTAACATCATGTTTTTATTTAAAAGCGCGAGTTAGTTTGTCTGCGATTGATAGGGCTCGATACTATAAACACTTGTACTGTAAGTTAAAATGATTGTGGATATTCCTTTCATACACAGTATAATGTTTAAGCCATTTAATTTTATTTACATTCCATCCAATCATATAGGTATATTGAAAACATGTAAATAATAACCATATTTAAACATACCAAATAACCATATTTAAGAAATAACCATGTAAAATCATATTTAATAGCTTAATGACCATATTGAGCTGTTTCCAGAAGAAAATCGGTGCGGAAATTATGAGTAAGCGACCATTACTCGTTTAGTAGGTACGTGGGCGAGAATAATGAAATTTGTGTCTGAAGCCAAAAAGGCCGTTTTCACCAAACGTTTGTTGATAGATATTACTTATTGTATTTAAACTCTCGTGATTCAAGATGGCTTATATATCTACATTTGTATTCTCGGTTCGAACACGTACTCTTTAGACGTGCATAATGATAAATAAATATATTATACATATTATTAATTATTTTTTTAAGAAGATATTCCACAAGGGTACCTAAAACAAAATAAATTAAATTTTGAAGTATCAATCTTATACATATTCTGTTAAGATAATTATCCTATATCTACCGTCTACCACATTAGGGCGTGGTAGAGTATGAGGCGCTGTCGAAGGCGCTGGAAGGCATAGCGCTGACTGAGGAGGAGCGGCGCAGTGCTGACGAGCTGCAGCAGTACTTGGTGCAGGGAGAGGGCTCGTGGGTGCTGGGCGACGACTTTCTCGCCTTCATCGGTAGGCTCACTCTCTTGTTTAACCGCTTCTGGCTCCACGGTTCCTGTAACCTTACTACCAACAGGCCGCTTGCTGGCGGACGGGGACTTGCCGGGCAAGGCCCGCGTGCAGACGCTGCGCTGCCTAGCCGCGGCCGCACTGCGGGACGATGTTTCGCTGCTGCTGCATCAGGACCGCCGCCACCACGCGCTGCTGGCCTACGCACAGCGCATCGACGCTTTACCTGATGACGAACAGCAGGCGCTCGCATTATTCGTGAGTATCGTCCTCTCCACCCTGTCCGGCGCTAAGGGCTTCAGAACATCAATGGAAATAACGTTCCCTTCCAGATGTGTAACCTGTTCGAAAACACTTCCTCTTCGGAATGGCTGCTGTATATCAGTGAATGGGAAGCTAACGGCCAGACGCTGTCTAACATCCGAGTCACCACCAAGGTGCGTTGCGTTGTGTATACATATATATGCTTTCTGTCTGCTGTGTATAGATAGGTGTGTATTTGTGTCCCGTTTGTAGCGTGGAGTCCAATATGAATCGAGATAATAAGTGCATGTATGATAGTTAATCTGTTAGGAAGATCCGCGTATATCAGGCAGATGTGAGTTCATGTGTGCGTGTCCAGTAGTGCTGTAGCGTGTGGTTAGCAGATGTGCATAAGTGTGTGCATGTCCTTTTAAAGCGTGTGGTGCCTACCACACATTTGTATGCGCTATCTGTAGTGTGTGGTTTGCAAGTGTGCAAACGTATGAGCGTGTGTTCGTTTTAGCGTGAGGTCCGCTGGGTCCGTGCCTATGTGATTATTTAATGTCTGTAGCGTGTGGTCCACAGGTGTGCGTGCACGGCGTGCTGTCGTCGTGTCCGGCGCTGCGCGACGCGGGCACGGCGCTGCTCTACAACATCGCCACCAAGGAGGTAAAGACTGTGGTCTGTATCGCTTTCTTCTACTTTCTTTATTATTGATGATTCTTTAAGAAAGATTCTAAATAAGTAGGATTTTATAAGACATTTTCCTTATTTAGTTTATAATGTCTGTATATTAAACTGTAAATATTGTGACTGTCTGATGGCTTGATATGATTTGCTAAGCAGAAGTAAATCCGGAAGTGCGATAATTATTACGAGGCTTAAATATTATTATAACATTACAAGTTACGTATGAATAAACACATTTTTTTGTTATCATTACATTTTCATCTTCTACAAACTTAATAAATCAAGAGAATTTATTTAATTTATACATAAAATGTGCAAACAAATCTTATGACATGACATCATAATCCTGCGCACGTCGCGCTATAGCCGGTGACAAGAATTTATGGTGGTATAGAAAAATGATTTTTTTAATCGATTTTGCTAAAAAAAAAATATATGTGTTTAAAAGAAAATGTGAAGAACAGCTGTTCCTCACATATAATTTTAAAAATTACAAGTCAAATTCTCGAGTTTTTAATTCACAATGAAGATGGAGGCACCACGGCTACATTTATATTGTAACACAAAAGTAGATTCTTACAAGTTAGGTTATTGTCGTCTATCGGTTTTTGGTCGATTTATGCAATACTCTCCCTACACAAGCATTCCCTCTCATCACTCCTCCGCGCCCCTTGTCCGCTGTGTGTGTTTGTGTGTGTCTGTGTGTGTGAGTCGCTCGCCGCAGTCCGTGTGTGTGTGTTGCAGCGGCTGTCGCTGGGCGGTGCGCTACGCCGGCCGCTGCCCCCCACCGCCAAGGTCAAGGTAGTACGCTCCGGTGTGCTGTATGTATGTCGTACGTGTGCACTGCATGTTGTGCTTCACTCCTTCTAACTTACCATGTGCTAACCGAGGTCGATAGCTATTTAGAAATGTTCTCGTGATACTGACTCCATTTATGTTTGGGTCGCAATAGTTGGATGATGGTTGTGAAAGGACAGAGAAAAAACATATTGACTGCAACTGGAATGTTGTTATGGATAAAATTTTACAATCGGTATTCCCGATGGTATAAATCTATAAATATTTGCTCTTGTAATACGTAATGTTTACCGTCACCATATGCTCTGGGCATGCACTGATGTTCAATATCACTGATTAATTGTTGTATGAACAATGTTATCTAAAGCGATTATTATACTTTATTACGACGACCGAATGATACTCGTCAATTTAATTCCAGCTTCATTTATTATTTTTCTTATAATGAGTAAATTCTAAATCTGGAAATATAATAACTAACAAATGATTTTCTACCTGAACGAGATACCTATGTTGTTTCCATATACTCAGACATCATTATATATGAATGATCTTTAAACTATCTATAATCTTACCATGTACTAAACATAATCCGCAACATAATCTGTTCCGAATCATCCACACTATGAATATCAGGGTATTGTCGGGTTATAATAACAAATACTTCTAAATTGTCATAAAACTGCTGAGCTAATATCATCTATCTCTAACATTTGTATAATGTAATAATTGTTTTTGTTGAGTACTTAAAAAACAACTTTCATTTAGTTGAAATTGAAGGTGGTGGGTATGAGATAGATAAATAACTTAATAATACATAAAGAAATAATATACAGGTATATTTTTTCCCTTATCTGTTCGATTTTTTTGAATATTTTATTTGTTTCTCATCCGATTTCTTTTATTAGTCTTGCTCTACTATAATGTTGTCACGATCCTCTTCGTTTCTCCTCTCTCGCTTAACGATATCTAATATGTGTTTAACGACCTGTCACCAATCCAGGTCTATATTAGATATATGCCCCATTAATTCTTCCTCCCAAATGGAGGAGTTCCCTGTGAGATTCCCATTTTAGGTAGGAAGAAGACTACCTGTGATCCCACGCATCTAAACGTTCAATATACTTTAAACAAAAAGTTTAATAGGTTTACTGACAACGCTTTTGAAAATGGCTAGTGTCTAACGCTGGCCGCTTGAAAAAAAAAACGGTTTGCCAAGGCTTATTCATTTAAACAATGTAGGGTAAGATGACAAACTTGCTCAAAAAAAGGGTTCCTGCTCGTGATATCTAAGTTAAAATAGTCGAAAAAGAAAATATCTACGAGTCCCCTCAAGTCCTCAAGATCGAAGTCCCGGAGAGAGTCATTTACAAAAGCATAGCTATAAAATATTAGACGGGCGATATTTGTAATTTAATTAAATGTGAATATTCATGTTTCGTAATTTCTAATCTGCACAAAGGAGGTCGGCCATCTCGAAATGTATTACATAGCTTGCGCAATCCGTTCTTTACGATACCGTTCAAGTTCACACGTCCGACTTCTTCTCATTTTCCATTTACGTATATATTATAAAATCATCTCATTTTATTCGAGTCACCGAGGGTCCAATCCGGCTTCTTGACTGCCGCAGGTATTCGACGAGGTGTGCGTGGAGCTGTGCATGGCGGCGCTGCAGCTGTGTGCTTGGGCGCCACCCGAGGAGCTACTGTGGCGCGCGCTGGCGGCTCTGGCGCGACTGGCGGCGCACTCCGCTGACGTGCCACAGCTAGTGCAACTCGTGGGCCCCGACCCCGCCGCCTTCCGGTAGTTACACACACGTACTTACTAGCGCATACACACATAAGCACGCAATAATGACTCTGCGCTTGCAGGGGCACGAGCCCGCGCGTTGACGAGCAAGTGGAGCTCATCGCACAGCGCGTGGCGGCGCGCGGCTGACAACAGACGGACTCCGAAGTCTTATAGGTTTAAGATGTTTGTGGATATGTATGTGTGTGTATGAAATCCCGTATTTAAATTTATACTGATCGGTTATTGTTCTAAATAATTTATTATTGTTTGATATAAATGTAAGTGACCGAGCTTATAGTTATGAAATCCGTATTTTACATATGGTATGTTTTTATTTATGTACCCACTACCACGGTGCATTTACGTGATACGACGATACGGTGGAAGATTGTTAGTACGTTAAAATATACGCTATTAATAATTATTTGAATTTTTATTTTTATCCCAACTATATAAAGCTTGAAGTAAAAACATCTTAAAGAAAGATGTGGTGTAAAAAAAATGAACGAAAAAATATTGCGCAGGTGAAGTTATTTAGAGAGAAAAACAATATATAACTGTCAGTTACTTATGAGACTAATTACTAATATAACGACAACAACCATAATTTATCAGCAAATGAAATCTCCAGTAATAATGAATTACCATGAAGTCTTTCATCCCTCATTTTAAACTATTTTTCGTAAAGAATAATTAATTGCTCTAGAAAGTTCTAGAAAAAATTGTTCTAGAAAGAACGCTATTATGGACATAACCGCTTTTCAAAGTGCGTTTAAGTTAAAACAGTAACTGGTCATAGCAGACTGCGGAGCCATGACCGAAGGAATAGTGGGTACCTCGATGGCCGCCATACACTGCTGGTAGTCTTCTGATAAAATTATTATGTGAATTATTTTATTGGCTTTCATATTTATAATATTTACAATGTGTTATCTAGTCGTCTTTGACACATTTTTATTGGCCATAGCATTTAATCTGTCATATAATTTGTTATTTAGTTCTCAAGATTATTTTATTGTTAGGTATTATTTACAGATCCTATTAGATTAAATATATGGTTTATTAGGTAAATAGGTTTTAGTGCTATTTTTTAATGAAACTAAATACAAAAGAGCGATTATATGTGTAATTAATGAACCATTTAATTGATTATTATAACATTATTAGTGTTAATGATTAGTTTTAAAGTTATGCAGCAGGCAATACCTACTTGTCTCTAAGGCATTCATCGCATTCGCTGCGGAAATATTCATACGCATATTGTCCCGCACAACAATATTCTGGAGATTGAGGTGTGGCGTCTAAGATTTAATATTTAAACTATTATTTGTTTCGGTATTGTGAACTTGGCCTTTTGAATAATTAGTCATTATTCCCTGATATATCTATCAGTGCTATGTTATGCCACTATATACCTAACGGTTTTACTCTATACTTACTTATTTTACAAATATTGTAAAATAGTGTAAAATAGTGACGTTTTTTTTATAATAAACAACGTGACATTAAAATGTTTACCATTTATCTGATTGTTTGTTCGCCGTATCACAAAAAAACTTCCAGCCTCCTTTCTATGAAATTTGTATAGTTAACGCCCGGTCAATATTTACGTTATTTTTACGAAAAAACAAAAACATATTTCGGCTACAATTACTATACAACAAAAGAACTGGCTAGATTTAAATTAAATTTAATATGGCGTTAGGTTTATCACCTTATTAGTTATTCCACATATAGGATGCTTTTCACTGTATTATAAATCTCAAATTTTACAGGTGAGCCGTGAGGACAAAGTGTTCTAGGCTATAATTAAAAACAAACTAAAAATTACTAATTTGCTATAAATTTTAAATTAAATCTAGTGAAAGCGATTCAAAAAATATTAATGTAATAATTTTTAATGTAAGGTGTTATGTAAATATTTAAGTAAGTCAGTTCAGGAATCTTCTTCTCTGCCATTTTACTCATTGCTTTCAAGTGATGGTGTATAACTTGATTTGAGTAGAAGAAGGGAAGGCAGATGGGAAAGAAATTGCTAGCAACAGCTAATTTGAAACCACTAAAAACTATTATCTTTGACTAATGGCCATAACGATTTATTGCTATAGTTATTTCTGGGTATTTTTGCAAGTTTTGTTTTCTAATATTAGCATCCGTATCCAGTGGTTCGTTTGTTTGTCGTATTTATGAATTAATTAAAATGGAATATACCGAAGCATCAATCCATTAACGATCTATTGTCCTATGTCGTCACCAACATTACCGAGCTTATCATGGGCAAATACAAGGAGCTACGTCTCATCGACGAGTTAGGATTAAAGGTCGCCTCCAGCAAGTCGTTAAAGTTACAGTTTTATCACAATCGTATTTGTCAGATGCTGTTTACCCAACGGCGACAGGTTCGCGCTCACATAAGATAATGAACGACTGTCGGCGGTGTAGTCCTTCGATACGCGGCGGCGTGCGCGGACCTCATTTGTTAGCAAAGAAATCAGAAATATGGACAAGACGTCCAAGCAGGAGGAGGAGGAGGTCCCGTTAGTGGAAACGGCTGGAGGCAGTGGGTGGCGTGAAGTGCTGGAGCGGCGGTTGCCAGCGACGCGCTGGGCACGCCTCTACACTCGTACGGCGGCGGCAGCGGATGCGGTAGCGGGCGTGACGCTGGGATTGACGCTGGTGCCGCAGTCCATTGCCTACGCTGCATTGGCCGACCTACCTGTGCAGTATGGACTCTACACCGCGTTTGTCGGTGAGTTGCGGCCGCACTATCCCCTTAAACGTAAAATCTACCTACTGAGAATAATTTAGTAATTCTCATTATTACTGTGGATGTCTTAGTTCTGCAATTAATATTAATCTAATTGCTATAATATTCTATTTTATATTTAATTAATTAAAACGAAATCGAGTATGAATAAACAGAAATGTGTTTACAATTTTCATAACAATATTAAAATATTTTCATGGTCATATTTGCAAGAAGGGAACCGAGAATAATTTCTAATACATAATCGTCGCAAATATCTAAATAGTAAATAACATGCTTTTAAGTGCGATATATCTATTCATAAATTTGTTTAATTAATTAAACATTACATCTTTAATGTAACGAAATAGGAAATAGATCTAATTGAAATTCATAGCATAATAATTAGATATTTATAAATCAAACCTACTTTCAAGGATCAATAACTATTAAGTATGATAAATTATAATTTGTAATAGGTTGAACCATAAGAATAAATCACCACACCTAAAATTTGATCTTGGCCATCCGAAGTCCGAAGATTAAAATAGCGAATGAATCCTGTACTCAATACCCATCACGTGGCGTGTGTGTGTGTTTTCCAGGGACGCTGGTATACGCAGCACTTGGCACAGTGCGCGAGGTTTCTATCGGCCCCACGTCGCTGACGGCACTGCTGACGCTGCAGGCAACGCGTGGTCTGCCGCCCGCCGCTGCCGTGCTTCTGTCCCTTTTAGCTGGCGCCGTCGTGCTGCTCATGGGTTTGCTGCGGCTCGGTGGGTATTGTGGTATAGGCTTCATCCTCACGCCAGGCTTTTACCGTTTATGATCATGTTAAGTTTTAGTCCTACTTCAACAAGCTACTAAAATCTTTATTTCCACGACATATTTGATATGTCTTCGTTTGGTATGACTACGATGTTGCGGAAGTAAACGAAATGTTTGCAGACGATACATAAGTTATCTATACCTAATGAAATAGTGTAATAATTGATTGTGTCAATTTTCCTCATTAAAGCGGAAAGACGACAACCATTTTTATTATTTGTAGTAAAATAAATTCGTATAAATTTTATGTGCTGACAAATTACCTATTATTATTATTATTATACCTATTACTTGAAGAAGTGGAAATGGAGGGAGCAATGCAATGAAATGCAGATGAAGATAATACACACTTACACGTTTTCTAAGTTTGAATAATACCTACTTGCTACAAAGCATAGGAATTTACTACATAATATTTTAAATAAAAATACAAATAATAGATTCGAAACAATCAGCGTAAACAAATTAAGGATTGCAGGCTTCCTTGTGGATCTGATCTCCCCGTCGGTGACGAGCGGATTCACATCAGCAACAGCGATGATCATCGTATGCGCGCAGCTTAAGGGACTGCTAGGTCTGCGCTTCACGGCTGAGTCACCTTTGGACAATTTGCGCCTCATCGCGCAGCGCTGGCGTCAAGTGCGAGTGAGCGACGTTGTACTGGCCATCTGCTGCTGCACCGCGTTACTGTTATTGCGGGTAACTTCATACAAACAGATACAAACAGATACAAACATATACAACGTCGCTTTAAAAACTCCTTCTAGTCGCCATGCATAAAAATGACTTAAAATAATAATTAAATTTACAGAAGCTAAAGGATCTGCCTATAAATCCAAAGCGACGAAAGCTTAAGAAAGCGCTTTGGCTGATCTCGATAGCACGCAATGCTCTGGTCGTTTTAGCCGCATCCGTATTCGCCTACTGCACGTACGATGCACAGCAGCCGTTGTTTCTACTGTCGGGTAAATTAAATTTACTGTTTTAATCATTACATATTCAACTTAGGTTTCACATATAAAAATACTTCCTAGGAAAAGTGGAGCCAGGCCTTCCCAAGTTCGGACTACCGCCGTTCAGCATGCGAGTGGGTAACGAGACGCTGGGTTTTATGAAGCTGACAAGTCGCCTCGGACATCACGTACTGCTGCTACCGTTCATCATGGTGCTAGCCAATATCGCCATTGCAAAGGCTTTCGGTCAGTTCCCGCCACCCTTATATTCCGTCTTTCTCTTTTATCCCCCATTCGTTAATCATGTCTATGTGTAGCGAAGGGCGGGCGCGTGGACGCGACGCAGGAGATGGTGTCCCTTGGCGTGTGTAACGTGCTAGGTTCGCTGGTGAGCGCGTTGCCTGCGTGCGGCGCTTTTACGCGCTCAGCCGTCAGTCACGCGTCCGGCGTGCACTCGCCCGCTGCCGGACTGTACTCGGGGATCATAACTTTGCTGGCTCTTCAGTACTTAACGGAGTACTTCTTTTACATACCTAAGGCTTGTCTCTCAGCCGTTCTCATTTGCGCCGTCATATTTATGGTAAGTAGATGTCCCGTGTTATGAACCGTAGACATTAATATTGAGAAAAATATAATCTTCCATATCACGTAGATCGATTTCGGCATCGTCATTCGCCTATGGAGCATGGAGCGCGCTGAGGCACTGGTGACGGCAGGCACGTGTGTGGCATGCGTGTGTGGCGGCGTGCTAGGAGCCGTAGTGGGTGGCGCACTGGCCTCGCTGGCGGCGCTGCTGCGAGAACTTCTTCCCGCGGCGAAGTTATCCCGGCTTGGCGCAGCGCTGTTGTTGCGACCTCGCCGTGCGCTCGTATTCGTAAACGCAGAGCGAGAGGCGGAGCGCGTTCGTGCCGCGCTGGCCGTGCACGACCTCCGTCTCTTGCTCGTCGATTGCGGGGCTCTGGTACTGCTGGACCACGCGGCAAGAAAGGTGTGTTCCGAAATTCAGTACGCTACACGAACAAACGAATCGGCCGTTAATCAGATATTTTTCTAGATGCTGGAGCGTCTGATCGAGGAGTCAGAGGGAAAAGGCCACCGCGTGATATTCTTCAACGCGAACCCCGAGGTTCTGGACGACCTGCGACGCGTATCGCGCCTGGACGTGCGCGCCCTCACCGTGACGTCACCGAACGCCGCGTTACTTGTGTCTCCAGCTTTGCACACGACTAACCCCGCTGCGCTGCCCTGTCCTGCATCAGCTGGTGCCGAGCATGCTGCGCTGCTCGATAAAAGTGTGCACCCGACTGAAGAAGTGTAGCAATTTCTTAAACTTAACCAAAAAATAACTTTTCTTGAAACATCGAAAATTCCCTATTGTCCCTATTGTGTGTGTGTGTATGTGTATTGTAATGTGTTGGATGTGCTCTATTTAATAAAATTAGGATAATATTCTACCTCAGTTAAGTTTGTTAACATATTTACTATAAAATTATTTAGGCAATGATTATTAAAAATAGTATTTACCTACGTTATAAAAATAAAAATGAACCATAATAACATATTCTTAAAACATTAAATGTGTTTTTGTTTTGGATTCATTTTCATATCATAAGAATGAATCTGGAGATCAGAAAAAACCACCAACAGACGTTACACAAATTCTTTGTATATAGGTATTTGAACTGCTTAAATAATTGGTTATATTATATCGCAACCTTAATTACATTTATTTATTTCCACTGAAGAATTGCACAAATTTTGTACCGTCTTTTATGATCTTTTTCAGATCCATCTTGAAAATTCAAACTAAGAGCTACTTTTCCTCATACCCTCATGAAAATACTTAAAAAAAAATTTTGTAACCCAAATCAATCTCTCCTTTTATTTCAATCTTCTCGAAGCATTTCGATTTGAGAATTTGTGACTCGGTTCACCACTTGAAAGTCTTTGATAGTTGAAGTAGGTGACGAGGTCTACATGTTTTAGATTTTGTTACTGTGTAACGTGCTTTACATAATATGCTTTAAATAGAAATAAATACTTTGAAACATTAATCACGCCATTACAAACGTTTATTAACAATTTCTCGAAAATCAAAACAACCGCTGTTAACATGTAACGTAAACGTTAACTTGCCGCGAGCTGTCAACGTCAACTTGAAACTTGAAAGTTGGAACAAAAGCGGAACACCGACAGTGTTGTTCATTCTAAGCGATTCATTTACTCAAGTAACATCAACAATCGAAAAATCGTCATTAATCGGGATTATTGCCATTAGATCATCATCTAGAAGGGGCATGTATGTTTATTATGTGTTTTACTAAAACACACAGCGTTGAGATGAAGAAAGCTGTTGTAAACATGCCCTAATCTTGGATGTCTATGGTAAAACTTACCCTAATTTTCCTTAATTCTATACTTATCTCTTTCTTTTCCCAGCAGGTGTCCTCTTCTTACCCAGAGGACACTTGACTAGAACCTGTCAATTGTCATAGCGTTTGTAAATTTTGCCTGTGAAACATCAAAATTTATAAAATATAAAAAAATAAGTGTTGAAATTAAATATATATTATATCTTTAATTAACATACAGTGTCATTTAAATTTAAGTGTTATTCTTTACTTTAGTTAACTAGGATTTAAGATGAATCCGGACGAAAGTGTAAGTACACGTGTTTCGCATGTTGATGCTTCGGATGGAGATCAACTGTCGAACAACAATAGATCTGATGATTCGTCATCATCATCTTCTTCATCCTCGGAGGATGAAGAAGGCATATCATCACTTCCGCCCAACAAAAGACGTAAGTACAAAACTTATTCAGATCCACGTGTAGATACACTCGTACAGCAAGTAGGCTTTATTTCTAATTATTTAACTAGTTTACCTTTCGCACCATCTAATACTAGTCAATCGTATGATAAACAAGATATTTCTCCCGGTCCATCCACATCAGATTTTTTAAGGAATCCTACAACAGCCTGTAAACTGTCTTTAGGTGTGCTTGGTACAGAGTTTGATGAAAGAACATTAATTCCTCAAGCTGATACCGAACGCCTACAGGCACTGTCTAACTTACAAAAATTTGACACACCCTCTTGGAAAGGTATTCGTTACAAAAAAGCCTTACAAGCTTGTATCGCTAGTCCCGGGTTTATAGGTCTAAAGGTTAATGAGGAGTTATGTCATTTTAGTAAAAATAAAGATTATTTAGCTTCCACTGAACAATTATTAGCCGGTTTATCTAATAATATTCTAGAGCAGCGACAGTTATTAAACTCAGGTTTACGATAGTAAGTAAGTACGTAAGAAGTGCTTAATTGGGCATCAACATGCCAAAACAATTTAAATTCCAACACATTGTTTGAAAAGTTCTCTAGCATATTTGGTCCAGGGTCCGCATCACATAAGAACTCTGAGACTGCCATGCAAATTGTATGTGGTAAAAGAGCAGAGTGCATAGAGGTGAGACGGGACCGTATATTAAAGGAAATTGAAAATCCAAATTTAAGATCTACTCTTCAGACTGTTCCACCAAGTCATGAATATCTGTTTAGTCGAGGGGCTCTACAACCAATAATAGCATCTTTAGGAGGATCTCAGATGTGGCTGTGCACTCCACCTTACATAAAGGAGAAAAGAACTTTTAATATACCTCATTCTCAAAGTAAAAGACAACACAACCATGGCAAAGTACAATATAAGAATTTTAAAATAGAAAAGAAGCAAAACAATAAGTTTAAAAAGAACCAGCCCTTTCGTAGAAATGATTCAAGAAAAGATATGCCATCAAATAACAGTACCTACAATAAACAGTGACAACCAGTTCAGAGGAGGTTGTTTGCAGTACCACATACAGATGTGGGCACAAAGGGGTGCGAACAATTATATAATAAAATTATTAACAGGTGCACGGATCCCATTTCTAAGGAAGCCTCCTCTTCAATTTCCAAACAACCAAGTTTTAAAGAAATTTGCAACCAGAGTATCCGAGGACATGACAGCAGTTGTCTCCAGTTTAAAGAAGCAAAAAATTCTAGAAATACCACAAGTTCTCAATCCAGGTTTTTTATGTCGAATGTTCCTAGTAAAGAAATCAGATGGGGGTGTACGTCCTATCTTCGACCTCAGAGGTCTGAACAAACATGTTTCAGTGAAACATTTCCATTTAATTTCAGTAACCGATATAGCAAATTTTATTCAGAGAGACGACTGGTTAATCAAAATAGACATCCATCAGGCCTATTTCCATTTGCCCATATCAGAGAAACACAGAAGATTTCTCAGAGTCTATTACAACCAAGAAGTGTTACAATTGACAGCCCTTCCTTTTGGCCTATCATCAGCTCCAAGGATGTTTGCTACATTAACAAATTGGGTTGCGGAGACCCTACGAAACCGGGGTTTCCGGATAATTGTGTACCTAGACGATTTCCTCCTGGCTCATCAGGACCATTCAATACTGGTGTCTCAAGTTGCGGAAACACTGAGAACATTGGAAATTTTGGGATGGCACATAAATTATCAGAAATCCGTTCTGAAACCCACTCAAAAAATAGAGTATCTCGGCCTGGTATGGAATACCCAACAAAACTGGGTAGAGCTTCCAGCCAGGAAGAAGATCAAAATAAAGCGAAACATTTCCAAGATGCTGAGCAGGGGAAACAGTTCTCTTCTAGAAACTCAGATCTTATTAGGGTTACTAAATTTTGCAAATTACGCAGTGTCGTGGGGTCGACTACACTGTCGCAGAACACAAATATTTCTGAGGACCTTTCAACAAAGGAGACCAAGGGAAAGAAGAGATCTCCCTCTTCTAGTTCGACAAGAACTGAAATGGTGGTTGAGAACCGTAGGAAACAGCTCAACAACAATAGTCAAGAGGAGCGTGACTCACTTTTTGACTACGGATGCCGCAGACTCGGGGTGGGGAGCACAATTAAACAGTACATACCTGTCAGGAAAGTGGTTCCCCTTCCAGAAGCTCTGGCACTCAAACATAAAGGAGATGTATGCCGTTTTTGCAGCCATAAACAGTCAGCGGATGGCTTTACAGGGTGCTCACATATTAATTCAGACGGACAACAAGACCTTAGTATCGTACCTCAGGAACGAGGGGGGGACACATTCCCTGGCGTTATTGGGACTAACCACCAGGCTACTGAAACTAGCAAGACGATTAAATTTAATCCTCTCAGCCACTTACCTCCCGGGTATTCTGAACGGAATTGCGGATCGCCTATCGAGGGGTCGCAAATTACCGGAATGGCATCTTCTGCCTCAGGCCACGGAGGTCATATTCAAAAGATGGGGCGTCCCAGACGTCGACTTGTTCGCGTCAAGAGAAACGGCTGTCGTACCGGAGTACGTAACCTTAGATTGCAAAGACTGTCACGCAGTTTACTGCGACGCGTTCAGCCGAAAATGGGACTATCAGCTGGGCTGGGCATTTCCCCCACCCAGCTTAATACCAAGATTTCTTGCACATCTGAACAGTGCGAAAGGGAATTACATCCTAATAGCACCAAATTGGACCAAGTGCTTTTGGCTACCAGATCTCCGAGCGAGAGCCAAAGTGGAACCCATTCCAATAAGGAACCTGCGGAAGGTATTAATAGATTGCAGCACAGGCAACTGCCCTGCACAAGTGGAGAAATTAGATCTTCTGGCTTGGAAAATTGGGGGTGGGCCGACCAAGTTGCTCACTGGTCCATAGAAGAACAAAATTTATTAAAAAGTAGTTGGCGGACATCTACTTTGACTACTTACAGTACTCCGATTAAAAGATGGTTAGCTTGGTGTGAGACCTTAGAGATAAATCCAAAAGTACCAGAGTGCCAACAGATTGCTAGATTTCTAGCAAAATTATTTTTAAAAGATAAACTATCATATAGAACAATTCTTTTACATAAGTCTGCAATTTCCACATACTGTGCAGCATCTCAATTAAATATTTCAAAAAATTTCTTTATACAACAGGTTTTAAAAGCAATTTCAATTTCAAAACCATTGGTGCAAAAACCACCAATTTGGGACACTACAATACTATTTAAATGGTTAAAAAATGCACCAAACTCAGGTTCATTATTTGAAGTTGCCAGACGTACAGCTTTAATACTGTTACTAGCTTCAGGTCGTAGAATACATGACCTAACATTATTGGAAAACAATCCTAAAAGTCTTATACTAGAAGAGGATAAGATTATTTTATGGCCAAGATTTGGTTCAAAGACAGATTCCGAAACCAACAGACAACCAGGTTGGGTATTGCAGAGACACCCTGATCATCTTGTTTGCCCTGTCTACCATCTCAAAAGACTTATAGCAGGGCTTGAAGAGAGGAGAAATGTAGACAAATCTATTACAAGTTTATTTATATCCCTATCAGGGAAGGTGAAGCCTGCTTCAAGAGCCATGATTGCAGGTTGGATACGTACTATATTTAAAGAAACAAATATTGATGCTGCCCCAGGCAGTATAAGGTCAGCAGTAGCTTCTAAAAGCTGGTTGGAGAAAATACCAGTTCAAGAAATACTGGACAGAGGAAACTGAAAGAGTATTAAAACATTTCAAAAGTTTTACTGTCGTCCAGTAGAGTCGTACAGTTGATAATTCTAAGACTGATTTGTTAAAGTTAAATTTTTCTAATATTACTTAGATTGTTAAAAAGTATTATTTTCTACTACCATTACTATTCTTAGAAGATTATTTTCAATTTGGTTTTTTGTTATTGTTTTTTATTACATTTATAAACTTAATAAGATTTAAAGGCTGATTATCTTATATAATAAAAGACTGATTAATATAAGATAGTAATTTTATTATTCATCATAGCGTTTGTGTCTATCACCAGCAGATACCAAACAGGTCTTCATCTCAACGCTGTGTGTTTTAGTAAAACACATAATATTACTGTTTTGCATTACAACAAAACAGGTATTATGTGTTGAATAAAACACACAGCGTTGCAGCAATTCTCTTGCTGGGGAGCTGAAAACTATGACAATTGACAGGTTCTAGTCAAGTGTCCTCTGGGTAAGAAGAGGACACCTGCTGGGAAAAGAAAGAGATAAGTATAGAATTAAGGAAAATTAGGGTAAGTTTTACCATAGACATCCAAGATTAGGGCATGTTTACAACAGCTTTCTTCATCTCAACGCTGTGTGTTTTATTCAACACATAATACCTGTTTTGTTGTAATGCAAAACAGTAATAATACTGAAAGGTACGAGAAGTAACCCTAGTACGAGTTTTAACATAACGAAAACTATGACAGTTTACTCAGTAGTAAAATCGAAACATAGAATTATTATACACTCTATGAATCAAAATTTATTAAAATATTACAATATGCAAAAACTATTAAAAATTGTATTATTTAGGATAATTTACACAATGATGCTAAATAACTAAAGATAAATATACGCTACGCTAGTCAGGTTTTCAAACATCGAAAGAACTATAAATTTTATTATAGTCTTGTCAATCTATACACATATAAAATAAATATTACTAAGATGACACTAAAAGATATTAATTCTTGTAATTGCTTTGTACACAACATGTAGAAAAACAATCAATAAAATAATCCTGACGATTAAAATGACATGGTATTAATAAAAAGCCAATTTTATTTTTTTATGTCATATTCACACAATCATATTTTAAAATTATTATATTTATGACTATTCAATTACTTTAATAATTTATTATTAGGGCAATAATCCATTGAACGAATGAACTAGGTGTCGCTAGTGTAGCTCTTATTTTGACATCTACATAAAATCAATCTCAAAAATTGAACCTCTGTAGAGAATGCTATCTCTTTCTAGTGTCTACGCTTTCGATCAACATTCAAGTTTCTACAATCTACTTCTAGTCATTCACTGTTTCTCTACCCGACTGAGTTGTATCGTCCGTCATTACATTTACAACAAATGACAAAGAAAATATTTTATACAACAACATGAACATTTTCACACAAATCACTAAAAATATAACTTAAATTTAGTGATCAGCTGTAATTTTATCGCGTGCAAAATATTAATTATTGTGTTTACTTATGTTTTGTGAGTGGGTATCTTTTTACGTTTGTTTTGCAAACAGATAGTTTACCTGCATATTCTTCAGTAAAATTTGTGCTATAATGTGTACAGTTCTATACTAGTGTGTGATGCTGTGAGTCCAAATTTGAATTCATGATGTGGAAGGCGGTCGTGATGTGCGCTGCGCTGGGCGCGGGTCTGGCGTCCGGCCAGACGTGGCTATCTAACATCACGGACCACTTCCGCGAAGGTACCTCCAACGTGATGCGGATGTCGGAGGTGAACTACTCGAAGCCCGTTATCAACGTTACGTATGTGGCGAGGGTGGAGTTGGATATGCGGGCAATGGGACACCTGTACAACTCCACTCATACGATCATCAACTTCATCGCCAACAAGCAGGCGTATCCTGAAGGTAAGCTCAACATTTATGACAGGACTTATGAATTAAAGTGAATTATTTCCGAAGAAGTCTTTATTATCTTATATATCTAACTGAATAGATAATTGAAAAAACCTTTTAATTTTAAAAAATGTTTTAGTTCTTCCATTAGATACTGAGTTAGTTAGTATAGACTATAGAAAGTGACAAGGTGAGCAAGTGAGCAAGTGGTGTTTGTGAAACATTATTCAGTCCACTGAGCTTCAATATCTGATAATACAATCAATAATTTGCAAGTATTGCAAGTAGCTCGTTTCAAACTGTTGTAACATAGGTGGTAGTCCATATTACCATTTAAAGTTAAGGATGAGAAAAGTACTTCAGTTAAAATCAAAAAGTGTTGTAAATAGCAATTTTATGAAAATACAAAGATGAAACAACAATGTTGGTGAAATTTGATTAATATTAGTAGTAAGAATGATTTACTAAACAACATACTCTCTGACTCTCATTGGTGTTGTAAATTGTAATGAAGACATCAATTATTGATAAATCATCTGGCTTCATTAAGTCATTTTCGGTGGTTTTTTGTCACCACAGTTTTTTAGTAAAATGTGAAGTTTTAGTTGACAGAAATTATTTTATTTTAATCTTAAAGAATTACAAAAATGAATTTAAAGACTTGTTGCAACTCTTTAAGTTCTTTTTTTTATTCCTATTCTCCACGATGTAATAGATAACATACTTTAAAAAAAAAGAATGAAAATTCATCAGCTCAGGCAGGCATGCCTGGTGAAGTCTGTAATCCTGTTCTCGTTACTCTGCCCATGGAGCTTACCATGTATTTATCTGCTTTGTTGAACATAGCATTATATTTGTCTTTATCTGAAGGAAGGTAACTTATATTAGGTTTCTATCAAAAATCAAAGTAATGTTCCTAATTTTGTACTATAGAATGACATTGAAAAGATAATAGGTATATCTCTTTAAGAAATTTCGAAAAAATTACCTACCTGGCTCATAATTAAAGTACTTTTTGAATTATTTGTCTCTTGTTTGAGGTTTACTATATGTTGCAGTGCCTTGCTATGCAGTGCTTTTCTATTGTTGTATTTTTTTATTATTTCTAAGATACTTACTCCTGTTACCTCAATCTTTTTACCTTCGAAATTTATAATTGATGGCTTTTAAATATTAGAACCACAATATTTTTCGTGATTTATCAATGCCACTAACAGCCTCGTGGGTTTGGACTGAATGGCATTGGGTTTTGTAGGAAGCCACCTAAATAGTTATGTAGATTTTAATCTCTGCATAAAAATCGAGATTTAATTTCGGCCGATGAAGAGAATC
The DNA here is from genome assembly GCA_959347355.1 of Napeogenes inachia. NCBI lineage: Eukaryota > Metazoa > Arthropoda > Insecta > Lepidoptera > Nymphalidae > Napeogenes > Napeogenes inachia. The sequence goes on from OY365792.1 coordinate 16,826,584, forward strand.
CTTGAAATAAGCTAAGGCTAAATCTTTCGTCTAAGAAAATAAGGGTACCATGATTAGTACTGAAAACAACTGGGAGTAAATTTAAGATTCAGAGTAAAGATTCGAGGTGTTCGTTGAGACATCTGCGAAGCTCGGGTACGGTCATTGACCTTGTGTCACGCGTCATGCATGCTAACTTGTCCCTGCGGTCGTCAGCGTAACCCGTCTTAGTAGTAGCCATTAGTGAATGGTACCACAAGATGCTAAGACACCAACAACTTTCAATTTATAGAAGTTTTTGATATTTATTGTTGACTGGTCGCAAATGTCAATTCCTTTTCAATTTATAGAAGTTTTTGCTATTTATTGTTGACTGGTCGCAAATGCTAGTTTAGTAAATAAAAGGAGTTCCTCATGGGCTGCACGGTTGCAGCTTACCTCCGCGGGGTCTTCGCTCAATTTTTATTAGGATATCGTTTTCGTTGAATTAAACAATACACAACTATTACTAACCGTTTTATATTTGTTTTGCATTTGTTTTGTGCTTCAGTCCAGTCCAGTAGATGAAGAGCACAATTTTTAAAAGCAATAAAGCTTGCTTTACTAGTTAACAATAATCGTAGCATTCACCATTGTCCTTAATTCTTAATAAAAGTGCGAGGTACTTTCAGTATGACTTGTGGGTATTGACGGTCATAACTTCTGTGATTGTATTCCCTTTTTCTTTAAAGCTATTTATATATTTTTTTGGTAGCTAAAAGGATTCATATTTTTTTTGAGTCATTATATCTATATAAATCTATGATTCATGAATATTAAAAACAATAATGATTTATCATATTATTATTATGATTTATCATATTATTATAATGATTTATCATATTCACAAAGAATTAGTTACCATCTTAATAAATAATACATCTAACTGATATTAGGTTTAGGCCATTTGAATCTGTCTATACATTTAAATCTTTAATTGTATAAAACAAATTTATTTTTCCTATATTTAAAATAATAGCTCCATCAGTCCACATTGGGACAAATCTCATCAATATTTCATCATCAAATTTCGATGTCTTAGATCATGATTGCTTTTTTGTCTACACAAATATTCAGTTTTGCTTATTGTCAAGGTCATTGCAACCAAATATTACGCCATCGCTAAAAAGAGAAAGTCATGACTTTGTATTACCTGCGTTAAATACTCATACTCCGAATTTCTATGTACATAGTTTAATGTTACCGAAATGCAATGTTGTTACGAAACATACAAACAACAAACAAAGTTTATTGCTTACTATAATCAAAGTTAAAGTCAAATTTCAGTCGGTCAGTCGGTTTGCATTTAAATGCCAATCCAATAAGTAGGTAGCGTAAGTTTTTGATCTTTGTGTGCTCATAAGTTAGCTATGTAGCTTTGATAGATGACGTCACCGAGTGAGTCAGGGTCTCCGGCGTTGGTCGAACTGGTCTCGCCTTCCCATTAGACTTGCTTTCACCTAAACTGCACATCTAAAGTAACTGAAGTGTAGATATGTTGCTTGTGTTACAATTTTAGTTTTAGTTACGTTGAGCTTTTAGTTTTATACTAAATGTTATTTTTTAAATATATACATATTTCATGCATTGTCTTGATTAATTATCAAATAATCTTATATATTATTATAACACTATCGGGGTGAGATTTTTATTCTTCGTTTGTTAAAGCACACGTGCTTCTTCAGGCCTATTGGTTAGGAGGAGGTCATACTTTAACATTTAAGTAAATGCAAGTAACTATCAAAAATGTTAAATATATATAAATAGATGAAGGTTAAGTGAGTGTTTTACAAATTCTGAAGGCTCCCAACTAGTTTTGGTCACTCGCAAAAACAAAATAGGTACATACCTCATTCTTTATTTAAGTTTAGTTTTTTAAATAGTTTTCTAAGTATTATATTGTGTAATACAGTAAACCAACCAAGTACCGTTTAAATTAGATTATGTGAAAGGAACGCGTTTATTACTTTTAATTTCGAGTAACAAAGGAATGTAGGGTAGGTCAGGGTTGTACAATAGGTACATGTAAAAGTATGCTAAAGGTTGTTAACCTGTTAATTGGGTCACTAGGCATCCAGGACGAGCTGGCCTACATCTACTGATAATTAAGTTGACTAAAAGCCTTCTAGAGCGATTTAATTTTTTAAATACGTGTTCTAGATTTCGGCAAAATAAACGTATAGGCATATTGTATTAATAATAATAAAGTTGATGATATAAATACATCAATAATAAGTATCAAACTATTCTTGAGATGAACATTTTTTTTTGTATGATCAATGACTTATGTAAATATTTTCTGTCATTATTTGTTAATATTTAATAATTTGTATAGTATGTCAGGGTCGTGATGCACCAATTAGGTCTCTGAAGTGGTTATGAAGTCTAAACCTACCATACGAGTTACACACATGTCACGTGTATATTCTGAAGTTGTTATTACCATTATATTAATACTGATATTCTGTTTGTATTTCAAAGATTTGATGTAAGATTACGTATTACTAAATTATTGTGTTCTTTGTTCGTTAAAATCTTGAAGATAATTATTGTAGTCTGAATTCAACGCATCTGGTCATGGTCAATACCTTCAAAATATTATTGTTATAAATAATTATACGTAATTAGTTTTTATATTGAAATGTTTTTTTAAGTCAATGTTAGATGGATGGTTTATTTTCTTTAGACGCATCTATCTCTTGATTCCCACCTCGTTGCCCCACATACGTCTAACTGCTTATTATTATGTTCAAATATATTTATTTTATAATCTGTTTGTTGATATTGTATATTTACTAAGAAGTAACACTTCGTTTGATTTTCTAAATCTTTTTTATAAACACATTCAACAAGTTACTCTTATTGAGGTCTTGCTATTTTTGTTATTTTACCGTTCGTGATAGTTTTAATCATTAATTATTAGATCAAGGTACTCTATACTATTGGATATACTAATTAGTGTATTTATAACGATGCATTTTACGAAGATAAATCTTTCTGTTATAGACGTGTAGCGGTCTCGAGGCCTGTACTAAATGCCGTTAAACAGTTACGTCTACAATTAGGTCAACTTTATTTAATCTGTCTTCAATTCAACGAGTCTTTAACTTGGCGTTAGTTAAAAATGATTTGTACAATTGACTCGTAGGAAAATACTTTCTACTAATCTATTAAGTATGCGTTTTTAAAAAACTAATTCAAGTCACCGTGATGATTTTACGTGAAGATATGTGTTTGACGCAAACAGCTAACTGTTAGGTGTAAACAATGCTTACTGTCTGCTCCAGCTAAGATAGCGTCTGACCTGTCGTGACCCCAGGGTTGTCAGTGGTAATATCTCTTGCAAAAACAAAACGAGTTAGCTATTCTGAGTTTAACCTTTTAATGTCGCAGTAAGTATTTTTGGACGGACCGGGAGAGAGAATCAATTTAAAAGTTATTATTTCAGTCAAGTTTTAATATTAGAAATATATCACTTGTGAGAGGAGGTCGATGCCCCATGTTAACTCTTCTCGCGTACCCGATCTCTTTAATGGCCGCATTATTTTATGAATTATTAATTATTTGAAAATGAATACTCAATTTTTTATAACCAATTACCATGCGATTGATTTTTTGTTTATTGTTAAAATATTAAACTAGTTTATTTGAGAGTTTCTTCAGTAGTTCTAAATACAGCAAATAGACTGAGAGACTGCTGAGCTGGCTGAGACAGATGCATTCGGTACATTATCGTGTACAGTTTAAATAAATGTATCACCAGTCCAAAACCTAATATACTATGATTAAATTGTCGTGCTTGGACACGACACGAACTAGGAAGCGGTAAAAACGAACAGTCTGTTAGCACATTAAGCGACTGTAAGCAAGCGGCGCAGGCAACTGATAAGATATCAGTGTAGTGGTAACTAACGTAGCTAAACAGCTGCGACTGCCGTCACCACTCCCCCCGTACCCCGCCTCCACCAACCGCCCGCGCCGTGTCGCGTGATAACAATGACTGCATTCGACTCATGATGGCCTGGTACATTTTCAGGAGACTGGATTTGAAAAGCGTTATTCAGATTGATGTCTGTAACTCCGCACCTAATAAAACATATATTAAATAATACTTAATTCGTATAGATTTTAAAATTTTTTTAAAATGACAAAATAACCAAGTTTAGTTTTGAAATCGGAATAAAAAATCCTTTTTCAATTTTATTATGTATAACTAAAATGTTCTATATATTTAAATTAGGTAGGTATACTCTGCTGTTAATAATGTACTTCAATCAAGCTAATTAACAAACAGTAAAAAATATTATCTAACTTCTGTAAAATAAAGAGAAATTACACATATAATCCAATATTTAGATTTTTCGAAAATTTTTAAATATTTCTTTAGAGCGATTTTTACAATATTTAAGTCGAAAATTGGATTGTAAAGAAGCATGAATCATTTTTAAAGAAAGAGAAATTGTGTCAGCTGCAAGCTGAGTTGTCAGAACTCAAAGCCCGTGGTCTCGGATCTGGGTCGTACTGCATTGCGTCGAGAGGCGACCTCCTGCTACTTGCTGGCTTGCTAGTGTTGCAGTCGATAATCACATTTGTTACAACTTCATTCTATTTCTATTTCAATATTTTAAACAACTTGACGTCGATGATGAGATACAGCTTTTGTCAAACGTTAAGCATTTCTAATAAATGTGTTGGTAGTACTTATAAAAGATAAGATTATGCAATTAGAATTAATAATCTTGTGCACGCTAGTGCATCTGAGATAACACATAGGCTCAATTGTCGGCAGGAGCGTCAGGGCCGTTTATTTGCGTACGCGGCGAACACATCGGAGGTCGAATCAATTGTACACTTCCCAGCCCACTCCCCACGCCCCAGCGGTGGTTCATATCGCTTAGCACACGAGCCTCGTTTAGAAAATAAGACAACTGCTTCTTTACTTACACTATGATTTTGTAGGTCCATTAAAGAATCTATCTATATCTGGTATTTTTTTATTCATGAGCTGAGTGGCATTGAAACTATGTCACTTTTTATATAGGCAATTATAATGGTCTTTTTATATAGGCAATTAAAATTAAAATGGTGAATGGCAATTAAAATTAAATGGTCTCATTTCTTCGACTCAAATAATAAATATAAATAAAAAAAATTTTTAGTTTATCAAAGTTTATGTTATTTCAAGAAAAATTAAAGAATTGTAAGCATTTAAAACCACCAGTGACTCACAATAGTCTAACATCACACCAGAGTTCTTAATAATTCGTCAACTAGTATTGCATTAGCGTTAAAATCAGTTGTTAATGTTGTTTGTTGCCAAAATATAAAAAACTTATATATAATAAAGATATCACTATAAACTATATACTAAACTAAATTTCATCCAACTCTCGTAGTTTGATGCAATGACAAACACACAAACAGATAACGGAAAAAAATGGTTGAGGTATGTTCAGCTGCTTAACAAATAGCAATCTTTCCAATAATATTTTACTTACAAAATTTGTCTCGTTATTATTTTATTATACTCGTTTGTGCTTTATTGTTAAAATAATTAACTTTATTTTTACGTAACCCTGTAACCCTGCAAAATGGCGCTTTAAAAAAAAACAATCGAAAAAAATTATAGTAAGTCTGGAGTCTGGACATATGTTGAATATAAAATACAAAAAAGTACTTTACAATTGACAATGTTGAGTAAATTTGTTATAATAGCGTTTAACTAATAATAGTAATGCAAAAAGAGTTATATGAATAGTAATTGGTACTCGTAACGGTAGATCAATGCGAATTGAATAGACAGGGGAGCGTGTGCTAGGACGAGGGACTGATTGTTTCATCATCCGGTGATATGTTGAGTGTAAATGTAAATATTATTATAAGGAAATTCTTATCAGGTGATAAAAGTCACAAAAATCTGTTTGTTAATAATGTAATAAAAACAGCTTTATGTGGAATTACATAATATTGATGGATTAGATTTTATCGTTAAATACTTCAATAAGTACGGTAAATTTATTAATATATATTATATTAACAATTTTGGTTCTGTAGGAAATGTGTGTGTGTAAAAAACATTTATTTTGTTTTATAATTATAAATAACAGCCCTGTTGATCGAGTGGTTAGCGTAAACACCTAACGTAAAGCGGCGCAATGGGACTCGGATTCGATTCCCGACAGGGACAGGCATGTATGTGATGAGCTTAGACGTCTGTATTTCTGGGTTTGGTCGTGTATTAAATATATTCGAAGTATTTATAATGTGTATTTCTATGTATTTGTATCGTTGTCTAACATTCTTAACACAAGCAAATAATGTACTTAGGGGTTAGATCAATGTGTGTAATTTATCCTGTGAAAAAAAAAATCATTGAGCATTGATAAGACTGAAATCTCAACACTAATGTATACAAAGTTATTATAGATTATTAGATAATGTAATCTGAGTTTGATATCTTATAGCATTAATTATATTCGCAACGTGCCTCTGAGTAGCTTATTATTAACCAAGGTATTTCTATATAAGTACCTATATATATATATATTATTTTATATAAAATATAACGTCAATAATTGTAATATATTTTTAAACAAAATTGATAAAACTTATCTTATTGTTTAAATATACGTGCAAAAGACAATAGCTACTCGCCTTTTTGTTTCATCGAGATATTCCCAGTGCAATAAGTTTATCTTCTGCATTGTTAAGTAACAAAGCAGTTCATTATAAACGTGGGCGCAGTCCATTGTGCGTTCAGGTCACTTCGAAACGACTCGGGATTTAACTTTTCGGAAGATTAATTGTTAATTCAAGTTCGAAACTAAAACCCGTTATTAAATTATGCAAATAATAACGCAACCACCAGGATAATGTGAGATATAATTAATAATATGACTGTCGGGATTCTTGGTATTGGTTATTTGAATTAATAATTGAATTTGATAACGTGCAATATTGTTGTTTATTTACAATTATAAATTTATATCTATGATTATATTTATTTAAGATAATAATTGTTGTAATATAAGTAGGTCTATTGTTATAATATAAGTTGTTGTAATATAAGTAGGTCTACTTATATTACAACAAGTTATTATCGTCAAGTTTATTTTAATCTATAACTAGTCAACAGTCCGATATATCACGTGTAATTTCACGTGTCACTGTCACTGGTGTCATATGATAACTATCTTTTATTTGTTTATGTATTGTGTGTCATATCAGAATTATCTATTTAGGGGTACACCCCTAGTATAAGAAAATGGTTGACGCCTACTGGAACCTCCAAGCATTGCTGAACTTGATAATGACACTTCCTTAAAACTACTGCTGTTTAGAAACATATGTTTACCTTATGCGTCATCTAGTGACTATGTGAGGTTTTTTTTTTTTCAAGAAAAAGTAAATAAACATAATATAAATGACTTCATTGTAAATTACAAAACATTACCTGTGATACCTTTTCCTATTTGTAATTATTTTACAATATGTAATGGAGACATCCCGTCGCAATATACTAGCACGGTTGGTAAGTTTTGCTACGAGTATAGTCGATGCAGTAAATGAAGCATGACCATTTACGACATTCAGTGCTCGCTCAAAACATCTGACTATACATTAGACACGCAAAATGAGTACTTATTCTACCCAAGTTATATAGTAATGGAAGCGATAACTAAATTTTTTTGGTAACTAAATTGCAGACTTTTTTTTTTATATTCGATAAGATTTCCACGAAATTAATATAAGAAATGAAAGCTTGCTACTAAAATCTATAGGAGCTTGAGTCGTGGTAGGCGTGTAAAGTCGCGAGCAAAAGTTAGTATCTACATAATGCCTTCATTAATTTCTGCTTATTAATCGTTTAGTAAAATATATACTATTTGAACTTCTTTTGTGACTAAGTTTTACGAGGAAATTTTTTGACTAAACTTAATGTGGTTTTCGAACGTTAATGTATCAATATTGTTTTCAACTAGCATTATACCTTTATAGTTTATACCCTCGAAAAAAATATTATGTTATTTTAAAAGATCATGAACGGATAATAGAAAAAATAGAAAACAATATATTATTTATTGAATAATGGATGTTCTGACAACAAACTTTAAAGTAATTTAATTAATATATACAAGTAAGTAAGTAAGTGTATTTATTGTTAAGTTTCCATCGCGGCTTCACTTGGGTATCAATTACATTAGTACAGGCCAACGCGATGCTGATGGGATTATGAACTCTGATTCTGATACCATTTGCATTCATTGTAAGTACTTGTATGTTATTGATATAGTGAATATACAATTAAGAGGCTATACAGCTATACAAAACCCACTTTGGGATGAAATTCTTGAAATTCTGTGGTTTTGAAATTGAAATTCCTAAACCCATTAGTTTAGGTTGTGTCACACAGACAGGTAGATAGTACTCTCTTAATATTACATAAGCCAAATCTTTCAACTCTATTGAAATTTTAATTATGTTTTAATTGTTCACAAAATATTACTAAATATGCTCTACCTTTTACCTTGTTTTTTAGTACTTTCTAGACCAAATCAATTATTCTTTCAGTTGACTTCCGGCAATTGTATGACCAAAGTAAGTATTGTATAAGAGTCGTGTTCGATTTGTATTGAGGAATGCGGTAGCCACATGGTAAAACTGTAGTATATGTTAAAGCATTATTTACCTTATACACAGGTTTTAATAAAAATACACCAAAAAATATATTCCAATATGGATTTGGACGAGAAAATTATTTCTAGGTTATAATTCCCTTAGATCTAGTGGCTGGGATATAGACTTGATGAAGATAGCTTTGGTTCTTGGAAAATCTTATTAGCATAAAGCTTTTTATTTTAATTAGTTTAACTCGAAACAACGACTATGTATAGAGGATGTGGTGATGTCCTTGAGCTCGGTCACTCTCTAGAACACAGGTGAAAGTGGTTGATCATGGTCACACACCGTCAGTGTACGACGGCGGTCAGTCAGGTGACCACAAATGACGAGTTGAATCCTCAGCCGCGACTGATCTGTCACCTGTCAAATATGAGTACACAATAAGTTTTTTTTTATTTAGTCTATGTTGCTATCGACCAGGACATTGCCAGTATTTGTACAACATAGTAACAGTGTTGTTGTCTACAATTGCTTTGTCATTTGACGTGACGCGACCTCCAAAATTATGGTTTATAATAATTCTAGTTGTTTTATGATTGCAATGGGGATAAACTGGTTATTAATTTATTTTAGTACTAAAATAGCAATAGGGTAAACCATACAATTTAAACAAGTAAAAAGGAATATGACATGGAAGGGTTAGCCCTTACACTGAGGGATACTTTACTTTGTACTTTCTACACGCAAGGGATGCAAGAGGCTTGGGAAAATATTGCTCACTTCGCTTTTACGTTTATAAAGCTCTGGACTTAATAAACTGTAAAAGAATTATAGATAGGTATGTCAAATTAAAACTATAAATTTTTATTCGTATTAATTTCCCTACAAAACATATTGTATGTAGGAACACTAGTACAGTAACTTCGGTTTTCCTAAGATTAGTTCAATGGAAAACCAGAGAACAGTATAATATTTGTATAGCGGAAAATATGTTTGATTCTATGAGTAAGAAGCATTACGAACACCCACCATACATACCACTCACCATCCTACATAGTATACCTATGATTGGGAGGTAGGACCTGCCAACTTTAAATATGAAAGTTAGAAATTTAACCTAATAAATATATATTGTAGAAGTTTAAAACGTGAGTGTGCTTGGAAACTATAATTCCTTTAAGAAAGATGATTTTATATCAGTCTACTCCATAAATTCAAACAGACATACTAAAATTTTTGGATCGAGATTATTGTTTTAATACCGAAACATAAATCGAACGTAACGAAAATAAAATATAGCTACAATAATAATGTCTCATTAAAGGTGTCTAAGAGGAAGCCCGGTCTTCTCCCGCGTAGCTTAACGAGTCAGAGATTGTTTACAGCTGACCTTTCCCTTACTGAGGGTCGTTATTTTAAATATAAAGTTCACTGGATTGGAATTATGTTCAGTGTTTTAAACTTCATCTTCGTATCAATATGATTATATAAACACCTAAGAGGGTCATTGTGTTGGAGATAGCAATGTCTGTTGGTCTGTTACTAACAAACTGGGTGTCCACGACTTTGCCCGTGTGGACTGCCATACAGCGTAACATGTTCGGCACATTTTTTTCGATTTGTTTATAGATTCTCTGTAGGAACGTAAACAACATTTTCCTCATTTGTCATAAACATTCTTCAAAGAACTTCATATCTTTTACACGGACTTATCATCGTTGTAAGGTTTCTGGTATGATATATTATATAACCTTCGTAAATTATTAATCAAATACAACCAATATTTTTATATCATTGTGTCCAAGCAAACATTTAAAAAAACATTAAACAAGAAAACAATATTTAACTGTGAACAAGATTTAAATTTATACTTAATTGTTGTTAATGTAGGAGCTGATAATTACAAATAAGAAAATAATCATAATTAACAGAATAACATCGGCAATTTTATATCATAAACATTCATCAAAGAGATACATAATCGCCAAGAATCATGTCATAGTCCATAGCAGCTGACACCAGACGCGGCGCGTGTATAAGTGTACTAGTAACTGTAAACAACTTCCTTATAATAACAAACTCGTCGTGGATATTCCGAAAACATCGGCCAGATAACGGACTTTTATCTTATTTAAATATTGGTTGAAGTGTACTGTTGTTGTTGTGACGTCATATTATATATTTTTTTGTTATTGATTCGAAGCATTGCAATTAAAAACATTGAGCTAAAATTGTTTAGCTAGAGTTTAATGAAATATAGAAAAGTGAAATATAGTATTAGGTTTTTGACACTTTTTGGTTTTAAAGACGCGCTCATGCATAATAAAAAATACAACCTTTTCAAAGCAGCAGTTGTGTAACCTAAAACAAAAAAACTATTCATAATAAAACAAACTATATAATAATTTTTAATTAAAAACCAAAAAATGTTGTAGGTGTATTGTACGTCAGTGCCCGGCCCACATATAGCACATAGGTCACTAACACGTTATCACTCGATAGGCTCCAGGTAGTGACGGCCTGATGGCCTGACCTCGCTTATCTGTTGCTTTATTATCAGTATATTATGCAAGGACTTTTCAATATGAGTCAGATTGATCTTGACAGTTATCATTGTGGAATACATCTTATATACTTATATAAAATTGTACCAAGCCTAACTACTACGTGTTACGTACATGATACAGAACTCTCTAATAATAGTTTTTAAAATGATTGTCTGTTTGTCTGAATATATGTTCTCACAGCAAGTAATGTTACTGGTCGACATATAGAATATTTTTAAAGTCGAATCGAATCGATTATAAATTCTCTGATTTGCAAACGGGAAAACTTACCGTTTTGGGCTAATACAATACAATAAAACTTATGAAACTGATTTTTGCTAAAATTATCTATTTACGGAATACCTATATTTTTAAGTAAAACACAAAATTCGGTTCGGACTATAATAACAATGGAATTAAAAATGTTCATAATGTATAAACTGGTATACATTTTAAGTAATATTAATAGCTGGTTTATAATTGGACCCTGCGGGGTAAAGTGTAGGGGGTAGGGGAGGGGGGTAGACTGAGTCGTTAGCAATACCTATTTTAGAATAAAACAAAAGATATTGACTCATATCAAATATAGAAATAAAATTCTGAAATAAAATGAAACGTTGCGTTAAAAAGATGAAAAATATGTGTCAACTAGGGTTTTTATTTCGCGCGGTTATGTCTTTTATTAAATTTTAATATATCATGTGGAAAGAATAAAATTAAAGGATTTCACAAATCGCGTGTACGGTTACTAAAGTACATTCGGTCTCCATATGTGTGATACTGCTAGTTGGCATCCCTGGTTCCTGTCTACCGGCGGCGGCGGCGTATTGATCGCCCCGACGCTCATGGAGGGCTGCTGCTCCCCCTCTCCCCTTGCCCCCGCCACTCCCCACTCGCCAGCCGCATCTAGCGACTTGCATGTCAACATCCTCTCTGTGACTTGTTTTTCTTTTTAATAATTTAAAATGATTCACTTCATTATGGAGTTATGTAAATCTACATCCTGAGTATATAAATGATTAGTTACATTTACGTATCTAAATGATGTTTACACGAATAATTTGTTTATTTTTGAGAGTGAATTATTAGTGAGTCATAATTTAAGTTCAGTAATAATTCTTATGCCCTTAAAAAGGTTCGTAAAGATCATTTAGTGTTTAACAATTCTAGTCTCTGTTTCTTTATTATAAATGTTGGAGAGCTAATTGACCTCTGAGGCGACATCGGACACTACAATTATGACTGAATGGCGAATGAATTCACGGTGAGGAATGAGATTTTTGAAAACCAAACCTCTTATACGGTGAGAGTACTTCTTCTGCTTAAAGCGTGTCTAATGACGTTTCACAAAGTCCTTTCGAAGGAAATTCTTAAAAAAGAATCTTCAGATTTGACCCTTACCGACTAACGAAAGTATCAAATTTATTTCAGAAGCAAAGTTTATATCGTGTTTTGGAAGGTAAGAAAATTGGGACGAAGGCTTTCCTCAATATATAAATGTAAACTGGCAGATAAACATTTTTTTATTTGTCATATATTTAAAAGTATTATTTTTTTTACGAATATAGTCCCAAATAGATATGCTCAAATAAGTTTTACCTTTGGGCATCCCATTGTTGCAAACGGGTACAATAGCTTGGAAGTTATAAAAGCACCAAGTATGGATTTGCGCATGTAGCTACATAGTTTACTGAAAATGCGTTATGTTTTGCCTCGCCTTGATCCAATTTCATGCTCGAAATGATAGATTAAATGTCGGAAATATGATCGTTTTCACACGTTCGTTATACTTTGAATTCAAACACGTCTTTTGTTTTCGCTCTTTATTCCCAAGAAAATATTGCTGAAGCAAAAAAGCAAAATATATAACCACGTTCAGGAGATAAGTGTAATTGGAGTCTTTTATGAAAGCAAACATATATTTTTTTAATCTTTATATCGTTATATTTATTATTGTAACTCGGTGTGAACTATAGATGCGTATAACTGAAAATAAATTAGCCAAATGTTATTTACCTCCTACTTTTATTATTTATATAATTTATGTATAAGCATTAGCTACTTATGTATAAACAGAATATATGCATGTTGTTGTAGCCTTTAGTGACCCTGAATCTTAAACCAAGATTGTGAGTTGGATCCCCAATTCTCTGTATAATTCACAGATTATGGTTCCGAGTCTGGGTGTAGGTACATCCTAACCATTATTTACATACCTCCCGCGACACCGGGATAATATATTCTATAATACCGGATAAAAGTTAAAAGAAGATGATACAATTATTATTATCTACGGACATGTAATAGTTGCATCACGAGCACGCGGAGACCAGCAGCGCGCGACGGCCAAGGTTCAAGCTTTACTCCGGCCGCCATGGGCGGTGCCTTAACTAATGATTAGGAGTTAGGATATTCGGAGCGTGAAGATTACTGTTGCTTCATTGTTAACTAGCATCAAGTGACAGTTGAGTCATAGTATCTAGGGTAGATCAGTGGAAACCTAAGGAATATTTAGTTAATCAGTATTAGATTAACTATATGAAATTGTAGCAACGTTTACGATACTTGCATACAATGTTTTATTTAAACTGTATTAGATAAGTAGGTACATGAATTTGTAGCAGCATATCCCACGGATTATTTTTAGGTTTTGACGTTACTCGCATATCTTTATCACTGTCTACAAATACTATAAGTCATTTTATATCGTTTCGTTTCTTTCTAAATTGAAATTATTTGTGCATATTTCTATATCGTACATCATCTACTTGCCGTTAACCCATCATCCAATATCCATATTTTGCGATATCATTCTTGCGCACTCCATATACCTTTCTAATATCCATCCAAATGTTGAAATCATAAATCATTGTTCGTAAATGTTAATCAGAGAACACAAAAGTACAATGGATATTAGCATAAAGATATGCTCTACAGTGTATAGAATATTATATTTAGTAATAGTATTATACATTTATGATATATTTAGTAGTGTCTACACTGTGACTGTCTGGTGTCATGAGGCAGTGAGCATTGTCGTATCTATGTTTATATACCTGCAGTGCAGTGGTTGATTGAGCTCTTTTTGAGTTATCATTCGAATTTTAAATGATATTATATACAATAAAAAAGCAAAAAAAGATTGGGCTCGTCCGGGATTTGAACCCGGGACCTCTCGCACCCTAAGCGAAAATCATACCCCTAGACCAACGAGCCGTATACGAGACTGTCTAAAATAATGCAAAGGAAAGTTTTGATGTAACGTTTATAGCCATTAAATAAATAACCACTTGAAATAAATGAATTTAGAATTTTTACATGAAACTTTTTTAATGTAAAATATTTTTTATTGACATATAAAACTGAAATTAATGATAATTCGCTACATGTGCTCTAGATATTTTATATTTTAACAAGCTTTTATTAGTTTCACGTGTATGTTTGTTTGTCTCATTTAACACGGACCCATTTGGTTCAAACTTTGTGCCTACACTTATCAAGGACCGATAGTTAATTAATAATTCGATGAGATTATCTCATCATCCTGATTAGGATCTCCAGTATAAATAAATATCTTACAGATCTTTTATGCATGAGTAAAAGATTAACGTATTCGTTTTCATGACAAATTGAACTAAAAATGAAAAATATAATATAGTTTAAAAAAACGGAAAAACAAGCCTCAAAAATGAATCAAAATAAAAATATCAAAAAATATCAAAATAATATCAAAATAATATCAAAAAAATAAAAAAAAATATCAAAATATTTCGTAATATGAGTTTGAATAATGGACAAAATACCTATAACAAAATTATTGTGGAAATAAGCGTGGGGCGCTTCGTGTAATAAGTATTTTCAAAAAATTTTAAACAAAATTTATTTTGTTTTTAGAAACGAATGTATTTATTAATTTGGAAAGTATAGATACGGTATGTATGCTTTTTACACCGCAAACGTTACTAATTTGTTTTATTCTCACTCAAAGAATCTGGAAAAAAATATTAATTCCGGTCATCTTAACGAGGATAATGAATTAATCTTACTTAGTTATTGTACTGCCAATTGTCTTTTACAATTTTTGATAGGACCAATAGGACCTGACCATCTAAATTAAGTCAATAGAGTTCGAATATCAAACTAGAGATATGGCACAAAGCGCCCCACGCTTGTTTTCACAATAATTTTATTATATTTTGTCCATTATTCAATCTCTTTCTACGAATTATTTTATACTTTTTAGTTAGATTAATTTTTATAGCGTGTTTTTTATTATTTTTTAATTCTTAAAGTTTCTTTCGAAATAGTAAATATATTTTCATATTTTTGTGTTTAAAACTGTAGTGGTTTTCATTATTGCGGTATTTTTAATTAAATTTCGATGAACATTTTACTGAGAAATGTGTTCATAAATTAGGATATTTTTAGCTGCAAATCAAAATAATAGAAGATAGAGTACATCAAGACTGGAAGAGATGTTATTTATTTATTGCCCAAGGGACTTTATGCTAATCTGTTTGTACCAGATGCAGCTAATGCTTTTATATATCTAACCATGACGATATTTTAATAAAGTACAATTTAGGTTGTTATTACTTGGAAACGTAATTAAAGTCAATTGAAGAGGCAGTGGAAGCGATAGCTCGTCGTTAAAGTAACTGTTCATTAAGCACCAGTTGAGACTTGAGGATCGATATCGAGTCACATGTTGCTTTAAGATAGTAATAATTGAACTGTTGATTTTATTCCTCTACACTTTAATTATAGAAAGGATACCCCTATATTTTTATTTTTTGTTGGAAACCTATTTCAATTTATTAATAAAGTAAGTTATATGTTTTTTAGATAGATTAAATTTATCGAATGTCATTCATTACATTAGGATAGGTATGCTTCCTATAATCCAACTATAGAGGAATGAAATCAACAGTTCAATTATTACTATCTTATGTAATCTTTGATGAAAGTGATTCATCTTGTCCAATTTCCGAAATTGAAGTATCCTGTTGGTAGATCTGGTCAGCGTCGTCGCGCGTCTCGACTCCTAACGACGTAGTTCCGCAGCCGTCAGTGTGAGGGAGCGTGTCTATTAATATGAACCACTTCACCCTCACGTGTCGAGTGACAGATTAGATATGACCAGCGCGCCAATTTACGATTGGCAGACCCGTATTATGTTACCGTAATTTTTATTGGTGTTAACTTAATAAGAATACTTTCTTATTCTGCGAATGGGAGACTTATAATAATTTAATCAAATAATATAGGAATTCTCAGAAACCACATAAACCAATGATAATAATTGACTATCTACTAAAATCATTTAAGGTCTTTTCGTGCTATAATTATTTAAATAATAAATAGGTTGAAGGATCAAAAACTAATGAAATTCTGTAGCATGTAGAACTGGCAAATATGTATATTTAAAATATAATCTTTGGAAGCCTCTACGCAAGAACCCCCCAAAACCATGTTTTCTCATTTTGTCTGTATGTTTCTGCACGCTAATCTCAGAACCGGCTTCACCGATTTCGATGCAGTTTTCCGGTATATATAGTGATGGGTTTTATTTCACTTCCTTTTTTTTTAAATCGGTTAATATATAAAGAAGTTATGTCAATTTATGTAAATCACGTAATATGTACCAAGTAAAAATAGAGATCTGTTATATGACAAACAATATTAAAAAGGGTTCAGCTTAGGCTAAAATCGCATTAGGTCAACGTGACGCGGTGCGTGGGTTAGGTATGTAAAGGGCGCCGTATGTCGCGTGTGATTAAACATAAAAAAATAATTTTAATGTAACTAAAATACCCCTTCACGCCAAAACTACTTGATGGAATACGATGAAAATTTAAATATTAATATAATAGGTCCTTACAAATGAAATTGACGTTTTGTATGGAAGCAACAAAAATCGAATATTTTTTAATATAATGTGTTTAATCAAAGTATGATCCATTGATTTCTATGCACTTTTGCCATACTATATTTTTTATAGATAGTTAATTGAACCTTTTACTAAAAAAAAAGTCGGACGGGAATTAATAAAATCTTTGAAGGCGATTTGGACTGCCTCATCGGAGTTTAATTTTTTTCCCTTGCAAGAAGTTGTCCAAACTTCGAAAAAAAGGTAATTTGTTGGAGCAAGGTCCGAGGAGTACGCTGGATGTCTTAGAAATTCTAATTGAAACTCTTCTAATTTAATCGTCTGCTGTGCAGTGTGTGTTCTAGCGTTGTCGTGAAGCAGCAGTGGTGTGAAGTGATTGACGAGTTTAGGTTTTTAGCAGATAGCTTTTCCATCATGGTTTGCAATTGCTGACAATAGACACCTGCCGTAATAGTCAAGTCAGATTTGAGAAAACTGTAATGAACAATACCGGCACTAGTCCAACAAACGCTTAAAAGTCAATTTTGTTTGGGTAAATTTTTGTATGGGGCAGGATTTGGCTGGCTGACCAGGATCCAACCATTGCAATGAGCGCTTCCGATTACCGTAGAGAATCCATCTTTCATCACAGCTAATAATTTGATTTAAAATGCTTTCATTATTGTACCTGTTCAGTAATGTAACGCAGTAGTCGACGTGCGTTGCCGGTTTACTTCAGTCAATTCATGAGATACCCACCTTTCAAGCTTTTCAATGTTCTCAATTTGCTTCAAGTGGATTAAAACAGTTTTATCACTAACACCGCGCAGCCTGTAGCTAATTCGGACGTGGTTTGCGATAGATCCGCTTCCACAATAGCCTTCGATTCTTCATTATTAACTTGGGTCTCCGGCCGTCTACGGGGCTTGTTCTACAGGTCGAAATTTTCAGAACGAAAACTTTGAAACCAAAAATCAACGAAATAAAAATACATGTGTAAATAGTTGTAAAATTTTGAAATTGAATTTCGATTGGAAATTAGTGATAAAAGTAGCTAGTGAGTAAAACACCAATTCTATATGTAAGGACCTTATAGATGGGGTACTTTTTATCCAGATGGAGTACGAAGTTGCGGGCACAACTAGTATAAAAAAAATCTCGCTCTTGATTTAGTTCACGCCATACCTGAATCTATTTTAAATAGTTTCGAAAATATGACTTAAGCCTAAAACATTTATGCGATAGAAATAATAGGCATACCATTATCATGACATTAAAAAATATTAAAAAAAAAATATTAAAAAAAAAAAAAAAATATTTGCAGGCTTCGTGTCTGTGTCGGATGGTTACGTAGAGCTGGCGTCTCCCCGATCCGAATGGCGAGCGTTGCTTGCTCACTATGCTGGTCCTCTGGCGGTGGTGGTGCTCGTGGCACTCTTCGCAGCCGTGTTGCCGCTTTCCGGGTATACATTTTTCTATATATTATACACGTAAATTTCACTAAAACGTATCACGGAAATCAGATCCTAAACTAATTTATTAAATCGTACCGCATTACGTCGCAGGTTGTTCTGGTGCTGCTGTCAGTGGTGTCGGGTGGGACGGCGGCGTCGTCCCTTCGATCGCAAATACGACGCTTGTCTTAAGGGCATACTCGCAATTGTGTTTATCGGTCTTCTGACGTTGTTCCTGTTCGGCGTGGTGTGCGCGTTTGCGACCGACTCACAGATGGAGACAGGCGCAGGTGCGGCACCGGATGCCGTACGGGCCGCCGTGCGTGATGCGAGGGCCTTCCTCGATAGCAGCGCAGCGCACGCGAGACATCTGCTTGTGGACAATTACCGCGAGCTAGAAGCGCAATTAGACCGCTCGCTTGAGGCTGGCGGCGGTTTGGTGCTGCGGCAGTTGGACGAGTTTACGAACGCAACGTCGGTGCGGCGCCTGGGGCATGTGGCGACCACGCTTGAGCGCGTGCCGGACGAATTGCGGCGCGTGCAGGCCGCCACTGCCGCGCTGCGCACCGGCGCTGACTCACTAGACGAGGGTTTGCGTCGCGTCAGAGCCGCGCTGCTCAACACGCTGGCGCGCTGTCAGGAACCGCAGTGCGTCACGCTGCAGGAGAAGTACAAGGTCGGGCAGCTGTACGCCGATATACAGTACGACAAGGTAGGTTGGGTAACAAATTTTAAAGTATCATTTAGTTACATATTTGTTGAACTAAATTATTTGCCCGATAAACTAACGCATAAACACTATTTCATGCTTTCACGGATCAGATAATAGATAAATATTTTCCGACGGTAAGTAAAGTCTTCGAAAAATACAATTCTACCGTCCCCCGATAGCATAAGAAAACTCTAAAAGAGTCTTCGAGTGAACCGAGTCATGGACGTCCGTCTCTTGATACAGATCCCGGACGTGTCGGAGCTGCTGGACAACGTGTCACGGCTGGTGGACGCCGACATGTTGCGCGACGTGCGCGCTGGGCTGCAGGTTTTTGCGGGCATCCGGCGTACCGTGGACCAGCACGCGCCGCGCGTTCGCGACGCAGTGGCTACCACGGGAGAGCGCCTGGCGCGTGTCGCTGACGACGTCACGTGGGCGGCTGGCAACCTCAGCGAGCGTCTGCGCGCCTCGCGTGCTCCCGACGTGCTGCAGGACGAGATCCGCCGCTACGCGCCCTACGTGCGACACCCTACGCGTGCCGTTGCTGCCGCGCTGCTTGCGGTCGGTCACGGTTTTATTATGCTAACTCGTGAAAAAGATGTCCACGTGTTTGATAAATAAAAAACCATATTCGAAATTTGTTGCCCCGCTATCACGTACAAAACTACACTGTATTTAGTAGCCTTAAAGTACAAACTTTACTTTAAAACTTTGTTTTCGATTGGGGATCCCAGCCCCGGTATGGAATTAGTAGAGTGACCTTGTTTGTTATGTGCGTAGATCGTGGTGTTGATGTCATGGGGCCTAGTATGCGGCGTTTGCGGAAAGAGACCCGACGTATACGGCGCCAGCGACTGCTGCAACAAGGGCGCCGGAGCTTCTTGCATCACCTGGTACACAATATATACATACAAATCATCATAACTTGTCACACCGGCTAAATTATCACCCGTCCCCATGTTCATCCACAGTGGTATGGCGTTGACGTTCGCGGCATGCGGCGTGGCGGCCCTGGCTGTGCTCGTTTACTTCGTGTTCGGACTTGCGGCTCAGAGGCTCGTTTGCGACCCGTTGGTGTACGTTTGTTTCATTTTTGCGTTGGAAATATCCTTTTGAGATATTTTAACCCACCGAGTAGGAATCATAGAGGACATAAGTAACTTTTAAGGTTCCTACTAATAACCCAACTTTACCCCCAAACTTGTCCTTCCGCAGTGAACCCCGCGGCAGTCGCGTCTTCGCGGACGTAGAGCGCTTCGTGGAACTGGAGCAAGCGCTCTACCACGAGCGCACCGATCCCGGCTTCAACCTCACCTCTGTGCTAGTGGACTGCCACGCTAACCACACAGTCTATCGCGTGAGTGGCTGTAAGGGTCGTGGAGGGAACTAGGATGGTGGCAGGTCGTTATAGGCGGTGTGTCGCAGGCGCTGCGGCTACGACGCACCTTCGACCTGGCGGGCGTGCGAACTCGTGTGGCTGCCGACGTGGCGGCGCGCGTATCGGCCCTGCGCACGGACTACCCGCCGCGCGGTCGCCCGCTGCGCATCCTGGCGCCGGCTGCACGTGCGCGCCTCGACCGCCTAGCCGCCTCCGGCCTCTCTGACTTTGACTTTGACCGCATCCTAGGCGCGCTGGAGACCAATGTGACATCGCTGTCGCTGGAAGCTCTGGGCGCGCAGCTCCGTTCCACAGCGATGGCGCTCCGCCCTCGCGCCGGCTTCCGCGTCGTGGCGGCTGAACTGGGTGCCGCCGCCGACGATGTGGACGCACTGCAGCGGGACGTGGTGGCACCCATGCTGGAGCGCACGCGCCAACTCAACGTTAGTGACCCCGAAGCCAGTAGATGCGGTGCTTGCGCCCCAGACGACTAAATAATAATTAAAATTGCAGAAGACGGCATCAGAGCTGCGTGATGCGCTGCGCTTCAACGAGTCTTCGCTGAGGGAAGCTATTTTGTCGTGCGTGAGAGACACCAATGAAGTTGAGCTGTTTCTGAACACGCAAGGGCCCGATCTCGTTCAGAACGTTAGTGTCAAGTATTTTTTTTTTTTGTCTAGGATGGATTGGAAAACAAGGAGATGGTTTACTCGATATTGAGTTTCACCGTCGCCTATACATATTCTCTACCATAAATAATCAGCAAATCAAATGGCTCAGCAATACGCAACAAAAAGTTTTGAGGTTCGGCTCTCACTCACAATGTAGCTGCAATGACTGCTTGCTTCGTCTCGATCTTTTGCGAGACGGTGGTACTACTCCGCCGTTGCCGCTATCTACTACAACTAGGATCTACCGCCCACAAAGTATACACTCGTATAGAGGACTAATGGCTGTCGTCACTCATTGCAGCTGACGCGCGAGTTCGCGGAGACGCTGGGCGAGCGCCTGCAGCAGTACCTATCTATGGTGTCGGAGGCGGCCGAGCAGGACGTGGGCCGCTGCGGGCCGCTCTCAAACGCATTCAACGTGACGCGTGACGCAGCCTGCCGCGCCTTTGTATTGCCAGCGGTAAGACCGCGCGCTCATGCACGCACACAATTGCAATGCGCACTTCTGCTACACGTGTTCGTTGTTGCAGAACGGGTACTGGGTGTCCTTATGCTGGTGCGCGTTGTTGGCGCCGGCTTTACTGGTGGCGGGTGCTCACCTTACGCGACTGTACCGCCGCGCGGAGCCCTACCCCGGCCCGCTTGTCGAGGCGTACGTACAACACACTCGCACACATACACACCACACACACCCTCCTCTCGCGACGCCGTCGTCAGGGAGGGCTTTGAAATGTTATATCGTCTATTTTATTAATATCTAAATTAGCGGGGTCAAACTGCATTGAAACGATCGGTGAATGATGAATTATCGTTTTATTTTTTTTAGTTCTATTTTCATAAACAAATTATGATCCATTTCGATGCCTTTCACCCCGTCGTCGCAGAGAGCGTGACTGTAGTTCAATTGCGACGAATGCGTTGCGAACTTTGCGACCCCTAGACATAAAATATCATTCATCCGACATTGTTATTGTTATTTTTGTTTCAATTAAATTACCGACTTTTTTGTATTAACAAACGTCGCATACGTTCCGTTTATTTTGATGTATATTTTTAAATAAGTTTCTTTTATTTTTATTTCTTTTATTTGAGGTCTGTTACTCTCGGTTACGATGGTCTGA
The DNA here is from genome assembly GCA_959347355.1 of Napeogenes inachia. Classification (NCBI taxonomy): domain Eukaryota; kingdom Metazoa; phylum Arthropoda; class Insecta; order Lepidoptera; family Nymphalidae; genus Napeogenes; species Napeogenes inachia. Next base: position 16,848,975 of record OY365792.1, read on the forward strand.
GTTTGTCGATGTTACCCGTTAGGTTTTGCACCCCTCATCCTAGTAGTGACGAATAACCCCTATTATTTAAACCTCCAAGGGCGTGTGACAACACGCAGCCGAAACTGTCGGCCGGAGAGTACTCGCTTCTCACTGGCGCCGAACCGATACCTACATAGGCTAACTTTTGTGTTCATTTTTCAAATTATGATTTAGTTTCTGTTCACTCACCGCCATTTTAATAATTAACTCTCGGCTCAGAGTTGTCAACGAGTACCCGAACGCGCGTGCCTAGAGCCAAATATTCCGAAGTAATTAAACATATCAAGACGATCGTCCAGCTATCGCATCCTTCGTTCCAAAACCATAAAAGACCATGAAATCAAACGTGGTACCAATTCTTAAATAACTAAATCATTTACATAAATAGAGTATTTTCAAACTACTCTTGACGTTAGCCCGAAACAATCTAATACTGTCAATGGCAATGCACGCGTACGGTTTCCTCACCCGAACTCTCCCAGTCATCGTGGTGGGTGACCGTGCGCGTGCAGTCAGCGTGTGTGTTGTTGCCAGCGAGTGCGAGGCGCTGTGCCGCCGCTCCGCCCGGTGACGCGCCGCGCCCGCCGGTACGCACACACACGCACACGCACGCACACACCCACACACTCATACACACGCACGCAGTAGGTACGTCACACGTTGTGGTTCGGTTGTTGGTAGTTTCGCTCGAGACGTGTGCTCTTCGACCCATAGTGGCTTGCGCCGACGTGCGGCTCGTCGGAAGCATATACGTAGCCGATAGCCCTCGTAGAAGGATTCTATGTAGCTATTCATTATTTATGTGTTTTAATATTTATTTTTATTTTTATATAGTAGAAGTTTAGTCGATTTTTTGATAGCTTTAAAAAGTGTCTAACGATGCATGTATTCCGATGAGCCGTAGTACGATCTTTCGACGTCATATCGTCTGTGCGTAGGTCCCTCCCGTAGTCCGGGCTTGAGTCGCCTGTCACGACCATACGTTGCTTGCGGTCGTCCATCCCCTCCCCCAGTAGTGTAATACTAGAACTAGCACTCACCCGTAGTCTCTTTGAAAGTTTTGTGGTTACTTTTATTTTTCATCGTCATCTACATAATCCGTTTACTTTTCAGCGAAATCCGCGAAGTTTAATACAGAGTGATGCGTGAGGTTTTCACTGCATTATGTAGTCTCCCTTTGTGGCATAATTTGTAGTTTATCTATAGTTTTCGATACACTTTTATTACCTTATTAGACTATTAATAATTACTAAGATATGTAACTTTAGCGTAAATTTAATGAAGTTGTTGGTACATTCGGCAACTCATCGGTTATATTTCTTTTGTTTGAAATCCATTAACTTGATATAGGTACTTATGTTTGTGAGCTTATCACGACCTCCTTAGGATTAGTATCAAATCTAAACAAATTTAAACACTGATAAAAGATTTAAATTAAGTAGAATGTGTAAAATCTTAGTTCCCTCTAATTTTTCCGCACGTCGAGGGCGCGCTAACCGGCGTTTTGTCTGTTGCAGCGAGTATTTGTATGACGCGTACGCGGACCGCGATAACGTTCCCCTCGCCAAGTAAGTGTGCACGCGCACTGCATGGGTGCGGTAGGTCATATATATGTTTATTATTTATGTATTCGTATTGCGGTTATTATATTTAGCATACAAGATAAAAAGCCACAGCTAACAGTTTAAATCTAACATAGTCATAAGCATGCGAGTAACGGCATGACACCGCACTGCACGCACGCCAATCCCGCATGGAATCGACAGACTTCATTTATGTTCAGTTCTGTTATTTTGGTTGTTATTATTTGATATGATTTACGTAGGCGGTAGATCTAGCGACCCCTAGTCGTTAGCGGACGCGCGCGAATTATAAGTCGTGTGTGTATCAGCGGTTCCAAGCGAAGCACGCTCGATGTGGAGGGGAAGATAGCGGAGTGGCGGGGGCGGGGACGCACGGAGCCAGAGGGGGGCGGGGCCGGCGCGGGGGGAGGGGCCACGCGCACGCAGGTGGTGTTGGAGGGACGAGAGGTGGTGTGTCAGCTCATTGACGACCTCAAGACGCGCCTCGACGCTAAAGACGAGGACAACGAGTCCGGCATACACGACGCCGAGTAGAAGAACACCCACGGCAGCGGGGCGTTTGCTCAGTTGGTTTTTAACCCACGAATGCGGGATTAAATACCGTAACAGGAAGCGAAACCAAGTGAAATTTTAGTGGTGGTGAAAAAACGAAATGAGCAAATGCATTAAATATAGTAAATAATAATCTGGTTTGGATATCAAACTAATGACTGTTAATACCTAATTATTAGTGACGGTTTAGAAAAGTCAAATAACAGTTGTTGTGAAACCTTCGTGAGATCGACAAAATTTTATTTACTTAAAACAATAAATAAAATTGTGATCGACCATTTATTTATGAACGCACAAAAAATGTTTTAAACAGAACACAGCTAGTCATTTTAATGTGGATGTTTTTCCTTTTATAATAATATTGCTATAAGATAGCTTTAGAATTTTCGAAAATATTCTCAGTAACATTTTTGGACATCTCAATGTATTAAAAAAAAAAGTTTTTTTAACCTGATATTTTTTATTACTTTGATATTGAAACTTACAAATGTTTAATCTAATTTTAATTCTAATATTGTAAAGGATTTGATAATGTATATTTAAATATAATTCATGATATAATATTTAATACACCGGACTATTTATAAGGAAATTGAGGATAAGATGTCCAATAATTAGGCCAATGAGGTCCAATAATATTAGGCTTTTGCAAACTAATAACGAATAAAGTGACCAATTTTCAAGTGTAGATAAAGTCCCAGAAATTTGTCTTCCCTGGCTTATTTGTGAAAGACACCGGCATCCGGTCCGGACTCACTAGAATGCTTAGCTTACGGTTTTACTGCTTATTATTACCTGAAGGTGTTATATTTCATACATGTTTACATTACTCATTCAATAGGACTATTTATATAGCTTTTTAAAGTGTGTACTATTTGCTTATAAAAGCTTCGTCCATTGATCACCGACCGCTTGCCTTAAAAGCATTTACAATTAGACTCTCTTTGAATTACATATTCCTTTTTGCTACTAAAATTTAAGCTCGATTTTTATATTTCTGATTAATAAGCTACTTGTCACAGGGTCATGGAATTGCATTCAAACTAAAGTATACAATGGTAAAGAAGTAGTTATTGCTATAGGTCGAGAATATTTTGTACGCTTTTTTAAACTATACAAACTATGAGTCTGTTAAAAATGGTGTTGTCTTTTTCGCTCTTTTGATTTAAGAGGAGACAGCATTATAAATATCTGACTAGGGTTTCGTCTAAAAAAAATAACAAAATTATAAAAGCTAGTACCTACCATATTTATTAAATTCAATTATTGAAATAACTGAAATGTATTTTGTATGCTTTATAAATATACTCATAATTAGTTATAGGTATACACGGGCAAAATTAAGGATGTTATATATATAATCTGCTTTTATTTTACTATAAAATGTAGCCAAAATAATCATATAATCATTAAAATCATATCAATATGTATCAGTACTAAAATATATTCAAAATAAAGGGACTAGATATAAGAGAAATATCGATATACTATCAAAAGAATTGTCATAATCATAGTGTAGTCGCCCGCACTGCAGCGAATTGACGTAGGTTTATATGAGGGATTCTAACTGCACTCCTTCCTCTTCCCATGTTCTTGTAGAATCGCCGAACTTGGCTATTATTATAACTTATCTGTAATTTGTATTAGTGTAAGATTATTGTTATTGTCATAGTATTAAATGGCATGTTACTGTGATTTAATAAGGCAGCGGATTTAACGTCAGACGGGGATTTACTTTTGCCGGTAACTATCACTCATTTTGCACTCTCCCGCCCTTTCAGACTTGGCTTCATTCATTATTGTTGTAAATGTTGATAGTAGTGACGTAATAGGGCGAATGCTTTTTTTTTAAATCGATTGCATACCGAGTGTATACTTCCGATACTGAACCTCTTTACAATAAGGTTAGGTACCTACTACGGTTCTTATAAGTCACGGTCAATGTAATATTTTTAGTGAAAGAAATTGATTAGATTAAAAACCCGGATAATATGAATACTTCGATCAACTTCCTTCGTGACTTATAAGAAATTGTACAAACACTGAACACGAATTTACGTGCATGGATGTCTATTTTATTGACAGTTTTACTCAAATGACTAATAAATACCGAGCTTTTTTTAGCCTGCATTTGTCCTTCTTTTCATATTTGCCATTTTGACTCTTTTGTTATCAATATTTTTTTATATTTAGTAGTTTTTCCAAAACGTTTACAAATTTCGTTGAAGACGAGAATGAAAAATTCGTCTTTTAATAGTTGTAGCTTGGAAAGACTATTAAAAATATGTTTGTTACTAAAGTGTGTTACCACCCATCTGTTTTGACGCAAAATCCATATGTTCAACAAATGGTTTTTTGTTGTCTTTATAATTATTATGTCCGAACAGATTGGTGATACTATGTCTGTGTGGGATTACAGTGTGTTAATAGATTTGCTTGTATTAATTTTTTGGTAATATTATTCTGTGCATGTTAATTAGGTATCTACTGCATGCCGTTTAAAAGCAAAATACAAATGAAATAAGATACAACTTTGTTGCTGTTAAATGATTTTGAACGAATTTTTTTAACTGTTCTCTATGAAAAATTTTATCTGTGTTTTGCTTAAAAGTTTTATATACTTGTTATTGTGTATTATTTACCACCAGAACCGATATTCATTCATTGTATCGTAAAGTAGTTTCAAATTCTTCCAAATCTATTGCAATGTTCATCTTCACACTGAATGTTATAAAATATCTCTTCACAATAATCGTATACTGTTTAAATTATATTTTTAAACTGAGTGTATCCATCGAACATTCGTAGTCAATAATACGAATTAAAACACGTGTATTATATCGGGTCCGGTGGTAAAGCGCTATCGGCGGAGATACTGAGGCGAGGCGCGCTGTTGCAGCGCTTACAAGGAGAAGCGCGGTGGGGGCGGGGCCGCGGGGGGCGGGAGCGGGTCCGCGGGCGGGGCGGGCGGGGGCTCTGCGGGGGGCGGAGGGGCGCGCCGCCGTGACGCGGACGGCGCGGGCGCCTCGCACGCCCTGGCGCCGCCTCTCGACGCACACCACGCGCGCAGATATAATGATATGGCGCCAAAGTAAGAATCCTTCCATCATCATTTGTGTTGCTGGGGATTTAGTGCGCGCTAGCGTTCGTCGTATCGCCGACGGATACGAAAGATTTTCGCTCGATAATTTATAACTGCTTTGTTTTTTTTTATTTGTATAAATTTGTTTTATCATAATTCATGGGTTCATATTTATTGTAACTTCTTCAAACTCTGTATGCTTCACCTCACCCTCACTTGTGTCGGTAATCACGCTTCGCGGCGATTGCAGGCACTGGGAAGAAGGCCCTCCCCGCTACCACGGACCCACTGAATACGAGCGACCTCCCCCGTACTACTATCCCGGACCACAGTGAGTGCTTTTCGTGTCGCATGTGTATGTTCTTTGAGGAATTGATGTGATGGGGTTAAATGGCAGATGGAATTCCTACCCATAACATATATTAATTTTTTATTAGGTATTTTGATATTTATTTATTTTGATAATCTAATTTCTTGTATTTTCTCAATCAAATATTGTTACTTTTCAGTGATAGACAGTAAACTCGCGCTCACCGATCTAGATGACGATCTGCTCAAGTACTGAGCTTCGCCGCTCGCCGTGGACGCGGCCGATGTATACAATAAAATAATTATACTCTAGTAAGAAGCTGGTAACCATGTTAGTAACGATAGAAATAGCAACAAAAAAAAAAGAAGTTACAATAAAATATTTTTGTAGCTGACTTAAATAAATTAAATCTATCGAATATGTCCTGCCCTTGAAGTTCAGTAGCTGAGATGAAGTGGTTCGGAGTTCTGTTCTCGGTCACGGTAACTGCCATAACTTGACTGTTTCTCGTTTTACTCTTTTAGTGATTTATATACACGTGTGTCGAACACGGGTACAGATGTTTATTAACATTTATTAAGTCCGAGTTTTTGGCATATTTCAGAGAAAAAGAAAAGCTATTACATTGTAGAAAGTCCCGAGTTCGACGAACTCCAATTTTTGGCTCAACGTAATATGTTAGAGTATTTGATTTCAGAATTAAGTTACGTTTGAGCGGACTCCGCACAAATTGATTTATAAATCTGAGAGATTTTTTAGTAATGTTTATTAGAATGTAAGTGTACTGATTTCACTTAGGCTATATTTGTAACACTTCGGTGTGATATAGAAATATACGGAATTAGGGAAGGAAAAAGGTAGGTGGCATTGGGCTTGTTTCGCTTTTTAATCAGACTTAGTCTAAGTCTGAATTAGCAAGACTGGCCCGTGTTAAAACCAGACAGGTGTCTTTCATACATCACTGGATGAGATTCGAATGCATTTATATTGTCAAGTTAGGTTTACGAAGTTTACTCTTCTATATAAAGTAGCTTAAGTATCTAAGTCTCGATGTGGCGCCGAGCCCACGCTATTTACTTTATCATAATCAAGTCTACCGAATATATGCTAAATATTTTATTTAATATTAAGTTCCTCAACGTGCGTCGATGCCAATATGAAATACTCTAAGATGACGTCACATGCGCCGTCTGCGTCTTCGAGTTAGTGCTCTATATAACGCTAACTATAAGTATATTAGTTTAATTATGTGATTAGGTAATACTAGAATGTTTTAATTGTTGACCGGAGTGAAGTGCAAATCTTGCAGGCAATGTGTCATATCGTGTTAGTTATGCCAAATATTGGACGTCCCGGCCATCTGCAAGATGTGTCCGACTGTTATTATTAAGCATCTTTATCCATTTACTCGACGTAATATACACAACTCGGGAACAGCAAGCCATTGTTTCGAATTTATTAATTCATAACGTGGGACGCTCGGTTCATGAATTTACCACTGCTCAATATTAAATGTTCTGTTGAACCTTGGTGCATACGTTATTTAGTTGAAATTTTGAAGAGCTGTATTATTGTTTTATCTCTATGTATAGCAAAATTAATTAGATATAAATTGGCAATTAATATAATTTAGTGTAAGCGGCAAGTGAAAGGGACGGTGTAGGATTGGATGACGGGCACTTTTTTACTCTTTTAGTCACTAATATTAGACCTTAAAGTCTGTTTGTAAAGTCTTACGTGAGGCTGATAACTTAGCTACGTACTGAACAAGTATCCGTCTCTATTGCAATTATTTACACTGCTTAGTATGTACTCAAGAGTATGGAAGTGAACGTCGATCTATAGAGCGACTTCACGATCTTATAGCACGACTAGCTTAAACTAAAATAGGCACAAATTTAATTCAAGTCGGGTCGCTCGGAGGAGTTGTACGTTTGTACGTCGCGTAGATGTAATTCCATATTGTGTAAAGTGAATAAGTAAACCAAAAAGTTTTGTACGAACAGATCTGGACTGTGTCGAGGATTGAGAAATAAATATTTGATTATCTCCAATTGGATTTTCATTTCAGAATCCTTATGTTTTCTATCTAAGTGTGTGGTGAGAGTATAAATAAAATACCCAAGTAACATTCACATAATATTTATTGACTCAACATTTCCATAAACTAATACTGTTAAAAACATACGCGCAATCATTCTCTTTGATACCTACTTACATATTTTATATTACATTTAAAATACTGTCTCTACATCACAAGATACAACTGCTTAGCTTTAAACGATGGCTTGCAGAGTATCGACAGTGTAGTTAGGAATACTTATATAAAAATAGTTGACTGACTAATCTTTGCTCTACTCTTATCTCGTACATTGTCCACCTGTGGATATCTGTAAAAAAGGTGGTTTCGTTACCTTCTATCACAATGCTTTTGCAAGAGTAAAGATAGCCTGCTGTAAATAAATATTCAACGTAACTAATAAATGACGCTAAAACTGAAAGGTATATAATATATTATAAAAATACAAACTAGGAACTAAAATTTATTGCCCAGATAAACTATGCATTGTGGCATTTTCTGTGTAGGTTTTATTTGCGGTCTTTTCGAAAATCATATTTGTCCAAATTTATCCTATTGCGAGATTACGAGCGTCGTCCTATTAAAAAAATATATAGTACTCAACAATTTCTAAACAGCCTCGGAGTACCATTCTGCGAATACTGTTTTCTCCCTCCTCCCCTCCTCACCTCCCCGGGGCGGTGGCTTCCCGCAGCAGGCGCTCGAGCTCGGCGCGGCACGAGCAGTGCACGAACTGACGCGGTCGCACGCCGCGGAACACTTCCGCGATAGACGGCTTCACGTTGTAGAAAATCAGCGTCTGACCTCGCGCATGGAAGTCCTCGATCAGCTGTGCTATACCCTGCGGTCGATGAGATTGCGGTTAGGGTGGGTCGAGGTTTGTGCTTGTGGGTGCGACTGTGGGTATGTGTGTGAGGTACCTTTGCAGCGGTGAAATCGGCAGCCTGGACATGATGCGCGTCCAGTACGAGCGGTGCGTCGCCAGCCGCCTTACGCAAAGCGCGCCGCACGTACTCTGCGGCGGGGAAGGCCAGCGCACGATCAATGGTCGCCACTGCGTACCGCACGCCCCCATCAGACTACAAAATGAACTACACTTGACATATAACTAGCTTGGTCACAAATAATGTAAAACGTAAAACGGATCGGACTTGCTCTAAGCCGCACGCTATCAAATTTTCTAAAGAAATCTCTGGAGCAAAATGGGAAAAAAAATGTTAACAAAAACACGATACATGTTTAGATTCGTTGTCAGACATATAGGTACAACCCAAAAGTGGTAATTTTTATTTTTGCAGACACTTCAATATATAAGAACATAAATATTAAATTTCATTGGTAAAATAACTTATGGTGGGTAGTTTGCTATGGACTAAACGGGAACGTACGACAGCGGTGGTGACGCGCACGGCGGGGCGCGCTGATGCGTACAGCAGGAATAACAGGTTGACGGCGATACCCAGCACGATGCCAAGCTCCAGACGCGTCACTAGGCACGCGGTAAATGTCACTACCGCCGGAATTATGTCCACTTCTGAAAATATATATATATTTTAATCAAAATTGTCACCGATAGGTTCTTTTTAAAGTAAAAAGTATCTTATGTTGGAGTTATAAGTTGCTTAAAAATTTTAGTGAAGTAAATAAAAAAAAATCAACTTACTCTTAGTTCGCCATATCGGTTTAAATACGTGTAACTCCATCATGAACACGACGGCCGCGATGATCACAGCCGCCAGAGAAGCTTTCGGAATGTAGTAGAAGTATGGAGTGAAATACTGTAATAACATCAATAGCATTATCAGGCAGGTGTATCTACAATTACTTCTCGTGTATATGTGTGCGTGGCTGCAGCACTAGTGCATTTCTTGCAACTCGTGCCGGATGCGTACCAAGTGAGGTAGAATCGAAAGCGGTGGGAGGCAGAGTAGCGGGAGGCAAGGTGGATTTGTGTGTTAGTGTGTGTGTGTCTGTGGGTATCTTACCTGCAGCGCAAGCAACACGAGTGCGCCGGTGTACAGTCCGCCGGCAGGCGATGCGACTCCAGATGCATGGTTGACGGCGCCGCGAGAAAGCGCGCCCGATACAGGCATGGATTCCACGAACGACGCTACCACGTTACACACACCCAAGGCCATCATCTCCTGGGTGGCATCCACGTACTTGCCCTCCGCTGCAAAACATAGCGTTGACCTCAAATATAATTTTAGAATCTAACTTGATTCGATAATTTAAAATGCTAATCCGAGATACTCACAGAAAACTTTAGCAAGCGCAATATTTTCAAGGATAGAGAGCAATGGCACTACAAAGATCGCGGAACCAAGGGTTGATGCCATCTCCGTGAAGGTATACGTGTGGTTGCCAACGGTGGCGAAGAACGGCGGTGGCGCCAGTTGTGGCAGCCCCGCTTTGACTTCACCTAATTGAAAATATATTTTTTTGGTATAACGGTGAGAAAACAATTTACGAATAGCGTAGTTACATCATTTTTTATAACACGTAATCTTAAACTTAACACATATAATATATGCTAGAAAGAGGAAGTGTAATTTAATAATTAAATTCTTAATCACGGCCACAATTCCCACCTGTAAGCACAAATGGCTGTTGGTTGAGCGTGTCGAAGTAGTAGGCGAGTGCGGCGCACACCAGTACCACGAAGATGTTCCTAGTGGTCGAAAGGAACCATAGCGCCTGAGACATGAACGCACGCACTCGTGACTGCTTGTCAGTCTCTGCCTCCTTACCAATCTTGATATCTTTTACTTTCTGAAATATTGAAGAGTTCTAATAAGTATCTACGTACGAGTACATTTAATACGAATTGTTCTAAAGAAACCTTTCTGATTAACTTCTCTTAAACAAGTAGCTACTTTTGCTGATAAAAATCCAATATTTTTGAAATAGTTTTACACTTAAAACCTACATTATGTTGTTAGAGTCGAATATGTTTATAATGATACTATATTCCTATAAAGACACCATTAAGTATGATTATGGGAATACTGAATTATCACGCAATTGTACAGTAAGTATTGCTTCTTGTAATAAGTACTTACGTATAAACAGGATGTTACGCTAATGTCTGTAATTATACGAGACGCGATAGATACCATCATGCGTAATTACGACAAAACACATTTGATAGTCTATAGACGGAATTATACACGCATAAAAAACTTATTGCGGTTATAAATAGATATAATAGGTTCTTTATAATTTAAGATTCATTGATAAATCCTGTTATTTGATTTTTCTTTTAATACAAATTTTAATATATATTTACTAATAAATTTACTATAAAGATTTATATATATATTTACTGTTATTATTATTTAAGTTTCGTTGTTTAAGATTCATTGATAAATCCTGTTATTTGATTTTTCTTTTAATACAAATTTTAATATATATTTACTAATAAATTTACTATAAAGATTTATATATATATTTACTGTTATTATTATTTAATTTTCGTTGCCTGAAATCATTGGGCTTCTTTTCCGATTGATTGCGACGGTTCTAGTTGTTCCAAAATTGCATTTAAGTTTATAAAATAAATAAAATTGACTCATTTGCAGGGTTGATGTTATAATTTATAAGTCAAACATTGTTAAATTTTATTTAAAAAGAGCAACTGTTGAGTTTCTGGCCAGCTCTTCTCAGCAGAACAGCATTCCGAGCTGGTGGTAGCTTACTCACAGACTGACTATACTGACCAATTTAATGTAATTGACGATTCAAAAGTGCGTGTAAATGCCTACTTGAATAAAGATATTTTGAATTTTGAATTTTGAATACAATGCCTATCAGTGGATCTACCTAATATTGATTTGATTTTTAAGGATATCCGTAGTACAAAAAACAATAATAATAACTTTTCTGCAATTATAACGTTCTTCAAAACAGACCAATAAAAAAATATATAAAAAAATTTGGTAGTCTCATTCAAATTGATCAGCGTCCAATAAATTGGTAGTTTTAAATCTTTTAGTTTTAGTTAGTGTTTCAGTTGCCCTACATAGACTCAAGATTCTCAAAAATCTGTTCAATATACCTTTAGACCCCACAACCATTGTATATTATTGTATTGTATATTATTTATACTATGAATAAAGCTAGTGTACACGAGAGTCGAGACCTCACCCTAAGCAACAGCAGTACGATGATACAGGACACTCCCAGCACGGTGTCCCACAGTCTGGTCTCGCCGATATGTTCGTACATACCGGTCCACACCTACAAACAACAATATACCTATACAATTCAAACAAAATATTGCTACTTTAAACAATTTTTACATACATACAATAATTATACACAAACAATAATTAAAACTAACTACATTACCTACATTGCCGAATATATTTATACAAATAAATGCTTTCACGGCCGGAGTTAATATTATTAAAATTTTCCGGGCTGAGTTGCCGTGGTCTAAAGGATCTTGTAGGTCCTGACGTTTCGACGGTCACTGTGGCCATCATCTTTAGAGATTAGAGCGGTGTCTTGGTCGGTGCAAGATCCTTTAGACCACGGCAACTCAGCCCAGAAAATTTTAATAATATTTTTTGAACACGTGCTATAGGTGCATGATTTTTGAACGAAATTTCTTTTGAAAAGCAATGTCATTTGTTAAAAAAAAATGTTGTAATTGTTGGTCAGTTGACAGTTCATTACATAATCGACATTTGCGATATATAAATGTCATGGCTAATCTTATATTATTAATAATGTGTACCTTGAATATATATAGGTAAGTATATTAAAAAAAAACTTGAAATGGCATGCTTGTTGCATTAAAAAATAAACCTTAATAATTAGTTCAATACAAGTTTAATAATAATAACAAGGTACTGAGGATTAAGATACCAATAGGTTTAAAAGTAAATGTTTATTGAAGGCCGATAGAAAGTCAGCTACAGCCGTATAAATTACATTGGACGCTCGTAAAAAGATGATTATAATGCGCAAAAAGTTTATTGTAAACAAATAAATTGGAACGATAACGTTTTAGAGTTTATACCTATTGCCTAGCTAACTGTTAAGTGTAGGTATTTATTGACATGCGATTATACTGGCTATCAGAATAATTATGAAGAAATACTATTCCGCTAATTTTAGAGAATTCTTTTTAATAGTCGGGTTTAGCTAGTGACCTGTCTTTTGTGTCTTAGTTTATAAATGGGTTATTGTTATAAAATTTCTACCTGTAGGAACTTTCCTCCTGGAAAGCTGAGTCCTAGAATATCCTTCACTTGCGTCGTGGCGATTATGATGGCAGCGGCCGACGTGAACCCGACTGACACCGGCCCGCTTATAAAGTCGATTAGAAAACCTAAAAGAAAGATTATATTGTATAAACCTACATTTTATTATTATTTTCCCTATTTTTGGAATACTTAAACTTAAAGTTTATAAACTAGGTTGATAACCTTCACACAAGTTAGATACTTAATAACTGGAACAGTTGTCAAATTATGATAAGAAATAATTTTCTTCAAACGACTACTTTAAATTTTTATCGAAATTTCTGATTATTTTCTGTAAGAGATTTCTATATTCAAATCAACATCTAAATGCGAATATTTGTTATAAAAATCAATTTAAAATGTGTTAAAGTTAAATCCTTTTTTGTTTCTATGATAAATAATAGATTTATGATTATTAAGTAGGTTAGTAGTAGGAGAACCTATTATTTGCAGGCGGTCATAATCCCTCCTGTTTTAAGATGGATGTCTAATAATAGTTAGGACACTAGTTCTTTGTTCCGCTACATCATTAGTGTTTTGTATCGTCATTGTTCTTGTTATAATTTATTCGAAAAAAATGCTGCTAATTACCTGACACAAATAAACTGAGACCACATAGGTTGCATTTAAATAACACATCATGTTATCGTAAAATGAATGTATTTGTATAACATTTTATACCAATAAAATATCCAATAGTGCTAGGCTAGGGAGTGTAATAGAAACGATATTTAACATTTTATTGATCAGTCGCAGACCATCGCAGATCTATTGATAAAATTGAATGCACAATAAAAGTAGACCTTCAACTAACTGTCAGCGCCAGGCATTCCACTCTATTGAGTCAACGGTTTATAAAAAATATAAAACTAATTGTGCTTTGTTTAAATTAAAGAAGACGAGACATAAAGACGCACAAAAGAATAAAAATAAATCGTTCAAGTATCTGCTATAGATAACTAGCTTCTTCCAAAAAAAAGCTATTGAAGTAACTTTTGAAGTCGAACATAATTCTCTTTATTATGCCTTACTAGAATGCACTTAGCTGTGGCAAAATAATAAACATAGGAATCTACCTATTACTATATCGCCTTACATACATATATTTACATATATACTGCATTATTTCGGAAATGTGTGTCGAAACCACAAAGATAAATAGGTATGTCCTTTCAACATAAATACTTGAAATAACTGCTTATTTTATCACCTTTATGTATTTTAAGTTAGCGAATACTAAACATGCTAACTAAAGTAATGCTAAGATGAAATTATAACGAATTTCAAGATTCATATCTACTAATATTATACTTAATAGCAGTCGCCAGTGAATACTTCCGTCTCCGCTTTAGAGATCATAAGCAATTTATCATCACCGATAGAACTAGTATGTCCTTGTGAAAAAAATACCCCCAAAAACAATCCAATATAATAAAAAATACAAAAATCTATCACTACTTAAAAAGTATACAAAATTCCAAACATTCTTTGCTATATTGTAATTGAAGGTAAAATAATTTGTGGTTTCAGACGAAGAAAATGTTTCTCTTATTAACAGTAAAAGGCCTTAAACTTGATTTACAGGTGGAAGCACCGTGGCCTCAGCGCGTTATGAAACAATGATCAAAGCGTTATTATTCGCACAGCGCTATATACAAATGTCGGCGGCATTGTCCGCTTACAAAATGCTTTTATTTATTTGTGATAACAAATCCCTGTTTTCATACAATCCTTATCTATACAACACATTTGTGAAGGACTGTATGTTAAACTAAAGAATGCCTTGGTAAATTCATTCTTGATTTACCTAGTATTATATTCATTGGTATTATATGTAAGTCTCCGTTACTAAAACAACCTGTTATTCGAAAATACACATTAGAACAATTATAGTATTAGAAGCGAGGAAAATGCTGTGATGTTTTTTTTTTGGACTTACCTAATTGTAGTATGCCCATGATAAGCTCCACACATCCGGACAAGAAGGCGAGAAGTACAGCAAATTCCGGTCCAAGACCATGAAGGTTTTCTCTGGTGAGGATGGCTGCGATGGCTGTGGGGCCAATGGCAGAGTCCTTGACGGAGCCGAACACCGTATATACGAAGCAAGCCATGAACGACGAGTACAGTCCGTACTGCGGCGGCAGGCCCGCTACTCCAGCGTACGCGATCGCCTGAGGGATCACAGTGAGACCCACTGTGATACCTACGGAACACCTATATATCTCAAGACTACTACTAAGTGCTCAATTAGTAGATACTGTAAATAGTTACTATTATATATATTACCCGGCTGTACTCACGTTATTTAGAACGGAATTTGCTCTACTAGTTTCGAATCCTTTTGGGTTGCTTACTAATAAGTTCGGAGCATTACCGATTCCCGACCTGAACCCACGAAACTAGTCGGGCAAATCAGTTTGAATTAACGTAATTACGGCCTCAAAAATTATAAATACGAATTTAAATTATAAATAGAAAATAACTATTTGTTCTTAAATTTTTAAATTAAAGGTGGATTTTAAAGGTGGGCCATTCAGCTTAAGGAACTTCGGCGTTTTCATTAATGGAACCCCCTTTCTAAACCTTCCAACTATGACGTTCTAGAAAAGGACCGTTTATAGTTATATTTCGGGAATAAATTAATCCAGGTCTAGATTACAAATTGCAAAATGAATAAAAGCAGCACAATCGTAAGTCTCGTTAATATCACGCTCCAGTTGCTCTGAGGGTATTTAAATGATTACGTAATCATAAATGATTCTCAAGTTTTTCAGTCCGTTTCTTTTGAATATTTCGTTGACGTGATAGCGTTTTTAACGAAGTGTTGTCAGTGACTTCCTTTGCCCGCCTCCCCCTACCTCTCCGTGTTAAAATCCTCAGACTCTTTTTTGATAATGTTACCATTTTACAATATTACCCTCAATATTTTCAGAATACATAAGTGTATATTATCGATTGAAAATAAATATTTGTATATGTTAAACTTTATTGAGAATTAGTAATTAATTTAGAAAAGCAAATTCGTTTTTTTATCTAAATTACTGAGTGACGACGACGAGCATTTTATTTATGTTTCCTAAATCTGTTAAGCCCCCAATCTCTTACCTCAATATTTTGTGGAGATTTTAAAACTGTACTTTCTGTTATTAATGCTCAAAATTTGCACACAGAAAACAGGATTATGATAATGTAAATTGTCAATTTTTTGAACATAACCATTTTGTGACCATAAATAAACATCACATTAGTCTTTATGACAATTGTCTGTTTCTGCTAGATGTCAATTTACAAGTCCAAGTGCTGTAAGATATTGTGTTACTTAAAGTGCCCAGTAAATAGGTTTTACTCTACGCTTGCTTCTTGCTTAGTGCTGGAATAAGTACCTACGTGAATCGTCACCGGTGCGTGTCGCGTATGTGTGTTTCTGCGCAGACGAACAATACCTATTGTTGTTCAATTATTTTGGCCACATTTGTCAGTTTGAGCTCATTGTATTGATTTTTTTGCCAAATTTATATGGTTGTTATTTTTTTTTCCGCTAGGTATAAATAATAGTAGGTACACCTATAAAACTTCAAAGGCTTGGTTTTTTTTGAGTGACAAGAATGCCAAAGATTTCAAGCGTTAAATTGTATTATACTTCTACGTAATACTTTTGAAAACTGTAAACGAATTAGCTGAACTTATCAGAAATAAATTAGGTTAAAAAAATGTAAAAATACACATGTACACCACATGTTTCAAACAGAAGATCTTACCTGCTATGATATCAGCCAGGCCGCTCCTTAGGGAGTACTTGGGAAGCCAGCCCAGGATCGGTAGGCGTCGGAGTAGCGTTTTACGAGAGCAGCACGCTCGGAGACGCTTGGCCACGTCACTCTTCCACGGTCGAGGACTTGGTGGCGGGTATCGCGGGTAGGGGCTGCTGACTGGAACAAAAGTAAATAGTTTTCATTATCAGTCTGGAGTAGCAGTACTAAGTGATTTTTGGCTATAAACATGTAACAGAATGAATGCAAAATCTTAAAGTATTAAGTTTAGGAACGACAACTACCTACCTATAGCTATCTATTTTTAACTGTTTTCAGGACTAGCGGTTATTTTGTTATCCTTTATATTTTTATGCAAGTTCTATCGCAAGGAAATCTGGATAATCAAAGAAGATCTATTATATATGGTTACAGTACAGAAGTCTGAAGTGTAGCTGGATGGATGAGCTAGTTGGATTTATCTTTCCACAATTCGACAATTTTTTGCTAAAGAATTAAACAGAAATAGGTATAATAAAAGAACAGACAACTGGTCTGTGTCTAAATCTGCATGAAATCAGTGTAATCAACTGTGTCTTAACCTTAAATGCCGCTACATCTATGAAAACACTGAGACAGAAACCACGCCACGCTAGAGCAAATTCTAGTTTAGTTTGAGAATTTCAGCATTGAAGTAAGTGTCGGGCAAATATCGTAGGTGTCTTCCACGTGCTGTCGAAATTTAATCCAACCTTTATCAAACGTATTTTTTTTAATAATTTAATACCATTTTCTTGTCATGTTAAATAATTTGGAGCTATTTTTGAACTCTCTTAGATGGCACGATCACGGTAAAGACCTTACATCATATAACTTACATTACCTTACTTCAGTCTACCTTTAGTTAATTTGTTATATGTAATATATAGTTGACTGACCAACACAAGTGTACTGGATACAAAATTGAACATGCAAATGCAATAAAGTATTAAAATAAATAAATAAAAAATATAATAATATCCTTATAGAAATAATGAAGATGCCGATTAATACTTAATTAACTTTATCTTGGATCAAATCACAAGTAAGAAAAACAGTTGATATTAAAGGCAGTCAACATATCAAATTAGTGTGACAGATCAAGTCCAGTGATAAGTTCACTTCATAAAGATTTTCTGATTGACTCTAATTTAATCTCTGAAGTCAGGACGTAAATTCTTTCTAGTTAATTAAAAGTCTCAATCTTAACATCCACCCTGACATTCATAAGTGATAAATAAAACCGTAAAAGGAGAGCCAAATAATTCAATTATTTTGATTGTTATTTATATATACGTATTTGTATATATTTGAAATAATTTATTTTGAAATTATATAAAACCTCAACGGTCTTAATTCCGGAAACAAGTTTATACTATGTATAATTCAAACAGTTCGAATTATAAAATATAAATTATCTGACGTCAGTTCCAACACTTCCAACACACCTGCGGAACTAATTGTCATATTCAACCATCCAACAAAAGATATAAGGTTAATAATAGAGCCCATAAAATACTTCTCGGTAGATAATATTACATCTCACGAAAACAATTAATATATTTATTTTAGTTATTATATAAAAGACTAATTATTTTGTTTGAAAAAGCTAACATTCCTCTATAATTAATAATTAGCACGGCTTATTAAGAGCCTATTAAAAATTAAAACTAATTAACTACATTTTGACATAAAATATTTTATTCAAAAAAACTAATCAGTAATTAAATGTTAAAAATGTTCAGTGTAGCATAATCTCTAAGATTTTTCGTAGTTATGACAAAATAATTCTGTCAAAGTTGCCAAGTCAATATTTGACAATTATATCGATAGCATATTTTCTTCAGAAGTTCTTGTTCTAGAAGCAATGTCAAAATGTAAAATTAATTTTGCAATTTTAGTGTTATCTTAAAGTCTGGAAAGTATTAAAAGTACTACCGACCTTCATAAGATTCCGCGACATTGTAACATTTGTTTGTAAAAAGTTATTATCAAAGTTATTACGTTTTTATTCAATTTCAATTATATATTTCTAATTGTGATAACTTCTTTTGCAAACTTATTTAATTATTTTTTTTGTATTATTATTTTATCAAACTTTATTGCACATTAAATTATTACAAAAGGTAATTACAATAATTGATGTAAATACAGTAAAATATTATGGTGGCCTTAACGAATACTAATGCAATCTCTTACAGGCAACCCTTGATGATAAAGACAATTTGAGAAGCCACGGGATAGTTCAAACTAAATTACAATAAAAATATGAAACTATACAAAAATGGACACACTATAATTAAGAAGGATACAAACAAAAGATACTTAAGATGAAGTTACTTAAATCTAAATGTAGTATGGCTATACATATTTATAGGCCATTTCTAACAACTTAAACCTCTACTTGATATTACTATAAGTTCTCGTTATTTAAATGTTCGTTAAATTTACTATGTTTATAGTTGTTGACAATCAGTAAATTAATTTATTTACAAACTATTAATTTACAGGAATTATATCTATCGCTATTATACTATATTCAAAAATATATAGAATGATATAAATTAATTCATTCAGTTGCTCTGGATATCTTTTATTGGTAACTGTAGGACAATATTAAATAGATAAAAATGAAAATGTACGTGATAAAATGAGACAATACACGATGTAAATTATTATTATCAATAATTTTGAAATCAAGCAAAAGTACCACATTTATAGATTTATTAAATAATTTGATCTCCAAATAGTATTGTATACAATATCGTTCCCTAGTTTCAGTAGTATCGAATAGAAATTATTATAGTTTTATTTAAAGAGAAATAGAAATTGAAAAATCAATTCTATAATTAAAAATATGATTTGTATGTTAAGCTGACTATTAAATTCCTTTATCGCGCAAACTCTACATGACGTAATTTATTGCAATTTTTAGAATTTACACTTATGTCTGACATCGATTACACACGTGTTGTGTTATGTTATTTTTAAATAATTTTCGTTATGGCTACCAGTTTTTAAATGTCGTATAACGTGGATAGCATAAGAATGTTAATTGTTAACCGTGAAAACGTGACGTAGTTGAGATCCGCCGTCACGTGTCAGCACATTTACCTATTTATTAACGCTCTTACAAATTTTAATTGCAAATCGTCTTGCCCTTCAAAAACTAAACTGTCAATTGTATCAGGGATTATGTATTCGTATAACTATTCTCCTAATCAGAATATTTATATGCTATTTCATTTGTTTAAACATCGATTTTGGTATACAAATTCGAGATTTAAAATAATAATATTATTTCCTTGACATAGCTTTCTAGGTGATCGTGAAGCTGTTAATCTTCAGTGATATGAAGATCCTTCATTATGTAGATATTCCCATAGTTAGCCAGATTTCAAGAGTACAATCCTGGAGGTGTTGATGAATTTTACATAGTATATTTATTTAAACACACACATGTCTAAACACGTTTATAGACAATTGTAATCATACGTAATGTATTTAAATACACACATTATACCAGCACCCATTTCAGGCACTTACCTACTTTGAATCGTCTATGCAGTAGATCACTTATTCTAACCTTAGAATAAATTAAGATGGGTTTTTTTAAAGTAGTTTACTCTACATAATCCATTATTCTTTGGTGATACATCATAGCACTTATCAACGGTTTGATTATTTTACGTACACTGAAAATCTCAAAACAATATATACTTATTATGAATAGTATTTGAATGTCTATAAACATGTATGTTGCATGCAATCTTAAGCTTGTTTCACATCTAGGAAAACGGGAGATAGTTCCTTGTTATCGGGTTCGAAATTGCCCGTATAGACTATAATTTCATTTTAAACGTACATATTTAAAATTTAATAGGTTTTATTTCAAGTTAATATTACTTAAAAATAGTACCAGTATACGCCTAAAATACTAACCGTTACCGACTAGTTTACTTTGATATTCATTCACTCATTCACTCATTCTCTTCATTATTATTTTTTATTCATTGGTTCGTTTGTTGTTCTGCATCAAAGTCTAGATGTACCCTAGATCGGAAATTACATCTTTTTGACCAAATCCCTCACTCGGCTTTAAAAAAATTGCCCTTTTGTTGAGTTCAGTCGTGAATTAATATATCTTTGTAAAAAGTTTTAATTTAGTTTATGCTTGAAACTCTTGAATATTTCAAATTTTCTTTATATCTCTGACAGCCAACGAAAATGTCATGAAGAATCCTGTCATCTGGGTACCTTACATCCTCAGAACAATAACTAAAGCAATAATAGCTTTAGTTATTATTCTGAGCTTACATCGAACATGTTTGCGATTGAGGCTTTGGACAACATGTACTAAGGTTAAGATATGATGTTAATACTCGTAGTAACAAAACTACAATACCATGGAACTAAAACTTCTAATGATGTTTTACTCACTAATATATCACAAGTTAGAAGTTGTTTTGTGTTAATTAAAAACGCAAATACATCCGACCAGAACCCTTGAGAATCTACAAATAGGTTTATGAAGGCTAATTAGTAAAAAGTCAAAGTCAAAATATTATTTCCAGTAGTCATATATTGCACTTATGAAACGTCAGACTGGTTATACGACTCCAAATGGTAGGTCAATGGAGAAGCGACAAAAAATCTTTACATTCTTTTAGCCTGTTTAAGAAAATGTTTAAAAACATCGAGTATTTATTCTAATATTAAACTAATTTTTGCACACTATTAGCGTAAGGTAAGGTGCAAAAGGTTAGAAAATAAGGGACAAACCTAACTTATATGTATAAAACTATATAAAACATATGAAAAAAATATATTATATATCTAGTTTTTATAAAAAATGCAAATAACATATTTTCATATGCTGTTATTAATAAACATTTTGTACTATTCGTATTTGTATATATGTGGGAATACCTATATCTGTACCTACTTACCCTGTCATATTTATATCCTTTGTCTTGATCATGAAAAGATGAGTAAATGTAGAAAATGAGAAAGAAGTCCTATTCCTTGGAACTTTACTATATTGTTCTCGCATCCACGCTGACTACACGTGATCTTTATGTAGGTTGTGTATGTGTGTGTGAGTGTGTGTACACGTACAAACACAGTCTTGTAAAACTAACTTTGTACCCATAGCATGTCGAATAAATATTACACACATACAAATTACGAATACATTCGAAATAGTATTAATTAAAAATAATTAATAATATGCGTATTTAGAATTCCTACATTGTTATATGTTTACTAAATTAACGAACAGAATTTGACATTTAGGTTTAATACACAATACAAATAGCAACACAATATAATTATTAACATTTACTAAAATAATTTAATACTTAATCAACTCTGGGTAGTTAATACTGAAATAACGAAAAATTAATAAATTTCAAAGAGTGGACACCCTGGATATATCCAAAAAATACTTTGTTTTTTTAGTTAACTTTGTTTTTGAATATTGGTATTCGGTAGTTACTTACACTACGACAGCCGACAGGACTCGCTCATCAGAGCCTCGAGGACTGAGCTTTATATCTGAGGTCTTGCAATCGATATTTACTGACTTTCAAAAATTGTTTGTATAACTGTATAAGGTATAAAAGTCCTAACAATTTCTATTAGATGAAGAATCACCATTACCACAGTATGTACCTATGTGTATATATTATACAATTTCTCAGACTTTTTAAAAACAGTGCAGACCAAATAAATTATGTCAAACTTTTCCAAATTCCAATGACAAAAACCTAATCATTTACCGTTCAATGTCCGAGACCTTCCATTGTCAGTGAGCTGGTTTTAGTACACCATAAACTATGTCCATATAGATAGATAGATAGATACAATAGTAGCTAATAGTAATAATAGTAGTAGTAATACTGTATACAAATACTCCTCCGATATATGCGACAGATGATGAAAGCTGAACAATACGACAATAAGACAATACGACACTAAACGCACTATTATTATTTTACTTTTATGAAACTAGACTATAGATATATAATAGATTTCTAGATAAAAATCGGAAGATGGCTATTTATATCACAATATGTAGATACCTATTATTTATTATCACGTAAAGATTTAAATTTAGATAAATATAGAATGAAAAATAACATGGCTATACATGTTTATAGATATTTTCAAACATCACGTAAGGATGTTTACACAAATTAAATTTCGCATACTCATCCGATATATAATATACTATTTACAAACATTTTTATATGGTAGGCGTGAATAGATATCAATCAGTGTTTCGTAGGTCATGGAAAACCGGTGATGTCTGGTAGAGTATCCTGTCCTCTGACGTCACAGTCCCGCTACACGTAGGCCGTAGCCACTGAGTGCCACTGACACATCACACCGGTTATAACTGAACAATTTCTGTTTGTCTTACTTTTGATTTAATCCAAATACATCAAGATTAAACAGCTATTCCGAACTATACTTATAAATGCACAATTGTCATTGCTATGTGACTATCGTATAAGAGCGAATTATTTTTAAAGATGAAAACTAAAATAAAATTTTGTATATTTCTAAAAAACAAGACAACGAATGAGAGGAGTAGGACATTAGCAAATGATGTGATTATAATAAGTTTGAGCAAAATTATTATTTCCAGATCAGCTATATAGGTGATTGAAAACATTTTATAGTATTATACAAGTATAATACTACACATAGGTGGTAAGATAGCAGCGACTCCCCTTCATGACAAAAAAAATAATAATACAAATTGACCGATTAACAAGATCAACACCTACATATAACGGAACAACGTAACAAGACTCACGACACTGTTATGTATTGAATACGATACACTTAAATGTAAACTAACTGTGAGAATTTGAACCATATATGGTTACCACATACCTGCGTTATACACTGGACTTCTGTTTGTATAAATTTCTAAAGTTTACTAAATGGTTTTTTCTGTATTGATTCTTAATATCAAATCAACAAACTTAATATCAACAAACACCGACACGCGTGCATAAATTTACCCAACACAGACTCCGACCCATCCAAATCGGAGGAACACTTGCGCACGAAAAAAAAAATCTCACGCAAATTTAGATGTTTTGGATGGAATATGTACATACTCATTATTTTCATTAGACTGAAAGTATTGATATAGATGCTTGATTATTATACTAGTCTTCGGAAGCAGATATTTTCTTAAAGATTATACATCGAATTATATACAACCTTTATAAAAACATCCAAGTAAAAGGAAGGCGCACTCGAATGACTGCCTTGAAGCTGCAATTAGCCAATAAAAAGATAATTAGCTCTCAACCGGGCCCAGGAAATTAAGAATGTCGCAAAAACATTGTTATCTCATAAAATATTGATCTAGTTTTTTTTAAAACGAAGTTATCTTTAGAAGACCCTTCAGTGTTCATTTTTTAAAACGAAGATACCTTCACCAAATGCTTTTAAGTTCCACATTAAGTTATTTTGATTATAATCAATGTTCATTTTGTTATGTTGAATAAAGAACATTCAAACAATAAAAATATATATAGATGACGTGACGTGAGAATGTAACTTGCATGACAGAGTTTAATGTTTATTTACAACAATGCTTCGAATTCAGAAGACAATGACGTGGTAATAATATAAGTTATGTAGAAAAAAATCTTTTAAATTTTAAGCCTTAATGATTAATAATATTCTATTTAAAAAACTACTTTTATATTTGTATAGCGAGTTTATTTAAATTAATTTAGTTAATGAATTCAATTTCTTGCTTGTTATGTTTTTTGGAACAACAAGACTCTCACTATCTTTCATTACTGGTTAGAAAAAAGGGTTGCCAACAAAAAAAACTACGAGGTCATTATATATAAAAAGAAATGGCTGCGTGTTATTTACTTAAATAGATAAACAATAGAAATGATTGTTTATTCGCTCATCATGTAAAAACTACTGGAAGACGAATAGCGGGAAAGTCATAATACCTAATTTAAAATTATTATGAATAACACACTCACATTAATATTTCTATCTTCGTTATCAGTAAAACTAAGTATCAAATATGTGGAACTAAATTTAATGTATTTATAAAACATTATTAGAGAAGAAAATTATTGTAATTACGCTTGACCATATGATATTATACGACTAATATGATTAGTTCTAAAGTTTTAACCAGAAATTATTTTTTTATTACAATTTACATTAAGATAAAAAAATATCATGAATACATGGTAGGTATTACATATGTACGTGTTTCATCAAAGTAATCTTAATGTACAGAAGACCAATGTTTAATAAGCACTTAATAAGCACTGCACATACTAGGAGATTACGCTATAACCATAATTAAAAATCATTATCTCATTACTATAATTATTATTAATATAAATTGAGATATATATTTAAGATCTATTTAAACAGATATTTTGGAATGTTTTTTGAATTATGCTTCTGCTATTGGAAGGGATAGTTAGGTTTTATTTTATAAAGTCTATGATTTATATTCAGTAATTATGAAATTCTGGTATAATTGAATTCGGCTAATAGAAACAAAAACAATACAAAACTGAGCAAATAATAATTATTTATTAGTTTTCAATAACAAGTATCGTACATACAATATTTTATTTTACACGTACCTACATACAATGTAATTATCCTGTATGTAGGTCATGGAAGTCTGATTCAGATAACTTATAGTCAAAATCAAAATACAGGAGATTTTAATCCGTTGTTAATATATTTAAGTCGTTGTCGGAGGTCGCTGTAAACGTTTTGACAGAATGTGATATTAAATGTAGTTTGCATTGATTTATGTATCCTCAATCTTCATGGAAGCGTCTGAGATCGCAATCAATTATAATGAAGCCGTACAAGTACACCTAGACTTAATCAGTATACTAACATTTCATTCTAATCTTCATTCTTCTTATCACGGGCATTAGATCAATTTATATTTTATTTTATAAATACACAAATTCCGAACAAAAGCGCAATATTTTAGTAAACGGTTTGGAACCACTTACTTACGGTGAGATAAATGATTCAATAATACAAAACTCATATCAACTTTGGGATTTAAGTATATGTACTCGTATCTAACATTGGAAATCCATCAAGTAGTTAGATGACCTACATTCACAACTTTCTTTTCTTAACGTAATTTTGGGCAGTGTGAAATAAAAGATAGCCAAATAGGGTGAAAACTTATTACAGGCATTCCTTGGTAAAGTTTTATATAAAATAGAAAAAAAGTAGTGCCTGATGTCATTAGTTACTGACCTTTTGTTAAGTTTAATTTTAGATTAAATATCAATTGAAGCAGGAAGTTATCAAGGTAAACATAAGCGAAATTTAAATAATTTCGCAAATATGAAGCTATAAATAGCACATACCTACATGTCGTCAACATAATAAAATATAATTCAAATATTGGGAAACAATTTAATTTTTCAAATATGTAGAAATTCGGTATACTATAATATAAGTATATATATTTTATTCATTTTGAAAGTATATTTCAGTATGTCGGCTTGTAAATGAGCAGGTGATGTCCGCTGGGAACACACAACTCATTGTTGCTTCTCTCTAGTGTTATTGTTTTATAAATATTTAACGAAATGCGTACAGATGACAAACAATTTGTTAATAATAAATTTGCATATTGTCAAAACATTTAACAATATAATAAATAGCTATTCAAATATAAACATACAAGTATTTTGTGTCAAAAGAACAAGGTGCTAAATAGTTAAAGATTAAAGCGTTACAGATTGTTGTGGAGAATATTTTTTGCCACCTCACACAGAAAAAAGAATCAATATTATTTATTACTGTTATGAATATATTTAAGCTATGTTTTAACCACTTATATAACTGTATATAGTTGACTTGTGCTAAATTAATTAAAAATTCGTCACGTCATGTTACGTCTACTTAATGGATAGGTTTATAAAATGAAGGTCTTACCTGGATCAGGTGAACCGCAAGTAGGTTCATTGCAGGCAAGGCACGGTTCTTTTCCATGGTTTCCATCTACACTCAGAGTCAACGTGGGCGCAAGACTCGGTCTCGGGCATAACTTGCAACCTCCATTGTACTTCGCACAGAGGCAGGATTCTCTCCCCAAGTTCTCAACCTTCAGCTCGTTCAAGCTGTACTTATATTTCTTGTCGAGCGACGCGATCTTTCCCGGCTCTTGTAAAAACTCGCAAGTGTTTGGACAGTTATGGCACTTTCCCTCTACATTGGACTCCGACACGTCGTCGTGTTCGTTAGAGTCGAGCTGCATCTGGTAGCTGCGGTCGTCTTTCCGCTCGCCGTCGCTGCTGCCCGTCATGTAGGACGTGAGGGTCACCTCAGAGGACGATCGCACGCTGTTGTTCAGTTTGTATTTCATTATTAAAAAAATGTTTTGAAAACTGATGCTCGAGACATTTTACGATACGAATGTTTGATCACAGTACGGTTTATATTCTTTGGGGCATTTATCACAGGTTGCGGCGCCTGGCTGTGTCGAGAGCGCGAGAACGAATGACGGGTGTGAGTTATGTCAATGAGAGAAGGTAGTGCCGACTGCTGTCGTGGGCTGCCGGGGATGTTGCCGACTCGGTGTACATTTGTGTTACAAGAGAATCTTAGATATAGAAAAGTATGAAGAAAGCTTACAAATATGTAATATTTGTAAATGTATGTAAATATTTGAAATTAATAAATTTTATAATATTATACATTTGTTTGCTTTCATTATGACCAAAAATATTATTTACTTACCTACACTTTTGACTATTTTGATCATGATGTTATTTTTTTTTAACTATAAAATATTCAAATAATTTAAAAACATTAACATCGTTTTGTTTTGCATTAATTAATAAAAATAAAAATGAAAAAAAGTACAAAAAGAGGAGCCGCCCGAACAGGGACTTGAACCCTGGACCCTTGGATTAAAAGTCCAATGCTCTACCGACTGAGCTATCCGGGCTCATGATAGACGTCTCGAAAGTAATGAACAGGATTTATATTCTCAATTGAAAGGGTAATGTTTTGTTAAGTAAACATTACTTTGTTATTCAATTATTTAAATTTACTTAGGAGCTGTTTTTGTTAAACAATACCTACTTTCGAAAGCGAACTTAATTCACACTTCCTGGTTCATTTACATGTATTCTACAAGTGTTTTAAGTTTTATACACTTATCAGATAGTCATAAATACAAATACGTATGTAGATCTTTAATAAAGTATTACTTGTTAAGTTAACGGTTGAAACTTTTCTACTTGAGTTACCTCTATAGCTAGGCTTTAGAAAAAAATATCAAATATTACATTATTTAGATTTTATTTTGACATATAATACTTATATTATAACTTCTGGATTTTTATATACTTATTCAATAAATGTAATTTTATGTAACAGTGACAAATTATGTACCTATATATTTAGCTCATGTTAGGAGATCATCATTTTTACGAGGCACTTGAACTGGCTCGAAGGCGCGTCTCATTACGGAAACTACTATCATAATATACTCAATGGTAATGAGTTATTGTCCATTGTTTTTGTCTCTACTATCTTACCTTAGAACATTTTAATACATTTTACCTTATCATATCCTGGTGTATCCTCATATTCCTCCTCTGAGGAAGGAAGGAGTTTTGAAAGGAATACTATTTTTTTTTAAAAGTGTCTCTTAGTTTAAATCTCAAAATGTTCACGGATATAAATATTTCGATATGATCTCTTATTTTATTTAGTAACCAAAAATAACTGATTTATTTTAAGCATCAATAGCTTCAAACATCAGTACTTTCGTGAAGAGACAAAATATTTAAAGGTTATACGATGTCGAACATTCCAATTAACATATAATTCGGATAACGAATGTTTCATTATTTAGTTAAAGTTATATACATATTTTTGTTAAATAAAGATTTGTCAATTAATGTCATAAAAATTATACGGTACATAACATTAAAAAAGTTTTAATAATGTTTTAATGAATATCTCATTTTTGATGAACATCTAATGGTCTTATTAATGTTTGATCCAACGCAGGAAGCTAGCTGTAGACACTAGTGCTAAGTGCCTTTGACGTAGATCGCTCTTGACCGTGGAAACGAGCAATTATCTGTGAGTTATGATCTTGGTGGAATATGATAGTGTATGATTGGGCTGATAACTGGCTTCGATCTCAATGCACAGTCATTATTTATTGTCTTGTTTCCTTGTATTTGAAGACCTACGTTTTAGGAATCAGTAGTACAATAACGATCCGATGTTACTGTTATGTTTTTTATACCGTTAACTCGACATGAGAGAAAAATAATCTGTAGCTACGTTTAGTTTATATGAAATATGTTAAATAAAGAGCACCCAATCCGCAAGCACCCATCGTGTCACGGTATCACAACACAGCGTCACGGTTAATGAAGAATGTCACGGAAGCGAGCGACCTCGCGTCTTCCGCGCTTAAAAAACGCCAGATAGGAACTATGGATGAATCGCGTATCTAAAAGTGTCTAATCGATTCGTCGGACCTAGTTGAAAATAGGTTTTTGAATACATATTTACTTAATAAGTTTGATTGTCAGACATAATGAGTCAAAACTTTTATATTCTCACGAGTTTTACCCACAGATTTGTTTTGCATTTCTTTATTCATTCTCAAAACATTTAGTGCAAAACACAAAACTCCAGTTTAATAATAAGTATATAATTAAACTAATGTGTATATAAAATAATAATATATCATCAAATTATTTTATTGCTTCTAAGTATTTTTAAAGTTAGCGCCATCTCTATTCTTTTTTAAATAACAAGCAACAGTAGAAGATAGCGCCATCTAGTAGATAAAAGCTATATTTAATAGTACAAATAATGTTAAAGGTGTTTAACTATTTGACACTAGATGGTAGTACTAGAAGAAGAGTAATTTAAATTTTAATATCACACGTTTATGTATTGAAAGGTATTCTGACACTGTTATACATGCAGAGATATATATATTTATTAATCAATACTTACAACACAATTCAAAAATGCTTAAGGTTTTGCTGTACTTATGTTAGTAAAACAGTATCCAAAAAAAAAATATTTTGACAGTAATCATTTAATAGTGTTTGTTATTTTATTTTATCAATATCGATAGAAATCGCTACCGGTAGATAGCGATATCGATAGACATCGTTATCTATTAATAGCTGTATCGCTAGATATCGACTTAATATTTATTTAAATCTATAGTGACGTGCCTTCTTTAACATTGTACAATATGAAAAATACCTACATAATTTTATAATTTTTATATTTTTGTGGTTTTACCGAAGATATTAAAAAATGCAAGACATTTTGATCAAAGGATAAATTTAGGTTCGGAAACCAAAAATAAACAAAATTTACCGTTTCTCTTGTTAAATGTATATTCAAGCGTTTTATGTTTTTTTAACATTAAAAAATAAAAACACTGTCGTAAAAAATATAGGTGATAGGCATTGAGCAGGAGCACTTAAAGTTTAAACAGCTAGGAGCTTAACAAGTGGTTTTCAAAATAAATAAATGTATAGAAATATGACTTATGTATTTAGATTCATCATTGTCATTTATTTATTGATAGATTTTTCAGTGATGTATAGAGATATAATAATGATAAATGTGACGTTGTGAAGCAACTATATATTTAAAATTGTCTAACAGAAAACTAAACAGTTAAGTATCTAGTTTCGGAAAATAAAGTTGTAAGTTGAGATATAACAATACATACCTATAATGTCCACAGTTTTTATTCGAAATTATCTCTTTCTATGTCGCTGAAAAATTAAATTATAATTTTAATTAACGTATTACAATTAGTACGTATTACATATTGATACGACTAGGATAGAACTAACCGGTCTTAACAATAATGTGTTTGATTCTAGAGATATTAAAATAATTTAATCTTAGAAACTTTGCTTTTGCATATTAAATGGTCTTAGTATAATTTAATGTGATGACGTAGAATTGATAATTATTATGTCTGACATTGATATTCAAATCATAATTAGCTAACGGAAAAAACAACTTTTATTTATTTTTTCTTAACTTAAAATGACTTTTATAGGAGAAGACAGTAAGGTAAATGAAGAATCGTATGTCCGTTCCTTCCTTACCTCACCGGGTCCTAATCTTGATCTCTTCTTAAGTAATATTGGTTATGTGTGAGTGTGTGTTTGTGTGGTGGTTACTACTCACATTAGAATTTTTATCTTCTCACGAGTATTAAGAAAAAAGTAGCTTGATAAAAAATGCGATCTAGTCAAATTATAGAATTATATATATCATATATTTTCTCACCCGCAAGACTCACAATATAAGGTATGTTAAATTAATGCCAAAAAAAGAACACTTTAGTGTACCAAAATTTTGTAACTACTTTTACGTCAATAAAATAAAACAAATGTATAATAATAATAAAATCAAAATAGTACATAATATTTTTGTATGTATATATTAATAAAACCTGTTATAAATGATAAAATAAATTATATTCTATAACTAATAGAGCGACTTAGAGAATTGTACACAGGAATACGCCGCAGCTTCAGCGTGGCAACATGCGCCATACCAACAAAAATGAATCGACGTGTCGAGATAAATGTCAATTTATCCTCACGACAACGACTCGTTTATCAAAATTATTTAATTCATACCTGTGTATTATTACATTTAGAATTTCCTTAAACTCAGTAGGTTTGATGATTCATGCACTATCTTCTGTTGAATCGATTTAACCTGAGAAAATTTGCAAGTCATCCAGGATTATACTGCAATTATAACAATTTATGACACGATTTAAAAATCTTTTTGCATCGTCATTCTCGTGCAGTCAGAAATGATGCGACGCGATAATATGGCGAGCTCAGATAAGACCAAAATTGCGTTCCTTACAGGTTTTTATTGGAGATGCGCCGAATGTTCGGTAAATATTTGGTATTCGGCATATTCGGCACCTTTTTCACTATTGAAGCTTAATTGCTTTATATTATTAAGCTTTACTCAACACATTATTTATAGGATTTCTTGGACTTACAATATGACATAAATCTTAGTTTAGTCTTTTAGTTCTTTACCGCGTCGTGTAGCCTGAAACCGTATAATGCGGCCGAATATTCGGTTCGGTGAAACCACTATTCGGGGCATCTCAGGTTTTATCTATCTTTATCATATAATGCTATTCACGTGCTAACTATCATGACAAGACAAGTCCAGACTATTCTGTGCGATTGCGTAGTGCAGGGATGTCTGTATTGCTTTCCATATTTGTCAATGGATATACTCAGCTGTGGGACAGTTATGAACTATTTTTTACTATTTAACTATTTTTTTTTAACAATTTTTTTCTACTTCTTATTGTAAGTGTAATCTTTCAGCCAGGATTTTTTGTAAGGGATACATATATCATGAACGTGAAACACTATTTGTTAGTCTTGGCCCTACCAAGTCATTCATTGGGGTAAAGTGTCTACCAAGTCAGTCATTGGGGTAAAATGTGGATACAAAACACAAGACTACAAATTTACACGTATTTATAAAATGTGAACATATCACATGTTGAAGACACCGATCTTAGTATTGTCTTTCATTTAATTTTACATCAAAATGAACCAACTCAATCACTTCATCAATCTCCCTTCCCTTTTTTCTTAAGATGGGGTATCCTCTGCTCTGATTGGAACTTTTGAAAATTACAATAATAATAACTCGTAATAAATTTATAAAAATCAAATAAAATTAAAAAAGTAATTTTAAAAGCAATTCAAATTTCTATTAATAAAATAATCATATCGTACGTATTAATTACAATAAATTCAATAGCTTTCTCCGACATCTACTTATGTATGTTTCTGAACACTTTGTGTACTAGCGATAACATGACGTTATCAATTTTTTTTAACTCTCATTAAAATAATGGTAATTAAAAATTAATTACCGCACATGACGTGTGTTCTTTTTTAACCGACTTTTTCAAAAAGGAGGAGGTTCTCAATTTGGCCGGTATATTTTTTATTTATTTTTTTGTTAATAGGACACAATTTGTTATAAAAGTAACATGATATAATTAGTGAAGCTGTTGTAATGTATGGTTTTCCTTAGGTATTTTAACACATAGGTAAGCCTATGTCTTAAAATGTAGATTTTTATCTAAAACCTTGACTTAACTAGCGTAGGCTATTTGATATTATAGCACCTTTAGAATTAAAAAGCTAATTTTATTTAATTTTTTCTGCACTGCTGTAGAATGTCAGATGACAAAAGGAAATTGAATTAAAAAACTTAAGAGAATCTAAATCTACTCCTACAACTTTATTATTAGAAAATTTTCAAAAGTAAATCCATAGTCGAAACTATCTTATATTTTGGTGAATTAGTCATCCAGCCTCGTCGTAATGTCATAACGTGGCAGTGGTTTCCCTTGCGCCACTCGTGCTGTCCATGCTAATGCTCTGCTTAAGATGCGCAAGCGCCGCCGGCAATGGACGCAGCCCTGATTCTCTGGGTCGCGGGTTTTACCTTGCTCTCTTTTGGCGACCAACGTTCACAGAAATAATTACAATTGTTTGTACCTATTGCTGTTATATATTTTCTTAATTATGTAAACCTTCAAGTTGTATTTAAATTTAAACTCAATTGAAATAATTACTTAATACTATTGGTATTCAAAGTTGTTTACCAATATTGTTAGTATTGAAGTAATAATGTTTACTCCATACAATATAATTAGCGGAGTGATAATGCTAACCAATTAATAAACAATTGTATGGCTGTTTTAATGTGATGGCTCTTATTAATTAGTTAACACACTGGGGTAAAAAGTAACTGTGCTTAGTTTTTTAACGAACGATTTCTTTATCAATAGACTGCACCAGACATCACATTACATTAGTCAAAGTATGGACTACAATTTTATCTACGGGTTTGTTTTTCAGACCTCTTTTTTATTACAATCTTAAATATATATGATTCAGCTTAACATTCACAATGAGTATTTGTGTAGACTGTGTCCTCAGCAGTGGCTAAGCCTTGACAATGTTTTGATATAGGACATGCCTATGACACATTGTTACAGACCTTTCAACACGATGACAGCCTCGTGCTTCTGTTTATACTCTTCAGTCCAATTTAGTTTATGTAAAACTTAATTTCTATGAACAATCAAACTCTAGTTATACACAGTTAAACAAGAATATTTGAATAAGTTTACTAATTTTTAATGAATATTGAACAAGATAGTGAAGAGAGCGTACCCTGCGAATCAAAAATACTTATGAGCTTAACATTTATCCTATGACTGACTATATATTAATCAAAAATGAAACTAATTATAATTTATTAAGGTTTCGTTAAAAAAATATTCCTATCACTATCTTTTGAGTAAGCTTAATAGAAAGCAAACTAAGATTTGCTTTCTACTTGCAGTCATACTGCATACATGTTGTGGAACTTTTGAGGAGAACATTCTTAACTATTTCCGGCTTGTCTGGTTTGCAGGTTGAACAAGCGCTCCTTATATTTGACCCTGTTCAAGTACTTATTGAATCCACCGTGCCCAGTCATCATTTTGGATGTCAGACCTATAAATTCGAACTGCCTGACTAGTTTGAGGTGATATGTAGGTTCATTCACCTTTTAGAGAGTATCGTAATCGTAGTTACGTTACGATAAGAAAAAAACAAAATTTTGTTTTTTCTTTTTGTGGCTCTCGATTTTCCCCCGTGTGGGTAAACGGAGTCTGTGTTCAGGGAGAATATTTTTTCAGGTTGTTTATTTTATTATCGTGAATGTGGATGAATTTGTAAGAAGTAAAGATGAGTTTGGCAGGTGGCAGCTGTTTTGACATTTTTATTTTATTTCTTGTTATTGCTATTTTTTATTTAAGTTGTGATATTTATTTTTAATTATCCTATTTCTTGGTGCTCTTTTTAGTAATTTTTCAATTATTATCAGAATAGCTGCCCCTATAATTATACATATTTAATTTTTTTGTACATGAGTTAAACGATGGCTGCACATAGCGGTGCACACAGCGATATATTACTATTTAAGTATTCTAAGCATTTTGTTTTTCTATGAATCACTTATTTTGTTTCCACTGAGTAGCTATATACAGTTTTGACAGTTTTGACAGATGTTACGTGAGATAAAATCAAATTGTTATAATTTATTATAATTTTTAAAGGAGTAAATAACAGTGAGTAGGCAAGATTTTTATGTTCAAGATATTTAAAATGAATTAAGTTTAGATAATTACTATTTATAATGGAGAATATGACAATAAACATAATTATACTTAATTTTACTTAATACTAAATCTAGACAAAATGAGAGTAGATAGTTGGCAGTTTAAGACAATTTGACAGTTTTAGTGTATTGTTTGTGTTGACAGGGACCTTTCTGTCTCATAGACACATCTCATTTACAGAATTATAGATAGGGTAAGTGGCCGTAGCTATATTTTTATACATGATTTACAATTACAGAGTATGCTAATTTACATATTTTCTAGGTACATAGGAGTCAGAATGGAGGTAAGACCATAGAATTCTTATTTTTTTATTTGTTATGTTTGTAATTGACTTAATACTAAAACTTAATATTACTTTCTTTTTATT
Source organism: Napeogenes inachia (assembly GCA_959347355.1). Classification (NCBI taxonomy): domain Eukaryota; kingdom Metazoa; phylum Arthropoda; class Insecta; order Lepidoptera; family Nymphalidae; genus Napeogenes; species Napeogenes inachia. The sequence goes on from OY365792.1 coordinate 16,884,308, forward strand.
TTCAGCTATATTGTGATTCAGTGAATTAAGATAGGTAAGATTTGAGGTTTCAACCGTCTGGAGAACAGCCATAGAGTCGCTACTTTGTTTACTCCAAACGAAGTAGCGTTGCTCGTGCTTCTAGATATTTCTGCTGCACCACAGACTGCCAGGAGCTTAGCCTGGTATACGGTGCAAGACCCTGACAACATGAATTTACGTGCTTTCATTTTAGACCTACCATTCCAACATGTAATGGCGGCTCCAACCTTGCCATCAATTTCTTGTTGTTGGTGAAAATTGACATCTTGAAAATACGGTTGTCCTGATTCTTTGTTCTGTCTGGTTGTCTAGGTCGTTTAACATGAAAGATTTTTCTTGTATTTCGTGTATTGTAGACACAATTTGCTCGACTTCTACGCAGCATTGGTCGAGCATATGTACGCTAGAGGCTCACTGGCATTCCACCACATCCTTATGGTTTAGTCCGAACAACTCTGGTTGAATTCACCAGCTAACACTTGGTGATTGTGAAGTGCCACTGCTCTCTTACAGACGCCGGAAACATGGGCTTAGAAAGTCACCCTGCTATCTATTTAACTTATTTGATAATGATAGCCCCGCTGATGCACAGCCGTGTGTATTTGTATTTGTTTTTGGAGTCTTGACCTTCGGTTTCTTAGGTGATAATATGTGCTTGTTTAGAGCATCCCAAGCATGTTCGAGAGTTGCATTGGCGCGTGCCTAGACCCGTGAACTCGGCCGCCATGTATACGTAAGCTTTGCCTTAATAATATTTTTTATATAATATTTTCTTTAACATTGTTGTTCTCAAAAAGAACTAATTAATATTTTAAATATTATTTTAGATATAAGTAACTTTACTTTTTTAGACTCTAGGTAAATTTGAAAAAAAATAATAATAGCATAAACCGATTTTGGAAACATGTATTTAATAAAAGTAGTATTAATTACAACTTTGATTAAATATATTTTTTCTTGTATTTGACCCATAAACACTTGTTATAACTAGACAAGATCTTGATAGTTTAAAGTTTATATTTTTTAGTTCTACCCCTATATTAAGCATTACCAAAATTGTTACATTTAAAACTAAAAAACTAAAAAAATCATGTTCTTCTCAAACGAAATATTTTAATTCGTTAAATTAGAACAATGCATACAAGCTTGTCAGAACTGAAGCTCATAAAACCAATATTCGCTAATAATTCGACCACATTTCTGTATTAATTAGTATTATCTATGGCGTGTAGTAATGACGCAACGCGATAATTTTACCATAAATAAGCATTTGCGGTGATATGCTTTAATTACCGTCCAACGAGGCCATAACAACATATATTATTACTGCTTAATTAATATAACATATAACAAAGCATTATCTTCATAAACAGAACTTTAGTGAGCATGAATTCTGTTCATTGGAGTAATTATATAATATAATAATAATAGCTTGATATGATCTAGACATTATTAAAAACTGTTGTCTATTCCAGATAAATAATATTATTGGTCTGATTGATAGTAACAACGATAAGAAAAAATATTAGCCTTTCGTATAAACACCTTATGTAGATGCAATGAAAAGTACGTCATCGACGGCTCCCAACCCGTCCGTCATTAGTAATAGACTCTACATAATCCTCTTACATCTGTGATGGGGATAGTATTAGTATTCGGTATTCGATATACCAGCTCAAGTGATTATCGTCGTAGGCAACTTTGTAACCACCATGGTTTTGTAGTCTAATGCGGCCTAACCAAACATGTTAAAAGTTTTTTCTGTAAATTTAAACATATAAAGTAGTTTTGAAGTGCGATTGTTGTAATGAATTACCAGAGTAATACCAGGTATGTGTGAGTGTGAATAAAACTATAGTACTAATTTACTTTAGAATGTTATTCAATATATGTATGTGTATATATATAAAATTTGACGAAACTGATTGAATTTTGTCACAAGAAATATTTTAAATAATAAAAAATAAAAAATAGGAACTTTATTACTAGTTTAGTAATATTTTTGTTTTTAACCCCCGACTAAAAAGAGGGGTGTTATAAGTTTGACCTGTCGATCTGTGTATCTGTGTATCTGTGTATCTGTCTGTGGCAAATTTCCGGCCAATCGCGTGGACGGATTTGGATGCGGTTTTTTTTAATCGAAAGCTATGCTCATCGAGATGGTTCTTATCTATGTTTTATTTAAATAGTAATAGTCGTCTCCAAGATATTGACGTTTTATTCGTGCGGGGGAGAGGTTCTTATGCAATAATTAGCTGTTTGCGGCCAAACGCGTGGACGGATTTGAATGCGGTTTTGTTTAATCGAAAGCTATGGTCGTCCAGATGGTTCTTATCCATGTTTGATTGAAATAAAAATAGTCGTCTTCAAGATATTGACGTTTTATTCGTGCGGGGAAGAGGTTCTTATGCAATAATTAGCTGTTCCTAGCGGTGTCGCCAAAAGGATGAAGGCCCAAAGGTTTTAACACTTACGTACTGATGTAAAGTACTTTATTAGGGATAACTGTTGCCCGTGACTGCGTCCACGGAGACTGTAAAAATATATTTATATGGCTTATGATCGTAGTCATAAAGAATCACGGGCAACAGCTAGTGATTATAAAAATCCCTTCATCATAGTGTTATTAGTGGTTGTAAATCATTTTAATTCTAAATGTTTATATTTAATAATATTCGTATATATGAAACCTACCTACCTACCCATATGAAAAAGTCTTGAATCATGTTACTTAATACATTTATAATTTATTACATTGTCGAAACTTTCACGTGGATCCTTATTTTATTAAATATAATATATATTTCTCTTAATAAATATAACCATGTACATCATAATAAAGGATTCTAATGCTAAAAGATTTTTTTAAAAATCGGTCCCGTAGTTTCGGAGCCTATTCAATTTAAAGAAACAAACAAATCTTTCCTACTTAAACAATTTAAATTTCTTTTTAGGTTCATTTAGTACAATTCAGAAATCAGTAACATAAGTTTAAAAAGCAGAAAAAAAAATAAATTAAAAATTTAAAAAACCCCCGATACAAAAAGACCTCTAAAAAGAGTAAAAATAATATTTTTATGTACTTATTGAACTCGTTGCGTCGGGGGACCGTTTAATAAAGGAAGAAATTAAAATGCAAGTAAGTTAACAAGGCAAATAAAGAAATTACGTTATCGAATCGTACAGTCTAAGTCCTCAATGATTAACTTCGTAATATATACACTATCAACATACGTACAACGGTCTCCCGACGCAACGAATTCAATAAGTACATAAAAATATTATTTTTACTCTTTTTAGAGGTCTTTTTGTATCGGGGGTTTTTTTAATTTTTTAATAATATAGAATTTGTTAATATTTCTTTGGGTATACCTATAAGATTATATATTTTTTTAAGAATGTAAAGCTTTTATTATAACCAGTATAAGTTGAATTGTTTGTAAAATTACTATCGTACCGTATCTCCATTCAGATTAAGTAAGAAAAGGGCTCAGATTAAAAAAAAAAAATACTTTTTGTGCTTTTAATTTTATGTAGAAATTTATTTATTTCAATCTATCTCAACTCCTGAAATTATTATCAAAAGAAAAATAAATCACTTTGTAACATATAATTTATTAATATACTAGCATATCCTGCTCGCTTCGGCGGGCTTCATTTAAATATGTATTAACTCAAAATACAGAATAAAAAATATATTCAAAATATATATAACCACCGCGATAATAATTATGATTCAACCTGAATTTTATTTTTTTCTGCTTGTTTCTCTAGCTTGGACATGAACATTGACATATCAGTAGTAAAAAAACTGTCACTGACAGTTCAATAAAAAGTGCGCCGATCGTCACCACACTTTACAGGATTACCCGCTGGGTTAATCTAAAGATCTTCTGAAAATGTGGTTAAAATCGGTCAAACCGTTTCGGAGTTTATCCGGAACATACATACATACTTTCTCTTTTATAGGTATATATTATACTATTATAACCTTAAGTGCTACAAAATGTGGTGTTACAAACGTCGGGTATACCAGCCGGCATGGAAACTATTACTCCTCTTATATTGCAAGCTAGCTGTTACCTATGACTTAATCTGTTCATCCCTCTTTCCTCATCAACTCAAGAACGAGGTGAAAAATAACGTATTTCTGACATCAAGTTTAATCTCTGTAGTCATGTTGTATTGTCCGATGGAACAGAAAATATATATCGTAAGCTCGTGTGCGGTTTTTAAAAGTATATTTTAAGACAAGGCTAGTAAAAATGAATGCTTCCCTAATTTCCCAATGATTTAATATGAAATAATCACAATAATAAGAATAATTAAAAAAAAATATTCCATACACCCGAAGCTCCTTTAAAAAAAATGTAGCGTTATAGCTTAACTACTGTTCTTAAAAAAAACATAAATCCAACCTCTTTATATAGCATATATGTATAGATTACATAGTTGCATATTTTATGCATATTAGATATGATCGTAGATCTTAATGTATATTATTACATAATATTAGATTTTATTGGGTTTTCACACAGATCAATTTTGTATTTTGAGATGGAGGTTGTATGTGTGGGCGAACCCCAGAAGCCTTCGTGGCTTGTACAAGGATAAAATAATATTCATAAGACGAAAGATAGGGTTTCCCTCATGATGTAAGAGTTCTGAAGCCTTGAATTATTTAGGAATTGCATAATATTTAGGTAACACTATTTTATAAAGGGTTGTTTACTTCTATATGCAATTATAATCTTTATTTTTTGGAAAAACTCTCCATTTTATAATAATTATTAAATCGTGATAAATGGAGATGGAGATAATATTAATTTCTTTTTTGTAATAAATTATAAAATATATATATATATATATATATATATATATATATATATATATATATATATATATATATATAACATATTTAATGTTTATTAAAATTGACTCCAAAATCATGTTTTACAAACGTTTAAAAATTAATATAAGCATCTTCAAATGTAAAATGAATAAATTAATTTAGGACCAGTTACTATAGTAAAATGCTATATTGAACGTAAAAGATAAACAGAGTAAATAAATCAAAGTCCGCAATCTTCAGACCCTGACCTTCCGCAGGTAGCTGGTATCAAACCAGTCTTTCGTCTTTTGAGTAAAAAACGGGTCAAGACATAATGGAACCTAATCTGCAAAACGCAAACTAAAACTAATTGCTTTACAATTTTACTAAAACTAACGTGACTAGTCTGACGAGGAGTCGAAGTATAAAATAAAATAATTATTTAATAGTTGTTTTTTTTACTTTATGTAATATAGGGAAATCTAAAAATGGGGAAAAAAGAAGAATTAAAAATGAGCATGTAGACAAAACTCTATATATGTTAAGACAGATTAATCGGATACTATACATTTATTTCTAGAGTGGGTAATGTTTATTGAAAAAGGAGGAATCTTTAAATTTATGCTTTTTAGATTTTGCTTTACCTAGAAATTTGAAAAAAGATTTGTAACTCAAATTATCTAGTATTATGAACAGATATATTCAGATGAAAGCCTTGTTAAAATATTTGAACAGTATTTAAAAAGCTCGAAATATAAAAATGTTTGTAACCTTAAGTTTTATGTCACTGAGGTGACATTCCTCAAAGCACGAAGAAGACATTAGGATCATATCTCATCAAGGTTTCCAAATTATTAGTTTTGTAATTGTAGTTTCAGTTTTCATCTCAAGGCCGTACACTAGTCTACTTCCGAAATATACGTTTACCTTGAGGAACCAAAAGTTGTTGACCACAGTTTTTTTTTTCATAATGGGTTTTTTTATGTGTTGTATGATAATTGTTGTTGATGGTTTTGTTATTTTTTTAAAGTGAAATAACAATACAATAACATTCGTTTAAGAATCTTAAAAATACCAGAATTTTAAGTAATGATTTAAATTGCCGATAATTAGCAGTAATGTTCACAAGTCGGTGGACCAGTTAAATAGTATTAGGTACCGAATTCTGAAATTTTAGAAGATATTTTATATCAATTCCTAATCACATTGCTTGGGAACATTGTAAGGATTATTTTATTAACAATAATACAGAAGCTAGTAACATTGTAAAACATTATTTATTCTAATTAGAGAGTCATAAAACTGCTAGCTGACGTAGTTTCTATCTTAAGGCATTTTCTTTACAAATGTAGTTTTGTCGTACCAAATGTAGTTATAACCAAGTTAATTATTTTACAATAGATCATGAAACTAATAAAAGTAGTTATATTTTTAGATAGAACATTTTCTAGTGAAAGCTCATGGATATCATTTTAAGTAGAAGGTTTTTTAAAACTCTCTAAATGTTTAACTCTGACAGAATAATCACTTGTTTAAACATGGGTAAAAATCATTACTATCTATTTATTAATTCGTAAAAAATATTTTAATAAACAAACCTATTTGTAAAATAGCTTTGAATATATTTTATATAATAGTATGACTAAATAGATATGTGAAATACCATCATTATTTACTTGATACTCTGGTGTTATAAAAAATAACATAACTGATAGCAGCCAAGGTAATAAGCATTAAGTAGTTCTGTAATAAAGCTAAATGCTAAAATAAACCTAGCTAGTACGATATATCTTAATAAGCTCAGGTTCCAGCAATACATCTATAGATACATATAGATGTGTATAGATATACCTGCTGGCTTATAATACGCTAAATTATAATATAGACGTATCCATAAACAGTACACGCTTCTTTAATATTCGCGTTATTATTAACATCAAAACGATTAATCAAAACCAACCAGTCGCGCAGGTCTGCGTCCGTCCGACTCTAACACTAACAAAAACTTGCAATATTAATTTGAAGGTCTCACACTAATACCAATAATTTTGATATACGTATAGACATAATAACCAAAAATTTTGTTTTGACAGAACGACGCATTATTATTTACGCATCAAGCTCAAGAAAATAAAAAAATTTAATGTCCTTAAGAAGGAAACAAACTTGTTTTTTTAATAAAAAAATAATTTAGATAGAAACAATATTTATCTAGATACTATGTATGAGAAGCAATTTTTCAAACTAATTTATTACATAGGAGTAGTGATATTGTGATAACATCACGTCTGTCTAATCAGCAATACTGTATATAACTATGTATAATTTGCACAAAATATACTTTTACAAAGTAATTATTAATTAGTTATTTGTAATAAGGAATATGTATTTTTAATGAGGAATACCGTCTCTATTTTATGAATTTTGTTTATATAATAAATTATAAAAAAAGTAGAAACAAAAATTGCTATGTAAGCTGCAACTATATATTCTTCAACTTACATAAGAATTCCTTTAAAAAGTTAGTAATTTTTAATGCTTCAATTGGTTGCCACCTGCCGCAGTTGATTAGAATATTTTAATAACCTATTATTATATATACCTACACTGTGTTATGTTGTTTGTGTGTGTGTGTGTATATATATACGTGTGTGTGTGTATATATATGTGTGTGTGAGTTAAATTACTTACATAACTAGCTTGACTCAACCTTGTATAAAAAGTGAACAATGTATAGATAAAAAAGTACAACAAAAACAATTCATGGTACGCGTTTATCATCTGCAACACCAGGGAAGTTTAATTTGTGTTGCTGACCTTAAAGAATAGGAAGGATTGAAGACTTAGAAGGGTTTTTGGCTTTTCCACTCAGTATACGAAAGCTCTAGCAATCAAATGTTATATATACTTACTGCATAATCTAGACACTGCCATCCTTATTAGATGGCTATAATAGGTTCTATAAGGATTTTTTAGTCGCTGTGAAAATCACCACGTTTTCTTAATATTTCTGCAACATTTTCGCTTACATTTTTCAAAATATGAACATGAATAAAATAATGGCAAAATAGTATGGTAATAGAAATCATAAACACTTTTATATTTGATATCCTTTAAGCAAAACCCTGCAAAATGAAGTCACGCAGAAATAAAGTTCATTTAATTGTTGAAGTACAATGTGGCTGATAACACTATTATTGTTTATTTGTGTTTCAATAGTCATTACATTACAGACGTCAGAGCCGATATAACATTTTTCTTTGTTCAGTTTTTTTAATTGGAATGAAACATAAAAATAATTATTAATATGATATTATCTGCACTTGTAAGAGCTGTTAGACTGATTCATTACCAATAACACCTTATACAAAATTATACACTTCGTTCTCATATTAAGGATGCAATATTAAATTAATTTTCAAAAAACAGTATGACATTGAAATTTAGGTATGGGCTGGATTGTAATTTTCTATGGGATTTCCGTCATTTTCAATGTAGCAAATATCCTTATTTTAATATTTGGTTACAACTTTTCGGGGTTATTATTAATTGGCTACTAGCTGTATTACTTAAAAAAATATTGCTATAAAATATGAGCTGTAGGAGGTGATGAGGTCAACCGTTGGTTTTTTAGTAGGTAGCCTTAAAAATGGCAGCGTCTTCTATGCTGCCGGGTAGTCCCACATACTCCCTAAGTCATCACCTTCCTGGTCGCAGGGATGATGCGTAACGCATTTTTCCAACGATAAAAAAAAAAGAAAAAAAAAGGTGTATTAAAGTAGAGGCGGAGTAAAGTAGCAGTAATGGCCAACACTTGTACGATGTTTGCGGGTTACATTTACGACTCACCACATTCCCTTCCTAACTCTTACTCTCCTTTATTCGTATGATAACGTAACTAGAACTCTACATTTTTATAGTATCGCCTCATTTGCTTTCTAGTTTTATAATTTAAAAAAATATTTATTTATTTATTTCATGTACTACAATTACTCACAAAAATGAGAATCATAATAAAGACGCATATATAGGATGAGCTTACCAAGATATCTCTACCAGCTATCCATGAGTGTTGGAGTGTTATAGAGGGCAAAGATAAGGTATTTCTAATATTCTACAAATTAATAAAGAGAATAGTAAATCTTAGATGTACTTTATATTTACATAAATACAAAAAAATATATATACACATACACAAATACATACATAATAATAACAAACACTTATATACAGCAACAAAAGTAAAGCTTTTAATATTTGAAGTCGTTTATAAACATGTTTACAAACGTTTAGTCGTTTACAAACTTTTTTAAAATTTAAATAAATGTTGAAAAAAATATATTGAATCCTGCCAATACCAAATATTTTTTTCATTGTATATTTACTTTACTTTTATTTTATTAGAATCCTTAAATTATGAGACCTAACGGGCGAAGCTGCGAGTAAAAGTTTTTATTTATTAAGTTTTTAGGTATTACTGAGGTATCTATATCAACTCTTTGGGAGTCTGAAATTTAAAAAATAGGGATCTAGAAAATTTTATAATTCGTTACCATTAAAGCTCAATTCAGCTTATTTTTCAAGTGAGGATATATGTGTACCACAATCTTTTCTAGGTTCCCTTATTCTAGAATCTTAAAGAGGGAGGCCAATGGTTAAGACCTGTCAATAAACCCCACGTATAATTAAATGTATTCCTTCCATGTCACGTTGCTAACATTTTCTAGGTAAAATAAAAGACCTACTATGAGCTCACGTTGATCGCGCTTAAGTGAGAACGTGAACGAATGTGTGATTCTTGGGAAAATACTAAAGTTTTTCAAATCCCACAATCAAATTCGTGCTTTATTACTAATAACATAAATTACACTTGTGCAATGGACTTAGGGCTTTTTAATATTGGTAGAGTAGCAGCGTGTGTTTGCCAATCACATAGCGACAGCTAAGGTGGAAGAAAGCTGACATTTTAAAAGATTATTATTGGTCATCGTTAAACCTATTAAGCTGGGCGTGATTCATTTTAGAAATCTTGACTTATTGCATAATAATTATAAACCTTGCTAATGAAAACCGTTTTACCTGTACGTTAAAGGTTGCTGAAAGTTCTTGTTGAACTCATGAAAAGTAACTTTTTTTTAATCAAACTTAATGGGATTTAATGGAAATATTTAATTTTTAATAATGCCTTTAAAAGTATATGGGTGAGTTAATGCATTTTTTAAAGAAAATTCTTTCATTTTATTATACATAACCGTTTTTTTTATTACTTAACATTTTTGGTTTAAGTATATACATACATACATATTAAATGCTGCTTAAATGAGAATGTTAATTGAGTTGTTAATGAGTGTATGTATGGTGTAAGAAGATTGGATAAAGTACGAGATATAAAAAAGATAAGAAATAATCGTTGGTTATGGAATGACTTAATGCGGAAAGATGAAAATGGTAATGAAAAAAGATTAAGTATGAATGAATAAGAAAAGAAGGCATAAGGAATAAGAAGAAGAAGGAAGAAGGAATAAGAAGAATGAATATAACTGACTAAGGGCGTGTGAAATTATATTACCAAGAAGCAAATAACTCAAATGATGTATAATATTAGAGTTTAGAAGAGATGAAAATATGGTGCTGACCACAGATTATAGGGCTAAGAGAGGAGAGGATTGTTTTGTATATCAAATCCAAAAATATCTAAAAAGGTTGTGTTATTTAATACCACCTATAAAAATTAATTTTTGTCTTAATGGTATTTATTACATTTATGTATAATTGTATTCTATTTTAAAATATATATTTCTGTACAATTAAATCAAATTTTTGTAAGCATTTATGATATGAATAAATCTATAAAAAAAACAAAAAATCCAAAAGTCTTACTTTTCCTTACAACTTAAAAGATACTTACCGCTTTTGATAATTGTTTTTGTGTGCATTACATTTTTTGTCTGGATGTTTCCATCGGGTTCTATAGGTGCTTTTGTGTAAAGAAAATTCGTATATGTAACACTTAAGCTTTTTTAAGCTCTTACCCTCTTTGTAAGTCACCATTAGATAACGGTGCAGTATGTCAATTTCTTTATCGTATCATACCGTATCGTATCATTGCATATGGAAAATATTATCATGGTATTCACTTAATTATATACAGTACTTGTTACCAAATTAATTGCAGCCTTCCATATTATAGTTATACCGTTCAAACATGAGAATTAAATTTGCGCTATGTGTTCACTACCTTTTTTTTTAAGCTAGAGACCGTATTTGATAGACCGCTTTTTTTAATTTTGTACGCGTATGGTGAATTCCTAAATAGTTGACATTTGAATTTGGAACTGTTGAGTGGCGTCTGGCGCTTTGTTTAGCGCGAAAATTTCAGAAGTTAGGTATATTTTCAGTTCAGAATAAGTGGATAATAGATTTCTGTAGAAGATATCTATAAACATGTTTAGCTGTGAGTCTTATTTATATTTGAAATAATTCAGTAAAATGTAAAACGTATTGGATACATTTTTGGACTTAATACTGAAGCCCTCTCCATGTTCAACAGCAATGTAGCTGGAAAAAACAACAAAAAACAATTACTTACGCGTATGATTCATTTTCTCGACCTTAGTGATCTTATCACAAAGATTCTATCTAAAACTGGTCTTCTATGACGTAAAGACTAAGAAAGAACAAAATGTAGCGTTTAAAAAAAAATTCCAGAATTTTTCAACTTCACTTATGGATGTAATACCGCCTCAAAATGAAACTAGTGGTGAAGCCATGAAAAGTAAATTACAATGAAGTAACAAATGTATGTTTTCCAATAAGTTAACATGTAAATCTCATACATGACAATAACAGACAGACAGGCCATAAAATAGTGTCAAAGATACTTAAATCAGGTTTTTAAAATCCAGTGTTTTTGAAATATAATTTACCTCAACAAGTAAAATGTTATAAATAGTTAATCAATGCAAAAATTTGATCTAGCAGAAGGAAAACGTTGAGTTTCCTTGTTGGATTATGTCGCTTCGGATTTCCTTCAATAATTGTAGGTACGTGTAATTATTATATGTAATAACATGGCGACCGCGTGCTCACTCCTCGCCTGATCACACGTGACCGCGACTCCTTAGACTGTCTATGTCTTGGTATTGGTTAAAATAATTTAAAGAGAATGGGGTACATATTTATATTATATATACTTTTCTTTTACTGTACATAGGTTTTAGCATATGGTACAATCATTTTAAGGTGTTGTTAATAGTTAAAAAAATAACCTCACTACTTTTAATATGTATTTTTACATAAAAGTTTTAAAAATATTTTTATATAAATAAATAAATTTTACATAATTTTAAATAAGACTTATTGTAGAAAATATTCTAATTAAACTCTAATCTGTTAAAATATAGCATGTTAAATATGTTTCTAGAACTCAGTAAACAAATATTTTAGATACAAGACAAATAGCATAAAATCATTAATTAAATAGATGGCTTATATTAGTTTTGATAAATACAATATTAAAATTTTGACAAAATAAATATTGAAAAACCTTTTTTATCTACAGTACATGAAATTATCACGAAAAATTTAGTTTCATGGTATTTACTTCAATTTTAAAGAAATATTTTGTCGAAGCGTCCGGACTGTACCTACTTACTGACATTGCGGCGTTGAGTCAATAAACAAACACACCACACTATATAATTTTAGAGATGTCTGTAGATAAACTTAGTAATAATTGATGAGTGACTGCAACAAAATATCGAAGTTATCAGCGAAAATATTATTTGTTTTATGATATGATGAATAAAAATGATTATATGAATGTTATTATCGTCACGTGAGACACGTGCGCGGGCGCAGCGTGGAAACGAGACTCCACGTTGTAATACGGAGGTAATTCTCGGTACTAATTGTGAGATATCTTAGTTATTTATTTTCTGTTTGGTTTTGTTTGTGTATTTAAATACATACTACTCCTTGAGCAGTCCTAGGTTCGTTTAAGATTGAAATGTCAAATGTTGTTAATGTTTTAAGGTAATATGCATAGTGTATTGTTTTTGATAGCACAATTATTCGATTGTCTCAGCTTAAAACTGACTTTATCTGAATTTATATATAATATAATGTAGCTAAAACAAATATTCAAATTAGCTGTTTGTTCTATACTTTTTATGAAATGTTCTATACCTTAAGAAAAATAGAATATTGAGAAAAAAAGATTCACCCTTTATTGTTTATAGAATATATATTTTAATAAAACGGCTTGTTTCTTGGCATATTTTGTTTTAAATATGAACGTCATAAAATATTCAGAGTTATGTAACTTATATAGCAATGTAGTTAATAATTGAAGACCTTATTTATATAAAATGCTGTTAATTGTAGGTTTGCTTCCATCCGTATAATTGAATGATGTAGGTCTATGTATGTAGGTATAATTATGACCTTCTTATGTCCATTACCTGACTTCGTGTTGAACAATTTGTTCTCAACTCTATAAGATTTATTTCTATTTAAAAAAAAAAAATATTAGAAAAAAAATACCTTGAGATGAATTAAATGTTGAAAAGTGCAAACAAATTTACACACTCCTACAATACAATAGTATTAAGGCCAATTTATACATCTAGGTTTCTTGTAATAAAAAAAATTGCAATGTTTTCAATATATATGTCAGAACTAGATTATATTATTTTTTTTTGGCAAATAAATATCTAAAAAACAGATTTTAAACATTTTATATTATGGTTATTGAATATTGCGATGACTTAATACAAAGAATAATTTTTAATTCAGAATATTATCTTATTTAGGCTGGCTTGAAATACATAACAAACATTTATTAGTAGAAGTAGTTCATTTTATTATTATTAGTAGGATATGATTTATTATGTAAATAGATTATAAGCCGGCATAGTTACAAACGACAGAAGTTATACGAAGTAAGCGACTTAGATACATACTAGTATGTAAGTGTGGCTTTTTTCAAAACTTCTCAAAATGAATGTCATTATTAATATTTAGGATCTTGTTATAATCGTATGCTGTAACATCACTCATCTTTGGTGATTCCCCGCCGTTAAGTTATCAGAAAATTATGCAAAGAACTAGTTTACTAATGTATTCCTTCGCTGGATTCTAACCTGTTATACTCTCGAGACGCTGCCCATCACCAGACTCTTATGACGTAAATGTTAATTAATTTTGTAAACGCATTGAAATTAAAATTTTAATACATATTTTTTTTATTGCTTTAGATTCTTTGTATTGTTTAAGGATTTAATTCAAAAGTAATGTATATAGTTTTACTATTCATCTATAAATATAACAATTGACCTAATTATTTAACAAAATTAGAAATCGGGAAGCTATTTTTTTTTAATAAGTATCTGATATCAGAGAGTACAATTATAACATGAGGTTGAACCGATTGTTGCTATTCTCGTCAGTATTTAAGCGCCACAGTGAACTGGTAATTCCCCGATCTGGGTTTTCCAGCGATCTCCCCGCATAGTGTTGTGTATGGTGTTGCAATGTTACGTAACTGGTCGATGAACTGATAACATTGATTATCTATTGTGTGACTACCGTTAGTTTATTTTAAATTATGGTAACGTATTACACTTCTTTTTTTAACTTTCCTTATATCAAATGACATCTTACATAAGTACGTAATATATTTTTTAAACATTTTGCAGATTATAAAAGATAAGAAGTATAAACATAACTCGTTTCTGAACCTCAATTTTTGCCCGCAATTTATTACTAACCGGTTAGACTTGACCAACAACTTGCAGTATCAATCTCATATGTAGAACTTAAACAATATGTACGTATTGATGTAGAGATTATAAGAATATGAATGTTTAGTATACCGAAGTATTTTAGATATTTTGATGTTTATTTAAATAAACATCAACTGGCGGGTGTTAGACACTATATCATTGCAGAACTTATTGAGGACTTAGACATAACTTTTTTGTTTTTGTTCGGACGATTTCTAATTGAGTGAGAATTTTAAATTAATTTACTAGGATCATTTAGAAATTTGGATGAAACATTTGCATATAAAATTTTAAAATTATTTAATTTACAGTTCTTATGTGACATGTCTTTACAATATACTAATTCCGCGTTAAGTATCAAATTTTGAGAAAAAGAATGGAATTATTGCGATTATATATTTGTTGTATTAACTTGAGGTGCACGAGAGTATATAAACAAATTTATTTACTCAAAAAATATGAAAATGTAGATAATGCTATTTTAATTTTTTTAAATATATAATAATAGAGATAAGACAACTAGCTATAATTATATGTAATGGATATGCTTGAGTCCCACGTTCGATTTTTAATTCTCAAGTTAATTATAATAGCGGACGAAGGTAGTTTTAAATAATCATTATATTCGTCATACTTATGTACTTATAAAAAATATGTAGCAATATTGCGTCACTTTTTACACTACTTATTGCAACGTAGTTTTACCGTAAGTGAAGATTTCCTCTCCTCATATCTCCTCAGACCTTCCTTCTCTTACAAACTATCGATATAACGAGATATAACGAATGTCCTTGACTTTAACATATTTTAGAAACTCATAATAAAAAAGTTAGGTGTTTTTTAATGATTGGATATACCAGCAAATAAGAATTTGAGCTCACAAATTAAGTTACAACTTAAAAGTATTTACGTATTTTCCAGACTCAATGCGCTCTATAAAAATATAAAGATTTCTTATAAAATGAGAAGACAAATCACTAAAAGTAAAAAAAAAGCCATCGGTACAAGAGCCCAAGTGAAATTATATACAACAAATATAACAATAATAGAATTTTGTTTTAAATATAAACAAATCAAAAATATTTAATATAAGATATATAAAACGCCCCGTTGGTCAAGTGGTTGTGCAGACGCCTAACGTGTCACGGCGCATTGGGGCTCGGGTTCGATTCCCGGCGGAGATAGGCATTTATGTGATGAGCATAGATGTATGTGTTTCTGGGTTTGGTCGTTTATTAAATATATTTTCGGTATTTATAATGTGTATTTCTATGTATTTGTATCGTTGTCTAACACCCTTAACAAAAGGAAATAATTTGCTTACTTAGGGGTTAGATCAATGTGTGTGATTTGTCCTGATATTAATATTATTATTCAAAACTAATACGACTCAAATGTTGTTAATAAATGGGCTAAGTTTTAACAACAAACTCTTGTATAAACTTCTACAAATATAAGCATCAAGTCATCGCGAATGATGAAATTAGCAAAACTACGAATTGATGATTGATCGATACTGTATCGTGATAAATAATGATAAGAGGATAATTAGTCGAAATTCTTTATTAGCATCTCGATTACAAAGCGTGTTAGACATGACGTTTACATATTGGAGTCGGTCAGTCTGGCATTCATTTGATTATAGTTTATTAAGATGATTCAGGAAAAACCACAGTGATACAGTGCAAAATTTGGTCAAGCATATCATAGACATTATAGCTGGGTTTTTATAGTAATAATATCAGCATAATACTGTTGATGTTATCTTGCTTTAAAAACAGAGAGGGCGTGGCAATTCAATTTAAACAAAAACATCAAAGCACACTAAAACAGTCCTTATTGTTTAAGGAGATGGATTGGATTTTATCCACATTGGCATGATATGGATCTCTTTAGAAAAACCTATAGGTATACCCTTTACCTGACACGTAGCTAACTGTTGGTTGGAGGAAACACCTGTTAAGATTTCTCGACAATGTTAATGTTACAACACTATGACGTATGTTTAATCATTATTATACCATTTATACCCACGACGTCTTTGTAATTCTTTGTTTGTGATGTAACAGGCGTAATTTTAAATTCTATGTAATTATACATTATTCATGAACTGGTTGGTATTAATTTCAAATGTATTAAAAATGTATAACCCTTTAATAATTACAAGGAAAATATATGTAACAATTATTAAGATGACAAGCATAAACCAAATTATTTATTTTTGGAATGTATTTATTGAGTGACAAACATGAATTTAATTACTTTGTATAAAATTGAAATTAATAGGGGGTAATTTATTATTGTAATGTTATCTAATTAATTATGTTTTTTAACGATTACTGACTCTCTAGTGATGTTGTTTCCTCTTGAACCGTGTACTATAGTCTAAGGTTTTAAAAGTGTAATATATGCTATGTATGTCTGTTAACTTTAAATAAAACTATCAAATTGGTCATCATATAACCGCAGCTTTTATAAAATTTGTTTCCCTTTTATTTTAGTATTAATTAACTTTTCTATTTAGCAATTGATTAGGAATGTTTAAGTAAAGTCAAGTTATTATTATAAACTTGGGTTAGTTTTTTACTCTTTCATTTTAATAAATATATAAAGAAAAATAAACCGATACGGGCAGGGATTCGAACCCGCGTCCTTTGGGAAATCGTTCCGTCGCTCTAACAATTAAGCTATCGTATCTCTACCCGTCTCAGTGAATTAAGCATTATATATATGATCGTCTCCATCGGGACGATCGTGAGATATACAAGGCTGTTTTCATAAATATATATCCAGTACAAGTCCAAATACTTTTATAAAATTCTAAACTATTTTATACGCTTCGAGAAATTAAGGTAAAATATTCATGATTAAGAATATATAATTAAAACATTAGGTATATCTTATAAATATCTTAGTTATTTAATAATAAAGGAAATAATATAATTCTATGAACATAAAACTATTTATGTTTCCACGTCTCAACAATACTGAAGTCGTGTTGTATTTTTAATCAATATAATAAAACAATTTTAATAGGTTTTACGTAGATAGAGTGTGAAATAAACACAGATCACCATAGAAATATATTGTTTACTTGACGTCATGTTTGTAATATTAACTGCATTTACATTGTATTAAAATTAATAAATATCTATTTATTAATTAATCTGGTATATCCAATGTATTGTAAAATAGTGTGTAAAATGTTCCAAAATATATAATGTGAATAAAATGAGCTATCACTACCTACCTTTTTATTTGTGGCATAACTATCTTAAGACGATCATGTACAAGTATACTATCAACAACTTCTTATGTATATTTGACGAATACAATTAAATAATATTTTCCAAGCTTTAGTTAAATATTTAACCATACGTATTCTTTTAAACATATTATTATTACTCAACTAAAAAATCTTATTGCTTGTAATACGATACATCCGATTTATCAATATGTTAAATATATCATTGAAAAGAGAAAATTTTTAAAAACAAAATATCTTTAGTTTAAAATGTCATAATAAACTGCTAATATTTATTTTTTTTATTCCTTGAAATATATAAAAATAGACAAGCATATTACTTTCTTAAATTGTCACGATTACACATTTAAATAAAACTAGACATTTCCATCTCGTCTTCCCGTGAACAAGATTGCTGCAAAGCATTAGAAATGTCGGATTAAATTTAAAGTATAATGTGAAATACTATCCAATTATACTCGAGTAAAGATTTGTAAAACATAGTTTTACAATTGCATAAATAGAGATAGTCTTAATAGATCTGAAATAAACATAGTATATCAAATAATTTTTAAATAATGCGCTTCTGAAAAACTGGTAGCGTTTTAAAAGTTGATTCAAAGAGATAAGCAATTAACATGACTTTGAATGAAATGTATCTCTATCATCATGTACCTGTCTTTTAATTCTTTCCTGAAAACGAATTAGGGATAAGAAAATGTATTAATTTTGATAATGCAGGTGCCTATTTTTTATGGCCAACCAGACATACATTTCGATATTCATTTTTTGTAATATTTTTTGATGTTTCATTTGTAATATTTTTTGTTATTTTTTGCTTAGTTTTAAAGTATCGCAATAAGTATTTAGTTGAAAAGAAGTATGTAAAGAAGCCCAGAAGTGGGATATGTGTAGGTTTATATTTTTTTTGCACTAAATCGAAAAATGTTCAAAATATCGTGGATCGTCGTGGATCCTCATATCACATTGTACGATTTCCTTTTAAAAACCTTTTTTTAAAATCACCTCTACGTCAGACTTATTACATTTATTTATTATTTTTTATCAGAGAGGGAGGGAATTTAGGCATCCTTCTCTTTCACTCACCGTATGAACAATAACGGTAATAACTACTTTACGTTGATCTTTTATGAGATGGAACTACTGTTGACGATTCAGCACTCAAGTAACTACAAGCTAAGTTCTACCTCGTCCATGTGGCCACTCTAGAACGGTTTTGCCTTTTATAGATTCACGTGTATTTTTAGATGACATCATCTTTTTATGAATAATGCAATATCATGTTTAAAAATATACTGCTGTACAAAATTATCGTGAAATGACGATGGAAGAAGTTAAAATCCTAAGCCTCAGTTGGAATCAAGGTAAAATCCTATCCTATCCTATGGTTTCCAAAGTTAAAGTTTTTTATTAGGGCCAGATTCAAGTTGCACGGTGATCGGAGTAGGCTCATGGGGACGAACCAATCAGAAACTTCAGAGTTACCTACACTAACTCATATAACCAGAACTTTATAATTGACCAAATTTACATCTTTTTCTTTTAAGACACACTCATAATTAACAGTAAAAGAAAGTTATATCAAAAAGTGCTAATTTGGTAAACTTTGCTCGCGACTTCATTTTATTACTCTGTTATTAAAAAAAAAAACATATTTTACTACTAACTAAAATTACTTACTTTTTCTTAATAATCCTCCTCTTGTCGTTAAAACACCACTTCAAGAATATTAAAAAAAATGTTATTGAAAATATTTATTTTTTTCAAATTTTATATAAAGATAATAAAATGTTTAAGAAATTTAAATATTGAAAATATCGCTATTTTAAAGGCGATATCAAGCTATTGACGTTTTATTCTTGAGGGGGAGAGGTTCTTATGCAATAATTATCTGTTCTTTTCTTGTTATGAAGACCAAAAGGTTTTTACACTTATTTGCTGAGGTAAAATACTTTATTAGAGATAGCTGTTGCCCGTGACTGCGTCCACGTAGACTGTAAAGATATATTTAGATATATGACTTATGATCGTAGTCATAAAGAATCAGGGGCAACGGCTAGTGATAATATAAATCCCTTCATCATAGAGTTATTAGTGATTGTAAATCATTTTAACTGTAAATGTTTATATTTATTAATATTCGTATATATGAAACCTACCTATCTACCTACCCATATGAAAAAGTCTTGAATCATGTTACTTAATACATTTATAATTTATTACATTGTCGAAACTTTCACGTGGATCCTTATTTTATTAAATAAAATATAATATATATTTCTCGTATTAAATATAACCTTTGTACATCATAATATAGGATTCTAATGCTAAAAGATTTTTTAAAAATCGGTTCCGTAGTTTCGGAGCCTATTCAATTTAAACAAACACACAAATCTTTCTTACTTAAACAATTGAAAATTTTGTGTGTCTGTAGGTTCATTTAGTACTATTCAGAAACTAGTACCATAACTTTAAAAAGCAGAAAAAAATATATATATATTACTTTTGGTGTTAATAGTAGAAATTATTCAATAAATTCCAAATTAAAGACAAAAATTTGTTATTATACTTTGTCTATTGTATTGTCTATATTTTGGACACCTCGACGTTTGACAAGCTTTAGTGGCTTCCTGAAGTTGATCGAAAATGATATCGTAGTTATATCATAAGTGATACCGATTGTACTTATATTTGTAAATAATATGTATTTTAGAGATTAAATAGTCACCTGCCCAATTTGATTCACATTGTTTGTTACTCTCATTTGAACGCGGTTATTTACTTGTAGTAGCTCCAAGGGGAGGTTTGTCTTCTTTCCTCAAATGCTTACGAACGGTGCTGCTTTCGGTGACTAATTATTAAGAGGTGAAGAGTCTTTTAAATTAATATCTATATATTTGTCTATAATTAATTAAGAAATTGTAATTTTTTTTATATAATAAAAAAATGTATTTATATCTTGCGGATCCCTCGCAATACGTACCTACGTGTATTGTCTATCGTATAATATTTATTTCCGCATAGTTCAACATATACTTATACATGTTGATCAATTAATTGTAAAATCATTCGATTGTAGTATCCGCATACGATAACCTGCTGCTCATATTTTTCATAAAAATACCATTTTCTTAGCGTCAATCTAGCAATTTAAGGTCACGTTGTTAACCACGCTGTTGCCTGCTTATAGAGTTTTATTGAAAAGCAATTGCAACTGTCATAGTAATTATGTCAGATAAATAATTAATTGTTATACCTCGTAACCTTAAGCAAGATCTTGTAGAAATAACACACACTGAAGTTAATTTCTTATATCATCAGACTATACAGGATGATTTACAGTTTTCCCATACCTGCTATAATTTATACCAGGTGACCATAAAGTCTGATGTTAGATATTTATGGTCTAGCTAACTTATTAATATTTTCACTGTTTTGTTTTTTGCTGGTAATGTTATTACTTTGTTCTAAAAGTCTCTCATCAATGTGGCTTTGTTTTATTTCATTTTCAGCCATGACTTTATTAAACCCTATAAGGCATTATAAATATAGTGAGGTCATCGACTGCGATCTTCGAAAATCTTCGAAAATTATAGACGTATAACAAAAACTGTTTCACTAATTACAATACATTTTAGCTTGAGACAACAAACTTGTTTTTTTTTTTATAAGTTTATGAGAAACCCGACGAAGAAAAACTATTTATGGCACTAGAAAAAACCATCCAATTCCCAATCAAAAGTGAAGGATTTCAAGCATTATATGTCCTTGGTTTATCCAATCTTATATTACAAACGTACACCTATGTGATGTGGCGTCTGGGTATTACGTGGATTACGTGGGTTTATCATGGATTCCACGAGCTAGGAAAAATGTAACAAAGTAGATGAAGTACAGCTATGCCGAAAAAATATAATAATAAAATCTAAGTTTAGCTGAGTACATAAAATTATTTGGTTTCATGCCATAAAATATGTACAAACTTTATGAATTTCAAACTCCATTCTATTAATTCCATACAGAGAAATACCATGTAAAGTGTTTCGAAGTATCAGCCAGGGCCCAGGTGTCACAATGGAGACAGTATTATGTAACGGGTGAGTAAATTGCGTCGTTTGTTTTTCTATCATTGAGTCATTAAATGATTTTGATGTTGTGATGACGATGCAAAATATTGATTGCTAAGACATCTATCTCGTGGTTCCTTCCACGTTGCTCTTATTTTAATCTTTCAGTAACAGAGTTTATTTTGATTATATCATTGATAGGAAAACGGGATTTTAGGTTTAATTATTATAAAAGTATATGTCCTTACCTGATTGAAGGAGATATCAAGTTTTTAGGATTTATTTAAGATATTAATTCTGGAATATTAATAGCGCTTATCCTGTTAGTCCATATAATTGGTAGCTAGTTTTGGGTCAATATTATTTTATTAATTTTCAAAAAATAAGGATAATTATGGCTTATTAATAAAATTCCATAAAAAGTGTCGTGTAATATTTAAAATTGTAATTAATTACCTATTTTTCGAATTATCCTTTTATGTAGCTGTTGGGAAAAATATGTGATGTTGACGTCACTATGATGTCACTGACCACGACTTTGTTACATTTTAATCATAATTAACAAGTTCAATTTGTAATGAACCATGAAAAACATGCAAATAAACTCGTTCGAAATAAAACAAAAATCAAAATATTTTTTTTACGTTTAAACAACTATTGATATAAATATAAAGTTCTAAAAGACTTTGTCGTAATTCAAACCAAAGTAAAATAGAATTTTAATATTGGGCACAAATTGGAACTTACTTCGCTTGGTTGGAAATGAAAATTGTACATCCCTTTTCAGTGAAGTAAAATACTTTTCATGACAGTTACATCACATTATCACTTGAAGAAGGTCATAAATCGCTTACCTTATACACATTTTCCGGTAACTTGACCTACATAAGGATAATAGGATTTAATTTGTAACTTTTACGGATGTATCCCTATCCTTGTTCCTGAAAAACGAATAATAAGGATTGATTTCTATTGAAATATTTTTAACGAATAATAGGGATACCTGAAATGATAGGACACATGAAATACATTTCAATGGCTAGTTCTGTGTAATTCGTGTCAAAAATATATGTATCATTTAAGCCAAGATCACGTCAGTAAAATATAGTAAGGAAATAAGGAGCATAAAACCCCAACATTTCAGCACATGAATATAGTTGGGTGGTTCAGTAAATTCAATTATCTTTTTCGAGATTGTCTAGCAAACGAACATCTGATAACAGACAAAATCATTGGCAACAACTAATAGTGTTATATAAGCAAAATTTATAAACTATCATTATAAACTAAAATATTATATTATTTTACGTACATCAAATTAATTAATATAAAGTATTGGCAATAATAATGAAATCATTTTAATCTAAAATGTTACATCGTGAACAGTGCCTTTTATATCTTTTTCTCTTCTTAAAAAATATAACACTTACCTACAATATGTTCTTTTTAGTATAATGTGTTATCTATAAACCAAATGAAAACCATCAAAATAGGCATATCTATATTATCTAACTATCTATATACTATCTATACTAGCACATTAATATGTTACACTTACAAACATAAACAACGTAGTACAAAGAAGGCCGGGCCAGGTCGCAGGACACGCAGCCGCGCGGGGAGAGCGTGTAAACAAACAACTTGAATATCGCAGTATGAATAACGCAGCCATCGCGCCCGCTGCTCATTCTGTCGCGATCTACCGTCCGCGTTGCACGCAGCCATGATCGACTACGCGCGCCCCTACGATATAAACATGTGCGATTTCTACCCCCCAACGCCACCGGCGTCAGCGCGCCTCGATGACTTTCAAGTATTCAAAAAGGGCAACGCCTCTTATATCTACGGGAACTACTACAATAACTACGATGTTTATTCTGAACCTGAAATGGATACTACTGCAAACGTTTATCACACGCTCGTCAGCTCCCGCGAATACCGACATGAGGACTGGAAATCGAAAGTTATGGTCGACTGGACTGATGATGACACGGTGTCCTGGTTGATTGATTGTGCCGTTTCACAGGGATTCAGCGAGTATGAGGTACCCTTCTATAATTTCAAAGTGTCTGGAATGGAAATTAGGAATATGAGACGTGAAGAAATTGTACAAAGGATGGCACATCCCAACGTTGAACCAAATTTATCGAGAAAAATAGGTGAAATCATTTTCGATAAGTTGCAAGCTCGTCTAAATGAGGAGGTTCACCGACAAAATTCAGTATTCAGATATGAGAGTGATCCTTACACACACCAGGAATCAGTGCAGTCAGTGTTAGATTTGGACAAACATAGGATGTATGCCTCGGACTATAAGCCGAATGATATTAGTTTGTTACCTGCGTCCGATTCCAGTGATGATGCAGAGGACACCTTCCGTACTTCTGCGTCGGCATCACCGGTGTTCTCGTACGGCAGTGATAGCAAATCAGGTGATGAAGATGACAAGAGAAAAATGTCCAAGAGACCACCGGGCCGGCCGAAAGGGAGCGGCAAGAACAGATTCAAGCGTCCTCGAAGTGTGTCTGTTCCAGAATTCCTAAGGAATCTTCTGTTCGACGAAAAGTATTGTCCGTCTATAATCAAATGGGAAGACTATGCACAAGGAAAATTTAGGTAAGCTCAAAAATTTATATTTTTTAGTTCTTGTTAAGTATAAGAATTCACTAGTCGTGACTTGGAGGTTTGTTGTTGGTCGCATCTCGTACATTTGTCTTATACATAATTCATCATGTCCCAGGCACGTGGACTAACTCATACCTATAAAAACGATTTACAGCAACAATTCTAAGACTTGTTAATAGGTATTGGTAATTACCGTCTAAAGGCTTACTTTAGTTGTATTGTCTTATGTAAATTCACATACAAATAAGCAACTCGACATTGTTTTAAATATAATATGCACTAAAATATCGTAAATTCATAAGTACAATAATATAAGAATAAACTATAACAAGTCACAAAAATAACCAACTGAAGAAAATATATGTATGAAGTATTTATTGCCATTTTTAAATATAAAAAATCAATAGAAAACTGTTTCCTCTACAATGAATATATCTTAATTTAAATGTTTACCTTACCTTTAAAGAAACAGTAACACGAATTCAAAGTAGACTGTATGTATTTCGTGGGTCTCAAAAAGAAAACCCTGTCCAAAGTTTCTTGCTTAAGTTATTTAATATCATTTATTATGTACATCTTAACTTAAATATCTCATAACTCTTCTTCCTTTCCAATTCTAATAAGTAACAAATAAATCTCTCTTAAGAGTCTGCGATGAGAATTTTAATTGCAATTATCACTAACAATTAGATCACTTGCAATTGCGCAGTCCTCTATAATTTATGGTAATCGTGTAAATAAATTACTTCATGTTTAGAAAACAATTAAATTGTATTACCGATTTAGTTAATTAATATCCAATATTCAATGGATGAAATAATTTCAATACGTAATATTTTTGGTTAGCGCTCTCTACATCCTAAATAAAAAAAAAACAGATTGAAATTATATATGAGAATATTTAAATATAATAACTAGTTATTAAAATAAAAACTTCGTATGTTGTAAATAATGAATAATATTGCAACTTAAAAAATCAGTCTACGATTCAAGAAAAAAATGTTGAGATGAAAAATGTAAATGTTGATTCAAAGGTTTTTGTGGCAACAAACGAGTTTGCATTTTATTACTTAAAGTTCACAAACGTCTTCAGACATGACCTTCGTTTTCAAGAATCCAAATAAAAACGCATCGACTTGGCAAAGTGACTTTGTAATACTGTACGGTCATTTCGAACTTAGGAACAAATTCAAATTACATATACCCTTTAATTGCATTCACAATTTTTAGAACGAATTTACCAGAAACGACGTATACACCATAAAATTAAAAAGTTTTGAATTGAAGACGAATATTCTAAAGTAAGAAAAAAAAATCAAATTCCTTTTCTATTTATTTCTCATGTATATCTATTATCAGCATAATTGTTGCAAAAATAAAAGATAAATATTACTATTTCTTTGTATGGCGATAAAAGAATATCCAGCCGGTTAGTCTGCTCTAATCCTGGGGCTTGCTTGAATATAAGTTCAGATGAATGCTATGCAAATCTTTTCATAACAACATGTTGGGATAGGTTATTCTATTATTGATAAGATCACGCTTGTCATTCGCAGTATAATATTACGATAATTAAATACAATGATTCTACATTGTGGTCTTAGCGTTGCTTACCATTTTACTCTAATGTGAACAAGAAAACTTACCCATACCAACTGAGTTCCTATTTAACTTTAAAAAATACAAATATATAATCCGGAACTTATGATTGTAAATCAGTATTTTGACAACTTGATTCTTATAATATTACTTTAATGTAAATTGAAACGTTTTAAGAAGAATAACTTATTAAAATCAGTAGTTAACGTCTCTTCAGCATGTGTTTTTATGTGTTACCTTCACCTTGCTGGTAACTTCGACCTTGTTTTGTTTCACACGTTAACCTGCAATTTAAAATTCACTTCTTTTATCCCTATTGGTATTACTATAAGGTTTATTTTTGTGTGATTGATGTGTTCACGAATATTTGTTAAAAGTTCAATCATTATAAAGGAGTCTTGGCAATTACATTGACCTTTATTACTTTATAATTAGGTCTGCATTTTCTTTACTTTTGTATTGCTTTGTGTGCTAAATATAATTAACATTATACAGCACTGAAATTTTGGTGAGACAATAAAAGCATGTTATATTAATACTGTTACTAAAAGTTAGTGAAAAAAATATCAGGTATTTTTATATCTTGTAATTCCTACGAGATCTACTCAAAAAGTAATTTCTTCAACCAATATATATAGCTTGCGTGTACGGTTAAATTTTACCTCTTAACTTTGCACTTATCATTTCTCTGGTCAGACATTAGATCAATTATTATAATTAATTATAAAAAAATTAAAGTTATCTGTTATAATATCTTCGATTCGATCGATATCTTCGAAATTAATTCGATACGTGGTGAATTATTTATAAAAAACTAGCTTAATCCTTGTTTTAGATACATAACAGTATTAAACTTAATTAGCGGGAAAGGAAATATAAATTAATCGATTATATAACTTACGTCTGACTCAAGACATCAATATCATGACAATCTACACATATAATAAAATCGTAACAAAGCGAAATATGTACGTAAAATATTTTATAAAGTTACTTTCACGTCTTAAATATACGATAGCTCAACTAGACGAGCGACGTTGCTGGAATCCCAGATGTCGCAAGTTCAAGTCCGGCTTGTGATGAAGAATTTTTCTTACAATATTTTTTAAAATTTTATATAAATAATAACACATGATCAATATGTTAATAGATAATTTAAAATACTTGAACATAAAAGCTATTTTTATTAAAACTTATGATGAGATACTTGTATAGAGGTTTAGTACGATTCTAATCTTTTGTAATCTATATGTAGATTTGATCAAAATGTTGAATTCTATTCGTAATCTCTGTTAGCAGTTTTATTTTATCTGTTAGTACTCATAATGATTCCTGGTTATAAATAAAATGTTTATTTTTAATTATTCCAATACACGATATTAGAAACACGATATTTTATTACATTTTTAACCATGTAAAATATACATCAAAGAAAGCCAGGCAAAAATACAAATCGGCGCGTGCGCATAGCGATGAGCACATTTAAATAAACAATCCGATAATATCGTACTATGAATAACGCGACAATCGCGCCCGCCAGTTGTTCTACTCATTCTGTCGTTATCTGTCGTCCGCATTACACGCAGCCTTGATTAGCTACGCGTGCATATATAAGATGGATATGTGCTACCCCTATCCGACTACGCTACCAGCGTTCGCGTGCCTCGACGCAACTTTCGTAAACGGTAACCGCTGTGATAAGAATAATAACTATGATGAGAAGTATGATATTCATTCTGAACCTGAAATAAAAACTTCTTCAAATGCGTACCATGACCTCGTAAGCTCCCGCAAATTCCGACATGAAGACTGGAAATATAAATTTATAATAAACTGGGCAGATGATGACACGGTGTCCTGGCTCATCGAATATACTGCTTCACAAGGACTTACCCTAGTTGATGTACCCTATTATAATTTTAAAGTGTCTGGAATAGAATTACGAAATATGAAGCGAGAAGAAGTTATAAAAAGGATGGCACATCCCAATATTGATAAAAATGTATCGATAAAAATAGCTCATAAGATTTTTGACACATTGCAAGATAATGGAATCTATGAGGAGATTCACCAAAAACCTTCGGGGTTGAGATACTTTCAGAATGACCCTTGCACACACCATGATATATTGCACTCAGCGATTGAGGCAGATGAATATAACCAACGCAATGCTTCCGATTATAAGAAGGATGATTTTAGTTTGTTACCAGTTGTAGACTCCAGGAATGACCCACAGGACGCTATCCTTTCTTCATCGTCATCATTCATGTTGCCATACGGCAGTAACAGCAAATCAAATGATAAGAAAGATAAAACCAATTTGTTGAAAAATCCTGTGGGTAGAACGGAAAGCCTAAAGAGAAAAAATAAGCGCCCTCGTAATTTGTCAGTTCCAGGATATATCTGGAATCTTTTGTTGAATAATAAGAACCGTAAAATGATAGACTGGGAGGACTACTCTAAATTGACGTTTAGGTAAGATATATTTTAGTAATATTGCCAAGATATTATATGCGACAAGCTTGTCGCATCACAAACATCTGCTATTCATCTTGTTCGAATGTAAAAAATAATAATAAATATGAGTCAATTATTATTATCTATAAGTTTTAGGAAATCTTGATCACTAATGTGTCTATTTGTTATAAATTTCAATTAACATGGTAATTAGGTGAAATAAAACTTATAGTTTGTGACACTGAATTCTTTACTACAGTTTGGACAGTTAGGATTGCTCAGGTCTGAGATTAGTGCAACTATGTTGACGAATACTATAACCAATACTGCAACTATGTTGATTAAACTGTTACCTCGGCATTATTTATAACAACTGTATATGTTACGATCTGTTATCACCTTATCGTATTGAAACGTTTTCTTTAGAAAGTTTTATGTATTTAAAAAAAATTGATTACATATAGATATGATGAAATTTTAATTATTTTGAAAACTACTTATTTATTATTTTATATAAAAAACAAATAGACTCGGTCTGTACCTAAATATGCCTTTCGAGTTTAAAATACAATTGACTTTTAGCAGCTACTGAAGTAATTTTTTTAATGACACTCAACCATTTACGAGATTTTTTAATAGACTTGTGAGATAAAATATAACAAGTTAGTCTGTTACATCTGATTGTTAATGACAAACGGACAGCTATCTTGTCACTATTAGCTCATCTATAATCATTTATGTCAACGATTAGTTTCGTAATTAATACTGCAAATAATTTTAACAGCCTGTAGTTTAGTGTAAAGGCACTATATATAATTATCTTATATAGTGAGTATTGCAAACCTAGTTTGTAGGGCGGCGCCCTGCATCGTATAGATTTTTTCTCGTTGCCACGCACCCTCAAGGCCGGAGTACTGCCGCGTTTAGCTTCTTTTCCAGACACGTGGCTATAGTTCTAAGAAATGTTATGAAAGATTATTTTTTATTAGGGTGGGTACAGTTATTTTTAAATAATATTTGTACTGTACGAACTTTATCACGCGTTGATTATCCCAGAAGATCTTTGTAAATAAGGTTTACAGAAGTTAAAAATTAGATGATATAAAATGAACTAAATATTTCATCTACTTTAAATATCAACATCATCAACACTGAGGAATATAACAATATAGTTAAAAAAATATATTTGAATTTATTTAGACAAGGTTTTATTATAATTCATCTACATTTATCAAGCAACGTTTTTTATAACATAATTTGCGAATATACCAACAAAATTAAAAGAAAAATGCGCTCCAACATCGACAAAAATAAACGCCGTAGCCCTGCCGTTGTCATGGCAACTCCCGGGAAGCATCTAGACACGTGTCGCAGCTTCCGATTTTTTCTCGCATTTTTCTCCCTCTTCCCCCTTCCCGCTGGTACGCGCCTTAATTGCGTCTGTGAGAGTGTGGTCCGGGGAAATTAGAGCAAGGCTAACTTTAGCACAGAGGCAACAGTTAATTACAAAGAATCATTTAAACAAGAGAATAACACAAACAAATTATTAAAATACGTAATTAAGGATCTAATTCGTAGTTTTACTAATAACAAAATTCTAATATTGATTTTGAGTACCTAATGTAATTATTTCAATTTCCCAGCTGCACACTGATATCTATGGTATAGTCCATTTGTCCTTATTTACACGCATATAACATAATAATACACTAATTAGTTTAAATAACGTACGTCCATCCGGTACGAAATAATTACCAGTTCAGATAAATATTTAATTAATATAAGTAATTTTGAATTAATTACATGTTATTTAATTGGTTTTAAATCTATTGAGATTTAATTAATTAAAATAATTTTATAAATTTAGGTAATGAAGAAACAAATTCGCATCTGTCACAAAGTGCTCTGTGACAGGCTTGCACCAAAGTCCCTGTAACATTTCTTTTTCGTGAAAATCTATTTATAACTAGGGCAGCCTCGTGTTCGTGGTAGTCATTCTGAATTCATCTCTATTTCTACGTTATAAGATTCAAATTGGCTGAATATTTCAAAATGTGCGTAGATGGCAGTACTATATATATTTTTTTCTCATAGTGCCTCTATTATATTGATTAGTAAGACTCCCTCTTCCGGGTCGAGCGTCTTTTGCGAATTCTTTCTACGTTCCTTTGTTTTTCGCAGTTTCTTCACTGTGATGTATGTGTATGAAAAATTCAGTATTCTCTAAATAATTCAACTGATGTAGTTCTTTGTAATTTCATTTATAACATAAAATTCTGTCCAAGTATTAAAGATTTTTCCACATAATAAAATGAGCTGAGATACTTTATATTACATATCTATAATAATTATCAGTATTGATTATTTTAAAATATGTTAAAGAAAGTATCACGGAATTAAAACCACAACTACTGTAATTAAAAGACATTTAATATTAGTTCAATGAATTTCAGATAACGAAGAGTTTGAAAGATATTTTGTGTTATGTCACGAAAATCGGCAAGGAAACCACAACAAAGAGATATATTTATACCTAGGCATTTTTGATACAAAATGTCTTCAAAATCTTAGTTATTATTGCTTACTTACGTGTTTATCCGATACACACCTCATGCGAAATTTAGTTATAGGTTGGTAAACTAAAATTTACCATATGAATATAATATGCAAAGTATGGAAAATAGTTTAGTCTATCTGATAAATAACAAAATACAAATGTCGGAAAATATTATTTCTTTCACATTAATATCCTAAACAAAATATAAATGTCGGAAAATATTATTTTCTTTCACATAAATATCCTAAAATTAAATACGCTAAAAATAGAGGCCAAGTTTATTAGAAAGTGATTTTCACATGCATGTAGTTTAAGTATTTGTTGAAACTAATTAATGCAGAAAGTGCACATCAATATATGTTAAGTCTCTAATGAGCTCTACATAGATTCACAACACAATAATTTTCATAATGTTTTGTTGCATTACATGAGTAGTTTCGAAGAAGTTTTAAAATAAAGTCAACAATTTGCACGCTGGGATTTCCCGCGGTTGAAACGCACACTAACATATATATAAAGTGGATATCTACCCACACATTCATATTGTCATACTTCCACGCGCATGCAACATTTACACACACGCATTGCTGAGCACCCACACTGATACGTTAGCTATGACGCGGGTGCTCGTAAATATTCAACTTCGAATACATTACGAAAGGCCAGTCCTAGCTCCTAACGTCACGAGCTAAATACAAACTAGTTTTTATAATCACTAAATGCTAATTAAAATATAAGATCTAAAATGTACAAAATAAATAATTCTATTTCTATCTATTCTATATTTATTTATAAAACGTTCTTGGAAGTATTCTCATAATCAAATTCACTTTTGATTATGAGAGTACTTCTAAGAATTTTTTCACCACACATAGATAAAACTTGTGATAGTATGACGCATACATAGGTGAATGCCGCTGAGGCCTAACTCTATTTCGAACGATAATTAATTTTTATAGCTTTTAAATGGTTTTTGATACAATAATTAAATGCGATACATTTTAAAATTTAAAATAACAAAAGATTTTCAAATATATTTTGTCTGAAATCTGTATGTGTAATATTTATTACTGATCCACTAATTAAAAAAATAGGACATTGAATAGATATTAAATAGGTATTAAGTTTAATAAAAAAAAATGTTTTTTTCATTAAACCGAGAAAAGCCAGTAGGAGAAACATGTACATAATATATTATACACGAAATATTGAAATACTCTTATCAAATAGTACCAACAATGCTGCGTAGTCTGCTAACTTTGTAAAATAATAATCATACTTAATGCAATAAAAATAAGGATCATGATAGCTTAAATATTTTTTGGATTTTATATTACAGATCTAAATAGACAGTCTATTTCTAAATAAATTCTAAAGAATAATAACAAAACAAATCTTTATTACAACAATCATTTCTATAATTCGTTACTACTTTCAGTTTTTTTTTATATGCAATATCTGAAATATAAAAACTATCTAATTTATAAAATGACGTATATTTCTGTGAATAAATAAACGAAGTCTTAACCTTGATCTCTCTTTCTGAAAACAACCAAAATTATTTATTAATTTCATCTAGTGGTGATGACGTCACAGATATCCTCAAGATTACTGATTACACTTACACTACCACTAATCCCTTTTGAATTTCTATCTATCGACCATCGATAAATGATACGCGAGTAAACAGATAGCAATTATCTCGTGCGAGTGAGACAGCATGAGGATAACGTGAAACAAATCTCGTGCAAAAAAAATCGCGAGTACGAGGCACGTGCAAAAAATACTTACTGCATTCAGAACAGATGCTAAAGTTGAATGAATACTGTGCCTTCGATTTATATTGGACAAGTTTTAGACAGAAATTGTATTCGTATTCGTATTCTTATTCGTAATCGTATTCTTGTACTTTTTAAACTTAGAATGTAGAGCTTGATATCAAAAGATAATAAAACGTTTCTCGTTTTTTCGATTTTATATCTTTTGTTTAAATTAAGACTCTAGATTCTTATAAGTAAAAAATATTAATTGTATATTCTTTGTCATAAAAAATACACCTATCCAGTCTACTAATAATTTTACCCTTTCTCTTAGTTTATTTAAGGCTATTGTTAAACTTGTAATCGTGTTTTTTTTTGTGAAATCTGGGAATAATAGATCAGGATGATCAGGCCATGAGAAATATATCTGATTTTTTTGTTAGTCTAGTCATTTATCAAAAATAATTGTGTCCAGAACAATCCTATAAAAATTAGTGTCTTGCTATCTGTTTTTATGTTATGAAATTTAAAATGATGAGATAATTTTTTATCAGATATGTTAACTACAATTATATTTTATTTATTTGTAAATATAATCTCATCTTAGATAAAAGTAGATTAAAGATAACAGCTATCATGTGACTTATAACGTGTATTCAAAATGGGTTTACTTACGGAAATTAAATTAAATATCAAATCTTAAAATTATCTATATTAAGCACACCAAAGATCTTAAAGTTTAATTTAGATTGACAATACGTTGTTGAATTTAACAATAGGTAAATTATATTGTAAAAGGAGTGATGATTGTCCAAAATTGGAAATTTATAAAATTTTAAGTTTCAATCAAAAATATATTAAATAATGATGCCATTAAAATTAAACTAAGAAATTAAATGAGTAAATATTAAAACGTGCTCAAAGTTTATAAAATCACGAACGAGTGAATAATTTCTTGGCTAAGGGCAAAGACCTTTGCTGACACTTATTAGCGAATAAAACATTGCGTGGTAGAGATTGGGTGACCAACATTGAATGACCAATTACCATACACGATGACAAACTAGAGGATTATGTTTGTATTATTACAAACTTGTTAATTTTATGATATCTTATCTATTATTATTAAATAAATATATATTTCAAAAGTTTCAAGATAACTTTAGATCTACGAGCATTGGCATTTCTGTCAACCAAACTCTACTTTTATAAGTTGTTAATCAAATATGGCCTTGATAATGATAGCACTAGCTGAATAAATGTTATAGAAAATTATTCCCCTATTAGGTTTAGTTACAAATATATTAAATATAATCTTTAAACCAGCTTACAGATTGGCTACAATATTTACAATTTAAAAGTTTGCGTTGATATGGCACATTAACATTTTCTTAAGCGAGGTCATGTAATTATCAGAGGGACTTTACTTTTTACATGACTAATCTTGTTACTATGCCTTTCACGTAACTTTAATATGTCTCAGAAGGCTGTGCTTCCCCTTAACCTAAGTTAACAGCTTATTATACATTTGTAAACAAAACACGTATATTTAAATCTCACCGGATTGCCTTCATATGAAATTTACTGCTTACAATGACCATACTTCAATGGATATTGTCAATATTAACATTGACATCAAAATAGATTACACCCACTTTAAGTATTACAGTGATATGGAACCCTTCTCCCCTTTGAGCGCCTTTGAGCACCTTTTGTCAGTTCTTAGAACTGTAAATAATGTAATACATTTCAAATTTCGATATCGAATATTCTGGAACGTTAACAGTATATTTACTAAACTGAAAGGAATGCAAATAAACGTGTAGGATATCTTGCATCCTGTTTTCTGCTCCTTGCCCGACAGACAAACGCGGTCAAGTGTAGAGTGTCCATGTTTTTACCGAGGACATTAACTCTACATGACATTTCCTTTGCTTCAAAGCATGTGACGTCACATGAATAGAGAAACGTAACATAACGCACAAGTATTCTTTGGTAAAAAATAAGTCACACACGTGTAGTTCAGAAACACCAATAACAAAGTTACAATAAAATATCTCTATATAGTTGAAAGGTTAATATAATTCTAATACATACTTACAGATGGCTGGTACCGCATCTCGGATGCATTTATGTATTATCTAGTCACGTTTCAGCTCATTCTTTGATATGTAAATAATCAGCCATTAAAATAGAAATATTATTATCTTAAGCTTTACTTTGTATAAAGGTATTTTTAATTATCTTTTAATAATTACAAGAAGATATAAATGTGGATAAAGAAGAAAGGGCTTGGATAGAGTGTGTTTAAATTGATAGGGTTGAGAAGCAACTATTTGTTGAAATGACATATAATAAAATAGCGTGATAAAAGTTTAGATATATATATATATATATATATATATATATATATATATATATATGATAAATTCATGTGAATAATAATTAACAGACATAAAATAACGCAATAATTTTAGATCCATTAAAAATAATTAAAACAAATATCTAATAAAATACAAAATATATATATTAAAAATAATATACAAGATAAAATTAAAAATTATATATATATTAAAAATTTACAAGATTAGCTTGACCAAACCAGAACCAGACCCAAACAAACTCCTTTGGCAAAAATAAAAAGAAATGTAGAAAGAATAAAATTTTGAAGTCGATGCATGCTCGTTGCGTGTGTCAGAGACAGGTTGCAGTGCCAAGCGGTCAACCATACAAATTCGTACTGAATCATCACTACACAAGTCAGGTAGAGCGTGTTTATATGACTGTAGAGAACGAATTTACTAATGCATGTCTTGTCATATGCTCTTTAAAGAAGGATAGACCCTTTCTTTTATTTCCATTTTATATCTTTTATTATCTTTTTTATATAATATATGATTGAGTTACAATGGAAATCTCAGAATAGCTTCAGAATCAAAATTTTCTTCGTGACATAGTTTTATATAATGGTCTTACCTTCAATTGCATCAGCGATATAATATATTCTGACACTAATGTGATAAATATCACATTATAGTCAAATAAAGTAAACAATGAATATAAATATATAGACATTTTAAGGTCCTCAAGCATTTTATTCACACTACGCGACCTCCATAAAGCAGCTTTGTTATGAGGCGGCGAGGTCAGCCGCGGGGTGACTTTAACGAGCGTTGCGAAAGAAGATGCAACCTCTACCTGACACCACCTGTAATGTAGAACACTTTTAAGCTATGAAACTCTCTAAATTGAATTTAAGATAATTATATATTAAAATTTCATTCCGAAAAACTTTATGTTTGGTGTTGGAAGGGACGTTATACGTTGATTCGTTTTCACGGAGATATATATTTTTTGCTACCTGTTTCTTTATGAGATTAGGTACTCAGAGCTTGACGTATATAATAAAGTAATGTTAATTGATATAACTCGTAAAACTTTAACGACTATGATATTATGCATTGCATTTGCCATGCAATTATTATTAATATGAAATATTCAAGTAATAAATCTGATAAGAGGTAAAGTTTGCTCAATTAAAATCTGCGGATACATAAGTGTGAGTTTTAAAACATAGTATATGACTTGGGAAATGAAAAATAGAAATGTAACCAAAGTCCCAGTCAGTAGCTAGTCAACCATTTAAACGTATTTTGGATGCAATGCCCGAGGTCGGGGCCCGGCCTTGCCGTGTATCGTGCCATCAGCTGGGCCAAGGAGTCCTACGTGACACGCATCCTAACGTCCTTTATGGCTGACAACCTTTAAATAATTCCGTAATGGCCCATTTTATACAACTTTATTGTAAATAGCATGAGTTCAGTGAATTTAATAGATTTTAAGAACCCAAAACAATCGCTGGAAATATTTCTATGACAATTGGTTATTTTTCTAGTAAGGATGGGACCATAAAAACATCTATATAATTATCTAATGTAAATTATAATTTATTAATTTCTCCTTTATTGTAAACTTATCATTGAGCTTGTAAGGTTAATAATGAATTAAACAATTTGATTGCAAAGCAAATAGTGTATTAATAGTTAATAGACTGTTAATTCACAGTAAGCCATGAGTTTGACATTGGACTGTTTGTAGTTATTATGTTTACTTCATCAGACTTATTAAATCTATTGAACAATGATAATAACTAGTGCAACATTATTTGGTTATTGTAGTTTAAGAATGAGGTCATAATCATTATCCATAACTGCGTTTATCTTTATAAAAATAACTGTCAAGTAATTATTATCATTATGTACCTGCATGCTTATATGACTTTTGCATGCTTATAAGACTTTTTATCTTGAATTCTATTTTAAAGAATTCTATTCATAAAGATGTTTCTAAAGTTTTCACTGACCAGTGATTTTATCTTATTATTATTTAATTGCATATTCCTAGTTGTAAATAAAGAGTGCCAGTCAATTCTCAACTCTTGTATAAATAAGCCTTTTAGTGATTTAATTTGACAAAGGCGAGTCCCGGGGGACATAACCTAGTTTCAAAGAATACATACTTAGTTAGCGAGCGGTATGTTGCTTTTATACATATTTATAGACAGGCAAGCAATTTGCTACTATCTGAAGCGGTATCCATACTAAGGCAAGGTCGTACATCGCTTGAGTACGTCACACGTTGTACTACTATGACATATGTCATAACGATTTTGATAAACGTACTTTATTTATCAAAGAACATTTCGATCAATTTCAACACAGGTTACCGCATGATGTTATATAATTTGTAGTTTTGATGTATGGATTTATGAAAAATGCAATTCTTTATTTATTAGATTTTTTGCCTGTTATATGCGATGTAACAAAAAATAGGATTATACGCTTACTAACAATACAGCGCGTTTTACACTTCTCTGTGTAGTCGGTCACGTTGGCAGCCGAGCTGATATGGCGGCTACAAGTAATCCTTGACTCCGATCACAATTAACTGGACATTTTGCATCACTTGACACCGTTGTTGCTCGCTCCGACCACTATATAAGTCGTGTAGATGAGAATTTATTTAATGACCGGCAAATTATATGAGGGTATGTTGTTAGATGCATGTTGAACTTGACTTAATTGAGATTGCTTGAATATTGATCTTGTAAAATCTTATGTACAAATAATAGTTATTACAACATGTTATTTATAATAATCTCATGATTAGATCGCGTGGCAAGAACGTTTTTAAAATAAGGATTAAAAACATATATTATTAAGTATGTATGTATCACTCATCATTAAGGAGCAAAACAATGGAATTAAATTATCTAGAAATAGATATCGTGAATGTAATATTTTTTTAATGATATCTTTATTACCAATAGCATTTAGGGATGCTGAAGATATGTACCAATTAGGTTTTGATTCTGTAACACTTTAATTAGAATTAATGTAAAAGGCCATTGATTAAAGAAAAAAAGAATGGTTGCGTGAACATAATTACCAGTGGAATAACTACGCCCTTGCACATTGCATCCGAACCTTGAATTAAAAATAATCGGAAAAGAAAATTTCTATGCCATAGAAATAAATCAAGTCAAGTTCAAATTACTCAATATCTAGGTCAAGAAAAGTAGGTGCAGACAATTACTGCACTTTCACAATAAACTTCACAAAGAATTATAGATTTTTTTCGCAATACTAACTAGTATATGATTAAAATATAGTATTTTTTTTATTAAATTCCATTTTTTACATTACAGGTTCATCAAACCAGATGAAGTCGCCAAATTGTGGGGCCAGATGAAGCAGAACGATAACATGACCTTCGAGAAGTTCAGCAGAGCCATGCGGTATCACTACCGACAGAAAGTTTTGGTATCTGTCCCCTCCGCACGCCTCGTCTACCAGTTCGGCAGCAAGGGACCAGACTTCAAAACGCAAAACCCAAACTTCGTCAAAGTTAAATCAGAACTGGACCTCCAGGATATGGCTTACTCGTAGTTGAATTATTAGAATGTAATTGGAAAACGATGCTCATTGTTACGTTGAGGAGAAAATAAAGTTAATGTTTCTTGTATATAAGCCGAGCGCAACTCTCCAAGATGGATTTCTAGTTACAGAGAGA
Source organism: Napeogenes inachia (assembly GCA_959347355.1). NCBI lineage: Eukaryota > Metazoa > Arthropoda > Insecta > Lepidoptera > Nymphalidae > Napeogenes > Napeogenes inachia. The sequence goes on from OY365792.1 coordinate 16,923,347, forward strand.
AAACAAAAATAAATTTAAGTTACAAATATGACACGTGTATTACCTCGCAGAATGGTTGTTGAACTAGAGAGTTGCGTTTAAGTAAGATTGTTTGGAGACGATAAGTTCTTGTAAGGTATGGTAGGTATTGAAAAGATTATTGATTAGATAGATGTTTCAGATTGTTATGAGTAAGATAAGCTCGGTGTCCAGTCTTGTTCGATGGTTGTAATAGGATTTGATTGTTGGATCGTTCCGTCAATTAAAAGGTTGTAAATCCAACGTGTTAAAGTGTCCATATTATTTTTTTAAGTGATTATAAAATTTTTACAAATGGTTTTTACCCACGTGAGATTTTGTGGTCGAAATATTCAAGGTTGTTCAGAGTTACGAATTTTTGATAAAGTATTTTTAATGTTTCGATCGTTGTTACCATATGATTAAGGTTAGTTAGCTAGTACGTAGTTATTCTAGTTCTTACTTTGAACCATTCCAATTTTATTTATATTATTTTTTGTGTATTATGACTTATTTCCGATTTCATAGACGTAGTTTATGTTGCCATACTTAATAATTATTTCAAGGTACTTAATTATAATATTGTTGTCATAATTTCCATTTTTTTTTATCATTAGCTTAGATTTTCAATGATTATTTATAATCACCTCTCAGTGTTAGATGTATTATAGGTTAGTAATAAAAGCATGAATGTGCAATAAGAAAGTGACAAGAGATGAAGATCTGTGCGCCAAAGATTATGTAGGTTGAAGCAGTTTAGGATATAAAATAAAAAGGTTTTTTTTACATTAAAAATGTGCTGTATAAATACTGTCAAATGACTCTCAGGCAATTGCTGTGATGTTAAGTGAAGTTGTTTTTATTTATGTATATAGTTTTGGACTATATATCGTGGTTCAAGAATGTATGTAAATAATCTACTTATAATAAACATTTCATTGTTCTCAGTTTTTAATAACTCTATTATATTTTAACGTGATAACGTGAATTTCGTAATATCTTTTATTTTCCAATGTATTTTAAGATGGATCGTTTTAGTATTAAATATTGTCAATTTCAACTTCAAGTACAAAAATTGTGTCCTTAGAATTTTGGAATCGATAAAATATTTCAAAATATTCAGTATTCTGACGATTAGATTAAGATAATATAATATTATATTATATATTAAGTCTATATTTCATTTTATGGACGAACAGTTCTCAGACCTCAATAATGTTTATAAAAAAAATTACATACTCTAATTATATTATGGACCTTTTTGTCTTTGAGGATGGCCAAATTCTAAATGGGCCAAAATGCTCCGAGTTCATGAACTAGAACCGCTGGTAATATCTCTTAGTCATCTTGATAGCAATGTAATGATATTTTATTTATTATTTCTATGAAGCAAAAGACATTACAAATAGACATACATAAGAAAAATGTATTTAATTATTTTTCTTACTTTTATTTGCAATATTATAAAATATATTTATATTTTTGTTTTTTTTTTTACATAGTAAGTTTTGTTAAATAGTTATTTAAATTTAATTTTAATTGAGATACAAATTATTTTAACCAGTACTTTAGTAATAAGTGTCGTCATCACAATTCAATTATTTTTAAGTTGATCTGTGGATCGTGCAAGTGTTATTTATGTAAATGATTTTATGAAATATAAAAGAAATATACGAATTATGAATGTGAAAATGTAATTTTATTATTTCCTGATACATCCCTATTATTTTAAGCATATAGAGTACTAAAATATATTATACATCCTTATATAATAAAGTTACAAAATGTCTGTGTATCTTTTATTTTCTGGAAGATCTCATCTAATAGAACTCCGAACTTTTTTACTTTAAAAAAATAGTCAGAGGTCGTTGACGTGACAAACGTTTGGTAATTTCATGGCAATAACACTGATTAATTAATTCCTTTAAGTTATTTTAGGAACTCCACGTACTGCGGTGACCATTGTGTGTCTGCTCCTTTATAAGTCAAATAAAAAAGAAGGTAAAGAAAAAAATGTGGTAGCCTAAGAAGAAAAAAATGTTGTAATTTCATGCCACAAAATAATTTTAATAATATTTCAGCCGTTAGTTCTGGTACATTTCCGATAATAAAGGAATATACTATATGTCGGATGATCTACAAAAAATCAGAGTCTAGTGTAATTAATTATTAATTAATAAAGTTATTGTCTTTTAACAACGTTTCAACCTTTAATTCTGATACTTTTGAATAATAAATAAATATACTATATGTTGAATGGTCTTCAAAAATGAAGAGCTAAAGTAAGTATTAACATAATTATTTTATAGAGACTGGTTTATTGTCTACACAGGATATGTCACGTTATGTAGGATAAATTAATGTAAAATAATAATAACTTTAAGGAAAACCCTTATTTGGTTTAGTGGTTTAAAATTAATAGGTAATTGATTTTAAATATACAAATCATCGTGAGGAACTTAAAATAATTTTACTAACAAATTGATGTCATTAGCATTTTGATCATAATATAATATATAATATATAATACGCTCTTATAAAAATTAATAACTCTTATTACAGAAAAAAGAACTAAACCTAGTTTCTTCGAAAGAAATGTAGAGAAAGTCCACAGACTTAAATTAAAAAATAATTACACTTGAAATATAGTTATCAATGTAAGTGTGGAATATATAATGTAATATTGCCAGTAATTATACTAATACACTAGATATGTTGTTATAGATCAAAATAATACTGACTGTAATATATTATTTTGCTAAACTTAACATCAGCGCTAAATTTTAATTATTTGACTTCGTGGTAGAGTTATTAATATAAGGTGGGTTATATAATACAATATGTTATATAGTACATTATTATTATAATATATATTTACATCTACGTATTAAATTTATAATATATAATGCATTATTATTATATTTCCATCTATTGCATCTTTTCGTGTCCTATAGTTTACTATTATTGTTCTAAATATTCATACACTACTAGAGACATCTGTTATAAATAATTATGATCCTAGTTAACCTATTCAACGGTAGATGCCGCTCTTATTAAAGCCCTGTTTATTAACGGACATCTATACTTATAGGAAGAACACAGATATAATGTTAGAAGTCAAACATAAAGTTTAGATCAAGATTGAGTGGTATGCAAAAAAAGTTTGGAACTATTCTATCAGATGGCGCTACTATAAAACAAACATTCTTAAGCTGTGGAAAGTAAATAATAACATACAAGTAAAATATAAGGTCATTGACTTGAAATGGGCGTTTTTCGTACTGGCCACTTTAAATCACAATTTTTTTCTCTTTGGTAAGGAATTCCAAATTTTCAAATTTTTCTATTTCCACATGCAGTAGCGGATTTAGGTTTGAGGACGCCCTAGGCCCGAGACGATATGGCGCCCTTTATCTTTTCTAACAGTATATATATATATAAACATATATGTACATATATGTACATATATGTACATATATGTGTGTGTGTATAAAATAATTAAAATAATTACCATAATAATAAAAAATCTAATTCAGGTATAAATTAAACATTTATTAACAACTTATCGTTAGGGGCTTCACATTACGTAAAACTATAAATTTTTTACGAAAAATTGAAAAATAAAAAAATTATTTCATGAGTCTACTGACACTTGTATAATTTATCATGGTGAATTCGTTTTATAATAAAGCGCAATCAAATGTTATAACTAAATTTTGAATGAAAAATATGAAAAAATCTAAATTTGTAAATAAATAATATGCTAGCATTAAAAAAAATTTTTTTTAATATTTTTGTTAGATATTTCAAATTTTAGGACTTGCCTGATTAATTATTTTAACAAAGAAATTCTACCCTCAAAATGGTACAATGGTACATAAAAATTTTGGCGCCCCTCAAAATTTGCCGCCCTAGGCCCGGGCCTCACGGGCCTAAGCCTAAATCCGCTACTGTCCACATGTCTTCTATTTTTATGTTTGCATATTTTTTTTACAAAATGGAAAACTTAAAATTTTTGCTTTATTTAGGACTACAAGTTCCATCCTAGCACAGTTTTGCGGAAGCGACTCGAAGGGTTAGTGATGAGTATGGCGGTTGTGTTGTAAAAAACAAAACACAGTTCGTTTTTGGTTCTAAGGTTTTAGTTCTAGAAATTTCGTCCTGCAAAACAAGCTCCGTGGATTATAAAACTGTCTAAATCCACTTGAAACAAATTGGGAAGATTAAAAAGCTTGAATGGTGCGTACCTCATGTTTTTCTGAAACAAACCGTAAACCCGCTTTACATTGCTGAATCGACACGATAATGAAGGGATTTTAAATCGAATTATTAGCTGTGACGAAAAATCGGAATAATAAAATAATAGGAAGCGCTCATTGTAATTTTTGGAGCCTGGCCAAGAAGCCAAATCCTGCCTCAAACAAAAATCGGCTCAAAAAAATACTTGTAAGTCTTTGAGTGACTAGTACCAGTATTGTTCAGTACAGTTTTTTCAAATCTGGCCCAGACTATTACGGCAGATGTCTATTGTCAGCAATTGCAAACCATGGTGGAAAAGCTAGCTGCTAAGCAACCTGGGCTGGTGAATCGCTCCACACCACTGCTGCTTCACGACAACGTTAAATTAAAAGAGCTTCAATTAGAATGTCTAAAACATCCAACGTACTCCCCGGACCTAGCTTTGTCTAGCGGATTCGCCCACACTGTTTAGTAAAAAAAACAAATCTAGTTATGTTGTAAGGAAGTTTTTTCTCCTTTCTCTTTACTTTTAAGGGATTAATCATTCCCTATTTTCTTTTTTGTCCCCCTAACAACTTGTGTGCAAATGTTCATGTTGATCGGTTGAGTAGTTAAGAGGTAAAAGCGTGTTGAAAGAACGGACTCACATTCTCCACGGTAATATTAGTTAGGATTGCTCAAAAATAAATAATGATGATTATAGCGATTCATAAATTTTGTTATTTTTAAAATATATATGTCGGAGATAGAAGTATATTAGTGGCTCGTTATTGATGGAGTCTTCTGGTACAGCTTCCGAGGCGTAGGTCGCAGGCAATTATATCACACACGGCGTTCACACCCTACTGTTACAATAATATCAATTGAGTTACTAATTATCGTTGAATTATCGTGATCTGCAATCGTGCAACACATAGATATATATATCATATAAAAAAGTTCGCTAAATTGAATCGTGATTCAACTTAATGCATACCAAATTTCATTACAATCGGTTGAGCGCTTTAGACTTTTCATACAATCTTTCATTCCCTATTTCAAACCTTTGGAGTTTGATTTTTGAAGTAAAAAGTACTCTATATTTAACCCTGGATTTTTAATAAAAATCCTTTCGAATTCCGCTTAAATCGGTCTAGAACTTTAACCGTCACAGCGTAATAGACAGAAAGACAGACTTTCAGATTTATAATATTATCAAATTATACCTATAGCCAGTAAAAAAGTACAATAACAAATATCGGAAGTTTAACCGTGACAGCGTAACAGACAGACAGACAGACTGAATTTCGCACTTATAATACCGCACCTATACCTATAGCTAGTAAACAAAAGTACGGTAACAAGTATTGATACAACAACGTTCAAGTACCTTCAAAATATTTGATGGTATTTTGTTGTAATTTCATAATTTCTAGTTATCGTCGTTATACGTCATCTTAGTAGTAGAGGTTTTATTTAAAAATAATAAGATGATTGCACTAATATAATACTTTACTTTTAACATTCGTCACTAGATGGCGCTAACTAAAAAGTTACAATGCTTTGTACTTCAGCAAAAAATTATTATTAATAACAAGTTTTATCCAAACCAAGCTCACACAGTAAATCAAATTCACTGAAAATTCATTTTATGTACTTTTTACGGCCAGTATTTGCTGGTAAATCATCAATTATAAAAATTTTAGAACCAACCCCGATACAAAAATACGTCTAAAAAGGATAAAAATAATATTTTTATGTAGTTATTGAATTCGTTGCGTCGGGGACCGTTGACGTTGACGATGGTGTCTATTTTACAAAAACCTTGGAGCTAATATTTATTTATTTTTTTCTATGTTGTACTAAAGGAACCCACAAACACATTAATTTCACTTGTTGAGGTTTTTACTATCAATAATAATAATAATAATAATAATAATTATTATTATTTATTGCCACATAATAATACATTTAAATATAAACAGTACAAAAAAAAAGTTTCAAAATTGAGACTAAAACTAATACTATTATCAGCTGGTACTTAAAAGGAGAACCTGTGCTAAAGTACCAGCAACCTTCCTTTGTCGCAGAATACATAACAATCTTAAACTTTTTAAAATGAGCGGATTTTTGGGATCATAAGAATAAATAATAACAATAATAGTAAAATTAATAAGCAATAAAACGCAAAATAAAATTGCAAAAAGAAAAAATAATTTAAACATGCAAGTGTATATGTATGTGGTGTGATGTGTTGTGTTGGGTGTAAGTGTTGTAAATCTCAAGTGTTGTATGTATTAAATGTATTCATTTAATTGGGTGAAGAAGCTTCTCCGTCTCATCATAGGTTAGTTGAAGTAACCAGTCAGTCACAGACTTTTTACAGTCGTATCTGTTTTTGTGGACAATATTTACAATTTTGTTAGATTTATTATAGACGAAACGGCCGAGAAAACGATAAAATCTCTTACAAAAGGAAGTTCTGTGAGTGACTGGTGGTGGAAGTTTAAACCTGCGTGTAACATTTTGTGACGATGAAACAAGACAACCCGACTTGGATATGTGTGAGTGTTGTTTTAATATAACTTGGAGTAAAAACAATTGACGCACAGTTAGGACTTCAAAATTCTCATACAGTTCTTTAGTAGGATAGCAGTATGGCTTGAAGGTACATACTTTTAATACAGCTCTCTGTGCCCGTTCAAGATTTAGTAGTTCAGTCTTGCAAGCACCACCCCATGATAAAATACAATATCCCAGCAAAGACTGGCATAAGGCAAAGTATACCATCTTAAGAATGGATTTTTCTGCAACGTGTCTAAGATTTTTAAATATAAAAATAAGTTTACGAATTTTTCCTGATAGGTGTTCGATGTGTGGTATAAAATTTAATTTCTGGTCAATAATTACGCCTAAATATTTAATGGATGCCACATTATTCAATTTAGGGCAATTGCAATCACGGGGTCTGTCAGTCGAGTGATTGTGAGCGGTAATAGAAAAATTATTAATGTCTAAATGGTTATTTCTTTTTATATAAAAATTAATAAATTTAGTTTTCTCAACATTCAAAGATAGTGTGTTAACAGCTAACCACGCTGTTATTTTATTAAACCCATTTTGAGCTGTATCAAATGCTTTTTCCCACGTTGATTCTGTAAAAATAAGTACCGTATCATCTGCAAATGCCAAAAGTCTGCCTCCCTTTAATTTTAATTTGCACATTTCATTTAGATAGACTAGGAAAAGTGAAGGGCCTAGAATACTTCCCTGTGGAACGCCAAATTTTACGGGAAGATCGCTACTAATGTACTTATCGATTTTCACACACTGTGTCCGGTCGGTGAGATAACTCCTAAACAAATTTAGCTGGTGTCCTCTAACACCAATATGTTCTAGTTTATGAATTAGCTTAGGAATGGAGACCGTGTCAAATGCTTTGGCAAGGTCCAGAAAGATAGCCACACTTTTCTGACCCTTATCCAAAGCTTGGACAATATGATCTGTGAGTTCATGCACTGCGTCGCTAGTCGCTCTATTATTTCGAAAACCATATTGGTTGTTTGAAATAATCTTATTTTGATCGAGATAGGATTTTAGACGTTTGTTCATGATTTTTTCCAAGACCTTGGACAGGGAGGACAAAACTGATATTGGTCTATAATTATTGACTTGGTGTACGTCCCCAGTCTTATAGATTGGATGGATAAGAGCTTTTTTAAATAAATCGGGAAAGATTCCAGTATTTATACACAAGTTAAAAATGAATGTCAGTGGTGAAGTGAATATGTTTTTATATCGTTTGATTATGTTAGAGGATATTCCATCAGTGCCAATCGCGCAGTCTGTTTTCAATGATAATATCATTTGCTCTACTTCCAATTCATCAGTTTCCATAAAAACTAAAGAATTAACAGAGACAGCTGAGGTCATTATGTCAGACGTACCGACATCATGTGAAGATGTTTCTGTGGTTCTATCATATAATATATTTTTTTCCCCTATTGTTGTAAAAAATCTATTTACTTCATTAATGGACTCTTCAATTCAATGTTATTTTTTATTTTAAGTAAAGGATTAGCCGAAGCGCTAGTTTTATTGGTGTGTGTTATCTCTTTTATTACTTGCCACATTTTTTTAGGATTAGATTTAGATTTCTTCAATTCGGCCGTATCGTAATTTCTTTTGAGACTTTTAAGGACAGCGTTACAATAGTTTCGGTACCTTTTATAAGTAAAACTAATTATACTATTGTTAGGTGATTTTTTCATTTTTATGTACATCCTGTCCCTATTGCGCATACATCTTAAAACACCTGGCGTAATCCATGGTTTTATAATTCTTAAGCGATGTGGTACAGTATAAAAAGAGGTACTAAGTTGTAAAGCTTTACGGACTGGAATAATAAAATATTCAAGCGCAAGGTTTGCATTTTTGCAACTGTATACAGAAGAAAAGTCTGTGGTTTTTATGAGCTGATCCAATTTAAGAAAGTCAATTTTGTCCCTTTTTTTATATGTACTATTAATTTTAACTTTGTTCAGAGTTAATATTGTATAAGAACTTTTCACCAGCACCAATAAAAGCGCCACATCTTGGAGACAACTGCTTTTATTTCGACCAAATATAGCTAAGAACTATTTCGACGAACCAAACAAAAAAAAAAAAACCACATCCAAATCGGCTGCGTTCGCATCCAAATCCATACGTGTTTAGCTATTACGTTGCCGCAGATTGATCCACATACACAGATATACAGGTCAACCTTAAAATGCCCTTTTTGAGTCAGGGGTTAAAAACTACTACTTGGTAGGTATGGCACAATCAACGTGTACACAATTTTTGGTGCAGAAAATCATTCATGAAATTCAACAGGAAAATGTAAAAACTGTTTCAGGTTAATTAAAAGAAAACTAAAAATACTGATTGAAATAAAAGAAAATAAAAGTTACTATCGGTTAGTAAGTTTTTGAAGAGGTAGAATTCTGCAAGAAATACAGAAAATCTTTTGGTTCAATACATTACATTAAATTATAATGTTATACAAACAAACACTTTTTTAGCTTAGAGTTGACTATAATATTTGTAAATTTAGCAATAGAATAGAATAGCCGTAATATAAACGTTGCTAACATTATTAATTGTTTTGATTATTGAAATAGCACATAGCGACCGAGCAAAGAAATAGTTATTTTGTTATTCTTAAAGATATAATAAATAAATATATATAAATATTGAGTTGTACATTTATTATATAAATATGTTAAGTTTAAGTAAAACATATTTTAAGGAAGGAACTGATGTTTATTTAAGGATAAATATTTGTAATGTTTGTTTGCTAAACTAAAATTGTATAATAAAAAGTAATTTTATTATTGAGGAGACAAAATAAAACAATAATATTATACAAAACATTAAACATCTCTGTTTCGACAATATAGCTTTAGCAGTTAGTCGATGAAAAATATAGTACCTACTTGAATAAACATCAACTTACAATATCAAAAAAAACAGTAAGAAATAATAAATAATACAAATCAACGGGCTTTAAACTGCAGTCCGTGCCCGCCCTTAAGACGAAGGTTGAAGGACTCAGTACTCAGCTGCACCGGGATAGGAGTCTTCTTTGTCGGTGATAGTTCAAAGTTTAGAAGGATCTGATAAATCATCACCTTTAGCTCACAGAGAGCAAAGCGTGAACCTGAGGGTTTTTTTCAGATTAGTCACGAATAGATATAATTAAATCAGACGAATGCATAAAGAAAACAATTCAATTGTTTATGAGATAATTAATATCTTAACATCAAAGTTCGATTTAATAAAACAGGATTTACAATAATGTAAGCCAATACTTGGTATTTTTTATATATGTGTAAATATAGAAACTTTGTGTATAATACTAAATTTATTTCTTTTAGGCCATAAAAGGTTGAAGTTAAATTATTATAACTATGTCTAATATTTTTTTTATTCCACTGCTACTCGTGGCTGGGATTTCATTTTGAAATATAGCGTCAGATAGTATTCAATTATTTTATATAAAAAAAGACAATATATTAGAAATAATAAGTTTACCCAGATATTATAAAACCTAAAACTTTACCAACACTATTTAGGATGAAAAAATATCAGAATAAAACTTCCGAGAAAGATAAATTTTAGCCTAAAAATCGGCAAATGTCTTACGACTCAAAAAACTTTTAGAAAGATATAAATGAAAAGCTAGTAACGTTTGTAAGACGAACGAAAATGTGTTTCTTTTCTCGCTTGACGACTATTATAAAAACTAGAGACTTAAAACTTACTACTTTTCAAAGAAAATGTTAATAAATGAATTGTAAACAGAAGTTGGCTTCTCTAAATTTCTATAAGCTGTTAAAATACTCAACCTAAATATAAGTTTACAATTACCAATACAATTCCTAGGGCCAAGTCCAAAGGGCATGTAGGCCGCAAAGTTCATGAGGTGCCGGTTTTTTTCAGCAAACCGCTCAGGGTCGAACTTATCTGGATTTGGGAAGAACTGTGGGTCCCGATGAATGCTACATGTTGCGACACCCAAGCTCTCGCCTTTGCGAATCTGGATATTAAATAATCGAAATAATAAATACATACACAATAACTTTACGATACCGGAAATAGAGTCTTAGTTGCTGGACACTAATTATAAAGTAATGCTCTTGACTCAATTTCGTCAGTCTTTGAATAAATTTACCGTTTCTTAACTACTGTCTGTTATTACCCAATTTTATGTACTTTGGGCAGCCTTTTTCTGGTTTATTTTTTAAAGTGAATAAATAATTGTACATATATTTATATACTAACTATAAAATCTTCAGTTGCTTTGCTGTTGGGTTTGCCCAAGTTGTAGTCTTTGACACAGACTCTGTCCAAAACCAGGGCTGGTGGCCACAACCTTAATACTTCTGTAAATATTATGTATGTTCTATGAATATTATATTTGTAACATATAAGCAATCGTTCCTAATTAAATACAAAAAATAAAATAATACCTGATACTATCATGTCCAAGTAGGTTAACTGTTGAATCGAAGTAAAATCCAACTTCCCGTTATGTTTGGCATCATACTCCTTGATTTCTTTCACAAGTCGCTCCTGAACGTCTGTATGTACCGCCAGCTCATACAAAGTGAATGACGTCACCATCGATATCGTTTCAAAGGCCGTAATAAAGAATAACACTGCTTGAGCGGTAAGGTCGTTGTCGGACCACACTGTTTTATTATAAAGATCAGGTTATGTTTTCAGTTTGCGTAATAATTATTAACATTCGTTGTAGAAGCTTGACCGTTTAAAAGAATATTAATAATAAACAAAAATTTCATAATAATACTCTTGTGTTTGTGGTAAATACTAAATTGAGTATATATTGAGAGGGTGTGTGTTTACCTTTGTGTATAGTCTTCTTTCCCATATCTGACTCTTCCACCGTGGCAAGTCCAGCGGCCGAATCTGATTTTCCATTAATGACATCTGTATCGTATGTTAGTCGACCTGGTAATGGAGAATACTTATGAAATATTTTTATTACATTGCAATGTTCTTGTATGCGTTTTGTAAATAACGAAGAAATTATCACACCGCTTAATTCTCAACTTTTCTGATATTTTAGACGTTTATTAAGTACCCACTATAATATTTTATATTTTAATTTCAAAAGTAAGCTAGTATGGGTTGTTGATTTGATTATTAATGAACCTTTCTTAGCTTCCATCAACAGATGAATCATGTCTGGTCGGATGATGTTGTTCTCCTCTCTGTTCTTCATGGTGTTTTGCACGAGGTCGATGAAGAAGTTTGTGGTCTCTTCAGAGAAGAGTTTCAATTTTAAAACCTTAAAAATATCAAGTCTTTATTTCATTGTAGATACTGAATACCTTTTGGTTACAATAAAATTGCTTATCCATTAAAATTTATATGACTTTTTTTTTTAATTACTAATATTTAATGTCATATTAGTAAAAGGTAGTGAGAAGTCATAAAAAGTCAGGTAAACCGTAAAAGTGGTACCGAGTTATATAGAGATACATTTTCAAATATTCAATAAGTTTTACACTAATAAAAGCAGTTATAAAAATTAGTTTACAAAGTTTGGTGTGAATATTAGTATCGGAAATAATGTTGGTCATAGATTTAACGATCTTCAGATTCCATAATTACCTTTACAAGAAGTGGAGCTGCAGAAGTTAAAAAGAATAAAAGAATTTGCTTTAACTTGAAAGTGGAAGCAGTTTTTCCCATCTCGTAGAACTCGTTATCTTCGTTCGTGTGAGAGTCCACTTTAAGTCCGAAGGCGCAGGAAGCAATCACATCATTAGCGTATCTTGCAGTCAAGTCCTTGCAGTCGATTTCTATTGACCCACCTGAAGTCATGTTTTTCATGATATTAAATAAACCTCCAAATAGGATTAATAAAAAAAATAAGTACATTACTGCAATAAAGAATGCATGTAAATATATTTACATTATTTACTACTGCACGTTTAGACAAATTATTATAAAAAAACACAACTTTTTCAATAACATGTGTCATAAAAGATCTTAAAAAATGGTAGTGTTTAATTTATCCATACTCATAAAAAATGTCTTTACGTACTCTCTGAATTCTTAATTTTATTCTTTAGCGATCGAATCATCATCTCTCCCACTTCTTCCATGAACGGGACCATCTGTTTGATTTTTGAACTTGTGAACGCTGGACTCAGCGTGGAGCGCATATCCTTCCATTCTTGACCTACAGAATTCAGTTAGTTTGTCCATAATTTTAAAAATGTACTTTAGTAATATAACTATTTTATTGACATTTTACCTTTTAAAGAAAATAAATTTCTAGCAAATAAAGGTTCCAGTTTTTCATTAACAAAGCTACGGTGGTCTAGAAAGTATTCAAAATCCTTAATGGTTATCTTTTTTGCCAAATCTATATCACGTACCAAAACACAGGGTCTTGAGAATTCAAATCGTCCGATGAACCTGTTATTGATAAGAAATCATATATAGGTAAATAACAGTAAATAAATAATAGTGTTTTCTAAGGTTTTTGCGACTACTACACATTGGAAAAAAACTATTTTTACGCGTATAATGGATTAAGTCAGTTAATTAGTCATCTACCTCCAACGGTTTCTAAGCTTCCGGGCGTAAAATTCAGGATTCACACAAAAAGCTCTAACAGTATCTTAAGGTCTTATGGTGCGGTCACAGACATGGGATATTTTAAATTTATCATGAGTGGGTCACATGGTCACATGGTAAAAATAGTTTTATTTCAAAAAAATAATTGTAATATAAAGCTCTTTAAATTAGAAATATAAATTAAATTTGCATTTTTTTAAGTCTTGTGTTTTGTATATACCTTTCTTCTGGAAATTCTTTATACATTGAATGAAAATGATTGCTAAAATGTTCCAGACGTAGAATAACTCTGAACATATTTCCAAAAAAAGGAAGAGGCGTTTGTTGCTTGACTCCTAAGCTCGTAAATCTAGAGTAGGTCTTGCGGTGATACAGCAACACCACCGCCAGAAGAACAGCTATCCATATTAGAAATATTATCATCTAGAACAAAAAGTATTCTATTTTAACATATGAAGTTATTCGTCGGTTTTACAAAGGAGCTATTAAATAATACTGTAATATAATTTATACGTCACGTTTTGAAAGTTTAATTTTTAATTGCTGTAAAACTATACATATAAATAACTTTTTACTTAATTTAATCATCTCAACTCTGTCAATAACTGCATTGTTCAAGTAAACGAATTTAAACACTAGTGTCACAAAGTTGTAATTGTATAGATTAGGATGTTTATTTACTATTTTTTTGACATAATACAACGAGTAAACGTTGAAATAAATAAAAGATTTTTTTATGGAACCGCTGGAAAAATTAACTAGAATAAACTGAGTTACTGACAGAAACCTACATCTCGTCGTTCCGAGAGCATGATTGGTGTAAAACATCCGCAACATCCGGTTGACTTTAAGTTAACATAATGTAGTTAAAATGGTGTAGTGGTGATGGAAAAAACCGCCAAATATTTACAACCTGTTATTTGGACATAAAACCCATGGTGAAGACCATATACGCAGCAAAGATTTATAATCCGATTTTTGGACTCTAGGATACACGACTACAACCAACATAGTGGTCACAGCATCTGCGTTGCATTTAGAATGTAAAAGGTATAGAAATCGATCTTAGAGAATAGATATTCTCGAAAATCATAGATATTCATGGTTATTTTTCAAAGCATAAGTAGGTACTATTTACACGTTCCTTGATTTGTAATTGGAGTGTTACCACTCCAAGTACAATAACTATATTTATATTTTTTTGTACAATAGCTTTATTTATCATTGTTGCTTTATTTATCAGGCACTTATTAATATTAATATTTATTTAGTAATTATCGCATTAACTCTGTTTATCTTTAAGTACCTTATTTATACATTAACACTTCATATCTACTTTGAAGGGTCTGAAGTAAAAATTACTCTATAATTGTATTCCAAATTAATGGAACAAACCAATAAAATAAAATACACAAAGATTTAAATGGAATTTCTTGTAATATTTTATAATTTTATTTATTCTAGTAAAACGATTATAATAATAATTGGCAACTAGAATAAGACTTGTACTAACATTAATTTTAAAGTTTGACCCTTGGCCATTGAATAACAAGGTACTCCTGATTCTGATAAGGACTCATGATATTCTTGGAGTCTGATATCAGGATGTTATGTGATGTGGTCACTGACTCCCAAAAATCGACCAACTACGACAGGAACCGCTTCTCATGGATAAAGTGCTTTTTTGCTAAGAAAATGCTTACAAAATATTTGTCACCCTGACATAGTATTAAATTAAAATATTTTTACTGTATATTTTTTTAAATTAAATTTAACGCTAGTAAATATTACACATAAAATAATTTAATTAAGGTGCTTAGTTAAATTATAAATTCTGTTAAATTAAACAATATCGTTTTTCTGAGGTACCATATGATCTGTTTCATTGAGACAAACACACAATATTTTACTCTGCAGTAAAATCTTGATCGTTTCTAAATAATTACTTATAAATTACTATTAATAAGTTGATTCTAAGTAAGACACAATAAGGAAATGCCACAAAAGTATGGTTGGTTGTTTCGACTCCTACCGTATATCTAATTACATTATAACAAAAAACAGGGATCTTATTAGGTACAAGGTAAAATATCACATAACCTTAACACTGACATACCAATAAAAAACCGGCCAAGTGCGAGTCGCACTCGCGCTCAAAGGGTTCTGTACCATTATCCCCTAAATATTTATTTTATTTAAATTAAATTTTTACTTTAAAGTGAATATATAACTTAATTTTAGATAATATTTCACGCATCAACCTTGCCTTTGCCTTGCCTTTAGTAATATCAAGCAGAAGAAATATTTTTGATGTATAGAAGCTCCCTTCAATTATTTATTTTATGTTGTTTCTTGTTTTTTTATAGAGGCAACAGAAATAGATTATCTGTGGAAAATTCTGTTTCATAAGCTACAGCGTAGTGATAGACAATCAGACAGCGGACAGCTAAGTCTTACTAATACGGTTTTTTTTCCATTTTTCCCTATGGGTATGAAACCCTAAAATAATAATTCTATGTGTTTTATATTTGTTTCTTTTAGTGTGTCTGTAGTGAGAGATATTGTAAATTATATAATTAGGTAGATACATAAAATACTAGGTACTAGACAAGAATATTATTATTTTTTAGTTATTTTTTTTTTCTCGAAATTTTAACAAGAAATACAGAATACCGAATGTAATTTATTAAAACAAAACAACGACGACTGATTCACACAGCAATAACACGACACTGAAATTAGTTCTTATGTAATTGAGTTATAAGTGGGTGCAACATATACTTAAAATGCACACTGCGCAGAAATTATACATATAATTAAAACGTCAGAGGCCAAACTTATTGAATTATAATGATATATTAAATATATCTATCTACCTTAACATAATAAAGCTAAATGTATTTTTTTTGTTCCGCCGCAAAAATATAAATAACTTCAACAGTGGTAAAAAATAAATATCTTTTGGATTTGGAATTTGATTACCCATTTTTAAGTCAAATTAATGGCGGTATAAACCATACTAAATAAAACCATAAAACCATACTAATAAAAATAAGTATTAATATAAAAGTGTTTTTAAAAAATATATTGCGCAAATTGTGGACGAGTTAAAAAATACGGCAGATCCGGAAAATATTTTTCGGATTCTATTCTATAAGTAATTTGGACTAACGCTCTGAACATGTTATTATTAAAACGTAGACATACAGCTATTACATCATAGATTAAGAAACTACCTTTGTTAAGAAGTAATAATACTTCACTAGTTCAAATGAAGATAAGTGAAACAAAAATAAGTAAACAGAAAAATAAATATAAAATCTTCCGGATCCCAATACAAAATAAAAAAAGAGTGTTCTTATAAAATAGAAGAACCAAACAATGTAACAATCATACTCACGGTGCTTAACAAAATTAAGACCCGAACGCTGCAATTTATTTATATCTAAACAAAAAACTCTATTCACTTGTTGTCACTCCGCCGAGTTGTAACAGACAGACTTCGAGAGCCATTTAAGCGATATTACGAATGACTTCACTGGGATATATAATTGTTATCTAATCGTTATTAATTCTGTGTTTATCGTGTCGTTTATTTGAAACATTATTATGATTTCGCATTGTTTTGCTTACAATATATAATACATAATTGTTTTTATCAGTTAGCCTGGACCTCTGACCTTTCAGTTGTGTTTACGAATTTAGTTTTATAATTATCAATGAACGTAGTATCTTATGTACATCGTTTATACTCTTATCGACCTCTTTTATACCTTTTAACGATCTCTTTTCAGATTTACTATAGGGACCAATTACAACATAACTTGATAGTCTAAGGTAAATTTTACGACTGTGTGATTTGGTGAAAGCAAGCGAATCATCTCTTCTTTAATTTAGCCCCCTCTTATTTACCATTGATCTTATTTACAATCTCATTACCCAGTAGCCGCCCTAAACGTTCCTATGTCTTAACAAAAACTTTTGATATTCCTAATTGTAAATCTAACTTTTATTCAAAATCTTTTTCTGTTCAAGCAGCGAGGTTATGAAACTCTCAATCTAGCCATATAACATCTAGTCCTCCCATCACAATATTTAAACGAAGACTGAAGAATTATTATTTGTCACAAACATATGTATTTCTTATTATTATGTAATTTTTTGTAGATTTCCTATTTTATTTATTAATTTGTAGTATATTAGAAATATATATGTGCTTATCTCTGCCCTCTATAACATCATCTCCAACACTCATGGGTAGCTAGAAGAGATCTCTTTGAAGAGATAAGCTCATCCTTTGTATACGTCTTTGCTATTATTATTTTTTGTAACTAATTGATGAAATAAATAAAATGAACAATAATCCCTAAAATGCACTCATGACTCATATCAATTTGTTCAAACTATCTTCAATAGGTTGCTCAACTAATGAACAAGCCACAGGAGGATGTTACAACACGTACACTTCAAGCACTGATCTCGAACTCTTGACTAAGCATGTAGATTGTCTGAGTTTGTAAACAGTTATATTTGGGAATTGTGGTCTTACAATTAGGAGACAAAGCTTAAACTTAGTATCCACCACTTTGAAATGAAACACTAAAAGTAAATGTTCAAGACAGAAGATTCAGAATCGTCCTAAAATTGTATTATAGATTACTAACACTAACGCTTAAATTAATTATATATAAACCTGTTAAATTGTATAAACTATATAAACTAATTTTCAATCATGTTTCGTTACGAACTGTTTTATGTACCTATATACAGTTCGTTTCTTGAGTTATCAATGCCTATAAACGACTTGTGGGTTGAGTTCGTAGGAAGCAAACTAAAGTTCTCTTCAATTCTAAATTGTTCATTGATTGTCTATTTGACTACTATTTTAAAATAATATAAGCTGTTACTGTTTATAAAAATATATAATAATTTACTTATCGGTTTCACATAATCTGTTAATTACAATGAGTGAATGATATTCTATCCACTTTGTTGTCTATGTATGCAAGATAATACTCTGGCTTCATATCTGTAAACAACACCATTGACCTTGACAGTCCGTACATTGTTGTTTTTATATAATTATGAGACAGACGCTCATGCAAACGGTCAGTGACCATCAGTTTGGCAAATTATTGAATAATGATTAAATTATGGACTCAACGTCGCCTTATAAAAGTTGGTTTTCGAATTAGCCACTTGGTCGTGAGAATTTGGATGCAACAAACTCAAGGAATAAAATTTAAATACTACTCGTAGTAGAGAGTGAAACCAACAGCCAACCAACCAACCAACCAAACCAAAAACCAACCAACCAACCAAACCAACAGACATATCCATTACCTACCTACGTAGGTAATGGATATGTTTGTTGGTTTACCTTCGTATGATAGTTGCAACACTATACATAGACATATACCGCAACTGCGGTTATTATTCTGTGAACAATACAATATTGTTATATTTTTTTACGTTTATTAATTGTATTAAACCAGCACAATCTATAAAAATAATACTATATATAGTATAATTGAAATGATAGGATGAAACATATTCGCAATAGATTATGGATGGAAGTTCTACAAATACTCCCGCTTGTGTTTCATCCCAATGATTACTTCACGTGACCATGAAAAAAAATTATGAACTCACCATTTATCAATTTAGACAAAGAACACCGAGAATAATTCAATGGTCATGTCCCTAACTAGTGTGTTAAAGGTTAAATACGCTATTACAGTTTAGTGTTATTCACACACTCGATGGAAATGAGTTATTATTCAAGGGATTTACTAATATTAAAAGTAAAAATATACCACGATATTTCGAATGGATTGAAATGAGTTATTATTCAACACTCGATGGAAATGAGTTATTATTCAAGGGGTTTACTAAAATTAAAAGTAAAAATATACCACGATATTTCGAAAGAAAATATTCCAGTCAATTTAAAAAAAGACCCTTGACCCTAGCTTGTCTAATGTAATATCTTTTGGGGCTTCACACCTAAAGCTTTTGAGACCTTGGAATTATGTAACATTGAACTTTGATATTGACATTGTAAAGTCAAAGTCAATATTAAAGACAAATCATACTGTTTATACTTAAATTGTGTTATCCTTTTAGTTTATTTTATAATTCTAAATATACTCCCATTTCTCAATTTGATCAATCATCAGATTTATTGTTTAATAATTATTTGAATATGCATCGGTATTCTGGTTTAGTTCTAAATAGTGAAAATATAAAAATAATAACACAAAGGAAGTACCTACTTTATATATTTTTTTTAATTGAGATTTCACTACCACATTGCTTTAACAGCATAAAAAATATACAAAATAAAAAATCTTTTGATACTCTGATAACAATTCGTTTTTTTGTATATTTGCATAATCAAATTATTATTTTTTATAATTCTGACTGTATCTGATGCAGTAATCTGAATAATTATTACTAATCTAATCTATTGGAAAAAAATCAAATATATTTAAATGTTTGTTGTTGTTTAGGTAGATATAGAGGAGTCAAGCAAGAAATATAATTTGGAAATCATTTCAACAAACCAGTCTCAGGCAATCATTGCGTGTTCGTTCGTTACATAATTACCTACGCGTAAAAACTGACGGTTTGAGTGCTGATGAAATCATTACTACAACTTATATAAAATTATAAAAATACTTTGGAGACCGGAAAATATTATTTTCTAATTAACTTTACAACGTCAATAACAGTCACTAAACATAATGCTATACCGTTATGAAAAATTTTTTGGAAAATAAAAATGATTTGAAAAATAATAAGGAAAGATTGCTAATTGATGATGATGATGAAATTGTTAAATAATTAAAAATATAGGTATATTATAATTTAAATCTTAAATATTTATCTTAATTTAAATCTTTTAATTAAAAAGGTGATTTTAATGTAATATGACCCGAGTAATGCATATTGTTAACACATTAGGCTCCTAGATATCTGAACTAAAGCAAACACGTAGTATAAGAATTATAATTTGAAAAAAGAAAAGTTATCTTTAAAGTAATTAGACATTTTCAAAGTCCGAGAACTCAGCAAGTTGGGAGATATCATCGCCCTACAATAAACATGGTTTATGCAACATGATCAGTACTGAGTGCCGTTGACGGAGACTTTGAATTCAGAAGTAGATTGCTCGGCATGCAGGAAGTCATTTCTATTTTATCTATAGCAGAGCATACGAGCCTGCGGGCAATCTTGATAGTCAGTAAGCACCGCCCCCCTTGGTCACTTACAATATCAGAGGCTTCAGAAGAGTTGCAGTTTTTTAAGAGACAGGCGTTTTTTTTAAAAGCACTCATATCATATCGATTTGGAAACACCGGCGAAGTAAGTTCATTCAATTTCTTGGTGGTTCGTGGTAGAAACTTCGTTAAGAACAGCTCTGTTGAGTAACAAGTTAGAGATGGAATTTTCGGCGGTGGTGTAGAGTGGCGGTGCTAGTGGCAATCAGCAGCCGTAATCGGATTAATTATCTCTTCCGATACTTGAGTCTCCGACATTTTTTTATTATTTCATATTTATTGTTATTATTATATATTACATATTATCACTATATAGTATAATACAATGTCGCTTCCGCGTCTGTTAGTATGTCTGTATGAATGTATGCTTAGATCTTTAAAACTACACAACGGATTTTGATGTAGTTTTTTTTAATAGATAAAGTGATTAAATAGAAAGGTTTATATCTATAATAATATGTTCAATATATTAGAGACTCACTTGATAATTTTTAGTTTTCTAATGCGAAGTCGTGAACAAAACACATTGTTTTGGGCTTGCAAACGCTGACTGAACTCTACGAAATAGATCAAAATAATGTACTAAGTATTGTATACTTTAACAAGTCTACAAGAAACTCCGCGATGGTTTATGCTTATCTCTTAGGGATGACCCACAATAGCCAATTTTTATCCTTTACTTTTTACGAGAAATAATGGCTTATTTACGAAACGATTTTATGCAATACAGCATTTATCTTTATTCTAATTTCTAATTAAGTACGTTAAATTCAATTTATATTTAATATGGAACTAGCCCTTTACAGTATGTAATTTAAATGAATATTTTTAGATATTACAGAATTAAAAAATAGAGGCTATGGTATGGAATCGACCAAACCGTGTCAAAAATGGCTTTGTGAATGTTCACTATTAAAAATTTTGTAAATGCACATAGCTAACTAAATGTCTTATATATATTATATAGCAATTAAAAAGAAGTTTTTTTTTAATAAAACTAGACCTGCAAGTTGATGGTCAAAATAACGTTGATTGTGTAGCTCAAAATTACTCAAGCTGATACCCAAGTCGGTCATATTTTGATCATTTTCAATGAAAATCTATAAGTGTGATATATGTTTAGAATGGTTATTAAGAAGTAAGTTTACAAAAGTCTGTCAATGCCTGCCGATATCGTAATTTTGATAGTATCACTTAAAACAAGACATATAGAATCCAATACAAAAAAAAGGAAAAGAGGATTGTGTTACTACGAATTTAAAGCGTAAGAAGCCGCGGTTCAAAAGCTAGTAATATATAATAATAACAATAAATACGAAATATAAATTCATAACCTAATAAACAATAACAAACAGATACGCAAATATTGAAACAAATATTAATTTTTGTTAACAGGTAATTAAATAATAATAATGATGTTATAGTTGTGCTCGTGTGTTGTAGCACAACTGAAACGACCTTCTGGCGGTCACCATTACGTCAGTATTTGTTTGTGAGCGTACGCATCACTTTAAATATTATGTTTCATTTCGGCAAAATAAATGACACCAGTCGTAAAAAGATAAAAATTATATAATGATATACCTAGTACATCCGTTTGTGTATTTATGATAGTGGTTTATGGAAACTAATGAGGGTTATTATATTTACTATAAAAATATATTATGTATTATAAATGAATTGTTACTTAAATAAACACTATTCTTACTCGTTTTACTAATTTTAGGTCCCGAAGTGCCGCTAAAAGATTGTTCCAGCATTGTGTTGCAGCGTTGTGGAAGCTTCCTTCAGAGATATTTTTTTTTTTTTTGTCTGTCTATACTGTTAGCCCTGTTGGCTATTACAGCATCACAGGGGGAGCGGCTGGGTCAGGAGACTCACCCTTAAAAAGGGGGGGCCAGATGGGCCCCCATGGGGAACAACGTCCCGAGGGCGTCTCAGATTGAGACACGGATCTCGGCTCGGGTCGTCGTTAGTCAGGAGGGAACCTTGAAAGATAGATGCGATCATGAACTAAGAGCAGAGAACATAAGAAGAAGACCGTGTTCTGTGTCTCGTTTCTATAGCAACGGCCCAGATCAATTAGATAGATTATTTTTGTTTAATCCAAATAATAATGTAAATACTGTCTTTTATCCCTTTTTAATCTTTCAGCAGTTTTTGAGTGAGATACATGTCCACGTGAGACACATGTCCATGAGGAGGAAAGTTTAATATTTATCGGGTGCAGCCATTTTAAACCCTTTGAATGGAGCGGGTCAGAAGTCTGGGGCTAATTACAATAGCTATGTAATAAAACTTGAATAAAACTAAGAACTCACATAGCTTTTTACGTAGGTCGGTACTTAAGGCAATTCTTATGTACAAAATTTTTAGCCTAAAGTAGCAATTACGAACAGTATTAATGGTATGACTGGCAAAACGGAGTTTCTCATCAGTAAGCGGACCTAAGTTTCTAGTCTCTGCCACCCGTTCGACCTGTTTCATTTTTTAAATATTATGAATCTGTTTGGGTTTATTACCTAGTAACCTATATTTAAGTAGAGCTCAATTAAATATCTTTTAAACATTTAGACTTATGAGTAACCATTCTGCAATAGAGTTAAAGTCTGCATTCAGCTTTCGAATAGATTCACCTGTATCATCTCTCTCAAATGAGATTTGTATCTAAATATCATTTGCATATATGTAATAGTTCCAGTGTTTGATGATCTGCGCAATAAAGTGAGAAATGGGTGAAAGTATTGAAGCTTGACTTAAATTTCTGTTAACTTTGGAACAGTCAGATTGGATGACAGCCTTGCTACTTCATAAATTGTTGAAGACACAGTAACAAATTTACTAATTACTATATATTTTAAATAAAAGAAATCAGTAATATTTATATTATATTCCTTATTATATATATTATGTTGATTATAAATAATTATTAGATAAAAAATTCACAAATGGAAGAAAAATAATTAACAACGTAACCTGAAATTTAGGAAATGTCCGCCTTCCAGGCGAAGGTTAAAAGTTTCAGTAGTCAATTTCGCCGGAATACAAGTTTTTTCTGTTGGTGACACTTCAAAGTTCAGGAGAGTCTGATACAATAACATTTTCAACTCGCAGAGGGCGAAGCGCGAACCTGAAGATTAAAAAGATGTTATCTAAGAATCAGAATCCAAGAATAAGAATCGTTAAATGTTAAAATATAACCAATAAACAATAATTGTAATTTTTTTTTGAGCAATATAAATCTTTGCTTTGAAGTCATTATTTTAGTTATAGGATGTTCCCCAGCAACTAATATTTTTGCATAACTTCAAAAGTAATAAATATATTTATTCCTAACGTAATTAATATAGGTAACAGTGTAAAATTTTTGGTTGTTACCGATACAATTCCTAGGTCCAAGTCCAAAGGGCATGTAGGCTATGGGGTTGATGAGGTGGCGGTTTTCTTCAGAAAATCGCTCAGGATCGAACTTGGTAGGATTCGAAAAGAACTGTGGATCACGATGAATATTCCACGTTGCGATACTTAAGACCTCGCCTTTACGAATCTTGAAAACAAATAACAATTTTAAATATTATACTATACATCATGTTCAGCAGGTTTATATACTATGCGTTTATATCAAGGTACAAGGTATAACAAGGTACACGATAATATATACATTTGATATAAAAGCATAGTATATTTGATTTCAGTAAGATAAACTGGATACCAGGTACATAATACTTACAATATAATCTTGAGTAGCTGCACTGTTAGGTTTGCCCATATTATAGTCTTTGACGCAGATCCTGTCTAAAGCCCCGGCTGGAGGCCATAACCTTAATATTTCTAAACGAGAAATAACAGAACTTTAATATTGTTTTAAATTAAGTGTATTCCAAACCTATACAGAAACACAACCTGAAACAACCATATCCAAATAAGTTAAGTTCTGAATAGACGTGAGGTCCAGTTTTCCGTCATGTTTCACATTATGTTCTTTAATTTCCTCTACGAGTCGCTCCTGTACGTCTGTGTTCACCGCCATTTCGTACAAGGAAAAGGACATCACAGTTGATACCGTTTCGAAAGCTGCGACGAAGAATAATACTGCTTGTGCTGTGAGGTCATTATCAGACCATACTGTAATACAAATGCACGTTTTGTGTCTGGTTTCCAGTACATTACTTAACAATGTTTTATGATTAAAGTAAGAACTATTTAGTTAATACTCTTTTATTGAATAAAGTCATCTATTATGGCTTAGAATCTTAGTCTTTTATAACCCTTTGACTTTCAAAACCCGATTTTTAAAACAATATAAACATTGACCTTTATGTATAGTTTTTTTGCCGACTTCAGACTCTTCCACTGTAGCAAATCCAACGTTAGCATCTGATTTTCCGCTGACTACATCTGTATCATGTGATAGTCTACCTGTTGATCAATATTAATTTAGTAACAAATATAAATTCTCTTCAAATTAGATAAATCCATGTTTTTTATGTCTAATACATGCAATTTGCGAGTAAATTTAGCTGGTAAAATGGAATTTATTCTTAAATAGAGAATTAAAAAAATAATTAAGATGGACATAACTTGAGTCTGTGACTTTGAAACAATGTACCCGTCGCTCTGCCAACTGAGCTACTTTGTCATTACATGCATTAATGATTTTAGCATTTTAAGATTTCTCTTCAAGCACCGATTAGTTTATTTAGTTTGCCTATATTTTGGAACATTGTGGCAAGTGCGAAAGTTATGCAGTAAGCAGATCTGTTTAATTATCTATATACAGAAAGGATTTGACTTAGAAAACATTATCCAGTATTAAACATAACAAACTAAAATATACATCCACATACACGCGATCGGTAATAGTAAAAAAAAATACATTTATTTTTTTAGAATTCAGAGATTATTTTTTACAAATACTAATACTAATTACAAATAACCCTGTATATATGTGTATATTAGGACCATGCTCATGAAGACTGCAAGATGAAATATTAGGCAGATAGATGATCAAAGATTCCAGACGGTTGTAGTAAATAATTGTAAATCGGTTAGATCTCACCTAAAAATGGGTGTTCCACAAGGATCTATTCTAGGCCCTTTCTTACTTTTACTCTATATTAATGATTTGCCCTATTACGTAAAAGGTCTATGTGACATTGTGCTTTTTGCTGAAGATACCTCACTTATTTTTAAAGTTTACCTTAGTAAGATACCTCAATTATTTTAAAATTTAATTGGTCAGTATAGTCAGTCTGTGAGTAAGCTACCACCAGCTCGGAATGCTGTTATGTTTAATTTAATTTAATTTAATTTAATTTAATTTAATTTAATTTAATTTAATTTAATTTAATTTAATTTAATTTAATTTAATTTAATTTAATTTAATTTAATTTAATTTAATTTAATTTAATTTAATTTAATTTAATTTAATTTAATTTAATTTAATTTAATTTAATTTAATTTAATTTAATTTAATTTAATTTAATTTAATTTAATTTAATTTAATTTAATTTAATTTAATTTAATTTAATTTAATTTAATTTAATTTAATTTAATTTAATTTAATTTAATTTAATTTAATTTAATTTAATTTAATTTAATTTAATTTAATTTAATTTAATTTAATTTAATTTAATTTAATTTAATTTAATTTAATTTAATTTAATTTAATTTAATTTAATTTAATTTAATTTAATTTAATTTAATTTAATTTAATTTAATTTAATTTAATTTAATTTAATTTAATTTAATTTAATTTAATTTAATTTAATTTAATTTAATTTAATTTAATTTAATTTAATTTAATTTAATTTAATTTAATTTAATTTAATTTAATTTAATTTAATTTAATTTAATTTAATTTAATTTAATTTAATTTAATTTAATTTAATTTAATTTAATTTAATTTAATTTAATTTAATTTAATTTAATTTAATTTAATTTAATTTAATTTAATTTAATTTAATTTAATTTAATTTAATTTAATTTAATTTAATTTAATTTAATTTAATTTAATTTAATTTAATTTAATTTAATTTAATTTAATTTAATTTAATTTAATTTAATTTAACTTTTAAATCACACGTTAAGTTTCAGTTTCGTTACAAAACTCACTATTTCCTTAATTTCTCTACTCATGATTCTATTGAATACTTTTGTTTACATTGATATCAGTGAAATACTTCTCACTGAAAATAGTATTATCGGATAATATGGCTGATACATTTATCAACGTATGTAGATTTACCTTTTTTAGCTTCCATCAGAAGATGAATCATGTCTGGTCTTATAATGTTGTTTTCCTCTCGGTTTTTCATGGTGCCTTGCACGAGATCGATAAAGAAATTTGTTGTTTCTTTTGAGAACATTGTCAGCTTAAACACCTAAAAATAAATTATTACTTTAGTTTTAAATAAATGTTGAATACACCTTTGAGAATTGACTATTAATAAATAAATATAGGGAGAGAAGTGTGAACTCTGAAGGTGAGTGTTTAAGCGTATCATAAAGCGCCCCTTAAACCTACACCTGGGTCTAAAGTCCCAGGCACTGTTTGATCTCCGCTCCCTGCAATGTTATGGTCCGGCACGGTAAATTCCTAAATTGCCACGAAGCTTCATCTCCACTATTTTATAACACGAAAAGGAAAGATACCACAAAAAAATACTTGTTAGCTAATAACAAGTATTCTTTTTGTCGAATAATAAACAATGCTCGATACAATTTTTTCGCATCTTATTTATATGCTCAAAATTTTTTACGCTAATACACGAAAAGTGTCTAAACAGCGCTAGTACTTCAGAAGCTCATGACGCACAAACATTGAAATCGTAGTTTAATTCCTTGATTTTGAATAAAATCTTGATTTAAATCAAAATTGTTATACTCCATTTATTAATACTTATCCAAATTTTTTGCAAGTTTAATTCAAACTTATAATAATTAAAAACTGAGACTAATAATCATCTTGTCCTTCAATTGATCGTTAGATTTGATATGATATGAAAGGAAGGACGGAGGGACAATCTTAAAAAGCACCCCCGCTCCCTTTTTACAATTACCTTTATTTTGTTATATATACTATTCTAAATTCAAATTTATTCAAATTTATATTTTTTTTTCATTTAACTTTTCTTTTTTTTTTTTTTAGTATTTTTTTAAAGCGTGTTTTTTATTTTTATAATAACTATTTTTTTTATATTGCGTTGTCCTTGGAAGGTATATAAAAAATCTAATTAATCGTCAATCAATTATTAATCAAATATACGTTCAAAGTTACCGTAACAAGGATAGTTACATCCGAAGCTAATAAAGGCGTATTAAAAAGAAAATATTGTACTGACACATTTTTTAATAGAAGCTTTTATAGTCACTATATAGAAGCCAGTATTGAACCACGTAAAGCTAGAAAAGATATAAATAAATTCAAATTGGACCTAATGGTCTATCTAAAAAAACTAAAAAAAAACTAAAAAAACTAAAAAAACTAAAAAAACTAAAAAAAACTAAATGCATGGAATTTGCACTTCCTAATGTCAAAAGTCAAAATTGTAGTTTACGCCTTAACAATGAAGTGTTAGAACTGACTGACTCGACAACTTTCTTAGGTATAACTTTAGATAAAAAGCTCCAGTGGAACCCCCATCTCTCGACACTCGCAAGCAAACTTAGCTCAGCCGTCTTTGCAATTAAAAAAGTAAGACAATTAACAGACGCTAATACGGCTCGACTCGTTTATTTTAGTTATTTTCACAGTATATTGTCTTACGGTATCTTACTATGGGGCAGCGCTGCCGAAATTAATTCTATATTTATTTTACAAAAACGAGCTATACGGGCTATTTGTAACTTAAAAGCTAGAGACTCCCTAAGAGAAGTTTTTAAAGAAATCGGTATTCTTACGGTCGCTTCTCAATACATTTTTAATAACTTACTATATATACGCCAAAATTTAAATGACTATAAAAAAAACAGCGACAGACATACTATCAATACAAGAAATAAAAATAGGCTTGTAACGCCTAAATTTAGACTTCAAAAAGTTCAGAAATCCTTCATGGGCTTGAGTATACGCATATATAATAAGGTTCCACAAGATATCTTAGATCTTCCTTTTCTTGGTTTCAAATCTAAAATTAAAGGTATATTATTAAATAAATCTTACTATAACATTCAAGAGTTTTTGGTTGATCGAAATGTGTGGAACTTGGGTCATTCACTCATTTGCAGGGTTGATGTTATAGTTTATAAGTCAAACATTGTTAAATTTTATTTAAAAAGAGCAACTGTTGAGTTTCTGGCCAGCTCTTCTCAGCAGAACAGCATTCCGAACTGGTGGTAGCTTACTCACAGACTGACTATACTGACCAATTTAATGTAATTGACGATTCAAAAGTGCGTGTAAATGCCTACTTGAATAAAGATATTTTGAATTTGAATTTGAATTTGAATCGAATAAATAAATTCATCATGAAATTTAATTAAAAGTTAGTAATTGTAATTATATTAAAAAGTTTTAACCTAACCTTTACAAGAAATGGCGATGCAGACAGAAGGAAGAACAAAATCATTTGCTTTAACTTGAAGGTGGCAGCATTCCTTCCCATCTCATAGAATTTGTTATTTTTGTTCGTGTGAGAGTCTACTTTTAGTCCAAAGGCGCAGGAAGCAATCACATCATTAGCGTATCTTGAGGTCAGGTCCTTGCAGTCAATTTCCACTAATCCATCTTTTTGATAGAAAAAAAGTGAAATTAATGATAAGCTTACGTATCCTATACAATAAACGTATTCGATTTAAAAGAAATAATAGTATTTCTAACCTACATAGTATAAACATATAATGAATGATTTTTTACAATTAACAAATGTAGACAACATTTCATCAATTTCTAGCGTAAACTTTACTATCTATCAGGGTCTAAGATAAGAAACCCTTAATACACTGGATCAACATTATTACTTTATTTTCATTTTACACTGGATCAACATTTATGCTTTATTATTATTTATAAATATTAGGAAAAAAAAAAATGGCAAAAACGTACTTTCAGAAGATTCAATTTTATTTTTTATAGCACGAACCATCATCTCTCCTACTTCTTCTATGAACGGGACCATCTGTTTGATTTTTGAACTTGTGAACGCCGGACTTAGTGTAGAGCGCATATCCTTCCAATCCTGACCTATAAAGCCCAAAAAAGTGTTTACATCATGTAAACCATATAATTACTAGTTTCCATTATAAACCATACCTTTCAAAGAAAATAAATTTCTGGCAAATATAGGTTCAATTTTTTCATCAACAACGCCACGGTGGTCTAGAAAATGTTCAAAGTCCTTAATGGTTATTTTTTTCACCAACTCTAAATCTCGTACAAAAACGCACGGCTTTGAGAACTCGAATCGGCCGATAAATCTGTTCATAATTAGAAATTTTATATAATAGTTTTCTTTTTATACATATAAAAAAATCTCTATATGTTTTACTTGGAGTTTTGTTTTTACCTTTCTTCTGGAAATTCTTTATACATTGAATCCATTTGGTCGGTAAAGTGTTCCATACGTAAAGTAACCTTGAGCATATGGCCGAAAAAAGGGAAAGGCGTTTGTTGTTTGACCCCAAAAGCAGTAAACCTAGAGTATACCTTGCGGTAATACAGTGCCACCACCGCTATCAGAACAGCAACCCATATTAGAAATATTAACATCTGAAACAAAAATAATATAGATCAGCATTTGTAAAGTAATTCGAATATTATTTAAGTAAAGTTTTTCCGAGTGAAAAAGGAGCCAATAAAAAAAAAGGCCTGGTACTTTTTACATTCGGTGGAAGATGCATTTTGTTTTTATGAATCAAAATATAAATTGAAATTCTTTATCGCTTAGATGTCTTTGGGTTGCGTTGTACGATATTTTTTGATTCGATAGCTTTATTTTGAGTGTTTAAAAAATCTAACACGTAGTTTATTTTAAATTCTTCCTTCTCTCTCATAAGGAAAGTTCGTCAGACCATTATGGAAAGTATCTTACATAGTCTTGATGCTCAAATCACGGAATCTTTGTATTTTGAATTTTATAAAGATGACCAAGGCATTTCATTATTTAAAACAATAAGACTAATTTAGAAATATTGAGTTTATTAGTATTGGCCGCGATTCCGGAAGTCGTGAGAACTTAAGTCAACGGTAAATTATTAGTTAATTCAATGATGATTACTACTTTAATTTAAAAAGCGTATTCCAGATATTAGTGCAAAATTACTTTTTGAAATTAATAAGAAAACCGCAGAAGAAACGCGATACATTAAAAGGCACTTTCATTTTATTGTAATATTGCGCAATTGATGTATTATATGATTGTATTATACAAGTTATGTATCTTAAAGGACTGACAAATGTAAAAAGATATTTCAAAATTTGGATTTCCAGAAATTAGCATGTTCAACAAAATATGTATTTCAACTTATATGAGGAAAGATTAGCGTAGCCAAGAACTGAATAGTTATTTAATTTATTGCGTAAATGTTCATGGTAAATAATCTCTTTATGCTGAAAATTCGTCAAATTTACAAAAATCCAGAAAATAGTTGTTACGTTTACATATTTTAGTTTTTTTAGTTTCAGAATGCTAGGATTTATCTAATTGCATAATAATAATTTAATGAAAACACAGGTAGGTACCTAGTTAGAGATAAGATCATTATCTCGGTACCGAAATACCAACATACGAGAATAATTTTAATATAGTTACATATATATTTTTTTGTTTTACTGTTTCTAATTTCTATATTATTAGATCAATTACGTGAATACACCCATTTAAAAACTATTATTTTGTGTGGGCCGAGCCCACACAAAATGTTGAGCTGAGCGCTTGTACAAACATATAAAGAAAATTATTTAATTTTATAGAATATTGTAATGTTCTTAGTCATTTACGAAAGTAATTTTATCACACGGAGAATTTTTTAAATTTTATAATATAATAATCACACAAGACGAAAAATGGTAATACAATTAAATGTCTTAATAGTCGACATAATTAGATGCAATGTATGGAATTTACACTGCGTAGAAACTTAACATATAATAACAAAGTAGGAGGCCTATAAATAAATCGGCATTAATATAATAAAGCTAGAGATTTTTTTATTTGACCGCTCTAATCTAAGAAAATACATATTTTTTTTTAAATCATCATCATTTATTAAGGAACGTTAAAGGTGTGAAAATTACTTACAGTGTTTAATTTACACAATAATGCCGCAGTTTATTTTTAGATTCACAAAACACCAATTCACGTGTTGTCACTTCGCCGATTTCTAACAGACAGACTTCGGCGGGCTTTCAAGCGATTTTAGGAATAACTTCACTTGGATAACTATTATCTAATCATGAATAATTCTTTGTCATACTATATTATTTGAAAACATTATTGTGGCGTTCTATTTTTTTTGTATTTTTAGGAATATCTTTGCCCGTCTAGACTTCTTGGAGACCGCAGCCTCGGGGAAACCGGTTTTCCAGAGGCCGCGGATTCTTATCCCCACTCATATCGGCTCATTTTCCAGTTTATTTTTATGTTAATGTTGAACTAAAATTAATAGTGCTTAACCTGCTTATAAATATTTTCAAACATACAACAACCCCAAATGATGTGGCAGTGCTGCTCTATATAGTACATTTATTTTTGTCCAACTTCTGAATTTGACAAAGCAATGACCTTCATTGTCCCATTAGTCTTACAGGCTTGCAAGCATAGCTGCTTAGTTTGTTAACTTTGTTTGACTTTACTATCCGCCAAAATTTTCGAAGGGGCTCTGGTCCTATTTTGGTTATTAACGGTTTCATTTACATTCTGTTTTTGAGCTATTAGTAACAGTTATCGTTATCAGTATCAATAATCAATAAACGATTAGTATTTTGAGTTTGAAGGAAGCCAGTATTTCCATTAAAATCAACCAAACAACTAAACTCTGTTGCTGTTTATACAAATATTTATAAATCATGGATTATTTGTTGTATAAAAAATATTTTCTATAATGAGTAAATTAATTCTCTACAATTTATTACCTCAGAGTACTCAAATATAATGCTTAAATATTTTGTTTTCGCAATATAATATTCATGTTTTTTATCTGCAGACAGCACCGTTGACCTTGACAGTACGTAGATTGTTGTTTTTATTACAAATATAGATTCGACTAATTAGATAATCAAAGTATGTCTTTAAAGTAGGTATTTTAACGTAAAAATTTTGATGTTGCTGACTCAGCGGAATATCATTTAAAAAAACTAGTGGCGTCTGACTTGTTTCTTGAAGTTTATTTAGGAATTTAATATTTATATTTTACTCTACTTTATTTAAACTAAAGCCTTTATTTATTTTGATATTTTGCGATATTTTGTAACTTTAAGGGATCTAATTATTTATGTAACTGATAATTTATACTACTGAGAAAAATAGGTGTTATTTAATATTTTAAGTTTTTTTTTATATTATAATGTTTTCATTTTTGTCATTCTCAGGAATAAAATAAATAATATTTTTGGTAGAATGTAATTCCAATAAAGTCTTATAGAAACTAGTCAGTTTGTAATTGTATATTTTTTATATCTGTATGTTCTTATTGAATATGTGAGGTTTTCTTGACAAGAATGTTTTTGTCATTACCATTTAGATAAGTGTGCAAGAAATTAAAAATAAATAAATTTGTACTTCCGCTTCTGGTATAATATTGCGATAAATATGATAATTTAGTCATTACTTATATGTTATATCAATTAATTAGGTTTTATATCTATTAATTATTCTAAACATATCTATTTAAATACAATCTAATGATTAAATTGTACAATGTAGAGTTGACAAGATAACTAGTAGCAATTTACAATTGATAATTATTGATAAAAGTTTGTACGTACTTTCCAATTTTTAATTCATTAGACCAAAAAAATGTACCGGGAAATATTAAATGGTCATCTCCATAATAAGTATGTTAAAGGTTAAATACTTTATAACAGTACAGTTTTATTCACCTTCTCAGACGATATTAGTTTTTATTAAATATATTGAAGAATGAATGAAAAATTAATGATCAAGGGAGAGCTAGAGTTGCTAGAGCAAGGTTTAGTAACCTTAAAAAAATGATAAAATTAACAATCTTAAAAATATTAGAACATCTTTCATAACATTTTTTAATGAACTCGATAGGGCAATACATTAAGTAAAATAACTAATATGAGCCTTTATTGCTCTTTTAGAAATCATCAATTAAATCCTATATTTTGACCAACCACCAATTTTAATACCACCTGAATGTCGATAGGTTTAATTTTTTAATTACTATTTAAACAAGAATATCGGTGCCAATCAACAGCTTGTCTTTTGACAAAGGTAACATCTAAACCCTTTATTGTTTTCTATGTCACGCTATTCGCCTCCATTCTGGACCACCAGTATTTTTTAGGTCATTCTGCCAATGTTTTGACTGTCGCTCTTTATTTCTTTCCCACCTCTGGGGTACCATTAGAGAATGGACCAGGGTTATAAGAGTACAACCCTGGTCCATTTTTCATTCCTTTCTCCTAGAATACCATGTTCATCTCCATTTTAGAACATTGCATGTCATTTTAAATTTTTGTCGACTTATTTCTGTTAATCTTTTATTATTATTTTAAACCATTACATATCTCTCCATTCTATTTTGGCATACGCTAATTTAGTTCATTCGTTTTTCTGTGAGTGCCTATGTTCGGCAGGTAACTTAAAGTTTAGTTCGTTTTGTCTTTGATAGACAAAATCTTTATTTTTAATAACTTTGCTGAGGGACCAATATCTTTTCCATATGCTAGCTATCCTTTTTTAAGTTTCTTTATTCATAGTAGGTATCACTTTTGGATATTTGCTCTCCTAAGGAAACGTAATCTTCTACATATGCTATTATCTTATTATTGATTATTATTTCATAAGTTTGCGAGTGTTAGTATTCCATTGTTAATATATTATTGTTATAAGTATTGGGGCCTAAAATTTCGAACTTACAACATAACTGGTACTCGATCATGTCTCAAACTTGGCATACAAAGGTACCTTTTTACCTTTTATTTATTTATATTCTTTATTGTATACCACAAAAAAAAAATTTAAACAATTACAAATAACAACAGGGTAAATACAAAAGGAGCTTCTTCCAGTCAACCATAGATAGATAGCTAAAAGCTTTAAACATTGTAAACCTACATAAAAATAAATATATAAAATTTAAAACACCATGTCAACTATATAAAGTATTTCATAGAATTTAAGAGTGAATCCTGCTTCATACTTTCGATGCCGATTTTTGCCTCCAAATTGTAATGATTTACCTATAAATATATTTTTTTGTCGTTGTTTTAAATCGAAAACATAAACGTATTAAAGTAAAGCTCACATTTGTAAGGAAAGATTTATTTGTTTGTTTGAATTAAATAGGCTCCAAAACTACAGGACCGATTTTAATAAATCTTTTAGCATTAGAATCCTACATTATCCCTGATGAACTTTGGCTATATTTTAAAATCATCATCATCATCATCATTTATATTATAAAGAGGAAAAATGTAATTGTTTGTTTGAATTAAATAGGCTCCGAAACTACTGGACCGATTTAATAAAATATTTTACCTTTAGAATCCTACATTACCCCACTGATGTACAAAGGTTATATTTAATATGAGAAATATATATATATTATATTTAATAAAATAAGGATCCGCGTGAAAGTTTCGACAATGTAATAAATTATAAATGCATTAAGTAACATGATTCAAGACTTTTTATTAATAAATATAAACATTTAGAGTTAAAATGATTTACAATCACTAATAATACTATGATGAAGGGATTTATATTATCACTGGCTGTTGCCCGTGATTCTCTATGACTAAAGCCATATAAATATACTTTTTAAGTCTACGTGGACACAGTCACGGGCAACAGCTATCCCTAATAAAGTACTTTACCGGAGTAAGTGTAAAAAGTTTTGGCCTACATAACGAAGCTTTTTTTCCTATATAGCGCGGGCGAAGCCGCTGAGAACGGCTAATTAATGCATAAGAACCTCTCCCCCGCATGAATAAAACGACAATATCTTGGTGGCGACTATTTCTATTTCGACCAAACATGAATAAAAACCATTTCAACGAGCATAGCTATCGATTAAAAAAAAACGCATTCAAATCCGTCCACGCTTTGGCCGCAAATTTGCCACAGACAGATACGCAGATACTCTTAAAATGACGGTTGAAATACTCTTAAAATGATGTTGTTTTTATTTTTCCTAAGATATATTTTTTATTTTAATTTCTTTGATATTTACTGTTTTTAAAATGTTACTGATTTTTTATGTTTTGTTTTTTTTTATGTTCTTAGATGGTCGCTAATATAATAATCATTAATCATTTTTTTTTTATATTTATTTAGATAAATTTTTATTCTTACATTATTTTAATATTGTTCACATTTTTATGGTTGCTATTTTTTGTTGTTTTTGTTTATTTTCTTCTCTTTAGCCAATATAGCATTTACTTAAAAGAGTATTTTTAAAATTTTGTGAATAGCCGTCCTCAAATTGCATGTTAAGTTAGCCTATAGTTAGAATATACTTTGTCACTTATATTTAACTAACGTATAGCAAAACATATGTTTTCCATTGTGTACCACTTTGGCGTCCTATTAAATAAATAAACTAAAAATAAATAAATTATTTTCTAGTCCTTTTATTTTGTTGTAATTAATTATGCATGCAATTAAAAACTGTTTTTAATGACTACAAAGAAGTCCTACTATTTACGTGCGTATTGTTATAAATACACGTATTTTTATAATTACTTTATACCTACGTCATATAATATTACACCAAGCTATTTAGTTTATGAAATGGTTTATCGGCAGAGCCCAGTTATTACTGTCTGTCTGTCTCCATTACTGTCCAGATTGCTGACTATCTATCTATGTGATAAATAGTTTCTGTTTTTTTTGTTTATTTATCTTTGGGTGTTTATTGAGATTAATAACTAATTGAGTAATCTATCAAAAGTTCGTCTGTTTGGATTAGAAAACATAAAAAGCAAGTAAAAAATGCCCATCACAATTATTCAGGTAATTTAGGAGTATATTTGCAAATATTATTAAATTAAAAATAATTTTATATAAATCATGGTATTTATTAATATCTTAGAAAAGCAGGTGTTGTAGTTTTAATAGAAAACCTTATGTACCATAATAATATTGTATGTGTATTAATGTCATTAATGTTATTATATATATATACTTTAGAGGCATCGTTATTATACTACATGGCTAACAGCATAGACAGACAAAAAAAAAAAAAACGTTAATATACTAAATGTTTACAAGTTTCAAAAAGGATCAACTATTTTAAAATAGTAGGTTTCTTATATCTTTAGAAAAAAGTCGTTCAAAAATTAATGTGTAACAAAAAATGTAACATAAAACAAATAAAATTTAAAATTTATATTATGCAATTTTTGAATTCTTAGTTTTCTTCAAGCGATTTTTTTATAGTAGTCAGTTGTTAGTTTTAGATTTAAAAATTACATTTTCTTTATCTCAGTACTTTAACCGAAAAATATAAAAATTTTAAAGTGATACATATATAAAAAATAAGGATACGGACAGATTTCAATCCTGCAACCTCTAAGTAAGCATAGAGATCAATCTGCCAATACTGTCATACCCCATTGGATGAACTGATCTGATAAATATAGTCCTCATCGGGACGCAAGCGATTTAAATTTGGATTGTTTCGAATATCCTAACCAACATTTTTAAGTTTGCTGAATAGAATAACATCCAAAAGACGCCACACCAATGTGAGTATAGCAATAACTTATTAACATCGATTTATTTACTCGATTTGATTTCGCTAAGCTCCGTCGTAATAAATTACTATTACTCTGTTTAGAGCTCATCTCATTATCGGTTGCAGCCCAATTTGATGCCCATGCAATTGTACGGCTTTATGAAAATTTAAAGAGAGATTAATAGAAATAGATGAGAAAATAAAATGAATCACAATGGAATAAGAATCAACAATTATCGGATCTAGGTTAGAAATCGTCATAGTGACACTATTAGGCACTGTCAAGTCCAGTGACAAAGTTAGTCTCATTCATTAATTGAATCGTTATTGCTGACGTGAAAATTAATATTCCACCGCTGCTATCCATTTAATCCAAGATGTTAAAAACTAAAACAAGAAAGATCAATTCCAAATTCTGTTTAAAAAATTAAAATTGAAATATAGAACTAGCCATCTGAACTGAAAGAGTTTATAGGACATTTAGTCATGAAGAAAAAGGATAAAAAATAAAACCTATTATAGCGCCAATAAATACTTAAAGAAAAACAGAGACGAAAACGACGAAAACGAGTCGAAAACTTCGCATGTCTTAGATACGACAGGCTTGTAGTTAAGAAAAATAAAACAACCAATGGAAATAAAGAAATAACAGAGAAAGCAACAAATCTGGACGCCATCACATAAAAATACATCCTGAGAAACAAATTTAACTCTTTTTCTTCTAATACGGTGGCTAGTAGACAATAACAATTAGCTATTGGCAACCGGAATAAACCACAATAAAAAAATTAGAAAAACCAAACAAATAAAAACCATCAAACTTCCCCAAGCCAACTGGTCTCTGTGGGGCAAAATAACCACGACCGTCTATGGATAAATATAATGTATATATATATATCTATTTATGTGTGAAAAGAAATAAAGGCAGACAAACGAAAGGATGGGAAGAGGACATAAAAAAATTAGCCCGTCCGGTATGGACCAGTTGTGCAAGAGGCAGCAATACGTGGTAATCTTTAGAGGCCTTTGTCGGTAGATAAGCTGTTCCCCACAGACATCCGGTTGATGATCATTCAAATGCAAATTAGAATTAATAAAAACAATTCAGCTTAAACAGAGTTGGCATCTATTAATTTTAAGGAAAGAAACAGCAGAGAATAAAAATAGTCAATAGAGAATATATTATTTTATTTATATATCCAAATGCACAAATAAAATACATTGGTAAT
Organism: Napeogenes inachia; assembly: GCA_959347355.1. Lineage (NCBI taxonomy): Eukaryota > Metazoa > Arthropoda > Insecta > Lepidoptera > Nymphalidae > Napeogenes > Napeogenes inachia. The sequence continues at coordinate 16,962,096 of OY365792.1, forward strand.
ATGACATATTTAATAATATATGTTAGTTATACAAAGTGATCCGTTGCTCCGGCGTTCTGCCGTCGGAGGACGCTAGTATCCAAATTTCCTTAGCTTCCCTCCTGACTAACGACGCCCCGAGCCGAGGTCCATGTCTCAATCTGAGACGCCCTCGGGACGTCGTTCCCCATGGGGCCCGGGCGGGTCTCCTGACCCACCCGCTCTTCCGGTGACGCTGTAATAGCCAACAGGGCTAACAGCATAGACAGACAAAAAAAATAGTTATACAATTCAAAATTGTACAAAAATTTTATTACTGTTATCAAAAAATAAAAGTCATCGTCGTGTCTTGAAATTCAGTCCATGTCCACCTTCAAGATGAAGATTAAAGGTGTCAGTACTTAGTTTAGCTGGGATACAAGTTTTTTCTGTTGGTGATACTTCAAAGTTCAGGAGGATCTGAGGATCCGAGGCCGCCACTCCTACGGAGGAGACGGCCTCGGATTCCGAGTGTAATAGACATCGAAGAGCTCCTAGTCTTTTCGAACTATCTTTTCGAAAATCTATAAGTGTGACATATGGTTACAATGGTTATTAAGAACTAAGTTTAAAAAGTCTGTCGATGTCTGCCGATATCGTAATTTTGATAGTATCACTTAAAACAAGACATATAGAATCCAATACAAAAAAGAAAGGAAAAGCTAGTAATATAACAATAACAATAAATACGAAATATAAATACATAAACTCATAAACAACAATACACAGATACGCAAATATGAAACAAATATAAATTTTTGATTAACAGGTAATTACTCGTAAATAATAATAATGATGTTACAGCTGCGCTCGTGTGTTATAGCACAATCTTTACTAAAACGATCTTCTGGCTTTCACCATTTGTGAGCGTACGCATCACTTTAAATATTGTTTCATTTCGGCAAAATAAATGACACCAGTCGTAAAAAGATAAAAATTATATAATGATATTGTACATCCGTTTGTATATTTATGATAGTGGTTTGTGGAAACTAATGATCAGGGTTATTATATTTACTATAAAAATATATTATGGTTTATAAATTAATTGTTTTTAAAAAAAACACTATTCGTACTGGTTTTACTAAGTTTAGGTCCCCAAGTGGCGCTAAAAGATCGTTCCAATATTATGTTGCGGCGTTGTGGAAACTTCCTTCAAAGATAGATGCGATCATGAACAGAGAACATAAGAAGAGCAGAGAACATAAGAAGAAAACCGTGTTCTGTGTCTCGTTTGTATATCAACGGCCCAGATCAATTAGATATATTATTTTTGTTTAATCCAAATAATAATGTAAATACCGTATTTTATCCATTTTTAATCTTTTAGCAGTTTTCAAGTGAGATACATGTCCATGAGGAGGAAAGTTTAATATTTATCGGGTGCAGCCACCCTTTGAGTGGAGCGGGTCAGAAGTCTGGGCCAATTACAATAGCTATGTAATAAAACTTGAATAAAATTAAGAACTCACATAGCTTTTTACGTAGGTCGGTTCTTAAGGCAATTCTTATGTACAAAATGTTTAACCTAAAGTAGTAATTACGAAAAGTGTTAATAGTATGACTGGCAAAACGGAGTTTCTCACCAGTAAGCGGACCTAAGTTTCTAGGCTGTGTCACCCGCTCACCTGTTTCATTTTTGAAATATTATGAATCTGTTTGTGTTTAGTACCTAGTAACCTATATTTAAGTAGAGCTAAATTAAATACATATTAAACATTTAGTCTGATGTGTAACCATTCTGCAATAGAGTTAAAGTCTGCATTCAGCTTTCGAATAGTTTCACCTGTATCATCTCTCTCAAATGAGATATGTATCTAAATATTATTTGCATATATGTAATAGTTCCAGTGTTTGATAATCTGCGCAATAAAGTGAGAAAGGGGTGAAAGTATTGAAGCTTGACTTAAATTTCTGTTAACTTTGGAACAGTCAGATTGGATGACAGCCTTGCTACTTCACAAATTATTGAAGACACAGTAACTTATTAACTAATTACGATATATTTTAAATAAAAGAAATCAGTAATATTTATAATATATTGGTTATATTATGTTGGTTATAAATAATTATTAGATAAAAATTTCAAAAATGGAAGAAAAATAATTAACAACGTAACCTGAAATTTAGGCCATGTCCGCCTTCGAGGCGAAGGTTAAAAGTTTCAGTACTCAATTTTGCCGGGATACAAGTTTTTTCTGTTGGTGACACTTCAAAGTTCAGTAGAGTCTGATACAATAACATTTTCAACTCGCAGAGGGCGAAGCGCGAACCTGAGGATTTTAAAGATGTTATCTAAGAATCAGAATCCAAGAATAAGAATCGTTAAAGGTTAAAATATAACCAATAGACACTAATTGAAATAACAGACAATATTGTTTTGAGAAATATGAATCTTTGTCTTTCGAAGTAATTTTTTTAGTTATATATTATTCACCAGAAACTAATATTTTTGCATAACTTCAAAACTAATAAATAAATTTATTCCTAACGTAATTGATATAGGTAAAAGTGAAAAATTCTTGTTTGTTACCGATACAATTCCTAGGACCAAGTCCAAAGGGCATGTAGGCTATGGGGTTGATGAGGTGGCGGTTTTCTACAGAAAATCGCTCAGGATCGAACTTGGTCGGATTCGGATAGAACTGTGGATCACGATGAATACTCCAGGATGCGATACTTACGATCTCGTCTTTCCGAATCTTGAAAACAAATAAACAATTTTCATTGAAATAAAAATTATACATCATGTTCAGCAGGTTTATATACTATGCGTTTATATCAAGGTACAAGGTATAACAAGGTACAAGATAATATATACATTTGATATAAACGCGTAGTATATTTGATTGCAGTAAGATAAACTGGATACCAGGTAGATAATACTTACAATATAATCTTGAGTAGCTTTACTGTTAGGTTTGCCCATGTTGTAGTCTTTGACGCAGACCCTGTCTAAAGCCGTGGCTGGAGGCCATAACCTTAATGTTTCTAAAGAAAAGAAATAACAGAACTTTAATATTGTTTTAAATTAAATGTGTTCCAAACGTATACAGAAACACAACCTGAAACAACCATATCCAAATAAGGTAAGTTCTGTATAGAAATGAGGTCCAGTTTTCCGTTATGTTTCACATTATGTTCTTTAATTTCCTCTACGAGTCGCTCCTGTACGTCTGTGTTCACCGCCATTTCGTACAAGGTAAAGGACATCACAGTTGATACCGTTTCGAAAGCTGCGACGAAGAATAATACTGCTTGGGCTGTGAGGTCGTTATCAGACCATACTGTAATACAAATGCACGTTTTGTGTCTAGTTTGCAGTACATTACTTAATAATATTTTATAATTAAAGTAAGAACTATCTTGTTAATACTCTTTTATTGAATAAATTCATCTATTATGGCTTAGAATCTTAGTTTTTTATAACCCTTTGACTTTCAAAACCTGATTTTTGAAACAATGTAAACAATGACCTTTATGTATAGTTTTTTTGCCGACTTCAGACTCTTCCACTGTAGCAAATCCAACGTTAGCATCTGATTTTCCGCTGACTACATCTGTATCATGTGATAGTCTACCTGTTGATCAATATTAATTTAGTAACAAATATAAATTCTCTTCAAATTAGATAAATCCATGTTTTTTATGTCTAATACATGCAATTTGCGAGTAAATTTAGCTGGTAAAATGGAATTTATTCTTAAATAGAGAATTAAAAAAATAATTAAGATGGACAGAACTTGAGTCTGTGACTTTGAAACAATGTGTTGAGGGTTCTGAGCAACTGGTAGGAATCTATTGCTATAAATTGATAAAAGATTATCAAATTTATAAATTGTTGCGTCATACTCATTCAAGAGCGGAAGGTCTGTAGGTGTAAATAGTGATTGATGGTTTGATTTTTAAAAGGCCTTATTTATCTCTATATATATCTATGAAATATGTAAATGTCTCAGTTATTTACAATTAAAAATATTTTCTTGTTAAATTTGTACATGACCCCAAAAATTATATATAATATATATATACATATACATTATTACAAATTTTATTTGTTGTCTCAACTGGCATTAACACTGAGCGTCTTTCTTTCTTTCTTATGCATTGAAAACGTTTTCTTAATCACATTTAAGTTTCAGTTTCAGAAGACAAAACCTAACTCTAAGCAGTCGAATACAAATAATGTCCATTACTTTTAAAAACTTTAAAATTTATTTAATGTCTCAGAAGGTACCTAAAAAAAACAAAGATGATAAGGTGAGGCGGATGAAGATAAGGATCTTGTAAAGGAAATTGTCAACACATGATCAAACTTCTCTATTTAAACTATAAAACATAAAATAAATTAAGGAAACAGTGAGTTTAGTTTAGTTTAGTTTTAGTTTTAGTTTAGTTTAGTTTTAGACAACAGTCTATCGTTACAAAACACACTATTTCCTTAATTTTACTACTCATGATTCTATTGAATTTTATTGCATTTTTTGTTTTGTTTTTTGTTTGCATTGATATCAGTGAAATACTTCTCACTTAAAATAGTATTACCGGATAATATGGCTGATACATTTATCAACGTATGTAAATTTACCTTTTTTAGCTTCCATTAAAAGATGAATCATGTCTGGTCTTATAATGTTGTTTTTCTCTCGGTTTTTCATGGTGCCTTGCACGAGATCGATAAAGAAATCTGTTGTTTCTTTTGAGAACATTTTCAGCTTAAGCACCTAAAAATAGATTATTATTTTAGTTTTAAATAAATTTGAAATAATATTTAAAATTAAAATTAATACGGCGATTGAAAGCTGGTCAAATATACGTTCAAAGTTTCCGTTACAGGTATAGTCACATCGGAAGCTAATAAATTCGTATTAAAAAGGAAAATATTGTACTGACACATTTTTCAAATTAAGTTTTTATAGCCATTATATAGAAGCCAGTTATGAACGACGTAAAGGTTAAAAGATATATATAAATTAAAATTAGACCAAATGGTCTATCGAATAAACAAAATCATCATGAAATATTAAAAAGTTAGTACTTGTAACTATATTGAAAAGTCTTTAACCTAACCTTTACAAGAAATGGCGCTGCAGACAGAAGGAAGAACAAAATCGTTTGCTTTAACTTGAAGGTGGCAGCATTCCTTCCCATCTCATAGAATTTGTTATTCTTGTTCGTGTGAGAGTCCACTTTAAGTCCAAAGGCGCAAGTAGCAATCACATCATTAGCGTATCTTGAAGCCACGTCCTTGCAGTCAATTTCCACTAATCCACCTTTTTGATAGAAATGAAAGTGAAATTAATCATAACCTTACGTATCCTATACAATAAACGTATTCGATTTAAAAGAAATGATCGTATTTCTAACCTACATAATACATACGTATAATGAATGATTTTTTTTTAAGTCAACTAGTCAACTATAGGGATTATCTATCAGGGTCTAAGATAAGAAACCCTCAATACACTGGATCAACATTATTACTTTATCTTCACTTTACACTGGATCAACATAATTGCTTTATTATTATTTATATTATTAATAAGAAATAATATATATGGCAAAAACGTACTTTCAGAACATTCAATTTTATTCTTTATAGCACGAATCATCATCTCTCCTACTTCTTCTATGAACGGGACCATCTGTTTGATTTTTAAGCTTGTGAACGCCGGACTTAGTGTGGAGCGCATATCCTTCCAATCCTGACCTATATAGCCCAAAAAAGTGTTTACATCATGTAAATCATATAATTAGTAGTTTCCATTGTAAACCATGCTTTATATGAATAGATACCTTTTAAGGAAAATAAATTTCTGGCAAATAGAGGTTCAATTTTTTCATCAACAACGCTACGGTGGTCTAGAAAATGTTCAAAGTCCTTAATGGTAATTTTTTTCATTAACTCTAAATCTCGTACAAAAACGCATGGTTTTGTGAACTCGAATCGGCCGATAAATCTGTTCATAATTAGAAATTATATATTATTGTTTTTTTTTTATTTCATATAAAAAAAATGTCTATTTGTTTTACTTAGGTTTAGTTTTTACCTTTCTTCTGGAAATTCTTTATACATTGAATCAATGTGGTCGGTAATGTGTTCCATACGTAAAGTAACCTTGAGCATACTGCCGAAAAAAGGGAAAGGCGTTTGTTGTTTGACCCCAAAAGCTGTAAACCTAGAGTATACCTTGCGGTAATACAATGCTACCACCGCTAGCAGAACAGCAACCCATATAAGAAATATTAACATCTGAAACAAAAATAATATAGATCAGCATTTGTAAAGTAATTTGAAAGTTATTTAAGTAAAGTTTTTTCAAATGAAAAGAAGCCACTAAAGAAAATAGGCGTGTTACTTTTTACTTTTGATGGAAGATGCATTTTGTTTTTATGAATCAAAATATAAATTTAAATTCTTTATCGCTTAGATATCTGCGGGTGGAGTTGTATGGTATTTTTTGATTCAATGACCTGAACTTGAACATATCTAACACATAGTTTATTTTAAATTCTTCCTTCTCTCTCATAAGGTAAGTTCGTCACACCATTATGGAAAGTATCTTACATACGTATCTTGATGCTCAAATCACAGAATCTTTGTATTTAGGGTTTTATAAAGAAGATCGAGGCATTTCCTTTTTTAAAACAATAAGACTAATTTAGAAATATTAAGTTTATTAGTATTGGCCGCGAATTCAGAGATCGTGAGAAGTAAGAGATCGGTAAATTATTAGTTAAGTCAATGGTGATTACCACTTTAACTTAAAATGAGCATTCTAGATGTTAGTGCAAAACTACTTTTCGAACTTAATAAGAAAACCGCAGGAGAAACGCAATACTTCAAAAGGCACTTTCATTTTATTGTAATACTAGCTGTTGCCCGCGGCTTAACTTCGTAGTAAAACAATTTCCACTTCCCTTTTTTTGTATTCTATATGACTTACTACATCGGCAGACATCGCTCACTGTCAAAAGTATATTTAAAGTTTTTAATAAGGATATAATATTAGGTACTGTAATTATTTTTATACCTCTCTTGTTTTTACTAAATTTCTTTATTTTTAAACAGCTTACTAAATAACCATTCTAACCATATATCACACTTACAGATTTTCATTGAACATAATCAAAATATTACCATGTGAACTTGAGGTATTCTGAGTTACACAGTAGCGGATTTAGGCTTAGGCCCGTGAGGCCCGGACCTAGAGCGGCAAATTTTGAGGGGCGCCAAAATTTTTAAGATGACTAAAATTTAAAATCGATTGGGTTTTCTGTAAACTGCAAGACCAAATTTTAAAGTTTATTTTATTGCGCTCTTACCATCGAAACATAGTACCATTTTGAGGGTAGAATTTCTTTGTTTGTAAAAGTTGTTAAAAAAATAAATGTTTAATTTATACCTCAATTAGATTTCTTATTGTTATTATTTTAATTATTTTATACACTCACACATATATGTACATATATGTTTATATATATATATATATATATATATATATATATATATATATATATACTGGTACAAAAGATAAAGGGCGCCATATCGTCTCGGGCCTAGGGCGTCCTCAAACCTAAATCCACTACTGGAGCTACACAATTAACGTTATTTTCACCATCCAATTTCAGGTCTAGTTTTATTAAAAAATATATATCTATTTAAATGTTAAACATTCAGTTTATCATTTAAAATATATATATCAAACGTGCACAAACACACAGACATTCAGACGAACAGACAAAAAGAAAAAAAAACATTTTTTCAATGCACAAACACTACTCCTCTACAGATTTATTACATGTATAGAATAAGATTTGCATGGTACCTATTACGTCATTCACATAAATTTTCTTAACTTTTTTATTTCTTAATTAATTTAGATGACATAAACATTAAATGTTAAGTGAAGACTGTGATAATATATTCCTGAAAACCGCATTCAAATTGGTTAAGCCGTTTCCGAGCTTAGCGTGCATACAGACAAACTGAAAAACCATTGTTTTGGGTTCTCTTGCCCCCCTATAATGTTTGTTTTTTTTTTAATTCCATGTACGGGAATGGTTCAGTGACAATTTTATTATATGTATAGATTGTATGAAACAATAAATGGCTTTGAGAATCGAATTTGTCATACAAAAAATCGCTTGAACATGAACACAACCGTCAACGACGTCTGCCCTCGCGTGTCTGCCCGGTCGGGTGGGAGCACTCAGTGATGACGGCTCCCCCCTCGCTCGCTCCGCGCGTCGCGCCTTTTAGGTGTTTTAGACATTCCGTTTAAGTCAATCTTATCGTGATAACTTTTAAACTATTCCTCAAAATTACTTAGTGTAAAACACAAAATTTATTTACATTCAATACTTAAAGTGACAGATGTATCGATTTTCTGAGAGTTTGATAAATATTCTTAAATGTGCATTGTTAAAAAATATCCAATTAAATTGTATGTTAAGTTCACTATTTTGGTCATAGTGACTCACACATAAAAGATAGATATATGCTGTCGCGGACTTTTATTTGGAACTTCATAAAAAATTGAAAAATTCATAAAAATCAAAACAAATGTAATACTCCCGCTCCAAACATTATTCGAATCTCGACTTCTAATTGCCGAAAACTCGTTCACTCATGGCGCGCGGAATTGCGGCCATTTCTCCGTGGATATTGGCAATTGAGATCGGATTATTACTGTGGACTCTACTTTTCATGTAACCCCATAGGAAAAAGTCTAGTGGGGCCAAATCCGGACTCCTAGGTGGCCATGGAATGTTACCTCGGCGTCAAACGAATTTTCCAGCGAATTTCTCCTTTAAGACTGCCAAACTCTCGTTAGATGTATGTCCATGTTAATGTAAATTTAAACCATGTCGCACTATTGTACCCTTGAAATTCTGACAGCTGCGGGAAAAAGAAATGGCGTAACATGGCTGTGTATCACTTAGTATTTACTGTCACAGAATTCCCTCCCTGGTCTTGAAAGAAAAAGGGTCCGATGATTCCGTGTGCTGAAATAGCCGCCCAAACTGTCACTTTTGGCGAATGTAAAGGCTTTTGGTGTTTGAAACGTGGATTGTCTGAGGCCCAATAACAACTATTTTGTTTATTTACGTGCCTATTTAAGTGAAAAAAGAATATTGTTGAAGCAGATTTATCGGCCGAAACCGCTCAAACACTGTTTCGACGAAATCACTTCGTGAATTGTGATCATTCGGCTTCAAATCTTGCTCTAGTTGAAGTTTATAGGGGTGCAATTTTAAGTCTTTCTTCAAAATTCGACGCAAAGTCGTTCTTGATACAGAAAGCTCTGCTGATCGCTTGCGAGTTGATTGCCCAGGATTGCGTAGTACGAAAGCTCCGACTTTGTTTATGTTTTCCTCTGACCTTGTTGTCCTTTTGGACCCCTTAGGTTTCTGATTGAGGGTCGAACCGGTAGCCTCAAACTTTCTGACCCCGCTCTAGTCAAACTTTCGCTCGGACACTGTTTTAAATCATGCAATCCATAGTGAGAACGAAATAAACATCGAACAATAACGCACGAATCGGCATTTTTGTAATAATTTTTAACACAGAATGCACGCTGTTCAACCGTGAAGTGCACCATCACCACTAAATTTCCGATAACCGAGCTACAGATCCCCACCTCCCGCACTCCGCTCTCTTACTCCGTTCCAATGCTATAGCGATTTTAAATTGGTACGCCTCCGTGTCCCACCTTGTACAAGTTATGTATCTTAAAGAACTGACAAATGTAAAAAGATATTTCAAAATTTGGATTTCCAGAAATTAGCATGTTCAACAAATTATGTATTTCAACTTTTATGAGGAAAGATTAGCGTAGCTAAGAACTGAATAGTTATTTAATTTATTGCGTAAAAGTTCATGGTAAATAATCTCTTTATGCTGAAAATTCGTCAAAATATGCAAAAATCCAGAAAATAGTTGTTACGTTTACATATTTTATTTTTTTATTTTCAGAATTCTACCATTTATCTAATTGCATAATAATAATTTAATGAAAACACAGTTAGGTACCTAGTTAGAGATAAGATCATTATCTCGGTACCGAAATACCAACATACGAGAATAATTTTAATATAGTTACTTATTTATTTTTTGTTTTACTGTTACTAATATCTATATTATTAGATGAATTACGTGAAGACACCCATTTAAAAACTATTATTTTGTGAGGACTGGGGCTGGGGGCTTGTCCAAACATATAAATTAAATGTTATAGAATATTATAATGTTCTTGTCATTTACGAAAGTAATTTTTTCACAAGGAGAATTTTTCAAAAATTTTATAATGCAATAATCACACAAAACAAACGAAAAATGGTAATACAATTAAATATGTCTTAATAGTCGACATAATTAGATGCAATGTATGGAATTTACACTGCATATAAACTTAACATATAATAACAAAGTAGGAGACCTATAAATATATCAGCATTGATATAATAAAGCTTAAGATTTTTTTTATTTGACCTCTCTAATCTAAGAAAATACCTAATTTTAAAAATCATCATCATTTATTAAGAAAATATTAAAGATTTTAAAGAAGGAAACTAAAAAATATCAATTACTTACAGTGTTTAATTTAAACAAGAATGCCGCAGTTGATTTTTAGATTCACGTGTGGTCACTTCGCCGAGTTGTAACAGACAGAATTCGGTGGGCTTTTAAGGGATTTTAAGAATAACTTCACTTCGATAACTATTATCTAATCATGATTGATTCTTGTTCATACTATATTATACATATTATATATTATTTGATAAAAACCATTATTGGCCTTCTATTTTTTTTTTGTACTTTTAGGAATACAATAGATCTTTGCCAGTCCAGACTTCTGGGAAACCGCAGCCTCGGGGAAACCGGTTTTCCAAAAATTCATGCAGGGGGATCTTTATATAAGCAAGAGAACCGAAAACAATGTTTTTTTCATTCATTTCATTTGTCTGTTGGTCTGCATGTTTGTGCACGCTCATTCCAAAATAGGATTAATCGATTTGGATGCAGTTTTAGGGAATATATTGTCATCGGATTCATTTTACATTTTGTTTTTTTTTAACAATTGGTTAACAAATATAGTTAATAAACTCTTATTTTGTACCATTGCTGCATTACCAGTGATTAAACGTAAAATGTATACATAAATAAACCAGAAACTCCTACACGCAAAGACTACTTGATTGAGTTTAATGAAACTTTGAAGGTTTATAGTTTTGACATACATTGGTAAGTACAAAGGGTAAAGGGTAGGGTTTTATCAAAATCGAAATCTACTAATAATGTTTTTAATTTTGTCATTCTGAGGAATAACAATATTAATAATTTTGGTAGAAGTTAATTGCAATAAAGACATACAAACTAGTCAGTTTGTTATTGTATCTTTTTATATCTGTATGTAATTCTTTTATCTTTTTATATCTGTATGTTCTTGTATCTTTTTATATCTGTATGTTCTTATTGAATATTTGACGTTTTCTTGGCAAGAATGCCTTTGTCATTAACATTCATATAACTGTGTAAGAAATTAAAAATAAATATATTTGTAGTTCCACTTCTGGTATAATATTGCGATCAATTAGTAATAACTAAATTAGCAAGTCATTACTTATGAGTAATGACTAAATTAGCAAGTCATTACGTATGACTAAATTGAAATAAAATATATTTTTTATCAATTAATTAGGTTTATATCTATTTATTATCTACTTAAATACAATCTAATGATTAAATTGTACAAGGATAGGTGGTAAGATAAATAGTACAAATTTACAATTGATAACTATTGATTTATTAGACCAAAAAAAAAATTTACTAGGATATATTAAATGGTCATGTCTATAAATAACCTAAGACAGTACATTGTTATACACATTCTTAGTTTATGCTTAGTTTACGTTTAGTTCACATGCTTAGTTTCTTAGACGATATTAGTTTTTATTAAATGAATTGAAGAATTAATGATCAAGGGAGCGCTAGAGATGATTATTGATGATTAGAAATTTACCTCTTAAAAGGAATGGGGGTCAATTTCAAAAAAAATCTTTCAAAATTTCAAATTAGTGCTCATTTATTTTACTGCAGGAACATACATACAAAGTTTCAAGTCTATCCATTGAAGAAAAAATAAAGTTTCCGTTTATTCTCTTTTTCCTAGCTCTAGGAGCGAATTACCAAAAAACTCACTTTAAGTGATAGTTCAATCCCAAAAAAATATAAATGCAAAATTTTAGTTTCTTGCATTCAGTATGCTCTGCTTTGTCAGCCAGTCATTCATCGTAGTAATATACAGGTAAAATAAAAAGTAATATCAAACATTGATACTGACTTTGTAAAATCTATCTTATACAAGTAATATCAAAAATATAATCTGTAGCGCATTTCGACCCAAAAACAAAATTGTTCCTAAAATTTATAGTTATAAATAAACACATACAAAGTTGATATAATGTTATGTTTTCTAACGTTTTCACGAGTACTATACATTGAAATAAAACTATTTTTACAGATTTAACTCGCGTATATTAAATTTAAAATTTAAGACGAAGCTTCTTAGCAATCCATGGATTCACCGTGCGGGTGCCGGGCCCATCGCGTTGCAAGGAGAGGAGTGCAAGCAGTGCCTGGGACTTGCGACCCAGGAGTAGGTTTAAGGGGCCCCTTTATTTGCGCAAAAACGCTCACCTTCACCCTCCACCCTCCTCTCTCTACCTAACCAAATTTGGAAAGAACCTACTAATGCTGCCTTTGAAATACGTTCTAGAAATGAACCGATGCTTGTTCTAGAAAGGCCAAGGTCTTTAAGTAGGCTATAGAGAGATTTTGCTGTTATACCTCTCGCTCCCACTTCTACCGCGTACAAACTAACTATAAATTTATTCCTGATCAGTTCGTTGGTTAGTTCGTAATACTTATTGAGCTTGAATGTGTGATCCCTTGGGATGTTTGTTTCCCAAGGAACAGTAAGCTCCACAAGTATCACGCGCCTCAGATGTTTCGAATACAGGAATAAGTCCGGTCTGGATGACGAAACACCAACATTCCCAGGGATTTTGTAATGCTTTTCATACGTGTCCATCATGAGAATCCAATCAGGAGCCGCGCCTAATATTGAATAAGGCTTCGCTTTTGATTTTTTGGAGGAGCCTTCTTTTACGAATTCTATAGATCGTTTGGTGGTTGTTATACCCTTCCGCGCTCTTGCTACTGAAAGACTAACCGCTTCCCGTATAATTTCTAATACCTTGTCGTGGCGACGCGAGTATTGACCCTTATCTAGAAGTACCCTACACCCTACTAATAGGTGTTTCGCGGTTCCTATTGCCTCCCCACAGATGTTGTAAGACTTTTCGGTGGCTTTGCCCCATCTTACTAAATTACTTTGATCTGGGAGAGTCATTTGGAATGCATTAAGACAGAATTTTAATAATGCTGGGGACCAATCATAAATTAAGGTGCGCCACTTCAAAGCTAGTGGAATACAAAAATCTCCTATGGTCACCCATTCGTTTTGAATCTCTAGGCTCATCGCGTGGAGTCGGTAATTATCGTTTTCATCTTGTCGAATAAAAGATTTTGTTATGTCTATGTCTTGAACTTTCCTATTTGATCCTAGCCCTACTTTATTTGTTTGAGCACCTATGTAAATTTGCAAATATATAAATAAATATAACAACGGTGCTCTCTGTAACATATTGTTTTTAAAAGATATGGTTATATAAAATAAAATTCTATTGTTAGAAAAAAAACCTATTAACGTGATCGGAAATTCAGCCCATATCCGCCTTTAAGTTGAAGACTCATAGTCTCAATATGCAATTTCGGCGGGAAACAAGTTTTTTCTGTTGGTGATATTTCAAAGTTCAGGATGATCTGATACAGCAACATTTTTAACTCACAGAGGGCGAAGCGTGAATCTGAGGATTTAAAAGAGGTTATGTAAGAGTTCATGTATAAGAATAGTGAAATAATTAAAAAAACAACCAGTAACAGAAACTGGAAGGTTGGCTTTTAGATGTAAATTTTTCAAATCAATTATTGAAAGTATACAGGGTTATTTTTAATTAGTTGAGCACCTTTTGCAGGCAGCCTCTCTACATCAATCTCCACAACATTTGTTTTACGACTTTTAAAAAATCTTGATAAATAACTCAGAATAAACGAAACAAAAAAATGTTTGCTCCCTCGATTATTTATTACTCTGTATTTTGTAAGCAGTCTAAAGTATAGGTCGCGGCAGTCTAGCGCTGTACGAAATTTGTAAGGTACCACGCACGTAATACTATTATAACTTATTATTATTTTTTGTTTTACTTCAAACAGTATGTAATAATTACCCAATCGTCGTATTGTGTATTAAAATTGTTAACAATTAATCAAGGTAGGATCAGATTATTTACAATAATACAATGTGATATTTATAAAAGGATTCAATATTTACAAATTACCTCTTAAATTTATATCTCGTCGATACCGGTGCAAAATAGTCCCCTTCATATCCAACACAAAGACCACACCTAAAAATCAACTGTTCACCCACTCCTCTTACCACACTTAGCCAGCACTCGCACTATCTTGGTGTACTCGATATTTGTGTTACGGCATCACAGTACTGTTTTCACTAATCGAAATTCGGTTACCGAGTAACGGGAGCTAGCGGGTCGCGCGGCACACGCTTATCTAATTGACCGTGACAAACGACTGGATCAAGTTCAAACGTGCATCGCCGCCACCCGCCACCCCGCGCCCCGCTGCACGTGTCCTTGGCACGTATTTTGCCTACGCAAGGTGCGTGGCCTCTCTTTGCTCAAGGTTGCGAGGTTGTAAAATGCTCGTTCAGAGGCAGTAAATAAATTTTGTATGGGAAAAACTAAATTTTTAAAACTATTAATTTTAAAAAGTCGTAGGACAAATGTTGTTAGGATTGATGTAGAGGGGCTGCCTGCAAAAGTTGCTCAACTAATTACAAATAACCCTGTATATAGATAGGTACCACAAGACTAGTTCTTTTATAACTTGAAACTAATTAAAAAAAATACTTATTAACAAAATCAATATAGGTAAAGTGCAAAATTGTTGGTTGTTACCAATACAATTTCTGGGTCCAAGTCCAAAGGGCATGTAGGCTAGGAGATTGATGAGGTGGCGGTTTTCTGAAGAAAACGTGAGAAAAGAAAATCGAACGTGTCCGGAAAAAATATTTTTCATATCATAGACCTTTATCAACATTAGGAAATTACTATGTGTTTTTATCAAGGAATATTTGATATCAATAAATAGATAAACTGGATATCAGGTAGATAAATCAGTTAAATACTTACAATAAAATCTTGAGTACATTTTTGTTAGGTTCGCTCATGTTATAGTCTTTGACGCAGACCCTGTTTAAGGCTACGTTTGGGGGATACAGCCTTAAAACTTCTAAAAAAGTAACGACAATATATAACAAATCTCATTTTTATTTATTATGTAACTTCTTTTAAACGTATATATAAAAAGTCAACCTGACACTACCATATCTCAATAAGTTAAGTTCTGAATAGAAGTGAGGTCCAGTTTTCCCTCATGTTTCACGTTATGTTCTTTAATTTCTTCTACGAGTCGCTCCTGTACGTCTTTATGCACCGCAAGTTCATATAAGGAAAAAGACATCACCGTTGATACGGATTCGAAAGCTGCGATGAAGAATAACACTGCTTGTGCCTTGAGGTTGAAAAAGGTTAAGATAGCTGTCATGTCATGAACCTGAAACTCAAATAAAATCGATACCTAGATACGATTTGAGAAGGTTCATCACCTCGTCTTTCAACTGAAATTCCAATCGTTGGCAATTAAAATTTTATATTAATAAGCCGTACCTATATATTCTATTTCTCATATTATGGCCTATACAATTTATAAAATAATGTAAAATGATTTGGTTATTCGATAAAAAAATATTTTTACTTCCGGGGGCAGACGAATATTTTAGAATGATCAAGCCTCTTTTTACAAGGAATATTTTCAAAAGTAAATGACAGGCATTTTTTGAAGAGACAATTGGAACTGTAACTGCTGTATATAAAAGTAAATTAAAAGTAGTATTTTGAATATTATTATTTAACCATAAACTGACAAACGTGGTATTATTTTTTATCAATCTTGCTTAAGATTTTTCAGAGTGATGAAAAAGCCACGGATGAAAATTAGGTTGTTATTTTTTATACTTTTAGAACATACATTTGAAATATTTAAGTACGAAGATATATTATCTAAATATGATTTGGTGGTACGGAAATTATTGTAAGAAATAATTTAATATATTGAAATTATTTTAGACTAGATGTGTTAAGGTTGATTGGTATAATATTTTTTTCTAGTTTACGGGAAGCTTAAAATATCTAGCAGAAATTTCATTTTTAATCTGCTTGAGAATATTTCACCAGGATTATAGAAAACGTCTCAGATGGTGTAGTGGTGATGATCAAATTAATATAATTTAATAGAAAAATGTTCACGTAAGTACTTTATCCATATTGAAAAATAATACAAACAGTGAAAAAACAATAAAGATAAATTGTCGTTATTAAAAAAATATTATGTCTTGATTGTTTTTATAAAAGGATATTATGTCTAGAATTTACACTGTGTTGAAACTTATATATAATAACAAATTAGGAGGCCAAACCTCTTGGAATATACAATAACATAATAAAGCTAACATATTTTTTTTTTTTAACTTTAAATTTAGTTAATGTTAATTTTATAATTGAATATATGTAGTTATCATTAAAAAAGCCTTTTAAATATGTGTAGCATATAAAAAAAAATCATTTTTAAAATTAATTTCATTTTACATACATAATATATTCGGCTATTTTTTATTGGATTGAACAGTATGTAGTTTTGGAGTAACGTTCCGAGCATGTAAAGCATTTCTATTAGCAATTATTTCGTTATAAATAAACACTACTATCTTTTTTGAAAATTGTTGAAGTAAATGAATAAGTTAACAGAAAACAATATGTTAAAAATTGTGGATACCAATAGTATATTTTTAAAAAAATAAATCAGAGAATATCAAGTACTTATGATGTTTAATGTAAATAACACTTCTTGTTCAGTTTAATTTTAGTTATCCAAAACCTTAATTCACATATAGTCACTCCACCGAGTTGTAACATACAGGTCTTTTAAGCTATTTTATGAATGACTTGCTAGAATATAAATGTTATCTATTCATGATTAATTCTGCTCTTATGGTGATTTTGCCAGCGACTTTTCCTATAGTTTACTGTTCAAGTTAAAATAAAAACAGCCTTGTTATGTCGGAGAGCCGTCTAAAATAGTGAACTTGAAAGTTTACTAGAAAAAAATATTGCTATAAAAAAATATTGCACGTAGTGCTAGCAAATGGTCTCTAAGAGACACGCTACAAAACATCAGTTTTTGTCCGAAAACCTACTTAAGTAACTTTGGGGGAGTACTCGAACAGATAAGGAAATGGATCGCGATAATTGTAATATTCAACATTTCGTCTTAGCAAATCTTGATGTCGGGTAACGACATGAGTTGAATGTAAATAAAAGGATCTACCTTCCTTTTTTTTTCATAGGTAGATGAATCATCTCTGGTCTGGTCATGATTATAATATTTGGAGCTTATTGAAAGCATCAATTCTATCATATAATTTTGTTGTGTTTTATTTATAAACATTTTAATTATGAAATGTTAACTAATAATTTGACCAGTTTAATAATAGAAATATTTTCTGAACGTCTTCATAAGGAAAAACTTTATACTAACAAATATATCGGAATCTCTGATCATAAAATAAAAGTAGTGTGATGAATCAAAATGATAAATATTAATTTTATTCTCAAATAAATATAGTTCCAAACTCTTTATAATTATTTGATCAAGAATATCAATTATAGTACACTAATAACTTAAACACTTTCTTGGTGGTAGACCATAACATCGGGTCGCCGGCAAAGTTACCACCCATCGGGCAAAGTCGTGCCGCAAAAGAGACCTAGTCGTGTTCCGGCACGTTGCTCGATGAAGCCGTTTATGGGAAATGGGTCTGAACAGCTGCGGTACGTTGGCGAACCGGTTGACGTCGAGTTGGTGTTTGTTTTGTCGGGTGTCTAGTCGAGGTGGGTAGCGGGATCCGAAGCGACGGCTTTCCGCTGGCCGCCCGCAAATAGTTGGGGGCCCAATTAGTGGGTTAGCCATCCACGAAAGGCTGCCCCGCCAGCTGCGAAAAATCCCAAGGTGGCTCCATCGTGCTGGTTGGCGACCAGATGAGGATGCCCGATGGCGATCCCTGGGGGGGTTTGGGCGTCCCCGCAGTCTTCAGGCTAGCCTCCCAGTGGCATAACTTAACCAACTTCGACGTCGGGTTCGATACGTACCGCCTCGTTCAACTGCCATTTCCCATCCCTATTCACTTTTTTTTTTTTTATTATGAAAAAGTAAAAAAAAAGGAACAAGTCGACATAGCGGTTGCACTCCTCCTCATATAAAGTGCACCTTACTAATATAAGGGGTTTGCACTCAAATCTTTTAGCTGTCCACCACCACCTGGAGACAAAGCAGCCGCACTTGCTCTTTTTGACGGAGACGCAGATACAATGTCCTTTGAGCGCTACATATTTGGATTATCCCGGTTACTCATTAGAGCACAACTTTCGCTCACGGGCCGGAGTCCGTGTGTACGCGCGGAACGACCTCTGTATTCAGCGTCTCCGTCCCCTTGAAGACCCCACTTTTTCTTCCCTATGGGTTTTAGTGGACACAGGAAACGAAAAAATCCTGTATTCCTGTGTCTACCGTTCGCACAGCGGTGACCAGGAGACAACTCGTTTATTTGAGTATATCAGTGAGGCTGCAGATATGGCTCTGTATCAGTACCCTTCGGCGCAGCTCGTCTTTCTGGGGGACTTTAATGCCTGTCATCAGGACTGGCTGTTCCCGTACCAGAAGACCGACCATGCTGGAAGAGAAGCGCGGAACTTTGCGTTGTCTTTGGACCTCTTTCAACTGGTGAAGCAAGCGACAAGGGTACCAGATATGGTAGGCCATACAGCCAATTGCCTGGACCTTCTGCTGACAACTGATCCGGACAGGTATCGTGTAGAAGTCACATCCCCCTTGGGAACCTCCGATCACTGTCTGGTGAAATCTGTGTTTACATATTCCCCACCAGCTTTTGAACCTGATGGTGTTAGGCGAGTATGGAAATGCAAGTCAGCAGATTGGGATGAGATGCGACACTTTTTTGCGTGTTATTCTTGGTGGCAGGTCTGCTTCTCTTCTTTGGATCCGTTGAGTTGCGCGGATGCTATAACCGATGTGGTGCACTAGGCAATGGAGTATTTTATTTCTTTTGCTGAAGTACCCATCGGTTTCAAAGCTCCGCAAAACAAACAAACAAAAGGAATATTTTCAAAAGTAAATGACAGGCATTTTTTGAAGAGACAATTGGAACTGTAACTGCTGTATATAAAAGTAAATTAAAAGTAGTATTTTGAATATTATTATTTAACCATAAACTGACAAACGTGGTATTATTTTTTATCAATCTTGCTTAAGATTTTTCAGAGTGATGAAAAAGCCACGGATGAAAATTAGGTTGTTATTTTTTATACTTTTAGAACATACATTTGAAATATTTAAGTACGAAGATATATTATCTAAATATGATTTGGTGGTACGGAAATTATTGTAAGAAATAATTTAATATATTGAAATTATTTTAGACTAGATGTGTTAAGGTTGATTGGTATAATATTTTTTTCTAGTTTACGGGAAGCTTAAAATATCTAGCAGAAATTTCATTTTTAATCTGCTTGAGAATATTTCACCAGGATTATAGAAAACGTCTCAGATGGTGTAGTGGTGATGATCAAATTAATATAATTTAATAGAAAAATGTTCACGTAAGTACTTTATCCATATTGAAAAATAATACAAACAGTGAAAAAACAATAAAGATAAATTGTCGTTATTAAAAAAATATTATGTCTTGATTGTTTTTATAAAAGGATATTATGTCTAGAATTTACACTGTGTTGAAACTTATATATAATAACAAATTAGGAGGCCAAACCTCTTGGAATATACAATAACATAATAAAGCTAACATATTTTTTTTTTTTAACTTTAAATTTAGTTAATGTTAATTTTATAATTGAATATATGTAGTTATCATTAAAAAAGCCTTTTAAATATGTGTAGCATATAAAAAAAAAATCATTTTTAAAATTAATTTCATTTTACATACATAATATATTCGGCTATTTTTTATTGGATTGAACAGTATGTAGTTTTGGAGTAACGTTCCGAGCATGTAAAGCATTTCTATTAGCAATTATTTCGTTATAAATAAACACTACTATCTTTTTTGAAAATTGTTGAAGTAAATGAATAAGTTAACAGAAAACAATATGTTAAAAATTGTGGATACCAATAGTATATTTTTAAAAAAATAAATCAGAGAATATCAAGTACTTATGATGTTTAATGTAAATAACACTTCTTGTTCAGTTTAATTTTAGTTATCCAAAACCTTAATTCACATATAGTCACTCCACCGAGTTGTAACATACAGGTCTTTTAAGCTATTTTATGAATGACTTGCTAGAATATAAATGTTATCTATTCATGATTAATTCTGCTCTTATGGTGATTTTGCCAGCGACTTTTCCTATAGTTTACTGTTCAAGTTAAAATAAAAACAGCCTTGTTATGTCGGAGAGCCGTCTAAAATAGTGAACTTGAAAGTTTACTAGAAAAAAATATTGCTATAAAAAAATATTGCACGTAGTGCTAGCAAATGGTCTCTAAGAGACACGCTACAAAACATCAGTTTTTGTCCGAAAACCTACTTAAGTAACTTTGGGGGAGTACTCGAACAGATAAGGAAATGGATCGCGATAATTGTAATATTCAACATTTCGTCTTAGAAAATCTTGATGTCGGGTAACGACATGAGTTGAATGTAAATAAAAGGATCTACCTTCCTTTTTTTTTCATAGGTAGATGAATCATCTCTGGTCTGGTCATGATTATAATATTTGGAGCTTATTGAAAGCATCAATTCTATCATATAATTTTGTTGTGTTTTATTTATAAACATTTTAATTATGAAATGTTAACTAATAATTTGACCAGTTTAATAATAGAAATATTTTCTGAACGTCTTCATAAGGAAAAACTTTATACTAACAAATATATCGGAATCTCTGATCATAAAATAAAAGTAGTGTGATGAATCAAAATGATAAATATTAATTTTATTCTCAAATAAATATAGTTCCAAACTCTTTATAATTATTTGATCAAGAATATCAATTATAGTACACTAATAACTTAAACACTTTCTTGGTGGTAGACCATAACATCGGGTCGCCGGCAAAGTTACCACCCATCGGGCAAAGTCGTGCCGCAAAAGAGACCTAGTCGTGTTCCGGCACGTTGCTCGATGAAGCCGTTTATGGGAAATGGGTCTGAACAGCTGCGGTACGTTGGCGAACCGGTTGACGTCGAGTTGGTGTTTGTTTTGTCGGGTGTCTAGTCGAGGTGGGTAGCGGGATCCGAAGCGACGGCTTTCCGCTGGCCGCCCGCAAATAGTTGGGGGCCCAATTAGTGGGTTAGCCATCCACGAAAGGCTGCCCCGCCAGCTGCGAAAAATCCCAAGGTGGCTCCATCGTGCTGGTTGGCGACCAGATGAGGATGCCCGATGGCGATCCCTGGGGGGGTTTGGGCGTCCCCGCAGTCTTCAGGCTAGCCTCCCAGTGGCATAACTTAACCAACTTCGACGTCGGGTTCGATACGTACCGCCTCGTTCAACTGCCATTTCCCATCCCTATTCACTTTTTTTTTTTTTTATTATGAAAAAGTAAAAAAAAAGGAACAAGTCGACATAGCGGTTGCACTCCTCCTCATATAAAGTGCACCTTACTAATATAAGGGGTTTGCACTCAAATCTTTTAGCTGTCCACCACCACCTGGAGACAAAGCAGCCGCACTTGCTCTTTTTGACGGAGACGCAGATACAATGTCCTTTGAGCGCTACATATTTGGATTATCCCGGTTACTCATTAGAGCACAACTTTCGCTCACGGGCCGGAGTCCGTGTGTACGCGCGGAACGACCTCTGTATTCAGCGTCTCCGTCCCCTTGAAGACCCCACTTTTTCTTCCCTATGGGTTTTAGTGGACACAGGAAACGAAAAAATCCTGTATTCCTGTGTCTACCGTTCGCACAGCGGTGACCAGGAGACAACTCGTTTATTTGAGTATATCAGTGAGGCTGCAGATATGGCTCTGTATCAGTACCCTTCGGCGCAGCTCGTCTTTCTGGGGGACTTTAATGCCTGTCATCAGGACTGGCTGTTCCCGTACCAGAAGACCGACCATGCTGGAAGAGAAGCGCGGAACTTTGCGTTGTCTTTGGACCTCTTTCAACTGGTGAAGCAAGCGACAAGGGTACCAGATATGGTAGGCCATACAGCCAATTGCCTGGACCTTCTGCTGACAACTGATCCGGACAGGTATCGTGTAGAAGTCACATCCCCCTTGGGAACCTCCGATCACTGTCTGGTGAAATCTGTGTTTACATATTCCCCACCAGCTTTTGAACCTGATGGTGTTAGGCGAGTATGGAAATGCAAGTCAGCAGATTGGGATGAGATGCGACACTTTTTTGCGTGTTATTCTTGGTGGCAGGTCTGCTTCTCTTCTTTGGATCCGTTGAGTTGCGCGGATGCTATAACCGATGTGGTGCACTAGGCAATGGAGTATTTTATTTCTTTTGCTGAAGTACCCATCGGTTTCAAAGCTCCGCAAAACAGTACGGGTTTCGCCGTAATAGGTCTACTGGGGACCTCCTAGTGTATGCTACACACTTTTTAGGCGAGGCCATCGAGAAGAATGGTGAAGCGGTCGCCGTCTCTCTGGACGTCTCGAGGGCATTTGACAGGGTCTGGCATGCGAGCCTTATAAGCAAGATTTCAGCGTACGGTATATCTCCTGGTCTGATCGGCTGGGTAACGAACTTTTTGAGCCAAAGATTTCTACGAGTAGTTGTTGACGGGTGTTCCTCGGAACCCTAGACAATAAATGCCGGAGTGCCTCATGGGTCCGTTCTTTCTGCAACTCTTTTTCTGCTGCACATTAATGATCTGTTGAAGCCCGGTATCTATGGGTTTGCAGATGACAGCACAGTTGTAGAAAGATATCTGCCGAGTACTCGGGCTAGTCGAGATCAAGTACAGTCTGAAAGACAAACCATGGTGCAACGTTTGAATGACAAACTTCAGGCAGTCTCCGCATGGAGCAATGCCAATCTTGTCAAGTTCAACGCCACCAAAACGCAGACGTGTCTATTCACCGCCAAAAGGAGCCCTTTCACCTTGGCTCCTACTTTCCAGAATGTATCCTTGGAATACAGTGACCGGCTTCAGTTGTTAGGCTTAGAGATTTCCTCGAACCTCAACTTTGGTCGGTTCATTGAGTCCAGAGCAAGAGCAGCAGCAGCAAAGCTTGCCGTTCTTGCGAAGGTTCGGCAGTACTTTACACCGGGACAGCTTCTTGTTTTATACAAAGCACAGATCCGGTCGTGTGTAGAGTACTGTGGACACATATTTGCTGGTGCCGCAAAGTCTCATTTTGCGGTTCTGGACTCAATTGAGAGGCGAGCAAAGAGGCTTATAGGCGATCCCGAATTGGTCGAAGCCGCCCTCCAAAACCTTGAACACAGGCGTAAAATTTGCTAGCCTCTCAGTATTCTATAGGATACATTTTGGTTAGTGTGAGCAGGAATTACACGACTTACTTCCCCCGTCCCCCTTCCATCACCAGACCTCCCGACGCACGGCAGGTATCCATCCTTTTGTTGTGGACATTCCAACTGTCCGAACGAAGCGCTTTGCTTCCTCATTTTTAGTGCGTACAGCGAAGGACTGGAACAATTTGCCTGCGTCGGTATTTCCGGCCAAATATAATGTGGGTAATCTTCAAGAGAAGAGTGAATAGGTTGCTAGGGCAATGCGCCTTACCGTCTAAGACTACATTCCACTTACCATCAGGTGGAATGTAGTCAAGCATTGCCCTATATCATATACAATAAAAAAATAAATAAACACTTTTTAACATATTAGGTAAGATTATTAAGGATATATTTAAAATTTTAATTAATGTTTCAAAATATTACACTTCAACCTCACCTTAACAACCTTAACCTGAAATTTAAATGGTGATAAAGAAAAAAGTAACGAACAAAGCTTTAAGTTAAATGTGGAAATATTTCTTCCCGTCTCAAGGAACTTGTTATCTTCGATAGTGTAAGAGTACTTTAAATCTGAAGGCCCAGAAAGCAATCACGACGTTAGCCTATCTCGAGATTAGGGCAGATGGTAATGTTATTTTTCCCTTGAATTTCAAACTGTGAACCTAAAAATCTGCTCCAAATTTAAAACAAGTTTTATGTATGAAGTGATAAATTTGGATGTATTGAATGTTTTAGTGTCGTAATATAATTTAATAAATTTGACTAAAAATAAATTTTATATAAATCATGGTAATTATTCATATCTTAGAAAAGCAGGTGTTGTAGTTTTAATAGAAAACCTTATCTACCATAAAAATATTGTATGTATATTAATGTCTTTAATGTTATTATACATACTTTAGAGGCATCATTATTATACTAAATGTTTACAGGTGTCAGTCAAGAAGGATCTACTATTTAAAAAATAATAAATAATAAATTTAAAATTTAAAAACCCCCGATACAAAAAGTCCTTATAAATGTGCTAAGTAACATGATTCAAGACTTTTTCATATGGGTAGGTAGATAGGTAGGTTTCATATATACGAATATTAATAAATATAAACATTTGTATTATTACTAGCTATTGCCCGTGATTCTTTGTTACTACGATCATAATCCATATAAATATATTTTAGTCTACGTGGACGCAGTCACGGGCAACAGCTATCCCTAATAAAGTACTTTACCTAAGTAAGTAAGTGTAAAAACCTTTTAGCCTTCATAACAAAGATTTTTTTCGGGCTTCGGCAGCGGGCGAAGCCGCTGGGAACAGCTTATTATTGCAAAAGAAGCTCTCCCCCGCACGAATAAAACGTCAATATCTTGGAGACGACTATTTCTATTTCAATCAAACATAAATAAGAACTATGTATGAAAAGAAATGAAGGCAGACTAATGAAAGTATGGGAAGAGGACACAAAAAAAATTGCTGTTTCGGTATGGACCAGTTTTGCAAGAGACAGGAATACGTGGCTTTTATAGGCCTTTAGAGGCCTTTGTCGATAGATAAGCTGTTCCCCACAGACATATGGTTGACGATCATTCAAATGCAAATTAGAATTCATAAAAAAAGTAGTTTATAAAAAGTTGGCATCTATTAATTGTAAGGAGAGAAACAGCAATAGAGGATATCTTATTTTATTTATATATCCAAATACACAAATAAAATACATTGGTTATATGACATATTTAATAACATATGTTAGTTAAAAAATTCAAAGTTGTACAAAAATATTATAATTGTTGTTAAGAAAAATAAAAGTCATCGACGTGTCCTGAAATTCAGTCCATGTCCGCCTTCAAGACGAAGATTAAAGGTGTCAGTACTTAGTTTAGCTGGGATACAAGTTTTTTCTGTTGGTGATACTTCAAAGTTCAGTAGGATCTGATACAATATCGTTTTCAACTCGCAGAGGGCGAAGCGTGAACCTAAAGATTTTAAGGGTGTTGTTATCTAACAGACCAAGAATAAAAATCGTTAAAAAACAGAAACAGAAACTGTTTTATTATATAAATGATAGACTGATTCTAAGCAATTATTTCAAGTGTATCTTAGTAGTGACTTAAAACTTGTATTTTAGCATATCCTAAAACCACTAATTAGTATAGTATCTTACAAAATAATCGTAGGTAAAAGGCAAATAATTTTGTTACCAATACAATTCCTGGGTCCAAGTCCAAAAGGCATATAAGCGATGAGATTTATGAGGTGGCGATTTTCTTCAGAAAACCGCTCAGGGTCAAACTTGTCCGGATTCGGGAAGAATTGTGGATCACGGTGAATACTCCATGTTGCTATACTTAAGACCTCACCTTTTCTTATCTTAAAAACAAATAACGGTTTGATAGCGTCATAATAATCGTTCACGTATCACAAATCTTTTAATAGAGAATCCTCATACTATCGGTTCACGAATTCAATATTTGTTCATATTCAGAAGTATCTGAAATCATCGAAAAGAATAGTTAAATTAGATATCAAATAGATAAAACAGATAAATACTTACAATAAAATCTTGAGTAGCTTTGTTGTTTGGTTTACCCATGTTGTAGTCTTTGACGCAGATCCTGTCTAAAGCAACGGCGGGGGGCCACAACCTTAATATTTCTATAATAACAAAATGGTAATAACAATTATTTAATATTACTTTTAACCAAATGTCTCCTAAATCAATATAGAAAATACAACCTGAGACAACCATATCCATATAAGTTAAATTCTGAATAGAAGTGAAATCAAGTTTTCCTCCGTGCTTGAGGTTATGCTCCTTAATCTCCTCTACGAGTCGATCCTGTATGTCGGTATGCACCGCCAGCTCATACAAGGAAAAAGACATCACAGTTGATACAGTTTCAAAAGCTGCGATGAAGAATAATACTGCTTGTGCCGTAAGGTCGGTATCAGACCATACTGTAATACAAAAATACGTCTGTTATGTCTTTCATGTCAGAATATTTCATAAAAGAATTAAAATTAATCTAATTATTATTTTTTTAATAATATTTAGGCTTTTAAATCATTATTAAGACTTGGACACCATTGTTAAGCTATAAAAATACTGACCTTTATGGATAGTCTTCTTACCGACATCAGATTCTTCCACCGTAGCGAATCCAACGTTAGCATCAGATTTGCCATTGACAATATCCGTATCATGTGTAAGTCTACCTGTTTATGTAGTAAGAATTTGATAAAAAATATAAAATCGATAAATTTGATAAATTACTGTTATATTAATTTCTAATAAATAAAATGTGTTAGCCAGTTAATTTGAAACAAATATACATTGAAAAAACTATAAAAATATGCATGACTTGAACCCGCGTCATCTGGTATACCATCCCTTTACTTAACCAATGTGTCTATCCTCTATGTTTCAATTTGTTTGTAATCATGTCAGCCATTTTTAGCTTATTAATTTTTTTTATAAATATAGAATGTAAAGACTGAGAAATGCCGGGCCTGTCTTGGACTCGGTGTCTTCTGTTATATTGTATGGTTACTTACCTATTCGACCTACTTCGATATTATGTCAATACTCTTTAGTCTATTGCCGTATAATAGTTATTATACTAGACTAGATTATTACAATATATAGTAATTTTTTTATTTTCTTACAAACCACAAGACGTGTTTGTAATTTTGTATAAAATTGTAAAGTACCTTCCTACAGATGACCTTAAACTTTGCTTGACGTTATGATATTGCAAATATTCGAAGTATCACTGTGGTTAAATTTCAGTGCGGCGGTGAGAACCTCGTTAGTTCCAATGCAACGGAATACCAACTAAGTTGTGGTTATCGGGATATCATGATTCCTATTGAATGTCTTTGATCCTATAACAGATGCTTTTCAAAAATATTGAGGCTGAAGCTATGATTCATATTCTACAAGGCGATTTACACCAGTCTGCAAAGTATATCTTAAGACCGAGTTTTTATATCAAAATGTTTTAAATTCCTTCAGACTATTTAATCCACTATTCGATTTATTTGATGATAATGGTTTTATTTTACTTTATTTATTACATTTATGCCAAATATAAGGAATAATAGATATTTCTCAAACAGTTAATTATTCATTTACTTATTTTTTATTAACGATAATAAAACTGAACAATAACAGAACTATAAGACCTTATAGTTCTGTTATTGTTCGGGCAATTATCTTGTATTCTTTATTTAGATTTCCGATGTCGTAACACTGTAACTGGCGCCTATGGCACAGGTTAGCTTATCCGTTTGTTAATTAAAATCCACAAGAGTACTTCAACTATAAAATATTATTCACCAGATTAAGGAAAACATAAAAATAAATATGCCTTTTCACTATATCAATGGCGCGTCTTTTTCTTAAGGATTTAAAAGTGTACAATATATATATATATATATATATATATTTGAAATAATAGAAAAACTGATGTAGTTAGGTATTTTGAATTATTTATCGTAGAACGATCTCACTGAACATGTCTTTCAGTGAGTATACAACGACTAAACATAACGAGGATAAAGAAGTGAAACTATATTGCAAAATGACATTTAAACTAGTTTAATTTAAAATCAATAAGCATATTCAAAATATGAAAAAGTGAAATAAATTCTGAATTGATTTAAGCTTCTTTATAACACTTAAGTTGGATTCGTCTGATTTCTGAACGAAAGATGTCGGAGAAGAAATCGTCAATTTCTTCTATCTAAACCCATGTAAACATCAGTTACGAAACCTTAATTCTCTACCAAATATCTGTATTAATAGAGCAATAGTTCTCAACGAACATAATGTTACCAGATGATGATTGATTCGCTTATTTAGAATTAGTATATAGGTGTACCTTTTTTAGCTTCCATTAGGAGATGAATCATGTCTGGTCTTATAATGTTATTTTCCTCTCGGTTCTTCATGGTGCTTTGCACAAGGTCGATAAAGAAATTTGTTATTTCTTTTGAAAAGAGTGACAGCTTAAACAACTAAAAATTAAAAAAATACTTTAGTTTGTCATATGGGTTTGCATATTGGGTTAGTTGAAAATCAACTTTTTATTTAAATTCTAAAAATATGCAAAACATATTCTTATCTACCGAATCGAGATTCAGAGATAATGCCGTACCAAAACACACTTGCTTGTTTATTACTTTCTTTATACTAATACTTATACAGTTTCAATTATGTTAGTTCAATTTATTTAAGTGTTTATTTCGTACTTATAATTACAAACTTAATAGGATAATTAACCTGTCCTTCAACGGATCGTAGATTTGATTTGTTTATTTTTGAAAATATCTTTAAACATGTATAGCCATGTTAAGCTTATTTAAATTTATATAAATATAGAATGTAAAAAACCGATACGGGCAGGGATTCGAACCCGCGACTACTGGGAAACCGTCCCGTCGCACTACCAACTGAGCTACCGTATCGCTGTCCGTCTCGGTGAATTAAGCATTCTATATGTGATCGTCTTTATCGGGACGGTGGTGACATCTATTAGGTTTCTTTCGAAAATCCTAACCAATGTTTCTAACTTTGCAGTATAGATAAACATTGAAAAGATGCCACTACCGAAATCAATTTTTGAAAATATCTTTAAACATGTATAGCCATGTTAAGCTTATTTAAATTTATATAAATATAGAATGTAAAAAACCGATACGGGCAGGGATTCGAACCCGCGACTACTGGGAAACCGTCCCGTCGCACTACCAACTGAGCTACCGTATCGCTGTCCGTCTCGGTGAATTAAGCATTCTATATGTGATCGTCTTTATCGGGACGGTGGTGACATCTATTAGGTTTCTTTCGAAAATCCTAACCAATGTTTCTAACTTTGCAGTATAGATAAACATTGAAAAGATGCCACTACCGAAATCAATTTTTGAAAATATCTTTAAACATGTATAGCCATGTTAAGCTTATTTAAATTTATATAAATATAGAATGTAAAAAACCGATACGGGCAGGGATTCGAACCCGCGACTACTGGGAAACCGTCCCGTCGCACTACCAACTGAGCTACCGTATCGCTGTCCGTCTCGGTGAATTAAGCATTCTATATGTGATCGTCTTTATCGGGACGGTGGTGACGTCTATTAGGTTTCTTTCGAAAATCCTAACCAATGTTTCTAACTTTGCAGTATAGATAAACATTGAAAAGATGCCACTACCGAAATCAATTTTTGAAAATATCTTTAAACATGTATAGCCATGTTAAGCTTATTTAAATTTATATAAATATAGAATGTAAAAAACCGATACGGGCAGGGATTCGAACCCGCGACTACTGGGAAACCGTCCCGTCGCACTACCAACTGAGCTACCGTATCGCTGTCCGTCTCAGTGAATTAAGCATTCTATATGTGATCGTCTTTATCGGGACGGTGGTGACATCTATTAGGTTTCTTTCGAAAATCCTAACCAATGTTTCTAACTTTGCAGTATAGATAAACATTGAAAAGATGCTACTACCGAAATCAATTTTTGAAAATATCTTTAAACATGTATAGCCATGTTAAGCTTATTTAAATTTATATAAATATAGAATGTAAAAAACCGATACGGGCAGGGATTCGAACCCGCGACTACTGGGAAACCGTCCCGTCGCACTACCAACTGAGCTACCGTATCGCTGTCCGTCTCGGTGAATTAAGCATTCTATATGTGATCGTCTTTATCGGGACGGTGGTGACATCTATTAGGTTTCTTTCGAAAATCCTAACCAATGTTTCTAACTTTGCAGTATAGATAAACATTGAAAAGATGCCACTACAGAAATCAATTTTTGAAAATATCTTTAAACATGTATAGCCATGTTAAGCTTATTTAAATTTATATAAATATAGAATGTAAAAAACCGATACGGGCAGGGATTCGAACCCGCGACTACTGGGAAACCGTCCCGTCGCACTACCAACTGAGCTACCGTATCGCTGTCCGTCTCGGTGAATTAAGCATTCTATATGTGATCGTCTTTATCGGGACGGTGGTGACATCTATTAGGTTTCTTTCGAAAATCCTAACCAATGTTTCTAACTTTGCAGTATAGATAAACATTGAAAAGATGCCACTACCGAAATCAATTTTTGAAAATATCTTTAAACATGTATAGCCATGTTAAGCTTATTTAAATTTATATAAATATAGAATGTAAAAAACCGATACGGGCAGGGATTCGAACCCGCGACTACTGGGAAACCGTCCCGTCGCACTACCAACTGAGCTACCGTATCGCTGTCCGTCTCGGTGAATTAAGCATTCTATATATGTGATCGATCGATTCGATATATGTGATCGTCTTTATCGGTAAAATAAAAATTGATTTCGGTAGTGGCATCTTTTCAATGTTTATCTATACTGCAAAGTTAGAAACATTGGTTAGGATTTTCGAAAGAAACCTAATAGATGTCACCACCGTCCCGATAAAGACGATCACATATAGAATGCTTAATTCACCGAGACGGACAGCGATACGGTAGCTCAGTTGGTAGTGCGACGGGACGGTTTCCCAGTAGTCGCGGGTTCGAATCCCTGCCCGTATCGGTTTTTTACATTCTATATTTATATAAATTGATTTGTTTATTTTAATCGAAAACGATAAATTATCTTATTTATCATTGTATTCCGATGTCATATAAGCGATACGATTAAAAAACATATTAATAACTACTTAATATAATGTTGAAACGGTCAATAACATAATGTTAAAAAGATAGTAGATGATGTTTAAACTTATCAAAGATAGTTTGTAAAAAAGGAAAATCTTGAACAAAGATTTTTTTTTCTTAGATAGCATAACAAGACAACATAAAGAACAAAAAACTGTTTTATAAAAATGGGAATTAAGAGAACATATAAATAAAATAATGTTAAAGCTCCAGGTCTATCAAATACAAACATATTTCTCCCGAATAATTCAGTGTTAGTAATAAAAACTAAAATACTAAAAAGCCAATAACATCACCTTAACAAGAAAAGGAGATGCAGAGAAGAGAAAGAATAGAAGCATTTGCTTTAACTTGAAGGTGGAAGCATTTCTCCCCATCTCATAGAACTTGTTATCTTCGTTAGTGTGAGAGTCCACTTTGAGTCCGAACGCACAGGAAGCAATCACATCGTTAGCATATCTCGAGGTCAAGTCCTTGCAGTCAATTTCTACTGACCCACCTTTAAGAAGAGATTGGTGAAATTATTCATCTCTAAACCTTAAGTATCCTAAACGTTATTTTAGGATTTAAAAGATACAACTGTTTTAACGCCATACCAACCAACTATGACTTTATACACTCTATTATATTATATACTCGATTTTTTTATAGTCAACCAATAGCAAAATGATTGATTCGCTATCATTTGAAACGAGGAAGAATCAATATTTTTCTTTGCGTTACAAACTATTTACCAGGTTCTTATCTGTAAAGCTAGAGTCATTCAAAATCTACGATAAAAAACTCGCTGAAACTGCTTTGGTATTTTTAACCCTAGAAACAATATAATAATAATAATAATAATAATGACTAACTTACATTCCGAAGTTTTTAATTTTTTCTTAACAGCTTGAATCATCATCTCTCCCACTTCTTCCATAAACGGAACCATCTGTTTGATTTTTGAGCTTGTGAACGCCGGACTCAGGGTGGAGCGCATATCCTTCCAATCCTGACCTATACGGCACAAAGGTTTTGTTCATTACCTCAATCATAAAATTACTAGTTGCTATTATAAACGATATATACCTTTCAAAGAGATTAAATTTCTTGCGAATATTGGTTCGATTGTACCATCCACAAATCCACGGTGGTCCAGAAAGTGTTCAAAATCCTTTATAGTTATCTTTTTCACTAGCTCTATATCACGTATCAAAAGAGTGGGTTTTGAAAACTCAAATCGACCTATAAATCTGTCAGTAAGAAAATAATTAAAATTAGTATCATAGCTGTTTTTCTTTAGAGGAATTGGCATTGAGTTTATTCATACCTTTCTTCAGGAAATGCATTATACATTGAATATATTTGATCGCTAAAATGTTGCATCCGAAAAATACCCTTAAACATATTGCCAAAAAAAGGGAGAGGTGTCTGTTGCTTGACACCAAAATCTGTAAATCTAGAAAAGACTCGCCGGTAATATAGCACCACGGCCAGAGGCAGAATGGCAAACCATAAAATAAACATTAACATCTGAAAAAAATGAGAAATTACATAAAATTATATTTGTTTAATGTAGGAACAAATGCTCATGCAGGAAAGTCTACCTATTAATATGTTTACTTTGCATAATTAAATAGTTAATTCTCATATAAAGAGGAGGTAATAGTAGTTAGATATTTTATTTTATCTAACAGGGTGTCAGACAAAAAAGGCGTCATTTGAGAGTTCGTTAAGTGGTGTCGTTGCCCTTGTAAATTTACAAATATAGAAACAAATGCGTTCGCACCTCAGAAAAACGAAAGAAATGAAGGAAGTTAGAAAAGGTAGTTTAAGTTAAGTGGTTATTTTGTTTTTCAGCTCTCTTAATCACCATACAAAATCTACTTTGCTTTTACTTATATCCAATGAAATTGTAGCACTACCCCGATAGATCTAATGCGCACGAGTTTCCCTCAAATAACTAAAAATTTGTCTGTACTATGGGATGAACAAAGTTTTTTAAACATTTTTTGTTATAACAAACTTGCAAGTTATGGAAAGAAATATAGTGAATCGTTTAATCTCAGGTTGAGAGCATTTAAATTAAGTACCATTTCTTAATCAAATATTAGATACTTGTAAAAACAGAAGGATGTATCTGTACTTGAAGTTATAGAGAAGCTGAAACAGTACATTTATTTTAAACAACAAGGTTAATTTTGTAAATAAATGTTTTCAACCGGCAAATTAAAAATATGCACAGAGGCGAATCAGCAAACTGCTGCTTGTCTACATTTTATGTTCTTATTTTTAATTATTAGTGTACTACTCTGTATAGTCTTAATCAATTTGACCCCACTAGTATGACATCACACCACTACACCGCTACCTACTACACTACACTACTACCTATAAAATAGCTGACAGTATTATATTATGATGTTAATAACAAAATAATTTGCTATAAATAATCCTTTATTTAGTTGCGGTATATTAATAACAGAAATCCCCGAAATACAATAAAAATGTAGTTGCAGTTTTGTAATTAGTACAATGTATGAGTACTTCTATAGTCATGTCATTATACGAAAAAACGCAAGCGATACATAAAATAGGTATAATATTAAGAAAACAAACACGAATTACCTAAATAGAAGAACACAACATTTCATATGAATATAAAGAACAACAGAAGGTATAAATTTAAAAAATATATTATTCATTCATAAGTACGTGTTGTATGTTTAACTATAAAACCTTTTTTTCTTACATTTAATAATTAATTCATTATGAAAGGTTTTCAGTCTGTTTATCATTAAATACATTTGGAGCCTCGCATTACTGAGATAAACTAATAAGTGGTTGAGACTTTAGGTTATCATTTCACAGAGTTTAATATAATAAATTCATTTTTAAAATGGAATATTAATATAACATAGCAATTAGTTATCCTAGTTATATATAATAAGTAATTAAGTTAATAAGAATTATAATCCGAGGATACTTATAGTTTTTAGAATAGAAATCTGGATAAACAACTGTTCCGATGGTAAGACTATTAGTAAATATGTATATAAATATTTTGAAGAGCACATTATAAAAAATTGTATAGTATACTAAAGTATGTGAAGCAACAACAATTGTGAATGTCATTAAAAAAAGAATAATCATTACACAACACCACAATACTCACGATTTCTTATTTGAAAAACAACTACTTAGATAAATATTCACACAATTGATCCACGTGTTGTCACTCTGTGATACCGTGACTGATAGACGCCGATAGTCTTGTGGCTGTGGCAGTTTTATGAATCACTAGGATATCAATGTTATCATTTTGAATTCTTTTCATTTTATTTTATCTGAAAGCAACATTATTACTATTATTATTATTATTATTATTTTTAGGTCAATTACATCACAAAAATGTTTCATAGCTTTGATTCTAGTTTGATATTAATATTGTGCTACGTAATACGAAGTTTATTAACACCAAAACCATCTGTTTACCCTCTGACAAGTTCTAGGATAAGAATAAAGGTATTATCGCGTTAAGACAAAGGATACGTATAAATTACCGTTTTAGTTGACTAACATTGACCTCTAAAGAAATGATTATTTGATGACGATAAGATACAAGATAGTTACATGAGAAATCAGACAACAAAAAAGAAACAACAGTGGCGATTTTATCTGAGCTGCACTGCACTGAACTGCACTTTTTAACTTTAGCTAACTGATTCATTTACTAGATTGCCAAAATTGGAATTAATTCTAGATGTATTTTTCAGGCAATCTGTGGTTTAAAAATGTGTTTGTTAGCCAGCAATGTGTGTTTGTCTTTAAGTAAAGAAACGTGCGTGTTACTCATTCTAGAAAAGTACACTTTTGATTGCAGTAGTTGGAGAACAGATGTTTAAAAGATAAGTATCATCACATAATACCCCAACATACCTTCTCAGTAAATAAGGTTCGAGATACTGTATATAAGAAAAAGTAGCTCACAGTCCATAACCATAGAGATGACTCAATAGAGTTTTTTGTTTATCATGTTTTTTTTCACTTTTACTGTTCAAACACTTTTACTATAAAACACGTTACCAACAGTCAGACAGACAAGCACAATCTTTGTTAATTTTTAGGGAATTAGTCAAAGATATATATATTTATATTTGTTATTCACTGCAATATGCAGTATACTATCGTAACAAATATTCTTATGTATCCACGCTATTATATATTATACTAATATTTATTAGACTAAATCTTCTTTCACCCATTCGTCACTGTTTCTCCTGTATTTATCATATCATTTTCATATTATACATTTATTTAAAATTGGATATAAATATGTATTATATTATTTATGTATATGTACGTGTATATATTTGGTATGTACTATTATGCACCAATATTCTCTATATAAGTCACCTTATCCCAGCAGTATTAGGTTGTCCGGCAGAGATTGCTACATAGCGATATGACCGCCGTATTGGTGACATTATCATAACTTATTTTTTTACATATTAATGTTATTTTTAATATTTCAACGGATATTTACTAATTTCATCACTTAAATACTTTTATCTTAATACAGTAATAACTCTATTATTACATTTTTCTAGATCTGATTCGTAGCAATTTGGAATTACCTTTACAGCATTTTTGAATCTAATGTTGTTCGAAATGCTATTAAAAATAATAGCCAAAACTTTTTCTTCTACTCTCAATACTTCACTAATGTTTCAATATACATAAATGTAATAAATTAAAATTTATAAAGAAGTGATTACGTTATTTCATAGAACAGATTTCTGATAAAAATACAGTAATTATGATCTGTTGTTATTATATTATCTCGGTGCTACGATGTAACACAATTTATGTAAACAGATCAGGTTCTCAAGGCTTAAGTATATAATATTATGGTAGATGCAGTAAAAAAATATCTTGTATTATTTACATATTCAACATTAGTACAAATATTACAAGCTTAGTTCAGTGACTTCGTATGTTTATCAAAAGACTGCTAACGACTTTATTTCATGTGATGATATGTAACCATTTATAATCACAATAAAAAAAGAGAACTTTAATTAAATTTGCGTGAAAACGTTTTCGATTTTATTTTAATCATAGAATAAACACAAATAATATATGATCATATCATATATATATATATATATATATATATATATATATATATATATATATATATATATACGATTATCTCTACATAGTAAATAAAGTAAATAAATAAAGAGAAAGGAGAGATTATTTTTTGAAATGGTAAAATATTTTTTTTTGTCTTTTTAATTGTTACATTATTTTGTAGGGTTATAAATATAGTCCCTATTATTTCATAGCTAAAGAGTTTAACGTCACATGACAAAACAATATCTTTTTAAACATCTTAGAACTTTAGTCGTTTATATCAAGGGCAGAGGTGACTGTAGGGCAAAACTTAATTACGACGGAAATAATGTATATAGTTTACTACAACACATTATTAAAGGATAAAAAATGATTACTTCTGTATTTTATGAATTCCTCGGAATCTATTTATAAAAAAAAATCCAATATGTAATTGGTGAGAAATTTATATCAATACGATATATAGGAGAAATGTCCTTCGTTTTGTTGACGAATATGATATCATTAAACATTTTATCTCGTGTTGTTTCATATAATTTGTATTTGTAATTTTTTTCAGGACACCAGGTTAGCTTTTGTAATTGTAAAAATGTTTTGTTCTGTGAAGTATATTTAATGTCTGTTAAATACACATGGTGTATAATATTTACCTGTATTAGTTAACTCAGGGCTCACTCATTGATTTGTTTAATAAATTTTAATGTGAGTATTTAAGTATTATTATTACTGATTGATATTATAATAAAAATATAGAAATAATATATCTGAGAACTGTACATTACACCTTCGAGAGTAAATAAATCTGGTTGTTATCTTAATTACATATAAGTAAACAAAATATCCGGTTCACTTTATTATAGAATCTAGTTATAAAATCGAATAAAATAAAAAAAATACGCAATGTAACATTGTAATTTAAAATCTTTCATTCCTATATTAATATTTATTGTGTTTTCTCGTGTTCGGTCTATTAGTGTTAAATATTATTATCTCATTAAAATGGATAATGAAACATGAATTGTTTTTAAAATATTACAAAAGTGGAACCATTACAAAAACTCTCCATCCGCATAGTAGGAGTCAAAAATCTTTTTACTAGACTATTGATTGGCACATTGAAAACTCCTTTGCTTGTGACGGAAAAAATCTGGTAGTATTCGTACGAAAAATCGATAAAAGCTGTCCTGTCCGAAAGCAAAAGATTTTATTTAGTGAAATATATACAGCATAGATGCTGGTATAAAGTATGGTAGCATATACAGCATAGTTGCATTGTACTAAAGTACCATGTCGCGTATTCTGAGAAATGACTTAGGACTAGAAACGACATTAAATGCACAGTTAAATAATTAACTGATTATTTAAAAATAAATAGGATGGTAAAAACAAATATATTTCTTAAACGAAAGAGAGAGAGGTAATAGAAAACAAATATTTTTTGTATTATTAAGTTATCTATCATGAGGATATATTGTTACTTAGTGATTTTATATATTTTTTTTATAAACATAAAACCATATTTAGCAAAGGGTTATGTTAGCAGTTTACTTTTATTTTGTAAAATTAAAATAACACGTAAAAGACGCTACGTACGCAAGTTCTTTAACCGTTTACGAAACTAAACTCTGGAACGCCTTACCAGAACATAGAAGATGGACTATTATTATCCATTATTATCTTTAGGAGATCATTAAAGATTATATGTAAGGTATAATTTTTTTTATTTAAATTTTATGTATGTATCTTAGTCATATCGTAATTAATACGATACATTTGGTTTTTAATGTAACATAGCATACTTTATCTTTCAACGTTTTCGATTTTGTCCTATATAATATAATAATAATAAAAATGGTCCAAAACTATCTAGTATTTATCGCAACTTAAGGGTTATTATACTAATACTACTATACTACTACTACTATATATACTTTAATGTATAAATTGCCGTTGGACCAAACGGCCCACAATATTCGATAAGAGTCCATGTTGGCACGTAACGAAAACTTTGGATTGCAACTAACGAGGCCTTTAACGCTTCACTGGTATTTTAACGCAGAGATACTCTTAATATTTAGTCGTGATAATTTAGAATAATATACGAGCTTCTTTCTGTAAAATGGGAGTGTATTTAATTTAGTATCCTTGAAAATTATTTTGTTTGGTTTTGATAGGTACACATATTATATTATTATAGATATAATATGGTAAAACAACATAATAGTATTTTCTTAAATTAGTTAACTTTAGTGTTCGTAAACGAGCTTGACCATTAACAAATTTAAAAAGTAAAGTGGTTTGAAAAACGTATTAACATAACATTACATTTAGTAGTCAATACATTTTTTGTACCAAGTATTAATATAAACACCAGTTTCTTGTCACGAAAGGAAAGTCTTGTCTTGTCTTCTTTCAGTGGAAAGGTCACGAAGAAAAATAAAAAATAAAGGTTTGATTTTTTATGCAGTTCTGGATAGTATAAAGTCGATCGAAAAGTGTTTAGATTTTTGGTATCGATGCAGTTCCAGTTCCCGTAATATAGTTGAAAATGTAGTAGATTTTATTGTATCTTTTTCCTATGGTTTCAAAATATTAATGAAATCTAATTGTGTAAAATTTTATACACATTTTATTAAATTTTATACTTGGTAAATAGTTAAACTATTTGAAATTATCCTAGGAATATCAACAATAATAGTTTTGTTTTGTTTGGTAGCAGCTTGGTGGCTACCATCAAAAGATCTAACTACCTACTTACCTGCTTGTGAGGTCACTATCTAGGGCTATGATTGTCTACAGCGCTTTCTTAGTTTAAAATAAGCGTTATAGTTAGAATCCTTTATATCTTTGTGTGATAAATATGAGAGTGTAATACAGTAGTGTGGTAAGTTATTCGAATTTTCTTTTGATACTACGCATTACTTGAATTCTAATTTCTTCTACGTTTCAATTATGACTGTTACATAAGTCATATTATTAATTATAAAAAATTGTGAAAATAACTAAATATAAGGAATATATATTTTTTAAATAAGTTAAGAGAATATTCTTGATTTTTCTTAGCCTATTTTAAGTAAAAACATTGACTTTGACCTAATAGCTGGTAATTAATTTATCCGTATCAATTATTTAGATAACGTAATCGTAATGAGTGTTATTGCTAGTAGTAATTAATATTATTTGAATATAACATTGTGGAAATAAACATTACAATTATAAGTAGTGTCAGTAAATAAATATTTAATAATATTTGTATTGATACCGCATTGTACCTAAACATATATTTATTTTTTATGTAAATTTAATTGTCGATCCTTATCCACGACTGCAAGATACAGTAAGCGGCTTATATGCAAATGAGTCACAGGAAACTTATTATAGAATAAGCTAATAAGAGGTATTGGGAAGTAGCCAGGCAGTAAGTATTGGAAAATGTAGATGCAGACAACTTTAAAAAATTTAAATAGTTCATTATAGAAAGACATTTTTTATTGAATTGGTATTGATTCTCTAAGTTGTATAATTAAAGAATTTATAATGGTATTTTAATGGTATTTTTTATAAAGTTTAGTTAATCCTTAGTCAGTCCGTCCTCACTCCTAAAGATTTTATGATAATCATTATATAAATATTGATAAATGTTTAATTAAAAATAAGTTTATATATGATTACCTAAGCAATAGTATCATTTAATAAAACCTTTAAGCACGAAAATATAGGTTTAAATTATTTATTTTTCTAGGCAGTACTAGGACTTACTTACTATATCACTTCTTTGTGAAGGTCACCAATTTTTTTAAACACTACTTTTGATAGCTAACTCTGAAAAGGCTTCATTAATCGATGTCAATCTTTGCCTTTTGACTACGCACATTCTCATTCTATCAGCTGGTGTTTTTTTGCCGCAAAAATATATGAGGAACAACTCCTTTCTTCAAACTTAGATAACATTTTTCTCCTTGTTGTTTCATTATACATATTATATTCAATATTATTAGCTGTATCTTCCTTAACCTGAAATAAATCGACAACCATAAAAATTTCGTAAAACCAAAAAAAAGAATACGGTTTTTATAGAAAGTTATACTGAACTTTGGTAAACTAGGTTAGGTTAATTTTAAACTCATATTTTCTAATGTTCAATAGCTAATGCAACTTACTATAAATTTAAACTATTTAATTAAACTTATTATAAATAAAATATACTTACGTTAAAAGATTCACAACAATATAAACACAATTTAAGACATATATTATCCCTTTTAATTACCATAGACCATTGTTTTTGTATTTTCGCATCTCTTGGAATATATAAAACACTTTGTCGTTTGTTTTTCTGATACTATTTTTGTACTCCGGTACTATACAATACTTGTGAGATGGTTTTTATCTTCTTCCATGACTTGTAAAGCACTTAAAATATGTATGAAGTAAATGTAAATAAAAAGTTCATAGTAAACATTGACGTCACGCAAGGCGCGCGCAAAATGACGGCGTTTGAACTGCTCAAATTTACTGAATGTTTAATTTTCACTTAAAAAAAAAACTAGAATCTCTTCAAGGCTATTTATATTTTTTCTACGATATAAATAAATAAAGAGAGGTAAATGATTAATTTACGTCAAAAATATGAATATTACCTATTGTAATAAAAAAATATTAAATTATTAATATTAGCTAATATGCTAATGAATAATATTTGTATAATATTTCGCCTACTACGTTCCAATAAAATGATAATAAGTATCCGAAAAAAAAGTATTTGAGACCATTTTAAATTTTATGCATATTCCCTATTCCTTCAATAATTAATCGAAAGGAACTTCGTTCCATCCGGGTGTTCCTTGACAGCTCTTAGTTTTTTACTTTTTAGTTCTAAAGTCCTTTTTTTTAACGTAGTTATTTTTATAATAGAAATATAGCCAATTATGCTATTTGTATGTGCCCTGCTACAACCTATACGGTTTAAAGAATTTTGACGTGTGAGGTTTCGGTAGATACGTCTTGATGGCGCAAGTAACACTGCACATATAAAAAAGGAGGATTTTGGACGCCATACAAGAATTATGTTTTCAAGTAAACCCATCCAGGGGTCTATCAAAATGAAGGTCGTTGTTAGATAGCGATTTCATAAAACAAAATATAAATTATATCTAGCTTTTGCCCGTGACTCCATCCACGTAGACTGTAAGGATAATATTTTTTTTGGCTAAGTACATAAGCCATATAAATATATTTTTTACAGTCTACGTGCTCAGATTCACGGGCAACAGCTAGTATTCTATAAACGCAGCGCATGCGATTATAGTACGTGAATCTAAAATTTCATCCAAGCTAGTTAAAAAATGCCATATGCCATATGCCATGCCAGGGGCTAGATCTGGGCTATAGGGAGGAGAGAAAACAGAAGCCATGAGTTTTCCAGCCGACTGAGACACTTTAAATTTCTTCGGGGGTGGTGTGCCCTTTTTGTGCCACTGCATGGAGTCATATTTTGACTTAGGCTCATAATGATGAACCCAAGTTTCATCGCCAGTCACAATTCGGTTCAAAACTTCATCCTTTTGATCACCACAGAGCGCCAAAAACTCGCGACAACACTCAACTCACCGCTGCTTCTGGTGTGGCGTGAGCATTCTTGGTACCCACCTTGCACACACCTTTGACATACCAAGATGGTCGTGTAGGATGTTCAAAATGGTTGAAGCCGATACTCCAATCATTTCTGCAAGCTGCTTCTTCTTTAAACGGGCATCTTCTAATATGATTTTTTCAAGTTTTTCGACATTTTCTGCCGTCGTTGCCTCTTGCCTCGACGGGCCGCCCCGGCCTCGGATCATCTTCAATCGAATCCCTGCCTTGCTTAAACAGGTTGTGCCACTTGTAAACCAGGTCTTGTTTTACCAGGGCAAGAGTCCCCGTAAACAGAAGACATCTCTTCCAAAATAGTCTGGGGAGGTTTTCCTTGCTTGGTTAGGAATTTGATGACGGCGCGAAACTCAATTTTCTCCATGTTGCAAAAATTCTTCCGGATTGACTTGTTGATTGACGTGTAGCTCAGTGAATTATGACCTAATTGTTTTGAAACTTAGTATTTATACTCTTAATGAGTGTCACAACTAGTGCAGGTAGTAAAAAGTTGCCTTTTCCCCCTCCATACCCCTCATTCCGCGAACTTTTTGACCCACCCTCGTATGTATCGATATGTATATATACATATTTATCTTCCTCAATTGTATTTTCTGTTTACTGTATTGTTTGACTAGTAACGAGCTTTAGCAATAAGATATCTTTGTTCAATAAAGGTTTTTAAAATATATAAGT
This sequence comes from Napeogenes inachia, assembly GCA_959347355.1. Classification (NCBI taxonomy): domain Eukaryota; kingdom Metazoa; phylum Arthropoda; class Insecta; order Lepidoptera; family Nymphalidae; genus Napeogenes; species Napeogenes inachia. The sequence continues at coordinate 17,005,055 of OY365792.1, forward strand.
ACATAAATATATGTCGAAGATAGGAGGTAGATTAGTTGCTTGTTCGGTATTGATGGAGTCTTCTGGTACAGGATCCGAAGCGTAGGTCTCAGGCAATTAAACCACACAGACACAATATAACAATTACTTGTATTAAATGTATGTAATCACAAATTACTTAGTAGGTATTCAATTATCAGAGTTTTGTGAATCACCCGTCCCGTTTGGGGGGTCCGGACTGTAAGGCTCACACTAATCAATAATAATCTCGTCTCGATGCTCTCGGATATTTAAAATGTCTCAGGTGCCCCTCCAAACGATTCCGATCACGTGACTCAATACGTCACGGCGTTCACACCCCACTGTTACAATGATATCAATTGAGTTACTAATTATCGTTAAATTATCGTGATCTGCGACACGGCCATACTGACAAGTCACACGCCCTCGTGTGCATATGTATCTGAAATCCAAACAATATACACCTGTAGATATTGCTTCGCTCGGCCTTTCTGGCCACATAAAAAAAATCATGAATCTTTCTAAAATCGATAGTTATGATAACTAAAGCCGTTACATAGAACATAACTCAATCAAGGTCATTCCATGGGATTCAAATAATTGGAGTCCAGATAGACATCCCGTATTGGAGTCAAGATAGACATCCCGTATTGGAGTCAAGAAAGACATCCCGTATTGTAGTCAAGATAGACATCCCGTATTGGAGTCAAGATAGACATCCCGTATTGGAGTCAAGATAGACATCCCGTATTGGAGTCAAGATAGACTACCCAAACAAGAGTCAAGATCAACATTCAAAACTTCGGAGTCAATATAGACATCCTAGGGCGTCAAGTCAAGATAGATAACCCGCATTGGCGTCAAGATAGACAACCCGCATTGGCGTCAAGATAGACAACCCGCATTGGCGTCAAGTCAAGATAGACAACCATCATTGGCGTCAAGTCAAAATAGATAACCATCATTGGCGTCAAGTCAAGATAGACAACCTGCACTGGCGTCAAGTCAAGATAGACAACCTGCATTGGCGTCACCGCATTGGCGTCAAGATAGACAACCCGCATTGACGTCAAGTCAAGATGGACAACCATCATTGGCGTCAAGATAGACAACCATCATTGGCGTCAAGATAGACAACCATCATTGGCGTCAAGATAGACAACCTGCACTGGTGTCAAGTCAAGATAGACAACCTTTTTTTTTTTTTTTTTTTTTTTAATCGTTGGGAAAATGCGTTACGCATCAACCCTGCGGCCAGGAAGGTGATGACCGAGGGGGTATGTGGGACTACCCGGCAGCATAGAAGACGCTGCCATTTTTAAGGCTACCCACTAAAAAACCAACGGTTGACCTCATCGCCTTAGTGGGGCGCCACGGGATCGCTTTCGCACTCACCGTGACGCCCCGGTGGAACCCCCTGCGAGGGGCCCCGATCAACTTAGGGACACCCTCACCTCGTAGGCCTATAACGGGCGGGAGAGGTCACCCCCCTCTCCGGTCCAGGCACTATAGCTGGGGAAGGAGGCTGCGGGCGTAATCCCGCCTCCTTCGACCCAGCCTACCCCTGCGGAGCGGTTCAGAGGAGGCTGCCTCTCTTTCCCGCTCCGCGGCCCCCCTCGCGGCAATGGCTTGCTCGCAGAAGGAGGCCATAGCGACCCAGGACCTCTCGTCGTCGAGCATCGCGGAAACAACGCTCGGCAAAGAGAGGTCGCTGCCAACCACGGCCGTCAGCTCACCGCTAGGACCCTTTGCGTGCGACGCAAAAGGGCCCTGGAATCCGCGGTGAGGGCTCCCGAACAGCTCCCGATGACCAGCACTCGCCCTGGAATACCGTCCGGCCCCGGCGCAGTGTTGCGGGCTCGCAGGCGATTCAGCGCGACCTTCAAAGATAGACAACCTGCATTGGCGTGAAGTCAACCTGCACTGGTGTCCTGATAGACAACCTGTGGCGCGAGTAGGCGAAGCTAGTAAAAGGGACATATGTCCCGGTCGACTGCTCAACGGTGAATGTAAAGTGCAATGTGTCTACGGATTTACACCAAGTTTTTAACAAAATCGTACAAGATTATAAAGACATTGACATTTTAATAAATAACGAAGGGGATTTAGGGATTTAGGGAAGGGGATAAAGACTATAGAAGTGAACGTCATCGCATTAATGGAATGGACAATAAAATTTTACGATTTCATGAAAATACCATAAATAACGTGTCTTCAATTTATGGTTTTCGAATTCTTCCTAATATTCTATATAACTATGGCTCTAAATTTACCGTACTGGGTTTTTCAAAGTCGTAAGGACATAAGACAAACTTTGAGAAGACTGGAGTTCGTGCTGTGACATTGTGCCCAGGTCTCACTCACTCAAATTTGACGAGTAATCTAAGGTTAAGAGACGCGAGTATGGAACCTAGTTTTGAAAAAGAAATTGCAGACTGTGATTGGCAACTACCAGAAGCTATTGGAAATGGAACAGTAGAAATCTTTGAAAACGCTGACAGCGGAAGTGTTTGGCTCGGGAAAGGTGCAAGACCAGCTGAAAAGCTGAATATTTGAAAATATGTTTGTTTTGCTTCGTAATAACAAATTGGTGTAAATGAAATATGTGTATTTATTTGTTTTATTGAAATATTTTCAGAATTCTTTAGTTTTTAGTACTATAAATGATTAAATTTAGTAATGAAATAGTAAAGATTATATGCTGGCTATGTAAAACGTAAACAAATTCTATAAAATAATATAAAATACCGTACTGTAACAATGTAACTAATGAAAGAAATTTTAGAATTTATTGAAACAAAAGCGCTAGATATTCATTACTCAGAAATTTGTTGTCTCTTTTATGATAAACGAATGTAATAGTTTTATAGTTTATAAGTTTCGATTTATTATTTTTTATGATTTATGATTTATTATTATTTTTTATCTCATCTATTCAAAAACATCTGCTTGGTCCCCGAAAAACAGGGATTAAAACACTGCTTTAGTCCCTCCGGGAACAAGACATTCATCAATTTCGAACGTCAATATTGAAGGGATGCGTTTCGTAATTTTCAACTACGAAAGAGATCACAAACAAGACAAATATATATATTAACATTAAACTTTTTTCTAATAAACTGTTCTTATTCATAGATTGAATTTTACTTGTTTCCTCATAGATGTGATAAAAAGCAGATTGTGCACCTCGGGACTAAAGCTACTTTAAGCTCGAGTGATGTAATTTGAATCCCTCGCTCGCTCAGGATTCTACATTAGAATCCCTTGATACGCTCGGGATTCAACACTAGAATCCTTCGCTTCGCTCTGGATTAAAAAAACACTCTCCCTTTAAAGTAGTGCTTTAGTCCTACGGTACAAAATCTACTGTTATATGAATATTTTAAAACATAAACTATTTATTTTATTGTTTTGAGTTTGAAATTATTCAAACGTGTTTAGTATTTAATTCCAATAAACAAAAACGGGTCCATAGCGATTACCGCACAAGATAAATTTGGATCTACGGGCAACAAACTTACTATTAAAAGAGATATATCACTTAAACTAAATTTAGAAGTGCTGGAGATAATCTTCAGGAATCTTAACTAGACCAAAAAGGGCCTAAATATAAATGACAAGTATTCAACAATCTACGCGCGGATGTTTTGATTCTGTACATAGAAGACCTTGAAACTCTAGGAGTAATATTGCAGCAACTATCCGATAAAAGTGCTAAGGCCGGACTGAAAATGAACCTTACTAAAACCAAAATTATGACGAACCCCCAGTTAGTAACCACAAATGACGTCGACGACGAGTAAAGACGAACAAACAGTTAGTTACGAATAAATAACAGTAAACAGCGAAAAAAATACAATATTTAGAATGATTTATATATTTGGGCCAACTTATATTTACAGATATAAAAAAATATATTGTGTGAAGAAATAAAATGAAAAAAGAATAACGAAAACTTAAGGATTTTTAGTTAAAGATGAGCCAAGAACTGCAGACAGGAATTCAAATCCGCGAACTCCTTCTATATTTTAAAATAAATTTTAAATAAGCTCAATATATCATATTTATAGATAATTTCAAACAAAAATCTATTTAGTTTATACAAAGTTGGCATATATTAATATCTATTAATAGTAAGGAAAGAAAAAGCAATAAATACTATTTTATTTTATTTATACACGCAAATACATAAATAATAGTTAAAATGTATATTTTTTTAAATTTCAGTTTATACAAAAATCAATATATTGTTACAAAAAAATAAATTTATCGACGAGTCTGGAAATTCAGTCCATGTCCGCCTTCAAGGCGAAGATTAAATGTTTCAGCACTTAATTTAGCTGGGATACAAGTTTTTTCTGTAGGTGATACTTCAAAGTTCAGAAGAATCTGATACAAAATTACTTTCAACTCGCAGAGAGCGAACCGTGAACCTAAGGAATTTAAGGATGTTACATAAAAATCAAGTACCAAGTATAAAAATCGTTAAAAACACCGAAACAGAAACTGTTTTTTTTTTATAAATGGTTAACCGTTATTTTTAAGCAGTTATTTTTATAATTATATCTTGGTAATCATTTAAAACTTATATTTTTGCATATCTTAAAACCACTAATTAGTATAGTCTTTTACAAAAATAATTTTAGGTAAAAGGCAAATAATATTGTTACCAATACAATTCCTGGGCCCAAGTCCAAAAGGCATGTAAGCTATGAGATTTATGAGGTGGCGATTTTCTTCAGAAAACCGCTCAGGGTCGAACTTGTCCGGATTCGGGAAGAATTGTGGATCACGGTGAATACTTGATGTTGCTATACTTAAGACCTCACCTTTTCTTATCTTAAAAACAAATAACGATTTGATAGCGTCATAATAATCGTTCACGTATGACAGATCTTTTAATAGAGACTCCTCATACTATCGGTTCACGAATTCAATATCTGTTCATATTCAGAGCTATCTGATATCATTGAAAAGAATGGTTAAATTGGATATCAAATAGATAAAACAGATAAATACTTACAATAAAATCTTGAGTAGCTTTGTTGTTAGGTTTACCCATATTGTAGTCTTTGACGCAAATCCTGTCTAATGCAACGGCGGGAGGCCACATTCTCAATATTTCTGTAGTAACAAAATAGAAACAACAGAAATTTAATATTAATTTTAATCAATTGTCAGCCAAACCTATACAGAAAACACAACCTGAGACTACCATATCCATATAAGTCAAGTTCTGAATAGAAGTGAAGTCCAGTTTTCCCCCGTGCTTGACGTTATGCTCTTTGATTTCCTCTACGAGTCGATCCTGTATGTCGGTATGCACCGCCAACTCGTACAAGGCAAAAGACATCACAGTTGATACAGTCTCAAAAGCTGCCATGAAGAATAGTACTGCTTGTGCCGTAAGGTCGATATCAGACCATACTGTAATATAAAAATATGTCTTTTATCTCTCTCATGTTGTAGTTTTTACATAATATTCTATAATTGAAGTAAAAATAATGAAATCCTTATTGGTATTTCAAAACATCAATTTTGAAATTATTAATATGCTGACCTTTATGGATTATCTTCTTGCCGACATCAGATTCTTCCACTGTAGCAAATCCAACGTCAGCATCAGATTTGCCATTGACAATATTCGTATCATGTCTTAGTCTACCTGTCATAAAGTAATTATTTGATATTGAAAATTAAATTTAAAATTTAAAAACCTCCTAACAAAAATACCTCTAAAAAAGATGAAAAATATTAATACTATATACTTTCTGAAGTCGTTTCATTGGGGGACTGTTGTACGTACTTTGACTTGGACTATACTATTAGATATTGTTGTTTCGTGATTTGCCTTGGTAACTCATTTGTGTTTAGTTTTTTGACCTATTTAGCGGTCTAAATTTAATATATTTCTATTATGTTAATTTCTAATAAATAAATTATCTTCACCAGTTTATTTGTAAAAAAAAAATACTCTAGAAAAAATATGAACATTTTCATGACTTAAACCCGCTTCCTTCATCTGGATTATGATCCTTGTTGCTCTGACAACTCTGATACTGTGCCATTATCTTTTTTCATAAATTAAGCATTCTTTTTATAATTATAATGTTTATGAGAACGAACAGGACAACTTTTAGGCTTATTTCGAAAACCCTAGAAAATGTGACTATTCTCTATGTTTGAATCTGTTTATAACGATGTCAGTCGTTTTAAAGTTGTACTTTTTTTTAAATTAATTCTTAAAGAAAAATAGTCAAGACGGTCGAGTGTGTCTTCTGTTTTCTTTTACATCGTTAGGTAACTTACTTATTAGACTTACTTCGATATTACTTAAATGGTCTCTAGTCTATAGTCGCATAATAGATAGATGTTACTGTAAATGGTTAAATTATTTCCTCTTTTATTAAAAATGTATGAAAGGTGGAACTTTACAATCTTGAGATAACCTAAATTGACGTTATGATATTCCAAATATTTTAAGTATCGCTGTGGTTAAATTTCAGTGGAGCGGTGACACCCTCGTTAGTTCCAATACAATGAAATACCAACTAAGTTATGGTTATCTTGATTCTTATTCAATGTCTTTAAACAAACGCTTTTATTGAATATAGAGGCTGCGGCTATAACTCTAATTCTTACAAGGCGATTTGCACCAGTCTACAAAATATACCTTAAGAACGATTTTTTATTTTAAAGCCTCTATCGTACGTTTAATGTTTTAAACTTTTTCAGTCTATTCATTTTACTACTGGGCCTATTCGGTCAGAAAATAAAAATAATAACATAAAAAGGCTAATGTTACAACGTTTGATTTACATAGTTTTAAGAGTTATTCGTTCGTTCGTTAATATATTCGTATGTATGTTATTAATATCATTTTTCAATATAGGAATAATGTCCAAAAAGCATCAATGGTATGAGTTAGCTAATCCGTCTTGTCATAGAAATCTACAAAAGTACTTAAGCTAGAAAACATTAGCCACCAGATTAAGATAAACATAAAAAAGTATATTAGACCTTTTTCACTATATTAAGTGTCAGACTGTTCTCCGGAGGATTTATAAGTGGCAATATTTTTCATTCATATTTTTCTTAATTATTAAAAAAATGATTTACATTAAATTACTTATCATAAGACTTTTACTAATCAAAGACTAAGCATAACGAGGATATAGATAAACGATATTACAAGATGACATTTTAAACAGTTTGTTAATTTAATTTAAATCAAAGTTGCTACCAAAAAAATAGTCGAAATATGTAAATGAGCAAAATTTTCAAATACTTCTCACCGAATATAGAATTACCAGATGATGGTTCGTTTATTTAAAAATAGTATTTAGATGTACCCTTTTTAGCTTCCATCAGGAGATGAATCATGTCCGGTCTTATAATGTTGTTTTCTTCTCGGCTCCTCATGGTGCCTTGCACGAGATCGACGAAGAACTTTGTTGTTTCTTTTGAGAAAAGCGACAACTTTAAAACCTAAAAATATAAGATTACTTCAGTTCATCGTTTTGCAAGTTCCCTTACGTTGGCTTAATTAATTTTGCATTTTATTTAAATTCTGAAAATATGCAAAACTATCGATTCAGTACATTCAGAGATAACTCCGTACAAAATTATATAGTCTCAATCACGTTATATTTATTTATTGAGTGCTTATTTCATACAGATAACTACAAATTGAGTAGGATAATAAACCTGTCCTTTATCTTATCTTTAGATTTTATTCGTTTGTTTTAAGATTATCAAAAACGGTATATTATCTTACTTTTCATTACATTTCGATGTCATATAAGCAATTTGTTAAAAAATATATATCAGTACTTTATATAATGCTAAAAAGGGAATTTATGATGATCGATCTCATGATAGCTTATGTAAGATAGAAAAATACCGAGTACTACGCATTGAAATAAAACTATTTTTACGGTTTTAAATCCGTAGAAATGGTTTTATTTCAATTTCGAAAAATATAGAATGGACACAACTATTTCTTAGAAATCATAACAAGACAACAAAAAGAAGTGTTAAGATATAAACGGGAAATATAAATAAACTAATATTTAAGGTAATGATCTATCAAAAACAAACAATTTCGTCCTAAACAATTGAGTGTTATTAATAAAAGATACAAAACTACAACTTTACCTTAAAAAGAAAAGGCGATACAGAGAAGATCATGAATAAAAGCATTTGCTTTAACTTGAAGGTGGAAGCATCTCTTCCCATCTCATAGAACTTGTTATCTTCATGAGTGTGCGAGTCCACTTTAAGTCCGAAGGCGCAGGAAGCAATCACATCGTTAGCATATCTCGATGTCAAGTCCTTGCAGTCGATTTCCACTGAACTACCTTTTTGAAGAGAATGGTGAAATTATTCACCACGTATTCTAAACTCGCACTTTATAGTCGACCAATTTCATATCATTGGGTTGCTGTCATTTGAGACGAGGAAGTATAGTATGTATCAACATAGTTTGTAACGTAATTTGATGTTCTTATCGGTAAAAGTAAAAGCATTGTAAATCTACAATATGAAATACACTATAATGCATCAATATAATGTATTTACCCTCGAAACAATATAATAATAATAATAATCACAAACTCACTTTCCGAACTTTTAATTTTATTGTTAACAGCTTGAATCATCATCTCTCCCACTTCTTCCATGAACGGGACCATCTGTTTGATTTTTGAGCTTGTGAACGCCGGACTCAGGGTAGAGCGCATGTCTTTCCAATCCTGACCTATATGGCACAAAGGTTTTGTTCATCACTGCAACCATAAATGACTTGTTTCTGTTTGAAAATATCTATAAACATGTAAAGCCATGTAAAGCTTACTTAAATTTATATAAATATAGAATAAAAAATAAATCGATACGGGCAGGGACTCGAACCCGCGACTACTAGATGTCTAATAGATGTCACCACCGCTCAGTAAGCTTAACGTGGCTATACATGTTTATAGATATTTTTAAACATTAATTTCGGTAGTGACATCTTTTCAATGTTTACTTATACTGCAAAGTTAGAAACATTGGTTAGGATTTTCGAAAGAAACCTATTAAATAGATGTCACCACCGTCCCGATAAAGACGATCACACATAGAATGCTTAATTCACCGAGGTGGACAACGATACGGTAGCTCAGTTGGTAGAGCGACGAGACGGTTTCTGAGTAGTCGTCGGTTCGAATTCCTGCCCGTATCGGTTTATTTTTCATTCTATATTTACATAAATTTGACTTGTTTCTGTTATAAACTATGCGATTTCGATATATACCTTTCAAAGCGATTAAATTTCTTGCAAATATTGGTTCGATTGCTTCATCCAGGAATCCACGGTGGTCTAGAAAGTGTTCAAAGTCCTTAATAGTTATCTTTTTCACTAGCTCAATATCACGTATGAAAAGAATGGGTTTTGCGAACTCAAATCGACCGATAAATCTGATATTAAAAAGACATAAAATTATCATCACCATAGTTGTTTCACATCATATGACCTAGCATTAATTTTAGTCGTACCTTTCTTGAGGAAATTCATAATACATTGAATTTAAGTGCTCGCTAAAATGTTGCATACGAAAAATAACCTTGAACATGTTGCCAAAAAAAGGGAGAGTTTTCTGTTGTTTGACTCCAAAATTAGTAAATCTAGAGAAAATTCGCCGGTAATACAACACCACTGCTAGAAGCAGAATGGCAATCCATAAAATAAACATTAACATCTGAAAAAAATATAAATTACATTAATAAAATATATGTTCAGGAATAAATGCTCATTGAAAAAAGCCTACCTATTAATATATTAACTTTGCATTGCAACTAATTAGTTAATTTTCATATCAAGACCAAGTAATAGTAGTTAGATATATTATTTCATATAATAGCGGGCCAGACAAGCAAACTTCACCTAGTAGAGTAGACATCAAACATTAAGTGTAAAAAAGGAAGAGTAAACGTTTACCCTTCCTTTTTAAGATTTTAAGATAAAATGACCACCTGGCCATTTTATCTTTCATCACTATACAAAACCTCAAAAAAAGATATTCTTTGCAACTGCATTTGTACCCCGCTAGATTCATGCCGTACGAGCTGTAGTCCAATGACTATCGTTAGCTAGTACTATAGGATTGAAAAAGTTGCAAGTTATGGAATGAAACATAGTGCGAAACAATTAATCGCAGGATAGAAGCCTCTGAATGAAGTATAGTATCTACACTTATTACATCAGATACTATTTGTAAAGACCGACGTACTTGTGTCTTGTAGCTATAGAGAAGCTGGAACTATACATTTATTTGAAACAACAAGATTATCTTAATAAATGTTTTAAACCGCCAAATTATAGAATAGACAAAAGGTAAATTAGCAAACTGCTGCTTGTCTAGATTTTATCTTCTTAATACTAATTATAATTTTACAACTCTTTCGTAAGTTGTAATTAAAGAAACCACCATCATACGACTACACCGCTATTTATACTACTAATTATGACGTTTTTTTAAATATTTAATAATTAAATCACTCAGAAAAGCTTTCAATTTGTCTGTTTATCCTTAAATAAATTTGGAGCTTCGAATTTTTAAGCTAATTTAATAAAATGTTGAAAATTTCACAGCCTATAATATATCAAATTCATATTTAAAATTTGATTGGTATATATTATATATTTTGTTTATATTGTAATTAAATAATACATATGTATTTTTGTATCTATGTAGATATAAATGTATATATTATATTTCCTATTTGTATTGTTTATATGTATAATATTTAATGTCTATGTCTATGTATCTCTGTCTAATGTCTATGTATTTCTGCCCTCTATAACCTCGTCTCCAACACTCTTGGGTAGTTGGAAGAGATCTCTTTGAAGAGATAAGCTTATCCTATTTTTACGTCTTTTGTTAATATCGTATTTCTTATAATTAATAGTGGTACATGCAATAGATAAAAATTAATATTTATCTCAAGCAATTAGTTATCCTAGACATATAATGAGTAATTAAGGTAATAAGAATTAGAACTCGAGTACTATAATAGGTTGAATAACGACCTGGGTAGGTAAAACAATATCAATTAAAATGTGACTAAAAATAGAATAATCAATAAACATAATACCACAATACTCACGATTTCTTACTTGAAAAACAACTACTTTTATAAATATTCACACAATTGATTCACGTGTTGTCACTCTGTGATACCGTGACTGATAGACGCCGATAGACTGTGGCTGTGGCAGTTTTATGAATCACTTCACTAGGATATCAATGTTATCATTTTGAATTCTTTTCATTTTTAAATTATCTGAGAACAACATCATTGTTTTGTTATTTTACCCCGACATATATTGATATGTCGGGGTCTTCAAGGTATAGATAGGGTCGTACAAAAAAATGTTTTTTTTTGTGATTATCAAACGTTCATATATTTTTATATTATTTGGTCATTACAAAAATGTTTCGTAACTTTTTTTTATATGGACGTACTTGCATGCAGTTCTTGATAAATTTTTGGGTTCTTAATTTTTGATATTCATATTATCCTAAGTTATACGAAGTTTATTTACATCAATACCATCTGTATGGCTTCTAGGATAAGAATGAATGTATAATGGCGGGCAGCCCAAATATAAGTACAAATAAAAGTGCCGTCCTATTTGGCTTTAACATTAAACTCAAGTCGAGATTATTAGATTACCTTATTATAGTCAAAATCGCTAATAATTCTAGAAATATTTTTTCAGTAAATCTGAGGTTTGGGAATTTCTTTGCTAGTCAGCAATGTCTCTTTGAGTGAAGAAACGTGCGAGGTGTAACCAATTCTAGTAAAGTATATATAGGATTGTAAAAATTGGAGAACAGATATTTGAAAGATAAGTGGCATCACATAATACCCCAAATTTCCCTCTTAGTAAATGGGGTATTAGGATAATGTTTAGAAAAAAAAGTAACTCATAGACCATTTCTTGAGAAAATATGATATGCCAGCATAGAGATGGCTGTATCGAGTTTTCTGATTATTACGTATTTTTTTACTTTTCCCTTGTACCTTATGATCTTGTGACCTTTCACTTTTGTTCTGGCATAATAGTGTGCAGTATACTATCGTAATAGATATTTTATATCCGATTAGTACAAAGTTAGGATTACCTTACCGCATTTTCAAACTTAAGGTTGTGTGAGATAATCTAGTACATAAAAATGAAGTTTTTTCTATTACATTCTATACATCGTTAATGTTTAGATATACATAATTGTATAAAGGCAATATGTTTAAAGAAGCGATTACGTTATTTCATAGAATTGATTTTTGATAAAAACACACCATTTATTATCTGTCTCCATTATACCTTGGTGTTACGATTATGTAAAACAGTTTGTACAAGCAGATGAGGTTCTCAAGACTTAAGTATAAAGTATTGTGGTAGATGTATAAAAAAAAAAACATGTACCTATCTATTCAACATTAGTACTTTTTTATTAGCATAGTGCAGTATATTCATGTGCTTCTCAAAATAGTGCTAGAAAACTTAATTTTATGTGATAATTGGTATTCATTAATTATCACATACTTATAGAGATTATTTTATTTGTATTCACGAGAATATATTTTAGATTTTATTGTTATTATAGAATACGAATAATAAATAATCACCTCATTAATTTTAAAATTAGGTTTTTTAAATTGGTTTTTACTTTAATACGTTTTCCTTCTTTTTTGTTGTCATTACACCGAATTGATGATGTGACGTGTACCTGCAAAAAGTAGATTTTGACATCAACACACATTAACAACGATAAAAATTAATACGAAGATCTCAAACACTAATCTAGACGCTGTTGGGAGGGAAAGGTTAGAATATTTAATATGTAATCAATTTAATAGTAGAAATAGAAAAGTAGATTAGTAGAGAGATTTTTTTTTTATAAGTATCTTTTCTTAAAACCTTTCTGCATTTCTTAATAAGATATATATTGGATCAAAGTCAAATAAGTCAAATAAGTGGTAAATATTCGAATTCTTTTTTAAATTATACAAACTAATCGATATTCGTGACCATTACGAATAATAAGGACGTGTAAAAAGCACTCTATGTCATTATTATTTTTTAATTTGAAAGCCAAACATATTTTAAATTACATTTAATAGTAATATTAAGATTATAAAGATTATTATTTATAAAAAAATAGAAAGGAGAGCCTATATTCTGAAAATGTAAAATATTTTTCCATTTTTGTTATCTCTTCTTAATAATTATATTATTTTTAGAGTAAAAAATATTGTCCCTAATATTTTATACTTGAAGAGCTTGACATCACATGACAAAACCATATATTTTTAAGTCTCAGACCTTTGATCGTTTATATTAAGGGCAAACGGGCCTGTAGGGAAACCTTGATTATGACGTAAACAATGTACATAGTTTACAACAACAGATTATTAATATATAAAAATGGTTACTTCTGTAAATTATTCGGGTTTTATTTAAAAAAAATATATGCCAATATATAATTTGTGAGAAATTTATATCAATACGATATCTCGGACAAGTGACCTTCGTACTGCCGACAGATATGAAATTATTAATCACATTATCCAGTGTTGTTTTATACAATTTTTTAATCAAATATTGAGGCAATATATCTTACACCTTTGAGAGTAAATTTCTCTTTTACAAGTAAAATGTTATTCTAATTATATATAAGTTATAAAAAAACCTGGTTCATTTTGTTGTAGAATCTAGTTATAAAAACTGTTAAAATAAAAAAAAAACAATTAAAAAACATAAACAATACTTTAATTTGAAATCTTTCATTCTTTTGTTAATATTTAGAGTGATTTGTCGTTTCAAGCCGGTTTTCAATATTATTGGGATATTAAAATGGGTAAAGAAATCTGAATTATTTTTACAGCATTACAAAAGTAGGTAAACGATAAAATAAAATGCATTTTTTTTAATTCTTTATCCACTTAGTAATAGTCAAAATCATATTTACCAGACATATTGGATTGGTATATTAAAAACTCCTTTGCGTGTGCCAAAAAAAAATCAGCCCGTTCTCGTATTTGTCCGAAAAATCGACCAAAACTGTTAAAGAGATTCTATCCGAAAGCAAAAGATTTTATCTCGTGAAATGAATTCAGCACCTAGAACCGTTACTTAGTGATTTTATATTGACATATTTTTTTATAAAGATAAGACCTTATCTAGCAAACGAATTAAAAGTAAGCTGCCTACACAACCCGTGTTAGTAGTTTATTCGTAAAATAACATGTACCAAAAGCTACTCAGTCCATACCTTAGATATGAAAAAAATAGTAAATTTTAACATATATATTAACTGTACCGTGCGTAATTCGGAACTTCTTTGAAAAAATGTGACGGGAACCAATTGTTATTATGAAGTGCCAGAGACTCTTAAAGACCCAAATACAATAAGCGTGTATTACGTAAGCATACCTGGAAGTCATTACATGTCCTTGTCAACAATTGGGGACCATGAAGGTCAGACTCATTATAACTCCATATCCTCGCTTATGTCTATTAACGAACTACTATTTAAAGACAATAAGTTTTCTTAAATACAATTCAATATGGATGGCGGTTTTAAAGTTATATTCGTTTTAATTTTGCAACTTAATTTTACCACACGCGCTATATAAATATTTAAATGAGTTATGAATGAATTAAGGGCATTTTAATATGGCCAGTGTCGCAAATCCTTCTATTAATAATAAACTTTTATCCAGACAAAATAAAACATATTTATTTAATGATCAATTTACATTTATTGAGTATTATAAAAGGCAACCTGAATTTAATAATAATCATATTTTTTATTGTAAACCCAAATCAACAATTACGAAAGAATGGTACAAATTTGGCGGCTTTATCGCTAAAGCCATCTTTTTCAGGCAAATATAGAATAATCTTCGTCTTTACACGTATATACACATATAAATATATACATACATATAAATACATACATATAAATATGAGATACGCTTACAAATAAACCTACATGTCAACCACAATATCTACATAAACTAATATCAGATTTAATAATTTATTTAATGTTCCAAAAATTCTTATATTACTATACTTACTACAGAGTTTATGACAACTACGACAATTAAAATTATCTAGCAACTTAAGAGTTATTTTGTAGTGCTATATACTTCAATGTACATGTTGCCGTTAGGTCAAACACTCAACAATATTCGATAAGAGTACCCGGTAGCACGTAACGACAACTTTGCTTTGCAACTAACGAGGCTTTTAACGCTTCACTGAAATTAAACGCAGAGATACTCCGAATATTTAGTCAAGATAATTTAGAACAAAACACAAGCTTCTCGTAAAATAGACCGTTTGTAATTTTATGTAAGCTAGGAGAGTATTTAACTTAATACCATTGATAGTTGTATTATACTTATGGTTGTATGTTACATTGTAGGTATATGTCTTGCAATTGTTTAGTTTTACTGATAGTGGTAACGTTCATCAGCCAGGAATTACTGTGCACACATCGGAATCCCTTAGAAGTGGTCGATGCCTTAGAAGTGGCCGATACTCCGGCATTTACTCAAACAAGAAACAAGCGCTGTCCCTAAGAATACTATGAATCACAGGATCGGAAATACCCCGATCCCATCCCAATATATCAGTAGAACCTTGATAAGTTAAAATCCAAAATATTTAAAATTTTCGAGTTTTTTTACTTATCAAGAGTTTACCACTGAAACCAACGGTTGCACTCATCGCCTTAATGGGACGCCACGGGATCGCTTGCGCATTCACCGTGACGCCCCAGCGGTACCCCCCAAATGCCCCGAGCTTAGAGCACGAGACGTAGGCCTATAGTAGGTGAGAGGGGTACCCTCCCCTTCACCTAGGCACTACGGCTGGGGAAGGAAGCGGTGGGCATACTCCCGCGTCCTTTTTCCCAGCCTCAGAGTCGCGGGTAAGGGCACCCGACCGTATGGGCGCACCCTAAAGGGCCATGCTCCCTAAAGAAGTGAGCCTCGAAACGCCACCTGCCGTCCAGATTAAGACCCAGATATTTCATCTGAGCCTTAACCACCACCTCCGAACCCTGGACAGAGATGTATACCCGACGAGGGGACCCCGACGAGAGCTGTAGAACAGTAGGGCCTCAGTCTTTGAGACCGAAACCCTGAATCCCAACAGCCCTATAAGGTCCCCCACCAGCGTAGCACCGACTGTTACTAGCCTGGCCATCTCCGCAAAGCTACCCTCCCCTCGTGTGTCAACTGCATAGCAGTACACCCTCATGCGCGGGAGGAGAGGACTTCAGAGCAGCCAGTCGTAGCCGAGGTTCCCCAAAACGGGCCCGAGCACAGAGCCCTGCGGAACCCCGCAGCTATCGCTGCGCCGATAGACCGCCGATCGCCGCACTCCCACAAGACTTCTCTATCCTGCAGGTAAACCCTCAACAGCCACCGGAGATAGGGAGGCGCATCATGGAAACGGAGCGCCTCGACAACAGTCTGTAACGGCAAGGTGTTGAAGGCATTGGTGACATCCAGCGATACCGCAAGGACGACGTCCATCTCGGACACAGCCTCTTGGGCCCCGTCTTTCAAACTTTTATGAGAAAAAACTTAAAAAAAGCAATTGATTTAAGTTACCTTATACACCAATTAATAGTTGGAACAATATTCAAAATAAGAGTTACATTACTATGAGTTACAAAATTAAAAAAAATGTTTATAATCATTAGAAGAAGAATATATTCGAAATATTTATATAACTCCACTTCGAAAAAATGTCGGTTCGGCCATCCTTGCAACCATCGATATAATAATATAATAATAATAATAATATCATTTATTGCCAGAGAATACATTCCTTAAAAATAAATTGAATACACTCCATTCTTATTACAGTGACATTTAGTTTCAAATGATTACAGCATTCAAATTATTAATATATAAAATAATAATAATAATAATAATATATAATAATCCATGTATACTTTAACTGCTAAAGATATTACTCATATAGATATATAAAGTGAATTTAACTTACAACAAAAGTTTGTTACGTTAAGTTACATTGAATAAATTAACTTAAGTAATGTCAGTTTATATTATATTAAGAAAATATGTTAAAACAAAATTTATATTTTTTTTAATATATTATAAATAAATTAAATGAAAGAAAATTTATTGAAAATATAAATTCATTATAAATATAAATTATGTCATGTAAAGTTTAATCAAATATAAATTAAATTAAATTATTATAACATAACGATAATCAATCAATAAAAAATAAATATCAAATTAAGTCCCATTAAAACATATTAAAATAACAAAAATTTATAAATAATAGAAATAAAAATTTAAACAAAAACAAAAATTACATTATCATATAAAATGTCACATAAAATGTCATATCCGCCCCGATAGTCGAGTGGTTAGCGCAGACGCCTAACGTGTCACGGCGCAATGGGGCTCGGCTTCGATTCCCGGCAGAGACAGGCATTTATGTGATGAGCATAGATGTCTGTATTTCTGGGTTTGGGCGTTTATTAAATATATTCTCAGTATTTATATGTGTATTTCTATATATTTGTGTCGTTGTCTAACACCCTTAACACAAGCAAATAATTTGTTTGTTTAGGGGTTAGATCAATGTGTGTAATTTGTCCTGATATTATTTATTTATTTATTTATTTATGGATAAAAGCTTATTAGATCCGTATATCAGCTAAAATGTTGTTTAATAATATTTATTGTTGCTATTTATATGTATTTATTTCTTGATTCTTTTATGTTTTTTTAATATCCTATGATATATGTATCTCTATATGATATGTTAAAGTACATATAGAAACAGTCTTATTCACTATAACTACACTACGATACCAAAAGTATTTGACTTTTATTCTATAAAAAAATACTAATACATATATAGTAATACATGTAGCTATCGTAACGTTAATTTATTATTAGTAGCAGTCATCGACGCAATAAGCTAACCAGTATAATGTATGACGATTCCGTTATTACTTTCTCTGATGAATTAAAAAACTTGGGAATGGTATTTGATAAACACTTTTCTCAGTGAGCGAAGATTAATAAAACCAGTTGAAGAATGCTTTTATCAATCCGATCACTAAATTCGCGTTTGCAGAGTTACCGACTTTTCCGGACTAAAGTATTGCGAGCACAATAGAAGGATTGTGTCAATAAGAGGTTATTATCCCTTTTCGACTACTCTTACGTTTGCTATTTGTTTGCTTCTGAAGAGCACTTAATAGATTAGATCGCCTTAAAAACTTGTGTTTTCTATTTGTTTTGGATTGTGTAAGTTTGTCTGCTTAAGATTTCTGATATCTATCTAAGTGGATTCCTATTCGCTCTAATAGGAACATGCACGTACTCATACTCTATTATTTTATCAAAATTAGGACCTTTGTATTTGTATAAAATAAAAAGCTCGAACCAAAAGCTCTTTCAGACCAAATTAAAGTTTAAAACTCCTCAATTTACGAGGTACCCAAAGTATTCTTAGTTATCAATTTTATTAAAGTTTAATTAAATTTGTCTGCATCTAAAATCCATAATTGAATTGTTTACGTTATTTTCACACCAAAATTTTACTTCAAAATCTTTCAATCTAACCTGTTAAGACACAAAAGTTAAGGTACACATACTTAGTAGCTTATAATGCACTCAATAAAATAAGACTGGATACTACTGAACACATTTTGGAACGTAGTTCCTTATCGCGCATTGTGAAAGAGGGCTAGACGGTAAAAATTATTACCAAAAGTTGGCACGACATGTTTTGCTATCTCTCTCTCGCTTATAGAAAGCAAGCGAGATATTTTCATTTCTATCATTATTATTTTTTGTATTATATTAAATTACTTAGTAGTTCTTTATTATTTATTTGATATTGGAGTTTGTTCTTTTAGAATCAATTTGCAAATAAGACAGTTTAAATGAAAATAATAATACAAATTTGTGATCAAATATACGCGTAATGTTTTGTAACGCCATCTATTTATACCTTAGGGAATCATAACCACATCTGCTATATAAATATATCAGTACAAAGTGAAACCGCTAGGTGGGGACAATAACTCATGGGGTTATTGATTAAACTTTTTAATTTAGTTATACATTTTATTTACATTTATTATAAATTATCGGCGAAATATCATACAAAAGTAGTATACGAATATTATTCGTTAGCATAATAGCTTATATTAATAATTTAATATTTTTGAAGTGAAACTTCTTTATCGGGGTTGGAATAAAATTTTCTTCATCTCTTTTACACCATGTTGCTATGGAAATACTAAATAATCAAAATGACAAGTATGTGGATTACAAAACACAATTTACATTAACCAAAAATAAAATTATCGGATTAGAGTTTTATAATTAAATAATGAAGTGTAATTACGTACTGGACAATACAATTTTATGGACATAATATTAAAACAAATAAATAAATTCAAGATTATAACATGAAGAAGAAATTATGAAATATAATTTATAATATTTTTAAAATACATTGACTGTCTGAAATAGAAGAAGTAAGAATGAAAAGAAATACGAGTTTTGGCTGAGAAATGGAGCATTGGGGTCCTGATCTTTACAAGGTCTGTTTTGCTATACCTAGAACTAACAACAACTCGAAACAGCAGAAACAATGATGAAGAATAATTTTATTTGTTATATAGTGACGATCCAACATGTTAAGAAGCCTAAAGTTATTATTTTTAAAGTGGATTGTGTACATTTGTCTGTTTTTATGGTACTTATGTGTTTCTTCTATGAGAATATTATACGTCAGAAACACTCGATTCACTTCTTACGTTTTAATTAATTAATACTCCTTAGCATCCAACGGGCGTTAGGAAACGCCCGTTTTGAAAAAGCGTGAAGTGGAAAATGATTCAGAGGAAGAAACATTTTAAATATGTAATGTGTAGTAGCATGCTAACTGCTATTGAAAAAGAGTTTGTAGGTATTTGTTTTGTTAGGGTTGTTTGAGTATGGAAAAACATGTTTTTAGAAATACTTAAACAATTGTATCAATTAATAAAACCTTTAACCACTTAAATATAGGTTAAAATTATATTTTTTCTTAGTAACACTAATACCACAGTATGAACTTCGACGCCGATAATTTCAATAGCCTGTCAAATGACGTCACATTTCCTTTCAACCAATGGTGGCGCGTTTTGGAAGTTTGAATTTTGCTCTCTTAAAATTACACTTTTCACAAATTATTTTATGGCCTTAAATGATTAGTAAATAATTTTTTTTTTTATTATAATAAGATGATAATAAGTATCCGAAAAAAAGTATTTGAGACCATTTTAAGTTTTATGCATATTCCCTATTCCTTCAATAATTAATCGAAAGGAACTTCGGTCCATCTGGGTGTCCCTTGACACCTCTTAGTTTTATATTTCATACTAGACAGGGTCCTTTTTTATTAGTTAACCACCTCTTGCAGGGAGCCTCTCTGCATAATCCCAACAACATTTGTTCTACGACTTTTTAGAAATCTTGAGAAATAACCCAAAAAAACGAAACAAAAATCTTTTGATCCCTCTTTTACTTATCACTCTGTATTTTGTAAGAAATACTTAAAAGGTCCACGCCCGGGAGCCATACCGACGCTCAGAGTTAATGCCAGTTCAGAGACAACATAAATTTTGTATGGGAAAATTTAAATTTTAAAGACTAATAATTTTATAAAGAGGTGCCTGCAAGAGGTGGTCAACTAATTACAAATAACCCTGTATAATATCCGAAATCATAATTTGTTATTGTGACAATATACCATGTAACTAATGCCATCCTTTCTAAATTGGACTCAATTATGTCTCGAAATAAAACACAAACCATTTTTTTTTGTTTTTTTTTTATTTTTTTTTATTACAAAAGATAATAATGGAATACATCATTTTAATTTATATCAAAACAACGAAGACAGGGTAATTTGAAAAAATAATACAGAATGTTACAATTATTTAGAAATTACTAAAAAATATTTTAAAATGTCACAAACCTATTTGTTTCGAGTATGATCAGTGTCGCATCTTATCGCGGGTCAAAGGGTACTACAGCTAACGGAGCTAGAGTTTTCTGTTTTCCAAATGATTATTATTTAACTAATATTACAAAAAGATAAGTTATACTGCTTCCTGAATTCACCAAACAAAAAAATTGCCGCCTTCAAAACTAAAGTGAATTGTGTCATTACTCAGGATCAAAAGATTCAATTTTTTTATTGGTATTTTTTAAAGTTCAGGAAGATCATAATATAATATTATTTTCAACACGCAGTGAGCAGGGCGTGGGCCTAAAGATAGTATAGATGTTATGAAGGAGTTAATATAAAAGGAACAAAAAAACAATAAATGTATAGGGTCATTTCGCCTGTTTGCGTCCATTCGACGGCTATCCTTTCATAAAATACTCGAAAATAAGTTCATGAACTTTCTAACAAAACCAAATGTAATTTCTGCCAATACCTCAATATATAGGAGATACACAGCCATAAACAAAATTTCCTTGAGCGCAATCCTTCCCTTTAAAAAAAAATAATTTATCTGAGCCACGGGACAAAAGACTGCGAATGTCTTAAATGTTAGTAAAAAAATAGTGTGCAGCAACACCACTCACGGTTAGTTTTACATTGTTTTATGTGAAGTTAAGGATACATAGATGTTTCTAGGCCTTAATAATAAAAAAAGGAAAAACATAATTATGAATTTACTTAAGTTTTTTAATTGTTGACAGTTAAAATAAGGTGGACGCAAACTAGTACATACAAATTTTAAAAATTCCACTTTGCGTCCGCAGTGGACGCGAATTTTATGACCTATTATTTAGGACAGACCAGATTGCGTCCACCTTTGTTTTCTTGTTATCTATTTATAAAAGTAATTAAAAATGTATAGCTTATTTAAATTTAATAAATTTGTTTATACCTACGATCAATAATATCTTAATGTAATTATAATAAAAAAAAATTACGTAATTTATTAACGGCTCCTGATTGAACAAATTAAAAATTGTGACATCACAGTGTATCAAGGTGCAACTCTGAAACTCATGACATGAATAAAAATGATTTTGCCTATACACCTTTTTGGCAGTTACCTGTAGCTTAGTTCAATAGTGTCTTCAGATGAAGTTCTTATTTTACCACTAGAAGATATGGCAATTCATACTACACCAAGTCTTGAGAAAACTAAGCAACAAATATCAAAACCCCCTCCGACTGCTTTTATTCATTTAGCATCAACTGTATCACCATCTATTTCACCTATAGAAAAGCCTCCTAGTTTACAATCATCTTCATTATTTATTCAAGGCATTACACATTCAGAAACCTTTGATCCATTTAAAACCCACCTGATGTTGGCTGAAATTTTTAGCATAGCAAGAAAATTTAATCAAAGAACTCCAGCGGCCATATCTTCGTCTGCATCGAGAAAGTATTATGAACATAAAGAGCAGATGGAGAAAAAAAAACAAAGCAGTAAGAAAAAGAAATTAAGAACGAATAGAGAAAAAAAACTTCAAGGAACTGCTCCAAAACGTAGGAAAAAGACACTTCCTGTTAAAGTCATAGTAGATACTGATACTCTGAAAAGAAAACTTACCAGCCGTGGATAGTACAAAGTGTGCTGAATGTAATGACATACTTATATCAGATGTAGATGAAGACTGCGAAGAAAACATTGGCTGTGACAAATATATAAGATGATATATTTGTGATTAAAAATATTTAAAAAATTTAATTAGTTAAATATTTAGACATAAAACAATAAATTGTTAAAATCTAATCTTTCTGAATAATAATTAATAAAAATCTCCCCTAACTTCTATATATAAGTTGGTGGACGCAAACTGGACATGAGTGGACGCAAATTAGATATTATGGACGCAAACTGGCTAAATCGCCCAAATCTGATATTTATCACTTTTATATTTAAATCGTTATATCTTTCCACCAAAACTTTAAATGAATATAAAAAAGACTATATTATTAACACTGTACATAAGTTTTTATTCAAAAGTAGTGCTAAATCACTTTTATTTTCTCTTTCAAAGTCAGCAACTCCACTAAATGGACGCAAACAGGCGAAATGACCCTAGTTCGCGGAATTCATATAAAAACTGAAATAAATGCTAATTTTATGATAATGATTTGATGACAAATATGTAAACTAAATACATATTAACAATGTGTCTGTAACCAAATACCAAGTAATATTATACATATTAATAGATATAAAGCCTTCAGCGGGACATAAATCTTATTTCAATTTAAAAAATGTGTACGAAGAGGTGTCCGAAAAATTTAATTTTTAAATCGTAGGTTCACCTAAGATTAAATATCACAAATAAATTCCAATGGATACCCTAACTAACTGAAACTGTAAATAAAAAAATATTTTTCACTTTAAAATCAATTTTATAACATTGTATAAATGGTAAATTGTATGGTAAATACTATTAAAAGTTTTGCGAGGAATATCAACATTAATAGTTTGTGTCCTTTTGGTAGCAATTACCGCACTAGCCAGGGTTTCGTCTATTAAGATTTCTTAGTTAATATAAGCATTATTATTTTTAATGATAGATTCTTTTGTCTTTCTATGATAAATGTGAGAGTGTAATACAGTAGTTGTGTGGTAAGTTAATCTAGTGTTCTTTTGGTACAACGCTTCACTTGAATTTTTATTTCTTCGCGATGTAAATATAAGAATTTTTGAAACGACTTTAAGGTCTAGGCGTAACCAAAAGCCATCTCAAAATAAGGAAGAAGAAGAAGACTTTAAAGTCACCAAAATGAGAAGAAGTTATTGGTTGGTTAGTACTTTTTCGTACTAGATTCTTCTTCATGGATCTACTTTTTTAACATGGCAACTAGAGACTTAAGTTTTATTAATATATGCCTATTTGATGTAAAACCATTGACTTTGACCTTAATAGCTGGTAATTACTTTCTCCGTATTGATTATCTTTGATAGCGTAATCGTAATGAGTGTTATTGCTGCTAGTAATTAATGTTATTTAAACATGACATTATGAAAACCAAACAATTGTCAGTAAAGTTTGAATAATTAATATTCAATATTATTTGTAAATATATACTTTTTTATATAAACTTAATTACCATGAATGCAAGATACAGTAAGCGGTTTATATGCAAATAAGCCACAGGAAGTTTATTATAGAATAAGACAACAAGCAACAAGTATTGGGAAATGTAGATTGTAAAAACCGGTTAAGACAAACAAATTTATAATTTTCGAATAATTAATTAGAGAAATATATATATATTTTATTTTATAATAAATAAATATGTATATATATATATATATATATATATATATATTTATTCTAATTGATCATCTAAATTATATACTTAAACGATGTACTATGACAAAAGCAACGTTTTTTAATTTTGATTATTAGTTAATCCTTAGTTGGTCCATCCCCACAATTATTTTTTTTTTCATGATACACTACTTATTTTCATCATTATGTAATCATTGAACAATATTTAATTAAAGCAATTATTTAATTTAATTTTATGCCATTTTTAAGTTATTTTGATTTAGCGGTGAATTGAAACGCCAAGACCAAAAATAAATATATACTGTAATATATTCATTCCAGTATGTAAGCAAAAATAGTGTAGATGACCAGATGGATGAGGAACATTAAAAACTGATCTACGTAGTACGTGTAATAATATTCTATAATCGCAGCGCACTACGAATAAGTATAGCGAACCCAGAGTTTCATCCAAGTTAGTTAAAATATGCCATCTGTATGGGAGTATACCTATATATCTATATATTTTTTTCATATTGATTCTCCTCATTTGTTTTTTCTATTTACTGTATCGATTTACTTACTAGTAGAGTGCTTTAGAAATAACACCGCTATTTCTATGATTTCTTTGTGAAATAAAGATTGAAAAGAATATAAATAAATTAACATGTATACAGAAATTATGAAATATTTTTCGGATATTTAAGTATATTATTAGTTTGTTATTGTATATTTTTAGTATTACTATATAATTTTTATTATATTCGATTACTGTCTGTCTATATAATTTTTAATATACTCTAATCACTTATATACACAAATACACTACAATACTCAAATTATTAAGATAAAGCTGCGTATATAAAAGTCGGGATTCTAAAGACAGTTTCATTATATTACTTCATCACAAACAGTTAACATGACTCGCGACATAACGGGTAAGACCGTGGTCATTACGGGAGCCGCGGACGGGCTTGGTCGCGCTATGGCTGATAGCTTTCTTAAAAAAAAAGCGAAAGTAGTAATAATCCTTGACACCGACGAAAAAAAAGGAGAAGAAACCGTTTCGTCGTTCAAAAATGAATATGGTATTAGCAAGGCAGTGTTTATAAAGTGCAATGTGACTACGGATTTAGAACAAGTTTTTAACAAAATCGTACAAGATTATAAAGACATTGACATTTTAATAAATAACGCAGGGGTTTTGGCTGAAAACAATATAAGAAAGACTATAGAAGTGAACGTCATCGCATTAATGGAATGGACAATGAAGTTTTACGATTTCATGAAACTTGAAAGCGGAAGCAAGGGGGGCACTATAATAAACGTGTCTTCAGTTTATGGTTTTAGAATTCTTCCTCATATTCCATATTACCATGCATCGAAATTTGGTGTAGTGGGTTTTTCAAAGTCTTTAGGACATGAAAAGAACTTTGAGAAGTCTGGAGTTCGTGTAGTGACATTGTGCCCAGGTCTCACTCACTCAAATATGACGAGTAATCTAAGGTTAAGAGACACGAGTATGGAACCTATTCTTAAAAAAGAAATTGCAGACTGTGATTGGCAACTACCAGAAGCTATTGGAAATGGAACAGTAGAAATCTTTGAAAACGCTGACAGCGGAACTGTCTGGCTAGTGGAAGGAGCAAGACCAGCTGAGAAATTGAATATTTAAAAATTGTTTTTTTGTTCTTTTTTAATAGTATTTTCAGAATTCTATACATTTTAGTTATGTTAGTTACTAAACTTTTATGTAAATATATATTAGAGAGTAATAGATATTCACACAAATAAACATTTACATCTACTTTGTCACAACCAAATCTGTTCCCATAATCAGTTAAATATTTTGTAATAATTTCTTTGATAATTTGATGTTATACATTCCACGTGTATATAATATGTGTCATAGTCCAAGTATATGTAAGAACCAATATTTTTTTCTATCGTATAAAACATTTATTACAGTAATGTGTGTTAGTTATCTTTTAAATTTATATTATAACTATATAAACATATGAATCATATTTAAAATCTCTGATAGCTTTAATATACTTAGATCTTAAAACTTTAAAAACAGTTATCAGTAAATACAATAGTCATAGTATAAGCACGAAATTAACTTATATTTCTTTGATTCTCAAAAGAGTATTTGTCTGTCATTAATCCTACGTAATGTCTCATTGGACGTTTGGTTTATTTAAATCAATGGTATCCATAACAAAAAATTATTGCCTGTTGTGAAGTAAACTTTTTACTATGATATTGTGCACAATTTTTTAATAAATTTATAATGTAAAACCTTTTAATGAAAACCGTAAAGAAATAATGTAATAACTTAACTTAATATATCGAAAACATATCCAACTTAGTTATTTTAACCAAATAGTGAAATTAAAATTAGACCACACAACATTGTATGTTCAAACAGAAAAAAGCAATTAATTCGTCAGAAAGGACATACATACATGGTTACATAGGATTTCAGGAAACATTCAAAAATTAATTAATAATTTCATTAGTTTAGATACTGTAGGTTAGGTTAGATTTTTAGGTATGGTACGGCAGGAAATTTAGGAGCGGAAAAGAGCATTATATTATATATTAAAAATATCAGTAACATTATTCACTATTCAAACTATTTTCGGCTTGTAAACCTAAGCCAGTGTCCTTCATCGAGTTTAGGATTAAAAGATTCTGCAGACAGCTTTGTAGGATGTATTGTTTTCTCTGAGGGTGATACCTTCATGTTCTTGATGATATAGTACAGCAGGATCTTAACTTCGAGTAGCGCGAATCTCGATCCTAGAAACATATCATAAGTTAACTTTAACTAAAAAATATATCAAACCAAAATTCATGAAAACATTGAAACTGCGACAGAGAAGATGCACTTCCAATATTTAGGTATAAATTTTTATAAGATTTTTCTAATAGTCGTCCTTGTTAAGTAACAAATTAATTTTCAAGTTTTACCCGTAGAAAGAGAAGAAACAGAATTTCCATTTAATAATCATTCATCCAGTAGTTTGTTATAGTGTAAATATAGCGGAAAATAGATATGCTGTTTACCTATGATGATGATATAATTTTACAAAATATATAGTATCTTTTATTTTCACAATAATTATATATAACATTAAGATTAAATATTATTCAAATTCTAGTTCGTCTTTATTTATACAGAGAATAATATCTATAAGGACAAAGAAAAATAATGGACGTTTTTAATAATAATTGTTCAGTATATAAGGTTGGTTAACCTATACTCTACAAAACTATTGTGTACTATTTGATATGCTACCCTAATAACTTTTTCAAAAAATCGAACATAGGATATTAAATATCTTTTCTATATTTGTAATGAACATACTGTGTATAAATTGTGATAAAAGAAAGAAGCATATACGATTATGAATAAAAGTTACATTAAACATTCTTTAAAAAAAAAATTACAAGTATTCTTATTACCAATGCAGTTTCTGGGCCCAACTCCAAAAGGCAAATAAGTGAGAGGGTTAATGTTTATTCTCTTCTGAAAACCGATCAGGGTTGAACTTCTCTGGATCGGGAAAATATTCGGGGTCATGATGGAAAGACCACACAGGAATAATAACTATTTCTCCTTTTTTTATCTGGTAGAAATATATTTTAATCTGGTTAATAATAAATTATAGGTTTAGAAAAATATAAGCTATTTCGTAAAAGGATGTATGTGTAATAATATTAACTGATAACTCCTAAATTAAAGTTAGAAGCAAAATGATATAAATAACTTGCAAGAAAATCGTTAGGCGCATCACTTTTAGGCTTGCCTAAATTATAATCCTTGACACATTCTCGATCCAGAATAGTTAGCGGTGGCCAAACTCGAAGAACTTCTTAAATTTTCAAATAGATATTATTTATGATTACCCCTCATACTTATAAAATAATAGTTTTCTTAATATTTTTGAATAATCTTTTCACTTACCCGATATGACCATGTCCATATATTTCATGTGTTGTATTGTATTAAAATCCAATTGTTCTCCGTGTCTGTCCTCAAAGTCTTTTACTTCTTGGAAAAGGCGCTCTTGAATATCAGGATTAATAGCAAGCTCAAATAAAGCAAATGTTACTGCAGTTGATACTGTTTCAAAACCTGCTACTAAGAAAATAGCTGCTTGTGCTACTAAATCTACATCAGACCAAACTGAAACAAGGAATACATTTTATGATTTTTCTAAGTATCTTTGAAAAATATTGTTTTAAATTTGTACTAAAGTACTGTATTATTTAAATATGTTTGTATTTCAACCTCTGTTCCCATTTTTATTCATAAGAGATGACTCATCAACATCAGCGAAGCCATTTTCCATTAAGTTATCAGGTTTTTTATCTTCAGTTTTTAGAGTCCCTGGTAAGAAAAAATATATTTGGTGATTTGTATGATTTAAGTTATTAAGATAATTACTTAGATTAAATATAAGTAGCTTATTATTAATTACCTTTCTTAGCTTCCATAAGCAAGTGAATCATATCCGGTCTAACAATGTTGTGTTCCTCTCGGTTTTTCATAGTGTTTATTACCAAATTTATAAAAAAATTTGAAGTATCTTTAGACATCAATGTAATATTTAATTTCTAAAATAATTAACAAATTTGATAAATATCTTAATACCTGAGATGTGGCAGTTGAAATTTATACTAATGAATACAATATCTGATGCAATGATTGCACGTTGATGATCATGATTACAGACATCCGCTGTAACTGCACTGGTATATCCTTGGGGAGATTATAGTCTCATAGTAGAAGATTCAATAAAGACTTTAGTCATGAGGTTGAAATATAGATTTCTTAGTAATAATGAATATTATGGATTCATGAAGTGTTAAACTTAAATTATTAGACATGGGGTTGACTTATACTATAATGATCTTTTAACTTACTCTGAATAGAGAAGGAAACGCAGCATAAGCAAAAAATAAAATAAACTGCCGGAATTTGAAAGTTGTTGCATCTTTTGCTGCAATATAGAACTGATTTTCTTGTTCCATGTGAGAGTTTATTTTCATGCCAAACGCACAGGAGGCTATGACGTCAGTGGTAGAACGTGCTGTCAAGTCTTTGCTGTCGACTTCTATGTAAGGTACTATAAACATTCGACTTATTTAAAGATAAGTTCAAATATATCCTTTTAATTTCAAACACCTTGCGTTTATGATAAATTTATTTTATAATATTTATGTTTTAATATAACATGATTTTCATTCTGACAAATTAATAACCAGTTGAGTACTTACAATTCGTGTTTTCCAGTTTATTTTTCAAGGTTCCTATCATCTGATCACTAACCTCTTGCATAAACGGTACCATTAATCTTATTTTAGAGCTTGTAAAAGCTGGACTGAGAAATGTTCTCATTTCTTTCCATTCTTGACCTATTCATAATGTTATAAAAGAACAACTTAACCATAATTTTATTAATCGTTTTATTTTTTAATTATTTTTAAATAGTGATGTTTTTAGGACTTTTCTTTTAAAGAAAGTACAGCAGCTTTCTATCTTTACAAAGAAATAGTAGGTGGATGGTTTGACATAAAAATAACAAACCTGTCAAGGAAAATAGGTTTCTTCCAAATAGTGGATCTATAGTTTCATCTGTAAAGTCTCTGTGGTCGATAAAATGTTCGAAGTCTTTGATTGTAATTTTCTTCACCAGTTCCAAATCTCGAATAATCACTGATGGATTGACGAACTCATATCTCCCGATGAACCTAAAAAATATGTTAATTCTTTATTCCTTTTATTATTGGAGACGCAGTTTTAGTACTCTGATCGGCATAACAAGTATATGATGAACTCTTAGGTATATCAGATCTGGTCAAGTAAAAAAAACATCCTAAGAAGACCTATTTAAATGTTATTAATGAATAAAATTATTCTTATGTTTGCAAAAGTTGTATAAAATATTAGAACTTGTTCTACTTATTACTTCAGCTTACCTTTCATTAGCAAACGTCGTATACATTTTATGAAGATGGTAAGCTATATGTTCTTTTTTTATCATAATTGGCAGCATGTTGCCAAGCGGAGGAAATACTTTAAAATGCTTTACCCCATTATCACTGAATCTAGAGTATAATTTATTAAAATAAATCCAGAGAGTTGCCACTATTACGCCAACCCACACAATAAACATTTCTTTTTTTTATAACCTGTTATTTTTCTTTCCTGACTATATTAATGTCACTGTAACGGTTCACCTCAGAATAGCTGAAGTGATAATCAGAATAACTTATTTAGGTCTGTTACCTTTGAACACCAGATAAATACTCCGTTCTTGTAGAATGTGGGCCATTGCAAGGGTCATATAGTGTGTTCCTAGTGTTACGTCGCGATGTACAATCATTGTCAACAGTGAATAATAAAGTAATTATGCATTTTTCAACCAGTAAAATGATAAAGAAGTCAAAAGATATCATTATTAAGCGTTACCTGTGTTTTTCACATAATAAATTTTAGTGGTATAAAAAAATCATTTTATAATGTCAAATAAAAAACTTCTAAAATGAGGGAAAGCCATCAAAATGTATCATATAAGCAAATATTGTCACCAAAATAGATAAGGTGTTAGGATATAGCTGAAGCAACGTGACTGATGTTTAGTATTTCCTAATTTCTCCATTTTTTTCCCATTTCTTATCAGCAGCAACGTATTTATCATAACCGTACCGTCTGCTCGTTGGCATACCGATCCCATTAAATATATCGGAAATCTTAATTGTTAATATTTTCCTTTAAATTTATAGACGGGTTACTCCTTAGAAATTTTGTATTATTAAATGAAATATCGAAATAATTACTATTTTTATATTATACCTAGTTACCATGGGGAAATTCTTCACTGCCAATCGTATGGATTGCTTTAGGGACTCCAAATTATCATGGCGTTTAGACCAAGCTGTACTCTATAAAATTGACCATAAATATTAAACATGATGTTATTAAGGGACTTACCCTTCATAGCTAACCTAACACTCCACTAAACCATCACTGAAGTCGGATTATGCCAACGTTGCACTCTGTCGACTAATTAGAAATCTTCCTTAGAGTTTTGAGCATAAATACGGAATTTTGTTTGTTAAAATGTTTCTCAATTGTAAAAAAAATCTCATCCGTAAACAAAATTTTTCTGTGACCTCCCTTTGTTTACCGCTTCAGTAGTTGTTTCGATTTGACCACCCTATTGATCTTTTTTACCACCCAACTTATTACTTAAGAAATGACCAGTGCGCAGTGCGCAGCTCTTATAGCCTGCAAGTCCTTTTTTATCGTAGGAAAAATGCGTTACGCATCATCCCATAGCCAGGAAGGTGATGGCCGTGGGGGTATGTGGGACTACATAGATGACGCTGCCATTTTTAAGGCTACCCGCAAAAAACCATCGGTTGACCTCATCGCCTTAGTGGGACGCCACAGGATCGCTTTCGCACTCACCGTGACGTCCCGGCAGAACCCCCTGCGAGGGGCCCCGATCAACTTAGGGACACCCTCACCTCGTAGGCCTATAATGGGTGGGAGAGGTCACCCTCCTCTTCCGTACAGGCACTACAGCTGGGGAAGAAGGCATCGGGCGTAATTCCGCCTCCTTCAACCCAGCCTACCCCGACGGACGATTCAGAGGAGACTGCCTCTCTGTCCCGCTACCCCGGTCTCCTTTGCGGCAATTACTTGCTCGCAGAAGGAGGCCATAGCGACTCAGCACCTCTTATTGTCAAGCATCCCGGAAACAACGCTCGGCAACGAGAGGTCGCTGCCAACCACGGCTGCCAGCTCAGTACACTGGCGGTCCCAGGCTGCGCACTCCGCCATGGTGTGACGAGCCGTATCGACGGACTCGTCATAATGGTGGCAGGAGGGGGCCGCTTCTCTGAGTGCGATCTTGTGCAGGTACTCACCGAAGCACCCCATGCCCCCTGAGCACCTGCACAAGACGGAACGTTAGAGTCCCGTGCCGCAGGCCGATCCAACGATCGAGATGGGGTGAAATAGCCCTCACCGTCGCAAGACCGGTCGACGGGGACTCTAAGTCCCTACTCCACTGTCGGATCAGAGCTCGGTGAGCTAGAGCCCTGATCAAGTCAACTGAAGTGGAGATTAACTTCGGGGCCAGCAGAGAGAAGTGGGCCCCGAAGTTCCATCTACCGTCCAGGGTGAGGCCCACCGCCACCCGCGCACCCTGGGCGGAGATGTACGCCCGATGAGGGGGACCCCGGCGGGACCCCAGCGCCAAGTGTACTCACATGGACCATCTCTACGACCACCAGGACATAAATACTGTTTGCGGGGGGGGGGGGGGGGGGGGGGGCATCATGATAATGCCCACACCCCCACAATCTCAGCAACCCAGGTCGCGGGAGTAAGGCAGATGCGCTGCAGGAATCCGGATGTTCGGCCGCATCGTAACAATAAAATAAGAAAATTTGTAAAATAAGAATTAGATATTAGTTAAGTCTACCTTATACCTAAGTAGTCAATAAGATAATGCATGCAATATGGTCTTACCAAAGTACACTTTACTACAGCCCTATATAGCGATTTTGTAAATAAAATAAAAACAAGAAACTTAACGCTATCTTGAAATCGCAAACAAATGTACCATTGCCACAAATCATAAAAGTGGATATGTTGTTCGGTATTCATGTGGTCAAACTAGCAATTAGTGTAAATATACCCGAAATCCAAATTACCTTTACCTTGTGTTGTTGAATGTTTTCTCTTAGCTCTATCTTAACTTGAACCTTTACCATGTTCTGCCTTACTGGAATTTTGAATGTTATAAATGACTTTTTTAATGTTATTGCAATATAGTTTTTAATATTACTTAATTGTACTAACTATTACTAGCACAGCACACAATAAGGACTAAATAATAATTAAAACCAATGTACTAGTACTACAAACCAGTACACAAACTTAAAATATCTTTATTTGTATAATTTAATTGTATAAACTATCATCACTCATTACTCTACTTAAAATTTTATATGTATCCTAGATATAAAGTCCCTTATACCTATGTTTCAATGTAACTTGACGTGCAAATAAAGGCACAAACTTATTAATATACTGTAGACTAGTATTGATATATACCTTAAAATAAAATTGTTAATAACAAAATAGCCAAATAGCTGCCGCCTGCTGGAACCGAACAACATGCCTTTCACCCTTTTCACACTTTTAAAAATTAACTCATGAAAAACTTATTTATCCTGAAAACTGATTCCGTCCCTTCATGCGGAAGAAAATAGTGAATAACCCAAATAAAAAAAAAAACCTACCTTTTTCGTACGAACACTACGTGGACGGCCAGATCTTTATCCGTCACAAACAGAGAAAGTCTCATTGTACCTCTTAATATTCATTACACAAACATTTGACTAATACCAAGTGTATGGAGAGTTTTAGAAATTGCATTTGGCTCAATACCCACGTTGTGTAATGCAATCACAGCGATTCTGTTCTCTTGATCACCCCACTCTATTTTAATATCGCAAAATATTGTACAATGTATTGGCTCCAAAATGAGAAAACACAATGAACAATCGTATAAAATGACAGATTCCAAATTGAAATGTAATATTTTTTTATTTTTAATTGTAATAGTAGGTATTTATGGCCAGTCTAAGTATACTTGAAAGTTGGAGCTATTACATATTTAACATAAATAAAAAAGAAAAAAAGTGAATTCGTGATTTTTAAAAAATAATTTAAATTAATGATACTATTCTAATATATAATTTTTTCCGGCTATAATCATGTAGTATTAAACGGAATTTGCCCGACTAGTTTCAAACCCATTCGGGGTTCCTATTTATGAGCTGGAAGTATGGCGGACTAGCGGTGTGAGCAATTCAGCAGTTCAAACTAGTCGGGCAAATTCCGATTAATACTACATGATTATAGTCGTATAAACATACATATATATTTAATAGTCATCATGGTTCACAAAAGATTAAATACAAAAAATACAATTCTAAGACTACTAAGAGAGTACATATTATCTATCTGGTCGGAGATGTTTTAATTATCCTAGAAGTATATGAAGACAATAACTTTTTTTAAAGCGACACATTAAGTTTATATAAACTCAGCGTTAGGACTCGGGGTCTTTTTATTATAGCAATAAGAGTCAATCTTTCCAGGACTTGGAATGTTTCCTGATTAAAAAATTATATTATATACTAATTTAAGATTATACAAATTTAAATAACGCATTTTAATAATTATAGAATAAAAAGCGCCGTCTGTTCTTCGTCTTGGTATTAATTTTCCTTAAGAGCACATTGAAAATCCGATATATCAAAGGATGTACATGACGTCAGTTACTGTACATGGGTACGACAAAAAACGTAAAACGACACAAGCCAAGCACAAGAAATAAATAATTAATTAGATAAATAATTAATTAGAATATAAAAAATTAGATTGAAAGTATGCTATACCTGTTCATAGAATTTTTAAACATCAATTTGGTATTTTGTTATTAAAATACAATTTATGGAAGTGAGTAAATTAATAAAGTTTCTAACTGAGACATGGTATCATTTTCTTTATTAATAAGAGGAGTAATAATAATTAATATTCTCTATGGAGGAGTTCACACCTATCATTCACCTTGGATGATGCTTTTTTTTTTTTTTTATTTTTTTTTCTGTCAATGCTGTTAGCCCTATTGGCTATTACAGCATCACCGGGGGAGTGGGTGGGTCAGGAGACCCGCCCTCGGGGCGTCGTCAGTCAGGAGGGAAGCTAAGGAAATTTGGACACTAGCGTCCTCCGACGGCATAACGCCGGAGCAACGGAGCACTTACTCAGTTGGGACCTCGTCTATAACGGTATAGACGGTGTGTGTCTGTATGTTGTGTGGTGTCTAGAAAACTAACTTTTTATCTAACGTTACTCCTAGGTATTTTACCTCGTCTTTCCAAGGTATCGGTTTATCAACGAGTTTGATTCGTGGGAGGATCCTTGGGGGGCCCCGTTCGAAGAGCACCGAAACGCTCTTCTCAGGGTTTACCTCGATCTGCCATTTCCGCAGCCAACTCTCGAGGGAGTCGACTGCGGATTGGAGACGTTGGTATATCTCCCAGTGATCCTTAGAGGACGTGTAAAGCGCGGTATCGTCCGCGTACATGGCAAGGATGATGGGTGTGAACAGTTTATGACAGCCTGATGGGCATGTTTGTCATACACTTTGGGAGATAACGTACCTTGGTATGGGTTACGGGTAATTGCACAACGGCAAAGTGCTTACCTACAAAAAAATATACATATTACTATTCAGAGAGTTCAAAAATATTGTTATAGGCATCTAGAAAAGGAATACAATTGCTGGACTTAATACGTAATTCTGTGCCTGTCGCCCTGTGTTGTTTAATAGACAGTGTAGCTGCATACAACCTTACAATTATATATTCTTTATTTCACTTAAAAAGAAAAGGATAAAACATGTCTATAAAAAATGTTGGCCAGGGCGAATTTATCTCTGTCTATAAGAGATTTCTGCCAGTCGACCCATGGTAATGAGAAATGATGTTATTGCGGGGCGCATCAGTGCAAGTGTGATAAGCAGTTAGGTAAAATATTAAAGAAATAAACAAATAAAAAAAAAAACCTTAAACAAACTCAATTATACACTAAACAAATTCTTTTATAACTTTGTTATAGCAGTTTGTTAAGATGGTAGGTAATCAATAATGAGAATAATAAAGGTCTGCACCAACAGGATTTCCGGCTCTAGAGAAAATATATTTTTAAAATGATAAAGAGAGATTGCAGCACAATTATGAAATCAGCTTGCGCCAGCTGAGTTTACACTCATGTACTCATGTCAAGTGCGTTTCCTGTATACTTTTATAGCTACTTGCGTGGCTTATTGAATCTAATTCATAAATATTTTACATCTTTTTTAAGTCTTTTACTTCTACTAAAGAACTAATTTAAGTCTATTACTTCTACTAAGAACTAAAAGACTTAAATAATATACTTTATAAAAAGTAAATCAAATTGAAAATATACCTTTGACTTAGTGATTGGAAATTTTGATTTGCGTTAGGATTACGCAATGGTAAAGTTATTAAAGTTAACAATGTTATTGATTTGCTGTAGTGAAGGTATCAAAGTTGATAAAAAATAAAAAAAAACTAAATAATTTTAAAATAATAAGAATCAAATTAGAATGATTGGAATAAATAATTCATTTGGTAAACTATAAATAATAATTACTAATTCAGTCATCCTAAAAATACGAAACAATTATGATAACAATAAAAAAAAACACAAATAATCTGTTCTCACAACATATTTTAAGTATTAAGAGTTTCAAATAATAAAATTATAAAAATCTCACAGATAAACAAAAAACAAACTTTAAAAATTACCAATATCCAAGTTACAACTGATCTTTTTGAAATTATAAAAAATATAGAGATAAGGAGTTTAAATACAAGTTATAAATAGTTGTTTTCGTTTGACAATAAAGATGGCGCCTATACTACTTTTATAGCAAATATATCAATAAAACATAAAACATTACAATCATTTAACAATTTAATGATATTGACAGACAAATATTATTTAAAAATAAGACTTGTGTGTCTTTTAACTCTGAATGAATATGCATGTCATGTAAAACATATATTACATGACATGCATATTCATTCAGAGTTAAGGCACGCACAAGTCTTCATTTTTTTTGTTTAAAACAGAGGAAGTGATTGGGATTTTCTTATTTCCAGATTTAGATTGCTTGGATAGTTAGTGACTGAAAAACAATGTGTTAAGACGGGTAAGATTATTAGAAGATCGAAGATCTGTTATTGGGTGATTTTGACTTTTATTTTGAATTAATATTACCTACCTAATTAGTACCTAATTAATATTATATGAATATAACTTCATGAAAATAAACAAATATTGTCGATAATTAAAAAAATATATATTATTAATATTAATAAATATGTGAAGCAAAAACTTTAGACACTACGATGCGAAACATTACACACACTACTTCGTACTACTTACGTTGGCATGCTCAATGTCAATTATATATTTTTCTGAATTCAAATAGTCGCCTAAAGTTGAAGGTCGCTAGAAGTAATAGAATATTAAATAAATAAATATGCATAGAGTTTAAGCCCTTACTTTCATAAACAGTGACACTTTAGATTACAGTCAAATTTCGTCAGTTGGGCGACCACTAGTTAATATTTATACTTCATTGAAATGTATAAATTATTCGATTTAAATTTAATTGTATGTAAATTCATAGCCGTGTCTGTTAGAAGCAGTGAGCGCTTTATATGCAAATGAGTCACAAGAAGCTTGTTATAGAATAAGCCAACAAGCAACAACAGCGTTAGGAAATGTAGATGCAATCAAGGCTATACATTCCGAACAGTGCAAAAGCAATATTTTTTATTGAACATATGAACCGGTTCTCTAAGTAATATAATAATAAGATTGATGATAATAAAAAAAACATATTAAAATTTAAATATAATAAATTCTTTCCTTGTAAGTTAATCCGTTTAACGTATTTTTACACATCTTTTGTTATTTTATAATCACTGTGTGCATAAATAAATTGCAGAAACTTTATAATATTTATATAAAAATACATAACACAACTTAATCATAAGATTAGTATTTGGTAAATACATTTATATGTTTATCAAATAACAAACAGAACAGAAATTAAAAGCTGTTTATAAAAATGTATATAATATAAAAATGATTAAGACAAAATGGTTATATATAAGCCGGAATGCTAACAGCAGTTACATTACATTACTTCATCACAGACAGTTAACATGACTCGCGACATAACGGGTAAGACCGTGGTCATTACGGGAGCCGCGGACGGGCTGGGTCGCGCTATGGCTGATAACTTTCTTAAAAAAAAAGCGAAAGTGGTAATAATCCTTGACCTTGACGAAAAAAAAGGAGAAGAAACCGTTTCGTCGTTCAAAAATGAATATGGTATAAGCAAGGCAGCGTTTATAAAGTGCAATGTGACTACGGATATAGAACAAGTTTTTAACAAAATCGTACAAGATTATAAAGAGATTGACATTTTAATAAATAACGCAGGGGTTTTGGCTGAAAGCAATATAAGAAAGACTATAGAAGTGAACGTCATCGCATTAATGGAATGGACAATGAAGTTTTATGATTTCATGAAAACTGAAAGCGGAGGAAAGGGTGGTACTATAATAAACGTGTCTTCAATTTATGGTTTTAGAATTCTTCCTCATATTCCATATTACCATGCTTCCAAATTTGCTGTACTGGGTTTTTCAAAGTCTTTAGGACATAAGGCCAACTTTGAAAAGACTGGAGTTCGTGTGGTAACATTGTGCCCAGGTCTCACATACTCAAGTATGACGAATAATCCAAAATTAAGAGACTCAACTATGGAACCTACTCTTAAAGAAGAACTGTCAGACTGTGACTGGCAACTACCAGAAGCAATTGGAAATGGAACAGTAGAAATTTATGAAAACGCTGACAGTGGAAGTGTCTGGCTTGTGGAAGGTGCAAGACCAGCTGAAAAACTGAATATTTAAAAATCGTTTTTTTTGTACCATTATAACAAAATTCTTATAAATGGAATAATTGTATTTATGTGTTTCTTTAAGTATTATTTAATTTGTGCACTATTTAGTTATATTAATTATATAATTTATATTGTAAAATAGTAAAGTAAGAATGATGCCTAAGTAAAACATCAATAACATCTATTAAATAATAAAAAATATAAATTTCCATCCACAACCAAATAACTTACTCGCATGTAATAGTGTAATGTGAGATAATAAGTTGTTAATAACATGTCATCCTACTGCGCGTCACAGCAATTTGGTGGTGGAGGGTGTCTATTTATAAATAAGGAATAAGTAAATAAGTTTATAAATTTAAATAAATGTTTTTCAAAAGGCATTAATTATATTTTTCTGCCCCTTAAAAGACCCCGGAACTTGATTTAACTAAGATTTTTGAAAACACCATGAAATCTCCTAAATTACTTTTTGATTGCAAAGAAGCAAGGAGCGCTTGGATACTTACAGTAACGTAAATAATGTATGTATATACTATTTACTTAGTTAATGTGCCTAAAATAGCTATTCGAGTGTAAAGATACGAGTATATTAAATCTACCATGTCGCTATTGAAACCTGTTGCTTATATCAGTTAAATATATTATAATGTATTCTATGAATGCCTACGATACTGATGTCATACAGTCCTGGTGTCTATTGTCTATTATAAACACCGTATTTTTTGTTGTTGTATGAGACATTTATTACTGTAATGCATGTAAGCTTGTACAAAAGACATTTATTACTGTAATGCTTATATTAACAGTTTTATTAGAGCTGTTATGCTCAAAAACGGTTACTATTTTTTTCCAAATATTCATAATCTTTCGAAATCTAAAATCTTTCTATCCATATTCTTATTTATCAATGGTCGAAACTAATAAATATCATATGTATAAAAATAATCTTCATTGGCTTTAATACAGCCCTTTGATCTTTGAGGTTAGTTATCAATGGAAACACCCACTTTTCAATGGGAAAATTTTTCTTTGCCAATCTTGTGCATAGTTTTATGGAGTCTAAATTATTATAATGTTATGAATATGAAATATTCTAGCAAATTGACCTTAAATAATAACCCTGTCTCAGCCTTCAACTCTATTAATGACTCAAAGATGTTTAATACTAAGTGCCAAAAACGAGAAAACGCAATGAGGATATAGTTATAAGAATGCGCATTCCAAATTTAAATGTAGT
This sequence comes from Napeogenes inachia, assembly GCA_959347355.1. Classification (NCBI taxonomy): domain Eukaryota; kingdom Metazoa; phylum Arthropoda; class Insecta; order Lepidoptera; family Nymphalidae; genus Napeogenes; species Napeogenes inachia. The sequence continues at coordinate 17,045,276 of OY365792.1, forward strand.
ATTATGTCTTTTTAAATTGTAATAGTATTTACAGTCAGACTCAGTATAACAATACATTATACTTTTCAATATTTTATTCAGAAATAATAATCTAAAGTTTAACCAAATTGTGTCAAGTTAGTCTATTATTTTTTTTACAATTTATCCATTATCCAATCCATATGTGATTTTCCTATCACAGTACAACTAATATTTGAAAATATTTTATAATATGTGGAGCCATATTAAGTTTATTTAAATTTAAATAAATACAAAAAAGAAAAATAAACCGATACGGGCTAGTTGCGAACCTGCGACCTGTAGGAAACCTGTTGTGTTCATCGGGACGCCGGACGGTGTGGACATCTATTATCTATTAGGTTTATTTCGAAAATCCTAACCTTAACAATTATATTAAGATAAAATGATATGATAGTAAAACAACATTTTTAAGCTCACACCAGTCTCTGAAAACTGATAACACAGAATTACTTAAATGAAGTTAATTATATTAAAAATACAATAGTTATGTATATATATATATATATTTACCCGGTTATAATCATGTTATTTGGATCGGAATTTGCCCGACTAGTTTCGAACCCTTTCGGGGTTCCTATTCATGAGCTGGAAGTATGGCGGACTCGCGGCGTGAAAAAAAATAAGTTATTATTAGGTCATTAAATTCTGTTTTGATTCCAATTAATGTTTGTTATTTAAATGATTATATGGAGTGCAAAGGTTACAATAAGATTTACTTCGTGATATCATAAATATTAAACAAACAACAATCAATATATTGCAAATATTAGATATTTATAAAAATTTAAGGTTTTTATGGATATTTTAAAATAAAAGGACACATATTTTAAATATCCATATCAGAGATAGGATCTCTGAACCTACCAGTCGGATTTGAATAGTTATTTAATATAATAAGATTTTTTTATATTTTTGTATTGGACAATGAATCTCAGTATTTAAGAATAATGACAAATGCCAGCATTCAAATGGTGATAGCACTAGTCTACGAAGGTCGCCTAGTTTATCGCTTCTCATTATACTTATATAATCTCCTCTCACATAAACAAGTCTAACACGATAATAACGTCTATTTAATGCTTTGGATTTGTCGTGACTTTAAGCGGTATCAAGTATTTGTATAGTTGTATTTGAGTACTCATTAATCGCACACAGTTTTTCTTAGCATAAAACATGACTCAAGATTTAAAAAATAAGGTTGTGGTGATCACTGGAGGCGCAGTTGGTATCGGACATGAAATTGCAGAGAAGTTTCTACAAAAAGGAGTTAAATTGATTATAATTTTAGACATAGACGAAAGACAAGGAACAGAAGCAGTAAAAAATCTTTGTAAAAAACATGGCGCGTCTAAAGCTGTTTTTATGAAATGTGATGTAACTGCGGATTTAGAGGTAATATCGAAAAAAATTATAGACGCATATAAAACAGTTGATGTATTGATAAATAACGCTGGAATATTAAATGACCAGCTCCAAAAAAAGACGATTGACATCAATGTGCAAGCACTTATTGATTGGTCCATGAAGTTTTGGGAGCACATGCGGACTGACAAAAGTGGGAAAGGAGGAACAATCATTAACTTATCATCTATTTATGGATATAGGGTTGATCAGTATCTCCCGATCTATCAAGCTTCAAAGTTTGCTGTGATGGGTTTCACGAAGTCTTTAGGCCACGCCTACAATTGCCAAAGATCCGGAGTCCGAGTAGTTGCAATTTGTCCGGGGTTCACTGAAACTAAATTGACTGCTGACCCAAGAACTTGGGATGACAAATGTCTAGTCGCAGACTTTACGACGTTTCTAAAGAAACAACTGTGGCAAAAAGTTGATGCGGTTGGCACAGCTGTTGTAGATGTTTTTGAGAAAGCAAAAAGTGGCACTGCGTGGTTGATAGAGGGTTCGAAACCCATAGTTGAAGTTTAATACCAAGGTACAAAGTCATGTTTGAATTATTCTTTGTTAACTAGATATGTGGTTAAAAAAAGGTGTGTACCGACATTACATGAATAACCAAAAAAAAACATTTTTTTCTAATGTAAGTAGAAATTAAAATAATAAGAAATACTTTTATTGTTATTCTTATTAAATATTTTTTTATCTTAATTTTTTTATTGAATAATTACATGCAAGTGTTGATTTGTATTGCCCGATATAACCTTTTTGTCAAAAGGTTATATATTATCTACATACAGATTACAGTTTTGCTTTGGTGTATTATATGATATTTACAAATAAAGTAACTCTAAAGTAGATTATAGATACAGAATAGATAAATGACTATAAGAATGATTTATTGTGAAATAAATAATTCTTATTGCGAACATTGTAAAAAGTCTTTTTGCAAACATTATAATTTTATAAAACACATAGTTTATTTTAGCTTCCATAGCTGAGTAAAACCTGTTTAGCATAACTAACGCACAGCTAAACAGGTTTTACCTCATATAATTAGCATAGTTATACTAGCTAGGTAGTTTTTATTTAAACTAATATATCACGACAAGCTAATATAGTGTTTGAAAAAAAATATATATATTTGTGATCAGTTTCTTTGCAAGGCCGTCTTTACTTGATTTTGCTGAGTTATCCTAAATGTTTTATTTGGTTTTATGCCAAGAAAAAGTAACATTTTAATATATCCTATCTTATTCAACAAAATGAAATTATAAAATTGCAAAACATCAGTTCACCTTACCGTAAGAATCGACAATTGACAAAACCTGATAAAAATCATCCAGTTCGGTTAGCAGCAATCGCATCTTGTCCAGCCATAGAAGCCATGTAGCTTCTGGTAATCCAACCGTCTTATGTTACTGTTATCGAATTATTACATTACATTACACTTTACGTGCATTTAAAGCAGGTTTGTACAACCTATGTTTCCTTTAACAGCTACTAGCTAAGACTATCCACAAATCAGTACTAATATCAGATTGGTACAATCAATTTGCTCTTAAATTTCGAATTTTACTTCTTCTGAAAAATGACACTTATTCATTATAAAGATATAAATCATATTATAATCTTTTTAAATAATAATATTTTTGCTTCCAATAACATATTGTTACAAAAAATAATAATAAGTAACTTGTGGTTTTAAATAAATTTATTTAGTTAAATACAAACAAAGAACATTAAACCTTAATATTAATACCTTTATACAAATACAGGGACATGCCAAAATAATTTTAAAATAATGCCAGCTTGACTCAGCGGTGGGTTACTTGAGATAATACTTTATTTTAAATTATATATATATTAATTACTAAAATAGTAATCCTAGGCGCCACTGACAAATTCTAAGCGAAGACATATACATGATCCTCCTGCTTGTCAGTACTAGAGTACCACAGTCAAACACTTGTTCTTTATAAAACTTTCAAAAATGGAAGTGTTGATTATTGGTATAAATAAATTTTGTACATCACCATAATTTCGGGATTACAATAAAGACGAGCTTCTTAAACTCAGCTAGTCAGGACGCAGGATACAGGTCAAACAGGACGACGCTCCGAAGATTCACGTCTACCCCCGCGAACCAATTATAAATTTACCCCGTATCTTCCAGGGTATATACAAAAAAAGCCCTCCTGTAATGATTAAATTACAGGTTAAACTACATAATAACACTAATCTCACATTGATCTATTCAAATATTAATAATTTATAATACCTTATGGAGGAAAAAGGCGTCGCAAGTAATATTGTTAGCCTATGTCGACTCCGAGGGTCGAATCAGGACAAATACTGAAATATTACCACGTACCTAATAACATTAAATAAAGTCTCAAAACCTTTGCAACATCTCCTAATTTAGAGTAAAGATTCAAATTACTTACGAAATATTGTTCCAAGAAACTTTGAAACTGCCCGGGAAGTGCCGGCAGTAGGAATTATAATTATTCCGTATCAAAATTATTAGCCCTGCAATTAAACACGCTAATGAATTTAAGAAAAAAAGCTTCAAATACGTTAATAAGATCACAAATAACTAAAACACTCACCGAAGGCTAATAAGATATTCAATTCGGAAGTGCTTCCGAAAGAAAAGACTCTAAAGGTCACGACATTGAATTTTATAGTCAAAATATGCATAATAAGCAAACAATGTGGCTATGCACACGCCGCGTTACACGAAATGTGGGTAAAATTGATATCAATCGGAAGAAGACCAATATTTAAATAATTTAAGAACAATGCACTACTTATCTAAAGGAAGAAACGAATGTAATAAATTTATAACAAATTGTTATACTAATAAATATAACAATAAAACAACGTTGGCTGCAAACTATACTTCTGAAACAATATGACAGCTACTTTTAAATAAATATCTAGCGATATGCTAACCTTAATAATGATTAATAAATGAAATTTAGAATAGTAATTATTTATAAAATGTTTATATTTTCAATAACATTTTGGGGACTATAAATTTAGCTTAAGCTGCCAACATTCAATATTTTAAACAAAAAGAAATGTCACTAACTAATTAATAGATTGCAACTGTCAACAGATAAATAATTTACCTTGTCTACTAATTTGACAGATAATAAGAAATCGATAATATTAAAATTATAAATATTAAATTATCTACAGAAATGAAATTTCTATGTAACAATATTTATAAATTAAATGTCAAAAGATCAAAATCCGATTAATTCACCGAGACGGTAGCTCAATTGGTAAAGGCCCTTATCGATTTATTTCTTCTCATTCTATATTTATTATAGTTAATATTATTGGCTTCTTTATTCCGCTATCAACTAATCAGTTATATCAATAAGATTTTAAAACTTCTTATTTTTTATTGATCAGTCTTAAAAGATCGAAACTCGTTACTTATTTAATAGAAGTTGTATCATATTTGTTTTGATTGGTCCAGAATAGTTACGTTAACTGGTGATATAAATTTATTTAAATGATATGTAAAAGAAATGTTTCGTCTTCTTCTGAATACGTTTACTCCAAAACCAGCAGCAGCAGCGTCCTCCATGGTGCCGGGTAGTCCCACATTCCCCCAAGGCCAAGATGCGTAACGCATTTTTCCAACGATAAAAAAATGTTAAAATGCCACAATTTTTATTTATTATATTTGTTTAAGTTATTTAAATATCTCTTCACTCTCATCAAAATTTAACCAAATGTGTACAGGATAGTTAAATGATCATATTTTTTTTATATAAATAATTTACTTTTTATTAGTAATTCTTTCAATATACGATTAGATTTATTTAAATTTAAATTATTGATAATTACTATATTCAATATATATTATTTATATTTAAAGTGGCCAAAGACTCAATATGCCACAATAAATTTTGTAGGAGAATGTTATCAAAAAAATTGTGTTTACTTGATATGAAGGTCGTATCTATCAAGATAAGAGGTTGTTATTGTATTAAATTGCAATGTTATTTAGAGGTGTTTTACATAAAGGAGTAGAGACAATTGTGTGATAGATGATCAAATATAGAAACTCACACTTATATCACAATAACGCAATGACGCTTACTACACAAAACCTATGTAAATATTGTGATAACATTAGTCGACTGTTGTCTTGTTTATGACTTCTCATTAAATTTAATTAATCTGTTTTCTCTCAAAAAATATTTTAGATAATTAATATAATTGTTGTTGGAACATAGTTCCTTATCGCGCGTTGTGAAAGGGGGCTAGACGGTAAAAATTCTTACCAAAAGTTGGCACGACATGTTTTTTTATCATTTGGTCCTTATTTAAATATATAAATGGTCAGGATGACTTGTATTAAACTATTTTATTAAATAATGTTTTTATTTAAACAAAATGGTTTTATGGACAAAAAAAGATGCTTAGTACGGAAGATATTTTTATTAATTTTATCTTGAAACAAAAACCTTGTTTCGCCCGAACTAAGTTGTTTTTTGGTGACAACCATTGCAGCACCAGTAATTATAGATTACGAATTAAAAGTTTCATTCAATGTAGTTGAGGAATATGTGTATATAAATTACAAAAGCTTTTTGCATAGTTAGATGCGATAGTTTGTTAGTATTGTATTATTGTGCTCCGTTGCTCCGGCATTCTGCCGTCGGAGGACTCAAGTGTCCAAATTTCCTAAGCTTCCCTCCTTACTAACGACGCCCCGAACCGAGGTCCGTCTCTCAATCTGAGACGCCCTCGGGACGTCGTTCCCCATGGGGGTCCATCTGGCCCCCCCTTTTTAAGAGTGGGTCTTCTAACCCACCCGCTCCCGTGGTGACGCTGTAATAGCCAACAGGGCAAACAGTCTAGACATTAAAAAAATATATATATAAAAAAAATAAATAAATAAAATATACAATATATATATACAATATACAATATATATATTGTATATTTTTAGTATAACTATATAATTCCAATTGTATCTGTTTAACGTATTTCTACACATCTTTCATTATAATGTATTATGTTCTAATCACTGTGTGCATAAATAAATTGCAGAAACCTAATAATATTTACATAAAAATATAAAACATAACTAAATTATAATATTAGTATTTGGTAAATACATTCATTAATAAAAGTATTGTGTATGTATTATGTATTGTAATGTGATTACCAAATTCCCAAACTGATATAAATGATTAAGACAAACTTGCTTATATATAAGCCAGAATGCTATCGGCAGTTTCATTACATTACTTCATCACAGACAGTTAACATGACTCGCGACATAAGGGGTAAGACCGTGGTCATTACGGGAGCCGCGGACGGGCTTGGTCGCGCTATGGCTGATAGCTTTCTTAAAAAAAAAGCGAAAGTAGTAATAATCCTTGACCTTGACGAAAAAAAAGGAGAAGAAACCGTTGCGTCGTTCAAAAATAAATATGGCATAAGTAAAGCAACGTTTATAAAGTGCAATGTGACTACGGATTTAGAACAAGTTTTTAACAAAATCGTACAAGATTATAAAGAGATTGACATTTTAATAAATAACGCAGGGGTTTTGGCTGAAAACAATATAAGAAAGACTATAGAAGTGAACGTCATCGCATTAATGGAATGGACAATGAAGTTTTATGATTTCATGAAAATTGATAGCGGAGGAAAGGGTGGCACTATAATAAACGTGTCTTCAATTTATGGTTTTAGAATTCTTCCTCATATTCCATATTACCATGCTTCTAAATTTGCTGTATTGGGTTTTTCAAAGTCTTTAGGACATAAGGCCAACTTTGAAAAGACTGGAGTTCGTGTAGTGACATTGTGCCCAGGTTGCACTCACTCAAATATGACGAATAATCCAAAGTTAAGAGACTCAACTATGGCACTTACTCTGAAAGAAGAACTGTCAGACTGTGACTGGCAACTACCAGAAGCAATTGGAAATGGAACAGTTGAAATGTTTGAAAACGCTGACAGTGGAAGTGTCTGGCTTGTGGAAGGTGCAAGACCAGCTGAAAAACTGAATATTTAAAAATCGTTTTTTTTGTACCGTTATTACAAAATTCTTATAAATGAAATTATTTGTTTCTTTAAGTATTCTTAAATTTCTGCACTATTTAGTGACACTGATTATTTTATTTATATTGTAAAATAGTAAAGTAAGAATGCTGCCTAATTAAAACATCAATAACATCTATTAAATAATAAAAAATATCAATCTCCATCCACCACTAAATAACTTACTCGCAGGTAATAGTGTAACGTGAGATAATAAGTTGTTAATAACATGTCATTCTACTGCGCGTCATAGTAATTCGGTGGTGGAGGGTGTCTATTTATAAATAAGGAATAAGTAAATAAGTTTACAAATTGAAATAAGTATTTTTCAAAAGGCATTAATTATATTTTTCTGTCCCTTAAAAGACCCCGGAACTTGATTTAACTAAGATTTTTGAAAACACCATGAAATCTCCTAAATTACTTTTTGAATGCAAAGAAGCAAGGGGCGCTTGGCGATTTACAATAACCTAAATAATGTATGTACATACTATTTACTTAGTTAATGTGCCTAAAATAGCTATTCGAGTGTAAAGATTCCAGTAGATTAAATCTACTACATATGTCACTATTGAAACCTCTTTGTTCTATCAGTTAAATATATTATAATGTATTTTATGAACACCTACGATATTGATGTTATACAGGGTTATTTGTAATTAGTTGACCACCTCTTGCAGGCAGCCTCTCTACATCAATCCTAACAATATTTGTTCTACGACTTTTTAGAAATCTTGATAAATAACTCAGAACAAACGAAACAAAAAAAATTTTGCTCTCTCGGTTATTTATTACTCTGTATTTTGTAAGAAGTCTTAAGTATATGTCGCGGCAGTCTAGCGCTGCACGAAATTTGTAACGTACCGTAAGTACGTATTCGTACGTATTCGAAATAAAACAATTACAACGTTTGTAACGTTGTAATTGTTTTATTTCGAATAGTATTGTAATAATATTGTGTATTTAAATTTTAAAGTTATGATGTAAACAAAAAATAATAATTAATTCCTACTTGCGGTTTATATTTACTTACAATATCCAAAGATTTACTTTTACCAAACTTTTATTGTTTAATGCAGGCGTATTTAAAAAGTAGAATAAGCTAATAATTTACAATAATCTAATCGTTTACAATAATTAAATGTCTCATTTACAGTTATTTAGGTAATAGAAAAAAATTATAACAAATTACCTTTTAGATAAAATCTCAGAGATACCGGTGGACATCACGCACATACCGTTCAAAGTAGTCCCCTTCGCATCCAACGCAAAGACCACACCTAAAAATTAACTGTTCACCAACTCGTGACAGTACTTGCGAATTCGTTTTAATTTGGTCAAACGCACAAACAATTTTGTCCATTAACATAACGCGGTTTGATACTTTTGCTACTTCACCACCGGAATATACTAGGGCAGGCTTTGCGCTCATTGCCACTACACCTAGCTAACACTCGCACCATCTCGGTATACTCGATACTTGTATAAGTATACGGCATTGCAATACTATTATCCGTAGGTACACACTAATCGTAATTATCAAATAACAAAGATAATAATATCAAATTACAATAATTTTGGAAAATTAGTGTTACCATTATTTAAAAAAACCTCATTGTAAAATATTAAGAAACAATATTTAACTACTAAACTTTAAAACTTTATTCAACGTTTTAACACCACGGACTGAGCATGGTGTTATAAATTAGAACAAATAGGCTCAAATATTAAACTTAAATTTAAATAAACTTCTTATTATTTATATTACTCCTTGTGTTTCTTAATATTTTATTTTGTCTGATATCTGAATGGAGTTTATGGTTCGGATCACAAGATGGAGCTATTTGATGGTTTTAATTAATGGTAACACCAACTACCAGTACCAAATCATCAAAGTTATTGTAATTTGATATTATTGTTTTTGTTATTTGATAATTAATATTTCATTTGCCTCGTGAGATTTATGTGATGAAAGTGTATAGTATTATTGATATTTTATATTAACTACCTGGATTGTTTCTGTATACCGACGCTTCGACATCTGACTGACAGCAATTTCTAGGATCTTCGTAAAGAAATTCGTAAGTAACTTATTGTTTTATTGTCATGATATAAATATTAACAAACGAGATAAAATTATATGTATAAAGTAAATTAAAGAGAAGTAATTGTTTTGTAAAAATAATATTTATTTGGTTTCTTATCGAATTCTCAAAGAAAATACGCTATATTAATTACTATTCCAAATAATATTGGGATCAAACTAGTTGCATACATTTTAAAGTATTCTTAAATTACTATAGTGATATTATAGTTATGTTTGAAAATATCTTTAAACAGGTATAGCCATGTTAAGCTCATTTAAATTTATATAAATATAGAATGAAAAATAAACCGATACGGGCAGGGACTCGAACCCGCGACTACTGGGAAACCTTCCCGTCGCTCTACCAACTGAGCTACCGTATCGCTGTCCGTCTCGGTGAATTAAGCATTCTATATGTGATCGTCTTTATCGGGACGGTGGTGACATCTATTAGGTTTCTTTCGAAGATCCTAACCAGTGTTTCTAACTTTGCAGTATAGATTGAAAAGATGCCACTACCGAAATTCATGTTTGAAAAAATTTATCTTTTTACGTTATTATTAAAAAGATTGTTATTTTTGTGTCTTTATTGTTATTAGTATACCTTATTTATTATAATATTGTAGTATATTTATTTTTATTATAATATTGTAGTATATTTATTTTATATTAAGATTCATATAAAAATATGTATAATTCATCTATTTTAAACACCGTAGACAATGACTACTTTTCATGCTCTTCCTCGAATGATTTTCTTAGCGCTAACAGTAATTCATCTCTAGACGTTGACTCTTTTTCTCCTTTAGATTACAAACTTCAATCAATTTTTCTTAATAGTAAGAAATGTCTAAATTTCATTCATATAAATGCACAAAGCATTCCGGCACACTTTCCCGACCTTCTGGCATCTTTTAGTAGTAGTAGATGGAATACTGGTCTCAGAGACCTGGTTAAAACCTTCCCTTTCTTCTACTCTCGTCCTGGCTCTACGCTGATACGTAATGATCGTCCTAATAAGAGAGGTGGTGGAGTAGGTATTTACCTCAAAAACTCCATTTCGTTCAGCGTCTTAAGCCAGTCTCCAAACACCTTTCTAGACAAACTGGAAAATTTGTTTCTTGAAATTTCCTCCTTACATTCCAAACTTCTTCTTGGGGTTGTTTATAGCCCATCTCTAAACGTTAACTATTTCAATGACTTAGAACTCCTTCTTGACAACTTTTCTCCCATTTTTGAACATTTCATAATTATGGGTGACCTAAATACATGTCTCATAAAAACGACTACAGATCTAGAAAATTAAAATCTATTATTTCCTCTTATGATATGTCAATCCTACCTCTTCAGGCAACTCATTTTTCCCCAATATATGATGCATCACTTTTAGATATTATTTAAGTTTCCAAATCAGAGAATGTACTTAAATATGTAAATATTGTGATAACATTAGTCGACTGTTGTCCCGTTTATGGCTTCTCATTAAATTTATTTAATCTGTTTTCTCTCAAAAAATATTCATAGCTAATTAATATAATTGTTGTTGGAACGTAGTTCCTTATCGCGCGTTGTGAAAGGGGGCTAGACGGTAAAAATTCTTACCAAAAGTTGGCACGACATGTTTTCCTATCTCTCTCTCTTATAGAAAGCAAGCGAGATATTTTCATTTCTATCATTATTATTTTTTGTATTATATTAAATTTGATCAAGATTATTAGGTCACATAATCAGCTTTATGACAGTAAACAGAACTATTTAATTATTCGGATTAGTCAAAATTTTAGTGCCATCGAATACTGCATGCAACTAAGTAGTAATAATACGGCTCAGGATTAAAAAAAAATAAAGTTGTGGTGATCACTTGAGACGTAGTCGGCAAATGATATAAAAAGGAATTTGCAGAGAGATTTCTAGTAAAAGGTGTTAAATTGTTTGTCATTTTGGACATAGGTGAAAGACAAGGAACAGAGTCAGTAAATAATCATTGCATTAAACTATAAAATGTGGTGTAACAGAGGTTTCAAATGTAATATCGAAAAAAAGTTGTAGAAATATGTGTGACAGTTGATATGTTGATAAATAACGCTGGAATATTAAATGACCAACTCCAAAATGAATTTTTAGGAGCACATAGAGACAGTTTAAAGTGGAAAAGGAGGAATAATTATTAACTTATCATCTATTTATGTAGGGTTGATCAATATCTCTCAATCTATCAAGTTTCAAAGTTTGCTGTGATAGGTTTTACAAAGTATTCAGGCCACGCCTACAACTGCCGAGGATCAGGTCTAAAAGTAGTTGTAATTTATCTAGGGTTCACTAAAACTAAATTGACCGCCAACCCAAGGGCTTAGGAAAACAAATATAAAAAAAAAGGGACACCCGGATGGAACGAAGTTCCTTTTGATTATTTATTGAAGGAATAGGGAATATGCATAAAATTTAAAATGGTCTCAAATACTTTTTTTTCGGATACTTATTATCATCTGATTATAATAAAAACATTTTTTTTAGTTACTTATCATTTTAGGCCATAAAATAATTTGTAAAAAGTGTAAATTAAAAGAGCGAAATTCAAACTTCAAAAACGCGCCACCATAGGTCGAAAGGAAATGTGACGTCATTTGACACGCCATTCAAATTTTCGACGTCGAAGTTCATACTGTATTAGTGTTACTAGAAAAATAAATAATTTAAACCTATATTTTCGTGCTTAAAAGTTTTATTAAATGATACGATTGTTTAGGTAATTATTTTCCACTTCACTTGACTCAGATAAATAACTTTGTTGATAATCAGCAGATATAGAAGATATAAGATGCTATAAAAGTATTATCAGCTGTGTTTTCAGTAAACAATTTTCTTTTTAAAAAATAGTTTTACTGGTAAAGTAAAACTATGTAAAATAGTTAGTTTTACTGGTAAAGTAAAAGTATTGTGTGTTGAATGAGGAAATGGTAACAATGCTTCATTTTGTTTTTCAGCAGGTATATTTACATTGACACCTTTACTTCTGTACTTCGGTTTAATATTAACTTGCACAGCTTAGCCACTTGGTAATTTATCTTTAATATGCGAAAAGTAAAGTTCTGCCTTGTGATCACATTTAATATTGTCTTGGCTGATTAATATCACAGACATTTGTATGGGCAGTACTAGGACTTAATTACTATATCGCTTCTTTGTAAAGGTCGCCAATTTTTTAAGCAGTACTTTTGATAGCTAACTCTGAAAAGGCTTCATTAAACGATGTCAATCTTTGCCTTATGACTACGCACATTCTCATTCTCTCAGCTGGTGTTTTTGCCACAAAAATATATGAGGCACAACTCCTTTCTTCAAACTTAGATTACATTTTTGTCCTTGTTGTTTCGTTATACATATTCAATATTATTAGCTGTATCTTCCTTAACCTGAAATAAAATTTCATTAAACGAAAAAAAGAATACGGTTTATAGAAAGCTATACTGAACTTTTGTAAGCTGGGTTAGGTTAATTTTAAACTCAAATTTTCTGATTGAAGTATTGAACTACTTACTATATATTTAAACTATTAGTATAAAATTATTAAAAATAAAGTATACTTACGTTAAATTGATCTTCACAATAATATAAACACGATTTAGGAAGTATATTATCCCTTTTAATTACCATACACCATTGTTTTTGTATTTTCGCATCTATTGGAATACAAAAAACACTTTGTCGGGTGTTTTTCTAATACTATGTTTGCACTCCGGTACTATACAATATTTGTGAGATGGTTTTGATCTTCTTCCATGACTTGTAAAGCTTTTAAAACTTAAAATATGTATGAAGTAAATAAATAGTTCATAGTAAACATTGACTGGACGTGTCATTTGACGTCACGCAGGGCGCGCGCAAAATGATGGCGTTTGAAGGGCTCAAATTTACTCAATGTTTTAATTTTCACTTTGAAAAAAACTAGAATCTTTTCAAGCCTATTTATATTTTTTTCTACGATTTAGAGAGGTAAATGATTAATTTACGTCAAAAAAAAAAAACATGATTACCTATTGTAATAAAAAAATATTAAATTATTAATATAAGCTAAAATGCTAATGAATATTATTTGTATACTATTTTTGTATGATATTTCGCCGATAATTTATAATAAATGTAAATAAAATGAATAACTAAATTAGAAAGTGTTAATCAATTAAAGAACAAACTCTAATATCAAATAAATAATAAAGAACTACTAAGCAATTTAATATAATACAAAAATTTAAGGATACTCTCACATTGCGTTTTTTTTAAAAGACTTTGTATAATCTATAGACTACAGTTTTATTTATTAGGTACTATATAATACTTACAAACATATATATATATATATATATATATATATATATATATAACTGAAGGTGTTACTTAAACTACCTCCTAGTTTTAACTAACTACCATTTTATCTTGATAGTTACGGCCTTCATATCTATTACGCACTATTATTATGGTTACATCCTCCTTCAACACAGATTGTGGCATATTGAGTCTTTTACCACTATAAATATAAATAATTCAAAATGAGAAGCAAATATATATATATAATCTTTTCATTAAACATTAAATAAATATTAAGCCATTTTTCCTTAAATAACGAAGAAATCAAGTACAATAGGGTAATTATTAAGAAAAAAGTATAAAGAGTGATAAACTGGGTCAACATTTAGACCTGACTGAGAGTTTTCACTTAAAACATTTTGTAAAGTGTCAAAATTTGCTGTTGTAATGAAATGACAAATAATTTAAGGTACTTTCACATTGCGTTTTTTATAATTTTTATAAAGCGATATTTGTACTCTAGAACAGAAGAAGACCAACAGTTCTGATTTATGTGTACCTACTATATAATATTTACAAATAAAAGACTAAATTCAAATATAATCTCTATGACTCACTTTAAGGATAATTTATTTCTGAAGTTTTTATAAAATACTGAGTTTAGTCTTTAATATATAATTTTTTCCTGTGTGTATATGTGTGAAGCTGGCTTTGTATCGTCATCAGTGTTAAAAAGTACTTTGAAAAGGTATTGTTAGCTCCCCTTATAGAGTGTCCTGACCTGAATGCGTCCCAAAAATGCGTAGCCAAAGATGATTCTAATAAAAATATACTTTTAATAAGAAGATTTATTAGTCAAATATGAATGGTTATAATATGGCGATAGGTTGTGACATAGATGTAGTAAAAATAATGTGGTAGGAGAGCAAGTTCAAGATGACAATCAAATCTAATAGCACAACGGTTATCTTTTTAGTATAATGGTAAATATTCAGTTAGATTTAAATTGGATAAATTGGACATATTTATTATTGTTTATTTTTGCTCATTAGTTGACTTAAGCTTTATTTATCACTTAGAGGGGTGGACAATGCGCAATGACTATGGCATGATGTTTTCAACAACAATAACTTTTACATATTTTTCTGTAGCTAGTATTATTTCGCACTTTATATAACTTTATTTTTTTTATTAATTTTTACTTTTATCCACGCACACTACCATAAGTAACTTTAAACTGAACATGTTCTTAATCTGCAAGATATTTTACTATATAATAAGATAATATTTAGAATCATTAGTGAATTTTTTTATTTCTATTTGTTTTACTCCTCATGTGGGCTATTATAGATACCAGGTTTGCTGGGTCAATACTAATCTTGACAAATAAATTGTCATTTAAGCTCCTTTGCAAAACCAAACGCAAAGCTTAAGTTCATTTGTTTTACTTGACTAATATAATTTCTACTAAACCCACACAATTACATAAAATCAAGCAATCCATTTACCCATTTGGTGAGTAATATATCTTGGCGAGTACGTAATGAGGCATTGTCCGGGCAGGTGGGGTGGGTAGGGGTAAAAGCTTTGCAACATTAGTTCCCATCAAGTGTACTTCAGACTTAGCGGAAAGATTACATATGGATAGAAAATGTTTCGAACATGTTATTAAATAATGACTGAAATAAATTTAAAAAAAAAAGTTACGTGGACGGTTCTAATAAAATAATATACGTAAGAAACCTAGATGAAATCATTTTATTCTATGAAAATTAAACATGTCTGATAGATTTATAAATACTATTTTTCTGAGCAACAATTTTTTTTTGTAAACTGTAAGTTGTAGCGACTTTAACTACCAACTTTAACGTTTATTTTTCTACATAGCCAATCTTGAGTTTGAGATAAAAAAAAAACTGTTTTGGAAACACTGAATCTTTATGGTCGCGTTAGGGTGGAAACATTTGCAGAATTAATTGTAAAACATTTACTGCCTTTATTTATACATTGCAAATAAGAAGCTTCCCTAATTGGTATCCGTCGGCGCATATTAACGAATAGCGCCCGAATTAAATAAAAAGCGAGCTTGGAATATTGATGAGACTTTGAGCGAATATGTAGATACAGTCTTTTGTTTATTATATTGCCTTAGTTTTTATCGTTTAACTGTTTACAATAAAAACTAAGGATACATTAAATATAGTATATATAATTTTTAAAATTGTGTATATTTTTTGTTCTACAAGCATGTTTTTTAAAAACAGTTCGTCATATTTTAATTGCTTACGTATGCGCAATGTGCAAGTTGTGCTTACACCAATATTATGCCGTATGTACACCGCTAGGATTTTTGCCGTAATTCCAAAGTTATACAAGCGTTAGGGTTAGTGCAAAGTGGCTTTACCTTGCAATGTTCCGTACAATGAATGGTGACATCATCTGCTTTTAGTTTTATACTGTTTTATTACTGTGTGAAACTTCGCAGATATGGTTTCGTTTATAGGATTGTAAAATTTATTTGTTGGCTTTTATTTTATTTCAAGTTTTATTATTATAATCATAATAATTTTTTGGCACTTCATTAGTATATCTTCACTTCCCTTATCCTTTATATGACCAAAGTAATAAAATAATATCCTTCATGCTTATTTTAAGCGTCGTTCGTATTCATTTTCTTTTTAACCCCCGACTAAAAAGAGGGGTGTTATAAGTTTGACCTGTCGATCTGTGTATCTGTGTATCTGTGTATATGTGTATCTGTGTATCTGTCTGTGGCAAATTTCCGGCCAAACGCGTGGACGGATTTGGATGCGGTTTTTTTTATTCGAAAGCTATGCTCGTCGAGATGGTTTTTATCCATGTTTGATTGAAATAGAAATAGTCGTCTTTAAGATATTAACGTTTCATTCGTGCGGGGGAGAGGTTCTTATGCAGTAATTAGCTGTTTGCGGCCAAACGCGTGGACAGATTTGAATGCGGTTTTGTTTATTCGAAAGGTATGCTCGTCGAGATGGTTTTTATCCATGTTTGATTGAAATAGAAATAGTCGTCTTCAAGATATTGACGTTTTATTCGTGCGGGGAAGAGGTTTTTATGCAATTATTAGCTGTTCCTAGCGGTGTCGGCAAAAGGATGAAGGCCAAAAGGTTTTAACACTTACATACTGGGGTAAAGTACTTTATTAGGGATAGCTGTTGCCCGTGACTGCGTCCACGGAGACTGTAAAAATATATTTATATGGCTTATGATCGTAGTCGTAAAGAATCGGGCAACAGCTAGTGATAATAAAAATCCCGTCATCATAGTGTTACTAGTGATTGAAAATCATTTTAATTCATAATGTTTATATTTTTTAATATTCGTATATATGAAACCTACCTACCTATCTATATGAAAAAGTGTTGAATCATGTTACTTAATACATTTATAATTTATTACATTGTCGAAACTTTCACGTGGATCCTTATTTTATTAAATATAATATATATTTCTCTTAATAAATATAACCTTTGTACATCATAATATAGGATTCTAATTCTAAATTTTTTTTTAAAAATCGGTCCCGTAGTATCGGAGCCTATTCAATTCAAAGAAACAAACAAATCTTTCCTACTTAAACAATTGATTTTTTTTTTAGGTTCATTTAGTACAATTCAGAAATTAGTAACATAAGTTTAAAAATCAGAAAAAAAAATTAAATTAAAAATTTAAAGAACCCCCGATACAAAAAGACCTCTAAAAAGAGTAAAAATAATATTTTTATGTACTTATTGAACTCGTTGCGTCGGGGGACCGTTTAATAAAGGAAGAAATTAAAATGCAAGTAAGTTAACAAGGCAAATAAAGAAATTACGATATCGAATCGTATAGTCTAAGTCCTCAATGATTAACTTCGTAATAGGTATATACACTATCAACGTACGTACAACGGTCTCCCGACGCAACGAGTTCAATAAGTACATAAAAATATTATTTTTACTCTTTTTAGAGGTCTTTTTGTATCGGGGTTTTTTTAAATTTTTAATTTAATTTTTATAGGTCAATCAACAATCAGTAGCAAGAAGACAGTGTGTGTGATATATCAAGAAAGGTCTTATAATTAATTATTTGTTTTGCATAGACATATCAACGTTGTAATAATTTAAGTACATATATTAAAAGAGAAGTGCTGACTCATAGACTTATTACCGTATAGTTTTTAAATTTACAATTCAATTCAATTTTGTATAAAGATTTTCTTTATGACGGAAATAAGGTATAAGCACAACTTTCAGACCTTTTAGTTTCAACGGTATAAAGAGGTTAAACGTTTCTTTGAAAATTCATTTTTGTGTTCTTAGCAAATGAATTCCTAAGAGGTATAACATGAAGTATTTAATAATTTCAGACATTAGCGATGGCGGAGTCTTCAGCAAACATAATTTATAGAAGCAGGGCTTCTTTTGGGTAGTATGTACTCGTATGTATATTTAACTGGTTATTAGCCTTAGAATGACCTACTTATTTAACAATTCACCTCAAGTGCTGACTTGGGTTCTCTCTTTTGTAACGATAACGGGATTATTATAATAATGAATCCTAGATTATATTATTATAAAAATCACGTACATATAGGTATTTGAGGGTTTTATACCTTGATACTTCTAGACATTATTTAACCTTTAAGATAGTTTTCACTCCAGAATGTTCTTATTTTTAAGAGTATATATCATAAATAATTGTGCCACAGTCGACATTAAATATATTTTTCATCAATTTGATATTAAAGATTATTTTTTTTGAACAGACATATTTAACTTAATTTATAATTTGTGTGACAATATACTTAACATGTTCGTGGGAAACTACAGATTGATCTATATTAAAGATTGTAAAGATTGTATCTCTAAATATTAAGATATATTACTTAACTCTTTTTAATTGATGATCGTTATGAAAGGAATGTATTCAAGAAGAATATTTTCAAAATGAAAATAAAATAAGGATTACATTTTTAACATATTTAATTATTAAACTTTATTAATTGCCCTTAGAATTAAGGTAAAATATTTTGGATTCACGTTGTTATTTGAAGTGTTGTCGGCATCTTCGCTTACGACTTCAAATAACAAGTCAAGTTTTGAACAAGTTTGCATTACAGCTTGTAGATTAAAAGATAAAACGTAACGGGATAAACACTCACAGATTTGTACAACCTCGTTCAAACGCCTCAGTTTGTGGCACGCGGGTAGAATTCGGTATATATCAGTCCTATACAGCGTCTCTCGCCAAACAAACATAAATCAAGCTCAATACATAAGCATAGCGAGATTGATGAATAATAATACTTATTTCAGAAATAAATTACATATAGAACTTATTACAAGTTAGTATTAGAGTTTTTATTAAACATTTATCTTGATACTCTGTTTTTTATGATAAAGTAATAAATAAAACGAAAAACTGGCACGGGAAAGTCAACTCAATGAAAGTCACTAATGCCATTTTGGTAGGAACATATTTCTATACACCAAACTTCTAATATTAAATCCCTTATAACTTATGCCAGATAATCATCGTTTCCAATGACGCGCGTCAGTCTGCGAGCGACGTGGCGCAACATGATTAATAAACTGTCACCAGAATATTCTCCTCTAAATTACATACCACATTCTACACATAAATCATATAGACCGTCGATCTACTGGATTTATAAGGTTAGAAGATTGTGAAGTGTGAGCGTGATGTGACTTTCGTTTGACAATTGGTACGAACAGATTTATGTTCTATAAAATATTGAAGCTGCACATTTCGGAAGTTTATAACGTGAATTTTAACATAATTTTCTTATTTGTGGGAGAAAATTCGAGAACTATGCTAAACTTATCATTCAAGTGGAAAGATAAATCAATAAGAAACGTTTTATTATTATCATGTTATCTTTGGTTGTCGTTATGCATCATTTAAAGCAGATATACGAGTAGTTGAAAAATGTGTGTACATTTCCTTGATTAATATCAATATTAATATCAATTGTATTTTATTCTCGATAAGAAAACTACGAACAACACACGTAACTAAATCACCAAGATTGAGTAAAAGAAAACACGTAAATTTGTGCTAATTCCCACATTAATGGGCAATAGCTTGTAACTGCCCCATCTAGGGAAGATTATGCTTTTCCTCAAAAGATTGCAGGAACTTCGCGAATCAAATGGAGCACAATCAAGACAATCTCTAATAAAGTAAAACTTCTTATCGCAAAACTTACTAATATCTTCGTAGTTTTAGTTTTGATGGTTTTTCTTTTGACTAGTACAATATTCTAAGCTGTGTACAAGATTTATCTGTAATTCACAATTTACTCGGTAACCGTTTCGAAGTCTTTTTATAGGCTTTTGGGTTTGACTTCATCGTTGCAATTAAAATTATACACATAATATGCCAATTACTGACTAGTTGGCGTAAAATTTCGATCCTCATTTTTGTAGTCTTCATTGTTTTTAAAAACATTTTTATGATATTAGAGGAGGGTAAACGAAAAGACAGTTTGTTTTGATGGTAAGTTGGCTTTAAACACTGATCGGTGTCAGCTTTTCCTGGTTACTGGTGAAGTCAGTCTTTACCTTACTTAGACAAAAAATTATAGTTACAAAATTAGTACACTTCATACTGAAGAGGTAATTCTAAATGCTATTTTTATGTTCTGATACATTCAGTGAATATCTTTCATGACATAATATTATAATTTATATTTTCATTAAAGTTTTCTTGCCTCTTTGACTTTTTTAAACTATATTTGATTACTTGATTATATTAATTATTTATTGTACAGATCTGTTCTTTTATTTTATTCCTTCCCATAATTTAAGTGTCAATTGTAAGTGTCGGTCGACGAAATTTTCTGTTTTCATATTATACAAGATATTTCATATTAAAATATAAAAATACCTTTTTAGTTTTTTCTATTGAATTTTCAGCTTTAATTCATTGTCATATTGTCATTGTCCGTATACGTAGCCATATCACGTAATTCGTACGCTTCCATACAATCACGCAATCTCATCTTATTCCAGTCTGCAAGACAAAGAAGTATTTAGGGCGTCCCCAGTGACTGATCTCATAGTAAAAAGGGCAACGTCCTCCAAACCCAGCTTTCTGTTGAAAATCTACTAAAGGTATATATACATAAATCAAAATTCATACTTTTCTCCGCCCCACACTCGACCTTACAAAAATTCATAGCTAATTCTAAATACATAGTTCTTATACAATCTCATGCCTCCTTGACATATGTTTACAGTGACATCTGTTATTTATAGTTGGTAGTATGGCAGATGTAGAATATATACCTATGAAATATTACTCGATTTTGTTAACTGCAAACTGTCAAACACAGATAGCGCTTTAATATAACATCTAGTTATTTCCGGTTATGTACTAACAAATGTACTAACAAGAATATGTCCCTTATTTTTAAACATTATCACCCCTAATCACAATATTAAAAGTCATTTATTTTTTATTTGTATTAACAAACAAACTCTACAATAAACTAGTAAATTGTGTAGTAATATTTTTCATTTATAATATGGATGTTGATAGCAAACGTATTTAAAATTAAAATTATTTGCAGCGTAATACCTTCTTATTCGTATTATCTTTCTATATTTTATTTCTTATTATGATTTCGGAACCAACGAAATATAGATACTTAATCAATATCGAATCTAATAAATAATACTAGGCAAAATCTGGCGTCATTTTTGCCAGATTATTTAACTATAGCAATAATCACGATCTCACAGTAGAAGCAACGAAAAAGAAACGAAAAACTTTATTTTTTTTTATAACGCGAGTTCTAGGATAATAATTATACACAAAAAATATATACAAATTATTCATAAATTGTAAAACACTATCTAATTCTTCAAATCATTATTTGAATAATATGACATAGTTTGAATAAAGTTTTCATTCAGAGGTGTTCGATACTATATTTTAAAATACTCTTTCATTCTGTGTGCAACTACATCGTGAAATACTAGCACGCTAATCGAGATTGTAAATAATATTCATATAAATAATATTCGTGTCTAAGAATTATCAACGTAAGTACAGCATATTTTTTTTAAATAATTTTTATGTAATTATTATAAAATGAAACTCGTTCTTGATTAATTGTTGTATTGTATTTTTATTAGTTTTTTTTGTAAACGGTTTACACAAAATTGTATGAGTAAATTACTAACTTTCTTTGATAGTAACTAACGTAACGAAATTTAAATTACCAATAAATTATGTTTCGGGTGAGCATTAATAATCCTAAATGTCATTTATTTATGAAGTATTTCATGAATCAGTAATTATAGATATTTATTTATACACATTTCATCCATATTATTGTCCTCAACGACTGTCCTAATATAATGGATGAATTTTTATATAACGTTCTGTTATATTTCATGGATATGTTTAACGCAATAAAGATTTCCTGTACCTTGTTTAATATATTAATTAGGTAGTAAGATCTCTTTTGTAATAATAGGTAAATACCTACAATTTGTGTTGTAACGGACTTTACCAATAATTTTCTTTAGTTAAACAAAGTATTTCAGTGAAACGATTGTCTAGCGGTAGAAATTCTTTAAACCGCAGGTTGAATTCATTTTAACAAATTTAACATTCTTTATAATTAACGGTCACTTAAAAATCAATTTTCTCCATGAAATAATTTACATGAGTCAAATGAACTTCAAAGTTACTACAAAATGTACTTTTTTTCAGATGTTCATATTGCTAATATGGATCAGCGTTATATTATTGGCGATACTACTCTACCATCGACGGATATACTCGAGGTTCACTGGTTTTGGGGTCTTGCAACCAATGCCCTTTCCTATATTTGGCAATATGTTCAAAGTTACACTTGGTATGGAGCATCTTAGTGAACATATGGATTCAATCTATAATAACTTTCCGTCAGAAAGGTATAAATAACATTATATGCAAAGACATAACAGGTTGACAAAAATAAATGTAATATCTCGGTTTTATTATGCTGTGAGAGCTTGTTTATTTTTGTAGTTAATAATCTTAATTTGTTAACATAAAATAATATACACTCTAAAATTATTATTATTATAATTTTAGAGTGTATATTATTTTATGAAAAATAAGGTCATATTTAATTTTAAATAAAAAATACTTTTAAATGTATATAGTATCAACATGATATAAGAACGGGCATTATTCGAACAAGCGATCTCAGAGATCGGTCCAGTCACTCTGCTAATTGGGCTATCGTGTTGAAGTCCTTCTAGATAAATTTAAGAGATTGTTATCATGTTATATTGAAAGGGCAAATTTACATCTTACTAACAATATTTGAAAGCAGTATAAAACATGTGGTGTATCATGAAGGGAACTCGGTATTTCAGTTGATAAAGCGACGGGAACGTTAAAACGAATGTCCTAGGTTCGAGTCCCATATTGGTCAATTATAAATTAGTTATTTATTCAGAAATTTTATAAGCTTGTCTGGTATATTCATGTTTCATGATATATTCAAACAAATATTGTTTTGTATCATTTACAGATTTATCGGTAGATTTGAATACACTATACCTTGTTTGATAGTACGAGATATAGAGTTGGTGAAAAAAATTACTATTAAGGACTTTGAACACTTTCTGGACCACCGTGGACTTCTGGACGATAAAATCGAACCATTATTTTCAAGAAATTTATTTTCATTAAAAGGTATAATGTACATATGAAAATAAAATCAATGTGGCCCTTAATTTCGACGTCTAGGATTTTAAAAGATAATAATTTGTACTTTATTGACCCATCTCTTAAAATTCTATAGGCCAGGAATGGAAAGATATGCGCTCTACCTTGAGTCCAGCTTTCACGAGCTCAAAAATTAAACAGATGATTCCGTTTATGGAAGAAGTGGGAGACATGATGATTCGAGCGGTGAAAAATAAAATGAAAAATTTGGAGAGTACGTTTGACACAAAAAAATCGTTTGTATTCTATGTTTGTTCGTATTATACATATTATTGAAAAGAATAATTAATACACGTAGGAGTAGTAAGTCACTGGGTTTTTAATAATATACCAGGTATTTTTGCGTCGTAATTTAAATAATGAATACCTATAGCTTCTATACGAACTAAGTATTGTTTGGATTATTAAAAAAAAACTTGCAACAAGTAATTGAGAGTTGCCACTTAGATACTAAGTACTACTAATTAGAGAAATGTTAACATTACTTTTATTTTATTAAAATTTATTAATATTTACAATTATTTAATCGACTATTTAATCGACCAACACAGAGAAATCTTTTAAAATAAAGATATTTTTGGACGGTAACAGCTTATTGAAAAAGATAACAGCAATTTCATGAAATCAAACAGGTGGGACTGTAGTAATCGACTGCAAGGACTTGACCTCGAGATATGCTAACGACGTGATTGCTTCCTGCGCCTTCGGACTTAAAGTGGACTCTCATACTAACGAAGATAACAAGTTCTATGAGATGGGAAGAAATGCTGCAACCTTCAAATTAAAACAAATGCTTTTGTTTTTCCTATATTCGGCCTTTCCTTCTCTTGCCAAGGTGAGCGTTTGTTAAAATACGGTTACAATGTATGTATGTATGTATGTATGTATGTATGTATGTATGTATGTATGTATGTATGTATGTATGTATGTATGTATATTACAATGAAACACATAATAGCTTCCATTTTTTTAATACTAAATATGAAACATAATAATAAAGCAATATATACTCAATAAGGTAAAAATATACTGAGCTACTTTTAAGTGTTAGATAAACAGAGGAGTGTTTTTGGTGAGAATTACTTACGTTAATCGTTATCAAATACTTAAAAAGGTTTACTTAATAAATGTTGTTATTATTTTCATATTATGATAAACATAATATTTATCGCTACTACAAACAAAAATATTTCTTATAACATTCAAGTAATGTTCTTTACGATAGCTCGCAAGTGCTCATAAGTATCCACTTAATTGTAACACACAATGTTTTCCTTTAGCACTATATCTATACAAAGAAATATACGATTTCATACTCACGTTCCTGTTGACCTTTTTTAGAAAACAATAGGTTTATCAATATTGGTCGGTTTTTAATATAGTTTGTTTGGCGATAATTCTATTTTTTATTACATGGACCGATTAAAAAATATATTGATACCTACCTTTTCCAATATAAGAGCCATCGCTTATATTGTTGATGTACAAATTTAATATTGCCAATATCTGAAGAAGGAATCTATATGAAATAATAGTAAACACAAATTTATGAGTTTTATATTAACAGACTAGGCAAATTATATAAAAAAAAAGTATAAAATTATGCGGATAATTATTAAATGCACAATTTTTGCCACTTGCCAATAAAAATAATAGCAGAAGCAATACACAATCTAAATATGTGGATTCTGTTATCTTCTTTACTTTTATTTTTTAAGAACTTTATGAACGTTAAAAACCGTATTATTGGACCTATAAAGCGAAATTAGCAGCCAGTAAAACAACGAACTAATGGTGTGATAAATTTCTAGGCCCTTAAATTAAAGTTGTTTTCCAATGAAAAATCTGACTTTTTTATAAATCTCGTGGAAAGCACCATGAAGGATAGAGAAAAGCACAACATCATCCGACCAGACATGATTCATCTCTTGATGGAAGCTAAAAAAGGTAAGGTCTTCCGCCGCTAATGGAGACATAAACAATATATAATAAATGCAGATATGTACAGAGATTACTGTTTATTAGGTAGTTAGAGCTTAAAGGCAAGAACTAATATTTTAAATTTATCTTTCCCTGGAAAATTTACACTGAACATATTTATTTTGAAAAATACTAAACAAGTCTTTTACTCGTGAACATCTTATCATCATGTGATGTCATAACATGTATTTAACATAATACTTATAATATTTTTCTGTTATCGATATTGATAAAAACTATTAAATCAGTGAAACCATTAAATGAAGAATAATTCAAAAATGTCCATTTACTATAACTTTTATTTTATTTTTGCATTCAAAAAAGGTTTATTCAAAAAGACTACATTTCGATGTACGTCCAACTCTTCGTTTAATGTACGACTATAACGTTAAACAATGTTCATCATACCACGTTAAGCATAACTGGTATTTTGTTACACTGCAACTAACGGGATTTTTTCGACTCTGAATTAAATTGCAGCGAAAATTTGAATATTTGTATTAGACAATATCGAATAAAATTGATAACAACTTGTATATTAAAAGCTGAACATTTTGAATGTCTTACGAAACAATAAATATTTAATATAATTTGTAGACAAAAGATTCATTATTCTTAGTCTATATGGTCTATTTGGTCGTTTATTAAATATATTCTCAGTATTTATATGTGTATTTTTATGTATTTGTATCGTTGTCTAACACCCTTAACACAAGCAAATAATTTGCTTACTTACACGTTGATCTAAATCAATGTGTGTAATTTGTCCTGATATTATTATTATATACATATTTACACTGTAATATTTCTTTTAGGAGCCCGAAGGTAAGTTTTTAATTCAGGTAGTCCATTTTTTTAGCCCCCTTCAAAAAAAGATACGTTAGTTTAGTTTTGAATATATTTTTTTAATATGTTCTTTATTTTAAAGGTAGATTGACGCACGAAATAGATGTCAGCAATGGAAAAAATGACGCTGATGTAGGCTTTGCTACAGTAGAGGAGTCAGATGTCGGCAAAAAAACTATTCATAAAGGTCAGACGTTACACTAGATCAATATATCAATAATCATTTCTAATTAATGTTTATAATTTTAATGTTGTTGTAAGTAATTAAACAAAATGAGTACTTTAACTAACCAGTTTTCAGAAGGAGGACATAAATACTAAAAAGTCATAAATATACATTTGATGATAAGTCGTTGAGTGATCTTTATCTATTCCACGATGTGTGGAAAATGCCAAGGCGGTGTATTTAGGTTAGGGTTCATTATCAGGTGTTAAGACTTATATCGTAATTATTTTAAAGGAGTGCATCCTTAGTACCATCATGAATTATATTGAAATGTAAAAAAAATAATATGTTTTAGCGTGGTCCGATATTGACCTTACGGCCCAAGCAGTGTTATTCTTCATCGCAGCCTTCGAGACCGTATCGACAGTAATGTCCTTCACCTTGTATGAGCTGGCGGTACATCCAGATGTGCAAGAGCGACTTTTTGAGGAAATCAGGCAGCATAAGGTCCAAAATGAGAAATTGGATTTTAATTCTATTCAACAATTGACTTATTTGGACATGGTTGTTTCAGGTAAATTTTAATTAAAAAAATATATATGTTAATATTTTTTTGTTATTAATAATATGATATTAACAGAAGTATTAAGGCTGTGGCCACCGGGTCTGAGACTAGACAGAATTTGCGTCAAGGATTACAACATGGGCAAAGCTAACAAGGATGCTACAAAGGATTTTATTGTAATTATTATCATCCATATTTTAATTAACCGCTCTTCACTTGATATATTACATGATGACTACTACTACGTGATGAAAAACATTAAATAAATAATTTTTAAAGGGTTTTATATAAAATAATGCAGTAATATATAATACAATAATATATAATACAATAATATATAATACAATATATCACATCTTTACTTATATATTTAGATTCGCAAAGGCGAGATATTAATGGTACCAACATGGAGCATCCATCGTGATCCACAATTCTTTCCGAATCCAAACAAGTTTGACCCTGAACGGTTTTCGGATAAAAACCGTCACCTCATCAATCTCATAGCCTACATGCCCTTTGGACTTGGACCTAGGAATTGTATTGGTAACCGCCTATTTTATATTTAAGACATTAATTACTTTTGAAATTCAATTTATTTTTATATTTTACATATAGAAATATTCCTTAATTAGGATCAGAAATGTGGATCTAATATCCATTATTATTCTTAATTATCCATCCATCATTATTTTACTTCCTTGCTTAAAGGATGAGAATTAACATTTTTCATCCTTCAAAACAATTATTTCAATATTCGTTTTAACTAATATGTTTCATAGTGCTCTAGGACTAATTTGTAGTACTAATACAACTCGAAATTTCCAGGTTCACGTTTTGCCCTCTGCGAGTTGAAGATGATGGTCTATTCTATTATTTTAAACTTCGAGATATCGCCCACAGCAGAGACTTGTATCCCCGCCAGGCTCTGCAGTAACACATTCAACCTGCGCCTCAAGGGCGGACATGGCCTGCAGTTCAAGTCACGTTGATTAATATTATTTTTAATTTATGATTTTTATGGAATAATTAGTTATAGAACTTCAGTTTTTACCGTTTATTAATGTATAATTGAGATCGTACGATATTTATTATAATATTATGTTGATCCTTCTAAAAATATATTGTAACCTAAAAGCTCATATCAATCCAACAAATTGTTATCAGTTTTCAAAACGTAATGCACGAGCACCTACTTATGTTATCCAGATGACTATTGTTCTCCATTTTGTGAGATGTTTGAAATAAACTTATTATAAGCAATCCTTACTATAATATAATGACTTAAAGTCTGTACTTTGACCCAAGTAAAATGTCTGAACATAACGTTCGAGGTATATGAATATGTTGCCATGCCAATGTGTAGCTCATGGACACAAACTTAAGACATATTTTGTGACTCTAGACCCTTCTTGACCTTTTAATGAATAAATTACCGCCCCTTTGGTCTAGTGGTTAGCGCAGACGCCTAACGTATAGCGACGCAATGGGCCTCGGGTTTGATCCCAGACAGGGACAGGCATGTATGTGATGGGGATAGATGTCTGTATTTCTGGGTTTGGTCGTTTATTAAATATAGTCTCAGTATTTAAAATATGTATTTGTATCGTTGTCTAACACCCTTAACAGTGTTTTATTTGTGTGCAGGGTCAAAAAAGGTGTTAGAGGTCACAAAAAAAGTTACGGTTCACAAAAATTGTTATCGGTCAAGGATGTCGAGGAACTTCCGGGGGCATAACCCTCAGAAGTTTAATCGTGTATATATATTAAATATATCAATGTTTGTAAGCATATTTTGTTATTATTTACTATTCATTATATGATAAATATACTGCCTGTACCCATCCTCAACCTCTATTCTAAATAATAGTAAAATATTTTTTAAATCGGATGAGTAATTTTCAATATTTACTCCTACATAAAAGTTTATAAATTTATCACTTTTTATATTTATAATACATAATAGTACATGAACACCATAAGATCCCTGAAACGGAATTTTTACACTTACGTTAGGCAGCCCCTATTTAGTGAACCCTTCTTAATTGGTACAATAAAATAAAATCATTATCGATGTTTTGCTCGGATACAACACTCTAAAACTATAGTTATATTAAAAAGCAAGAATTCTTTACTATTTTTTGGTACCTTACTCCGTATTCTGAAAAAAAAAATGATCTAAATAAATAAAATTAAGATATATTCAAATTATAATAGGCTTTATAGAACAATAATCAAAAAAAATTTAACAGGATTTTGGTATAGACATCAGTATAAATATTATGCAATAATAATAAAATAACCAGGACCAGTCGTAAAGTAGTCGTTCGAAACTCAAAAAATGGATTTTTTAAAGTATTATACTCAAAAACGTTTGTGCAATATTTTAATCTATCCTCAGCATTTAAAAATTGCAATAACGAAGATCGGAGGTAAATCTTTCAATTAAGGGACGAATTGGAATCCGGACCGACTTCCATTCAACATGCAAATCAGTTTGACGCTGGATAATCCTAACTTGCTTTTTAATCTCGTCTTTTCTATTGAATCGTCAGCAAAAACGCATATTCTATTGAAATCCATACCTTTGTTACAAGGCGTTAGCGTGTAATTGCTTTCTGAAAAATAAAATTAATATTTTTTTCGAATATTTTAGCGAAGTTTTAATGTTATAAGTAAGTATGAATTTTACAAAAAATCTTACTGCTCTACCATCACACGGTGGTTAGAACAATTAATCCTATGCAGGTACAAATAAATACTTTTTAAGATATGTAAAATTCTATTTATATAAATAAATAAAGAGAAAAGGCGTATATTTACGTATTCTTGGTCTTAGATTTAGTCAACTGTCCAACTACAAACATATATTATCAAAAAATTTAAGAGAAGCTTTGAGGCGTTGCATTGTGGAAGAAGAAACCTCTATGGTTTGTATTATCTTATCGTAATTGTTTGCATAAATTTTAGGTCTAAGACTAATCTGTAAAAATACTCTTTAGTTTTTTAAATAAACATACAATTTGTAAAATTTTTAGTTTTTCTAAACAGATAAATTCACTGGCAATTTTTTTTTATTTGATATGTTTAGAACACTATAATTTTGTTACGAATCACAAACTGGTCCAGATGGAAACTCGTGGGATTTTTTTTTTTTTTTTTTTTTTTTAATATGATCTAGATTCTAGGGCAATGCTTGACTACACACTACTTGTTTAGTATTCAGAAGTTGATGTCAGTTGTTGTATGTAACAAAAAAGTATGGTGTTTTTAAACAGAAGTTCTTTTAAAATAAAGTCCTGTGAGCTGGCGTAGAGGTAGTGAATCACGCTTTCCGAAACTTTTGATGGCAAAACACATACAAACGTTATAATTATTATATATCTAGATTTTTTGTCAAAATATGTAGGTAGGTACTTTATTCCAAATTATACCAAAGATCGCTGGTGCAAGAGCTGTGTCGATGTTATTATGTTCTTAACATAATTAACATGTCTGTAGACAAATTGTATCAAAATTATAATATGTATGATTAACTATGTAGTGTCACGAGCCCTGCCATACAACTAACATGATTTTATTACCCTCTGTTCCGAATCCGACTAGCACTTGGAAGGTTTTTTTTAGCTAATGTCAGTTGTATATCTTAAAGTGGTATATCGAAAATATGTACTGGTATATTTAACATCTTCTGCAAAAAAGGTTTTGTAATACTTTGCTACATATATTTTAAAAGGCACCTTACTCTTACTTGATGTGCTTTTATAGTCGTATAACGATGTTGTTCTAGCCCATTTATTATAAAATAAACACTTGTTGACGAGCTTTACGACAACTTTTACTTTATCAAACAAAAATATGTATACGAATAATACATTTTATGTAGGTAATCAAAACATTATTTTGTTCAGGATATTATTCTAATTAATGTTGATGGAACGCTTGATGAAGTTTCTGGATTAATTCTGAACAAAGAAGTGGTTTTTGCGTATAATAATTTTGTAATAACTTCTACCTACATAATTATTTGCTTATTTGTTTCTATATAATGACTTTACACTTATATCAAAGTTTCTTGTTGTTATTGTCAATTTTAAGCAAAATTGCCATCCTTAGGTATGTCTTTTCAAAAAAGTTTTTTTTTTGAAGGAGTCTCATGTTATGACCAAAATCTTTATTTTAAACCTTAGGCTAAATTACTTATCATATGAGGTGTCGTTTAACTAAATATCACTACGCCGCGCAAACAGAATATTTTTTTGTCAGGTTTTTTTCTGCTACTGACATTTTTTTACCATAAATTCGCTCCTCGGTCTTCCGAGGAAGTTAGGAAAGGTAACTTTTTTAATATTTTATTTTACTTACATTTTATATCTTTAACTCTATTTTGTTAAATTATATATAAAGAGCTTCGGTTAGCGCTGTTTCGAGGTATCACTGATGTTATATTTGTTTTTCACTAATTGCATGAGATATACAGACGAGTGCAAAAAAAAATAAGTGCAAAGAAACTATTACTTATTTTTGTTGTTGATAATATTCTCGGTAATTTAAATTGAACGGTAAAAAAGTCAATATTTTAACGTCAGAATTTTGGATAAAAATGTAGGCTGATTTTTCTCAATTCAATTAAATAAGGCGAAAATTTTAATATCTTTAATCAAAACAAATTACAGTGTGCTTGAAACATAGAAAGGTGAATTTCGAATTCGAAGGTGAATTTGGAATTTCGTTATGAAAACAATATTTTTGTAAAAGTTATTTGATTTTTTTGAAAAAATTGTGAGGTTATGTGAAAAAATTGTAAAATCAAAAGATCGATTTTTTAAAACCTTAAAACCTCATTCTCATCCCCTTCCTGACTTCAGATCGCCCATAAATTATTTTTACTTTTCTTTTTATTGTATTTTCTTTCTTTTCCTGTCACTATTTTTTTGGTCTCAAAAATTATTCATCTTTAATCTCCCTCAATAAAATTCGTCAGAGTTGATACTTTTGCAATACTTGTATGGAGAAGCAGCTTGTAAGCAGTTTTTGAAATTCTCCATTCTTTGTTTTAAGTTTTATTATAACACCTTAATAGCTTTTACTTGCATTATTTTAGCAAACCTATTTACTAAGAAGTGAATGTTATGATGTTAAGCTTAACTAAACCAACTAAAAATTCGTGTGAAAGAAGGTTGCAATCCAAATATTTCGAATAATAGCATATTATTTCAGATAACATTTTCTGTACATAAATATAGGTATATAATTCCAGTTAACAATCAATCAATGACGCAAAGCTCAGCTTAAATAATTTGTGTTCGGATATTTCCAACAATTCGCTTCTGAACATTTGACCTCTTTGTGGTTTTGTATAATTCTACATCAAAAGTTGTAACTTGTAACAAACTGAAATTTATGAGGTTTCTTCTGTAACTTAAATGATTTAACTTTGAATTATATAACATAAATATAAGGTATTGTTTAATTTATAGGAATGTAATCAAAAGGTCAGCAAGTTTCTATTTCGCGGTAAATATTACTTTTCATGATAAAAAAGATGGCATTTTGTTGGTTGTCAGCTCATTAATCCTATAAAGGAATGTGGTTTACGGTTCCTATTTAAATAATATAAGTTAAAATTTAGTTTTTATGAATTAATATTGTTAACAAACTCTGATATTGGTAAAACAAAGATACTCCAGTTGCTTATGCTGTATTCGCTGTATTCATGCTTATGATATAATTTCGTATCTTTACGCATAGTCCGTCCTAGTGTCAAAAGTGTAGTGCCTATCTATGTACTTGCTACATTCTAGTTACTTCATCTCCTCCCATTTAGTATTAACTCAAAGAGGAGGTACATGGTAAACACGCCAATAAATAGGTTTGCAACAGCCGCATCGGCGCACAATTTTCATTAACCGCCGTATGGAAGAACACCACACGATACCTGAGGAGATATTAGTGCCTTGACAACTATTCAAGAGCTCCAGAGAATGAGATGAGGGATTTTTCATTTTATCGATATCCTGGACCAGCAACATACACTTGTTATATTATTGTAGTATTGCTACATATAAGATTGTTATTATATAGTAATTTGGTTTGTAGGTAATATAAATATGTAATTATTTATTTACCTACATAATAACATTAACAATAAATATTGTTGTTACAATTAGATTTACGAATTAAGATCTATATATCATTGTTATTACTGGTATGTTATAAAAGTAGTAAAAGATATTGATTTGACGAGCTATCGGAAGTAGCCTTAAGATATTAAATATGTTGTATTTACATATCTTATTAGGTAAGCCATAAATGTGTGAAAGATATAAGATTATTATAAATATGCTTAGGCATTTAAAATGGTTATGTACTATTATATTGTTATTATGATATGATATTTAATGATGTTTAAAGTTGTGAATATGACTTATCTCCAGAAGCTGCCGTTGGCGCTTCTGTCGATGTTGTTATGTTATAAATATGGCTGTAAGCCTCTATTAAAGGCAATCTGTATTGGAGAACGGGCAAGATAAGTGATTCTTATATTTACATTGTTTATAATATGTGTAATAACTGTTGTGGGTATTTCACCGTATTGAGTTATTGGTAAATGTGTCTAAATAATTACACAGTAATAACTATAATACTGTATTTATTATATTCATGTACCGGGAGTCATTTTGTTATATTAAATGATATATTTGTTTAGCTCTTTCTTTTCTTTAAACTTATCCAAATAATGCATTGAAATATATTATCATATTAATAGTGTGAAGTAGCTTGATTAAAATACTTTATACCATATTAATTCAGTGGTTTTTAATTATAGAATCTTATAATATCTAACACACTCATATTTCCGCACACCCGATAGAGAGAATATAGAGGAAGTGTGAAATGGAACAGTATTTATCTATAAATAATATTCTTGTATTTTCAAACCATATTGCACTACTCAATATGCAACATGGTAAAAGTATAAAAAACTTGTAAAATTATTTATATATTTTTTTTCAATATTCATATATTAAACATAGACTTGTTTTTTTACATTTACCAATAAACACATATAGCAAAAGAAGGTTTTGATATTTTTGTTGAAAATAATATATAAAAAGATATATATTTATTTTACACATTCGTATACTCATAAATTCTCGTACTATTTAAAAAAATAGGCAAAAAAACTTCTTCTTGGATAAAAAGGTTCTTGAAGCGCATTTCATCGCGTTATTCCGCTGCGCGACTCGGAACACAACACTGGGGTGCTTTTAAAATGTTTGCTTGGTTTTCTTTTAAACTGCACTTGTAATTTCTAAGCGTTAATATTCTAGGACTACGAACCTAAAAATTACCTCTTAAAATTGCTTATATATGCGTTGTAAAAATGTTCTTTAAACTTTATTAATACAAAAGGAAAATTTGGACATTTTACTGCATTATGTTCATAAAATTGTAATTGGGTTTAATTTCCAGATTCAATTTTAGATATATCAATTAAAAGTGAAACGAAATGAATGTTTTTATATCTAAATAACTAAAAATATTAGATACATATAATATTATTAACTAACTAATGAATTGAACAATTAAAAAAAACAATTTTCTGATCTTTTTAATTTAATGTTCTAAAGATGTAGAAATACTCCCACAATAAGGATATTAATGTGTCGCGGCAGTTTCACACATAGAATCTATTGACCACACAAACAAATGTACTCTGTTGGAATTAAATCAGAGAACTTTTAAAAGAATAGAACTGTGTGTGAACTGCGTTCTTATCCACTCAAATAGATACCAACAATGTTCCTTAATCTATATCTAGAGACAGTGCGCTACTTACATCTGCATACAGATGGAATTCAGAATCGTTTTTGTCTCCGCCAGAAATACGGTAACGGTTATTGCTAGTGCAAGACAGCCTAGCATATCTAGATCCTAACCATGCTTAATCTTTAATGCATGCAAATTGCACATTTGGAATGATGTATTACAGTGGTTCATGGTATTAGTATTTAAAAATAGTAAAAAAAGATAATGACAACTATAAAATAATTTGCTACATGTGTTTTCTTTTCTTTTTACAGTCCTTATCTACCTGTCTCCGTTTTTCAACAGTGCAGCGTTACACCTTACAAAAGGTATTAATGATTGGAAACAATTACTATCACTTTACAATATGTCAGCAGTACGTCAGTATATCATAAACTTTATGCGGTATTTTGCGGTATAATTTTGCATTTCTTGAATTAGTTGTATATAGTGAATATTCATATTTGGATGTATATTAAAATTCTTCATTGTTATGTTACTGAACTGTATGCATATTTTTAAACAGAAAATGAAATATCATACTAAGTGCCGAATCGTGGAAAAAATTAAATAACTTTCATATACATAAAATACGAGTACCTACTTTAGTAAAGAACTTTTTAAGTGTTTAATATTTCTTATATATTGGTAACATCCATTTATATATATATATATATATATATATATATATATATATATATATATATATATATAATATATTTTTTTCGGGGGTAGGTGCTTAAACAGTTAACAACAGTTTTTAGATGCTTTATTGATTTAAATATATTAAAAAGTTATTTTACAGGAAAAGTGCTTAGTTTCCTTATATTCAGGTCCTTATCAACAATTCTGCTTATAATTTTAATGTAATAATAACAATAACTTTACCTGCCCTACCCCATCAGCTTAACCTAAAACAGCATTTTTGAAATATTGAAACCACTGTTTTTATTTTTATTTTTATCAACATTCACTTCACTATGGCTAATATTAATGAACTTGAAGCATGTTGGACACAAAGAATGGCTGATTTTGATAAACGCCTTGAAGCCGCATCAATTCCTTTCAATCCAACTTTACTGCAATTAGCTGATGAGTTTAAAGCTTTCAGAGAGATTGTGCATAATATGCTTAATTTATTGCATCAGCAATCTCGTGACTGCGCTAAAGTTTTGGATGCCTTGGACATGAGACAGCGGCAAAAGGTACTGCTATTTAACGGTATCTCTGAGGATATAAATTCAGATGCTCAAACCAAATCAAGTCAATTTGGGGTCCTAAATCTCATCCATGAGAAGCTGGGACTGTTACATGTCACGAATGACTCCATCAAACGTTGTCATAGACTTGGTGTCCAAAATAGTGCGCTGTGCAGACCTGTACTTGTTCACTTCCGGAATCATGATACTAAAGCTGAAGTATGGAGATCCAAAGCTAAACTGAAAGGTTCCGGATTTGTAGTCACTGAGTTTCTCACTAAGGTACGACAGGCTATTCACAAGAAAGCCAGGCAGCATTTTGGTATGAAGAATGTCTGGACTCTCGATGGGGTGATACATATCAAGTCACCCGATGGGTGCCATGAGAAAGTCGTCTGTGAGCAGGATCTTGATCGGTTGACCTTTAAGTTCCCGGAAAGTGTTCAGACTTCAGAGCCTCCTGCTTCCTCAAGTGCTGCACAGAATCAGGCTGTTCAAAATCAAGATACTCGTCGCAAGCCTCCGATCACTGTTGTTCCAGGTGATGATTTAAAGAGGGCACGGCGCATGGTATCAAAGAAATAACTCCTTTAATGTATGTAAAACTTCTTGGTCTGTACTGTACAACTATACCGCTCTTATACTTTTAATGTTCTATATAACCATATCAAGTTTACGAAAGTTTATTTTACTTTTCTACATTTGTGCTGCTTATTATATTATCGCAATAACATATTTTAAATTAGCAATTAGCATTGATTAATATTTTTATGTAAAGTGTCAGTTCTGTAAATTAACTAGTGACAAGTGACAGCAACTTTATTTGTCAATATGACATTTGTCTTTATCGATCACTAACCACTATCCTACCTCTTACCATAGAGTTATGTATAATAATTCTATGAAAAGTACAGACCTGCGTGTGTGAAGTTGTTTTTCTTTTTAATTTTATATTTTAATCTTTCTACATTGTTTCTCATTTTTTATTTTGCTTAATTTGATTAATGTTGTTTTAATGTACTGTTTATCACAAAATGACTATGTAAACAGTCGGCTGATGGGAAGGTGATAAATTATTGTACTTTGGTATCTTATTAGATTAGTACAAGTGTAATTTACTTTTGATAATTGTTATTTATTATTATTATTTATTATCATTATTTATTTTTATTCACTTAATATTTATTTGTACACATAATGTCTGATGGCGATTCTTTACAATCAAACGATGAAACATTTTATTCGCTGCATGACTCCAGTAGCTCCTTTAATAGTTGTGACTCTGGGAAGAATGATAGCTTAACTTCATTAAGTGGGCAGTTGGATAGTGTATTTTCTGATCATTATAACTTTTTAAATATCTGCCATTTAAACTCGCAAAGTATTCCGAGTCACTATTCGGAACTAGAGGCTACTTTCGCACAGAGTATTTCTTTTCATGCGTTACTTATCTCCGAAACTTGGCTTAAACCATCATTGCACTCCGCACTTTACCCATTACCTGGTTTTGTGCTCATAAGAAATGATAGGACAGACAAACGGGGGGGTGGCGTAGCCATATATTTGAAAGCATCAATTAGTTATAAAATAATCTTAGCTTCTCCTTCTTCTTATTCTGCCACCTGTGAGTACTTGTTTCTTGAGCTGGCAATTAACGGTGTTAAAGCTCTTCTGGGAGTAGTATACTGTCCTCCAGCCACCGATTATCATACTGATTTAGAAGCAGCTTTGGATTACTTCTCGTCTAGTTATAAACATTTTGTAACAATGGGTGACTTCAATACTGATCTCTTAAAATCTTCCTCTCGTTCTTTCAGACTCCGTGAGATTATTGAGTCAGCCAATCTTTCAATTCTTCCGTTAAATGCAACTCATCACAATGTTGACTGTGAAGACTCATTATTAGATCTTATAATCACTGGAGCCCCTGACTTGGCCAAGCAGGCTGGACAGCTATCTGCTCCTGGATTTTCACGACATGATCTTATTTATTTATCGTATAAATTGAGACCACCTAAACCTAAATCAACTGTTTTAAAAATTCGAAATTTTGCACGTTTAAACTTAGATCATTTGAGGAGTGATGCTGAGAAACTTGATTTATCTCTGGTGAATGCAGCATCTACTATCGACGACAAAGTATCTTTTCTCAACTTTACTGTTCTCACACTGTATGACGCTCACGCACCAATACATGCTGTAAAATTAAAGCGACCTCCAGCGCCATGGATGACCGAGTCAACTCGCGCTGCTATGACTAGACGAGATCGTTTGTTTAGAGTTTTCAAAAAAACTCGGGATGAACACAGCTGGTCAGCTTATAAGATTGCGAGGAATCGGTGTAATCAGGTGATACGAATAGCTAAGCGCTGCTATATTCATAATAGTATTAGTAACTCTTCTTCTCCTGAAATATGGAAGTTTCTTTACTCTATTGGCGTATGCACACCATCCACCTTAGGTCATACTTCTCCTCTATCATTAGATCAGCTTAATAGTCACTTTGTCTCTGTCTCTCAGTTAAGCCCCACAATCCGTACCCAAACGCTAACTCATATTTCCACAATACCGAGTCCTGATATACCATCTTTTGATTTCATACCTGTACATGAGGATGAAATTAAAAAATCTATTTATTCTATTAAGTCTAATGCTGTTGGTTGTGACCATATAAGTAGATCTATGATACTAAATCTATTAGATTCCCTCTTACCTTTAATCACTCATATTATAAATTTCTCTTTAAATTCCGGCGATTATCCAAAAACTTGGAAAAACGCTTTTGTTCATCCATTACCAAAAATCCCTCAACCCACTCTTCCTAACCACTACAGACCTATCTCCATATTGCCATTCCTTTCAAAAATCTTAGAAACCTGTGTATTTAAGCAAATCTCTTCTCATTTATTTAAATTTAATCTACTTAGTCGGTACCAGTCCGGGTTCCGCCCAGGTCACAGCACCAATACTGCTCTTATCAAAGTGTCCGATGATATTCGAGGTGGAATGGACAACAAGAAATTAACAGTGTTGGTGCTTGTCGATTTTTCAAACGCATTTAATACAGTTAATCACGAAATCCTTCTTGCTATACTATCTCTATTTAAATTCAGTCCTTTAGTCGTTAAGTGGTTTAATTCTTATCTTTGCGGCCGCCAGCAATCAGTTTGCTCCGGGGATTCCTCCTCAGTGTGGGCCAACATACTTGCTGGTGTGCCGCAAGGCGGAATACTTTCTCCCATCCTGTTCTCTTTATTTATAAATACATTAATACCTAACTTCGACTGCTCGTACCACTTATATGCTGATGACCTTCAGCTTTATGTGCAAACAAGAATGGATGATCTTCCAAACGCCATTTGCACTATTAACCGAAACCTACGTCAATTGAGTCTATGGTCATCAAAATTTGGTATTTCCGTTAATCCCGAAAAATGTAAGGCTATGATTGTTGGCAGTACAAGACTGTTAGTTAAAACTAATTTAGATAGTTTGCCAACAATTATATACAACGCTAATATCATACCACTATCGAATTCGGTAAGAAACCTGGGGTTGCATATGGATAATGGAATGAGTTGGCACCTGCACATTAAAGAAATTTGCCGTAAAGTCACTGCCACATTACAGACCTTATATCGGACTAAACATTTTCTCCCACTTAAGACGAAGATAATGTTGGTTAACAGTCTTATTTTACCCATTATTGACTATGCAGATGTTTGCTACCCCGATTTAAGTAACGACCTACTCAATAAGTTAGAGCGCCTCCTTAATAACTGCATCCGTTACATCTTCGGTCTGCGTAAGTACGATCACGTCTCTCACTTTCGCACTCAACTTAAATGGCTCACTATTCGTCAGAGGCGTAGCTCTAGAATACTTTGTCTCCTTTATTCAATCTTAAATGATCCAAATTCACCTTCTTATCTAAAGGAAAAATTCCAGTATCTCCATGAAACTCACGGCAAAATGCTTCGTTCATCTTCTAACCTTAAAACGGTAATTCCACCGCATAGAAGTGATTTCTTTCACAAATCTTTCACAATTCAAGCTTCACTACTCTGGAACGAACTACCTGAAAAGATCAGAAAAGCTCCCACAAAGACTTCTTTTAAAAGACTGGTTAAAAAACATTTCTTAGAGTCATCTTGATAAATAATTCTAATTTCTATTACGTGTTATATAATGTTTATATAGATAATTATATATATATATTATGTGTGTATATGTATATGTGTATGTTAATAATTATATTTATTATATTATTTTAAACATGTATTTAATATCTATTGTTTATATTTAGTAAATTATATTCATGCTTTATTGTTTTAT
This sequence comes from Napeogenes inachia, assembly GCA_959347355.1. Classification (NCBI taxonomy): domain Eukaryota; kingdom Metazoa; phylum Arthropoda; class Insecta; order Lepidoptera; family Nymphalidae; genus Napeogenes; species Napeogenes inachia. Next base: position 17,085,838 of record OY365792.1, read on the forward strand.
CATATATATAAAATAAGGACTTATAAATAGATTTTTAGTTGCCTACCGCAATTTCTCACCATTCGCTGAGGTTAACTGGTAGAGAATGCCAATAGGCATTAAGTTCGCCTTTTGTAATAATCAATAAAGGGTAAATAAATAAATAAATAAAAAAAAAATATATATATATATATATATATATATATATATGTCGGAGAAGCATCTTTCGTAACAGTATTTGTGGGCGTCATCGGGATAAAGCACAAGCACAAAAGACAAGATTACAATGCTAGACGTATATTTAGCAAATAGTATGTTTTACATTTAATTTTAGGACCGAGCAGCGGGTTCAGGGCACCGATCTTTGTATCGTCTTTTATTTTATAATAAACCAAAATCAACCACTCCGTCAATATCTGACCACTTCCAAACGTATCGGAAACCCAACAGACGCCCAGCGTCGTACGCAGCTCTCTTATAAAGATGGAACCTCGACCCCGCTCGAGACACGTTCTCTGCTCTGATTGGTCGTTTTGAAAATACTTCTTAATAAAATTATAATCTTTTATAATAAACTTTAATAATAAACATAACAAATAAAGAGGTTTGAAAGCAATTGGAATTTAAACAAATAAAATAATATTCTGGTATGTTCTTATTGAATTGACTCGCTCCGACACGGCCGTCCTGACATATCACACGTCCTCGTGTGAAGATGAAGGCAGCGGTTCTCCGTTAGCTGCAAGAAAAACATATTTTTTTATAGCTCGGCCAGTCCTGACCGAGGACCTTGTATACGTTATAACATTTTATTTTCATCACAACCACCCAAAATCCTTTTTTTTTTTAATATTGATAACCCCCAATATTATGCTTAGCCTTTACTTTCAAATCTAAATATTCATAAACTCCACTACGAACCAAGTTAAAGATGTAAAATCAAAACAGCCACCTCGCCGTTTATCACTTTACATATTTTGGAAATCATATCCAAACATCTACCTGGCACACCAGTGGCCAACTCGCACACCAGTGGCCAACTCGCACACTAGCGGCCAACTCGCACACTAGCGGCCAACTCGCACACTAGCGGCCAACTCGCACACTAGCGGCCAACTCGCACACTAGCGGCCAACTCGCACACTAGCGGCCAACTCGCACACTAGTGGCCAACTCGCCCTTATTTGGCCAACTCGCCCTTATATGGCCAACTCGCCCTTATATGGCCAACTCGCCCTCATATGGCCAACTCGCCCTCATATGGCCAACTCGCCCTCATATGGCCAACTCGCCCTCATATGGCCAACTCGCCCTCATATGGCCAACTCGCCCTCATACGGCCAACTCGCCAATTTTTAATTAAAAATGCTTTTTAATTAAAAAAAACAATCATCGCCGAAATCAAAACAAAACGGAAACTGCTCACCAAATTGTGAAATTATCCCGGTAACAGATGACATGCTGCACTCTATACAACCCTGGATGCGGCAGCAGGCTGTTCGCTGTTGCCTGCAGCTGTTAATTTGTTTGAGCACCGCGATGCCACGTGACCTTCAACACCACACTTGTAGCACGTGATAGGGCGTGTAGCAACGTCTGCGTTGGGGCGCTCGGGATTCGTATTCTGCTTTTCGTGTGACCGACTGAAACACTCAAAAGATTTATGACCAAGCTGTCCACAGGTGTAGCAATTGGTAGAAATAACGCTCAGCTTAGGGCGCTTATTTTCTTGCTGCATGTTTGCTATGTCATGGTTACTCCGCTTGCGATAAGAAAATGACATTAATTCCCTCTGCATTTTAGTGCGAGTAGATATTTCTTCAGAAAAAATATTACGTTGTAATCTTGGCTCGATTTGCCCCATGTGAGCGAGTAATAGAGATACTACAATTTCTTCCTTTTCTATATTGCTCCAGCGAGACATGAGTAAAGTAAATAAACGGCTTGCATATGCAGCAAGAGATTCACCTTCTTGGGGTTTACTAGTAATTATCTTTAATATTGTCCCTGCACATGTTTCTAGCGTATCAAAGCGTGATAGAAAAATTTCCTTAAATTCCAGCCATTTCATGTTAGGAAAAACTATTTGAGAAAACCACCATCCATCATTGGCCGTTGTAACCTCGCCAACGTTCTGTGCTTGCACCGATCCCACTTCTGATGTCGGAGAAGCATCTTTCGTAACAGTATTTGTGGGCGTCATCGGGATAAAGCACAAGCACAAAAGACAAGATTACAATGCTAGACGTATATTTAGCAAATAGTATGTTTTACATTTAATTTTAGGACCGAGCAGCGGGTTCAGGGCACCGATCTTTGTATCGTCTTTTATTTTATAATAAACCAAAATCAACCACTCCGTCAATATCTGACCACTTCCAAACGTATCGGAAACCCAACAGACGCCCAGCGTCGTACGCAGCTCTCTTATAAAGATGGAACCTCGACCCCGCTCGAGACACGTTCTCTGCTCTGATTGGTCGTTTTGAAAATACTTCTTAATAAAATTATAATCTTTTCTTAAATTGTAAAATAATGGAACATAACAAATAAAGAGGTTTGAAAGCAATTGGAATTTAAACAAATAAAATAATATTCTGGTATGTTCTTATTGAATTGACTCGCTCCGACATATATATATATATATATATATATATATATATATATATATATATATACATTAGATACATAAAAACAGCTTTAACTACGAATGTATTCAAAAAAATAGCTTTGCCTTTTTCATTTTAATTTCCTCGTAAAAGAACTCAGGATGTGATTCCTTACATCTTTTGGAATGGCATTTCCAGTGATTGAGGGATGAGACGCAAAAAGCGTTTTAATGGCTCGAATCATCTCGCAAGTTATTTTGTTTCTTACGAGCGAGAATGTTTTACGAATTCTTTTAGAGAGATTTTCAATTATCCATCTTAAATCGTAGACTATATATATACAATATTGAGATGAGGTATACAATATTGAGATACTTTGTAAGTAAGTATTCAAATATAATTTATTTTGAATTTTTATTCTTAATGTAACCTAATGACGACACGATAGCCGACCAAGATCGATTCCTTGTTAGAAATTTGTATTTCGTTGTTAGAATAATGCAAATACGATCTCCATTCAAAGTAATCATATTAGTTATGAAATGTATATATTTTTTAAAATGAATTTAATAGTAGGTACCCAAGTTCCTCGCTGACAAGTTTTACCTTTATAAAGTTTAACATAAATGGTGTGCTTGAATCTGTTCGAATCTATTCAGAATTAAATTAGAACATTTTTAGATTATTAAGCACATATTCCTTTATACTTATTATAGGTGTCATACCATATCACATTAAATAGGAAAGGAGAGGTAATTTTAACATGTATAAAATGATATTAAATTGCTATTGCTATTGTTATTATCTTTGTAAGACGGTGTTGATTGAAGAAGTTTTTAATTAAACAAAGAGATGGAAATTGTTTTCGATTATTTATTTACAACCTTAGTTTAAAATGTAGTTTAAATCAGCATATTTCGCAAGCAGTTATTGTGCTGTGAGCTATAAGAAAGAATCTATATCTATTCATGATGTTGACTACAAGTACCTACTTAATGCAACGCCGCAGCGGTGCGGCCTCGCGGCGCACTATCGACGAAGGAGCATCAATAATTCTCCTTATCTGTAACAAACTGATGCTGTTAGTACTGCTGCTTATTATGTACTCGGAATCAAATATTTGTCTAGAACTACTATAATCGCTAATAAAATATATTTTATTTTAATGTTCGGGACATTTTTTGATTATATTTCATTACATCGCTTAAATAATCAGTGCACAAATACTTTGAAGAGTGAAAATTATGAGTTCCTTGTAACATACGCAAACACATATATTATTGACAAAGTTTAAAATTGTTTTAGATGGCTATTCCTTTTCGAATCATACACATTTTTGTCAGTAAAACAGAATGTCATAAGCAGTAGATGAACCAAATTCAAATATTGGTTCGTTCCTAAGCTTATATCACCCTTCAGAATATTCAATTGCTTTGCGCGTTTCAGTAACAATCTTAATTAAGTAACCAAACTATAGTAAACTTGTTCATAGCAAGCTCGTTTGTGCTAAAAAGCAGTCTAGAGGTCGCAAATAATTGTTCGTCAATATTGTTTTGAGAAACAATTTATAGTAAGTCTAAGTTTTGTTGTAAATACTGCACAATTGTCAACTAAATATAAACTAATAAAAAGGCTACTCTTCTATGGGATACAATGTTATTTAGTATAATAAATAATAGTACTACATATAAAATAGACTAGTTAATTTAGTGTAATAAATAAGAGTATATAATATTTATATTATCAACGATATAATGTGTCAGTTTACGTGGCACGATGCTTCATCATGCCATTGAAAATTGCGAGGATTTTCGACAGTATAATGTCCAGCTTTTCAAAGTACATTCAAAGTGCAAAAGTATTATCGGGACGGTGGTGACATCTATTAGGTTTCTTTCGAAAATCCTAACCAATGTTTGTTGAAATTGAGATATGAAGTCATATTTGCGCAAGCTAAATACGAACCGTGTAGCTATTAGTTTGAAGTCACTGAAGCCTATTTAATTTTTCCTCTGCTAAATTTACAAAGCTTGCATTGATATAATGCAGGATAGAAAGGAGAAAAAAATGTGCTAACACAATTTTGATCGGAATAGGAAGAAAATATCTCAAGCATTGGAGAAAACTAATTCTGAGAAATGTTTTCCAAAATCGTAATTTGTCACTTTACGTTATACACAATATCCTGTATTGTCAATATAAGACGAGTAAGAAAAGAATTAATAATCTTTTTTTTAATATGTTCTGTTTAACTACATATACATTAGGATTATTATTAACATGCATTGACTTGGTGGAGTGACCATATGTTTCACTGAGTGACCATGGATTGGATGGAGGCGCATTGTGTGTTGCCACGTTTTTGTGCTATCGTACGATGCACTTTCAGATTATAGTGTAAATAATACTTACATTTTACAATAATAATAATATCACCCGTATAATGAGTCCATAGTCATAAAAATATGTCTAATAATTATGAACAAAATATGGAATAACAATAAAGTCATACTATCAAAATTGTTTTTTTTTTTATTATTCCCGCAGTACTCGTCAAGCAACAAGTCAAGCTTTGTCAATGTGATAATGAAATTAGATACTTCTCTTTTTCGAATTACGTCCTTTAGGGCTATAGCTTTGAAATAAGCACCTTATGTGTCATATTTCTGAATATATACGCTGTAATATATCCGAACCAAACTAATTGTCAGATCATGTATCATCATATCATCATTATATCTGTCGGATATATCAGTCAACTTATGAGGACATTATCGGAACAAATTAGGGAAATGCTATCAGCCCCGCTCGATCTATTAAAGTCCATGGAAAATAGAGTTTGATCAATGCTTTGACATAGTAAGTAGCTATAGATAATTCTAAGCTCATGAAAATCTTTGTTTTCAATTTGATATGGCAATAAAACTTTGCATTCTACTGAAGAAGCTTAGAATAAACATTTTAAGCCTTGCTTTACTTTTTGGCGGGTTTTAACCTAAATTAACCTAACTTACTTAGCTACGTGTAAGCTTATATTAAGTTTACACGTAGCCAATTAATTAAGATTACACGTAGCTGGTATTAATTATTATTTAAATATGTGACAACCAGCCTCTATTAGTTTTATAAGATAAGTTAATCGGATTTTAAATGCTCTTCTGACTCTTTGATTGGTTTCTTGATCCAAGACATGTTCTGTATGTCATTACCTGTAATTCCAGTCATGGTCAACCTCAAGCTCTCTTGGGAATCGCATATTTATAGCACGTCTTTCAAAACCACAAGTGCGCGAACTAGTTTTTGAGAAATCTCTCTCCGCAAATTTTGATTAGTGCAAATTATTTAAAATTTTAACAAATATTTATGTTACTTAAGTTTGGGACACGAAACAACATCACCCTGGGCAAAGCAAACAAGTAACTCGTGTTTCCATCGTGGTCTTGGTCCTGATCTTAGTCCTGATCAACATCATTGTCACTTTCAAGATTTTATATCAGTTCGGACTTCAATGTACCAAAAAAAAAAAAAAAAATTTTTTTTATTGTCAGACTGATCCGAAGCTGACAACAATTCAATCTTCTTGTACGAAAGATGGATCCTGCACAAAAAGTTTTTGTCGCAAGATCCCGAACAGAACTCGTAGATGATCGTTTGGATTTAGAACATTAAGTTTTTTAAATAAAATAAACCTAATGATGAAAATATCTTTAAACATGTATAGCCATGTTAAGCTTATTTAAATTTATATAAATATAGAATGAAAAATAAACCGATACGGGCAGGGATTCGAACCCTCGACTACTGGGAAACCGTCCCGTCTACCAACTGAGCTACCGTATCCCTGCCCATATCGCCAGATTGCCTAGGAATTGGCCTCTTGTTATGGCAACTCCTAGCTGGACAACTTTAGTTCTATATGCTATTGGCCTTATTATCATAACTTGGAAATTGTTTCATTATATGAAAAAAAAATGGACCAAACCAAAAGAAGAGATCAGATCGAGGACACTGGAGGAATCTCCAAGATGAGCTTCCTTCTTAAGGGAGGAGGCGTTACTAGGACCCCATCGCCGTAAAGTTGCTGAATTGCAGATCCCACGCCCAGTCGCGGAATACATATTGCTTATTTAGTTATTTCATTATTAATTAATTCATTATTTAATTTGTCACTCTTGTCTCAGCTTTAGTTAGGAAAAGACGTTTTATTATAATTGTAATTTTAAATAAATAAATATTTTTTAAAAAGACTTTTCCTGATCGTCCGAACATAACTCGTGTCATATAATTTTACCTTTTTCAACGTACTCGTCTGACCATGATCAGAAAGAATAGGTAATTTCTGTAGTGAGAACGCTTTTTTTTTGTGTAATTTAAATTTAATTCCTAATATTTCAGTTGTTTTAAATGATTAATTCATATATTCTCTTGATTAATAAATTGCATTTGTAGGTTACCCTAGAATAATTATAATATATATTTTTCTTTATTTTCAAAATAAATGAACTCCATAACGTTTATTTTGTAGATAAATCAAAGTAACATGAAAAAATTACGTAGCATCGGGTCTAGTCAATTCTTATACCGTACATATTTTTCATCTCGGTTGTAAATTCGCAAAGAGACTTGAATTTGCTTCCCTTTGACTCAGTGCAGATAGAAGTAAATCTTGTCTTTTACTAAAGTCTCCAAATTGAAGTTCCTATATTTCGTTTTTATATTTATTAAAATAAGATATTAGAAACGTACTTATTCAAAAATATTGTCACTTATTGAAAAACATAAAATTATTCACTTATAGCTTGACTCTGAGCCTACATTTTCTTCTTGTTTATTAGTTTTCATTTACATGATTATGAAATACAGTACTACTAATAAACTATTATTATATAAAAAAACTAAGAGGTGTCAAGGGACACCCGGATGGAACGAAGTTCCTTTTGATTAATTATTGAAGGAATTGTAATAAAAAAATTACCTTAAAAGCTTTTAATATTTTTTATAAATATAAAAGAAAAATAACTAAATTAAAAAGTGGTAATCAATAAACCTGTGAGTTATTGTCGCGCCACCTAGCGGTTTCACTATGTTTATATAACAGATGTAGTTATGTTTCGCTAAGGTATAAATAGATAGCGTTGTTACACAACATTACGAGTATATTTGATCACAAATTTTGTATTATTATTTTCATTTAAACTGTCTTATTTAAAAACTCCAATATCAAGTGAATAATAAAGAACTTCTAAGCAATTTAATATAATACAAAAAATAATAATGATAGAAATGAAAATATCTCGCTTGCTTTCTATAAGAGAGAGAGAGAGACATAGCAAACATGTCGTGCCAACTTTTGGTAAGAATTTTTACGGTCTAGCCCCCCCTTTCACAACGCGCGTTAAGGAACGTTCCAAAAATGTATAAAAAAATGTTTGTTTCAATTTACCAATATTCAGATTCAGAACTAAGTTACTTAGTGGGAAACACTCCCACATTTATCTCAATCAGTATTACTAATAAAATTCTGTAAAATGTAAATGTTCTATTGTATAAAAATTCTTTGCACTATTGACAGTGGATAAGCGATGGTATACGGCGTCCTTGTTTGTTAGGTCAAACAGGACAATCAGGACCGCAAAATCCTGTTCTCTAGATATAATGCAGTGACAGTCTAATATATATATAATAACTGGGATCTAAAAACAAGACGATAACCCGGAAATTCAATAAGATTGTATGATATTTAATCAGCACTTCAAATAAATACATAAATCATTATAAAAATACAATCTTTATATGCGTAAATAAAAAGATTACTTACTAAAACACTCATCGAAGCTTGATAACAAAATGTGACTTTAAGCGATAAAAAAAAACAACTGGTAACTGACAAATAAAATGAGAAGAACCCACTTCACCGAGCTCTATGGTTCTGATTTTTCACTCGTAATTATTAGCCTTATGGAAGGCACAAGTCATTATGTTCCGGAAAACAATTGAAAAAAAATACGAAGAGAACATGTTTCAGATGTATCTAATACTCGTAATATAGTATTATGGAGAATAAGTTATTATCTGTATAAGTAACGATCAGTTGAATTAACCTCGTATTTACCTCGTAAAGTGGCTGAGCGCTGCAGCCTCGCGGCGAACTGACAGGGAACATCAATTATTCTCTTAGTCTGTTTTTAATGTGACGTTATTATTTCCAAGAAGTCTGGAAGTTTAAACAGTTAAAAATTATAAAATATAAAAAAAATTTTTGAAAATATCTTTAAACATGTATAGCCATGTTAAGCTTATTTAAATTTATATAAATATAGAATGTAAAAAACCGATACGGGCAGGGATTCGAACCCGCGACTACTGGGAAACCGTCCCGTCGCTCTACCAACTGAGCTACCGTATCGCTGTCCGTCTCGGTGAATTAAGCATTCTATATGTGATCGTCTTTATCGGGACGGTGGTGACATCTATTAGGTTTCTTTCGAAAATCCTAACCAATGTTTCTAACTTTGCAGTATAGATAAACATTGAAAAGATGCCACTACCGAAATCAATTTTTGAAAATATCTTTAAACATGTATAGCCATGTTAAGCTTATTTAAATTTATATAAATATAGAATGTAAAAAACCGATACGGGCAGGGATTCGAACCCGCGACTACTGGGAAACCGACAGCGATACGGTAGCTCAGTTGGTAGAGCGACGGGACGGTTTCCCAGTAGTCGCGGGTTCGAATCCCTGCCTGTATCGGTTTTTTACATTCTATATTTATATAAATTTAAATAAGCTTAACATGGCTATACATGTTTAAAGATATTTTCAAAAATTGATTTCGGTAGTGGCATCTTTTCAATGTTTATCTATACTGCAAAGTTAGAAACATTGGTTAGGATTTTCGAAAGAAACCTAATAGATGTCACCACCGTCCCGATAAAGACGATCACATATAGAATGCTTAATTCACCGAGACGGACAGCGATACGGTAGCTCAGTTGGTAGAGCGACGGGACGGTTTCCCAGTAGTCGCGGGTTCGAATCCCTGCCCGTATCGGTTTTTTACATTCTATATTTATATAAATATAAAAAAAATATTATTATACCTAGAATAACAGATATAATATATAAATGCCTTTAGCTGTTTCGTATTGAGACGGTTGATAAAAAATCTTGAAAATACTTACATACCTCTAATTTATTCGCTTTCACCTGATATAAATCATTCAACTTAAATTTATGTGTCACTAATATAATTTAACAACTTGTTAGATAAGTTAAAACAAGTTGTTTACTTAAATAAATATTATGATTAACAGCTTTTTGTATAAATAATAAAAAAAAAAACAATAGTATAATACACATACAGATATGGGATTGAGTTGTAATTAAGAAAATAAACTGAACTGAACATATTTCAAATAACAAAGGAGTTTCGACATCGAGTAGCTCATTACAAAATGTATACAATGCGTGATTGTGATTGAAGCCACAAGCAGCCCTTGTAAGTTGTTGGCCGACTTTCGTTGCTATTTAAATACCTTGAGTGAACTTTGCTCGATATTTCATTACCTACGCTAATAACTTGAAAAGATTTTTGGTTTATTGTGTTGTATAACAAAGGATATTTGTTGTCCAATATAATGTATTTTTATATAATATAGACTCCGGTGATGTTTTATTTCCAAAGTGGAAAAATAGTAGTACACTGACATCGAAACAAAAGCTGTATTAGCTATTAAGCAGTAGTCACACGGAGAAGTTACGGTAACGAATTTCCTTGAACGTTAATAAGTCTAGTGGGCCTGATGTCATTTCTCCAATCATATTCTAAACATGTGCTATGTATTTGATTCTTATTGTAACACGTCCATTTTGGCACTCCTATTTATAAGGCGTGTTCCTAAAACTCATGTCCATCCAAAAAGGCATACAATTTTACACATCTAACAAGCATATTGCAAAGTCCTGCTTTCTAAATTAATGAAAAGTATCATAAATGTTTACTACCGCATTTATCACGGAGAGTATTCCGAAGAACTATTTAATATAATACCTGGCGCCAATTTACACAATCGAACTGTACCACTGCCTACAATTCTATTCCTACTATCTATCTGAATGCAAGTCATTCCCCAAAAGTGAGGTTTCCAATGAACTTTCTATCACGAACCGCCAAGATGTGGAGTGAACTTTCTATTTTTTCCATTTTTTCCAGATCGGTACGACATGGGTGAATTCAAAAAGAGGGCCTAACCCCTCTTCAAAGTCCGGCAACGATATTGGGCACCCTCTAATATTGCAAAAAGCCGTGGATGGCGGTAATCAGGTTCTATCTAGTCATCCGAAGGGTTATTTGCCTTTGTGTTGATTTAAAAAAGGAGACAACAATGATAATGATGTCAATGGAAGCATAAAATAAATTTAATAATTAGTTCATACTTTTAATTTCTTGCCAAATATGTTATGCAATTTACTCTTAGGGTCAAATGTTAATATTTTATAAGATGAACAGAATATTATTAAAGTTAAAAAGAATAATCCTTAACTAATATATACATTTAATATAATAATAATAATAATATGAAGAACTGTGACACCTTATTCTGATGTTTTTAGTACTAGTAAAATTAATAACATAGGTGTTTTACTAACTTAACATGAACTATGATTTTATTCTGTTACTTATTAATAATTCTCTTTGAATTTCATGTCAGCGTAGGTACGGCAGATGTATACTCATAAGCACTTTAAGGAGAGTTGTAGCGCGGTGCAGTCTCCCGTCGGACTGACGAGGACGGATCATCAATTATTCTCTTTATCTAAATCAATGTGCTAGTATCTAACCAATTTAATATAAGCAATACTTTAAATAGATAAGTCGATATTAAATACGGGAATGTTATTCCCAACTAATTGTTATAATATTTTATAGCTAGTTTTGAATGTTGACTATATTATTTTGATCCTTAGTAAGTCTATGTAACATATTTTGTTTTATAACAATTCCTAAATGAGTATGGACATCATTAGACAGCATTTTATTTTGTATGCTCTCGTTTATTATTTTGGTCACACTTTTTTTGTCTACTATCGTACAGAAACAGTTAATTCAGTGTGATTCTTGAGGAAAGCCAATACCAGCCAATTCGGAACAACGCAATAACATTTCAAGCGACTGAAGCTTTTCCACTAACCTATCAAAGTTATTCTGAGACATTCGATATAAAATTTCGCAGACATGTAATATTAATATTAAGGCCGACACGGCACATCTGCGCTACCGTACGTCTTATATTTCACTTGAAATCGATTTGAAGTTATATACTCGTATGTTATGCGCTATTTTGGTGATAGTCTATAAAAGCGTAAAAATTTAAATTTAATCATAATATGCGATTATATAACCAAAATCTCACCCTGCAGTTTGCAGGTTTGTTAACAATTTACCAAATATATTTTAGTTTATATATCAACTATGTGTTAAAAGTTATCTAACTTAAAAGTTCATGAATTAGGACATGCTAACTTAATAGAGACACAATTATATCAGAAAGCAGTATGTACAATGTTACGTGTTAATGTGTATAAAGAATTCGAGAATTGTGATTTACGATATAACATTCCTACTATACTTAATCCATAGTTAATATTTGGAATATTGATGACTATATTAATAGTCTAATATATTTAGACTCAAGGATACGTAGTCCAATAGAGATTAGGTGAAAAATATATATAGTCCTATTCACCTCATATGCATACCGTTTTCCGGGTAAAAAACTTTAATTCTACTAATTTACAAAGTATTTATTGTTCAGTTTATTATAATTCTAAGCGAAACTTTTATAAATATTATCTTTGGATATTTGATATGAAGTATATATGTTTTTTCTAATTTCATTTGCATTGGTAAACCTTGGAGGAACACTGTTGGTAAAAAGTATATTGAACTTGAATTCCTATTAAGGTAGAAAAAAAAGGATATTGGTAAAGTATATTGCATTAGTTGAACTTGAATTCCTATTTAGGTAGAATATAAGATTAACTAAATGAAGATTAACTTCGAGGAAGGGCAAATTATTGAATCCATTAATTCACCGACAAAAAACCAAAATTGAAAAAATCAAATACGCCAGCTTTATTAATGAAAAGACTGACCGGGATCAACATTTACTTTTTTTTTCTATACAAAAGATCATAAATTTTGTTTTGGAAACAGTCTATAGTTGTAATTAAGATAAATTATGTTTTGATAAAATGTTCATTAAAATTAATTTTGGAATTTGTTATATTGTCTAATACTATAACAATTTCAGTATTCATTTTTAAATAATGCAGTTTCGCTATAAGAAAATTATTCTCCGTTCTATTACAAACTTTTTAGAAGTAGCATTTTAATATTTTATAACATAAATTAAAATTCTTAATTAGCCATTATAATATCTAGAAACGCGGTAAGTCAAGCTAAGTTCAAGCTAATAGAACTGGCGTGTCACACGGTAACATTTAGCAGCCATTTAGAGGTCCTTTTGATTCCCTTATAACTCAAAAACTATTCCACATAAATAAATATGCAAATTTGGCTCATATGTAAAGTCTCAAGAAAAATATATATATGATCTAAATTTTAGAAACACACCTTATACGGTTTATCTTTAGATCAAAATTATAAAATCATAACCCAATTCCAGACGACCTAGAAAGTTAAAATTTAGTATTCATATAGATATTTGGATAAATACAAAGAATAAAAGAAATCAGAAAATAGTTAATTTGTATAATTTTATCATATTTCTTTTTTTATTTTATAGATTGTGTTATGAACTTTTACTACCTGTAATGTAAGAATAAAAAATCTAGATGGCAAATGGTCTCTATGTAAGTTTTAATTTGTCTTCAGTTGAATATATAACGTGGGAAACAACTGATTCGTTTTTTTTATCCAAACAGTAGTTTTAGTAATTTTGACTAATTTATAACTAAGGGTATAGTAGATATAAGTATTTATTTTATATGTCGTATGTTTTAAATAGAATTCAGTATTAATTATTATTTTAATAGTTAGAATAAGTTAATATTACATAAGATAAGAAAATACAGTAAAGTATAAAAATCCATTTTGTAATAATTTTATAATGAATAACTACTGATAAATTTTGTACAAAAAGTAAAAAAATCTATAGAGATGACTTGATAATATTTGTGTAGTGCTTTTATCAGCTAAACTACTTTATGATATAAGGTAGCATTGAATCAGATTGTGGTAATTATTACTACTTTTGTCAGTACACCAGGCCACTTCGTTAATAACGAGCATAGATAGAGGAAGCATTCTTTGTCTACGGTCAAAGGTTAGACTGATGAAAGTATTGGCATAGTATACTCCAATGAGAACATAGGCATAATAGAGAAATAATTATGTATTCCTTATTTGAAAAGCTTCACTTGAGAAATTATTAGAAAAAGATAACAATATTTGACAATGATAGTATAACAACGACAATATTTGAATATTAAACAATAATTAGATATATAGAGAGAGATAGATAGAGATAGTCTTTTATATATATCAGGCATAATTTATAACGTAATATAACATGAAGCAAAAAACTTTAGGCAAAAGCCAAAGAAAATGAAAGTTGAATTAGAAATATACTAAGAATCTAACAAAAATTAAAACAACCTCTAGTATTGTAATAAAACTTTTTTAAGTGTCTTGAGTCAACAGCTAGACTAGAAGTGACTCGTTATTGTTTTATCGTTCTCAAACAATCATTATGCATTTCAATTATTCCAATAAACTCATATTTGCCTTTGCTACATCTGACGTTCTATTAATTGCTTTATAACAATATATACATTTTAATATTTCTTAAGTTTAAAAGTCCTAAAAAGAAGCAACATAGCTATACTATACCAATATCATATGTTGACTTTTATATAATAATTTTGTAAACGTAGAAGCTTTTAGATTAACATTGTATACAAAGCCATGCCCTTTTTCCAAGTTTATTCAAAAGCTTAAATCGAATTCAAACTTCCAGAACATTTTCAACTTTAATTATAATCGTTTTCTAAAGTAATGTGTATAATTTTGTATAATTCTATAGAACTTTGTATGGTTATAAAACTGTCCAAGCAAGCAGGTATTAAATTCAAAAGTTATCAGAAATAAATAATAAAAATCACTATTGAAATATTTATATAGGTGGTCAAAGCGAGTAACGCAAGCACTGAAGATTTTAGGGGGAAAACCCCCAATATCTTCTCGCTGACAGGTGACTGGCTAGTGACATTATCACACGACACCTCCAGTTATCCATACAAATATTATAAATGCGAAAGCAAGTTTGTTTGTTAAGTTTTTAAACTTAAACTATTTATCCGATTTTGATGAAATTTGGCACATACCAAATTAGACAAATAAAACGTTGAGAAATCATATAGCTACTTTTTATCTCGGAAAATATATCATTTCCACGAGAAACAACGTATTTCAGGAGAAAAGCACCGCTGCGTTTCTTTCTTTGGATGCGCTGACGTCATAGATCATAGATGACAAGACAACTATTTATAAAAAAAATTCTTAGAATTATTAATGGTTTTTGTTGTCAGTAAATAAAATAATAGTCAACCAAGTTCAAAAACAAACTTCGTGGAGTAAATTTTAGAAGTAGAAAAAATATTACATATTCAATATTGATAAACTGAAATATATAATATTAATGCAGATATTTGCTCTTATTAGATTTTTCAAGGTTATTGTATTACCTTATTTTTATTCGTAAGTACGTTTCATGTATATTTTTTTAAACTCTTGAATGTTCTATGTACAAGTTACATAAAAAAGTAACAACAACTTCGTATGTTTTTGGCACACAATTATTAGTGTAATACCATAATATAAAATCTAGGTAATAAATACATTTTAAAGTTTTGGACTTTTTTTTTTTTATATCTGTTTCCTGTCAGCACAATATTAATTTTAATTTATAAGCAGGTAGGTACTACACTTTTTTTTTGTTTAGATATGAAAACGTCACTTTTCAACACGCTTTCATTAGTTTCACGTGTATGTTAGCTTGTAGCCTAATCTTTCGAATGCGATTTTGTTCCATTTCCCAAGGACCGATTTTGTTCAAACTTGTTAAAAACATATCAAGGACCGATAATAAATTAATAATTTAAGAAATAACAACCATAACAACGACAAAAAATAATAATAACGATAAATAATTTATATTTCACAATTATTAAAAAATCTTTACAAAGATAATACATGAAGTAATGTAATATCGAGTCAAGTTGAGTCTTTGTAAATAGTAATAAAAGACCACCAACTACAAGGACTACTTGAAGCTCACATAAATATCCATGTGTCTACATATGTTTTAAAAGTCTCAATCTTTTTGTTTAGATAATAAGTGCGCAACAAAAGAAACTTTAAAATGGAATGTAAGAAAATTAATGTTGATAATCATATAACCAAGAAACCAACACTTAGTTGAGTCTAAAATTTGGGTATATTTGAAATAGTATATGTATAGCAATACATAATATATATATATATATATATATATATATATATATATATATATATATATATGCCTACATATAGAGTTTAATCACTGATTACTTATCGACAAAGCGCTACTTACCCGCATCTGCATACAGCTATAAAGCAGTGATGTTTTTGTCGAGAAATTAACGATAAGCAATATTGCGACTGCGAAAGTAAGTCTAACCTATCTAAATCTTAATCACGCTTGCAGTAGCCCAAACGTAATATTATTATAGTTATAGTATCTTACCACTAGACTAGACTTATACCATCCCCCCCCTTGAGCTACAATTTCAATATAAAATTAGTGAGAATACTTTGGGTCATAATCATAAGCCTAAATTTAAATTCTAACTAAGCACTATATCTTGGCCGGATATTTTCTCCCAATGTTCGCATATTGATTTAATGGTCGAATCTTTTTATAATATAATCAATAGTATAATTGAGAAACACATACCTAAGACTAAATTTAAACGTTATCAGTTTCCACTCTGGTATAGCAAAAATCTTATTCGCTTATTAAATGAAAAAAAATAAGTATCGTGTTCTTTATTCCAAATTTAAAAATCCTCTTGATAAAATTTCATACTGTTTGCTAAAAGAAAGGGTCTCTAAATTAACACATAAGAATTATTCTCAATATATAAAATCAATTGAATCTTGTATAATTTCTAATCCAAAATTTTTTTGGTCCTTTTTAAAGCAAAAACGCCAAAGTTATAGTAGGTATCCGTCAATAATTAATTTTGAAAACAAAAAGGGTAGCAACGGAACAGATATCTGTAATATTTTTGCCTCGTGTTTTTTATCTGCTTACAACACAAATAATAATATCACTGCTGATGACGCAACTCCTAGTATAACGCAATGTCAGTCAATACATGCCCAAAACCAAATTAAAATTTGTAAAACATCGGTTATAAATACATTAAGACCGATGAACCCAAATAAAGGCCCAGGACCTGATGGTATTCATTCTATATTTGCTATAAAATGTTGTGAAGTTTTGGGTGAACCTTTGTCTATGATTTACAACAAATCATTGGGAACAGGTTCTTTCCCTCAGGTTTGGAAGGAGACCCTAACAATACCAGTTTTTAAATCGGGCAATAAATCGGACGCTCATAACTACAGACCAATATCTATCTTGTCGGTATTCGCAAAAGTCTTTGAAACGTTGGTTTATCCCTTTTTTTCATGGCATGTGAAGCAACTACTGCTGCCCGAACAGCATGGTTTCCTGAAAAGCCGTTCGACTGGTACTAATTTAGCTTGCTTCGTAACGGATATCAGCAATTCTGTAGACCGAGGAATTCCGGTTGATGTAATATACACCGATTTTAGTAAAGCGTTCGACAGAGTCGATCACAAAATATTAATACATAAGCTGTCAGCTCTCGGCATCTATGGTAACATTTTAGATTGGTGTGAATCGTACCTTCGTAATCGAACGTCAAAAGTTGTGGTTAATAGTTACTCATCCAACTTATATTTAATACCTTCAGGCGTTCCCCAGGGCTCTCATCTAGGACCTTTGTTTTTTAATATTTTTATAAACGACGCAGCGCCCTGTTTTGTCCACTCAGACATACATTTATATGCTGACGATCTCAAAATTGTTAAGCATGTGGAGTGTGACCTGGACCTGGACCTGGACCTGCCCTTTTAAACTGCAAGAAGACCTCGATCGTTTCTCTATTTGGTGTTCTGACAATAAGATGTCACTTAATGCTAAGAAGTGCAACCATGTTCATTTTTCCCGTAAAAAGGCTTCTCACTATCATAACTACAAAATAAATAATCAGATTATCCTTGAGACTAATGTAATTCGCGATCTTGGTATATATATAGATAATCATCTGCGTTTTCATATTCATATTGATAAATTGGCTACTCAGGGTAACAAGATGCTGGGTTTTGTATTGCGTAACACTAGAGAATTTAAATGCCTCTCCAGCCTAACTACCATCTTTAATGCATTAGTAAGGTCTTGCCTAGAATATTGCAGCATAATTTGGAATCCTTGCTATGAAGTACATAAGCGCCGATTAGAAGCTGTTCAAAAAAGGTTTCTTTTACACCTGTCTTATAAGTGCCATATGAGTAAAAAATTTAATAACTACAATTTTCGCTTGAAACACTTTAAATTCCTTAGCCTTGAAAATCGTCGTAAGATCCAGGACCATATATTCTTATATAAGACAATAAACAATTACATAGATTGTCCGAAGTTGTTGGAACATATTAATTTTAATATTCCTTACAAATCTTCTAGGTTATCTAAATTTCAGTTGTTTTGTGCCAAAAGCTTTAAAACCAAACTAGGCCATTTTTCTACTATGAACAGAATGCAAGATCAATTTAGTCGCCTGTCACGCTCGCCTGGAATCGATATTGACATGTCTTACTCCTTACATAAATTTAAATCTATTTTATATAAGGAAATTGCAAATGATTGCAATCCTTAGTTACACCAGCCGCATTCTCATTTTTATACTTTTATTATTTATCTTATATTATTAAATATATATTTTTTTAATATTTACATTTTATTATTGTAATTAAATATAGTCGTTTTTTTTTTGTTTTTTTGTTCTCTGTATAACTAATAAATAACTAGTTTTGTCACAGCTACTGTTTATGCATGCCGTGGCAGCCTTTAAGTAAGGCTACACTACATAAATGTATCAAACAATTGTAATTCTTCTTTTCCATGATTTTTTAGTGTATGCTTTGTTGGTTATCCTATAAATAAATAAATAAATAAATCTAATAAAGTAGTAGTATTAATGTCCTTATATTTATTAGTTTTATATTATAAATTATTTCATTTATATATATCTTCTAAATTTAGCGCTGTAATATAATATATAGATAATAATACTATGTATGACCATTATTCTGAAATCCAGGTACTAAGTGTCATTTAAGCTTTTAAATTTATTCAAGAAATCTAACGTGTCGGTCACAAGATGATAAGTGTATATTCGATTCCTTGTATTACATTAAAAATAAAAATAAACTATGTCTTACTAAGTATCGTAAGTAACGTAAAAATAAAATCAAACTAAAACACCTCTGTAGCATTAATAAAGCCTTTTAAAATCAAGATGATATTGCATCACAATACCTTTATGATCTCTTTATTACATACAGTATGTAAAATACTTTCCCATTTATTTTTCAATGAATTATTTTTCGTCCTAACCTAACCCCTACTAATAATATGAGTGCCTAAACCCAGATCTGACTATGCTATACCTACAAAATTGACATAGACTATCTTTAGCCCAAAAACCGGATTAAAATATAAAAAGATCTTTAACCGTATCAATTCAAATATAAAGTTTTAAATTGATTTGACCAATAAAAATGGCTCTTGTCCCTTAACCATCAGAAATGAGCAAGTCATCTTCAAACAGAAGAGTTAAGAAGTGCTCTAATATCTAGTTCACATTTCATATACAAAAAAATATACTTTTACTTAAAATATACTTGTAATATACTTGCATAGGCAAGTACTTGACTTAAAAATAAAACTTCTGTCGAAAGAAATTTTCTAATACGACAAAGTCGCGGGTAAAAAATAGTAATATATAAGCTTATAGGTACAAATAAGAATTATGCTTAATAAATGAAAGAAAACACAAGGAACAAAGTCTATCAATCTCAATTAATCAAATTATAAAAATATTTAAGACCTGTTTTAAGAATATTTGAATAAATTATAGTCGTACCAGATTTAAAAATTCTGTAATTTGGAATCTTAATATTTGTCTATAATATTAAAATGATTTTTTTATTTATTTTAATTTTTTTACTCTTATTTAACATGCAATACTTATAAATCTGGCGCTAGGTTGTAATAAATTTTTTATACAGATAAAAAGTTAGCAATGCGTGATCGCGTAGAAAATGTGTAGAAAATACTAATTATGTTGTTACAACAACATAATATTGCTTATCACGACAATATTCTGTAATATGTTAAATAAAATGAAATAAAGATAATTAGTAAATATTCATATGTACAAGAAATAAATCAAACCTTTAGAAAGACGTCGTGAAATATAATTGTTACTTTTAAATTAAACTAAGATTACAATTCTTAAGACAGGCGATATTATAAAAATTTTATAATAATGGTACGTATATTTTCTCTGAATGTATTGTTCTGATATCCCAGAAGGCCACAGTCCTCTAGCTGTCTCCAATGACTGTTTAATTGCAAATTGCGAATTCGACATTGACACCGGAATACTAAAACCATCTGAAATAGCATGATGCATAAACAAGAGGATAGTGTTCTAAATACAATAGTGACGATGCAGATAATCTAAACAATGTTCATGATTTGTCAATATTATGCTGCATAATGATAAATCAGACGGCTAAGTTACGAATATTTTTTGTATTAAAAAGATTTTTTTTAATAGTCAATTATTTAATGATTAAACTTTAAGTTAACAGTAAAAAAACAGTTTTAACTCTATATTATTTTTTGTTTGATGCTAATGTTTATATTATATAATTTATATTACAATAACATAATTATAGACCTAAATTAGAATAAATGAAGCAATATTAATAACGTAATAATGAGCCACTGTCACAAGTACTGGTGGTTGAAACTTTCAACTCTTTACATATTAATCATCAAAAATATATTTAATCAAATTTATCCATATTAAGTATATTTGTTCTAATATCATATTTTGTATGGTGTAATTTTGATGATATAATAAACTTACCGTATTCTTTAAATAAAGACTCTGGTTCACTATTAAAAATAGGCTATTTGTTTTTATATAATACATAAAACATTTAACGGCAGTAAGTTTAACGGCACAAAAAAGTTGGAACCCAAAAAAAATTCTGAACGTTCGTTTACAACCCAATAGAATTACGTCAGAGAACTTTTCTTACTAAAGCCTGATACTTAAGCAACGCAATTTGAAGTTAAAACATTTGAAATGACGAAGATACGTCACAAATTCCAAAGTTTCAAATTCCACTGTAGATATAGAGAGAGTTATTCAAAAACCACTAAGAGGTCAATCGTTCAGAACGAAATTGTTTGCAACTTCCGAACAAGTTTAAGAGACGTTTGCGTCGATAATTGATTGTCGAAGCAGATTATGTATCAATGGTAGAACATAGTTATATAACCTTTAGAATAGAATGCTTTTACGCATTATTAAGTCCACCAGTAGGTACTAGCCAGTAGTTTACTAGTTTTGGGTCTAAATAAATAAATAAATATTCTCTTTTTTCTGGTACTTGTTTGTAATGTGGTAGTTTACCACGTTTGTTAATTCGGATTTTTACATAATTTGATGCCATTTTATTTACACAGAAATATTTGTTAATATGTACGTAGTAGTGGCGCGTTCTCTCTTAATTTACTAAAAAAAAATTACATTTTAAATCTAACCCAACTTTTCTAATGCTTTTCAGCAATTGTGTTCAGGGTATAACGAGATGAAGTTGTCGCTCAGTAAGTCAATTAATGAGTCATCTACGTTTAACGGTTTCTAAGTTGCCGGGCGTACAGTTCAGGATTCACACAAAATGCACTAACAGTATCTTGAGTTCTTACAATGCGGTCTCAGGTATGGGATTTTATATTTTTCAAGAGTGGGTCCTCGGTGTTAAATAATCCCCAACTATCTTTTCTGTTAAAATAAGGATGTTTTTTAAATTCAATGACCTCACGAACCATTCTTGGAATGTAAGTTGTTCTTTAGCGAGGATTTTATGTTTAACAAATCTTATATAATTATCGGGTTTGTCTATGATATTCACACACTGCTGACTTCAATGTACGCCTATGCTTGATATTTAACTCTTTTACTTGCTCTTCTTTGTTTGACCTATGTATGACCAGCCACAATCGCAGTCAAGTTTATAATACTCCAGCACATTGTAAAGAAATATTGCTTTTGGTAGGTCTCAAGAATTGGCTCACTTTCCCTTGAGGTTTGTAGATAGTTCTTATAGAAACCTTTTTTAAGATGTTGCCGATTCTGTCAGTAACTCCTTTCACATATGTTAGTTGTTTGCGTAGCATTATACTTTTGAAAGATATAAAGAAAAAAGGTCTTTTAATTATGTAACTCTACACACGTAATTTCTTTTTTACAATTACTTGGTGCAAAGTAATGTTGTATCTAGGTATGTTTATACTTATTTATTTATTTAAAAAAAATTGCACACATCCTCCAAAGGCAAACATAATGCCAAATGCATTCTCTTCCAGCAAGCCCTCAAATAAACAGTAAATACATCAAGGTGCATAAAAAATCCAAAATAAAATAGTAGTTATATAAAAAAAAATGAGAAATAAAAAAAAAGACTACTAACTTTCAGTGTCTGTACCAGAAGTAGTCAGTCCAGAGTTCACTTTCTTGTATACTTCGTCTACTTGGGGTTCCCAAGATAACGTACAGTCAATATGCAAGTTTTTAACTCGACAAAAGAAAGGAATTTGAGAATTATTGAAGACTAAAGGAGAAATTGTTTTTAGATCTATTGTACTAATTCTGCGAGAACTACCAATTATATAATCCCTTGGCATCTTTTCGGATTTACAGCCACTCCAAATTTATGAGACAAATCAGCAATATATTGTAAGGCATCATTTAACTCGACCACTGTGGCATTTATATTACCACAGTCAGCTTGCGTATATACATATGAAGATCATCCGCGTACAAATGGTAAAAGCAATTTAGATTACAGGTGATGAGATTTATGAAGATCGAAAACAATAATGGGGAAAGTATTCCGCCTTGGGTAACATCGGCAGGTATGTCGCACCAATCAGACGTATTTTCATCAATGCTAAGAACCTGCCGACAACCCCGAAGATAAGAAGAGAACCAATCTCGTTCTGTTGGAGAAATGCCCAGTTGACTAAGAATGGCCAAAAGGATGTCATGATCGACAGAGTTGAAGGCATTGGAGAAATCAATTAAGAGAAGGATTGTCAGACGTGACTCCTCTGACGTGATATCAAAATAAACTCATTAACTTCCTTATTACAAATAGAATATATCGTATGTTTATACCCTTGGAGAACCATTGGAAATATTTTTGTCCATTTTCCTATGAAAGTTAAAACAAACTATTTTTTTTACTAACTCATGAGAAAACATATCTTAATAGTAAATATTTAAAAATAAAATGAAAGTAATGAACCAATATCGACGAAATCACCTCAAAAGAAAGTTAGGTTGTATAAAAGAATTTGATGTATTATCTTAAATAACTTTAGGAAAGGCAGGGACTACGTGTACCAATGATCAGTAGTAGAGTGCTTTAAAAAAATACTAATAGAAAGTTAAGGAGACCCCTACTATAAATTCCATAATATTTTGTTACAAATAATTTTATTACATTCGAAAAAAACTAAAAAAAACAAACAATTTTAAATTAATGAAAGTAATCGAATACTAAATAAAATGATTGACTTGGCAGTAAAGTATTAAGAAAAACTTTTAATGCATGCATTTAAGCATGTCACGGCATGTACTGTTTTATTTTGCTACATTACTACCGCCGTTGCCTCTTACACCGAAGCGTTTAACTGTAAAAACTCATGTTTAGACATTTAATTATTTAATTTAACTTAACTTTAAAATTAACATGATAAAGGAAATAATAATGTTATTTAATGCATGAGGTAGACTAACTATCAAGTGTAATAATATAAAGTGGTCGGAACTTAATGTTTGTTAAATTTTAACATACATACTAAGTTACTTTAGTAAAATAAACATAATCACACCGAGGAAGTAAAAGTCATTAATAATATTTTCAATATAAACTGTACAAATCAATTACTATAAAATATTTAATGCTTTGTTTAAAATTTACATGGCATAATAAATATTTACTTTTTTAAGTGTAAGAATAAATGTCAACGTTGTTTCTTGTGTTTTGTCACCGTCTATTATTTGCCGCGTGGGCTTCTAGAAGGTCTCGCGTGTTATGGTTTAGTTTGAAATATTTATTTTACGTGATTTGAAGTGATAGTTTATTTATTCAGTGTTTTTTAAGGTTAACGATATTTATATTATTTAATAGTATCTCTAATTTATTTATTTTACATGAAGCCATACATTCTGGTCGGTGTTTATTGATGTCAACCTCAAAGCACAAAAAAATTTAAAGATTCTTATGATGTTTTACGAAGATACGAGCGAACTCTCGTCGCAATACCAACGACCCACACAATTTAAGGCAATTTTTACGTCAATAAGAAAAGATGAAATTATAAGAAAAGAAAAAATAACCACATTTGGACAGTTTTTCTAGGTAAATGTTTTTGCCTTATTACAATAGGGCTCACTGTCATGTAGCAGGATAATATAATAAACTTAATTCTTAGAAAATATAATTACTAACGATATTTCTGCCAAAACAGTTTGTTATCGTTATTTTCGTAGCGTAATATATCATTACATCCTACTCCAAAACATTCCTGCTGATAAAAATACCATTTTCATTATTGTATAACAGAGCATTTTGTGTGTAAGAGATCCTTTACGAAATAATTTTATGCGAATGAATCTACGTAAGGTGTCCGATCAGTACATTTGATAATTTTGTTACAATATCAATACAAGAAATAAACATAAGCTCGCGTTATTTGTTCTTTTGTGGGCAATATTCGCTAACCGAACTATTATACTACTATACAATATTAAATTACTAAAATAATTATATCTTCTTATTGAATTTGATTGAAAACTAATGAGACAAGAACTAATTCGATTCCAAAACTAATGAGACAAGAACACTGAGTTTCTGTTATTTGTTATCTGAATAGTTGTGTCTATGCATACCGCATGATGTTTACCTCCAACGACATACCATAGGAGTTAAATGTCGAATTAACTGACTTACTGACAGACATCTACATCTAATTTTCCAATGAAGAATTACTGCAAAGCATTCAAAACTTCGGGTTGAATTTAAACTTAAAAATGTTTATTTAATTATACGCTTTAAAATGTTTATTTAATTATAATTTAATTATATAAGTTAAATTCTTCAAAAAGTGCATTATTTCAAGGTGAATTATTCGTGAAAATCTAAGAAATAACTCTGTGGCCAATAACATTTTTTACTTTTAGTGTATTAGTTTAGTACACAAATGTAAAACAATTAAAAAGATTCCAGTTTATAATGGCGTTTAGAGCAAGTGTACTCTCTAAAACTGACCATAAATCATGATCCAGCGGATTAAGATCATTTTATTTGCTAAAATGTTGCTCATTTGTACATAGATTCTCATCCGTGAACAATTTTTTTCTGCGACCTCCATTTGCGTACCGCTTCAGTAGTTGTTTCGATTTTACCACCCTGTTTATCTTTAATTTATCAGTTAAGAAATGACCAGTACGTCTCTTATAGGCTGCAAGTCCTTTTTTTTTTTTTTTTTTTTTTTAACGTCAGGAATCCTCATGGATACACATCTCCATCAAGGGGATGATGGAGGTGGTCATGTGAGACTCCTACTCACTAAACCTGACGGTTGCCGCCGCCGTCACAATGGGACACCACGGGATCGCTTTCGCACTCACCGCGATGCCCCGACGTGATCCACGGAGAGGGCACCCCGCAATAGTGAGTAACCCAAATAAATAAAAAAAAAACCTAACTTTTTCGTACGAACACTACGTGGACGGCCAGCTCTTTATCCGTCACAAACAGAGGAAGTCTCATTGTACCTATTGATAGCCCGGTGCACAAACATTGGACTAATACCAAGTGTATCGAGAGTTTTAGAAATTGCATTTGGCTCCATAGCTACTTTGTGTAATGTAATCACAGCCATTCTGATCTATTTATCACCCCACTCTATTTTAATATCGCAAAATATTGTACAATGTATTGGCGCCAAAATGAGAAAACACAATGAACAATCGTATATAAATGACAGATTCCAAATTCAAATGAAATATTTTTTAATTTTTATTGTAACAGTACTTATGGCTAGACTAAGTATATAGTATAATTGAATGTATACTATATATATAAGTATTGTATATTTAGTTTGTTGTTCGTCAATAATAACAAACCAAAGATCTCAATAAAGAAATATTATAATATTTATTTGATGTCTCACAACGACTCAAATATATACATTTAGTAATAACACTTTCGACTTTAATGTATCACTGTTATGTCAATCCTAGCACTTGTCAATATTAAAGCGAATTCAGGTTAACGTTATTTAGGATTGTGATGGATAGGTACGAGAACTTCGGGAGAGAGATTTTGTGTTTTCGTTTCAGTTGCCTTCGCTTCATTTCGTTTCATCTGTGTACTTAACTAGTTTCTGTTATTAAAAAAAAAACCGGCCAAGTGCGAGTCGGACTCGCGCACGAAGGGTTCCGTACTATTATGATAGCGGCTCGTCTAAGACGACGGATGGATAAGACGTGCGGCAGCAGAAATACATCATCTGTGAAGATTTCAACTATCTAGCTATAAAAGTTCATGACATTTAGACAAACAAAAAAAAATCACGTTTGTTGTATGGGAGCCCCCTTAAATAATTATATTATTCTAGTTTTTAGTATTTGTTGTTATAGCGGCAACAGAAATACATCATCTGTGAAAATTTCAACTCTCTAGCTATAACGGTTCATGAGATACAGCCTCGTGACAGACAGACGGACGGACGGACGGACATCGGAGTCTTAGTAATAGGGTTCCGTTTTTTACCCTTTGGGTACGGAACCCTAAAAACAGTCATTCTACAACTGCACCAATAATTTAACATAAAATATCTGTATATTCACATTTACCCCGATCGTCTGTTCATAAAAACTTATGCTATAGGAAGTTTCAAATTTTTAAGTAATTTTAAAAATTTTCATTTTTTTAAATAATTAATAAACTCTATACCACATGAACACACCTTGAAGAACACCTTGAAGAACAGTCAATCAAAATAATTTTTGGTTGACTGTTCTTCAAGAAATCACCTATCATGAAATCACCCTATCACAGATTTTTTAAACAATAAACACTCTTTAGAACCATAGCAATAAATAAAGAAAAAAAGAATTAAATCAGCTCAATAATTACAGAGAAGGTCGATGACATAGAGTCCATTTTTACCAACAGCACAGAACTTCGCTCCTCATTCGCTAACCGAAATAATAACAGTAATTTATTAATCCTTTATTGATTATATTGAATTTTAATAAAACTACATTTTTACCAAAAACTTATCATCGTAAGAATTTCACATATTTATTGCTCTACCTAAATTACTGCATTATCTATCTTACGTAGTTTTTTTATTTTATACTCTATCTATATATAACTTACGTTTCGCAGCTTCATTAAACTTGTATACATGGTATAGTTGAGTACCTAGCCTTTGCCTTGCTTACTTAGCGTAAGTTTAAAAACTTTTTGCTACACCGAATCTGAATCTCTTTAACGGCACCTAAATTTATATTTTTATTTATTCTGTATTTTTCTGCTTATACTTTTGCAACTATCTCGTAATTGCACGTTTTAAAAACAATATTCAAATTACAGAAAAAAAGTATATTTATCAAGACAATCATGAATAACATAAATTCAGTGCGTGTAAAATGTTTCATTCATCACGAACGAACGACACAAGATTTACAATGGTCGTTGAGTCTTCCGCTATACTTGTACACGCGTATACATACAGCGTTCATTGATTAGCATAGCGACTATTGCATGAACAAAGAAGTAACAATAATATAACTTTTATTATCTACAAATCTCACTTTTTATTAGGAAATTAGGAATAAAAACTTTGAATTTGATTTATTTTTAAACCATCTAGAATAATTTACTAGAACTAAGTTAGTATAGGAAATATTTTCAAAAATAATTTGTAAATTCATACTACTATAACGATATTAAAGTCGTAGTGCAAATTGTAATTAGTCAGATTTACTGAAAAAAAAAGATTTTGAAATGTAATATTGTAATGTAATGTTTTGTCTCAAAACTAATGTTCGTGAACTAAAAGTTTTTATTGATATTTTTTATATATTATATAGATAACATAAAATCTAATTTGTGTTGTGTTTTTTTTAGAATAAAATGTCAGGATTCAAATAAACGCCCTCTGAGAACACTGCCACCATCACCACCACTTTTCTCTATGCCAACTCACCTTGATGAATTTAGTATTCTACAAGGATATAATTTGGTTATTTTTTTGGTCACCTATTGATCTATACTTTACATTATTACATTATTAGATTGTACGTACCTCAATGTGAGTGAAGACTCTTGTTATTCTTAAAAGTACTAATTAACTGTAACAATAAAAGCCACTTTTGTTATTTCATGGTTTCACTAAAACCTCCTTCACAAAACAATACTTGAAGGTTTCAATTTCTAAGTTCTTTTCATAATAGCTACTATTATTGCTTTTCATTTTGACATCTGATACTTAATTGAAGATTTAATGTATTTACGTCACAATGAGGTAAGATGTAAAATATAAAAAGTATTTTTTATATATATGTATAAAAAAAATAAGATTAAGATTATAAAAAAATAAATTTAAGGATGTAATATATGTAAGTTAGTAATGAATTCTTAGTAATTTTAGTTTTAACTATAAATGTATATTTATCATATATAATAAATGACTAGATAAGATATAGTTGAAATTATTTTTCCTATTTTATTGTAAAGTTCTGTTAAAGATTCAAAAATATTATTGTTTTAAATAAAAGTTATTTTGTATTTGTTCACATATATTTTTAACAGTTCTTATAACTAAATTAAGGGCATACCGACATAAATTTGCGTTGAGCGATGAGCTCTATCTACGAGCGCTACGAGCTGCGGCACGTCGGTGGAGTGCAACTCAGAGATTGTTTAGCGATAAAATGTTCGCTAAATTTCCATGTTGGAGATGACTAAATGACTCGTTATTTTTGTTTCTGAGGACTGCACCTAACTATATCATTGACATCAGTTTAAGAATAATTTAATAATTTTGGGTTATAAGCGTAAATGTATGTTGAAATATATATATATATATATATATTTGAACATACATTTATACAAAATAAACTTACGCGTACATACATAAACATAAATACGCGAACATACATTTATACAAAATAAACTTAAGCTGTTGGTCTTGGTGATTACTATTTAAATCTTATAATAATAGTTGACTGGTTTGCCCCTGGCTGGTCTCGATGATCAGGAGATTAGCATTTATTCTAAACTGTGTATTAATAGATACGTTTCTGTATTATATTTGTGTATTTTTTTATTAATCTTATAAATAAAATGAACTATATTATTTTAAACATAACTAAAAAACTTGTTTCAATTAAGTTTCGGTTATAAAAGTTACTAAGTTCATTTAGATAAATTAAAGAAGATTTGATAAATATTCAGATGTTAAACATTTTTTTATTTGAGTACAATAGCTAAGCCAATATATGTATTGTGTTTATAACCACAACATTATTATATTATAATATCTACAAAAATTAACAAGCTTTCCAAAACAAAGCAATGTCCGTTTTTTTTTCAAAAAAATGTATATTGAATTTCAATATTGTTATATTGACTTTGTTTTTGAGCGCTTTAAATATCGAATAATACTAGAAAACTTGTTAATGTGATATAATAATAATTTATATATATACATTGGATTTATATACATAAATATTATTTTGCGACATCAATTTTAATAAAGAGTTTATACCATAATTTTTATAAGTTGTAAATAAGTGGGATTTTAAAATCATGAATATTTTTATTGATAACATACATACATTGACTCGCTGAGGTTATGAAATTATCTTAATTAAAAGTTAAAAAATGTTACGATTTCTTTATGAAATTTAGATCTCTATACGATACGGAAAGTATTCAATAAAATCAATGTTTCACAACTATATATACAGTAATGTATTAGGTCCTATAAATAATAATGTGAAGGATTATAGATCTGAAGTGAGGCAGGATCATACTTACTTCAAATTCAATAACGTAATGAGCCAATACCACAAGTGGTACTCGTGGTTCACAATCAAAAATTACTTGAACATCATCGATAAATACCATTAAAATATTATATTGTTATGATTTACTTTATAGTTTAGATGCTACAATAGCTTATACCTCATTCCATATACACTTAATACGTTAAATATCGTAAAAACTTTAAAAAATACATACTTATTAAACGAAGTTAAATACAATAAAATGTACAAAAATCAAAACACATGAATATATGATAATTTTAGTCAACTTATATATTTCAAATACTTGTCAATACCTTATGCGTTATTTTAGAAGAAAGTATAATTTATTGTCTTAGATTTTTTATATTATAATATTGTTCTATCTCTAAAATAATTTCGTATTTATTGGGCCCGTCTTATTGTTTCTTTACTTTTTATTATTTTACTTTCATATTATTTGTATTAATGTTAAATGATTCGTGTTTACTCTTATATAAACATTCCACGCTGCGATTCCTTCATGCAGCGAGCTCTAATGAGCTCTCATAAGGACCCCTAGTGGGTCAAAGGTAAATTCCGATAAAGTATAGTGAGTATACCCGATAAATATTTTTAATACTTACATCTTATAGTTATTATTATAAGAAAATGGCAGTCGTTTAACGATTTTGTTAAACTTTATTGAAATCCGTCTTTTCATATTATTGAATAAAATAATTATCAAATTATAATTATGAAACAGATTAAAGAAATGAAAATGAACGAATATTTACTATTTTCATACCACTGTGATTTAAAGTTCTTCAAATTAGATTACCCGTAACGTTTCGATCCAAGGAGAAGTCAGAGATATTAAAGTTAAGTTGAGTTGGCGAACATACCTCAGAGATGTTTAGATTCTTCCTTTTGATGTAGCAAGACTTATTCAAAAAATCAGCCAAATGCGAGTTTGACTCGGGCACGAAGTGTTCCGTACCATTAACAATAAAAAAATTGCAATGAAAAATGTAAAGCTTTCGGACTTTATCTTTTATTTTCCATAGAATATTGCTTCATGGCGGCCCCTCGTAAATATTTATTTATTTTAATTTCATTATTACAAAGTGAGTATATAACTAAATATTCTATGCATATTTCAAGCATCAACCGGTTGCCGTTATTATAATCGAGCAAAAACCACGTTTGTTGTATGGGAGCCCCTTATATATTTATTTTATTTTGTTTTTAGTATATTTGTTGAAGCGGCAAAAAAATACATCATCTGTTAAAATGTTCAACTATCTATCTATCACGGTCCGTGAGATATAGCTTGGATATTGAAAGACGGACAGACGGACACCGAAGTCTTAGAATAGGGTTCCGTTTTTACACTTTGGGTACGGAACCCTAAAAAGTACAAAGACTTCGGACATTCAGATAAAACTGTTGGTAAGTTCCGAAGACTTTTAAGTTAACTTAAGTAATAAGATTTGCTACTTTACTTTTAATAGTATTGCATTTTCTAAACTTTATTTAATTATTTAATTATTTTTTTATTCCTAAAAATATTTTGTGCAAGTGAATAAAAAACCATCTATAATATTACAAATTACTATTTAACTGTAACAAATATTTTGCGCCTTTGCACGAAAATTTTTTACTTTATCAACAACCTACTATTGTAATTTCTTGTAATAATTGTATGTGCAATAAGTTTTAAAAATAAATAAAAATAAATAAATAAAGTATTTCATCAGAATATTAGTTTCACATAAAAAAAACTAACAAAGAGCAGTTCCATATGTGTTCGATCTTGGTGGTACCTATTTATGAACTTACCTTGGAACTAGAGTAATAAGAGCAATTTCGGAGTAATTGAAATAAAAACCTTAGACTTAACTACTATTTCAATATTATGACACTAAATAACACATTAAAATATTTATAAAAAAAAAACCACGTCAGTAAATGAA
Organism: Napeogenes inachia; assembly: GCA_959347355.1. Classification (NCBI taxonomy): domain Eukaryota; kingdom Metazoa; phylum Arthropoda; class Insecta; order Lepidoptera; family Nymphalidae; genus Napeogenes; species Napeogenes inachia. Next base: position 17,117,949 of record OY365792.1, read on the forward strand.
TTAAAGATTTTTCAATGATCCGATTGTTGTTTTTTTTTTATCTCCTATATAAATATTTAACAATACTTGAATAGAAATATCAATTAAAGGTCACATATAATATATTGACTAAACTTATTATACTTATATAATGCTACTGACATCAATATTAATAAAAACTGGCGCAGTATTTTATTCTTAAAGTGAGCTCAGTAATGCTCTTTGGGAATATAGAATTTTGCCACATAACAAACTTTTGTTTCACCTTTATGTTTCAGAATTTTGTTCTTGAAGTTAAGGTGACCAAAAATTTTATGAAAAAATATTATAATAAAATATAACAATATTTTATTAAATTATATAAATGTCATAAACGTAATCTTGTTATATGAAAATTTAACATAATGAATTGAAATATTATTCTAATTCTGTATTTGTAACGTCATTTCTATTACGTAATAGTAAAAGTATAAGTAATTATTAAAGATATTACTCAATCAAGAACTTTAATCTTAGGAGACCCAATACTAAATGCACGATGGTGACTCTACCGCTTACTAAGATCTAGTTTCTGTCTTATTTGAACTGACATACCGCATGATGCATTGCAAGTTTATCTAGATAAGTATTTTCAAAGAAAAATATGTAGGTAGGTATAAGTAGCTTAAAAGTAAATATTTCAAAATAATTTCTTGGCAGGACTATGTTGTGCTAAGTATTTGTATTAAGATATAATGACAGGTGAAGAATCTTGTATGTATCATTATAATCAAGAAAGAGAGAGCCCTATGAGCTTTATTCCAATATGACTAATTCTAAACGTACCAACGCCTACAAAAGTGTAAACATGGAGGGGCAGAAAAAATTATGATCGCAATTTCTTTTTATTTACAACAGACTTTAGTATACATTACTTTAAGAAACAAAAATAACATCTGTGTAGTAACTACAGTGAGTAAACTAATAATATCAAATACCTCAACACAAGTTTTTGCTGCTGCAAGAAGTGAGGCTACGAGACTTTTTACTTCCCCTATCCTTTAGGTCAACTAACCTAAACTAATTTAGCACCCGTGACTTCATGTTGTAGCCTTAAATAAAAAACCAGCTCAAATGGATACAGTTTTTATCGCCAGACATGCGCTCATATCATTCCATAAGGCTGTTAAAGAAGTATCTTTTAGAGGCTAATAAATGTGCTTACAAACTTTGGCTCAGAAGCTTTTGTATAAAAGCTGATCGAGGTGGTTTGATTTTTTTTATAAAAACAGTATACTCGTAACATATTCTACATGCGTCTGTGTCAATAACTATAATACATTCGCAACGTTAAATAATAATAAGTGGGGTTAAGCCGACCCGAAATAAATAAAGTCTAAGCTGACGGCATACAAATAGAGGATGTAATCTGACAGCACAGAAACGAAACGAGACCCAGAATTATAACGTGCTAATAGAATATCGATAAAGTCTTTTCTTTATGGGGTTCAATGTGTCTTTAGTATATTTTTATATCTAGGCACGTATTCGAACCGCTACCAAAATGCAATATTGGAATAAATACTATGCATATATTTACTGATAGTATCTTTCACTGCACTATTATAATAAATTATTAATTATAATGTTCCAGATAGTCGTTACTTATTTTTAACACCCGACCCAAAAACAGGGCTTTTATAAGTTTGACCGGTGTATCTGTGTATCTGTGTGTCTGTCTGTGGCAACGAAGTGGTTAACGTGGACGGATTAGAATGCGGTTTATTGAATGGAAAGCTTGGTTTGTCCAGATGGTTCTTAGCTATGTTTTGGCGATATAGAAGCAGTCGTCTACAAGATATGGAGCTTTTATTAGAGCTGGTGAAATATTCTTATACAATATTGATGGTAAAAACCTAAACCAGTGAAATAAGTGTGTTTGTAGGTTTATTTAGTATAACATATAATAAAAAATAAAAATCCCCGATACAAAAATAAGTCTAAAAGAGATAAAAATAATATTATTATGTACTTATTGAAGTCATTGCGTGGGAGGGGGGGGTGGGGGAGGACGCTAAGTTAAGGAAGAATTCAAAATGCAAGTAAGTTACCACCAAAACAATTAACGAAATAACAATATCAAATAGTAAAGTCTAAGTCTACATGCATTACCTCTGAAAATTTTGTAAAATGGACACCATCGTCAAGGAACGTACAACGGTTCCCCGACGTAACGGCTTCAATAAGTACATAATCATATTATTTTTATCTTTTTTAGACGTGTTTTTGTTTGTTTTTTATTTTTTTTTATTAAATTTTTGGTAAATATAATAATACCTCACTGTTAATTTTAAAAGTTTTTTTTTTAATTTTAAGCGGATAATGGTCATATATTAGCGGGTAATGTCTCATAGATGATGTAACAACTTTGAAATCATCTTTTCAAAGATGATGAAAAAAAAAGCAAGCAAAGTGCAACTAACCATCCACGGAAATACCACGAAGGTTAACAATAATATAGAGTTTTAGGAAGTAACAATTTAGTAAAACAATAAGCATCCCTCGAATAAATAAAGTCTTAAACACTCGTTACAATCAGTAAACTCTATAGGTTAAAATCTGTAGGTAAATATACCATAAACCATAAACCACACCATCCCATCTTTGTTCGCAGTTAATTCTAAAACTTTCTCAATCGAATCCAAACTCTCAGAGCTTAATTACAATAAATTAATACTAAACTTTTGTTTATTCCTGATTTTGTATGAGTTCAAGGATCATATTTTATAGATGTATTGAACTTACATATAATCTGAAATTAGGAAAAAGCAAAAGAGTAAATAGTTTGTAATACATCATGTATGTATTTTATTTTTAAGAATTACTAACTTGAACTTTCAGAGTTAAATAATATTGTATTTTTTTAAATAAACATATAATAAACTTAAGATTTGTGAACAAGAAAAAAGAACAACGTTTAATATGAAATCTGGGTAGTTGTAGTGGTAGCTGGGTAGTTGTAGTGGTAGCTGGGTAGTTGTAGTGATAGCTGGGTATTAGACATGAGTCGGCAGTATCTTCTTGAGCAAATCTGTTCAAAGTTTTTACATAAAAGTAGAGAATAAAAACTGCAAAAACACATTACTTTTAGTTTTTTGTATATTACATAGCATTTTTATTCAGAATTTTTTTATGGATAAACAAAATAAACATTTTAAATTTTATATGTGAACGAATTTCTGAATTGTCGAGAACAGTTCATAAAATACATGCACGAGGAACATGCTTTCGTATTTAACTTTCACACTAAACGTTAAGTTAATTTGTTTTGGTACAAGCAAAACTTCAAGTTATATTTAAAATGTAGTTTAAAATGAACTTATGAAAACTATATCACTTTGTAACTATCTTCAGGTTTAAGCATTAGGAAATTAACCTAAAACTGAAAATCTAGTAAAGTTTATTTGCGATAATCATAGAAATTTAATGTTTACATCCAGTTCTTATTATTTAAAAATAGGAGCCGTTTCTATCTATAACTACTCTAATATATTATATATATATAGTCATATTGAAGCTCTTATTTTTAAATTATTGTCTTTTTTTTTTTGGTTCAACCGTTAAGTTTTGTGACTTAACATTTTGAAGTACCAAGATATACAAAAAGAACTACAATGTAACTTTTTTTACTTTCTTAGAAAGATTTGGTTACATAATAAAATTCTTTAAATTAATATTACATTTAAATTGATGGTCTATAGATTTCAGTTGTCAAATTATGGAAACCTCTTTCAAATAATTACGTAACGATACGAATGGCGTGATATAATATATATTATTAATAATAACAGTCCACTTATAATTATGAATAAATATTCAGGCCTTGTTGGTTTAATTTCACGTAAACCTCGCGACGCCGCGAGATCTGCTTATTCAGCCCGAGACGGGAATAATTGAGTTTAATTGTCAGATCTGTTTTCCTAAATTATACAACGGAATTATTTACTAATGCCAGAGGCCTAAGATTTAAAGTATAAGAGTTAGTATGCGCTATTAGCCACTGTGTCTTTTATTTTATATTTATAAATGTGGTACCCGGCATGCGTAGGAATTTGCAATTTATTAAAATATATGTTTGCTTGTATGTTGGAAGATGTTTATATGTTCCCTCATACAGCCTTCAAAAATGTTCCTTCTCATAAGATTTCGTAATTTTTGTCACCAATATTAAGACTTTCTTTTAAAAGATATAAAGAAACGTTGATAAATCTAAATAAGTTTCATATCAATTGTAACGAATAAATTCCGTAATCAAAATTTTTTATTTATCTGTATTTTTATTTTCTCACGAAAATTACTTACTTAAATTACTTCAGCCTTGTATAATATTTTTAGAACTAAGTCCGCTTACATTACATACTTTTGGGCAATAAAAATCATAAAAATTAATAAATAAAATATTATTTAATTTTGTGGTACTTTTGTACAAAATGAACAATTTCTTGTAATTGTTCAGTTTGTTAAAATATAGATTACGGAATAATCAAAATATTAAATTTATCCTGTCTTTTTGTTTTCTTACGAAATTAACTTACATTAAATCAGCGTTGTATAATATTTTTAGAATTAAGTCCTCCTATATTACCTACTTTTGGGCAATATAGATCAAATAAATTAATAAATAGAATATTATTTTCTGCTACTTTAATAATTGTAAACTCAACTTAAAAACAGGAACCATTGTATCTTTGACTATATTTTATAAATAAGTAAGGAATTTTCAAAGCTGACGCTTCTAATATTGTTTTAAAATGTCAATAATGATTTCATTATTATTGAATGGTTTAAGACATTAAATCTGTAATGTTTTAAAGTGTAATGATATAATAATTTTCTATACTGAAAAATTTTCATAAATATTTTGATGATCTATAACAATCAGCGTTTCTTTATTTTAAAACGGTGTATATATGTATGTGAGTGTAAATATTATAATACCCTGTTGTCATCGTTTTCATCTCCTTTATCATTACATTTTCTAAAATAATACAGCAGAAAATAACTCTTTCGTTACAATTTTCATACGAATACATATATTTTTGTTTTATTTCGTTTATTACAACGCTACTACTAGTACTTTTGGATTTTTTCGGAAAAAAAAGAAAAAAAATCGCAAATAAAATAGTAAGTTAAATTAAAAACTAACATAAAAACCTCACAACATACCAAACATAACCAAAGCCCTATAATAGTTCTGTTGTGTAGTAGTAGTTACATCAGTTTTCGTGTTTTGGTCAAATCAGTTATTGGGTTTTACCCAGAATAAAAAAAAAATCATTTTTTTCGAAAGATGTAAAAAAAATCACTCAAATTTCATTAAAAGCCATCCAACAGTTACATCGCCTTACCAGTTAGCCAGTGGTAAACCGACAAACAGAGAATAATTTCTAGTACTAGAGTCAAACTAGATTGATGTTTTTCGAGTTGAAGCAGGTATTTAATTCAGCTATTCGTACTATTCCAATTTAAAAGCTAAGTTTAATAAAAAGTAATAATAAGAAAAGTGAAGACTCAGCTCCAATAGCTTACGATTTGCACGATATTACAGATTCATATAATGTTTCAAGAAATACCAGTCTAGTAATAATTGTAAATTAAAGAGGCTTCACGGAACAAAAGACTCCGAGAAAATTATAACTTGTAACTTGAAGTAACTAATACTCTTTTACTTCCTTTGCATTTCCCTTATGGAACCAACAGCATTAAATTTGTATTTAAATTATATTTATTAAATTCAGAAACTAAAATGTTTTGTATTGTCTTAATGTTGTCAAGGTACTATAAAACATTATAGTATTCTTTAAAAACAAGTAGGAAAACAATATAATTATGGTTTTTAAATTGATCTAGATGAAAGACTTCAGGAAGTTGTTCGAGGATTCTCTGAACGACTGAAACCTGCAACGAAATATCGTTTCATAGGAATATCGAATCTCTATACGTCTATCTTCTATCGTATTTGTCATGAAGATTGTTTCAAAGTGCTATTTGATATGATTCCTGTTGACAATTTCCATGAACGCATTATATCCAATTGTTTTAAAATATGAATTACGACAGTAATTTAAAGTTTCTTATTAAAATAACAATTAGAATATTGTAGCATTAAATCAACCGTGCAATTATTGTGATTTTTAATCTTCAAGGTAGCTTAATATCATTTACAGTTCGCAATAAACTGTAAGGTCATCATTATAATCAAGAAAAAATTGTATTTTATTGAAACTTTGCAAGTAAAGTAAAAACAGATTATATTTTAGGGACAGTGGAGGGTTCGAGTGCAAGAATGTACCTGTATCATTTTATTTTACAGTTAAAGTTATTCATTATTGAAATAAAGAAACACTAGTAAACTAATTCTTACAGTGCATAGTAAGTATATAAGCCTACTGCGTTCGAAAATACCCTAGTGATAAATTAAATAATCGAACATAAGGGAAGACAGACTTAATTAACTTCCTTATTCTCCAGCCAAGACTATAACAATTTTCATAATTCAAATATATTTGCGCAACTATGTAAAGTTGTTTTCATTCGTTTCAACCCCAGTATACCCTAAGCTTTCGCAGGGAGAGCACGCACATCTCTGTCCCGCTAGCTATTCTACCGATTTTGGTTTACGAAAACCGAAACAAATAAATGACATTAAAGTGGTTCTGTGTTGATTTATCTTAGTGCGAAAAATAATAATGTGAATGAATAATGGTTTAACTGTGAAGTTCTAAACATGATTGTTATACTATTTTTTGGCGTGTTTATAAGTGAGTAACTTTTTATAAATATCTTTAAATTAATCAAAAGTAAATGTTTATTGAACATCATAAATGTATTGATATTCTTTTGCAGAATAAATAGTACATATGATGTTTATTTGTGTTCGCTGGATCCATTTCAACTTAATTAAAACTCGAACAAAGCTATTTTCCGCACGTCATGTGACGCTTTATAAAAAGTTGAACAAGAACAACAATTTGATTATTTTGTCGTAACTAGAGTACATTTTATTACTGTGATATTAATAAGGCGTAAAATAATTCTGTGAAATACTTTTTATAATTCATATATTTAAAAGCAGAAGTTATCGGTTATCAAAAATATTTTGGTTACCTTAAAACTTTTATTCGCAGTACAAATGTAATGGAATATAAAAAAAAAAAATATATAAGAAAATCATGAAGTTATTGAAGAAATTATAGTCAGTGTAATTTTTTTTTTTTTACGTTTTTAGGCACGGGAAAAATGTTAGTAATATTAAAGTTAATAACCTTGATCAATTTAAGTCTCTCTTAACAATGTATACAAGATATACTAAATAAGTAATCGTAAATAATATATACTAAATAAGTATACGTTTAACAGATTATAAAAAAATATAGCTACTTTTGTTTTTTTCTCGAAAATTATTTATTTATCACTAATGTCAATTTGGCCCCTTCAAAGTAATTCTCATTATATATTACATAGTTGTGCTAACGTTTCTTTCACTCCTCGAAGATCCAAAATGTCGATTTTTGTGAAGTCATTCAGCTCTTCCTTCGATTCCGTCTTTATCTTGTCAATAGTAGCGTAACGTCGTCCTTTCAGAGGTCTCTTCAGTTTCGGGGCCAAAAAAAAAACACAGAAGACTAGATCTGGAGAATACGGTGGCTGCGGTATTTTTAGAGTATTCATTTTGTCCGAAAAATCGCGCACTAATAGAGATGTGTGAACAGTTAATTATTTGTCGTTATCGTGATACTAAAAACTATTATTTTCTTACTTGGCGTTTCTGGTGGCTTTTGTGAAAAACGGCCAACATTCGAAATACCTCCGCTCACTTAATTCCATTTTTAGCATAAAACGTGATACATATTTTTTGATCCATTTATAAGAATAGGCTAAAATCCACCAAAGGAAATTTATCCAAATCGTTTTAAATAATCAATAAAATAAACATGATTGATTATGTTACCATAATTTGAAACATTGACGCCTAAGCTCCGATATTTGAATAGTGCATATATATACTATTCAAATATATGTAAAAAATATATTTTAGGATTATTTATAACGGTACTAGCTATTTGGATGGGCCATCTACCCTAAATCAAGTGAAAAGCATCTTTGGTTACAAATATAAATAACATTTTTTTTTAAATTATTATATTAATATAGCTCAAACCTTTTTCTCTTAAAAATAAGAGTTATCAGCTTGTCGGCTATCTCTGAAAAACTTAAAATAAGCGGAGTAACATGTACCCTATATAAGTTTATAAGTATACAAGTTTTGCGTTATTCGGTAACTAATAATCAGACAAACAGACAAAATTTATAAAATTGATATTGAGGTCTGTTATGTACTCAATACGAAGAAATTACCATTTTATTACATGTAGCTGTAGCAAAATTAAATGCTAACTCAACTTTTTTAAAAACTTTCAGCACTATACATAATTATCTAAACGTTTAGAAATGTTTAGAACGTAGTTGTACTTATGCATATGAATTGAAAACAAACGGAACATATTCAATTCATAGCAATTATTTTCATACTCAAGCCAAAATATATATTATAAGAATTAGAACTAGTTCCTTAGGTTTCCATGGCTTAGCCAGCGTTGCGGTCGAGAGCCAGCTCATTAGTAGCGCAGGCCTTGCGGTGTTCAGCCAGACAAATTGCTCTAGTAAAATACGTCTTGATAAAACGGCTTAATCTTAGCCTTTTAAACTTAATCATCTCTAAGGCATTCTCAACTTTTAGTTTCATATACAATCATTATGTTTAATATAGTATCTAAACTAACTAGTTTCATATTTAAACTTTCACTATTTACATACTATATAAGTTTTCATTGAGATCTCATTATGGTAAATGAGATAGCTATTTGTCTGGAGATTTCTATATTTAGTATCTAAAGAGAATTATAATTAAAGTATTTGATGCATGAACAATTACAAGGTTTATTACTATTTAAAAAAAATGTTTACTGTTTGTCTGTACTACATATTGGTTTTAACCCCCGACCCAAAAAGAGTGTTTCAAGTTCGACGTGTGTATCTGTGTATCTATGTGTATGTCTGTGGTATCACAGCAGTCAAGGAGTGGAAAGATATTATTGCGATTTTTAAAATTGAAAATCTGGTTCTAAGCAATGTTTGGTTGGAATAAAAGCTGTCGTCTCCAAGATATTGAGCTTTTACTGGTGCTGGTAAAAACTTGATTGTAAAAACCTATACAAGTAAAAATTTGTGTGTTCGTGGGATAAATTAGTACAATATAGAAACCAGTTGATATATAACTTAAAAAAGCAGAAAAATAACTAAAAAATCGTCTAAAAAGTATAATAATAATATTATTTAGGTACTAATTGAAGTCCTTGCGTTGGTGTACCGCTAAATAAAAGAAGAAATCAAAATGTAATTAAGTTACCATGACAAATAATTAAATAACAATGTCAAATCATAACGCATAACTCTTCATTCATTAGCTCCGAAAACTTTGTAAAATAGACACCATCATCAACGTACGTACAACGGTCCCCCGACGAAACGACTTCAATAATTACATAATATTATCTTTATTATCATTTTTAAAGGTCTTTTTGTATCGGGATTTTTGTATTATTTTTTATTTAATTTTTGTATTCTTTTTCCTAATATATATGAGTATTACTTTGATTATAATTATGCATGGAAACCGCGAATAGCTGTAGATACATATGATTTACATAAGAGACTAGAATTGTAATATGTCTTATCAAAATTTACATACAGTAATTTAAAAGTATAGGCACCTTCACTTTACCAACTTTGTAACCAACTTATAGTATAGATAACAATTTAATGAGCTTAACTTAATATATTTTATTGTTATTCGAAAAATTGATACATACATACGTACATTCACTTTTGAACTAATAAAACAGTAGTTATTCATATTATTTTTAAGTTACTTGAAAAATAGTTTATAAAATATTCAGAATTGAACAAATATAGGAATTTGTAATGTGTGTGAGTAAAATGGATTTGTAATTATAGTGATATTTTCATTTGTTTTCATCTTATACGTTTTGTTCTATTTTCCATTTAGTGTATAAGAAAATATGGTCGACTGACGTATAATTGATTAGCTTATATTATATTACATTGATTAGCTTATATTTTACACAGAAAACTTAATATTATTATTATTAAAATATGATTAAATTGAAAACATAGATAAAGTGTAACATAGTATAAAATCTTTTTTAACATTTAAAAAGAAATAATGTAATTCTGCATACAAAAATACAGCTCTCTAGTTGTGACTTCTGAGGGTTCAAGTTGGGCGGTGAGGTCTCAATTATTAGGGAATTATCGTTATGTAATAATAGTCACATAAAATCGAAATTTATATTAATGTTAAATAAATTAACATTTAATATCTTTTAATATACGTAAGTAAAAGCAATAAATTAACTTATCGACAACATACATAATACGTAACCTACAATAAGGCTATTTATGAAGAAAATAGAGTTTTATTAGGGATTCAGCCATTTATTCACCATTTCTTGATACATTGCCATTTTTGCACCAGCAATTTATTTAAACTTTTACCATTACTTCGCACTATTTCACTAAGCGCCGATGAAAAAGAGAATCGGTTCCAGATAAAATATTAACATTGTTTATGTCACTGTAATAATACATTACTGCATACACATAATAACTATAATTTTAATTTATTTCTGATATTGTTTTATTCTTTATATTATTAGTAATGTTGCAATTTTTACTTAGAACTTTATACATGTTGTTTTTAAGCAACTCCTTTAAAAATATCTTAGTAATAAAAAGTTGTCTAAAGTTTTTGCTTAATTCTACGTTCGGGAAACTAAGACAGACTGTTTTAGTCTAACCTCATGAGCTATTGACAGACACTCATTGCTTTTTTGTAAATAACTAGTATTATGACAAATCAAGGTTTTCAAGGTTGTCTCTAAATCTTGAGATCTATATCAGAAGAAGTTATTGAAAAGTTATTAAATTCTTTTTTTCGCGTTAGAATATTTTTTTTTTATACAAAAAATAACATGAAAACACTGTTTTATTTAATACTAACATAAATGAGTACCTAAACGCAAATCAATATCAGTAAATATTTAGGTAGCTTCTCTATTAAATGTTATCATAAGATAAAATTTGAGGCGCAAATTGTACAAGAGCCTATAAAATGAGCAGCCTAATATTTTTTTAGAAGAATATTTTGACGAAAATGTATTCAATGTTTTGTTTTGCTTAACGTTTTTCTTATGATATTTTAGCTTGGGTTTCTTCTTCTTTGCCTAATAAATCTATTTCGAGTTGTCGGGTGAATTAAAGAAAGACTTTGCTGAAGATGTTTTTATATTTTTCGTACGACAACGTCTTGCGTTACGTTTTGTGACTAATATATATCATCTATGGTATTTTCAGTGAATTTGTTGATCCGCTACCTCCAAATCTTTATTTGAAAATTCGATCAAAATCTTAAACCGATCATACATTTTTAATTCTTTTGTATATAGGAACTACCTATACTTTCTTGGTGCTCTTTTTTATATTTTATAAGTATACCATGGTCACCCAATAAGTATATCTGGGAATACCAAATTTTGCAAAACCACTTGTATTCAAAGAGTTATCATGGTTTGACGTTGAGATAAGACTTTTATTTGATTAAAGTATTTCTACTTTTTTACCCCAGTATTTTTATACGTGTAATGTAAATGGTTTTAAAAAAGGTAAGGTAAAAGTCATTGAAAGAATAAGCATTTCAGGCACAAGTTTTAGTTTTGCGAACTCTCAGTTCACTTTTAAGGAAAAAGATTTAATAAGGAGTTGCTACAATTTACTTGCGGTATCGGTAACTAGAATCATATCGTAGACGATAGATATAAGATGGTATACCTTTGGTCAAGTTGTTATAACCTTGTAATTTTACCTAGATATCCAAGAACAGATCCTAGATAACTCCCTACTATTATATAGAACACTTTGCTTAATCCTGCTATGCTGTACATAATTTTATTCTGTTTGTGGTATCATTTCATTCCCCTTTAAAACTATTTTTCTGGGAACCAGTGATAATCAGTTAAGTCTCTGGCAAACATTATCGTGACTAATTCTAATTCAAAGAGAAATATCAGTAGTGGCCAGAATCCTTAATTATTAATTTTTCTGTAAAGGAAAAAAACACCTTTTTTCTATAAGGATATATCTGTTTAAAAATAGATAGAGAAGGTAAATATTTTTTATCAATCATTCTTTTTTAAATCAAAAATCATAATAATATTCACAAAAGGTTGTAACGAATCCAATAAGCAACTTCATATACTAGATGTGCGATGATACCTCTAGTGTAATCGGCTGTGATGAACATAAAGTCAGGTTTAAGGATTATATAAATTTATCGGCTGGTAGCATAGGAAGAAAAAGCAGATACCAGTTGGATGAAAGTCAAGCAATTATCAAAATTATTACATAAAATATCGGCATAAAAAAAGAAATTATATGTTTTTATCTATTAGAGATATGTAATCAAAACAATAAATTAATATAATCAATAAAATATAAAATTGTGTACAATATTGCACAGAGAACCATAACAAACTACCTATTTAAAGTTTCAGTTGCAGTTAACTTGGTCCAAGCATAATTTAAGATCTCAAAACAACTTTTTTTTAGTCTCAGCACATGACTTTTACGAGGGGACTTTGAACGAGTTCGTAAGGGTCTGAAAAGTAGGTGTGTAAATTAAACGTTTCCCTTCTAAATCACAAAAGTTTTCACTACTATATAAATTAAGATTAAATTTGGTTCATCAGTATTAAAAAAAAAAGTTTATTTTCTATTTCAATAATGAGATCTTGAAATTGCGTACCCAGAATAGATAGGTGTCAATTCGCATAACCAAATTGTTTAAGCTTGACGAATAGACGAGTTGATTAAGTAACGAATATTGTATGAGCCGAGTTTGGTTTCCCGTCAGGTTTCATGGTGTGGCCTGATTGGGGCATTGAAGGTTGGATCCTACTGGATCTCCTAGTCAAATGGAACTAGGTACGAGCGTATAATGTACTAAGCATTGTCTACTACGCACTATGTACCAAGTATGCTGTACTAAACATTACGTACTATGGGTTGTGTACTATGAATTGTTTGTAGAAAAAAAAATACTACGTATAAATTAAATTAAAGAATTAAAAATAGTAATAAAAATAGTTTTATTTTAATGTGTAGCACTCGTGAAATTAGAAAATACTGTAACGTGTAAATATTATTCAATTTTACCCTTCCCATTTTATTTTAATATATGATAGTTGGTGAACTACAATAAAAGAAGAATAAAACCCTTACCTCTATTTCGCTTTATCTACGAGGGGACAATCAGAAGTGATCTATCTAGATAAGCTAGACGCGTAGTGCGGGGTGGAGCTAGTGGTGGTTTCGGTACATCAGGTAGTTTCAGAACCATAGGTTTTGAGAATTCTACACTAACATCTATTAATGAGCAAGGTTAGTGCAAGATGTGTCCCCTGTATGCTGACGTCCCTCCAGAAGGACAACCGTGTTCTGATTTCAAAAAAAAGGAACGGAATGACACGTTTCTGTCTAATATAGTAACAGATGATGGGACGTGGATTCATTATTGGGACCCGGAGACAAAATGAGCAATGGAAACACAATGCAATGCAATGGAAACACAAGGGTTAGCCGTTGAAGATAGCAATACTGGAGAAGCGACGCAGGACATTCAGTCGCGAGGTAAAGTTTTTGCATGACAACGCTCCTGTGCACAAGTCTGCCATCGCATCAGCTGCTGTGCGTGAAATGGAGATCCAGGCCCCCTAAACCCAGACCTGGTCCCTTGCGACTTCTACCTGTTTCCAAACTTGGAGAAACATCTACAGTGATGTAAACTTTCTGACGATGAAAAAGTTAAGTGCGCAATGTATTAAACTAGGAGGGGACATTGAAAAACAATTAAAAAAAATCTGTTTGTTTTTTCTTTCTTTTTGTATTATTTAGATATATGTATGATATACAGAATAGTGTATTTCCACCACATTTTTTTTTACGTTACAAAAATCCGTTACGAATACCGATCTGCTAATAAGGTGATGGCCGGGGGTTATGTGGGACTAGGCTAGGCTTCGCTTAGGAGATCTAGTAGTTAGTTATTCATCAGTGTACCACTCCATCATGACAACACAAATTAAATTATTCATGATCATTAGGTACTTGTAGCAAAATAAAATATATATAAAAATAATTACTCTTGACAATATACACAGTAGTATTGTGTAAATTGTAAAGTAACAAATTAGGTTTTATTAACTATTTTGTCTCCCTATAGCGATATTTAACACCAAAAATGCAATACAGTGTCCACTTACAACAACTGCCTTACACCAACTGAGATGGTAATTGAGAAATCTAAAAATATAGTTATAAAGAAACAACTTAGAAAGTAAATAAAATAAGCGTTAGATTTGATTGATTATTATTTTGTTATAACTATTGATACGTTAACAAAATACCAAAAATATATATATTTTCCACATTTGTAGTTGAGTATAATTTCCTAGTCGGGTGGTTTTTTAATTATTAAAAATGAACGAAATCTGTTCTGAAACTCAACCCGGTTTAATGTGTAAAGCACACACCGTTACAAATTTGTATAAAATAGACGGAATTGTTTTTTTTTTAATACTAAAATGTACAATATTTTATTATTATTTAAAGGAGTTAAAGATAAAGAAACATTCTATCTGTTTCAATTCTTAGTTTCTTTACACAGTTTTGTGACTGTATATATTAAAAACTTTATAGTTTTCAGAATAACTGTAAGCGCGTCCTTAAGATTAGCGGAACACAGCGATTTTGTTGACTCTATATTCATATTAATATTATGCGTACTCTAATCTCAGTTATCATCCAGTTGCGATAATTAATACGACGGTCGTTACATATTTATTTCTAAAATTTCTGTTGACTTAATTTTAGAATGTAGTGACGGATTTATGCATTAAATTAATAAGTATTCTTGTTTAAAAATTTAATTTATCGAAGTGCATGACAACAAATTATCAGTTAATATCAGCTAATGTAGAAATTTTTGAACATAAAATAATAGTCATATTTTAACTAATAAAGATATAATAACATGGACAAAGTATTTAGGTAGTCTGATTTATTATTTTATAGCAGGTGGCATGTATTGTATGTAACGCATTTCTAACTTAAATTATAATCAGTAGACCTACACTACAAATGGCGGTAATGCATTTGAGCGATATACATGTTGCCTCTAGAATAAAAAGAATATCCTCCAAAATTATGAATGTAGTATTTGAACTAGACGTGGTTTCGAGTTATTTAGAGTATTCCTTATTTTTATTTTTTTTTAACGAAGTGATATACAATTCTACTTTGCGCGACTTTGTATTTAGTAGAACCATCCAAACGTTAAAATTTTTAATTTAACTATTTTCAAAATGACTATTACTTAATATTACTGATGGCAGAGTGTTAAAACCATAAAAGTTAATTAATACGCAGAAAAGAAGTGAAATAGTGGAAGAGGCCAAATATAATACAAAGATACAAACGAAATTAGGCTTAAGGTTGGGGTCAAATTAAAATTAATATGAATTTTGATGAGTTCTTCCAGGAGCCCTCATTATGGATCTTTGTGTAAACAGGAAAATGGCGAATAAATTATCATATTTTATTTGAGAAAAAGATTTGTAATGATATACTTGACCCATCAACGGAGGGGATAATAAAATTGCAAATGAACTCTTCGTTTTTACCTTTTTAAAATTAATTATTCGTTATTAAGGTTTCTAAAAACAAACTTCAGCATTTTATTGTCTTAATTGTTTTTTCTTTCTAAATTAGTTTTTAACGACAATATTCGTTAACTAAAAACCTAATATTGAGTCTTAAAAGAATTTTAGATTATGTTCCAACGACATATTACTTAACCGTATATTCTAGGCATTGATCAAAATATTTTTTACAAGGTCAAAATAAAACTACAAGCACAAATGGCCTTCATAATGAATTCCAAGGGAACCTGAAAATCCAACATGGCAACCGCTTTTTATTTTGTTTTATTATATCAGGAAGCATAAGACACGCCATTAGGCAACTAGGTCTGAGTTGTTCAAGGCAATCAACATATTTCTATTTTCTTTATTGAAAAAAACTTGGAACTCGTTTGACAACAAGCTGTTACTGGCCCTCAGAAATATTTTCACGCGATGCTTTCCTTGTGAAATCTTTGTTTTATTTTTCTACATAATGTGGGTTCTAAGCAACAATATGTCTTTATTGTTGTTTATTTTTGTTATGTAAGAAGAAGTATGGTTTTAAGTTTTTTATTATAAGTTTTAATTTACTTTTTCGGCGTTTAAAGTCGATATCTCTGTTATCTTTCTAGTTTCCAGATATGCAAAACCAAAGATGTTAATAGACATTTTGACAAATGATAGTATCAGTTAATACTTAAGCCAATATTTACATATAATAGTTTCAGATAACGCTAGTGTATTCTTGAATCCATCGAATAAGTGAGCCATATCTGGACCGCACTTAGATTTACCTTCGGAAGTGAGCTTCTTCGTCTTTAGCGTTCACTCAATTTTGTATATAAATAATTTAAATATCATTATATTAGATCAATTGCAGTTTTGACGACTAATATTTTTGTAACTTATATATAGGAAAACTTAAACATAAAATAAAATAAATTATTTTTGTACTGATTGGCGGAAACCTTTGTTTTATAGTTTATACTAAAACTTAGTCAAATAAATACAATGGTGACTGTTGGGGAGACTTAAAATAAGTTTTATGGTCTAGAAATTTTCAAAAATAGAACATCTAATATGATCCACAAAAAAAACTACTTGCATCAAGAACAATTTTAGTAAAAGCATTGATGTATGACTTCAATTCGGCGTGTAGCTGCAAAGTTGAAAAACGCATTGAAAAGATTTCTGTAGTCGGAAAGTTTCAGCAAAATTTCGTCGCCAGCCAATTTCTAACATTCCATATACGAGGTTCAATAGAAACTTTCTCGTAGTGGATAGTTTTCTTGTACTGTCCTACTGGGAAATATAAAATTATATTGAAATGTTAAGTGATTCTGATAATATCTAGAATGTGTATTTTATTTACTAGTTTTCTTCTGGATTGTAATGGATACCGCTATTATAATAATCATACCATAAACTAAACAACACCCCAAGATCTTAGCTAAAACATTCCTGATTTGATTTTTTTTTCTTTTAATCGTGTATAAAGCAAGTAACCCTTCATATAATAAAAAAATATATATTAATATTACTCTATGCAAGTAAATATAGTATACAATGCAATGCAGCTAAATGACTGAATATACTACTATATAACTAAATCAATGCTTCCACAACATAATTTGAAAAAGGTTGTCGGCACCGCAAAAGGCGTAAAGTCAGAAGCAGGGCAAGCGTTTAACTAACTCCTTTAAATGAAGCATATAACCGTATAGATAAACAATATAAGGTTAATATTCTACATTTCATTAGAATGCAATAATGACTACAATGTTTGTATATATTTTTTCTCTAAAAAAATAAAACTATATTAACATTTTTATAAATGATATTTAATACAAGAAATATAACAAATGATTGTGTTGAACACGATTCAAATAAATAAATTATACCACAATCTTACAAACACGCAAGTCACGATATTCTTTTTATATGGTATTATAAATCTAAATGTTGACCTTGATGTTACAAAAATTATAGGCCTGTCATAACGTCCGTGACGCTGGGGTTAAGTTAGTCAAATTAAAGAAAAACAGTTATTTATATTATAATACAAATACTTGTATTATGTACATAAACATGTTTTCTTAGAAGCTACAGCATGGTAAGACAAATATTATTTAGTAAACATGCGATGTTTAGGTATAAATTAATAATAAAATATATCTTTACAAAATTATATGTAAAAAAAATAGACGGTATATAATAGAATAACTTCAACAGTAACATTTCATGTTGAGGGTCGGAAAGTTTTAACTAAAAAGACCCGCGGGCGAGGTGACGTTGTTTGAAATAAGAAAATATCATCGCTAAATATAACAAGGCAATGTCATTGTGGGCCTGCGGGTGTACTATGAATTCTCATACTTTTGACTGGGCGCTGTGGGTATAAGTGACAGTTTATTTCAAGAAGCGGCCATAATTTAAGTCTAATGTTTATAATATTAAAATCCTTTTCATTGTAGGAGTCAAATAGTTTTTGTCTGCTCTTATGAATTCTCGGGGTTGCCCATTCATATAACGATAGATGATTTTTCAAAGTGCAAGTTTTAGAAGAATGTCAAAAAATGACAATTTAAACTCATTAGTTTAGAAATATATAATTGTAAAGAATTTTTATTATGTTCATTATTAAATATACACATTTATCCAAAGTATTATTTTTAAACTTTTCCATGCGCCACAAGTTCAGTTAAGCTCAGCTCAATATTATAAATGAAAAATATTTCTATCAGCAGTTACATAAATAAGAAAATCATTGGTTTATTACAAAGCGTGAACCATATGAAATCGATAACTCAATAATCCGCTCGGGTTAACATTGATCAATCGTTAATTCCAATGATTTCAGTGATAATTTTATTCACTTGAGAGAACGGTAGTTACTGTAAATGAGGAACGCCGTGCGTGGTACGATTTACTTAAAAATATTTCTAGTAAGTGTATCCATTATTGATTGATAATAATGATCTACTAAATATTATGCTTATTATAATTGTATCCTATCTAGGATATCGTATTTTATTCAAACAACTGACTTTTATAGTAAAACTAGAGACTATGAGGCTCTACCAATTTGTATGAAGGATTCTTTTTTATATATTGTCTAAAGTTTATGTTTCAATGGACATAATAACACATATGGTGTCGAAATATGAGATTTTTTTCTTGGAAGTTTCAAACACTGGAAATCAAATGGGGTATATACATATACTATTCAAAAAAGGCAAAGTCATTTTACCACAAACATCTTGAAAAACAGATTAACAATAGAAAATATTCATGTTTTCTTTTTACTTTAATTAATCATTTAACTCCTTATGTCACAAAAAAATAGGCTGCAAAATATTCTAGTTAATTTTCAAAGTGAAAATTAAAACATTGAGTAAATTTGCCGTTAAAACGCCGACATTTTTCGCGCGCTTTTCGTGACGTCAAATGACACGTCAAGTGAATATTTTTTCTAAACGTTTTTATTAGGAAGGAAGGAAGGAATAATGTATTAGTGAATATATCTTAAATCGTGTTTATATTGTTGTGAAGATCAATTTAACGTAAGTATACTTAATTTGTATACAGCTTAGTGTAAATAAGTAACAAGTAAGATATTGAACATTAGATATTGAACATTAAAATAAAATAGTTTAAAATTAACCTAATCTACAAAAACAAAAATTCAGTATAACTTTATAAAAAAACCTTATTCTTTTTATGGTTTTACGAAATTTTAATATTTTATCACTGCTGTTACCGTGAAACGTCGGGAGTCGAGATAAATACTTAGCGTAAAATAATACGCGATTAAGTCTCGTTTACAGTATAAAAATATGGTGAACCTTCACAAAGATGTGATCACGTGATAAGTAAGTCCTAGTACATATTATGTGGGAAACAACCGGCCCGCGGGCCGGATCCGGCCCGCTGTATGATTTGATCCGGCCCGCAAGACATTTTGTAAAACCTAATTAAAAAAAAAATATTACACTACTTACTCATACTCACGGAATCAAGTGAGCGAGCAAGCCGAGTGGCGGCGATCATCCTAATAATATTGTCGTATTATTTCATGTCTGATATATAGATATTTGCAATAGTGCAAAAAATTATGAACACTACTTGACAACACTACTTTAAAATGAACTACTTTTAAATGCGCCCCGCGAATGTATTTGCACACTAAAGTTTGGCCCGCAAGTTGTCAAAGGTTGCCCATACATGTCCTAGTACTTCCCATACAAATGTTTGTGATATTAATCAACCATGACTCAGTACTTCTCATTTTGAATGTCACGATCGTAAGGCAGACCTGATGCTTTTCGCATATGAAAGATAAATTTCGGAGTGACTAAGCTAAGCAAATCAATTTTAAACCAAAGTATAGAAGTATAGGTGTCTATGTAAATATACTTGCTGAAACGCAGATTGTAGCATTGTCACCATTTCCCCATTCAAAACACAACATTGGAACTTCACCAGAAAACTATCCGTCCAAAAAGAAAATTGTTTAAAGAAAACAAAGCTGATAGTACTTCTATAGAATCTTACTCTTTTATATCTGCTGAATATCAATCAAATTATTTATCTTAGGCAAGTGTAGTGGAAAATGATTCAGAGGAAGAAATATTTTAAAAAGTTCCAAAAATGTTTTTAGGATTGCCTAAACAATTGTATCATTCAATAAAACGTTTAAGCACGAAAATACAGGTTTTAATTATTTATTTTTCTCAAAAACTATAATGCCATAATATGTACTTCGTCGCCGATAAATTAAATATCGCATCAGATGACATCACATTTCTTTTCGACCAATGCATTGGTAGCGCGTTTTGGAAGCTTGAATTTCGTTCCCTTAATTTACAATTTTCCCAAATTAATTTATGGTCTTAAATAATTAGAAAAAAAATCTATTTATTATAATAACATGATAATAAGTAATCGAGAAAAAAATATGTGAGACTATTATACATTTTATGCATATTCCCTATTGCTCATTTATTTCGCATCTCGACGCTTCAATAAATGGCTCTTTGCTCCTACAGTGTTTGAAAAGTTAGTAAAAATATGAGAAAAGGTTCTTTCATACAGTAATAAGACCGGGATTTAAGTTAGAGTTATATCACATTGTCGGCCTGTAAACTATTATTTCCTTTCTACCTATTCGCCTAGTAAATTTTAAATGAATTATAAGATTTATCTATCAGATTAATGCAATTTAATTCTATTTTCATTTTAGGAATGAGTATTACTATAGATCATTTATTTGACACTTTGAAGCTTGTGAGAAGCTCAAGTTAATTGTACAAACATACCAGTAATACTGATCCCATGGAATAATCAATAGATTATCTCATGTCTTTGCATAACACAGTTCGGTTAATTAAATCCTAATCAATAAATTCCGTTTCGTTTTGTATAAGATCGCCATCTATAAGTACTTAATTAAGAAAGCCCTTTGATAAAGTATTCGATATTGATGATGATGAACTTTTTGTTTGAAAGATATTACATATCTTTAAAAAGAGGAAAATTTTGCTTTGAAAATGAAATGTATATAATATACTCTAAAATAATTTTAAGTCAATAATAAAGCAGTTTTTAGAAATTTTTTTGGTTAATATAGTCTTCTGTATTTTCAACTGTTTCATTCGCTTTCCATTTTCGTTCGTCACACTTACTCATTGTTTCAGTAGTTTATGTCCAACTAGTAAAACTATTAACCAACAACCCTCGAAATTATTATAACAACTATGCCTACCCTTATTAGGTCCTACGTACACCTTTGGGACCAACTGTTACATTTCGCTCAAAATTTAACGTCCTTCTAAGTTTTATTGCTTTGCCCTATTATCACCTTCGCCCTTTTGTTAAATAATTGTGTCTTTTCATAATAAATAATCAAATGCCATCTAAATAATAAGTAATTATCCAGTTATCATTTTAATTAATCGTCTGTATCAATATGTCTATGCAAGACCACATAAGTTGGTTTGAATATTCAGAATGGTATTAGTCGATGCATATTTAATTAATTATTCAATACTACACGCGAGCTAGTTACTCCCGGAGAAATCATTAATGTAGTTGCAAACAACAATAATTTGTTTACTCTAGTAATTAATTAGTGTTTGTGAAGAAAACATATTTATTGCAGATCTTTGTGACGTACATGTAGAAGGTAACAATACTTAATTATTGTGTAACGTTCTTCGTGGTGTCAGTTTTTTTTGCATTTCTAATTAAAATCTGAAAATCGAAGACTTGACGTGCTCCCATTTCTTGGTTAGGGAATGCTTTATTTATTCTGAGCGTACGAATGTGTAATTAATATCTGCAATGGGTTGATTATTAATTTTGATATGAATTAAATATAAAAATTGTGAGAATACTTCTTTCTACTACTATCTTTCGGTTTTAACTCGAATTTTATTAGATCTCGAAGTGATTTTGATGTTGTGTTATTGTTAAATTCTTAGTATATTTTTTAGATACTATTATTATTTTTCTTCTTGTTTGTTACTTTGAGCTTTAAATGAGTTTAATTTATGTTACTTCTTCTAATGTAGCAAGCAGTATGGTCTTAAAATAAATCTTGTCAAATCCCTGGTTTTTATTATTGGCAGTCTCGGTATGATTACAAGGATTGGTGTGAGACAACATTCCTTCAGTAATACATAACAATATTCCAATACCCTATCGTTCCACTTTGAAAAATCTCGGCATAAACCTGGATCAATCATTGTCTTAGATTAGTCACATTAAAGAAGTTAGCAAAAAAATCTTTATTGCTATGAGATCTCGATGGCGACTACAACATTTTCTTCCGATTCCTACCAAAATTATGTTATAACACTCTCTTCTCCTTTTTATTCTCGATTATGCTGATGTTAGCTATCTTAATTTTTACTGAGGACCAATTTAACAAACTTAAGCGACTCCAAAATATTGCTTCAAGGTTCATATTTGGCTTAAGAATATATTACCACGATGATGAATTTACAATGATGAATTTCGCCAAAAACTCAAAAGTTCATGGGCGGCGGTGATCACAAGTCATCTGTGACCCGCCAGCTCGTTTGCCCTCCTCTTACATAAAAAAAAAGGCTTCCATTTCGCTGCCGCCGGGATCTACACGGTTTCTCTCTTCTGTACTGTGTATTACTTCACCTGAACTCACCTTTATAGCTGAGGGAGAGATTTCAGTTTATTGGGCTTGCGGCTGATGTACGATGATATTTTTTTTAAACACTTCTTCACGGTCCATGCGACAAAATTATGGAAAGCGCTATCTCTCTTTATAAGAAAATCGAAATATTTGCCATTATTAAAAAAATCCGTGAAATAATATTATTTATCAGGAAAAAACTGAGATGACTTATTTTTAATATTATCATGTTAATTATTCATATGTATAATTCATTTTTTATTATGTATAAGCATTATATGAATTTTAATTTGTATTGTTTAGTTTATTATTTAATATGTATTCTATATAATTATGTGTGTATTATATTTTTGTATTAATGTGTAGTTATTTCTATTTTTTGTATATTTACAATGTTTAAAACTTTGGAACACCCATCTGTGTGCACTATTTTTTAATTGTTCATAATATGGTTGTCTGGAAGATATTGCCTTTAGGAGATAATACCGGCTTTTGTTTTTATCCTATTTGTAACTTTAGTATGTATTTTTTTAATGTGGTATAGAAAAAAGAATATAAATAAATAAATATAATAACAATGTTATTTGAGTTTAAATTTGATATTTTTTCGTTCTGTTCTTTGTTCTCGTTTTTATTTTCTACCTGTATAAGGTCGTAAGAGACATCGCTACTTAGCTATAAGACCGCCTTGTTGTATTAAAAATTCTTCTTATTAAGAAATTAATTGTATGATACAATTGATTTGTAAATGGTATAAATAAAGAATATCATTATGAAGTAAGGTTACGAATGTGATGTGTGATGTGGTATTAACCACGTTTTATATACTTAAACAATAATACACTGCTTCTAGTCTTCTAGTACTTCTAGTTCTTTAAAAAATAAAAATACATCTTAATAACCTAGATTCTAGGGTAGCACATGACATAGAGTATCTGATGCCATCAAAAACCCATGTCACTTTATCGCAAAATATCTTAAGATGTAAATTCCTTTTATATTTTGCAAAGTTGCATGTCCCCGCCAGAATAAATTGGTCTTTGCTTGAACTCAATATGAAAACTAAGGTAAAATTGAAGAGGAAACTGCGGGGCATCTTACAAGATTTCTTATTTTGAAACTTTCTTTGCTTCGAGTTAGACTTCAGGTGCATAAGCAACAATGGAGCTTTTAGATTACAGTTGTCTATAATTGTCTTTATTTGTACTTTTCTAACTGTTTTTTATTAAACCAATATTTTAATGTTTTCAAAAATAGCGTGCATTTCTTTCAAACTAGTACTATATAGATGTTTTTTGTTTAAATAAACTGTTTCTTATTAATATTAGGAAGACAATAATACAATTTTATATTTACATTCACCGAGTTAACCATCAGTTCATAGAGTAAATACATGTGACGTGTCTTGCCGTATTATATGTGTACTAGGTTTTAGATTATCTCGCATTGATTAGCTCGGATCTCTGCAACCGTGCGGTCTTTGTCAATCAGACCAGATTGGTTTTGTATTAGCTAATACACTGATATATTTACTTAGATCATCCAAATAGTTTTTAATATGTACATAATAATGGGATCGTTATGACTTCCTACAAATTCGTTAAGTTCTATAACAGTAAAATTTATTCTTTGTTTTGCACATAATATATACATAGGTGAATAAGGAAATAATATATACATAGGTGATTTAAGTTAAGACGGTTTGGGTTATTTATTTTTAAAAAATAATATGAAGAGTCAATTTGAAGTGAATCAAAAGGCATTTTCTTATTTAAATGGTAATAGCAGTGGAATGAAATTTAAGCCTATTAACTAAAACCATTTACCAACAACCCTTGAAGTATTATAACTAGGGCTGCCCTTATTAAGCTCTACTTAAACTCACGGGATCAAAACTAAGAATTTAAAGTGAAAATCATTTTTTTAAGTTTAATTTCTTGCCCTATTTCCTTTAGTTTAGTACATTGATACCCGTTCATTTGAAAAATTAACAATGTATTTGATAATAAATAATTAATTTTATTCTCTTATCATAATAAGTATCTAATAATTTACTTTCCAATCAAAACTCACTTTTCTTCTTTTTTTTTGTATTACTATCCATCCTATATGCAAAATCAGAGCGAGGCCCATTTTGTATTTGTATATAAAGTAGTTAATGAGCTCGAGATAAAAGGTACTTACGATAATAAAACAATTAATAAAGTTTTACCTTCAAATTATTATAATTTTCTTAATGAAAAATATGGTATTAACATTCCAAAACATAAATAAATAAAACTAGAATTTTCCTAAAACGAAAAATAAGGCTTTTACCCGAAGAAAGTCCATGTTTCAGGTTCACCAACTATTCATTTATATTTAACAGGTAATATACCTTTCCTTTTCCTCGATAACATTCTTCCCACATCAAAATAAACAATCTTATTGAATCAAAATTGCTTTTTGGCACAATTTTTAATCTTTATTTCTTATTGAACTGCATTTTAACCAACAGCAATCTTTAATGTACATTTTAAAAAGTCTGCTTAATGTACGAATATTATGTTAAAAATACATATTTACTTTATTCTGTGAAAAAGCAGCTTGGTTAACGATAGTACTCACATTTATACATTGCAATATAAATAACGAATAATTGTCCGATTAAAGTTGCCCGCATACATGATAAATATCCAAAGAGTAATATTTGTAATATACGCAATTGTATATCTTATCGTGTATGTATAGGGCTTTATTTCGAACTAGGGTCGCGGCTATTTCAATATTTAATGCGTTAATTTTGCAGGGTCTGAAACGTGGGCGTCATATTCCTAACAATAGCTTTAGTATAATACTTTATGCGGTATGAAAAAGGTTGCGGTGTTATGTAAGATTTGTAAAAGATTTTATTTTGAGAAAGAAATTCTATTTTGGAAAAGATTATAGGTGCTTGGAAATATTATTAAAGGAGGGATAGAATTGTTAAAGTACACACCATTCAATAATTCAAATCTATTAGTCTTACTGTTTATTATCTATATTACAAACAAAAAATGTTTAGTATCTTTGTTACAAACAAACTATACCCGATGATTAAACATTTAAATTATATTAAATCGGTGAGTATTATTTAATATGTAAAAATATTTTAAAATTAAATCCTGAAAATAAATCATATGGAAAATACGGTACATCTGGAGTAGTCTTTTTATTAAATATTTATAAAATAAAATATCATATAAAATACATAAATCTATAAAATAGGCAAAAATTGTAAATATAAGGTCCAACATTTTATAAAATCAGAGTTGCACAATACCCACATTTATCGTTGAAAGTGGGAAGGCAATTCTTCCTTGAAACTTGAATTCCTTAGCAGAAATACTTTTCAATGACCTTTGAAATAAAATATTGTGTCAATACACTTAGACAGTGTTTGGATTTTCAAATATTTGTAAAGGAAAATGAGAATACCTTTAGATATAACACGGAAAGTGACTTCCGTGAACTTCAATTTCATCTAAGGATTTTCGGATTTATTAAATTTTAAATCCAAACCTAAACACGTTTATGATTTTATGTTTATTTTAAAAGATACTTTGCAAAAATTATAACATCAATATAAATTTTAGTTTTAACAAAACCCTGGGTGGTACTGTCATTCACACGCGTGTTTCTGTACAAGCTGCTGAAACAACCCTCTTTCAAGTACAAAGTCTTATTAATTATTTATTAAAATTAGAAATTATAGCCATTATGTACTAAATACTTATAAACTAATTATTTTACTTTTAAGCTAGGTTTATATTGTAACTTGTCGTTCAAGCCAAGTTAAAGTCTCATATTAAACTATAACAAATACAATCACATTTCACATTTAGAATTTAGCATTAAGTCGGGGATGTATAATCAATTTCCTATTTTTCCTGTCAAATGACTAACATCTCAAAAATCACTAAGGAAATATTTAACTAACTTGCCTTAATTTTGATTATTATAGTGATCTATAAGTTGAATAATTTATAGTGTATATCTTCTTTTAATTTAATAGTGTAATAGATGGTACTAAATTCAAGTCCCTACTTCAACAAATGACCTATTGGTAATTATAACAGTGCTTATTCCACAGAGAAGTCTTTGACAAATATGTGGTAAATTGTAATCATAATTAGATACTTATATATTTTTTTACAAGATATCAACTATTGACCTCAGTCAGGCATACGCTTGATGATCGTAAAGTGACTCTCGCTGCGATAAATATAATAAAAAAACGAATTAAAACTATTTCGATTACCTTTTATCGTAGTTTTTTTTTACTTGTATCGCATCCTAAATTTATACTTAACAAAAATAAGAATCAGTGAACTGCGATAATATTTCCGTAGGTACAATGATATTCTTAAGTAAAAAATTGGTCTATTGTAATAGAAAAAACAAGAATCTAAAAGAGGCTGTTTTTTGCACAAAAAAAAGTTAATAAAGTGGTTCTTAGAAAAATATCTCGTCTTATAGCCGCGATACAAAATTTCAGATTCATTTTGGCTACGTTTGAGTTCGCTCATAAAGCCGTAGACTGTAAATTAAATAATAATTTGTTACAAGATTTTTTACATAACATTTATTTAGGATCCACTGGTAGGAACTGCTATAATATTAATTATATAATTTATTACATTTATTCAATTAACTATAATAAGCAGTAGATATAATAGACGGATACAATGCCTGGTGGCATACTCGACGTCAATCCGCGGTGCTGGTAAGCTGTTGTAAGTTCATAAACTGTAACACTTATATACAAATTAATATAATATCACTTTTATTGAGTTTTGAGAGCTAGAGAAAGATATTTTGTCTGCATACACATGGTATGAACACTCTAAATAAGAGCTAATGGAATTTATGAACAAGGAAAACATTATTGAAAAGACTATCTATATATAAGGTACTTTGTTCTCTCTAATGGTTGGTTTGTTTTATATAGGTATTATAATATAACTTTGAAATCAAAAATATTGATTTACTATCTCTTAATTAATATCACTAAACAAAACTATATTTTATTTGTTTCTTACTTAAGACTAAATTATCATATATATTCCTACTAGTTCTTTTACTACTCTTACCTTATTATTTTAAAAATATAATAATCAAGGAGGTTTCCTTGGTAACCAATTGTTGAATATAATTTTAATTTTCGATGTAAAACAAATAAAAAGCAATCAGGACTAGTTTAAAGTAAATAACAGTTTGCAAAAACTTTACCCAATAACGGGAAATTTTTGAGTTTATTTGTAGAAAGTTGGAAAACATGATTGGCGTTTTTAGTTCTAAGGATTTATTGTCAAAGTTAATATTAAATTCAAACTATGGAAAAGTTTTGTGTTTAATTGTTGGGAAATTTCAATATACTTCTTTGTTAATTGATATAAAAGAATAAATTGATTTACTTATAATATAACCACAGGGAAAAAAATAAAACCAGGAAAGTTTTTGTTTAAAGAAACAATTATATTAAAACATTTTGTTTAAAACTATAAGTTATATAACATTTATTTACTTTATATATACGTAAAGAAATGGTTGGTACTTATTTTTACGTCTTGGTTTATTTAGTGGTCAATTTCGGGTTTAGATGTGTTTTGAATAATGTTTTTTTTCTTGAATAATTGATGTGTTGCCAAGATTTTATTGATACACAGTACGTTAATAGAATTCCCCAACATGGGTAGACGGATGGAGTATCGTTAGTAAATATAACAGTGCACATCTTCTATCCTCTTCTGGAAAGATATGCGTCGTTAAGAAGACTGCAAAGTTTTTGAGGTTACTCTAGAATTAAACTGCTATGCAAGCTGCATATAGCTATATATAAGTATATTAACTATGGATACCTCGCGTATTATTTACTATCATTAAAATTAACATTCAAAATTGTTTGATATAATGATATCATCGTATAATGAATTCAGTTTTGAATATTAAATCTTTATAATTATATTAGACTCGATAATTACGTTTTAGGTTTTAAATGATATCAAATTAAATGTATTCAGATTTTATTTCTGTAATAAGAGGTACATTCATTGTTCGTTCAGTAAAACTTCGTCTTATTATATGTATATGAAACGTAACTTAGTACAAAAGAAAAGAGGGACAAAACAATAAACAAGTAAGTGAAGTGAAACACAAACAAGATGGATATGATTGGGATCCCGAACTACCGGGAACAAACAGCCTACGCCCAACAGGAACATTGATAGAATATTAATTTATATTTCAAATATTAACAGCAGGATGAATATTGCGATATATGTAAAAGAGTTAGCCACTAGATACCACTACCACATATAAGTCACAAGGTAACGGTTTTTTTCTACCGTCGCGTCGATATTAATAATTAGCTCCTTAAGTTTAAATAACTCAAGCAGAACTAAAGCCTATGATAGCAACTGTACTAAGATACCATCCCCATAAAATCAGTATAATATGATTAATAGGCTTGAAAAATTAGGAATTTATAAGAAATTTTAAAATACTTAATAATATATTTTACTAGATCTGTATCAAAACTATTATATTTTCTTTATTTCATTTGCATATAATATTTTCATCAAAATTGTAGTTTAACATATTTTGAGGTTAGTTGTTAATTTCTGATTGAGCGAATTTATTTTACTAAATGATTAAAGAGTTAAAATTTACATAACTATTACTAACTTCCCCAAACAGACTTGCGTGTATGGTAATGTTTATCGCGTGTCGTGAAATTAACTCATTTTCCTAATCAAATTATGTCTTGAAAACATTAGCCTGGAAAAAACACTAACATCGATCTAAATGCAAACTTTATAAGGGTTAACTGCTGATAAATATTTCACGTAATACCATCGCGTCATCACCTTCTAAAGATTGCACGTGAGACCTATAAAACCCGGTGAACTTTAATACGGACAGACAATTTTGCAAAACAAGAGTTTTTCGTATGCAACATGAATTCTAAAAATGTAGATTTTATAACAAAATCAAAAAGTGTCATTTTATATAATTTCTCCGGAGCGGACGAATCGTATTTAAATCGTGCTTAAACAAAGAATTTTCCAAGAGCTTATTCACATTTTTTTCTCTCAACTCCCGATGACGCAACATAAAGAACTGATCCGTAGATTTAATAAGAGAAATGCGACGTTCTGTTTACGTTAGAAATAATTTATAGTATTATTGCGACTTCTGTAGAAAAAAAAACCTTTACTCACATTATTTTTCGTTATTATTTAAAGCTATAAGTACTGTTCTAATTTAAATATATAATGTACTATAGGTTTAGATAAAATAAATGAGTCATCAAAAACAGTTACTTTTGATGTAACAAAATGGAAAATTAGATAAAAGGGTATAATTTATCGGTGGTCGGAGAGAAGCGTGAATAAATTATATGGATATCGGAAAACGCTGCACTGTTTATTTTGTAATGTTGGCAACAATACGTAATGCCAACCAACACTAGCGTGCGGGCCAAAATTGCAATTTAATTATTAGAGTATTATTAAAGTATTGGAGTTTTTAAATATCCACGATTAATATATATATAAACGATTTAAAAGGAAGTTATATGTAATACAAATTTGTTAGTACGACTATTATTGAAACTAACATTATGTTCTACATATTACAAAAAGTAATTAAAAAATCAAAAACATCATGTCCATAGTAAATAACCTGCTACATGTTTTCTTTTTAAAGAATTACATTAAGATTTACAAATTCATGGGACCTTGGGCATCGCAAGGCTTGCGAGAATAACATGTATACTATCAAATTTTCTATGCTGTAGTTACCATACTTTTTTTTTAGCCAATGTTTGGTACATTCTAACAAGAATCAACTATGTTATTAGTTTTACAATGGGTGGTGACTTTGAACTTTGAACCTCGTTTAGGGACAGACATCACCTAAGATTTTATCTGCTCTAACTCCTACATGGATTATCTAACATGTTTTTAAGATTATGTAGGTGTTTATCTAAATCGAGTAACTGTTTATCTAACTAATCTCTCGGATACTTAACACTGACCGAGGCAACTTAACAATTCTAACTAATCCTTGTTTATTTTTAGTGTATTGTATAAATGGTACAACTATATAAACACCAGGTATAAACATTAATTGCTAA
The DNA here is from genome assembly GCA_959347355.1 of Napeogenes inachia. Classification (NCBI taxonomy): domain Eukaryota; kingdom Metazoa; phylum Arthropoda; class Insecta; order Lepidoptera; family Nymphalidae; genus Napeogenes; species Napeogenes inachia. Next base: position 17,149,114 of record OY365792.1, read on the forward strand.
ATTATATCATTATGTAAGTCTTGTATTATAAGTTACTATATTTCCAATTTTATAAATATAAATGAAATATACAAGAATTCAAAGGTATTCATTAGAGAAGTAATTATAATTAATTTCTGGGAATTCGTTTAACTTCTTCGTTTTAATTGAAAAGAGATCAAAAGTTTTGATATCGGATATAAAATCTTAATAAACTTGAAAACTTCTTTGTGAATGTTTTGATATTATATTACAGTAAAAAAAATACCTTTATTGCTATTTCTCTTGATTAAATAAAGTACCACATAAGTTATTTTTTTTTAAATTTTGCTCACTATTTTGTAAATTGTTTAGCCTTCACTTGAAAATATCGTAATTCAACGTCAGTAAAATTGTTAAATAACATTTTTCACGAATTTCTCATAAATAAAAATAAAAATAAATATATATTATTATTATTATCTCAATAAGAATGATAAAGGTGCACTGAATGTTCTAACTTAACTTTTACGACGTTCCGACCCATTACGTGATAAGTTCATTCTATCGCCATATCGGGCACATTCTCTGCACCACGCAAATTTAAAAATCACTCGAATATGTTGCCCGATCTGTAAAATAAATCTCAGATTTCGTAGTTGTAAGTTACACTTGTCAGCTGTTATTCTTAGGTGACTTTATTTGAATATTTTATCATCAGCTCATATCTTGAATGAAATTGAAAAGGGACATTCGTAGATTCGTATAAAATTTGGGTACATCTAGAAAGGAGCGTATACAGTTAAGGTGAGCGCGAATGAGCATATGCTCTTAATATCAACATAGTCTCTACAATTGTTTTGCGTTAGAGACAAGCCTGATACCCGCACGGTGCATCAATGAAATGCTAAGAAATATTATCTCAAAATGCATATACCTAGTAATAGTGGTATTAAACATTAAAATGCTGTATATTATGATACATTAACACTTGATTTGAATAAAATAGATTAAATTTTTTTTATTGACAACTGTGTATTATTTAGTAAAATCTTCAAGTAATTGTAGAAAGTGTCAAAGAACGCGTAAGTAGTTACAATGCGGTTTTATTACGAATATTTTATAAAACACATCGAAAAACCTCAGTCGCGTCTGTCGCAATCCCTCTGTAATACGTTTTCATTTACATAATCTCTTGGAGCTGCGAGTTAATGTCCTGTTTACATTTTGTCGTGAGGACATGTTTGTAATTATGTCGGGGAACTGTATAATACTAATATTAGTAGTTGTTTCAAAGATAAATGATGTTGCTTCTGTGCGTAAGATTTTTACAAAAAAAAAAATTAGTACAATTTAAAAAAAAACAGCTATCACAATGTTAATTTTAAAATGTTATGGTATAATTTCAACCGCCCCGTTGTATTGGTCGAGTGGTTAGCGTAGACGCCTAACGTGTGAGGCAGGCATTTATGTTCTGAGCATAGAAGGCTGTGTTTCTGGGTTCGGTCGTTTATTAAATATATTCTCAGTATTTATATGTGTATTTCTATGTATTTGTATCGTTGTCTAACACCCTTAACACAAGCAAATAATTTGCTTATTTAGGGGTTACTTCAATGTGTGTAATTTGTCCTGATTTTATTATTATTATTATTTTGACATGTTATGTCTTAAACTTATAAATTCCAATCGTCGTAAGAATAATATAAAAGTCAAAGTTTTTTTTTTATTTCAAATAAGCACACATTACACTTAAGAAACCTTAAACTCTAGTTGCACTCTACTTATATGAAACCTTAAACTGTAGTAGTAAATTATTGTAAAAACGAATTCCATTGCCAACACAAAATAATGTTTGTATAAGTAAAAATTTTAAAACTATCATTTTATGATTATGTTTAAATACTCGTATTAACATTTATGAAAGTGGCTTTTTCTATTTTCTATAGATAGATAAATATGATACATATAGAGTTAATATTGCAGCATCTAAGAAAATAGTTGGAAGGGACTCCCGAAGGCTCATGTTAAATATTTCGAATGGCTCTCTTTTATATATTAACAATTGATTACACATTTTTATACACAACTCCCAGAGAAAAATACCGTGAGAGATAAGAATGAAAAATAAATCAACCTAGTAGTGGTGACATTAGTTAGATGTCTAATTTGCCTAACCATTTGCCGTTAATATTTTTTGCAACTGAGTTAATTAGAACGGATGGTCATAATTTTTTATTTTGTATTAAACATACCTAAAATACTTTATGCTAAAACCATAATGTTAACATTTTTAATCTCTTCATCATTTGTAATCTTCTATATCTTCTCTATCACCCTTTGTAAATCTCAATGTTTTCTCTATCAGGCATTACTCACAAACACTAACAAAAACTGCAAACATACAAAGATATAAATTACAAGCTCCATTAATGACAACATAATGTATTATTATTGTTGTTTCGTTTTCCTTTTATAAAAGTCATAAAGAAAGCAACATATTAAGTAGTTCGTTGTAGGATAGATCTATATATATAGATATATAGAGCTAACATACCTAGTTTTCTTATTCAAAAACTTTACTTATTCTATTATTGTACCCTACTGCTACTTCCCGGCAATCCCTTTAATATTTTCACTTCTTAAGGTCTTTATTTTAAATTACATTTGCATGTAAACAAGTTTTTCGTATCTGATATAAGCAATCATGAATTTCTAACACCAATAAATTTATTATACGTTGTTTATATACTATATTAATCAGGAGTATAAAAGATGGAAAATATATAATCATGATTAATGTTGTTTAAAAAAAGGGTTTTAATTTTAAGTAAATTGTTATCACTCAATTTATTTTATTTTTATATAATTCATGAGTGATCAAACCCAAACTGATCACTATTTTTCAAATTTATTATTTGTTTCCGTCTCTTCACCAATAGAAACGATATTTTATTTTGGATAAAACTATCTTATGTACATTTATAGCAAGCATTGTAAAATAAATGAAAAAGCGGAATCGTTGTAAATTCTGCACGATATCGTGTAAGTAGGTGTTAAAAAATTCACATCACTGACGGAGCGCTTCGACCCCGTGGTGTATTTTCGTTTTACGATGTTCAAGCAACTATTAGACCGTGACTGTGCTCGTGGGATTGTAAATAATGACTCTATGTTTCGTGGCTTAGTTGCTTACATTACTCTTGACTTCGTCTTTTTCTTAAAGTAAAATGTCTAATATTAAGTTTACAATTGTCAGCAAAGTATGAAAATTAATCTTTTGTTCAAAATTTTATTTACCCGCATTCTCATTTTTGATACTTAACCTTTTTTACTTCCCTGTTTTATTTATCGTTTTAAAATATTTTCAAGTTGCTTCTAGTCCATCTATAATATCGATAAAAAGCGATACTGTAAGATAAAATTAACAGCATGATCTTGATCATGGTGAAGGTTAATAAAACATAAATATTTCTGAAAACAGAAACCGATGTTGTGATTTTCGTAGGATATTTTTAACATGTATGAAGTTCTTATATGAAGGGAAACTTCAGTAGCAGCAAAGTGAGCCAGTTCCAGTCAAACCCTATTAGGTGCCCAATAAGGCAATAACACTCGCCCCGGATATTGGAACGGCAGTCGTAATAATGGAGTTATTTGATATCGTGCCAGTTGTTTTCAGGATTTGAGATAAATCTGAGGTATATTTTTAGTGTTATGTATTAAGTCCAGTTCATATTATTTTCTTTTTATCTTAATAAATGGGTTTTAATTAATAATTTATATAAAGATTTAAAAAAAAACAAATTTAATTTATGATCTGCACTAAAAAAATTCACATATTTTTAATGGTTTTCAATACTATATCAATAATAATAATTCTAATTTTATTAGTTTTCAATTACAATTATCGTAAACACATCGAGATTAAGATAAGATCTAGTTGGCATAAAGATACCCGTGTCAGGAGACCTAGCTCTTCCAGAAACATTAGTACGTTACAGTAAATTAAAACTAAGTTACAGTTTGAGATGAAGGTAATTAATAAAATAAATGTATGCATAATAAATATATTGTATGCATATTTTTTATAATATGCAACACCGTTATAGAAAAACGAATCAGGAATTGATACCCTTAAAGCTATTAGATTGCAGTTTACCATTGCAAAATTATTTAAAGATAACTTAGTAATAATATCTAAGTTAAATACTAGCCCTATTAGATATTAAAAGGTTAAAATACATTTGACCTATAAATGTACAATGTTTGAGTGAAACTTGAAACTATTTTAATTTTTAATGTACATGACTTAACGAACGTTCTTCTGTTAATTACCGGGCCTGTGTATTTAGTAAGGCAAAGCCGGTAACCTCGAAGCTACCGACTTGGGATGCACATTGCTCATAACTGTTTAAACTTTGAATATTAGTAGCTTTGGTTGAACAGCTTTATGAATTGTATTCGTTGCTTATTATACGCTACTCAATTAAGAATATTTAACAAAATGCAATTTCAATGTATTGCCATGTTATTGTCTTGTAATTGTTTAAATAAGTTATGAGAAAAGTTTCAATTGATAAATGTTGGTACGAGCTTGTTGGCCTAAAATTGGATACTGTAATGTTAATCATCCACATCATAAATCAAAGCATAAACAACTGGCTTAGAAACTGTTTTTCTTTTTATGAAGAAGACGTTTATATAATGGAATTGTGACCGTGAATATAAACCATTAAAAGTATTTTACTATGAATAAATCATGAGGCCTTATCAAAATATATTTTTCCTTAATAAACCTACCCATATTCATAAAACATTTAACCCCAAGCAAATACCATACAATATATGCGTAATTGACCACAAAGTTGCTCCAATGAGATAAAAAATACCCAGAGAGCAATTTCATTCGACTCTTGCGTCGTTTCGTTGATATATGAGCACAATGTAGGAATAATCAGACAGTTAGTGTCCCCTCAGAGAAAACTGAGCACCAAAGCTTAACGTTTATTTTATATAAATTCTCAAAGATGGCGGTCATGTCAAGGAGTAAATATTTTTTTCAGCTTCAGAATAATGTATGTAATTATAATTTATTGTTAAAATTTTATAGTATTAGGTGGGGGAAAAAGTTGCTTCGCATTTTATATGAAAAGTGAAGATTTTTTTATGCAAGGCTTATTTTTATTTATTTATAGTATATAATATGTTATATTGTGATAGATAAGTTTTTGCCATCTCGTAGGTAGTGACATAATCCCTTTTCTGTAGAAATTTCTGGACTTATGATCATTTTGCCAGTCTTCTCTTAATCTGACAGAGCCTAAATAATTCTGTAAATACCAAAACCGGTTGAAATCAGGTCATTGCTATAAGGCGGATGCATTATTATCTCTCAGTCAAACTTTCTTAATTTTTGATGAGTGGATAAAACTGTGTGTGTTCTAGCGTTATCGTGATGAAAAATTACACCCTTTCTATTGATCAATTCCGGTCACTTTCTTTCAAGTTATTGCTTCAATGTCATCAGCTGTTGGCAAAAAAAATCCGATACTATAGTACTGTCTAGCGGTCAAAGCTCATAATGAAGAATGCTCTTCCAGTAGCACCATGCACACAGCATCACCTTATGGCGAGTTAACAAGAGTTTTTCCACAGTCTGTGAAGCCTGAACGAACTTTGACCAACGTTCTTATCGTATGTAATCCACCTTTTTAAGCACTCCTTTAGGATCCATGCTACAAAACTATGGAACGCGCTGCTTCTCTTTATACGAAAATCTAGATTTTGTCTCGCCTTGCTTTAATACTTAAATGTTTAATTCATACTCTATTATGTATAAGCACTGTTCTCATTTAATTGATATTGTTTAGTTTATTAATTAATATGTTTGGAATATAAATATGTGTATTATGTTTTGGTATGTTGTATTTTGTTTACTGTGATACACAATAAAGAATATAAATACATAATAAATGTGTACGTAACTTTGACCTTGACATAAGAAAAAGTTGATATATAAACAGTGTTTAAACAGATCAATATAATGTAATGCTAGTTCGTTTTAACTTAGTAGGTTTTTTACGCGGTCTAAGCTTTCTTCAATGTCAACACTCAGGTTACGCGTAGACATGGACGACCGTTTTAGGGTTTACGCGTTTTTCTAGAGGTCCCAAAGTAGTAAAGCAGAAACGATGCGTCTAATGGACCACGTTCAAACTAAAATTCACTATAACTATAACTAAAATTCACTGGTCTCTTCCATCGAAGTCGTAGAAGACTTCAATGAGCATCTTAGGCAATGGTCACGTCTTAGTGACGCAGGGAGGTCTATATTTGACTTTGCATCAGCAAATGATCTATCCCAATTGGTTGAGATATTTACTAGTATCCCCTTATAAGATTTATACCAAAGAGTAACAGCTAAGATCTCCTAAAATTTGAATCTTAAAGAAATACTCCATTCCGACAGTTTATATATTTATACATCATTGTAAATAATAGTAAACAACATTGTAGCATAAGAACATAATGTAGGTCCAAAAACTTTAGATTTTTATAAAATAAAATACAACTGTGGAAGCTCCTACATCGGCCAAATGAAGCATTCTATTGTTGAAAGGGAGCGGGCACCAATAATTGAAAAAATCTATCAACCCAAGTCCTCTCCGCAGAATGAAGCTTCTATTCAAAAATTTGTAAGTGTACCGTTGGAAATAAAGAAACAAATAAGTTTTATCGGAAAAGTGGATTTAAATTGTTAGCAGCGTAAAGTGATAAAATGCATATCATGTCATTTATTTGCCCAATCTGATAAATACGATAATAGGAATGCGTCGGTGAACTTACAGAATAGGATCATTGTGAGTGTATTATTTGATGATACACGGCGAATATAGATAATATCGCCGATGAGCGAGTGGATGAAGAAATTTCGATCTGATGTGCACCACTAAGGTATTCAACCTGTGTCCATGGTCTAGTACAGTCCAAATGTCGAGTAATTACATTTTTGTGTTACGTATTTCGTTGCACGTTAGTTGTTAAGCGATTGTTACTAAATTATTTTGATAAAATGATTAAAACAAAACATAAGAAAAAAATAAATAGTGTTTTCTTAGATGATTTTCTTAATATCATAATAGTTTTATTTTTGTATGAATTCAAACATAACTATTAATAATTGTTATATTAGATTCTAAAAGCCAATACCTTTTACGTTATTCTTTATAAACTGTGCTTGCGATGTCAATAGAATGGGCTTTGAATGGCAAACAATGCAATGGACTTTTAAAACGATGTACGAAGCTAAAACTTCAAAGCCCACTCAAAGGTGAATAAAGACTGAATCCACACAAATCAAATAAAGCGTTGCTCAAACTGGATTCTCCAATGTTTAACAGCTCAAACAAAATAAAGAAGATCTTGAGTTTTTAAACAGAGACAGACAATTTCATTATAGATTAATCCTTAATATTTATTGAAAACAAGAATTGAGAATATATGTTTATTACAATACCTGATAACTTATTCTATTCACAAACGGGTCGAATTTATTTAGTAGTCAAGGGATTTGCGAAGGTGGGCACGAAAAACTGTATTGTAGTTAACTTTCATTCTTAGAATATTTAAAATCTTTTTTTTTTCATTTACTGAGCCAATGACCCAAAGATTATAATGAAAATATTGATAAACGTTAGAGACAATGCTTTTTAGCATTCCATAGATTCATCACGCTCGTGCCGGGCCCATCGCGTTGTAAGAAGTGGAGTGCAAACAGTGCCTGGGATCTGCGACCCAAGGGTAGGTTTAAGGCTTTATGATGCGCAAACACGCTTGCCTTCACTGTCTACACTCCTCTGCCTAACCAAATTTGGAAAGAACCTACTAATGCCGCCTTTGAAATACGTATTAAAAATAAACCGATGCTAGTTCTAGAAAGGCCAAGGTTTTTAAGTAAGTTAAGTTAAGATTTTGCTGTTATACCTCTCGCTCCCACTTCTACTGCGTACAAGCTAACTATAAATTTATTCCTGGAGAGTTCGTTGATCAGTTCGTAATACTTATTAAGCTTGAATGTGTGATCCCTCGGGTTGTTTGTTTCCCATGGCACAATGAGCTCCACAAGTATCACGCGCCTTAGATGTTTAGAATACAGGAATACTGGACTACTACTAACTTAAAAATAAGTTTTTAAAATATTTTATTTTATATTATCCTTCAATATTATTATGGTTTTTATGTACCATTTATATGATACCAATATGCATAGCTCTTGATGAATTAAATTTGAATAGAAATTTTAATCCCTCTTTCGCCCACGATAAGGTTGAATGATGATAATAATTCCTACAATTATAAATTCTAATAACTATAAATTCCAAAGCAATAGTTTTGTAGATAGTTGTAAAAAGAAAGAGTAACAAACAGCAGTAAACATATGCATATATTCATTCTCACAAACTTTTTTTTTACATACTATACTAGGATGTAATAATAAAGTCTTCAAAATTGTTTTCTTGATTGCTACTAGTATTTGTAATATTTTATACATACTGAAATAATCATGACTGGCAAGCCAATGTATGAATTTTAAAACTACGTATTTTAAATTTTCCCTAACAGAAGATGAGTTTAAATTTCTTTGGAAATTGTGGACACTAATTACTACTAGTATGTAAAATCTGGTGCAACTATGGATGAATAGATTTTCTAAATAACTATTAAAAGTATGTATTTTAAAATTAATAAAAAACCATTTAACACTCTTTTTTTTGAACGAATCCTTGTAATATACATTTTTTTAAAGTGTAAAATGAGTTACGTCACATCAGAATTGAGAGCACTTCATCACGTCTTTGTTTAATCACAGTGAAAAATGAGTTATTCTTCTCTTGGGACAAAAGAAAATGTACCTACTATGCTGAGCCCAAAATCTAACAGTAAATTTTTTATTATGATTTTCACTAAGTAATTATAAAATATCCATTATTTCTAGTTTGGGACACAAACAAGAATTAATGGTTTGTAAATGACAAATAGTTATTTTACTACCTGCCATCCCGCGCTGGTAATATATCATTTCATTGAGTTTTAACTTATAACTCTCTCAGGACTTCCAGGAGTTACTTTATTCGAACATGTAAGCATTATGTAAAGAAATAAGTTAACAATATTTATTGTAGCCTATAACGCGTAGATGATAAGGATATTTTTCAATCAGGGAGTACATTTATTTTAAAAGAAATAAATTGTTTAACAGTTGAATTTGCTTATCGAAGCTATGTTTTAATAAAATCATGAATATAATATATTAAGTTTTGAGGTACAGTTCTTAACTAAACTAAATGTAACTGTAGCAAAAAAAATATATACTTTAGCCTTTAGACAAAATTGGTCTATCTCAAAAGAATCAATCACTTTAAGTAGTGTAATAAAAAGCCTCTAAGATAAATAAAATCGTATCTTTTTCTTTGTTTGCTATATAAGTAAGAAACGGTTTTTAATAAATGGCTGCAATTTTATGTACAAGAAATAAAATGTAATCCCAATCCCAGAGAGATTACATTTTCTGGGGCTCTATACAACAAAGTGTAAGCAAACAGTTATAATCTTAAAACCTTCTCTCGGGACTGCCTTCAACGGTGAAGCATTCTTTACAAGCAAATCCGTTATTAATATAATAGTACAAAAGAATGATTTTGATTACCTGAATCTGACATTTTGTATTGTGTTGGGATACAAATAGTGTTGTATACCCATTTTGTTAGTTTAATTCCTTATTTATTTAACACGATTCTTTTATACGTGAAATAAATAAAAGTATAATCACTAATCTGAATTAGATTATTTATCAACTTATTAAATAAATTTTATGTTATAGAGATACCGAGGGGCCAAAATCTCACAATTTATGTTCATCATTGGGAATGTTATGCTAACTGATACTGAGAGTTTTATCCGACATTAACATTCTGTTGTTACGTTTATATTGCGTTACGTTTATATTACATTGATATTGTGTCAAATATTTTGATTTATATTTTCAATTAATTTGATAACGAATTTAATTAAATTTTGTTTTGTTAATGTGTAAAATAATGTAAAGTGTAAAAGTATTCGCTTACTTTAGATGCAAAATGTTATCTACTTTAGATTTTAGGGTACTCATTAATAGAACCATTTTCAAAGAATTTGTTCCGTAATTAACAAGTACGACCTTTTACATTTAACGTTGTTTAACGGTTTAGTAAAAATTATCATAAATTAACAAGTTAAGTAAACAAGCTAAAACAGTTTTTTATCCATATATATTTTCTGTTTATTACTTTAAATTTTCTGGAACATTTATGTGAATATTATAAAACAGCATTTTTTTCAAATAAATATGAAAAAGTTCGATCACGTGATAAATTATGGAGGGTTATATGTCATGAAAAGCCTTTCTCGTATGCGATTTATTATTTAGAGGCGACACGACGTACGGGATGAGTATGATAATAGAAGGTTTTTCTAATATTTGAATGGAGACTTTAAGTATTATTTTATGACATATTCGTGCTCTGACTTTTAAGGTTTGTTTTTGTGGAATAATAAAATTTCACAAAGTCGTAAGATAATACTATGTTTTGCATATTATTTGTTTTTAATTAATTTCATATTAGATGCTAAATTAGAACCTTTAGTATTTTATAATAAAAAATTCCAAACATAGTATTTATGAAAAGTGTTACACTCTAGTTTTATGGTTCCAAAGTCTTGATCTATGAGAACCCAAGGTGTTTCTTGTTCATTCTTCTCTTCCCTTTTCATTTAATATTACTAATAAAATCATATTTTTTCACAACATTACCTTGAATAAATTTAAGACAAGTGTTCTAAAAAAGTATAGACTACAATAACGACCGGAGGTACTGCTGGTCCAATGATACTCTCACATTAAATTTTTTTTTATTAATTTATTTAAGCTCGTGTTTATAACACCAAGGTCATTAATGACCAATGTAGGCTTATAATATTTATTACAGTGTATTAAATAAGTTTTAAGTAATAAATGTAAATTATTTTAAGGCACTTAAGGGTTTGTATACATCCACCGTCATTAAAACATTTTTTCAAGATTTTAGGTAAACTATATTACATAGTTGTTTTTCATTATTATACGCTGTACATTCTTCTAAAAGATGTAAAACAGTTTTACAGTTCTAATGACATTTCTCCAGCTTCTGTTAAAATACTTTTAATAAGATTAGTTTTAAATGCACCAATTCTCAGTCTAAGAGAAGTATTTTGAACGATTTTCAAAGATTTCAAGATGTGACTTTTTGCAGAATCATATAAAAGTGAGTCGTAATCAAGTTTTTGGCTAATTAGCGTGGTATGTGTTTATCCGACATGTTTTATTTGATCCCCATGTAGTTGATAACAAAACCTTTATTATGTTTAGTCTTCTATAACATTCAGGTTTCAGTTCATTCACATAGTATTCCATCTATTTTTTTGTGTCGAAAGTTAATCCTAACATTTTTGACCACTTTCAATTTGAATAAAAAAAAAATATACGATTATATCTAAATGAACACATTTAGACATAATCGTATATTTTTAGTTTTATTTCTTCTTTTAGATATAATAATATACTATAATATATAGTTGATCGAAATTGATGAAATCCATATTGAAATGGTGAAAGATATTTATTTGTTTCTAAATTGGTATTTAAGTTGGTAGTTAAGTAATAGAATCAGGTGGTCCTGATTCTATTACTTACAATTTATTCAAGATTTTTTCGAAGATTACATAATAGTGATAACGGTCTATAGCTAGTTTGCAATATAGGTATCTTATTGGGTTTTAATATTGGAACTACTATTGCTTCTTTGAAACTATTTGTGAAAACCTGATTATTGACTATAGATTACTTTAATTATATAATTTGATTAAAGACTAATATTATAGTTCTTTTATTGGTAAATGTTTAACTATAATATTGGATATATTATCTGGTCCTGGACTAAAATTAAATATTAAATAATTAAATATTATAGTTCTTTTATTGGTAAATGTTTAACTATAATATTGGACATATTATCTGATCCTGGACTAAAATTCCCAAATTGAGACATTACTAATAATAATCTTTGCATAGAAATTTCTTTTATTGATGGGATTTGAATTATCAGAGAAATATAGTTTTAAATTGTGCTCCACACTTCTTTTATTTTGAAGGAAATTATCATCATAATTAGTGGTACTAGAATTATGTGCAAAGGTTTAAGTTGATTTACGGGAGATTTGAATTGGGTCAGATGTATAAGTTTTTCAAGAACAATTTTATTTTCGTTTTTTTGGTAGTTAAGTTTTGGGTCTTTTCCACATATGTCCCACAGCTGTTTTATTATTAACAGAAGAAACCCAATCATCCAATAAGTTTTTCTACTTTTTTTAAGTAGTCTTCTTTGGTGGGCTCTATTTTTTTATATTCTCTTTTATTAAAAAAATTGGGATCATTTCTAGAAAATTTTTAAAAAAGATTCAGAGCATTTTTAGTTTCTCTAAGTGCTATTTTACATTCATCATTCCACAAAGGTAAATTATTATTTTTAAATACACTCGACGTTTCAGGTATAGCCTTCTTGGCTGCTTCAAAGATGATTTGAGTAAATTTTTCCTCGATAGCATCAATAAATAAGTCAGAATTGGAATTAAAATCATTCTAGAAAAAATTAGATCAACCTCTTTTTTTAAACATGAATTAATAAATATTCTAAATTAAATAATTTTAAAATTACCAAAAGGCTTGTACATATATTCATTTATATACTCAATCGATCAACATAAACATTCGCACACAAGTTACCAGGATTACAATAGAATATGGGACATAATTAAGCTTTAAAAAAGTAATGTACGTAAGTAAGTAAGTGTAAAAACCTTCTGTATGAGATAACAAGGCTGTTGTTTCATGAATACAGCGTGGAGGAAGCCATTGCAAACATCTAGTTATATAGACTTTTTAAAGTATAGAGTGATCAAGGCTATATAGAGTTTTAATGGACCCCCAATGAGTTTTAATGGACTTTGAAATATATGATATACTAACAACTGCCTTCTTTTGTATAATAAGAATTGATTCTACATTTTCCCCTGGTCCTCAGAGAAGAATTTGTTACACCTAATACTATGGAAGTATACAAGTACGCAAAGGTAATCAACCTAGCTGTGGCGATATCAGTTAGCTGTCTAATTTTCCTAATCGCATATTCCGCTGAGCTTAAACGTCTAGATACTGCGTTTATATGAACTTTGCCCCACTGAAATTTTGAATGTAAAAATATACATAGAAATATTGTTTTGAGGCTATTAAGTTTCAGTCAAAAAGGGAAAATATAAAAAACCTGCACCTGTAATACATAAGTTTATAAATTTAACAAACATTCTAACTAAAACACGTTTTATTCAATAACTTTGAATTCAGAAAACTTGAAAAACTAACTACGTTACGTAGAAACCCGCAAAGTAACTTTCTTGGAGAATTATTTAAAGTTTTTGCTTAGCAACGAAATTCACATTCTAAGATTTTGGTTGCAGCGCAAAACTAAATCTGTATTAAATCAGTAGTATTTTTTTTTTCTTGTGTATACTATTAATAAATTAGACAGTTAAACCACACAAGTAAAGTTACATCAAGCTTGTAAAAAATACTTATTTTCTAACTTAACTTTAATAAATAAAATGTTTAATCGAAAGCTTCGTTTGTAGAGATGGTTCTTAGCCATGTTTGGTCGAAATATTGGCCGGTTGAAGAAGAAGCAGCTTGAAGCAATGATTAGAGTATCAGAAAAAAGTATTTTGAATATTCTACATCATTTTGGCACGGCTAAGGTCGGTGCAAGATGGGTTCCGAGAATGCTTACTTCAAAAACGTGAGCCTGTACCACTGTTCTCGTCAGTTTTTATTTAATATTTATGTACACACAGTATACATATCAGATAAACTTATTCAAACAAACAATCGTACAAAGGCACTGCTTATTTCAAAATGAATTCTTCCAGCAGACCTGTGAAAGGAGAGGAGAGGAGTACTCTATGGGGAGAGAAAGGAAAAAGTTATGGCCAAATTCGATACTGGTAATAAAACCTGGGTTCATTACTATGAACTTGAGTCGAAGCAAGAGTCGATGCAGTGGCATGAAAAGACACACCTTCTCCAAAGAAGTTCAAAGTGACCAAATCGGCTGGCAAGATCATGACGACTGTCTTTTGGGATACATACGTATGCAGTGTTCACACGTGCAATGTTGCAACGGCTGCCATTCACCAATGCGTCTTCGACCAATTGAATCACCCACCCAACAGTCCAGACTTGGCACCCTGTAACTATTATTAATTTCCAAAAATGCAGAAAGTGCTGTATGAAAAAAAAATTACGACGATGGAGAAGTTAAGTCTGCGATTTCGGCGTTTTTTGACACCAAAGAGAAATATTTTTTTTTGGATGCTATAAACAAGTTATTTTAGAGATCTGAAAAATGTATTAGGGTTAAGGGAGAATATATTGAAAAGAAAAAATAGTTTGGTGTTTAATTTTAACCTCCTTTCCTCTCATTCCGCGAACTTTTTGACCTCCCCTCTTATGCACCTCAAATATCAAATGGAAAGCTTCTGTCCTATTTGCCAATACAAAATTTTGACTACTCAATTCAATTCAATAAAAAATACTATAGGGGCTCAAATAAATAAAGTAGGGCTAGGATCAAGTAAATAGATAACAACATACTTTATTCAACACAACGAAAACGATTACTACCGGCTGCACGCGATGAGCCTAGACATTCAAACGGAATTTTTGTTTTTTACTAGCTTTGAGATAGCGCATCCTGCTTTATGATTGATACCCGGTATCATTAATTAAAGTTTTATCTAAATGCATTCCAAATGACTCTCCCAGATTAAAATTATTCAGTGAGATGGGGCAAAGTCACCAAAAAAATCTTGCACCATATTTAGGGAGGCTACTGCCTTGCCAGCATTTTCTTCTGCCTGCTTACATGAAATGCGAAACATGTAGCTTAGTTAGTAGGGTGCAGGATACTTCTAGATGGAGGTCAATAATTGCGTTGAAATATTAGAAATCATACGGGAAGCGGTTAATCTTTTAGTAGCTTTTGATACTGAAAGACAACAATCAAAAGATTTTTAGAGTTTGTACTAGCTCAAGAAATTAAAACACAGGAACACGCAGAAAACAGAGGCATTACTCTATTTTAAATACGGCTCCTGATTCGACTTTCATCATGAACACCTATAAAAAGCAATATAAAATCTCTGCGGATGTTGACGTTTCGTCATCCAGAATCCAGATTAGATGTATTTCTGTGTTTAAAATATCCAAGGCACGTGATTCTTGTTGAGCTTCGATGGGAAACAAACATTGCCTGGGATCACACATTTAAGCTTAACAAGTATTACGAACTGACCAACAAACTGTCTAGGAATATTTTTTTTTTTTTGTACGCAGTAGAAGTGGGAACAAGAGATATAACAACAAAATCTCTCTATAACTTACTTAAATACCTTGTCCTTTATAGAACTAGCATCGGTTCATTTCTAAAACGTATTTCAAAGGCGACTTATGTAGGTTCTTTTCAAATTCGGTCAGGTAGGGAGACGAGTGTGGACAGTGAAGGCGAGCTTGTATGTGCATCATCAAGGGGTTCTTTAAACCTACACGTGGGTTTCAAGTCTCAGGCATTATTTGCTCTTCTCTCCATACCACGCGATGGATCCAGCACCCACACGTTGAATCCATGGAATGCTAGTAAGCTTTCTAGTTTGCGAATGGTAAAATAAAGTAAATGTTATTTGAGTGTGAAAAGAAATTTAATTAGTAATAATAGATATCATAAACGGCTTCGAAAGTAATATACATCGAAAGTCATGTAAACAAAACTTGTTTGATTGGTACATGTCAAGCCAGTATTAAAGTTGTATCATTTTACACTTAAAAATAAAAAAGAGTTTCTTCAACAATGTATTCTTTTTATTTTCTAAATAACCTTTAGTTGAAATAACTGGCACTTATTAATGAATATAGATCTGATCAGTAACTTACTTAAGCGCCCAATGAAGACTGGTGTCCTTTTATACAATCCTTAGAACTTCATTCAATTTTATTTACAAGTCTTCTACTAACTAACAGTATGACATTTTGACACTTTAATCGGAAGTCAAAAATGAACTAGTAAACGTACTTAATCATTTTCTAAGAATTCAACATATACTAATCTATTATAAATAGATTACATTACATAATAATACTCGATAATGTACTTTACACAATTTTTCAAAATAGTTTAATAGAATTCAATACTCATTTTATAATAATAATTACAATTATCTATTAAATACTCAATATTAACGCAGGTTAAGATATTCTTTTTTTTAACAAGCTAACATAGTACTGACGAGCGGCATCGCGTATAACATTACACGGACCATTAGGCTCTACCTTCAGCTCTATCACAACTCTAAAACTATTTTGTATAAACCATATCAAGTTTGACTCATATATGGAGAAATGCAAGATACATATGTACTCTAAATTTTAGAAACATACCTCAAATGGTTATTTAAATATTACCGTCCAAATATCGACATTTTTATTACTGACTGACATAGTTTTAAATTATTCAAGTCCCAGAAGACCTAGTTTACAGAAAGTTCAAATTTGGGACACAGATAGATATTTAAGTAAATACAAAGAAATTAATTCGAAATTAGTATATCTCTATAATATTTAAATGTATTGATTTTATTAGGAACATCTATTTTTAGTGCCTCTAACGTAAGAGTCAACAATCAAAATTGATGTCAGCCGGTCTTAATAAGATATTTTAAGGGCTTCGCTTTAATATATAACGTGTGGAATCTTTATATTTTTAGTATACAAACATAATATAAGTTTTTACTTATATAGTAGTACTATATCTTAATATATATAAATTACGTGTCACGTTGTTTGTCCGCGATGGACTCCTAAACTACTTAACCGATTTTAATCAAATTTGCACATCGTGTGTAGTTTGATCCAACTTGAAACATAGGATAACTTACATCTTAATTTTAAGTCACAATATTATTTTATATCAAAATATTGTTATTTCGTTATTGGCCTTGATAAATTTATTTGCATTTTAAATTTTTTCCTTTACTTAGCGGTCGGGGGTTTCTTTAATTTTAATTTTATTTTTTCTAATACCGTGACTTCTTAAATAGTTTACTACAATGTAATAGGTATATCCAAAACCTTAGCAACCACAGCAACGCGTGGCCAAGTCTGCTAGTATAATAGTATAGTAGACTTTCGTATTTATTACGTTACTAAGAATTTAGTTTTAATTTCAATATTTAGTATACATCAACAGTGTGAGATCATTTTCTACTTATAAATTATTAAATAAAAGGTATTTCGGATCCCGTCGCAAAGTACACAAGAACAAAACAATTATACCTAGTAAAGATAGGAAAATACAGTAAAGTATGAAAAACCATTCGGTTTTATAATTAATAAAAATTTTGTAATAATTTTGTGTACAAAAATGATCTATGATTTGATTTATGATTGATGATGATTTATGATTCCTGTAGAAATATAACTGTGAAATTTCAGTTCATTATTTATAACATGGCTACACACTGTTATGCCGTACTCATCATACGGGACTACCTGACGAATCGCTCCTTTCGCTACAGAGTGGAAGGCGTCTTGTCAACCCCCCGCCCCATCAGGGCGGGTGTTCCCCAGGGTTCAGTTCTCTCGCCCATCCTCTATTCCATCTACGCTAGCGATATTCCTAGACCGCGATCTAAAGTGCACCTTGCCATGTACGCGGACGATACTGCGCTTTACACGTCCTCTAAGGATCACTGGGAGATATACCAACGTCTCCAATCCGCAGTCGACTCCCTTGAGAGTTGGCTGCGGAAATGGCGGATCGAGGTAAACCCTGAGAAGAGCGTTTCGGTGCTCTTCGAACGGGGCCCCCCAAGGATCCTCCCGCGAATCAAACTCTTTGATAAACCGATACCTTGGAAAGACGAGGCAAAATACCTAGGAGTAACGTTAGATAGAAAGTTAGTTTTCACTGCGCATATTAGGACCGTTCGTAGCAGAGCGGCCTACATATTAGGTCGTTTATATCCGCTGTTAGGCAAGCGGAGTAAAATGTCCCTTCGCAATAAGGTGACACTTTACAAAGCTTGCATACGTTCCGTCATGTCCTATGCAAGTCCCGCTTTTGCGCACGCTAATCTGAAACCCCTTCAGGTGATTCAGAACAGGTTTACACGGATTGCAACCGGGGCGCCGTGGTTCGTACGCAACATCGATCTCCATAGAGACTTGAACCTTCCGACCATCGCTCAGTACTTCAAGGGGCTTTCCCAAAAGTACTTTGAACGTGCTGAGCGACACCCGAACCCACTGGTGGCTGACGCCGCAGAGTATAGACCACGTAAGACTACTTTAGTCAGAAAAAGAAGACCCAAGTCGGTACTCGTTGACCCCGACGACGCGTTCACAGTAGGTAATAACGTGTACGCGTAGGCATAATTGACACCACACAACATACAGACACACACCGTCTGTACCGGTATAGACGAGGTCCCAACTGAGTAAGTGCTCCGTTGCTCCGGCGTTCTGCCGTCGGAGGACGCTAGTGTCCAAATTTCCTTAGCTTCCCTCCTGACTAACGACGCCCCGAGCCGAGGTCCGTGTCTCAATCTGAGACGCCCTCGGGACGTCGTTCCCCATGGGGGCCCATCTGGCCCCCCCTTTTTAAGGGTGGGTCTCCCAACCCACCCATTCCCCCGGTGACGCTGTAATAGCCAACAGGGCTAACAGCATAGACAGACAAAAAAAAAAAAAAAAAAAAAAAAAAAAAAAAAAAAAAAAAAAAAAAAAAAAAAAAAAAAAAAAAAAAAACATTGTTATGCCATGGTTGTTGACTTCAACTATAAAATAAATGAGAACTAAATGGGTGCCCAGTTCAATGGTCAGTACTGTAATTTATTTATATCAAAAAAATATATAACAACTTAAAATATCATTTTTTCCTATAACGTAGGATACTATATTGAAGTTTTCATGAACTAATTACTATTAAGTGACTATTAAACAGTGTTTGATCACTTGAAAGTTTTATTAAATAATTCATTATTTTATTTTTACAGTATGGAGGAAGAAATATTGCAAATAATATAATAAAATATGACATCGTTTGGTTCACATGTTCACTTCAACCTATAAAAGAAAAGTAGAAAATAATAAAAAAATATAACATAAGGTAGCAAAAAGCTAATAAAAATATTGTCAACATTCTACTAACTAAAATATTATAAATAAAACTCTCAATCATTATTTAGAAATTTGAAAGTAGTTAAACTGTGTTTAGATTGCAATCCTTTTGGCTTTATCCCTTTGAGATATGAAACCTTCAAATTCTGTCGTAAGACTTGGAGCGAAATTATTTATAAACAAGATAAGTTTGGACAGGAGCAAAAACAAATATAAAGCTTAGTCATGAAAAAGTGACAGCTTTTAATTACTTTTTTATTTACAAAAATAAAACTCCAATCGATATTACTATAATCCCTTTGAAGGGTTATTCTTAATTGAATTGTCACTTTTAATTGAAGTCATGCTGTCTTTAATTCGCATTTTGAGCTAAGAAGAAACAAAACGATGGTAAGTCTCTATACATTTAATTACTCAGATAATTTCATATCGTGGAATTCAAGAAAACTTTTCTTAAATTCTCATATTTGGACAAAGCATTCAATAATAAGACGTTGTAACGTTGTACGTAATACCGTTTTATGTTTATATTCAGTCCAAGATATATATTGAATTTGCATTTTAAACTTAGAAAGCACTTGCCAAACACAGAATTTAAGATCAAAGAAATCAGGAGACAGTGTTTAACATCGGAATCTCCATTTCCAACTCATTTTTTTTTTCGTTTCTAAAGTATGTATAATGCATATTGAGTTATCTTAACTTGAAAATTTGTGAAATTTAAAATAAGAGGATCAATCTTGCACAGAATTCATTTATATTTCTTGATGCAGTTTACTTAAAGTGTACCAAAAATACAAATTCCATCCTAAACTAAAGAGTCAGGGTCCGATGCTCATATCCTGAATCAATTCAAATATTTATAAACACCAAATATTTTTGAAATAGGCTAGAGACAAAACTCACTTTTTTTAAATCGTTTTTGCTACTAAAACTGGCGAAGTACTGGGAAATTATAAAACACTAACACACTAATATAATACGTAATAAGTATCTATTAGAAATAAAATACCTCCATTTGTATATTTTTTGTAAATGTTTGCTTGTTTCATTATAATAATACTTATACAAAAAATGTATTTAAGTGTAGGTACATCATAAAAACCTTAGTGAACTTGTCTCTTATTTTTATAATTAAATAAAAGTACCGTCAGAAGCAAAGTACGGAGATGCAAATTGTTTTCCACTTAATATTTAAAGGAACTCACTAATGGATCCATTTTAGAGGAATTTGGTTTCATAATTAACAACAAAGAGCAATTTAACGTTCAATCTTATTACACAGTTCAGTGGACATTATCATATTTTGATACAAGAAAAATGGATTTACTAATTTTATAGTAATTGATACAATTATCTTCTTTACTTTAGAATTAGAACACTACTTGTATATCAGTGAAAGTTATAACTGGTAATCTATAACTATAAGGCGGTTAATGTTAAAAAATATGAATATCAACAAACTATTAAAACAATTATATTGTAGTGTATTCCCAAGATTCCCGTGCATTGTTTTATGCAGCGTGCATTCAAGCATAATTACATTTTGTAATAAATTTATTTTATTCTAAACGATCTTAGTTAAAACTCTTTACTGATTTTATAATGCAAATGTAGCCATTGCTACGCAATTCTTTTAACAGAAAACGCAACAAAAAACTCTGTTTTGAATAATGACCTTATTCATTAGGATAAAAATAATGTTGTCCGTTCATTTAAACAAATGATCAAACAAAAACCATAACCAAGGGCTGCGATCTGTAATCTATAAGTACATTACAGTATTTTGTACAGTATTTTATTTTTAACAGTATTTAGTCTTACGTTATTTTACTTCAGGGCAGCGCTGTTGAAATTAATTCTATATTTATCTTACACAAAAAATCTATTCGGGATATTTGTAACTTAAAAGCTAGACACTCTTTGAGAGATGTTTTTAAGGAAATCGGTATTCTGATGGTCGCTTCTAAATATTTTTTTAATAACTTACTATATATACGCCAAAATTTAAATGCTTATATTAAAACAGCCACAGCGATATATGTTGTTGGGCTGTATGGTTTTAATAATGTCAAATTCATAATGAAACTTCGAAACCTAAAAGCGTAGTTCATAAATTATAAGATTTTTTATAAACTATCAATATTTTTTCATGGTTTCTTAAAGTGGTCTATATAATTTCTGTGTGTGCGTATATATATTTACATATTTAAAAAGCCTAAAAAAAAAGAATTGACGTACCATATAATGATAAATAAAGTTAGCAATTTTTAAATGTTTCAATATTAAAACTACTGACAGACAATGAAATATGACGTGAGAATACCTAATATAAAAAGTGTTTAGAAATATATAAAAACAATGATCTCCTTCCTATTCATATGTCATACATATTTATTTATTTTTGTATATTACCAATATTGACATAAGATAGTCAAAGCTGAAATTAGCAAATAAAAAAAAGGTAAGATAAAAGAATAAATCTTTTTTTTAGAGGATGGCCCCTACAAATAAGTTTTTTTAATTAAATTATTATTATAACGG
Organism: Napeogenes inachia; assembly: GCA_959347355.1. Taxonomy (NCBI): domain Eukaryota; kingdom Metazoa; phylum Arthropoda; class Insecta; order Lepidoptera; family Nymphalidae; genus Napeogenes; species Napeogenes inachia. Next base: position 17,170,973 of record OY365792.1, read on the forward strand.
ACAAGATTTTTGATAAAAAAATAATATTGAAGTTCGTAGGTCCAACACAGGTAAGAGCTTGGATTGGTTATTTAAGGAGAAGCAGATGAACTTTGTGTCTTTTAACTGACGGTACATTCGGAACCTCGAAATAGGTTTTCCTGTACAAAGCAAATATTGCTATTGCTTTCAGCAAGATCCTTTGTATAGGCCAAGCTGACATCGACATAGCTGTTAGAAATTTTTTGAACCTATTTATTTTACTGACTTCAAAAAGAAGATAATAACGTTGATTGGTATTATTCCTTTGGAATTTATTTATTTGTCCTATGAGGCGTCACAGCATTATTTTTTTATTAAATCAAAAGCATTTAAATGTGCTTATGCTTTTTTAGATTTCTTCCGAAACTCCTATCCAATGTTTCTTACCTTGGTAAGTATAATAACATTGAAAATATATCACAACGGAAATTTAAATAATATTGTTAATAAATATGATTATAATTACATCTTATCTATTTTTTAATTCAAATTCAATTCAAGTTCAAAATATATTTATTCAAGTAGGCATTTACACGCACTTTTGAATCGTCTATTACATTAAATTGGCACAGTGTAATAATTTAATATGAAGAGGTAGAAGTTTATATTTTATTTTGTCAGTTCATACACCGTAAAATTTGACTATTTGTATAGATTTTGTAAATAGAACTGAAACAATAACAAGACAACAAATGTCGTTTGTTCTAGATTTATTTACGTTTGAGTGGATTTTTCCGCTTGCACTCGTACTGCGCTCTGAACAGACCATGATTGTTACTTTCAAAAAACTTTTTATTCACATTTGTATCTTTATAAAGAATCACACAGAAATTATTGCTTCATAAAATCAGGTAAAATAATACGAGCATTGTGGGCTCAGTTACAACATTTGTCTTACCGACTTGGGTTTTTCTTATTTATAATATGAACGAATACTAATTTTAGTAACATAGGTGTATGCATATAATTTACCATAAGCATTAAAAACACTTACCTACTAATATGTGGAACATATTTTTTTACACATTAGACGTACTAATCTTTAGAACACAAGTTATTAATTTACTTTCTCTTGTAAATCATAAGTTGTCTTAGTTATAACTTAATTCTCTGTATTATAATACATATGTACTAAAGATGACCCAACGTTTTAAGAGAAACAAGCTAAACGTTTATGTTAAATTATGCTCTCATTTTATGATGTAAAAAATATTACTACCGATTCGTTAATAATTTCTAATTTTGATCTAATCACAATGTTACAATGAATTTGGTATTTTTTTAACTTTGAAGTTATTATTTTTTGTAACTCTATTATATATAATAAATTTATTTTTAATTATCCTCCATACTATCCTAATAATTTATACATGAATATGTGTTTAATCAAATAAACAATTTAATAATGTGTGGCATCGTAGCTACAGAGCAACTTTCTGACGCAATAAACTCTGAAACAAATAAAGGGGAGTAGGTCACAATTTATAGGCGTGTAAAATGGCGGTCATCTGATGAATGATTAGTACAACCAATTTTATTTAACATTCTTTGTCGAAATCATCCTAAGGCGACTATAGGTCCGAACTTCGCCTAACATCGAAAAACTGACTATATTACAAGGTGGAAAAATATTACACTAAATCAAATTATTTTGTTTTATAGAATATACGTAATGCTAACATATGTTTAATATTACTTAACAAATAAACACAAACAAAATGATTAGAATAATAATTTAATGGATTGTAGGAAAAGATAATAACAAGTACAACTTAATAGAATTAAAATTTAATCTAAGCGAGGACTTACCCTACATATCTGAAAACCGTAACGTCGCTAGTCACCCGCATTGATTAAGTTATTATTCGGTATTCGGGATGCAGGTGAACATCGTTTTTTTAAATCGTAGCCAATGTTTTTTTTACATTGGAATACAGAATTTTAACTATTATTTTTTTTTATTCTAAAATTATATAAAATTTAAAACAAGCTGTAGAACTTTATAATTCTATGTTTTTAGTTTTAATTTACAATAAATTACCAAGCAGGTAAAAGATATTGCAAAGTATACATACTTCTAACTAAAAACTCCTGAGTATTGATCTCTAATAGAATCTAATATAAATAAGTTTATACTCGATGATTGTAGTTGTGATATGGTGATGCGTTCGTGTGGTTTTTATAACAAAAAATTTAAACACTCTGAAAAACATTTTATTTTTATTTTAAGAGAATTTCTTCGATATGCAATTCCAAAAACCTAGGTAATGTGATGGGTTAAGATCTCTTTGTTAAATTAAATAAAGCATTTGAAAGCCTTGTAGTATAATTAAGTTGTTTTAAATATATAATGATTGTATGTTTTAGTGATAATTGAAAGAAAATCTTCTGTTATGTTATGAAATATATAATTACCTATTTATGTTCCTTCATAACCTTAGTAAAGTTTTTTCAACTCCTCCTAGTCATGTATTTAACTTAACTATAAACTTTAAAGTAACGAAAGAAAACAGATTCTATAGGAGACACAATTTATAGTATCTTCTTCTTTTTACTCATATCCTATTACTTAGGGTCGGTACAGCATGTACGTCTCTTCCACTAACCCGTTTTTTTTTTGTTTGCTCATTTATTTTCTTACCATATTATTTTTCACACTATCCATACATATTTTCTTCCGTCTGCCTATAGTTTTTTTTACTATGAACAACACTTTTACCATATTACCTTTCATATATACAAAGCTAAACTAAACATTTGTTTTTTATAAAATAACCATAATATACTATTGATCTCAATAATTTACTATTTCTATATTGTCTCCTCATTAGATTCCATAAATGACTAAATACTGAAACCCTAGTCTTACTCTTACGTGACTCAGCTAAAAATCGCTGAAGTTTAAGCATATCTCAAATTTTAATGGTATACTCAAACGCAACTCAAGCATTGGAAACTTGTAAGAGAAGTTTTATTTTTTTATTTCCTTGGCATTGAATACATAATGTTACTGGAAATAATGATAAATAATTAATTAGGCACATTTTTTCTTCCTTCCTATAAAATATGTTTTATTTATTGAATTATTACAATTTGAGATTTATTTACAAATAATATTAGAAAATCCATCCTTTACAGATTTCGTTCAAGATTCATGGTGCAGTTTACTTAAAGTGTACCGAAAAAGCAATTTGCATCCTAAACTACAGAGTCACGATCCGATGCACATATCCCGAAACCGAAAGAAGTTTATTGCTAGTAAATATATCGGAGAAATTTAAATATTTATAAACACCAAATATTTTTAAAATATAGGTACAGACTAAACTCACGTCTAGATTTTTAAATGTTTTTGCCACTAAAAATGACAAAGTACTAGATAACTATACAGGAGTTTTATTTCTAACTAGCTGTACACTTGGTACGCGTAGATTTTGATAAAAGTCGTCTTTGTACTTTTATACAAATAAATAAATAATACAAATGTATGAAAAAGCTATAAACTTCTAAACTGGTAAGCAGCAACGATATGACAATAAGAAATTATTAACTTCCTAATCTAAACTGCATCCAAATCGATTAATCCTTTTCTGAGATTAGCGTACACAAACATACAGAAGAACAGACAAAAAAACCATTATTTTGGGTTCTCTTTCTCTTGTAAAGGCCCCCTATGATGTGTTTTTTTTTTAATACTTTCCATGTACAGAAATGGGTCAGTGACAATTTTATTATAATATGCATAGATTACCTATTAAAGTATCTATTAGAAATAAAACTCCTCTATTTATATACATTTCGTAAGTGTTGCTCACGAAAAGTAAAATAGTTAGTTAAATAAGTATTATTAAAATGGAATCATTTTAATAATACTTATTTCCGAGTTTTATGTAGGTACACATAAAACTTTGAAGACAGCAAAAGAATCGACACCTTAAATGCATTTCATATGTTTTGAAAGAACGGACTTTTAAGTTTAGTTTCAAGAACAAGGGATGACATTTCTGTTGTTTAGAAATTGTAAACAGAATATTGCTTTAGATCTAGGATTGCTGGTATAGAAGGATGTTCCAAATTCTTAACTTTGTACACTAGTACAAAGTTAAGAATTTGGGACATCCTAATGTTATGTATTTTTCTGAAAACAGACATTCTTTGATCCTTTTAATACATAACCAATACCTAGTAACATTTTGGTTAATATTATTTGTGAAAACAATAAATTATTATCATATCATAATTCTATGGTAGGTATTCTTTTGAGTATGATTTGATGAATGCATGAAACGTATGGAGTTGTACAAAATATCTTCAGACTTTAAAATAGTTAGACATTATTAAAACAGATCAACTTTAATAATATATTCTCGAGAACATTATATAAACCTTAGTAAAGTTATCTCTTATTTATTGTTGAGAACTCCATTTAAATAAAAGTACCGTCAGAAGCAGTTTCCCTTGCTTAAGATGCAAATTGTTTTCCTCCTAATATTTAAAGGAACTTATTAATGGATCCATTTTAAAGGAATTTGGTTTGATAGTTAACAACAAAGAGCAATTTAACATTTAACACTATTATACAGTTCGGTGGACATTATCATATTTTATTACAAGGGAAAGTGGCTATACCAATTTTATAGTGATTTATACAAATTATCTTCTATTGATCTGAAATGTAAAATTTACATTTATATAGTCGTATCGTTAGCCCGTTAGTCGAGTGACTAAAATCCGCAAATCGTCACGTAAGGATGTGGACTATGAATCCCAGGTAAAGCAATCTTTTTGTGTAATATTCGGTTTTCAAAAAAAATACTTATTCAGAGCAGGAGTCATATCATCACGGTATGAGGTTTAAACAACCTTTGTCATATTTTTAAACGAAACAATATTATTTACAACACCTTTGATGATGGTGAACGAAGTATGATATATTAATTAACATAAATTCGAAATCGTAACTACCACAACGTTTTTGTTTGTAAATGTACTAAAATATTTTATGAAATGATGGTTCACAGAGGGCTGAATAATATATAAATCCATTCTGTTCAAAAGCGGTGAGTGAGTCTATTTTGTATATTTTTTAATATTCACATGTAGATCTTTTGATTATCCAGAATAAGCATTATCTTTGAGATAAAGTAGATATTTTTTAAATATATTTTAACGGTTATTATATTTATAATTGTGATAATTCATTATTATTTTTAAAACTATTATTTCATAATCTAGTTTCATTTATGAAAGATGTAAAACCCGAGATTTTATTCTATTACTGACTGTTTCAGTAATTGCCAGGAGCGTTACGTCGTACACGGGTTTGTAATGAGTTCTTTGAAGAGGTAGGGCAAATATAGCCAAGAAATATTTAGTGCTTATTTAGTCAAAGTGATATTTATATTGGTGTTCAACACCAAATCCGCATCATCACTTACCATTAGGTGATATCGTGGTAAAATGCCTAAACTAAACTTGCCTATTCATTATTAGAAAAAATATTCTACTAATTTATAATAAAGTTTTTAGAAAATGAAAAAAATACTCTATATTGAAACCAAGAAATGTAAAAAATAATAATTTAACAATTTTAAACAAAATAGTCAACAATTAAAAAAATGGAAAACACAAGCCTTAATTTGATATAAATTTGAATTTGGAACACCAAACCAAATGTCATATTTTTAAGAACAAAGCGGCCACTTTATTCTCAATGTTGGATTCAAATATTAGAACAGTATGTTAGGGAATAATACTAATGAACGTGAGTATCTTCCTTTTGAACTCAGTAAAATAAATAAGTTCACAAAACTTGTAACAACATGTCGATGTGAACTTGGCCGATGCAAAGGATCTTGCTGCGAGCAATATGCAATATTTGCTTTGTACAGGGAAACCTATTTCGAGGTTCCGGATGTTCAGGTGGTTAAAACACACAGTCCAAAGCTAAGCTCATGCGAATGTTGTACCTGTGAACTTAAATTTTATTTTGTGATTACAAATCTTGTCCGTTATAAAAATAATTAAGTAAGAGATCTCTACTAATTAGATCATTATTTATATTTTTTTTTCATCTTCTTTATTCAGTTTTGATTAACTAATTACTATATTATTCAAGACCATCGTGTGATGTATTATTAAACATTTTCTTATATTAGGTTATTCCATTGTCTGTCAGTTGTCTATTTGTACTTATATAAAATTGCATACTTTCCTTATAAATATATGTTAAGTCAATTCCTTTTTTATATATTTTTAAGTTCTTCAAATGTATTAATGTATTTATTTTTACATAATAAATATTACACAAAAAGTAAATTATAGAAACAAATTTAAAGAACCATTAAAAATTATTCATAGTTTTTAAACATTCTTACAATTTATAGAACTGCTTTTCTAGATTCTGAAGTTTCATTAAGATTTGATTATTAAAACAACGCAATCGAACAAAATATTTACATTGACTACACACTGTAATCATTTTATATGAAGACGACATAAGTTTGTTTTGTGTCTTTTCACTTCATATCCCGTAAAATTTTACTATTTGTATAGATTTTGCAAATAGAAGTGAAATAATAACAAGACAACAAATGGCGTTTGTACTAGCTTTATTCACGTATGAGTGGATTTTGCAGCTTGCACTCGCACTGCGCTTTGAACAGCCCATCGCATTGTTTGCTTTCAAAAACTTTCAATTCAGGTTCACAACTTTAAAAAGAATCACTCAGGAAACGTATTGCTTTATAAAATAGAAGCATTTAAAAAAATAGAAGCATTAGGCCCAGTGGCAACGATTGTTTTATCGACTTGGGTCTCTCTCATTGGAAATTCACTTAATAGGAACACTAAAAATAGGAAAATAAAAAATTCAACAACACGGAGAGTGAGCACACAAATTCACATTATAACTCCTAGAAGTAAATGTTTTATGGATTAAAAGCACTAATCTTTAGAACATAATGCACAAATCAGTCGTTTACGTTCTTTTATAAATCACGAGTTATTTTAGTAAGAAATCAGTTCTCTGTTTTATATTGTAATAAGTATTTATAGTGTTTAAAGCGTTTAAAGAGAAACATGCAAAACGCTTGTGTTAAATTTGGGCCAAACTTTGTTGTGTATAGAGTATTACTACCGGTATGTTTTTTTTAATATTTTATTCTTAACTTAGCCTCTCTCAGTTATTCTTGATATTTTTTTTTGTTTTAAGTTTTCTTTGTGTAAATAATGGGTTATCATCCGTCATTGAACAATAGATTTCACTTGTTACTAACGTGTTTGTTACAGATATTATAAATAAAGAGTTATATAATAAAATTACATTTTAAAGGTATTTTATTCCGGTAGGTGAAATGACAATTCAAGGTAGTCTTGCATCAATATAAGTCCCCATGTCGTTATAGTTTATAAAATATTTTAAGATTAAAACTATATATTCTAACAAAAAAAAACTTATAACTGTACAATGTTGAAAAATATTACACTAAATAAATTATTAATTCTATTAAATACACTAAACAAACACAATAAATATATAAAGATAATCTTATAGCATTACTTAACAAAAATAAACTAACATTATTAGGATTATAATTTATTTGGCGTAATAAAACAAAATATTTTAAAATTAAAAAATAAAAAATAAAATAAAAATAAGTAATATTTTATATATTTTTTATTTATTCTATTTTTATTTAAATTGAATATAAATACTGCTTGAAAAAAAATCGATACGGATCCATGACCTCTGAAAATCGGTCTGCGCTCGTCTGTAACTACTTCGAACAATTTATCATTTTGTAAATTATCATTTTTATCGGAACGGTAACGACAGCTATTAGGATTCTTTTAAAAATTCTACCCTATTTGAAAAATTAGAAATATTTTCTAATTTGTCAAATGTTTCTTTATTATACTGGAATGGTAAATCCAGTGTAGTAAAGAAACTATTAATGTTTCATTTTATATTTATTTTAACTTTAAGAGAAGCTAAACATGTTTATACACAAATTCATACATTAAATTTCTTCTATTTAATAAAATTTAAGCAGAGATTCAGGCATAAAATATAATAAACAATAAATAAAAATAAAGACATGATCTAATCTCAGCAAAACGACAACTTTACATTACACTGTTTACCATCGTATCATCATGATATTAATTCTGTCACCCCATATGTCGACATGTGACAATATAATATGATCAGAAATACGGCCCATCAATATCGCAATGGCATTTTTTATTACATTTATTCTCCGTATATTGGGATGGTGTTGACTCATAAAAAATATTAGGATAGCAAGATACTACACAATTAGTTGTATACATATGGCTTTCTTTTTAAGACTATCGACTACAAAACCATTGTTTAAACCTAATTGTATGTAAATAATTACATGTTCGGTTTTTAATTGATATAAATTACCAAGAAATTATGGAACAAAAAGCTCTGATTTGAACAGTCCTTTAAATTGTTCTTCTTTCGTTATCTTGATATTTAGTGTCGGTAGTGAGGGTATGGTGGTGGAATAATTGCACGTATAATTAAATCGTTATAAACATATTATGATTGTATGGTTTGGTTATAAAATTCTTCGGATTTTTTTTTTTGCTTTTGTTTACCTATTTATGTTAGTTACTTCATGAAATTAGTAGAGTTCTTTTATATACCTAATAGACTCTTTCTAGTCATTGAATTTGACTAAATTACGACCTATAAATATTTAAAAGAAAAAAAAAACGAAGCAAAATACATTTAAAATATTTTCTCACTTACCTCGGTTATTTTTCATAAAATCATATAATCTCTCACACAACCTATCCATACTTCCTTCCGCTTTCTTCTCCCTTTTTTACAATCAACGATCATACTTTTGACATCTTTTGACATATTACCTTTTACATATAGGTGCATTACAAATGAAAAAGATAAAAAAGACATTTTTAACGCTTTTTAATAAAAAACCATAGACTATACTTTTGAAAAGAATTATTTATTTTTACATAGGTTTACGATTATATTCTGAATACTAAAACGCTACTCACGTACGTGACTCATCTAAAATTCACTAAGTTTAAGTATATCTCAAATTTAAATTGTATTCTTAAACGTAACTCAAGCAATTTGCTACTACATTTAGCTAAGTACCTAGTCGTCAATTCTTTGCAATATTTTATTTTATTTACTTACGATATATACCTATTCGTTTTAAGCATCGTATTTTTTATTGCATAATTAAGTTAAGAAAAAAGAGAATAAATACTGTAATGAAAATATATTTTATCATATTATTTTATATTTGAATATCTTACAGAACATTATATTAGTCGTGATAAAAAAAATATTAGGACCGAATTACTCTTTATTGAAATATAAAATATAAAAAAAACTCGTTATCCGACAGTGAAGATAACGACGATAAATTCATTTTTGAAATATTTGATAACATTTTTAAAAGATTTAATAGACCTCCCGATCTTCTCCGATGTAGGATATTAAACCATTTGATCGTTATTTTCAGGGATAAATAAAACTAAGTTGCAGATAAACGAATATTCTACTGAGTATCGTTTAAGTACATATACGATACATTATAATAAGATACAATTTAACAGACATTTAGAACTTAGAAGATGCTTAAATGTTTAAGACGCTGTTTATGTGATATTTCAGTATGCGGCCAAAAGCTTTCTATTAATTTGTAATATGCTCACTCTCAATTTTTTGTAAGCGAAGGTATTCTTAATAACAAAACTAACCAGAACATTTTATGTTAAAAGTAACCCTTCATATTTAAATAGGCTAAGTTTTTTATTTACTACCTAAAATGCTATTTCAGGATAACACAACATTCGGTAAAAGCTTAAATGCAAAATATTATATAAAATTATTAAAAAATATTCAAATAAAAAGAAACCAAAAGCACTTTCCATTTAGTATTTTATAATTCAAATGTCAGATGTTCCACAGGAGTAATGTTCTAAATAATGAAATCGCATTAATATAAATTTTATATAAATGTGCTTTTAACATTATTCATATAAAAATGTATTAGGAGAGATTTTAAAATTCAGGCATGTAGCTCACAAAAAAAAATCGTCTTTATTTAAAATAAATTTTGACTCGAGTCAAGATGCACTCCAAATATGGGAAAATTAGTTTTACAGATCATGCTATAACTAAATATTAAAGGTATATTAATTTATGTTTCTTGTATTTGATATTTTTAAGACTAAGACCCACATCATTTCTATTCTCGAGTATTAACATTATTTAATTATTTATTAACTTATAGATGAGTAATGAAGATTACTTAGTTTCTAGATAACAATATGTAACATGTAATTTGTAAATGTTACTACTTTTAATAGTAAGTACAGTTAACCTATTTATTATATTACATTCAGACTTACGACAATTAACATCAATCGTATGCAGATTAACGAATATTGTCTTCCAACTTCTGGATGAAACAATACATCACACAACAATGCAACACACACACAACAATGCAACACACACACAATGCAATGCCTGTTTGTATTATAACATAAAAAGTGGAAGGAAGCTGTATCGTATAACTTTACATACTTTCAGTTTTATTTGTGAAAACAGCCACATAAATAATAACAAGTTTCATGTATTTTGTGATAACGTAGGAGATAGAGCTTTTTGGGATATTACTTCCTCAATTTTGGATCATATATTGAATCAAACCAAAATCATGTCAAGAAGCTTATTACTTTGGCCAAGCAGAAGCAGTATTCACACCATGACCCTTATTCGCTATGAGCAAATAATCGCGTTATGTACCGCGTTATGATAAATTTGTGAAATCTTCAAGGAATCGTATTCTCTATGTCATTGTCAAATCTAAAAACATGTTGCCGTGCGTTATGGGCTTGTTTTTAAATGTCAAAATAACATGTTGTGGGCTCACGCGTTCACAAAAACCGTAGTAAGTGTTGGCACGTTTCTATAAAAATTCATTTATTCGGAATTCAATTTAAAAGATATTATTAAAGTTAAGAAATAACTTATATTCTTTATCATAATTATAATTTACATTCTTTACTATTATTGTTAATTTAATAAATACGTGCACTACCAAAACATTTATGACGGTTCATCTGTAACTTTATCGGTATGTAATCTATTAAAACAATCATTTAAAATGCCTTTCAAAAAAGCGTTTATTTAGTACCTAACTATAAATTACAATTTGAAATACAATAAACAATAAAAACACTCAAAACTAGTTACTTAAAAATTCTTTTAAATTGTCGTATATGTCGTACAAATGAATTTCCTATTTTCTTACAAGCCGACTTTGTATTGCAAAATTCTTTAGACTAAATAAAATAAAAATTAAATATAAATTCCATCTCAAACTTAATTCTCGATTATTTATATTAGGATATGTGTCTCTTAGAGTAATTTCCATATAAATGACATGATATTGAAATTTAAAGCCATTATAAGTGCTATTATAAGCCATTCGTTCTAAAACTAATCGGTAATTTAGAAAGATTTTAAGATTATTTTGGGTTGCAAACCTAAAAAAATCTAATAACATTATAAAATAAAATTTATGGTAGCTTAAATTTAAAATTTAAGGTAACGCTTTACTTAAAAAAATTTACTAAAAACAAACATTAAAACAATAATACAAATGTTTTAAAACCGGTACCATTCAATAAAAACTGATGTTATTTTCATTGACGTACCTATAATGTGAAATCAAAAACCGTTACACATAAATAACTCACCGTGTGGCGTACAGAATACAATTTTTCAATTCCATATCGTAGCGCGTTTCAGTTTAGAGCCCGTTGTGAGGTTTATAAATTGATATAAATACTTGTAATGACATTAAATATCAATATTAAAAGGCAGACATTACTCTCTGAGACAAATATCCTTATAAAAATTTAAAAATAAACAATAAAGAATTAAGTTTCAAATAGAATTTATATTGAGATTTTTACCTTATTTAGTGTTTGCAATAAAAAGTTTGCGTTGAAGAAAATTGGAAGACCATTTATACGTCATAACTTATGGACGTTAATTTGAGAGAGATTATTTTAAACTACAAATTTGAGTGTTTTGTGTTTTTAATTGTGTTTTAATTTAATAATAAATTAAATATTTTATAAAGAGGCGTTTTAAATTGTCTCCATAACACAGAACATAAATATAAAATAACGAAGGAACTATTTATTAAAATAATATTTTTCAAGAATGTAGATTATTATAAAGAATGTAAGTTTTTTTAACTTTTATAATACTTTGTTAAATTGAGTACCTAATAAATTGATTTTAATAGAATAGTACCAAAACGTTCTAACGATTTTATAAACGCGCAATCATAGCAGGTTATTTTGACTTTTGAAAACAAACCCATAACACACGACAACGTGTTTTAATATTTGACATTGGCATAGTGAATACGATTCTACCATTATATTGTAACGCGGTACGTAAGGCGTCCGTCTGATTATAGCAAGTAAGTTCTTTGCATAATTTTTTTTTTATTTCACATCATTCAACATGGCGCGTTTATGTATTGTGTTTAAGTTTACAGCGCGTTACGACGTCATGCAATTTGTAAGAAATCTCGTGTATCATACAGAATCAGGGCCCAGGACTTTTCACTCATTCATTTTATACCAAGCATAAGTCCGAACATATATGAAATACAACTATTACTTATAAGACAGGTCAGCCAAATACTAATTGAAAATATTGGATAAGAAATTCATCAATAACGATAAACTAGTAATAAGAACTCTCCAAAACTTTGAGTAATGCGTAAAATTTGTTAGTTTATCGGTATTCTATCGTATTCAGTAATAATTAAGGAGTGAGCAGAATTGCATTAATATGCATTTGCCTCCCTTTTAACCATCGGATAACCCGGAGGATAAATTTATAATTTCAGACGTAATGTTAATTGTAGAAAATATCACTTTTTGCTCTTCAGATATCTCTCTTTATAATATTGAAATAAAGGTATTCTCAAAACATTTTTCATTCTCGTCGTCGGACAGTCTCAAGAGAATATTATTTTAAATTATAACTGTTTACTTAAACTTTGTTGCATGGAGTGGCTGAAAATTAAATTTCTCTTTGTAGGTTTACTCGTAATAATTTTTTTTTCGACATTGTTATAAAATTAAGATAACATTCGTATCCAGGTTTATCCAAAATTAATCTTTTTGGGTAGCTAAATAAACAAGATTGATAAAACTTTCAATTATTAGTCAAAAATATTTCCATTCTTTTAAAAGAATTTTCAAACTTTATCTTTTGATAGTTTTGAAAACGTATTTCGGTTTTTTCATTTCGCCAATACGACCTAAATGTAAATAGCCGCATCGGGTAAGACAAACAGATCCGGACAGGATTTTGTTCATTTTGTTCCGAATAGCCGGCTATATTCTGCAAAGGCTCTTTCGTTACCGAATATCGACTTCGTAATCAACTTGAATATTGGAGGGATACAGTTTCATATAATAACAAAAAGACATCTCGTTTAAAGAACATTTAATTTTACATACCGGATGCTACAATTGTGTTTATTTTTTGAATCCTGAAGCTTGTATTTTCACTTTAAAAAATTGTGTATCTAGCTTGATTAAAAAATAAAAAAACTCGACGAATTACAAATTCAAATTTGAATAATTATAAATTGAAATTATTATTTTACAATATAGTGTTATACAAATGTGAGGTGTGCTACATTTCAGAATTTGAATCCTTATTTTTAACCTCATTAAAAACATTAGAAAAAGAAGCAATTTCCTTTTAATTTAGAATATAATATCCCAACATTTAATTGATATCTTTTGGCCAAGATTAGGGCCCTATCGCGCGAGATGGGTATTCAAAAGATATGTTTGAATAACAATAGAAAGAGGCTTTAGAACGAAACATTCTTTAGCTTCCTTGATTTCGTTTTGTTACTGAGTTATTTTGATCGTTATTGTGTTATTTGGTATGAAAATTAATTTATATTTTGCGAAAGTTGGCTTTGGAATTTTCTTCATTTAATTATTATTACTTAATTGAACTACTATAAAAATGTACTGCTTGTATCAAACTGCCTGTCCCATGTGGCGTTCTTCTTCTTCATATTTTTATGGACAAACAGTTATCACATCACGATATATATATAGCGGATCAGTGTCATAAAAATGGCGTCTCGTTATTGATAGACGGCTTTGCCATTGTAATTTATTGCTTCGCCGGGACATATGGGGTAACAGCATTATATTTTTATATCGTTTGTTATGGTATAGGCACAGTTTATGTATGTTTTGATGAGATTGTCATTTCCTTCTTTGATTATGTTGAGTGTTGACTTGATGTTTTCGGTTAAGCAACATCATCTTGATATCACGGTTATGCATAAATCGTATAACCTGAGACTGACAGTTAATGTATAAATGGATTTCAAGTTTAACAAGCAATTTTATATAATTTTCTAGAATTTGATTGAATATCACATATAAGTAAAATTATTTAAGTGAGATTTTTTTTTTTGAGCCTAACATTATTCAATCTATATTCCGCAGTTTTTGGTCCACTTAATCACATACAATGTAAGTTTTAGGTAAAATCATATCAAAAAATGCTTGCTTATGACTATGACTAAAAAGGACGAATTAAGAATAGTTAAAGTTGGATGAGGATGATAGAGATGAGTAGTGATACCTATATCACTCCACAAAAAAGGTTTATATTATTATTATTAAGAAATAAAATCTAATTTAGCAAAAAATTAAAAAAATAAAATCACTATAGGTACCAAGTATTTTATTTCCATAAGTTTTACTCATGATTTTTTTTTTAATATTACGATAGTTAAGTAAAGTTTTTTAAAACAACTAGCTACATGAAGAAATCTATATACTTTTTAATAAAATAAACATATATTCATACCTTTCAAGTTACTGACATTTATTATAGAGATGAAATTCAAACTGAGTAAGAAATACAAGACTGTGCCGAAAAGCTAGAAACTTGTTTATGGGGCAAGACTTGTTTATCACTCAGAACTTTTTCCAAACTGTCAAACTAGCAAGCAGTTTTCTTACAGCACCACAGAATTCTAAGTTTAAAATTTGAGTTTCTTGAGATCAAAGTTCTTAAGACAATTATTCTTTACAATCATTTTTTTTAGTTTGTTTGGTATATTGGTATTGAGTTGAAATTACATCTCGTTTGTGAAAAATATTTTTATTTAAACAGAATAATCTGTTTATTCATAAAAACAATTGAAATTGATGGCTACTGCTGTTTATAGCTGGAATGTGGTATAATTTATCTTTCTTATTCTCAGCTCGCGCTCTATGTCACACAATAACACGGCTGGACGTTCCACGGTGGGCTGACCCGAGAAGCGAAGCGCAATTACACTGCCACTACACCAAGCAGCCCCTAGACCCAGCCCTTCACTCCGTTAAGTGGTACAGAGGGACTCACGAGATATTCAGATACACGCCACAAGAGGTAATGCAAATATTACTTTTTCTACCAGTTTCATTACACTGCGTTGAAATACCACTGAATTTATGTCTGATGGTATAAACGTATTTTAACTATAATTTCTTAAGAAAAAAATAAATCTTTACCGAAAAATAAAAATAAGATACGATATATATTTTTTTTGTTTTTAAAATGTTATTGGCACAGCGCAAACACTTGCCGTTTAAACTACAAACGTTTTGTGTGGATTAGAGGTGATAACAATAAAAAAAAGTTTTGATGTTATAAATTTGAAACAGCCAATTAATTAAATCTACGGCTTTATACAAAAAAATTAAAAGCAATTAAATGAATGCAATAATATGTACAATACATAATTTTCTAATAATTTTGGTATCATAACAAAATGAGAATTGAAAATTTTAGCACAAGCTTTGTCTCGGATAATTAAAACTGTGTGTGGTTTTTAGACCAGAAGCTTAGGTCGTAGTTAGGTCAACTGTTTACCTAATTCAGAACTCGCTCGGAAATGTGCATTTACGGAACCCATTCCGCTAAACTTGCTGTATAACAAAGATGTTAGGATAAAGCATTGTTAAATAGGAGACAAGTACCGATCTTTTTGTTCGAATACATTGAGCATTTCAAGTATTAGTATTCGAAATCTAATGTTTTAAGAAAAACCTTCAGAATTCAATTATTATTCCATTTGAAATGGATAAATGAATAAGTAACAATTCCAATATGTATCCTAAATGTACTTTATTGGATTACAGCTTTTTACCTTTTTTCTTTGTTTTGGATAGCTAATTTACTTATTTGCCCTAAATTATTATTTAAATTATATTTTTATATTCCAAAGAAAACCATCCAATATTTAATTTTAAATGGTTTATAAAGGTTATTAAAAGTAATGTTAAGTTTATTGTAATTATACTACGCGTCCAGATTCTAGTCTAAGATTAGAATCTATAATTTTATACATAATCATCTTTATCGGCATGATAGAAATTTGTTACTAATATTTATCACTTTGCAGTACAGAATAGGTTTAAAATGATGTCACTTTTAAAATATATGTTAAGCTTATTTCAATTTTCGAATCTGTATTTTAAAAAAATCGCAACACAGGAAGAACTCTGACTAGCGACTTGTTCTTATAGATTTATGTTTTGACAGTTAAAGAGGTCGTAGCTAGTTGACTTTATAATTCTTCTTACGACAGTTTCCATAATCAGAAATATTACAAAGGAAATTCGTTTGACATAATATAAATGTGTTTCGGTTTCCGACCCAAAAGGTCCTTGCGGATATTATTGCTTACGGTCAGTGCTCTTTCTAAAGTAGATGTATTATATAGTTGTGTTTTAAATTACAATATGCAATTAATGGCCCCTAGTGATTATGTTTTATTATTTATTTATAATAGTACAAATATAATTCAAGTTCAGAAGTTTTTATTACGTATATAAGTCGATAAACAATGTATAAAATATGCTTTTTTTTTTAATTATTATAGTAACTAAAATAATACTATACCTATAATATGTGAAATATAAGAAAATTTATACTTGTTTTGCTGCCATTACACATTACATTTTGATCAAATTGTACCATAATGTGTGTTGTCGCGTATAATTTCGGTATGAATGTTGTTTTAATGCCACTATAGAGAATAACAGCCTACTAAAACTGAATGCGAATAACAAAAGAAATTGCTTTCTGATAAGGATCAGAGTGGACTTGAAAATATACGGGATACTTTTTAGGTCATACTAGAATGTTATATATTAATTTCATATTTAATAATTACAAAGGAGGAAATAATCCAAGATAATTAATTTAAATATATGATATTTGCGAATACAGATAAATCTAGAGTCTTTGCAAATGTTGATGATCATAAATTTTAAAAAGGACAAAAATTGTTCATCTAGTTTTCAGACCATTCATTTATCGCATGAAGCGCATCAATAATGGCTTCTTTCGAAGAGATCGTTTGCACCTACTGTTATCTATCAAAATTAATTTAATTGACAGATCAAGTTACACAACACATATAGCAAACTATACTTCAATTTTCAAACTATAAATCTAATTGTCTTCGAGGTCTACGAACTGATGCAATCGAACTTGTTAAAACAGAATTCTAAAATCAAACTTAGGAATCTTTTAAACTTTGCAGACAAAACCCTATAACCATGAGTGACTTTAATGCCCCAGTGTTTAAAAAAATACGAAAATTCAATTTCTATTCTGTTAGGAAGGACCCCTTTTTTTATTTGTGGGTTAAAAAGTTTGACTCATGTGTTTATTATTAGGTTTTAACTATATTTCTTGCAGAAAATTGTGTCTCATTTATTGTGATTAGTCTTTTTCTCTACTTTGTTTTTATATCTCCTTAGATTTGTATTTGTACCATTTCTTGATTTTCTTCGAAATCTTTTTATTCTAAGCATTGAATAACTTTGTTCTGTTCGTCTAGCCATCTATTTACGTTTCGTCGTCTAGCCGTCTAGCTATTTATTAATTCCAATTTTCATTTTAATGTTTTTTTCAGCAACTAGTTAAATTCATATTTTTGAGCTGAAAATACTTTTAAGTGATAAATATACAATGTGCAATTTTAGTAAATTGATCTATTTGTATCCGGAGCTTCTATTGTTAAGTGTGTGACAGTGGATTTAAAACTAATAAAAATCACAAAATACAAGACTAAGAGAATCACCTTGAAATATTTCTTTGAATAAACATTCTATATTTATTTTAAATTCTTTAAAAAATATTATGTTTATATATTTCCTTTTGCTTGCATTGTGTATGAGCTATTAACTGTTTGTTACATCCTTGTTTTCCTGTATATCATCACTTTTGTTCTTCCAACATAATTTTGGTAAGACTTACAAAAGAGTATATTTTAAAAGTGGTTATTGATATTAATAAAAATTTGTATAATATACACAATGATAATGCTTTGTAATCGGGTTTTTTTTATTGATAGATCTGGTAAGTTATATGGATTTATGGCCCATGATGATTATTATGTATGAATAATATATAAATGAATATATTTAAGTATATAATAATCAAAATGGAGAGGTTTGAGTTAAAGATTGGTAGATAAAGATAGATAGATAGATGAGAATGTTAAATAATCGGTTGACAATAATATAACCTTATAAACGGTAATAACAAACTGTATCTAATAATTATTTATACTTACATATAAGTAGAAAAAATCGTAAGAAGATTTAAAATACTTTGCCATCCCGCTTTTAATAAATTTAATAAAAAGAAAAAAATACATCTTAAAAAGTTTTAATATGTTTTATCAGTTTATAACTTAAACTTTGTGACTTTCTTATAGGTAAAATATAATACAAATAAAAGTCCTCCTATGAATAAACTCACTGAAGTGAAAGTTATTCGCCACCAGGGTAAATATAAACTTGTGCCCAAGAAAGATAAAAAAAAGCATTTTTAAAATTAATGTACTTTTCTAGAATGTATTCTATACAGAATTTTAAATGCTATTCATTAGTCATACATGCTTTCAAGGAGATCCAGCTCGTGTTTTTTTTAATAACTTTATTTCCTTTTTTAAAAAACCTATTTTTTTTGTGGAATGAAAATGCTTTAAAGCAATTAATTTTTGGTAAGTTTTCCAGCATCATTATCATTAATCATTATGTTCATTAATCATTTTTGAACAGAATAAAAATTCATATTTTTAATAGAAATATAATAAGGAGTAAATAATAACCATATATTATATTTATTTGAAACATTCAGATGATATTAAACAGGATGTAAAAAAGATAAATAAAACTAAGTAATATATAATATAACCTAGCTTTTTGAAGTTTAATCATTAATATCCCTCATCAGAAAAGATTTATTCTAAGGCCAATATAAATCAGGGAAGTAAAACATTAATACTCTTCAAGTTATCAGTTCCGACAAAGCCGTATTTTAAAGCGAATTACTAGAATCGGGGCAACAAACAACCCAACCCGTGTTAAAAATCGCTGCTCTGTCAAGACTTATCTCTTCTCTTTGAATGATTGTTTTGTTTCTTTGATAGCTGAGTTTTAAGTATATACTTTAAGTGTTTCCATATAATTATGGATTTGCAATTTTTGTGCAATAACAACATGTTTCTATAGTGGATTAATCCACATATGCAATTGCAATATTCAAATATGCGACGAAAAAACAACATATCTCAAGTTTTTTACTAGGCTGTATAAAGTATAAAATATCTTGAACTTTGAAAAAATATCTTGTAATTTAGACCAAACCCGAACACCTACCTGAGAAAGGTTTCGGGTAAACCACCAAGTGATATTTAACATTCATTTTGTTTCTAAATTACTTCCATTTGTTATTTATTACTGTATCATTGTTAACTTGGTCTGTTATACGACTCATAATTACAATTGTAGTTCGAGAAGAGTTGGGTCGAGAGACAGTTCAGTCGAGAGCTGAAATTCGACTAATTATATAACTTAAAGTTTGTATATTCGGTATTTATCATAATCATACAAAAAGTACCAAAGGGGGCTTATATGGACTTTATTCTTTTATTGATTTAATGAGAAGCTGATTGCTTCTCATTTCCTTTCTGAAGACAGCCGAAAATAAATATTTTATGCCAATCTGACTAATATATAAGTGCGGTTGTTTGGATGTTTGGATGGATGGATGGATAGATGTTTGTTACTCAATCACGCCAAAACTACTAAAGGGGTTTTAATGAAACTTAGCAATATTATAGCTCATGTACCAATATAACACAAAGGCTACAGAAATATTAACTTTTCCACGGAGTTTTTTCGGTGACACAAAATAGATTGTAGCGCGATAAATAACTGCCACGGAAGATCCTATCTTTATTGTCCCTGATTCATTATAAATAGATTAAAGGATTTTGACGTATGAGGTATCGGTAGATATGTCAAAAATAATCAAATATATGTAGGCTTATGTTACTAGCCATCAATACATATTTTTTAAAGTCTAAGTGGACGGAGTCGCGGTCGACAGGTAGTATCTTATAAATAAGTCTAAGAAATATGATAAAAGAATAGCCACTTTATCATTACAGAATTACTAACTAATGAGACCCTTGATTTTACTTCTTATCAACTTTAAATCTGTGTATTCCTAAAACCAGTTGCATAGTAAGTTCATAGTCTAGTTTATAAACGATATCCAATAGAATATTGGCAATGTAGGAAAATAGTGACTTCATGCCCAGGTTTCATACATTACATCTATACTAATATTATAAAGAGGAAAGGTTTGATTATTTTTTTGTATGTTTGAAATGAATAGGCTCCGAAACTACTGGACCGATTTCAAAAATTCTTTCACCGTTGGCAAGCTACACTATTCCCGAGTGACATAGGCTATGATTCATTTTCAAAAAATTAGGGATGATTACTAAAACTTGAATATTCTAACGCAAGGTGTAAAAAATTAACAAAAAACTGCGTGCGCTGCGAAAACGGTGAAAGTTACGCAAAAATGATGTTCAATGAAATTGTTTCCATAGATTACGCGAAAAGCGACCTACACGCGGGCGGAGCCGCGGGCAACAGCTAGTCTATAATAAATTTATTTTTTTAAATTCATGTTATACATTCTGAAGCAACATTTTCGTTACATTTTTAAATTATATTAAAACTTGTTTGTTTTATATAAAGCAATTCATAATATTTTATACCTTTAATTAAATTAAGTTGTTGACTCAAAAGGATAGCGTTATAGGGATAGAAGCTTAAATAACTCTTTAAAAAATTTGCTGAAGCAGTCTTTGAAATGTTCAAGTAAGGAATTAGTTAATGGAAGTCCTATCAGATTGCGATAGACTCAACTCAAACTCATTTTGTTTAAGATACTAATTAATTTGATATCAATTAAATGTTAATGGTATAAGAATCTTTTATTTATTTTACATTTCATTCCTTACTTTTTTTATATTCAGTACCTCAAATAAGATCTCGGATATTGCTGAGAAATAAGACTGTACTAATAGCTAATTATGGAATAAATAAACATTTTTAGTTAATTTAGTATAACTATAAAGTTGCTTTTTTATTTAAATATGATTGCTTTGCATTGCGATATTTAGTATACAGTTGCACGGTTCAAACAGAGGAAAAACTTTAATATTCTCCATAATATATTCTCTTTCATATATTTGTATATTTTAATTTTTCATTTTTTTGTTAATCCAGTCACATTTATAATTGATAAGTGAAATTGAATTAGAATTTGAAATTAATAAAAGACTAAAATAACTAACGACGCCACTACTAGTTCTAAGATGGTTTGAAAACTTACGAGGCATTATAGAGGTTTCTAAGTTTAAACAATCTAATCAAATCAATATCCTTTTTAGGGTTCTGTAGCCAAAGGGTAAAAACTGTACCCTATTTCTAAACCTTCGCTGTACATTTGTCCTTGTCTGTCTTCGGGCTGTATCTCATGAACCGTGATAGCTAGACAGAGTGTTTCCGCTATATATCTCTTGGTGGTAGACCATAACATCGGGTCGCCGGCAAAGTTACCACCCATCGGGCAAAGTCGTGCCGCAAAGCGACATAGTCGTGTTCCGGCACGTTGCTCGATGAAGCCGTTTATGGGAAATGGGTTTGAACAGCTGCGGTACGTTGGCGAACCGGTTGACGTCGAGTTGGTGTTTGTTTTGTCGGGTGTCTAGTCGAGGAGGGTAGCGGGATCCGAAGCGACGGCTTTCCGCTGGCCGCCCGCAGATAGTTGGGGGCCCAATTAGTGGGTTAGCCACCCACGAAAGGCTGCCCCGCCAGCTGCGATAAATCCCAGGGTGGCTCCATCGTGCTGGTTGGCGACCAGGCGAGGAGGCCCGATGGCGATCCCTGGGGGGGTTCGGGCGTCCCCGCAGTCTCCAGGCTAGCCTCCCAGCGACAAGACATCACCAATTTCGAAGTCGGGTTTGATACGTACCGCCTCGTTCAACTGCCATTTCCCATCCCTATTCACTTTTATTTATTTTATTTTATGAAAAAGGTAAAAAAAAGAAACAAGTTGACACAGCGGTTGCACTCCTCCTCATACAAAGTGCACCTGACTAATATAAGGGGTTTGCACTCAAATCTTTTAGCTGTCCACCACCACCTGGAGACAGAGCAGCCGCACTTGCTCTTTTTGACGGAGACGCAGATACAATGTCCTTTGAGCGCTACATACTTGGATTATCCCGGTTACTCGTTGGAGCACAACTTTCGCTCACGGGCCGGAGTCAGTATGTACGCGCGGAACGACCTCTGTATTCAGCGTCTCCGTCACCTTGAAGACCCCACTTTTTCTTCCCTATGGGTTTTAGTGGACACAGGAAACGAAAAAATCCTGTATTCCTGTGTCTACCGTTCGCACAGCGGTGACCAGGAGACAACTCGTTTATTTGCGTTGTGGAATTTTCACTAGTGTTAAACCTGAATTAATCACTGATTTACAAATAATGCTGCACCAACATAGTAACTATATCAAAGATTTTAAACCTGCGATTGATTCATTACCTTTAGGGCAAGAGAAATTCAAAGTAGTTATTAGTGCAAATAGAAAACCTGCTGGAAAACATGCTGGTCGTTTTAATGCACCGACCTAAAAAGAAAATATTATTCTTCATGGGTGAGACAATAGATTGGTGCGTGTCAGCGAAACACACCGGGCTTATGATGCTTTGCCATATCCCATCATATTATGTCGTGGAGAAGATGGTTATCAGATTAACATACCTCAATGTGATCCAATAACAAAAAATCCTACGGAATCAAATCCACCTAAAATGGAAATATGACTACAAATTTGGTTTATATAGAGGTGTTTGAAAATATCTTCAAACATGTATAGCCATGTTAAGTTTATTTAAATTTATATAAATAAAGAATGAAAAATAAACCGATATTTGTGATTATGATCACTACCGTCCCGATAAAGACGATCACAAATAGAATGCTTAATTCACCGAGACGGACAGCGATACGGTAGCTCAGTTGGTAGAGCGACGGGACGGTTTCCCAGTAGTCGCGGATTCGAATCCCTGCCCGTATCGGTTTATTTTTCATTCTTTATTTATATAAATTTATATAGAGGTTTTATAAAAATAACTGGTTGTAATCCTTTTTATGTCCGACTACATCACACGGGCTCTACCTATAATTTGGAGAGGCCTTGAGCTTACTCCATTACACTGCTTTAATGCAGGTTGGTGGAATATAAAAATACCTATTAAAGGACAATATTCATTTTCGATTGTCCGCGGACAACACGCTCGAATGAAAATTAAATTATCAGTAATTATATTTTATATTTAAACCTATTTGCACGGAGCTTTTTTGTAACCACTTATTTAATTAAAAAGTTTCTATTTAAGAAATTATAAAATTACAGGAAAACAATCCTTTTAGCTAACGAAAGGTCTGTTTGATGTTGCCACCTTTTAAAAAAATACTAAAAAAGTTTAATAAATGAAGTCATGGTCAAAATACATTAAAATGATCTAGAATAAACAAAACTAGGTTTATTTATCGAAAATGGATTTCGATACTTCTTCCCTTGATGATCCTTGGATTATTTTCAAGACCGAAGATCCTCTTATCGTTGTCTACGGGTAGAAAATATGTGTATGGCCGGGGAACGGTAGAGTTAATTTATAATGGATCTTGGGCTGGGTAAGGTACCGACAAAACATAAACAGTTCTTAAAAAATACATTGTTGACGTCTTAATAATAGAAATGACAAAAATAATGTGTCTTATTTGCAAAATCTAAACCATGATTTATAATTATATTACATATTCACTTGGGTACAAAATAATTTGTATATTTTTTTTTTTTTTTTTTTTTTTTTTTTTATTAATTTCTACATTTATCCACGGACACGTCGCCCGTGCACTTTTCGCATTTGGTTTGTATTTTGCATATTAATTGTTGAAATTTTGAGATAACATACTCAAAAAGGAGTCTATTACTACAGGTACCTTAAAAACTATATTAGTAAGGTAAGTCCTTTGCACAGCAATTACACATACTTATATAAATATAAATATTATATATATATATATATATATATATATATATATATATATATATATATATATATATATATATATATATATATATATATATATATATACATATATTTTTTTTAATTTTTATTTATTTTTTTTTTTATTGTACAATGTTATAATGTGAAGTATAGTATAAGTATTTGATGTATAAAAAAGAAAAATATTATTAAAGTTAAATTTTTTACATTTTCTCATTAATGCCTTCCTACGAAAACACTATTGTGGTGACCTACTGTTATTTTTATTTTTTTCACTCATCACGAGCAAGGTTTCCACGATAGCGAAGTTTCTGTCTTTTATAGCCATCTTGGTATTATATTCTATGATGTTATATTTTGTCGCCTTCATCGCTCTCCTGATGAATCTGCCCGTCGCGTCGTCCTCGCTGTCGGTAAAATACACACAGCTCTCGGTATGACGCGACACTGCTACAACCGCGTGGGGAACGCTGTCGTGCAGTTGCATCTTACTCCTGGTGTTGATTATAAAAACGGAACTGAAAGTGAGTCCTTGTGCTTCGTGTATGGTTAAGATACGCGACCCTTCGCCTGATCCATAACCCTCGTTAGACAATGCTATCTTCTCTTCCTGGGTGTGTACTAAGTACAGGGTATTAGGTTGGGATCTGGGTATTTTCGATCCTGTGTAATTGAGCATTGTTAAGGACTGCACTAGTTTCCTGCTGGAGTAGATGCCGGAATAGACCTCTTCTAAGGCATACGCGACATCTAAGGGATTCCGATGTGTGCACAGTAATTCTTGGCTGATGGACGTTATCAGGGTGGGACGACAGTACCTCATCTCGAATAGATTATCTCTATCGATGTAAGGTAACTGGTTCACGTCACCGACGAGGAGAATTTCAGCAGCGCCAGACAACCGCGTGGCCATTGCTATGGATCCGAAATGGTTCATAAGAGCCTCGTCTACCACCAAACGTTGATAGATTTCTGACTCCTTGAATCCATTTACTAATACAGAGGCCATCGTACGCACTCGACTCTTTGATTCGTCGCCTATACGCTGAGAGATCTTCTCTCTTAGATCTTTAGCCGCCTCAGTTGTGGTTGTAACGATGACGTCCTTCTCCGCGTCGAAGTGCGATATTATCCACGTGGTTTTGCCACATCCTGGAACCCCGTTGACCCAGTTTAGTATTGGCACGGTCCAAGCTTCGAAGTTCGTTAATGTGCTAGCTTTGTCTAGGATCATATCCTCTAGCATAATCTTGGTGCATTGGGCCGTGACAACAATTGGGTCGTTAGATGGCGTCGTATATCTGGCTTTGCCTGTTCGCTTCGTCTCTTCCCTATCCAACATAACGAAACCACTGGTCGCATTGTATGCTGCCATATGCTCTCCTGCCATTGTGCCGTGAATTATCTTTGCAGTTTGGTTGTTGTATATGGCTGCATCTGCCTCCTTGAGTTTCAGCTCCAAGAACTTCCGATTACTACATATTCACTTGGGTACAAAATAATTTGTATATTCAGGTTATAATTACTATAATCTGTTAGGTCTATCGCATAATTATGATTATTGTACGCTCATACAAAGTGGACAGTGTCCTTTATTTTTTCATAGTTTTAAAAAGTTACTTAGTGTAATAAGCATTGCGAGTGACTGGAGTATAAAAATAATTTGCGTTAAACAACTTAACAGGAAGTCGCGGGCAAAAGCTAGTTAAATATATTAACGAAGTCTTCCTTGGGTCAGGGTCTTAGTAACATCGTTTGTGCCCGAATGTTTTTTATATTCACAGGACTCGATTTTGATATCTCGTTTTCCTTCAATTTTTTGGTTTTTTAAATAAATGTTATAATATAGTTAGTGGAAATAAATTATTTAAATGAAAATATAATTTATATATTTTTTTTCAATTATTACTTTTTCTGCAACTATTTTATATAAATTATTATGTTTCAATTAATTACAATCTTTAAATAATTTTATAAGTATTTTGGCACGGAATCTTCTATAATCCTTAAACGAGTAGCACACTCTAAACAAAATAAAATGTAAATATAATTTATCAAAATTTCTCTATAATTTTATATTTATAAATATACCTAACTCTATAATATATTTTGTGTGGCAATATTAATCTGCCCCCCGGACACATTGTAGGCTTATATTCTATCGTTCCAGGGGGTACTGTGTTGAGATAACTAACCACTTTATCCCGTAATTGCTTTCTATATTGAGTTTAATAATAGTAATATCTGGTTTGGTTTACCCATAGGACTACGATATTTGATTGACTAATTTTATATAAATTGTTATAATATAAAATAATAACTCTACCAAGCACCTTCCAGGGTCAGAAACGGATAATGGAATGGGATTATTATAATTCTAAGTAATTATAAAATAACTAACATGTTTTCAGAAAATTTAAACCTCTGTCCCTTTACATATTTTTTAACTTAAAAAAATTTATTACTCTTATCAACATTCTCAGTTCTATATTTCCATTAGCCTACATTATATTTAAATCTAAATTAAAACAATATATACTTCAAATATAAGGTATAAAAATAATTGAGAACGTAAAATTTATAAATATAACAATCAATAATAATAATTTTAAAAAAGCATCATACTATTATCTATACCTATAATAAAATTTTCAGTGATCAATTTCGGTACATGGAATTTAAAAAAAAAAAACATGATGAGGGTGAACCAAAACAATGATTTTTCATTTTGTCTGTATGTCTATATGTCTATATATCTGTATGTTGGTGCACGTTAATCTCAGAAACGCCTGACCAATTTGAATGCAGTTTTCAGGGAATATATTATAACAGTTTTTACTTAAGATTTAGTTTTTATTTTTTGTAAATCGGTTAAGAAATAAAAAAAGTTATGTCAATTTATATCAATCACGTAATAGGTACCAAGCAAATCTTCTTCTATACATGTAATAAATCTCTGGAGGAGTAATCTCCAACATTAAAAAAAATTGTGTATCTGTTGGCATTGTAGTTGTGCAGGCAACACGTAAAAATTAAAACTAAAAACTTTTATATATAAAAATTGAGCGTCACTTTGAATAAAAATGAGGTATTCACTTTCACTGCACACTTTTCTCTCTATCAATAGATATATGTATTTAAAGTGTTCAAGAAATTTACCTTCATACAATACAAAAAACTGTAACTGACGCTGTCTGTGTATAGAAAATATTTTCAACAATTCATAATGGGGGGCAGGACTTTATACAAGCAACAGAACTCAAAACAATAGTTTTTCATTTTATCTGTTCGTCTGTACGTCTGTCTATGTCTGTATGTTTGTGCACACTAATCTCAGAACCGTATTAAACGATTTGGGTGCAGTTTTCTTGAATATGTTTTAATGGGCTTCACTTAACATTTTTTTTAACAATCTGGAAACAAATAAAAAAAGTTAATAATCTCTTCTTTTCGTGCCATTGCTACCATACTATACCATACGAGCGATTAAACATAAAAAATATACATAAATAAACTAGAAATATTCCTATAGGTATGCAAAAACTACTTAATTGAGTTCTATTTGAAGGTTTATAGTTTTCACATAGATTGGTATGTACAAAGGGTATTATCAAAAATGAAATCTACGCGTACGAAGTCGCAGGCACAGCTAGGAAACTTATAATACTGGTGTCCAATAAGTTAAAATATAAATTACTTGATTGTTTATTGCTACCATTCATTTCTTTTGAGTCATTACCTTCCTAAATACATAAGGTCGAATTATTTGTTGCATTTTTAATAAAATATTTGTATATGTAATACTATGCTCATATGTAGTGTTCTAGAAAATAATGTTCTTTAAACCTATACATTACTTTTGATATATATTTCAGTGTATATTTTTATTAAATTAATATTTAATACAATCTACATCAGCAATTATAGTAGTTGTAAATTTGTTTCACGCTCGACTGTTAATAGAGCATTAACGGGTCCCAGGTGTGTCTCACGAGTTATTATACTTTGCTCGTCTTTTTATAATTTCGCCCATGAAATGAAACTACGAGCTTATTCGGAATATGAATTATTCATATGTTTACAGTGTTATTTAAACTTATACAGAAACTGTTTTTGTTAAATGGAGGTAGGTAACAAAACTTTTATTATATGTGAAGCAAAGGATACATAAAATATTTATCGCCAAATAAAGAGTTCTAATTAAAAAGTAGCATTACCTTTTCCTGAAACCCTTTTCTTATCAAACAATAATAAAAGCCAAGTGAGCAGAAAGATAACCTGCAATTCACGTTTGAAAACATCATGCTGACATCGGCACATAATTAGTTTGTGTTTATTCTAGCTAATGCAAAGGCCAACGTGTTTCGCCGTAATCGGTATTAACAGGGTTTACTTTAAAGATAAAACTCCAGTACGGTAAATTCAGATGGACATTAGCTCTGAAAAGCGGCAAGGCAACTTTGTACTTTAACGGAATAAACATTAAACAAGAATGCCCTTTTAAATGAAGTTATAAATGTTTATCATATATTATTGTCTTAATCTTGTCAAAATAAATGTGCATGGAGTAATAACTTGATTTTTAGATATTATTAATATATAATTTAATAATGTTTTATTGTTTGAAGATATGCTTAAGCATTTTGGAATGTAACAATTAAAATCTGATAAAATGATTTTGCCCTGACAAATGCCGATTAAGACATAATTTTAATCATAAGAAAATTCGATTGTCAAATTCTAGGTTGTATAATTTTGTTTAATTAAATTTAAAATTATGATTTTATTCCGCTATGTGTATTTTTAATATATAGTCAAATATTAATAATAATAAAACATAATATATCCATTAAAAAAATCATATACCTAACTACACTTTCCTAACGGTTACACATACACAAACGAGTGATCAAACAAAACATTGTGAACGTTTTCACAGTATTTTGTTTATTTCGTGTTTTATTTCAAAAACAATATTTTTGTTTGCTTTATGATATCTACAAAGCTGAGTGAAATATGAAAAGTGTTCTCCCATTAACACACTTTTATACATCGTACATATACATATATGTTATCATCATATGTGCTATTATATCATCAAATATATATATTTATTTATTATTATTTTTTACATTTTATTGTAAATCCTAGTTTATTAAAATCAACTACAAGAAAAAATATTAATTTCTATACATAATAAGGTAAATATAAATTAAAGAAATACCGTTTTAATATGTAACTCATTCACATTTATGTCACGTACAAACACATGATAAAAGCAACAATTATCGTATGTTTTATCATGTTATTCAAATGTTAAACAAAGAGCTCCAAAACTAACAAATTTATTTCTCTTATTCTAGGACAACACAAAGCGTTCTGTAATTCTATACGAAATTGAATTTCCAGACGAAGAAATATTTGTTAAAATTTAATGAAGAGAACATTTCTGAAATTCAAGCGTTAAATGTTATCGTAAATTGAATACTGAATATATAAATATATATTTGAAATCATTAGAGTCCCAATAAATATAACTCTTTATCTAAATAACATAAAGAACATCAAATAATTTATATTGAGAGAAGAATGTTATCATAAAATACCGATTTTCCCTTTTCACATTCGGCTGCCACATAAATGCAAGAATGTCAAATAGGTTCAATGATTTTGGCGAAATCTGAAGGGATGGTCGGGGCTAATAGAAATTCCTTTATTGAAAGCCTGAAAGAGCTACCTTTCGTATTCAAATTCAGCTGAAGTCATAGTTACATTGAAATAGCGTTTATTCTAATTTAGATCACATTTTATCAATTCTATTGGTTTTTGAATAAAGTACTTTGTTTTTAAAAATGTTTATATTTATGTATAGAATAATGATATTTGCAATTCTGTAGTACATTTAGAATATTATCACTATAAATGATGACAATTAATAAATAGCTAAGTGCATTTAATTAGATAATTATTTAAGGATTTGATATGGGTTCGTTCGTTCATTCAATAAATAGGATTTGACCTATTTAATAAATGAAACATATAGTTCTTGACTAAAGTGGATAATTTCAAAGAGATAAAAAATTGCAACTTTTTTATTTATATTTTAACTGTACGGAGAGAAAAATATAATAGTGAAATTGTCTATTATATATCTTAAAAAAATACATAATTTATTTTATCGTTTTGAATGAGAGGATTTTTAATAAAACAAAGAAAGATGATATTTAAAATCAAAATTAAATAGAAAATCATTTAAGACTAATATTATATAAAATATTGTTCTTCTTCTTATTTCTTCGATTTTACCTCTATTAAATATCGGGTCTACTTATTACTTTGCAACGCGTCTCTCTGTGTCTATTTAGTACATTAAATTGTTATCGCAACCAAAATAAAATATTCTAAATATCAAATAAATTATTACTACGTTTCGAAAAATATAATTTAATAAAACATTGATTATTTAATTATTATTTAATATGAAGCTTATATGAAATTATTTAATTGAATATTATATTCTAACCTAAAACCCTAACATGTAAAAATAGTAAGTAAGAATAAGTAGTAAGTTTGGAAAGAAAAAATATCTTCAATCTCTGAAGCAAGCAAAAAACTATAAAATGCACCATGTACTTGTAATATATATATACATCTTAAGTAACTAAGGAATCTTATTTATTTAATTTAATTTGATTATATTAAACAATATTATCACGTAAATTAGAAAACATTACTAAAGAAATACTTTTATATATTATGACCTGATTCATCACGTCAAATCATCGGAAATTAAATTGTGTATACTGGTCCGATATTCTATAAAATGGCTATTGAAAAATAAATTATGACTATAGATATCTAGGCCAGGATAAGCTTAGCTTCATAACTCAGTGCTACTTTAAATTCTATTTTCAATATATACCAATATATTATTTGCCATTTTCTACAAACTGATTTAGTCCTATATCTATTTGCTGTGGTGTAGAGTTTGAAATATAGATTTTTATTCTACACTATGCAATTAATGTATAATATTTTATATTGCTTACTTGCAACTGGGTTGTAGAAATGATCCAATTATAATATTTTTATCACACTAGGTAAGAACTTATTCTGAATACAAATGAGTGTGTTACTCACTTAAAAACTCTCTAGTCTCAATTATTTTTCAAAACTATCATAATAAAAATTGTCTAGTCCCTTATGACGTGCTTATTTTATACAAGGTTCCATTTATAAGTTATGATTTATTATCTTGTCAAATCTAGTAATCTTGTGTCATCACTTGGGACTATTCAAGCATGACAGTGGGTAGATTGATGAATGTGTTTTATATGGCCTTGTAAACTTGTTATTTAATTCATCACTCTTTGTATGGTTGACGAAACTTATTTAAGATATTAACGCTAGCAAATTCCAAGACTATTTGTTGTTTGTTACAATAATTTATGTTACAAATATTAATTTATGATGCTATATTATTTTTATTGTTTCTAATGTAAGATATATATAATAATTTAACATTTAATTTCACCTTTTCGCACACACATTTGTGCACTTGACACTTCCATGAAGTGGTTACATATGTGGGCCACCTTTAGGAGTACCTTTAGGAGTATTTCTAGTTTAATTAAAGAAAAGATTATTAACTTTTTTATTTTAATTTTTTATGTCTTATAAGAGGTCTAATCCGGCATCTACTCCAGCAGGAAACTAGTGCAGTTTTTAACAATGCTTAATTACACAGCATCTAAAATACCTCGATTCCAAGTCAATACTTAGTGCACATCTAAGAAGAGAAGACATCATTGTCTAACGAGGGTTTTAGATCAGGCAAAGGATCGC
Source organism: Napeogenes inachia (assembly GCA_959347355.1). NCBI lineage: Eukaryota > Metazoa > Arthropoda > Insecta > Lepidoptera > Nymphalidae > Napeogenes > Napeogenes inachia. The sequence goes on from OY365792.1 coordinate 17,203,429, forward strand.
GTATCCTAATCAAACACGAAGCACAAGGACTCACTTTTGGCTCCGTTTTTATAATTAACACCAGGAGTAAATGCAACTGTACGAAAGCGTTCCCAACGCGGTTGCGCCGTTGTAGCAGTGTCGCGTCATACCGAGAGCTATGGGTATTTTACCAACGGCGAGGACAACGCTACGGACAGAATCATCAGGCGAGCGATGAAGGCGACACAATACATTATAGAATATAATACTAAGATGTCTATAAAACCAGAAACTTTGCTATTAGAAATCTTACCCGTGATGAGTGAAAAAATAAAAAGAACAGTAATAATAATAGAACCGCTTAATAAAATCCTATTGTATATACATATCTACATATACTAAAAAAGACAATAACTGTGCAAAGGACTCACTAACATAGTTTTTGAGATACTTTTTACTAACAGACTTCCTTTTTAGCATGTTATCTCAAATTAAAAAGTATAATCTTACAAATACACTCTAAATATGAGAAATGCGCGGGCGACGTGTCCGTGGATAAAAGTGAAAAATAAAAAAAAATAAAAACTTCTTTATTTTTTAACCGATTGATAAAAAACACAAAATGTTAAGTGAACCCCATGACAACATATTCCCGAAAACTGCATCAAAACCGTTTTTGAGATTAGCGTACACAAACATCGTATGTTTTTTGGTCTTTATTATGTCTGTACATAATATAAAGCTTCCCCCCTCCACTATTATGAATTTTTTAAAATATTTTGTTTATGCCAGTTAATTTAATGCCAGTTCAGAGGCAACAAGTAAGTTTTTTATGGGTATACTTAAATTTTTTTAAATTATTAATTTTAAAAATTCGTTGAAAAAAATGTTGTTAGGATTGATGTGGAGTGCTGCCTTCAAGAGATGGCCAATTAATTACAAATAACTCTGTATAGATACATTTCTTGAACACTTTAAATTAAATATGTTTTGATAGAGTGAAGAGTGTGCAATAATAGTGAAAAACTAAATGTTATTCAGAGTGACACTCAATTTCTATTTATAAAAGGTATTTAAATTGACTAGACATTTTTTACGTGTTATGTTCACAACTAAAAGACAAACAGATAAATAGAAAAAAAAATTTTGGAAATGGATTCTGTTAGTTATACCTTTACATACTGGGTACATATTTTTTTATATTTTCAATGCACAGAGACTGTCCCTCTGTGTACATGTGTATAAGAAGATTTGCATGGTATCCACTAGGTGGTTGACATAAATTGACATAACTTTTTTATTTCTTAACTGATTCAAGTAAACATTAAATCTTAAGTGAAGATGGTTACAATATATTCCTGAAAACCGCATTCAAATTAGTTGAGCCATTTCTGAGATTAGCGTGCACAAACATACAGGCATACAGACAAACAGACAAAATGAAAACCATTGTTTTTGGTTCTCTTTGCTCTTATAAAAGCCCTCCATATTGTTTTTTTAATATGTTCCATGTATAGAAGTTGATCAATGAAAATTTGTAAAACACTAATGTGAATGTCCACGTAATTATTGTTTCTGAAATAAATACAAATAATTCAACGTTAATTGGCAGAAACTGATCTGTTGCAAAAGAAATATTACAGTGAAAGATAATCTTCTTGAATTTTGGTTAACGTCACAGAATTTCATAATATTATTTATGCAAACTACACAATTTTTCATATACTCACATAATAAGCCATACTTTTGGACGTTTGTATTATATACCGACTTCTAAATCAGCAATCCTAGTGTTATATATATTATTAACATCAAAACCAACATTCAACTTTCTTATTTCATTTTTCTTTAGTTTGAGACAAGAGCCTTCAACAGCAGCGGGATATCAATAACAAATAACTCTTGTGACTTGTCTGCGTGCGTGATTACTTTGAAGCCGGAGCCTGGTACCGCCAAGTACACTTGTGAGGTCTCTAGTGAAGGACCCCGGTTTGCTGTTGATAGAAAATCTGCTAATATGACCTTATCAGGTAAGAGTCTAGTTATCTACAAAAAAATTCTAAGAAAGTTTTCCTATTTGTATATTCTAAATCGTTATGTTTGTGGATTTTGGTAAGTTATTTATTTATTAGGTTTGTTAGTTAAAAGACTTTGAGATTTGATCAGTCGATAATTTTCGTAAGTTTTTTTGCTTCAGTTTTATATTTATTAATAAATTTTGAAAAAAAATAAAAGTAAGTTTTCCTCAATGCCAATCTTTTCACAGTGTTACCAGAATACGAGCCTCTCATCACAGGTCTACCAACATTCGTGAACGCGGGAGAGCAGGCGTTAGTCAACTGCACGTCAGATTATTCTCTTCCTGCCGCTATTATAGACTGGTTCGTAGATTCGGAGCCACAGGAGGTAAGATATTATTTTAATAAGAAGTTATTCTACTTTAATTAAAATTTCTGATTAAATTATCTTTCTATGTTTAAAAAATACTCGCTTTAACATTTTAATTAATGTTACAATATCATATCTTTTTTGGTTAAATATTTTGCTCCGTTTGTAGCATGAATATTTTATTAGTATAACAAATAACGAAACCCTTATTTTTGTGCCATCTTATACTTATTACAAGAAAAATATACCAGTTTTCTTCTCATAGAAAATAATAGCTATACCCACCATAATAACGCTTATCAAAAAAAATAGTTTCGTGGAGAAATTCCATTTGATAACAACGGCCCCAAAAACTCGAGAGAAAACCTTTGATATTGATCAAATGATACATATGAGACACTTCTAACACATTTTTTCTTTATAGTTTATTATGATACCTTATCATACTGGTAATATCTTTATTTGTTTTTATGTAAAAAAAAATATAAGCAACCGATAGTAGGTACTATTACGATCTATCTACCGAAATGGCCAATTTTAAAGATTAATATTCTAGGAATTCAAAATAACTTAGATTGTATAAAATATTTTTTTTGCAGTAAATATATCCATAATAGAAAATATAAAGTTTATATTATTGGTTTGTCTTTACTACACAGAGCATCTCCGCACACCGCACAGCGCTGCGCTAAACTTTTCGGGCGTAAATTAATTTTATGTAACTTTAAAATTACAGTAACTCCAAATTTGTCACTGTCTGGCTGATAGACTACAAAATATTTTATTCAACTCTTTGCGGCTGTTTTATGAGTGTTGCGTTAAGTGCCACTTTGAATCATTTTGAGATGTTCAATACAAAGGAAGAAGTGCAAAAAATATACATAATCAATTCATCGCCCCGTTGGTCGAGTGGTTAGCGCAGACGCCTAACGTGCCACGGCGCAATGAAGCTCGGGTTCGATTCCCGGCGGAGACAGGCATTTATGTGATGAGCATAGATGTCTGTGTTTCTGGGTTTGGTTGTTTATTTAATATATTCTCAGTATTTATATGTGTATTTCTATGTATTTGTATCGTTGTCTAATACCCTTAACACTAGCAAATAATTTGCTTACTTAGGGGTTAGATCAATGTGTGTAATTTATCCCGATAATGTTATTATTATTATATTATTATTAAATACTAAATAAAAATATATTTTATACGTATAGTAAAGTGTATTCTATAAATTATTTTATCATTTGAGTAATATATTTGTGATTTTATTAACAATAATGAAAACTATATATATTATATTTACAACATATAAATCTTTCGATCCAAAATGTTATCTGCCACATGACAAAAATTCTGTTGATAGTTAAATAACACGAAGTTGTTATTAGGTACATATCATTTTTTTCAATTTATATATTCTAGGAGTACAACCAAAATTGATAAAATATTCTATACATAAATATCAAGTTACTCGAATGGATTATTTCATAACAAGTAAAAAATATTGCAAACCAGATTAAAAATATAACAATATTAGGTACATGAAAATGTTGTAATATAATGTATAAAAGATAGAAAACTAATAAAAATGGTATTTTAATACAACATTCTCTTAAAGATTACAGCATACTGAAATCTCATTCCATGTAGAAAACATGAACCTGAACATAAAAGTCCATGTTTATGTATATAAGAACAGATACTTTTATTAAACGTCTAAATATTATAAATGTTAGTATAATAATTTCTTACAATGTTGCAATCATAATACGGTAGATATCGAATTATTTAATAACATAGGATTATATAATTTTATGATTTAAAACCCGCATCTCAGAAAAATCTTGACATACTTGAACACAAAGCACGATAAAAGTGAATAACAAAGGCTAAAGTAAAAGCTTGGATACATTGACATAAATACTTACACGCTACCTTGTTGCGTCTGTATAAATATTCTTTGATATTATCTAGGGAGATGTAGAGGTAGGATGTAAATTGAATGGTAATAGCACATGAAGTTGCTTTTATTTTTATGTCACGGGAACGTCCTTTGACCTTATTGTATGTTAAATATAAGGATGTCACTTTCAAATTTCATTATCCGGTATATTTTATTTTACGATTATAATAATTGACTACATTTCTTACGTTATATAAACTCATTGTTTACGCTTTATAGTATTTGGATATTAGTGCTAGATTTAGTTTGAAATATAAATGATTTTATTTTATTTGGAATGATCCTTCAACGCGGTAGTCGTAGTTTTCTTTACCGTATACCGCACCGTATAATCGAGAAATATTATTTGATGATAACTATGTAATTTTTATTTGAAAACAACTGCACTTAAACCAGCATGAGGTCTCAAATGAGTTGTAGTTTTCTTTACAACCTTGGGTTTGATGTAAGGGCGTTCCGGGTCTTTTGTGAAACTCTTTAAAGGGACACTCAGCACAATAAACCTTTTTCTGTTCGTCGAAGCCATTGTTAAAGTAAAATCATTTTGAAGTGTCATGATTTTTTTGTGACTCGTCAAGGATATTACAACAATACATGAATGTTAAGTTTATTAGCATTTGTTCAACAACCTTTATTATGAAAATGTACACATTGACTAATTTAGTACAATTTATAAAAGCTATTTAATATAAAAACTAGCGTAAATTCGCTTTAAAAACGTTCTGATTAGAGGTTTTTTTAATTTTAATAAAAAATTGGAACATTGACAAGCTTTCCCAAATGCAATAATTAAACATGAAACATCAATAATGATCTCGTTAGGTCGAGTTGATGTAATCAGAACTATATATTGTAATAGTATTTTTGTCCGTGTAATTCAAAAGATCTAAATTGCCCACCCATAAAAGGTAAACCAAACAAGAAGTATTTCAAAGTTAATTCATGTATACATTCATTAAAGCTCCGAAGCAATTTATTTTATTATATCTGCTAAGGAAAGGGCAAAATGTAACTACTTTTATAAACAAAAGTAGGTAATGTTTGTTTTTACGATTTCTGATATTTTTTTTCAAAAATGTTTTGAAGAAATCTTTCAATATATATAGTATATATACTCGTTTAATATCAGTAGATAAATGATATTGGAAAAGCATAAAAACAAATGATCACATGTTTTAGTGTTTTAGGTTTTAATATTCTGGGAGTAAAATAATTTCGAGTGTCGAAACAGAAGAGCCAATTTAAATATTATGTATTTAACTCAGAAATGATAATTAGTATCGTCAATTATTATATAGGTATATATTTATATACCTACCTATATTCAAGTCTGATTGATGCTATTATTTTATTATGTTCATCGACAATCGGCACAATAAGGAAATATATCCAATTTCAAATCCCAAAAGCTATTAAGACGTTCAAACAATGCATTAAGATTGTGAAAAAATGTTTGGATAATCCAAATAAGAGGCGGAAAAAAAATCTGGAGTAATTTGATTTATGCGGGGAGCCGTAACCCTCATACGTATGTAAGTACGTGGATAACAGAATTTCTCTTTGTTCCATCAAAGATTTTATGATTATGTTATTTAACGCAAAGTGGACCATTTAGCCAAGGTCTTGTGAAATAAAAAATGTATAAAAATATTTTTGTAACTTCAACATTTTTCTAATGCTCAAAAAAATATGTTTTATTTATTTTCATGTTACGGAAACGTGACCGTACTCTATTACAAATATATACAAAAATAGGGTTAACAAATAAATTTTATCGGTTTTGTACGCTCTATATTCTGTGATTGGAGCAATAAATAAAGTGACTAACAAAATCCGTTAGGCCTACAGCAGTACCTACGATTGGATTTAACCGATCAACTGAACACGCTAATGGTGCGGAAGCTTCGACTGAGTTCGTAATAACCTGACAGTTGATTTACTGCTAATGAATATCACAAGAACTATGAATAAATAAACACTTAGTTCTTAAAAGCTCTCTAGGCATTATGTTTTTCACAAAAAATCAAAGGATGAAAAAAAATAACAAATATTTTTAAAAACTGGTATTTATAATAAAAAGCTTATTATAAATAAGTCTTATTTGAAAATAAGTGTAGTAGTGGTATAATTTACTAGAAATAATGAACAATATGTTATTCGGGGCCGATGAAAAACGATACAATATAATAATTGATTGATTCATCACTAAAAGAACATTAAAGAAATTACATTTACTGTGTAATAAAACGTGTCCTGTAACGAGTGAATCTAATCAATTAACTGGTCAATCCATACCAAAATCCATTAAACGTAGAATGGTCCAATTTGACCAATGAGTTGAACTTCCGGATCTAATGGAGCGAAAGAGTCAATTGAGTATCTGCAATCACTCAAAGCCTACATCAAAGTAATGGAATTGTAAGCACATCATATTATATTACACTTATTATTTCTCGAAGCTTTCATTTTAATTGTATTAATATTTACGAATTTACATAAACTTTTATATTCTAATCTAAATACTTTTAAACAAGTATTGATATATTTTTATAAATTAATATTATCTTTACTGAAAAGTTGGAAATATTTATTAGGAGTTTCAAAAGAAGTATTATAGATGTCACCACCACCGCACCGTCCCGATAAAGACGATCATATATAGAATGCTAAATTAACCGAGCCGGTTAGTAATACAATAGCTCGATCGTAGAGCGACGGGACGATTTCCCAGAGGTCGCGGGTACGAATCTCTGCCCCTATCGGTTTATTTTTCATTCTATAATTATTATATATATTTTCAAAAAGTCATGTTTCCCATGGTTTAACAAAAGTATTTTTGGTTAACATTCAATTATTTTATTTATTTTTATTACTTCACAAATAATAAACGACTTAAACTGGTGAAAACATAAGACAAACATCATTTTATAATGTACAAAGTATGTTTAGTGCAGAAATAAAATGTTTTTAAAACTAATATCATCCATGTTCACAGGATCCGGTTATAACCGGAATAACCCACGTTTCCGGAGCTGACGGAGACGGGCTACGAGCGTCGTGGCGGACGCTACATGTCTTCCCCGATGACTATGCGACGCATCGCGGCTACTTGGCGCTGCAGTGTCGCGCCACGCTGCCCACACGCCCGCCTCACGTGCGCAGCATGGCCGTGAGGCTGTTTGTCGCCAGTAGACCACACATATCGTCTTATATGTTAAGTAAAAATAGTAAGTATATTATTTAACTCAAGTAAAGTACCAAACTATACCCACTTATAGTTGGGATAATTCTTTTTATATGTTTATCCACTAAGTAGTTTGTTATAAACCTACTGACTTTATAATCATTTATTTAATTTCTTTTTTATAATATTTCTTGCACACAAGTATTATATAAAGTAAGTAAAAAATAATGGAAATATTAAAATAATAAAACGTTTGGTACAAGGGTGGTAAAAGTAATATTTAAAAGGCATTCTGGCAGGCTTACAATTATAAGAAAAACTTTATTAAACAGGCAGTAGTGCACCTTCAATAATTTAGTAAAACAAAGTAAATTAATACATAATAGTATTTTATCTTGATAACTAATACAATTAATTATAATATATTTACCTGGCTTTATAATGTATATTATTTAAAATTTTGCCCAACTAGTTTCGAACACCGAATTCGAACATACATTTATACTAATTCTATGTTACTTTATATACTCTTTTATGCTCTTGCCTGGGACTCCGTCCACGTAGACTGTAAAAATAATATTTTTATGGATTGTTCCTAGTCATAAAAACATTATTTTTACAGTCTACTTGGACGGAGTCACGGGCAACAGCTAGTCATAATTTAAATTTTATATTATGAAATCTTTATCAAACGCCCTTTATTTTGATAGGCTTCTAGATGGGTTTACTTGTAAACATAATATTTAGACATTACAAATGGCGTCCAAAATCCACCATTTTCCTTTTTTTAACATACCCAGTGTCCCTTGCGCCATCAAGACGTATCTATCGATACCGCATATGTCAAACTCCTTTAAGCCGTTTAGGTTGAAGCAGAAAACATACAAATATCATAATTGGCTATATTTCTATTTATATAGATATATTTAATAGCATAACACACCTTCTAATGTCTTTCGGGTAATAAGAAGGATTTTTACAAATATTTATGTAAAATTCAGTGAACCAAACGATTAAAACCTATGTTATGTCACAGACAAAACCACGTGCAAAAGTTAGTGTTTCTATATGGCTATTCTCATATATAAGCTACAACATTGCAAAGTTTCATCAAAATCCGTTCAGTAGTTTTAGCGTGATTGAGTAAAAAACATCCATCCATCCAAACATTCGCACAGACATACTAAGTATAGAAGATTACACATAATACTATACATATTACAAATACATATATTCAAATATTATAATTATTACAAAGACAAAAATTGGTTTTCAAAGTTTTGCTTTTAAAAATATATGGAAATATGGAAAAGCATTCCATAGTGTAATACTATGGAATGCTTGTTTTAACATTGAAAGAATCATTGTTACAGTCTACTTACATTATTATTAAAGAATGTTGAATTATATAGAGTGTCTTTAACTAGTTTTCAATTCTATTCCATATACACAGTTGTGTAAGCGCCACACCGTCTCGATAGACGAAATATTGCCTGCATATGCAAATAATGAGAAATACGAGCAATAAAGTTCTCAAGACATGAATCAAAGCGAAATTCTTTGTTTCTCTCGATTTAATATTGAATTTATATGCGAATAAATGAAAATGGTCTTAAGAAAATATGTCATGTATTTTATATAGTTCCAAGAGGTATACTTGAAACTTAAACTTGCCGTTTTGTTAGTATTATGACTATTTTAATAATTACATTAAAATTAAAAAGAAAACAAAACAGTATGGAATCAAGATGTTAATAAAAAATTAAACAAAATCTTAACCATATCTCAATACTGTGAATAATAAATTAAGGGCGTGTTCAAAATAGCTGCCTAGTTGACACTTACCTTTTTATTATTTAAAAACTTTTGTTTATGATATATTACTATCATAATCGTTGTAATAAATTTGAAAAAGTTTTTTTATTATCTTGATCCTTGCATTATTGTAAAGAAAAGTATTTTGTAATAAATTTTTTCATCAGATGAGTTATCGGGCTCCGATTTGCTCAGCAATATTACCTTTGTTCCGAGATGATAAATAGGTACATTGAAATTCATATTAGATTTAGACGCGAGAACGAGCACAATTGTTTTTTTGTTTTTCTCACCATATAAATCATTGTTTTGAATAAAAGATAAGTTTTTATGCGAGTGATATTTTATTTATATCCATTTATGCTTTAAACATTTTGAACTATTGTTATTATTAGCTAGCTAAAGTAACGTTTTGAATTTTCTGACATGATATTTAAAATATTTCAGTTCTTTATTTTGAAAACCTTTTTAAGAATCTAATGAGTTTATTACTGTTCCCAGTATGTTTTCATCTATTTTAAATGTTTGTGTCTTAATTATTCATATTTTTTCGTACCCTTTTTTTATAACTAAAATTCACCTATAGGTTAATAACTATTAAACATTAATGTAAAATTTCGCAAATCATAGTATATTACTTTTATAACTAACCAATACTGTTTTCAGGTGCTGCGGGAAAGAGCAGTGGCATTAGATTAAGGTTTGAAATGAGTTTATGGACTTTATTGTTAGTAGCGAGGAGACAAGTGCCTTTTCTAGTGAAATAAAAATTGACTGAAATCGGAACGAGTATTGGACTTGAGTACGTAAAGCTGTGACGTAATTTTTGATTCTTAATAAATTATAAGAATTTTATTTGTGTACTTATTCTTTGCAATTTGAGATTTTAATTTAATAATTAAACCATAAAATAATAAAAAATTAAATGAATTTACAAATGTAAGATAAGAACAAGAAATTAAATAGACTGCAACAAATTATTTAAACGAAACGCATGTTATAATATATGTTTTATTTTGTTACAAATCTAGATATTTATACGTCTTGACACATTTCGTAATATCAAGCACCTTCAGTATAGATAGTACATATTGATACAATGATTGTAAAATATAAAGTTATAATAGTTATTTAAGGTGTGATTTAATGTAAATAATAGTTGTGCCAATTAATTTATAAAAGTATTCCGTGATAAATGTTATGTTTGGAGGTATGTACGATTAATATGCTACGTTGTGATGGTTCTAGTAATGTAACTTATATATAATCATAATAATCTTCCGATTCTATAAAAATTAACATTCAGCTACGAGACCTAGATGTGCATTGGAACGTAGTGTATTCATCGATATTTTTATATCGTGCTCTCTTACATTGTTTTTTTAACTATTCCACCAAGAAATTATGTTCTAAGTACATATGTGAAATACAAATTATACTTATAATGAAATGATACTCAAATGTAGTATTTACGGGTAAAGCTTCTTGAAAAGGGCAATTTAAATAAGTAAGAATCCTTATTAGTTATCTGATTAACTTAAAAAATAGAATTAACAAAAGTGATTAAGTAAAATTAATGTTATATTTCAACGTGTTTGACTAATGAATGTTTTGGAAAATAATATTTTATTATGTATGCATGTTTTTACATATTATATGGTTTATTAACAAAATACCCAGACAGTAAATAGAGTCTCTGCATACCATACATGCATACTATACACGCATATTTAAGCTACTTAACAAAAATGTATTTGCAACTCTTGCACTACTTTCTATTTGTATATGTCGATCTCGTTTTAGCGTAATGGCACAAAAAAATACACGAGAGCAAAAACTTTTTTTAAAATCCTGGAACGGTATTTTAATCTTTCATTGAATACTTTAAGATAGATGTCAATTGTCATATACTTTTTTTATATATTACATAGAGTAATATAAAAGTCCGTTCCTATATATTTTATACAAAGCAAATATAAAAATACTAAAATTTCAGCACTAGATATAATTTATAATAAACAAAACTGAATTATTTGTACATTACGAATTTATTTAAATATATCTATAGATTTGATTTTAATTTCTTCTTAAATAAAGTAAGTAAATTGTATTTATTCTACAAAATAAAATCTGAATGTCAATAATATAATTATTGAAATAATCTGTTGTTTTATTTAAAAGCAGGTTTAGGAGAGTGTTTTCAAGTGGGGTAAATAAACTATTATTCACTGTAATCAAATAATCTTAATAGTTCTCGAAGAGCAGTCTATTTAAACTTATGCTGTGGTATAATAACAAAATGCCAATACTTAAAGACGAAAATTCGAATATAGAAGTTCATAGTTATCAAGTAAGTTGAGACATTATTTCTGGAACGTTCATATTATATAGTCGTATATCTAACCAGAAGCTGTTTCGTTATTGCAATGTCTGCTTGGCTAAAGTAAAAAATCTTGATTTAAAAGCATTTTGATTAATTACTATGATATTTAAATATGTATTTACATAATAAGGAATACGATTGATAAATTGGTTTGTAACCCTTTTGACTAAATTTCATGTTTGTAGATTTATTGATTTTAAATACATTTTACATAATATGTTACAATTTAATAACATTCATATAACATATAATCAAAATTACTCATAACATTGTGATAGTTCTACTGGGTAAAGTAACTTCAACGAAATACACAAAGTGTAAATTTCTTAATTGATGGATTATGTTCTAATCAATGTCTGTGTACCATTAATTACAATATAATTTAACTGCCTCGTCGGTCGAGTGGTTAGCGCAGACGCCTAACGTATAGCGACACAATGGGGCTCAGGTTCGATGTCGATGTCTGTAATTCTGGGTTTGTCCGTTTATTAAATATATTCTCAGTATTTATAAGGTGTATTTCTTTGTATTTGTATCGTTGTCTAACACCCTTAACACAAGCAAATAGTTAGTTTACTTAGGGGCTAGATAAATGTATGTAACTTGTCCTGTATCATTATTATTGTTATTATATAAGGAAATTTTCCAGTTTAAATAGTAAAAAAAATACTTTACATCCTTCAGGTGGCAATTATTAATAGCAATATCTGCAATTATAGGCATAGTAGTAGAGGCAATAAGAGGAGAGAGGAAAGAAAAGTTGATGGAATTATTCAACTGACACTCGAATTCGCCTAACAATATCCACATATTATAGATATCCAGTTATAGTTGCCGTATAAAATCCCATCTTCTGGAAAAACATAGTACCTACTGCCACGGTTGAGTTACTCCATACACGATTAGCAGCATATTGCTTACAGTAAGGCTCTCTTTTTTATATTGAGTGTTGTTTCGTTTTTTTTTTATTTGTGTCTACGATTTTTCCGTTCGTTTGATAAGGGATTTATGTCGTAATGTTTGTGTATTCAAATAACTTGACTATAGTCAAATATTGTCAATATTTAGAAATTTGTAACGTTTATATCAAATGTCAATCAACGATAAAAAATATTATATTTAATTTTAAAAAACCTTTTTTTATAAGGATACCAGACAAAAAGATATGGTATTTTTGTTCTACTGGTGAATTTTTAATAAAATGTACAAATGTTTTTTTTTTTATATCTGGTAATTTAAGTTCGAGTAAGACTATTTATACTTTAGTGAAATTGTTCCTGAAACAAATATAGCTTCTGTAGTACACAAACAATACTTTGAATAATAATTGGCAACAAAGCGTAGAAGTCACGTCCTAGGTTTGCAGAGCTCAGTTCCACAGTTCGTAGCATCTGTCGGAGTGGGGTAAGACTCGTTGGAATTATATCACAGGCACTTTGGCCAAATATGTGACTATAGTCACGGACACGAGCGTCAGGAAGTTGGGAATATATTCACTATAACGAAATATATTCCTAACAGAACGTCCTCGTTTTATTGAAACAAAAAGAAGTAACTTCTAAAACTACTTTTCTGATTTTATAAATGAATCATTACTACATTTGTTAGATATGAAAGTATAAAATCAGTTAGAAGAATTTAATAAAAGAAATTAACTGTTTATATTTTTTTCTTTATACGTAGAGAATAATTGTGTTATAGTATAAAGAATAACTAACATAAGATCAAAATGTAAATCAACTAAAATAATGTATATCTTTGAATACAAAGGAGGCAGGAAGGAGTTGTCAAAAATTAAATTAACACTTACTAGCAAGCGACCATGTTGAGACGTTTCCTAAGCTCTCATAACTTATCTATATTTAGACTTTAAGTTCGTTGATGATTAATGATCAGGCACAATATTTTTTAAGTTCATAAAATGAAAACTTTATAAATAAAAAAATACGTCTTTACGTTTTAATTTTTTTGATTGATAGTTAATTCACATTTATATACATAACAAATTATGTTATTCTTTATACTGTAATACAAATAATATATAATAAAATATTTATTCGGTTGTATTCACGTTAATTATATCGAAGTTTCACCCGACTGGTTACGAACCCATTCGGGGTTCTTATTCATGAGCTTGGGGCATGTTGGACTTGCGGCGTGTTGAATGTCAGAAAAGTATATTAGGTATATGATAATTATGTAACCGATTTGATTTATATAATCGTAACTTACACACATATATAATTATCTGCAATTGTAGTTTAACTCGGCTAGGTTTTTAGTTCCATCTTAGTATTTAAAAACATTAAAATATGTTTTTGAAAATATATTTTAATGTTTTTAAATACTGCTATATTTACCTATATAAATTTAAACATTAAAATATATTATGATATTTATTTTTTATAATTCTAAATTTAAATCTTTTAATTTACCTTAACATATTTGAAATAATTATGAAATTAAACAAAATAAGAAAATCAAAACTACAATATAGCGGGTATAATATAATATAGCCGCACAAAGTGTTGGGTTCGATTTTCGACAGGGCCAGGATGGGCCATATATAAGCATAGATGTCTGTTTTTCTGGGTTTGGTCGTTTATTAAATATATTCGCTATATTTATCATGTGTATATTTATGTATTTGTATCGTTGTCTAGCACAAGTAAATAATTTGCTTTCCTTGGGGTGAAACCAATTTGTGTAAGTTGTCTTGTGATATTAAAATATATATATTACTTGTACTAACATTTGTTATCTTAAATATTCTAACTTAAGCATTGACAAGCTTGTCAAAATATAATATACAACAAAAGTTACACCCGACATAACTCGTACAATGCTAGGCAATAGGACAAACAAAAACTTTCATTATTAACGCATGCAAAAATATGGCCTGCAAATAAATTTGATGGTTTTATCCGCTCTATTTTCTGTGATTGCAGCAATATATAAAGTGGGTAACAAAATCCGTTAGGCCTACAGCAATACGATTCGATTTAACCGATCAACCGAAACACGCTTATGGCGTGAAAGCGATGCTTGAGTTTATATTAACTTGGCATTTGATTTACTGCTAATGAATATTACAAGCACTTTGAATGAACTTACACTTGTTCTCTGTGCTTTCAAAAAGCTTAATACAACGAAATATTATTATATGCTTAATTGTTACTGTAACAAAAAAACAAAATCGATTATAAAACTGTGTCTTTCAATTTATATTCTTGTTTTGCTTATAATTATTAAAAGAGTTGATGTTGAGTAATATATACATTACATGTTACTTACGTGGAATATTATATGGTTTTATTGATTTGACGTAATATCGTTGATAATAATGATTTGTATATATTATATATTTATTTTTTTAACACCTATTAGTAAGGCTTCTTCTTAACGAGCCAATTGAATCAAATAATTGGTCAATCAATACCAAAACCCATTAAGCGTTACTCGGTCCAATTTGACCAATGAGTCGGACTTCCGGCTCTAATAGACCGGAAAAGTCAATTAAGTGTCTGTAATCATTCAAAGCTAATATCGAAATAACGGGTATGTAAATGGATCATACATCCGCTTTTAATCTGCATGTATAAATGTCATACACATCTGAGACGACGGAACTCGGATGGTTTCAGACGGGATATTTGTACATCTTTCTGATATTAGAAAACCACCTATTTATTTATTTATTTATTTACACTTTATTGAATCAACAAAAGGCGAACTTAATGCCTAATGGCATTCTCTTCCAGTTAACCTCTGTGTGTGGTGAAAAATTGTGGTAGGCGTTTAAAAATAAAATAAAAAATAAATTAGAAAAAAAAAAAAAAGGACATTGTAAACATTAAATATATACATCTATCTATCTACACTTACACACTGATACATATATATATACTGATATATAAATTGAATAAACGTATACACATATCTAAATACAAACATACTATTTATTGTTTTTATATGTAAAAAAAGGAAGATTTGCATTTCTTTTAATACATCATTCATTAAAAGAAGAAACAAAAGAAGAACAGTATCTGGGTTATGTCGATTGGGATTTTTATTATATACATCCAAAATGGAAGAGGGATCAAATAATTTAATATTTTAGTACTTGTGATATAAAGTAAAATATCGATTCAATACTTTCAATACGATATTTGGTTTAGATTACTTAATTTTACGATGTGAAAGAGTAGGTGATTGGTTTACTAAAGAATGATTGTGAAACATGATTGCTTACAATGCTATAAGTAACCATATCTATAAATAACCATAAACAAAAAAAATACTAATAATATATCCAATATATTCATAAATTATATTTGAAACTTTTACATTAATTTTGTCTTTATGACAAAATATTACTACTTTTTTAATGGTTTTATACATGAACAGTTGCTTTAATTCTTTGTACTCTATGGATGGGAAAAACTCATAAAAACATTTTACACAAGAACATATCAACACAGGAACGCCCCTTAACAAGGCATAAAAGATGGCGTTGAGGCTGTTAAATTAAAAGCACTGGCCTATAAAACTGGTTTCCAAGCGCACATTCACCCTATTATTGCCAAAATTTTATCATACAGCCTCATTAGCATACGCACTGTTATAAAAAACTAAATATAATAAATCTGTTGTTACCTTCACAAATCCTCCAAAAATTTTGACATATTTTACAATATAGGAATATTATTATATATCATAATATATTTTTATCAGATGAGCTTTTATGATACAATTTATTCTGAAACATTGTATTTGCTCCTCAATACTGAATAGGTTAATTTAAAATCATATTTTCAAATTAATTCAGGAACGATATAGCAGGATTCTTATTCTCTTTGATATAATGATGAAGTATGTGGGTCGAATTCTTAATAAAGCCTTTTTTATATTTATTTTATTTATTTATTTATTTAATACCAAAACCCATTAAGCGTTACTCGGTCCAATTTGACCAATGAGTCGGACTTCCGGCTCTAATAGACCGGAAAAGTCAATTAAGTGTCTGTAATCATTCAAAGCTAGTATCAAAATAACGGGTATGTAAATGGATCATACATCCGCTTTTAATCTGGATGTATAAATGTCATACACATCTGAGACGACGGAACTCGGATGGTTTCAGACGGGATATTTGTACTGATATCTTTCTGATACTAGAAAACCACCTATTTATTGTTTTTAAATGTAAAAAAAACGGAAGATTTGCATTTCTTTTCATACATCATTCATTAAAAGAAGAAACAGAAGAACAACAGTATCTGGGTTATGTCGATTGGGATTTTTATTATGAGCATCCAAAATGGAAGAGGGATCAAATAATTTAATATTTTAGTACTGTTTTGGTTTAGATTACTTAATTTTACGATGTGAAAGAGTAGGTGATTGGTTTACTAAAGAATGATTGTGAAACATGATTGCTTACAATGCTATAAGTAACCATATCTATAAATAACCATAAACAAAAAAAATACTAATTATATATCCAATATACTCATAAATTATATTCGTTATTTGAAACTTTCAAATAAATTTTGTCTTTATGACAAAATATTACAATTTTTTTAATAGTTTTATACATGAACAGTTGCTTTAATTCTTTGTACTCTATGGATGGGTAAAACACATAAAAACATTTTACACAAGAACATATAAACACAGGAACGCCCCTTAACAAGGCATAAAAGATGGCGTTGAGGCTGTTAAATTAAAAGCACTGGCCTATAAAACTGGTTTCCATGCGTACATTCACCCCTATTATTGCCAAAATTTTATCATACAGCCTCATTATCATACGGACTGTTATAAAAAACTAAATTATAATAAATCTGTTGTTACCTTCACAAATCCTTCAAAAATGTTGACATATTTTAGAATATAGGAATATTATTATATATCATAATATATTTTTATCAGATAAGCTTTTATGGTACAATTTATTCTGAAACATTGTATTGCTCCTAAATACTGAATAGGTTAATTTAAATTCATATTTTCAAATCAAATTCAGAAACGGTATAGCGGTATAGGATTCTTATTTTGCTTATTCTCTTTGATATAATTATGAAGTATGTGGGTCGAATTCTTAATAAAGACTTTTTTATATTTATGTCACTATATATAAGTCGAAGCCATTTTGTTTCGGGTACTTCTTATATGCGATATATTTAGAACTAGGGGTCGCTCGCGACTTTGTCCGCATGATTTTAGTGTTGCCGCCGAGTTTCATACAAAATTGATATTTAAAACCCTTAAGGGTGGAATTTGAAAATCTTTTCTTAGTACACCACTATCTCTACGACCTGCGGTTTAGACTGTATGCTGTAACTAAGTCAGTCAGAGCCTATTAGATTATATTAAATTTGCAGCATTTTTCATTGCTGCTTAACTTCTATTAGTCACATCAAGATGATATATACCCTATAGGCCTTCCTCAATAAACGGACTATTCAACACAAAAAGAATTTTTAAATTCGGGCCAGTAGTCCCAGAGATTAGTGCTTTCAAACAAACAAACTCTTCAGCTTTATAATATTAGTATAGATTGATATTTATTCGAAATCGTCAGTAATATCTAATATTGTTATAGAATATAGAAACATTCTAGAAAGACGACGTTCTCGCCACATAACGTACATACACATATATATAATAATAAACATTATTATAATGAATGTTCGTGTACACTCTTGCTTGACATTAAAATTTAATGATGCATTTCCATTTTAATAACCGGGCTAAGAATGAACCTTGACCTGACCCACCTAGCCGTCATATATCATTATACTTGATATGGTATGATTGACTTGTTTTAATGATTTAGGTATATTTTAGTGCTGAAGATTCTCAAAAATAGGCCAACCTCTTTTGAGTTTTAGATTATTTTCACATTGAGATAGAAGAGTTGAGAGACACTTAATAAAATATATCGGTGACAGGAAGTCATATAACTGGTACACACAAAGAAATATCGAGCATCTGTTTCTATTTAATTGAGGGTATTTCATTGTTTGATTGTTTGAGTGTGTTTAATTGCCGCATAACGAGAGCTGATGTTTCACTAAGTTGTCATCTCAAGTTTGATAAAAGATGCTGGAAGAGATATTAATTACGTTAATTTATATGTATGCATTGGGAAGAAGAAAACAGAAACGAGGATTAGTTTCGTGTTCTAATGTGGAAAATAATAACCATGAATGTATCTGACGATAACTGAATATTATTTAAATAATACATGATGTTTGAACACTACTGTGACTAACATGAATGCCCTATCTGTATATCAACATGTACTCTATTTACGATGGCATATATATATTTATTATAAAATCGAAACAAACTCTTGGGACAGATTAAATAATGAAGTATTTCCTGAACGTGTTCGTTGCTGTGGGAGCTTCACGCTCGTATGACAGATTTAAATAAGAATATTATTTACGAACACCGACAACCATATACATTATAGAGTGTAGCAAGTTTGCGAAAGTAATAGGTAACTATCATAAAACTTCACATATGTGGTACACCTATAACTTTAATGAAAATTTTACTGACTATAAAGGAGTTTACCAAAAGATAATTTTATTATTTATGAAAGTTTTCCAACTTTTGTTACATGTTACATAGCACTAATAACTAAAATTAATATATATCAATTTTATGTCAATGATCTAAAATATTTTAAGATTTTGGAATAAATTCTGAATCTCAAATAAGATTCCTTTATTAATCATTATTTTATGTGTAATCGTGAAACTCCAATTATAATAAGCCAGAATATAGAGTGTCGTTTAATAATAAGGTAACTGGGTGATATAAACGGAATTAACCCTTGCTTGAAAAGCAATCAGGGTAGCAGAATGTTCTGTAATCTTTCATAAATCATCTCCCTTCAGGCCCTAAGTCTGGCATTGATTAACTGGCGAATAGCTATTTTTATAATAGAAAATGAAATAATTTAATTAATTTTAAATTATCCCTTAACCAATTTCTTCTCCTTCTAGCTATTTATAGCATTCGATCTCACAAACTTTTAGTAGCAAATAATTGGTCATTATGTAAAAAGCAGTGGTAAATTATTTTGAGTAAAAAAAAATATTCACGTAATTATAAGGCACTTATTATATATTTTTATAGTAAGTAGATCATCTGATAAATATAAGGTATTAAGGACATTTTTAAAACATATAATAAGTAGTTTAATTAAATTTTCAAACGCGCTGCGCAATATTGATCATGCGTATAATTTGGCTGGCTCTTAAATAACAACCAACCCGAAACATTCCCATGAGCTTGAAAATTAGCAGTATATAAGTTTACCTCTGAGTGTACATAATTCATCAATATGCAATGATAAAATGTATTAAATTTGTTGATCCTCTGAATAGTCACGCGTATGTATTTTGATGGATGTTTTTGGGTAATATATTTAGCTCTAACTCTTAGTTTACTTTGAGAACATAAAAATAAGTTATTACTTAAAATGATTTACAGCAAAAAACAGCGAACTGAATCGTGTTGCCACATTATTAGACTGTATTTCTAACATTATTTAAATGGCTATTTAAGTATATAAGTTTCATTATTTAAATATATTTGTTTCATTATTTAAATATATAAGTAAGTACATGATATTGTGACGGCATAGTTGTAATAATTTTAACAATGGAAAGATTATACCCAGACTCGGAACTCTAATCTTCCATCAGGCTGAGATCTTCAGCATTATTTTGCACTCGAAAACTTTTATTTGACACTGGAGGTTTCTTAATTCTAACTTTTGAAGAAACTTCTCTTGTTGTAAATTTCATTTTCTAGTTATATTTCGGAAAAATAAACTATTTTGTTTTACTTGAGATATTTGGGATTAGTTATAAGAATTATGAAATTCACAAAAGTTGAAAAACTAAAAACGAAGACTTATTGCAAAATTAAGATCTATGAAAATCAAAAAAATTTAAAAAACAACCTTATTTATGCTATAATATTTCCGCTTGTCAGCGATCGGCTTATACCCTCACACATAATCCTCTTATTTTTTCAAATATCAATACACTCAAGTTATTTTACTATATTTTGAGTGTTATTATATTTTAATGTAATATCTTTTACCTTTTATTTTAATGATATCAGAATAATCTGAACAGTCACCAAGAGAACACTATTTTAAAAATCAATTCATAAGAAATACGTGATAAATATTATAAACTTCTCAGACAACTTTACTTTTCGTGATCAATTGTAAAAGTTGTTATAATATAATTGTAAGGGTTTGTAATCCACAATATTGATGAATAAGAGTTGCAGCCTTTAGACTTTACCGTATTATATTCAAGATAACTTGGTAATACTTCAAACAATAAGATGTAATCTTTGACCAACGTAATTTGATTTGAGTAAGTCGCAAGTCCAAGATGGTATAAATTATTTTTCCTACGGATTTGCTTCTATATCTTAATTAAGCCATTAATTGCGAGATCATTTTATACAAACTCATTCGATCACATCAGCTCGCATTACTGAATATTATGTACAGAGATCTTGCCAAATTAAAAAATAATTTGATTAGTTGCTTTTCTAGTCTGTAACTAATAAATATTTTGTATAACAATAGAACTTTATTATGACAGAACATTGTTTTGTAATTAAACGTTATATTACCATACAACGTGAAATTTGATTAAACGATGCATTGGTGAAATCAAACATCGCTTACATATAACGCTTTACTATATTATGGTACGATATCCGAAACGTTAGTTCTTCCACTTATTTTTTTAAATTAAAGTTTCATTCATTAAACTCGCTCTTAACAATTGTAACTTTTGAGTAATTGAAATTTTGTTTTGTGTTATAAATAAATTTGTGTAAAAAATAATAATTAATTATTATTAAATAATAATTGGTATCATTTTAGATTGTCCGGTTGTGGCCAATTTCGATGCTAACGAATTAATTGTTAGTTTTTATTATAAGATTTAAAAAAAAAAAATAGAAAATTTATTTTTAAATATAAAATAATTATTGCTTTAATTATCCCTATATAAACTTACATCATTTTAATATTTATAGTAATAAAGTTTTATTTCAAAGTTTTTTAAGAATACATGTTAAATTTAAAGTGCATTAGGGTTTAACCTGTGTGGCAGTTAATTTATGCCACTCCAAAACATTTAGAAATAAAAATATTTATAAATTAGAAGAAAAAAGTGTAAAAATAAACTAAAAATCTAGAAGAAGCAGAAGTAATTACTTAAAATTTTAAGACTCTGAATTATTTTTGACTAATTAAATTGTTCTGTACATTATTTAATTTACATTATATTTTGATTGCTTACATGCAATGATATTATTTAAGTTAAAACATTAAAAACAAATAAATAACTTAGCAAAATATATTTAAATTATAAAAAATGACGTTAAGACTGGGCTGCAGACATTTTATTTGCTGAAATTTACTGAAATTGTTGTATATTAATAACTGTCAGTTACTTAGAAAGATACTGTCTAAAAATTATTTCACATTAATAACGTTAGCTTTATATACTGGTAAGTTAATAAAAATGTAAATGTAATATCAATCAGGCTTCCCGGTTGCAGCGGACAGGCGGGCAGGTGGAATGTGCTGATGGATGTTTAGAGAATAAATTTAAACTCTTCCTCGTGTTTTATAGGTTTATTTATTCTTCGTGGCCACTTTATAAAATACGTTTACTATAAATTAAAAAGCCTCGAGAGTTTAAACGCTTAAAGCTGTAAATACTTATGTCAAAATAATTATCACACTTTCAATTTTACTAAAATAAAGCTGATAGGAAAAGTTTCGTAAAAACTTTATTGCACATTGACATTTTATTATATAATTTAATATATTTCTTATTGATTTTTTACACATCTAATTGAATTTTAACACATCCTTAACTTATAATTTATCAAAGAGCCACATCTACTGTGAAGTGAAATATAATAAATAGAAAATAATAAATCACTGTTATTTTTATGTAATTGCAATTTTACTTGAGAAACTTTTAAAGGTATTTTTAATACGCTTTTATTAGCTTGGGTTGTATGTATCTATGTATGTATGTAACGGAATCTTCGAGCTTAATTTTCACCAGGTTCCAGCGATCCGATTAAATTGAAACTTTGCACACGTATCAAGGACCGATGACAATGCAATAATTTGATAAAAGTTTAACAAAAAAAATAAAAAAAAAAATTAAAAGAAAAAAAAAATAAAGAATAGTTTAAAAAACTAAAAAAACACGCTTTTATTGCTAACCGAACTAAAAACTAGAAAATATTTTTTAATGACAAAGAGTATAAAATTACAGTAGTAGAAGATCGAACAATTAATCATAGTGAATCGCCTTAATATAAAATTATAATAAAATTTAAGTTATTAACAGAATAATTCAATTCTGAGTAAAAAGCGTGGGGTGCTCGATATTTAAGGTATTACAATCATTCTATTAGCAACTATCTATGAGAGGATAGTTATGAATCACAGTAAAATGCACCCCACGATTTTTACTCAGAATTGAATTATTCTGTTAATAACTTAAATTTTATTATAATTTTATATTAAGGACATTCACTATGATTAATTGTTCAATCTTCTACTATGTAATTTTTTACTCTTTGTCATTAAAAATTATTTCACATTAAGAAATCAGTAACTTAATATAAGTTAAATTTGACAATTCTACATTAACTGAAGTTTTGTAAAATTTTAAAGTAAAAAAATCCTACTTGCGCAATGGCCTGCGCAGAAGCTCATGTCGGGGTGTTTAAACCTGCCCGTACAAGTTAATTCTTGCAACTTATACATTGGACGGTTACTAACTATCCGCCGCCGCTTGAGCCTATGTAATCTAACACATTCTATATTATTTTTTCTTGCGTTGCCGAGATATATATGGAAAGGTGAAACATTTAGAGCAACACAATCGGCATGGGTTAAAGTTGCACCGTACAGGTTATAGCTGTGTTGCATTAATACACAAGATAGATATGATAATCAACTTGAAACAATTACTTGAAAGTGAACCCGGAATTTGATGATTGTAAAATTGCAATTTCAAAAAAATATAAAATCTTGCATTATTAAGGTAAAATATCCACCATAGTAAAATACTGAAGTATCGTTGTGAATAAGCTATCAAACAAAATCAATTACTTGGTAATGAACCTGGAATGTATATCTCAAAAATTTTTGTTGGTTCACGACTTGATGCAAGTAATAAGATAATAGAATGCCAACTTTGATACTTTTCGTACAATCTGAAAATTTTATTTATCACAAAACAAAGAGTTCATGTAACGTTCCAGCATCGCTATAAAATGTACAGCACAATTTTAGTATATGTCGAGCGCTAAATTTTCACTCAATTTTGAACCACCCAATCCAATATAAGGTGAGAAACGTGCCGAGGGATGAATGGCAGAGGGTGTTTAAAAATGTCATGTCGCTAGCGTCGGATTCAGGGCACCAGGCTGAACCTTGTCTAATTTAAGCCTTACCCTTCTATCGGGCCTCTGGGAGGGTTGACCGTTTAATTGTCCGTTACTCGTGGGAACAAAAATGACACTTGAAAATACAACACAAAAAAAGAGGAGAGTGGCGGAAAAGAAAACACTTGAAACTACAACACAAAGAAAGAGAAGATTGGCGAAAAAGAGAAGAAAACTGGAAGAAAAACTTTCAGAACTGACGAATGTTCAGGTGGGCGAGAGGAAAAACGAAAGGCGGCTATATATGAAACAATATAGAGCCTTACAATCAGAAATTGACAGAGCGGCTCGATTACAGCACATGCGGCAATATAATGCTGAATATCGAGCCTCAAAGTCAGAAGAAGACCGATCGGCTCGATTACAGCACATGCGGCAACATAACGCTGAATATCGAGCCTCACAATCAGAAGAAGACAGAGCGGCTCGATTACAGCACATGCGGCAACGAATCGCAGAGTCGAGAAGAATGAGTAGGGCCAGTATAATTGGCTTCATGCAATCAATTAACACGTTCTGTGACAAGATCTGTGAAGTTTGCACTAAACGGTGCTATCAAAATCAGATCTCTAAATGGATTGTAGATACTAAATCGGCACCATATTTGCCTAGCGAATTAAAACAAAGAAATTGCCTGATCGTCTGTAAACGGTGCAAGAGTCATTTGAATTCAAAGAAAAATCTTGCACCTTCTAGATCTTATTGGAATAATTTGGACCCAGGATCCATTCCAAATGTAATTGCGGAATTATCACAAGCCGAACAACGGCTAATTTCACGCATTATTCCATTTATAAAAATTATCAAATTAAGTGGCGTATTTGGGCAGTATAGTTTTCGTGGCCAAGCGGTATTGTTCGCACAAGATGTTTTTGAAGTTACCGAAAACCTTACAAACACGTTACCAAGAACCGCAAATAATGCTGGAATAGTTGTCATAACTGAGCGTTTAGAGAATATTAACGTAACACGACAGTTTTCAATATCTAAACAAAAAGTATATGATGCACTAAATTGGCTGATTTTGAACAATCCACTCCACAAAGATGTCACTATCGATCAGAACGCTGTAATTGAAGAAAATGATATTATAAGAGTAGAAGAAGCACCAATTGAGATTGCTGTAGAAACCAATAACGAACCTACTGAGAATGCTAATGCTTACAAGGAGATCAGCGACTCCTCGAGAATTGTACGTGCTTCATGGCATCAAGGCAACGATCTCATATTCACATCATCAAAACGATGGATACCTATCAGTACGAAATTTTACAGTTATTCAAGATGACTTGGTCGCATTCGGCAAAAGATTTCAGATCACTTTTGATGAAGAACCAAGTATATTCGGAAGCTTGAATGACAAATCAAATAAAGGAAACTTTGGAAGTACTCTTCGTCAAGGTTTGGAGGATCTGTTCATGGTGTATAACGCAGGCATACTAATAACCGATGGTCAATCATTTGGAGTAATGCATTATGTTAACAAGTATTACTTCAGTAACTCACATTCTTGTGGCCAAAAGGGATCTAAAGCAAACGACAACAATGGAAAAGCTTGCGTTATTGAATGCAATAATTTTGACGAGTTTGTGAGGATATGTAAACGTACAACAGGCAGCAAAAATGTACAATCACTCTTGATTACATCAACGTCGAAATCTTGGATATACATGATGATTCTGAGGAGGTAGAAATTCAGCAGAGCCCTGAAAAAGTAGCAGTAGCATCCCAAATAATTACTTCCCAACAGAATTTAACTGATCAAACTATCCCACTGCAGACATCAATGATGGCACCGATTGATGTAATGCCTCCTAATGTGGAAGATGAGATACAGGTCTCACGAAACCTTAATGAAATTACCCGCAAGACGAAAGATAATATCGTAAATGTCGGCCATGAACTGAAAGCAGAGGAATTTGCCTGGTTCTTTTTGTTTCCTTACGGGAAGAATGGTTTCGCAGAAAAGAGGCCTGTTAAGATTACACCATTAGACTACTATCAGTCTAGAATTTTGGGAAGTGACACAAGATTTCAACGTAACGATTATCCCTTCTATGCTTTATCGTTCTTTGAATATTATCGCATCAAAAGTACTATATCAGCATGCGGTAAAAAAATTGTTAACCAAGAAGGCGCAGTTGAAGATGTCCATCTTTATCTAAAGAATTTGAGAGGTTCTGCAGCCTATTGGAGATCAGCGTTAAACGAGCTATTAGCTCAAATCAGATGTATAGAAGCCCCAACGTATTTTGTAACTTTTAGTTCAAATGATCTCCACTGGTTAGATCAGCGAAAGGCTTTGTTAATAGCCGATGGTAGACCTGACGTTGATCCAAATACACTTGACATTTATGAGACTCAACGACTCATTGAAAAGTACCCAGTGATTTTGAGTCGACATTTCATGATCAGAGTAAATGCTCTAATGAAATTCATTCAAAATAATGATGAGGTATTTGGCGGAAAAGTAAAAGACTTCTGGTGGCGTATTGAGTTTCAAAATCGTGGTAGTCCTCATCTTCATATGGTAGTTTGGATCGAAAATCATCCAGCATTTGATACAGAAGAAGGAAAACTTTTGCTTGATCGTAACTGCTGGTGTAAAATTCCTACAGAAGAAGAAGATCCAGAGCTCTTCAAACTCGTGAAAAAATGCCAAATTCATCGGCATACACAAACTTGTACAAAAAATAATACCTCTGTAAGATGTCGATTCAATTTTCCACGTCAAGAATGTGCCGAGACACGAATAATATCACATTCTTCTGATGATTTTCTCCGTAATGGAGGTAGAATTTGCTTACTTAAACGTCGTAAAGAAGATGCTTGGGTAAATAATTACCATCCAGAGTTATTAAAACTGTGGACAGGTAATATGAACATTCAACGGTGCGGATCAAACGAAGCAATAGCATACTATATTGCAAAGTATCTATCAAAAGCAGAACCTGAGGGTGTCGATGCTGGAATTGCACAGGCTATACACCAAATCCAACGCGAAGAGACTGATCTTTCACGCAAACTCTTCAAGATATGTATGAAGATTCTTCGTGAACGACAAGTATCAGCTGCAGAATGCGCATATCGGCTTTGTCATATCCCATTACGAAACAGTTCACGAAATTGTGTTTTCCTGAATACAAGGAAGCCAGAACAGCGTTACCGAGTATTGCAATTCGATAGAAGCGGACACGCAATTGGCTACTTTAGCAATATCTTTGAAAGATATGAAAAACGTCCGTTACAACATCCTGACTACGATTTTGTGAATATGAGCCTTACAGAGTTTGCTATGTTGTTTGAACCTCATTTTCCGAAAAAGGTAAGTGATACCGAGGAAAGTGTAGATCATGATGCCTATGAAAAACAAGCAAACATACGTCGTCCACTCATTACTCTGTTGGATGAGAGCAAGATGGTTGTGAGAAATGTTCCTGCAGTTGTCAGAGTGCCATACTTTATAGCAGCTTCGGATCCAGAAAACTTTTCCTACAGCTTACTCCTTCAATATATGCCTTATCGTTCGGAAACTGAATTACCCGAAGGCTTTGATAACGCAAAAGAAGCTTTCATAGCTCGAGAGAGTCGTTTAAGGGAAACAAGTAGACATATGTGCCAACATCGAGAGCGGGATCAACAACTTGAAAACGCATTCAACCAGATTCATGCTTTCGAAATTTTAGAGCAGCCAGAGATTATAAATCCTGAAGTGGAAGAGGAAGAGTTACCAGAGACAGAAATGACCAATGATCAATTCCAAAGAGCGCAAAATGCGATGAATGTTGATCAAAGACAATTGCTAATTCTTATCACAGAGAGTATTAAGAATCAACTTAATGGTGATATGAAACGAGAGAAAATTTTCGTAACTGGTGGAGCAGGCACCGGGAAAACATTCACTTTTAATCTATTAAAAAACCATGTGAACCGATGTTTTGGAAAATCGGTCGTAAAAGTTGGTGCTCTCACTGGAGTTGCAGCACGGTTGATCGGTGGCACTACACTACACCGTCTGCTGAAACTACCAGTACAAAAAGATGGAGTAATTGTGAGTATGCCACTTCTTACTGGTAATTATTTGAGAGGAATGCGACAATTATGGCAAAATGTGGAGTTTCTGTTCATAGATGAAATTTCTATGGTACCTTATGAGATGCTTTGTATGATCGACTCTCGTTTGCGATTGCTGAAAAATCCAGACGATTGTTTTGGTGGTATAAATGTGATACTCTTTGGTGATTTAATGCAATTACCACCTGTCCGAGGGCATCAAGTTTTTCAGCAACCAGAACATATGAAGCCAGCTACACATTTGTGGCGACAGTTCCGTCTGGTTGAACTCAGACAGAACATGCGTCAACAAGGAGATACGACATTTATAGATGTGCTTAACGCCCTTAGAGTTGGAGAAATGACGTCTAGGCAACTTGAAATCCTTCTCGAAAAAGTTTCAACAGATGCAACTAATGAATTCTCGATTGAAAAGGCATTAAGAATTTACCCAACGAATGATCAAGTTGCTAGACATAACGAAAAAGTTCTCCAAAGTTTTGAGAATAAAGGGACTGTTATTAATACAATAAAAGCACAAGACCAACTCATTGATGCTACTCGAAATCTAGGTAACACGGACTTAGATTCTGTGATACCTAATGATATTAATAAAACCGGAGGTCTTCCGAAAGTACTGAAAATATTCGTAGGGGCTAAAGTGATGTCAAGGTCAAATATTGACGTGGCGAAAGGTTTAGTAAATGGCAATATGGGTTTCATCACTGAAATTATCTGGCCAAATTTTCGCAGAGACCAACTATACGCGGAAGACATCCCGTCAGTCCGTATTGATTTCGGTTCAGATGGCGTGCACATGATTAAACCGATATCGATACAGTTCCCGGCGAAATACAGCTATGGGACTGCCGAGAGACGAATGTTACCGTTAATTCTGAGTTGGGCTTCAACCGTCCATAAGATGCAAGGTTGTACAGTTGATCATGCAGTTATTTATCTAGGCTCGCGATTGTTTGCTTCTGGACAAGCTTATGTAGCACTTAGTCGTGTAAGATCTTGGGACGGTATTCGGATTGAAGAACTTGATTGCTCTAAGTTAACAGGAAAAACCCCGTGCAATAGTGAAGCTTTAAATGAAATGATTAAATTACGAAATGATTCGTAAAAAATTTTAATACCCTAAATCTTCAAAAAACTAATTAATGAATTAGACTTATTCCTAAGAGACTTCAACAGTAGAAGTACTAAGGGTCTATTGACAACTTAACGACGTCAATCTGGATTTTTCCATTAATTGGGAGGTAAAACTAACCACAATGATGAAAGTAAGTCCCATTGAACCGTGAAGGCGATTGATTTCGGATCAATGCCCGTTGATCGATCATACGGAGACCACTGAGTGATTCTTTCTAAAAAAATCTAAGTAATGAAATGATTTCTCAATTTATGAGTTTGTCACAGACTAAAAAATAAAAAATAAACAATAGTTTAAAAAACTAAAAAAACACGCTTTTATTGCTAACCGAACTAAAAACTAGAAAATAATTTTTAATGACAAAGAGTATAAAATTACAGTAGTAGAAGATCGAACAATTAATCATAGTGAATCGCCTTAATATAAAATTATAATAAAATTTAAGTTATTAACAGAATAATTCAATTCTGAGTAAAAAGCGTGGGGTGCTCGATATTTAAGGTATTACAATCATTCTATTAGCAACTATCTATGAGAGGATAGTTATGAATCACAGTAAAATGCACCCCACGATTTTTACTCAGAATTGAATTATTCTGTTAATAACTTAAATTTTATTATAATTTTATATTAAGGCGATTCACTATGATTAATTGTTCGATCTTCTACTACTGTAATTTTATACTCTTTGTCATTAAAAATTATTTTCTAGTTTTTAGTTCGGTTAGCAATAAAAGCGTGTTTTTTTTAGTTTTTTAAACTATTGTTTATTTATTCCTACACATTAAAAACTTCTATCTTAAAACTATTTTTGTGTTTTAAATTTCGTTATGCGTGATGACTTATTTATTAATTTGCCAGGCTGTACTCACGATAATTATATCGGCATTAACCTGCAAAAAATTCGTTAAATATAATAATAATATAATATAATATTATCAGAACAATTTACACAAATTGATATAACCCCTAAGTAAGCACATTAGACAACGAGACAAATACATAGAAATACACATTATAAATACTGAGAATGTATTACCCAAAAATATATACATCAATGTTCATCATATACATGCCTGTAACAGTCGGAAATCGAACCAGAATTTGATAATAATATTTGGGGTTCTTACTTATGAACTTGTAGCATGGCGGGCTTGTGGCGTGAACTGCTTACTATCTTAATGCTTAACATTTCCACACCATGAACAGTTGTCTGAATGTACGTAGATATGCTAAAAACACCCCTCTCCCCCCGCCTCCTCTCCCCTCCTCCTCCCCAAAAAGAGCGAGTCTTATGCATGGTGATATTTATATTTTAAGATGACATGAGCCCTGTTGACCTTTGCTTTATTAATATTCTATTGAAATTGCATTGAGTGTCAACTAAATCAAATAGAAATTTTACAGAAATTTTTTGGTAGTTTTTTTAGTAAATTACATTGTGTTCGTTTTTTTTATCTAAAGTAAGATCATAAATTAACATATTTTTGTAACCCCACACTGCGGCTAATCTAAATATTGCCTTTTGATAACTAAACAGTGTTTTGATAACCCAAAACTAACCCTTATCATAGACTTCGGATTGTTATCTAGAATTTATATAAGTATATTTAAGTGTTCTATTTAATATAAAAAACAAATTACATTTTGTTATCTGTTATCACGAGATTTATGTTAATGACAAAAGATTTTTTATCTTTATAAGATTCTGTATATTTTAAGAATTAGTTTGTTCAATAAATATATATGTTACACACAGTAAGATTTTAATAAACAATAATTAAAATTACATATATTTTTATTTTGTATTATTTCTATTTTACTTCTATATACAACAACAATTTTCTTCATAATAATGAATTCACAGTGAACATTTGCTTGACTCGTCCATTATACACAGGTGCGGGGTAGTGGCACCATATCATTTGGGAATAGTTTTCATTTATTTTATTATTAATTAAACATCTAATAGCTATTTTCTATATCTAATCGTAGAGTAGGTTAAATAAAAATCCTTAAAAGACCACAATAGTTTCTAACAGTTTGAAAGCTTAATTAAATCCAACAATCGGTGATTATTTAAAAACCAGACGTATTTGAATTTTATTATGGAATTTAATACTATTAATTTATAATAATAGTAACTATATATTGTGTATACTAAATGGTCACAAACCGTCACCCTACCCGCAGGTGTGGTTGGCGGCGGCCCAGCCGATGATATCTCCTCTTATTTATACGCCGCACTCTCGTTATAGCGCATATTACTCTCTGTTTCCATAACAACTGAAATGTAACGTCCTATTTTTTAATATTTCAAACATATTTTTATAATTACACACTTATATTATTATTGCTTTTTCATTTCATATTTTTCGCGAACAAAATTGGATATGAAGTTAGTTATAAATAATATTTATATTGACGAAAACAAAATACAAACCTCGGACTTCTGCAATAATCTGGAATAATACATGATAAAATAATATATAGAAATCAATAAGATTTAACTATAATTATAAAGATTTTGTTAATATAGTATTATTTCACGCCTATCAAAGCCAATAATTGGTGAGAAATCAATATTTTTATACTTTCATTCGATATTTTAAAGTCGCATGATTGCGTTTTCTACGAGAGCGTGCTATGAGATGGAAGTAATGACTACATCACCTCCGGCTATCTTAACATTTCAGTTTATCGTAGCTTACTCCAAGATATCTACAAATGTATACAAATATAATTAAAAAAACTTTACAATAAAAAAATCTAAAATGTGAAATAATTGGTAATTTGTTTTCATTATATTAGAATGTTTGTAATAAAAATATTCTCTTTATCATCCGAAAGACAAGCTTTTGAGAAGTAATTTTTACAACAAGGTTTGTATACAAAAAATATTAATTTATGTTTTTGATATAAAAAGATGATTTCATTACATAAAAAGTATAGGTTTGTCTAACTTTACGTTGTGTATATAATACACTAAATATGTACATATATAATACATAAGTAAATTAAATTTTCGGCTAAAACTATTATTTAAAAAAAAACAGAACTAAATATCAAAGCACATGTGTTAACAGACATGATCATTATTGAATAAATAGTTTTTTAGTAAAAGCTGTAATCAATATGATAATTATAAAATTGAGGTTGATTTATCTCTTAACAAAAATGATCCATTGGAAACACTGTTACTGTAACAAATGCAAGCTTTTTTACTATTTTAATTTCCGAATACTTAATATATTTTTTAAAATTGTCATGCTGGTGATTAAAACGAAACATATACTTTTAGGACATAATTTTCACAAGTTATATGTAAAAAGACTTCTCTATAAACAGCATTTAGGTGGAACAATATTTGGTCAACTCCATTCCGTTTATCTAATATGGTTTTCCCCATTAGGATTATCTGACGGATGCGCGGACCATGAGTTATGTGACCGCGTCCGGACCCCAAACCAGCTTATAATAAATGTATTCCGCAATTTACACATTTGTTTTTACATACTTTTTTGGGTGTATGTTTAATTTTATTATTCTTGTACCTCACAAATGTTGATAGTTTCAAAAGAACAACTTATGTACCTTAGGGGAAATAACGTTTTAATTCATGGAATAACTACATTTAAGTGTTTCATCATAGATATGTTGTTGAATGCCTTAGAGATATCAAAGATTGGTCGAGTTGATGTGTTCATTTGCAATCCTATTAAAAAATGGAGTTTTAATTTTTATTCAAAGTTTAATTAAAACCATTAATTGATTTTCCTTCTCATAGTTTATTGAGTTTTTTCTAGAAAGTATATTATTTTTAATATAGCTAAAATTTGTTAAAGTATTTAAATCCAGACAACTTTTAGACATCAAACATGATATTTAAAACGGCTATCTTATTAGTTATTAATAATAAGAACCTATGTTATCAAATGAATATCAGCATTTTTAATATATTTATTTACTTGACCTATTTCTATACATATTTTTAATTACAAAGACAAATCACTTAGTAATTTCCTTATCAGAAAATGAAAAATATATTAGTAGTCTTAAATCTGACTTAAACTCTCTCTTGGTTATTTCAAAAACTTTTTTTGTTTTAGAAAACTTGTCATTTCATACTTATATTATATTAAACTCTTTTAATAATCTAAGGTTGTTAAATATAAAAAGTATTAATTACAACTAATTTTAATAATTTTTTAACATAGAGATCAATATATTGTTATTGTATTGGAATTGTTACTAGAATGCTAGTGTGCGCAGTTTGTGCCAATGCAATTCATTCGGACAACCGTATTATATGACAAGTTCGTGATATTAATATTTTTATAAAAAATATATTGAATGTTACCTGAAATGTAATTTATTTTTAATCCGTTTGTAGCATTGTGCTTTTGATCGTTTATTACTGTAGCAACACTTAGAATATTTTATTTATTTCACGTACAAAGACAACTCATATTTTGGACATTAGGTGTAGCAATAAAACAAATGATTGAAAAAGTAAGTGGCTTATTTTGTTGGGGGATAGATTAAAACATTAGCTATAGGTTGTTAAAACTAAATAGAACTTTAAATTGACTATAACAAAAAACATTGATGTGACATTGTATGATAGTTATATAATTTAGAATCGGAGAAAGGAAATAAGAATTCCATGTTCAATATATTTGCCACAGTCACATATTTCTTCACCGTAGATAGTAGAGAATCTGCGATCTGTGAAAGCGCTCACTGAACATAGTATATTTCTCAGCTTTTATGAAATTTTATTTGAAGTAGTTTAAGTGAAACGTGGAATAATTTTGATTAAAATATTAAGAAATTTATTTTCAGAATGATCTTTGTGATATTCCTGTGTTCGTAATTCTAAAATTGATATTGACGATTTTTTATTTTTATTACGATTTTATTTGGATAGCTCTTTGTTTTTGTGTAAACTAAAAGGTGGCTCTGTTGTTGTTTTATAATGTTTGTAACAAAATATATCATCCCAAGTGGATACTTATTTAATTAATTTTATTATTTATTTAAAGGTCTGGATTCCTTTAAATATTACTTAAATAATAAAATTAAATAAATATTCCATGATATTTTTTAACTACTATTTGAATAAAGAGAAGTATACTGTCAAAGACTTTAATTTTAATAAAAATCTGACAGACCTTCTAGAGGTTAATTAACATATAATTAAAAATACTCTCTATGTTAATTATAATGTCCAGCTAATGTCAATCAATTGGTTTCACGTTTCATACTACTTAAGTTGATACAATTTTCTATGGACGAACTCGTATAATTTTATTAACATTTTCAGTAAAGCTATGAAATTATATTTTTTTTTACATTACGTGATATAAAATTCTTTATCAATAGAAACTAATCATTATTTAACTTCTAAGTATATATTATATTGATAATCGGATATTGTGGTAATCGATTTATTTGACATCATTCCTATTTTCGATGTACCAAACTATTAACGATACTTTTTAGACTAGAAGGACTTTAATATGAATATTTTTTGTATGAAAGAAAATTCTTTACAAATACTCGTAATAATGAAAATATAAATATGTAATTAAACAATTAACTGCTTTATATTCATTAACAATTGGTTCTCTCAAAAAAAAGAAATCACGGTTGCGTCATACAAAATCATTTTTTTACATTTGTTAAGTAGTTTATTTATCAATCCGATAAGATTTAAGTTAAAGAATAGAAACAGTCCCATCGCGACCGTGTGATTTTTTGACTGTCTTCTTTTTCACCACTACAGTCTTAATCTTAATTTTTCGGTAATAATGCTAGAGTATAATAAAAATAAAAAAAAGATTACTTACATAAAAAGGGAAATCAAATCATTTATTCAATTAGCAAAGTCGAACTTCCGAATTAGTTCTAGCTTACATAACTAGATGGCGCTTATATGTACAAAAATACCCACCAACAGCCTATATGCAACCACAATATTCGAGTTACCAATGATATGATAGAATTAATTTGATTTTGAAAAAAAACTGAACTAACTGACTCATCGAGGGGGTCTCAAAGATGTACTGGAAATAAGTTTAACGCCTCAATTACATACACGAGATAATCGACATGGCCTGTTGCATCGGTGTGAACTATATTCCTTTAGATGACGTATCTGACGTGTTGTGTTTAACGCTGTAGTTGTTTAACTCCT
This sequence comes from Napeogenes inachia, assembly GCA_959347355.1. NCBI lineage: Eukaryota > Metazoa > Arthropoda > Insecta > Lepidoptera > Nymphalidae > Napeogenes > Napeogenes inachia. The sequence continues at coordinate 17,239,059 of OY365792.1, forward strand.
ACTTGGGTGGGGTGCCTCAACTGAGGTAGTACCACCCTCTTGCAGAAGATCTGATGTAACTATAATATTTATTTTTTCAACTATGATTGAGAACACCCTACTCCCTCCTTTCCTTATCTCTCCCCATTTCCTTATAACGGAGGTAACGCCTTTGCATTTATCTCCGCAAATATCCAGAAGCCACCTCAGCACTTACTATATGCTCGTTTGCCGTCATGAACCAGAAAATAACACTAAAAAACTGCACATCCAATCTGGTGTTGAAGACCTAAATAAAACTAAAATTAAAACAATAACATTTTTTTTTGTACTAAAATTTACATGTAACAGTTTGTGTTAGTAGAATTTTTGTTTCGGTTGTGAAACACTGATCATAATAAAAAAATACCCCGCACAAAAATGTAAAAAAATATAGGAGAAAATCTCTACACGAAATGTTCTAATTAACAATTTTTAGAACATTTCTAAGTAATAAAATATTAAAGGATCTAAACTGAAAATAAAAAAACTGAAAAGTTAAAACTGAATTAAGCACTGGTAGCAGACGTTCTGATATCGAATAGATGTTCGTTATGTATTTTAAAAGTCAAGAAGAAGTTCATTATATTTCTATACATATATATCTTTGGAAAGTAATATCCATACATATAATAAAATTGTCACTGATCGAAAATTATACATGGAAAATTTAAAAAAAAATCGTGATGCATTTATAAGATCAAGAAAACCCAAAACAACGGTTTTTAATTTTGTCTGTATGTCTTTAATCTGTATGTTTGTGCACGTAATCTCAGAAACGGCTTAACCAATTTTAATACAGATTTCGGTAGTATAATATTCTTCACTTAACCTTTAGTGTTTATAATATCTAAATCGGTTAAGAAATAAAAAAGTTAAGTCAATTTAGGTCAATCACGTTATAGGTGCAATTATGCAAATCTTATTCAATAACAAAACATGTAATAAATCTTTGTGCATTTAAAATATTTAAAAAAATATACATATCAGGAAGTGAAGATATAACAAACAGAATCCATTTTTAACATTTTGAAAATTAATGTCTGTTTATCTGTTTGTCTTTTAGTTGTGCACGCAACACGAAAAAAATATATAGCTAATGTAAACTTTTATACATAGAAATTGAACGTCACTCTGAGTAACATTTATTTTTTAACTTTCAATACACACCCTTCATTTTATCAAAAGATGTATGTATCTAAATTGACAGGTCTATAAGCCATTTTTTCAAAACTGTTTTTTTTTTATTTTAGGTAAGAACAGGTTTCATACTTAGTAGTTTTATACTTCAAGATGGGGGGTAAAGCAAGAGGTGGTCAACTAATTACAAATAATCCTGTATATTGATAGTACGCATAGACAGTATATATATATGGTACATATTGATAGTGCGTATTGATAGTACATATTGATAGTACATATTGATGTACATATTGATGGTACAAATTGATGGTACACATTGATAGTACAAATTGATAGTAGAAATTGATAGTATATATTGGTAGTACGTATTGATAGCTCATATTGATAGTACGTATTGACAGTACAAATTGATAGCACGAATTGATAGTACAAATTGATAGTACATATTCGAAGTACAAATTGATAGTACGTATTGATAGTTTATATTGATAATACGTATTGATAGTACGTATTGGTAGTAAATATTGGTAGTTCGTAATGATAGTACGTGTTGATGGTACATATTGATAGTGCGTATTGATAGTTCATATTGATGGTATATATTGATAGTACATATTGATGTTACATATTAACAGTACGTATTGGTAGTACGTATTTATAATAATTAAAAAAATGTCTTAAATGTGTGTGTGTGTGTGTCATACTCACAGATATCTGTATGTATCTCGTTTTACCGTGAGCAAGATTACTGTAAAGCAACAGAAACGTCAGGTTACATTCAAATTAATAATGTAAAATAAAGACCTAATTATATAATAATATATTTAAAAATAGCTTAATTTATAAGAATTTTTTTTTAAAGTAATAATTTGAAATAGCATAAATCATATTTGATACAAACATGTCAGTTGCCAAATCGACATAAATCTTTCAGATTAGGATGGCGCAAAATATGACCCAAATTCTCATGTGAATAGCCGCCGTTCACTATTACCTAAAACGGATAGCAGTTGTGTTCATAAAATTGTTATTTTGCAATGAAAGACCGATTCGATGCAGCAAACATATTTGTGTAAATCATCATTAAAAGTTCATCAATAATTAATCATAATTTTCATTTCACTATTAATTTCAAGTGCATTTTGATACAAAGTTAGCACTACAAGTTTGTTATAGCGATGTGACGACATTCAACTCTCTGGTCAAATTTAAATATTTGATGACAGATTGTTATTGATACGTTGACTTTGTTAGAATAATAATAAAATTAAAAACAAATAATTAACGGGTTTTAGTAAAAATCTGTCTAAATCTAATCTTTATCGTAAAACCACCGTATATCAGATTTATACGTAATAACGTAAGATGCTATCTCGGAAGTGCTCTCGTACAATATTAAAACGAACATCAAAAGGTCGAAGGGCTCTTCGTTCGTTATGAATTAGTTAGCGCCTTCTCGTGTAGGTAAGAGATATGTTTGAAATGCTTTAAAATGTATATATTCATTAAGTTAATATCGTCTTACTATTATAGCGGGTCCGTTTCATAATATTGATACAGTAAAAATTATCCTAAATAACTAAAATTTCTGGATCCAATTTATATGCCTTTGTTGTCTTAGATGAGATAATGAATAAATATGTTAATATTAAACGGAACTTCTAGACTTGTTGCAATCCTTTTGTCTTTTTGATAAAAGCAATTCAAAGACAATAATAACAATTTTCAATTAACCATTTAAAAAGAAACAAATCAAACATTACTCAAATGTGTTCTTAGGTTTAGTCTTGTTTTTTATAAAAAAATCATTGATATTAAAACGCAAAATATGATAAATTATAAATTCCTATATAGTTAGAGTATCTAACTAGTAAAAGATAAAGAAAAATATCATAGCTTTAATCAAAATAATGAAAGATTCTGCGCCATCGCAGTGATCTGACAAAATTTAAGCTGAACAATATCTTGTAGTCACCATATTGCCTTTAGCCTGTTTCACAACTCGAAAGACATAATACTTTGCCTTCCTTACCTCCTCTTGTTAGCGTTTATACAATTGGAGTGTAGATTTTGATAAAAAAATAGAAATATCAGTTGTTGGTTTGACTAAAATATGTAATGTTTGTATAGAAGTTTTACTGGAGAAGTTAAATAAATAATTGTAATATTGTATACTGATTTGCTTAAGAGTAGTGAACATATAAACTCGTCTCCCAGCCAAGAGAAGGCAGTGTGTGATTGAGAGGCTAAGTTGTGTAACTGAAATTGTATTATAAAGTGTAACAGTGAAAGTAAAAAGTTTAAATAGTAAACAGTTTAGAATGTTTGTGAGTAATGCCAATAAGGTGTTTTAAAGAGTAGAACGACTATTTTTTTTTTATATTTTATTATATTTTATTTTTAAAATTTAACTAGTTATTTAAAAACCCTTGAACGTCAATGTGTCTACCATTGTCAAAACTTTTTAGTCTTATATGTGATAAAGGTAGATGAATCTCGAGCCGTTTCATAAATACAAAAGCCACTAAAACTCTATTTAAAGTACAATATTTACAGAATAAAAATGAATCAAAACGAATTTAGTTTCTTGTTTTGTATATGTGTTATCTTACGACGATTGAACATTTAAAAATTTACAAACAGTATTAGTTTGAACCTTAAGAAATTTGACTAAAATACTTTAAATAAAAATTAAATCAATTTTGCTTTTTTTGAAAAAAAAATATAAAAAAATAAATAAACTACCTAAATAGAACCAATTTAGATTATATGTTCACTAAACGATTCCAAATAAGATACATTTCATTAAATAAACAAAATAAAAACGTCTATTTCATATCATTTTGACGGCGCTCGTGAACTCTTAAACAAAAGCAATATAGCCAGATTGCTGAGATTCAAACAAACTTATTACATTTTTTTTACTTAATTACATTTATTTGCGAAATTTTTTTTCGATGAAACCTGAAATATATATTAAACTTATAAACAAATGTATATTTATTTTAAGTAATAAACATTTTTAGCAAAATAACAAGTAAATCAATGTATAGCCAACATTGAGGCAAACTGTTATTTTTGATATTTTTTTTTACGGCCAAACCTGAGGAACCTGTTTTGTATTTTTTTTATATTAACGCATTTTAAAATATTAGCGTTTTGATTTATTTTTTTTTAATTTAATATTTTTATATTTATTTAAATTAAACCATGTTTAACATAGAAAAATTGTTTACGTGCCATAATATTTCTTTGGTATGGAATATTTACAATTTCCCAAAGTTGTTAGAATCAAAGTTAACCATTTTCTTGAATTAGGGAACGTTTCATAGCATTCTCTGTTAACTTTTATGAGAAAGAATCGTTACAATATGACACTGTTTTTCCATATTTTTACGATGCCAGTCAGACGATTCAGAATCCTGCACGTTCGGAAGGATGTAAATGGGATAGGTAACCAGGTAGGCATGTGACTAAACGGAATGTGACTAAATTGTAAATAATAATAATCTATTCAATATAAAATGGTTATTAAAATAAAAACATGAAGTGTTTAAATTTATTCACAAAACATCCATCACTTTACTACAGCTGTCCGCCTGTCTGCAGCAGTGGGAAGCGTGATTGATTTTGTTTTTTACAGTTTCTCAACTTAAATAGGTATTTTTATTTAAATAATAAATTTACCAAATATACAACTGAGAAACTGGACTGTACTATTTTTTTACAAAATTAAAAGTATATTTTTCAAACTATAGTTTCAACCAGGTTTCATATCGAACATTTGCCAGAACATAACACCAAATTATTATTCTATCATGGTTGGATTCCAAACCGTGGTCATATTTATCATACTATAAGCCCTATACTATCTCTACTCATAGCAATAAAAAAATGGATTAATAGGTAAATCTGACTATTGTACCTACCTATATAATATAATACTACATGAAGTTATATATTTTTATTTTTTTCTGAGCTGTCGTGCACAATGCATTTTAATGAATTTAAATAAATACCATTAATGTAAGTTTATTGATATTGATAATTTTATTTGTATTGAAAAAAAAAAACATTAAAAATTAAAAACACCTTAATACAAAAAGACCTTTAAAATGGTAAAAATATTTTTATTATGTGCTATTGAATTCGTTACGTCGGGGAACTGTTGTACGTACATTGATTAAGATGTACATTTTGCGTTTGTCTATTTTAAGTTCTCGGAGCTAATGAAAAAGGACTTTGGCTGTACGATTTGATATTTATTTCTTTATTTATTTAAACTTTATTGTCCAAAATTATATTATTGTCGAACTTAATGCTAAAGGATTATCTTATTGACCAGACTTATTAACCAGTCAACTGAACCACTATACAGAAAAATAAAAACTACTAGGGTACAAGACAGAAAAAAAACAAAACTGACTAAACATCTAAATGATACATAATATATATATAAACTAAAATATCATAAATTAACAAACTTAAACATACCTTACATACAATATACTAAATATACTATGAACTATAATAAATTCATAAAATATTACATACACAACATAATATCTGATAAATATTAAATCATTACGCTGCTAAGACGGAAAATTTTAACTCGTCTTCTCGAAAAGGTATCTACGTACACGTTTCATGAACACTTGCTTATTAGGAGCACTCCTAAGATGATCAGGGAGGACGTTCCAGAGTTCTATTTCTTGTACTATGAAGGAGGAAGACAGAAAACCAGTATGGTGTGAAGAAATATATAAACTAAGGTTGGTCGACAAATGAAAATTCAAGTTGTAAGTTGTCCTGAATAAATGAACTTTGGATTTCAGATACCGTGGAGAAGATGGATCATTTTAGATGGAAAAAAAGTTGATTTAAATTTCTCAAATTCGTCGTTTACGGACGGGAAGCCATTTGAGCTTAATACGATACTCAGAGATGCGATCAAATTTACGTAAGCCAAAAATGAATCGAATACAACTATTAAGAACACGATCTAATTTATTAAGATTGGTTGAGCGATGTAAGAGTAGTATACATCGGAATAGTCGATGAGTGGAAGAATGAGAGTCTGCACAACATATTGTTATATCGTTATGTCGGTTACTTACCTGTATTTAGATTTCCATTCTTTATTTAGTTCCCCCGACGACTTTAGTAAGTACATAATACTATTATTTTTACCTTTTAAAAATGTTTTTTTGTATAGGGTTTTTTTCTATTTTGGATTTTTAAAAATATGTAACTGGTATCTATATGATACTGAATGAACCTACGAACATACTAATTTGTTTACGTCTTCACTCTCAGTATTGCAAAAGAACCTTTCACCAGCACCAATAAAAACTGAATATCTTGGAGATGACTGCTGTTATTTCAACCGAACATAACTAAGAACCATCTCGTCGGACCAGGCTTCGTAAAATCCGTCCACTCGTTTGGCTGCTACGAGGCCACAGACAGACATACAGATACACATATACACACGTCAAACTTATAACACCCCTCTTTTTGGTTTGAGGGTTAATAAAAGGGACAAGATATTTCCAATTTAAAGCAGACAAGTCTATGTAATATTATTTGAATGGATGAAGAGTAAAAAACACTAGTGTCTTTGCCATATTATATTGCTGTGGTCTCGATTATATCAAAACGAAACCTACAAGTGTAGTAAGAGGATTTGATTTGTGCGTTTGATATTACTTAAGTTTAAAACAAGTATGTATTAGAAAACAGTCAGTTTAATCTTCCTGAACAATATTATTTTATATTAAATTAATATGTTACTTTATTGTATGTATATAGTTTGATGATTATCATTGTGGAGTTTCTTGTTAAATAGAAATAAATTTATTTTTTAATTTTACATAAAAACGTAATAGTTAAGTCTTTTATTTCAACAACAACAATGCAAATAAAGCAACTTTTCCTTACAACTACCAACATTAACCTAAATACTTATCAGATAAAAGGAGATATATTGCTCATCCTAAATTAGTTTCAAAGTGTTTTATCGCGATGGTGCAAAGTGTGTTTGACCAATCTCAAAAGTTTACGATGGATTTCCAGTCTGTGAAAGGTTTTGTATTTGCAATGTTTCTTGATTACTCCTTATTTTATTATATTCATATTTATTATTATTCTTACTATTCATAACTTATACTCAAACGATGTTTTAGAATATTTTTCATATTTTTTTAACACGAATTTAGTTATATGTTTGGTTATAGTTATTATGTTTCACCTTATTTTAAATAATTTTATAAACCACGCTCAACTAACTGGATAATATACTTAATGGATTATATAAGATAAAACAACTTTAAAATATTAAATTACTTACGTTTAGAGTTATATATATGTAAACTGATTTGATTTTCCAGGTTATGAGGATTATAGATTTAAAATAACAATTTATCTGCTTATTATCAATAATATGCATTATAAAAAAAATTATAAAAATATATTACGGCAGGATTACAAACTGCTACCTTTGGAAAATTGCGTTCCTTAGTCAAGTCAAGAATAACCGTAACCGTTGAAGTCAACATTTATCAGACTTTCTTTAGTTTCAAAAATCCTAAATAAATTGGCAGTAAGTAAATTTTCAAATTGACTTTAACCATGTTTCACCATGATAAAATGATTTATAATTATTTTAATTTCATTTAGTTAAAAAGTATTCTATATGTAGTAAATATTTTTTACCTAGATAAATAAGAGAATTGAATATATAAATCACTTACTAAAGACAATACAAAAAAAAAATACCGTAGGTACTATTAATTAAAGTTTAGTATTAATTGTTTTTATATGATAAATAAACAATCGTAAGTATATATTATATATTGATTTTTCTTACTTACATTAACTTATCATAATATATACTTATATATAATTGAGTAACTTGACTCAAATCAATCATTCAATCAATAGTTGCGACATACGGATTTGTGACATAAAAAAAATCATTTCTTTTTCCATTGATAGGATGAATCCCATAAATCCTTCTCAGAGAACAACAGCGCTTCATCTTCGAAATCCATTGTAGAATTGACTGTGTAGTTGGCTTGTGGTTAATCGAACGAGGTCCAATTTCGAGGTAAGCACTAAATAGAACTGTACAGTACTTGAAACTGCGACAACTACTTTGAGTCCCTAACGATACATTTCCTATTGATGAGGTATCTAAATAAATATAAACTCCTGAATTTCGTTAATGAATAAAGTGGTAATCATTTTAATACATTATAAAGAGTATAGTCTTTTCACCAAGATTTCAAATATTGGTGAAATGTTGATGTATTCCTTAATCAAATCCTTCGACTCAACATTTTGTGTAATTTATCTAAATAAAAAATATATTCAAAGATGTCTTTGCTTTTAAATATTCTCTTAGATAAAAAAATATTCAAAGAAACGAAGACCAGCAAAGAAGTTCTGTATCTTATCTTAATAATCTTAAATAAGTCTTATTGATTTAATTTTATTTATCTAATGTAGTTTTATGTAGTTTCATAGTTAAATCCAAATATATATTATTGAATTCATATAGTGGTTTTATTGGTTTTTATTTATTATTTAAAATAACAAATAATATTTTCATAAATAAATATTAAATGTGCTTATTGTCTCGAAGTATCTAGATTGTAATAATGTAATGATTTGCGTTAAGATGAAAGGATTCTGTGATAAAAAAAGGGACACTGTTTTTAAATGTTGTTTTAAATTTTTAATAAATATTTTTTAATAAATTTGTGTAGGTGTGTTTCAATGAAAACCTTATCAAATGATAAGAATAACCTTATCAATTATGTTCTCTTTACTTAAACACATGTTTAAAGATTCGGGATCGATGTAATTTTGTTGCAGAAGATTGGGATGTTTTTTATAAAGAGTTTTGGATTTCCAATTGGTTTCAGAGACCAGTGATCCAACGATGATTTTCGATGACCGTCTAAAAGGGTATCTCAGCAACAGTATAATTACAAATAATATGTCTAAAATATCAGTATATATAATTAAAAATATTTATATATATGTCACCACGTAGTCTTGGCGAACAATGTAATTTTAAGTTATAAATATGTTTTGTATTTAATGTTAATTTAGTTTGTTATTTGGTTATTATTTTCCGTATTATAAATTTACTAAATAGGGACTCGATTAAGAATGGGTCTGTACTGACTGACAGATGGCAGAACTGGAAGGCAATATTTGTGAAACCTTACAAAAATTTAAGTTTTTTTTTAAAGCCTGATTTTAATCAAATTGTATCCATATCCATATTATCAATTCGAAAGTATCTCTATCTGGTACGCTTTTACACTTTAACTACTGTTAATGGAATTTCGGACAAACATATATAAGACGTTGAGAAAGGACATAGAATACTTTTAACGTTGAATTGATGAAAAATTTAGGTGAAATTTGTGTATAACACACTTGTTAAACAACTAGTAAGGATGTTTAGCAATGTCTCATAAAAACTAAAATAAATAGTTAAGATAAAAGCGATTTTGTGGTGTAATACTTTTTTGCCAGATATGAGCAGTATGACTATCATTTAGATAATCCCTTAAAGAGCACCGCACGAGTTTTTTTAAATAAAGTTTTTTTTTTAACTATTATTAATTTTGCATAGCATTTTCATTAATAAGTATGAAAACATTTAATTTAAGCGGGCCTTTCAAAGTTAGTCTATGATAGGCGGTTATTTAAAGTACACCATTGTTTCCGACACATATGTACGAAGAAGTAAACGGACTAACTTGACAAGCTTTGTGATGACGGTACCCAAAAGTTGTGGTTTGTTAAGCATTTGTGTTATATAATATTATTACTGTTGTTCTTTAGCACTGAACTATAATTAAAATGATAAATACAATAGTTTATTTTCTGCAAATACTGAAAATACTAATTAAATTAAAAAAATATTATTTCATGTTCAACTATTCGTTAAGTGTTTACGTACAATTTAAATTAATTGGATTTGGTTAACCAATGATGAAATAACAAGCAACTAAAATTAACGCTTTAATATAATGTAATCCTGATGAAATCGTTTAAGTCTTATACTGACTTCTAAGTTTTAAGGTAAAAATATTTAAAATAACATAAATAAAAAAAATATTTTCTACAGGTTAACAATATAAAATAGTTAATTGAAATGTAATGCAACATATCTCAAATCTTACGATTTGTAACCGTGGAAATTAAAAGTATGTTGAAAATTAAGATAAAAACTAAAAGAAGCCTTAAATTTTCAATAAATTTAATATATAAAATTGTAAGCTGGTTGCCGGCTTCGTACTATAAATGCTTATTTGGTCTATTTAGTAATTGGTCTACAACTGTACTAGAGAGGATCCATTTAGGCGTGACGGGACGGACACGGAACGCATATAAAATTGGTGCATCCATGCACGTTGTTCACGTACTTTATAAAAGCAGTAAGAAGAACTTCGATTCACTAAAAACTTAAGCAAATATATGTTATATGCGCATGTATGTATGTTTTATCCCGACTTTCGTTCACCTTAGTGATGTTTATTTAATTTAAAATTTTCTCTCAATATTTTAGGTTATATAATTCCTAAGAACGAAATTCATTATTGTATAATAAATAATTTAATATGGTTCAAGATTAAATATAAATAGGTTATATAAGCCACAGCATGTTTAGTCACAACATTCTTCTGTTTAAAGATGACCTGATCGTTTCTTATGGTAAATAGATAGGAGGATAAGGATAGATCCCTTACATTGATAAATCTATCTATCAGATATCTATTTTAATTAATAAAGCTATTTCGATTAAATTACATAAACCGTTGTTGCAACTAATTTCTTTTTACTTTCAATACTAAAAGGAAACAAAATAAAAAAGAATTGGATATTTTCAAAATAACTTATTTACGTTATATCATAAGTAATTAATTTTTTTATAGCTATATTTAAAGAAACAATAACCGAAAACACGTATTTTTATAAAAAAAATACACAAATGTTAAGAAAAAATATGGTTGCCTGTAAAGTCGGTTTTACGGGCGAAGATTTACGTGACCACGTCTTTTTCTCGGTAAAATATTTATTGATATGAATATTATTAAATTGCACAATATTTTAATAATTTGAGTGATTTTCATGAGGATAGGACGATGAAGACGTTGTCACGTAAAATCATTTTATATATTATATATTTTATATTATATTATTGATGTTATTATTTTTTACAAAATTTATTTACAGACTTTTTCGATACATCAATTAGTTGCGGAGATATCGATCATTGAAGTTATTGTTTGCTACCAGTATTTTATATATATATTTTTTTCAGTTATAAAAAAATACTATTTCCAATTGTGTCTACCAAGTATGGTCACATGTACTGGCCTACATATTAAATAATAATAAGTACAGATAATGTTATGTGACGTCACTTCTGATTTTATATATTTTAATATTTTTAATTTTAAAGAATTAATTTGAAAATCAAAACACTTATTCAGATCGAAGGTTCAAATTTTTGCTAAATAAATTTGAAATTAATTAAAATTTGTAATTGTAAATAATGAAGTTGAAAATTAAAACATTTACTTAAATTAGATGTTAAAATTCTTGCTCAACACATTTTAAATCAAGTTTTCTTATATCTGCCACTTTTTCTTAATATTTGTAATATTAAAGAATCAATTTGAAAATCAAAACATTGCTCGGCGGACCGATCATGTCTGAGTGGGAGAGAGACGCAAGGCATTCTATGTGTGTGTGACTCATCGTTACGTTACCGGGCGTTACGCTTTATCATAAGTGACTCCCAGCTTAACCTAATTTAAGACGTTGTCACGTCAAAACTTAAGAAATACATTGTACATTCGTATCACCTACTACAAAGCCAGCGTATGCGACAGCGATTTACGTTGTTTTCCTTGGGACAAGATATTTTCCTGCTAAAAGTAGATTATAATCTTTTTCAATGTCTTATATATATATTTATTTCAATTTTAATCAACATTGGTGCAGTCTTTTAAGCGTGAAAGCGTAACAGACAGACAGACAGACAGAGAGAAAGAGTTAGTTTCAAATTTACAATATTAGTATGGATACTGCGAGTGCAAGTACTACCCAAGTTTGAGTTCTATCAATTTTCGCAATCTGTTGCTTAGCAGTCGAATTTGAAATGCTCCAACAGAAACATCTGTCTAACCAGAGGAACTCTTATCTGACTTTCCAAACTTGCCAAAGTCCGTAAGGTTAGGTCCATCAGGTTTCATTGATTAGGGGCACCAGGTGCCTGACAAGGAAATCCCAGCACAATACCAGTGTAGATTTAATACTTTGAGCAACACTAGTTCACTAGTTGGCCAGCTGGACCGGGACTGTACCACCCTCTTACCAGATACGTCAGCGATGGCGTCAGAAAGGATTTCATTGATTAGGATTTTCGAAAGAAAACCTAATAGATGTCACCACCGTCTCGATAAAGGCGGTCATATAGAATGCTTAATTCACCGATGCGGACAGCGATGACAGCGATATGGTAGCTCAGTTGGTAGAGCGACGGGACGGTTTCCCAGTAGTCGCGGGTTCGAATCCCTGTCCGTATCGGTTTATTTTTCATTCTATATTTATATAAATTTAAACAAGCTTAACATGGCTATACATGTTTATAAATATTTTCAAACATTAATTTCGGTAGTGGCATCTTTTCAATGTTTATCTATGATGCAAAGTTAGAAACATTGGTTAGGAATTTCGTAAGAAAATCTAATAGATGTCACCACCGTCCACCAGCCGTTTTTAATAAAAACAACATCAAAATAAAAAAGAGATATATTAACAATCACAATAGTATACGAATGTAAGTAATGAATGACTCTCCAAAACGCGCAGTGCACACACTTTAGTGATGAAACTATCTGCACCAAGCTTCATAAAAGCTTTCAATATAGAACTCTCACTGCGTTTGGGAAAAGTATTTTCATTAGAGCTTTAGTTTTAATTTAAAATGTAACATTTCTATTTAAATTATAAAAATAAACAGTTTGTGTTATTAATTAGTAACAGCAATGTGTTATTTCAAAAGCTTTTTCTACATTATTGTATTACTTCTTTTTCAATTAAATCATATTTATATTTCATGAAGATCCATACTGCCCTCAACAGCATTTCATTAAAATTGATATATTAAAAGATATCAGAGATAAAGTGGAGAAACAGCGTGTATATTGTATACAAAAGACATCCTGTAGTATAAACTCAATATCAATTTATACTTCACCCCCCTTATTAGTATGTACATTGCACCCGTGCGGAGCCTTGGAACAAATTTTACACAAATCGGTAGTAAATATATCAAAATTCTTAGCACGATAAATGAATATGAAACTGTCAAAAGCACAGCGTCTTGAGACGACAACATCGGCAACCTCAGTATTAAGGCACGTACATTAAAACACACATGTGATGTTGACATTGTCTAAAGTCTCTAAACATATTAATCGGAGAAAATTAATAATACATTTTATTTACTTTTTGTCATAGTAGGAATTTACAAGATGACAATTTAAGTGCTAGAGTTGTAATATTGGTATGTCAAGGGTTTTATTTTTTGTTTGTGACGACCTAAATAGTAGTTTTGATATGGAATTGCCCGGTTTCGATGAGTAATAGAGAGATATTAAATATTATACTTGATTAATTATATTTTTTAATAAATAAAAAGAGAATAGAATAAAATAGATATGATTTTAAAATGTTAAATTTAATATTAATTATATATACCTATATAATAAAAATTACTTAAGTTATGTTACTACATACCATAAAAAATAAAAAATTGCCCAAACTATAAAAAATGCCTTAGATTTTCATTCTTATTCTATTTTTTTTACAGGAAAACACCAACTAATGTTGGCACAAATTACAATATTTTTTTTTTAACTTAGAGAGACTTATTGTCTAGGTCAACATATAACAATTTAAAACTTTCAAAATAATACACACAAAAATATTACAGTTACAATAAGTTAGAAAAGAACTACAAACGTAGTATTTGAGTCGCGAGGGGAGATGACAAAGTAGTTTGTGGCTAGTACCTATAATGCCGATTCTGTAGTGCACGATATAAATTGATTGCTTAAATTTATAAATACAGATTTTAATTAAGGTCTAAAAAATATTCTACACGTGTAACGTCGATGAATAAATTGTGTAAATTGTGATCTTTCTCGTAATTGGTCTTTTGTTTACAAATCTTTAAAACGACGGAGTTATCACAACCCACATAAAGCGATTATTGGGGAGAAATCATTCATATACATATATAAAGGCCAAGAATATATTCTTGTTAAATACCCATTTTATTTACATTCAGCGTCTACACTCTTTAATTTAGGTAAGATGCATTAAGATCAAAAGCAGACTAGCACTACGTACGTAAACCAAGGTTGCAATGTAGTAATGTAGATAGATACTACTTTACTATTATTCTTCATCAAATCTGGGAATGTATCGGTTTTAATACACTTGGTGAAAATTAAGGCTAATTGTGGGACTAGGTCACTTACAATAGTCATTTATGGGACATACCCCAAGATCACAGGTTTTTTTTGGGATTAAATTTCTAAAAATTGTGAAAATTTATCTCCTGAAACAAGTTAAAAACAAAACTTTGGTTACTGTACTGACTCTACTGTTATAATTTTTTTTTAAGAAACACTAGATATAATATCCTTTGATAACTAAGAATAAATGGTACAGTTAAAGTATTTGGAGACTTCTGTAATGACATCAGACTTACTTACAGCTTAGATAGCTCATAGCATTATTATTGCATGCCACTGTTGGCCATATGTTTAACACATAATGCATTTGATTGTTGGTGTTGATCTATCTAAGACTGAGGAGGGTATTAGATTTTTTTTTCATGAAAAACGAAATCAGAGTTGATTTAATTATCACAAGATTTATACGTAAATATTTTTAAAATACTTATGACAGCGTTGACTGACTTATTCTGTAATGCTGTGACGAAATCAGTTTTGCGAGCAACCGAGAGTGGATTAGTGTACTTGGTAGCGATTAACGTTTTGCGCTGTTTTCATCATTTCTATTATCTGACGTGACCATTGCATTGTAAAAATTTTAAATATAGTGAACTTAGATACATTAAGTTTATTTTATCTCACCCTTATTTTTTAAGGTTTTAAATTCTACATTTATCCTTTTTTGTATTTAATTTGACCTGATATTATAATTTTAATTATGTCAATTATAATCTGGAAATTCTCTTGTAACTGTATTTTAATTATATTAATGAAAAAACTTAGTTATTTAAAAGAAAAGTTGTTTTTCTTTGATTACTATAACAATTGGTTTGCAGTACATTGCATCGGATACTGGAACATTTAGAAAGTTCAAAAAAGACGGGAAGTATACGATGCAATTTGTTTATAAAAGATTTTCAAAAAACGTTTTACCAGCGTCTATAAAAGTTTCATGCTTTCTGAATCTTTTCTTGACATTTTCCAGTCTCAAATAGGTACTTGATCAACGGACTTCTGACGCGCAGTGCATTTTCGGGTTTTCTCTTGACCGGGTTTTAGTTTTAACTGACAACTAAAATTTACACGGCGCTAGGTGTTCAGGGCTGTAAGGTGGATTATTAAAACGTTTTATTGATGTCGTCTCGAAAGGTTTTGAATACCGATTTCGATAGCTTGTTATTTGCAGTATCATTAAACAGCAACACTGTTTACAGGCACTTCGTTTCTGAATTGTAATGTAAAATTCAAGATTAATTCCTTGTTATGATATCATAAGTACGGCAAGTAGTATTTGCTTGGAAGCTGGTACTTCTTCTTCTTTATCGTTCGTATTATAGCACCGTTCCACGCATGCCTACATATCAGCATCTATGATATTGCAGAGCCTAATTTGATTCCATAGCAGAAGTCAGAAGAAAACCACTTTTTTTCTCATCCTTAATATTTAGAAGCGAGCGCACTAAATTCGTTGTATCAGCGGTAAACAGAAGCTTTAGGAAGCGCCTTCTCTATAAAATTTAATTGAAGCTGATTAATTGATTCATCAAGTTTCAAGTTGGACTTGTGGTCGTAAAAAATAATTGTACTAAAATGTTCTCGATGCATGTCTTTTTTTGTTTGACAAAGGATAGTTTCATGAAACTAGTAACAAAAATAAATTTCGAACCAATATATTTGTTACATCTAAAATACGAACTTTCTGAATCAATTTTAGCTTGTCAGCGTTCCATACATAAAACTTTTTAAAATAATCTGAACGTTCTTCATATACGAGTAATAAGAGTTAATTAAGAATTCATTACTTTTATTAAGTAAGTTCTTAAATCTAGGTTCCATCTTAATGGTTATTGTAAACAATTTAATTATTATTTGTAAAAGTATAAAACATAAAACTCCGATTAGATAAACTATGTTACCAAAATTTATTCACATATACGAGTACATTAAGATTTTCCTTCAAGTGCTTTGTTTTTAAAGGAGTTATAATTATTTTTACTGAACACCCCTTTAATAATATATGTATTAAATTTTTTACAGTCAACATTAATACGAGTATACATATAAACTATATATAATACACATATAGCCAGTTAGATGTGAAAGCAAACATGAAATTTGTTATAGAGGTAGGTAGGTATCTGGGAATAAACTTCAAGGAGACTTTTATAAAAAATGATTAGTTACTGGACTATAATGGTAATGTGATTAACGAAGAATTACTTTATTTCGATTTTTCTATAATAATATCATGAAATTATATTATTATATTAGAGAATGGGTCAACTATTTCAGAATTTCATTACAAAATTTAAACTTTCAGAATTATTAATTACCGGAATTAGACCACACCAATCATTTAAATTGATTTGGAAAATTTATAAATTTTTGATAGTGGTAAAGATATTTATAATATAACGAGAACTATTTACGGCATTTATTATTTATTTTAAGTATCCTGCTTTAAAGAGTAGACATGGTAAGAGGCTATTTAATATCTAAGATCATGAAATAAAGAAACGTGGTCAACGTTGAGAGCTTTATATGTGTCTAACACAGACTGTGTCTAACACAGACTGTGCATTTTGTGTATTTTCTCAACTCAGACAAAAAAATAAGACTCTATAGTTTATACTTTATAGACATCAATATTTTATTACAAATTAACTATTTAAAATAGTCACCATTCTAAATATACTTAGCACCTAATAGTTATACCTATTCCCGATTTCAATAATTTATGGAAATTCTTAAATGAGGATTTCATAAATATTAAAAAAATGCTTAACTACTTATTCGTTTTACATATTACGTAAATAAATCCGGATTAAACAGGAGAAGAGAGATATTTTATAGACGACAGACGAAGCTTCTTAGCAATCCATGGATTCACCGTGCGGGTGCCGGGCCCATCGCGTTGCAAGGAGAGGAGTGCAAGCAGTGCCTGGGACTTGCGACCCAGGAGTAGGTTTAAGGGGCCCCTTTATTATGCGCAAAAACGCTCACCTTCACCCTCCACACTCCTCTCCCTACCTAACCAAATTTGGAAAGAACCTACTAATGCCGCCTTTGAAGTACGTTCTAGAAATGAACCGATGCTTGTTCTAGAAAGGCCAAGATCTTTAAGTAGGCTATAGAGAGATTTTGCTGTTATACCTCTCGCTCCCACTTCTACCGCGTACAAACTAACTATAAATTTATTCCTGATCAGTTCGTTGGTTAGTTCGTAATACTTATTGAGCTTTAATGTGTGATCCCTTGGGATGTTTGTTTCCCAAGGAACAGTAAGCTCCACAAGTATCACGCGCCTCAGATGTTTCGAATACAGGAATAAGTCCGGTCTGGATGACGAAACACCAACATCCCCAGGGATTTTGTAATGCTTTTCATACGTGTCCATCATGAGAATCCAATCAGGAGCCGCGCCTAATATTGAATAAGGCTTCGCTTTTGATTTTTTGGAGGAGCCTTCTTTTACGAATTCTATAGATCGTTCGGTGGTTGTTATACCCCTCCGCGCTCTTGCTACTGAAAGACTAACCGCTTCCCGTATAATTTCTAATACCTTGTCGTGGCGACGCGAGTATTGACCTTTATCTAGACGTACCCTACACCCTACTAATAGGTGTTTCGCGGTTCCTATTGCCTCCCCACAGATGTTGCAAGACTTTTCGGTGGCTTTGCCCCATCTTACTAAATTACTTTGATCTGGGAGAGCCATTTGGAATGCATTAAGATAGAATTTTAATAATGCTGGGGACCAATCATAAATTAAGGTGCGCCACTTCAAAGCTAGTGGAATACAAAAATCTCCTATGGTCACCCATTCGTTTTGAATTTCTAGGCTCATCGCGTGGAGTCGGTAATTATCGTTTTCGTCTTGTCGAATAAAAGATTTTGTTATGTCTATGTCTTGAACTTTCCTACTTGATCCTAGCCCTACTTTATTTGTTTGAGCACCTATCATAAACTTTTTATGGAATTGAAGTCGTGACTCGAGCTCTGAGGCAACTTTGTCTTTTGGGAGAGAAGTTACAGTATCATCTTTAGATTTTCCGATGATATGTCTTTTGGTAACTCTTAGATGTTTGTAGAGCTCCGATGGTTTCTTTAATTTTAATCCAAAGTTGTTACGGTCTCTAAATAAGGTTGAAGAGTCCGCTGAGTGCGCTAACCCGAGCCATAACTTCAATGTCTTTATGACGCTTGCATCTAACTTTGACAAAAGGGTTTTATTTATATCATACACGAGGAAAGGCCAATTTAGACGTGATGTTAAATAATTATCGTAAATCCAAGCTTTTTTGACGTTACTTATTGGTTGGTTGTCTACCTTTTTGAGATCGTTTAAAAAGCTATCGACTATTACATCCAACGATGGAGTACGGCCTTGGTAATCGATTTTTTTACCTAAAAATTTAAACGGAGCTGCTTCCGTAACCGTACTAACGCACTGACCGCCTATTATAAGACCCGGATCGTAAGAGGTATATTTGGTATTCCGTCTACCCAGACACAGACTAAAACATTTACTTGGTTTTGTCCTCAATCCGCCCGTCCACGTACAGAAATCCTCAACTACATTTAAAAGTACCTGACATTGTTTCGGATTACGTGTCAGTATCGCGAGATCATCTGCAAAAGCTAGTATGGATTCTGTGTATTTGTTGTTGAACTTAAACCGATAGCCCCACTTTTTTTCATTTCTAATTAATTTGTCTATTAAAATATTAATAACTATATTAAATATAATAGGAGAAATACAACAGCCCTGAAATAAACCAACGTTATAATTAAGTGGTTTTGAATGGTTTTCATTAAAAATTATTGAGAATTTTAATTTTGAATAATATGATGCAATAATGTCGCGAACTACCATAGGAAAGTTATACCATTTAAGCGCGAACATCATTAGTTCATGTCGTACCGACCCAAAGGCGTTTTCTAAGTCTATCCAACAAACCGTAATTTGTCTCTCGCTAGTTCTAGCATCTTTAAGGCTTTCCGATATTAACGTATTATGTTCCAGGCATCCAGAAATTCCGGGCAAAAACCCTTTCTGGTGATTAGGCCTGAAATATCTATTGTTAATCATGAATTGCGTCATTTTAGTTTGTAAAAAAGAGAAAAATATTTTGGAAATTGTATTTGTTAGGGCTATCGGTCTAGTATCCTTGGGATTATTGACATTGTCGTTTTTCGGAATGAGGACAAAAAGGGCTTTTCCGAATGATACCGGTATTTGCTTTCTTGACCAGATTTTACCGAATATATTTAAAAGATGTTTATGGAGCGACGGACATTTTTTGTAAACTATATAAGGGATACCATCCGGACCTGGTGCTGACTTAGATGGTTTCATTTTAATTATTTTATTGATTTCCTCCAAAGTCGGTGGGTTGGCTTGAAAGTCTTCAGTAGGAGTCTCAGGTTTGTGTTCGTTTGGATCCCCATATAGTGTTTGGTTTTCTGGCACTTCGTATGTGCTTTTATAATGGTCGAAAATTTGCTCGTTGGTCAAGAGAAGCTTACCTTTTTGATCTTTGAAAATGTTTTTTGAGTATTTAAAAGGATTTTTATCAAAGTCTACTTCATGTTTTGCCCGATCAAAGCTATCACGATTTTTCGTTATTTGATTTGTTATACCTTGGATAAGTTTAAGAATTGATCGCAATGCCCTAGACAGTTGGTGACTAAGTTGATTATCGCCTAAGGCTTTGGCTATACGAAGTTTCTTTATAAGATCTCTTTTTTTCCTCCTCATTTTCAATTTAAAACCGTTTTCTTTATTTTTGTGAGCATAACGATTCGTAGGTGGATAGTGCTCATTAAAGTAGTCGTAAATAGTATTTTGGAAAGTCTCTACTTGCGCATCGAGTACCTGATTTGAGCCCGGGTGCTCTAACAGGGCCGCTATATTTTGGTCATGTACTTTCCAGGTCGATTGTTTAGTATTTGGAATGCTAAGACGCGTCCGGATGGTCATGGACTCCTGGTAGTTTTCATTCAATGGCTCACCATGAGATATATGAGGGTAAACTCTATCCGCAGTGAAAACTGAAGATCTTACCGACGGTTGCCGCACTTCAGCACCATTGTGTGTTTTAAGATGTTTAATAAACCAGGCTCGTCTTTTGTAATTTTTCCCGCACGTATGGCATTTCAGTTCCGTTATCGCGCCGTTTTCGCCGTAATTGTCAACCGGTGGACAGTTCTTCCGCCCCCCCTCTCGGACTGTCCTAGGGGTATTTTTCTTATTTGGACTTTTAGCGTTTATCGACGTTCCCGGGCTTGGCTTGCTAGGCCATCGCCCTCGGCTGTCTTTCCAGCAGTCTGCTGTCTTCCCAGCTGCCAGCTGTCTTTCCAGCGTCATCCCGTCTCTCCGGGCTGTCAATTTAGATAAGACGAAGCTTCTTAGCAATCCATGGATTCACCGCGCGGGTGCCGGGCCCATCGCGTTGCAAGGAGAGGAGTGCAAGCAGTGCCTGGGACTTGCGACCCAGGAGTAGGTTTAAGGGGCCCCTTTATTATGCGCAAAAACGCTCACCTTCACCCTCCACACTCCTCTCCCTACCTAACCAAATTTGGAAAGAACCTACTAATGCCGCCTTTGAAGTACGTTCTAGAAATGAACCGATGCTTGTTCTAGAAAGGCCAAGATCTTTAAGTAGGCTATAGAGAGATTTTGCTGTTATACCTCTCGCTCCCACTTCTACCGCGTACAAACTAACTATAAATTTATTCCTGATCAGTTCGTTGGTTAGTTCGTAATACTTATTGAGCTTTAATGTGTGATCCCTTGGGATGTTTGTTTCCCAAGGAACAGTAAGCTCCACAAGTATCACGCGCCTCAGATGTTTCGAATACAGGAATAAGTCCGGTCTGGATGACGAAACACCAACATCCCCAGGGATTTTGTAATGCTTTTCATACGTGTCCATCATGAGAATCCAATCAGGAGCCGCGCCTAATATTGAATAAGGCTTCGCTTTTGATTTTTTGGAGGAGCCTTCTTTTACGAATTCTATAGATCGTTCGGTGGTTGTTATACCCCTCCGCGCTCTTGCTACTGAAAGACTAACCGCTTCCCGTATAATTTCTAATACCTTGTCGTGGCGACGCGAGTATTGACCTTTATCTAGACGTACCCTACACCCTACTAATAGGTGTTTCGCGGTTCCTATTGCCTCCCCACAGATGTTGCAAGACTTTTCGGTGGCTTTGCCCCATCTTACTAAATTACTTTGATCTGGGAGAGTCATTTGGAATGCATTAAGATAGAATTTTAATAATGCTGGGGACCAATCATAAATTAAGGTGCGCCACTTCAAAGCTAGTGGAATACAAAAATCTCCTATGGTCACCCATTCGTTTTGAATTTCTAGGCTCATCGCGTGGAGTCGGTAATTATCGTTTTCGTCTTGTCGAATAAAAGATTTTGTTATGTCTATGTCTTGAACTTTCCTACTTGATCCTAGCCCTACTTTATTTGTTTGAGCACCTATCATAAACTTTTTATGGAATTGAAGTCGTGACTCGAGCTCTGAGGCAACTTTGTCTTTTGGGAGAGAAGTTACAGTATCATCTTTAGATTTTCCGATGATATGTCTTTTGGTAACTCTTAGATGTTTGTAGAGCTCCGATGGTTTCTTTAATTTTAATATATTGCCACAATGAGTACGTACTTATTAGTAACAAAAGTTTGTTACTAAATAATCCTTAAAGGTACCAAATTAAATTATAGTATGGAAGGTATTGCAAGCTATAATTAATTAATAATTGAGTACAGTCAAAACCAGTGTATTAATAAGTTTAACACAAAAATGTATACCTACATATATTTGTAAACATCTATAGATATGTACAGTCATGCTAAGTTTATTTGAAATAAACATAGAATAAATATAAATTATACCTACAAGGATAGCGACCCGTGACCTCAGGACAACAGTCCCCTCGCTATACTAATTGAGCTACCGTATCGTTTTATTCTTGTTATAATATATTTATTTAACAGTTACATAATAATAATAGAGGATATTATTGTTTTTATAATTATTTAAAAGTCATACATATAATATGAAAGCTCAGCATCAGTACATTAAACATTTTTGAAATAACTAACTGCTACGTTTTAATGGATTTTTATGTTTTTGTATGATTGTCTGTTTACCAGTCCCACGACTGGTCTCGCTTCAGGAAATAAAATTTACAGGGGTAAACACAACATTTGGTTTTGGCTTTGATTATTTACAATATAACTAAAAATGTATGGATTTGTATCATTTTATGCTGTATGGTTATGAATGTTTCAAGAAACAGGTCAGATAAAGTCACTGAAAACAGCTGATGTTGTACAATTGCACTTAAATTGGGTGGTTCATTGCATCAGAATGATTAAATTTTTAGAATGTTCCCGTGATTTGTTCTCTGTATGTAATTAAAAGTAATTAGCAGATTTAATTTTAGTGGACAATTATGCTTTAACTAAACAATGAAATCGTATAAGTATAATATAACTTTTTATAGAAGTAGATTACTATAAAAAATATTATTTTTAAGCACTAAAAAAGCAAACATATTTTCTTTTTTGGGAAATATTTAACTAATGGAGTATTCATGTCGTTAATAAATTATTCTCCCCAATTCCCTGTTTACTTAAAACAAAACATGTCTCCAAATATTTCAATGTGTTTATATTTCCCAAGTCATCCAAAATGTTGCTTTAGGAACAGTTATGTGAATTTTAATGCGTGTTGTGCTTTGGGATGAACTTATTAATAATAATAATAATATCAGGACAAATTACACACATTGATCTAACCCCTAAGTAAGCAAATTATTTGCTTGTGTTAAGGGTGTTAGACAACGATACAAATACATAGAAATACACATATAAATACTGAAAATATATTTAATAAACGACCAAACCCAGAAACAGACATCTATGCTCATCACATAAATGCCTATCTCCGCCGGGAATCGAACCCGAGCCCCATTGCGCCGTGACACGTTAGGCGTCTGCGCTAACCACTCGACCAACGGGGCGGTTAAAAGTCATACATATAATTATTACACTTCATATAGTCATCATAAGTATGACTTCATAAGTCATACTTATTACACTTTTGAACTACTATTAAACAAAACTGAAATACAAAATGAATAAAGTGTATATTTATTTTAAGACATATATAATTTATCAAACTAATTATATTTACACTGAAAAATAAAATTTAGGTGTATATTTCAACATACCTACATAATTGTTGTAGCTACATCATAACTGTTATGTTTGTTCTATCAAGATATATAAGTGATAAATAAATTCTAAGTACATTAAAATTCTATCTCTAGTTTTAAGAGAGATGCTCAGAAGTTAAAAAAAACATCTTTTTGCAGGGTTTTAATATAAATGGGGGGTGAACGCCGGGAACCTCCTTGTGGTGCTCCCTGGGCAACAACGGTTATTGAGAACCTTCGGGTTCTCCCGTTGGCTAATACCCGGCGCGGTGGGGGTCGGTCATGGGGGTTTGTGCCCGGTCCAAAGCTGGCCGCTTAGGGGGGTCTATCAGACCTATAATGGTTCTTGTGAAGAACAATTATAGGTCTGATAGACTTCAATCTGTAGTTGCCTCTTAAAATCTCTCTATACTTCTCCTTTCTGTAACCTATCATTCACCTTTTTTTGAACCGTCTCTTCTTGATTTAATTATACTCCTCAAATCAGACAACGTTCTTGTTCATGGATAGGTTACTGCTCCTTTCTCCTACCATGATCTTTTATTTCTTCGCTATAATCTTTCTACTCCCAAATGCAAGGGTAATGTTATTGTGCATTGCAACTAACTTCAAACTGTGGTTAATGGTCGGAAATGGTTTCTTTGATATAATGAATGAAATGAAATAATAATAATGAAAAGCAAAGAGATGTCTATGAAAGAAAAAAGGAAAGTTTTCAATGTGTGTATCCTTCCGTGTTTATTATATAGCTGTCAGACTTGGACACTAACAGCCCAGCTTGAAAACACAATAAATGTCTGCCAGAATAGTATAGAAAGAAGTGTAATAGGAGTTAGGGTAGATTTAAAGAAATAAAAGGCAAAAAAACCCAGAGTATAAAAAACTAAAATGGTTTTGGACAGGACATATGATGAGGAAGTGAAAAGATAAATGGACTACTTAAATAACAGAATAGTTTCCCTGAGATGGGAAAAGAAAACGAGACAAACAAAACAAGCCATGGGATGACGAAATAAAAAATGTAGCCGGACTTTATAGAAGTCACTGGAGGAGGCCTATGTCAAGCTGTGACAAAAATATAACATTAAATAACCGTTTATCTAAGTAACTATAATTATATAACTATAGTTCATACATAAAATTCTTAAATTAAAGTATCCGAGTATTAAAGTATATTAAGAGTTATACGAACAAATAATCATTAGTTGGAATTTCATTATTTTATTAGTTAAAATGTATAGTCGTAGGTTCAACTCAATTGTACTTATATAACAGTAATAATGTCTTATTTTATTTATATTATGTATGTATGTCAGCCCCCGTGAGCGTGTCTGCCTCGTACTTAGCTGTTTTATTTTTTGTTTTTATATGTTTGTACATATATGTGTAATGATAATTTTAAGTTTACCCAAAAAAGGTAAAACTTTAATGTTTTAAAATTTAGATAATTTCAATTTTGCCTTTTTGGTTGTTACAGAAAACGTTATTAAATGCACTAGACTCTAGATGCTAATTTTAAATGCGAATGCCTAGGCATTCACCATCAGAATGTAAATGTGTTTAATAAATTTGCAAGTCTCGAGGTCCCAGGTGACCAGAGTTAATAAATGTGTGCTTGAGAAGTGTCTTAGTAAATTCAATAACTGTTTAGTTCAGTAAAGTAAAGGAATATATTACTATAGTGCATTAGCTTAAGATTTTTCATTTGATTACCGCTTAAGGATATTATAAAAACAGAAAAGATTTTTAAGATATTTTAATCTATACTAATATAATAAAGCTGAAGAGTTTGTTAGTTTGAACGCACTAATCTCTGGAACTACTGGCCCGAATTTAAAAAATCTTTTTGTGTTGAATAGTCCGTTTATTGAGGAAGGCTATAGGGTATATCTCATCTCGCTGTGACTAATACATGACATTGCGTCTTTGTACGTAGTGGTGTACTAGGAAAGGATTTTTAAATTCCACCCTTAAGGGTTTTAGATAGATAGCTGGATTTTGCAATTTTGTATGAAACTCGGCGGCAACACTAAAAACCGCGCAGACGAAGTCGCGGGCGACCTCTAGTAAATAAATAAAAATGTATCTTTTTATAAAAATATTAAATTATTGTAACTACGGCTTTCTAATTTTATAAATTATACTACTCAAAATAACAATATTAGTTTATTGTCATTTAGGGCATGTCTAAGATATAAATGAATATGAATGTTCAAAAATCACCATAACTCAAGTCATTTACCTACAAAGTACAAATTATATTATTTATAACTGAACATCCTTCAAAATCTTTTTGTTGTTGGATAACATGTAATTAATTTCATTTCTTGATGGCTTCTTTTTATAAAAACTATTAAAAATACTGTTTTTTTTTTCTAACGCAAAGATTACGAGTCTTTAAACATTTTTACTTCTTGCCTAATCCACGTTTTCCATTGATAAATTCTTTACCTCTGTCCTGTGTTTCTATTTGTCCATTTAATAATTAATTATTCCATTATATTTTTAATAATTATTCCATATTTGTTATTGTATGCTTATTATAAATAAATATATCAAGATTTGCTTTAACAAACACTCAATATTTTAACAAATATGCTAACTCATATTTTATGAAACGAGAGCTACATACAATTTTGAACCGAGAGGAATTTCATTTTGTATACTGGCTATATAAAGCATATTCTAAATATTAATATTTCAGTAGTGTTCCATTATATCATTATGCAGTAACGAATATGGTAGGGTCACGTTAAAAATATTATTATATTGAGGTAAATTATTTAAATTAACTTTGTTTCAATGTTACAATTTTATTAAAATTAATGTTACTTGAAAAGTTAATACGTAAACCATCACATCATCATCATCATTCATCATTCATCATCATCATCATCATCCATCATCATCATCATATTTTTCTTTCTATTATTTACGGAGTAAAATTTAACTATACAAAATAATCTACGGATAGATAGTGTTTTCTCTTCAGTTCCAATGAATTTGATTTTTATGCTTTTAAAGAACCAACTGTAAGAACCGTGTTTTGTTTATTTTAATTTCCTTGTCACATATTACATAATTTTGACATTAAAAATAACAATTAAGTATCTGTATCTAGATTATGTTATTAAGTTATTTAAATGATTAGTTTAAAAATAATTTCCGGATGGGGCTCTTTATATATCTCTTTTATTTAAATCTTTTATAGGACTCGATTCGATGGTAAATATACTTTTTTAACGAATGATGACGTGGCATGATATATTCGAGTCACTCAGAAACCTCAAATGTCAAATAAAAGTTTTATAATAGCACGAAAAATTCAAACATCTCGGATTCATTTAAGATCACAGTCTCGGAAGTACGAATTAGCATTTTATTGCTGAAGCCTCTTAAATAATCACGGGCAATATGTTTACATTAATCTTATTTATGTTATTTATTATGAACACTCCAAATTATTTTAGGATCTTAAATCAATACTTATCATTCCGACAAGAACGATAAAATATTTATGTACAATAATATCACATCCATACACATAGTATACACTTAATTACGAATATATTTATACACTAACATATTAATTTTGCATTATACTAATAAAAGTAATATTTTTCAAAAAGTTTAATAAAATAAACAAAACCAAAATGAAACGTCATTGATTACTGTTAAGTTTTGAATAACATCTATTCGCTTATATTTTTATCCTATACAATACATTTAATATTTTTAAACCTTATTAACAAGAGTATATCTGTAAAAAAGTTCCCCATCCCAATCTATACGTTATATTATTACTATATCTTCATATAGCCTTCATATAAAATCATTGTAGTATGACCAGGATAACTGGAATAATTGAAGCTTTTGCTAGTACACGATCATTTATTTTGAATAACAAATTATCTTCGTGAGTGCTGTGAGTTAAATAGATTATATAAAATATATAATACTGATATTTAAATATGTAGTATTAAATTATACAGTAGATACACGCGCCACTTCCATATTTTATATATTCTTGGTGGGTAATTGTTAGGATAAAGATAGACAAAATTTTACAACATGAACTTGTGTTCACATTATTTTAATTTATTAAAATATCCATTTTTTTAATGTCGCAAGAAATAATTTTAATAACACATCAATTCCTGTAATATAAGAGTATTAATATTTATGTGGAAATATGAAATCTATATAGATAGCTCAATTACATTCTGAAATATTGTTTACAGAGTGTATGAATAACAATACAGTACAACAATGTGTAAATAATCATTTATGTTATCACTACTAACACAGACTAGAAATAACTTAGATAACAAATTTTAACAAATATTTTATTTAATTTACGCAAACAATATTGTAATACTATATTTTACCAACTCTACATCTGTTAAGAAAAATAAGGAAGCCTTATTCTATTTTAGACTTGGCTCCTGATTGGACTCTCATGATGGACACGTATGTAAAGCATTACAAAATCTCTGGGGATGTTGGTGTTTCGTCATCCAGACCGGACTTATTTCTAAGGCGCGTGATACTTGTGGAGCTTACTGTTCCCAGGAAAAAGCATCCCCAGGAATCATACATTTAAGCTTAATAAGTATTGTGGCCTGACCAATGAACTGCCCAGAAATAAATGTACAGTTAGCTTGTATGCGGTAGAAGTGTGAGAGAGAGTTATTACAGCTAAATCTCTCTGTAACTTACTTCACGACTTTGGCCTTTCTAGAACAAGCATCGGTTCATTTCTAGATGGTCTTTCGGTTAGGAAAGTAGAGAAGTGTGAATAGTGAAGGTTGGTTTGCACTCTTTTCCAAGCAACGCAATGGGCCAGGCACGGTGAATCCACGGAATGCTAAGAAGCTTCGTTTTATAATTTAAAATTGTGCATGTCTCATTTATAATAATTTTAATTTCATTATGGAATATTTTATAACTAACACTGTACTTAACACTTCTCTTTTTCTCAATGTACTTAATATTCTTTTAAAATGTGTAACGTCTTTAAATAATTATTTAAATATACATTCATAAATTCTTGAGTCATAAATATTTGTTTTACTGACAACCCAAAACCTATAGAACCTAAGAACTATAGAAGTATTATTAAAAAAATGTAACTCGTATTACAAACAAAGAAAACCTTACCATATATAAATTAAAACACTTTGTAGTTCACTCGTTTCGGAAATGTATTTCACTTATCTCGTAACATGAACGCTATGTTTTGTAGAGATGAAATGTGGTAGAATAGAATAAACGTGGCTTGAATAAAATTCTGTTTCTGCGTGTCTAGTTTTAATTTGTCTGATATTTGAAAAAAAAACAAAATGTTTGATTTATATATTAACTAGCTTTTGCCCGTGGCTTCGCACGCCTTAAATTTGTAGTAAAACAATTAACCTTTCCCTTTTTATATGATTTGTTTTAAGTGATATAATCAAAATTACGACATTGGTAGACATCGCCCTCTGTCAAAAATTTATTTAAAGTTTTTAATAAGGATACAATATTAGGTACTGTATTTTTTGTACCTCTCTTATTTTTACTTAAACGTCTATTTAAATACTTTTTAAACAGAGTACTTAATAACCGTTATAACCATAAATCACACTTATAGATTTTCATTGAACATAATTAAAATATAACCATGTAAACTTCAGGAATTCTGAGCTACACAGTCGACGTTATTGTGACCATCAAGTTCTGGTTTTATTAAAAAAAAACTATTTTAAATGCTTAATAATATGTATTAGTCACCTATGTACATTACCAAAATTTTCAATACTGAACATTCACAAAAGCCATTTTTGAGACGGTTTGCACGG
The DNA here is from genome assembly GCA_959347355.1 of Napeogenes inachia. Classification (NCBI taxonomy): domain Eukaryota; kingdom Metazoa; phylum Arthropoda; class Insecta; order Lepidoptera; family Nymphalidae; genus Napeogenes; species Napeogenes inachia. Next base: position 17,268,856 of record OY365792.1, read on the forward strand.
TTCCATACCAGAGTGCGGCGGCCGACCGTACCGCCACAAACGCGATGTAATGACGCGATCTTCGAAATTATTCATTTAAAATACATGCAGTACTTATATTAAATGTGTCAAACCCCCCCCCCCCCCGTCTCTTAACCTGGTGGATACCAGGGGTTGAAAATAAAAAAAAAAGTTAAGAGAGTTAAATATATATTTTAAGGTAATAGAGGGTCATGGGTTCGTCCGATGTTCGAGGATGTGCAGAACTCCGTATAGACAACAACCACTGGCCTTGTATTTGTTTAATGCAGTGAAGTGTATTACCGTGGTAATTTTGCGGTGATACAGCAATTGTCCACCACGGTAGTAGGAAGAGTAAAGTAGGAAGCGCCAACGGTTGCCTTAATTTAAGCCGCCGTTAGGCCTAAGCCAGAAACCCTGAAATCCCGTTTATCGGGTATTTTATTATGTGCACTCAAACTCAGTCTGATTGCCGTCAGCCGTTACTCTAAAGAAAGGCGAAGCGGTGTTTCTATGCAAGCAATAGTCTTCAAGGATGAGGCAGTCTAACGTTTAAAATGTTACCCTACTTTTTTAATAGTAGCCGTGTAAGCATTAAGCATCAAGCTTTAAGCATTAAGCATCAAGCTTTAAGCATTAAGCATCGATTATCAAGCTTTAAGCATCAATCATCAAGCATCAAACATCAAGCTTTAAGCATTAAGCATTAAGCATTAAGCATTAAGCATCAATCATCAAGCATCAATCATCAAGCATCAATCATCAAGCATCAATCATCAAGCATCCATCATCAATCATCAATCATCAACCATCAAGCATCAATCATCAATCATAAAGCATCAAGCTTTAAGCATCAATCATCAAGCTTTAAGCATTACGCATCAAGCTTTAAGCATTTAGCATCAAGCATCAAGCTTTAAGCATCAATCATCAATCATCAAGCATCAATCATCAAGCATCAAGCTTGAAGCATCAATCAACAAGCATCAAGCATCAAGCTATAAGCATCGATAATCAAGCATCAAGAATTAAGCATCAAGCTTTAAGCATTAAACATTAAGCATCAAGCATCAAGCATCAATCATGAAGCATCAATCATCAAGCATCAAAGTATCAAGCTTTAAGCATCGAGCATCAAGCTTTAAGCATTGAGCATCGAACATCAATCATTAAGCATCAAGCATCAAGCTTTAAGCATTAAGCATTTAGCATCAAAGCTTTAAGCATTAAGCATCAAGCATAATGCATCAATCTTTAAGAATCGAGCATCAATCATTAAGCATCAAGCATTAAGCTTTAAGCATTAGGCATTAAGCATCAAGCATCATGCATCAAGCTTTAAGAATCGAGCATCAATCATTAAGCATCAAGCATTAAGCTTTAAGCTTTAAGCATTAGGCATTAAGCATTAAGCTTTAAGCATTAAGCATCAAGCATCAAGTTTTAAGCATTAAGCTTTAAGCATTAAGCATTGATCAAGCATCAAGCTTCAAGCTTTAAGCATCGAGCATCAAGAATCAAGAATAAAGCATCAAGCTTTTAGCATAAAGCATTAAGCATCAAGCATCAATCATCAAGCATCAATCATCAAGCATCAATCATCAAGCATCAAGCATCAAGCTTTAAGCATCGAGCTTAATATGAGTAGTACACTAAATAAAATGATATAACGTAGGTATGGTAAAATTAACAATTTACATAATTAATGTTTGTTTCATTTCAGCTTAATGTGGCTTTCCATGTCAAGCTTATTTAAATTTAGAATATTTAATAAATAGAATTCTTAATTCACAGAAATGAGTAGCAATACGGTAGCTCGATCGATAGAGCGACGGGACGGTTTCGCAGAGATAATGGGTTCGAATCCCTAACCGTGTCGTATTATTTTTCATTTCATGTTATTTAAAATTTATTTTTACATAATTGTTTTATAATATAAAAGTTATATTACAACACATTTTTAGTACTAAGACATACATTTAAATATATGTTTTAATGTTGTAAGTGTTATATTAACCCACCACCTTAGATATAAAATAAACTATTGTAGAAAAACATAAGAAGAATAGCTAATGCGTGAAATAATTTACTCTCGTAGTCCCTTCTGCACTTAGGTTTAACGAGCGAAACAGTTTGGCACGAAATAAAAACTAAGCTCGCAATTGAAGAAGACAATTCCCTACGATTTCCCAGACAAACAGACACAGTAATAAGAAAAAAAATTACCTAATGCTGCGTTTGCTTTTATTTATTTTTATTCCTTATTATATAGAACGTTTCAAGTTATGGTTATAATTATAATAAAGTTTTAATTTATCAAAATTCAATTGTTGTAATTATAAACTATCAACTCACAACTAAAATCGAGTGAAAAAACCTAAAAGATGGAAAATATTTTTTTTATTTTGTAAAGTTACTGTCCGCTAAGATTTCAGTTCAATAAGAAATGAAAGTTTGAATGAATAAATTCCAGTTATGATCATGAAATTTGATAGATGCGAATTCAATCCAAAACTTATTAAAATGTATTTCCGGAGGATCGTAAATTTTACTAAGGTAGTATTTTTTTTTCAGATTTCTGTAAAACTGTAAACTAAGAGGGCTTAAAGCTGATAATTTAATAAATTTTGTGTAGTGAAAAAACCACTATGCATAAATAACGTTCAAGTCTATTGCAAAATAAGTTCATACATGCTTATTTAATATTGTGCTACGCTTGGTATGGTCTATTTTAATCTACTATCCGCACCAATAGCCAGTAACCACGGATCTGTATACGTGGTAAATGCACTAAACTTTGAGTCCTTTGTTTTTGGTTGTACTTCAAACGATACTCAATCAAAGAGAGAGTAATAATTAAATAATAATAGATTGAATAGACAGATACAAATACTCAAAATTATGATAATTTAAATAGATACAAAGGCAAACATTTCTTTGTAAGATAGATTGTATTTATATTAGTTTAAAAAAAACCGTTCAGAACATATATATATATATATATATATATATATATATATATATATATATATATATATATATATATATATATATATATATATATATATATATATATATATAAACGACTAATTCGTATTTTTCGGTTTTATTGGTGAGTCTAGAGATATACGTATCACAACACCTTTTATGTCAGATATGTGCAATTTTAAAAAAACTTATCTATGCGAAACGCAGTAGCACTTAGCTATTGCTACTAGACAATAGATAATAGTGAAATATATCCACGTTTGGACCTTTGGTTGCCTTTTACGAAACTTATTTTTAGCTGGTTTTGTAGTACTCTCACTCGGGACCATACGGGAAAATGCCCTAAATGATTTTGTACAGTTAATATTTTTTTTAAAGTTATGAAGTAACAAAAAATATCTTAAGAACCTGAAAACATAAAAAAAATACTGTTCTGATAGATAAAATCTCTATTGCACACAAAACACAAAAATAGAAAAAAAAAGCTACGCAAAAAGCGTACCAAGGCGGTCTTATTGCTAAAGCAATATCTTACAGACAACCTTTTGGGGAAAAGAGTACATAATGGGAACGCGGGAGAATGGAAAAAATAAACTAAATAATTGCAACACTACAATTGTTACTATGTATGAAAATATCTATAAACATGTATAGCCATGTTAAGCTTATTTAAATTTATATAAATATAGAATGAAAAATAAACCGATACGGGGAGGGATTCGAACCCGCGACTACTGGGAAACCGTCCCGTCTCTCTACCAACTGAGCTACCGCATCGCTGTCCGTCTCGGTGAATAAAACATTCTATATGTGATCGTCTTTATCGGGACGGTGGTGACATCTATTAGTCTTCTTTCGAAAGTCCTAAACAGTTACTATGTATTCAATATTACAACTACATAAAGTAATATTCATATAAATAAAAACGGAAAGAAATACACATGAATATATATATAATTTTTATTAAGATTATCTGATGAGTAAAGAAGTTTCTGTAAACTTGTAAATCATCAGAATGGCTGGTATACCATCAGGACACAATGCTCTACATACCTTTTTGTTCGTGATGCGGATTTCAGACATCGAAATATCGCAAAGAGAAAGATGTGCTGGAGAAGCATAGCCAGTGTATTGATTCGAATTATCAGCAAACAGAGAAGCAAATTCACTTACTCTATCGTTGTATGGACCAAGGATCTATCCGGCTTGAACAGAACCAGCAGTGCAATGTAGTGTTGGCAAAAATTCAACTCGATCCCTGTGACAAGAGACCAAAAAGCTCGAGTGCCATTTCTGCCAGTCTGACAAAGAGCTTTTCGTTTATAAGTTTGTCTTAAAAAAAAGTGACAAGCCTATACAATATTGCTTACGCTTTAACTTGTTTTATAGGGTGTTACGTTCGAACCGATGTTTAACGAATGTTGTTTAACGAATGTTTCGTAATGGATTTTCGTAACGGATTTTACCTGCGTGTGCTTCCTTCTCCAGCCGTAGTGTCTTGTTCAAGACGGGTTACTCTCCTCTTTCATATATAGGATGTCGTCGTAGGGATACTCTAACCTACCTAAGACTGTGACGTTGAGAAGAATCCTTTGTTTTTTAGTAAGTATCTTTAAAAAAGGTGGTCGTGGCTTCTACGCTGCCATGACACATAAAGCCCGGACATCACCTTCTTGGCTACCTAGTATCCGTAATATAAAAAATATATATATAATCCCCTAACAAAATGTATTGTAATTATAATCTACATTCATATTACTTTCAGTTTTATCTTTACATCGAACACTCGTATAAACACATGCTTTTCACTGGGCGCATTGAAAGCTTGCAGTATTTTGAATAGACGGTTTCATCACTAAAATGTATGCTCAGAACGTTCATGAAAGCTATTCATTACTGAATTTTGAACACGGACGTAGAGATTATTAATATGATAGTTAGATTGTTTTTAAACTAAGGTTTTTATCAAATTTATATTTTATTAGAGTTTTTTTGGTTTCTGTTTTTTATTGCGCACTTCAGTTTTTTAATGAATTAATTAAGTGTTATTCTGTTATTAAGTGTAGTTTTGTAATTCAATTTGTTTAAAAGTAAGATTATTTGAAATTGATGGATCCTGGAAAGACTTGTATATTTATTTATGTAGCTATAACTTACAATAGAAAGAAAAATAATAGAAAAGGGTAAAAAGGCTCCACTCATCTTTTTAAAAGATCTAACGGTTAGAGATCTTCCTTCAAAAAAATATTTTTAATAACTGGTAAACCGTCTGTTACGTTAATCACATCATAATAAACATATATATATAATGAATTACAAAATATATTATTCATTTGTCTATGGCATTTACCTAATTTAAATAAAGAATTAATTTTCTGATTAATTAAATTATTATTGGGTTGTTATAATCAAACAAATAGTATTTTTATACTACTTTTTAACTATTTCAAACTATATAATACTAGGGTAATATTTAACCTTGGTCCCACACTGACTACATTGAATACAGCATTGGCTTTCAATGCCGAATCTAGTCAAATGCAAGAGACTTATGAAGGATGTATGACAAGTTATACAATTGCGACGAACTGTGTATTGAAGGATTACCATACTAAATGTTATACTTCGAATTTCGAGGTCTTAAAGCTTTTACAGTGATGGCCAGTTATTTTTAAATTTTAAGTCTTTTTTATGAATACTTTAAATTATACCGTCGCGTCGGTTCGTGACAAATATCTATGGAGTATGGATTATCCAACTGAAACTATGCAAATTAGCATACCCTTCTCAATTCATTAGATTTAAAATAAACATTATAAATATATTCATCCTCTACCGATAGATTGATCAGCATACATTGAATAGATGTCAACTCACATGATTGATCAGGGAAACTAAGATCTATAACATGATCCCACCTTACTTGCGATTTTATTTTTAATATTTTAAACCAATTTTTCTAAAATTATATAATAAGCAAATATTTTCTAATATGAGACAAATAACAAACCATGAAAATACTGTTACTACAAAGTTTATCAAAGTATTTTTACTTTCTTTTTAGTTAAAATAATTTAAAAAAAACAATTTTACAGTTTTAAAATTGATTTGTACTAACACATTTTACTAGTTTGAAAATATTAACAAAAATGTATAATCATATTAAGATTATTTAAATTTATATAAATATAGAATGAAAAATAAATCAATACGGGCAGGAACTCGAACCCATGACCTCTGGGAAACCATCCCGTCGCTCTACTAATTGAGCTACCGTACTTTTACATTTTTATTGGCAATAGAATAGGATTATGTAGTGTGTGGAAAGCTCATAAAGTAAAATAACGTATCTGATTCATTCAAACGTAATTCAATAATATACATCCAAACGTAATTCAATAATATAAGCTAAAGTTTTAGACATTTTATTCTAATTGTATTTTTTTTAAACCTTGAACTTTATAAGTAACCATTGGGATAATAATTCGTAGATTTGCAAAATTAAATCAATAAATAGTTTTGTGGGTAGTACGTTTGCGTTTGTACAATAAATTGCCTGTTACTGACCTATCGGATAAAAATTTTAAGCTCACCCTCATATTTTTTTTTTGCATTCTGGGTCTATTATAATTTTTAACAACAATACGATGATTACATCATTATTATTATTTAGAATATTCAAAGATAGAGTTCTTGTAAGTGTGATAAGGATATAGAAATATCGTTTGTGATTAGTTATAAATCTTTTAAGTACCTATTACGTTTTACTGGGATTTTAATTTGTAACTACGATAAAAATTAAAAATAAATTAGGAAAGGATTCAGGATCGAATTTTTCCGAATAAACCACCCCTTTAGAGCCGTTCAACTAGACTGTCGTTTCAATAATGTATTCCATTTAAATTTAAAAATCTTTGTGTTTTAATTTACTATAAAATTCTGATAAAGCATTTTTAAAACCATTACCAAACTATTTTAGCTTATTAAATAACCATCAACTTATAAAACTTTTAGTAACAAAAAAAAATAAAGTTTCTTTATTTTTATTATTGTAGTTCTCTTCATGAATGCTATAATACAATAACATATTTTATTTTACACTATACACTTAGTGCACAAATTATTCAAAAAGGTCCTTGACAACATAAAGTATCTAATAAACAATTTGATATTTTATTTCATGCCGCTTCAAGTTATTCTTCAGCCAGATTTAATTATCTTTCCATTACATGTACGACACCGACTTGAGCACTTTATGCAGTATCTTTGGAATACTTCAAATAATATTTGTAGTAAATAACAAAAAACTAATTGTATTTTTTTTACTTTTTACGAAATCATTGGTCTACACCTTATTATTTCATTGCTTATTCCTACACTTCATTTATAAATATAACATAAAACAAAAAAAAACAATAGGAAAAATACAATTTCTCGTAATAATCGTACTGTGCTCGTTAATAAGAGCGAAACAATTTCGCATGAAATAAAACTATACTCGTAACTAAAGGCGAACAATTCCAACAAAACGATCGAGTCAAACGAATGGCCGGCGTATGTCTGCCAGACACCACAATACACATGACCCGCCAGTTTGTCACAATTCATTGGACCTTATCTTGACCACGGATACGTACAAAATAACTTTCACAGTTCGACTCCATGTGTTTTTGGAATGCTGGTATTTCATTACAGTTTTAGTTGGAGATGCTTTAATACTTATTGTAGAAAAAAGGCATTGTAAATTAATACACAATATATAATAGTTTGTCAAAGATAGGGAAAAATATATAAGAAACCCACATGAACAATAGGAAAACCGACTTTGAACAATGCTAGGTCATATTTGACCATTTATGTAGTAATAAAAACAAATTATCTCGACCTATTTTTGGTATCATGATAAACTCTGCTTGATAGTTGGATTATGATAAGGCTGTTATAATATTCTTAATATGAGATAAAAATATGAGATGAAAATTTCGTCTTTTTTATATTCTTCAATTGTTTGAATATAGGAGTATCTATTAATCTGATATCAGTTTATGTGTAAACAAAATTAAGTCTTAGTTAAATTAATTTCTTAAGTCTTATTTTTAATTTTTCTGATTTATTTGCGGGATAACAACTTTTATTCATTGTCTGAAAAGAATTTGAAAATGAATCTTATATTATCGATTATAAAATTATCATAAAAGTGACTTACTTGATTTAGTTTTATTGTAAGTTCAGGAATATTATATATTTTTGTACAGTCATAATAACACAAAAAGCAAAGAAGCAAAATTTCATAAATTATCCCAAATTAGTCAGAACGGCAGGCAGAAAGCCTTTTCTTGTTTTAGAAGTTCGTTTGAAGGATTTATCTAAAATATAACCAGCATCATTATTGTAAATTACATAAAGTTTAGAAAGTTTAAGAATATTTTTTATTTAAATAAAAATACATTTAATAATAGCAGATGCGACCAGCATTTTAAGTGATAGCTTATTTTACAACGCATAATCACTTTGTGAGGTTGCCAAACTATAAACCTAAATTGTTGTGATCGAAATTAGTTTCAAACAGGTTAAATTATTCTATTTTTTTTTTCTTTTTTAAATCATCTCTTAGTTATAATTATAGTGGATGGAGTGCGGTAGTGCGGTAATATGCACGATGGGGGTGCAGGTAAACAAGTTAATTGGAATTCACTGGAGTGAATTCAGTATCAGGAGCTCTTAAATGATTACCCTGGCAGTTTCACAGTTATGTTTTTGTTTCAAAAGATAATGAAAAAATGTCCTGATGAGGCTGATGCAAGCCTATTTAGTGACGCGTACACCGTCCACCTCCTCTTCCATATAACGGTGTTTGTGGGGAGGTGAGGTAGGTAATGTAGGACTGTAGCGAAAACGCACAGATATTAAACATTATGTGGCACTAGTGTAGATTATACGTAAAGGTACGTAATTATGAGAAATATTCACCGACTCTTACCGTCCAATCGCTCTGCTAAATGATATAACGTTTCACTACTCTTTTTAGTGAATCTAACATTATCTTTATACTTAGTTTGTATTAGGACGGATGAAGGTGCGAATCCTATTATAACCTTTTTCTTTCCACATATATAAAAGAAATAAGCTTCTTTCTTCTTAGCCGTAAAAAAGTCACTTCTTCAGACAATTTCAAACATAATATTTTAATAACATTTAGGTATGTTAAAACCATATGTATTATTTTGAAACGTAGTAACATTTTTTACCTGACTTTTTTCCAGGGACAATTTTTGTTTATAAACATCTTAGAGATTAAACACACAACTATCACGTTTCTATAAACGTGATAGTTGTGTGTTTAATCTTTAGACTGTAGATTCTAACACTAAGAGTATTTTAAATGTTTTTGCATCTATCTTTTATATGTTTTATAGCATTACATAACAACAATGTAATTTATTGTAAAAAATATGTTGTTTACTTCAAGTAAGTACCTACTATAAATAACTCATAATTTAATCTTAAGCAACTCGATCCGTAACGCTATTAACAGGGTGGAGTTCATTATAATTTTTAATTATGAATTTTAATGACTTGGCAAATGCGAAATGCTTATTTTCCTATTAATATGAAAATAACGTACCGTTTATTATTAATAACAAAAAATTCTATTCATCTTAAAATATACAGAGAAAAATGAGTAATTTATTGACATGTATTTTAAAAAAGGACCAAATATATAAATCCAAAATTTACTTTAATTTTTGATAAATTAATAAGCAAAATATAAACATATAATACAAGAAATAAATGAATGAGGTCTTATGAAAAATATGTTACATCAAATAGTTGTCAAATTTTGAATATCACAACATCACAGCAATTTATTTTAAAAACAAAATGGAAAATACATTTACATAAATATTTTGAACTTTACCAAATTGACGATAGGTATATGATATGGAGGCAGCAAATCATACAATATTATATTTAGTTATACTAGCATTAGATTTAGTGCATTAGCCATACTATGTTGACAGCTATTTAACCACTGCAACTAAAGAGCAGTGAAATAAAAATGAGATCAATATACCGATTTATGACATGTTATAAATAACGGACGCTTTTTGTACTATTTCTTGTTGTAACATCACTACTATGAGCAGTCGGTACGACCGTCAGTCAGACAGTGAGTAATTGGAAACACCGATATGTAATCTGAACATGACGTATTGCGTGCGTACTGTGATCATTTTTAATTGACGCTGACCTAGTTCATTTTTGATGAACTAGATTTTCAATATCAATATTCCTGTCCTTAAATAAGACAAAAATAGAGTACTGTGACATTATTTAATATTGTTTTCTTTTAAATTTATGATTAGGTTTTTTTTTTATTTTAGTACACCCAGTTCATTAATTATTTAACTTCAAAGACACTCCCAAATTCTTTTTTGTATTTCGTAAAATATGTCATATTAATATTGTAACAAAAGTGGAGTGTACGTTTTAACTATTTTATATGGCTATTTACTAACTAACAATATCAAAGTTCTGTTATCGTTGTATCTGTCATGACACTAAATATGTGCAAGTGCCGTACTTGTAGATGCAAATTTTATTCGTATTATTACTTGGAGCAACTTTGAAAATAAAAATTTCAGAGTATTAAATCACACAAGAAGAAAACAATCTTTTCCTCATTTTTTTCCCACTTCATAGACATTAAAAATGTTTATGTAGGGGTAGAAAATGTATTAAGTAAACTATGCAAATCTCTTTTTAAGGTCAGGTTTTAGTATTAATTTAATATATATATTCAATAAAGTGAAGGACGTAAGAATTATTAAAATAACACATGTGTTTATTAATATATTAGCCAGCCATATTAGCCAGCCCCGTTGGTCGAGTGGTTAGCGCAGACGCCTAACGTGTCACGGCGCAATGGGGCTCGGGTTCGATTCCCGGCGGAGACAGGCATTTATGTGATGAGCATAGATGCTGTGTTTCTAGGTTTGGTCGTTTATTAAATATATTTTCAGTATTTATATATGTATTTCTATGTATTAGTATCGTTGTCTAACACCCTTAACACAAGCAAATAATTTGCTTACTTAGGGGTTAGATCAATGTGTGTAATTTGTCCTGATATTATTATTATTATATTAATACCCCTTACTTCCTTTTTTTGATTCAAATACTAAGAAAACTTATATTCATTTTGTCCTCAAAACACTTCATCCATTATTCCTTTTAGAAATCCTTTCAAAAACTAACAAAGGTAAGGCACCCGTGTTGGTTTTCTAAGGATTATGTCATTATTTTTTTGGGACTGTTGTTCCATTTCTAAAAATCCTTTAGAATCTGATAGAAAGAAAATATTATTGTAGGATTACGCTATATTCATATTTATGATACAGTTTTTCATCTTTACGCATAGCTTACGCTAGTGGACATAAGATACGAGAAAATATTCCAGGGTTATAGTTAAATAAGATACAAACTTAATACCTTATGTTCAATATATTCGTGCCCCAATTATGAACATTTCTTTGATCGTGCAAACAACACACTTAACATAAAACTGGCCGCAAAGCTTTAAATGGAGATCGGGACAATTTTATTTGTATTTTATAATACTTTGTTCACGATCATACTTTTATTATGAGTGTATTATTTGTTTTAAAGTTGGCCAAAGTAATACAAAATCTAATAAAGAAACCAATTTCTCTGATTTTTTAAACTGAAATAGAATATAATACTTACTCCTTCTGTATTATTAATTAGCATAATTATTGAATTAAGATTAAATATTCGCAAAAAGCTTTTGTTAAAGTTTTATTTACCAAAAAAATTGTTTGATTTACTTTTGTATTATCAATATAAATAAAATAAATTGTAAGTGCAATCTTTAGAAAACATTTAAATAATCATGAGACCCAATTTTAGAATTTAAGTGGAAAATGTTTGATTTATACCCATATTTCAATTTAAATAATAATAAAATTTCCTCTATTGGAATTCAAATAATATTTAAATAATGTATGAAAAATATTTAATAGAAAAAAACGTTTCTTTGCTCCATGAGAGACTGGGTAATGTAGTTATTTGAATGCGCATCGTACTTTTTGAGAATATCGCGATAACATTTGCTGAGGAGTAATATTTTTGCTCTTATGAACAAACGTATGCCGGGGGGCTACGTTCTCTCAAACTGTAAGTAAAGCCATTAACATAATTCATTGACCTAATACAACATTAGATTTCATTATTGGGATAAAGGTATGTACCTATACAAATAACATAATTAAATTATTCATCATATAGGAACTAAATAATAAAGAAGTTGTTTTATTTAAATGGTCTCGCCTCGTTGGTCGAGTGGTTAGCGCAGACGCCTAACGTGTTAAGATTTTCACAAAATCAATCACTGTATAGAATGATGCATGACAATGATATAAATGATAAAATTTGTCATAAATAATGTAAAAAGACATTAATTGGATATCAAAAAATAACTATATTTTTGTATTATGACATAAGTTCCATTTATCTTATTATAATTTTAAACTGATGGCAAACGTGCTTTAAGAAAGGACATCCAAAGCAAATCTGTTCCAAAACATTAAATAAAACAATAAGAAAGAATATAAAAAAGAATTAGAAATAAGTGAAAGAAATTAAACATAAGCACTGTATGAAAACTATAATAATTTATTAAAAACAATTTCATAATTTGTTTATGAAGTTCATTACATATTAGAAACCAAATTAATATTTTGTACAAAAAAAAATAATAGGAATTATGATTATAAAATGAGAATCTAGTAAAAGTAAAGATCCTAACTCACATTACACTTACCATTCATGTAATAATATTGTCACTGATCATCTGTACAAGAAAAATATTAAAAAGAACATGATGGAAGGCCTTTAAAAGAGCAAAAGGACACAAAACTATGGTTTCTCATTTTGTCTGTTTGTCTGTATGTTTGTATATCTGTATGTTTGTGCACGCTAATCTCAGAAACGGCTGAACCAATTTGGATGCAGTTTTCAGTAATATATTGTGTTAAATCGGTTAAGATATAAAAAAGTTATGTCAATCACATAATAGGTGCCAAGCAAATCTCCTTCTATACATGTAATAAATCTGTAGAGGAGTAGTCTGTATATTGAAAATATAACAAAATAAATAGCCAGGATATGAAGGGATAACTAACAGAATTGTTTGTATTTTAGTTGTGAATGCAACACGTAAAAAATATATTGCAAATTTAAATAACTTTTATACATTAAAATTGAGCGCCACTCAAAATAACGTTTAGTTTTTCACTTACATTGCACACTCTTTACTTTATCAAAAGATATATGTATTTGAAGTGTTCCAGACATTTATTTATATACAGACTATTGTCTGTAAGCTGTAACTGATCGCTATCTGTACATAGAAAATATTATCAAAAATCCATAATGGGGGGAGGGGACATTGGGGCTCCTCAAGGTTTAAACATGTGCATAGTAATGTACTTTTAAATAACGAAGTGACAAAATTGGTGGAATTCACTGCTTTCCTGGAATTTCTGTTGATGCTTCCTTATAGTTGTATTGGCTAGTAAACTTTGGTTTGCCTCATATGCTGTTAAAATAATTAGATCAGTCAGTGATAACTGCTGACAATCTAGTAATTATGGTTATTTTCATAGTATAAAGTAGTATGACATCTACCTACTACTATTGTCGTTCTACAAAATAAGTATAAGTGATTTACAAACCTAACTTATCTCGTAGTGAATTCACGAGATCATTTTAAACAAAACATTATATTCATGGCTATCAGTCCTAATCTTGATAATCTTAAGTTTGGTAAACAAACGCAAGATTGCGTTACGTTTTATTTAACTTTAAACAGTATCTTTTTTATAGGATCATGTATAGGCTTTTCAATACCTATAAGCAAAGTATTAATAAGTAGTAATTAGATACCACAAACTAACTTATTATGTTCAAGTTACGTTCACTTGTGTGCCACCACATTTCATCTTGAGACCTAGTGTTCTTTTTCAGAATTAAGTGTTATGAATACACAAAACGTGCAAACTTCAAAGTGCGTTATAATTAATATTTTTGGGAAAAGATTATATTTATCACGAATTTTTAAATTTTATTAGAACTCTTTTTTTATTTAATATGCGAATTTGGCTTATAAAATATATAAGCCGAAAGATGACTGTACAAAATTATTTTAATATAAACATTAATAAGTACATTGTTAAGAAAGTATCTATTATTTTTGTTATTATTATATATGTATATAAAATTTTAGGTGCGGATAAAGAAATTAGAAAAAGATTGTATATTGTAAGATAAAACATATATTTTTACTAGAAAATAACTTATTTATTACTTATATACTTACCTATTTATTTATTTATTACTTGTATCAGTATAATCAAAGATTTATTGGCGGTATTGTATTAATTATTGAATATGTTATTGAGGGTAACACAAATACACGTATCATATTATAATGGATTGATTAAGTTTATAAATTAAAAGCTTAATCAATCCAATATTATAAGTGTTGCTTACTTGACATAAGCCATAATATAATATATATTATTTTAATTTTATATTTAAATTAGTTTTAACATAAAGATTTCGAAAATATATTATTAATAATGGTAAATATTATATTAAGTTATTAATTTAGAAAACAAATTAACAGAAACAAAGATCCATTTAAAACGTTAATCAAAATAATTAATTTTTGAAGAAATACACTAGCCCTTCTTAGAAAAAGTACATTTATGAATTCACGATCTTAATAAGAACACAAAAACTAAGAAACTTTGTACTGATGAAAGCATTACATCAATAATTAATTAATAATTCCAGTGAAGTCCACTCAAATTAATTATAATTACATTTTCTTGTAAGTATTGGAACCAGAACTAAGCACTTGTATTTAACCTACCTTTGACTTTCTCAATTATGATGACCCATTTCTCTTAAAATAAGAATTAAGATTATATCAATAGCAAAGTAAAGAAAAATTGGTTTTTGGTTTTGCCTACGGTATTACCTTAATTACCTTGATTTTTTTTTAATTCAATAATGTAAAACGAAAGGATGTAATAGGTATATATGTTATTTTCACCGGTAAGGCCATCCCATCCATCCATCTTCTAAGTAGATTTAAGTTTGTTGGTAGTACACAAGTATATCAGGACCATTAAAGGGTATGTAATGGTTTACGTAGATATCTAAATGGAAATAACGATGTCTGCAACAAAATATGCCTAAAGCCGACAATATATTTTGCAACAAAAGAACATGTAGTCGTTACATATTTTTTGTTGCGTCACAAAATAAATATCAATAAACCGCTATGATAATAATTTAAGAATAAATCTTTATCATAATATTTATGATATAATTTATATAATATTCTGCTTTAGTTTCAAATGCAGTTGCAACCTGAAGGTCAAAAGTAACATTAGTATCTGTATTTAATCTATTGTCGATCCTCTTTTAGTTTCCTCATTCATTATTTAAGTTATTTTTATTGAATTATTGAATTTGTATATTTTGTTCATAAATAGTAATTAGGTTTTCGTTTCCTTTCTTTTTATTTTTTTTTTTTGTTTTTGAAAGTAATTATGAATAACATACTGTCAGAAAACTTTTTATACTTAGAACAGTAATTAGAAAAGGTTCAGAGTTAACCATGACGTGACATTAAACTATGAAAGAAGAAGGAACCATAAGGCATCATTTTAGTATAATTAGACTGCACTTGATTTTAAATAAAACTTGACTCACACTGTTACTTACATTACTCTATATTATGTTTTTAGTTACGAGTTATGCCAGTGATTTTCCACAAGACTGAGAAATTCATATAATTTTGATATAACAAATTTGTTAGAATCCATGTACAATAAATGATCACTTTTTGGAAATGCTTTTGTTAGCTTTTGTTATAAACTATTTAAATTATAATTATATTTTACAAGCTCATTGAGGTTAAATGTGAAAAAGTACATATGACTATGTTTTTAAGGTTAATAGTGATACAACTTCTTTAAAAATTCTTAACTTAAACTCGTTTTTAGTTGTTAACTCCAATAAGGCCAAGATTATATGTTAAATTGAGAAAAAAGCGATTTATTTAAAAATTGGAATTTTACTATGTCAAAAGTTTAACTTAAAAAATAAGTTCTAATACATTGCGTTTCGCAGTTTTTTTATGCCTGCAGATATAAACAAATAACAAAACGAAAGAACACTTAAAACATATAATATACAATACGATGCAATACAATAGAATTTATTTCAGATCCTTCTATTCACGTCTTTTTATAACCCTTAGAATGCATTATCATCATTATATTTTTTTTATATGTATCTATAGGATTTCGACAGTGACGTTTTTCGAAAACAATATTTCTACTTACTCCTCAATAATTGTTTTGAGCTATTAATTTAATTCTTAAATATATTTGGACTGATCTCGAATAAAATAATTTATGGCGACTAATTCTTGTAGTGGTTGTAACTCTGTAATTGTTGTTTTGGTAGGAGGCATGATCCTGACACTTTAAATATTTATTTATGGACTTAACTTCTAGTAATAAATATTATCAATATTCAAACTTAAGTACATTCATTTCATTATAATGTTTTAAAATAGAATAAAAAATAAGCTAATTAGAGTACTTAAGTAACCAATTCCAAATTTATATATGATGACTGTTTTTTTGTTAAGTCTTGCGTATTTTTTTTTTTTTTTTATTTTATTTTATTTAGGAACAAACAGTTGTACACAAATAAAGAAAAAATACATACATGTTAATCATAATAAACCTATAGTTCCCTGAATTTAAAAGTTCTGCGTTAACAAATTATAACAAGAATATTAAAAAATTGTTATTGAAATTGAAAAATAAAAATATTGAACAAAAATTTAAAACGCGAAACAGTATCGATCATGCATGCGTGTAAAGTTGGCCTGGTTTTAAATAACAATCAACCTGCGCACTCCCCCGAGATAGCAGAGTATAAATTATTGGCGCAAAAATTAGGAGTTTATAACTTTTTCTCTAGATATATAAATAATTCATCATTGATATCATATAATTTTAAAATTTACTTAAATATTGATGTATCGCTTAGACAAGACGTATACTAGGTATTTACGTTTCTTTTTGTTATACTAATTTATTTTTTCAAAACCTATGATTGCAGAAGCGGTATTTAGGGTAACATTCAGTTTAATAATGATACGATTGGGTGACTTATGTATACATATAACGGCTCTATGAATTATATGAGAAAAGAATATATAACTCTGGTGAGAATTTTGCAGGTTATGGAAAGAAATATTAAAAAATATGTATTTGTAAAATGGCTCAATCAGTTATTTTAAGCAATAAAATAAAAACAAGTAAAAACAAAACAAAAACTACTTTGAGTATAATCAATACGAAGACAGGAAAATTAAAATCTTACGCATTTGAATATTGTTTAGAAATAAAAGGTAAAGAAAATATTTATGAATCTAAATCTGAAATTTCTTTACATTTTAAAAAGTATTTCTTAGATAGGTACTCTTTTCTTTATCACTGAATATCTAAATGCTTTGCCCGTCTTAGCAGAGTCATTATTGAAAAATAGTTTAGAAGAACATTCTAGTAATTATAAATTCAAATATATCAATCATATTTTTGGTAATGAAGTATTTAATTCTTTCAAATTAAACATTACTCTTCACCTCTGGGGACATTCAGTTAGCTTAGTTAAATCGATACTCACTATTATTGCTCCCTAATTAGCAATAGTATTAAACAAATGTATTGACAGCTGTGTATTCCCTAATCTCATGAAGTGCAATAAGGCAATACCAATATTTAAAGCATATAGTACTTCCTTCCTTCCTTCCTCTAACTTAAGAACTACTTCTATACCGCTTGTTTTTGGTAAAATATTTGAAAAAAAAAATTATCAATATAATTCCCATTTTATTTCCATACAGACATGTAAGCAATTGGGTTTCACAAAAGGGTCGCTCAACAACCGACTCTGGTTTTGAGCTACTAAAGTTTATTTTGGATGTACTGGAGGATTCAATAAATGCTTTGGGTAGTTTCTATGATCTTTCCAAATCGTTTGATTGCGTCCAACATGTGACATTAATCTGAAAATTACAGCATTGTGGTGTAAGAGAACCGCGCTAAAGCTAATTGTTTCATACCTAGATAACAGGAAGCGGATAGTGGATGTAAATGGTAAACGAACGTTTGGATCAAGCATAAAAATCAGTATTCCACAGGCTTCAATTTTAGGGCCATTTCTATTTTTAATCTACTTAAATGATTTACTATATCAAATCAAAAACAATAGCAATGTTGTATTATTTTGCATATCACACGTCAATTTTATTTATGATAAAATAATGTTGCCGACTGTTGTGATGTAAATATTTCTCTTATCAAAATTATTCATTGCTTCAACTCAAATGAAGAATTAAACTCACTTGAATATTAATAAAACTAAATACATTATTTTTTTAACAGCAAATGTAAAGGAAACCAAACCCCATGTACTGTTAGCTAGTAAACAATAAACCTTATATGAAAAACTTCAATGGGACTCACGTATAACTAAACTTAGCTCGGCAGCTTTTGCAATTAAGGAAATAAGCCAGCTAACAGATGAAGTTACAGTGCGGCTTGTTTATGTCAGCTACTTCCACAGCGTGATGTCTTATGGTTTACTTTTATGAAAACACGCAGTTGATATTCCAACTACTTTCATTGTTGCAGAAAAGGGCTATTCAGGCAATCTACAACCTGCCTAGTAGGCACTCTTTAAGACAAATATTTAAGAAAATGAAAATATTAACTTTATCGTGTCGATATATATTTGGTAATTTAATTTACTTTCATAAAAACTTAGAGAAAAATAAAAAAATTGTGAAGTGCACTCTGTAAATACAAGAAATAAATACAAACTTAGCAGTTGAAAGGAGTGGCCATGAGTTTATTTGAATTGATCTTCTCATGAGCTCAACTATTTGAACGGGATTCTTTCCCAAGTGAAAATTGTTAAATAAGTATTTTTTTTATATTAATTTTTTCTTTGCAATATTTTGTTTCATATGGACGCGTTGAAATAGACGTAAAACATTTTCATCAAAATAGAATTTTTGACTTTGACTTTGATATGAAAAAAATTCAACGAAAATGATTAATAATAATAATAGACAAGTAACAAAAAAATATCTAAGCCCTAAACTAACCAAATTATTTGCTTCTATTAAAGTTGTTAGACGAGGAGGTATACAAATAAATAGAAATACTGAAAATATATTTAATAAACGAACAAACCCAGAAATGCAGACATCTCATCACATACATGCCTGTAACTGTCTGCCAGCCAACCACTCGACCAACGGGGAGGTAACATGAAGTGCTAAATTTAAATTTAAGATCCAAAAAGAGGGGTGTTATAAGTTTGACCTGCGTACCTGTGTACCTGTATATCGTAGCAGCCAAGCGCGTGGATGGATTTAATAACGGTTTTTTTTTAAGCAAAAGCCTGGTCAGTCAAAATGGTTCTCAGTTACGAAGTCAAAAAGTCCGAGGAATGAGATTGAAGGAGGTTGAAATTAAACATCAAACTATTTCCTATTCCTGTTCCTTAATTATTTCTTTTTCAATATATTGTCCCTTAACCCTAATTTTTCATTATAATTTTTCAGATCTCTCAAATAACTTGTTTATACCATTGAAATAAAACTATTTTTTACGGATTCAACTCGCGTATAAGGAATTAAATTTTAAATTAACATTTTAAATCTAATCCGACGTTTCGAATAGATTTAAAATGTAAATTTAAAATTTAATTCACTATTTAAATAAAAAAAAAAGTTTTATTTCAATGTGTACTCTAGAAAGTCTTATAAAATACTTTGTTTATACCATTTAAAAAAAATATTTCTCTTTGGTTTCAAAATAGGTCGAAATTGCAGACTTCACTTCTTCATCGTCGTCAATTTTTTTTCCACGCAGCTCTTTATTAATTTTTGGAAATAAATAATAGTCACTAGGTGCCAAGTCTGGACTGTTTGGTCAAAGTCGCATCGGTGAAAGGCAGCCGTCGCAACATGGCACGTGTGAATGAGTTCGTTGTCGTGCAGAAGGAGCCCTCCTTTTGACAACTTTCCTTTTCTTTTTTTCTTTATGGCTTCTTTCAATCTTTCCAGTAAAGAAGCGTAGTACTGTCACGTTATAGTCACACCACGTTCTTTGTAATCGATCAGTAAAATGCTTTCTATATCACAAAAGACAGTCTCCATGATTTTGCCAACCGGTTGTGACATTTTGAACTTCTTTGGAGAAGGTGTGCCTTTTTTATGCCACTGTATCGACTCCTGCTTCGACTCAGGTTCATAGTGGCCTAATTCTATAAAAATATATTGTAAAATTTGTCAATTATCCCACTTAACTTATTTTATATTAGTTTATTAGCAGAAAAAACATCGTTTAGATCATTATCCATTATTGTCTGGAATATCTGGAACATGTAAAATATATTTCAAAATGTTTTCTTCCATAAGTCTGGAAAATAAAAAATAATAACGAAAAATAAAATACTATGTTATTTAATATAACTACAATCAACACAAGAATAATATTTCCAAGGTGAAAAAAGATTCCTATCGTAATAAAAACTTTATCAAAGAGTCATATCAGAGTACAAAAGTACTGACGTCATAAAACTTAAGTGAATTTATTCACAAAATGGAAGAATAATATTTTCCCTTGAGATGATATTTCTGAGTTTACGATTCTTATTCATATTTACTTGATATTCACTACTTTATTAAAACACGATTCCCCACTTTCTTCGATAAGTATATCTTATCACCATTGTTTATATTCACATTAATTTTGATTATTTTTATTTAAATCAATCTTTACTATGTTAAGTATCAATCACCACGAATCATAAGAAAAATCAGAAGTAAAAAATAAAATTCATAAGTACTTAATGAAAAGATCAAGTCATTTTATTTCCCCGCATTTAGTTACGACTATATAACATAAATCAATCCTTAAACCTGCAGATTTTTACATACGCAATTTTTTTTTTAAATTTTAGATGTTTAAAATTTTACAAATTTATTTATTTATTTGCATATACCTTGTGGTATACCCGGTTAATGAGCCATTATGCAAATTTTATTATCCACATCAAAATCTGCAAAAAAACAATCCTTGCAAATTATATATAAATATAGAATAAAAAATAAGCCAATACGGGCAGGGATTCAAACCCGCGACCTCTGGGAAACCGTCCGGTCGCTCTACCAATTGAGCTACCGTATCGCTGTCCGTTTCGGTGAATTAATCCTTGCAGTTTTATGATTCATAAATAAATTTCATAAATATCGCATTACAACCATCTAAAAAAATATTTCAACGCCGATTTAGTTACGGGAGGTGGCAGATAAATTGCACAAATAGCCTTTTTATAAATACTACGTCCTACAGGTATATATAGCATCACCCAGAGATCTTCACAGTTACTTTACCACTCAATTATCAAAAGTACATTATTTTTGTTCTTATTACACGACTGTTTTGATAATCATCAGGACCTCATCTGCTCATCGCTTTTAAACTAATTGAGAATCAATTTGGTGTACCTATTATTTGCATTGCGTTATTACTTTTATTTACATAGATTTTTTATCCTAAATAAAATCGAGAGAGAAAGAATGAAATACGAACAAACATTAGGTTGGCTTAAGACATTGAATATTTAATAACGTTTAATAATATATTTTGCCTTGATACCTTCATCGACCATAATAAAAGATATCAAAAGGTAATCATATAAACATGATCTTTGCCAATATGCCTATAAGCCTATAAGAAGAATGTAATTAAAAGTCGACCTTTGAAATTATTTTTTATTTTAAATGTGTATTATATATGTGTATATCATTCAATATATTTTTTTAAATAAATAAATAAAGATAAATATTTTTTTATGCAAGTCCAAATTATTTATGTTTTAATTTTCACAAAAGTACATATTGTGCCAAATTGCTATGGTGCTTTGTTATAAATTTAGACAGTCGTATTTTCTTCCCCAAAAGAAGCATAAAATAATGTAGTGTAATAAAGCCTAAAAGGGTTTCCTTAAAATGAGAGAAGGTTTTTGCGGTTAAATTAAGATAATTTGTCTAATACTCCTTTCTTATCTGCGTAATGTTTAAAGTTAATAATACATACATTAATATAGTTGTTATATGTTTTATAATTATAATTTTAAACTATAATATAATATTATTAATTATATAAAAAAGAAAGTACTTGCTTACTTTAACTTTAGAAGTCAAATGAAGAGATTCGTATATCCAATAGTTCAACAGCTAAACTGGCAAAACCTTTCGGTATAAAACTAGTTTAACTTCATTTTAACCCTTTGACTATAATAGTAGTAAATGCGAGTTTAAAATTAAAATGAATATTTGTGTTAAGAAGACGAACAACCTGATAATTCCTAGAAACTCATACATACTCAAACAAAGTTAGAATAGATGCTTAGATCTCGGGTATATAGGTCAAACCTGCCATAATTCGATGTAGTCTAGTCACTGCGACCATCTGCTCTAAAAACTTTGTTTTGTCTTTACTGCTTTTAAGTTTTAGCAATAAGCTGTCGTTACTGTATTAACTTTGAGTTTAATAACTTTCCAATTTTTTTTCACCTACATAAGTTTTTATTATTATTTACATTTCAATTGTTCATTAGTAAATAATACACATTTAAATATACTACTTTTCAGCTTGTTTTTTGGTTACAGTTGACCAACATTCAACTGTAAATGATTAATTATGTCATATCGCCTATATTGCTAAAGACAAGTTTTAAATTTGATAATTTTTATTATTTATTACTTACATAATTTATCTTTGTATATATTTTTTTGTTTACTTTTGCTTTAACTTATTTTATAAGTTACTTATTAGAACTGCTTTGAGGAACATTTACTTATTCATATTACATACAATGATAATTATAATAATATTTTAGGGGATAAAAAAGTCTTATAATGCTATAGGAATGAAAATATATTATAAATACATTCAAGTAACAAGGGTATCCATTTGAGTCTCAAACACGTCAACAATCTACCATAGAAATTAAGGAGTTATATTAGAAATGTACATAAATTGAATAATAATAATAATGTGCATTTTGACAACATAGGGACAACCGCCCTCGCCTCCTTCTGTCCTATTGATTATGTTTATAGCATCTCAAACTTGTCAACCCTCTTGGTTATAAAGTATTGAGCCGCTATTCATGTGGGTCAAGGTTTACCCCTGTCACATGGACCCTTATACGGCAGGTCTGACCTCCGAAGTCATCCGACAACGGCACTATAAGACTAGTAAGCTCACAAGGCTATCGGTCATAGACAAGTCCAATCGCGACCACCAAGCTACCTTTTCTCCATGAAAGGTTCCGGAGCTGTAAGGCACGCTCACTTCCCGTGTGATTTCTCGCACTTGCAATTACTTGCTAAGAACGTCAGAGAGGCTAACTACCAGTTTCCAGCTGGTGCCGGAGCTGTAAGGCACGCTCACTTCCCGACAAGCAGTCAGGCCGCAAGACTACCCTACGTGACAGTCGGGTGACCGGATAGATGCTAGCACATTCATCTAACCTCTAAGCAGGGGGCTACCCGAACTGCAGTGACCCCCGAAAGGATCTCTGCTTAAGGACCGTTCCAAGCCCCGAAGTAAAAGACCGCAGCAACCCTTCGCCTTAGGCTGGTCAATCACCTCTCGCTGCGCACAAGATCCGACGAGCCCCCGACAACTGTGGGGACCCAGACGAACAGCGCCGAATCTCTGCAGCTAACCACATTACCACTACGAATCCAACACCAAAACCGGTAACCCGGCAGTTTACACACGCAAGCGCATGCATCGCTGCCGGAGGGCTTAGGTACCGGGGTCCCGTAGTACCCTGATCTTAGCAGCTGACCCGTAGTTCAGCTGCAAACTATCTACCGCCGGGTGTCTCAGTAGATAGTAACAACATAGGGACAAATAATTACAGCATAAAAATTAACTGCACCACGTATATAACTAAATTATTTAGTGAAGCAAGGCAAAAAACTATAAAAAGTAATTGCGATTTTCCTCAAAGCAGTTATAATAAGTAGTTATATCTATAATATTTTTTTTTTATTTTTATCGCTTTTATTTTCATATGTTATTTCTATTTACTTTATTGTTTGACTATTGAAGAGTGTTTTAGCCATTAGTCCGCCATTTATACAATATATCTGAGTTAAAGAATTAAAACTAAAGCTAAAGAATTGAAACAAATAAATAAAATTTATAAATTTGTTGTTATTAATGAAATGTATTTATGGCAGGAAAACGTTTTTGAAATTAAAACAAATTTTGTAAACCAAAATTTGAATTTATATTTATTTTAATTTATTTCATACGATTCTAATAGCATACAAATTAAATACTCAAGGATTTATTCCAGAGAAATATATCATAAAAAAAACATTTAACATTTCCTAACGTACAGAAAGAATACAGTGACAAACGCAAACTGCCTGCATATATGCCATCCAAGATCATGCATGCTCGATGTTATTAGTGCACTATAGTTCTTCGCCGGATAATAATGGCCCATTTGATTGTCCTGGCTTTCAACCATGACTGGGTCACTCCTCTATTGGCCACTGCACGAACTCTGAGGTCAAGAGAGAGCGTACTAGCCAAAACCTGAGTTTCTGAGAAGATGCACTGACATATACTGTTCATGTACAATATATAAACATGCGAAATGTGCTTCATTATAGTGTATATAAATACAAATCAACATACTCAGCAATAGCGTCAAAACTAAACACAATATGAGGAGTGCTGCCAAATTCATGCCAAATTTTATTAATCTGTTGCTTTGCTTTGTAAGAGAATTCGTTTTTAATTTAAGCAGACTTGTTATTTCTATAGACTTGTTACCACCTGTGCAAAGTCTTTAAAAATAAAAACATTTTCATCGAAAAAACATTATAAAATATTATTGGCAATCAGAGTAAATAATTTTATAAATATAATATATATATATAATTTAAAATGTTATTTGGTTTTTATATATTTTTATGACTAGATATATATATATATCTAGTCATAAAAAATATATAAAACTTGCCATAAATATTATAAAAAAGAATAAACATATTTTTTATTGCAAATAACATTTATTACTTTTACAGTATGTAAGTAATAAATATAAAACAATTAAAAATATAAAAAGCTTATTCGAAGTAGTGTCCATTGGCCGCAATAAAGTTCTTTAGACGTTGAGGCCACTTATCAAAAGAAGCACGCGCTCTTTCCATGGGGTAATTCTTCACTGCCAATCGTAAGGATTGTTTTAGGGACTCCAAACTATCATGGCTTTTAGAGCAAGTTGTACTTTCTAAAACTGACCATAAATCATAATCCAGCGGATTAAGATCGGGACTAGACGATGGCCAGTCTTCAGCTCTGATGAAGTCCGAGGCGTTTGCTTTCAACCAAGACTGCGTGAAGGTTTAGTTTATTCATCTTTAATTTATCAGTTAAGAAATGACCAGTGCGTCTCTTACAGGCTGCAAGTCTTAAATCATCTCTTAAAATACGTGGCATGGTTCTAGGTGATATCTTCATTTCCCGAGATAAAATCTTTTGTTTTCGGACAGGATTTCTTAGAATTCTTTCCTTACTGCTTTGACCACCTTTTTCGTACGAACACTACATAGACTGCCAGATCTTTCTCTGTCACTAATAGAGAAAGTCTCATTATACATATTAATAGCCCGGTACACAAACATTTGACTAATACCAAGTGTATGGAGAGTTTTGAAAATTGCATTTGGCTCCATACCTACTTTGTGTAATGCAATCACAGCGATTCTGTTCTCTTTATCACCCCACTCGATTTTAGTATCACAAAATATTGTACAATGTATTGGTGCCAAAATGAGAAAACACAATGAACAATCGTATAAAAATGACAAATTCCAAATTCAAATGTAATAGTTTTTTATTTTTAATTGTAACAGTATTTATGGCCAGCCTAAAACTATTTATATTACAAATATTATTTATATTAAATATTACTAAATATATATTTATTACAAATATTTTATGGGATCCCATTTTACTAAATAAAATTCAAATATGAAGCATAAATAAAAGTTGGCAAGAAAGAACTTTTTAACAGTACATTGTTATGGCTAAAAGCAGGTTCAATAAATTGTAACATTTTTTGGCACGAATCGCACATAAACTGCAGTCGGCGCGCGACGTGCCTGTGGCGGTGAAACCCCCGAGGCGTATGAAATAGAGTATGTCACGGGATATCTGTGTGATACTTCAAATATTGTAATGTTAATGATTGGATTTCTTAAAATAGTTGTAATAAAATAGTTCCATAGCAATGGGATCAATGGGTTCAATAAAGAAATACGAACGGGAATATTGGTATAAGATTTACGTTGACACTTGTACCGTATACAAATACAGATACTACTTTGAATTTAGGGAATTACCTGTATATTTGCAGTTCTATTCTATTCTACCTATCGTATCGAATAATGGAATTCTATATTTTTATATTCTAAATCATAATTTGTATATATATAATATTTTAAAGACTAATTACAGTTCTATCATCGTTCCAAAGTTAATATGTACAAAAATGTCAGAAACATTGTGTCGCAGTCCAAACAACTGGACCGACGCGACGACGCGAAATTACACTCAGGCCGCATTTGGCCGTCGCTGACGCAGTCCCGCCGCTTTGGGGTGGAAGGATCGTATCCACTGAGACAACTGAGAATCTTTTGACTGAATGAAATTTCAGGCAAGTGCTGGAATCCCTCGAGGATCTAGGTCTCATTTTGCTTCTCAGTGACGTCGTCAAAGAAACAACATTCAATTTAAAAGCTACGGTATCGCCGCGCTGTCCGCCTTGTGTGAATTTAGCATTTTATATGTGATCGTCTTTTTACAATGTTTATCTATACCTACTGCAAAGTTAGAAACTTTGGTTAGGATTTTCGAAAGAAACATAAAAGATGTCACCACCATCCCGATAAAGACAGGGCGGACAGCGATATCGTAGCTCAGTTGGTAGAGCGACGGGACGGTTTCCCTGTTGGCGCTGGTTCGAATTCGTGCCCGTATCGGTTTAATTTTTTCATTCTATATTTATATAAATTCTTACTAGCTTTTTATGGTCCCATAATAAATAGACGAGTAAATTTTAAAGAGAGTTGCGGTAGCGTGGCTACTAACGCGAGAATTTGTACTATGGTGGATGTGACTATGTGACTATTTGACTTTATCGTTTGTATTTTTATTGTCTAAAAATATTGTTATCAAATTTATAATTATAAATTTAAAATTCTATGGATTTAACGAGCGAAGAATTTAGGTTTATCAAACCTTACAAGTGATTGGGCTTGTATATTGTATGTTGATACACTGCCTTGGATGCCTATATATCCAACGCTCCTCTTTGTTTGACCTATGTGTGACAAACCATAATCGCAGTCAAATTTATGTACTGCAGCACATTTTAAAAATATAACTTTTAATTGGACTCGATAATTGGCTCACTTTCTTTTGAGGTTTGTATACATATATGTCTTTTAATAACCTTACTTAAAATTTTGTCTGTTCTGTCATATAATCATTTCCTTGTCTGTAATATTATATGGTAGTAGTGACGTTTGACGCTCTACTGTAGGTAGCTTGAAGAGGTTTCTGCGACGCTGGATGATGGATGGCTGTTTAAAATTTAAAAAATGCTTTGATTAAAACTTGAAGTACCCTTCAAACGCTCGATTACAACTGGGGTGAATAATTATTTTGAATAATGTTACTAAAAATAAATGTGTAGAATTCATAAAATCTATATATTTAATGTTTGAAAACAATGTATACACCTAAATCTTTCCAAGTGAATCGTACGTAGTACGATTCAATACGAATATTAAATAACTTTTTCCGTATACACCGAAATGAATTTATGGATTAAAAGTCAAGAAAACTGAGGTCATGAATGGCATCTTTGGTTCTCCGATCCATCACGTCAGTGGACGCCTATAAGTGTACCGAGATCAATCTTTCTGTAGAAAAAACATACTTTGTTAGTCAAAAAATGTTACAAAGTTTTTTTTTAATTTTATCAATATTTTTAATTTTTTGTACAAAAGATGATGACCTAACTAATATATCTATTCTTAATCTATTAAAATCAAAAAAAGAAAATAGAAAATTTTATACATATTTAAAGAAAGAAAATTTGAGTGGAAAAATAAGGACAAATAAAATTAAATTTTGTATTTAAGTGTTTCAAAAATACCTAACATATTTTTGAGCCATCTGTTTTTATTATAACCTAGTTTTTTTCAACCATGCTACAGGAATAAAAACTTTATATGTAACAATTATCACTTTCATTTTATATCCTACAATAACCGCTACGTATGGATACTCTTCAACGTATAATCTAAGGGAATTAAATTACTGTCGTCCGAGCAGCACGTCCCCTGAAATGGATGAGTAGATCAGAAGTCTATGGAACGCATTGTATACGTGTTAGTAACATTTAAAAAAAATATAGTAGAATATTTGACGATAGATATTACATTTATAGAAATGTAAACAATAGTTCAAATTAAAAGGTTTGTTTATTTAATAAATATACACCTTTCTCAAGATTTTATAACTACCACCATCAAAAATTTAAGGTGTCTTTTATTTATCCATATGTTCTGATTTTACCATCCTCTGTACTTTGAAATTATTAGTTAAATAAAGATTTCTTCATATTATTTTCTTTAGACCGATACACAAATATTCGACTTATATCAAACGGATGGAGATTTTCAAAACTTGCATTAAGCTCCATTTATCACTAGTTTGAGCAAGTCAGTCCTTTTTAACGATTCGCTCTATTTCAATATAACAAATATATACAACACGCAACGTGAGCAAACGCAATTCCATATTGAACTATATTATACTTATTAATTTATTGCAACACTAAGTATAGTATACTATACATGTACCACAGAAGCAACAGATGCTAATAAATAGGATAAGATACGAGTACCAACTAAAATCGAAAACTCGGACCGTCATTGCTTAGTCTTTTACACTTAACAGAACATATTTTTAAAATAAAGTTATATATAATTGAAAAGTATGAGTACTTCTAAATTTTAGTTTAGCTCGAAAAATTTGCTTGAGTTGAAGGTGGACAATGAGCAGAGATTACTTAAACATTATTAGGAAAATAAGTATTAAAAAACGATATTATTAAGCTACGCTAAAGGCTACACCCTTCTAAATCATAGTCTTATTTCTATTCAAAATTCCATACAAATCTGTTTACTACTATTTTTTGAATGATTCACGGACAAACATCCCAGTATTTAATTTATTATATCAGTAAAACAAAGACATTTCTATAAGATTCATTGTATTAAATTAACATTATTATATTTATTATATTTACATTACTTTTTATTTGGGTTTTTGTATTTGTATTCAAAAAAGTTTTTGTATTTTTAATAGCAAACTGATGTTTCATACACATGACAAATGGTTATTTTATTTTATATAACCAATTTCCTACTAATATTTATACTCACAATAAATTCTAACTTAATATGAATCAGAAAGAAATCATTGATGCGTTTACTAAGAACTCGAGACGCATACAATATCGGTTCGTTCATGCAAGGTCTTGTCACGTACCTTATAAAGTCTCAAGAAACCTCGTTTCAAGAAAGGTCTAGTGATTGATATATTTCTTCTTCTTCTTTTTTTGACCTTTCTTTTCTGGGCATTGTGTTTTCTTTATATATATATATATTAATTAACCAGCTAATTGTCCTTTTCTTAAAGTTAAATGTTATTATTCCTTTGTCAACGTTGTCAAATTGAACAATCCCCTACAATTTAAAATACGTGTTATTTTAAATCATGAATTAAGTAGTCAATCCTCGTTCTAGCTCGTGTGCGACAGGTTTACAATCTCTGAGTGGTGTATTAATTACAACGATGTTATTACAAATTTCAGGAACTCGTAAAATATCTTTCATTTGTATTTCGATTGGAATTTAATTTTTATAACATATTAACATAAAATATTTTCATAAATTCACAGTTGATTTAATATTAATATACAGCAATGTACATAATTTTGTAAGTATTAGGTACTACTATATTGTTTTTTTTTTAATTTGTATTTCGAATAATCCTGTTATTCAATTTAGAGAAGCTAAACCTAAAACAACACCTAATTGCAATGAATTACAATACTGTCTGTTTGTAACGAACGGCATTTTTCAAACTCCCGCCATTTTGTAAACTGTTAAAACTATTTGTTTACTTAAGTTAATAAAAAAAAAAAACTAATTTTCACGTAGAAGGTAACTATAAATTTATTTCTGGATAGTTAGTTGGTCAGTTCGTAATACTAATCAAGCTTAAATGAATCCCTACGTGATCCCCACGGATGTTTGTTTCCCAGGAAACAGTAAGCTCAAAATTGTCATACGTCTTAGATGTTTAAAATACAGGAATAAGTCCGAACTAGATGGCGAAACACCAACATCCCCTGGGATTTTGTAATGCTTTTTATACGTGTCCATCGTGAGAGACCAAAGAGGAGCCGCATCTTAAATTGAATAAGGCTTCGATTTTTATTTTTTGGAGCAACATCCTTTTACGAATTCTACAGATCTTTTGGTCGTTTTTATACCCTTCCGCGCTCTTGCTACTAAAAAACTAACCACTTCCTGTATGATTTCTAATAGCTTATCGTGGCGATGAGAGTATTGACCCCTAATAAATGTTCTTGCAACATCTGTTCCCAGATGTTGCAAGACTTTTCGGTTTATTTGAAGAATATGAAGTTCTTCATTCCACTCACTCAGAGTTAATATCACCTTGTGGTCCCAGAATTTTTTAAAACTTACATTATACTTTCCTGACATGTTATAGTTTTACTACTAACTTGAATATTATTCATGTCCCATTTATTTGTTTTAATTAAAATGTACATTAACTCTATATTTTAAAATCCGTTGAACATAATCCAAACTTTGAAAACTTAAATATGTTATATACTAATCATTGTACAATATAAAATCAAATAAATATATTTTTTTCCCTGTGAAGTAATATTAAATGTATCGCAACAACATAATACTACCGTTAAGGTTTTTTTGTATTAACATTAATACTCGACAAAATAAAAACTTTTTGTAAAAATTTTGCGATTCATCATATTATTATAGCATTCCTATTTCAAAAAAAAAATATTCGTCATAAATTCTTATGTAAATATTATCAGTAATAAGCTCATTTAACCACAAATTGAATGAAAACTGTTTCAGAATATTCTATCCTTATTAAGATTAGACAACCGTGGTAGGAGCTAGTTTAATATCCAGCCAGCAACAAACACGCTTCGCAGTAGCTGGCGTTAACTAGATTAACTGGGTGCGATATTTGATATAATGTAACTAATGTCCTAAAAAAATATAAGTTTTGTTTGTGGCAAAAAATTATGTGCGTCAAATTTTATTTCAAAAAATTATAGCTGTCATATTTTTAATTTATAGCAAGTTGGCAATTTTCTTCATGCAAACTACTATTTAAACGCAATGTGAAGGGTGATTCCCCTTAAAATTAATTAAATCGGATCGTTTCAGTGACACATTTCCTAATAATTAGTGATCTCATCACCTCGTAATTTCAAGTCAGCTTTGATTCATGACACCAATTATACAAGAAGTTAAATTTATATTCAGTTGAGCTGTTCGTCAAAAGCCTTCGTTATATCCTCTTGTTCAGCAACGCTATAAAGAAACAAATACTTTTGCTTGAGCACTGCTTCCTGTTTTAAATATAGGTAAATCAAATAAGGAAGAAATAAAACTTTTTAGAATAGATAATAATAGTGTTACAAGTTAAGGAAATATAATTAATATAGTAGTAGTTCCTTTTTTTTTTATAGTTGTTTCAACTTTACCCACGGACACTTCCCCCGGTAACTTAATAGGTTTTTTGTTGTATTCTAAACATACAATTTTTAGATACTGACATGCTTTAAAATGGAAAGGAAGAAAGATTCGGTTCAAATCAAATAAACGTCACAAGTTAATTCAGGTGTCTGTGAAACGATTAATGTGGTTATGCTATATGTAATACTGAATCCTTTGTAGAATATAATAGAAGAAAACTTTGCTTTGTTAAAATACTTAAAAACAATATTAAAGCTTCGTTTGTCTTTCAGGTGCTCCTATTTTAAACATACTAAAATAGATGTTACTATAATTGGAAATGGTGGTTCATCAAAAATATTTCTCAAAAAAAACCCTTACTACTAGGTAAGTAGAGTATTTTTATTTACTACAAAAGTTTTGTTTTACTGGAGGTAACAAGATAAGGTGACATACAGCCTTTTATATGAAATCTTTGGGAAACTTACCACAAAAGACACTATTTACATTATTAACAAAATAATTTTCTCATTTACTATAACTCTTTTAAATTACGCCTCGTTTTAAAACGTATGTTGCTGTTAGTGTACATGTTGATAAATTTTAGCAGCGCGTCCAAGCTTGTTTATTTTTCTCATTATCGGTTTCATTACGATGAAAGCCACGTTAAAGGTATGGAGTGTCTACTGTGCATTAAAATTTATTATCATTATTTGTATTTGTACACTTAGCGACCAAATTTATTTATTTATTTTAATTTTGTTTCTATATTCACTTCAAGTATTATATTATATACCATATCGATACTAATGATTTCATGCCATTTTATTTTTGATTATTTATTATTTTAGAATTTTGTACACAGAAAATATTTATTGATCGTATAATATTGTAAATTATTTTAGTAATGAAATATTTTAATAAGAAGAATTCATCGTTAGTTACATTACGGAAATTTTGTAAAATAAATTAGTTTATATTTAAATTAGAATGTTAATTGAATTTCGAAATTTAACTTCTTAACGAGCCCTAATACTTAATGCTCACTTTGTTTTATATATTAATATTTAAATCATGAACGATAAGTTAAAAGGTACAACTTTGTTTCATTGTAATAGAAAATGTTAGACAAAATAAATGGTAAGACAAAGTATTCTAACTAATTTACTGTCTAAAGAGAATTGAAAGCCAGATGAATAATAAATATCCTAAGAGATAATTATGAGAAACAGACTATATTAATAAAATAATGTTATTTTTTGTTTCTTAGGTCTGTTATGGTACTAGGCCTAATGATTTAATAAAAAAACTTCAATTATTTGGAAACCTCTGAAAACTTGAATGAAATTAATGAAAGCCATGTTAAGCGTATTTAAATTTAATTAAATGTAGAACGAAAACTAAAAACATACCAGCAGGAATTGAAACCGTGACTTCTTGGAAACCGTCCTGTCGCGCTTCCAATTGAGCTAACGTACCGCTATCCGTCTCCTTGAATGCAGAATTCTATTATTGATCGTTTTTATCGGGACGGTATTTAAAATTAAAATAAGCAATAACGACAATAATAAACGAAATTTTAGCTAAAAAAGCTAAGCTAAGCTGTCGATTATTGTTGTAACCGTAAATAATATTTTTTTTCGGTAAGCTAATTTAAGAAAGGGATTTACTTAAGTTGAACAGTAAAAGATAAAAAAAAAATTATTTGTGAAATTTTCAAATTGTTGAAATGGTTCTTTATACCTAATATTAAACTCGAAGTGAATATAGAAAACAAAATTAATTACAAATTTCGATGCAAAATGTGAGAGGTCCAAAGTAGATGATACTACATACATTTTATGTGGCTTTCATCGTAATGAGACCGCTAATGTTAAAAGTAAACACGCTTGGACGCGCTGCTAAAGTTATTTTACATGAACACAAATACCATTATTAACTTTAAAGCAAGGCATAATTAAATTTTCTCTAGTCCCAAAAAGTCAAAGCAAGTTTAAATGAAAACAGTCTTTTGTTAATAATGAAAATGGTATGTCTTATTCCGCACGTTTCCCAAGTATTTAATATTAATAACCATAAATCGGCTAATATAATATTTATTATTAAAACATTTTAAAGCCACAAATAATATACAGACACCTGGAACTATATATAACTATAGTTAAATTGAAATATAACTAATCACTTTTATGATTAATTATTATTTTTAAAATGCTTTCTAGCTCAACTAAAATGTCATTGATTCAAATAAAACAATACAATAATTATTAATTTTGTATTAATTCTTTGTGGTGTAAAATATTATTTACATTAATGTTTAAATATGGAGCTATAATTATTATTTATATTTTATTTCTGAAGCTGCTACTCTAACCAAAATAATATTTTGGAATGCTACCTACTACTTATTATTTATCTTGAAAGTTTAATTTTAAAGATCGTTAATAAATAAATAATACTAATACCATCAACAAATACAATTAATTTTCGTAAGAATTTCAAGTTTATTTCAGTAATGCTCTATTGTAAAACTGAACCACCTCATGGCAAAAGATGTAATTGTTTTAATTAAAAACTTCTTTGTTTAAATTCACTTTATTTTCTTATAAGCCAAAACCATAAACTTTTACAGTATAAAAAGTTTTGGAGTTATGATCAAATCAAGGATTTTCCAAAAACTCAAAAAACGGTCTTATCGATATTTTTATTTTTGACTTAATGAGTCACAAGCTGGATTTCCAGCATTGATCATTTTATATTTGTATACATTTAATTTATAATATAATACCTTTCAATCTGCAAAGAAGCAGCTTGGTTGGTTAAGTTTTTCAACAAATCCAAAAAAAAATGTGAACACTACTAAACATGAACGGCTTATTTTAAATCCGCTCTGATAAATGTGTTTCTAAAATTTTATTGAATAAAATAATATTAAATTGATAAGCTACTTATTAAAAAAAATCAAGAAACGAAGTATTGAACTCCATAAGTATCTACTTTATAATAGGTCAAGTGCAGGCGACGAAGGCACTGAGTTTCCACTGGTTCTTTACTGCAAAATGCACTTGGTTCATTTTCTATATAACGCTTCTTATAAATACAAGAAACCTTATATTGGAATTGAAAATTGCTATCTGAAAAACATTTTTGAAAATAATAGTCATTGTATAAATATTAATGTATATTATTAGCTCCAAAAACTTCGTAAATTAGACACATTTGAACATCGTCAACGTACGTACAACGGTATCAAGAAGCATAGAATTCAGTAAGTACATAATAATATTATTTTTGTACTTTTTACAGGTCTTTTTGTAATTTTTTTTTTGTAAAATTTAAACCTCCCTTGGGTTTTAATTTTTTTAATTAAATTTTTATTTCTAATAATAGTTGTTTTCTTTTAAATTGCTCCTTAATTTCTTGGTTTCAATGTGTATTTTCTCGTATCGGTTTTTGGCGTCCCCATAACATAAATGTGAGACTAAATAAACGACTCGACTGTGCTATTAGTAGAAACACTTTGTACAAAAAATCGGCATTGTACGGTGGGTAAGAGAAATGGAAAAGGGTTCAGCCCCATCTTATCTTCCTCTCCAAGATTGGTGGCAAAACGTTTTCAAATTAATATACTTCTAATTCGGCAGCACTCTAAACGGTTGTCACCCAAACCAATAAAAATTATTGAACGTTTGTACTGTATAACAATTTAAGTGGTTGATAATCGGGATTCTTGTTTTATAAAAATGCATTTTAATTTCATAGTTATTAGTTATTGCTTATGAAATGAAACTCGCGCTGACAAAATTATAATAATTTACCTGCATTAACTAATGTTTTGCTACTAAGTTTCTTCGGTCTAATTACTGAATTATAAAAAAAAATCTACTGTAGAGAGTTTAAACTAAAACACTTTTTCTAAAATACTAACTTTAATGAAACAATATTTTTTTAGGTTAGGGTTTTAATACAATAATTTATGTGCTTATTTATGTTAATAAACATTTTAAATTTTACGAAATCAAAACGTAAGCTAATACTGATTTATTTTACATTCAATAATTTATGGAAGCTGATTTAAGTGACACTTGAACAAGCGGCTGAGATTGAACAAAATATATTGCAGGAGAGTTTCACAGAAAAATCACTCGTATGTTCACTTAAATTTACATTTAAAACGAATCTTATATTAAATTACGGTCGTTGAGCAAGCAGCGATCAGTCTCGGTACCAATACATGCTCTTCTGTTATTTTTGAGTATTCACGTTAATTTTTATGTATTATTTTATTTTAACGCAATATTCGCAATGTCAAAAAAATTGCAATTATCTTTATCTGTAACCTTTACTATAATTCTTATGATTAAAATAAAATTCTTAAAAAGTATTATTTTTTATTGTAATAAAGATTTAAAAAAATACAGACTCCACCGCATCAGAGTATTACGAGTATAACATTGTGTACACTGCCTCACCCAAACACCGCGGCTCTGAATCGCAAAAGCTGACTATTTATGTGAGCTGTTGCCACTTGGTTAGTTACATAGTTGGTTTACTGGATTTGGGTATATTTAGTATGGTATTTGAATATTCAGTCCTTACTTTGTTTGTGAGTTAAAAATTAAGAAACCAGTCAATGTTAGATAAAACAATGTTATATACCAGCTTACAGACGCTTGCTAAAGATTAACCGCACTAACTACTGCTACCAATCATTAAAATCTGGAAGTAGGATTATGTTGTTTTATATATGTCGCAGATCACGATAATTTAACGATAATTAGTAACTCGATTGATATCATTGTAACATTGGGGTGTGAACGCCGTGACGTATTGAGTCACGTGACCGGAATCGTTTGGTGGGGCACCGGAATCATTTTAAATAACCGAGAGCATCGAGACGAGAGGATTATTGTTTAGTGTAAGCCTTACAGTCCGGACCCCCCAAACGGGACCGGTGGTTCACGAAACTCTGATAATTGTATACCTACTAAGTAATTTGTGATTACCTACATTTAATACAAGTAATTGTCATATTGTGTCTGTGTGGTTTAATTTCTTGAGACCTACGCTTCGGATCCTGTACCAGAATATTCCATCAAGAACGAGCAAGTCACTAATATGCCTCTAGCTCCGACATATAAATGTTTATTTACAATAGTTATTTTGGCTATAAAAAATTGTAACTAATAAAATACATATCTCAAAATACATGTGTCAATATTATGGGCATAAAGTAAATCGAAAGCTTTGTTATCTACTAAATAGTTATTAGTTATATGATTGGGTGTGTATGTTTTATTATTAATAGCGATATACAGACGAAATAAAAGAGCAAATAATTAGATATAGTCACTTGTAGATATAGACTAAGATGACTTGCCTAATCGAAATCTAGTCTTATAGTCATGTGGTTTTATTCACTACCAAGAAAATCTGCGTTTAAAACTGAAATATATTGATCAATTCTTAGTAATTTATTTACACTTAATGTGTTATAAATGATGTTGTTATATAGCATATAGTGTCTTTATAACATTAACCCATAATATCTGTTAATAAATTGTGGTTTCGAAGTCCGTACCAATCCATAGTTTATTACTACATTACTACTTCTGTATTCACACCAATGCTTATCTAAAACGAAACTTAAACTGATATTTTATTGTAGTTGAGGGCCAATGTGTCGTAAATAGTTTACCGGCTTGTCCCATACATTACCTGTTTGTGGTTACGAAATATTTTATTCAACCTTACCTAGTCGACAATCAGGACGAATTGATTTTATTTATTTATCATTTATTGCAGAATTTCAATGTAGAAATTTAATACAAAATAAAATAAGGATTCAAAGTAATTACGATAATGAAATATTAACTAAATACATCAATAAAATTAAATATTACTATTCAAAAATATAGAACTTCCGCTTTCAAATGAATATCACACAATAATTCAAAATAATAGCTATAGATCCTCACCAATTACATAAAGATACCCTCAACTCCTAAAATATATATAAAATACATGTATATTTTACTTTACTTTGACACAACACTTAAAAACATCACCCAAAGATTTTATTCTAATTGACTCTGGCAATTTTGTTCCAAAGTGGAATGGTTGTTAATGAAAACCATTTGGATTCGAAACCAGTTCAGTTAAAAGGAATGTGAAGCAGGTTATTGCTTGAAGAGCAGAGTGATCTGTCATGAGTATCACGTTAAAAGGAGAAAATATATTTAAGATAAGAAGGTGTACAAGGATGTAATTTTTCTGCGCTTGTGTATATATAGATCTGTAGCTTGTCACGTGATCAAGTTTACGAAGTCCAAATATAAAAGATATCCAAGTGTTAAGTAGGCAGTCGAGTTTGTTAAGATCTGTATAGTATAATTAACTATGAACGAAATTTAAATAACTACTAATAGATTCATTTAGTTGTGTATAATTTAGGAGAGAATTTTCGGACATGTACATTCCAACTAAGAGAATTGTCTATAAATATGGAAAAATTAATAACAAGTGAAGAAAATATAAAGTGTTTGAGTTAATTTTAGCTAGCTGGCGAGAATTGCCTACAATAATCGCTTGACATTTAGTTGGGCTAACTTTGATATGATATTCAGAGGAATAGGTCAGGAATAACATTTTATTATTAATGGAATTTATTAATGGATTAATCAAGCTGATATTAAAATTTATATAAAGTTGCAAATCATTGGTGAAGACGATGATGACTGAGAATTTAGACTAGAACTAATGGAACTGATATTTTTTTTAAACAATAACAGAGGCAAAATACAAGATGTATTTTATTGAGACACCCGCCACCGTGTTACACCAGAATTATTAATTAGTGAAAATGGCCTGCTGACCCCCAAAATATAAGGCGAATGACCTTTTAGATCCAACTGCGATATTGTCATAGGCGGTATTTTGTCTTTTTATTATCTCTATTGCCTCTGATTTAAATTGTAATTACCACCTTTACGCCTATGACTTTCAAACAGAAGTAAATTTAATTGACCAAGTTATTGACTGATTTTGGAAAAGAAGTTAACTCATGTGAGTATCAAGCAATTATTATTGGTAGTTATCAACAAAAATTGGCCAAAATACACTACCGAAAGTTATTTTTAACAACATAATAATACCCTTTTCATCGTAAGTAACAATATTAGGAATATCTTTAGACAGTTCGCTTGTTGCAATTTTATATTTGTTGTTACATAATAAATGTATTTCACATATGATTACAAATACTTTTTTTATTATTTAGAATGTTGTTTTGTTTAAATAATATTATTAGGTAATCTGTCACTAATGTTGATTACGTCATGGCACGGCGGCCCTTGATAACCATTTACCACTTGCTTTGATTACTTCCACAATTGTATGTCTAATGACATACTTCTTTAGAGATCAGGGGCAGATGTAGAATTTATTTTATTTAACAGTAATAACTACACGTAATTGAACCTCAGCCAATACCTCAAAGGCATTTTCAAAAGCGCCTTAATTCTTACGCTTCCATTACGTTTGGTCTTAGAAAATATAACGAACTAAAGAAAAATAATTAAAACATTCAATACAAAAAGCAATTTTAATAAAATATGATTCAATTAAACAAAAAAATCACCAAGACCTATAATTTATTAATCTAAAAAAATATGTAAACATCTTGAACCTAGTACAATTCCTTCCAGGATCTGGAATAAAATCGTAAAATATATATCTTATCCCCATTCTTTGAAAATTATTTTCTGTCAAGATTTTCGACTACTCTTGATTACTTGTTTTACATTTAAATAAATATATAGGTTTGGTAATAATCATGATTAAATTTACTTAAAGCATGTATAAATACAAAATTTTATAAAAGCTTCTAAAGCTGACCTGAATTTCGTAGAGACCTTGGTGAAAAATTACAAATTTGAAGTCAAATGTGATAATTAAAATCGTTTAACGGTTCAATTGAGGGCGCCCCGTTTAAATCTATGCATAAAACCTCTGCTGAAACTAAAAGAATTAAAAATTAAAATAACATTTTCAGAAATACGGTTTGAAAAATCTATGTGGTAGATTTAATAAGTAATTTAATTGCTTAAAATAATTTTTTACCAGTACATTATTGACTAAACTCCTTGATCAAACAAAATCTGATATTTAATCAAATAACAATTCATTTGATTAAATATCAGATATCAATATATTCATCATACTTACATTATATCACTGCCAGGAATTAAACCCGAAACCTGTCAACTGTAATTGTAACTCATCAGCATGATTTGTTAAACACTGTCATGTGATTTCGAGTTCGTTTTGGAAACAAGTAAAATGTTAGGCAATCTAGTCTCTATTGAATGCTATGTATCAAACGTACGTTTTGTACATTTTGCCAAATTTATCAATCTGGTAATAGATACTGTATATGATAAAAAAATTAAAGAATCTTTTGCGAAATTACTTAACAAAACTTAACCTTTTTATATTAAATACTCAGGTCTACTGTCCATTAGAGCTCTGACAAAATCAAAGTTCTAAGCCAACGCAATCAAAACCAAACAAAACAAATAAAAACAGCCGTTTATGCCGCAAATTTCCTCAAATTTTATAAACTTGCAAAGAAATCAAAATGTACAGAGTACTTTCTCTTAATTCACAATTTTAAAATTAGGTTCTAAATAAAGTTTTATAGCACAAAGTTTTTAAAGGAAAAATTGCAAAATTTTTAGTAACATCATAAAAATATATTTATTTTTAATAATTTTAAAGTAACTACGGTTTACGCATTACTTTGAAATTCATAACAAATCTTTAATAACTTTAAGATATAATAAAATCAAACTTCTATGTCAATGCAATCAAAAGACACAGCAATTTAAGCGAAATAGTCTCGAATGGGTCCCATAAAAATTTGATTTCGGTAGGCCCATTATTTTTTATTTTATGAGAATTTTTGTCCAAGTTTTGAACTAGTTCCTCCGGAAGGAAATCAAAACGTGTTGTGACTTATGGCGTCTGTTATTTTGGAAATAATAATTTATTACAGACTGTACATGGTACTTCAGCATATTGATTTATGGTGGTTATAATATTACGCTCATTCGTTTAACGAAGGCTTTGTGAAGTGTGACATCAGACTCGATTGCTGTACGGTTTCGTATCACTTCTAAACTGTGAGCCCTCTGCTGAGACGACTCGTTCTCTAAACACTCATTAATGAGACCAAATCTATGAAACCTCTGCTTAGCTGACTCGTTGGCCAGACGCTTATTAATTAGGCCAAGTCTATCAGTTCTCTGTTCAAAACACTCATTCCCATGACGTTCTTAAAACTTACCGAGTCTAGAATTATGCTGATCAAGAGTTTCTTGACGTAATCGTGATTTCATATATGCCTTAATGACAAACCAACGTTTTACGCGATCTTTAAATGTCTCATAAGAACGTGAAATTGTGTTTCGAAGGGAATTTTTTATCGTATTTTTTAAAGACTACTTTTAGCGGTTCCCGTTTCTTGAGATCTATATTTATTAAGGCGCGCAGCATCTTTTGCAGGTCTATCAATAGCTAATTGACAATGTAACAATACGCTAAAAAGTAATAAATCAATTACTTTAAAAAAAATAGACTTTAAAACAAGAGAGTACGAAATAATGAAGATTTAATATTTATTATATACTACCTTTTATTTATATGTCACATTTACTAATAGGTTTGAAGTGGTATAATAAATATTAAATCTTCATTATTTTTTACTTTTTAGTTTTAAAGTCGGTTTTTTTAACGTAGCTATTTTTTACTATTTTAAATACATTCACTTTCTATTTTGATTTCAGTTTGGAAATGAATAAGTTAATTTTATTAAAGTTGAAAATAATTCGTTGAATATAAATTTCAGTTGTGAATCAATATTCATGCGTGCCAAGTTAGCCTGGTCTAAATAACATTCTAACTACAGCACACCCCTGGGGTTGGCAAATATAAATTATTAGTTTGAAAATTAGCAGTTTATATCATTATTTCCAGTGACATACATTTTGATCTAGATTCTAATAATATAACATTGATAAGGGGAAACTAAATTAAAATTAGTTTTAGTGTCTAAATGTCATTGTAGCAAACTTGATAGTTATTAATTTATTTTATTTAACATTTATTTCCCTTAAAAAAAGTTTTTACTTAAATGTTTACTCTTTACGCCAGGGATATTAATCGTTAAGCTTAAGAATCAAAAACTACGTAAAGTTTTCTTACGCTGCATAATTCTAATAGTGTTGTACTAAACTTATTTATTGTAATTTATTTAAAATAAAAAATATGGTAAATTGATACATTTCTATATGACAGATAATAAAGTATTGTATAGTTTAGCTATAATAATATAATCGTAGCATATCAACTGAGTTCTATATTCATAAGGTCTGAATTTTAAAATAAAATAAGATAATAATATAGTTTTGGTATTTATAACAGTTAATTTATTTCATTTAAATCTATTAAGAAATAAAAAAAGTTACTCGTATGTGAATTTATGTGAATCATTTAGGTAATCCTGATTCACATAAATTCACATAACTTTTTTTTTCCATTAGGATAGTCGAATTTTGGTTATTTTTGCTTGAAAGGTTGCTCTGTCAAGAGTATTATTAGCGCGGCAAAAAATCAGTCATCATTAAAGCTATTCAACTTAAAATGAAAGTCGAAAGTGTTTCAGATAGAAAGCAAAGCAGAAATCAAAATGTGCACAGAAGTGCATAGATGCACAGAAATAGAAGTATTTGTATTAATACGGGCACAAATTGTCAAACGATATGTGGATAGGTTGGATATATAGAAAGGAAAAGATTATTCATTCCTATTTATTATTTTTTTTTATTGACACTTTATTAAATAAAACAATAAAAGAACGAAGGCACTATGTACACTTCTAAAACGAATATTCAGTCCTACTAAAATATTTACTCTTCTCTCAAATAATATCAAACAATATGCTACTTAAATAATAACTTATAACGAAAGAAAAATATTAAATTAAAACAAGAAATGAGAATATATTTTCATTAATATTTACAAAGGACTAGGAGTGAAAATTTCAATAAGAGAATTCAATTCCCAAACATCTAGAAACATTACAGGCTAATTATTTTTGTTAATCAACTGATAAATAGTAACAATAAGTAACAAAACGAAACGTTGTGGTAGGATGGCTTAAATAAATTTGGTTCAGTATTACAACTACCCATCCATCTACATTGCACTGTACAATACCAACAGTGTTATACCTTTACGAGACCGGTGTGAAGTCGATGAGGCGATAGACAATGAAGAACTATCTGGTATTACCTAATACCTTAACTAAGTGATTTCAGTGTGCAGTGTTAGGAACCTTCCCAACAGCGGTATGTGTACTAAATACGCAGTGGGTACAATGTACAATGCAGTTTCGGTAAGAATTCTATTGACATTTCAATTCAACATTCAAACGCTTGTAACAATTTCAAAAACAGAATATATTCGCAAAGCGGTAGTAATTTTATGCTTCTGTATAATTTAGTAATCGTCTGTATAATAATAATGTGAGTCAATTGATCAAGTTGTTTGTTGTAGTTTATACGAAAAATGTAGAACAAGGATATTATCTTGTTTTACATTGTTGTCGTTTTAATTTACCGGCCAAAAAAGTATCGGAGTAATATGCTAATAACTGATTGCTGTATAATTCGACGGTATGTTAATTTGGCGACGTCAGCCAAATATTGCGACCTCATTCCTATACAACTTGATTCTCACACACAACTTTATTATCATCAATCCCATAACAGAAGAAAATGCTGTTTTTACTACAGATTCGGAGAAGCCGCAAGAGTGTATACGCTAAAGAATTGTCGAACTTGTGAATCATCGTAATATGGATGGTGTAAAATTGTATTCTTTTAACTAAGTTAGAAATTATAAATTGTTATATTATGATTTCTAAGTTATCTTTTGTAAGTTTTTTATTATTATATCTAAGTACCAGCAGTAATAATTTTAATAGAATTTGGTAAATTCAATTAACATATATAGGAAATCAAATCCCTTACTTTATATTTCTTACAGAATTGGTTCTTGTTATAAAACTCCACATAGCCTTACATAATTTTTAAATTATTTTATTAAAATCTATCAAAGTAAAGAAAATTAAACAAAACCCCAATGCCCAAATGAGTGTTCCATTAATAAGAGACACTTTAAACGTCGATTTCCTTCGATAGACAATTATTTAATTAAATGTTTAATTCAAAGTTTTTAAATCAAATTTTAAATGGATCAAAACTAGGTTTAATTACTCTATTAATTCTATTAAATAAAACAAGTAATTCAACACATAAAAACCAATTTAACCCGACAAAGTAGATTGTATAATTCATTATTTTACCAAGTCATAGACGAAGTCATAATAATAATAATTTGAATATTACTGAATACATTCAGTAACTCATAGAATTCTCAATGCACCTGTAATATTGATATATACCAACCAACAATACAAGAGTGATCGATTGTTCCAAAACTTTGAAGTGATATCGGAATCGTTTTACATGTAAATAAAAGCCTTTTAGTAATTCTCCCGTGAAACTCATTTCAAATAAGTTTTTCATTGTAGGCTGTTTATTTTATTTAATTCATCAT
The DNA here is from genome assembly GCA_959347355.1 of Napeogenes inachia. Classification (NCBI taxonomy): domain Eukaryota; kingdom Metazoa; phylum Arthropoda; class Insecta; order Lepidoptera; family Nymphalidae; genus Napeogenes; species Napeogenes inachia. The sequence continues at coordinate 17,313,629 of OY365792.1, forward strand.
ATCTTTTTATACAACGCCTTTATCCTATTATGGTATCTAACTGTAGGCTTAACAAAAGGTTAGGTGTTCTATTGCTCACTTTTAAACATTTATGTCAATTTAAAATCCTGCAATTTGACAGTAATGTATGAAAGTAGAAATATGATTTCGGTAACGTGATTACGACAAGCTAAATAAATATAGTCCTTTCTAATTTTTGTTTTAAAAGTACACAGGTTTTTTTATCATTTTATGATACAACTGCGTCTAATTTATCAAATGACGTCTCATTAACAGCGCGTTTTACTTTCTTGTCATTTCTGATATCTGACGCTAATTTTTTAAATATATTTTGTATTCCTTATCGATAAATATTGTAGTATAATATTTTTATATATTCATAAAATGATCATTAAATTTAAGCTAGTACGTAAATAAATATTTATGACGATGTTAATAATGTTTTGTACTTTTTTTATAGTTTTTTAACTAAATTTGTTCAATAAAGAAAATATACTTATTTAAAAAACTGTTATAAACCTATGAAATCACGCTACATAGCCAAAATTCAGGATTTTCTTAGATTAAAATATGTTGAGCACCACTTTTTTAAGGAATTAAAATTCAAAAATATTTTTAGGCACTCTAATGTCACGGCTATTATTCATTTTTAACCTCTGACACAAAAAAAGACGTGTTATAAGTTTGACCTATGTATCTGTGTATCTGTCTGTGGCAACGTAGCAGCCAAACGCGTGGACGGATTTGGTTGCGGTTTTTTTTTAATAGAAAGCTTGATTTGTCGAGATGGTTCTTAGCTATGTTTGGTCGAAATAGAAGCAGTCGTCTCCAAGATATGGAGCTTTTATTGATGCTGATGAAAGATTCTTATACAATATTGATAGAAAAACCTAAACCAATGAAATTAGTGTGTTAGTACAACATAGAAAAAAAAAATACATGTGTATTAGTGTACACATGTAAGAAGTGAAACTTCTTTATGACATAATTTTTTTGAAAAATAATTCACTAATTACAACTTTACAGAAATGGCTAATTTAGTTAAATTAGATAAAGTTTAAGCAAAAATAAAGATGACGCGTAACAGAAAAACGTTACAATTTTTTGACATTGCTATAAAATTTCTTCCATCCGTCGATAAAAAAGTTTCACTTCAAATATGGCGCGTAACAGAAAAATGTGACTTAGATATAAAGATGGCGCGTAACAGAAAAACGTCATAATTTTCATTAATATTAATTAGTTAAAACGTAAGAAGTAAATCGACTGTTTCTGACGTATAATATTCTCATAAAAGAAACACATAAGTACCATAAAAAAAACAGACAAATGTACACAATTCACTTTAAAATAATAACTTTAGACTTCTTAACATGTTGGATCGTCACTATATCACAAATAAAATTATTCTTCATCATGGTTTCTGCTGTTTCGAGTTGTTGTTCATTCTAGGTATAGCAAAACAGACCTTGTAAAAGATCAGGACCCCAATGCTCCATTTCTCAGCCAAAACTCGTATTTCTTTTCATTCTTTCTTCTTCTATTTTAGACAATCAATGTATTTTAAAAACATTATAAATTATATTTCATAATTTCTTCTTCATGTTATAATCTTAATTTATTTATTAGTTTTAATACCAAGTCCATAAAACCGTATTGTCCAGTATGTAATTACAATTCATTATTTAATTATAAAACTCTAATCCGATAATTTTATTTTTGGTTAATGTAAATTGTGTTTTATAATCCACATACTTGTCATTTTGATTATTTAGTATTTCCATAGCAACATGGTGTAAAAGAGATGAAGCTATACGAAAACAAGCACACTGTTAAAGAATAACAAACCACGCTGACATCTTACTAAAAAGCTGTAATACGCAGCCGCATACAGTGTAAAATACTGTGTATATTTCTGTCTCATTCTTTACCGGCTTCATTCTACACATTTTTGTATTTGTGTCTCTTACCTGTCGTTTTTTCCGTTGTATCAGGTTTGAAATCACAACGATTCTAAAGAAGTTTCACTTCAAAAATAAAATCAGAAAAAAAATAAAAAACCCCCGTTACAAAAATACGTCTAAAAAGGTTAAAAAATACTATTAAAATGTACTTATTAGAGTCGTTGCATCGAAGGACCGCTTAATTAAGGAAGAAATCAAAATGCAAGTAATTTACCAAGGCAAATAAAGAAATTACGATATCGAATGTTATAGTTTAAGCTCTCGTAATTTCGTAAATTAGATACCATAGTCAACATACGTACAAAGGTCCCCCGATGCAACTACTTCAATAACCATATAATAATATTATTTTTATTATCTTTATTATCTTTATAAGGTCTTTTTGTATCGGGGCTTTTTAAATTTTTAATTAAATTTGTAACAAACCGAATGTGATTGCAACCATTCTATAATGTATGCGTCTCAGCTTTGTCATGGACAAAATAATGGAAAAGTATATCAATTGTTTTGGTTTTAAACTGTGATTAGGATTAGTGATTGTCATTGTTGTACAGGCTGATAGTGGAATAAATTATATTGTAATAATATTGTAATAACAGCAAGGGAGATAAAAGTTATATCCCACTTTCTATAAAAACTCCACTATCTTTATATTGACTGAAATCCTAATTAAAAACATCTTTCTTTTCCATATTTACTACATGGCACAGAATTGAAAATATTGTTTTATATATTTTTGTATTATTATTTGTATAAATAATAATAAAGTAAATAACAATAGAAGAATATTTTTTCGAAACAGCTAATCTCATAAAACTAAATCATCGGTGTGGATAATGGAAAATAACATAACTAACTTAAATAGAAACATTTTGACCTAGGTATATATTAAAAATAAAGATTTTTAATAGGAACCACGGTAGGTAAAAATGTTAATATATATTATAATATTTTCTATATATTTATTACATATATATGCCAAGCCTTTTATAAGTATAATCTAACTCACAGTTAAGTCAATAACTGTCACTTTAGATTTGTGAAAGATTTATTACATAGCCTCAGGATTTCCGATAATTGCCCACTTAGGAACCGCGCGCTAGCTTCATCAGATTAGAGTATTGCTTAAAATATTTTCGTATTATTACCACCGATAAATTCCTTACATTTAAATCAGATACTCGATATAGTCGATAGTTTTTATATCAGAAAACCAACAGCGTTACAGTTTATAATTTATGAACTAATCAGTATAGTAAGGCTAATAATAGGTTTCCCTAGATTATTAGTAAGTATTACACGCGAACAGAGATATAACTTCTAAACTAACAAATACATAAGAAAAAAAAAAGAAAAAGAAAAACAGTTATAAGTACAGTTATTACATACGTGTGCATGTTAACTTAAAAGGTCTAATTTATTTGTTGTTGTTTATTTGTGATTAAATTAATTACACGTGCTTTTGGTGGTTGGTTGGTATTAATATATATATATATATATATATATATATATATATATATATATATATATAAATATATATATATATATATATATAAATATATATATATATATATATATATAAATATATATATATATATATATATATATATATATATATATATGATTCCAATTCTATCGTACTATTTGTTATTTTTAATATCACCGTTGCCATTTCAAATAGTGTTTAATTATTTCAATAATATTTATTATATTATTAACAAAATTTACTGGGCTTAAAAACAATTAAAAGATTAATTAGTCTCGCTCGGATGTTTAACTATGATTTACACTTACCCACTCAGTAAATAACATTTGCTTAATTACGAATTCTGGAACCCTTCGATACAATTTGACAATCAAATTTAATTAAACGTTACTTGAGTTATGTTTATAATTTAACCCGTTAACTATTAATAAGGCAATTTAAAATATTCACTTTGAACACCTCTGTTATTGTATTTAATTATGCGATATAATACCAGCTTTCATTTAAAATATTATTGTTTCAATAATATTTTTATGTTGTTTATCTATAAAAAATAAGTTATTTATAAATATCATAAAATTATGAATTATACCGAACGAAACCGAAGGATCTAAATGAATATACATTCTAAACTTATGATTTGTTTATAAATAATTATTACTTTCTTACATAGCTACTTACCTCATGTTCAATATTAGAGATAAGAGTGAGCTAAAGAGAGATAATTATAATTGAAAAAAAAATCAGATAAAAAGGATAAAAAGCAAAAGTTTCAATTATCCTAACATTACGTTTTAGGATTTTGATGCGATATGCTTGATATGTTACACCACCTTCTAGTCAGCGATTCCACAATTGATTATTGATTGAAATGTAAGAAATGGAACACCGTTTGTTATTATATATTTTATATGCAAAAATTCATATTGCTTTGAAATGAGATATATTAATTTAATATTTATACAGCATAGATTTCTAATAAAATGTTTAATTTATAGTCACGGGCCCCTAAAACATAAAAAGATTGGACTATCCCTGACAAATAAGAAATATTCGATTATAGATATCATTATCAAAATATTAAATTAAAAAAAATAAAATAAAAATATTGTTTTAATTCTATTACCAAAAATGAGCCGACAGCTCCCCAATAAACTCGAGCGCCCGATACGTCATAATGTATTATAAGTATAATCACTTATTGCGATATTTACAGTATTGTCATGAAATTACTTTATCATTCTGACATCACGTCATTTTATTTTAAATCTTATTCGTTTTTAGTAAATTATATGCTATAATTTTTTTTTTCAATAGTCTCTTTCCCACATTCTTTCCGCGACGGAACGATTTCCCAGAAATCGTCATATTTCGTTCTATATTTATTTAAAAATTTAAAACATGTTTCATAAATCATTTTTAAAACGTGACTAATAAATTTATTTGAACTTCTATATTTTTTAATAACCAGTCGTGTTGGCTCTCACAAAAACTGCCTTATTAGAGCTATCAACCTAGTTTTATAAAAATGTCAACATCGCTTTACCTTCACATTTTAATAAATCATTTTAGAATTAATTAGTAATGGTGGAGTTTTTAAGTAAAAAAAATATATATATCTTGGAAATATGCCAATTCCTCGCAGAAAATAAAACTAATCAGATATTCGTAATCTAAAATGACGGATTACAATTTTGTCTGGCGTAACGAGAGATGAATTCGGAGCATAGTGTTTTTAAGTTTCACTTTTCAAATACTAGTTCATAAGAGACCAATAGAGAACCAACCAACAACCAATAGGGTAATATACGATAAGGATTAGTAAAATTATCTATTTTATTAACGAAGTATACGAAATACGGATTCATTATTTATTTATTTTATGTTAAAGATGGTAAAGCCAATAGTCAATTGTCGATAGCTAAGACTAGTTCTGATAAGCTAGTTCTGATAAGCAAAATATAATTTCTGGTGTATTTACAACATTCCTATTTCCAAAATTGCATCTTAAAATGTTTTAGATGTTACTTGGTTGCGGCCCTAATATGTTAATGTTTTTAATATCTTCGTTATAGAAGAGTATGCCGATTGCGGCATACTCTAAATAAATATGCGCATATTTATTTACCGTTATAACACTACTAAACAATTGATCTAAAAAATTCAATCTTTGGAAAATCGTTCGGAAAGTTTTTTGGAAAATCGTTATTTTATGCGAAACTCTTCATTTTCGTAATTATTAAAAGGAACGAATGAATTTGATTGCATTTTTTTTAATCAAAAGCCTGGTTGAAATAAAAGTAGTCGTCTGCAAGATATTGAGCTTTTATTCGTGCTAGTGTATCTTATGCAATATTTATAGTAAAAACCTAAACAAGTGAAGATTTGTATGTTAGTAAATTCATTATTTTTTTATTACGATATAGAAACCAGTAACATAACTTTAAGAAGCAAAAAAAAATACATACAAAGTCGAACTCACTATTCTTAAGGAAATAATTAAGTGTGTAAGTTTTTATACTAGGCTATAAATATTTGTTTACTAAATAATACCAGGTTACTGTTTTGCGGTCTGATAGATAGAGTGGAAATAATTCATAATAGCATTATGTTGTGAAATTTTAACGAGATTCACATAATTATAGGTACTCCATCTAATCTAAAATATAAGGTTTGACACTTTTGCAAAAAACATATATTGTTGTTATAAATCGGTTAGTACAATATCCGATTATTAGGATATTTTTTTTGTATTTTGCTAATCGATTACAACTTAGGAATTTTTAACGAACTTTATTATTCAAATGAGATAACCAGTATCAGATTTAAAATTAATGAAAAAAAATATGGTTTCCTGTAAAGTCGGTTTTACGGGCGAAGATTTACGTGACCACGTCTTTTTCTCGGTAGAATATTTATTGATATGAATATTATTAAATTGCACAATATTTTAATAATTTGAGTGATTTTGTTGAGGATAGGACGATGAAGACGTTGTCACGTAAAATCATTTTATATATTATTTATTTTATATTATATTATTGATGTTATTATTTTTTACAAAAATTATTTACAGACTTTTTCGATACATCAATTAGTTGCGGAGATATCGATCATTGAAGTTATTGTTTGCTACCAGTATTTTATATATTTATTTTTTTCAGTTATAAAAAAATACTAAAAAAACTTCCAATTGTGTCTACCAAGTATGGTCACATGTACTGGCCTACATATTAAATAATAATAAGTACAGATAATGTTATGTGACGTCACTTCTGATTTTATATATTTTAATATTTTTAATTTTAAAGAATTAATTTGAAAATCAAAACACTTATTCAGATCGAAGGTTCAAATTTTTGCTAAATAAATTTGAAATTAATTAAAATTTGTAATTGTAAATAATGAAGTTGAAAATTAAAATATTTACTTAAATTAGATGTTAAAATTCTTGCTCAACACATTTTAAATCAAGTTTTCTTATATCTGCCACTTTTTCTTAATATTTGTAATTTTAAAGAATCAATTTGAAAATCAAAACATTGCTCGGCGGACCGATCATGTTTGAGTGGGAGAGAGACGCAAGGCATTCGGCGGGCCTCTCTCTCGTTCGGTGACTCATCGTTACGTTACCGGGCGTTACACTTTTTCATAAGTGACTCCCAGCTTAACCCAATTTAAGACGTTGTCACGTCAAAAAATATAAATATCATTAAGGAAACAATAAATATTAATATTAATATAAATATTATGTATTACAATAGAGTGCATGGAAGATAACTTAATAAAATATTATAATTTGAAAGTTGAACTGAGTTGAGATTAAAGATAGGAAACGACTGGATTGAAAATGCTACAATATTAATACATTTTTACTAATTGTGCGTATACAAGTCAAGTTTGAATACTCGTTACACTACTTTAAACGACAAACTGGGTATCTGTATTGACCTATAGAAATATAATAATCATTATATACAACACACAGGTTCTATTGTATATAATGATTATTCTTCATTTCTTGATTAAAAATTAGACTTCTTGTAACAAAATAAAAATACCTTCAATACGTAATAGTTTTAGATATTTTTTAATAAAAGCTGCGTGAGTTACGCTTATATAAAGTTGTGTCGACTTAGGTACCTCTTAGATTTTATAAATACATTACTCATTAAACATTTGAATATATCTTTAATAATATACATATATAAGCTAATTAATATACTGCTTTACGAATACTTTTTCTGTGAAATATGTTATGGTTATACCCAAAAAAAAAAAAATCTAAGATGCATTAGAAGTAAGATGTTATTAAATTACATAATTCTTGATTCAGATATTAAAATAAATATGTCTATATTATATGAATTTTACGACGCAAGAATCGACGTCAAATGCTAAGCGCCTTATTCGCTTCATAAATTTATGCGAATTGCTGAAGGTGTGAATCAAAGATATATCACTCGAGAGGCTAATGTAAATTTGTATTCCGTATCTCGAAACATGAATATTCGGTTTAAGTATTTATTGAGATTAGACAGGATTCGTATTTACTTTAAATTATTTTTTTTTAAAATGTAAATCAGAAGTTTACATAAAAAAGTTTATAAGTGATATTTTTTTATTTTATTCGGCTGTCAAATCACAATGATGAAGACAATGAAACACGCATCCTTGTAAAAACATTTCTTAAGTACTTTTTTTTATTTCTACAAAATTAAGGTATCTAGTATCCGGTGCAAATAATTAGTATCTTATGTAAGACGGTTTTTTTTTTACCATTCAAGGCATCATTTTTTATTACAACTGAACTCATTTTTATTTCATTTTTTTAAAACTATTCTTAACGAATTAAACTCGCAAATAGTTAAATTTACCATTTAAACTATAATTTTAATCTAACGGTTCGATTGTTCGGCAGCAATCATGTTCACGAGTAAACAAGATGTAGGTAGCTAAGAGCCTTAAGAGCGATTTGAAGTAATATTCAAATTTTGTCTGTGACTGTAGATCGACATTAATTAATCTACCAAAAAATAATAAATAACCAAAAGCGGCATAACAGTTAGAGAACACATCTCATATAACAGGAACAGGTTTACATTTCATTTGGTGGTGTGTTAAAATACGATAGTAAATTATGATATAAAGATAGGGCTTTATATCATAATCGTATTTGTTTCATACTCTTGATGTTTTTTAACCGTCAACCCATAAAAAAGGGGTGTTATAAATTTGTTCTGTGTATCTGTGTACCTATATATATATATATATGTCGGAGAAGCATCTTTTGTAGCAGTATTTGTGGGCGTCATTGGGATAAAGCGCAAGCACAAAAGACAAGATCACAATGCTAGACGTTTATTTAACAAATAGTATGTTTTACATTTAATTTTAGGACCGAGCAGCGGGTTCAGGGCACCGATCTTAGTATCGTCTTTTATTTTATAATAAACCAAATCAACCACTCCGTCAATATCTGACCACTTCCAAACGTATCGGAAACCCAACAGACGCCCAGCGTCGTACGCAGCTCTCTTATAAAGATGGAACCAAGACCCCGCTCGAGACACGTTCTCTGCTCTGATTGGTCGTTTTGAAAATACTTCTTAATAAAATTATAATCTTTTCTTAAATTGTAAAATAATGGAACATAACAAATAAAGAGGTTTGAAAGCAATTGGAATTTAAACAAATAAAATAATATTCTGGTATGTTCTTATTGAATTGACTCGCTCCGACACGGCCGTCCTGACATATCACACGTCCTCGTGTGAAGATGAAGGCAGCGGTTCTCCGTTAACTGCAAGAAAAACATATTTTTTTTTATAGCTCGGCCAGTCCTGACCGAGGACCTTGTATACGTTATAACATTTTATTTTCATCACAACCACCCAAAATCCTTTTTTTTTAATATTGATAACCCCCAATATTATGCTTAGCCTTTACTTTCAAATCTAAATATTCATAAACTCCACTACGAACCAAGTTACAGATGTAAAATCAAAACAGCCACCTCGCCGTTTATCACTTTACATATTTTGGAAATCATATCCAAACATCTATCTGGCACACCAGTGGCCAACTCGCACACCAGTGGCCAACTCGCACACTAGCGGCCAACTCGCACACTAGCGGCCAACTCCGCACACTAGCGGCCAACTCGCACACTAGCGGCCAACTCGCACACTAGCGGCCAACTCCGCACACTAGCGGCCAACTCGCACACTAGTGGCCAACTCCGCACACTAGCGGCCAACTCGCACACTAGTGGCCAACTCGCCCTTATATGGCCAACTCGCCCTTATATGGCCAACTCGCCCTTATATGGCCAACTCGCCCTCATATGGCCAACTCGCTCTTATATGGCCAACTCGCCCTTATATGGCCAACTCGCCAATTTTTAATTAAAAATGCTTTTTTAATTAAAAAAAACAATCATCGCCGAAATCAAAACAAAATGGAAACTGCTCACCAAATTGTGTAATTATTCCGGTAACAGATGACATGCTGCACTCTATACAACCTTGGATGCGGCAGCAGGCTGTTCGCTGTTGCCTGTTAATTTGTTTGAGCACCGCGATGCCACGTGACCTTCAATACCACACTTGTAGCACGTGATAGGGCGTACAGCAACGTCCGCGTTGGGGCGCTCGGGATTCATATTCTGCTGTTCGTGTGACCGACTGAAACACTCAAAAGATTTATGACCAAGCTGACCACAGGTGTAGCAATTGGTAGAAATAATACTCAGCTTAGGGCGCTTATTTTCTTGCTACATGTTTACTATGTCATGGTAACTCCGCTTGCGATAAGAAAATGACATTAATTCCCTCTGCATTTTAGTGCGAGTAGATATTTCTTTTCTTCCTTTTTTATATTGCCCCAGCATGACATGAGTAAAGTAAATAAACGGCTTGCATATGCAGCAAGAGATTCACCTTCTTGGTGTTTACTAGTAATTATCTTTAATATTGTCGCTGCACATGTTTCTAGCGTATCAAAGCGTGATAGAAAAATTTCCTTAAATTCCAGCCATTTCATGTTAGGAAAAACTATTTGAGAAAACCACGTTGCGGCCGATCCTTTCATGGCTTTACTAAGTATTAGAATCAATTTACTTCCCTGTATATCGGAATCCGATATGCAGATATCAGCCGTTGCCAGCCAGGCCCGGGCGTCAGTATTAACATCTTCCGGTTTAAATTTGGGTAGCTCAATGCATTTATTTTCGTTTTTCGTAGGGTTGGTTAGTGCCTCTACGAGTAGCATCATGCTGGTTTGTTGCGAATCGAATAATGCGCGCCATTCATCATTGCCCGTTGTAGCCTCGCAAACGTTCTGTGCTTGCACCGATCCCACTTCTGATGTCGGAGAAGCATCTTTTGTAGCAGTATTTGTGGGCGTCATTGGGATAAAGCGCAAGCACAAAAGACAAGATCACAATGCTAGACGTTTATTTAACAAATAGTATGTTTTACATTTAATTTTAGGACCGAGCAGCGGGTTCAGGGCACCGATCTTAGTATCGTCTTTTATTTTATAATAAACCAAATCAACCACTCCGTCAATATCTGACCACTTCCAAACGTATCGGAAACCCAACAGACGCCCAGCGTCGTACGCAGCTCTCTTATAAAGATGGAACCAAGACCCCGCTCGAGACATGTTCTCTGCTCTGATTGGTCGTTTTGAAAATACTTCTTAATAAAATTATAATCTTTTCTTAAATTGTAAAATAATGGAACATAACAAATAAAGAGGTTTGAAAGCAATTGGAATTTAAACAAATAAAATAATATTCTGGTATGTTCTTATTGAATTGACTCGCTCCGACATATATATATTTTTTATATGATCTAGGGCAATGCTTGACTACATTCCACCTGATGGTAAGTGGAATGTAGTCTTAGATGGTAAGTCGCATTGCCCTAGCAACCTATTCACTCTTCTCTTGTAGACACCCACATTATATTTGGCCGGAAATACCGACGCAGGCAAATTGTTCCAGTCCTTCGCTGTACGCACTAAAAATGAGGAAGCAAAGCGCTTCGTTCGGACAGGTGGAATGTCCACAACAAAAGGATGGATACCTGCCGTGCGTCGGGACGTCCGGTGATGGAAGGGGGACGGGGGAATTAACTCGTGTAATTCCTGCGCACACTCACCAAAATGTATCCTATAGAATACTGAGAGGCTAGCAATTTTACGCCTGTGTTCAAGGCTTTGGAGGTCGGCTTCGACCAATTCGGTATTATAGGTAGGTCGGCTTCGACCAAATATCTTTGTATTTGTGTGTCTGTCCATGGCCTCGTAGCAGCCAAACTAGTGAAAGATTTGATTGTAAGTTACCAGGGAAAATAAGGGAAAAAACAATATTAAATCGTATATATAAGTCCTCATTGACTAGCTCCAAATACTTAATAAAGTAGACACCATCGTTTATTCCTAATGTTTTGAAAATGTATCAGACATTAAGATACTTAGAAATTGTAAACCAAAGCAATATATCTGTTTAAAACATCGCTATTTTATATTTAACGATATTTTCATCCCATTACTTTATAATAGATGTGAAATATTTCTGTTAATAAAATTATTTACGAGATAAATATAATTTCAAAGTATATTATCTATTGTTAGTCATATTTATTTATAATAATTTAAATGGTAAATACATTGGAATTTACATGTTTTAGTTCATAAGTTTCAACAGTAGCGCCACCTACATAATTAATTATGGAATATTATTTAGTATTTACTGTTAAATGTTTTAAGAATTAGAAGCATAGAATATTTTAACATAATGTTTAATCTTTTATTAATTATTAGAACTTATTATAAGGTATAAATAATATCATCTGTAAGTTGGTTACGAAATTGTAAATTACCCTCACCTAAATATTATAGTGTCAAAATATTATAAAACGAGTTGTAAGGGCTGCTCTCGCCCATTCTATTACAAATGGTTGGATATTAAGCATTGAAGTGCAAGTACTGTGTATTACTGAAACAAGTCTTAACAAGTCAGAAGTGTTCGACCGCTGTAATATTACGCGCCACGTGTCGATATACGCCGTTCGCAAGTTATCCTGTCCAAGAATGCTGATGAAGACGGAGTGCTGCCACTGCCGTTGAAAAGCCACGAAAATAAGAGACGACGTTAAAGTTACGTCTAAGAATGCTGATGAAGATGGAGTGCTGCTGCCACTGCCGTTGAAAAGCCACGAAAATAAGAGACGACGTTAAAGTTACGTCTAAGAATGCTGATGAAGATGGACTGCTGCTGCCACTACCGTTGAAAAGCCACGAAAATAAGAGACGACGTTAAAGTTACTATTTGGGCCTTCTCCGAGTGCTGCTGTAGTATCTTCGAGCGATAAGGAGTTTTGGATTTAAAATAATATTGCAAGTGCGTAAATTTTTTATTATTATTTTTTTCTTAATACCCACGTTTTGCCATCTGCTTAACAGACTGATTATCTAGCTGGTTATACGGCAGCATGCTCAATATAGAATATTAATAACTTTGTAGCTTGAAGTTAATAGTACTACTATTAAATTCTATTTATCATATATATCATATCCACTATTAATCATATTCTGTTAAAGTTCAATCATAAGCGAAATACAATAGGAGCCTGAATATTTATCAATAATTTACAGTGTTACTAATACAATATCTCTCCATACATGTTTACATCGCTTGGAGCCTTTGGTGAAGACATACGTCGGAGATGGGAAACTCTAAACTACTACTTGACTGCTAATCTGGAAGGGAATTCGTTGCTGTATTATGAACATCAACTACATATCAACATCACCTACAGCTACTGGAAGAAGAGGTCGACCAAGTACTTTCTTCCTGATCGTAAGTCCTGAGTGCAAGCAAGCAGCACTATACAACGATGGACCTGAATACAACGACAAGGTGACAGACAAAACTTTATTATAAGAAACTAGCCCTAGAAAAATTTTGCATAATTAAGTGACCATGTGATTTATAATATTATTGTTACTACGTATACCAACTTTCAAAGCTTAAGACCCAGTTGTAGGTTAGAGACGCGATTTTTTTTTTTTTTTCTTTGCTTTTATTAAGTTACTAGCTGAAGGCCGCGGCTCCGCCCGCGTGTAGGTCGCTTTTCGCGTAATCTGTGGAAACTACAATTATCCAGACCTATAATAGACTTATAGTTAATTCTATAGTATCCTATTCAAGTGGAAATTTTATCTATATAGGCATTACATTGCTACGATATCAAACTGAAAATAATAACATACATCTACATCACACACACACGACCAGGAGATTATTCAGATACGTATTAAAGCATATGGATTCGAAATATTATGTTTTTGACAATATAAGTATAGATATAACTGACGCGGTAGTTGAGACTTCGAGACTTGCAATATAAAAGTAATGTTAGTATTTTAGATTACGATTTAGTCTTTATATATGACATAGAAGTGAACACTCTCAATGAAGGGGTAATATTCGGTTTACAAAATGTATGTAGGTTATTTAAAGAACGATTTCTTAAAAAAAAAGAGTATATTCAGTTGTGAATGATTAAAATATAAAATCCAATATTAAACAAAAAGAAAAGGAATAACGTTAGATATTTATATATATATTTTTTTTAAAGTAGCACTTAACATCATAAAACTATTTTCAAATCGTAATGATCCTTTTGTTTAAGATAGTAAATAGTAAGTAGTTCCTTATAGTATATGGATATATATTTACACAATATGAATAGATGAAGTATAATTTTAATTTATACAGATTAAAATGTAGACTTGTCTCCTTTCAGAGAAATTAAAATTCTAGAATATCTTATAGATAGACTTAAATAAATATGACTCGGTAAGTATTACACTCCATAAATTTGGTAGGGTCAGATCTAAATGGCCTTGAGGACCGTATAGAAATATTTTGCCAATGCTTTGACGATATAAGGGGTAGATTTAGATGTTTCGATAGACGTTCGTTTTTAAAACCAAGTTGGATACTTGGTTATCCACGAGGATAGGGTTATGCCATATCAAGTGGAGAAATTAAATTTTATGGAACCCAATAATATCTGTTTTGAGAAGTTTCATTGGTTACTTTCATAAATCAAATTTGCTTTAAAAAACCATTTTTTAGGTGGGTAAAAATAAAGTTTAAAAACGTTTAAAATCTGAACCGGTACTGTCTAAATATAATCCCGAACTAAACAGACTAATTCAATAATAACGCGTATGAATATGAAGCAATAATACTGGTATTTATTACTAAAACATATTTCTATTATCTTTTATTTGACCGTTCAAATTATTTACTGAGTGTTAAGTTCTCAGTAGTAGGTATCTGTACGAATTTATGATCTTAAATTTTGAATCGATTATTGAAAAGGTAAAACGCAATAGGTATTCCGAAATAAATTCGTTAGAATCGATAAATTATTTCAGAATGATGATAATATAAGTTTAAAATTTAGATCGATTTTAAACTACACCAATAAACGCGTACATTTCGTATTAAATTGTAAAAAAAAAATAAAGCAATCAATTAGGTCTTCTAGATCCCTATTAAAAAAAAATTTTTAAACGATATGCGTGGCACTCGATTATTTAATTTCCGATAGTATGTTAAAGAAGAAAAGAAATAACTACGATGAATTATTTTACACGCGTTTTTGAACTGTCAAATCGAGGAATTATATAAATCCACAGTAAAAGTTTTACTTAACAAGAAATAATTGCATACCTAAACAATATACCATAATTGACAGTTCAGACAGTTCAAATTAGGTATTTCAAATTGATGAACTTTAAAAAAATATATAATTTTCTAGGTTATGACTGTTTATTACTTAAAAATAGAATTATTATAAAACATGCCTCCTAAATATTCTTATTAGCAATATGAAACATAAAGACGTTAGACTTAAAGACTCTGGTAACTTGAACTCTAGACAAGACAAACATAAGAAAATTAGCAAGGAATATATATTGTCGTACCTTAGGGTATAAGAAGTAATATTATATATGGCACGGCCTCCTAAACCCCAAGCCCCAACCACCTAAATTTCCAAGAATCGTATTATTTTCAGTATAACGTTTGTAAAATTTAATGCAGTTGAATTCTATTAAATAATTTATGCTGTAGATAATAATAAAACAAAAAATAAAATACGTTTTGAATAATTGTATCATTCATTGTTTCGATTATATAGTAAACTAGATGTAGGTATACAATGTACAAAATTACGATTTCAAACTCTGAATAAAATTAATAACACTTTTATAACAAGTGATTAAAAATTTAATTGACTTACGTTTTAATGCTTCATAAATAAAATAGTTAATCATTAGTTATTGATTTAGTGCAAATTAGAACAATTGGAAATAATAATATAAATAGTAAACTTCTAAAGAAATATGCTTGGTTTTATAATGTTCTCCAATTGTATGAAAAGTATCGTTACATCTTCAAAATAAAAAAAGAGGACTATAAAAATGTTTTATTCCCACTAATGATAATTTTTTTTTTTTTAGTTAAGAATATTTTCAATGTTGATACGGACAGAGTAAATAAAGAAAGTAAAAATGTAAAAAAAAAATATTTATTTTTATTTCTTTATAAAATCTTTATTATACAAAGAAATTTATACAATTGGCGGACTTAATGCTAAAGCACTTGATGCCTACTAATTATCTAGAAGTACCCTCGACCCCTAACAATATATTACAATTTCTTAAATAAAAAGAAATATTTATTTTATTTATTTTATTCTAAAAACTTATTGCACATACAATTATTACAAGAAATTACAGTAGTAGGATGTTGATACAGTAAGAAATTTTTGTTCAAAGGCGGTCTTATCACTTAAAAGCGATCTCTTACAGACAACCCTTGATGAGTAAGGAATATTTGCAAAATCATAGGATAGTGCAAGCATACTACAACGCGAATAAGAATTTATACACAAGGACACAATAAAAATAAAAACTATCGTTTTAAATTATATAAGTTATTAAATAATAATGATTATATATAAATATACACATACGCACATACATATACATACATCTATCCGTATATATAAATAAATGGAATAAAATAGATAACCCATATAATATATGGTATACATACTTATGATAAAAATATATATTGCTTCAAACGATTTTTTTTAAAATTTAGAAGTTTGAATTTCCAACGGTAGGTCATTCCAGAGTAATATAGAGAAATATATATAAATATTACAATTGTCGTGAATTTTGAATCGTGTTATGGTTAATAACTAAATGTAGCTTCTTCATTAACTACCGTTAAAGTATTTAAATTCTCTAAATTCGTGTGAATGGACATTTTCTTAAGATGTAAAATTTAAAACTGTTTCGATAAGATACCACATCATTTAAAATTCATATTTATTTAAAAAAATATAAAGAAACTAAACAAATATAACAATACAAACGTAATACAAAGTAAAAACAACCTGCTACTTCCAACAAAACCCATGCATAGTATGAATTTCAAAGTCGTATATCTCTGTAGTCTGATCATTAATATAGCCGAACAAAATGAGCTTGGTTTTTGCTATTATTAGTTAAAGATTTATTTGCTTAGAAGGAGTTTTAAAAAGTTAAAATTAAATATATGTTCATAACAATGATATTAATAAGTAAATTATTGAATAATTTGTTGTGTACCAAGTGGGTGTGTTACGTGGTAAAAATAAATGTAAAGTACCATGTTGGTGTAAAAATGATAACGTAATAACATGTTTGTCCCGTAGTAAAAATAAGAAATTGATGCCATGTTGTTGTATCCAATGGTAAAGGTAAGTATGAAATACCATGTAGGTGTGTCCCGTGGTAAGTAAGTGGTAAGTGAAAGTATAAGAAATACAATCAATGGGCATGTCCCGTGGTATAAAAAAAATAAATAAATAAATAAAAATAAGAATAAGCTACCACATGTGTGTGTTCCGGTGGTAGTAGTGAAAGTATAAGAAATACCATCAATGGGCATGTCCCGTGGTATAAAAATAATAAGAATAAACTACCATACTGGTGTGTTCCGGTGGTAGTAGTGAAAGTATAAGAATTACCATCAATGGGCATGTCCCGTGGTATAAAAATAATAAGAATAAACTACCATACTGGTATGTTCCGGTGGTAGTAATGAAAGTATAAGAAATACCATCAATGGGCATGTCCCGTGGTATAAAAAAAAAAAAATAAATAAATAAATAAAAATAAGAATAAGCTACCACATGTGTGTGTTCCGGTGGTAATAGTAAAAATGAGATTTATCCCATGTTGATGATGTGTGTCCATGGGCACCAGATCATATCGGCATGTCCGTTGATCTGGCTTTTTGTAAGCAGCCTGGTTTGTCCGGTGCAAAGAGAACAAGTATTTATGATAAAAACTATTATTATTATATATTATTATGATTATTATATATTATTATTATATATTATTATTATTATTATTATTATTATATATTATTATTATGATCATAACGGCATGTCCGTTGATCTGGCTTTTTGTAAGCAGCCTGGTTTGTCCGGTGCAAAGAGAACAAGTATTTATGATAAAAACGATTATTATTATATGTTATTAATATATATTATTATTTTTATATATTATTATTATATTAACGAGTATTTATGATAAAAATTATAATTATATTACGAGGACGTAATAAGATGTCAAAACGGCCGATAGTAAAGTTATATGTTGTATAAATGTTATGTAATTTCGCACATTAAAAGTATAATTGGATGTTTTTTCTTGATGCATTGTATTTTTAATAATTTGTTTTTCTCTATAACATTGTAAGATCCTGAATTCAGATGACCATTTGGTCTACTGGTTTCCAGAATGTTTATTAAATTAGAAATTAGTAATTTAATATATGATGGTTGGTAATTAAAGAAATTAATGATACAATTACGAGGTCGTAAGATTACAAATCAGGAAAGGCCGAGTGTTAGTCATATTTATTTATAATAATTTAAATGGTAAATACATTGGAATTTACATGTTTTAGTTCATAAGTTTCAACAGTAGCGCCACCTACATAATTAATTATGGAATATTATTTAGTATTTACTGTTAAATGTTTTAAGAATTAGAAGCATAGAATATTTTAACATAATGTTTAATCTTTTATTAATTATTAGAACTTATTATAAGGTATAAATAATATCATCTGTAAGTTGGTTACGAAATTGTAAATTACCCTCACCTAAATATTATAGTGTCAAAATATTATAAAACGAGTTGTAAGGGCTGCTCTCGCCCATTCTATTACAAATGGTTGGATATTAAGCATTGAAGTGCAAGTACTGTGTATTACTGAAACAAGTCTTAACACTATTAAATGTAAATTTAAGATTAAAAACTTATTTTTTTGGTTGTGTTTTACACAAACCAGTCGATATGGGATTAAAAAGTTAAAAGATTTGTTTCTTAAAAAGTACTAATATTTTGATAAATATGTATATAGATAATATTTCAAATTCTAAATATACAGTTTCAGGATAGATCCATCAATCATGAACAACTTAGAACCTATTAATTGATGTTAACTCTATGATAGATTACAGTAATACAATTTATGATCCCATTACAAAAGCCTTATCTTCTTTTTATAAAGGTTTAATACTGAATAAGTATAAAAAGATTGAATATGCTGTATATTTAGAAGAGTACAAAAAGTTAGATAAGGTCATGTCTTCCGCTTTTATTTGACACTTTAATAAGGTTCAACCAGTTAATCAGAGCTTAGTAAATGTGACATACATATCTTCCATAATATTAAGATACTAAGCATAATATTATAATACTACGCATTCCTGTAGAGAGTCACGCCGTATGTGTAGTTCACTTACATTTAATGTAATAATAAAGTACATGTACATCCATATCCCACATGTCCTAAAACGCTTTTTATTTTCCAAGACAAACATCATAATTTAAGTATCTGATCCAGTACACATCTAAAAAGTTTAGATGTTTGTTATTGTTAATAATGAATATTCAATTATTTTTCTTTCATAATATCAGGAACAAAAAAAAATATAGTAATTACTGTTCATAAATTTTATGAATTACGATACCAAATTCAGATAGTTAATGGAATAGCAATTACATTTTAAATTAAATTTGTTAGTTACAGGTTCACTTTTAAAGTTTAACCATACGGGGTCACATCAAAGCCTTTTAGAACATTCAAACTCGTTTGAACCCGCATTTAAAAATATACGTTCTAAGAGCATTGCAAAATATTAGAGTTTTTACAAGTATATTTTTTTACACTTTTTAACTTTTTCATTATTTAAATCTTTCGAAAGGAAAAGGCGTTGGTTGTTTTGTAAGTTATGGTTATAATAATCTAACTCTTTTACAAAATCCACAAAAGTACTTAGGTATTGGAGGTTACTACTTACCACAATGTAATATCAACTATTACTATCAAATATAATAGCAATAAAATGGCAAGACTTAAAATCAACCCTTAAAAAAATACCTTTGTAAGTTGTTTATTGTTATCCATCAGTAAAAGAAAGAATAATTCAGTAGTGTTTGTATCATATACGACACATTTCATAAAAATTTGATTGCCATAATTCAAAGGGCTCTAGAATTTGTACTCACGTGATGGTCATTTATAAAGCTTTGTAACTAAAGAATTCAAACCAGTACAATTCTACCTAATATGGATTTTTATTAATAGCTGGCATAACGTAAGGAAGCCCAAAACTATCTAAATAGGACATGGTATATATATTTTTTAATCTTTACTCAATGTTTTCATTTCTTAACATACAGTTTATTTAGAATTTTTCATCCTATGCTTTTTTAACAGCTTAAATATTTTTTCAATTATGCATGATTTCAAATTTCATCTGAATCTGTCGTCATTGTGGAATCAAATATTAAAATTGTTCAGTATTCCTAACGATTCCATCACGGAAATTATGAAATTTATTAAAAGACGAGGCTTTCATAATAGATTTTGTATCATTTTGATTGATTTATTTTCCGGTACTTTTTTAATAAGAAACTTTTACTATATATTTTTTTTATATTATGTATATTAAGTTTTTGCCGCGTAACGTCTAAGTCGGGCGTCGTTGAAGTAGATTTAATTACACATATAGATAATATTATTGATGATTGATATTTTATTATTTATGTTATTGTTATTTTACTACAATTACTATTGTTTTAATTACGTTTAAATTAATGTGCCAATTGGCTTGCAACCATCAAGGTGTTTCATTACTTTTAACTTTATTCCACAAATCTCGAAATAAATTTTATTAAGTTCCGTAAATTATAACTAAACTGATTTGAAATAATATATAAAATGATTTTACGTGACAACGTCTTCATAGTCCTATCCTCAACAAAATCACTCAAATTATTAAAATATTGTGCAATTTAATAATATTCATATCAATAAATATTCTACCGAGAAAAAGACGTGGTCACGTAAATCTTCGCCCGTAAAACCGACTTTAAAGGGAACCATATTTATTTTTTCACTAAATAGATTACCTTTTTTTTACTTCACAAAACTGCTCGTAATAACATTTACAGTAAAAAATTTCATATATATATTTTTACACGCTTGTTAAAAATATAAATATCTGTATAAAAACTCTCTATGTAAATAAACTGAAACAAAATAATGCTGACATTAAAATGCAAATGAGCGTTCCATCAATTAGGGACACTTTGAACTCTAATTTCCTAGAAAAAGTTAATCACGCTAGCAGTTTGCCTCACAGCCATTTTTGCTTAACGGTTTTATAAGACTACGTTCTTCGAAAAAATATTTTAGTGGAATAAATGGTTTAACCCAATATAATTAAAAATCTACCATTTGTTTTGTCGTAAAGAATTTGCCCAAGATATTGGCTTTTTTTTTAACGTCATGGGCTAAATGTATGGTGTTCCTTGCGCAGAGAGGGAAGGGATGATGAAATTTTGGGTTTGGACCGGATGGATTTGAATGTTGTTGACATACATGTGGTAGAGAAGATAAGTTACTTCTAGTTCTGTAGTTCAATAGTTATTTTTAATATGTATAAAATATTTAATTACTTAATTCTAATCCAGAAGTATACATTACGATCTTGGAGAGCGTAAATAGTGTTCACGATTAATTAACAAGTAGTTTGAAAGTTTCTACCAAGATAATGTTTTCACTAACCTGCAGGCATTGTTAACTGTGACATTTTTTTTTTTAAACTATTAAATCACTTTTGGAAAATAACTACTTTTACTTATTTCTAATATAAAAATAGTAGATTTTTATAAAGCGTTTTTACAGACGATAAATATTCAATCAAATAGTTGAATTTCGAGAATTTGGAAGGAAGGTTTTAAAGAAAAAGGCTTAAGTGCATTTTGCAGTAAAAAATAGAATTAAGGAAGTCAATACCCTACGTCCGCTACTTGAACTATCATAGTGGTGACTATATTTGCTTTATACAGTAATGTAGCTCAGTAAACAGAGAGTTTATTGAATTAACTCTAAAAATATAAAATTTATACTACGGAAACACTTTAATTGCTCAATTTTCTTTTACCGGTATTATACAGCTTCTCAGAAAAGACCACGTCAAATTTGCTAGAGGCTATGAACGTTTCTATAGCCGGATATTGTTGTTACTTTACAATATCATACTAAATTTTATTAAAAAGGACTTTTCAGCAAAATATTGATTAAGGTAAGACAAAGTGTTTATAAAGCTCACCTAAACCTTAAATCATAGACCGCATTCATTCGTTATGTGACATACGGATATTTTGATATGGATACATATAATATCAGAATATATGTTGATGTAGTGTCGTTTTTACCATTAAAAGCGGCCGCGCGCTGACCGACTTAGCAATATAGCGAATAAGACGATGCTTGACATGGCTTAATGTGGAAAAGAACGTATACATACTGACATAAGATAAGTATTTAAGTGCAAAGAAGAATCGTAAGGTAGTTAAACTGTATATCATTTTGTAACTTTTTATAATGATTTATTTGTAGCTACAAGTCCAATTTCAATGAACATATAAACCTACTTGCTTAAAATGTTATCAAACTTTAAAAATGTTCCTTACCAATTTATTCACTTAGAGAGTTGTGTGTTCGTTATCAGTCTTGCAGAATTCAGATGTTTTTTTTTCAATAGAGTTAAAATTTAAATACTACCTATATGTACATTTTCTCTAAGTAGTTCTAGAATGTAATTAAAGTGAAAATATTACTATATTATTAAGTGTAGTATTAGAGTGCGTAGGGTACCTTTGTTGTATTTATAACTTAAATACTTAATATTCATAGCAAATTAATCAGTTCATCCTGTTAGTATATCACGTTTACAAATGTATAACACTGAGCCTTGTCAAGAGAATATTAATTGCATACTTGATCCCAGCATATTTAGTATAATTTATATTACGGTTTCAATTTGTAATGTAAGATGGTATTTAATTATTACTCATTGCATTCAAGAATAAATTTAAAAGAACATTCTATCTTAAAAATATTATATGAAATATTTTCTTCCAATTTTGAGAATTAGCGAATAAGTAAAGATAAGACGAAGCTTTTTAGCATTCCATGGATTCACCGTGCGGATACCGGGCCCATCGCGTTCTGACGAGAGGAGTGCAAACAGTGCCTGGGACTTGCGACCTAGGTGTAGGTTTAAGGGGCCTCTTTATTATGCACATACACGCTCGCCTTCACTCTCTACACTTCTCTCCCTACGTTTCCAAATTTGGAAAGAATCTACTAATGCCACCTCCGAAATATGTTCTATAAATGAACCGATAATTGTTCTAGAAAGGCCAAGGTCTATTAATAGGTTATAGAAAGATTTTGCTGTTATACCTCTCGTTTCCACTTCTACGGTGTACAAACTAACTATAAATTTGTTCCTGGACAGTTCGTTGGTCAGTTTGTAATACTTATTAAGCTTAAATGTGTGATCCCTCGGGATATTTGTTTCCCAAGGAGCAGTAAGTTCCACAACATCATGTGCCTTAGATGTTTACAATACAGGAATAAGTCCGGTCTGGATGACGAAACTTCAACATCCCCAGGGATTTTATAATGCTTTTCATACGTGTCCATTATGAGCCGCATGTCCAGATAAAATTGAAAAAAGCTTTGCTTTTAATTTTTTGGAGGAGCATTCTTTTACGAATTCTACAGATCATTAGGTGGTTGTTATACCCTTCCGCGCTCTTCCCACCCTTCCCTTCTTGCTACTGAAATACTAACCGCTTCCCGTATGATTTTTAATACCTTATTGTGGGGAGCGAGCATTGACCTCTATCTAGTAGTACCCTACACCCTACTTATAAGCGTTTCGCGATTCCTACTGCCCTCGCACAGATGTTGCAAGACTGTTGTAGCTTTGTCCCATCTTACTAATCCTTACTTACTTAAAAATATATTGGAACTTTGCTCGATGAGTGGTCACCTTGCCGGCGACCCAATGTTATAGTTTACCACCGAGGAAACGTCACGTAAGTAAACTCGAAAGACAACTGAATACATTCATCACAGCACACAAACACATCTTGATTACTGTGAAAGATCACAACTAATATACGTTGCTCCGGCTTTCTGCCGTCGGAGAACGCCGGTGTCAAGTCCTAACCTCTTTACTTCCTTCGCATTCCACCCGACACACGACGTTTTGAGTCGAAGTCCGAGCGCCATGTGCGTCATCAGGATCCTCGTTCTTCAGGTCTTGAGAGTTTCGATCAGGGCTTGAGAGTATTGGGGTAGCGAGGATTTCAAAGGTTCGGGTACGGAGGTACCCGCCCATCTCTAATTTACTACAACAACGGCAGACAGAATAATATTCATAAATAACTATATTTAATATTGCTTAATAAACGCAAATGTATATTATATTTTATTATGTAATATTGCTTAATAAACCAGATTTAACCTACTGTTATCCATTTATTTAACTGTGTATTTCTTTATTTCTGCTAGTGACAGGTTAAATAAAAATGCATGCTCTTAAACTGCTCGTATTTTTTAAGTACGAGCATACGAAGGCTTACAAAAAAATAAGGAACAAACTACGATAGCCTGTCACGTAAATTAAAAAAATATGTTGGAACTGTAGTTTAAAAGTATGCAATTTTATATCGAATGCTCGTATATATATATGTGTGTGTAATATATATGTGTAAATAAAAAGTAAAATCTTATACAGCTTTAAACTAACTTTCTGTTTACCAGGTCACGTACACATAACGGTATTAGGTTTCTCACTTCTCTCATTAACTGTTAAATGATGCACTCGCAATGTTCTTCTTATAAGGTTTTGTGGGAAATAATGTGTTTACTGATTTTTTCACGTTAGAATAAAATGTAGTTCTTCTTCCAAAATAAGTTTTCATGTTAAGTATAACGAGTCTGCAGCTATTAAAACTGAAATGAAAATTGACCCTAATATTTTATTTAATTTGAATGCTGTCATTTTTTGATTTTCAAGAAAAGAAAATTTAAAATTTTAAAAATTCCCGATCAAATTTTGTATTGTAAGTTTTAGAGGTCTTTTGTATCGGGGGTTTATTTAATTTTTTTTTTCTGCTTTTTAAAGTTATGTTACTAGTTTCATTATTTTATTAAATTAACCTACGGATAAACAAATTTTCACTTGCTTAAATATTTCTATCAATATTGCATAAAAACCTTTTACCTGGCTAAACATAGCTAAGAATCATCTTGAGGAAACAGATTTTTGAAAAAAAACCGCAGTCAAATCCGTCCACGCTTTTCGCTGCTACACTGCTGCTGCCGAGTCTTTTTTTTTATTGAGGCTGCCGAGATTAAGGGGCTTAACTACCTTCTCACGAATGGTATCTTGATACACTTGTGCCGATGTTTTGATACCTTTTTTACAAAAATATGGCTCAGTCACTCTTTCATAGCTAACACCCCAACAAACCATCACTGAAGTCGGATAAAGCCTACGTTGCACTCTGTCGACTAATTGGGAAGCTTACTTAGAGCTTTGACCATAAATACGGTCATTTTTGTTGTTAAAATGTTGCTCAATTGTTAAAATGTTCTTATCTGTAAACAAAATTTTTCTGTGACCTCTCTTTACAGAGAACAGAGATAAAATATTTTGCTTTCGGATAGGATTTTTTCGAATTCTTTCCGTTACTGCTTTGACCACTGCTGTTGCATGAACACTACTTGGACGGCCAGATCTTTCTCTGTCACAAACAGAGGATATCTCATTGTACCAATTAATAGTCCGGTACACAAACATTTGACAAATACCAAGTGTATGTGGAGTTTTAAAAATTTCATTTGGCTCCATACCTACTGTATGTAATGTAATCACAGCTATTCTGTTCTCTTTATCACCATATATTCGCTATCACTTTATATCCATTTTAATATCGCAAATTATTGTACAATGTATTGGCGATAATATGAGATAACATAATGAACAATCAATAATAATTTGCTAATTTTGTGGTTGTTGGAACACTTGTACCCAAAAATAGGGCAAAATTATTGTAGCTTCTAAGCGCAAAAAAGTGCTATAAACATTTTTCAAATTACTTCTAAAGATGCCAAAAAATCGCTGTTACAGAAATACGTAAATAACTCCATTTCGCAAAACAAATCAAATAGCCCTGGAACCATCACTATAATTGTAACATTATACATTCTATTTAATAATTTTAATACAATATGTTTAATATATATATATATATGTTTTTATATGTTAATATTATATTTTTAAAGTAAACTATATTGAATTTAATTTCTATATCTCTTTCAACTCTTTTCTACTCAGTATTCTTTCGAAATATTAATGTTTATTTATTTGATTATTATAATATACCAACCTTACATATAAGTATAATGTATATACAAGAATATGTATAATATAATTTACGGATCATTTTGTTATAAAATACTACCAGGTTTAAAAATAAAAAAAGAAATACGACTGATAGCTTAAACTTTGGGTAGAGTTTTTATACATCTCAATTCTGTATTGTATAAATTTATTTCTAGTGCTGTCAGCAGAGATAAATTTGAGTGCAAGATAGTAACGTTATTTTTGAGATTGAGTTTTTTATGCTTTGTCTTTTGGGTTATTTTAATTAGTATTTTTTATCTAATTATTTCTATATAGTATGCAATAATATTAATAATAGTTTATTTATATTACTTACATAAATAAACAACACTCAACGTAAACTTATAAAACAGAGTTATCTGTTTCGAAACAACCTTGCTAGAAGTTGATAGATTGTATTAACTATTACAAAGATCTAGAGTAGAAAACACAGCCTTATTGAGTCTTAAACTACTTTATGTACTGTAAAATATTAAATTTTACAAAAATCAAAGACTCATATTATAAAATAAAAAAAAAACACTTACTGCATTATAAGATTCTTTTAACAAGTATTTTAAAATACAGCACTCACAAACTAAAACCTACTGGGAACACCAGATCTTAAATGCAACAAAATTCGAGTGTCATTTATTTCTATTATTTGACAATGTTTCTTAATAAATTTATTCATAATATTGCTTTTCGTGTTATTCAAAAACAACAGATATCGTATTAAAATTAATTGCAGAAGAATTTACTGCTTAAACACTGCCTATGTCTATGCCTATGGTTAATGTGTCATTTTATTCGAAATTATTCCTATGGAGATCAGAGTATAGTACGATTGCTATTTCGTACATAATAAGAAAAATTTGCGTTCTAAAAAAAACAATAGAAATCAATATTGTTGGAAGATAATTACTTCCTTTGTAATACTGTTTCCATAATCATAAAATATGTACTATTAATTATTATTATTAATTAAATTACCTTGTCAAAGCGGTTTAGATAACATACACTCAAGTAATTACAAGTAACACGATTTCTCCAAACTTTAAATGTTAGTGCTAAATTATTTACTCTGTAAGTTACTACCTGCTTCTAAGTAGAAGCTGACTTTGCGAAAGGTTTCGTGCGATTAAATGTAAATGAAATTTCTAAGTGATATATCTCGAAGTCACACATTCAGTAATTTTAATTAATTTTAATTTAAGAAATGTACACGTTAAACTACATAATATACGCAGGTGGGTCAAAAAGTTCGCGGAATGGGGGGTAAAAAGTAAGAAATAAAACACAACATTATTTTTCCTTCTCAATGTATTCCCCCTTAACTCTAATACATTTATTAGACCTATCAAATAATTTATTAATACCATCGAAAAAAAATGATTTCTCTTGGTCGTCAAAATAGGCCGAAATAGCGCTCTTCACTTCTTCATCACTGGAAAATATCTTCCCTCAAAGCTCTTTTTTCATTTTTGGGAACAAATAAATATTACTAGGGGCTAGATCTGGGCTATAGGGAGGATGTTCTAAGATTTCGAAGCCCATTCTTTGAACAGCAGCCATCGCAACTTGCGCCTTGTGCACAGGTGCATTGTCGTGCAAAAGGAGCACACCTTGGGTCAATTTTCCCCGTCTTTTCTATCTCACAGCAACTCGCAGACGTTCTAATAATATAGCGTAGTACTTCCCAGTTATAGAAACACCCTTTTCTTTATAATCAATAAGGAGGATTCCTTCTGAATCCCAGAAAACAGAAGCCATGAGTTTTCCAGCCGACGAAGACACTTTAAATTTCTTCGGGGTTGGTGTGCCCTTTTTGTGCCACTGCATGGAGTCTTGTTTAGACTCAGGCTCATAATGATGAACCCAAGTTTCATCGCCAGTCACAATTCGGTTCAAAACTTTATCCTTTTGATCACCACAGAGCGCCAAAAACTTGCGACAACACTCAACTCGCCGCTGCTTCTGGTGTGGCGTGAGCATTCTTCCGGATTGACTTGTTGATTGACGTGTAGCTCAGTGAATTATGACCTAATTGTTTTGAAACTTAGTATTTATACTCTTAATGAGTGTCACAACTAGTGCAGGTAGTAAAAAGTTGCCTTTTCCCCCTCCATACCCCTCATTCCGTGAACTTTTTGACCCCCCCTCTATATAGTTATATTGAACTGTAGGAATTCAAAAATTAAATTATTGGTACCCTCTGATTATGTTATTGGATTGTTAAAATATATTACTTGAGGTTTTGGCAACAGAATAACTTGCACATGTTTTACTGAACTAGAGTCACGAAAAATTTGTTAAAACAATAACAAGTTTAAAGTCCAGTACTCCGATACTTGGTGTGGCATTGACAGGAGAATTTTGAAAAAGGTAATAATACAATTAGTACATTAACATTGATTTATTTCTAAGTCTTATTTTAAATTATGTAAGATTGTATGGTATATACATAGAAAAATATATACAACACTTATCTAAAAATAAAAGGAGTAGCTACTTAGGTTGAAGTAGTTTTACAAAATATACTTTTAAAGTGACCATAGGTTTAAAAAGTACAAAACTATGTAGCTATAATTGTTATAAAATTCCACGTTTAGTTACAAATAACAAATAACAGTTGATATTTTAATAGACACTAATTAAACTTTTGCTAATTTGACTAAAATATTTCATACATAAACTCTCAAAACCTTCAAATAAATTGATGATATTTGTAAGTAAGTATTTTAAATTTTAGCACATCATGAAATAAACAAAAAAAAAACCATCAAACGTGCGAATTTATAAAGTATGATATGATTTTATATGTCTGAGAAACGAAATGCGGCACGGATCCCTTGAGATTTCATTCGACTAACTTTGAAAGAGCTAGCTAGCTACGAAAGATTCTACGAAGAGCTACGAATGAAAGAGGGCTCAGACGATAACAAACTAATGTTGTGGAAGTCGTAGAATTCGATCTTCTAGATAGAAACTGTAAATCGTTTTGTTAAAGTTTAGTGGCGTGCTTAGAATGGTGTGTGTTAGAATACAAGATGTCTGACTACAGTGCGGACGATGATGTCAATCCGAAGCTTGTAATAAATTGTAACATTTTTACTCCAGTTTTTCAAACAATTGTAATAAAATCACGTAAAGTAAATAAACTTAAACTAATCTAATAGAGACACATAAAACTTCTATTTACTACAATAAATAATCCATGGTAGCAGTTTGATTCCAAGGGTAAAGGATTTTAGAAACCCACATTCTTCAATCCAAATATAAAAAAATAAAAGCCTTCTTCTTAATTATTTAAACATATGAAAGAGAATAATTCTCAGTCTGGAATATACATATTATTCACATGTTTTATTAATATTAATATTAAAATAAAATATATAGATAAGCATACAAAATTCCAAGTAAAACTTAGTTATCAAACTACAATACTACTATAATTTATATGGACTTTATAGATTGTAATTTTAATAGTAAATAGAAGATTTATTACATACAAAACGTTTTAAATAAAACGTACCTATTCCATTAAATAGTCTCAGTAACTGTCATAAATGAAATCAAAATCTCGTAACAAAATATGCTGAAATCGATAATAACTTAACTTTTAAACAATATTTTACTTTCTTTACTTCGTAATCATTGGGTTCTGTTAAATTCTGTGCAACTGTAATATTCGTGTTTAAAAACATCCATTACAAGAGTGATCTGGGTTTACTCCGTGACTGAGAAGTGATATCGGAAACGGTCTACATCTTAATTAAAATATGTCAGTAATTTAAGCGTGAAACAAGCTTTAAATGTATTGTCGATTGCATGCTGCCTATTTGATAATAATACGAAAAAATACACTTTATACTATGCATTTGGACTTTCATATATTTGGGTCAAATCAATATACATCGTTTTTCATTAGCTAAAAACTTTGATCTTATGAAGTTTTCATATTTAATAATTGATTAATAAGTAATAACGAAGTAGAAGGTTAATTAAACCAGTTTTATTTGTTGATACAACAATATTTAATTCAGACAAGTGTTAATTACTTAAAGAAAAATGTATATACAATGGTTTCAAATTTTTTAGCCACTTCTAGCTAGTACCAAACATTTTAAATAGAATATTGTGATACAAATACAGAAAAATCTTGCAGTTGATTTGAGTAGATTTACTTCTTGTATATTTTTTAATCATTTGATCTTTATTGCCCAAAAAGAGCCTGTATACCTGGCGGTAAATAGTTTTCAGCTGAACTACGGGTGGGCTGTCAAGATCAGAGTTCCGAGATCGGAACACCGGTTCCTATGCCCTTCAGCGACGAGGCATAATATGCTTACATGAGTTAACCGTCGGGGGGTTTAGTGTTGAATTTGCGGTGGTATAGTGGTTAGGTACAGAAATTTGGAAACGTTCATCCAGATCCTGAAAGTTTTCGGAGGCTTGTCGGATTACACATAACAAAAAATTACCAGTTCAAGAAGAAGGACTGCTGCGCTCTTTTACTTTACTGCTTTGAACGTCACTTGGGCAGTGTTATTAGTGATTGTAAATCATTTTAACTATAAATGTTTATATTTAATAATATTCGTATATACCTTTATAAAAAAGTCTTGAATCATGTTACTTAATTCATTTATAGTTTATTACATTGCAGAAATTTTTACGCGAATCCTTATTTTTTCTGGTATTAATTATAACCTATGTTCTTCACAGGGATAAGGTAGGATTCAGGTAGGTAGGTTCATTAAAGGTAAATATTTTTTTTTTAGTTGTTGTGTCGGGTGACCGTTTTAAATAAAGGAAGAAATTAAAACGCAAGTAATTTATTAAGGCTAATAAAGAAATGACAATATTGAATCGTAGTCTAAGTTCTCAATGATTAACTTCGTAAAATAGACACCATCGTCAACGTACATATAACGGTTCCCCGACGCAACGACATCAATAATTACATAATAATATTATTTTTATTATTTTTAGAGGATATTATGTTTTTGTAACATTACTCAATGTTCAAAAAAATAATTTCTTTGTAGAATTTCAAACTGCTATACCACAAACTGTGAAAACATAATCATAACGACTTCTAAAAAAAGTCAGCAACATCTATTTAGTTTTTACGTAACAAAATTTAGAAAAAAAGCATATGCTCATATTCAATTTGCTATTTTATTAAAATTCTGATAAAACAAAGTAGAAATTCTAGCTTTATCTAAATTAAATACGTTTATGTAAACCGCATTTAATTCTTTTGAAATGATTTGAAACCGTGTTTGAAGTAAATTTTCAATTGAATATAACTTCTTTTTCCCTTTTTCATATTACAAACATAGTAATAAATATTACATATTTAAAAATTTATATTATACATACAGA
The DNA here is from genome assembly GCA_959347355.1 of Napeogenes inachia. Classification (NCBI taxonomy): domain Eukaryota; kingdom Metazoa; phylum Arthropoda; class Insecta; order Lepidoptera; family Nymphalidae; genus Napeogenes; species Napeogenes inachia. Next base: position 17,345,383 of record OY365792.1, read on the forward strand.
GTCAACTGTGATTAATGGGCCACTTCTTGTAGGTACCTTCTCTACATCAATCCCGAATCAATCAGTAGTCAAACATTACTAATCTCTCTGAATTATTGTAATCAAATAAACGAAGCTATAATTAGTTGTGAAATTTTATTTTGAAGTAATAACGAACTACCATCAAGAGGATTTTGACAATGGTGCCACCACTGACTGTGACTGTAATGCTGACTTTACACATTTTAAAAAACAGTACCTACCAGAGGGTTATTCCTCGGACAAATATATTATTATATATACGTAATTCCTCTGTAGATGAGAAGGATATATCAGGCCCTTTTTATTAAAACCCTGTTTACTAGAACGCTTAATGTTTTCTAGGAGTCTCTTCCAGAGTTTAGTAACGTGCACTGTGCACGAAGTTGAGAGGAACCCAGTATGATATGAACGAATAAAACAACTAGGGTAACTGAAGTATAAATTTATAGGTATATTTTAGGTGTAGTTTTTTTTTAATTTAATAAATAAAAAAAAACAATACATACTTTGCTTGCATTTTTTTTTCTGCACACAGTAGTCCCGGAAACTGTAATAGCAACATTTGAACTTTCCTTTGTTATTAAACTAAGCAATAATATAGTAATTATTAAAATAAGGAATAATAAGTTCAACTAAGCAATTTATTGTTGGATTCTTATTGAAATATTAATAAGACCTTACATTCTCACTCGTTTGTGCGAGGGATTTACATTCTCCCTTTGGCGATTTGTTAATTACTCTCACGTAAATTGAGTTCTGGAAATGCTTTGGATATAAAGCAATTAAATTATAATTAAATGATATAACACCTTTTTTTCTACTGTCTCATAATTTATTATTTTTAACTTAACTTTGATTAAAGAAGTATTAAAATCCAACAAAACTATGTAAAATACAGATAAGTAATATCTCTATTTAATTTAAGCCATAAGTAATAATAATAATAATAATAATATCAGGACAAATTACACACATTGATCTAACCCCTAAGTAAGCAAATTATTTGCTTGTGATAAGGGTGTTAGACAACGATACAAATACATAGAAATACACATATAAATACTGAGAATATATTTAATAAACGACCAAACCCAGAAACACAGACATATATGCTCATCACACAAATGCCTGTCTCCCGCCGGGAATCGAACCCGAGCCCCATTGCGCCGTGACACGTTAGGAGTCTGCGCTAACCACTCGACCAACGGGGCGGTTAAAGTCAATGTATTGCAAATGTATCTTCTAAGAGATCCGCCATTTCAAATAAAAGAATAGACAGGTATCATTATTTAATATACTAAATTTAATATCTGCCGTCAGTGATTGGGTGAGATGAGGTGGATTCACGATTTCGATTTATATAATTGTGGAATAACCTTCTTGATGTAGGTACTTAGTTGATTTTATTGTTATGTATATATTTTTGTATTTATTATTAAATTATGTAAGTTTATATTATTATTCTGTATGTATTTATTTATTATCTATTATATTTTAGATTATAACATTATTGATACCGTCCTTTTTTTTGTTCTGTTTTTTAATTTCTTACCGTCATTGTTTTATTCTTCTGTTAGCTGTGTTGGTTCACTGGTAGAAAATGCTTTAGCATTAAATCCCACATTTGCACTTTATCTTGTTCAGTGACCTAAAAGATAAATAAATAAATAACTGTTGTATAGTACTAAAAATGTTTTTAGATTATATTTTATTAATACTTATTGAAGTGAAACTTCTTTATCGGGGTTGGAAAAAAATTTAGTGTAACATTTTTTCCTTACGCGTCACATTTTTCCGTTACGCGCCACCTTTTTTGAAGTGAAACTTCTTTATCGACAGATGGGATAAAATTTTATAGCAATGTCAAAAAATTATGACGTTTTTCTGTTACGCGCCATCTTTATTTCTAAGTGACATTTTTCCGTTACGCGCCATATTTGAAGTGAAACTTTTTATCGACGGATGGGAGAAATTTTATAACAATGTCAAAAAATTGTAACGTTTTTCTGTTACGCGCCATCTTTATTTTTGCTTAAACTTTATATAATTTAGCTTTATTAGCCATTCCTGTAAAGTTGTAATTAGTGAATCATTTTTCAAAAAATTATGTCATAAAGAAGTTTCACTTCTTACATGTGTACACTAATACACACACACATATTTTTTTTTATGTATTATACTTTAAGTTAGGAGAAAGTTATAAACGCATTTGAAATTTCAAGTGTTGCTTATATTTCGTTATCATAATATCGTAAAAGTTTATTGTGAGCCCAGTGTCGCAATGAGGGCAAAAACTATTCTAAATGCTCTCTTTCCTTATCTGAAAGAGGTAATAATAACAGCAACTAACCTTTTACTACCCTGCGCGTTGTCAAGTTGCATATCATCGAATTCTCAGAAAAGGTTTTTCTTTGCAACACCTAGATTTGGCAAAGTAATACAATAATAACTGGAGATGGTAATATGTAAGTATCAAATCCTCTTTGATGTCACACATACCCGAAGCTGTCACTAAAACAGCTAAGCTGGATACTAAGTTTAGCCAAAAAAATGAAATTCCTATAGAACTTTTCCGGTTCCTAATTCCGTAATTTGACATTGAAAATGTTGTTATATATTTTTTTTATATTATAATGTTAATAATAATAATAATAATAATAATAATATGTTGAATGTTGAATTTTATATTTGCAGCGAACGCCTACCACATATAGTTATTAAACAGACTGACCTACTAACCTGTTTTTAAACGCGTTCCATATAAGAGGAGGAAGAGTGGTCACTTGACAGTCGGTCGACTTCATTTATTTGTGCTCTTATCTTTTAAAAATATTCAGGCTGCACCTTTAAAAATGAAACATATTAAACACAATTTTAACTTTTTACTCTGTATTTTAGGCAGCGTAATAATTTAAACTAACACTTCTGTTGTATATTATTTTGTGTTACCTATATATATAGGTATTAACCTACGCTTATAAAGCATGTAAAATTTTAAACTATGTCTATATGTGAGAACTTTCGCTACGTATTAAAATTTTATTTTGATATATATAATATTTATATTTATATAAGTATGTGTAATTGCTGTGCAAAGGACTTACCTTACTAATATAGTTTTTAAGGTACCTGTAGTAATAGACTCCTTTTTGAGTATGTTATCTCAAAATTTCAACAATTAATATGCAAAATACAAACCAAATGTGAAAAATGCACGGGCGACGTGTCCGTGGATAAAAGTAGAAATTAATAAAAAAAAAAAAAAAAAAAATAAACCTACAGGACGTGTATAGATTCTGTTTTTCGATATCAATAATATAAATATTTCACACATAAAATTTTATATCAAATACAAAAAAAACATCATATTATTCATAACTTATAAGCGTTTGTGAACAAAAGAGAAAAAGAGAAAAATTAACCGAATACAAAAGTATTAATTATATTTAGAAAGCATATTATAACGTCGTATTAAATTGATATTATGTTTTATTAGGCAGTACGATGTGTTCATATTCATTCATTCATTCATCCATTCGTGCTACATTCAGGAGACCGGAGTGATTCTACCATATTATGTTGGATTCTTAGTCGCTATTACTACACTTGCAGGTACCAGATGTGACCACATTTTTACCCGAAACCACACTTGTCTACATCTCTAAATTTATAAATAATTTACAACATGAATTAATGTAAGAGATACTTATAATTAATCATAAGGACTATTATCTTTCAGTTCAAAAGCACATTAAGGCTTCAATAACACTGTAACGTTTCTTTTGTTTGTGTCAATTACTACACCTATCGCTTACAAGAATGATATCATATATTAGAACTAAAGATACGAGAGTAAGAACTTATATATTAATATTTAACGATATCATTCATCTTCTGAAAAAAGTTTTTTTTTATAAGATTCTGAGTGAATTACAGTAATGTATATACTAAGACCACTATATGCAGCTAAATATTATATGTAACTGTCTCTTTGCGTTCTAAATAAAATACATATGTATTTTTTATTTAAAAACTTGTAACAGATTTTTTATAATTTATTTATTTGCAGAGTTATATTTTAACAAATTATTAATAAGATTGATTCATTTAACAATTTCATTAATCATTTAAGTGGTCACGCTATTATGAGTAGGTCCATTTGTATTTAGTTTATTGGATAGTCATTGGACTTCTATATAATTCAATTACTCCATGCATATAGTTCAAGATAACAAAAGCCTTTGATTAGGTTCGTTTTGTCAGGCTATTAGTGATAGCTGAGCTATGTGTAGCTGCCGGTGATATTATATTATCTTGCAGTTCACGACTACTTGACATTGAAGTAATTGCTGCCTATTCAAAATAATGACTTTTAATGAAATAAACCGTTAGTTTTTTATTGTATTTGATATATAATTTCATCAATTTCGGTTTTTAAAAATGTCAAGTGAAATAATGCAACTAACCCTTAGCTCTGTTTACAATACAAAAGTAAAAAACCTCTTCTTATGAATATAATGAATTGTTATAATTTAATAAATATGAATATATTAAGAAATCATAAATGGCTAAAATAAATTATTAAAAGAAGTAATTTTTTTATGGGGTTACGAACGAACGAATGCAGCTTAAGTATTACACTACAATTGATTTTTCAGGTGAGATATTATTACTGCAATTATTTTGATATATATATATAGCTACGGCAGATATATATATTTCTGCTTAATATGTGATAGTATTAATTGCACTTTGGTATAAATATATACTCCATATGAAACGTAAATATCTCTGAAAAATCATAGGATTCATCAAAAGTACAATAGAAAAGAAATTTGCTCTGGGTATATATATTACGTATATCTTAAGTTAAATTTCACATTGTATACTGATGGGTCCTATGTTTATGGGTCAAAATTATAATTTTACAGGAGAGGCTTTCAAAGTTTAAATTTATTACAACTCCAGATTAATAAAACCGAAGTTTACGAAACTTTTCTTGTTTGCTAAGACAACTATCTTCCTCATTTATTCTATAGTATTTTATACCTACATTTATTGTTTTTTTACGTCACATTAGCCCTTCTATGTTAGTTTTTGTACAAATTATTTTTCTTTAAAAACACACTAAAAGGGCAAATGTCTCGTGTTGGCCATTATACCCGCATTACGCTTATTAGCATAAAGTATATATATGTTTTATATAGATTGACTAGTCTGTAAAAACATATGTGAAGTACTTACATAGGTTATCATCATTTTCATAACTTACATCGTTTATTTGTGCATTGTTATTTATATTACCCAGTGCCAAATTTACTAAGTGCCGACTTCTACACAACTTAGCGCAATAATTAGATGCCATTTTGTCTCATAAAACGAACTCAAAAAAACACAACAATTTTATTGAGATGAGGACCACTATTTCAATTTTTAAAAAATGTCTTACCGCAATGGTACGAAAATATGAGATTATTAACTTCTTTATTTGGTTAAGTCGTTTCTGAGATTAGTGTGCACAAACATATAGACATACACACATACAGACAAACAGACAAACTGAAAAACCATTGTTTTGGGTTCTCTTGCTCTTATAAAGGCCCCCATGACGTTTTTTTTAAATATTTTTATTGTATAGAAATAGATCGGTGACAATTTTATTATATTTATAGATTATACTGTATAAGAAGTCGTGTTTTTATGCAGAATACTTTTTTTACAGCTCACATGAGTAATTGTATCGACAAAATGCGTTTACCATAAAGAAGTAAAAATGGCCAAATTGTTAATTTGGCCCATATACATAGGACCCATCGATATGTAATATATTGAAGTCATGCTATTTATTATTATAATAACATAGAGTACAATAAAGTTTTGTGAAAATCAAATATTTCCTTCAAATAAAATATTTTCATATCTACATAAATAGGTTAACAAATAAGAATTTTACAGACATCGTTAGTTTGTTTACTTATAACATAATGAAGGCAAATAGGGAGTCCAATTGCTGTGGACTGACGAGGAAAGAAGAATACACGTGCTAAAATGATGTCCATCAAAAGTAGCCTAAGCTTCACAAATATAATATAAACTCACACAAATAACACAGTGATTTAAAAGCTTACACAATCAATAAAATGTTTCTTTGTTTCATTAAGAGTTTCGTCAGAAATACCTATTGCCTTTTCTTTAGTATATTATTATACTTTCTTTATAATATGTTTATATTATAAAGAAAGTCCAATAGGTATTTTTGATTATACAAATTATGTAAAAGTATTTTATATTCACTTAAAAAAACATTTGTTATATGTATTAGATTAAAGTAATAATTATTTAAACGCTTTGAGAAACTTTTCTCATAGTCACCAGAATTGCTCATTATAGCAGAACAATGCTGGACTTGTTTCTCGACATAAAAGCAGCTTGGTAATTAACACTCGCGAATGACGTCTGACGCCAAGCCCAGTTGTTTGAAATATTCTAAATTTACTAATGAGCTCTATTATATTTGTATTAAGATAGATAACTATAGGAGGCCGTATTGTAGGGAGTAAATAAAAAACTGAGGATTATGGATATTATAATAAGAATAAACTTTACTACTAGTCTTACTTAGATATCAGACTATATATTATCTAATACTATATATTATTGAATAGCTATTTCTATCGTTATAACTTCGCCTCGAATATGCTCACTCCGTTTAAATGCTGATCTATTCTGCAAAGTCAAAAATGTTGGTTAGGATTTTCGAAACAAGTATCAAGTATGATAATATTTTTCTGTGTTCTTAGGATGATGTGTAAAATGTTAGCTAATTCTGCTAAGAATTTAGCTAAGCCCGATTTAAAATAATATGTTTATTTTGCGAGTAATTCGCTGCTTTGGTTAGAATTACTTTATCAGTGATTGATTCGTAGCATTACTTCTGTTTTGGATATAAATGACTCAATTATAGTAAAATTAATTGGATCAATATCAGCCAACTCTAGTTATAAATAATAAAGAGGTCGAACTCTATTATTCCCTTGAGAAAGCTTACACAAATGACTAGGTCTAATAAACACGATCAATCAAAATAATGCTAGGGCCGTGGTATTGTACCTACATTTTTTTTTTTTTTTTTTTTATATGATCTAGGGCAATGCTTGACTACATTCCACCTGATGGTAAGTGGAATGTAGTCTTAGGTGGTAAGACGCATTACCCTAGCAACCTATTCACTCTTCGCTTGAAGACACCCACATTGTATTCGGTCGGAAATACCGACGCAGGCAAGCTGTTCCAATCCTTTGCTGTACGCAGTAAAAATGAGGAAGCAAAGCGCTTCGTTCGGACAGGTGGAATGTCCACAACAAAAGGATGAAAACCTGCCGTGCGTCGGGACGTCCGGTGATGGAAGGGGGACGGGGGAATTAAATTGTGTAATTCCTGCGCACACTCACCAAAATGTATCCTATAGAATACTGAGAGGCTAGCAATTCTACGCCTGTGCTCAAGGCTTTGGAGGTCGGCTCCGACCAATTCGGGATCGCCTATAAGCCTCTTTGCTCGCCTCTCAATTGAGTCCAGAACCGCAAGATGAGACTTTGCGGCACCAGCAAATATGTGACCACAGTACTCTACACACGACCGAATCTGTGCTTTGTATAAAACAAGAAGCTGTCCCGGTGTAAAGTACTGCCGAACCTTCGCCAGAACGGCAAGCTTTGCTGCTGCTGCTCTTGCTCTGGACTCAATGAACCGACCAAAGATGAGGTTCGAGGAAATCTCTAAGCCTAACAACTGAAGCCGGTCACTGTATTCCAAGGATACATTCTGGAAAGTAGGAGCCAAGGTGAAAGGGCTCCTTTTGGCGGTGAATAGACACGTCTGCGTTTTGGTGGCGTTGAACTTGACAAGATTGGCATTGCTCCATGCGGAGACTGCCTGAAGTTTGTCATTCAAACGTTGCACCATGGCTTCTCTTTCAGACTGTACTTGATCTCGACTAGCCCGAGTACTCGGCAGATATCTTTCTACAACTGTGCTGTCGTCTGCATACCCATAGATACCGGGCGTCAACAGATCATTAATGTGCAGCAGAAGCAGATTAATTAATTAATTAATTAATTATTAAGCATATTAGTTGTTCCATGTGAATTTCCGTAGGTAGGACTAGTATTAATAAACATTTTACTTCCTTATATACTGGCCCTTTGACATCGAGAATTAATCGAGTGACGGACGATTCGATGGCCTAACATTCTAATACTTTTCCTAAACTGCCTTTATTTTTAGGTTTTGCTTAGGGGTAAAAATATACTTATTTTATTTTATTAAACCAAGACAAACTTTTTCCTATAAACATTTTCAACGTATAAAAGTTTATAGATGTAGTGTATACATTATAATTTTGATAGAAACGTTATATATCTACCAAAATAGATATATTACAAAGATCGAAGTGAAGGTACCAAATCTTATTTGATCTTAGCTAGATAATATAAAAAATTACAACCTCGATAAACGATAAAGAGAAAATTATTTTGTAAGAATATTTATTCCGCATAAAATGTTTATGTTAATGGACGGAGGATTTTAATTTATGAGAAAATTGTATTTATTTTATAGGCTTTCAGATTTCATTAAGGTCAACTTGGTTAGCAATTCGATAAAATTCTTCCTGTAGATTTATTGTTTATTAAAAACAGTTTTGCCTGTAATCAAATTAAATTAACATACATTTCTGTAAGTGATTTTGATGACATAAGAAATTTAATATTTAACCTTGGACATCAACCAATCAAACAAGTTGGACACAACTAATTAGCAAAAATGCTCAATATTTTGATAATAAAGTAATAATCACACATTTCTTTTAAGAAGTTATCGTTAAAGAAATATGTAATTCCATTTTATATGCACTTATTAACTTTATTTTATAAGTAGGTAAGCCCTAGGGCTATCAGAATGTGAAAACGTATAAATGGCGTACAGCTTTTAATATATATGTAAGCAATATTATCTTACACTGTATGATTTCTAGTAAAATAAATAAATAAATCTCTTAAAAATTAAAAACACACAAAATTTTATACATACTTACAGACTAGAAACCTCCCATGCAAAGCACATTTAATGAATTGAGCCCTTAAATCATGATTTAGAAATATTGTAACTTATAAGTAGTTTGATTGGATAGAAATATTATGTGTTATTATTTTAATATTTTTCTGAAGGCTGTATCTGCATCTGTATCTTAATTGCGTTATTATAAAAAATATATAATGAACAGAATTTGTGAATAGAGTTCCCATAGCTCAAAAGACCTCATGATATTTTGTATCCTAATAATGAATTCCGAATGATTATTTGTTTTTGCACACTTATGTGTCAGTACCACAGTTATTTTTTTTAGGTATTCTAAGTAGTCGTTTTTAAAATCTGAAAAAATAATGTAATTTACTTTACTTATTGCTACTATCAAAATATTTATCTGAAACTTCATAAGTACGCAAATAAACAAACCAAAAAAATATTTACTATTAAGTTGTTTTTTTAATACAAAATAAATACATATTCTGCTCTTACATGCATAACTTATTTGTTTATTTCTTTTCACTTATGTCGTGAGTTCAAGTTTTTGCCGTAATGTTAATTCTTATCTTTTTCTTCTTGCAGTTAGCAAAATCTGATATTTTATTAATATTTTATAGAATCAAATTGAATCATGTATATAGTAATCTTCATTAATTTCAGAATTACAGTCAGTCTCTTTAGCAAAAATAAGCTGATAATTTCTCACTTGCTTCATCTGATAACATCAGTCTGATCTGATAACATCAGTCTGGAAAATGTTTTTTAAAATTTTAAGGCTTGAAAGAGTTATTTAACTTTTAAAACTTTATTTCTTATAATATATTTTAAAATTCATATAAAAATTTGGTTTTCAAAGTAAGTAAAAAATTATATTATTTAAAGAATATTATTGTTTTTATCGATTGCCGTTATATTAAGGATTATCAAAACATTTAGGAATATATTTCAAGTGAACATGTAAATTGTCTTTCTTTTATAATAAGTTGGTGTAACATCAACACCTCTACAAAGAATTAGTTCCAAGCCAGCTCGCTATAATAGTTTACCTATTAGTTACAAAAATGTTTTATAACACTAATTTCGTGTCAAGTTAACTACTGATATAACGTAAATAAACCGTAAACTATTACAGACATACTCAACATGGCAGATAAAAGACCAAAAGTTATTTTTAACCAAAAATATAACTGAAATTTGAACTAGTTTTGAATTTCCTTATTATTTAAAATGTATATATTTTTTTTACACTTTGGTGGAGAAATTATTTTGATTGCAACATTAGATGATATCAGAACTTAACAACTAAAACCCGTTCTAGATTAAAGATGGAAAAAGTGCATAAAAAACAATGTTTCATACTTTGATTAATTAAATACTTTATTTAAAAAAAATATTTGACTCTTGTTCCTCCTATATAAGACCCCAATATCATATGTAAGTATTAGAGCTCTCTTACCGCCAAGAATCGCCAACGACAGTCGTTCTATTCTTTATAAGGAACTATTATTTAATCTTTTATGGACAATGTATACAAATCTACAACAATCTCCACAAGTAAACGTCCAAGTAATACCTTTTAACAAATTTAAGAAAATAACTAAAGAACGTTATATACTACAATGTTCCGGAATATTTAGAGGATAATCGTGAGTCCGAAGCGAACGCTGCCAGGCTACTTAATTATTTTATCAGGGTATTGTCCATTATTGTAATGTATTTATGTAGTTTAGGATTTATTTAAAAAAGAACATGACAATCCCGCTCAGTTTCTGTCGTCAGCTCTTCTCTGTTTTCTGTGAATTATTTTCTGAGCTTTGACAATAAAAAAATGTTGTATAAAAACTTTTTTTTTAATTTTAGATAAAATTAAATATTGAACCTACGAATGTACCATGTAGTTTTCATTCACTATCATTTTGACCTCCCAATCAGACCATTTTATCAATCGAATTCCTTAAAATATATATTTAAACACAATTTGGTTGCAATTAAAAACCTAATATCATCTATTTGCATTTTCATATATAAATTATTAATTCCATGACAAACTGTCAAGACTTATATGTCAATAAATTCTGCAATCCCAAAAAAAAGAGCCGTTGCATGTAACAAAAAACGATATCACTGTATCTCATTTCTTGACACGGCACATATTTTTCTCATGTATCTTATATAATCGCGATAGAGGACAGACTACTGTCTATAGCATTCTCTGTCTATCTTGTGTTAATCTCCAGGGCCCTTATTCTGTATGATACACGAGATTTCTTACGAATAACGCGTGACGTCACAACGCGCTGTCAACCTAAACGCGATACATAAACGCGGCAAGATGTGAAATTAAAAATTGTATGCAATAACGTATTCGCTATGACCAGTTACGCACCGCGTTACGATAAAATCTTGGAATCGTGTTCACTACGCCAATGTCAAATATTAAAACACGTTGTCGTGTGTAATGGTCTTGTTTTCAAAATTCAAAATAACGTGCTTTGAGCTTGCGCGTTTATAATAACGTTAGTACGTTTTGGTACTTTTCTATTAAAATAAATTTATTAAGTTAACAAATTAACAAAGTATTTAACAAAGTATTATTAAAGTTAAGAAATAACGTACATTATTTACAATAATTATAAACTATATTCTTTATAAATGTTGTTATTCTAATAAATGCGACTACTACCAAGGCTCTGTCATTGTTTCTTCGTTATTTTATATTTATGTTTCTATGTTATAGGGATAATTTAAAATACCTCTTAAAGAGAGATTTTATTTATTATGAAATTACAACAATTAAACACAATCAATAACACAAAACACTCAAACATTGTAACTTTAAAAAAAGGTTTCTCAAATTCCCGTCTATGACATATAAATGGTCTTCTAGTTTTCTTCAACACCGACTTTGTAATGCAACAATTATTACACTAAATAATATATAAATCTCAATGTTAATTCTATCTGAAACTTTATTCTCTATTATTTATTTATTTATTTTAGGATATTTGTCTAAGAAAGTAATGTGGTAGACATTACAATGACATAACATTGATATTTGATGACATTACAAGTATTTATGTCAATTTATATACATCATAACGCGTTCTAAACTTTAACGCGCCACGATATAGAATTGACAAATTGTATTTTGCACGCAACACGGTTAGTTATCTATGTGCAGTTTTTGATATCACATTACCGGTACGTCAATGAATCTAACATCGGTTTTTATTCGAAGGTACCGGTTTTAAAAAGATTTTTATTATTTGTTTTTAGTAGGTTTATTTTAAATAAAGCGTTACCTTAAATTTATTTTTAAGCTACCGTAAGTCTTATTTTATAATGTTATTAGGATTTTTGTAGGTTTGAAACCAAAAAATAATCTTAAAATTTTTCTAAATTACCGATTAGTTTTATAACGAAAATAGGAAAAAATTTTAAGTAACAAGTTTTGAGTGTTTTATCTTGTTTATTGTATTTTTAATGGAAATTTATAGTTAGGTAATAAATAAACTCTTTTTTCAATGGCATTTTAAATGATCGTTTTAATACATTACATAACGATAAAGCTACATAAGAACCATCATACATGTTTTGGTAATGCTCGTATTTATTAAATTAAAAATAATTGTAAAGAATGTAAATAATAATTATAATAAAGCATATAAGTTATTTTTTAACTTTATAATACTTTTTAAAATTAAATACCGATATATTTATTTTTATAGAAACGAGCCAACACTTACCACGTTTTTTGTAAACGCGCGATTTCATAACATGTTATTTTGACATTTAAAAACAATCCCATAACGCACGACAACATGTTTTTAGATTTGACAATGGCATAGACAATACGATCCCATGAAGATTTCACGAATTTATCGTAACGCGGTACGTAACGCGACTATTTGCTTATAGAGAATAAGGGCCCAGCTGATTCAAATATTTAAATCATTTATATTAAATTTGACATAATTAGAATTATAATGGAAATAAAATATTTTCATAATTATGAATTGAAATAAATATTAATGTACTTCCCCGCCTAATGTACTTTTCTTATTTGTCTTTTTGTTTTTTTATCTCTGTACAATATAGAATCTTATATCATATAAATTTTTTGATAGAAGCAATAATATCTTGTATGTAGATATATATTATCATATTATATCATTATGTCCATGTAAATTCATACCATAATCCGTGTAAATTGATTGCGATGTCGAAGTTAATCTCCGTGTAAAATATATCTTCTCGCTCACAAAGTTGATACTGGTGAAATATATATTTATTATAAAATATTTTTTATGTACCCAATATTATTTTATATAATAAATTACGATTTTTTAAAACTAAATATTAATCTACAATATGTCGTCGTGAGGACACCTGGATATCAACATGCTTTTATCAACCAGTTTGGTTGATTTATTAGGGTTCCGTACCCAAAGGGTAAAAAACGGAACCCTATTACTAAGACTCCGATGTCCGTCCGTCCGTCTGTCTGTCACGAGGCTGTATCTCATGAACCGTTATAGCTAGAGAGTTGAAATTTTCACAGATGATGTATTTCTGTTGCCGCTATAACAACAAATACTAAAAACTAGAATAATTTAATTATTTAAGGGGGCTCCCATACAACAAACGTGATTTTTTGTTTGTTTGTCTATATGTCATGAACTTTTATAGCTAGATAGTTGAAATCTTCACAGATGATGTATTTCTGCTGCCGCAATAAAATCTGATACTAAAAACGTAAATAATATAAATATTAAGGGGGGCTCCCATACAACAAACGTTACTTTTTTTTGGTCGATATTAATAACGGCAACAAGTATCCGATTGATTTTTTTAAATAGATAATAATAGTACGGAACCCTTCGTGCGCGAGTCCGACTCGCACTTGGCCGGTTTTTTAGTTTTTATAAAATTTAACACTCGAAATAAATTACTTTCAATTGTAAAAGTTTTTTTCAATTAAATTTGAACATGACACACAGAGAAGAAGGTTTGGTATGGTGCTCTCTCTCACAGTATGATACCTAGCTAGAATATAACTTTTTTACTTCGATCTGCAATATAAAAGCAGTAACATCCTAATACAACCAGCTCAAAAAGAATAAAGACACGTACTCCAACATATGTAGTACGTGTACTAAGGTAATAAATACTAAAACTAGTAAATGTTTTCATAGCTTGCAAAATATAATTGATTAAAGTTATAAAATGTTTTAAGTAAATAAACACCCACACGCTTTAAGAAGCGGTTGGTAATATAAATCCATTATTGAAAAAACATGTGAATGTACTTACTTACTAAGTATAGTTCAATAGAAATCGGGTAAAAAAAAATTACAAGATGTCAGGAAAATAAATCTGTGCTTGATATGAAATAAGTAGATCATAAAATTAAGATTAATTAATGTAGTCTAATCATTAGTTCGGCTAGCGCTGTGCTCCGAACTGCTAAACTTATATGTATTATTTCAGATTCTTACATTTTACGTATTAAATATCTTTCGCATTTTCTGATTCGACTGTCTATTGTAAATTGGCACCCGATCGGTGGGGAACTTAGTAACACTATAGTTTACAGAAGACGTGAAACGGATATTCGGTAACCATCCGATATTCGGCTTATTCAACGTTGTTTTCTCTATTCGGCCGGGTAAAGGAACTATTCTTTACCCATTTTATTTACTATACTTCAGTATCGAAAAGAATATCGAAGGGAAGGACCACATAGTTAATACCGCAAGCACCTGCTCCTACAGGCTTAAAATTCTGAATCGGATATCACTTTGGGAATAGGGTCTAAAACTAGGACTAAAACTGGGAAGTGTTGTCAAAATTAAATTATAGTGACAATCTACATTACATACCTAGCATCTGGAAAGTTACCTAGTTGTTTGCAAGATTTATTTCTCTCTCTAATTAAAATTAACTGACCAACTAAATATAAGGGTCATGAATGCGATTAATTGAAGATGTCTTTAGAAAAATTAAATCTCGTTATCACTTTGATTTTGTTTTTCTTTATCGTATGACCACTTTTCCTTTGTCTTTTCGTTGCAACAGTCCGAAGATGATGATGTCATGAATTTGACTTATGAAGTTGGATTCAGTTTTCTTTTTTTATTTGTTTAGCACCTATATTTTAATCAAACTGAAAGCATCACATAATGTTGTAAAAGGTCAGATATTCGACTGCTACATACCAGTTGTATAGGGCACTACCTCGAAACTTTCCGTACATTCAGTATTCGGTACGTAGCAACCTCCAATTTGGCCAAACTACTATCCGTTTCATCTCTAGTTTACAAGACTACCATGACCATTGCCTGGGCATGGCCAGGGCCTTCATAGTCAAACTTATTTTTCTGAATTTTTTTTTTCTTTTTTTTTACTAGTCATAGTATAATTTTTGATTTTAACTTCAGTAAATGAAATCTATAGCTTTTACTTATATATGTATTTTAATGTTTTTGTGAACAGCCGTCCTAAAGTTGCACGCTAAGTTAGCCTATGATTGGAAATTACTTTGTACTTATATTGACCTAGTGAATAGTAAAAAAAATGTATTCCAGTGTCTATGATGCTCGCTGCCTATTAAATAAGTAAATAAAATGTTTGAACAAAAATTATGTGTTACAACTATAGTTTGTAGTTAGATATAGTATGCATATATCGATTTCCTAAAATTATAATGTACTTTATGGTTGTACTTTCCACCGAATTTGTATGGGCGGAACGTAAATACCCCTCATCTTTGCAATACACATATTTTTATCCTAAAATTTAAGGAATACAATAGATGGAATCATATTACCGGATGATGCAATGTCTAAAAACATTTATTATAGGCATATTTAAACATTTATTATTGGGTGGTTGACTTTTAGCATTCGCTTTTTAAATAAGATAGCAAACATCCTATTATTCTATCGCCAAAACACCACATCGTTGATCTTCTGATCGATTATAATCATAAAGCACCCTGCGCGCGGATGTCTTTCCCTGACCTGTCATTGAACCTATGAAGACGAAAGTATTGAATTCTACCTACAAGAATAATTATTAGATCTTGCACGTTTAAATGTTTGTCATGCTTTTTTTACGTTCTTATCATAGTTTTCCCATGATTTTGGATTACAGAGAATGTGGCGTAAAAGAATTGATCAACACACACGGGTATAGGTTTTGCGGTTCCCCTACTTGTTACTCTGATACGTAAATGTGGAACCCGGGCAATATAGACTTAAAAAGAAAGGTTTGGTTGATTTATTGGTTAAACAAAACATATGGTTTCCTTATAGCAGACTATTCATTTACTGAATTTAATAATAAATTCGGAACGCCTTTTTACTAAGTTTAGTGGATATTGAATCCATTGTCTAAGTAAGTTGACTACAGTGTCGAAATAATCACCGAACATCTAATTAAGATTTTTGAATGAAACTTAATGAATATCTTGTCTGTCTAGATACTGACAATTATATGGTAAATTTATCGACATAGATATGGTATGGTATGGTAGCCCAAATGGCAGAATGGCGGGACCAAGTTGCGGGTTAGAAAGGTAAGTAAGCAGGTTCGAATAGTTAAAAACAAATTAAGATGTTAAAAAAAAGGTAAAGTAATTAACTACGGAGTACACTATGGCTTATTCATAGACATGATAAAACTATAGATTATATTGATCTAAATAGTTAATTATAACTAGGTACTACTAGTATAAGTAAACTATATAGCATAATTAGTCTTTTTACAAAAACTACCCATACAACTCTTTAATTTTGAATTAAATCTATTATTATTTTTTTATATAAATACGTTAGAAGTATGTAATAGTATTTATAAATACTATATTGAATCAGTATTTTTTGTACATTAACAGTGTAGTGTTTACTGCAATGTTAAAGATTATATTTTTCATCCCTTAAGAATTTTTCTTTCTTTTTATTTGTTACAATATGGCAGATATTGCGATCTGTTAATCCAGTTAATACCAGACTCGCCGCAGAACGGCGAACGCGGGTTGTATACTAAATTGGACCGCGCCGGTCCATTTTTAATAAAGACGCATTTGTCTGCATCAACTTTAAGCTGCTAAATTGCTTAATATGAAAAACACGTGTATTAAATGCACCGTGGAATTTTTGTTAACTTAATTTATCATAATATTTTAAAGAATTAATACCATATTTTAATGACACTATAACATTTTTGAAAACACGACCAAATTAAAACGAGAATGTTATTTTAGCAAATATTTTTTATTAAGATGATCAATCTATAATTAATTAGTTTTATTCTGAAAAGTGACATTTTTTATAATTATTTTTTTTTTTTGTTTTGACACAGTGAACGCAATTGTTTTTAAAATAATTTGTGGAAGTTGGTATATTTTATTTATTAAGGTATTTAACATCTGTAACTACTCAGGTCATAATGCACGTAGAATTTTGTAAGAGAATTTATATTACATTAATATACATAAGTGTTAGTTTATGTAATCAGCTTTTTATTATCTATCTAGTATTTAAAAACAAATCAATTTTATAATAACTGGACGCCATATTGCACAACAAGCAAATACCAAACTTGGGGCTAGTGTTATATGCTACCTTTTATTTGGCCGGAAAATAAAAATGTATTTTTCTTTATTACTAAAACAGTATTGATTAAATTTGCAGTGGCTACGGAAATATTTTAAAATATTTTTAGTAATTATAATTTAATAATAATTTTACTTGTTGCTGTTTTAAATTTATCAGCATAATTATTGGCAATCTTCTTCTGAGAGAGATTTAAGAATTCAAAAAGCTCTAAGAATTTCCTGATCAATAACAATAAGAAACGGCATATGATATTATTAATAATAAGAGTTTACTTAAACCTTTCTTAAATCTTTAATGTTATTATTTCGTTGATTATATTAAGTACGTTACCAATAAATGTATTGTCATAAAAGTAGATGTCAATAAATTTAATAAATTATAAAGTAAATTCGTAGTTAACATAAGTTTTTGAAACCAATTGTATATGCACACGAGAAGCTTAGAGATAGAAAATAGAATATTGTGTATTGTAATATATTTTTGAAGTATAAATAAACTTAATATTTACTATTATTTTCTAGTTAGTGACATCTATAGTTTATGAAAAAGTATTGAATAAAACTTTACACATAAAAGTTTGAAAATATATTCTACGGATTCCTTTGTAAGTACACTACTTGTTTCACCAATATTTAATACTAGCTTCAACCCGCGAATTGATCCGGATTAGATAATTTCTTTGGAAAGCAGTTTTATTTTTTACGTTAAGTATTTGCATAGTAAATGTGATATTGTCATTTTTTTCTGTGTGATTCAAAAAAGAACGAAAAACACCACCACAGTGACCTAATTACTTTTAGTCTGTATATATAATTTACAGACTAAAAGCAGAATAACAAATTCAATATTGATATTTATATACCCATATTTCTTAAACTACGCATTCAAACAACATAATTTAAAAGTCAAAGTTTAACTTTATCATTGTAAAAGGGTCTTTACAGTGATAAAGATACTATGTTTCATAAAAGTGAATATAATGCCTTGCTAAATTATAACGTTGTAAATAAACTATTCATATTTTTTCTATAAAATGCCTTATTTTAGCCACAAGTAGATGTATGATGTCTTGAATTTTTTTTAGATATACTACATAAAAACATTTTATTAGAATATTGCATCAACATATATTAGCGGTGCTTTTGATTTACGTTGTTTACCGTGAGAATGTGATATTTTGCCGTGCTAAAAAGTAAAAAGGAGATATCCTTTCTCAACGTCAAAATCGGTTCAGTAGTTTAAGCGTGAAAGCGTAACAGACAGACAGATATACTTTCGTATTATTATAAATATATCCATACTACCATACTAATATAATTATTACTATGGAAGTATGGATCAATACTAAAATCATTTCTAATGTGGCAATTCCGAATTCTTTCTAATGCAATATGAAACATTGAGAATGTATTTCACACATACAAGTAGCTTGAATTCATAGTCCAAGTAATTTGATTGCAGTGTCAAATTTAATTTCCAAACATTTAATTCATAGAGGTTGCCTATGACATTTAACATAGTTAAAATTTCATGACATCAACTTGTAGTTAAGTTGTAGATTATTGAGTTTACAAAATGCGAACTTAATACATAGTGATTTCATACTCTCTATCAGTTAGATAACCCTTGTCAATTAATATTTATTTATTTATCTGTACTCATAATTAAAGACTCAATTATAGTTCTTATAAACGGATTGGAAGAGATTTCATATTTATGTAATTTGGTGTCCGATATATATTAAAATGTATCAGAAATATTACAAATTAACACCACAAGTATTTAAATTATAATTCTAAAAGGTAATTAAGGTATTATTATAATATTTTGTTACCAAGAATCGTGTTCGGTAAACAGTTTAAATCTAAGAAGAATTCTAAGAATTTTAGCTTACTAACTTGAACAGTCAACAATAATCTCTCTCATTTAGTTGGGTTAACTTTGATATCAAATTCCGAGGAATAGCCCAGTATTCGCTCAAAGGTAAGATTTAATGTTTCTATTGCTAGATTCATATAACCAAAAACCCGCATATTCTGTATAATTAAAAGACCGCAGTGTTAGGTTAAGGTTTACTAAAAGCAACATAATAAATGGAATAAATTATTCTGTCGCAAGTTTTTTCATGTTTAAGGAAGTCCTAATTTTTTTTCACCTGGTTATTGGTCTCAGTATAGGTAACTTCGGCAACTTATGTTGCTTTACGGGTGCAAGTTTTGGCCAAAGCTTTCACTATATGAAAAACCCTTTATTTAAAAGATATCATTTTGAAATATTAGAATTAAGAACAAAACATTTAAGGTAATACTTAAAGTATACTTTTCCTTTCATATTTAGGCTATTTTTCCTTCGATAAACATACTGAACCTAAAATGTTAAAGAACAAGTTGATTTACTTACTAAAATTACCTAAATTGGTTGGTAACAAAAACAAAATGGATGCACCATAAAAATACTGAACACTTTCAAACCATCTTTGCCGGCTCACAACCTGTGTACACCTCTCTTCGATATATTGTTTAACCATGATCAAATATGATATCTCGTCCAAGCTATTAAAAACCCGAAACAGAATCATATTTATTTTTAAACCGACATATTCAGACACAGTTTCGCAAATTTTAAAATAATTAGTAGGTCAATTTTGAAAAGAAACTCACTTCAGGGCATATTTTATGAACATAGACAATATTTTGTTTATGTTAATAACTTATTAATTGTTGATTAATATAGAAGAAAATTAAATTATTCTGACTTTTTACAACGGTATCCGAGACAAACACAAAATGTATGAAAAACCATCCTGTTACCGCATATGGCTCTATGTTACATTAAAATAACCCTAAATAAATCAAATCTTACTTTATATTTTATTAATATTAGTTTAATGATGTATTTTCTATTTGATATCAATTTTGTTATACGTTAGGTGAAAATAATTTTAAAAAATTTAATAGTAATTAACGAGGGACACGTTTATCTATTCTAAATTTGACAATGACCCTTATATTAATGTGTGAGTGAATTCAAAAGTTGTTTTTTATTTCCAATATATATAATATAATGTGTGTAAAATTTGTTATTTAAAATACTTAAATTTAGAATAAAACATGAAATATCATTTACTTTCAGGGTAAGTTTTATATGTTAATAATAAAATAAGTAACATATTTTATAAAACAAAAATACTGTAATATTACATAATCATAAAATAACTTCAAAGTTCGTTGAACGCTTATAATTTTCCAAGTCAATTAACTTTATGATTAACAATTTAGAACATGACACAGAGGCTGTTAAATCTTCAATGCTTCGTTTATTTTATAACTATCGGCATTTTATTTTCATCATGCAATTGTCACATTTGTATTTAAAGCATAAATTCTCCATTTTATCATAATTTTAAAAATATTGTTTTAATTTTTGAATAATTTCCTGTTCGTTAAGTGTAAAGCAACCACGACTGATCGTGAAACCAAATTATACACGGGATTGTTGAATATAAAATGAATCTATAAAACAATCTTCAGATTATTGTATTATAGATCGAGTATGTCGTTATTTATATATACTCTAATACGGTAGCTGTTTTAAAATAATTAAAAAAAATATAATTTAATAATTGTGTGCCAGCCTGTTCCTATTTTTTTTTTATTATTTACAGCTAATTAGTTTAATTATAAAGAATTGACACTCACCCGATTGTGTACATTTATATTTACCGGATTATTTTGTTATTAATAATCATAAGACCATTTCTTTATATGACCTAAGTAAAATTATTACAATAAAACAAACATATTTTTTTATTGTCGACATCGTTAATGGGAAACAATCATTATTAAATTAATTCTCTTCACTTATATTAAATATAAAATTAGTTTTTTTTTTTCATTATTAAACACCATAATTTTATAATCGATTTATAAAATCTTCATTTAAGATATGTACAATATTGTAGTATAATTCTGCTCAGATTCGTACATACATCAGTGAATAAAATTTTAATAAGAGCCGCTTAGTACCTAAGTTGGTGTAAGAAATAAACTAATAGCGATGTTTCTTAAGCAATTCAAAAATATTTCTCAAAGAAATTTTTCCTAAGATTTTCCTTAGTCTTTGATCATTAAAAGTTTAAGTAAAAGTCTTTACTTGTGAGAACATGGCAATAACAAACAAAATCAGAAAAGATTATTTTAAAAAATATTAAAAAAAAACTTAAAACAGCCATTTCAAATTAAAATAGAAGAAAATTTTAAAAATATACTTAAAAATAAAATGTTAGTGATAAGTGTTAGTAAGTGTGAATGGTAAATATCAAATGATAAGAGTGAAACAGTCTAAATGCTTACAAAACACAAAACTAAAATGTTAGAGTTCAAATAAAGACAAGACTATTTTAGAGAGTAACAACCGCCGGAAGTCTCTGAAATGTATCAAGTTTTATCCGAAGCTTTTATCGGTTGCTCACTGCTGAGCTGCTGCTGAAATTACTCATTGTGGGAGTAAAAGGCACATTTTAATAAATGCCGCATAGTGGCATTTCATTTTGCACTGTTACTGACAAAAAAGAGTAAAGTACAGATAAAATATAAACCATAATAAAACAAGTTTTATATAAGTTATATCCAAAAGTTTACAGCAAAATTAAGCGTAGTCAGTAAATTAAATTAACAATTCATAAATTATTATGACAATTATCAAATATAATGTAAAATATATCAAATGTAATAATAAATTATCAAATATTTTATAGTAATAATTTATAAGAATTTGAAGTTATTATGAGAATTAAATTAAAAATTTAAAAACCCCCGATTCAAACAGACCTCTAAAAAGAATAAAAATAATATTATTATGTATTTATTGAAGTCGTTGCGTCGTTGCGTCACTTAGTAAAAGAAAAAATTAAAATGCAAGCAAGTTACCAAGGCAAACAAAGAGATAACGATATTGAATCATATAGTCTAAGTCCTCAATGATTAACTTCGTAAAATAGTCACCATCGTCAACGTACGTACAACGGTCCCTCGACGCAACGACTTCAATAATTAAAGGTTTGTTTGAATCGGGTGTTTTTAAATTTAATTTTTTTTTCTGCTCTTCAAAGTTATGTTACTGGTTTCTTAATTGTACTAACTGAATCTACAGACACACAAATTTTTAGTTGTTTAAGTATTTCTATGAATCTATCCTAATATTATAAGGAGGAAAGATTTGATTGTTTTTTTCATTTGAATTGAATAGGCTAGAAAAAAAATATTTTACCTTTAGAATCCTACTTGGTCCCCAGACATAACGACTTCAATAAGTAGATAATAATATTCTTTTTAAAGGTCTTTTTGTATCGGGGGTTTTTTAAATTTTAAATAATGTATTCTGACAGTTTGCACTAGTTTTCTTTGCACGAAAACTTTTCAAGCGATGATTTTAGATTCCAATTTTCTTATTTAATTTTAATGTATTTAATAAAACATTATTAATAATAAAGAATATTACATTAGTGTCTTATTACACAAAATACTAAATACTTACGAGAGGAGGATATTAATTATATTATACGTTTTCAATGTGTATTAAACCTAACACTTCAATAGTTTGTATGTTGTAATAATAACAAAAGAAATGTTTATGACCTGTAAAAAGAACAATACAAATGAACTTATTTTATCGGTTTTGATTTTGATTGCATTGAGTACTGAACGTACTTTAAACCAGTCTGATGAAGAGGAGTGTGAAACAGTAAGTTGCTTGGAAAGCAAAGTGATCTGTGTGATAAGAAGTGTGTCTCTATCATGTATTTGTCAAAAATAAATCATACATTGTTAAAGATTTATGTATTTGTTAGTATTTTAAGTAAACAGTTTTTGGTATTCCCTAATTTTAAGTATTACTTGATTATATATTTCTTCTCAATAGCATCATTCCGTATTCTCCTTTACTTAATTTCTTTCACCTGAAGGTTGTCAGTCAGAGATTGCTCTTAGCAATAAGAGCGGCTTTGCATATTATGTTAATTGTTAGAGCTCCGCTACATGTTGTATTTTTTATTTCTGTATGCATTTATTTATCTATTAATTATATTTAAAGTTGCGGTAGTTCCATTTTACGGTAAAATATTTCAGCAAATACAACAAATAAAAGTAAAAAAAAACGGATTACACAACGGGATATACGGATGATGCATGTGATGTGAAGGATACCATAGACATTTAATACCTATTCTACTATGTAGTACTAGTATGGAATATTGAAACACGAATGCTTACATAATCTATGTACCTCCCACATGGCTTGAAATAATAGTGCAAGTAAATCGATTGCGGTTTCGAAGTTAATCTTCACACAACTGATTCATAGAGCATACCTGGGCGACATTTAACATAGTTGCAATGTCAACTCTGTAGTCTGTAGGCTAAGTTTCAAATAGCAGTTCTATTAAATTATACAACAGTCAATCTATGAATATACGTAAGTTTTATTTTTTATTTTATTTTAATATTAATCAAGCGTTTACTAATCACTGTCATCAATCCGAATAACCTCATAAAAATGCACTTCAATCATCAAATGAAAAAAAACTACTATTTTCTAATCGATTATATCGAAAATTATGAATACGTGATTACTTTATATAAGCTTTGATGAAATATAATTCAATTTATAATCTGAAAATATTCAAATACTGAAATAACTTTATATTTATATATTATTTATATCAGTTATAAATGTTATGAGTTCTTACAAAGTGTGTTACCATAATTCATTAATTAACTTTGTTATATAGTTTAAAGGCATCTTATTAAATATTGTGTACTTTGAAATAATAATAAAGAATAACAATATCACTGGACAAATTACACACATTGATCTAACCCCTCAGTCTTTGTTTCAGACAGCACAAGACATCTGTGACGCTGAACATCTAAAGGGTAAGCTGCAGCATGTGAAGCATGCCTTGTTCAACAACCACCTGCCCGTACCTGCCAGCGTCGCAGAAACCACATCAAGCCATCCACACTTGAGCGTCAACCAGCCCTACTACCATATGTGAAAGGAGATACTGACAGAATCGGCAACATCTTAAAAAAGGTTTCTATAAGAACTATCTACAAACCTCAAAGGAAAGTGAGCCAATTCTTGAGACCTATCAAAAGTAATATTCCTTTGCAATGTTTTGGAGTATATAAACTTCACTGCGATTGTGGCTTGTCATACATAGGTCAAACAAAGAGGAGCAACCGTAAATGAGTTAGGGAATACATCTCGGATAGCATAAGCAAGCAAGCATAGGCGTATATCGAAGTCAACAGTTTGTGAATATACCATAGACAAGCCCAATCATTATATAAGATTTGATAAACCTTAAAATCCGCACTAAAGAATAACGTTACATTCCAAGAATGGTTCGCAAGGCTATTGAAATTAAAAAACATCCTAATTTTAATAGAGAAGATGGTTGGGCATTATCTAACAACTGGGACCCACTTCTGAAAAATATAAAATCCCATGTCTGTGACCGCACTGTAAGACCTCAAGATACTGTTAGTGCGTTTTGTGTGTATCCTGAACTATACACCCAAAAATTTAGAAACCATTGGAGGTACATGACTCATTAACTGACTTACTGACAGACACCTTCATCTCGTCTTGCCGTGAACACGATTGCTGCAGAGGATTTGAAACGTCGGGTAAAATTTAAAATGTAAATTTAAAATTTAATTAATCATGCCCGAGTTAAATCCATAAAATTACTATTAATTAATTTTATTTCAACGTGTAGTACTCGTGAAAGTCTTAGCAAACAAATATGTTAAGAATTTTAAGATATTCCCGTCTTTATCTCACTCAATTGCGTTATCAATATCCTAATAAAAACTTCCGAAAGGCTTTTTAATTTTAAGCAATAGAATTAATATAAATATGTGAATGCTATTAAACGGTATGTTTTATAGATATTTGTACACTTCGGAATAGATACGTTATAAACAAAATTATACGTGCTAACCCCAGGAGACCACTGCGGGTAGATAGTTATTTAGAATTAACTGCCTCAACTACGTACGACGAAATTAGATTTGGCCGCTGTTGGAAATTTACGCATTCCCCTCGACTTACATCATATATACACGGAATATAACACATTAACTAGGAAAGGCAAATCAAGACAACATAATCTCTAGCTTTAATAAATTAAATTAACAAACTAAAAAAAGAAGTGGTTTTTAAAAACGCCAGCAAAAACACAGGAGAACTGAAACGCTCCCCAAAATTCTATTGTGTAAGTTTATGTATTGATAATAATTAAAAGTTGTTATAAACCATATAAGACACTTTAAATTATAATCTATCACGTCACTTATATTTCAGATTACCTAGTCTTGATCGCTTTTTTTCTTATGTAGTAGGTATACATTATCGAAATTATAGTATTTTTATTTATTGAAATAATTGCCCTAAGAAAATAAACTATGTTACGTTATCGTAATCGGTCAGCAAAAAGAAAAAATATGGACTGCATAATTTTATGCTAGGTCACTAATGTATATGTAAAACTATGTTAAAAAATATTTAAATGTGATAAATGATTGGAAGTTCGTAAAAGATTTAAAATTAAAGTAACATATATTATAGCTATAAGTTAAAAACTAAATACTCACTGAAAATTAAACCGATACGGACACGTATCGGCTTATTATTCATTCTATATTTATATAAATTTAAATAAGCTTAACATATTTATAGATATTTAGGCTATACATGTTTATAGATATTTTCAAACATTAATTTCGGTAGTGGCATCTTTTCAATGTTTATCTATACTGCAAAGTTAGAAACATTGCTTAGGATTTTTAAAAAAAGCCCTATATATGTCAAAGACCATCACATATAGAATGCTTAATTCACCGAGACGGACAGCCATACGGTAGCTCATTTGGTAGAGAGACGGGACGGTTTCCCAGAGGTCGCGGGTTTGAATCCCTGCCTGTATCGGTTTATTTTTCATTTTATATTTATATAAATTTAAATAAGCCTTACATGGCCATACATGTTTAAAGATATTTTCTTACATTAAGTACTCGCTCTTTGGAGTAACTAATCAGTTTTTAATTTGTAGCTGTGTGTATTGACACAACTTCACTATTTCATGTGATAAAGATTTTTAACCTGAAACTACAAGTAAAGGTAAGAAATAACTACACGAGGTAGCGTGTCAACCCAAGTTCAAGCTAACAGACTGGCGAGCAGCACCATTAAATTACAGGAGCCATCTGGAGCCACTTTCGACTTCCTCATAACACAAAAAATATTACACATAAACATTTCAATTATGGCTCTAATGTAAGGATTCGCGACATACATATATATATGTTTCAAATTTTATAAATACACATTAATCGTTTACTTTGATAGATCCAGACTATAACCCAGTTCCAGTTAACTTAGAAAGCTTAAATTTAACATCCAGGTAGGTAATCGATAAATTAAAAAAAAATCTGAAAGTAATATTTTTTTACAATTTTCTGATTGACATATGACATATGAAACACCAGCCTTAATTTTTTTGTATCCAAAAATGGGATCTAGCACTTATTAGGATCTGCTATACTCTACGTATACGTACGTACGTATCTATCTACGTAGCAGACTTTCGTATTTATTCAGATTTTATGTAGAATGAATTATTAATTATCATTTCGATATTTGGTGCATATCAATAGTATGAGATCATCACTTAAAAAAATTTAAATAACTAGTACTTCGGACAACAACACACGGTATAAAAAAACATTTATACCCGTAGTTTCAAACGTGAATGTAACATTCACTTTGTTCTGTATGTAGTTTCAGAAATATAAAATTTAATTTATCTTAATTAAAATAATTACTCCAATTAAAAAATAATATATCGACGATTTACAATCGTTTACCAATTTTACAACATGGTACGTTATTCGTTACATCCCCAGGAAGCAGAGTTTGTTTAACGTACTAAGTAACACACACCAATTCAGGTTAATATAAGTAATTATGTTCATTAGAAATGAGATTATATAAGATCACATAATCCTTGATTTGGGTATTAAAACATAGACTTTATATCATATAAAATTTACCACGCAGGAAATGACATAAGATGTTAAGCTTCTTACTCGCGTCTTAAATTTATGTGAATTACTGAAGGTGTAACTCAAAGATATATAACTCAAGAAGCTAATGTAAATTTGTATTCCATATCTCGCACCGAACATAAATGTTCATTTTAAGAAGAATATATTTTAAAGACAAGCTATATAAGATGAAATAGGTACCTACACAATATCTAGACAATTTGTTATTACGTTAAATTACTTATGGCTCTGAATACAGAAAGGTGATTCATAAATTTACACAACATAAATTATTACATGATAATTCTCTTTATAGTTTAAACTCCAATTATTTAAAAGTTTGTGTATAAACCTTTAAAATCTATGCCAGTACAGACAAAGTATACAGTTTCCAAATAAAGAACATGTTATACGAGAAACATTGGAAGTCATTTTCCTTACATAATATAAATTAAAAGGCTCTTAAGCTAGTCCTCTACAGACATATTTTAAATAAGAATCTAAGGACATTATAAAAAAAAATGAATAAAAATTCCAGAAGACACCAGAAATAAACGAACCAACCAACTCGTATTAAAACTACGTGCATTATGGAGCTGAATTTATTAATGTATATTAGTTTTCAAGTAACATCTTTGAATATATAATTAAGAAAAAAAAAATAAAAATCCAAGCAATACATTTATTAGCGGCCATACAACAAATATAATGGCGCAAAACCTCAATGAATGATTAACTAATAATACTATATTTCTAATACATTTATTATACCTTAGTAATTAATTACATTTTATACATTCAATTCAATGTAATTTATTTTAACTATTTCCATTTCAATGAGCTGTACGCTTTAACAATTTAAATGACTGAGGCTATTATGTCTGGTGTGTGTTGATTATTGACATTATAGTATCGACAGTACGGATTTTAAAACCCGGAAACGAATTTTAAAATGTCAAAGCTGTCATAAACATGACTTTCGGCTGCAATCATTCATTATTTGTTGTAAAGATACATCAACCAATTATTAATCAATTTATTTTACGTAACTTTATGCAAACAGCTATCTATCAACATTGATATGAACTAGGAAAATTAAAATAATCTACAAGTATTTTACACCCAAAAAAACCGGAAATAATATGTATACTTTATTATATTTATACTTAAAGGAAAACTTTTAACTCAATAATCAGAAACAAAAATTTAATACGGATTTTTTTACTACGGAATCCTACAGATTCTAGCTTTTAAATCATTTCATAGATCAGTTCATAACCGTATTTTGAAAGTAATATTATTACGAAATAAATCTTTTATTATAACCGCGTTTGATCATAAATTAGAATAAGACACATCATATACATAGGTCAAGAGAACATTCAAAGTTTAGGAAAACTGTTATGAATATTTCCTAAAAATAATAAAACAGAATCAGGAGCAACGCTGGAGCAAGATTAAATGAAAATATAAAGTATTGATAATTGAGGAATTTAATATAATATTTATTTTTATTTATCTAAAGAGAGAAAATATTGTTTAACAAAAATTAGCAACTTTAATGAACTTTTATGTTGATTTTGTTTTATTATGTTTCAAAATATTAATCTTTCAGAACAGGATATATATAAATTATTAAAGACGTCCTAAAACTTATTAATTCCTGTGAATCTAGTAATAGATTATACTAATACAAATTATATTTTGCCACACAAGCGTTACTGACATTTGCATGAAAAATTACATATCTAATAAAATTATGAACTTTTGAGGTTAGATACATATTCAGATAGATTTCTTACGTATTATCATGTTATTAGAACTAAAATATTAATATTCTGAATGGAATATATATAGATTAAAAAAAAAAAAGGATTGCCATTTGGTGTATTGAAATATTTAAAATAGTATGCTATCATTCCGATTTTACTATTCGCAAGTACAACTTTAACTTTTGAAAAGTTTATGCTTTTACAAAAAATAATAAGGTATTAACATAGAATTTACATTTTAATTGAAATTTGTTATTTTTAAGTTCACTCTTATAGTTTCACCATTCGTAGTCGTGTAAATATTTTTAGAACATTGTAACTCATTTGAATCCGCACTTAAATTAAAAATATAAGTTATGCGAGCACTGCAAAAATGTAAGAGCTTCATCGAGTACCAGTTTTCTAACTTTATTTTATTTATAAATAATAAAAATAGAGGATATATATTTAGTTGTATTTTATTTTCGTTTAGTCACATGCACGCATAAATGCATGTATCAGCTAAACATACATTGTAATAATATAATTCTGCCCCAAGTTCAACAAAGATAATTTAGCAGGAGGTTCCATGTAATAATTTAAGTTTAATAAAACCATTATGAAAGAAAAATTTGCAAAGTATTAGGACAAAAGACTGTTATTTAGCCATAATTACTAACGAACAGGAACATCGGTTTCATTAATTAGTATGCCGTAAGGAATACCTAAATAACATGAATAGGACATCAAATAGATTTCAAGTTTTTACATATTTACTCCAGTTTGAAAATATCTATGAAAATATATAGCCATGTTAAATTATTTAAATTTTAAAAAATTTTGATTTAAAAATAAACCGATACGGGCAGGGATTAGAATTCGTGACCAATTATTATAATACCTCTCTACTTCAATTGGTGGAGCGATAGGACGGTTTCCCAGAGATCGCAGGTTCGAATCCCTGCCCGTGTCGGTTTATTTTTATTTCTATATATATTAAAATTTATTATAACAAAATCTTCAAACGAAAAAAAAACATATCTTCAAGCATTGATTTATAAGGAAGATTGACAATAAGTTATATTAATTTCTATTCTTTTTTAAAAAGATAGATTAAACTTACAAAAATATGTACGAAAAATATAAATTCCATTAAATAATATAAGTAATTGATAATACAAAAGATAAGGTTAACATATCAAAACATTAGTACATTATATTACATATAAATCCCAAATGAAAAGTAAACGGTGTTTCAATTATAGTAATGATAATTAATTTAAATTATGTTATATAATAATATTTTCCTTCATACACTTCCAAGTAGTAAAGTACTGTTTAATTCTCAATGCACTGTTACATTAATGTTTACTGACATTCATTACAAACCTGATCGATGTTTGTTCAACGACTGGGAATTGGGTCTGGAATCCGTTGGTTAACATGTTAATTAAAACTTGTCAGTGATTTCGGAATGAAATTCTTTATTTAAAAAAATATTTTCCATAGCATGTTTCTTGGTCGATTGTTATTTATAATTTTCATTGCCTTCCCTTTTCTTCCTGCCTACCTACTGCCCCTACCTGAGTTGTAAAGTTAGGTTTTTGAAATGTTCATAGGTTATTTGTTCCCATATACGTACGGTTTTTACGTAACATTAATGTGGTGGGTTGGTTTAATAGTTTTACACGGCTCCCCTAAGGTTCTTTTGTATATCAAGGGTCCTTTTATTCCTTATATACATCAAGAACCTGTGGTTATCTCAAAGGTATCACATAGTTAGCTCAGAGGTACCTCTCTATATATTTATTCTTGTATCTACAAGTCTTCTTGTAATCTTACATTCAAGGTTCTAGTAGAACACTTTGAGTTTTTTGAATTATGAAATTGTCAACATATAAATAAATATATTCTATTCTATTCTATTCTATTCTATTCTATTCTATTCTATTCTATTCTATTCTATTCTATTCTATTCTATTCTATTCTATTCTATTCTATTCTATTCTATTCTATTCTATTCTATTCTATTCTATTCTATTCTATTCTATTCTATTCTATTCTATTCTATTCTATTCTATTCTATTCTATTCTATTCTATTCTATTCTATTCTATTCTATTCTATTCTATTCTATTCTATTCTATTCTATTCTATTCTATTCTATTCTATTCTATTCTATTCTATTCTATTCTATTCTATTCTATTCTATTCTATTCTATTCTATTCTATTCTATTCTATTCTATTCTATTCTATTCTATTCTATTCTATTCTATTCTATTCTATTCTATTCTATTCTATTCTATTCTATTCTATATAACTCACTTAATTTTTAATGTGGCTAGGTTTAGTTGCGGGAATTATTTTTAACAAACATATAATCTCTTCAACGAAAATAACAAATTTGGGCCCTCTGTAGGTTGAAAACACTTAAATGAATGTTGTTCGCTTCAATGAACCAGTTCATTGTACCATATAGTAAGCGAGTGAGCATCAATGCATTTGCTATTTGTTTCTCATTTACAAAGAAAATTTGGTAATTAACAAGATGAATTATTTACGATAGAGGATATAATGCCAAATGCATCGAGAGAAGAGTCATTCAGTAGAAGATATAGTACATAGTCATTATAAATGCTATTTCATAATTATAATATCTTATTTTAATTCATACATACCAGAAGTTTAAAATTTCAATAAACAATGTTCACGTCCTTCCCTATACTTTAATCACTTGCATTAAGCACCGCAAATATAGAAGATGACATCATCTAGCGAAATATTTTATTAATCGCATTGAGAGATATTTGAGCCCGTATCCTCTAAAAGAAGTTTTATTGGAATAAGGAACGAAGTCGCCTGTCGAGCTGCTTGGAACTCAACAAACTATATTATTACTTTTATCAAGTACCGTGACTCCTATGGTCACTAAAACTTATTGTCGCAAGTTAATAAAACTGTACCCAACAAGACTAAAATTTAGTGCAATGTTTATTGAATATATTGAAGCCGCCGGCAGTCATTGCAGTCAGAATAACGGTATTGAATACGTTTAGCTATAAAACATCTTTTTCATATTTTTTTTTCATTATTGACTGATGATTTTATAAAAGATAAATAAAATTTTCTTAATAACGCCGCTCAGTAA
Source organism: Napeogenes inachia (assembly GCA_959347355.1). Lineage (NCBI taxonomy): Eukaryota > Metazoa > Arthropoda > Insecta > Lepidoptera > Nymphalidae > Napeogenes > Napeogenes inachia. The sequence goes on from OY365792.1 coordinate 17,378,123, forward strand.
CTTTCCTTTTTAACACGCTTTTATTAGTTTCACGTGTATGCTTGCTTGTTTGTTTGCTTGTAACCAACTTTTTAACATTCGATTTTATCTCATTTTCCACAGACCTATTTTGTTCAAATTTCGTACACATATCAAGGACCGATATTCAATTAATAATTAGATGAGATTATCTCATTATCCTGATTAGGATCTCCAGGATTAATAATTATCTTTTGTTTAAAAGTTAGATTTTGTTTAAAATTTTAATTTGTTTAATAATATACTTTTAATTTTAGATTTAAAGCTAAAAAAAGAAGATCTAAGATATCTTGTGGAACTTTATTATATATGCGTAGACACAAGCCCATAAAGAATTTGTTAACTTTTCGAAGTGGACATTTTGGCGTCGAATTATTACATACGAACTGCTAAAGCAGAGATTTTTGGACATTCTCAGGTATATGAGAACGATGAATACACAGTGCCAACATTTTACTGTAACAAAATATATAACAAAAAAGTGAAATAAAAAGTCAACAACATAACTAAGCAAGAATTTTAAGTAAATGAAATATTAATAGTCATTCAAAAACGAAGAACTTAAATCTATACACTGCAAATTACAATAAAATTAGATAATACTAAATTTAATAAAAACTACACGAGTCAACTACTAGGAAAACTACTAGGTGCTTTTTTTTCTTATTAAATATAGATTTAAGTTGATTTGTTGAATCAATTCCGACCATTTACTGGTAATATACCTAATAGTTTTACAACTTTATATATATGTCGGAAATACAGAATGTGCCTGCACTACCGTCAGACATCTTGGAGGTCAGGCAGGGCAACCGAGCAGAAGAGTAACATCGAAACACCATAATTACTATAACCACACCAAAAAAAAAAACCAAGTACACTACCGTACTACAACAATACGAATTGCCGTCTCTAACTATTAAACTTGACCATACGACTTCCATAAGTGTCTGTCGTCTCCTCCGCTCAATGATCTAAACTATGTCGTAGCACGTAGTCAACTGACATGTCACGCGATTCCTGACGCGTTTCGTTTATCATCTGTACTAATTACTATCTCTGACAAATATAATAACATAAATATTTCTTTCGACCAGTTGGTTTTTCATAAATGTTGTAATAAATATATATTTTTTAGGATTTATCGTTTAAATGTCTCTGTCGTGGTAGAAATGCCGTAGACGAGAAAGGGTGTAAGTTTGTGTTTTTTTGTAAATAATTTTCACATAAGGCAAATACAAGATAATAGTTTATATCAATATTACATATCATAAGACTTTATAATTATTATTCATTAAGTCATGTAAACTATATTTTAGTACGAAAAAAATACATTTTTACGTTTGTAATAATTATTTTCATATTATAAATTAAAATAAATAAAAAAAAACGGAACTATTAAGTTGAGAGTCATTAAAACTATATGCAAAAATTATATGAAATTTTTTATGTTTTATTTATTAGTTACATATGATGGGTTAAACAAATCATTAACAAAATATAAATACAAAGTGGTTGAAAAAATAATTAATACACAATTATCTTAATTATACATAGTATTTATATTTACACGAATTTCAATGAATTCAAGTTTGAACATTATTTTCATTATTTACATCATTGTCATCGACAATACAATTTTAATAATTTTTAATTAATTAAAAATATTTATTTTTTTCCTCCTCTTCTAACGATATTGTTTGATGCTTAGAAATTTTTAAATCAACGTTAAACGTCAAATTAGTGTATACGTGTACACAGGCTACTAAGCGTGCGCTAGTCTGGCTCTCCGCGCTATTATCATTAGCATGTCGGTGACGCGAACCGAGGATTTTACCCTCTACCAAAACGCTCAACGCGCCTAAAGAAGTTTTCACTTCAACAAATGTTATTTTCTTTGATATTAAATATATTATACATACTGCGTACCAAATATCAGATAAATACTTCAATTAATAAAAACTCACAGATTTTTGTGACGGTACACACGGTTCGGTCCCGTAGGCTTCTTTGTTCTTTATACGAGTAATTTATCGCTTCAGTAAGGTAAAATAAAACAAATAGTGATATAGAATACCATTGCCATTTTATGTGGCGATAGTAGTTCATTCATTCATTAAAATGTAATATATTATCACGTTACATTATTATTTCACTAATGTCTGCTTAACATTATCCCATAATCCATGTAAACTGATTGCGGTGTCGAAGTTAATCCCCTCTCAAAACATATCTGCTCGCGCATAGCGTCGAGTCAGAGAGCTACGAAAAACGTTTAAAGAAAACTCAAATAATTTTCAGGAATCGTAAAAGTAACTGACCATGATAGTTTATGTGATATTGCACATTTTGAAGGCTTCGAAATGATAAACATAGAGGATGACCAATTGTTTGAAATACAGCAGAGATTTAGGTCGACCAACAACCAACAATACATAACATTTTTAATAAATGTAGAATGAAGAATAATCCGATACGAGAGCAGGGATTGAACCTGCGACCTCTAGTATCGGTTTATTCTTAATTCTATATATATAGAAATAAGCCTATCATGGTTATACATGTTTATAAATATAACATCTTTATACTACACCTTTGTTCATGTTTTATAAGGCAAAACTAGACAAAGATTATGTAAAAGATGATTACAAAGGAACGAATATTACGAGGATTACGATTAGTAATAAAGAAATTTGTATCCAGACTGTAATATAAACTACACTAAAGAGAAGTTACCCTTTTTTTTTTAACGTTGTAAAACCTTTAAGAATACTGCCCAGCCCAGGGAAGGATATGTGGGAGTCCTACACTGCAGTTTACCCACTAAAACTCAACGGTTATACATACGATTTTTTTTTTATTTGGCACTCATCTTGAGCAAGGCTTCGGCGACAGCCGAGATTTGATAACTTATGAGATATTATTAGCTAAAGATCAATTGTGTTTGTAGAAGCGATTCTGTAGACATCGTAAAAGGCGACTAAGAGTCCAAAAAAATTAGTCTGGCTGCTGTTTTTGACAATAGAACGAATGAGCAGATTTCTCCAGCGCTCGCATGGAAACCCGGAATGAAACAGTGGCTAAGTGCAGGTTGTTTGTATATATCTATATTTTGATACCGTACAGTCGTCACTGGGGAAAACGTTGGCCACACCTACGCTTTACCAGCCAGTACTCAGACTGGTATAGCAAAGTGCTGGTACTCACATCTCTGGTCCTATCATCTATCTTTTGACCGCACACAACAAAGAGCCACTTGAGTTGTCGGAGATCTAGTGCAATGTACAAGGCATTATTCTTAGGCGTTTCGAAGTGATATAGGGATAGCAACTTTATGCATTTTTTACCTCATTTATCAAGGAGAGTGTTCCAAAGAAACGTACTTTTATTACCGCACGGTGCGCCTTCGGTTACGATATCATCTCATATCACAACATCTTTAAGTATGGCGATCACCTACAGTGCAATCAAGCTTCGATGCGGCAGAAACTTTCTTCCACGCACTATGAAACCATTTAATGAGCTATTAAAATCTATGTTGACAGCTTTTATAGTTTAATACAACACAGTCATTGTCAAAAAAGTGTTCACTTCTACCTCAGGGGTTGGCAACGTACTTTTGATTACTTTGGTGTTGCAATAGATTAAGGAAAGAAATGTTCGGTCCTTTTTAAGGCGTTTTAAGGTGACCCTTAATTAAAAAATCATCATTATTTTAGAATAGGACTCAAATTACTGCTAAACTATTATTTGATGATTCAATATCAATATTTTTATTTTCAATTTACCAGAGGTAGCGCCTTCTAATATATTTACCAGACGTAGTAGACTCAAGTAAACACATTAACACATTTCTTTGAAGGAAAACGAATTGAGTGCATTTTTCAGTTAATGATAGAAGTGAGAAATTCAATACCGTAGCTCTATACGTGACTCGTTACATAGACGGCTTTAAGCTCTATAATTACTTAGATACTACAAAACACGTTTAATAGAGCACGTATGAGAAATAAAAATGTTAATTAAAGAAATGAATTCAGTTAACTTTTAACTGAATTCATTCCTTTAATTACCTTAGTTCCTTAGTACCTTAGTACCTTAATTCCTTACTAGTACCAATAATCATTTCATTTTATTGTTTAAAATCTGGATGAACTTGCCATGCGAATAAATTACGAGAACCGTGTTGTACGTTGATTACATTATTCATTCACTTGATTTCTCATAAGTAATGTTTAAAGACACACATACTAAAATAAAATGTTTTGACGTGTCGTGATGAGTTTTTATATTCAATTTTTCTACTCAAACTCTTAATTATATGCCGAGTGCAAAAATTGCAATAACAGAAATTATATAATTTTATATTGCAATGGAATAAAATTCACGGAAAGGTTTACTAATAGTTTTGTTTGTGTTAAATCCACTTACACAATATAAAAAATAATTCAACTCTTAGGTTTATGTGTTATTCAATGCATTTTATCCTTAAAAGTGGTAGTTCTTTATATTACTTTCCTTTCATAAGATACTTTTATTGCTTATATCCTAAAGTTGTTATTACGTTATATTTAAACGAAAATGGTTATATTATCAATTTAAGTCTGTTTAATTAACATATACGTATTCTTTAATAAAAGGAATTAAGGTAGGTTCAGACGAATTTTGTTTTAGGTTTATTCATTACTGTTCATAAATCTTGTAAATTTATGTATAACATACATGTATAACTGATTGTAGCTGTTCTTGTGATAAATATGTCAATTTCAAGTGGTCAAGATACAGAATAATATATTGTCAGACAGATAGTGTATTCAGTGTTGTGGTGTCTTGCAGATGTAGTTTGTAGTGTACTACTTGTTAATCCAGAAATAAGTTTCTTTCACTTCTTTATTTTTTTTACGATACGTATTCTAAATTTATAAAATTAAAGATATAAATTAGCATTGTAATTTTTATTTAAAATAATATATAAACATTTAAACTTTTTGGAATACCGTCCCATCGGACTGCCAAGATAAAAACACAATTAATAAAAACACAAAATACTCAAAACTTGTACTTAAAAATAATATGTATTAAGTTATCGTCTATGTAACAAATATCATTTTTTTTTAATTTCCTTTTTTCTGTTTTAATGAAGACGAAGTGAACTTGAATATGTAATAGACTAATTTTAAGTTCTAATTAAAATTATTAAAGGATCCAAACGTAACTCACAAACGTGAGTTGTGAGTTACTGCAAGCGATTTGGATAGGAAACCAGTTCGATGTAATGAGGCTAATACTAAAACTAATGCTAATGCTAAAATCAGACATATTAAATTTACTTCAGAGTTGGGTACGACGAGTACAGTTTCTTATTTCTGCAGGGTCGTAACTAATTACAATGAAACTATAATTTTAGTAATAAACATAATATTAAACCTGTATATTTTATACTTTAACTCTAAGAAATATATTTTTTTAATATAAATTAATGAGTTTATCCTTTATTAAAAAAATATATACTGTAAATAACAAAATATTAATACTTTCGTGGTATCTTTTGAAAAATGATTTAGAGATGAATAGAGAACCTCCATAGTTACTGGTCACGTATTTTAGGTTTTAATGTAATGCTATCTTTAAAAATATAACAAGGTTTAATGAGCAATATCTCTACGCCTTAATAATTAATACAATGAATTAGCTAAAATTTAAATAAAGAAGAAGAAATATTTTTTCAATAGACAATAGTTTACTGAAACCGCCATTTTTAACTTAAAATAAGGGCAACTGGAATGTATGGCAAAAAATTGAGAGGAAATTGACTAAATGAAATTTTGCTAAAATAGCAACGTTGAAATAAATGTTTTCTTTGATAACTAAGTGAAATGACGATTGTGTTTTATAAAATTGTATTAAATATGATTGCATTTATTATAATACTCAAGAGCGCGTATAACTTGATGTTTGTATATTACTTCAGTTAACAAACACATGAGTTCTGCTTGTAACATGTGTTGCCACAATCCTTTAATTAACTTTGTAATATAATTTAATAGTAACTTATTACAATTATTTGACTAGTTAGTATGCGATACAAACTACTAACCATTACTATTAACTTTATTCAATCAGCTATTTTTAGTAACACAGTATTGATTGTGTAGACAAAGAGAATCTCTGTAATAAACTTAAAATAAATTAAAATAAAATGAATGCGTGACGATAACTGTCCTGGATATTTTTTTCGGCAATAAAGCAATATTAGTGACGTGTTCCTTTGAATCATATATTTATAATAACTATATTAGAAAGTAACACATTTAAAAAAATATATGAGAACTTCAAATATTTTTTTGCTACACATACATTTCTTAACAACATACTGTCCATATTCAAGCTTTTGTATTATTATATCTTAAATTATGTGAATATGCTCAAATATAAAAAGTACTTTTACTAATTCCGCAACATGTACTCCTTGGTTTACTTATTTTGTCAAGTTATATTGATGGATTACTACATTTCGTATTGCAATTACTAATTATCTTCAACATATTGTTACTATTATTATTCTGCAATAAATAACTATAATTTTATTCATCAAAACAATTCCTATAAAATAGTGCTTAGGTACAATTTATATATATTTTTTACGTAAGAGGTAATGACACACCCGTCAGTATTAGTAGGTATTCCGATATCTCTTTGACATCTATGACTATTGTTATCTCCGAGTATGCGTAGAGAGGTTTGTTGAGTAATTAGATGTCATAGAGCCCTCAAATTAGCTTATATATCATTAGAAATTTATTATGTTAATAGTAGTAACATCTAGGACATTTATCAGAATGATACCTCCATCACTCCATCTTAACCATGAATTTGTTGGAAAATATATCTGAAATTTTCTGACTACATTTCGTAAAATTTTAAATTGTAATGTCTGCGCCGAGCTGTAGACGAGTTATAGAAAAAGAGCACTTGGTGTTTTAGTAAATAATTTGAGTACCAATATCAAATGTAGCTTAGATTAATAAGACAAGGACATCTTTTAAGTATTTCATAAAAAAATCCATTCCTTACATTATGTCAAAAATAGTTCATTATTCCTATTATTTTTGTTTCGTTGGCTGTCAGTCATTTGGTTTTTTTTTGTTTTTTTTTTGTTGGCGTTATTCAGTTTACACAATGAAAAACTTAAAATATCGCAATATTTACGAGTTCCACCGTGGCACCGGTGCATGCTGCGGAAACGACTCGAAGGGTTAATGATGTGTATGACGATCGTGATGCAAAAGAAAACACAGTTCATTTTTGGTTCCAACTTTTTTGTTCTGGAAATTTCGACCTGCAGAACAAGCCTCGTGGACGGCGGAAGACCTAAGTTGATAATGAAGACTTGAAAGCTATTGTGGAAGCGGATCCATCGCAAACCACGTCCAAGTTAGCTACAGGCTGCAGTGTTAGTGATAAAACTATTTTAATCTATAATTGAATACATTATACTAAAAAATATTCGATTTTTTGTTCCCCCTACACAAAACGCAAATAAAATATGTAAGGACCGAATATTTGGCAATTTTATTCTAAGAAAGGGTTCGTCATTCCAGCAATTTGTTATAAAGCTTATCTTAGTCCCGGTAGATAGCGAGCCTAAAAAGAAGTCAGCGCGTGACGTGACGTGAATACATACTTTGCTTTTAACACACAACTATATCTTTGTGACATCTTTTTTATTATCAGGACTAATAAGCTATTTAAATTTAATTTCGTAATTTTTTTTTTAGCTCTAATAGTTTTGAATTATAAACATTAGGACAAGTATATAAAATTATGAGAATTTATATCTTCGAAGTAAGAAAGAATTAAAACGACATAACCATTTTCTAAAAAAAAACATTATTGAACCATTGCAATTGCTATGATATATTTTTTAGTCCTTATAAGATTAAGATTTAGTCAGGACAGCCAATCACTTTAATGAGACATGACAAGACAAGAGATGTTCATTATCTGTTTATCAAATAGAAGGTTCTTTATTAATTTATAAAACTAAAAGACGAATTTTATAATGATAGATAATGAGATACAATCAAGTAAAATGTTAAGATAAATATAATATTATTATCCTAACATGTGCTTAGTATTGCATATAATTCAACAGTATTTGAAGGTCAATCAGAAAAATGTTCCTTGAAAAGACCCATGATAAATGAGAAACTAAATACAAATATTGAAAAAGCATTATTATTATTAATTATTAAGATTCGCAAATCATTTTATCAAATGTGAGGTTAAACTTTTTTTTTGATTTATTAGTTTTGAAATATTCATAGTCTAAGTTTCAATAACTATAGTTTAATTATGATTATTTAATTAATTATAATTTAAATAAATTATTAGGATTATCTAGAAGTCATTTTTTTTAATAAAGACTGCAGCAAAAGTGGCAATAACTAATTGTTATTAGATATTTTTTATGGTCTAATAGAGAAAACTATTTAGATCATTCTGATCAAAATTAATCATACACTATTTTGCATATCTGAGAAAGTACTCTCGTTTCGTCGTTGTAGTCGTCGTCGTCGTCTCGTCCACTTTTATTTAAAAATAAAGGTTATATCTAAATAACATTAATGTATCTTACCACTTCTCGAATTGCGGTCAACTGAATTCAAAATAGATATCTCAAATGAAAATTGGCATTGGATAAATAACAAACGAATCTCAAGAGGAATGCTGAAGTAATCTTAACTAAATGTCTCGAGTTGCTAATTACTGCTGACTATTTTTATGTCAACCTAAAATTTTCAAAAACTTTACTACAAATAAATTTCTCTTCTTGAATAAAATTAAGCAGAACTTGAAATTCTTAGGAGAAAAGAGCCCTTTCAAGACTTGTTACCAATAAAGACTAAATTAAAGGTTCATAAAGTAGTACATAAATAAAATTCTTTATTTCATTGAACAACAACAGAAATAAATAGATCATTATGCAACTTTGAGTGTAGGTAAGAATTATCATTGTTGAAGAAATCTCAAAAACCACTTTTGTTTTTATAACAACAACCTTTATTGTATACAAATGGTATAGTTACATTAGTTAATTCATAATTTTATTTACAGGTTTGATACCTACTTTAATTAAGGTTCTTGTAAAGAAGAAATACTGTTATAAGCCATAAAACCATGTGTCACTGTGAAACGTTATTTGAATGAGATAATAACATTCATAGAAACAAAAATATTTTTTTGTGTTACTAATAATTAATTTGTGTTTTATTTGTTGTCCCTACAGCAAATATCTAATAATCTATTCAAAAATGACTAATTCAAATGCAATAATGCAAATGCAATAAGTCCGACTATTTTTCACAATTAAAAAGGTGTCGTAGACGTAGATCAATTTACATTCCTTATATCGAACTAAAAGTATTATTGTTATAAAATGTTTATTTAATAAGACGTTTCTTTTTCACGTTTACGTTTATTTTACTTATTTTTCCATAAAAAAACCTTCAATTAATTCTACGTTTGCAAGCACTCAATTTTTGAATTTCCATAGTTTTGAAGCAAAAACAAACACATTTTTTTTTAATTTATAATAAATGCGGAATTTATTACATTCAATAAGACATGTGACAGTGAAATTGTTTGGTTAAACATTACATTTTTATATTAAACATTTACATCAAAATATGCTCAAAATATGCAAAGTACAAACTTTTTCGGTGGATTTATATATACTCTATACTCTTTGCTCGTTTGTCAACTACTAAATAAAAATTTAAAATGATGTCATATCTGCAATTTGTTTATTTTTAGTCGTAAATAGTAATAAAAGGTTTTGGAATAAAAATATCGGCAGCGTCAATTCTATCGGCTATTTTAATCGGAACAGAAATTTTATCTCAGTGCTTTGATCAATTCAAATTCTGTGTTTAAATTTTTTAAAATAGACTAACGTTAAAAATATTTTGTGATCCTTTTAGTATACTATATTATACAAATAATCAGAGGAATTAATAAAGTCATAAGGATGTGTGAGGTTAAGTTAATTATTATTATTAATTTCATCGCTTCCAACTGTGTCAGTCCTCTGCAGGCGATGTAAGGAATGATAATAGATTTATAGTATTTACTAACACTTAGTTAAAATTAAAAACGGGATTTATTTATGTAAGTATTGTATACCTTTAAATTTCCTGACCGACCGACCAGGTTGCAATTATACAACGTACACATTTTGAGACAAAGACTTTAGACTGTAAGCTTAGACTTCAAAAACGCATATGTATCTCAAATGTGTGAGATCCATTCATGTTCAAGGACAAATTTAAGTGTGGCAGCAGATGCTAATTAAAAAGTAACGAATGTCAAATCCATTACTTTCAAACGGCTTGGACTTACATTAGTACGTTTCCACTATCGTGTGCTGAATGGATGCTAGTCCTAGCAGTTTAATGTTTTACTGACAATAAAATCTTCTTAGCAATATGATGATTTAATAAAAACATCGTTGATCCTACTTCTTTTTGATTGGCTGTCCTTTGGTATCACTGTGTTCACCCAAGCTGAGAGACTTTCAATCACTGTATTTGGACTGCTACGGACTTGAGCACATGCGCCAACATTTTTGTTCTGACTGGCATCTTGCATATGTACTAGCTTGGCAGCTAGTTGCAAATGACGGAAGCACTAAGCAAGTCGTGTCCATTTAAGTCGTGTAAAAGTCGTGAATATAAGCGGCTGTGTCAAATGACTTCTCCTGCAAATAAGTCAACTACCACCACCACCACTCACCAGATTAGCTAAATTCCTATAAGGATTAATGACGCTCTTTGTTCGTCTTCAACGCGGGCGAGGGGAATATGTTAACGCCTAATTACGAGGTTAGCACGAATGATTAGAGTACATAATTTTCTGTCTACGTCTAAATCACTTCTCAGATCAGCAGTGATAACATGGCCAAAGTTAATTAAACTTCAAATAAATATAAGGTGTTGATTATTCTGTTAGGCCAGGATTATGTTAAATGTCAAATCAAATTCCGTTTATGCATATTGAAGAGATTTTATTAAAAATGAATTCAGAGCTTTGGTCAATATTTATGAGTATAAAGTTATTCTGGTCCGCATAACCCAGCATCAGTATTTCCCAAAGATTGGCAAACATAAAATGTTAGAGTAAAAATTAGAATCTTACATCTTTGTTCTTAATTACGTAGCAATAATTTTAAATTAAAAAAATTAACTTTAATTAAATTTACGTCTTTGTGTTACAAAACTCTTCTAAATGAAAAATATTATGCCAATTTTATTCCTTCCAATTTATTTCTTCCTTTCTTACGTTATACAAGGCAGTCTTATCACTAAGTAGCCATGTTTTCTAGGTAACACTTTTTGTGTAAAGAAATAAGATATCATGAAATGAAGACGGCGCGGCGGTGCGAAATACATCTTATTGTAATATACTTGTGTATATTATTATATTATGTATAATATGTATGTCATGTTTATATCAATGAATAATTTTAACCGTATGTATATTTAATTCGTAATAAATAAAGGTGTATATTTATATAAAATATGAAGATATATCCTGATCAAAACAATACAAAAAAACCGTAACATATTTATTTTGAAAGTAAATAAGTGAGTCTTGTTTAAGTTTCTTTCTCTTATATTCCTTTCTTTCTCTCTCCTTTTGCGAGAGATTGAACACTATAATATATTATGTAAAATCATTAAGCATGAAAAAATAATAATGTCTATGGGACGAAAAATATTATCAAAATTTTTATATTGAATCACCACCTTTTAACAAAAGTCATTGTTTAATACAGTCATAACATCGTTGAAGCTTCTGTAAACACAAGTGATTGTAAGTTTTTTATAGTGTGTAGAAAGGTCTTGCAATCTACATAAAGAGGCCAATTTTTTTGATCTGGTGAAGTAAATAAACGTAAAATATAAATTAATACAAACACGTTATATTAATTTTTTTTAGCATTATATGTTTAGATCATTATTTATTTATTGATATTTTCACAAATGTCCACATCCACAGTCAAATGTTCACCACCCAAGTAATGGTTTTCAATATGAATAACATAAGAATAATATAACAAAGTTTAATTTAATTATATCATTTTATTATTGAACTATATTATATAATATTAAATTATATTACTTATAAAAAATACTTAACCATTGATTTGTTTAAATATTAAAGTGAGTATTTGTTTATGTAACAATGTGCTATCATAAGAATCTAAACGACTTAGGAGGCTGTAATAAAACTTCCGGGGAAGAAATGATCACAACCAAATTTATATAAATTGATATTTTTCAACACGAACTTAATTTTGTTAATGTTCGTGGCAAGAGTTTGTTAGATATGCATGTCTTAAATATGTTTTATTGATATGTGATATAAATACATGAAAAAGCAATGCATTTATAACAAACAAACAGATGAAATAAATTTTCAAGGCTTTGCTCTACGTAATAAATTAATATATTATTGAAAAACAGAATCTTCTTTCGATGTCATCAAAAAGGTCAAAACCTCGTTAGAATTCAATAAAATTCAAAATAGAATCAGTAATTACAAATAAATAATGTTTTTACAAGAGATTGAAATCCAAAATTTATTTTCTGCTGATATTACTGTCGAAATACTTTAACATATTTCAAAATGTAGAACGAATTCTTTCTCACAGTTGATTGTGTTTTTATCTGGTGACATTATATCAGAGTTCTGAACTAAGGTGAGACAGAAAGACCATGTGCCGTTGAATGAAATAGATGGTAATCAGATCGAGCAAGGTCCAGTAAATAGGAAGGGTGGGGCAGAACTTCCTAACTAAGTGTTTCCAAATAAGTTTCTACCGGTGCCGCAACATGTGGACGAGCATTATCATGCAATAGGATAACTTTGTCGTATCTGGAGTAGTAGTGGGGGCGCTTTACCTTGAGTGTTCAATTCAATCTCATCATTTGAGTTCGGTAGACAGCCCTAGAAATGGTTTCGTTCGGTTTAAGCAACTCATAGTAACTCATTTCACACATGGAAAATCGGCATTCAATGTTTCTCGGCGTCAGTTCATATGGAACCCAATTTCCTGGTTTTTGAATCATCCCCAATGATTTTAACCGATGTAAATTTGCTTACTGAGTCACTCCTAATGTAAGTGCAAGTTCTTCTGGAGTTTGGCAGGAGTCTTGATCCAATAATGCCTCCAATTCCGCGTCTTCATACACTTTTGGCCTTCCGCTACGTTCTTTGTCTTCGATGTCAAATTCACCATTTTTAAAATTCTGATACCACACACGACAACTTCTCTCACTTAATGCAGTCTCACTTTATTTATATATATGCCTCACCTTATATATGCTTTTACAAGCAATCGATGGGCCTCAGCTGCAGATTTCTTCAAATTAAAGAAATAAATCAAAAGTTCCCGCAAATGACGCTTATTAGGCTCAAAAGTCGACTTTTTTGCATATAAAGGAATATATTACTAAAGAATTCATTATATTTTAGTTATCTTGTTCACAGATTACCTCCCTAACTATAACGCCAAATACGTTATCAGTTTCGACCATAATTAACTAGTGGCGCTACCTTTTATCAAACGGCAGTAACTTATTTGTAGGCCTCTATATTTTGGAGTTCTTAAAACGTGTCTTGCAAATCAAATACAAGGTCTTTAAAACTTACGTTTTTAATCATTACCTTAGTATGATTGTACTTTCGTTTTCAGGAACTTACTATTTTCACAAAATATCAGATCAAGAAATCACAGCCAGGCTATCTGCGAACCAAATCAAATCAAATTCGGTTTATTTACCAATTGCGGTATTTCTGCAACGGGACTTGTAGGAATGAGAGCCGTCACTATTAAGTATATATTGCACTATTCTATATTTCATTTCCATCTGAACATTGAAGGTTCTTCAAATCACTGACAGTGAGAAAACTCTCCAACTGATATAAATTTTTATACACACTCGTTACTTTACCAAATACCGAAAGATCAGCTATTCTCCGTAAATTAAATTTGGTTCCCAAACCCGTATGCAATCCATGTATGTTACGTAAATTTATAGAATATGATATTCAGAAGAGCATCTTATCCAGTACTACAAAAGCAATAGGTCATAATTAAATCAGTTGGTACATGCTTTTATCCATATTGAAGTCTTGTATTGAAATTTATCATGTATATTTGAATAATTATATATTAGAACTTTTCATATGTTATCCTTAGCACACAACTACTTTTATTATTAATATTAAACCAAAATAATTATGAACCAACATCATTTACATTTGCTATATTTATTTCAATACAGATTATAAAAAAAACAAACAAACAATTTTGTTTACGGCTTCTGAAAGTAGTAGCGCGATGATACATAATATACTTTCTATATAAGGTGGTATGTTGATAATTATTATATAATTTAAAAATTACAATATTAATATGTGAAATACATATTCCGTTACATCGTATGAGCGCAGACACATATCCTGTATGGGGATTAACTTCGACACCGCAATCAATTCACACGGCTTAAATTATGTACGTGTATTTCGTAAGCTTTGAGCGTTGTTTAAATTAACGATATAAATTAAAAGTGATTAAAACTGCAAATAAAAAAATACAAATATGGTAAATATTATAATATTAAAAAAAATAATTTGATAATATTATTTGTGATTTAAAAGTAATTATAAAAAGTAAAAAGTAATATGGTATAATAAATTTCAATACATGATTCATTGTGCAACCAGATGTACTAAATTATGATTAACTTATTAAAAGAACTTTAAGTGACTTAAATATATAATATTTTTATTATATATGTTAAAAAAAGATATATTATATATTTATTAAAAAGAACATCAAGCAGACTACTCGTCTATTTCTCATATCCATTTTATTATAATTTTACGTTTTAATTGCTTATAGTTAAGCAATTAAAACATAAAATTGGTATATTGGATAACTTATCTCTTCTAAGAGATTTATCTATCGTATCATATTGCCCCTACGAATTAATTGCAATTACCGTTTGTAGTTCGTTATCGCACTTCTAAACTGTTCATTAAACCCAATAATGCCAACAATATTTCTTGAGTTGCATATTATTCTATTCAATTTCCATAAAGACATGAATTGTACAATATAAGTAATCCCGTTATAATTCATCGAAATTGCGACACCTACAACATGACATGTTGTCACTACTTACTTACAAAAACCTACTTTAGATAATATTGATCGTTAACAGAGAATGTAATACACTAATCGCTACTAATCCCTCTAATATAGATAGCTTAATACAAGATCATAACTTTAAGTACAAATATTTATCCAGTGTACTTAAATTTATCAGTGAAGAAAAATGATACAATAATATTTCTCTTGATTCTCTAATAGTGTAGTAGTAAAAAAAAATATCTTAAAATATAATTAAAAAAAAGTGACTGCTTACAAAGACGAGCAGAACGATTTGCCGAAAACTTAGTGCTCTGTGAAATCTGCAATCTTTGCTTAAAATTTTGGTGCTATGGAGGGATATCTCATCGGTATGCGTCACCTACCAAATTTATCAAGGAGAATATATTCCAAAGAACTATTTGAAAACTTGACGCTGATTTTGCACTACTCGCCAAAACCTATGATTCCACCCATACCACCTGCATGCAACACTCCGGCGCATGGTGTGTCTTAAAGCGCTGTTCTCAAAGGACTTTCTACCACGAACCACCAAGATGTTGAATAAAATACCTTCGACTGTGTTTCCACATCGATACGACATAGATACCTTCAAAGCAAGGAGTTTTCATGTATGTTTTCATATGTTTTAAAAAAAAAAATATGGTTGCCTGTAAAGTCGGTTTTACGGGCGAAGATTTACGTGACCACGTCTTTTTCTGGGTAGAATATTTATTGATATGAATATTATTAAATTGCACAATATTTTAATAATTTGAGTGATTTTGTTGAGGATAGGACGATGAAGACGTTGTCACGTAAAATCATTTTATATATTATTTATTTTATATTATATTATTGATGTTATTATTTTTTAACAAAATTTATTTACAAACTTTTTCGATACATCAATTAGTTGCGGAGATATCGATCATTGAAGTTATTGTTTGCTACCAGTATTTTATATATTTATTTTTTTCAGTTATAAAAAAATACTATTTCCAATTGTGTCTACCAAGTATGGTCACATGTACTGGCCTACATATTCAAATTCAAATTCAAATTCAAAATATCTTTATTCAAGTAGGCATTTACACGCACTTTTGAATCGTCAATTACATTAAATTGGTCAGTATAGTCAGTCTGTGAGTAAGCTACCACCAGCTCGGAATGCTGTTCTGCTGAGAAGAGCTGGCCAGAAACTCAACAGTTGCTCTTTTTAAATAAAATTTAACAATGTTTGACTTATAAATTATAACATCAACCCTGCAAATGAGTCAATTTTATTTATTATATTTATTAAATAATAATAAGTACAGATAATGTTATGTGACGTCACTTCTGATTTTATATAATTTAATATTTTAATTTTAAAGAATTAATTTGAAAATCAAAACACTTATTCAGATCGAAGGTTCAAATTTTTGCTAAATGAATTTGAAATTAATTAAAATTTGTAATTGTAAATAATGAAGTTGAAAATTAAAACATTTACTTAAATTAGATGTTAAAATTCTTGCTCAACACATTTTAAATCAAGTTTTCTTATATCTGCCACTTTTTCTTAATATTTGTAATTTTAAAGAATCAATTTGAAAATCAAAACATTGCTCGGCGGACCGATCATGTTTGAGTGGGAGAGAGACGCAAGGCATTCGGCGGGCCTCTCTCTCGTTCGGTGACTCATCGTAACGTTACCGGGCGTTACACTTTTTCATAAGTGACTCCCAGCTTAACCTAATTTAAGACGTTGTCACGTCAATATCCTATAGAAAGGAAAATTAGTAATGTTACAAATCTTAACTTCTAAGTAATACATATCTCATAGATCAGTTACTATCCGAAGTTGTAAATAACATAATCGGGAGATAAATCTCATAATTTTATTTATAGATTATAATATTCTTATTATAAGTACAAGAATATTTTCAGTACCTTTTATTCAATTAAAACAGCTTTAGTGCACTAAATCTATCAAAAAGAAATTCAGCTCAGAATTAAATTTTTCTTTACTTTTATGAGAAAATAATATTTACATTGAAAAAATTTAATAACTTCATTGTTTTTCACGGTCGCATTTTATAGTCTAGAAAAATAAATAAATATGTTCATAAATATGTAGACCATTATAAAAAAAACAATTTTGTGCTGCACTCTAGCAGAACGGAATCTATATTTACTTAATCTTAACGTACGTTATATGATACAACAGATAGTTAGATATTTACGAGATGAAATCATAATCTTTTCTGTTTGAAACATCATAATTTTATATTCACCGATCTTCACACTCCATTACTCTTTAATAGATGCGTCATATTTCTATGACAAAATTGATAAAAAATACTTTCCATTTATGATTACAGAAACCGTTCGACATTTATATATTTTTTTACAAAACGCTAAGACTTACTTATTCTTGCTAACGCTCTGATAGGTTACATAAATACAAATAATGTTTACTTTTAAGATTGAGTATGAGTTTCAATATTTATATCATGTTATGTTATTCTTACATCTAAAATAGTATTGCTATTTTTTGAACGAAAAATGTATTGTTATAAGTATTTTTAAAGCACTATTTGTAAAAAGTAAGAAAATATGCCATGCCATTCGGTTTCAGTTGATACTTTAATAATAATAAGCCAGTTATTTATAGCTCAGTGAGTGTGAAACATTTCACAAGTAATATGATATTAAACTACGCATTCCAGTAGCGATACTAATACGCATTGCTTACTCGCACATGTAATCACAAAGTACATGTCTATATATTATGGTAATATATGATATCCAAATAACGTCCCGAAACATGTGTCATTTTCCAAGTCAACTAACATCATGATTAAAGTATCTGATTGAGTTGGGAGGATCAATATATACTATACGCATATTAAACCTAACAAAAGCAGGTATTTCCTTTTGGAGTTCATCTATTTGGAACGATGAATTTATTAAAAAATCTAAAATCAACAAATTAAAAAAAATGTGAAATGAGAATTTAAATCTATACTAATATTATAAATGCGAAAGTTTAGATGTTTGGATGGATGGATGTCTGTTACTGAATCACGCCAAAACTAATTAACGGATTTTGATGAAATTTGACAATGTAGCTTGTAATGTAGCTTTTGAACCAGAATAACACATAGGCTATAGAAATACTAACATTGGTACGTGGTTTTGTCTGTGATATAACATAGGTTATAGCGTGACTATGTAATTGCCGGATCTCCTGAACTTAATCGTTTGGTTCACCATATTTTGCATAATTTTTTGTGAAAATCATATGAATTATTGTTAATTTCGTGGCATTCCATAGTCACTGGTGGGACATTTGACTCCTAAAATTAAGCCAACTAGTTATAACTAGAAAACCAGAACTTACACGGTAGTAATATATTGTTTTTTCATAGATTTTAACCATTTTATAATATTGCTTTTAAAAGAATGCGAAACAACTTATACGTTTTGTGTAACTATCGTTTTAATGAATGTGATTGGTGGGACACTGAAAAATCCCACTATCTTATCAATGAGCACACAAAAACAAAATTTGGTCAAAATATACAAAATTCAAGTCAACTTTTTCTAATATCAACATAAGTACTGAATACTATAGAATATACTATAGAAATTATTGAAGAATAAATTAAAATTGTGACGGATGGGACAGGTCTTTGTGTGGGACAAATACAAAACTTGTGAAAATAAAAATAATTTTTAATTAGTTTTATAATTGTTAAGAATAATAGTTATTTATTTATTATACTAATATATCTCAACGAAAGCAAGTTATTGGTAAAAGAAGAATTTTGCCGTTTGTGCATGTTGGCACCCTTTTCTTTAGCATCAATATTTAAGTCCTGTTCATGATTACTTGAGTAGGTACACATCAGAGTAGTTTATTTGAAGTGATACAACAGGGCTTATTTGAGACATTTATCTCCTTGTGATTTAAAATAATGGTGACTATTTAAGTAAGGAATTGGTTAATATATTTCATCCATCCTCATCATCAGCCAGTTATTCACAATGTTCTTTAACGTCAAAAGCTGCTATAAATTTCACTCTAAAGTAATTCTATATGAATTTAAGATTCTATACACAATATTTTCACAAAATAATAAAAAATAGATATTAAGCTATTACAAAATTTGAGATAATTATAAATCTGTAATCTGTGTCATTTTCCTCTTTCACATGGAATGCCCCATAGGTCTCCATAAAGTAAATCAAGACACTGGATACACTACGAAAAGATAAATGGCGGATTATGGACATCATATTGTAAGGTCTAGAAATTAAGTTTACTACCAAAGCTATTTTATAAAATTAAAAGTGTATTTGATAGACTTTATAACGAGAGATAGTTTTAATACCCCGCACACCCATTGTTTTGAATAATTTCCCGTAAAACTCGATTTTATAATGGGGATCAACATATTCCAAGGTCAAACCTTAAGAGTGGCAGGCATTTATTTAAGCGCTCCATGTTTTTAACATGGTCAATTATATGTTTGTTGTTCACATGTTTCGAGTTACCTAAATTTGGACATGTTTACAAAAAACAATAAATCTTATAATATTGTAGGTATACCGAAAGCTATTGGAAAATAAAAATAGTAGAACGTTGCATACTTTAGCCACCAACTAAAAAGTAAACTAAATAATTAAACTTTTTCCGAAGACCTGTGAATAATATACCTATTTACTATATGGCGTCATACTGTGCCCGTTTTTAACTGACTATTATAGTCAGACTGATCAAAATGTGAATTATGCTTATAACTATGAAATATGACAAAAGTCCGAATCAAAATTATATGGTGGCGTACAGGTTATGATCAGTCTATAATAGGTAGGTATATAAGCCTTATAATTATTAATATTATAATCTACGTGAGTGAGGTTGCGGGCAAAACCTAGTCATTCACACTTAATATTGAACCGGTAATTCGGTTCTGTTAATTGGTATCACTTAAGGAATTACTAAATATCAAAATATGACTTCGACTATTTTTTAGATCTTACTTCTTCTACCACTTAATTTCATAACAATTTTTACTCTTTTTGCCTCTATTTACCCTTAACTTAACCTAATGATGCCCTTATATACTACGTGCAGCCAAGAGGCTGTACTTATATAAATTATTTGGCTAAACTAATTCTTACATATGTTACGTAAGGTAAACTATTAAAGAAACGCTTCTCACATACATTTTAATAAAGCATCCCTATTAGTTATACAATTTATTTTCGTACACGTAAAAAATACGTACAGTTATTAAAATCAGCTGTCAACTGAATTTCATTGAGAATTTAGGTCAGATACTAGGCTATCGACATGGAAATTCGTTATTGACACTAGGCGAACCCAGTGATTGCAACTTTTGTTTTAAAAGAATATTAAACTCAGTGTATCATTACTATTAGTGACGAAAACCTGCGTAAGACCTCTAAAGATGACACTACAATTTTCCCTCCGCTGCTACCACCCTCGCTGTTTGCCCTGATAGCTGTTGCACTATGTTTTGAGTTCAGACCGCTACGCAAGCTTATGACAAAGAACCCCAGTTGATTTCGAAACTAGTTAAATAAACTAATATATTTGGTCTATTTAACACGATCAATCAAAACACAACAGCTATGGTATAGGTAAGTTACTTATTAACCCTTGCATAGAAAATAATAGGATAATTAGTAGAAAACATTTAAATGATCGGTAATAGTTGACATCGGTGACAGTTGAAGATGATAGCTGACAATGATATTATTATAATATTTAATACTTGTAACATTAAATGTAACCTCTTAAAGCATTTGAAATGAATAAGCATGCCTGCCTATTAAAACACTTTCCGAAACTCTAAAATGTAAAAAGAAAATCTTCACAAAGATTATAATCGGGTCACGCTCGCTGGCGGTTAGCGAGTGGACAATTATCAATAAAAACTTTCCTTTAAGAAATTACCTTTTCTAAGAAGACTAGATATTTCATCAGTCTGGGATCGTTCAAAGTTTGTGGAAACCAGTATAACTAGTTTCAGTGGCTTTTTTTAATAGAAAATTAAGAAATTGTAATTTTCTATTAACGGGGAGAAAAGTATATGTTATTTGAAATTTATTAATCCTATTTAAATAATAAAACAGTGAGTTACTCAGATACATGTTCTGTTATGGAGCACAACGAATGATCAATTATTCATAGCGGGAGCATGTATCTCGCTTAGCGCTTCATTGTATCGTGTATGTCAAGGTGATTTCAGATCTATATTAATTCGTATTACTATTTGTCGGGACGTGGGTAACGGTGGTACTACTTAATAAAGATTCTATTTTCTGTCATCTATTTATAAAGATTTAAAGTCATGTTAGCCTAGTTAATTTTAAACATTGAAATCAAAACCGTAGGGTAGGAATTTAAACCATCGACGTACTAGAAACCGCCTCGTAGATCTACCAACTGAGCTACCGTATCGCTATCTCAAGCCAGACTTATTAGTTAGATTACTATATTCTCTAGGTTTCAAATTGTGTATTTATTATTAAAACTGTGACTTCTGGGTAACCGTGGTAAGGTACATTACTACTGAATAATTGAGTCGTAACATTTTTCTTGCAACAAGTCCCCTTTCTCCAACGAATACAATCTCGTCAGCAAAGGGTGTTAACTTGGATGCTTCTCTTGAAGACTATAGTTCATTGTACTTATCAGTTTCGGTGGTTGTAAACCCAAGACTTGTGCTTACAAGATTCTTAAATCTATCTACATAGTTTCCTCATTACTCTCAGCACTCACTTTATTTATTTTTTCCATTTTAACGATAACTACACATTTTTTTGATTTACCCTGTCATAAGCTTTGCTTCTTTCGGTCAAGGAACACCATATGCTGCTCTTTACGTACTCTTTACGTACTTTTAGAATTATCGGAGTTGATATTATATTATTACACATTATATTATGATCATTATACATTGTTCGTCAACAAGGTATAACGACCTACATTGAGCTGAGAAATCTTGATTAAGAATTAGAGTTCCTATTATATAAATATCGAATAATAAGTTCTTTATTCTAAAAAAAAATATATGTATCTATTTTTGGTAAAATACGTTAGTTGGTTTGTAAAATTCGTTGGAAAATAATAAAAATAATTGTTTTATCGTGTGACTGAATCATTACGTTTTATGATTATATAAATTGAAGGTATGTACAATTAGTTGCAGAAGTTCAAGCGAAACGCTATAATAAGACCACGTTCATGATCTGATTGTCGAATCCAGAGAAATGATTGTAATAAAGTTGAGCAGTTCTGCAACGCAACGCACATGATCTTGGAGAATTTAAGGTGTTGATACTGAATTCTTTACTTTATTTTCTTACTTTACAAAACGTATAGATTACTAGCTATTGTCTCCAACTCTGTCCGCATGGATTACTGATTACTGTCCGCATGGATTACTGGCAGCGTTTTTGAGAATTTCACTTGCTCAACGTTTTTTTCTCAACTAATTCAAATTTGTTACCTAAAATACTTAAATTTATAATTATAAGTCATTAATTTTATATTTTAAAAAAGTAATATATTTTTAAACCAAAAATGATGTAATATAGCCTTATTAAATAATCGCTTCAAGCGGTCGCCAAATGTCCCTCATTTGCCAAGTCAATTAACATTATGATTAAAAATTCTGATCATGACACTGTTATTTTTTATAACGCTTCTTTTTATTTTACAAAAAACGCCATTTAATTTTTGGGTATATAACATTGTTAGTTTAATGACATTTAATGATTATTAAACATAATTAATTGACTTTTTATTCAATAAAATGTACAGATTATAATATTTCTTCATATATACAATTTTTGAAAAAAAATTTAAAAATAGCCTCAGAAAAAAATAGCAATTACTAAACAATTTTATAAAATGAAAAATAAACAGATACGGGCAGTGATTCTAATTTCTGAACTCTGGTAAACCGTCACGTCACTCTACCAATTGATCTCGGTAGCATTTCATCATAATTCATCGAAACACTGGATGAATTTAGCATTCAATATGTTATCATGTTTATTGGGACGGTAGTGACATTTATTAGGCTTCTTTCGATAACTAGGGTTTGGCTAGGGCTAATCTTTCTAACTTTTATTAATAAAATGTTTCTTTATTTCACTTACTTGAAACCAAACTAACTATTGTCCTTTCTAGTATAAAACATTTTTATTCAAATTATATGAAGTAATCGAACATTTTATAATAACGGTGAAAACAGTAGAAAAATAGGAAATACGTGGGTCATTTCCGTTTTTTGCGGCAAAAATTACAAGAGATGAGGCTGGTTTCTTACAGATCTTAAAACACACAATGGTGCTAAAGTGCGGCAACCTTCTATAATATCTTTAGATTTATATCTGTTCTTATGATGATCATTGATCATGAAACGAAGCCACCGAAAATCTTGCTAGATCTGTGGGAAGGCTGTAGGAAGCACGAAAAACTGTTGATAGGGTGTAAGGTACTTGTTGGTAGAGTTTAGGGTATTTCTAGATAGAGATCAATATTTGCGTCGCCAAGATAAGATATAAGAAACCCTACGGAAGTAGTTACTCTATAGGCAGCAAGAGCGCAAAGGTATAACAACCACCCAAATATTTGTAAAAGAAAGCTCCGTCAAAAAATCCAAGCCTAAGTTTTATTCTATTTTACAGCTCCTGATTGGACTTTCATGATGGACACGAATGAAGAACACGTGATAGAGCATTGTCTACTTTATTATAACTAGCCTTTTTACGCTCAACTTTAAAAATACGTGAGATATCATCAGCGAAAACTACAATGTCAAATAGTCCTTTTAAGAAAACGTCAAATCATTAATTTTATATAAATATAGGATTCAAAAAACCGATACAGGCAGGGATTCGAACCCGCGACTACTGGGAAACCGTCCCGTCGCTCTACCAACTGAGCTACCGTATTGCTGTCCGTTTCGGTGAATTAAGCATTCTATATGTGATCGTCTTTATCGGGACGGTGGTGACATCTATTAGGTTTCTTTCGAAAATCCTAACCAATGTTTCTAACCTAACCAATGTTCCTAACCAATGTTCTAACTTTGCAGTATAGATAAACATTGGAAAGATGCCACTACCGAAATCAATGTTTGAAAATATTCTATATGTGATCTATAAGCATTCTATATGTGATCGTCTTTATCGGGATGCTTAATTCACCAAGCCTAAATTAACTTAAACCTAAATTTCTCACTATGTCGTAGTAAGGTATACGTGTGCCACAGTACAAGATAGGAGGTATATTTTCCTAGACAGACAACGCAGGTTCAGACGCAGTCAGACGGCTATGACTAATAATTAATTACTGCCTAAGATTTAACAGGATTACTCTTAAGTTCAAACGATCGGATGACCATAGATGGATTTCAGCAAGGTCTTTGTTAGGGTTGCCGCTAGTGAGACTATCGGCTGACTAGCTGACTGAGCAACATAAGAATGTGGTCGACTAACATTTGATCTGAGACTTTCTTATTTTACTTCCAGTGGTGTGTATGCTATTTTTCTGTCCGACGACGGCGGAAAGCGGCAACTTCGTTTTGCGCAGCGGGATGAAAGTTGTCGCTTTCCGCCCGGCGGGCAGTAAAGTAATATAATTATACTGAACTACTTAATTATGCTTCCTCGATTCTTTCCGGCTTTCCGGTTTATGTATTAGAAAACACATTCTGTAACATAAACACTTTAGATTTTTTTCTCTGCAGAAAAGTTTTGTTGAAACTAGAATATTTTTTTTTGTAACAAAGATTTTCTTTTATTGATATAGCAACGCTTATATAAAGCCGCTACGACGTAGAAGTTGCCTTAATTTCTACGGCATAAAAGATTCCCTTATTTTGCTCAAACACTCTAGTAGCTCTAAACTATTTATAATGTTGATGGATTGTATTTATATAACATATTAGTATAGTCTAGAGTTAAAAACAACAACTTAAGTGTTGTTTATGATATAAATCAAAAATAGAAACGAACATAAAAACTATATAGGTTAGTTGCAATTTAAAATCGATTAAAGTTTTAAGTCAGCTTTCTGTATATTAGGTCACGTACAATCGGAAGGTATTGAGTATTTTACTTCTCTTGTTAGCTATTAAATGCAGTCTTCGAGTTTACTTTCAGCTTAATACGTCTGTTTATTTTATACTTGCATTAATCAAAATAAAGTAATATTGTACTTTATAAGTTACCATTAAAAACGGGTTGCGTTTTATAAATCAAGAGATTGTAAGCTTAAATGAATAATGTATAATTATCAAGTCATATATCAGCTTTTGAAAATGTTTATATTATAAGTTGAACTATATTAAATTAAAGTTAATACAATCGATCTTGATTTTATATGTTTTTTGTCATTGAAAACATTTACAAATAACATCAATTTTTTGTTGAACATGGCAGTTTCAGTAATATGAAGTAAGATCATAAATTATAAGAGAATCTTGTAAAAAAATGATCTTATCTCTTATTTTCTTATTTTAGCTAATTATTTGCATCGATTATTAGGACGCAGATCTGTTCTTCACTAACATGGTTAGTGACGCCTGATTATTTTTAATGATTACAGACTTTCTATAATATGACTTTACTTCACTTACTTACTTTAACATTTTAAGTCTATACCAGTGGAAGTTCTAATGACTGGATGAACATGTCAACTGACGTATTACTGGGACCGTATAATAAACATTATCCGGAGAAAGATATTCCTTATATTATCACGTTATTCTCTTTTAGACAAATGAACAAAAGGAACGCCCTCCATTAACGTCTACTTTCTAAATTCTTTCAATAAAATATGTATTAATCAAGTGAAAAAAGATTATTAAAAAGAAATATGAAGAATTTCTCACCATTTCACTTGCCCGATATTCCACCACGCAATATTTTTTAGGTTCTTATCAAGTTTATCTGAAACATTCACGATTTTCTTAAAGTAAAAGGTAAAAAAAGTTAGTAGAGAGTTAGTTGAGTACAGTTAGAAATATCTAATTGTACTCAACTACTCGTAACTCTCTACTAACTTTAAAAAAACATAGAACTTAAAAAAATATAAAATATTATATAATTTTTTAAAGATTTCTTTTGTATTTATAAAAATCATTTTTTGAAAAGAAGTTAATAAAATAAAAACTTTTTTTTTCAATAATTATTACATATATCTATATGAATGATACGAATTCGTTAATATAAGGATAAACAATCTTCACTAAACAATACATCACTAAACTCTTACTGAAACGTGATTTCGCAAGCTTGTCCATGCGCGCGGTCCCGTCCGCCCCGTCACGTACTCTATGTACGTGACGGGGCAGTGCATGGATAGGGAACAGACATTGTATGCTTCCCTTGATCATTATACGCGTTTTCACGATTCGTATCTGGCTTAGATATTTAATCTATGGTGGGAAAATATTATATCTATAATTATCTATATTTACAAAATTGCAGTATTATTGATTTTTATTTCTTGCTACATCTATTTGGTTCAATAAATTATTTTGAGCGACATACCTAGTATAAATAGTGTAGAAAGAAAGGTTTTCTTGGAGACCATAAGTAATTAACCCAAGTATATTATACTTATTATTCTCATAGAATAACTCATAACCAAAATTTTGTATAGACTGTACGACTCCTTCAAAATTGATGTATTGATAAAATTTATATTCATCTAGTTTTGACCTGACGGAGGAAACAATACAAACGGTTGCTTCAATTCCAGTATCTCTTTGATGGCCACAGGCCAATCAATGGCTATTATTATCGCAGCCTATACATAGGTATGTTGAGTAATTGGATGTCATAGAGATCGTACATCATCTAATCTACTCATAGAAATTGATTAAATTAATAGGATCATCTAAAGTATGTTTCAGAATGATACTTGTATCAAACTATTTTTACAATAAATTTGTTAAATAATTTAAATGACATCACTAGATTATATTTTAACGAAATTACTATTACAGTTTGCGGCAAGCTGTGCATAATAAAACTATTTTTAATAAATTTAACATATTTATAATTTTTAACCTCGGTCCCAAAAATGAGGGGTATTTAAAGTTTAACAAATGTACCTGTGTATATGTGTGTCTGTCATCGTAGCTGCCAAACAAATGATCGGATGTTATTGCGGTTTTCTTTTTTAATAAAAGTCTTGTCAGTCGAGATGGTTCCTATCTATGTTTTGATGAAAATAGAAGCCGACTGCTTTTATTTCTCCAAGATATTACGCTCTTATTTATTAGAGATCTGTCATCTGGCTGTCAAACTGTGAACACCGCGTAAATAGTGGCTCTGCATTTAGCAATAAAAAACTATGTAAAAGTGAATAATTGAGTGTAAAAAAGTGTTAATCATTAATAAAAACTAGTATAATATACACGTATATAATAAATACTAAGTAAAAAGTGAAACTTGAAGAGAAAAATATTCGAAAATCGTCACAGTTAAATGAAGGTTATAATTCAATAAAATTATCAACCACCCACAGTAAGGGAAAAAATAATAAATTGGTGAAAACGTTTTAACATTTAAACTAGTACGAAGAATTATTAACAAACACAAAAAAGGATTTAGAGGACAATCAGAATACGTAAACTACACGTCATTTTGCTTCAATTTCACTTTTTTTTACGGAAAAGTTGAAAAATATCATTACCACCAGACTTACTAAGTGTATCCGCGAGTGAACATAACATTGGAAAAAATTCAATAAGGACTAATGGACCTACAAAACGAAGTGCTAATCGTGTAATAAGTGTTTTTCTAAACACCGAATCAGACATACC
This sequence comes from Napeogenes inachia, assembly GCA_959347355.1. Classification (NCBI taxonomy): domain Eukaryota; kingdom Metazoa; phylum Arthropoda; class Insecta; order Lepidoptera; family Nymphalidae; genus Napeogenes; species Napeogenes inachia. Next base: position 17,406,230 of record OY365792.1, read on the forward strand.
TATAACTATATCTATACGGACATACCGGTAGTGTTTAATCTGTCATTGACAGCAAGTCAACATTCACTCATTCTGCTCAACGTAGGGTTGCCATATATTATATACATAATACAATAATATGGACGTCCAGATGACCCTACTAATTGAAAAAATGAATGAAATGTTTAAACAGCAGAATGAAGAACTAACTACCAATTTAACAAAAAACCTGTCTACAAAAATCGATGAAAAGCTGATTCCTCTTGTGGAGGAGAACATGAAACTACGAAAACAAGTGGAAAACTTACAATCAAAAATACAAAACATAGAAAGAGAGTCTAGAAAGAACAACTTTATACTCCATGGTGTCCCAGAAACAGAAACAAACAATGCCGGTCTAAGAAAAAAGTGGTTTCGACATTAAACAACCTAACTGAGAAATTAAATATGCGAGAATGGGACGAGTGGGAGATTAGTGACACATGAAGACTTGGAAAAATTGCCAACAAAACAAGACCCATACTAGTAACTGCTACGCTCGTTTGGCGCAAATATGAAGTTCTGAAGAACAACAAAAACTTCCCTACCGGTATCTATGCCACGCAAGACTACCCTAAGGACGTGCTCGCAAAGAGGGAGGAGTTAAAACTAGAGAAAAAACAAAAGGAACAAGAAGGATATGAGGTATTCATTCGATATAACAAACTTGTAGTCAAAGGAAAGAAGGCCAGCGACAATAAACGTAAGAGGTCACCAACAAAGTCCCCGCGAGAAGCTGAAAAAGAAAAAGAGCAGACAAAAGACAGAGAAAAAACAAAAATAAATAAAACACACGACTTTTTTCGTACTCGAATCGGATCGAGCAGCAACTAAACAAAAAAGTAGTAACCGAAAGAAAACCACAACCAAAAATACAAAACTAAATTTTGAAACAGCATTCCCCAACCCGGCTGGTCCCCGTGGGGGATTAGACCGCTACCCTTCAACTCAACAAAGATCAAGTTCAAATTCAAGATCTCCAAGATCTTCAAGATCTCCACAGAACACAAGAACTAAGAAATACATACAGATAGGAACCTACAATGTACGATCACTGTCATCAAAAGAAAGGCTGCTAGAATTAAGCGAAGCCTTAAAAAACATAAACTTTGATATCTTAGGATTAGCAGAAACTAGAAGATTAGGAGAAGAAATAGAGGAATACCAAGACTTCATACTATATTTCATCGGGCAAACCAAAGGCCTAAATGGAGTGGCTTTCCTAATCAAGAAAGAGTTAAAAAACAACATTGTTGATTACCATGGAATCTCAGAAAGAGTCGCTCTGTTACAACTGAACCTAGAAGACCATAATATCACAATAATACAAGTCTATGCCCCAACAGAGAGCTCTACCCAAGAGGAGCTGGATCTGTTCTACAACGACCTGAGGAAAGCGCACACTCTAGCCAACGAAACAATATTGGTAATAGGAGACTTCAACGCTAAAATTGGCAAAACAAAAACAGAAGAATGTCTAACAACAGGACCATATGGATACGGAAAGCGAAATGGAAGGGGAGATTTGCTAATGGAATACTGCTCTGAGTACAGACTGACGATTATGAACACTTGTTTTAAGAAAAAAGAAAGTCGCAGATGGACATGGCAATCACCAGATTCGAAAACGAAGAATGAAATTGATTTTATCTTATCCAACAAACGTAACCTAGTGAAAAATGTTGAAGTACTAAATAACATTCAATTTCCATCCGACCACAGGTTGGTCCGAGCAACGCTGACGCTGGAAAACGCAAAAAAAAGTAGAAGACAATATACAACAATACAAAAAACCCCCAAATCAAAAACTGAAATAAAAAAATATTTAAGCCAACTAACAGCGAATATAGATAACAATGAGTCATACTCAGAAGTTCAATCTTACTACAACATGATAGAAAAAGGCATTACAGAAAGTCTGAAAACCAGTCAAGATAAAACAAAAAAGAACCAAATACTAAGCAAACAGACATTAGAACTTATACAAAAAAGGACAGATCTGATCCACACAAAAAATAAAACAAGAGATATGAAAGACAACCTCAGCAACTTATTTAAAGCAGTTAGTAAATCTATAAAAAACGACTATACTGAACATAGGAAAAATATCATAAACTACAACTTAACGAAATTCCGAAGCACAAAGAGGGCACTCAAAGAATTAAAATCCCATAAGAACTGGATACGGAAACTAGACAACAATTCGAAGAAAACCAAATCTAGAGAAGAAGTACTAAAAGTCGCAACACAATTCTATAAGGAACTTTACAAGAAGCAAAACTATGATGAAGAGGAACACATACAAACTACGAAAACCAATGCAAATACAGAAAGTATAGATGAAAGAGAAGTGTACCACTACATCAACTCCCTAAAAAATGAAAAAAGCCCAGGGCCTGATGGCATTAGTAATGAGGCACTTAAAATCGGAAAACCTATATTGCTACATCATATCACAAAATTATTTAAATTGGTACTTGACACAGAATGTGTACCGAAGCAGTGGTGCAGCTCGGATATTGTGCTTCTCTATAAAAAGGGAAACCCGCTGGAAATAGGAAATTACAGGCCTATAAGTCTACTCACAAGCATGTACAAACTGTTTGCATCCATTCTAGCAAAAAGAATAACACAAGAAATAGACCAGTCCCAAGCCATAGAACAAGCAGGATTCCGCTCCGGTTTCAGTACAATAGATCATATTCACACCCTGGAACAAGTACTTGAAAAATATAAAGAGTTTAACAGACCCTTGTATCTCGCGTTCATAGATTACAGTAAGGCATTTGATTCTATTAGTCACAGCTCAATCTGGAAAGCCTTAGAATCTTCCAAAGTTAAGCACAAGTATATCAACATTATCAAAAATATATACAAAGACAGTTACAGTAGAGTGAAACTTGAGAAAAGAGGCAACGAGATCAAAATAGAAAGAGGAGTAAGACAGGGGGATCCCTTATCGCCTAAACTCTTCATAGCAGTGTTAGAGGAAGTGTTCAAGAAGATTAAATGGAGCAATAAAGGTGTGACAATGAGTGGACATCTACTAAGTCATCTAAGGTTCGCTGACGATATTGTGGTCTTTGCGGACCCATAAAGATTTAGAATACATGATAAATACTCTGTGTGAAGCAAGTTCTAAAGTGGGGCTGGAGATGAATGTAAACAAAACTAAGGTAATGAGTAATAGCTACAAGAAACCGATAAAAGTACAAGACAGAAACATTGAATATGTCGAAAATTACATATATCTAGGTAAGCAGGTGTCTTTCTCAAAAACAAATAATGAAGAGGAGGTCTTAAGAAGAGCTAACATAGCATGGAAAAGATACTGGTCTTTAAAAGAAATATTAAAGGGAGACTATAGCATAAAAATGAAAAGAATCATAAACGAGACTTGTCTACTACCATGCCTGCTATATGGCTCCCAAACGTGGGTCTTCACAAACAAAATAAAAAATAAAATAACTACAACACAAAGAGCTATGGAAAGGAGCATGTTGGGAGTCAGAAAAAGGGACAAAATACGTCACAGAATAATCAGAGACAAAACCAAAGTAAAAGACGCTCTTGAGCATGCCCTCAGACTCAAATGGAAATGGGCTGGGCATGTGGCTCGACTCACGGACAGTAGGTGGACCCGTAGAGCTACCACCTGGAAAGGACCACCAGGATCAAGAAGCGTAGGGAGACCAAATAAAAGGTGGACAGATGATGTCGCCCAGGTAGCAGGTGGGCAGTGGATGAAAGCGGCGAGAGACAGGGATCGATGGAAGGAGTTGGAGGAGGCCTTCACCCAAAGAGGGGCCCTAGACAAATAATTTATAATTTATGTATATATGTGTGTGTGTATGTATGTGTGTGTATGTAGATATATATATATATATATATATATATATATATATATATATATATATATGTATATATGTGTGTATGTATGTACTCTATATATATATATATATATATATATACTTTATTCTATTTTATGTTAATTAGTTTTATCTTTTTTTAAGAATAGTTTAATGTAAAAGAAGAAAAAATCAACTAGAAGAGGGAAATAAAGAGGCTTTTTATTTTTATTTATTTATTTATTATTACGCTCTTATTGGTGCTGATGAAAGGTTGTTATGCAATATTGATAGGAAAAACCTAAACAAGAGAAAATCAGTGTTTTGGTAGATTCATTAATCATTAATATAACTTTAAAAGCAGAAAACAAAAAAATATTCCCCAAACAAAAAGACGTAAAAAAGAAAAAAATAAATTTACTATTATGCACTTACTAGAGTCGGTGCGTCGAGGGACCTCTAAATAAAGAAAGAATTCTAAATGCAAGTAAGTTACCAAGCAAATAACGAAATAATACCCAATCTTACAAGAATTTATAAGATCTATTAGACTAGACTAAACTATTACTTAGACTATAAACTATACATTGTTAATTAGACTATAGTCTGAGTCCTCATTAATAATAGTTTCGAAAATATCTTATAATATAATAGACACCATAGTCAATGTACGTGTAGTGTAAATAACATATAACGTAAATGAATGTATGCCAATGTCATACATTGCGATAATATAACATAGCACTCTAGTTATGTTTAATTGAAATAACCAGTACACATTCATTTAATCACGGTATAAATAAAGCAACACACTGAATGGAAAGTCCCTGTCAATCGGCAAGAAAATAAATGGAAAACTTTAATATGTTGTAGATACGTGCCGCATCTGCCATTAAATACAATTACAATCCCGGTTTGCTTAAGATATTATTGTAAAAATATAAAAGTTTTTGTTCTATTTTCAAATGAGATAGGGGTTGACTATATCAATAACACTAACGTATTATTTAACAAGTTTTACAAAGTATTTTTTTACCAAGAATTTTGACCTTGCTAAACCCGTTCTATTGGCCTGTTATTAATTTGGGTCACTGGGTGCTTATGTGATATTTTTTTATTTGATCAGCTGTCTGCAGTAACAAGTATTTAGTTTTGTTAAAACTAAGTACAATAGAATTGTCTTCAGACCAAATATATACATTTTTAGATAATTGTTGGCTTTCTTCATTGCATCGATAGTGTTTTTTGGCTTAAAGATAAATAAATATAGGTATTTAAAAATTGTTAACATGAGTGTGAAAACGGCATGACTGCATTTGCTTAGATATATCCGCGCAATAAAAGTAATAATGGTCCTAATATGGATTCCTGGGGTACCCCTGTATTAGCTTGTTTGAACTGCTTTTTTTTCCTCCTCGCCCATAATAAAAGAATTTGAAAAGTTAATTCAATTTTATATTTATAGTTTCAAATGCAGACAGCATTAATCTCATAGAACTAGAATTGTACTTTCAACTTTTTCTTGAGAACTTAATATGTCATCCAGTACGTCAATATGTGTTCGCACGGTACCATGATGCTTACGAAGCCCGGATTGTTTGTATGATAGAATTGTATGTCTCAATGAAATTTGATAGCTGTTTTTATTATTTTTTTCTACAACCTTGTACATACACTGCAAGATATTTATAGGTCTCAAATCTACTTTTAAATAGAACGGACTATAACCGGTTTTCACATATTTGAAAATGAGTTGCTTTGTATAAATTTATTATTGAAAGTGGTCATGATATCTAATATGTAAAGAAGGGATGCTGATAACATAACAACCCAGAGAAATATCACCACATCCCATGGTATAAGACTTCAATTTAAATAGAGGTTTTAAAGGTCAAATTTAGTTGTTTTATTTTGATTTGTATCATACTTTTCTTTCGTTTAATTAGATTACTGAAAGTGTGTAGGTATGTTGTTTTAATTGATAATATTATAAATAAAATATTATTTAAAAAATACCATTTATTAAAAAAAAAAAATTATTGGTGTGATCTTGTTGGTTGAACATGTTGCAATGTATCAGTGTATTTTTTTATTGTTTGATTGTGGTTAGGGGTTAATGTACTAAATTATGACAAAAAAAATAAGAACCATAAATATATGATATATTATAAGACATATTTAATATATTGAAATTTATAATAATGATTTGAATCGAATATTGATCAATCAAAAAACAATAATTGCCAATAATTAGAATTGTTTTTTTAATACTAAATATTATTCTTATTTGACTCAGTAAAGTTTTATTATACGTAGCATATATACGGAACAATATAATCTGTATACAGCAATTTGATAAGATCATGAATAACCGTAAATGTAAATAGGATTAATTTAACATGCAAATTAGAATGGAGCTAGTAATTGTACTGTTAAATTAGCATAAAAATATTTTTAATAACAACCGCTCGTTTGAAAGTAGTTACAGTTGGAGTTTATGTATGAGGCTGTCTGCAAAAGTAGACCCATTATATACAATTATATTATGTACGTACATATGTATGTTACGCGGGTATTTATTAATTATTGATGTTTAGCAATAAGGCCACGGTTCCTTTTCGCACTTCTTTTTTATTCTTTACATCTTTTTTTATTTGTGTTTATCTTTTTTTATATATTTCTACAATAATGAATATCATACCCTAATTTAATATCCAAAATTAATTTCTGAAATTTATCTATACCCATCCATAACTAAATAAAATTTATTTATTTTTTAAAAAAATACAAAACTATAATTAACCGAAACAAGTATAGATTCTAACACACCAACTCTGGGAAATCGCATCGCTTTACCAGCTCAGCTACCATAACGCTACTACGTGGTCTGAGAATCTAACACATGGTGAGGGAACTACCTAGAGTAGTCAGGTTGAGCAAGACCTTGAAAATACTTTGTCTATGGGTTTAGTAGGTATTGCAGCTGAGGAGGTCGCCAAAGCGGTGAACAAAATCAGAATTCGAAGGCAAAAGGCTATGATGGCATACAACAATTGTTAAAGAAGAAAGTAAGTTCTTTTTTTGTCCATAAAAACCACTCTTTACTTCCCCTCGCCTGCCGATGCCAATAGGGTTAGGTTCATGTAACTCTCATGACAACCAGACCGGCTAGAGGGGCCAATGCTCTTAAAGCAGCACTCACTTCATCGATTATATCCGTAACAGTTTTAAAACAGTAATAAACTGATTTTGAATATTTTAATTACTGAGACTTATCTGGAAGATCTTGAATAATAACAACATAGTATTGGCAGTGGGGATAAAAAATCCCAAATAGCAATGTGATTCATGAAAGAAGACGAATCTGAAATATACAATGACATGAAATGTCAAATATGAATTTCCCCTGGAGTTATTCATCATTTATCGCATTATGTAAAACCATTAATTAATCGTATTATTTTTTTTACTTTATTTTCATGTAACTGGAATTTACTTAAGTGAATATGATTGTTAAAAACCGGCCAGGCAATAGTCCAAATATATAATTTTTTACCTCAATAAACAGAGAATATTATTATCTTATAACTCAATATTCAGAATATATTTCTACAAAACTTTCTTAATACGGAAAACTAGTAATCCTACAGATCCCAACTTTTTAGGTATTCCTGTCTCATAAATTAGTTATTATCTGAAGTTTGTAAGTAATATTATCGCAAAGTAAATCTCGCGAGAAAGTCGAGTCGTGAGTTGGAAATAAATATAAATTGAAATTATAAATTGCTTATTTTTCCACAACTCAATTTTTTGAAATTTAGAAAAGGTATTTCAATTATTTTTATAAAATTGTAAACCAATATTTGTCTTTTAATTGATAAAAATAAATAAAAAGTAATCACGAACAGTGCTTGAGCGGAACAAAATCTGTATTGACTGTCATTCTAAAATATAATAAGTGTAACGGATAGTAATATGCTTAAAAAATCAGAGCCACAGTAATCAATTCTTATTATAACATCATTATTTTATATTACAAGTAATGAGTTGATGGAATCGCCTACCACCCTTTACTTTCCTCTTGTACGCTTTTTTACTTTTTAAAAGATTTTAAAATGCATGTTTTCAAATTCTTAAGCTTCATCCTAAGACGTTGTCAAGGAATGTCGCATTTTATGCCTCTTTTATCTCATTCATTCAAGCTAGCATTATCAAATATTATATCATATTTCGATTCATGCCATCCCAGGACATATCGATGTCCTAGGATATACAGCTTCATCATCAGTGTTTTCTTACTCACCATACCTATAATATTGCTATAAATGCTAATCTCCTGTTTGAGGATAGAACCATTTCAGCATGGTAGATTTATTAAGCATGGTAGACTTGGATACTTTTTACGCTTACAGAACGTTATAAAAGTTTCTCGTTGAGTTGAATCTTGTTTATTTTAATTCCCTGAAAATATGAAATGGAGCATTTAACTTTGGAGAAAATCTCGTTTGTTGTGTTACCGCTCTTTTGCGGTCATTTGGAGACAAGAAAAAGTTCGATGAAATTTGAAATTATCAATAGAGCATGGCAATACTATAAAAAGCTCTTCATTCATTCTTGCCACATGTGCATCACAATCTTTCACTTTATACATCTCTTTATTCTCTGGAGTATTTTAGCTGTTTTTGCAACATTATCTCGTATAAATTTGTTAAAAAATACTTAGCTTATTATCATCACGTCTATAAATATTTTAATAAATTCTTTTAAAAATTTTAACATGATATTATTTGCGCAGTGCATCCAAATTGTAAGCACTATTAAGAATTTTTTATTGAAGATACTATTATACTACAATTATAATTTTATTAGGCTCTCTTGTCTTTCTTTAACTTCGATTAAATGTTATCTAATATTATAGATTATTAAATTATCACTGCCGTTGTTAGAACTTTCAAAGGAAATTGATTGACCCTATTGCATGGAGTGCTTCCATATAATTACAAAGTGAAGTATTGACCCGTCCTGTGCTTTAAATTACTATGAATACATAATAATTTAATAATTACCATGAATAGCACAGGATCTAATCTAATGATCAGTGAGGTTTATGTTTAGGTTAGATGGTTGTGAAAAGCACCCATTATGGCTCATTGATCAGTAAGGTTTTATTTGATAAAAATAATGAGTATGTAAAATTAACTAAAATTTAATTCTTTTTAAACCTTAGATACTAACAATTACAAGAATTATTAATGTTGTCGATTATCATGATTTTGTAACGTTTTTTATTTTTTTTAATCAGTGATGATGAATAAAAGCCGATTCTCTAACAATATTTGCCTGTGGGTAAATTTGTGGTAAAGGCAATTAACAACTTATCCGGGAGGTGGTGGAGGTGGATAGCAGTGCTTCCCGTAAAGACAATATTGTCCATAACATACAAATGCTGAGGTTACCAACCCGGCCGCTTAGCGTGGTGATTAAGGGCAAGCCCTCCCATAATAAATAGTCCAAAACCATGGAGCCCCCAGTTGCAGGCTGTCTTACTATTCCAGGTCACAGCAGCGGCCTTGGTCACGGTAGGGTGAGGGGTACTAATTATCTCCGGGTAATGGACGGCTGCCAACAAAAACTAACTGCCTAGCTGATAGTGACTGGATGGCAAAGAGTGGAGATTGAATCCTATGGCTTACCCTGAAGAAGGTCCATACCCAGTAGTGGACTACAGTAGGCTGATGTGAAGAAGATAACAAAAAAATATTTTACTTCATGATAAATGCTCGACTTTACTTAACAAAACCTTATTTCAACTTGTATGTCTATTTGATAGTAATGGTGATTTTGGTTAGAACGTATCTCTTCAATAGTGATAACTAATAGATTAGTATTTAGAATTAATTTATACATCACTGATTTTAAAAATAGCAAAATATTAATTGATAAGCTTTTGTGTGGACTATTCTTCTTAGGCAGTAATATTAATACAACATGTACTAAAAATAAAGCCCTAAAATATTTTAAATGAACAACTATGCGTCATTTATATGAAAGCACTTTCTAAAAGAAGCTCTTCACTAAGACTGTAATCGGATCACGCTCGCTTGCGGTTGGCAAGTGGGCAATTATCGGAAATCTTTCGCCAAAGAGACTACATATTTCCTCGATTTGGAATCGTTCACAGTGGATGGAAAACACAACGAAGGGTAAAATTAACATGCACATGTTGCCCATTATTTTATCTATATAAATAAAAATTATATTAATACCATAACATGAATGAAATATCATAACCTAAAAATGCAAATGAAAAGACATATTAAACAATCCATGAACAAATTACAATATGATTCATAAATATAATAGTAAAATAAGAAACATACCAGAACTTGAAAGTTACATTTTGTTTTAAGAAACCAGATGCTTTTTTTTCAAAGATTTATTGTTTCCATTTAAATAATAAAACAATGACTTCGCGCGCGTCTTCTCATATAAGAGTTGTATTTTTTTATAAAACACAGAGAGTGTTAAATTATTCATATCGACGTGTATTCTAGTTTCATTAGCCGTGTTGCGAAGTGGATTACATATTAATGTTACACATATTAATGTGTAAAAAGTGGTCGGGACGTTAGGAAACTTCCTTTACTGTTGTTTTATCTGATGGCTTAATTGTTGTAGAAAAGCAATGAATTGAAAATTGTTTTATTTTGACAAGAGTTGTACAATTTTTGTTAAGAAATTTTATTTAAAGATTCTACCATCAGCAAAGACAGGTGATTTTAGGTGAGGATATAACAATATACCAGTAATTCTCATCGTAAGTAACGGCGCCCTAATATGAAGAATTCCGGTAACAAAAACTTTCCAGAATATTCTATAGTTGTATGATTCTTTGTGGTATTTAAACTGAAATTTTGTTGCAATATTACATGTTTGTTTTTTTTTATTATTATAAAACTAGTAGCAGGCTTACAATAAGTCAGGCGCAATGATATGTAAATTAAAAATGTTGTGTTACTTAATTCCATACCATGATAACTTTTAAATTTGATATTAAATGTGAAGTAAAGAAATATTTTAACACGCAAACAAGGATGCCATGATGATTTCGAAATTGAATACTTTCGAATACTCTCGAGGCTAAAACAATCAAAAAGCAAATACTTATTTAAACAATGCGATATATCAAATAGGTATTCTATTTGAAGAAGAAGAATCTTGTGGTGTTTTTTTAATATTATTTTTTTTTTAATCAAAAAAAATGGTTTATAATTTACTTATTATCTTGACCAAACTGATCCGGAAACTCAACTAGAAGGATGATGGCTCATCTAATATTTTGCAACACCAAGGATTAAAATCCAGAGATTCATCAATTAAAAAGCAAAAAATGGTATGGGTACTTTATATTGAATCATAGATTTTATAAATTCTTCTCAAAATTATGAAAACTTTCGTCGGAATGAGAATTTCTCTTTACACGGTTCTGCTGCATCGTCAATAAATTCTTAATTTTTGCTTTATCTGACCGATTCTAGTTCTTTCTTTTGTGCGGATTGTTAAAATCTTTCACGTAGTGCTGTATTTTGGATCCAGAAACATATTCGTCAATCGATTTTTACTCGAAGGCTGTGCAATTAATGTATAGACTGCAATTCTGTGGACGATGGCAATAGGGAATATTCTGATATTTTTTTTACCTACCTCTTCATCTACCTCTTTACATCGTATATGAGAAATATAAATAGGCTTGAAAATATTCTAGTTATTTTTTAAGTGAAAATTAAAACATTAAGTAACTTTGAGCAGTTCCAAAGCCGGCATTTTTCGCGCGTCTTGCGTGACTTCAAGTGACATGTCCGGTGAATGTTTATTCTAAACTTTTTAGTTACTTTATACATATTTTAAGTTTTATACATATTTTAAGTTTTAATTGCGATACAAATCACGGAAGAAGACAAAACTATCGTACAAGTATCGCATAGTCCTGGAATGCAAAAATAGTATTAGAAAAACACCCGACAAAGTGTTTTTGTATTCCAAGAGATGCGAAAATACAAAAACAATGGTGTACGGTAATTAAAACCGATAATATGTGTCCTAAATCGTGTTTATATTGTTGTGAAGATCAATTTAACGTAAGTATACTTTACTTATATGCATCTAAGTGTAAATTAGTAAGAAGTAAGTTTTGCATTAGCATTATAAATTTGGTTTAAAATTAACCTAACCTAGTTTACAAAAGTTCAGTACAACTTTCTATAAAAACCCTTTCCTTTTTTTTTGTTTTGAGATTTTTTTATAGTTGTCGATTTATTTCAGGTTAAGGTAATTTCAGTTAAGTACAGCAAATTGTATTGAATATAACAAGGAGGAGGAGTACAGCAAGGAGAAAAGTTTAATCTAAGTTTGAAGAAAGGAGTTGTGCCTAAAAAAAATAACAGCTGAGAGAATGAGAATTTGCGTAGTCAAAAGGAAGAAATTGACACCGGTTAATGAAGCCCTTTCAGAGTTGGCTATCAAAGTATTAATGTTTCAAAAAATGGTGAACCTTCACAAAGAAGTGATCACTAAGTAAGTCCTAGTACTGCCCATACAACTGTCTGTGATTTTAATCAACCAGGACTCAGTACTTCTCCTATTAAATGTGATGATCAAGATAACTTTACATTTCCTTTATACCAATGATGGCGCGTTATGGAAGTTTGAATTTTGCTCTCTTAATTTACAGTTTTCACAAATTATTTTATGGCCTTAAATAATTAGTTAAATAAAAAAAAATATTTTTATTGTGATACGATGATAATAACTATTCGAAAAAAAATAATTTGAGACCATTTTAAAAGTTATCCATATTTTCATTATGTTTCAGGCGGTTGATCATCTTCTTTTAAGATTATTTATCTTATAATTATTGATTAGATAATTACTCTATCCCAATCTGGTTGCCTCTCTTTCATTTAAAATTAAATACTGGTAAACATGTTAAGTGGCGACAGAGTACTTTAGCTTACTTTATAATAATGAATACAATTATTATTATGTGAACTTTAACACATACAAACATGCGAGTAAGTAAATCTACTTTTAAATAGTAGTTAAAATTCAATTTTAATTGATACCCAAATACTATTTTAAATAATAAATTAAATGCAAAAACTTCTTATACAATTAAGTAGACCTTTCTCCTTAAATGTTTCATCTTAAATAATTTAATGTATTGGCACATCACCCTGAAATTACCCTCACCTACAAAAACTACACCAGGTTTTACTCACCTGTCAAAAATTACCTGTTTGTCATTGGTTTAACATCTTAACACGTTCACTATTCATAATTTTCAAAGAACCGTCAGCTGGTTCTTAGAAGGCCTTAAAAATACCGAAACTAAAATATATTCCTAACTTTCCTTTTTTAATTATTACACTATAATCCGTAATTTTACGTTATCGAGTCGAGGGAAGTTGAGGGAAATGCGTAAATTTCAAATAACGGCCAAAATTTATCATGCGTAGTTGACCTTAACGTAGTTGAGGTAGATAGTTTTAAATTATTATCTACCCGCAGTACTCCCCTGAGGGTGGCACGTATAAAGTTCTGGTGTGAAAATAAGCAAATGTATTCTAAATTCATAAATTATAAGTTTATCAAAATCATAATTTATGAATTTAGTATAAATAACAAATAATACAGTATATTCTAAAGACTTTTTTTTAATGTTGTTTTAATAGTATTTCTATTTTATTAATGTTAATATTTTAATGTGTGGCTTTATAGAATTTGTTACTATTGCGAACTTTAAATTAAATAAAAGGGGGAATCTGTTGCGATTTAAGGAGTCAATTATTAAGTGTCAAATAAACATTCTAAATCTTTATTCACAGAAATTGTTTTTTGGAAGTATACTTCCAAAAAAACTATGTTGCTTAGTTCATTCAATATTGTTTAGTTAATTATATTTTTATGTTGTTAAGTCAAACCTTGAGTTTTAAATCTATATGTTTTAATAAACTAAAATAAATAAATCCATCCATTTACTTAGCAATATATCAATATATTGCACACTCTTTTGTTATAATATCAGTGGAGAATTGCTTTTTTACCAAACCATTTTTCACGTTATTAATTACGTCTTTTAACCTAGATGGTCTCTTATAACCATCCACATACATTCAGTATAATTCTGGAGGGTTGTAAGGGATTAGAATCATTCGGGGCGTCACGGTGAGTGCGACAGGGATCCCGTGGCGTCCCACTAAGGCGATGAGGTCAACCGTTGGTTTTTTAGTGGGTAGCCTTAAAAATGGCAGCGTCTTCTATGCTGCCAGGTAGTCCCACATACCCCCTCGGCCATCACCTTCCTGATGATGCGTAACGCATTTTTCCAACGATATAAAAAAATACTGGCTACTGGATAGCAAAAGACATTATACTATAAAAATAACTATAATACACTATAATAACTTAGCAGTAATCTCGTTAGTTAGGAATCTAATTTTTTTAATAACGTACGCGGCAGAGCTAAATTTAATTGCCAATGCAGCTATATGAGAGCCCCATTGTAGCAAATTAGAATAACTCGCAAAACTCTGCTGATGTAATTGTTGATTTTTTATGAAGATGACATATTAAGTTATCAAATAAAGATCATTTTATGGAGTCAATGACAGCTGTAGAGCATTTTTATCAAATAAATAATAATGAAAATCGACTCTGTCAACCCCGACTCCACGGAGTTTTGTCTGTCCTACCCCGAGAGTGTTTTTGTAAATCCGGAGGCGCGGAAGGAGGGCAGCCCTACCCGCTGTAACATGCCGAAGTGGCGAAGACGAGCTTGGGTTTCAGTACAGTGTTACAGCCCATAAAATAAAAACTTATGGGCCAATTACTATATCAGCATAGTTTAATTTTAATGAAACTACGGTTTCACAAAATTTAATGCGTATTTTTGTAGTAAGGTATTAGCGTACCCGATACAATAACTTAAGTCTATACAAACAGTTGCGGACAGAGTTAATGATGAGCTTTTCAAACCGTAAATTTACATCCATCAGGACTACTAAATTCCGTGCTTCTGATACTCGTTTTTTTTTATTTATCTTTAATCAGAATCTTAGGCAGTTGCAGTAAAAAAAAATAACCAACGTATTAGGTAGTGCCTAAAGTCAAAAATTTAGTTTTTAAAGAATTTAGTATTAAGTAATTTGAGTTAGACCAACTCGTTATGCTGTTAGGGTCATCGTTAAGCTTATTTACAGCATAAAGCATTTTACAAGGTTTAAGAGATATGTAATGTTGTATAATGTCAGCTCAAGTATGGTAATTATATTAAATACATATATTTTTTTTAATATGTGTGATATGTACCAATACATTACATATATTTCAACACGCAAACAGACATACAGAAATTGATAGAACTTTGAAAATCTTTGTTTTATCGAAATCGAAATCTACGCGTACGAAGTCGCAGGCACAACTAGTTATATAATATAATGGAATTTTAACCTTAAAAAAATTGTAGATAACAAACCTGCTATTTAATATCTTCAAATGTCTTCTATATTTTCAATTCAAATAAGTAAAGGTAAGGTCTTTTGTTATATATAGCTTACAGTGTTATTCAATAAAACATTGTTTACAAAGAACATAGTCTTTTAAGATCTGTAATTCAAACAGCTGGCGTGGTTTAGTTATTGTAGGCAATCAGAGTTTAAAGTGTCCCTAATTGATGGAACGCCCATTTGGGTCCCAATGTCGAAGTCGTTTTGTTTCAGTTTCGTTTTCGTTAAGAAATTGTATTATTTTATTTAATTCAAATAAAATCCGAAATATTTTTTATGTTATTAATGTTATAAGTGGCATTAAGTTTAAAAAAATAAAGTGTTCTTTTTTTTTTATTTCTGAAGAGCATAATTTATTTATGAATTTATTGGATTAACAGATTTTGATTACTTAGTATAAAGTATAGTATTATAATTGTTAACATTGCAAAATAGCCTTATTTTTTCAAGATAAATGAACAAATATTGTTTTCTGTTCGCCATAAATTTATCTTGTCCCATCTTGATAAAATCACAATTATTATTAAAATAATTACGTGAAAATATTTTTTTTAAGGAAAATGGACCTGTTGTATTTTGATTTCAATAAAGAAGACGGCCATTTCTTAAAAATATATTTATTTTAATGGTTTTACTCGTGAAGATCTTATGAAACATTTTTTTAACTGCCATTATATTATTATATGAAACCCCAATGTATAAAATATCGAATTATGTAATTATTTATTAAGAAAATCGTAATATGCTTGACGGATCTGAAATAAACAAAATGGTACAAAACCAGTTCAGAATTATTCTTTAGTAAGTTTCTTCTTTCGTTATATTTGTAATTGGAGATAAAATCACTATACAAAATGATAATATTTAAGTTCGCAACAATGACAAATTAAGATTATATTCAACATCATCTTTAATTATAAAAAAAATATTTAAGTACCTAACAAAAAAGCCTCGTGAAGCGTGAATTGTATGTAATAGAACCGATTTACCTGTTCGCTAGCTAATACGACTGATTTACAGTCTCTCTTCAAAATACTTTGTAAATTTTTCTTTTATTATAGTTATATTACATTTGAATGTCAAAAGAAACCTTCTGCTAAAATATCTTCATTGACTTTGGAGGAGTGTTATATTAAAGCTTATATACAGCTAATGCTTATGCTAGACAAGACAAGACATTTAATACGCCAAACAATGAATACGCCAAAAATATATATCCCCCATTTTTATTATTATACAATAAAATAAAGTTAAAAAACTGATACTTAGAATAATGCTCTCATATTTTTGCGGTGCTCGCATATCGTATATTTTTAATTTTAGTGCAGATTCTAACGAGTTGGAACATTCAAATGACCTTTACGTAACGACGTGTGGTAAAATAATAAAAGTGACGCAAAAAATAACAAATTACATTTGAAATGGATATTTATTTTATTACAGCAATATTAGTAATTGCTACAATGTTTTTTGTAGCCGTTATTATACGACAAAAGTAAAAAACTGTACTGACATTATTGCACACGCCTGTAGCTAATTGAATGTAGATAAGGGGACATTACCTTTCTTCAAAAATAACCATAAATTGTATGAGTGTAACTTGTCATTGAGTTCTCCAGCCACAAACTTGGCAATTTTAAAGGTAATTTAGTGGATATCCTATTACAATATTTATTTATTTATTTATTTTAAGGCTTAACTACAGAGTTAAAACTAAAAAGTAAAAAAAAGAAAAAGTAAGTAAGTAGAAATATTAAACAAGGGACACGATAGGTTTGAACCCCGAACCGAAAATAGCTACGCACAGCATGCAAATAAAAACAGTAATAATTATGTTCTAGAGCTGCACAGCTGGCATAAGCCGAAGAAGCTGGCATAAAACAAAATTATTTAAGACTAAATAAAAAACAAAAATGTATATAATTTAAGTAGTAATGTATATAATAAAGTATATTTTTAAGTAATCTACATAAGCAATGTAATTGCAGGACATAGAATCAATTAAGTCATTAATAAAAATAATAAATAATAAGGTACCGAGATTGAAGACCTGTGGAATTCCTGATACAGTTTCAAAAGGATTAGAATGAAAGCCATATACCGTGACTAATTGAGATCGTTTTGTGACATATGAGATAATTACTAGTGAGCAATAGTGAGCCATGTATACCGAGTTGACGAGCTTTTATATATGTCTAATGATCAATTTTATCGAACGCTTTGTTGAAATCGGTATAAAGGGATTGAAACTACCTATATAATAAAAATCTTCTCGATAAATATTCTGAAGCAATTTCAAATAATATCAACATAAATGTTTGTGGCACAATATTTTCTCTTTTTATTTTACTGTCAACCGGTTTTTGTAACAATAAATGAAGTCAGACTCACTTGTTAATATTTCACAAATATAAATATTTGTCAACGTAGAAATACGTCATGTCTATTAAAGAGTAATGGCTTGTGAGGATCTGTGTACACGAAATAAATATGATTCAAACAGAATAGATTACTTGGGAGCTCTTGTTTAGTAAACATATTACTATCTGTTATATCATATAACACTATATATTAAGATAAAAGTAACTACAGATTAAAATCTGCTCGAGTGCTTTATTGTGTTATTTATTTAAAAACATAAAAAACATATCTCAGGCCACATTTTCATAGAAATAGTTAAAATACTTGTCCAAAACATTGGTGTTTATCTGTAAAAAACAAAGAGTTATTGGATGTTATCAAAATACTAAAGTTTACATATTTCATTCCAACTTATTATTCAACCCCACATTATTACTAGATTTACTTAGCGATTATATTACTTATATAACGACTTCGCATAACTTCGGATATTATTAACTGATCTATGAGACAGGAATAACTTACAAGTTAGAATGTTTGGGGTAATCCTAGTAGTCTTTATTATATTTTATTTTTTTAGTATTTACGATAACAAAAAAAAGGGTATTAAGAATTTTTTGTAAAAATATATTTTGATTATTAAGTTGTAGAAAAATATTATTTCTAGTTTTTTATTCGTGGACCAGAAATTAGTTTTACTAATTGACATTAATTTTTATAAATGCCTATTTAGATAAAGATAATGTAAACAATATAACCGCCCCGTTGGTCAAGTGGTTAGCGTAGACGCCTACCGACAGCGACGCAATGGGGCTCGGGTTCGATTTCCTACAGGGACAGGTATGTATGTAACGAGCATAGATGTCTGTATTTCTAGGTTTGGTCGTTTATTAAATATATTTTCATTATTTATAATGTGTATTTCGATGTATCGTTGTCTAACCCTTAACACAAGCAAATAATTTGCTTACTTAGGGGTTTGATCAATATGTGTAATTTTTCCAGTGTTATTATTATTATTATAACCATATACATAACAACTCCAGCCATATTTATTTCAGCTTCATCCTTTTAAAATTATAAAGGCTTCGTTTTGCTAAATCACATTGGGATTGTTTTAATGCCCTCATTGTGAATACTATAAAGCCAATAATCATCACCTACCAGACATAATAGCTTTACTAATTCAAATTGTAATTGTTTACAATTAGTTGAAATTGTAGTAGTTTAAATGAATTATTAATATAATAACAACAAATTGAACGTATAAAATGATAGAACAATAATTCAAAAAAAATATTATAATAAAACAATGTTATCGGAAAAACCTTTTTGCTTCGGTTGTAGTAGTTGTATTGTGGCGAAACAATTTATTTCATTGAAAATATATTTTATTTTTAATATTATATTTAAAGATTCAGCTTAAAATGTAATTCATTTGTACAAATATAGCTAATGCAAACATATAAATATTGCTTGTATTAAGAAGAAAGCATTTAACCATTCATTTGATATTTGTACTGAAAAAAACATACTTTAAAATGTTATTTTTTAAAGTACATTTCGATCAAGGACTTTAGGTTGCTATAATTGAAGAAAAACAGCTTTAAATTTTCTTCATATAACATATTTTTATTGGAAAAGTGCACTTTATCTATGCCAACATTCATATTAATTTTAAGTAATCAATTTTCTAAGAAACTTTTACAGACAGACGTCTGTCTCACTGTATAATAAAGTAATTTAAGTTTAGACTATAAGGAAAATTGTTACGTAATAATTCATGTTGTGTAAACTTCACATTCACATTCTCTATTCAGAGCGGTACGTAATTTAACTTAATAACGAATTCTCTAGAATTTATATAAGTAATCCAGCTTATGTTGTTCTATTTTTAAATAAAAACATAAATATTATTTTTTTAAATATTTATGTTATAAATTCACTATCTTGCTTATAATTATAAGAATATGTTATTCATTAAATATTTATTATCCATTAGATATTAATCATTCTTAAGTTAAATAAAGTTACACACATATAAAACATATAAACTAAATAAATAAATTTGTTACGGAATAAAGCTTTTTGGAGCGTATAATTTAGAATAAGGTCTTAAAGCTTAAGTCTTAAGTGCAATAATCAGTAACTAAGTGAAGCGAGAAACTGAATACAGTCTCTACGTGACTTGGGGTCATGATTTCTGTCTGAACTTTAAGCAACTCTTAAAAAGAAAGTGCGTTCATAAAAGTAATCATTTTGAAGATAATAAAAACGAAACAGACAATGGAACCGTGTCCTGCCTTGATAAGGATGAAAGGGCAGGCTGATTTTCAAGTTAGCACATATCGTAAGGGCGTGTTCTATAATGTCGTATAGTGTGGAGTATCAAATTGTGGAGGGAACCTATAAACCGCTTATTGGTGTTCTCGAGTTAATTTAAATCTTGTATTGTAATGTATGACCCACAAAATTAGTTTAAATTGTTTCGCACAAAACCATTCGCGTAATGAGCGTATATTTATACAGTAACTTATAAAGTAAATACATTTGTACTATCAATTAAAGTTTGGAGATATCGTGTTACTTGTAATTGCTTGAGTATATATTAGACATCGCTAATATACAGGGTTATTTGTAATTAGTTGAGCACCTTTTGCAGGCAGCCCCTCTACATCAATCCTAACAACATTTGTTCTACGACTTTTTAAAATTAATAGTTTAAAAAATTTCGTTTTTCCCATACAAAATTTAATTATTGCCTCTGAACGTGCATTAAACTTGAGCAAAGCAAAGAGAGGCCACGCAACTTGTCAAAATATGTGCCAAGGCCACGCGCATCGGGGCGGCGGGTGGCGGGGTGACGCAGCGGCGGCTATGCACGTTAGAACTTGATCATTTTCTAAGGTGTAATAAAAATAGCATCATTTTCCACTTTTATTTATTAAAATATTTTCTACAATAGTCGAAACACATATTTTTGTATAATATCATTTTTACAAAATAAGCATTTATTATCTAATTACAATATTTACACCTATTAAAAAGGAATAAATTAATTGAAATATTGTCTAACTGTTTAAGAATCTCATGAAAAAACAAAATCTCTAATAGACGTTGTCCACAAGTTGAATGTCTCAATATTTTTATTTGGTTTATGAAATAAGGGCACTGTAACTTTTTCTGATTCTGCAAATATTTACGTTATTATTAAAAAGTTTCCCACCTAGTAATAAGAACTACTTTTCTATGTTTAGAAAATTTGTAATACTTGATTACATTTATATTATTTATATTCACTAAAAATACTATCACTTTAAAATGTATGCAACTAGTTTGATCCCAAAATTATTTTGAATAGTAATTAATATAGCGTATTTTCTTTGAGAATTCGATAAATATTATTTTTACAAAACAATAACAATAACTTCTCTTTGACTTACTTTATACATATCATTTTATCTCGTTGGTTAATATTTATATCATTACAATAAAACAATAGGTTACTTACGAATTTCTTTACGAAGTTCCTAGAAATTGTAGTCAGTCACAAATAGAAGCGTCGGTATACAGAAACAATCCAGATAGTTAATATAAAATATCAGTAATACTACACACTTTCGTCACCATAAATCTCACGAGACAAATGAAATATCAATTATCAAATAACAAACATAATAATATTAAATTACAAATTACAATAACTTTGTAGTTTGGACACTTGGTACTGACACCAACTGTTGGTGTTACCATTAATTAAAAACATCACCGTAAAATAGTAACAGTATTTAAAATGGCTACATCTTGTGATCCCAAGCATAAACTTCATTCAGATATCCGACAAAATAAAATATTAAGAAACACCAGGAGGAATAATAGGAAGTTTATTTAAATTATAAGTTTAATATTTGAGCTTATTTTTTCTAAGTTATAACACCATGCTCAGTCCATGGTGTTAAAACATTGAATGAAGTTTTTTTTGAGATCAAAGATGGAGCTGTTTTAAATATTGTTATTTAATATTTTACAGTGATGTTTTTTAATTAATTGTAACACTAATTCTCCAAAATTATTGTAATTTGACATTATTATTTTTGTTATTTGATAATTACGATTAATGTGCACCTACGGATAACAGTATTGCAATGCCGTATACTTATACAAGTATCGAGTACACCGAGATGGTGCGAGTGTTAGCTAGGTGTGGTGACAATGTGCGGCTAAGAAAAAACGCGGGGAAGTTGTAGTAGGTATTGTACATTCGGGTATAAAATTGTTTAATTGAAAATAATAAAACTATCTTAGACACAATATTATTACAATATTATTCGAAATAAAACAAAAAAAACGTTATTAGTAAGAAACACATAAGTACCATAAAAACAGACAAATGTACACAATCCACTTTAAAAATAATAACTTTAGGCTTCTTAACATGTTGGATCGTCACAAATAAAATTATTCTTCATAATTTCTTCTTCATGTTGTAATCTTGAATTTATTTATTAGTTTTAATAGCAAGTCCATAAAATCGTATTGTGCAGTATGTAATTACAATTCATTATTTAATTATAAAACTCTAATCCGATAATTTTATTTTTTGGTTAATGTAAATTGTGTTTTGTAATCCGCATACTTGTCATTTTGATTATTTAGTATTTCCATAGCAACATGGTGTAAAAGAGATGAAGCTATACGAAAAAAGCTGGCGCGCGCATTTAACAGTTTCTACCTTTCGCTAGACTGCCGCGACCTATACTTTAGACTGCTTACAAAATACAGAGTAATAAATAATCGAGGGAGCAAAAATTTTTTTGTTTCGTTTATTCTGAGTTATTTATCAAGATTTTTTAAAAGTCGTAGAACAAATGTTGTTGGGATTGATGTAGAGAGGCTGCCTGCAAAAGGTGCTCAACTAATTAAAAATAACCCTGTATATTATTTTATTGTAATTATATAATTACAACATGAACATCAGTACTTATATTTAACCGTTCTTCTCTCAAGCGCTTATTAAAATAATGTAATGGAACAAACATATGTGAAAATATTTTTTAATTTCTGTAACATAATATTTATATTTCTTATTCTGGTTAGCAATGAATGCAATTATAACTTCATATATTCACTATAATATTTAACATTCTGCAGTAAATTTTAATGTTGAACCAACATTTGTAAAAATCACACGAGAATAATTGTTATGTACAGTTATTCAACAAACAATAATAGGTAATGATAGATGGCTCTAGAAGATGGAATTAAAAATAGCATTATATTTACACTTCACGGTGTTAAAACTAAAATCTTCTTAGTTATTAAAAATGTTTTTTTCTATTTAAGATTGAGAAATCCCTGTCGTCTTTCAGTTGATAAATCTAGAGAGTTACGAAAGGTTTGAATGAAAAAGAGATCAATCACGTCACTTATTTAAATTTTGTTCTACATTCGGTAACTGGTCGGTAATGTGCTTTTTGAATCTTATTGACCTTTTTTTTTTTTTTTTTTTTTTTGTCGTTGGAAAAATGCGTTACGCATCATCCCAACGGCCAGGAAGGTGATGGCCGAGGGGTTATGTGGGACTACCCGGCAGCATAGAGGACGCTGCCATTTTTAAGGCTACCCACTAAAAAACCAACGGTTGACCTCATCGCCATAGTGGAACGCCACGGGATCGCTTTCGCACTCACCGTGACGCCCCGGCGGAACCCCCTGCGAGGGGCCCCGATCAACTTAGGGACACCCTCACCTCGTAGGCCTATAATGGGTGGGAGAGGTCACCCCCCCTCTCCCGCCTAGGCACTATGGCTGGGGAAGGAAGCGGCGGGCATACTCCCGCTTCCTTCTTCCCAGCCTAACCCTACGGAGCGGGTCTGCGGTAGAGGCTAGCTCCCTGACCCGCTCCGCGGCCTCCTTTGCGGCAATGACTTGTTCGCAGAAGGAGGCCATGGCGACCCAAACGTCCTCACTGTCGAGCATCTTTGGAATGACGCTCGACAGCGAGACACTGCTGCCGACCACGACCGCCAGCTCTTCTCGCTGGCGGTCCCACGCCACACACTTCTCCAGGGTGTGACGAGCCGTGTCCTGTGGCTCACCACAGTGGTGACAACAGGGGGTCGCCTCTCTCCTCGCCACCTTGTGCAGATACCCCCCGAAGCATCCGTGCCCCGAGAGTATCTGCACAAGGCGGAACGTCAGAGTCCCGTGCCGCCGGTCCACCCACTGCTTGAGGTGCGGAAGTAGCACCCCAACAGTGAAAAACCGGCGGCTGGAGACTCCAACTCTCGTTTCCACCGCTGGATCAGGACATTTTGTGCCCCTGCCCTGATCCTAGCCACCTCAGGCGCTTCGCCCCTGGCACGAGCGTCGGCCCGGTGCCAGTACACTGCAGCGTTGACCTCCGCCTGCAGTTCCCAGGGGGGGTCACTTGCTAGCAGTGTCGCCGCAGTGAACGACACCGTACGGTACCCCCTGATCACCCTCACCGCAATGGTCCTCTGCGATTGCCGCAAGAGGACCTTAGAGTGGCGGGTGAGGGCTTCCGACCATATGGGGCACCGTAGAGGGCCATGCTCCGTAAGATGCCGGCGTACAACCGCCGGCACGGAGCACCCGGCCCTCCGACGTTGGGCAGAAGCCTACCTAAGGCCGCCGCGGCGGAAACGAGTTTCGGGGCCAACGAGGAGAAGTGAGCCCCGAAACGCCACCTGCCGTCCAGGGTAAGGCCCAGATATTTCATCTGAGCCTTAACCGCCACCTCCGAACCCTGGACGGAAATGGATGCCCGACGAGGGGGACCCCGGCGAGGGCCGTGGAACAGTAGGGCCTCAGTCTTTGAGACCGAAACCCTGAGTCCCAACAGCCCTATACGGTCCGCCACCAGCGTAGCACCAACTGTTGCCAGCCTGGCCGCCTCCGCAAAGCTACCCCCCCTCGCTGTTACGAGGGTGTCATCTGCATAGCAGTACACCCTCATGCGCGGGAGGAGAGGACATCGGAGCAGCCGGCATCGGAGCAGCCAGCATCGGAGCAGTCGTACCCGAGGTTCCACAAAACGGGCCCGAGCACAGAGCCCTGTGGAACCCCGCAGCTAACGCTACGCCGATAGACCCGCCGGTTGCCGCACTCCCACAGGACTTCTCTGTCCTGCAGGTAAGCCCTCAACAGCCGCCGGAGATAAGGAGGCACTCCATGGAACCGGAGTGCCTCAACCACAGTCTCAAACGGCAAGGTGTTGAAGGCATTGGCGACATCCAGCGATACCGCCAGGACGACATCCCCCTCGGACACAGCCTCTTGGGTCCCGTCTTTCAAAGCCTTCAGGGCGTCAATCGTCGATCGACCCGCCCTGAAGCCAAACTGAGCGTCTGAGAGCCCGGGACCCACTTCGTCGAGGTGTTTGACGAGACGGGCGGAGAGGATTCTCTCGAACAGCTTTCCAACAACACGATTGGCCTGTATGCGGAGGGACTGTCGTCAGAAAGACCCTCCTTTCGCAACAGGCACAATCTCCCTAACTTCCAGGCAATCGGGAACTGTCCAATGCGCAAGCAGGTGTTGAACAGTTCCCGGATTCTGCCCCCTAAGTACTCCAGGGCGATGCAGAGAACTCGCCCTGGAATACCGTCCGGCCCCGGCGCCGTATTACGGGCTCGCAGGCGACACAAGGCGACCCCCAGCTCAGCCTCCGTAACTGGCGGGATAGACTGCCATGGCCTGCACAAAAAGGTCCTGGGCCCTGGCGCAGTGATTTAAGTTCGCCTGTAGGAAGCCATGTCGCCGTCTGGTCATTGCGACATGGCTTCCACAGACGGTTCACCGCCACCGCCGCCTCTTGGAGCTGGAGAGGGGCCAATCACCCTTCCCTTCCTACGGGGAGCCTTGCAGACTCCGCTGCCAAGCTCATGGCCTGCTGGTAGTCCTCTCTCCGCGCAAAGTGCGCATCTGAGGACTCCGGTGCAGCCTGCGCGGGAATGGCCCGCTACGCCGCACTGGTGGCAGACCGAGCTACGGTCAACTCCGGAGGGGCAGACCGCACGCGTGTGCCCGGGCTCTAGACACCCGAAACACCGCATGGGCTGCTCCTCTAAGAGCTCGATCTTGGCCGAGCTCCACCCGACCAACAGCCTCCCCGCAGCGAGCAGCGGTTTTGCCGCGTCAACGGGGCACCGGGCAAAGGCAACGCCCATGGCCCCATTGCCCCAGCGAATTTCCCCGACGTGGAGAGACTCACTGGAGCATCGGGTGACGCGGCAGATCGCGGCCGCCACTTTGTCCCTCGTGGCGGAGTCGTCCAGGCCTTTAATCCTGGTACCGACCCTTTTCACGGGTCGGACGATATCCGCCACCCCCTCCAACGTAGAGCGGAGACACGCCGCCAACTTTTCTGCTTTATCCGGGGTCGCCTTCGGTAGTTCAAGGAGCCTAGCTCCCGTGGCCGACCGCCGGATTTTCAAGCCGTCCTCGAGCCCGATCTCGCCGAGATCAATTTTCTCGGCGGCGCGCTCGAGTACCTGCGCGTACGTTAGCCCTTTGCCGCGGCCTCGGTCTGCAGCGTAATGATCACCGCAGGTGACCGAGACTGCGGCAACTTAGGCTGTGAACCCTTTCTCCCTTCCGCTTTTTTGGCTCTTGCCGCCTTTCTCCTCCTATCCCGCCGCCGCTTGGAAGCGGGTCGTTGGGCCTGTGGTTGAGCCACCGGGGGTGGAGCAAGAGCCTGAGCAAGCCCACGAGGGGCGGCCACGGGAGCCTGAGCCAGAGCTGGTGCTGACTTACGAGGGGCACCGGGGGCACTCTTCTTGCCCCCTCGAGCAACGGTCGACCAGGGCTGGAGATGATCCAGGGGCAGACAGCTGGTCGTGAAGCCAGGTCTGCAGCCGCGGCTAAAGCAGCCTCTCGCCTCCTATCCGCGGCCAGAGAAGGCCGGAGGTTGCGCGCTGGGAGGAGTCGCTCCTCGATACCTCGGAAGCGAGCGTTGACCATCTCGCCTACCGAGGTAATAATAGAGCGCTGCAACTACTCAGTCACGTCTACCTCCGACGAGGGCATCTTTTGAACCGCGGCTTTGGCCGCAGATGCCCTCATCTCGGCGAACTCCCTTCGATGGGCCCTCAACTCCTCCTTCAGGGCTTCGACCTCCCTATGGAGACGCGCGTTATCCTCGCGGATACGGCGCGTCTCCTCAGGCTCGCTCCGGGTGGCCAAGACTCTGACGATATCGAGCAAACTGCTCGACTCGTCTCTGAGGGCCTTGACCACCGTGCCTTTGAGATTGCCCGACTTCCTTGTCCACTCGGAAATGGAGGCAGAATGTCGGGTGGCGGCTGCACTCAGCTCATCGGCACTTAAAACCGACGGATCCGGCTTAGGAAGCACCTCCAAGGAGGTATTCTCCTCGGAGTCCGGTGCACTCCCAGCCTTGCCCGTCGTCTTTCGGAAAGCCTGGCGCTCGAGCCTACGCTCAAATGCGGCCTCCTCGGCCTCCATGTTCAGGGCTCGCAGCTCTTTTTTTTTTTTTTTTATTTTTTTATTTTTTTTTTTTAAGGTGGGGAAATGCTTTTAGGCATCCCCGGCCGTGAATGGGGCGCGGGCCGGGGTATGTGGGACTCGACCCGGCATGAGAAGCCGGTTAATACCCACTAAAACCCCACCGGTCCGGTAAGGACCTGCACCAGCCGGAAAGTCAGGGTCCCAGAGCGCCGCGATAGCCACCGGACTAGGTGAGGCCTTATCGCCTCCACCGTATCCCGTCCGGCTGCCGGGGACCCCAAATTCTCCTCCCAGAGTCGGATCAGAGCCTCATCCGCCTTGGCTCTGACCCTACACATCTCGACGGGGTTTGGCCACTCGCCTCGCCCTCTGATGTCCACCCTGCAGCGGTGTACTTCCGCGAGGACCCCAGCCTGGAGTTCCCAGGGGGGGGTCACCCGCTAGCAGGGTGGCCGCCGTCCACGACACTGTACGGTACCCTCGTATCGCTCTCACCGCTATAATCCTCTGGGGCCTCCTTAGAAGGATTTTGTTTTTAGCGGTGAGAGCATCCGCCCATACCGGAGCGCCGTACAGTGCCATGCTTCGGATGATGCCCGAGTAAAGGCGTCTGCAGGGCGAACCCGGACCAGGGCTCGCAGCTCTGCCTTAGCCCTTGCGAGCCCTGAACCACGCACGTTCGGAGTGGAGCGTCCACGACGAGCGGTGTTACACTTTGTAACACCAAGCTCCGAGTCGCTACCGGACGCTTCACACTGCAAGCGTGACACCTCTGAAAGAGGACCACGCTTGCGCCGTGCACAAACCTCTTGATCCGACGTGTCCGTCAAATCACAACCGTAAGCCAAACGTAATCCGATGGGCCTGCCAATGTCGTAAGCGGATGAACCGACCCCCGTGGTCGGCTCATCCGCATCCAAGTCGATGATGTCCGAGTCAAAATGAAAATCCGTGTACAGTGAGCTTGCCAAGTCGTCCTCTCCTACGCGCCTCACACTCAGTTTTTTTGGAAAGGTCGGTGTGGTCTCGACCTGTGCAGGGACTCCTGCACCAATGCTTTTTTCGCCCACCCCGTAGTACGGAGGGCAGATGGCAGACGAATCTGCCATGAGGGTTTCTCCAGCGCGAAGCTTGGGACCCTCCCGGGGACATATTTTAAAAGAAGCCTTATCCATGATTCCTTTGAGGGGTGAGGTCCCCGCGGGTGGTGCCCTAGTCCTTACACAACCCCTCGGCAGGCACCGAACCTCAGGGTCGACGAAGAAGCACAAACACACATAAAACGAAACATAACAAAAAAGACCAAGACCAGACGAGACAAGACAAACACAAAACACAAAACACAAACCCCCCTGTCGGCCATGGACCGGGCACTGACACCCCCATGACCGACCCCCAGGGTGATTTTTTATAGAGGTTTTCTTCCTCGCAGCCAGACGAACAGAACAGGATCCGTCCGTCCGGCTCTCGTTCCCGCTCAGTGCGGGCTTACGAGTTTGTGTGGCCGTGCAATGCTCGCCTCGAAAGGCAAGCAGCCACACATGCTAGTAGCTGTCCGCGCCGGCCGAAGCCGGTGCCCCCCATATCTGGGGGGACCTCCCCTATCCGCAACCCGGGGGATGCGCCAGATGGCGGCACTAGCGACCGCACACTGGGAATCTTATTGACCTATACCAACTGTAAACCACAACTTTTATATTTTTACACATTTTGGACTCATGGAAGTTATTAGAAAGTGATCAATATGTATTCAATAGTTGACGAAAACCTGACGAACCCAGTTACTCAAACATCGCAACACATCTTCTCAAAGCCAACCATTTCTTACGGTTGCGTTACACTATTTATATTATTAGAATATAAAATAATGTACTAATATAAATACTACATTAAAAAATATAAATCCTAATATAAAGACAGTACTACCAACGACTTGTGAAATATGTTGATAACAACAACAACCAGTGTCTGTAACAGATAAAAAAATCAGCTTAGTTTGTTTATTCCCATAATATTATTTCCCTTTAGTTCTAATTTACCTACAAGAACAATAATAAAAATAAATAATAAAGAAGATAAAAATGAGAATAAGAACTATATAAAAAATTATAGAAAATATAGAGCTGCGAGTATTTCTATATTACAGAATGTTGACATCAAACCCAACAAGAGATGTAAATTCTAAAATTTAGACTTTGCATCGTCTTCGGATAGGCTAACAGCCAAAGATTTATCCCGACCCAAACATTATCTTAGAAATTCATTCACCTACAAATAGACGCAATTTAGCTAAGTACTTTTCAAGAGAATATTTCAGAAATAAACTTAAATATTCTATTTCCTAGATGACGCATAACGCAAGGAAACTCAAGTCAACATTTATTTTCAGACTTGATTAAAATGTGTTTCAATTAGCAAATGTATCGAGGCAGGCGTTCGAGAATCTTTCTGACTTATTAAAAGTAACTATGTTTGGCTTCATTTAAATTAAAAAAATATTAATAAAAAAAAAAAATAAAAAAAATAATAATAAAAATAAGAAATGATTTTGCCGTTCTGCGTAACAAATGGAAATTTGTGAAAACCCTATATTTATTAAACTGTAAAAAGGGATAAAAACTACTAAAAAATTTTTTCCAATGAATACTAAACAAACATATTCTGTCCCAAAGCTAGAGTATATCTCTCAATGTAAAAAAGGTTATTTTTATCTTATATTTTATTTATTTATTCCGTATATAAATACAGTTTTTTAAACAATTCATGCCAGTCAAGCTGAACATTATATTTATTATTGGTATCAATTATTTTTTATTCACGTTCACTGTTTATTTGAGGCTGACGATAATGCTTGAAGTATTATTATTGCCCTTTCAGCTTGTAGGCAAAAATATATAACTCAAAGCACGTAATAAATAACAATATAAGTAATGACTTTTAACTGCTACTAAAATTATAAATTCCTTTTTATTAAAACTGTTTTCTCAAGTTTACATTAAACAGTGACTCATTTAATGAAGCAGGAATTGTTTTAAAGCGAACTGTCTTATTTGTAAAGGCTTTGTAATGTATAATATATTATTAATTCATAATAAATAATGCTTAGCGATTTAATACAATTTGCTTTAATTATTTTATTATATAGAGACAACATAGAACGTTAAAAATTGAATTTTCTTATTTCAGTATTCAATTAATTTTTGAATATCTAGCTTAAGATATTATGCAAAAAGGTGCCGAGGACATTACTCTGGCACATTACTCTGTTTCTTACGAAGAGCCAAAGCCTCTAATTAAAGGAAAGCTCTTTTGCATCCTGATGTTGAAGATGTTTTGCTTTCGCCTCTTAATGTTGTAGTATAATAATATTTATTTAAGTCATGAATATAATTAGTGAACTTATTGTACGGACTTATTCATTAATAATTGTAAAACTTAATAAAAACTTAATCATTCTCTTATTCATCCTATTTATTTATACAATTATAAGTAGAAATAATGTGATTTATATACTTACATGCAATTACGAGTGCTTTCCTAAAAAATATAGGTATATATATATTTTTGAGGTACATAAAGCTGGCACTCGTTTTTGGTATGTGGTTTATTTGGAATTCATATTCGACTTAATTAAAATGAATACAATATAATAAAATAATACACATTATCTTTTCTACTTAATTACAGTAGCTTCTTCATATTTGAAAATATCTATAAACATGTATGCCAATATGTCTGGGAAACCATTCCGTCGCTCTACCAATTTTATTTATTTATTTATTTATATCTTTTCCACTTAGAATCATAATCAGTGATCACTTGTGTACGTCAACATGGAAATGTCAGGAGGGCCTATTACGATACTAGATTTATCGTAATAAGCCCTTCTGAAAAAGCACTTTCCATCTTAATGTTAAAGCTATGAGGGTTCCAAACGCGTCCTGATCTGAGAAGAACCACACAACAAACTCAGCCGGATATATTTTTTGTTATTGTGATCACTGTTTCACAAACGTCAAGCTTAAGTGCAATTTTGGAACAACTAGAACCTTCGCAATCAATCTGAAAAGAAGCCTAATGATTTCAGGCAACAAAAATTAAATAATAATAACAGAAAAAATATATATATATAAATCTTCGGCCTACCACACAACCAGTCACCGCAAGCAGCACCCGTTCACGAGCATAACACAAGAGCCAGCCATCACCCCCTTCGCACATATTTGAGGGAGGGAGGCAACCCGACTCCCGATGCTACCGCAAGTAGTGACTTCTAAGGAATCGGTGTGATGCAGAAGGTCATAAAGCAAAATTAATTTACAACAAAAAACAAATTGCGGAGATTACTAGCTATTCGCAATACAATACAGATTCATTCCCAGGCCATACCGTCGTCGATGTAATCCTTTACACTATAGTAGGATTTTTTTATTTAATTATTTTTAACATATAATTTAAATTTATTTAATGAGAGGCTTAAGGCTTCATTTGGGAGCTTATTATAAAAACGTATACAATTACCCTTAAAGGATTTACCTATTTTATGGAGCCTAGTGCCGGGCATAGCGAGTTTATTTTTATTTCTTGTATTAATTTTATGTAAATCACAATTTATCAATCACAATTTAACCGCCCCGCTGGTCGAGTGGTTAGCGCAGACGCCTAGCGTATAGCGACACAATGGGGCTCGGGTTCGATCCCCGACAGGGACAGGCACATATGTGATGAACATAGATGTCTGTATTTCTGGGTTTGGTCGTTTATTAAATATATTTTCAGTATTTATATGTGTATTTCTATGTATTCGTATCGTTGTCTAACACCCTTAACACAAGCAAATAATTTGCTTACTTAGGGGTTAGATCAATTTGTGTAATTTGTCCTGTGATATTATTATTATTATTATTAATTTTTCTTGAACTTTGAAATATTTTTATGAACGTAAATTAAGTTTTCATAAATATATTGATTATAAACAGTCATAATTTTAAATTCTTTAAATTTGTTTCTTAAAGAGTCTCTTGGTCTCATATTATATATTGCGCGAACAGCTCTCTTCTGCAATGTAAATATGGTATCAATGTCAGCCGCATTGCCCCATAAGAGTAATCCGTATGACATTAAGCTATGAAAGTAACTAAAGTAAACTAATCGAGCAGTTTCCATATTTGTTAACAGACGTATTTTTTTAACCGCGTATGCAGCAGAACTTAGTCTGCTTGACAAATCAAATATATGAGGACCCCATTGCAATTGTTCATCTAAAGTAATGCCCAAGAAAGTAGTAGATTTGACCAAGTCCAAATCCTCATTATTTAACTGTACATTGGTTCTAACATTTTTAACATTTGGTAAACTAAATTTGACACATTTCGTCTTTTTTTTATTGAGCAAAAAATTATTGGCGTTAAACCATTGTACAACATCTGAGAGAGCATTGTTTACATCGTCAATAACAGATTGCCGTCTATTAACATTAAAAGTAAGAGAAGTATCATCAGCAAACAACACTATCCCATGTTTTTCCCTCACTAGGTGAGGTAAGTCATTTATGTAAATGAGGAACAAGAAAGGCCCTAAGATAGAGGCCTGTGGCACACCTATTTTTACCAAAGAACCAGGGGAACGTTTTCCATTTACATCAACTTTTTGAATTCTATCATTAAGATATGAACTAATCAAATCTAGGGACTTATTTTTAACTCCATAATGTTCTAACTTTTTTATAAGGATTTCATGTTGAACGCAGTCAAACGCCTTAGATAGATCACAGAAAATGCCAAGTGCATCCTGTGATCCTTCCCAGGCTTCAAATATGTTTAGTAATAGCTCAACACCAGCATCTGTTGTAGAGCGACCGGCAGTGAAACCAAACTGGTTTTTGTGTAAGAGATTGTTTTTACTGAAAT
Source organism: Napeogenes inachia (assembly GCA_959347355.1). Taxonomy (NCBI): domain Eukaryota; kingdom Metazoa; phylum Arthropoda; class Insecta; order Lepidoptera; family Nymphalidae; genus Napeogenes; species Napeogenes inachia. The sequence continues at coordinate 17,439,422 of OY365792.1, forward strand.
ATGCCACAAGTTGATTAAGAACTATTTTCTCAAAAATCTTACTAAAAGTGGGTAATACTGAAATAGGTCTATAGTTACTAGGATCTAATGAACAGCCGGATTTGAATAATGGAGTTATTTTACTTTGTTTCATTAAATCAGGAAATATACCATATTCTAAACAATTATTAAATATTAATGCTAAGTCTGGCGCTACAATGTCAATTATAGACTTAAGTATGTCAACAGAAAACCCCCAAAGATCACTAGTCTTTTTAACGCTAATTGATCTAAATACTTTGATTACTTCTTGAGCATTAACTTTTTCAAACTTAAAACTGCTAACACATTGATCTACATTCTCTCTAAGTAAACTCATAGCTGCAGCGGTAGAAGAATTTAAAGATAACGTTGTAGTCACTGGAATATTAGTAAAAAAGGTTTCAAAAGCAGTAGCAACCTCGAGGTCAGACGTAACATATTTATTATCTATATTTAATTTAAAGTCGATCCTCTGGGATTTTGCTCTTCCAGTTTCCTCATTAATTATTTTCCAAGTTGTTTTTATTTTATTATTGCTATTTCCTATTTTATTTTTAATATGTTGATTTTTAGCTATTTTACATTGTTTTTTAAAAGATTTGGAAAATAATTTTACCTCATCCCTAAACTCATTACTAGTATTAAACATCAATTCCGCATACATATTATATAATTTTTCTCTATTTTTGTGTAACTCAGCAGATGCCCAATCACTAAACATTAATTTATCATTAACAACCACTGTTTTTGGAGTAAATATAAAGTTAAATAATTTAGTGAAAGTACTAAAAAAGTCATTATACATAATATTGGGGTTTGAATTTTTCATCAAGGGCAAATAGCGTACTAAGCCATTTTTTATTTGTTCGATACGTTCTACATTTACTGGTATAAAATTTATTTTCTGTTTTGATTTTTCTTTCTTGCTACAACTGAATTTAATAAATTGGCCATAGTGGTCAGAATCTAATGTATTGAATAAACATTTAAAATTTGGAATAACACTTGTAAAAATGTTATCAATACAAATGGCAGTAGTGGTTGTGACTCTAGTAGGCTCCATAAACATGTGTAAAAGATTATAAGATTTGAACAAATTTAAAAACTTTATACTTATTGAATTTTGTTCAAGAATATTAATATTGAAGTCTCCACAAATGATTACCTTTTTACTAGAATGTGATAGTTTATACAATACCTCATCCATAATCTTTTCAAATGTTCAAAGTTAGATGACGGTGGCCTATAAACATTTACAATTATTAACTCTTCTAATTCAACTGAAGCAAGTTCAGTTGTCCGCTCAACAGAGTGGCTCACTATGTCCTTGCGTTCTTTGAATTTTATCTGTTTATTTAAAATAATTAAAGAGCCACCATGTATGGAATTAACTCTGTTGAACGAACTACCAACCTGGTGGCTATTGAGATTAAATATTAATTCATCATTCTTAAGCCAATGCTCGGTGACACAAAAAATATTAATATTAAAAGTATTAAAAAAAAATTGAGCTACCATATTGCTGTTCGTCTCGGTGAATTAAGCATTCTACCTTTATATGCGATGGTCTTTATCGGAACGGTGATGATATCTATTAGACTTCTTTTGAAAATCCTAATCATTTTATGCAACTTTGCAATATATATAAACATTGAAAAGATGCCAATACCTTGTCTTACTTACTCTGACTTAGTCTTTAGAAGCTTTAAGGTGAAGATAATCTTTAATAATATTAGAAAAATTTTAAATGAATTACTACTATTATGATATGAAATATAGATAAAGATTTCTTATTTAAGGAATCTATAACTTTAATCTCGATAATGTGCACTACGACTTCTGCAATAAAGGACCGAGATTAGATAATTTGTAATATAAGTTTTTATAGACAAACTTAAACCTTAAAATTTGAAGAGCGTCTCAGTTCTCGCTTTCAGTTAAGGTTAACTTAAATAAACATTTTACTATTCTACCCAATTTTATCTAGTCCAAGCTTTTCGAATCGTTCTTTAATTGGTAAAAGTATTAATTATACAAAATATATGATATGTAGGTGATTGACATCCGTTATTATACATATAAAATAACAACTTTGCTATTACTATTGCTATTACTATTTATTAAAAAATAATTGTAAGAAAAATTCTTAATTATTTTTATTAATAAACAGGATTGCATTGTTAATAAAACTGATTGAATTAATGTTTACGTAAATCTTCTAAATCAAGTAGGATGCTCTGATCAAACGACGAACGTTAAATCAAGTTTAAATATTTCATTAGATTGATCTCTCTTTCATTTAAAATTTTAGTGATTTTGCAAACTTCAACTACAACTATTCCCTTTCCTTTCCTAGGTTTTTTAAAAGTTTCATACATGAGATTCAATAAAAATGATTTTATTGCAACTTTTAAAAAAACCAGACTGCTAAAGAGTATACTGATTTTCCTTGCTCTGATTTTCCTTTCTTAGTTATCATAATATATTCTGTGTTGGTACTTTTTAATTTACGAGGAATGCTTCAATTTTAAATAGCTGCCAAAATTCATCATATGCTGCTGACTGTAACGTAGTTGTAAGTTTTAAGTAACTATCTACCAGCAGTAGTCCCCTGAATTAAGCACGTATAATTTAGTTCACAGCATATCTATTTAGATTCGCTTCCGCTTATAATATCCTATTCCATATACAAATAACTATAAAGTATGTCGTTCTAATAGCATTTACATTGAATTAATATTTTTGGTTAAAATTTTATAGCTTTTTATAAGTTGTTTTATATACTTTACGAAACATATATAATAAATGATAAAAAAAATATCTTATCGTATTTTTAGTTTGTAATTAATAATAATTTATAATAACATTGGTCCTACATTTTAGTTAATTATGAGCGAAGCAACTGTACTTTTCTAAATAATCGTAATAATAAAGTACATAACTAAATTGTTGACAATTGCACCAGCTGCAGCAGCAGCATCCAAATCTGATGCTGCTGCTGGTGGTGGTGGTGGGACTTCATCAGCCCCTAAATTTTACTTGTTTTCCTCAACGAGTTCCCCTCTTTAAAAAAACCCTGTTTGTGGAAAAAGATGCAGGTAATTTCTATCTCAAAAATATGAATCTAATATCCTTCTTCCACCTCAGGCCCTTCTCTATTTATCCTTTTCTTTCAAACGTTCTAGAGCGCATATTTGAACATCGATTTTAAGTCTATGTATTCAAATCGTTCTCAGTAATTAACAATCAGCTTTTTTTACTTTTCACAACGCTATCACTATTTTGTCAACGTCTGTGATAACTTTAGGCGTAATGTTATCACAGACTTTGCACAGCCACTTTGCTTAATGTTATTACATATCTCGCTTTTAGCTACGCTATAACGTTATTGATATGGAACTACTCTTAAGCGTTTCCATTGATTGTTTTTTTGTGACGCTACTTGTTACAAAAAATACTTTTTCTGCCATTTTTATTACCTTTCAGCTGACAACTTTCAAGTTGTAAGCAGTTTGATTTTTTTATAAATATTTTGTGTTCTATTCTCTTTTTACGATGCAACATGATTTTATGCTTTTACCAGAATCTCAATTAATATACTATGTCCTAAACAGGATGCCTTTTATAAAAAAGAAAGATATCATCAACAATGTCAATTACGCCCAAACTTGAATATTATTATTTTTTATTTGTTTTTCTAAACTTTAATAAAGAATTTCTACTTAATACTTTATAAACCTAATAAAATCAAAATGCGTGTAGCCTGTTAAGCTCTGAAAGTCCAATTTATTTATCAGAAATCTCAACCTCTGACACATTTTATTGAAAAAGATGTATCTGAAGTAGTCACTTAAAAATGTAGCCTGACAAAAAAAAAGTAAGATTGCGCAGAGAGGCTAGACATTTCATTAAGATTACTTCAACAAAACCATTAAGATTCGTTTCAAATTTATGCAAAGCCAAGTAGAAACTTGACATATCTCTTTTAAGTAAAGTTGACCTAAACTTGAAGAAATAATATTAATTACAAGAGACTGTTATTATATTTTTTAACTAGATAATTTAAGGATTTTGTTTAGAATAATAATAATCTAAAAGTTTTTTTAATAAATCATTGAAGGACTGCTGTAAAATTTATAATATGTAAAAATTATTTTTTATTTAAAGGATGTGTAAAGAATTTAATTGGCCTAATGTAATGTCAGCAAAAAAAACGATTTTCACAAATAGTGTTTATTTGTGACGCGTTTTGTTGGCGTATAATTGTAATTGTTTTTGTAATATACCCCTTGCGTCGGTGTTAATAAACTTAACTGTGATAAAGGATTTTTATCATTTCATACATAGGTTAAACGATTTCAGATATTAAGAAGAGAACATCGAAGTCAGCAGTATTTGAACATACCATAGACAAACCCACTGATTATCATAGATTTAATAAACCACAAATCCTCGCTAAGGAACCGGCTTCATAACCGAATATAATATTCTGTGTCTGTTACTGTCACAGGACAGTCTCACAGGAGACCTCTTAGTTGGTGCTTTTTATGTGCCTCCGGAATTCAGGATTATTATATAATTATATACCCGTAATTTTAAAAACTGTAGGAGGTAATTGCGTAATTAAATTATTTACTTACATACACCTAAATTTCGTCTTCTCGTCTTCCGTCAACGCCTTAAAGTAAAGTTTGTAATCTCTGTAATGTCCAATTTGACAAAATCTATTCTGGATCTGGATTTTTTTTTCAAATTAGACGTTCAGATCGATTTATTGACGCAGGTATTATTATGATAAATACTTTACAATTATATTATCTAAATAATGTTATTATGTATTTCTTGAACGCTACATCGTCGACGTCGCTACGTCAGAGCACCGCTAAATAAAGGAAGAATTCAAAATGCAAGTAATTTACCAACATAAATAACGAAATAACAATATCAAATCAAATAGTCCAAGTCCTCATTCATTGTTTCCGACGCAAAGACTTCAATTAGTACATAATAATACTATTTTTACCCTTTTTAGGCTTATTTCGGTATAGGGGGTGTTTTTAATTTTTTTTAGTTTAAGTTTAAGTATAAGGCGTAGAATAACACTTAACTAGTATTGTTTTAATTGTACAAACATTTTTGGTCTCAGCAAATTTCACTTAAGTCAGCGATACGTTCTAGTGAATAAATCTAATTAATAAACTTTTATAATAAAGAATTTCTCTGTCTACGCAATTTATGCTAGGAATATTGAATACAAGTAGCAAGAAAATAAAAATGAATAAAATTGCACTTGTGTGATAGATAAATAATAATATTATTATTCTACCCACGGATATAGATCTAAAATAGGTAGGAATCATTGAAGCACTTAGAAGCATCACGGGAAGCATACGGTATCGTACGTAGAATACGTAATGCGGCGATACATGAACGAGTTTTGGAAACCTCTTTTCAATAACAGTTTAGTGAATGATATGTTTTACTTATCTTTCTATTTACATACTTGTATTTTTATGTATATTTTTTATTATCTTACTAATCACTTTATTCAAAAATATGTTATTGAAAATATTATAGAATCCATGTTCAAATTACAGGATGTCTAACTAAATTCAAGCTTAGAGTGATTATTATTACATATCAACTTGTTTACATCAACAACAAAAATAGCCTCTATGTGTAAGTTTAATAGCTGGCGTGGGGAAATGATAGATAAAAAAAATGGTAAAACTTTTTATATTTCCTTTAACTAAAATTACCAACTGGCAAAAAAAAAATCAATGAATATATCCGTTTACATACTCCCTGCATATGCATGCCCCAAAATTACGATACGATTACTATACGATTGAGAAAGGAATCTGAACTAGATTCGTTTATATGGAACAGGTTGAATGTTCTGTAATTACAGAATAGAGATGCTCAACACACTTTCATCGATTTCCAATATACTGTAACTTTTAATGTTGTTATAATTACTTTTTTTACATTTAACAGAAAAAAAATAAAATAAAATAAAAGTTAAATTTGTATTAATTGTATACATATTCCGTCTTATTATATTATATTATATGTATATCTAACCGCCTCGTTGGTCGAGTGGTTAGCGCAGACGCCTAACGTGTCACGGCGCAACGGGGATCGGGTTCGATTCCCGACAAGGACAGGCATTTATGTGATGAGCATAGATGTCTGTGTTTCTGGGTTTGGTCGTTTATTAAATATATTCTCAGTATTTATATGTGTATTTCTATGTATTAGTATCGTTGTCTAACACCCTTAACACAAGCAAATAATTTGCTTAATTAGGGGTTAGATCAAAGTGTGTAATTTGTCCCGATATTGTTATTATTATTATTAGATTAAACTGGTCCTATTTCAAAAGATACAAGTCAAACGAATTACCTTTTAATTAACGGTCGTCAAAGGAAAGTCTATCTTTCTTGTATCGATTTTCTATAAACAATTCGTATTTATTATCCAATGACATATTGAAAATATGTATAAGAATAAGTATGAGAGTTTGTTTCTTATGTCATAACAATAAAAGTTAATAAATTTAATTATTGCATTTTTTATTAAAATCGTAAGGTAAAATAAAGCTGATAATATACATTCCATAGACTAATTATAATAGATGGTCACGCATTAATTTTGCTTTAAGATAAAAAAATATAAACGTTATCATACATTATTTGAATAATACATGGGGCGAATTTGCAGACGGTATACCTCTTAGTAAATAATACCTTCACTGTTAAATATGTAAGTTCGAAAAATAAAAGTACGCAAATTCGTGACACTTTTGAGGAATTAGAAGTGATATAGCAGTCTAGGACTCAGAATAAGAATCACCTTTTACTTTCTATCACTTTGTCCTAGTCTACTTGCTTTAAGACGTCTAGCTCTCCCACTCACGATACGAAATGTTATTCTATTTACTTCAACTTAATTATATAGTAATTTAGAATTATAGAGTTAGTAGAACATTAATAATATTTATAAATAAAAAAAAATTCCATACGGCTAACCTATACGGCGCGGTTTGTCAAAATAAAGCTAAGGAGTTCGCGATATTGCGTATCAAACGCAAAAAACCTAAATGGTCTCAACCTGGCGCATCAGAATATTCAGTGTATGAGAAATCCTTTACGAAAGTTAGTGATACATGAAGGCTTTTATTCTAATTATCAGATAAAATTCAGTGAACGTTTATAGGTCACCGTAGTCTCACTGTAACAAAATTGAGAAAATTATGGATGAGGTTTTAATTAAACTATCAAATTTAAATTAACAGTTTATTATTTGGAGGTTTTAATATTCATATCTTAGTTAATTATTTTTGGAGGTTTTAATATTGATATAATTTAATACTCTCAATTCCGCTGTTGTCACTGGTTCATTGTAAAAAAATTTTTAAGTGCGCAAGCAACAATAGAACGAATACTTTTTTACGAAAAAAAGGAATACATACAAAAAAGACCTTGTCTGCTATTACCCTTTTTTAAAAATTTAAACCCCAGTATTAAATAATAAATGTATGTTTTTTTACTTTTATTAAATTAAGGTGTCACTGTCTAATTTGCTATAAAATTATTTTCATAATTTCGATTTAAATTAATTTATAATGTTAACTACCTACAAATTTCTCGCATTTCTATCCTGAGGTAATATTAAAGTTTCTTTTTTTAACATAAAAATTCCCTCTGTTATTTTACGGATCCCAGGCGGTAGTTAAATAGGAAAGAACTGAAATAAAGCTTTAGAAACATTGTATTTACTTATACATCGTTATTTTTTTTAATGGAATGATATATTAGCACGTATGATAGCTTGTATAAGCCAAATTATAAAGATGTTATTAATTTTCGTACAGAGGATATGAATGAAAGTCTAATTAAAAAAAATAAGTCTAATTAAAAAATAAAAAATATGTATCTTAAGCTTTTTATTGAAAATTTACTAGAATTCCAACAATCGTATCGTTCTCCAACATAAGTGTAACGTTTTACCTTTAATAATTTTAAGTGTTGCCACACTCTGAATTCACCATCATCATTAAATAATTACCTACCGAATTCGTATTGATGTTAAGCTCAAAGATGAATGGATTTCAACAACAATTACATAAGGCTTCGTCTCCTAAATGAACCGTTCCAGTAACTGCCAAATTGGCATCTGTCTTTTAAGTACTTTTTCTTTTAAATCTTTTAACAACTAAAAAAATACCTTTTTGTCGTAGATCCAATTCCTTAACTTGTTTTTGAAGAATAGACCCAGAATTTTGACTTAACAGTCTGCCATGACAGATAAGCAACAACAGCAACAGCAACAACATGATATATAAACAGCAACAGCTTCTCCCTTTTCTAAAAAAATGCTCAAGTTATTTAACAACTTTAAAAACTCCAAACATAAAATGCCAATACAATACAGACAGTGACAATTCAAACCAGCTCACCATAATATGCTAATATTACCAAAATATATTTATTATTCTTTGTCATGCCAAGTTGGCTACAGGTATTGCGGCAAAAATAAACAAAACGTAAACTGATACATATACACATATAACGGATAAGTAAAAAGTATTCGGATCGAATAGTAAAATTTATACTCATCCAAAAATGAAACTAATCTAAAAAATCTTTTTTGCAGGTAAAAACACTTTTTACTGAGGCATGAATTGGAACTGTAATACACATTGCCTTAAACTATGAAAAATTTTGTTTTAATGTATACTTAATTACATCTTAATAATGGAATCAAAACATTAAAAAAAAATAAAAACCACCACTATAAAAATACATGTTATAATGATAAAAATAATATTATAATGTAGTTATTGAAGACGTTGAGTCTGGTGTCAGTCGGTTATAAGGTCGAAGATCGGGGGTTAAAAAAGAGGGCTATTAAAGCGCAAATTTATTTATATGATTGGGAAATTTGCTACGTTATACAAACGTTGTACTCCAAGAATGTTTTATTTCAAAGTGTAAAGTAATATTCACCTAATAATATAAATGTTTCAACTTTATATGGGTTAACGGTAAAAATAGAAGTAATGTAAACAGGGCTCACGGAGGGTAAAACGGAGCAGCGATAAAACACTTCATCCCATCTCACGAACGAGGACCAAACTAAATGAAATAGACTGAGTTATATCGTTTCAATACCATCAATATTAGTCTACGTACAAGTTATGGCCATGTTATGACTCTATAACATGTATCTTACTTTTATTGAACCCATTTGAGAGTTATGACTTGATCTTAATACTGTAATGTATCAACAATTTATTTTATAGTATACTCTCATATTTTACGTATATATTCAAATCACAACTATTATTAAAAAATACTATGTAGTTAAAAAAATAACTTAACTTCAATAAATATCTTAATTAAAACAAGGCACTATTGGTTTTAATTTTAAGTAATGTTTATAATAATATAAAAACAATACTATGCCAAAATTTTAAATCGGTTTAAATAGTTTTTTTTTTTTATTTTTTAATTTTATATAATTAAACGATTTGTTGAGTATTCGAAATAGAAAGCCTACTTTGACTATAGTTCACGTACCAATTTTCTCAATGTCCTTTATTCTAAAAGCGAAATTCTATAAACATTGTTTTCAAGGTTAATATTAACATTTTTAACCACAAAACATAACTTACAAAATCTTCAAAATATATCAATCCTGAAATAGCAAATTTCTTATTTAATAAGAACTATTAATAAGGCTAGTTCATTACCTATAATAAGGATAGCGAGCTTCAATAATGATATCTTATATATGTTATATATAGTATAAATAATAATAATAATAAAGCCCGTTTATTTCCGATCTTACATTTTTCTTACAAGCGTTATAATAGTATTGTACACTTATTACAGTTACACATATGACTTAAAAAAATATATAATAATGTAATTAATTTGTTTCGTTATTTCTTTTTATTTGTAATTTATGCGCTTTCGTTTTCATCGGTACCATTGATCGGAACCCCTTCTCGGGTAAAGACCTCCCTCAGCTTTTTCCAGGCCTCTCTATCTGTAGCTTTAATTCTCCAACCTCTTCCTGCTATCGCTTTTATATCTTCAATTCATCTTTTACTGGGACGCCCTTTTTTTCTTTTTCCTTTGGGTCCTTCCCATGTAATTGTCTCCAATGTCCACCTTTTGTCGGTACATCTTGCTATATGTCCTGCCCACTGCCATTTTTGTTGCAGAGCATGTTGCAAGGCGTCTATTAGTTTAGTTTTTCGTCTTATGTTTTCGCTTTTTATTTTTTGTATTTTTCTTATTTTTAATATGCTTCTCTCCATTGCTTTCTGGCATGTTATTAGTTTATTTTTTATTTTTGTATTGTACGTCCACGTTTGGCATCCGTATGTAAGAGTAGGTAAGACGCAAGTATCCAAAACCATTTTCTTTAGGTGTAAGGAAAATATTTTCGCCTTTTAATATTTTCTTCAGAGTCCAAAACTTATTCCAGCTCATGTTAATGCGTCGTTCGACTTCCAGTTCTTCGTTTCTGAGTTCAAATGACAATTGTTTACCGAGGTAAATGTAATTGTTTACATATTCGAGTGGCTTTCCGTTTAGGTGTATAGCGTTTGTATGGCTGTTTGTTAGTATTTTAGTTTTTTTCTCGTTCATTTTGAGGCCTACCTTTTCACTTTCTTCATTTAAAGTACTTATCATTTTTTCAAGTTTTTCATTTGTTTCGGCGAATAAGACAATATCATCCGCGAATCGGAGGTGTGTAAGTCGATCTTGGTTTACTCTTATCCCTTCCGAATGCCAGTTGATATTTTCAAAAATGTGTTGTAGTATATATATATAGTATATGTAGATAAAAGAGTAACTTTAATATAAAATATATAACCTTAATAATATGATTCGAAGATAATTAAGGTTTAGAAGACCTAGTGTAAGAAAATACGCACAAATGTCTTTGAGGAAAAAAAAAATTGTGATTAACTAGTTGTAAGGATATCAGAGCTTAAATTTACCTCAGCTCCTAATTAAATGGAAGTTCAATTGCACTCCGATGCCAAAGACGTTTTTTTTTCCTCCTACAACGTATTCGAGGAACTTTCTATCAGTAATATTGAATATTTATTAAAGTTGTGACTATAATTGATGAAGTTATTTACTTATTCCTTTTTTTATGGTTCCATATCTAGAGAAGAAAAACGGATACCTCATAGAATTACTTTGTTGTCTAACCAGACCCTTTTCTCAGGTAGGCGTGGTGTTATCGAGTTGAAATTTATATCAAATACAGATGTTAAATATTCTTTAGGACTGTGAAAAAAATCTAAGTTCTAAACCATCGCAATTAATAGATATAACCGTTTATGCCGCAAAGTTTCGCAATTTTTCGGAACTCGTTAGGGTCTACCAGTAAACTCAGAATTTTGAAAATTGGTAACAACAGCGTCTTATAGCACTAAGAAAGAAAAAAATGTGAAACCGCAAATATTTTACATTTAGTTCTAGTTACATCGTATAATCAAAATATTTTTATTATTTTTAAAGCTACTACCCCATACCTCGCGTTCCATTCATGAACGCGTAAAGGTATTAAATCGAAACTCATATCAAATGCTCAGGTCTATTAAAGCTTTAACCTGTAACATAATCAAACTTCTATGTCAACGCAATCAAAAGAAACACAGATTTAAGCCGCATATTTTCGAACTCGCAACTACACGCAATCGGATCTAAATCTTAAGGGTACTTCCAGTTGGCCTAGAATCTTGAAATCTGGCATGAAGCAATGTTATTAATCATAAAAGAAGAGATTTTGTGTATAAAATGCTAATTTTGCCTTTATCTATGATTTTCGATTTAAAAAATTATTACAACAAGTTGCTATAATTAATTATTTTAATTAATAAACTGGATTGGGCTCCGTTGTTGTTGTGTTATCTGAATAAAACTTAAATAAAAACAAATGATTTCAAAAAGATTTATTAATAAGCTTTAAGGCTCCTTTTTCTAAATCAAGTAGCTATATCTATCAAACGACAAACGCTAAATCAAATTTAAGGTGTTTCTGTGATTGATCTCTCTTTCATTGGTTTAGCAAACTCTCTACTAAGAGGGAAAGCAATGTATGCGATTGCAATTTATTGGATTTTTTTTTAAGTTGGTTGCGGTAATGGAGTTTATTTAAATTGCTACAAATATTTTGAAGTTTTGATTAGAAATATAACTCTAATTTTCTTACTCCTTTACAATTCTTTTATTATTTTTTAAAGAAAACAATACTCCTTTTCCTGATTAATTTAAATACAAATTTAACCTTTAGTAATAAATTTTACTGAAACAATCAGTTTGAAAATCTATTATAGCTAGTAAGTATATTGTAATAATTTTCCTCTCTTAGTTAATTCACTATATTCCATGTATGCATTTTATAAGTCGAGGGGAATCCGTAAATTTCAAATGGCGGACAAAATTTGTCATGCTTAGTTGACCTTAATTTAGTTTAGGTAGTAATTTTTAAATTACTATCTACCCGCAGTAATGCCTTAAGGTTAGCACGTACTTACGTTGGTGTGAAAATAACCAAACGAATATATAATATCAATATTATAATTTATAAATTTAATATGAATCAGAAATAATTTAGTAAATGCTAAGGTCTGCAAACATATCACATGTTGTTTTAGTCAAAAAATAAATTTAAAATTTAAAAAACCCCCGATAAAAAAACCTCTAAAAAGAGTAAAAATAATATTATTATGTACTTATTGAATACGTTGCGTTGGGGGACCGTTGTGTGTACGTTGATAGTGTATATATTACGAAGTTAATCATTGAGGACTTAGACTATACGATTCGATATCGTAATTTCTTTATTTGCCTTGTTAACTTAACTTACTTACATTTTAATTTCTTCCTTTATTAAACGGTCCCCCGACGCAACGAATTCAATAAGTACATAATAATATTATTTTTACTCTTTTTAAAGGTTTTTTGTATCGGGGGTTTTTTAAATTTTTAATTTTTTTTTTCTGTTTTTTAAAGTTATGTTACTAGTTTCTGAATTGTACTAAATGAACCTACAGATACAAAATTTTTAATTGCTTAAGTAGGAAAGATTTGTTTTTTTTGTTTGAGTTGAATAGGCTCCGAAACTACGGGACCGATTTTTAAAATAATCTTTTAGCATTAGAATCCTATATTATGATGTAGGTACATAGGCTATATTTATTAAGAGAAATATATATTATATTTAATATTATAAAATAAGGATCCACGTGAAAGTTTCGACAATGTAATAAATTATAAATGTATTAAGTAACATGATTCAAGACGTTTTCATATGGGTAGGTAGGTAGGTTTCATATATAGTATATACGAATATTAATAAATATAAACATTTAGAATTAAAATGATTTACAATCACTAATAACACTATGAAGGGATTTTTATTATCACTAGCTGTTGCCCATGATTCTTTATGACTACGATCATAAGCCATATAAATATATTTTTACAGTCTCCGTGGACGCAGTCACGGGCAACAGCTATCCCTAATAAAGCACTTTACCTCAGTACGTAAGTGTAAAAACCTTTTGGCCTTCATCCTTTTGGCGACATCGCTAGGAACAGCTAATTATTGCATAAGAACCTCTTCCCCGCACCAATAGAACGTCAATATCTTGAAGACGACTATTTTTATTTCAATCAAACATGGATAAGAACCGTCTCGACAACCATAGCTTTCGATTAAACAAAACCGCATTCAAATCCGTCTACGCGTTTGGCCGCAAACAGCTAATTATTGCATAAGAACCTCTCCCCCGCACGAATAAAACGTCAATATCTTGAAGACGACTATTTCTATTTCAATCAAACATAAATAAGAACCATCTCAATAAGCATAGCTTTCGATTAAATAAAACCGCATCCAAATCCGTGTACGCGTTTGGCCGCAAACAGCTAATTATTGCATAAGAACCTCTCCCCCGCACGAATAAAACGTCAATATCTTGAAGACGACTATTTCTATTTCAATCAAACATAGATAAGAACCATCTTAATGAGCATAGCTTTCGATTAAACAAAACCGCATCCAAATCCGTCTACGCGTTTGGCCGCAAACAGCTAATTATTGCATAAGAACCTCTTCCCCGCACGAATAAAACGTCAATATCTTGAAGACGACTATTTTTATTTCAATCAAACATGAATAAGAAACATCTCGACAAACATAGCTTTCGATTAAAAAAACCTACATCCAAATCCGTCTACGCGTTTGGCCGCAAACAGCTAATTATTGCATAAGAACCTCTCCCCCGCACGAATAGATCGTCAATATCTTGGAGACGACTAATTCTATTTCGACCAAACATAGATAAGAACCATCTCGATGAGCATTGCTTTCGATTAAAAAAACCGCATGTAAATCCGTCCACGCGTTTGGCCGGAAATTTACCACAGACAGATACATAGATACACATATACACAGATAGACAGATACACAGATACACAGATACACAGATACACAGATCGACAGGTCAAACTTATAACACCCCTCTTTTTAGTCGGGGGTTAACAACTAAAAATTAACGATAACGATTTAAAATTTATCGATACTGCGATCAAGTATGTATGATTTATGGATATAATGTGTTGTGTTACATAAGTTGTAAGTAATTCATTTTAAAATATATTTTTAAGAATATTAATGCCGTTACATTTTACACGCCCTACCCTTTATCTGGTTCTATATAGTGTATTTTAAGGTTGACCTACAAGGAAAACTTTTAAGCATTAAATTCTCTGTTTTATCAGTTCTGCTCAATCAAGACTATATACAAAATAATCAATGGAAACACTCCTGAACCAATTTTAAAACCCTATGTATGTGACAGCACAGTCAGACAAAAAAGATACAGTGGTTTGTGTGCATCTGGAACCCGATGCCCGGAACCTTAAAAACCTTTGGAGATAGATGATTAATTTCCTGACATATACACCTATACGATTGCTGCAAAGCGATAGTAACGTTGGGGTTAAATTTAAATTTTCGTTAAATATAAGTCCCACTACACGCGAGTTAAGTCAGTTAAAAATAGTTTTATTGTGTACAACTCGGAACAATCACTATAATGTTCAACTCATGAAAATATAATCTACATATGTCATTTATACTTTCTAAGAAATTAATCGTAAAGATCGATTGACGGAGGTATCATTCCGTTAAATGCTTTAGATGATCCTACTATTTATTCAATCAATTTCTATGGGCACGATAAGTGATTTACCGTCTCTGTGAAACACAATTACACCACATACGTATAGATAACAATAGGCATTGATTGGCCTTTGTCCGACTACCAAAGAGATATTAGAGTGCTGACTCTGCCGTTTCTAGTGTTTCATTCATCAGTTTAGGAAAAATATAATTTGTATTATGTATATATCAACTATGTGTTTGTATAAGTATGTTAATTAGACCGGACCATAAAATTTAAAGGAATCGTATCGATTGAATATTTTTTTATATTTATTTCAGAGTAATAAAAAATGTTTTTAGGTTTATCAATAACGGTGAAAGGAAATGAAACATTTCAATTTGAATTAAATTTAATTTCTTGGAAGATTATAGTATATGTAAAATTTAATCCAGCAAGTACAATAAGAACTATAAGCAAAAAACAATTAACGCCGCGAGTCCGCCATGCTTCGAGCTCATGAATATGAACCCCGAATGGGTTCGAAACTAGTCGGGCAAAATTTCGATTAAATTATGTGATTATAGCCGGGTAAATATATATTTGATAACT
Source organism: Napeogenes inachia (assembly GCA_959347355.1). Lineage (NCBI taxonomy): Eukaryota > Metazoa > Arthropoda > Insecta > Lepidoptera > Nymphalidae > Napeogenes > Napeogenes inachia. The sequence continues at coordinate 17,455,257 of OY365792.1, forward strand.
AGCTTTGCCTGCGATTTAGTACCCATAGATTTCGATTTCGATAAAACGTGCCCGTTCAAAGTTTCATCAAACGTCGGCAAATAGTTTTCACGTGTAGGAGTATTTTTAATTTAATTTTCCACTATTTCTATTTTGATCTATGATCTTTCTATATGATCTATCTTATCGCAATGGTACTAAAATAAATATTATTTTTTTTTTATTTGTTAAGCGATTAAAATTGTTGAAAAATCACTAAATGGGAAGTGAAGCCCATGACAATTCCCGAAAATTTCATTAAAACCAGTGAATCCGTTTATGGGATACATAACATACAGACATTCAGACCAACAGCCAAAATAAAAAACCATTATTTTGGGTTCTCTAGCTTTTCTAAGGATTTCCTCATTATGAGTTTTTGAAAATATTTTCCATGTAAAGACAGCGACCAGTTATTTTTTTATTATATTATGTACAAAGATAAATTTCTGGAACACTTTAAATACATACTTTATATCTTTTGATGAAGTGTAGAGTGTACAATGAAAGTTGAAAAATAGTGTTACTTAGAGTGACGCTCAAGTTATTACATTAGCCATATATTCTTTCGTATTGCGCGCACAACTAAAAATAAAATAGAAACAGGTAAATAGACAAAAATTTCAAAAACGTTAAAAATTTATTCTGTTAGTTATTAAATTCTGTTAGTTAATAAAATTATTCTGTCCCTTCACATCCTGGCTATATATATTTTTTTATATTTTTTACATAAAAACAATTAGATGATTATATAATATTTACTATCATGGTGTTAAACATTTATTATATTTACTTGGGTGCGATTGGTATTTTTGATTAATGGATTTATTAGACCAAACTAGTAATTAGCAAAAAGACCCCAGCTTTGTGGCGTAGATACTGACTTATTATTGGACCAAACCAAAAATCTACAAAATGTAAATGTAAAAAACAGAGCGAGAAAGAAATTAATTTTTTTCAAGTGGCACTAAACAGTGCACAAGACAGTGCCTATCGTCGCGTATGTGGTTGCAGATACGAGAATTATTATAAAATAGAGCTTATTTTTCTAGCCCTATATATCTCGCTTGCACTTCTTTGTACACACATAAAAGAACGTAATATTAAACAAGGCGAACATGTTGGTATATTATTGTTTTTTTACAGTTGTTTAATTTTACAGTTCTATAACATTCTACAACATCATAAGCGTTATGATGTTATAGAATGTTTCGAAGTGAGATAAACTGAACATTGTTTACTTTTTATCTGCTTATGAATTGTAAAATATAAAAAAAAGTATATCAAATTGCCATTTATTTTATATTATTGTATTCTACTGACAAAATAAATATTTTTAAGGAAATCATTCTTCTTCAGAATAGAGTTAGACGCCATACAGACAACACAACAAACAATCACTAAAATAAAGTTGCTAGAACTGCCATTTTTTCTATAGTTTAGACCACTTTTTGAAGGGAGAAAACAATTTTCATGATGCAGTCCTTCACCTTTATATACTTTTTTTTAATATTTTACAATTCATAAACAGATAAAAAGTAAACAATGTTCAGTTTATCTCACTTCGAAACATTCTATAACATCATAAGCGTTATGATGTTATAGAATGTATACTTTAATCTTCAGAAGACACGAATTTCCGCGTTTAACATGGACACGTTGTTCCAACACGAGAACGCGCTCTTACATTTCAATATGACGACAAGTAGCCGTTACATGTAATATCTTTAAAATGCTTTCAACCTAAGAAATCTCACTGATGACTTTAATAATGACTATACTGGATTTAAGGTGTAATGGATATAGGGCTAGGTTTTATCTACGCTTTTAGGAACAGGATATTCTAACTTCAAACTAAAAACTATATTCAAACAAAGAACTTCTAAGATTAAAAAAAAATGCAATCACTTTAACTCTTACTGTAATAAAATTAATTATTTTCTTTTTAAACAACATTTGAACCATCAAATAATATTGTTATAATGTCATATTATGTCTTTACTGTTGTAAAGAAAAGTTAAAATAAAATCTTTGTAGAGAAGTCCCACCGTTCCCCACGTCCCGACAAACCGTTTACACATTAATATAAGTCTAAAATCACCTTAGCATACCCCGCACAATGAAACGCTAAGCGAGATACATGCCGCTATGAATAATTGAACACTCGCTGTGCTCTATAACAGAACTCGTATCTGAAGAGACGCGCGTGAAGTCACTGTTTTATTATTTAAATGAGAACGATAAGTCTTTCAAAAAAAGCATTTTGTTGCTTTGACTAAAATATAACGCTCTACTTTTATTTATTTTTTAATAATCGTTGAAAGATAACAAGAGTTACTTCAGTTGTTAATTTTTGTGCTGATAAATCCTGAAAAAATTAAATATAATCATTTTATATCTAAACTTAAAAATGAACTTGTCTACGTACATAATACTTATTATATTATTATAAATTATTGTCAGATACAACACAATATTCTATGAATTGGGAACCAATACAGATTGATAAAACATCTAGGCTTTATGCGAAGGATTTCCGATAATTGTCCACTTGCCAACTGCCAGGGAGAGTGATCCGATTACAGTCTTAGTGAAGCGTTATTTTTACAATTTAGAGCTTCCTTTCCGAATCTGTTTCAATATAAATTAAACATAGTTTGAAATATTTTTAGGTCTTCATATTTAGTACATATTACATAAATATGACTGTCTAAACAGTGTATATAATTCACAAAAAAGTTAGGTTAGTGGATAAGATAAAGTTAAGTTAGGTTAATGGTTATGAGGGGGCAAACGCCGAGAACCTCCTTGTGGTGCATGAGGGTTCGTGCCCGGTCCATGAGTGGCCAGAGGTTAAGAGGTTATCCCTCGGAGTGACCTGCCCGCGAGGAGCTTGGACCTCTTTCCGCCGAGTAGTTACTGGACACTGGTCGACGGTGAGATGGTCCGACTGTGGAGTGGTCCCGTGGCTCTATGGGACGTGGCGATCTGGGGGTACGTGGCGATCTCTTTCTTGCTGAGGGAGGGGCCGTCTGCGTTGATCAGGGGTTTGGACCTCTTTTTACAAAACATTGGCAGAACATTGCTTGGTGGGGAGACGGTCCGAGACGTTGCCTGGACTCATCGTTGCCGAGTGCGACGCCAAGGTTGCGCTTAGTGATGGTTGGTCTGGGCGTGGTGGGTTCCCGACATGTTGGGTTCGACGTTAGGCCCCCTGCTTTGAGTGTGTTTTAGTGCGATGCGCGGTTTGACCAACGCCGCTGTACCCGCTGGGTCGTATCGAGAGTCTACTCTTTTAGGGGGCCTAACCGGTGGTCTCCTCTCGGGGAGACGACCGCGGCAGAGCTGGACTCGGACTTGATTCTGCGTTCGGGTCCGGGACGAGAACTCCTGCTTTTTTGAGTCACAGACAGGGACTCGGAGACCCGCATCTGAATGGCTTCCTCGTGGGCGGCTAGACCGTGTCCATGATTCTGGCCTCGGGTACGGGACGAGAACTCCTGGTCTGTGGCTCTTTGTCGGGACTCGTCTCTGGACCTGAACTTTCAATCTTTTCTGGGTCCGGCCAGAAGGGGGTCGCGGACCCCTTTAGAGGCAGCAGGCTTAGGTGGGGGGAAGGGGATCCCTCCACAATCTTTCAATCCTGCAAAAAAGAGATGGGTGCCTCTCGTTGCAGGGTGCCCTCTCCGTGCCTCTCGTTGCGGGGTGTCCTCTCCGTGCATCACGTCGGGGCATTGCGGTGAGTGCGAAAGCGATCCCATGGTGTCCCATTATGACGACGGCGGCAACCGTCAGGTTTAGTGAGTAAAAGTCTCACATAACCACCTCCATCATCCCCTGGATGGAGGTGTGTATCCATGAGGATTCCTGACGTTAATAAAAAAAAAGCTGATTTAAGCTGTAACCTACCTTCATTTAAAACCGGCCAAGTGCGAGAATGACTCATACACGAAGAGTTCCTCACTATTTTTGTACAAAAAAAAACGGGTCAAGACATCACGTTTGTATGGGATTCCCCCTTAAATGCTTATTTTATATCATTTTTAATATTTCTTTTATATAGCGGTATCAGAAATACATCATCTGTGAAAATTTCTCTTGTCTAGCTGTTATAATTCGTCATTAGATACAGCCTGGAGACAGACATCATAGTCTTAGTGATAGAGTTCCGTTTTTATCCTTTAGATACGGAACATGAAAAATCAATTTCCACTAATCTTACAGCATGGGTATCAGGACAGATACTGTTATGTCATATGTCAAAAAAAAAAGGATTCAAAATTGTTACTTGTTAGTATTGTTATCTCAGGGCTTTATTAACCGAGAAATTACGTAGTGAATAAAACGTAAATTGTTACTACTTAGACATTTATGTCAAATAACTCGATAATTTATGTGTAGTAGGAATGTTACGTGTAATCTATATGTAGATAGATGCGGGCAGGATCGAGATAAAATCCTATGATTTAAGATAACATATGGTGTGCTGTCTGTGTTGGGTTTTATAATTGGTTTTTCACTCTGCATTCTAATTAAATTCCTTCCTCCTGTTGGTAGTGAAATATCTTTGCTAACTTTTCTTTAGATCATAGATACGTTTTAGGTAGGCAATAGTAAAAAAACAAGAATAAAATATAAGATTCTAAAAATATTATCTATTCTATTAAATATTAACGATTCTAAATATATAAAATATATCAATAACTTTAGATATGTACATATCAAAAATGCGCTATATTTTAATAAATTCTATAATACTTTTACCTCCTTTGAATAGTAGACGCAAATGTAAGAAAATGTAAAAAAAGAACCTGTCGGATGATGCTCTTGTATATGCCTTAACCTTTGAGATTGGTCGGTACTCTGCGATCACAGACCACTCTAGAGACCTACCGCCATTTGGTCAAGGCAGCGCTTTTCCGGCCTTGGACATCGTGAACAATGCCTCTAGAGTCATCGTGAACAATGGGCTCCAGCAGATCGTTAATGTGCAGCAGAAAAAGAGTTGCAGAGAGAACGGACCCCTGAGGCACTCCGGAATTTATTATCAAGGTTTCCTAGGAACTCCCGCACAGAAAGTCCGTTACCTAGCTAATCAGACCAGGAGATATACCCTACGCTAAAAGCTTGCTTATAAGCTTCGCATGCCAGACCCTGTCAAATGCCTTCGAGACGTCCAGGGAAACGCCGACCGCTTTTCCGTTCCTCTCGATGGCCTCGCCAAAAAAGTGTGTAGTGTACGCTAGAAGATCCCCAGCGGACCCATTTCTGTACTTGTACCCGTACAGCCTGCGCATGTCTTGAGCAGAATGGATGATATACCATCAGGACCACTTTATTCACATCTAAACGACACAATGTTCTGCATACCTATTTGTTTATGATGCGGATCTCAGGCATCGAAATACTGCAGTGAGGAAGAGGTGCTGGAGAAGCATTGCCAGTGTCTAGCTGCGAATTGTAGCAAACAGAGAAATACATTCGCTTTCTCTGTTGGTTTATGGGTCAGGGATCCGTCTGGCTTCAGCAGAGCAGGCAGTGAGATTGGCAGAAGGTCGACTAGATCGCTTTGGCAAGAGACCAGAAAGCTTTTCGCCATTCTTAGCGATTCGATCGAGACGAGCCTTCCGCTTTTTATAGGACTTGGTCCTAAGTCCTAGTCTTCAAACTTACATCCGGAGTTCTGCGGCTTCGAATTTCAGCCCAAATAAGGTAAACCGAATGTCTTCAGCACGACCACATTTGTCATTAAACCATTAACGAGCTTTGCCACTGATTATTACGTCAGCAAAAGGAATAAAATACTCCATTGCCTGATGCGCCACATCGGTTATAGAATCCGCTCAACTCGAAGTATCGAGCAGTTGTTTGTTTCTAAAGCCTCTAGAGCGATTCTAAATTAGCGTCAAAGAGACTGGTAATGATCAATAGAGTGAGGCAGTATTTCTCGGTTAACCAAAGTTTCGGGCTTTATAAAGCGTAGATCTGGCTACACATGAAGTATTGTTATCATCTGTGGTCGGAATCCCCGGCAGTATCAGTTTCTGTCATTTGACCGCGTCCAATGATGAGTCTCTTAAGTTGTCTAAGGCCCAGTGCTCTGTGAAATGCTAGATCCGTTGGCGTTGTGGAGGGATAACGCAACTTTATCATGAAGATTTTACATTTTTCATGGAGATACACATTTATTATGGATGTATTTCCACGGAGTTATTTAATCTGACTCTTACCGTCGATTTCCAGTATCCTAAAATTCCCTCCATACCACTTGGATGCACGGCATTTCTCAATTAAATAGAAATCACTTACTATAACTTTAATATGTATATATATACAAGTTTAGTATATTTTTTTAAGAATAGGGTTTTTTGTTATATTTGGTTTACAGTGTTATTTTATTTAACAATTTTTAGAAAGAACACGGTCTTCTGAACACAGTCTCGTTAAATCTGTGATTCAAACTGCTGGCGTGGTTTACTTATTGAAGGCAATCAGAGTTTAAAGTGTCCCTAATTGATGGAACGCCCATTTGCGTCCCACTGCAGAAGTATCTTTTTTTCGTCTAGAGAAAATATTACCTTATATAGTCCAAAAAAACTCCGATATTTATCTTACAATTATTATTAGTTGAATTAAGGTTTAAAAAAATAAAGTAAATGTGAAAATTTGTAGGGCAAGATTTATTTATGAACTTGTTGAATTTACAGATTATGGTTTAAACTAAGTTGAAAGTATTGTACTTTAATTATTAAAGTATCAAGATAAAAATAAATAAATAGCTTTAGATTTTCTCGAGTGCTTTCAGTTTGTGTAGAAAAATAATTTTACACCTGAATTAACAAGCGTTGTTATGTTATTTGATGTTAAGGAAAGCGGTTTGTAGTAAATTTCTCTTATCTCATCTTCTTGGAATCACAATTTTTGCAGTAATTATATATAAAAAATATTCTTATGGAAATTAACCTCTCTTTTTTGGTTAAATATATAAGATAACCATCTCTTGAAAATATTTATATTTTAATCACCCTTGAAGATTTAAAAATATGAAATAGAAAAGTATTTAATGGCCGTTATGTTATATGAAAGAGCTAAAATAAACGAAAGACTACAAAACCAGTTCAGAATTATTTTATAGTAAGCGTCATCTATCATTATATTTGAAAAATTTGGAGATTAAATCATTATATGAAAAAATCATAATAATATGTAACTTAAAATTAAAATAATTAATTTTTTTTAAAAACTATTTAAGAGCCTGACAAAAAAACGTACATGAGAGATTTTAATGAAAATAAACTGTTATAAAATAGAGGTTGAAGTAAAAAAGCATATTCAAGAAATATATTTTTAGTCCTATTCAGATTGTTAAGGTATTTCTAACGTCATACCAATTAATGGAATCGATGTTCCCGTTGGCTAGTGAGTATGACTGATTTACAATCTCTCGTCAAAATACTTTTTTAAATTCGTGTTTACGAATATTACTCTTTAATGGCAAAATAAACATTCTGCCAAAATATCTTTATTGACTTTGGAGTAGAGTTGTACTAAAACATCTATATTCAACTATTACTTAAAATAAAGTTAAAACGCTGATATTTAAAACAATGATTTCATATTTTATATTTTGCAATGCTCGCATATATTTAATTTTTGTGCAGATTCTTAGGAGTTGAAACTCTCAAAAGAACTTTACGTAACGACGTCAGGCGAAACTATTAACGCAAACCTAAAATTAGTAAACTACAATTGAAATAGAAACTTATTTTATTACCGTAATATTAAGTTTTGATTCTTCATGGCTAATATAATTTATGAACAGTAATTGCGTTATAATGTTTTATGTACTTGAAATTTCATGGCAAAAGTAAAAAACATGAACATTATTTTTTAAACGACTATTCATGTTTTGCACGAGATATGGAATACAAATTTACATTAGCCTCTTGAGTTATATATCTTTGAGTCACACCTTCAATAATTCACATTAATTTATGACATAAGTTAGTGAGTCTCTTAGAGAGCAGTCTATGTTTTAATACCCAAATCAAGAATTATGTGATGTAATACCATCCACTTCTCATGAGTTTAATTAAATTGCATTGATGTGTGTTAATTTATTTTGAAATAATTAATATTCATTTGTTTTTTAAATTTAACAAATATAACATACTTTAATGTATTTTAGCGTATGTTTAGCTCTAAGTTGATTTAATATGGATAAAAAGGTTCAATATAGATTAGTGAGAAATTAGACATTAGACATAGACATAGGCTACGTCTTTTTTGTAGCTTTCAACTTAATTTTATCTCTGGTGTAAAAAATAAACTATCTTCTAGAAGCAGGTTGTGTGAAGAGGATTTCGTGAAAAGAATAATCAACACTGAAAAATATATGTTCTATTTATTATAATTCGATTAATAACCTGTTTTAGAAAAAATACTCTTTTTGGTTCAGTGTTGCAAAGCGGTACGGTAATTGTTAGAACAACCAGATAGTTTCGCAGAGGTTCGAATACCAACCGAGTACCCTATTGTTTTATTTTTCATTCTATATTTATTTACAATTTTTAATTGGACTAAAGTTCTAAACGTGTAACTATATTCTGTAGCCCATTAAAACGCACACGTGGTATAGTTGATTGAGATAAATATATTTTCTTTAATTTTCACAAGTAAACATTTAAAATAAAACTATATTTTACCGATCTACCTTGCGTATAATTAGGATTATATTTTACATTATTAACTTAAATTTAACCCGACATTTCGAATGCTTTACAGCAATCGTGCTCAAGGGAAGACGAGATGTAGGTTACTGTCACATGCACCTACGTTGAGTTAAATTTAAGTAAATAATGTTAAATTTAAGCTAAATTTTTGTTTATTTTTTTTATATGCATACTTGTAATACAGAAATATTTCTATAAATTTTTAAAAAACATTTTTGCTTATAAATATTTACGACATGAAAAATTGCTAACAATATTCAACTCCTCTCAAGAACATACATTCCTAAAACACTTTGAATCTTTTTAGTTTTTGTACAAATAAATTACAATAATAAACCCACTATTTAAAAGGAACATTCGCTATTTTTAGCATGATACAGAACGACAGCATTTGTACCAGATTATTTCGAAATACTTATATTAATAGGTTATTCACAAATCATTAATAATTTTATTTAAAAACAATTTCTACAAAAAAGCAACCTGAATTTGGGAAAAATAAAAATTTTTGCAACTCGCTATTTTATTCACAGTGTTATTACATAAACAAATACAAATCAGTTTGTGCTATATGTATAAATTTCAGTTAAGTTTTACTATATGTAAGCCGTAAATGATTATTATATAGAATACCCGACTAATAAACTACAGAATACGCAAATTTCATATATGTACATATTTCAACCTAAAAAAATAATAAAATACAATTAAGCTTTTGGTGATGCTAAGAACCTTCGATAAAAAATAAAACTAACCAAGATATTTAGGACTTTCAGTTAGAAACTCCAACATTAATTTTATAGAAGAAACTGTGATTTTATTGCAATCGTTTTTTTTTAAGGTTGCTAATTAAGTAATTTTGAAATAATGTGAGAAAAATAAAATCTTTATAAGTAACTCTACTTTTATGGAAAAATAAAATAATAGCTAAGATGAAACTAATTTTAGTAAGGTATTGAATTGAATTAAGATTTGTTTTAATGATACTTTAATTAAAATACAATAATTTATTTAAGGTATTTGATATATTTTATATCTGTAAATGTAAATCTTCTTAACAAGAGCGATCTTTGATGTTATACAACCACTCGTATAACACTAAATGTAAGATTATACTGACAATTCACAGCGATAAAACGAAATCTTCGTATCTAAGATTGAAAATACCCTCCCGTCTCTCAGTTTCCAAAAATCTTGAAAGTTACGAAAGGTTTGAATTAAATAGAGATCAATCACGCTACTTATTCAAATTTTGTTCTACATTCGGTAACTGGTCGGCTATGTGACTTAGAAATGCTTTTTTGAATCTAACTTACCTTGGATAACCATTTATCATCATGTAGAATATAATCTATTTTTGTGCATTGAACTATTGAGAAGTAATAATTATGTACTCAAGAGTTGACAAATGTCCTAGAACATAGTGTCCATCGCCGTGAAATTATTTCAGAAAAACATCAAAAATGGTAAGAGTTTTAATTAAATTTCTTTTATTATGGTGTTCTTTTTAAGATTAGTTTTGATCCAGGTTAGTATTTAAAAACTTTTTATTTAAAGAACCTTAAAGCGGTATACAAAAAATATGCATGAAAATATAAAAAAAAAAGTAATTATATTGTACATACTTAATAACATGTGCAATAGTAGTTTAGAATGGTCTAATAAAATTAATGACTAGTTTTAAGCCCATTGAAGTGTTATTAGGATACACCAAAGCTAGGCTTTGACATTGATTTGGAAAAACTGTATTTGCAATTACTTACTAAAAACATATAAAACGATAACTAAATACTTCTAGAAACAACTTACGAAACTATTTGAAAAATATATTGAAAAGAGGGGTGAAATAATATTCAAAATAAATTAAGAAGGTACCATATTTGCAAAAAAAAACAAAAAGCAACCATAGACAGTCAATACACTATGTAAAATATTATATTTACTTACTTTTAAAATATTATACTTATTGATGTTACTTTCAACTAGAAATTGAAGTAATTAGACTACTTTGTTGTTCTTCCCTTATTTATTATATCTTTATGTGTTCACTATTTATTTGAGGCTGAAGATAACGCTTGTAGTATTATGAGTGTCTTTTCAAGATGTGGGCAAAAATTTATAACTAAAAGCACGTATTAAAAAACAATATAAGTAACTTTTAACTACTACTAAAATTATAAATTCCTTTTTAGGGTTCCGTACCCAAAGCTTAAAACGGGACCCTATTACTAAGACTCCGCTCTCTGTCCGTCTGTCTGTCTGTCTCCAGGCTCCATCTCATAAACCGTGATATCTAGAAAGCTGAAATTTTCACAAATGATGTATTTCCGTTGCCGCTATAATAACAAATAACTAAACTATAATACTAAATAACAAATACTAAAAATAAAAAAAAAAAATATGTATATATATCTTAATATATATAAATTACGTGTCACGTTGTTTGTCCGCGATGGACTCCTAAACTACTTAACCGATTTTAATCAAATTTGCACACCGTGTGTAGTTTGATCCAACTTGAAACATAGAATAACTTACATCTTAATTTTAAGTCACAATATTATTTTATATCAAAATATTGTTATTTCGTTATTGGCCTTGATAAATTTACTTGCATTTTAAATTTTTTACTTTACTTAGCGGTCGGGGGTTTTTTTAATTTTAATTTTATTTTTTGTAATACCGTGACTTCTTAAATAGTTTACTACAATGTAATAGGTATATCCAAAACCTTAGCAACCACAGCAACGCGTGGCCGAGTCTGCTAGTATATATATATATTAAGGTGGGTCCCCATACAACAAACGTGATTTTCTATTATAGATGATAGTACGGAACCCTTCGTGCGCGAGTCCGTCTCGCACTTGGCCGGTTTGTTTATTGAAATGATTTCACTCCAGCTTACATTAAACAGTGACATTTAATGAAACAGGAGTTGTTTTAAAGCGACCTGTCGTGTTTGTTAAAGCTTAGTAGTTTGTAATATACTTTTAATTCATAACACAAACTTAATGCGTATAGCTTTAATATAATTTGTATGTGTTGTACCAAATGTTAGTATTTCCTCTATAATAATACCTTATAGAGATTGATTTAAAAAGTTAAAAGAAATTGTTTTTCTTATTTCAGTATTCAATTAAATTAAATTTCCGAAGATCAAGTTTCAAAAAATATGTAAAAAGAGGTGCTGAGGAAAAACCAGACCGCGTCACTTTGTTTTTTACGGAATCAGATCTCAAAGAAAAGAGCCCAAGCTTCTAATTAAAGGAAAGCTCTTTCGCATCCCGATGTTGAAGACGTCTTGTTTTCGCCTCTTAACGTTGTTGGTGCAACTTACGCTTACAATACTGAATATTTATTTAATTCGTGACTATAGTTACTTTAATGATTAGTTCCTTAATATTTGTTTTAACTTAATCATTCTCCTAGTAATATTATTTATTTATACTATTATTATAAGAAGAAAGAATGTGATTTATATAATTACATACAATTACGAATACATTCTTTAAATAAATATGGTTTTAAATCTATTGGCTGAATAAAGCTGGCATTCTTTATAAGTATCTAAATTCTATAGAATTGAATTTGAAAGATCAAAATCAATACAATAATCCACAACAAATAAATTAATATAATAAAAGAAATGAATATACATTACCTTTATTACTGAACTACATTATATTCAAAGATTTTAGATAAGATAGTAGTCGTAGAGTAATAGTATTAGATAGTAATATTACTAATCAAGAGTATTTGATATGCTAAGTGGGTAATGAGATACTCACATTACTAATGTAATGTTCAAAATTTTGTGATTAATACTATAAAATACATTGTGAAAGCGATGTTGTTGTATCAAATTTCGCTGCACTGTTATTGGATTTTATATTGGATAAAATATAAGGCAATGATTGCTCAATGCTCCCTAGTCTCTTAGCTATAACAAAACATTGATTGGACACTTCGGATCTTCGAAGTCGTGTTTTTTTTTAATAAATTTTTATAGATAATTGAAAAAATCTTTAAAACTGTGCCGTAGTAAATTACAACTTAGGGCAACTATTTAAAAAAAAATATTCTCGGATTTATTCTGTTTTAAATCTAGTATTTTATTTTGAACATATTCCTTCTAGTAATATCAGCACCAAATTAAAGAAAACGCACACTGTATAAAAATAAACTTTAATAAGGCTTACTTATACGGAGATGCTAATCTGTCGGTGTTCTAGTTTTAAGAGTAGAATGATACACAAAATATATTTTTTTACAGACCTATGCGGTTGGTACGAGTTATTCGAATTTTAAAGAATTGTTGAATCCTTTACTACAAATTTAGTGGCAAATACACTTTGCAATGTTGTTTATTTCGTAATTAGCAAAAAAAAACAGAGAATCTTAGGAACTCAGTTCATCTTTGTGCTGCCTGTTAGTTCAAATCTTTGGAATGGCAAGGTTTTAGATAAATTTAGCATGTTTTGAGTTTGTCATTTTAATACTTTGAGTTATTTATAATGTATTTAATATCTTCTTCTTTTTCCGCTTACTTTTCAAGTCAAATAATGGCATTATAATATTCAAACTATTGAGTGATAATTAAAATAACCCAAACTAAATAAATATAAAAAAATATTTAAATAACATGTTTGTAAGAAATAATAATAATTTAAACGTAAAGTTAATCGGGCAAAAAAATCTAAAAAACTATGACCTAGTATCCTGTCAAAAGTATATTATTAATTTCATCTTGTGAATTTAACGTCCAATAATATTTTATAAATGTGAAGTGAAATGTGAATCAAATCTTTTCACAATTCAACCAAGGCAGCTCTATTGATATTGAAATAGATCCCATGTATTAAACATTTATGAACATTAAAGGAAGGTTAAATAAGAATATCTAAGAACGTTATTTAAGATATGACGTTATTTAATAAGAACGTTATTAAAGAATTTCGATTTTAAATAAATAACAAGGATACTTGCTCTTTTTGACGGAGACGCAGATACAATGTCCTTTGAGCGCTACATACTTGGATTATCCCGGTTACTCGTTGGAGCACAACTTTCGCTCACAGGCCGGAGTCAGTATGTACACGCGGAACGACCTCTGTATTCAGCGTCTCCGTCACCTTGAAGACCCCACTTTTTCTTCCTTATGGGTTTTAGTGGACACAGGAAACGAAAAAATCCTGTATTCCTGTGTCTACCGTTCGCACAGCGGTGACCAGGAGACAACTCGTTTATTTGAGTATCTTAGTGAGGCTGCAGATATGGCTCTGTATCAGTACCCTTCGGCACAGCTCGTCTTTCTGGGGGACTTTAATGCCTGTCATCAGGACTGGCTGTTCCCGTACCAGAAGACCGACCATGCTGGAAGAGAAGCGCGGAAATTTGCGTTGTCCTTGGACCTCTTTCAGCTGGTGAAGCAAGCGACAAGGGTACCAGATGTGGTACCCATACAGCCAATTGCCTGGACCTTCTGCTGACAACTGATCCGGACAGGTATCGTGTAGAAGTCACCTCCCCCTTGGGAACCTCCGATCACTGTCTGGTGAAATCTGTGTTTACATATTCCCCACCAGCTTTCGAACCTCATGGTGTTAGGCGAGTATGGAAATACAAGTCAGCAGATTGGGATGAGATGCGACACTTTTTTGCGTCTTATCCTTGGCGGCAGGTATGCCTCTCTTCTTTGGATCCGTCGAGTTGCGCGGATGCTATAACCGATGTGGTGCATCAGGCAATGGAGTATTTTATTCCTTTTGCTGATTTACCCATCGGTGGCAAAGCTCGCCCATGGTTTAATGCTGAATGTGGTCATGCTAAAGACCGAAAACATTCGGCATATCTCATTTGGGCTGATGCTCGAACCCGCAAAACTCCGGATGTAAGTTTGAAGAAGACAGCCTTTAACCAAGCTGCCAAGTCCTACAAGAAGGCATTGCGGAAGGCTCGTCTCGATCGAATCGATAAGAATGGCGAAAAGCTCTCTGTCAAACCAACTGGCAGTCGAGCTTTCTGGTCTCTTGCCAAAGCGATCGAGTCGAACTTCTGCCAACCCTCACTGCCTGCTCTGCTGAAGCCGGATGGATCCCTGGCCCACACAGCAACAGAGAAAGCGAATGTACTTGCTTCTCTGTTTGCTGATAATTCGCATCTAGATACTGGCAATGCTTCTCCAGCACATCTTCCTCACTGCGGTATTTCGATGCCTGAAATCCGCATCACTAACAAAGAGGTATGGAGAACATTGTGTCGTTTAGATGTGAATAAAGCCAGTGGTCCTGATAGTATACCAGCCATTCTGCTCAAGACATGCGCGTCTGTATCGCCTCTCTTTCATGACTGGAATAGTGCCGAAATCCTGGAAGCTTGCTAATGTGCAACCCGTGCCCAAAAAAGGCAGCCGTGCCGACCCTGTCAATTACAGACCGATTTCAATCACCTCCATACTCTGCAAGATTATGGAGCGTGTATTGAACTCGCGCCTACTAGCATACCTAGAAGGTAACGATCTCCTCAGTGACCGGCAGTACGGGGTTCGTAATAGGTCTACTGGGGACCTCCTAGTGTATGCTACTCACATTTTAGGCAAGGCCATCGAGAAGAACGGAGAAGCGGTCGCCGTCTCTCTGGACGTCTCGAGGGCATTTGACAGGGTCTGGCATGCGAGCCTTATATGCAAGCTTTCAGCGTACGGTATATCTCCTGGTCTGATCGGCTGGTTAACGGACTTTCTGAGCCACAGATCTTTCCGAGTAGTTGTCGACGGGTGTTCCTCAATAAATGCCGGAGTGCCTCAGGGGTCCGTTCTTTCTGCAACTCTGTTTCTGCTGCACATTAATGATCTGTTGAAGCCCGGTATCTATGGGTATGCAGACGACAGCACAGTTGTAGAAAGATATCTGCCGAGTACTCGGGCTAGTCGAGATCAAGTACAGTCTGAAAGAGAAGCCATGGTGCAACGTTTGAATGACAAACTTCAGGCAGTCTCCGCATGGAGCAATGCCAATCTTGTCAAGTTCAACGCCACCAAAACGCAGACGTGTCTATTCACCGCCAAAAGGAGCCCTTTCACCTTGGCTCCTACTTTCCAGAATGTATCCTTGGAATACAGTGACCGGCTTCAGTTGTTAGGCTTAGAGATTTCCTCGAACCTCAACTTTGGTCGGTTCATTAAGTCCAGAGCAAGAGCAGCAGCAGCAAAGCTTGCCGTTCTTGCGAAGGTTCGGCAGTACTTTACACCGGGACAGCTTCTTGTTTTATACAAAGCACAGATCCGGTCGTGTATAGAGTATTGTGGACACATATTTGCTGGTGCCGCAAAGTCTCATCTTGCGGTTCTGGACTCAATTGAGAGGCGAGCAAAGAGGCTTATAGGCTATCCCGAATTGGTCGAAGCCGACCTCCAAAGCCTTGAATACAGGCGTAAAATTGCTAGACTCTCAGTATTCTATAGGATACATTATGGTGAGTGTGCGCAGGAATTACACGAGTTAATTCCCCCGTCCCCCTTCCTTCACCGGACGTCCCGACGCACGGCAGGTATCCATCCTTTTGTTGTGGACATTCCACCTGTCCGAACGAAGCGCTTTGCTTCCTCATTTTTAGTGCGTACAGCGAAGGACTGGAACAATTTGCCTGCGTCGGTATTTCCGGCCAAATATAATGTGGGTGTCTTCATGAGAAGAGTGAATAGGTTGTTAGGGCAATGCGACTTACCATCTAAGACTACATTCCATTTACCATCAGGTGGAATGTAGTCAAGCATTGCCCTAGATCATATAAAAAAAAAAAAAAACAAAAAATAATATAATTTAAAATAAATTTAATATTATTAATAAAATTTAATATTATTTAACTTATAGTAAATAGTCAAACTCATTTTCCTTAAATCTCACTAAATAATGGATTTTATGGATTGCATGCATATTATTTTTATTTTAAATGCGATTGTTTTTGATAGAAAAGAAAAATGTTTGCGAATATCCCGACCAAGCACTTTATCGTTGCTTTTTGTTAAGTGTTTTTGTACTAAGGGGGTTATTTATCTTAAGCATGTAAGAAAGTTTAAAATTCTATTTCCTTTTGCATGGCTTGAACTATTTTTCCAGGAACACAAACTTATTATTTAATACTATTTTAAAATTCAACACAGTTTTGTAGCTTAGCACGAAACAAAGTTATAAAAGTTTAGTGCTCTGTAAGACCACCGTCACGATTTAAATAGTTTAAAATTTCCAATAGATTTCGCTAACCTTTTCGTAAAATCTCGAGTCACCCATCAGTCAAGCGAAGATTATTGAACTAACTTAAATATTTCTAACTAAAATCTCTTAAAACTTTAAATAAATCTGGAGACTTACTTATTAAGAAAAACTTTAAAGACAGTAAAAAACTAAATTATTAAAAACTTCGGAAGTCTAATCGCTTAGAGTTGTAATAAAACCTAATGTAAATTTTGAATTAAACTATCCGAGACACACATAATTTTTGGCTGAAATATTTATATATTTATAAATTCGATGATCATATTTTTACATATACTATTTTTTTACATTTTGTGAGCTTTAACGTAATGAATGAAAACGTATGAAATAACAATGAATGAAACGCCATTCTTAGGATTTACCGGTCCCTACCGACAACAGTTTTAGAAAACGTATAAAAGTTTTCCTGTTGGAGAACGTAGTTTGTTAAAACTAGTGGTAAAAGCTATATATAAACTTAGGTATAACTAGTGATAAAACTATAATATGCACTACGACATCTGCAATGAACGACGATATAAGTTTTTATATACTAACTTCAACTTTAAAAACTTAAAGAGTATCTCAGTTCTCGCTTTCAGTAAGGGTATAGAACTTAAATAAAAATTTTACTACTTAACTAAATTTTATATAGTATCCAATCTTTGCAAATCGCACCTTAACCACTATAATATCTAGTAAAAAAATTAAGAAAATATTTGATTCTTAAGTGTTTTACACATCACGTGCGTGTCGTGATTGATCTCTTTTTCATTTAAAATTTAATTGATTTGCAGACTTTAACTATAGCTATAATACCTAGTCTTGCCATAAATATTGTAACAAGGAAAAGTTTTTTTTTTTTTATTGCAAATAACATTTATCAATTTTACAGTGTGTTAGTTTAATATACAATAATAAAACAATTAAAAATGTAAAAAGCTTATTCGAAATGGTGGCCATTGGCTGCAATACAGTCTTTTGAACGTTGAGTTATCAATAGAAGCATGTTCTCTTTCCATTGGGCAATTCTTCACTGTCAGTCGTATGGATTGTTTTAGGGACTCTAAATTATCATGGCGTTTAGTGCGAGCTGTAGTCTCTAAAACTAACCATAAATTATAATCCAGCGTATTAACATCGTGACTAGACGACAGCCAGTCTTCAGCTCTCATGAAGTCCGAGACGTTCGGCTCCAACCAAGACTGCGTGGACCGAGCTTTATGACGCGTTTTGCTGGAAGGACCATACTTGGTTATTGAACATGGTGTTATTAAGGGACTTAACTACCTTCTCAAGAATGATATCTTGATATACTTGTGCCAATGTTTTGTTTACCTTTGTTTGAAAATATCTATAAACATGTATAGCCATGTTAAGCTTATTTAAATTTATATAAATATAGAATGTAAAAAACCGATACGTTACCGAGAGATTGTTTACATTCTATATTTATATAAATTTAAATAAGCTTAATATGGCTATACATGTTTATAGATATTTTCAAACATTAATTTCGGTAGTGGCATCTTTTCAATGTTTATCTATACTGCAAAGTTAGAAGCATTGGTTAGGATTTTCGAAAGAAACCTAATAGATGTCACCACCGTCCCGATAAAGACGATCACATATAGAATGCTTAATTCACCGAGACGGACAGCGATACGGTAGCTCAGTTGGTAGAGCGTCGGGACGGTTTCCCAGTAGTCGCGGGTTCGAATCCCTGCCCGTATCGGTTTTTTACATTCTATATTTATATAAATTGTTTACCTTTTTTACAAAAATATGGCTTAGTCACTCCTTCATAGTTAGCACCCCACCAAAACATCACTGAAGTCTGATATGACCACGTTGCACTCTGTCGACTTATTGGGAAGCTTTCTAAGGAAGCTCTAAAGCTTTGAGCATAAATACGGTCATTTTGTTTGTTCAAATGTTGCTCAATTGTAAAAAAATTCTCATCCGTAAACAAATTTTCTCTTTGCGTACCGCTTCAGTAGTTAATACGATTTTACCACCTTCTTCATCTTTAATTTATCATTTAACGGATACCAAGTATATGGAGAGTTTTAAAAATTGCATTTGGCTCCATACCTACTTTTTGTAATGCGATCACAGCAATTCTGTTCTCTGTATCACCCTACTACATTTTAATATCGCAAAATATTGTACAATGTATTGGCGCCAAAACGAGAAAACACAATGATTACAATATAAAAATGACAGATTCCAAATTCAAATGTAATATTTTTTTATTTTTAATTATAACAGTATTTATTGCCAGATTAAGTATATTCCCTTTCCTTTCGTATTTTTCTTTTTAAGTTTTGTTTTTAAACAAATATTCTGCTTTTTTTAAACACATATTTTACACGTATTTTATTTTTATTTTATAGCAAATATCTTTTGGAAACGCTTAACAGCTATAAAGTATAATGTTCTGATTTTCCTTTCTTAGTTACTGCAATATATTTTGTGTTTGTATTTTGTAAGTAGAGGGAAATGCTTAAATTTCAAATGACAGTCAAAATTCATCGTATGCTGCTGACTATTACGTTGTTGCGGGAGTTAGTTTTAAATAACTATCTACCCCAGTAGTCCCCTGAGCTTGAACGTATAATTTAGTTCACAGCTTATGTATTCTGATTCGGTTCCGCTTATTATATCCTATTCCGTATCCAAATAAATATAAAATATGTCGTTTTAATAACATATATATTTGGTTAAAGTTAAAGTTTATAATTTTTAAGCTTTTTGTAATTTGTTTTATATACATTACCAAACATATAAAATAAATACTAATAAAAATATCTTATCGTACTTTCAGTATGTAATTAGTAATAATTTACAATAACATTGCGCCTTTTGTTTTGCTCACTATGAGCGGACCAACTGTATTATTCTAAATAATCCTACGTACATAAATAATTTGTTGATAATTGCAGATATACAAATGTTGGCTGTTAGACCAGGATCCTACTGCTGCTGCTGCTGGTGGTGGTGGTACGGCTACATCAGTTCTAAAATGTTACATCTTGATGAGTTGGAGTCTATTAACTGCTACATATTTAATTATCTCCTCTTCTCTAAAATTTTGCCTGTTCGTGGAAAAAGATGCAGATTTCCTATCTCGAATATAAATCTAACATCCTTCTTACTCTTTTCTTTCTGTACTCATATATTTCTTTCAAAATTAAAGCGCATAATTGAAAATCAACTCCTAGCCTATCTATCCGAATTCATCTCAGTAAATACCATTCAGGTTTTCTAACTGGTGACAACACTGACACTATTCTTGTATATATTCTTGTCAATAAGCAACCACTTAGTAAATGTTATGGCGCATCTCGATTTTAGCATCGCTATTAATCCTATTGATATCGAACTACCCTTGAGTGTCCTTCAATTAATTATTCTCTATACTAAATACTATATACTATATTCTCTATACTCTTATGCATTTGATTTCTTAATAGATAACTATTCATTTCTTAATAGATAATTTCATTGTTAAAAGTTGTATCTGTTCTAGATTTTAACCTTCTGTTATAAGTCTTGGATTTAATAAATATTGCTGGATGATAAACAAAGGCAGTTAATATTTTACAGAGAAAAATAAATATTTATATATTGTAAATTATAACGAAACAAGCACACGTTCAATACAGGGTTCATGAAATGACGGCAGGTCCCGGGAATGGTAATATGGGGCTCCGGTTTTCCTTGTATACTGAAAGAAATAATTAAGAACACAGTAAAGCGACCTGCTGTGTTATATGGATCGGTAAGCTGGGCAATAAAAGGAATGCATGAAATATAACTTTATACTACTATTCACTACTACATTTTATATTACATTTTGGAGCTTTTCCAATTATTTTCTATCTGATTGACATGGCTGACTTTACATTTTATCGTTTAATTTGAATCGTGATTAAACGGACATAAAAGCGTTACGTTTTATAAACAGATTTTGGGTTTATTCATCGTAGTCACGCTGAGATAAATACTAATTTTTACACATTTGAACATTGTTTCCATATAAATATTTTGTTCCTATTTTTTTTACAATGCAACATTATTTTACGCTTTCATTTACCGCAATTAAAAAGTTAAAATAAAAAAAAGGATAAGAATTATTTCTTTGAAATATGTAATACACAGGATTCGTGTATTTAAAAGAAACAATCTTAATTATATATCTGAATTAAGATTAACAATCTTACTACCGTCATTACACCCAAAAGTGTATATTATAATTTTTTTATTTGTTTTTGTTACCTGTAATAAGGAATTTTTGCTTAATACTTCATAAACCTTTAATTAAGCCATTGATGGTAGGCTCTGTCAAGCTCTGAAAGTGCAATCTATATATCAGAAATCTCAAACTCTGCCTCATTTTATTTAAAAAGATAGATGTTTCTAAAATATTAACTTAAAAAATGTAGATTGACAAAAAATAAAAGATTCAGCAGAGACGCCTAGACATTTCATTAAGATTACTTCAGCAAAACCTAGGTTTTTTCGTTCGAAGATTCGTTTAAAATTTATGCAATGTTAAGTAGAAACTTGAGACATCTATTTTAAATAAAGTTGACCTCAATTTGTAAATAAATAACATTAGTTACCTTGATATTGCCTAATTTTTTAACTGGATATTGTAAGATATTGTTTTAGAATTAAAATAGTCTATAAAAATAAAATTAATTAACCTATAAACGACTTTTGTAAAATGAACGGTATCTAAATTAATGGTTTTTTTTTTATTTAAATGATATCTGATTATTTTATTTCAAGTACCAACGAGAATTATTACCAAAAAAAAATTTAAAACGTCGCTCTTAAAAAGAGGAACTTTTTACTAACTATTTTCTTTAACTTGGTATAATTGTAATTTTGTTAGCTTTTTAAAACCCATTTTAAAACATTTAGTTCTCATTATGAATCTATTTATCTTCTAGTTCTCATTATGAATCTATTTATCTATCTATTTATCTTCTTTATTTTTTTAGATATTCACGAGTAGTGCACATTTAAACCCAATTAATCGTAATTAATTCACATAAAGGTAATATTCCTTCGTGAAGTCTACGTACACATATAAACTTGAGTGTGATTATGGATTTGAGTACATTTGTCAAGCGAATTTCGGATATCAAGAATAGGCGAACATCGATGTCAGCTGTGTTTGAACATCCGAAAGACAATTTTATGTAAATTTAGCATGATAAATAAACCGATATGGGCAGGGATTCGAACCCCCCGACGAAGGAATGACGAACGACGAAACAAACCCAGAGGTCGCGGTTCGAACATATTATGATATATTGTATGTATAAGAAGGGTATGGTACACAGTACACAATATTAAGAAACTTAACTAAAAATAAAAATAATAATATACACATACATATAAATATACATAAATACACGAAAATACATACATACACAAAAATATTTATACATACACATGTAATATAATGTATTTAAGACACTAAACACCTACATTCGATCTCACTTTAATGAGTGTATTTTACTGTATTTATTTTTTGAATTGTAATAAAACAGACGGTCTCCTCGATAAAAATATGTCCGGGATTCTAAAGGTAATTTAATGTAAATAGATTTTAGTCGGGCGTCCTAACATATATCCTCAAGGACATCATTATGATGA
Organism: Napeogenes inachia; assembly: GCA_959347355.1. Taxonomy (NCBI): domain Eukaryota; kingdom Metazoa; phylum Arthropoda; class Insecta; order Lepidoptera; family Nymphalidae; genus Napeogenes; species Napeogenes inachia. Next base: position 17,477,932 of record OY365792.1, read on the forward strand.
AAATCACATATACATCACTATGATATAAGCCACATAAAAACAAGTTAGTATCTGCTCTTCCCTGCACCTAAATGTATTACCGTGTTTTTTGTTTATTTACTTGTACCATTTTAACAACGAACTTTATTTTGTTTCTTGGACCAAACATTTATTAAGATATATTTTATTAATAACAAATATTTATTTCAAATAAAGAATCACATATAGAATGTCTATGACAAATATTTTGTTATATTTTGTTATAATAAGCGTTGTTAAGAGTGTACTCTTAATAAGACATAAAAAGCTACGTTTTGTTATCAGTGAAAGGGTTCTGAATATTTTTTGGTTGGAGGAATATACTACTAAAATTTTACATTAAATTTTAAATAAATGAATGAAAGGAATAACTAAAAAATAAATAGATACCTCTAAAACATCCCGTAGCTTTACCAATTCAGCCACGATAATACTACTCGTTTCGATAAGCATAGCATTCCAATTATGATCAAACTAATCAAACAAACCGACTTACTTTCTGACATTTTTTTCAATAAAACTCTTATTATTGATAGTTTTTTCGATTCTAATATATATCCATATCAATCTACTAAACCATGTCCACTGACTATCGTTCTACTCACTGTATCACTACATCGCGATGGGTCAGCTCACGGCCATTACTGATGACACAAACGATATAACATCAACATACTGACTACCGGCTGATACTAAACTAATCAAAGGAATCATTATTACTATTATTGATGTTGCATTAAACGTAATGGACGATTCATCAGATTCATCAATTCGACTGCATCAGCTGTATTTTGTTACCTCATTCTAACAATCATTATGATACAAGCATTCTCTACCAACTAGCCAGAAGTACAAAATAAAAAAAGTTATAAAATAGGAAAAAATAAAAATAATAATATCTAGTTAAAAAATATCTGAGTAATGAAAAAAATGTATTTTAAGGGTAGGTAAATTAAATATTCAATTTTGATTTGCATATAAACTTACACTTAACTTTACATGTAAAAGGAACCAAAATTTTATATAAAAAATAAATAGAATAATTAAAGAATTTTATTCCACTAATAAATAACGACCTTATGAATATTATATCAGTTTAGGAGAAATCCCAGAAGACTGTCCTAAAAGTAAAAAACTTTTCCTTAATTATCTGTGGAGATAAATCTACACGGGCTGACTGGTAGAAAATACCACTAAGTAAATAAATAAACTAGGTATTTCATCTAATAGATGCCACCACCGTCCCGATAAGCATGATCACATATGGAATGCTTAATTCACCGAGGCGGACAGCGATACGGTAGCTCAGTTGGTAGAGCGACGGGACGGTTTCCCAGTAATCACGGGTTCGAATCCCTGCCCGTATCGGTTTATTTTTCATTCTATATTTATATTAATTTAAATAAGCTTAACATGGTTATACTTGCTTATAAATATTTTTAAACATAGGTATTTCAATTTTCTCTTAAACTATATATGTTAGTAGAATTCGTTCGTAGAGAACAAAGCTCAATGATCTCGTAATAACCATTTGAAACTTTACCTGACCACAGAGTTGACATTTCAGCTACGTTAAATGTAACATATATATAAGGTATGCTCTATAAATTAGTAGTTCAAAGTTTAACTTCGACACCGCAATTAATTAACTTGGACTGTAAGTTCAAAGCTATGTGTGAAATACATTGATTTCATAAATATTTGCGTCTGAATATTACATTTTGTTAAGAAGAAATTCGGCAATGTTGCAAAAGTTTATTTTTTTGTATTTGTATTAAATACCTGAGGTACTGAGGAATATGTACTTAAAACTAAAATCCATAGAACCTTTTTTCACTTCTACTTATCGTCTACAAACATAAAATATTGTACCAAAGTTTGGTAAAATATTTTAGAGTAATAGGTAATCGTAAAATGAAGTGTTTAGATAAAGAAATCTTTATTCATGATAAGATTTTTATATAAAGTTTAATAAATTCTTATAAATTCTTTTAAACTCAATAAAGTTAAACAAATTCTTTGTTTGTTCTGACAAACGTGGATATGGAATGAGCCATACTCTGGTATGGAAGAGTTTGATTCCTAAACTTTTACAAAAGCGGTAATGCTACCGATTGCGCCAGTTAAGTATTGGCAGACAATAAAGTTATTAAAAGAATGTTTATTTATAAAAATAGAAGTTACTGCATTAAGTCTTATACAAGACTTAATGCAGTAACTTCTATATATAGTAAAGTATTATAATTAAATCTATTGAAAAAAAATTAAATGCCTCAGGAGACTGATGCATTTCGCTCAAGCGGGAATCATAGCTTATGTTGTGATAACTCCATATCGGTTTATTTATTTTTGTATAATTTTTATAAAAAAATCGAAATATAAATAAATTCTGTTTTATTAATACATTTAAAAATTTAAAAAACCCCCGATGAAAAAAAGACCTGTTAAAAGGATAAAAATAATATTATTATGTTCTAAAAGAAGTCGTTGCTTCGAGAAACCGTTGTACGTACGTTGACAATGGTGTCTATTTTGCTAAGCTAATGAATAAGGACTTAGACTATACGAGTTAATATTGCTATTTCGTTATTTGCCTTGGTTGCTTGCTTGCTTACTTGCATTTTAATTTCTTCCTGTTTTTACCTCTAAAGTAAAGACTTAGAGTAAAACTAAGTAAGGTAAACGACTTTTTACTACAGTAACTCATTTTTTTATCAATCAATTATCATTTTATATAAAACAGGTTTTTTAAAAACAATGATGCCTGTCAAGTATAAACGCGTAACTACGAGTGAATCATTCAGGTTCTTTTCTCAATCGTTGCCATACCTTTATGCATGTAGGTATATGCAAAAAGTGTGTAAACAGTTATATATGCGTTTACACACTTTCACTTCGATCTTTGTTCAGGATCAAATCATTAATACCAAAAATATTATGTGATACATTTTCATTTTTTATAGCTGTAGCAAAAAGATTACCTATTTTAATAAAACATAATATATATTTCTTTGTTAAAATTCCGTTATTGATTTTTAGTTACCACTAAATTTAACTAAAGTTACATTAAAATATAGGTGTGCCGTAAATCAGCGGAGTTCAAGTTACAAGAATCGAATTGCTCTATGAAAAGGGAAAATGTTAATATTTTAGCAATATTCCATTACCAAAAGACCAGTCTATTAGTAATGGATTATTAATTTAAATAGTATCTGAATATCATAAGTCTTATTCTAGGATTTTATAAATCAATGATCATTAACATGTTGACTACTATTAATTATTCCTATGTTGTCTTATGCCACTTATATAAGCCTACATATTTAGTCAATGCCACAGCTGTTGTGTGTCTTGATTGATCGTGCTAGTTAATCTTAGTCCATTGTATGAGCCTTAGTAGGAACATAATATAGTGTGTTCTCATTATTATTTATAACTAGAGTTGGCTGCTATTCATACAATTGATCTTGTTAGAGATACTTGAGTAGTAATTGGCAACCTATGCATTTTAACTTTACTTACTTACACTTATGTCGCTCTCTAGAACGCTAAATTAGTATCTATTTTGCAAAACGTAATAAATTTAAAATGCTTTTAGATTAAAATTTAACAATGTGAATATTATTAATACTTTTTAAGCTTTACAAATGAGGAGAGTCATTTTCCGGTTTATTGAGATATATCAATTTGAAATAAATAGTAAAAATACATTAAATATAACAATGAAATCACCACAACAATAATAATGTTTCATATTGAATTTCATTTTCTTCTGCTCGTTTCTCTCACTTCGACTTCAACGTAATAAACAAAAGCATAGAAGTAAAAAATATAATATAGAAGATATAGATATAAAATAGAAGTAAATATAGTAATAGTATAAAAATATAAAATATAAGTAAAAAACTGTCCCTGACAGTCCATTACAATATACTCCGATCGCCACCAAACCTTACAGGATTACCCGCATGGTCATTTTAAATATTCTCTAAAAATGTAGTAGGAATCGGTCCAGCGGTTTCGGAGTCTACTAGAAATAAACATAAATAATTATACTTATTTATCAATGTACTTGTTAAATAATATATCAACCTCAAGCCGTCTATGTAAAGGAACTAGATGGAATCTTTTCATTAATTTCGACTTAGCGTTGTCCTGGTCGATGTTTTTCCTACAATTGTTTTGATCTCATCTTCCCATCTTTGGACCTGTCTATCGCGATTTCTTTTTGCGTTTTCGGAAACTATCCTGGTTCCATTTACTAATGCCTCTTATTATATGCCCTGTCTCATCACTACTTCAATTTTAGGATTATGGTTGTTACATCGTTTAGCTTTCCTCGTTTCTGATTGTTTTCTTCTTATGCTATTAACTATTATTATTTAATTTAAGGTTGTTTTTAAATTAAATAATAATAGTAACAAGTTCTTGATTTCTTCAATTAATAAACAGGATTTATTTATTTTACAACTTTGGTAAAACTTAAAGCTAATTTTTACATTAGATAGTTAGTAGGTATGTAGTTACTTAGAGCCACTGATTAACAATAAAAAAGTACTAACAAATTTAAGCGTTTACATTTAAAACGTACACTAACAAGATAATTAACTTATTCACTTCCAAAATTCATACTATTTATATTTTTTTGCTATTGTTATTCCTTTCCCATGTACCACGTTAAGTAGAAAGGGATTTCTAAACATAGTTGTATTTGTGCGAAAACTTTTAAGCTTAAGCAGTTCTGAGCAGTCTACCGTGTTATTAGCCACGTTCAACAAACAACTTATGTCAGCAGCTGTTGTTTTTCGATGTGTTAATGGGGAAAAATGAAATTTACGACATCGCGCGCTATAATCAGGCAAATAAGTGAGAAAAGTAAGGACTTATTTGCCTGTTACTAAAACTGAACTGTAAATATCACAGTTTTTTTTTGCGTTCCAAGCACGCTATATAGCTGAAAAGCTATTCCAAGTGACTGCCAACATATACACAGTACAATATTTTGATTGTTTTTAGGGAAGAAATTCAGCAGACATTCTGAGAATAAACCATTATGCTTTGGATGTTCATCTAGTTATAATTAGTTATCGAATGTAACTCCTAAGTCAAATATTTTATTTACTCTAATTACAGGACTGTTTAACAAAACGTAATTGAATGTTATTGTGACTGGTTTTCGAGTACCTATGAGAAAACATTTAGATACATTTAAGTTCAAACCGTAACGCGAATAGTTATTCTGGACCCTGTTAAGGTCAATTTGTGGAAACTGTGTATTATTTGTGGTGCGTTTGGGTCAAAAGATTTTAAGGTCATCTGCTTATATTAGCAAGGATATGAGATCATTGTTGTTATATTGTGTGAATAAAAGTGACTCAATCAATATTCGTACGTACTTATTTTCCTAAACAAAAAATTAAGATGTCAATTAGATTTTTTGATAAGCTTCAAGGTTTCTTTTTCGAAATCAAGTACCTCTATCGATCAAACGACTAACATTAAATCAAATTTAAGTAGGGCCTGAGATGGATCTCCATTTCATTTAAATTTTAAGTGATTCTGTACCCTTATCTACGAGGACGAAAAAGCAATATTTCGAGTAGGTATTCCGATTTAGATGCGGTTGTGTTTATTTAAATTGTATATATGTCGTACGTCGAGGTAATGTGTAAGTTTTTAATGGCGGACAAAATGTATAATATTTATTAGACTTTAACGTAGTTGAGGTAGTCAGTTTTTAATTACTATCTACCCGCAGTAGTCCCCTGAGAATGGCAAGTATAAAGTATTGGTGTATAAATTTTAAATTATCAATTAGCAAACATACCAATTTATCAATTTACAAATTTATTTTGATATTCTCTAATTTCTATAACAAAGTGTTGTTTGTTATTGTGACCATAAAGTAAATTGAAAACTAAGGAACATTATGTAGAATTCCATTATATAGGAATTAATACGATAATAAACAACCCAACAATTAATAAAAATCTTTTCGAGCCATATTATGATCACTAGACCACTACAATCCAAAATATATACATATGTGAATTACTGTGTGTTATAAAATCAAATCTCAAACACGCAAAACTTTAATTAGGTAAAGGAAATTTTATTTGCGGCTCGATGTCGGTGACGTCTTGTTACCATCTTTTACGTCGTGTGTGGGACTTTTATAACATAGTATTTATTTTTTATTTAAGTTGTGACCTAGATAAAATAAGTTACGTAACGTATTCCTTCATATTTTGCAATAATTTGATAGAAATATTACAACCGTCACTCTCTTCTTCATTTTATTTATTTACTCGATATAAATGAAAAATATGAAATAAAAAAATAATAAATATACTTCTTTGAGCCGAATAAGCTAGATGGCATTATTCGTATGTATGTTGCTAGTTTTTATTAAATTCTTTGGAAAAAAGGCGAAACGATGATCTACTACAGTTAAATGTATACATTGTTTTTTTGTATTTAATTAGATAAGTTGGTTTTGTACTCCACAGGGTTTACTATAACTAGATAAAATATAGTATTAGGTAATAAGTATTGAATATACTGAATGAATCATGTAATTCTCTTAGGTGCATTTTACCTACCTACCTACATTTTACAAGAAATTAATTTGTCACTCTTTCTGTAAAATATTGTTATGAATAACAAATGAGCAAATACTAATATTCTCGTTATACTAATCTAACTCCGCGACGATAGTGTCGTATAAAACTTCTGTTCACTCTTATTGGATTTTATTTCGAGAAAAATATAAACAAGGCAATGATTGCTCAATACTCGCTAGTCTAAGCTATTATAAGATTTTGATTGGAATCTCCGAGTCTTTGAAGTCGTATTTTTTATATTAAATGTTTAAAGGTACTTAATTGAAAAATATTTGAAAACAATTTCAAATATTTTTCAATTAAGTACCTTTAAACATTTAACCTTTTTCAATTTATTTTGGTAAACGTTGTATTAGTTAATTTTATATGGCGCACAGATTTGTTATGTTTTAAATGTCGTTTATATTTTATTTTGTTCGCGTACATTATAGCAGTGTCAGCACCTACAACAATGAGACCCTCCTACCTGTACAGAGTTGCCAAATGCTAATGTATAGGTGTTATAGGTTGAAAAATCTAAATTTTGTAAAAAAAAAATGTAGGTATTGCTGTTAATGGTCCTGTGCTAGCTTAGTAAGATTTTATATTCAATTATGTTACTTAGTACTGCTATGAATTATGCTTTAATTAAAGTTTGCCAACTTTCGTTTACTTTAAGGATCAAAGTCTGATATGCTCGACTCTCAGTAGTGAATATGACAGTACGTCATGAATATTGATTGCCACGCAGTAACATTCACTTCAAAGATGTTTCATTAGACATATTATTAGAATAACTGTCGTGTTTCTAGTTCATTGCTATATTGACTGTTAACATCTTACATTATATATAGTAGAAATTTAGCATGATCTGATTTTCAATGTCATTTAAATATTTTTTTATAATTTGTAAATTATAATTAAAACGTTAATTACCAAATAGCTTAATCATTGAATAATAATGAGATGATGAGTAGAAAGCTTCTGATTTGCCCTGTCGAAAGTACGATATAAATTTTTTAGCTCTTGTAAATTTTACTAAAATTATTATTTTGTAAGCATCTCATAAAACTTTATGAATTGTGAATTGAAATGTGTTTTATTTTTTCATAGGGATAGATTTCTCGTTTTTCCCTATTGATATTGAAATTTAATACGTGTTGGAGACCTAAAACGAACGAATAAGGATCTAAGAATATTGAAGAATATACTTGTAGATTTTTAGTTTAATTGTAAATTATTGAAATTTAGTGAGTTTTATCAAAATAGCATAATAAAAAATGTTTCAAAATTCCAAATATATTATGGTTATATTTATGCTTGTAGTCATTTTTTGGCAAGAAAACTGTGGCGTTTCCCACTAGAACGATTTGATTGATTTGACCCCGTAGATGGTGTTACAAATCAAATCAAATCCTACTTGGATTATATTTTTACATTTTCAGGGCAGGATTGCTGCCGTCTGCCGGGATTGCTCGTAAACTTATATAATATTTATAAAGCCTTTATTTATTATTGGACTCCTATTCTGTTTTTTTTCTATTTATGGTACTATATAAGGCGCTCCTGTACTTATTTTGTTTACTTTTAACGTGTTAATTTAAATGTAAGTGTACTTGATTTTATTTTTTTAAATACTGCAATGTCCGATGTATGTTGTGTCAAACTTCACGTTATACTAAAACTTTATAGCAGTATTTAACAATTACATTACAATAATGGATCGAATTGTTAGCTTATCTAAAATTGTACATAACATTTTATATTTCATATATAACAGTATCTGCACATTGGCCCTGCTATGTCTGCGGGGTTTTTATTTAACAAAAAGATTTTCTTATAATCATAGTTCGATTTACATCGTGTAAACTTGAATCTAAAATGAATCACGGAAATTTCATTTAGGAGACTGTCCGCTCGATTACCACCCTAAAAAATTATAACAATAAAAAACACTAATTAAAGTGAGATCGTAAATAGGTGTGGTGTTTTAAATAAATATAAAACATACAAAAAAGGTAGTAGAATTTTGTAAAAAAAATATAATTATTTGTTCAAGTTGTTTAAAATATTATTATTTATTTATTTAAGTCAATCTCTGAAAATCTGATAAAAATCTGAAATGTGTTTAGGAAGTTCATTAAGTTTGACTGGTATTCTGTGGTATAAATATAATTGTGTTAGAAATTGGTAACATACTTATAAAGTATAATTGCGTGTCATTGGTGTTTTAAAATACATACATTATTGAATTTTAATTGTGTAATTAAATTAAATTAAATAAAACATGTTTCGGGATGTTCCGCCGAATTATTCGATTTACCATTTCATTGTTTATGAATGATTTGATGATTCAATATATTAAAAAGGTATCAAAATAAACATAACTTGGAACTTGTATTACTCAAAAATAGAAAAATGAAACTTAGAATTCTCTTTAGGTACTTTATATACTAATATAAATACAAAATCTTAACACTCAAAGTCCATATAGGTTGAAAAGAAATTCAAGCGTCATTTAACATGAAAACATGACAAGGGTTAATGAACAAATCTACTTCTTAATAAATCGATGTAATGAACCACCTGAAACTCAAATTAAGTTAGTGAGATCACTAATATAACGATTTAATAAAGTAAGGTGATAGGTATTTTATCGCCTTAAACTAAATTGTATGCTCGATTGTATAATAAATAAGTAAAATGAGAATTGCAAACTTTAGTTAAATTTGATTCAAAATATAATATGAAAATACTCTATAGCCGATTTAAAATATTATATGTATCAAATAAATATCCAATGAAAAATAAACCTTCCCTTCGATGCATTTATCATTTTATATATATGTCTTTATTAGGACGATGGTGACATCTATTAGGTTTCTTTCGAAAATTCTACCCCGTGTTTCTAACTTTGCAGTATATGTGATAAATCAATGAACGTAAACGATTTATACTAATTGAATTGAATTCAATTAACGATAAAATATACCACAGCAAATATAGTTCTACTAGGACATAAGTTCACTGATTCACTCCTGCAAGACTCATTTGCCATAGGGAATCTTTTGTTATCACGCAAAGTAGGCAAATAAATGTTTTTCTTATCTTTTCTATCTTAACGATTTTAAAATGTCTCCCCATGAGGGTGTGAGTTATAACGCCGTGCTCAAGCTGACTTTGGTCCTTGTCTGAACTTCGTACTGTGTTGGCTCAAACATCGCCATGGAGCAGAAGTCCCTGCAAAGGTGCCATGTACCAAACCAAACCTGTCCAACCATCAACCCAACCAACCCACCTGTCACCAAATTAACACTAAAAGGTCCCACAAGCAAAATATTTTCTTGGTAATATATAAAGACATAAAAATATCTATAGAAAGGTTAAAATAAAAATATTGTTAATACAAGAATTGTGATTATTGATCTACATAGTGCTACGCTCACTGGTGCAAGCAGCTACGGCGTAGAAATTAGATCAAATACTCAACTAATTATTAACTACTTATAATGTTTGATGGATTAAAGTTATATAACATAGTACTATATTTTAGCCTTCAAGTTTATGTAAGAGAATTCTAATACTTGCGGCTCTGAATAATTTTGAATTTAACCCATTTCATAAAAATACTAGTATCTGAGACCATACAGGTAATGCACGTGGAAAAATGATTTCATTTCTTTCTTGTAATGTAGTATTTGGTTTTATTCCTGTCTTCTTTTTACTTCTTAGTTTTTTGGTCCAACGTATTCCTAAAAAATATATATCAGTGGCAAAACAAGGTTTAACAGATCAAAGGTAAATCTTAGGCTACTAAATATTTTTCTAAACATGAATTAGGCATTCTGTAATATTTACGTGAGATACATTTACCAGAAAAAATCCTTTACCCAATAAATTTTTTGGAAAGATAATAAAAAGTATATATGAAAAATTATAAAGGGAAACACAAATTCGAAACATTCAGATAAGCAAACACATTATTTACTAAACAGTTAGTGAAAAGAGGTTTTCCAATACTCGTTCATGTATGGTCCTATTACGTATTCTACTTACGATACCGTATGCTTCCCGTGATACTTCTAAGTGCTTCAATGATTCCTACCTATTTCAGATCTTTATCCGTGGACAGAATAATAATGTTATTATTTATCTATCACACAAGTGAAAATTTATTGGTTTTTGTTTACTTGCTACTTGTATTTTATTTAATCAGTCATTAAAAACAATATTCGTAAGATGAATTGCTTAGACAAAAAGTCTTTGATGTCAAAAGTATTCAATCATTAGATTATGTCGCTGACTTAATTTAAGTGCTCAAAACAAGACCGGAATAATCTTTATACAATGTTATCGATATTAGTTTATTATGACTCTACACTATATACCTAAAATAAACAATTTAGAAGGTATCATACATTAAACAGCAAATTGTATATTTGCACCAACTAACTGTATGCTAGCGCTGCACTTTATTATTATTGTGCTTTCAATTACGTATAAGTGTTATAATGGTAATTGTTTTTCGATTATTGATAAACTTCGACTCGTCGATTTAGATATCATGAAGCTTAATGTTTATTCAAATTAACATACACATATTCTTATTATTCTGCAACAAATAATGAATTTTATTTAATAATTCGTAGCTAATTATTTAATTAAAAGAAGGGCGATCTAAACGATCTATCAGATTATCTAAATGTAAAGTATTTTTTTACAATGATGCTTGCGTCAATAAATCGATCTCAACGACTAATTTGTTGGAAAATCCATATCCTGATTATATTTTTTCAAATTAGACATTACAGTGTTTACGCCGTGTAATTAAACTATTGGATCGAATTAAGATCGAGTACAATGCGATAAAAAAAATTCAAACTTGTGGTATGTTCAAACACTTCGGTACGACTTCGACGCCAGTGCTTTGACAAATGTATGACAATCCATAATCACAATCAAGTTAATGTACACTGGTACCAAGGAATATTACTTTTATAACAATTATAAGCGTGCAGAATTCATTACGAATAATTTTATTTAAATGTGCACTACTAGTGAAAATCTAAACAATAGAGTTAACGTAACGAGAACCCAACGTTTTAAAATGGGTTTTAAAATGCCAGTAAAATAACAATTATCGCAGGTTACAGAAAATACTTTGTAAAAAGCTTTTCCTCGTTTTAAGAGCGACGTTTTACATTTTTTTGCCAACATTACATTATAACTCAAATTAAATCCATTAAAAATCATTTAAATTATAAAAATCATACCTTTAGATATTACAAATTTTATAGCAGTCGATTTTTGGTTCCTAAAAAAACTTTTATTTTAATTTTAAAAGGAATAATTTTCACTATCTATTTAAAAATAAAAATTATTTCTTCACAAATTGAGGTTAATTTTATTCAAAATAGATATCTCAAGTTTCTACTTGATATCGCATAAATTTAAAACGAATCTTAATGATTCTGTAGGAGTAATCTTAATATAATGTCGAGCCTCTCCTCTGAATCTTACTTATTTTGTCAATCTACATTTATCTACATTTATTTATGTATCAGGTAGATTTATCTATTTTAAAAAAGGTGTCAGAGGTTGAGTTTTCTGATAAATAGATTGCACTTTCAAAGCTTGGCAGAGCCCACCATAAAAATAATAATATACAAGTTGGGATATAATGACGGCCTTAATGTTGTTGACGAAATCTCCTTCTTTATACAAGGCATCTCTCTCATAGAATTAATATACATTTATGATCTCTCTATTTCTAAATGACATCTGACGTATAGGGTCAAATTTGCAAACTGACTTAATTTACTTTTAAAATTTCGATTATGCCCTATTGCTCTTACGGCTGACATAAAACAAGCGTACCTCAAAATAGGTATTTGATTCACTTACATGTCCAAAAACATTTTACAGATTTTACTAATAACCCTATTAAAGAATTTCAATTATACCACATTACATTCGAATTTTGAGGCGAGTCCATTTCTAGCCAAGCACACTGTGCGACAGTTATCCGAAATGAAAAGTGTTAGTTCTCGGCGCGGCTGCTGTAGTTTCAAGAGAGATACACATGTATATTTTTTGCATTTGGCAACTTCCCTTGCATCTTGAAGAGAAGTCAAAGAGCTTACTCAGGAGCTCATGCTCAGTGAAATTAATCAAACCAAACGGGCTACTAATTCTCAGGAACTTCTATCATCTGTGCTATCTTTCAGTCGCGCCGTTATAGATTTTTCTAAAAATGTAAACATTCTTGGCCTTAAATGGATCTCTTCTGAAGATAGTTGAACTTTGTCGACTTCACCTGCTGAGGTAATTTGTTAAAGATCTTTTCTTTAATTTCATTGTAAAATTGTTACTACAAACAGGATACAATTCGATTAAGTGGAGTAGTAAAATTTTCATTTAAGATACCTAACTGAAAGCAACAACTGAAATGCTCTTCAAGTTCCTAAAGTTGAAGTAGATCTATAAAACTTATATTACCAATTGGTAATATAAACGAACGAGACTAGATAATTGTCTAGTCTCGTTCGTTTATATAGATATTATAGTTATATAGATATTATAGTTCAATCACTACATTACATTATATTATACATACGTATGTTTATAGCGTCTTACCACTAGATTTTCCAAACTACCGTCCCAAGGAAGAAAACTTTAACCACATTTTTTAAAACAGAGATCTGATGATCATGAGAGTGGTATTGCATTTATCATTTTCTTATTTATAAGATTGTTATGTGTAAACACATGATCATGGAATTTATAAATATATGAATATTTAAGACAAAAATAATGTGTTCATTGGATAATCTAATTATAAATGGGTATTAGTTTTTATAACAACTCTAAACTATTATACTTCCAAAGTATTTAATAATTTAGTGTCTCTTAAAAGTTCTCTTAAAAGGGAAATGTCCAGATTTATTGTAGGTTTGAAAAAGATAAGATATCTTAAAACGCTGGCTAAAAGTCAGAGCTATTTAAATGTTATTCTATGATCTTCGCTGAACTGACAGGTGACCCGAGATTTTAGGTAAAGGTTAACGAAAGCTATTGAAAATCTTATATCCTTTAAATCGGTAGCGAAAGTCTCAAAAAAGAATAAATATAACTTTGTATCGTGCTAAGCTTAAAAGTGTGTTGAAGTTAAAATAGTATTTAATAATAAGTTTGTGGATATTCCTGGCAGAAGCTTTCAAGTCATGAAGCTAAAATGTTAAACGTAGCTTAAGACAAATAGCCCGTCTAAAACAAAAACCCTTAATACAAAACAACGATAAAGAGCTACCTCAAGATATTCGCCATTTAAAATTATAATTAATAAATATATATATATATATGATAATAAAATGAATTATTATTTTAAATATGAAATTATTAAATCTATTATTCAAAGAGATTTAAGCGAAATGAGGTGGACTATTTTCTTTAACGTAAAGAAACGATTAATATTTGGATAAAACATAATATACATTTGTTTCGAAATTTTATTATTATTATGTTATTTATTTCAATCCGAAATACTTTTATGCTATTCTTAGATATTCTTATTTGTTCTTTCTTTAATGTTCATAAATGTTTTATACATGGAACCAATTTCAATATCAATGCCTTGGTTGAGCTGAGGAAAGATTTCAAATTCACATTTATAAAATAATATTTGAAGTTAAATTGACAAGAATAGAATCAAACTAATATTTTTTCTAGAATTTAAATGAATAATTTAGAAAAATGGTTATACATGGTAATAAATATTTTCAAACATTAATGTCGGTAGTGGCATCTTTTTAATGTTTATTTATACTGCAAAGTTAGAAACGTTGGTTAGGATTTTCAAAAGAAGTCTGATAGATATCACCACCGTCCCGATAAAGACAATCACATATAGAATGCTTAATTCACTGAGACGGACAGCGATATTGTATTCTATCTATTGGTAAAGCAACATATATGTTAAGCATGCTATTCCAAAGATTTAAAATAATAACAGTAAATACAAAGATGAACTGAGTTCCTTAAATTTGATATTTTTTTTATTTGGTAATCCAGTGCATAAAGTTGACAAGCTTTAATTAAAACATAGCATTTTCAAATTAAATAGTATTGTTTTTGTCACGTAATTTGTAATAAATGAAATTAAATTACATTAAATAATTCTTTAGAATCCGAATAAAACTTACTAACTGCATAGGATCATTAAATACAATATTTTGTGAAATATTGTCTTAAAACTAGAGCACCGACAGATTTCTAATCTCCATATAATTAAGAATTATTATAGAATATTCTTATAAACTGTGCGTTTTCTGTCATTTGCTGCTACTAGAAAATGTGTTCAAAATAAAATACAATATTAAAAAAAAAAATAAGCCTGAACATAACATATATATTATAGAATGTTGCTATAAATTACAATTCACTAAAGAACAGTTATAGATATTTTTTATATGAAAAATACGACATCGAAGACACAGAATATCCAATCAAAATTTTGTAATAGCTTAGAGACTAGGGAGCATTGAGCAATCATTGCCTTATATTTTATCCAATATAAAATCCAATAACAGTGCAGCGAAGTTTGATACAAGAGCGTCGCTGACATAAGCTATTTTCTTGTATTAGAAGTGTTACAGTACTCATGCGAGTATCTCATAACCCACTTAACATTTCCAATACCTAAAAATATATTCACTATCTTATCTAAAATACTAGAAATAGATTTTTCCAAAATTACTGGAATTAAGTAAAAAATAGATATACTTTTTTATTGTGGTTAATTATTTTTAGTGGATTATTGCATTGATCTTTAATTAAGTGTAATATGAATTTTATAGAAATAACGAGTCTAATAATAATAATGCCTTTATTCAGGCGAAAGACTTATGCAACTATTTTTTAGGAATGTATTTGCAAGTGTATGTAATAACATAGATCACATCCTTTCTAAGTATAATAGTATAATTAAATAATATGAATAAGAGAATGATGAAGTTTTTATTGAGTTAAAAAAATGATTAATGAATAAGTCATTACAGTTACTGTACTAAGAATAGTCAGCACTTTATTAATATTTATTATTATTCTACAACAACATTAAAAGGCGAAAGCGAGACGTCTCCAACATCGGGTTGCAAAAGAGCTTACATTTAATTAGAAGTTTTGGCTCTTTTCTTTGAGATCTGATTTCGTTTCAAACAGAATAATGCGGTCCAGCTTTTCTGCGTATTTTCTCAAACACAATCTTTCAAAGTGTAAATTAATTAAATACCGAAATAACAAAATCATCATTTTTTACGTTCTAAATCTCAACACAGTATAATTAAAGAGGAAGAATTTACATGTTGTTCATCACATACGAATTGTTTTAAAGCGATAAGTATTAAGTTTGTGCTATGAATTAAAATTACATTGTACATTACGGAGTTTGTACACGACAGGTCGCTTTTAAACAAATCCTGCTCCACTAAATGCGTCCCGTTTAATGTAAACTTGAGTAAAACAATTTTAATAAAAAGGAATTTATAATTTATAGCAGTTATGTTATATATTGTTATTTATTACGTGCTGTCAGTTATATATTTAGCCCACATCCTGAAAGGACAAGCATTACCACAAACATTGTCTTTCGCCTTAAATAAACAGTGAATACACTGAAACAATGGTATACAAAGAAACAAATAAAAAACAATAACGAAATGACAATAAATAAAATATAAGTAAATAAAATAAAAGAAATGACAAAAATAGTTAAAAGAGACGGAAATTTCTGGGCCTTGTTGTAAAAGGTGGAGACAGGATTGAAAAAAAAAGTAACATCTTTCTATTTCAAACTTCAAAAAATAAACTCTAACGCAATCAGAAGAAGCGAATTCAAAAAAATAATTCTGCACAATGAAGGACTTAGTCACTATGGTCCACGGAGTCACCGAACAGGTGGGGCTTAAAATGAATATGAACAAGACAAAGGTCATGTCGTATGTCCATGTTGTGCCCACCCCTGTAACCGTTAGGAACTCTGTTCTCAAAGTTGTATTTATTTAGGCTAAGTGGTTCAACTAGGTAAGTCCAACTTTGAGGAAGAGATCAATCGACGAATCCGTATCGGCTGGGCAGCGTTCGGGAAACTTCGTCACATCTTCTTGTCCGAAATTCCTCAGTAAGGTTCTCGAATGGTGACCAAGAACTGGAAGGCGCAGCGTGGGTCGGCCTCCCACTCGATAGATAGACGACCTAGTAACGGTTGGTACTAGGTAGTATACTAGGACAGAACCTGTTTGTTTAACAATGAATAAAATATTACTAGACAAATTAAACAAATTAATCAAACCTCTACGTAAGCAAATTAGTTGCATGTGTTAAGGGTCGTATAACACTAATTGTTAAATAGTTGATAATTTATTAAGATGTAACTTTAGGAAGAAAGAGGAAAAAGAAGGAAGTAAGAAGATAAACATTAACAATACAGAAATTCTTAAATATCACATAGACGGCTATAAAAATTTAGATACAGTATTTAGATAAAATAGATAATTTGGAATTATTTAATTATTTTATTCTGTTATCTATACGTCAGGAATGTTATAATAATTATTTATGGCTTACATACTTAAAAGGTTATCTAAGATTCATACATATGGTACAAACTGCTTTGTATTTATCTGTGTAATACTGCTACGATTAAAATTGTAAGTTGCAAATTTTTTTTTTTTATTCTTTCCAAATCCAGCTTGTTTTTAGTAGAAAATGTTGGTTTTCAAAAAAGAGTTTATTTTTTGTGAATAACTTATTAATATGTGTATTTTAAAAGCCTGATATTTTCGTGTTGTAAATGTTATTAAAAAAAAGCTACTACGTACGTACTATAATAAAATGTATTAATTATTAATTAAACCAAAATATTTTTTTTATATTTAACGTATGTGAACATAAGTAAAATATGTATAAAACGTACAAACGAATACGTAAAACACATTAAAATGATTATATTTTTGGTTTTGGTTATGATAATATTTTAACCTTACAAGATTTGGCAAAAATATATATGTCTCAAATCTTTCTTAAAAATTTCAAATCTAATCTTTTCGAAATCATAGTAGATTGCGCTGGGGTAGTACTGCAGGACAGACTATTTTTATAATAAGTACAATTTTAGTATACAAAACGAATTACAGTTAGTATAAACAAAATATATTGACACATAATTTTTTTTTTTTTTTGAAAAATACCTCTTTTTATATTACTCTTTTTATAATGAATGGAAAATAATGTATATAGTATTTTAAGACGATAATTGTATTTGTATTGTATTGAAAAAGTGTATTTTGACTTGTATTAATGTAATTACATTATATTATCAAAGCAGTGTGTAATATACACTCAAGCAATTAGAAGTAACACGATATTTACAAACTTTAAACGTTAGTACACATTTATTTACTTCATAAGTTACTGTATAAATAAAAGCTCGTTTCGTGCGCATTAACTAAATTAATGTTGTGGATTCCACATTTGCAATATATATTTTTAATAAAATCCAATAAGCGGTTTATTTACCCTCCCCATTTTAAGTCACTATCTGCCATTGTAAAAGACGCCCCTACGCTACACTTTCACTTGGAAACTTTTAAAATCCCCCCTTCCTCTTATCACGGCACAGCACAGATATGTCTCATTATCTTTATCTTTTTTATTATTACTTTTTCAAAAGATTAATTTTACGAAAGTACTCTCTTTTTAAAAGTCAAGCTGCTTAGAGTTTAGACAGACGGTTCATGTTCCCCAGTCACGTAGAGATAAACGATACTCAGTTTCTCGCTACACTCAGATATTGCTTAATGCACTTGCCTCTTTTCTTTTAAGACCTTATTCTAAATTATACTTTTCAAACAGCTTGTTTCTGTAATTAATTCATTTCTTTACAAATTATATTTTGACAAGAGACTTTAGGTTAGTTATACTAACAAGCTCAGAAAAACGTCGGTTTTTTAATTAAAATAATTAATTGTTAGGAAAACCTAAATAATGTAAATAGGACTTTAAATATATTTCTACATATAATTTTTTTTTTAACTTTTAATCACATACCAGTTTTTTCCGTTAAATTTCCTCATACATGCTTTTTTGTCTCTTAAATAGGTTTTAAAATTATGGATGATCTTAAATTTTATCTAAAATTTGTTGTTTTTGTGAAATCAACTAGTCGTATAGTAATTTCAAATCCAAAATGATCAAATATAAAAAATAAACAATAGTTTAAAAAACTAAAAAAAACACGCTTTTATTGCTAACCGAACTAAAAACTAGAAAATAATTTTTAATGACAAAGAGTATAAAATTACAGTAGTAGAATTCTGAGTAAAAAGCGTGGGGTGCTCGATATTTAAGGTATTACAATCATTCTATTAGCAACTATCTATGAGAGGATAGTTACGAATCACAGTAAAATGCACCCCACGATTTTTACTCAGAATTGAATTATTTTGTTAATAACTTAAATTTTATTATAATTTTATATTAAGGCGATTCACTATGATTAATTGGTCGATCTTCTACTACTGTAATTTTATACTCTTTGTCATTAAAGATTATTTTCTAGTTTTTAGTTCGGTTAGCAATAAAAGCGTGTTTTGTTAGTTTTTTAAACTATTGTTTATTTTTTTTTTTTTTTTTTTTGGGAAACTTTTATCAAATTATTGCATTGTCATCGGTCCTTGATACGTGTGCAAAGTTTCAATTTAATCGGATCGCTGGAACCTGGTGAAAATTAAGCTCGAAGATTCCGTTACATTCATACATACATACATACATACATACATACATACATACATACATACATACATACATACATGCATACATACATACATACAACCCAAGCTAATAAAAGCGTATTAATAATGAAGGTTGAAGGAAGCTCACTACAGAATAATTTGGAACTCGTTTTGTCGCAATTTGTTTATTTCATGTCTTTTTAGCAATGCCGCAATTTCCTTGATAAATAAAAATAATTCGATATTTTACTAATTACCGTTTCATATAATATAATGACAATTCATTTGTTTTATATATTCAAATAATAAAGAAGAGGCCCATTTTCCTTAACAATTAATTTCCCTCGTTATTATTGCAATAATTGTGATTTTAGTAAGCTGAGATGAGAGAAATTTACGGCGAACCTAAACATAAAATCAAATAACTTAAACAAAGCTTGTTAATTCAAGTGTCAAATTATTTTTCTTTACAGACTCGGAGCAATCGAGAAAATCAAAGTTATTTATGTTCTTATCTTGTTAAGTAAATTATAATACAATACCCTATACTAAGAGGAAAATCTGTAACATCAACAAATGCATCAATATATATATTATATAATCTAGAGCAATGCTTGACTACATTCCACCTGATGGTAAGTGGAATGTAGTCTTAGGTGGTAAGGCGCATTAGCAACGTATTCACTCTTCTTTTGAAGACACCCACATTGTATTCGGCCGGAATTTTACCCTTAATATTTTCTCACAACTAAATGCAGCTAATTGTATCATTTATAGAGTTGTTTTTAAACTAAATAAAATAATAAGTTCTCTAAACGAAAACAAAGACTAAACCAGAACGACTTCGACATCGGAACGCAAATGAGCGTTCCATCAACTAGGGCTAACTTATTTACTTACTAACTCTTTAAACACTGATTGCCTACAATAAGGAAAGTAGCAATTTGACTCAAAAATTTAACCGTCTCAAGAGACTATATATTCTCCTTATCAAAATTGTTTCATTGAATATCAATGTAAATAAACTATTACAAAAAACTTTATCGTTACGTATTTGAATTGAAAATTTAAAATGGAAGAAATTTGTTTTGTTACCTACAAAAAACATTTTCAAGGAAATATATAAATGTTATTATATTATATAATTTAAGTAATTTGTAATATAAAAAATTAAGTTCACAATACACACAATACATTATTACATATTAATCGTAAATGAGAAGTGAACGTAAACTCTTTCTTATCTGCCTCCGAGTCGTAAAGCAATGTTCTAAATGCACTGAAATATTTATGTTTACCGACATCAATTACGAGGCTGATGGATGCTCGTTCTAAGCCTGGGAGATGATTTTAATAAATTACAGCTTGTGAGTGATTTTGCGTTATAAAAGTATTTTTTTTTTAGATACTTCCGTGTATTTTAAAGTGCCTCGACAAACAGCAATAAATACTAACTTTTAAATTTAGTTTTTTTAAGATGGTAAAACAGTTTCTTTCCTATTCCTGCTATAAGATTAATTTAAATTGATTTTTAGGGTGTAGTTTACGGAACCCTTAAAATCGGATCCGTATTACTCAAAATAAATTGTCCGTCCGTTAGATAGTTATATAATATCCACAGAATATGCAGATATATAATAGCGTGAAAAATAAATAATAAAGTTAAATTAAATAAATTCTCAAGGTAATACATAATATATATACATATATATATATATATATATATATATATATATATATATATATATATATATATATATATATATATATATATATATATATATATATATATATTACGTATTACCTTGAGAATTTATTTAATTTAACTTTATTATTTATTTATTTTTCACGAAGGAATAACGAATATATAAGGAAATATATAGATATATATAATGGTAAGAAAATTTATGTAACACTAGCTGTGCTTGCGACTTCGTACGCATAGATTCCGATGTCGATAAAACTAACGGAGCTAATTGACGGAACTAAACGAAGTTTGAATAAACTTTGAACGGGTAGTTTTCGGGTTTTCTGGGAGTACTATTACTACTACTACTAGTTTATTATTTTCAATTCCGTATTCCGTTGTATTTTACAGAACGCTGCGTATTTTGAGGAACTGATGAAAAATTCTAATCTTTTGGTAAATTATTTACCTCGATAGTATATATTGATAGTACATATTGATAGTAAATATTGATAGTAAATATTGATGGTACATATTGATAGTACAAAGTGATAGTTAATATTGATAGTAAATATTGATGGTACATATTGATGGTACATATTGATAGTACATATTGAAAGTACATATTGACGGCATATATTGATAGTACATATTGAAAGTAAATATTGATAGTACATATTGATGGTACATATTGATGGTACATATTTATGGTACATATTGATGGTACATATTGATAGTACATATTGATAGTTAATATTGATGGTACATATTGAAAGTACATATTGATGGCAAATATGTGCTTTCAATATGTACCATCAATATTAATGAGATTTTAGAATTATTATTTAAGTGATTAGGTACAATTTCGGTGAAAAACGAAAAATTTATCAATACTCAAAGATGTATGATATCCAATTTGTGTAATTTTTTTGTAACGTAGGAGATTTTGAAAATCGCCTAACATATTATTATTGTTAAAATCGACTTAATTTCAGTTTTATATTAAATATGATATCACAGATTTTTATTATAACATGAAAATATTAAAATATCGAAATTATTTAATTAGCAACGTTTTACTGAAAGTACCAATAATATGAATAAACGAATAATATAAAATACATACATTATCATGTTATATAATTATGTCATTGATTGTCGTGTAACTTTGTCACATAATCCATGTAAATTGATAGCATTGTTGAAGTTAATCTCCGTACAAAATATATCATCTCGCACACAACGTCAACACCAGTGAAACATACAGGATTTATGTATTACAATCGTCTTTATTGCATGTAATTAATTACCAAAAAATATTTCAAAGTATTATTCTACAATAAACTGTACGCTATAAAAAATATGAATACATGATAAATAACAATATTAAAAAAATAATACATGCCAAAACAGTAACATAGCTTACAAAATATAATGAGCAATTTTATTTTAAATACTTTGGCAGTTTTTGTTCCATTGCGTTTATTAGAAAGACAATTATTTTTATGTTTCAATTCTTAATTTTAGTAATTTATTATTTATTGACTCTTCCATTGTATTAATTTCTTGAATTCAAGTGTAGCCACCCTGACTCGGAACAGCAATCTGTGGATCGCACAAAAAATTGTTCCGTATAGGAATTTTATGTACCGAAAGAAAAACTTTAGGTTTAGCAGTAAGGATTACGAACCACCTACATCTACAGGTAATCATTATGTTCATTTAAAATTCAACTTTTAACTGTTAATAAATAATAATAACGAATTACATAATCAAAAACAACTTAACTACTTTCTGATACTACTAACGATACGAGTGTAACGACACTAAACCATGTCCACTGATCATCGTTATATTTACTGTATCACTATGACGGTCAGCTCGGCCATCACTAATGACACAAACGATATAACATCAACATATCAACATACTAATGACTACCTACTGATACTAAACTATTCAATGCAATCATTATTATTATTAATGTTTTTACCGTAATGGACGATTCACTAATTCGTCTGAATCAGCTATATTTTTTTTACCTTATTAAAGTGAATTAAAGTGAAACTTTTATTACATCGTCTCAAACTTTTTCGTCTATGTGTTGCATGTCGCGTGACGGTCGGCCGCGGAGTAGGGATAGATACATTGGAAAAATCGAATGTAAGTCACTGTTCACGTATTTTAGTTACCATAAAATATTGGTTACATTTATAAACTGTGAAATTCATGATGAAGATGGAATTGATAATAGAATGATTGAAAATAATTGAAAAACGGATCAAAATGACTCAACGATTATAAAATATTGTTTTCAGTGTTTTAATATGTGTGTATCATCTAAATAATTGTTAAGTATTATGTATGTCGTAGGTACTCTAAGACACAGAGTTCAATAAAAATATTAGTTGGAGACCTAGTCTACTTTTATCATTTCCCATTATCATTCCCATTTTCTAAGTATAAAATTAAGATTGATGAAGCAATTTTTATACCCTTAATGGAATATTATTCCGAAAAAGTTTAGTTAAATGTCTATAATATGAAAAAAAGTTTCACTTTTACGGTGGTTTCATAAAACCACACAAGTTTTTTTATTATTATATATAACATGGATGACACTTCTTCGATTAAGAATAAATGATACCATTATATTTTAAAAGGTAAAAATAATTCCGTTACCTTCTCATACTTCTTTATTTATATTTTATATCGTTTGTTTATTTATTTTTTTATATTATTTTTATTATCTTCTGTACTATCAAAAATATAACAATTGATTTCAACTTGTAGTTAAAAGCCATCTAAATATATTCTTGGGGAAAGTTATTTTTAGCTGGGGTTGAGTCAAATTCATAATACCGTTTTCAAATCGTTCTAAATTCGAAACAAAAAATTTTCAGCACGTCCATAATGAAAAAATCTTTCTTTGTTTTATTATACTTACATTTTACTGTAATAATGAAACATAAAGATCAACAATATGCAGCTACAATAATGATACGAGGTGGCTTTGACTTGTTCTTTTACTAGAGTAGGGTATTTGGTTCTCAAAGCAGGGTTAGGTTTCATACTAGTAATATACGAGAGGAAAGTAGATAGGTAGGTTAGGTTATATAGTTTCTCAAATTTAGTGATCGTCTGTCGTGTTGTCTATCTGTCTGACCGGTCTCGATTATTTCCAAGCTAGATTTTCAATCAGGGTTCTGCAATTTCTAATAATACAGCTCTGGCTCAATGATCTGTTCAGATCTTAGGAAGGTGTAATATACCAGTATTACCACTAAACACTCATTTCTAATTTGTTCGGGCCTAGTTGATACAATAATTAGGTTGTTCTCCTAGCTTCATCGACTATGTTATAATTATCGTACAGAATGTATTTTTCATCACAAGTAACGAATTGATAAAAATGCTTTTGTTAATGTGACGGTTGAGTATCGTAACGCTGTATTCAATGAGTGTCTGTAAGTATGCTTCACTCAATACATGCCATTTTTTTCATAATTTATTGGAAACCATAGGAGTGCAATGAGTCTCCTATGGTTTTTCTGTAGGTCGTAGGTCAAAATCTTAAGAACTTATAAATCTAATACATACCGTCGTCGTTCCTATAAAGACGATATATATAGAATGCTATATATATATATATATATATATATATATATATATATATATATATATATATATATATATATATATAAATACAAATTACCCTGTATATATATATATACAGGGTAATTTGTAAATATAGATAAATAAAGAAATATTTACTTAATACATTCAACGACGCGACGGTACAGAGCAAATACTAACTGGTTGTTACATAACTGGCTATTTCTGTCTGGTTGTTATCAACTGGCTATTTCTAACTGGTTGTTACATAACAGCGAGTTGGCATCTGCTTTGTGATTTTCATCATAATGATGACATGAAGGAAATATGTTTGGACGCGTTGCTGAAATGATTACATTACATAGACTTTAAAGTGAAATATTAAAGGTAGGTTGTTTCTTTCTTTTCCTATTTTATAGAGAAATCCAAACATTTAATATTAATAGTAATTAATCAGTTCGAACTGTTTCATTCATTGCATAGTTGACCTTGTATAATTGATATATTATTCACATATGATTATATTTCGTTTTTAATTTGTAATGTGATGTTATTTATAATTGAAGATATCTTTAAACATATATAGCATATTATGTTAAGCTTATTTAAATTTATATAAATATAGAATGAAAAATAAACCGACACGGGCAGGGATACGAACCCGCGACCTGTGGTAAACCGTCCCGTCGCTCTACCAATTGAGCTACCGAATCGCTGTCCGCATGAATAAACAGGAAAAATATTTTATCTTTACGATATAAAAACATTAAAGCTTTATACTTTTGGATATAATTTAATGAATGAGTCTATTTAATAGCTCTTGGTCACGAACTTAATAATAAAATGTTACGCCATATATTGAAAACAAGAAACACTTTTACCGAATATTTTTTATTATTTCTTGAAAGTTAGGTAATAATAACATTATTCCATTTATCGACGTCTATGTACGTCATATGTGGCAGTTACCATTTACAATTTAGAAGACCGTCTACTTAATTACTATTATAAAAATAATATACTTTTGCTAATTAAAATGAGATCGTTTGTCAGTTTTGTGGTGTTTTAAATATTAGATATAAAAAACATAAAGCAGAAAAATTTTAACATTATACTTAACACCTCAATTAGTTTGAGTTAATTTGTGAAGTAAGTTAATTAATTGTTTAATTTTCAATCTGTCAAGATACATTAATAACTGCGTTGTATTTTGGATGTTAATTATGCATTTACTAATCTCTGCCATCAATCCTAGTAACCTGTACGATAAGGTTGACTGGTAGAGCGTTACATAAATATAAATTTATTAAATACATTTACCTGTTATTGACCTCTTAGAAAGCCTAATTCAATTATAAGGAGGCCTTAATTGCCGCCTGCAAAGTTATTGTAAATCGTGTAACATGAAAAACAAAATAAAAAAAATGTGAATTCAGTTTAACAATAATAAAAACCTGACTATAATAATGACCATCAGCTAAAATTGTAATTAGGAGAAAATAAGTCCTATAATTTTAAGATGATCTATCACTAAAACATTTACGTTTATCTTAAACAAGTTATATAGGAGGAAGGGCGAAACATAGAAAGGTCACCGCGCGAAACGTAACTGACTACTTTAGCTTTTTAAAATAATTATTCTCTTTAAATATATAAATTTATTTTTTAATTAATTTAATTAAATTTGTTGAAAACACTCAAAAGCTTATATGACTTGATTTATATGTTATACTTTTCTTTTCTTTTATGAGTTCTTACAACATATGTTGCCCCAAACCATTAATTAAATTTCTAGTATAATTTAAGGCCACTTTATGAAATATAATGTTATGTTAACGTAGACTACACATACCACTAAGTTATATACATGGAAAAATAATGATGAATTACGTAACTTAATTATCGTTGTCATGACAATATATACATACACAAAAGGTTAATTACCTGAGTCACTGACAAACACTGACAGTAGTCAGCAGTCACAACCTGTAAGTCATAGTTTTATTTTTGTGACCAAGCAGAATTAACCCCTTAATGATTACACAGTATTTCATGAAGCGTTAAATGTCAAATTCATATTAAATGTTAATATTTTAAATATTATTGATAAGCTATATATATATATATATATATATATATATATATATATATATATATATATATATATATTAATTATTTCAACTTAAAAAACAACTGATAAGGTACATTTAGCAGGTAACTAAAGAAGTGAAAAGAGACTCAATACTGTCCGTCTGAATAGAAAATTACTTTTTTCTATAAAATTTCATACAGGTTAATGGCTACAGTATAGTTGTGTGTTGTTTACTGTGTGAGAATATAACCGGGTAAATACATATTTAAGTACACGAAAGTGTTGTTATATAAATTGAAACATCACATTTCAATAGCTAAAACATTTTGAATATTAGAGCTAATTTATAGCATCTTCTACGTCGTAGCAGCCTATATTAGTGGACGTAGCACTGTGTAGATCAGTAAACAAAATTCTTGTTTTAACTAATATTCCGATGTTATTCGGTAAATATACAAAAAGTGTGATAAAAAGATTATCTAACATACAAACCAAAAAGCGAAATCAATTTTGGTAGTTGAAATTAATTGTATTATGAAATTAAATGGTAATTATTATTTATAGCAGTATTGTTGAGTTAAACACTCTGAGCTCTAGTGATTCGACTGTATTTCTTGATTGGGCTTTCACATAATAGCCATGTAAAAAACATAAATATTAAATCCATATAACAACATACACCGATCTTTAATATTACGTTACTTTATACAGTACAATGAAGTGCTAAGAGAGATACATGACGCTATGAATAATTTAGCATTTTCTCCGTATTATAAAAATAGTCGTATCTGACACCACAGACGTGACAATTACTGTCTTGTAAACGGGTTCAGTGCTACTTGGATAAACGATTTTATTTCTTTCTCGTATATTTTCATTTCTTTACATCTCGTACTGTTACATTTTGTAAATAGTTAGTTTGTTTCGACATTAAGTCAGTTTTTTTAACTAATTACTGGTCGGCTCTAAGGTATTCCTTAAAAATATATGTATACTGACCGTAACCCACGTTTAACACCGCGATGGTAAATATTACAATCATGCAAAACGTAATAACAGTATCTTGAGGTTTCTGTCACAAACATAGGGTTTTATATTATTCATGAGTGTATTTCATTGATTATTTTATAAAGTATTAACTTAGTTTTTATTAACAAAATGATTTAAGAGAGAATGCTTTTAAGCAAAAAGCATTCTCTGTCAGTAACCTGAAAATACAGTATGTAATAAAAATACAGTTTTAAGTAAATTATTTAAAACATATAATATGTAACACATAGCAATGCATTTAAAAATCATAAATAGTATTTGAAATAATACCCTAAGAAATTTTCGTTTTACTAAGTTGTTGCTTGTTTTTGAAATAAAAAAATATGAAAATAGAAAAAGCTTTCTCTTGGTAAAATTGGTATTTAAAATTTTGTTGTTGACTAGAAATAGTAAATTTTTTATCACAAATCAATAGATGTGATCACCACGTT
The DNA here is from genome assembly GCA_959347355.1 of Napeogenes inachia. NCBI lineage: Eukaryota > Metazoa > Arthropoda > Insecta > Lepidoptera > Nymphalidae > Napeogenes > Napeogenes inachia. The sequence goes on from OY365792.1 coordinate 17,506,215, forward strand.
AATTTATGAATTCTATTTTGCACAATTTTACAAGATGAAAAGTGTACAACAGGTGGACTTACTGCTAATTATCATTTTCTATCAGCCAACATTAAGAGGTACAAGAATTAACGTCTAGGCATGCAAAATTACAAAAATAACAAAACTAAACGAACAAACAATTTTATATCCTTAAATATCAATATCTAATCAATGCCTAATGACTTATTCGTTTTTCTCAAACCACGTGCAAGTTATACTCTCTAACTAAATGTCACATAGTTTAATTAGGTTAATTAAGTTTTCATACAAATACATTACTACCTACATTTTATTTTTTTCCTCGGATACTACAAAAAGCTTACTCATACTTATATTAACAGTTTGGAACACAAATAACATCAGCTAAGTCTAGTCCAGCTAATGATAAGCGAATGTCATACATGTTGCTGTAGATTCTTTTTATAAATACATAATATATATGTAGAAAAACCTTAATTGCTCTTATTAAACCTCACAATCCAATTTCATTAATAAAAATGTTCCTTTTTAAATCCATTTTATCACGATACAAATAATACATTATAGTTAATGAAAGGTACGCCTCAAATATCCCAATAATATTGGTTGACCTCAAATTTGACACCTGATATAACCCATTTCAGCGATGGTTGTTATCTATTTTTTGCATTGAATATATACCCGCGACCAAGATAAAAACAGTTTTTTAACCGACTTTTTCAAAGAGGTTCCGACCGACCGACTTCAAACTTATTATTAAATAGGACATATAAATAATAGGTAGCATATAATAAATATTAAATCTTCATTATTTTTTACTTTTTAGTTTTAAAGTCGTTTTTTTTTAACGTAGTTATTTTTACTTGTTTGAAAATATCTATGAACATGTTTAGCCATGTCAAGCTTATTTAATTTTATATAAATATAGAATGTAAAATAAACTCATACGGGGAAGGATTCGAACCCGCGACTACTGGGAAAGTTTTTACTTAGTCTGCTACGTATCACCAACTGTGCAATCTGCCGAAAGCGAGGAAAACACTCGCCATACTAGCTAATGACAACCGCTGTAACATTTCAAACATTAATTTTACAAGATAGACCCGTGCTTGTTGACTAAAAGAAACGTGTCCAGGAATAGTAAATAGAGATTCTGTTTTGTAAGAGACAAAAATATTATTTTGTTGTAATTGTTATTTAACTATTTTATTTAAAATTTACTATCTCACTTAACGAATATTTTTCTCATTAATTTAAATTATTAAATATTTAACTAATAATATTTAGTGTCTCTTCTCATTGAGATGAAAGAAGACGAAACTTTTAGTCCATGAGTAATCTGTAAACGCGACAGTTAATTAATTGGACTACAGATTTTGGATAAACTGCATCGTGTTAGGAGTTCATGTAACATTCCTGCAATCACAAAGAATAATTTTTATATGTTTATTGAAAAGATAAGCTTGTTTACAATTTGCAACTCTAGGTTATGTTTTGTATAGGAGAAAAAAATATTCTTTATTATAATTATTATTCAACTATTTTACTTCGTTAATATTTTACTTATTAATTTAGCAAACACATTTACAAATTTTAAATACTAACTTTTCAGTGTAAATATTGAGTTGTTAAAGGATGGGAGATAGGCACAAGAAGTATTTTTTTTAAATGAAGATTGGTCCAAATACTCAGCTATAAAAACCGTGAGAGTGAGGTGAAAGGTGTTGCTTTGATGTTGAAGTAACTGAAGATATAGTTTATGAAGAGACTAATAGCGAACTATTAACTAACTAATATTCATATTCGTTGGAAGATTGTTACGAGGATCGTATCGCGGCATAATTCGAAATATAACTAATGCAGGCTATTTAAACTAATAACAACAAACTATTTTAAGTCTACAATAATATAAGATCTTCGTATATAAATATAAGCATCAACTTTTCTATCAGATATTTTAAGTACCACTCATAGTTTTTATCCATTATGGAGTGTTTTATCTATTCAAATTAGAACTGTTTAAGGACAATAACTCATGGGTTTATTGATTAACACTGTTTTAATTTAGTTATTCCTTTTATTTACATTTGTTATAAATTATCGGCAAAATATCATACAAAAATAATATACAAACATTATTCATTAGCATATTAGCTTATATTAATAATTTAATACCATAAAAATTTTAAATGTATCGTTCCCTACATAGAAATATAAGTCTTTACTTACCTACATTACAAATAATAAATATTTTAGGTTTTATTTATTTATTTTCTTTATTATTTTTTGTATTATATTAAATTGCTTAGTAGTTCTTTATTATTTATTTGATATTGAAGTTTGTTGCAATTTGTAACAATTATTACTAAAATTTAGCCTACCGATTAAATTTTTAAGTTTATATTTAATAGAAAAAAATGTAATAATAAAAAAAACTTTTAACATTTTAATTAACTGTTACTTAAATCGGGTATATACCTCGTGCCATAAAATATTTATATAAATATAGAATGAAAAGAAAAAACCGATACGGCCAGGGATTCGAACCCGCGACTACTGGGAAACCGTCCCCGTTCCCAGTAATCGCGGTTTCAAATCCCTGCCCGTATCGGTTTATTTTTTATTCTATATTTATATAAATTTAAGTAAGCTTAACATGGCTATACATGTTTATAGATATTTTCAGACATAAAATATTTATTAAATATCTCATTTTATTAAACTAGCAACTGTATTATAATGTATAGACTTTTATAACGGTTTTTAAACTACATCGTCTGATGTAAGAAAGATAATATAAGAAAGTTATCCTTAACTATCTTGTTAATTAGTCCGGATATTTTTATAACAAACATTTTTTTTTAAAGAAGTGCTTAGAAAATATCAAGTGTTTCTTTTATTCTGCCTTCATACTTATGGTAAAGATATTAATGTTGTTCACATTACATATACGTAATATAGCCTTACGAGTTGGCACAGCATCCAGCTTTGTATAAAATTATCTCGCAATTAATGCCCTTGTTATAAGATGAACTATGGTCCCACACCGGTTTTACATCATGATAACAATGTTTAACATATAACGTTACATTTATACATACATACATTGCATATTATATACGCACAGAGCTTTACATTTCAAATTGTTGTATAACATTTTACAATATTATGTAGTTGGGTTTTTGGTACCATTTATATTATATAACGATACATAACAAGATTACACAGTATAACTTACGTTACAAAAAAATTATATATTAAACTTTACCTACCTTAGGTAATCACTTTACCTGGTATATACAGGTAATATGGAGGAATAAAAAGCATGTAACGAGACGAGTGTCAAGTATGATTTCAAACCCTTACAACCACAACTCCACAGTTATACTGAATGAATGTGGATGGTTATAAGAGACCCTCCAGGTTGCCTTAAAAGACTTAAAAGCGTGAAAAATAGGTCGGAAAAAATTATATCGCAATACAGCAATTCTCCACTGATATTCACTCAAAAGCTTCACATATTTAAGACTAAAAACTTATAAAAAGCTATACATTCAAATATTAACATGAACAAAATAGAAATACTCTTAAAATTATATGTTATAAAACTGTTTGCATATTTCAAAATTAACTAAATTATTTATAATTTAAACTAAATTCATAAATTCTAATATTGATAAACTTATAATTTATGAATTTAGAATACATTTGCTTATTTTCACACCAGAACTTTATACGTGCGACACTCAGGGGAGTACTGCGGGTAGATAATAATTTAAAATTATCTACCTCAACTACGTTAAGGTCAACTACGCATGATCAATTTTGACCGCTATTTGAAAATTTACGCATTTCCCTCGATTACATATATATTTAAGAAATATAGTGTAAGGTTACATTATTGTTAAACGACTATTTTATAATGATCCGTAACGTTTTGATTCGTTTTAATGTTTTGATGGTCCCTGTATTGATCCATATAAATTAATGAATTACTAATTTAAGTGTAATAAGAAGAACCATTAAGGTGTAATTATTTAAATCGTTGTTTTATTAACTTAAATAGTAACATTTAGAATTGTTATATCAAGTAATGGTTATTTTCGTATGCTTAAAGTAGTTTATTTGACTAAGATTATTATTTATGTGAGGAGGGACATTTGCTTAATTAGTAAATACTTGAATAAGCTACAAAAGTGGGATTCATTAAGACTCGATAATTAAATCCACTATTTAATACCGTGTTTACCGATACTTAAATTGTTCATTTACGAGTAGTTGTTATTTTTGTACGTTTAAAGTAGATGATTTGACTATGATTGTTGTTTATGTGAAGAGGGAGTTAATAAAGAAGGGTATATAAACTGCGGTTAGGACGATATTCGGGACAGACACTGCTGGATAGTACCAAGGAAGGATTAAATACAAGTATATAAAAGTGAAGAGTGAGTAGTAAAACCTGTGAAACAATACAATTGGACGTGGCCCTTATAATTCAGAAGTGGGATACCCAGAAAAAACTGTCTTTTTCTGGCTCCGCCCCCATTATTGGGAATAATGTAAGTGTTACTGGCTAATTTATTATATTTTTTATATTTTTGTTTTATGTGAAGTGAAATTTGGATAAAATTTTGTGAGGGTAGTAAATATACCAATAAATATTTTTTTAGAGCATTTACAGAAGGTTATTGTGCTATATCCGATATTGCGATATATTACGTGAAGAACTGTAGATGTGATTTATCTTGGTGAGGGTAGACATGGTTTAAATAAATGTAAAACTTTTTTTTTCAGACGAGAATAGTTTCCTCTCAAATCTTTTGTAGTGTTATCATTATTTATAGCAAATTTGATCTGTTACGTAAGTTCCCAGCTGACATACTAGGTAGGCGGATGACTAATAGAAAGGTTTTATATTGTTTATGATTTTGTTATACCTAAATTAATTTTACAATTGTTTTTTTTTTTATTCGAATTACTTATTGAATATAATGTTATTTGTGTTAAAACGATTGCTGATGGTTGGTGGTTTCATTTATTGGGATCTGCCGTAAAATAGCATTATAATATCCACCACTTATAGCTTAATTTATTGTAGTTTATTTTCAGTTTACTGAGATATTGGTGATGGCAAATGGCAGTACTAAATACAGCGTGCAATCCCGATGGCGAGAAACTTTGTTGGACTGGTGCGACTACATCGGTGTGCAGAAGGACGACTCATTTTACAATTTATATATATTTGGCAGAATCGAATGAATATTAGTGGTAGAAAGATAAACGGCAGAAAGGATAATTGTTCTGTTGGTTGAGCTTGATTTTAGAGTTTGATTATTCTTCGAACTGACATCAGAGATATCTGTAGATGCCTGCAGTGAAGTTTCAGGCGTGGATGGCCGGGATACGCCCGTGGTGTAGGAACATATCTTACTTGGAGCTAAGGTATCTTAAGGGATCCTGAAAATGTAAGTTTTTCTTCCGTAATTTCTTTATCTTATGTTTTGAGATGACTTGTCTCATAAATTTGTTACTCATAAAAACGAGTTCATATGACGAGACAGAGTTAATTAGTTCCACTGACTTTAACTTTTGAGTGCGCGGTGTAGTGGACCTCGGTATGAATTATGGGCTAAGTCGATTCGATTTATCTAGTGGTTTGTTACAATCGATAAGTATAAATTAAACGAAGGTAATTTACATACAATTTAAAACTTCCGTAAACTATTATTTGGGTACCTACATATTAGAAAAAAAAAAAATTAATGGCCACATTCTATTTGTGAAGTTTCGTTTTATTGTATATAGAATTTAATATTGATAAAGTAAATATTTCAAAATACCCACACAAAATGTTGTCAAGCAAGGTCGGATTAGACCGTGCAAATTGTAATGTAGACGTGAAAAATTATTGTAATCATATAGTTCAACTATATTAAATTAAAAGGTACGGCTACGTTATGTACATACAAAGCGACGTTCAGATTTGTTGCGTTCTTATAATTTAATAAATGTTTTATAAAATTAGCAGTCTGAAATCTAGAAGTTAATAGAAAATTTTATCGAGGTACATTACCTGACAAACATTCGATGATCATGTTATTTTTAAAGGTTGAATGCCATAACTTTCATGTTGACTTGTCTATTATTTATCTTCTGTCATTCGTTACTCTTTGCTCTGTTATTTTAGATCCATCTCTGCGATTCAAAAAAGGAACTGTGTTTATTAGAAGAAATCCCCGCAACCTAGATTGACCTCAATTTCAGCAAGTCATATATATATGAGTTTGGTAGCGTGCATTGGGAAAAAACTTGAGAGGGACCCCGTATAATGCGAAGGAATAAAACGATTATGATTGGAGGAAGAGCAAAGATGAAGGTCGTGAGTACTTCCTAGTAATTGAAATATACATTTTAAATACTAATACAGGATCGCTAAATATAGAGAACGACTTGCACAAATATCTAAAGTCTTCGCTCGCGTATAGGTAATTATTTAAGCTTTGAACGATATTGAGAGATATACGAACATATTTACGAAGACCGAAATAAAACGAATGCAACTATTGAAAAGACGATGCCATTTACTTGTTGCATTCGGAGATGTTAGAGCAACATTCATCAGCATATACAATGGGCGAGAGATAGATAGATAGAGGGAGAGATAGATAGATAGATAGAGGGAGAGATAGATAGATAGAGGGAGAGATAGATAGAAGGATAGATAGATAGAAGGATAGATAGATAGAAGGATAGATAGAGAGAAGGATAGATAGATAGAAGGATAGATAGATAGAAGGATAGATAGAGAGAAGGATAGATAGATAGAAGGATAGATAGATAGAAGGATAGATAGATAGAAGGATAGATAGATAGAAGGATAGATAGAGAGAAGGATAGATAGATAGAAGGATGGATAGATAGATGGATCGATAGATAGATGGATCGATAGATAGATGGATCGATAGATAGATGGATCGATAGATAGATGGATCGATAGATAGATGGATCGATAGATAGATGGATCGATAGATAGATGGATCTATAGATAGATGGATCGATAGATAGATGGATCGATAGATGGATAGAAAGATAGATGGATGGATAGATAGATGGATGGATAGATAGAAGGATAGATAGATAGATAGATAGATAGATAAATAGATGTAGAGCGAGATAGATGTAGAGCGAGATAGATAAAAGGAGGGGAAGATAAGTGATTGCACTAACAAAGTCTTGGTTCAAATCGGTAATACGTTTTATATGTCGATATAGTACACATGGTGAGCCTGTTACTATACGGCTTAACTCCACAACGTGAGCATTCAGCTTAATGAGCTGTATAGGTCAAGATTTTTGTCAAGGGGAATGGGTACACTATTATAATCAAGAATTGAGAGATTTGACTGATGCCAATGTGTACAGCTGTCGTTGACTGCCTAGAATTGTCTGACATATTAAAGGATTGATCTTTATGCTAAACTGGAGGCACCAATCATATATGTGTTGCAGGTCCTTAATGATATTATACAGATGATATGAAGATTGGGAGTCATTGACGAGCGCGAGGGATCTTATTTTGCGAAGGTCGTCCTTTGAGCCATATTTAGTGATGAGGTAAGAGTTTGTGACGTCCTTTACATTTAATACTAATGTTTTACGAGACAATGTTAGGAATTATCGGCAAATATATGGGAGTTATTTGGTATTTATGAAAGGGACTTTTTGAGTTATAAGCATTGATATAGCAGATGAGATACGATATAGGTGAATAAACATAAAGACTATGACTTTGTAGCAATTTTGTAACTATCAAATATTGTACTTTATTATGTGAACAGATAAGAGTGTATGCGAGTGGAAACATGTGCTCATAGAAGGTTTTGACTTATCGTATAATAAGATTATCTTATAACATAAAATTTTATTCATGGCGTATGGTTAATTTTACGAAAGCAAAAATATGACTTTGATATAATGGCTAAGAAAGTGTCAATTTGTTATCTTTTTTGTAAACTTACTCGGATTACGATTTAGATTTTTATTCATTTGGAGTTATACACTCATAATTTAGATTTCATTGAATGAAATATCATCACTAATATATAACTTGAATTACAGATCATACTACAATAAATGATGAGACAAACGGTGTAATGTAATGGTAGAAACCCAAGGCCCAGTTTTCCCAAGGGTAAGGGTTAAGGGAAACCCAAGGATAAGGGTTAAGGGAAACCCAAGGATAAGGGTTAAGAAAGCCTAAGGATAAGGGTTAATGTAAACCCAAGGATAAGGGTCTGGATAACCAAAGGACTGACTGAACTGACTGAACCGAAAGCGGAGGCTTTTAGCTATAGTTGTATCAGTTGAGGACTGTTACGCAATGTGAACACCTGGGATCTCAGGCGTTTATTCTGGTTGAATCAGCCGAAAGGAAGGACTAATTCCAATTACGGACGAGAGTAAGCCTAGCACGCTATGTAGTTTGGGTAGCTATATGGATGGAATCCCAAACGGAAGCCTCGTCATACGGTGTCAAAATGGAAAATGAGGAGAGAAAGAACCTACAAACCTTTAAGGCGGGGAAAAGACAGCCCGTCCTAGAAACTTCAGGTTTAAGTGACGTTTCTCAACCGCTTTAGAAAATACGAATAATTATCGATTGTTTTCGTTATTTACATTTTATAAGCAAAGGGACTTGCTTAGAGCAGGACGGCCGAGCTGTAAGGTTACATTATTGTTAAACGACTATTTTATAATGATCCGTAACATTTTGATTCGTTTTAATGTTTTGATGGTCCCTGTATTGATCCATATAAATTAATGAATTACTAATTTAAGTGTAATAAGAAGAACCATTAAGGTGTAATTATTTAAATCGTTGTTTTATTAACTTAAATAGTAACATTTAGAATTGTTATATCAAGTAATGGTTATTTTCGTATGCTTAAAGTAGTTTATTTGACTAAGATTATTATTTATGTGAGGAGGGACATTTGCTTAATTAGTAAATACTTGAATAAGCTACAAAAGTGGGATTCATTAAGACTCGATAATTAAATCCACTATTTAATACCGTGTTTACCGATACTTAAATTGTTCATTTACGAGTAGTTGTTATTTTTGTACGTTTAAAGTAGATGATTTGACTATGATTGTTGTTTATGTGAAGAGGGAGTTAATAAAGAAGGGTATATAAACTGCGGTTAGGACGATATTCGGGACAGACACTGCTGGATAGTACCAAGGAAGGATTAAATACAAGTATATAAAAGTGAAGAGTGAGTAGTAAAACCTGTGAAACAATACAATTGGACGTGGCCCTTATAATAGTGTAATAACTAATAACGCAAAATTAGGACAATATACTAGATAGCTTTAATAGAATTTTTTGATAGATTGTTGATATTCATTAGCTAAAGTTCAATTTTATTATAAAGGAATATTGTTTTCGTTAAAAATAAAAACAAATCGAGCAATGGCTGATTTGTAAATAATGAAGCAATTTGAATCAATAGTATATCGTATTTGTAGCAATTTAAATATACACCATTACCGCAGTCACCTTCACAATAAACTGAATTACTCGATATATTGCTTTGCCTCTCAGGAGGTAAGTGTGCGAAATCACTGTAGATTTAAATGAAAGAGAGATCAATCACAGAAACTACTTAAATTTGATTTAACGTTCGTCGTTAGATTCGTTAGGTCGTCGTCCCTTAATTTATAAAAATCATTGAAGCTTATCTATCAGAAATCTTCTGAATCTATTTGACATCTTCATTTTTATTTAGATCAAAATGAACAAGTTTATTAAATAAAATAATTAAGACTTAATATCTTATTGTAATTATTTTCCAATTCGAAAATTATGCGTAATAATAAACGTTTTTTACATACGATTTTCTCGTATGTATAAAACACGCTTGTCGTAAGGTATTTTATTAAATTGTTCCAGTTGAAGTTTTTATCGCAATGCTACGATTATATATTATAGATACTAGAAATAATGGAGAAAAAAATTATGTGAATAATTAATAATATATAATAATAATAATTAGAATAATAATAATTTTAGGTTCGCTCTTACTAAAATGTAAGTTTGTCATACATTTTTTGAATTGTCACTCTGAACTTAACATAAACAACCATTTTAAATACACAACGCTTTACGATAAAACGCTACTCGCTGAATTTTCTAATCAACCAAAAATAAATGCTATACAAAACAATAATCCAAACTCATTTGTAAAATGTTTTGAGTATTTCATTTTCCATTATTCTAACTGTAGGACAATTCTCTTTTACCCAAATAATATGTAAAGAAATAATTATCTTTTAGGCACTACTTTATATGTCGTTTTGAAATATTGTTATGTTATTTCTTTACAAGTTTAATAAAATCTTAAACAAAATTCTAAAAGAATATGATTACATATCTTATTGAAACTTTCTTCAATATTTGTAATTTTAAAACAAATGGTGCCTTGGTTAAGCTGAGAAAATATTGGTTTACAATTTACCTTGTAAGTTATACAATTATATGAGAGGTGAACAAAACAATAACGAAATTAATTACGTTATTTTGATAGGATAGATCATAAACTTTAGACCAAAAGTATAATAAAAAGGCAGGGATTCGAAACCACGACCTCTGAGCTACGTCCCGTCGCTCTACGAATTGAGCTACCGTATCGGTACCGACTTCTGTTAATTAAGCATTTCAAATATCTTTATCGGGACGGTGGCGACAATTACGGCGGCTTCTTTTGGAAATCCTAACTAATGTTTCTAACTTCGAAGTATAGATAAACAGTATGGGTTTATTTTTTATTCTATACTTATAAAATTTTAAATTAACTTAACATGGTTATACATGTTTATAGATATTTTCAAATACATCAAAAATAAACAAAAATATTAAAATGCTATGAAATTAAAATTTTATTGATGATTTTGATAGAATCTAATTTAGTAATTTTTTTTTAAAATAATGTCATTTGAAAGATTAAAACCACTAAAACACAATACATTGATGAATTAAGTTCATCGTTTTTGCCGTTATTTATTAGTTTATATAATTATTCGGCTAATAAAATATCTTTGTAGTAAATTCTTTGTAATAAAGCTTCAATTAACAGAAAGTGATGCTAAAATAATGAAAAATGCATACTAGAATTAAACAAGATCTATTAAATATATCTTGACATTAGCAACAATTCAATGCTTTGTCATATACTCCATTGTTCCTAGAGCACCAAGACATTGAGAGGTTTAGAATTATTTTAGGAAATTGTGTTCCAAAAAGTTTTGTAAAACTGGGTTTAATTGGTTGTTTAAATTATGGTAATATTTTGGTCCAAGATTTAAAACATAAAAAGTCTAAACACCATGTTTAGTTAAAATGAATAACAAAATTTATGAGAAATTAACTGATATACAATTTCAAATATTTTTTCAAGTATCTAAAAACAATTAATCTAAAAATAACGACTTCAAAGACTCAAAGAGTCTAATCAAAATTTCTTAATAGCTTAGAGACTAGCGAGCATTTTTCAATGATTGCCTAATATTTATTCAAGATATAAAAGCCAATAACACTGGACTAGTTTTATTCAACAGTACCGCTGTCAGAAGTTATAGTTTCATATCGTTGCGAAGCAATTGAGAGTGAAGAATGCCTCCGAGAATGCGGTTCGATTGAGGTTTTTATATTATTTTCAATTTATTTACATTTTTCTTATAAATAAAGTTATTTTGAGGAGTAACTTTTGAATGGAGTCATGTAAATGTATCACATAACCCATATAGTAATAAATACCTATTATTATCTATTATCTAAGCATAATTAATTCCTCGAGACCAAATTGTTCTAATTAAGGAAAGATTGCAATTTTCTTTATTGCAAATTGTATTATTATATTTTTGTAGTGTATTATTGTCTAGGTTTTATTCAATATGAATTCTGTATAAACTAGGTTCATACGAATAACGCATGTAAGCTTTATTCAGCGCTAAATGATGTACATGTAATTTTGTAAAATTTAATTAATTTATAATTCCTTATATTTTATAAGAAAAAGAGATGACTAAGAATAAAACAAATATTCTATGAAGTTGAATAAAAAAAGGAAAACATCGATAACTTCATTAATTATATTCACTACTAATTCAATATTTCTGAACGAAAGTTGCACGAACTACACTATAAGACGGAAAAAAGACGTCTTTGACAGCGGGGTTCAAGTTAACTTCCATTTAATTAGGAACTTTTGCTCTTTAAGATCTGATTTCCTAACAACTAGTAATTCACGCTTGTAATTTTTCTCACAGACCTTTTTGCATATTTTTCATACCAGGCTTCCAAAACTTCAACCATCTGGGAGCTATACTATAAGTATCTCATATTCAACTAGAGGCAGGTAATATATATTTATGTCATTTGCTGTTGAATAATACATCATAATGTTAAATGTAGCGACTACATTCAACATTAATTATTATTTTGTAAAAGAAATTTTTAAATAACATAGCGATGGTTAGTTGTACGATTTTGAAAATATCTATAAACATGTATAGCCATGTGTATTTACTTTAGATTTGTGACAGTCATCGATGAAACAATGGAACAGCTGTATACAAAATATTCCTTACCTTTACCATATATTCTGTACATACAAAAATATAGAAAAACGTTTATTTTACTGTTTTTGTAATACTTTTGTCTTATTACATAAAATTTATGTATAATCTTATAAACATACAGTTAAGAGTTGAAATTTTTGCTCAAATTAGCTTTGTTATTAATAAAATGGGGTTTATTATAAATATAAATTACAAAATAGTGTAGTCCAAAGTAGTTATATACTGGTGCGTTAATTCTTAAAGGGCAGGTAACATATAACATATAAAAAAAAACTGTTATAAAAATAATTTAAAACTTTATAAATTTAAAATGTATAAAATCTTTATTAAAAAAGAATAAAAATATATAAAACATGCAAGTACATTATAAAATAAATTGTTGATACATTACAGTATTAAGATCAAGTCATAAGTCTCAAATGGGATCAATAAAAGTAAGATACATGTTATAGAGTCATAACATGGCCATAACTTGTACGTAGACTAATATTGATGGTATTGAAACGATATAACTCAGTCTATTTCATTTAGTTTGGTCCTCGTTCGTGAGATGGGATGAAGTGTTTTATCGCCGCACCGGTTTACCCTCCGTGAGTCGGGTTCACATTAGTTTTAACTTTATTGGTAATCTACCTAAAGTTAATACATTATATAAATGTTTACCGATATTATTAATAACATTTATGTATTTGATTCAAGGTGTAAAATAACACATTAAGTGTATTATTTAAATACATTCTGGGAATACAAAGTATAGTAAGTAGTATAGTAAATATTTCTCTGTGAAACTATTTTAAATGTTAACTGACTTTTCTGAATTAAAGGGTTAACTACCAATAAAAACAATAGTTTTTAAAAAACCTTATAACCATTGATCTTCGTGAAATATAAATAAACTTTCTTGATTTATACCTTTAATCTACATATTCTACTTTTAAGTATGACCAGAATTAGCTATTTCATTTTATACAGAGCGTCTATCTTTCTTTACTTGAAACTCTTAATTTAGATATTTTGTATAATGGTAGGTAAACGACTTTACATAGCTTCTATCATGCAGTGACTAGGGTCACCGGAACAGATTCATCTTTATTATTTTATTTTTTTAATCCAAGGCTTAGTGAACTGTCATTATTTTATTATAAATTATATATTTTAACATAACAATAATTATATTAACACGTGAAACGATTTTTTTTATCTCTTTTTACGAAACATATGAAATTTGGCGGAGTTTATAAACAAGGCACATATATTTAATGTTGTAAGTACAGATTATTAACATATAATTAATAGTTAATAATAAATTTTATATATTTATTCATTAATAATACTGTGTATGTAGTCCTAAATCCGAATAATATCACATTTCACATACCTATCTGATACTTTGTAAAGAGCGAATTGTATACAATAGGGTAGTTTTTTATTAAATTGACTTATAAGTTTATGTTTCCCTATTTGGTATTTTAATTAACTTTGTTATACAATAATAAAACATATTAATATCATTTTATAACCAACAAACGTAAGGTTAAGCAAATGTCAAATTAAATGGTAAGAAAATCGATAAACATCGTATCAATATACCGCCAACATATAGTGTCGTTGGTTGAGTGGCTAGCACAGACGCCTAACGTATAGCGACGCAATGGAGCTCAGGTTCGATCCCCGACAGGGACAGTCGTGTATGTGATGAGCATAGAAATCAGTATTTCTGGGTTTGGTCGTTTATTAAATATATTTGTATCGTTGTCTAACACAAGCAAACAACCCTAACACAAGCAAGTAATTTGCTTACTTAGGGGTTAGATCAATGTGTGTAATTTGTCCTATATTATTATTATATAACACATGTTAATGCCTGTTTGTTACATCTTCGGTTTTATTACCGCAGACGTTAAAGTAAAAGCATTTTGAGCCTCTTTTTGAAAAACAAATTAAGTAATTGGACCTATTACAAACAGGTAAATTTTGATAATGTTACATAGCCAGAATGATAAAAGATTTTAAAAAAACATTTTTTCGAAAGACCTTAAGCAACATATCAGTTGAAATCCATTTATTTTTTATTTTATTGTTAATGACTATTATTTAATAATTATTTAATGGCGTTGGCGATTTAAGGGTGTGCCAACACTTTCTATTATTAGAACTGAAACTCTTGTAGAAGAACAATTGCTGGTGGTTTTGTAGAGAATATATAAAAAGTTTTTGCATTCAATTTACTGTTTAAATAAGTATTTGTAATTTAAATAAAATAATTTAAACAGCTATTAAGAATTAGATTTTACTAATTCTCACTTTTATAATAAAATTTACATCATAATAATTGCATACATTGTTACGATGCAAACTTGATATAGGTACGTAGTTCTTCCAAATAAAAAAGATGTCGCCAGACTGTGAAAGAGTACTTCCGTAATCAATAAGTATGAGATAAATAATCATAAAAGAAATGTAATCAACAACTTGAAACAATTGCGATCGTCTAGAGAATTGTGGTCGATACACTCATTCCACAGCTTTCAACCAAAACTCGATTGACGAATATATTTGTGGTTCGAAAATACCTTACTACGTGGGTAGCAATTAACAAACCGCATGAAACGGGAAACTTGAATCAGTCACAAAAGAGCGAAAATTGAGAATTCAATGACGATATAGCAGAAATGTGTTAAGAGAACTCGTGATTTTGACGACCAATTTTCATTATTTTGATCAGCTGTATTGAGAGAGACATGAAATCCATGATGAAATTTGAGGTAGCGGTAAAAAATAAATCAATCGATGAATACCCGGATTTGAAACCTGGGTGTTGCAAAATATCAAGAACAATCATCCTTCTGGTTGAGGGTCCGGATCAGTTGGGTCAAGGTAAAAAGTAAGGTATATGTTTACTATTTAAAAAATATATATTTAAATTTAAAAAAAATAATAAAAAATTTATAATATATTTGTTGCGGAATTCTTCAAATTAGGGCGCTGTTACTTCCATTGCTAAAAACTCTCACAGATTCTCCATGAGAGTACTGGTATATTGTTATATCTTTATTGATTCTATCATTTTAAATAATATTTCAGTTAGCAGTGAATGAAGTTCCACAACTCACGTCCCGACAAACTTTTTACACATTAATATAAGTATGAAATCACCCGCGAAACACGGCACAATGAAGTTAGAATACATGTCTATATGAATAATTGAACACTCGCTGTGCTTTATAACATAACTCGTATATGAGGAGACGCGCGTGAAGTCATTGTTTTATTATTTAAATGGGAACGATAAATCTTTCAACATAAGCATTTTGTTTCTTTTAACAAAATGTAACTTTCAAGTGCTGGTTTGTTTATATACTACATATCAAATTTATGAATCATATTAAAAGGCGTAATTTATTCTCGGATTATTTAATATATCTTTTTTTGCATTTGTTCTTAAGAGGTAAAAGTATCCTTTAGGGAATATGTTTTTATATCGTAAGACATTTCATTTTTATTGTTAAAATAATAGGCAACAAGTGCATTTTCAATTTATAGTCGGTCATAGAGTCGATCAACCGAGAACGATTCCAGACCAACGAAATATATAGTCTGTTTGGCGAAAGATTTCCGATAATTGCCCACTTGCCAACCGCAAGCGAGCGTCATCCGATTACAGTCTTAGTAAAGAGCTTCTTTCGGAAAGTGCTTTCAGATAAGTTATGCATTGTTGTTCATTTTTATGTTTTAGGGCATTTAGTATATGTTATAGTACTATGACTGCCTAAAAAGAATAGTTAACAAAAAAGTTTTTAATTATTAATTTACAATTTTGAAAATTAATAGTGTACTTACAATATCTACTAACTTATATAATATATAACTGATGTTTATATAATATAATATTTCATGTAATTGACACATGTATTTTTAGATTTTTTTGTCATGCTAATTATTATCTATCCGTATATTATTGTATTAAGAGTCAGGTAACAGTATCGTTATCAAATTCATTACAATGAAAGCCAATAATTTGGATATAAAACCATCTTTATTGAGCAGTACATAGTTTTAAGTAACAAAAGTTTGCAAATCATTCCAAACATTACATACCGTAGATAACCTCTAAACAAATGAATAACACATTGAGTTACAATAACTATTAAAGAAAAACAAAAATTGATAATATGACTATAAGTAATATAAAATGTATTAACCTGGTGCATCAGAATATTCATTGTATGAGACATAAGGAAATGGAAATTAAGTTATTTTTGAAATCTTTCAATATTCATACTCACCTACTTACTTTTTGTGTTACTTAACATTGGCTTAAAAGTGAATAATCAAACATTTGACTTCAATAAACACCAGGTTGATATCTAGATAGA
The DNA here is from genome assembly GCA_959347355.1 of Napeogenes inachia. NCBI lineage: Eukaryota > Metazoa > Arthropoda > Insecta > Lepidoptera > Nymphalidae > Napeogenes > Napeogenes inachia. Next base: position 17,523,233 of record OY365792.1, read on the forward strand.
TGGATTATTATATATAGATAGATAAAATTCAATGCACTAAATATTCTGTAACTTTTCTGTTCAACGGACAATGGAACTAACCTCAGTAGAATTGGAGAACTTCGTTATTAAAAGGTTTAAAGGTCACCGCCCTCTTTTTGAGCAATTTAGGTAAATAATAGATGAAATATGAATTCAAATACAAAATTTAAGTTAACAGTATTGATATTATTATTTTAGTAAGTTTTGATATTAATATTTTAGAAGACAATAATTATATCTTAGGATATATTTCAATAAGTGTTAAGTTTTTTAATTTATTTTCTTCACATAATATATCATACATCTACATACAGGATTCTAAAATCCTCCAAATCCTAATTTGACTTGAATGATATTAAATATTTTAAAATATTTTTCCTACTTTTAAAAGTTTATTCAATACACTGGAATTTACTGCGATCAATGTTTCACTGGTTCACTGTAGACGATTCATTAAGTTCATATGCAACAGAGAATAATTACTTTTGTTAAAAAAAAACCTTTGTAGCAGTTACTGACAATATAAATAAATTGGAATATTACTTTGTCGGCTATTTAACATCGTTAATAAAATAAAACTCGAACATTGTATAATGAATAATTTTATTACATTAAGGTGTCAGTGTTTAAGTTGCTATAAAAGTATTTATTCGATTTATAATTAATTGTTTATAGATTGTATTTAAATAAGTGCACGTATTATAAAAGCATGTGTAAGTAAAATAAAAAAACATGTTATCCATTTGCGTACCGTGGCTATAAATTAACCCTAGTTGAAGTAATGTCAACTCAGCTCAAAGCGAGATTAATACAAAGCGTCGATAAAACACTTCACTCCATCTCACGAACGAGAACCTCACAAAATGAAATGGCAATCCATTAAGTCATACCCTTTTAATTTTATGAATATTGGAGTACAAACTACTGACATCGTCTTGATGGATTTATTTTTTTTTAATTTTACTAAGTCACACCTTTCTTTTTTTTAACATCAGGAATCCTCATGAATACACACCTCCAACCAGAGGATGATAGAGGTGGTTATGTGAGACTCCTACTCACTAACCCTGACGGTTACCGCCGCCGTCGTGATGGGACAGCACGGGATCGCTTTCGATCTCACCGCGATGCCCCGACGTGATCCACGGAGAAGGCACCCCGCAACGAGATGCACCCATCTCTTTTCTTGCAGGCTTGATAGATTGAGAAGGGTTCCCGTTCCTCCCACCCAAGCCTGCTACGTCTGAAGGGGGCCCAGACCCCCATTTGGCCGAACTCAGTCTCAGGTAAGCAGGTGAGTAACCCGACTGGACCATCATCGAACTTGTCCAGCCCCGCCGCGGTAGTCTCCTCGAGGGGAGACCACCGGTTAAGGCCCCTAGAAGAGCAGATTTTCGATACGATCCAGCGGGTTCAGCGGCTCTGGTCAAACCGCGAATCACGTGCCGGGCCGCACGAAAACAGGAAAGGCAGAGGACCCAACGTCGAACCCGACAAGTCGGGAATCCACCTCGCTTATTAATTCACATCTGAGGTAGTTTCACAAGAGTTGAAATGGATATAATAACTACATTTGGTATGGTAAGTTGAAAAGCTACACGTCTAAAAACAGCGGACTATGACGTAGGAATAGGAATAAAAAGGTCCTTGCTATTCATATGTCCTAGTTTGTTTTATCACTTTTTATTCCTCAAAAATAGCAACGATACAACAAAACTTTTACTTGCGAACTTATATATGCAGATAATTTCATTTGCGAACGTATATAATGGTGAAAGATTCACCCTATGTATTATTATAATATTATATGGTTACCTTTATATTTTTCTATCTTAAAGCAAAATTATTTCGTGACCATCTAAAGAGAAGTAGTTATGCATTTATGTGAAAAGGATGATTATTTTATGACTGAATTGTGACTAATATCAAGTGACTTATTAAAATTTTAACCAACTATGTGGGACGTGCCATAATCAAGAACGCCAGAATAAGTATACCTGACTAACTAACTAACCTTTTTCTTTTTTTTTTTATCGTTGGAAAAATGCGTTTCTGCAACTTCACACCGGCCAGGAAGGCGATGGCCGGGCGGTATGTGCGGCACCCGGCAGCATAGCGTCTTCTGTGCTGCCGAGTAGTCCCACATACCCCCTCGGTCATCACCTTCCTGGCCGCAGGGATGATGCGTAACAATAAAATATATATATATATATATATTTTGGAGATAGTGGCATATTAGTGGTTTGCTCGTTCTTGATGGAGTATTCTGGTACAGGATCCGAGGCGTAGGTCTCAGGCAATTAAACCACACAGACACAATATGACAATTCTTGTATTAAATGTAGGTAATCAATTATCACAAATTACTTAGTAGGTATACAATTATCAGAGTTGCGTGAACCACCGATCCCGTTGGGGGGGTCCGAACTGTATGGCTCACACTAATGAAAAATCCATCTTGTCTCGATGCTCTCGGTTATTTAAAATGTCTCCGGTGCCCCTCCAAACGATTCCGATCACGTGACTCAATACGTCACAGCGTTCACACCCCATTGCTACAATGATATCAATTGAGTTACTAATTATCGTTAAATTATCGTGATCTGCGACATATATATGTATTCTAATTATTAGTTCAGTCGTAATGAGCAATTTTAACTAATAGAAATATCTTTAATATCTCTCTTTTAAGTTAATTAAATTATAGTAAGTCACTTTAAAAATCTTTATTCCAGTGACAATACTTAGAAATAAAGAGTCAGAGGAGTCATAATCGCTTATTTGGAAAGTATTAAGTATTTACTTTGATAAATTTATGGTTATGAAGCAATTAGATTTATTAACAATTTCCTTGAAAATTAAAAGCGTAAAAAATTTATAATATTACTGTTTTTATTTTTAAAAGTACCTATAAACGTTACGCTTATATAAAAATTAAATAAACCTAGAATGACAAATAGAGTGATACGGCAGTTATTCTACTTCGCGACCGACTGGAGCTCTACCAATTGAGCTACCTTATCGCTACCTACTTTGGTGAGTTAAGGATATATGGTGGTCTTTATCTGAACGGTGGTGACATCTATTAGGCTTCTGTCGAAGATCCTTCGAATCCCTGCCCTTATCACTTGATTGTTATTCTACATTTACAAAAAACATACTCTTTTATTATTGCTAAAGTAAAGCAAAGATAAAGTTAGCGACTTTTTAGAACTAGAATAAAGACCAAAAACTCTCTAAATTATTTAGGTAAATAGGTCTGTGGGACGAATAATTTACCATATACTACTACTATATATATAGTTTTTAAATTTTTTTATTAAACATTTATATAAAATCAATGGATATAGCGTATTTACCTTTGCCGACTTGGCCTACAGTTACCAGACGGCCAAAAGATTGAACGTAACATGTTTTTTTATTGTTATCCGTTAAATATGAAAGAATAACAATAAAACCCTTCGAAATTGCAACATTTTTGACATTGAAAAAAGTGTTTCTATTGATTAGCAACAGAACATTCAACATATTTTACATCCGAATCGCTTTCCTCAATCGTATTCATGGCTTTGATGCATGCATATGCAGAAAGTAAGTGAACAGATATATACGTAACTTCCACTTCGATCTTTGTTGTAGACCAAATCATATATACCTAAATTATAATGTGATTTTAGTTTCATACATTTTAATTTTTATATTTTTAGAAGAAAGATTGCCTGTTTTAATAAAACAGTATATATATATTTCTTTTTTAAACTACTGTATTGATTTTCAGTGACCACTTAATTGAACTAAAGTTTAAATAAAAAAAAAGTGGTTGCCTGTAAAGTCGGTTTTACGGGCGAAGATTTTACGTGACAACGTCTTTTTATCGGTAGAATATTTATTGATATGAATATAATTAAATTGCACAATAGGAACAAGGAATTGAATGAAAATAAGAATTGCACAAATTTTAACTATAGAAATATATTTTGTTTACTAAAACATTGTACATGTAAACTTAAACTTAACTAATTCCTATTTGAGTGATTTTGTTAAAAATAGGACGATGAAGACGTTGTCACGTAAAATCTTTTTATATATTATTTATTTTATATTATATTATTGATCTTATTATTTTCTACAAAATTTATTTGAAAATTTTTTCGATATATCAATTAGTTGCGGAGATATCGATCATTGAAGTTGTTGTTTGCTACCAGTATTTTATATATTTATTTTTTTCAGGTATAAAAAATTACTATTTCCAATCGTGTCTACCAAGTATGGTCACATGTACTGGCCTACATATTAAATAATAATAAGTACAGATAATGTTATGTGACGTCACTTCTTATTTTATATATTTTAATATTTTTAATTTTAAAGAATTAATTTGAAAATCAAAACACTTATTCAGATCGAAGGTTCAAATTTTTGCTAAATAAATTTGAAATTAATTAAAATTTGTAATTGTAAATGATGAAATTGAAAATAAAAACATTTACTTAAATTAGATGTTAAAATTCTTGCTCAACACAGTTTAAATCAAGTTTTCTTATATCTGTGACTTTTTCTTAATATTTGTAATTTTAAAGAATCAATTTGAAAATCAAAACATTGCGCGGCGGACCGATCATGTTTGAGTGGGAGAGAGACGCAAGGCATTCGGCGGGCCTCTCTCTCGTTCGGTGACTCATCGTAACGTTACCGGGCGTTACACTTTTTTATAAGTGACTCCCAGCCGCAACCTAATTTAAGACGTTGTCACGTCAAAAAAGAAGAGCAGCTGAGTTTAGGTTACAAAAATATAATTTCTTAAAAAAAAAAAGAGGTCATGGTAATAATATGTCAATATAATATTTCCTATTGGTTAAGGCCAGTCTATTAGTAATGGATTATAGATTAAATTAGAATCTGAGTATCAGAAGCCTTATTCCAGGGTTTTATAAATCAATGATCATTAACATGTTTACTACTTTTATTTATTTCTATATTGTCTTATGCCAGCCTATATATATTTAATGAATACCACAGCTTTTGTGTGTTGATTGATCGTGCTATTTACTCTTAGTTCATTGTATAAGCCTTAACAGAGAAATAATATAGTGTGTTCTCATTATTATTTATAACTACAGTTGGCTGTTATTGATACAATTAATCTTGCTAAAATTGAGTCATTTATGTCAAAAACAGAATGGCTGAAATTAATGGCTGTTGAAGCTCTACTACCAAAGAGACACATTCTTACATAAATTACCATTATCTAACAATAGACATAAAATTTTAAAATAGATTTGACAAGAATTTCTAAAATTTATCATCAAGTAATATAGTTTCTAAATAGGTATATACATGTTTTTTTTTTTTTTTAAAAACTTACTGAGCAATAAAAAATCACCTTCTTAAATATAAACTTCACTGATAACTAATGTATTATAAAATAGTCGATTAGAAATTCTTTTTATTGCTCCCAACTTGGATGCACAAAGCCATAAATAAAATGCATTCTCTTTTTAATATTCTTAATGTTACTCATAAGAACTAAAACGTTATTATATTAAACATTTTAAAAGTATTTATTAAAATATTTTGTGAAATATAAAACTTAGGATAAACAGAGCTATATAAACCGTGGTTTTATATATGTTAGTATTTTCAACTATACTATACAAACACAACATATTGTATAGCAGAAAAACTTGATGAAAACATAAATAAGTTCATCACTAAATACAGAATATTTTAATAACTAGGCAGCTCATCAGATGTTATTTGCATGTTCTTCATATAATTACCAAGTTGCTATTCAGTCGAGACATGAGTCCTGCATTGTTCAGTCGTAATGAGCTATGGTAGAGCCTACGAACAGGGTGTTTCAAACTGTCAACGAAACTTTAGAGATTAAATCAATTTTTATTTTTAATTAAACATTAATTAATGTTCAATATTTATTTGATATTGAAGAATTATAGTTGAATAACATTTGATATTGAAGAAAGCACTATAGACATTTTTGGTCTTTCGTTAAAGAAATAATAAAACATTTTAATGATAGTGTGATCTTGTCTTATCTTGTTTTTTTTTTGTTTGAGTTTTGTGTAACATTTGAGAATCTTAGCCTATATTAGACGGACATAATGCTAGCGCCCAGTGTACACTTCTATACTTATGTGTTGAGAGCAGTTGCACTTAAAACTTGCCTTCATTATGTCATATGAATTTATAAACAATCTAACAATGTGCCTACAAAGACATCTCTTGTCAACTGGCTTATTAAAATATGTCAACAATTTGACAAAACAATGGTTTAAGTTTAGGGAAACATTTAAATAACAACATTTTATTACTACACTTAAGTAAAAAAAGCATACATTAATTTATTCCATATAGTATTGAAAAATATTAATGAAGAATTACTTATTAACTACTGAGTACATATTTCTTTTCCATTGCTGCTTTCATTTACATAATTATATCACAAATATTTTGAAATATTTTGTGTATAAATAAATATTTCAAATCAAATATCACAAATAAATAAATAAATATTTACGTGTAAAAAGATTAAATCACCTTAGAAATGTATTGTAATATCATTGTAACCCCCACCCAAAAAGAGCGGTGTTATAAGTTTGAACTGTGTATCTGTGTCTCTGTGTACCTGAGTATCTGTGTGTCTGTCTGTGGCAACGTAGCAGCCAAGGCGTGAACGGATTTGATTGAGGTTATTATTTTAATCTAAAGCTTGATTTGTTGGTTTTTTTTAATATAAGCTTTTTTTATTATACAATATTGATAGTAAAAACCTAAACAAATAAAATTAGTGCATTCGTAGGTTAATTTAGTACAAACATAGAAAAAAGTAAAATAATTTTAAAATACAGAAAAATAATTACATTAAAAATTAAAAAACCCTGTTACAAAAAGACGTTTAAAAAGTACAAAAATAATATTATTTTGTACTTATAGAAGTCGTTGCGTTAGGAGACCGCTAAATAAATAAAGAACTCAAAATGGAAAAACGTTACCAAGGCAAATAACCAAATAACGATATCAAATTGTATAGTCTAAGTCCTCATTCGTTAGTTCCGAAAATTTTATAAAATAGACACAACACGGTAACGACTTCAATAAGTACATAATAATATTATGGTTATCATTCTTAGCATCTTTTGTAATAGGTATTTTTTTATTTTTATAGTGATTATTTTGACGAGGCAGCGATTACATCAATGTCTAGTGGTCGTGAACTGCAAGAGGAAATAAAAAACCTATTTCCATGATAGTTTTATAAAGGTTTAACAACGGTTTCCCAAAGGTTGCGGATTCGATTCCCTGCCCTTATAGATTTATTTTTCATTACTTTATATATTATTTGAAAATATATTATCGGTTATACTTTTTTCTAAAATTGAGACATACCTAACATATCTAACATTGATATCTTTAATAATTTATAACATTTGTTTATTATATTTAATTGGAAATACATTTACGTATAAACAAATTACATACAAGTCATATAACCGAAAGACCGTCTATATGACCTCATGGTAGGTACCCACTAAAATGTTAGTATGATAGACAAACTAGATTGGTTCTGACTTAGGAGAAGTTAATAAACATACATGCTTCTTTTATTAACATGTGTGTTATAATAATACAAATCATTAATTTATTTATGACATTACATAAAGTTGTCATAAATAAATTATTGATTTGTATTATTCCTTAGTGGAGTGAGAAAAAAAAATCTTATTTGGATTACAAAATAGATACTACTACTGTATTATCCATTTTTTTATTTACAAGAGATATTGAAAAATTTATGAAATAATTGACTGTCTCCTCTCGTAAGTGTTAACTATTTCGTTTAGTAAAACTGTAATTAATTCTTTTTTTTTTGTTATAATCATTTATAATATACAATTATTTAAATTGCAAGTCGAAGGTAATGTATGTAAGGAGGCATTTTTTTATACAAACAGACTTAGGGCTCATTAATGTGAGAGTATTCTGTAAAAGAAAAGCTTCTTCACAGTCTGACATCTAAGACATGTCATAGAATATATGTATAAATGTCATAATAATAAGCAGATAAATTTAGTGACTTATAACTTAATTGTGGTGCTTTTGAACATATATCGTTTAAAGCTAGCTTACTTGTGGTTTGTATTTTGTCTGTATTTTATCTTTACTGTCAGTTACAATGCAGAATTAAACTCCACTAGGCTGCTCTTATTAAAATGTGCACGAAAAACTGCTCTTTTACCCCACAATGAGTAATCTAGCAGCCGACAAAAGCCTCGGATGAAACTTTATTCTATTTTAGCAACTTCCGGCGATTAATATTGTTCAAAATAATGTATTATTCTTTGTTTTCACGTTTGTATTTTAGGTTAGGTATATTTAAGCATTTAGTCTAATACAATCTTTATTTAAAATTTGTTGCTGTAACTGGACATTTTATCTCTGGAATATATTTTCGTTTATGTATATAAACCAAATAGAAGTTATTAATAACACAATTAAAATTAAATGTATTTATTAAAAGTATTATATATAATATTTAAATCTAAAATTTAAAAAATCTTTAATAATTTCAAAATTATACTAGAAAAAACCTGTAGTTCAATTTTCTATAATCAAAAAAGAAATCTCGTAAACAATATTTATATTAAAAAAAAATATTTTTTTAATATGACATCGCTAGTAGTTTATTTCTTACACCAACTAACCAGTAGGTACTAAGCGGCTCTTATTAAAATTTTATTCAACGATGTATATTCAAATCGGTGTAGAATAATTAAACTACCACTGCCTAGGTAAAAGCTGTAAATAATAAGTTTATAAGAGGATTGCAAATTATAAAGCTTATAAACAATACACTTAAGAAATAACTTTAATGGTTTTTGTATTTAAACTTTCGTACTCGGCTGAACTTTCGTTAATTATATTCGAATTTTTCCGACTAAATTGGAGGTCATTCGAGGCTCTTGCTCATGAGCTCGAGGCATGGCAGACCTGTGGCGTGAACTACGAGCTGCAACTCTTGGGACGCGCGTGGGTTGTAGCGGCGAGGATGTAGTGTCCTGTTCAGAGGTGTCACGCAGATCTTCCTTGATCGTTGTTGTAATAGTTTGTGTACAAACTGAAGTTAGGTTTGTATTGTATCACAATCGATTTTTTGTGTGGTGATTAATGTCCTTTATTATATCAATGACCGATTTCCAAGCCGAGGGTATCATCCAGCCACTATCCCTATCGAAATTCGGCAAACGAGTGATTCCAATAGTTTCACGTACTTTCTCTCGGTACTAAAAACTTTTCCCTAGCTAATACGGAAGCTTTGTAAAAACGTATGTAATGAGAGCTTCCCGAATCCAAAACGTGTTCCGTTATCGTATTCGACGAGCTTTCCCTATGTGACACTTAACGTCATAACATGGAGTCTTGTATACACCCGGGACGTCTATATTACTCTAGTTTGTAACTGAGCATAACTAACAGTGCACTTTAAAATATAAAATGATAAAATAGTATGCAAACCATGCCAAGCGGTACAATCACGTTCTGTTACTACTACCTATACTATACTAAATTATATAAATATTATAAGGAGGTAGGTTTTATGTAAGAGGTAACCCTCGAAGTTATGTATTCAATTTGAAAAAATAGTTCATGTATATTAATAATAGACTTTCAGGGAAATTGCCATAGACTGTGTGTTTAACTATTGAAACCAATGAGATTTTAGTGAAAATAAATAAAGTAAGCTGAAGAAAAAATGTTCAAGCGATTTTGTTTCTTAAGAACGCCGTTTTCTGTGGTCCACATGGACGGAGTTGTATAGAAAAAGCTAGTATCTGTTTAGTCTATAAAATAAAGGAATAAATTATAAAATATACAACATCAATTTACAAATATTTAGATTTTTCAACTTTAATTCAAACGTTTCCTTTCATAGTATAAATCAACGTGACCTCTCTATTTGACAATCAGATCATAAACGCGGTCTCATTATAGCGTCTCGCTTGAGCTTCTCTGATTAATTGTACGTGTCTTTGATTTACACAACTGAGTCAGCCGCCCGACGAAACAATTATTTTGTTTGGTTTATTTTTCCAACGTATTCGACCAAAATAATAAGCAACAAATGAAAACAAAAATATGTTTTCTTAATAATAAACAATGTCTTATTTTGCGTTCCTTGGGCGTTGTAAAAATCTCAATATAAAAGGAGTAGGTTTTGTTAAAAACAATAATGAGCCTGTATCACGTTGTTTCCGCGTTAATATTAATACAACGCAATCGATTTGATTTTTCGAATTGCTTCATCAGTTTTTTACTGAGCGAACTATATAGGTCGTTACGGACAGAAATTTTCGGACGACAACTCACAACCCTTTGAATGCTTTTGTTTGCCAGGGCTGCGTATAGTCTATCATAATTACTGTAACTTTTGCCACATGGAGTACTGTACTCATCTCCGATCAGGATCGCCCTAATATTAGCTTCTACCATTTGACCGCATCTAACAAAAAACCGCTCAAGTTATTGGAGATCCAGTACTGTATGAAAAACATGTACCCTTTACGTCTCGGAAGGATATCGCATATATCACGAAGAGTGTTGCGAAGATTGTGTTAATCTATTTACTGCCACCAATTACAACTATCGCTCTGCACGCCCTTAAATGCGACCTCTACTACCTAAAAGCATGGCATTTCTCGACAGTGCAGTTCTCAAGAAACTTTCTACCACGAATCACTAAGATGGACTAAAGTGTTTTAAAGAATAGAACGACTGTCATTGATGATTCTTTGCAGTAAGAGAGTTGTAATAGTTGGTAATGGATATTATAATTAATATCAGTCACAAATTATTTAAAATTCGAATAAAATCTAAATAAGTACATAGGAACATTGACAACAATCAATGTTTTTTTTTTAATTTTTAAATTCTTAAATCTGCAGCACTATATAGCAAATCCTACCAATAAATATTGAATATAATAAATAAGTTATGAGGTACTTATGTTATCTTTAGGGTAAATTTAAAAGGAATATAATTGTTACTAGTCCTGTACAAAAATTACTGTGTTCCACTTGAGTCCACTGTTATTGGATTTTTTATTTGGAAAATATAAGGCAATGAGTGTTCAATGCTATTAAGAAAATTTGATTGGATTTTCTGAATTTTTTGATTGGTCTTTGAAGTCGTATTTTTTTATATTAAATGTTTAAAGGTCCTTAATTGGACAAATATTTGAAGTTGTTTCTAAGTGAATTTCGATTAAGTAAATGTTGTATTAAAAACATTTTAATTGTAAATTTAGCACTGTCTTGCTAAAAATAGTACAGACTTTTTCTAAATAAGTTAAAAATACAATGTTTTAGATTATCTATTTTGTAAGTATATGTAGTTATGTATATTATTACCTCCTAGTTTATATTTTTACTTCATATCTATGTGAAATTTCTATTAAATTGTTACAAAATTCTATATTATTATATTAAAGTCTCAAAAACGTGAAGAGACAGAAACAAGACGTCTCAGACATCGAGATGCAAATTAACTTCTCTTTAGCTAATTAATAATACAGCTTTGGCTCTTTGAGATCTGATTCTATAACAAACAGATGCCCTAATTGACACATGTATATATTTATTGCTTGTAATAGTCCAGTGAATTCAGCCTGTGGTTTGGATACTTGGATAGTTTATTTTTTTACAAATTTCTATATAATGTTCATAACGTTCCTAAGTTTTCAATTTACAATAGTAAAAGTTGCAATATCCAATAAAATTTTCTTACAGAAATCAGAGTAGATTTGTAAATTGATAATATGATATGTTTGCAATTTTACTCACGTACAATTTATAGGGCACGTATACCTTAGGTGTCTACCGAGGATAAATAATAATTTAAAACTAACTACCACAACTCCGTTAAAGTCTAATACAACATACACTGAACAAATATAATGAAAAATGTATTATAATATTCGCACTTAGCTTTATAGGCTTCTAATAGATTGTTGCAATCAAATCCAAAAAGTAAAGTTGCAATTTGTATTTAAAAGAAGCCGCTTAAGGAACATTATATTCAGTTGTAAAATTAAAATAATGCGAACAGTTGTCATGATTTTTAACAAAAAGCACCACATTTTTTAAACAATTAAAACAATAGCATTACCGCAACAAAAAAAAATAAAAAATAATCGAGGAACTAACATTGTATATTTATAGAAATATAGAACGAAAAATAAAGCGATACGAACAGGGATTCGAACCCGCAACCTCTGGGAAACCGTCCTGTCGCTCTACCAATTGTGCTACCGTATCCTCCCTGCTTGTATCGGTTTATTTTTCATTCTATATTTATATAAATTTAAATAAGCTTAACATGACTATACATGTTTATAGATATTTTCAAACTCTAACATTGTATAATTTTTAAATTTCTAACGATATAGGATATAACGATAATGGGTGACATTGGAATGCAATTTTCGAAGTAAATTGAAAACTTGAGCAACTTCGTGCTTCTATTATACTTAGAAATTGCTTAGAAAATAAACCATCCAAGTAATATTCCAACCGTACGTCCATTACAGCAGAGCACTACAGTTAATAAATATATACAATATTATATAATGTTTAATTTGTTATATATATATATATTTACAGGTAGGAAATACTATTCTATGATGGTTCTTCCAAAATGCATAGCGCTATATAATTAAAAGGATCCATTTTACCTTTATCATTTGAAAGAACCTACCGTATATTGCGTTTAAAAAATGAGAGTCATATTGGTAAATGTAAAGCGAATTTAAAGAACATATACAAGTTCGTGAGTAGGGGATATTCATGGTTTTTTACTTAAATTAATCATTTACCTCTTTTAAAGTAGAAAAAATATAAATAGACTTGAAAATAAAGTAGTTATTTTTCAAAGTCCAAATTAAAACATTGAGTAAATTTGAGCCGTTCAAATGCCGTCATTTTGCGCTCGTTTTCCGTGACGTCAAATGACACGTCCAGTGTATGTTTACTCTACATATAATTAATTGCTAAATAAATCATAGAAGAAGACTAAAACCATCTTACAAATATTGTATAGTTTTTTGTATTCCAAATTCCAAGAGATGCGAAAACACAAAAACAATGGTGTATGGTAATTGGTAATTAAAAGGGGTAATATATATGTCCTAAATCGTGTTTATATTATTGTTATTTAGATCATTTTAACGTAAGTATACTTTATTTATATACAGCTTAGTGTAAATTAGTAAGAAGTAAGTTTTGCATAATGTTTTAGCTAATAGCTAAAGATAATTAGAAAATTTTGTTTAAAATTAACCTAACCTAGTTTACAAAAGTTTTACGAAATTTTTATGGTTGTCCATTTATTTCAGGTTAAGAAAAATAGAACAAATTGTATTGAATATAATATAACGAAACAGCAAGGAGAAAAATGTAATCTAAGTTTGAAGAAAGGAGCTGTGCTTCATATATTTTTGTGCCAAAAACATCAGCTGAGAGAATGAGAATGTGCGTAGTCAAAATGCAAAGATTGACAGCGGTTAATGAAGCCCTTTCAGAGTTAGCTATTAAAAGTAGTAATGTTTCAAAAAATGGTAAACCTTCACAAAGAAATGATCACTAAGTAGGTCCTAGTACTACCTATACAAATGTCAGTGATATTAATCAACCAGGACTCAGTACTTCTCCCATTAAGTGTAAGTCAATATTAAACTAAAGTATAGAAGTAAAAGTGTCAATGTAAATATATATCTAGTTTAAAAAATATATGTGCAAAAAGATCTTTGAGGTCAAAGTACAATCGCGAATAATTTTTTTTAGGAATGAGATTCAAAGAGCCAAAGCTAATTAAAGGGCACTTCATTAGCACTCCGATGTCAGAGACGTCTTCTTGTTTGACAATGATTAAATATTGTTTTTTTTTATTTAATTAGAACTGTTTTTTCGTATTTCTATTTTACTTTACTTTTAAGAGAGGTATAATACCTATTAGGTAGTAATAGTCATTTTATATATTAAATGATTCTTGTCTTTGATGTCGTATTTTTTAGTATAAATGAATATAGGTATGTAATTAAATTAGTAATCAAAACTGTTCTTCACTGAATTGTGTCTTAGGATACATTATATAAATTAATTTGAACTATACGTATTACTCAGAATAATTATATTTTAAACCTTGTATTTTATTTGGCCCTCATTCTTTCTAGTACTGTCAGGTTAGAAATTTATTTAAAAAAATATATTATTAATCAATTTAGTAATCATATCCGTTTATTAAAGCTCGCCAAGTTTTTTTATTCTGGATTGGCTTTATAAATAAAAGATTCGTTTACTTTAATGATCAGACTTTGATCAGATGCCTGCTTTGTTTTTGAGCAATGAATAAGAGATTACATAGTGAACATTTAGATTCTACATTTTATTTAACTAAATATCTCGCGTCTAGTTCACTTTTGTATTGACAATAATTTAACATATTATACCTACAGACTATACTGAAAACTTTGCATAATTTGGTTGTATATATAATTTTAATACTATTTTTTATTTGTGGTGTATCTAATAAACTCTTGTCAGTGTTTCTCCAATCAAACTTACTTCTCGTATCAAATATAGGTATCCTTTTTGTATATTAATACTCTTGAATGATAATCACAATGATCCAATTTAACTTCATCATCAAAAAGGAAACATCTATCTTTTGCTCCTCGTAGATAAGTGTACAGAATCACTTAAAATTTAAATGAAAAAGAGATCCATCTCAGAAACTACTTAAATTTGATTTAAGGTTCGTCGTTTGATCGATAGTGCTACAGGATTTAGAAAAACGAACCTTGATGCTTATCAACAAATCTATTTGACATCTTTATTTTTTATATACGAATATAAGTACTTATATTTATTGAGTCCCTCTTACTGACATAACATATCAACAATGATATCCAATCCTGTTTAGTAATTTATATAATTAGGTATTGTACTGAATATAGGTAGTTAGAAATAAATCCTACGTGTTAAAACAGTCTTCATACCTATAAAATATTTAATACAAATTATGCTGTGAGATGTCAAAGTTTTGTTATAGTCATAGTGATTAGATAGCAATTATACGTAATGACTGGTTATTAAAGATAATAACGGAATTGTCTAGACAATGTGAAAAATTACCCTAACCTATCCAATCTGATGCCACAGTCTGATTGTGATTATAAATTTATCATAGTGGATCAAAATCACCTAACTAGATTAGACGTACAATTTTATTATACTTACCTATATTTATTTTATTAAGTTATCCCAGTTATAAATTTATTATATAAAGTGTCTAGCTAATGTAATTAATTTTGTGTCAGTTATTACTTTGTCTGAATTGAGTAAACATTATAAATAATGGCTGGCCAGTATATACCTATAAGTTATAACTATCTGGATTTATTACTTTGACTGTAACATCGATACTTTATAAAATTAAGTATAGTAGTTAGAATTTTAATTGAAGTTTTATAACTTGATCGAGAACTATAACGTTCTTTGTGTAAGTTTGTCTATAAAATCTTTCACTTGTCAGTACGAGCTAATATTACAGATTAAATTATCTCGGTCTTTTATCGAGATTAAACTTTTACAACTAATAACATATATTTATAGGTTTCCCCTTAGTTTTACAGACCTAGTTCTAATGGATTTAAACTTTAATCAAGAGTACTATAATTTAATATTAAGAATATTAAATAGTAGGTTGGCTATTAAATAGTAAGTGAGATTCAGTATATCGGTGCCAAAAATTCAAGGTAAAGGAACTACCATGTAAAATGTAATAATACCTATACAGTAGCTTAAGATAAATAACCATTAAAAATAAAAACTTTTAACACCGTATGATATAGCGGTACTTGATCGCTAAATTTTGGTTGCAAACGCATTTCAAACATTAACCGTTATTATGTGTTAATAATGTCATAGTCCATTATTCTATGAGATTTTGAGAACCACACAAGATGTGTAGGACCATTTCCTCTTTGGCTCAATAATATATGACGGTTCCTGGGCTATTTAGTCCAAGTGACAATTTTTTGTGAAAAATTCACATCACAAAAAAAAACACGTTTAGATCAATCAGCCCTGGAACACTCGATGTGAAGAAATAATTAACTTTTAGGGACAAACCTTTTTTTTCATCGTTGGAAAAATGCGTTACGCATCATCCTAGCGGCCAGGAAGGTGATGGCCGAGGGGGTATGTGGGACTACCCGGCAGCATAGAAGACGCTTCCATTTTTAAGGCTACCCACTAAAAAATCAGCGGTTGACCTCATCGCCTTAGTGGGAAGCCACGGGATCGCTTTCACACTCACCGTGACGCCCCGGCGAAACCCCCTGTGAGGGGCCCCGATCAACTTAGGGACACCCCCACCACGACTCCGCCATGGTGTGACGAGCCGTGTCGACGGACTCGTCACAATGGTGGCAGGAGAGGGCCGCCCATGGTCCGTGAGCACCTGCACAAGACGGAACGTTAGAGTCAAGTGCCGCCGGCCAATTCAACTATCGAGATGGGGGGAAATATCCCTTACTGTCGCAAGACCGACCGACGGGAACTCTAGGTCCCTACTCCACTGTCGGGCTCGGTGAGCTAGAGCCCTGATCCGATCTGCCTCGAGCCTAACCCGCCCGACTCTGGCTTCCGCCCGGTGCCAATACACTCCTTCGAGCACCCGCGACTGTAGCTCCCAGGGAGATGAATTTTAATTGGATCATTTTGATTATCATTCAAAAGTATGAATATACAAACTGAATGACCTTATTTAATCCGAGAAGTAATTAAGTTAGTTACTTTAATAGAAGAAACAATGACTAGCGGCTTATTGAATACACCACATATAAACAAAATTATTAAAATTACATATAGATTATGTAGTTTTCAGTATTCAAATTATGTCAAATTTTCAATATGTTATAATATGGTATAATATGTTAAAATAATGTAAATACAAAGATGAACAGGATACGAGTGATTTAGTTTAATAATATATCTAATTAAACATCTTTGTAGTACCTAAATGTTTACTATGTCGTAATTTTCACGACGTATTCTCTTATTCACTGCTCTGAGTCGAAGCAGGCATCTCAGACTTTGATCGTTAAAGTTAACGAACCTATTCAGTATTAAGCTAATCCAGGATATAGAGTTGACGAACTATATTTAATGCATATTGGTTTTGGACTAAACTTATTTCTGTTTTGTGAAATATTATATTTTTTGTAATATATATACCTATTAGCAACTCCGTATAAGTATGCCTCATTGTTGTGTTAGATGCTGACAGTACTAGAGAGAATGCGGGCCAAATAAAATACAAGTTTTAAAATCTAGTTATTCTGAGTAATACGTATAGTTCAAATTAATTAATATAATGTATCCTAAGTCACAATTCAGTGAAGAACAGTTTTAATTACTAATTTAATTACGTACCTATATTCATTTATTATAAAAAATACGACATCAAAGACAAGAATCATTTAATATATAAAATGACTATTACTACCTAATAGGTATTATACCTCTCTTAAAAGTAAAGTAAAATAGAAATACGAAAAAACAGTTCTAATTAAATAAAAAAAAAACAATATTTAATCATTGTCAAACAAGAAGACGTTTCTGACATCGGAGTGCTAATGAAGTGCCCTTTAATTAGCTTTGGCTCTTTGAATCTGATTTCCTAACAAACTGTAATTCACGATTGTACTTTGACCTCAAAATCTTTTTGCACGTATATTTTTTAAACTCGATCTTCCAAACCCCAACTTAATTGAATACGTAAATAAAAAAAAACATATTTTTTTAATATTCGTACATTTTGTATATCACACGCAAACCGTAGTTGACAAGTTTATGAGTCATCAAAAAATCATAATTATCCCGCTTTTAAATTATTTAATAATAAATTCTTATATAAAAATGATTAGGAACTTGTCGATGATGAAGGTAATTGGATCCTTTAAATTCAAAAGTTTCAATAATCGAATAGCCTTATTTGATCTGAGAAGTAAGCGAAATGAAATTTGATGAAGTAGTTTAACTTAGTCTACTTTTATTTGTCACTGTTTGACACAAACTCAAAAAAAAAACTTTTTTAAGGAATTAATAATAAATTAAAAAACTTTCTAAATTCACCACTTAGATACTGTGATAATAATGTGTTAATTATTGCATTTATTGATTAGACTATGGGTGAACATACATTTTGAAATCCGTATAGAATATATAGATATAATATTGAGATAATTATTCTGCGAGACCGATAAACGTTCAAAAACTAGCCCAAAGGCCGATATAAGCAGATATTTTAGTAATTAAACAGTTTGGTTAATTGACCTTTCAAACCGTTAAAACCGTACTCCTGAGCGCATTGCATATTGGAAGAAGTGAAATTGATTTCATCAAGGAACATATGAGTGTCCAGTTCATAATAGACAAGTATTTCCTATCTGTATATACCTATATCTTCTGTATTTAAAAATTAGTAACACAGTTGATAACTTATTTTCTTATTTAGGTCGGTAGGTACTTTTAATCTTAAAATGTATATATTGTAACATTATATAATATTGTATATATTTATTAATTGTAGTGCCCTGCTGTAATGGACGTACAGTTGGAATATTACTTGGATGGTTTATTTTCTAAGCAATTTCTAAGTATAATGGAAGCACAAAGTTGCTCAAGTTTTCAATTTACTTCGAAAATTGCATTCCAATGTCATCGGTATTCGCTATATCGAATAATATTTTGTTGAAGAAATTTAAAAATTATACAATGTTAGTTGATTGTACGATTATTTTTTAATTTTTAGTAACTCAATACGAATTATTATTCTATTTAAAACCTATTTTTATCTCAATACATATATTGTTATAATCTATAATTATGATGGCGAAGTAAAAAAATATATATGTCTAAAAATATATTATAGAAAATAATAATATAATAACCATATTAATACTTTAAGCTGATTAGGTTATGCAAATAGAAAATATAGTATCATTAAAGGTATTTACCATAGATTTGCGACGGTCAACGATCAAACAGTCGGCCAGTTGTACAAATAACTGATTGCACTGCTGTGAACATTAAATACAATTATAAACGTTTCATTGACCGTTTCGGTTATACGAGCTTATTTTAATACAATGATAATTATTATAGTAAAAGTATAATTTTTGTCCTCGTTTCAGATTTCAGTAAATTTGATTATTTTTTATACCTAACTGCCAACTGGTCAGTACTATTGAATTATAAAAGCCTACAGCCAAAGGATACAATATAAATAAAAATGTAAATAATAATAATAATAATAAACTTTATTCTCAAAAATAATTTTACAGTGTTCGATGCGGCTCTGACTCACGAAGTAGTAAAACTGTGTTTCGGGAGCCAGTTCCTTTCCATTTAGCTTAACATAAAGTTATTAAATATAAAAGAAAATATGTAATTTACGTAATTTTTTTTTTTTTTTTTAATAATAAAAAAAACTGAGAAACTATATTTGTGTATGTGTGAAGGTCATCATTGAGTGCGTGTATATCTGTGTGTGTGTGTGAGTGTGTGTATGTGTGTGTATGTGTCGGTGTCTGTGTGTGTGTGTGTGTGTGTGTGTTTGTGTGGGTGTTTGTGTGCGTGTTTGTGTTAGGATGTCCATTCAATCACATTTTTTTTTTTTTTTTTATTTTTTTTTAGAATTAATAGATTTTCGGTGTCTTTGTAAGTAAGGGTTTCCAACCATGCTATTACTATAGGTTTTAACTTAAAACTTGTGAGACTGCGTATGCTATGTGTGTTATTTAACATATTGTACAGCCGAGGTGCAATAAAATCATAGTGCCTTTGGGCATAAACACTTCTCGTAGCACATGCGTGGATGTGTTCGCGTCTTTTAATATTTTTCTGTAATTTGATAGGTAGTTTTGTGAAATCTATCAATTCATTTAAAAACAAATAATTTTCTAACTGAGAGAACTTTTGCCTTTTGAAATAATTCATTGGTGGGATGTCTAAATGTAAGAGAGAGCGAAACTTTTAAAAGTGAACGCTGAGCGCGTTCTAAAATTATTAAATATTCTATTAAATATATTAAATGTTCTAAAATTAAATAGATAAGTCTATGTAAATTTTTATTTATAATAAACTTTAATCACAATAAAAAATAAAACTACGACAACCTAACTCACTTAATAAACCGATTCGAAGTGTCAATTCAAGTGGCCGATGTCTGAAGTCACATACGGACGTTTGTAGGCTTCAATATCATCGTTTCCAACAGTATAGCGGAATTCGATTCATCTAATTGGAGGCGAATTGACGTCATAAAATTGGTGACTTCATTGGTGTATAAAAGTGGTCTATGCTACATAAGCAATATGCAGAGGGTTGCCCCGCTTAACAATTGCATATATAACAATATTTATTAATTGTTTTAAAAGTAACAAGTTGGGTATCTTATGGGTATTACTTGTTGAATAAAAACAGGAATGAACTACAAACGTTTTATTTATTTTTGATTTATAAAGGGTTCAAACAGTTTCAAATACTATACTATGACTATGATTTAAAATGCTTAAATAGTTAAATATTAATAAACAGTATTGAGGTATATAATGATTATTACTTAGATTTATATAATTCTAATTGAACGTGCCACTACAATACAAAAAGATATTTCCTGAGGTTAAATTGTTAATTATCACCTAATGCTTTCAATGTTTGTTTGTTTTGGTGTATACTTTACTCGACTACAGCAAAGTTAAATACTAGCTAAGCCAATGTTGAGAATTTAGTGGAGTAGTCCTTGGAAGCATTTCGAAGTTTTCACCATCTCTACTTATCTCTACTCATCTCTAAAGATATTAACCGTCGAGTTGTGCGTCTAATGAATACCGCCATAACTAATTGTTGTTTTATATAATATATTAGCAATACAATACAAAAAAAATACTTTTGGAAAGATATGACATTATAAAGTCTTTATAAAAAAAATATTTATTTTAATATGATAAGACTACAAATAGATACAATAAGCATACAAATACCTAAATATATATAACATATATAGACAAGAAAATGTTGGTTATGTTAATTGGTTAATAATAAGTCTTAAATAGATGCATAAATCATAATCTAAAAGTTTTAAATATTTGAAATTTTTGCTATAGTATGGTTCATAATCACATTCCTTACTAGCGTTACTACTATTACATAAACATTATAATAATTTGTATTTAATTGTATAATTATATTTCTCTAAGTTGAAAATATTACTCACTGGATTTTAACATCTAATTTCGATAAAAGCACTCTTACTTTAAATGTATCACAATAATCATACTATATTGTTTATTGAATATAATAATGTACCTGAGGTCTAATATCTACGTCCCTTCAGTAAATTGTTAATTCCTGTCTCAAACAATTAAGGGTAGTTTTAAGGATTATATCGGATATCTGTGTTAACTATATTATGTATAATTTTAGTTAGATATTGTAACATTTTTCATTATGAAATTAGTTTCTACATAAATGTTCTGAATTCTGAATTCCATAGGTGTATTCAAACCAAAAGCTACTACTGAAAACTACGACAATAAACATAACATTAAAGCGAGATAAACTCGTAGAACAATTTTACATAGAATAGGGAAGCCATAGACAGGCCTATGAGTGTTTGACAAATAATAAGAGGCAAAATGAGAAACTGATATTTACCTTTGTCTAAACATACATGCGAGAAAAATACAGATAAGTAGCTTCATTTGGTTTATCTTTTTTTATCGATGGAACATATTTCATGCTGGCTTCTGTACTCTACGTATAAAAACTATATGGATAAACTAAAACAACTACCATGCTAGGAGAAATAAAACAAACATTATTTTGTAAGACTTTACTAAACGCACGCTGCGAAAGTGCTATAATACATTTATACCCGTTTCATATTGGCATCGCTAAATAAAATAATACACATGCTCATTGCTCATGCATCTGACAAAATAATTTGACACACTTGAAGTTAGTTGCATAACTAATAACTGTCACTATTGGCGCCAACGAGACTGCCTCTTACTTTGAAAACGAATTTAAATAAGAAAAATAAAAAACACCAAAATAAAATGCACTCAACTAAAATATTACCCTAAACATTTCTATGCATTCAGAAGAACCTGGAAGATGTACTGGATACTGGGAAATATATAAAGATATTCGAGCGAGATTTGGATAAGTGTTAAAGGATTCCACAATATGGGGATTTGTATCAGATTTTAGACTAAAACTAACAAACTACACCCGTAACATTTTGGGTACAATAGGTAATTTTAAATTGAACATTTATGTACACTTTTTGTTATTCTATCATTTTTATTGGATATCGGTATGTATATAAATACGTTTTTGAATACAATTAAAATGAAGTCATTACTATGAGAGGTTAATAAAGTATACACTTTAATATTGAAATACGTTAAGATTTTCTCCTCCATGTTATTAAATTACTGAGAAGTCTATAATGGTAATGGGACACTGGCATTTACGAATTAAAGTTTAATTTATTCTAATCCTATATATTCTTAATAGTCACATGAAAATCGAATGTGTATAATGAATAAATATATAATTTTTCATTTAATTAATTGTAAGTTTTTAGTTCTATTAATTATATATTGCCTTGATTATTAAATTACAAATATATGTTAATATTAAAAAGTGCGAGCGATAAAAATGCTATTCAAAATGCGTCTAGCGTCTAATATAAAATAATGTTTTTGGTACGATCTTATTTTATGGGATATTATATATCTTTATAGCTACCGACCGATTCTCGACTAAGTTAGGGTAATACGACCAATATGTTAGCGGGCAGTCTTTGGTTAGTACTAACTTGGTTATTCCAGTACAAATATCAAAAATCTAAGTTTTCTATTGTATTATAAATTATTACATCAAACCGCTATTGAAATTATATTTAACACAAAATATCTTATACTTAAACCAACTATATCACTCAGGTTTTCCATTTCGGTTTTTTTATTTTAATTAATGTTATGTATTAACTAATAACCTTCTCGTCACCTTTCCTTCATTCTGATTCAAGATTGTATGATTGATTATATCATGATTTATTATAAATCGTTCATTGATTCATTGAAATATTAATTACATTTATGAGAAAGAACAAGTCTACCTTATGATAGAACAGCGTGGAAGAAATTGACATATTTCGTAATTCCAAATAATTGAGATGATTTAATTAAAATTAATGTATGATGACATGGATTCATTGATTCTATGTCTCTCACTACAATTATATTGATTCTTGAACTCTGATCTTTACATTCGTCATTTTAACATAGTTTCATGTTACATAAATACATTTAAATAAAAAATCTTATAGAAATAATATTAATCTAAATTTCAGCTAAAATTCAACATTAACTATGGCTCTTAAAACTCATATTTTTCCGACGAGCCGCGTCCTAGATACAATTATAAAATGTCATATCTAATGGGTCATGTTAGTTTTTCATCAAGCCGCTGTACTCTTTCTTATCTTACAGAATATTTTAAAACAAAGACTGTAATACTTAACACACATCAAAATTACTAATAATCGCCCCTTTTCCTTCTGTCTGCGCATGCGTATTATAATTATCGAAAAATTATCAAGTCGGAGAACACAACCTGAGACCTTCCATATCTTATCCCTATGACAATGTGGTTTTTTATAACCTTTCCGTCACACTTATTTTTCATTAGAATACTTTCGAATAATAACTACAATCTTAAAGTTACAGAGTGTTGTTTAAATTAGTTTTATTAACTATGACCTTTTTTGTACATTTTGTCAGAAATAAGATACAACTGACTTATTAGAGTTAAATGTAAATATATCATATCTGAGAAACAGTAAGGCGTAATGTAACAAATGCTTAAATATTAAACATTTCTAGTAATAGTCGAGTTTATTGTGAATATTTGCGAAAATAAGGTTGTGCAATTATTCTATACAGCAAATATAATCTGTATTATTAAGGCAGAAGTTTTCCATTATGATTGACGCCATTTATTTCGGGTTTGCGTTTCTTTTTTCTGTATCTTATAATATAATTGTAGACAGGAAGTAACAGGAGAACTAATCCAGATATCCCGATGAACACTCCCGCGAAGTAGAAGGAGAGGTCATAGGAACCCGTGATGTCGTACACCCAGCCTGGAACGGATATCAATTTTGTATTACTGAATAGAGCATTTTTTACTAACATTGGATTTTAAGGCATGATGCTGTTTCTCACAGAAAGTAAAATCCACAGTTTTCAAATTCAAATGAAATCAGACAAATTATCGAATCGGAACAACTAGAATCAACAATCGAAATCCCACTCACCGGCGATAGGCGGCCCCACGAGGTTGGCGACCCCCTGTATGAGCAGCAGCAGCCCGTACGCGTTGGTGAACTTCTCGAGGGTGATCTGCTCCACCAGTATGATGCTGGTGAGCGAGTAGTTAGCGGCGATGAAAGCCCCGAAAGCCCCGGCGGCAGTGGCCAGCGCCCAGTACTGTTTAAGCAGTGGCACCGCCAGCGTGGCCGGCGCGCACGCAGCCATGCAGGCCGCGTACACCCACCACGGACGTACGCACGACCAGTCTCCCACCCAGCCAAGCAGGATCTGTTCATGACATAGCGGGTTATAGTATTGACGTTATTAATACCATTGTACAACCGGGAATTTACTCACACTTTTTTCAGAAAATAATATAGGAGTGTATAAAAGTTCTATTACCATCATTCTAATAATTTCTGAATAATTTGTAGGTAAATTTGAGGTTAAAGTATACCGAGCTAAGTTCCTTTCAAACCTATTATATTGATCTTGGCTTATGAAATTTTGTGTCATATGTATAAATCAATATTTTATAGAGATGGTGCCAAAAATTTGAATTCTTTTTCACTATACTATAAATGACATAATATGGTATGTTTTATTCAAGTGTTGTAACAACACTTTGCGCGGATATATAAATCAAATACACACACGTTATCTGTTAATTTGAATGGGTCAACTTAACTCCAAATAAAACAGAGATAACATTATCAGTATCAATTATAACATACTTTTACACTTAAACATTCTCGGTAATAACATTAAATAAAATCAATTAAGTTAGTTATTATAAATAAGAAAATTAGTTCAGAAAATATGATAGTAACTAGAGGGAAACAGTTATATCTAAATTTTATACATTTACGGAAATACTACTTCTAACAACACTATTTATAATTTCAAATTTACTTGACTGATAAATATCCTTTATTTATCATTTTAACTTTTTATTCGTCGTAAAAAAATCTTATAAAAACGTATTATTTCTTAGTAATCAAATTATCCTATCTCACCTCTCCGAACATGTTTAATATCCCTATAATAGATATCAGCATAGAGGCCTCTGACTCGTTGAAGCCCATCTTCATCGCGTTATCAGCAATGTACACGTAGGGCACGTCGTACCACATGTATAGAAGGAAATTGGAGATCGCAAACACCAGAAACGCTGGATTCCTGAAGTGTGAGAAGTCCAGGACATCTACCACCAGATCCCAAAAGTCCCACAGACCAGCGTACCATTGCACCTGAAAAAGGGGTGATGACAAATTTGACAGATACAGACTATCAGACGATTTCAATTTCGATTTTTTTATTACACATTCAACAAGATTATTATACAAAACATATAAATGTCATAACTATATATGAAAGTCCATTTATTCCTCTATTTTTTTTTTCAAATAGATTATAATTTATTTAAACTTTAACTTTGTTAATGCGTCAAATATATTTGATCACTTCTTGAACTTACATAGTGGAATAATATATTTTAAAATATTTACCTTTTCTCTGGCAATCGTCGTCATGGAATTCCTAAATATATTAGGACAGGAAGACGCACGAAGTCTATACCGATTTATATTAAGCATAGCACCTCTGTAAGTTAGCGAGTGTCTGTGTACTCTTAGGTCCTTCAGGAACGCTGGGGGTTTCTTTGCCGAACCGGCTTGTCTTCTCATCCAAAGCGATAACGCCGCTTTCTCATGTACATTTGTACTTGTGTTACTTTGGTTTGCGGCACTTGGTACAGATGTTGGTGATAGCGCGCCTGGCGAAACAGGGGATAATATGGCTTTTGGGTGGGATTGCTCGTGTAACCGTCCACTATCGCTGAAACTTCTCGATGGTAACATTACTCCAGGGTAGTTTTGAGCTAAAAGGGCATACGCTCGACCTCTATTGGACATCAATTCGAATACTTCCAAAGAAACTCCTTCTCCCCCTGTCAAATATGTAGGCAAATCGACCAGGGAACTGAATTGAGGCATGGTCGATGTCGTGGCTTTTTCCAAATTAACAGCATCAGTCATTTTAGTGGATCCGGCAGCGCTACTCTTGCTGTCTGAAAAACTGTCAGCCGATGATCCATAACGTTTGTTTCTCTTTATCTCTCTTTTACGTTTTCTTTCTTTTGCTTTTTCTGCATTCATAGTAGTTGTCCACGGCAAATCACGGAATAACAGGCCGCATACAGCCATGTTTAGGAAAAATCCGGAAAGTATTAAGGTAGTTCCGCGCCAGCCATACTCATCCAGTAAAAGATATGTCAATGGCGCGAAAATGAACGTACCAATTCCGCTGCCGCATACGGAAATACCAGTTGCTAGAGAACGTTTTTTCTCAAAATAGTAAGCCACGATAACAACTGCGGCAACGTAACACAAACTTAATCCAAATCCGGCCATAATGCCGAATGTTAGGAACAGCGTCTCCATATTGTCAACGAATGCCGATATGACGAATCCTAAGAAGGCCAAAAGAGATCCAAATATCGTCATACGTCGGCAGCCATATCTATCGGTCAAAAAGCTGGCAATAGGGCCGGACAGCAGAGGCATCGCCATGAAAATTCCGGCGATCCAAGCGGTCTTGCCTTTGCCCTCGCCGAAGTACTCCAGAAAGTGGGGGAAGAACACACCGAAGCTGAAGGTGATACCGTCGGCGATGAGATTAACCATAAAAGACGCAAACACCACAACCCAGCCCCAGCCGCCGTCCGGCGGTCGGGCCTCTGCGATAGAGAGCTCCTCGTCATCAGAGCTGGAGCCCGAGCTGGATCCAGCCAGCGACTCAGGCGCGGCAGGCGGGGACTGTGCGTGGAACTGCACATGGCGCACGGGTGGGGGCGGCCCGCTCTCGGGGATAGCGGGCAGGCGCGAGGGCGGCTCTACGGCCTCGGGCGGCGGCGAGAACTCGACTCGGGCTCCTCCCCCGCGGGGGGGCGCGCGCTCCGGCGGCGGCGTGCAAGCGCCGTCCATGTGCTCAGCGAGCGGCGAAACTTCGCGCGCAAATGCAGCGCGGGCTCAACCGTGCGCCGGGCTTCCATGCGTATGGTGCGCCGCCGTCGTGACTTCATGCTGCAATAGACACATCCACCGGTTAATTATAGAAAAATTATACTAAATTAAAATCAAGTCCCGATTGATAGTAACCAATATCCATCATGACATTAACCTTAATATTTTTTGCACACCCTTGATTTATGAAGTAAAGATAACTATTATTAAAAAAAATGTAGCTACAGTTTGAAACCCTTTGAACGGTACCTACTCGTAAAAAGGAAGTGTGCTAAACTATCTTAACTGCGTCGATTGGCAGACAAAGCTGAGAGGTCAAGCTGATGACAGAGTACTTATTGAAACCAATAACATGGTTAGTTAATCTCCGTGATTTGGGTGGTTACAAAAAGTAACCATTAATATTAAAAACAACCTGCCAACTTATTAACTTATTTAATTTCAATGTTTTGGGAAATCCAATTCATTAAACATGTACATATATTATATGCATGCATGCATTTTCTGGACATGGGCGTTTTAGAAGATTCATGTGTATATGAGGAAAGGCTAACGAGTGCAAGAGTTACCAGATAGGAACCAGATGATTACCGCCGCCGAATGGTCTTTAGCAATGCTAGATAAATGATAGGACGTTGCCGGTCTCTGAACCTATCCTCAAGTAAATGCTTTTCCTTCGCTAAATAAATTTCTTGTTTTTATTATAACTTGGTATAATAACCATAGCACAAACAAATATGGTAAATACCAGCAAAAAGCGTGTCAGAAAAAAAGCGATAAAATATAAATATAGAATATTTAAGGATACAAGATGTGATTTATGATTCTCTCCCAATTACGCCAACAAGCTTTTTGGCATACGAAATAGCTTTGGCGCAGAGAGGTCCGCATATACTGCATCAACTGGATTTATATAAAAAAGTCCCTTTTCCGCTGAGTAGATATAAATATTAGTATTACGGGTAGGTTTATTTTGTTACTATCTGCTTTCTAATCTATCTATCTATCTATCTATCTATACCTGTAAAAGAAAAAGTATGTATGTATGTTCCGGATAATCTCCGAAACGGTTTGCCCGATTTTAACCAAATTTTCAGAGGATTTAGATTTACCAGCGGGTAAACCTGTAAAGTTTGGTGACAATCGGAGCACTTTTTATTGAACTGTCAGTGAAAGTTTTTTTACGACTGATATTGTTTTTCACATCAAACTATTTATGGTCAGTTATATGTACACTATACACGTACAAGCTAGAGAAACGAGTAGAAGAAAATGAAATTCAGGTTGAATCAAATATTATCGCGGAGGTTAATTCTAAAGAAGTTAATTCTTATATTTAATATATTTTGTATTTTGAGTTAATACATCTTGAAATTATGCTCCGTGAAGGGGCCGTATCCATGATAGTTAATTATAAACCCTGATATACTTATAAGTAAATGCATAAAATATGGTTAATAATTAAGGTATTTTGCCCACGACAATAATAAAGGTCGAATAAGAGTCTCAAGGGAAATTATTGGAGCACTGCAGGTGATTACGATAAGGAAAGTCTGACTTCAAGGGATTCATTATGGTTATTATATTTACTACAAAGAATTAAATGAAATTATTATTATAAAGAATGAAATTATTATATTTACTTTCTTTCTATATTTACTATAATCATAGTTATATTCAAACTTCATTTCATATTTAATGACTTCAGATTAAAATGTATTACCAAAAAAGATCTTCAAGGACTAAAAATAGTTAACTACATATTAGTAAATATTGTCTGTATGTAGATACGAGACTAAATGAAATTAGCTATGTGTGATTGGTTTTTAAGTTATTTAAATATACTTTTTTCGGACTAGGTTTTTGTTAATCAATTATATTGATATTTTAAAATCGATTATGGATTTCAATTGGTTTCGTCTCGGACACGACCTACGTTGACTCTGTTACTTCCTCATGACGAATAAAAAAAAACATTTTGTATTTATCTCTTTCAATTGCACGGTATAACATTTTATATTTGTTCTTTATATTATTGACAAGGAAACTCATCTTGTTTAATTATTCGGTATGTATGATACTCATAGTTAAAATATATAAGTAATAAGTACAACATAATATTTTTTTTAAATTCCGTCATACTAAGGTCTCCTTATTTTTCTCCATATTTCTTTACAATAGTGTTACACAAATTAAAACATATTATTTTACTATCTAACTTAAGTCATAAAGAATTCATATATATTCAATATTTGACAAGGTTGTATATATAGCGTAGATACGTAGGTACATGGAATAAACAAAAGATATATCTTATATGTAAAGATAGGTAAGCATTTCATTATCCTTGTAAGGTTGTAAGGTACTTATAATAACTGTAAATTATAACTAGACTAATCCTTGAATTTGAGTATTTTTATCTTTTAAAAGATAAAAAGTTATTTTCTTGTATGATTATTATTTATCTTGTATACTAGTTTAGCAAGTACAGTAGTTAATTCCGGTAACCTTCTTCTAAAGGTTGTTCCAAACGTTAGCATTTGGAGGGCAAGTTGGGACATTTGAATATACTTCCGGAGCGTTGAATGTTGACGACTCGGTATCGGAAGTCCCCTGGTATATTTAATTTCCGAATCGAATTCGAATTGTAACAAAAAGTGCTACATCCATCAATTTCATTTATTTATTATTTTCAAATTTATTCACTACTGTGGTAGATTGATAATTACATAGCATATGCATTCTGAATTTTATAATTATATATCTTTAATATATAAAATAACATATTCTAGTAATGTATTGTTTTAACAATTATATAAGAAATTTAATGGTGAAGATGAATTATTGCTCCATCTATAGTTTTGGCAATGTTAGAAGTGACGCAATTAACATAACTTTCGAGTATTTGCCAACAATTTGGACAAAATAAGATTTTCTGGCTAAAGAAGAATACATATGGGACGGTAATAATGACGCGTACACACTGGCCGACTTCCAGACATACGCCAACTTAGTAACGTGACCAGACACTTTGGGAGACATCGGACTTCCTAAAATAATATACTTTTTAAAGTAAATATTTTTGATGAACTTGTATTGTGAAAAAAATATTTAAGTAAAGTAACTTATTTAATTGAACTAATTGAAAAAAACAATCATTAGGTGATAGAAAAAATTATAAATAACCTTGCTTTTTAAGCCACAATTAATAATTATGTCAATGATATTTAATTATCTAATGCCACTACAATGGTATCTTATCATTAATTATAATTATAATTTATTAATTACTCCACCACTCCCTTACAAAAATTACCTTACGGAAACCAACGAAGATAGAGATACAGTATATCAAGATTATTAATCAATTAATCATGTTATTTGGTGTAATTAAATAGAAATATAATGATATATTAAAATAAAACTTCTTAGCCTTTTGATTTTATAAAAAAATTGAAGTAAAAACACTAATAATATCTTTAAAAGATTTACATCTAATACAGATTTGCAATTGTAATATAGAACAAGTTGCTGTCAAATAAATCGAACTAGAACTTAATATTTTTGTACATTATTCGAAATTTAAAATTTAAACTTCGAAAAAAATAAATCATCTCTGCACCGAATTACACATAAAGCTTTAAAATTTTATATTATTATATACAAACTTGACATGTCTGTATGCGCGCCCCAACCGGCGCTAGGCACGTGGCTTCATTGTTTCATTGTCATGTCCGTTGATTTCATAACAACTTGTTACAGTGTTAAGTTGTTTATTTCTAGGACCACACGTATGACCGTTTACCAGCTATTACCAATTACCTAGTTACTGTCACATATGTCACTTGTCCAACCAACTTGGTTAATAATAATTGTCACCGAGCAACGTGACATGGTTAATGTTAACGGATATTAAATTATGTTGTTTATTGGATGTTTTTCTCATACTATACTTTTGTTTTAATAAATGCTGGTAAATCAAAAAAATGTGCTAGAATGACAAAAAAATAAATGTTTCTATGTTATAGATGTTACATGTGAACCAATACATAAAGTGTAAATGTTTACGTAAAGTGATCTAAAATTTTACGAAGTCAAAGAAACATTAGAAAATTATTTCGTATGTATAAAAAACTATATTTGTGCAATAGAATTATTATTAAAAAGTACTACTACTACTAAATAATTACTAAGATAATTACGGGAATAAGAAAAATAGACTATGTTTGTTTAAAATAAGCTTTTTTTTTATAAAAAAAAAATATATTTGACATATTTTGGCACATCGTCGGCAGTGTGACGCGACAGGGTGAGGCTCGTTAGGGGATGTTTGAACCGGGTTTAGTCTCCGATAATCGTTACAGAGCTATTCTATAAAGGCTTTTTCATATAAAGGAATATGATACGTGACTTTGTCGAATTCATAATCATTTTTTACGAAGGTATTTTCGATCAATTTGATAATTTTGGTTTTATGAAGGTCGTGTCAGTATTTTTATTAGCAGTGCGATATAAAGGTATATTTATAGAAAATTAAATTGTTCTACAATTTCTTCTTCATTAAAAATATTATAAATACATATATGTATATATCATTTGAAAATTATAATAATTTACTATGTATGATATTTATTATATGTAAATATCAAATGTACAATTATATATATAAATAAATGCTGTTGGGATTGATGTAGAGAGGCTGCCTGCTAGAGGTGGTCAACTAATTAATATACGTATTTACTGTTGTAAAGTTTTGAACACCTTGTTCAAAACTCAACACTTATTTAATTCCAACACATGTGTTTATTTTAAAGAAATAATATTTTGTTTAGTAAACAATAATATCACCTTCATATCTGGCATCTTGGCAGCGTCAGATCTGCCGGTTTGCCAAACTTCAATATTACAAATATCACCGCATTCCCGACCCTAAATATAGAAGAGATCGAAACCAAAATCCTTCACTAAAACAACACAATACACAAAATGTAGGGTAAGTTAAATATTCACAAATTCACTTCACAAAACGATTGAATTACGCACAGATACATATGAAGTACTCGTTGGTAGTCGCAGTGCCGAGTGACCGCTCGCAAGTCGAAGTCGCCTCATTATTTAATAGTCGGATAAAAGATTATCTATTGAGACGTCCTCGGTCAATACGACACTAAACTAACTATCACTAAATGCCTCTGGTGAGGTTTTGAAATATGTAATCGCTTATGAGGTCCAATCGGTTATGAGGTCTGTTTAATTAAAACATAATTATAAACAATATAAAAATAATGATCCTTATCAGCTTCTAGAAGATTGCTCATTTATTTTGTTTGTAAATTGTCTAAAATGAATTGTACTCATCTGAGGTCTGTAACCGTAACACATTCTCGGGATAATATCACTAACCGAGATAACTCATACGTGTCATAAGTTCAATTATTAACTTCCTACAAATCACTTGAGATAGTGACAAGTTTAAAATTTTTGTTTTACAAATAACTTACAACCAATAGATAAAGAATAATGACGTCTAGAAACAGAAAAACTACAACATTCCTAAATTCATTACATTATACATAGTAGTATTTTTCAAATACAAAACGTGTAGCTAATTACATGATAGTATTGAATAAACCACAAAAAGTAAGCATTACGATAAATACTGAACAACTACATATAAAATATCTCATAATGATAACAAAATTTCTAGAAATGAGTAACTTGACATTCATTCGCGGAAATTCTAAAGAAGTGCATTTGTAAACAATAACAATACGAAGTAAGTTTTCTTCCAAGATATGAAATATATCATTGAAGAGAAGTTAAAGCCAAGACGAGTAGCCGCTTGTGTCAAGTGACAGTTTTCTGCTCAATTGAAGAGGAATGAAAAGCGCATTTCATAAAAACTATTTTAATTTTGTCGCTAAAATATATATATTTTTTTATATAAAGTTATAATTGTTATCATTTATAATATTTATTAATTTATTATTTAAATATTGGCAAGTAAAAGCTATAAGGTAATAAACGCAAAAAAAACGAATAACAGCAACTATCTGATAGCTCGTAAAAATCAATTTATGAGCAATAAGAGCCTCTATTGTCCGACCTCCTTTGTCTACCTTAACGGTCTGTAGAGCAAGGTAAAAATGTTAGAACAATATCACTCTATTATACTGATTGCTCGTATCCAGCCCCAAAAGGCACATAAGCATACATATTTGAACTTTAATCAGAAAATTTTACCTTTGCACACCCGTTGGAAGAAATAAAACCGACATAACATTTTAAAAAATATATTGGTACTTATATATAATATTTGTAGTTATATACAATATTTAAATATACAATAAATAATATACTTCACATTAAAAAACCCTACATATTTTAAAAGATTATTAATTAAACACAAAAAATATAAATTACGGTACACAGCACTTCTGCCTCATAAATTCCACTTCTTTCGTGGTGATATAGACGCATTTATCTTTTATATTGTTTGTAAAAAGTATAACGGTGTCCTCGGGCTAACGTAACATTAAAACGATGTTAATAATTTTGACAATCAGAACCTAAACAACATATCGTGAGTGACATGTTTGTCGACTTTAACGGATAACAAGAATGGTGTTTTCTTAAATAATGAGAAAATAGATAATATTTAATACTTATTAGTATATAGTTTCTACACGAAATAACACAAAATAACATGTCGGTTTGTAACATGTAACATTAAAATGTCGGTTTTGTAAAACCGACATTTTAATTGAAGTTAAGATGATAAGATCGTCCACTTCCAAATGTATATTAATTATTCGTTACTGATAACCTCTGACTGGGTCAGCTAGTCAGCTCCTGGCGTGTAATCAACGCGTGACTGTTCTGTGATAACTGATTGATATAATGATATGATGATGATATGTCTACGTTTCAAATGACATTTTACCATTCTCTGTTATTGTCTTATTTAAAAGATAAAACACTTATTGCTGTTACTGACAGCTCAAAACACCAGCACCTGTGTCTCTCATTCTCTACTCGTTATCTCTCTTTCTATACTGTACTCTATGTGTCTATATCTACTCTCTGTATCTAGATGATTCTACATAAAAATGATTTATGTCTCGTAATTTGCCAAAATGTTAATTAACATAGATATTGTCATTTCCATTTAATTTATTGTGGAATAACAAATGCATCAACATTTATATCCAAACTTTGATTTACGTAACGACTACGAGATGAGGTTCAAAAAGGCCAAGGTCAATGAAAGAGAAGGCTATGATCGAGCACACTTAACACTAGACATTTAAAAATAACTACTCAGTAGATCTCAATTCAAGATATTTACCAATAAATTATCGTCGAGTTCTCTCACACTTGCAGCTTACATTAAAGTGGGTAGCATAGATAATGACGTAGTTGGAACTGAAGGGCTTCTTTCGTAGTACCTTAGCCATAGTAGATACGAGGTCAAGGTCTAGGTAAAGAGAACTGTGACAACTTCTTCTCATTTATGACTTCAGGCTTGAAAGGCGATTCAAAACCTCGCCTTGCGACATTTAACGTAAAATCAAAATTTGCTCAAAAATCAAAAGCATATGCAATATTATTTATAAATAATCTTAAAAAAATATCCTATTTTTATTGACAAACGTTTATCGTTATGCGAGATTATTATTACAGAAGTAAAAATTTTGAAAAAAAAATTACAAGCAAATTATGAATGCAATGTTTCTCACTACAATAATTAACCTTTTCTAGACAGCCAACTTTCTTGAAATATTAATACTTAGAGAATAATAGTTACTTTGCAACGTTTCATTATATTTGTTTTGGCATTTTGCATACAATTATTTCCTTTTCATGGTATGGTAATTAGTAATGTAAGAATGACTCTCAGTGGAACAACCGTCCATTTGGAGAGATAAACGTAGGCAACAAATATTTAGAGTATGGTCACATTTGGGCCAATTTGGGCTAATTAAAAAATGTTGGCATTCAGCCATTGGTCAGAGAATACAATTGAGATGTAATGTTGTTATAATATTATCCTGCATATCTTAATAAAGTTAAGTTTTCCTTGTTCTTGACAAACTTACGCCTTGTAACATTTTTCAACCTAAACCACATTTACAACATTCGTATCGTTTACATCCAGGCTGTATTCAGTAGCAAGGTTAAAAGATTTATGAATAATTATTATACTATTTCTCATGTGATTAAACAACGTAAGATAAAACATAAATAAACTGAATATTTTTATGAAAATTTCAGTACAAGAATGTTTTCACCTTATCTGTAAGTAAATCATATGCCAATTACTTTTTTTTTTAAATTAACTTGAAATAGTTAAACCTAACATGGTTATTTATTATTATTCCTTAAAGCACAAGAGGATCCATCAACACAGTATGCCGATACTGAGAGGGCAACGAACGCAGATACGAAAATAATCGCCTAAATGATTTACAATAAGTGTTTAAGAAAATTGTTTGCCCTCGACTACTTACCTAACAGAGCATGTAATTCCAACTAATGTTAATCCCTTTCTAATGGGTTCTAAGGAATGACTGTGTTGTTTCTTTAATAACGAAAAACACGTGGCTGGATAAAAACTAAAAGACGAAAGAACTATTTGTCACTATTTGTTTGACGTAAACAAAAATAACTGTTTAATTTTATACCAACCGAATACAATTGTAAGTGCCAGCTGGGTTTTGGAATAATATTTTTTAAATATTTCTTTTGTAAATATGACTTGGTAATTACCTACAGTATTTTATTTATAGTTTTTGGTTATTAAAATTCTCTATACCAAGGCCAGTATGGAACTATTTAATTAACTTATGGATTATCCTCTAAACTATAGCTACGAAATTTAGTACTTACTTACTTATTAATTAGTTTAGCTTTAACGACCTAGAATCTTATTATGGTTTAACATCGACCTGAATTGATGACTGTTACAGACTATTTTAATGCCCTCAGCTGTCTCTCTATGCACTTCCGAAGACTATTTATAACGGTACTAGTTATTATTAGCCTATAACTAATCCTATTTTTGAAAAACTAAAACACTGACACGTTTAAAGATTACATTACAATTAGGTTATTAAGAATACTGAAAGTACTTATTTTTTCCTCATTCGTTATTTAAAAATAACTTGTCAATTCTAAAGTAGAAAATATTTTCACGGTACAGATGACTATAGATAAAGCCTAAATCAGTTCTTATTTAATAAACCACATCTTACAGGCCTAGGCCGTTTGTACTAAAACAAAAGCCTGATGGATTTATCTTTAATCAGAAAGAGCTATGACCTAGATATCCGCTGAAACGGAACACATTGCTCCAATTTGTTTTGTATCTCCTGAATATTTTAATTATTTAATCTGTGAGTCGTTATCTTGTGGCAATCATTTGTAATTTGAATCAAGAACTGCTTTTAAATCCACCAAATATAGGCAAGAAATGTTTTGCCAGACAAGGTCATCGAACCACAATCAAAATAGTTTGATAGTTTGGAATGTCAGAGACACAAAAAACATACACACATATATTAACTCATCACACCCCTTGCTTTTGCGTCGGAAGTTTAAATCGAATAGTGATTTAAACTTCGTTTAAATAAATTAATCAATACCATTGTGTCATTTTAATTTAAATAAAGACTTTATCATACTACAATATTATAATAGTAATTGTAATATATACTTTACGAACGCTAAGATTAATGGACAATAATAAATAATGATATAATAATAATAAAAGATGATTTATTTGTTCAGGTTTCCATTCTCGGCTCAATACGTCATTATTTTGTTCAAATATAGAAAATCAAGGTAGCGCAGTTTATGATATAGCTATTAAACTTCCGATGATTTACAGATAATGTAAAAAAAACATATTTTATTTTTATTTGAAAATTTTTAAACCTTTTTAGGATTATTTAATCCATCTCAAAAGTATCAACATAAACTCATGAACAATTCGAATAATAAATTAACTGGCTACGCAGTTATCTTAACATAACAATAGTTCAAGTTCTCAAAGGTATCTCAATTGATCTATCTCGTCAATTGTCCCTAATTACTTACTGACAATAGTTTGACTCGGTCGAAGTAACTATCAAACTCGTTTCTTCTGGTATCTGGATTAAATACATTTGACCTTGTATAACACTCAATTGATTTTTATATAATGTATGTTAAAGAATGTAATAGTTTTAAATTAATTTGCCCAAACGAGACGAGCGTAACCATGCTTGAGATTTGATTACATTATTAAATGGCACAATCCCAATCTCAACTTCCAAAGGCATCTACATCTGGTCATGGAAATTTGGAAGCACTGGTTTCCGATTTCAAAATCTTCAAGGAGTTGATGTGGAAGACCCTCACCATGATACGCCAACAATTACAACTGTTGTCAACTGGGTTTGATAGCCACGAGATGTTTTCTCGTCGTAAAGTTTTGCTCTTCCATGGCTTGCCGGAGGATGGATATGATAACTTTGAAAAGATTAATGACATTCTGCACAATCAGATGAAGTTGTCTACTCTGGGTGATTCTTGTATTGATACCTGTCATCGTCTTGGTGTTAAAAAACTTAATCCAAGACCAGTTTTGGTACGCTTTACTAGCATGAAACTAAAAAATCTTGTTTGGAATGCTAAAACAACCTTAAAAGGCTCAGGTATCACTGTTTCTGAGTTCCTTACAAAGCCCAGACAAGAGGCATTCGTGGAAGCTAGAAAACACTTCGGTATGAAGAGCTGTTGGACTTCTGATGGTGTTATTGTCATTGCTTTGCCCGACAACACTAGAAAGAAGCTTACTTCTTTAACTGAACTTCAACCACTGGTCAAGAGTTTTCCACAATTACAACCATAATCATCACGTTCCCGTCGAATTATTAAAAACTCTGGTAAATAATATTTATTTCTCAGTTCAACATTTGTTCATCCATTAAGTTTCAAAGAGTTTGTTTTTCTGTAGCTGTCTGTGTGAAGAGACTTCTTACTAATTCATATATTTCAACAATAATACTGAAAGAATCTAGTCATAGTTTTCATATTTGTTTTTTTTTTAATTAGTACTTATTTTAATTTTATTGTAAGATGTTATTATTTTATCAAATTCCCTTCATTTGTCAAATGTCATTTATTGTGTTTCATCTGTCAACGTCAAGTTCTTATAAACTTCGCCACAGGCATAGATTTAAAACTATACAGCACATAGATAATGAAGTTTCCTTTTTTACTTTAATTAATTATTTGTAATTATAGTTACGCTGTATATTCATTGTTTTATAACCTTTAAGATATTCAATGTTTTTAACATTGAATGTCAACTTAAGATATTCAATGTTTTTAACATTTAAATTTTCATTAGAATCTATTTTACTATGTTTTAATTATGTTATTTTTACTTTTTAAAATCTAGTACAATTCGTTTTTACTCAGTTTTAATTATGTCTTTTTTTTTACTTTGTTTTATATTATTTTCTCTTTGATTTTTTTTTTTTTATGTTTTTCGACTTAATGGTATTTGTCATTTTTTAAGCCTGGTATTGTAGGATAAGTTTATGTTATATACTAAGTGATCGTTATTGTTATTAGTATACCTTATTTAATATATTGTAGTATATTTATTTTATATTAAGATTCATATAAAAATATGTATAATTCATCTATTTTAAACACCGTAGACAATGACTACTTTTCATGCTCTTCCTCGAATGATTTTCTTAGCGCTAACAGTAATTCATCACTAGACGATGACTCTTTTTTCCTTTAGATTACAAACTTCAATCAATTTTTCTTAATAGTAAAAAATGTCTAAATTTCATTCATATAAATGCACAAAGCATTCCGGCACACTTTCCCCACCTTCTGGCATCTTTTAGTAGCGTCGCAGTAGATGGAATACTGGTCTCAGAGACCTGGTTAAAACCTTCCCTTTCTTCCACTCTCTATTCTCTTCCTGGCTTTACGTTGATACGTAATGATCGTCCCAATAAAAGAGGAGGTGGAGTAGGTATTTACCTCAAAAACTCCATTTCGTTCAGCGTCGTAAGCCAGTCTCCAAACACCGTTCCAGACAAACTGGAATATTTGTTTCTTGAAATTTCCTCCTTACATTCCAAACTTCTTCTTGGGGTTGTTTATAGCCCATCTCTAAACGTTAACTATTTCAATGACTTAGAACTCCTTCTTGACAACTTTTCTCCGATTTTTGAACATTTTATAATTATGGGTGACCTAAATACATGTCTCATAAAAAATGACTACAGATCTAGAAAATTAAAATCTATTATTTCCTCTTATGATATGTCAATCCTACCTCTTCAGGCAACTCATTTTTCCCCAATATATGATGCATCACTGTTAGATATTATTTTAGTTTCCAAATCAGAGAATGTACTTAAATTCGGTCAACTCGATTCTCCTTTTTCTTACCACGATCTCCTCTTCCTACAATATAATTTGACTGTCCCAAAAAGTTTAAAAAAGGTAATTCTGCGCCGTAACCTTAAACGAATAAATCTCGAAGCTCTAAACCATGACGCACTTACTTGTGATTGGTCTTCTGTGTACAATGCTGCTACTGTAGACGACAAGGTTATTTCTTTTAACTCAACCCTTACTGCTTTATTTGATTCACATGCACCACTGAAACCTGTAAGGGTTAAACATTTTCCTGCGCCTTGGCTTAGTCCGTTGATCAGGAAAGCTATGCTCAAGCGCAACAAAGCAAAAACATATTGCAAAAAAAATCCTAGCGACGATAGTATAGCTATATATAAAAAGCTGCGTAATCTCTGCAATAGGATGTGTAGGGACGCAAAGCGCCGTTACATTTTATCTTCCCTTGAAAATTTCTCTCCATCTCAAAAATGGAGATTTTTTTAAATCACTAGGTGTGGGCAAGCCGTCTGTTAAAATGAATAATCAAATGAACCTAAACTCAATTAATTCTTACTTTTGCTCTCCTACTTTCAAAATAAATAACTCTCTCAAACTTTTAACCATTCAAAAATTGGCATCTGTCACTCCACCTATCTGTGATATTTTTTGCTTCCAGGACATTACGGAGACTGATATTAAGAGGGGTATTCTGGCCATATCAACTAAAGCAGTTGGAAGCGATAATATTAATTGCGATATGCTTATTCATATACTAGACATTTTGGTCCCTTTAATTACACACATTATAAATTTCTCCCTTATAACCAAATCTTATCCTCATGCTTGGAAATTGGCTCATGTCATTCCATTGCCCAAATCCGCTAATCCTACTTCCTTTTCACAATTTCGTCCTATCTCAATTTTACCTATTTTATCTAAACTAATTGAAAACGCTGTTTATAAACAGCTCACGTCTTTTCTTTCGTTAAATAATCTCCTTAATCCTTTCCAATCTGGTTTCCGTCCTTTTCATAGCACCACAACTGCTTTACTTAAAGTGACTGAGGATATACGTTTTGCTATGGACATTAAAAAAGTTACAATTCTTATATTACTTGATTTTAGCAACGCCTTCAACTCAGTTGACTTCGATGTAATGATTGGTGTATTACGCTCTCTTAATATCTCACCTCCAGTAATCGAATGGTTTAATTCCTACCTTCGCGGTCGCTGGCAGAGAATTTGTACCGATGAGGAAAACTCTGACTGGGCAGCTATCTCTGCCGGTGTTCCACAAGGCGGCGTGTTATCTCCTCTTCTATTCTCTTTATTTATCAACGAAATCTCAAAAGTAATTTCTTGTCACTACCACATCTATGCAGATGATTTGCAGATTTATTGACATACAACTATCGACGACCTTGCCGCTACTATAGACGCACTAAATAGTGATCTCAAGAGGATTAAGCAGTGGGCTGATGAATACGGTCTCCTTGTAAATCCGTTGAAATCACAAGCGTTGATCATTGGTAGCAAACAATTGCGCAATAAAATGAATAATGTAAATTTACCCACTTTGTATTATGATACTATTCCCATACCATTTACAGACAAATCGAAAAACCTTGGCATCATTCTCGATTGTAATCTTTCTTGGTCAGAGCAAGTTAATGATGTTAACAGAAAGCTGCACTACTCTCTTCATTCACTTAGGCGGTTGCAGAATTTCCTTCCTCTAAGCACAAAAATAATGTTAACACAAACTCTTTTACTTCCTATTCTTGATTACGCCGACGTTTGCTACTTAGATGTCTCTGAGGAGTTACTTAATAAGCTTGATCGACTTCAAAATTTGTGCATTCGTTTTATATACGGATTGCGCAAATACGACCATGTGTCCGAATACCGAAAAAAATTAAAGTGGCTCCCTATTCGTCTTCGCCGGAATGTAAATATTCTATCCCTGATCTTTAAAATCTTTAGAACTTCTTCTCCTTCCTACTTACGTGAACGTTTTCAACTTCCAATTCCACGAACGAGACCTCTTCGTTCGTGTGTCTCATTAAATTCTCTGGTAGTACCTTCTTACAATACCACTTTCTATTCGAACTCCTTTACTATTGTTGCAGCTCGCCTTTGGAACTCTCTTCCAAAACATATTTTTGAAGGAAATCCATCTGTTAGCACCTTTAAAACTAGAGTTAAAGAGCACTATCTTTCTTCAATAACTTAAATTCTTATTAATATATGATGAAGTATGTATGTATGTATGTATCTATGTATGTATATTTGTATGTAAGGTTTAAGACATTTATTCTCAAAAAGACATAAGTCGCTTACATGAGAATACACATAAATAGTAATACATATTATACATTCATATTCGTCGTTAACAACTATATACGCATTTAAGGCATTATCTTATATTTGTTTTATAGTAAGTTTTCGGTTACATAATCAGCCAATTTTGTCTTAAATACGTTAAATGAGTGTAATTTTTTGATGTGTGCAGGTATTTTATTATAAAGTTGTGCTCCTTCAAATGTGACGGTTTTTTTGCCGTAAGATGTCCTAGTTTTCGGTAAAACAAGGTAACTAGCTCGTCGATTACTTCGCTTACTTTGGTCTTTTATTTTAGAAAATTTTATGTTACTGTGAATTGTTCCGCTGAGAGATTTTTTAATAAATAAGCATGTATTGTATATATAAAGTTGACGAATATTCATTATTTTAGTTTCCTTATAAATTTTTGATGTTGATGTTCGAAAGGGATAACCGAAGAGAATTTTAATTATTTTGTTTTGTGCTGTTTGAATCATATCTAGTTTTGTTTTAGCGGAACTGCCCCAGACTTCAATGAGATATAGTAAGTGCGATTTTACTAGAGTATTATAAATAGTATAGCGCAGTTCACGCGGAATACACCGCGCTAAGTTACGAATTGAGCCAGTAATTGAAGCTAGTTTTTTATTTATATGTTCTATTTGATTGTTCCAAGTTAAATTACTATCTATCTTCAATCCGAGGTATTTTTCACTGAATTTTTGCTTTAATTGAACATTGTTTATTGTTAGCGGTGCGTGCGGTAGTATCACTTTATTTTTAGCTTTAAAAATTAAGTAGCAAGTTTTTGAAGTATTAAGTGTCAGGAGATTGCATTGAAACCAGGTAGATAAAGCATTTAAATCTTCTTGAGCTTGACGGATGAGAGTTTGAATAGATGGTCCAAAATAGAAAAGACAGGTATCATCAGCATACAGGGTAATGTGCCCATGTAATCGTAGTTCTTGAATATTATTAATATAAATCAGAAAAAGTAATGGTCCTAAAATAGATCCTTGCGGAACACCGCATGTTACAGGTAACGATTTGCTTTGACAATCGCCAATTTTAACTACTTGATATCTTTTCGTCAAATAAGACACAAACATTTTTAAGGCATTTCCATTAACGCCTATGCTTTCTAGCTTTTTCAGAAGTAATTCATGGCTTACTGTATCAAATGCTTTTTTTAAATCTATAAATATTCCTAAAACTATGTTCTTTTTATCGATGCTATGTTTAATTTTAGTGATAAGGTCTATTGTCGCGGTAAGTGTGCTACTTGTAGGCCTAAAACCATATTGCCGTTCGGAGATAAAATTAATTGTATTAGTGTATCTATATAATCTAGCATATAGCACTTTTTCTAGTACCTTAGATAAAACTGGCAGCACAGAGACAGGTCGGTAATTACCTGGGTCCGATTTAGCTCCGGATTTGTGAATGGGCGTTACTTTTGCAGCTTTGAGTGTATCTGGGAATGTTCCTTCTAGTAATAATTTGTTAAAGCAAAAGGTTAGAGGACCAGCTATTTCATTAATTATACATTTTATTACTTTAGTACTTATACCATCTATTCCTATACTGCAATTATTATCGAGGTTTTTTATAATATTAATTATCTCGCTTACTGTACATGGATCAAGGGTAGATAATTCAGAGCCAGTTCGGAAACAGATTTTAGGTAAGACGTAAGAAAAATCGTTGTAGTAAATGTCAGGTATTTCTTTTGCTAGCATAGGTCCTATAGTAGAAAAGTATTGATTAAATATTTCGCAAATATATT
Source organism: Napeogenes inachia (assembly GCA_959347355.1). Taxonomy (NCBI): domain Eukaryota; kingdom Metazoa; phylum Arthropoda; class Insecta; order Lepidoptera; family Nymphalidae; genus Napeogenes; species Napeogenes inachia. Next base: position 17,567,265 of record OY365792.1, read on the forward strand.
TTTGATCCGTAATATATTGGCCGTCGATCAATAGTTTTGGAGGAGCACAGACTTGTTTTATTTTATTGTTGGCTAAATTATTTACAAGGTTCCACATTTTTTTCGGCTTATCGTAACATTTTGCGAATTCTTTTTGATAGTAGCTATTTTTCGTGCTTTGAATCAATTTTGCTACATACGAACGCTTTGCCTGAAATTTCCTTATCAAATATTCATTACTTTTTTCCTTTTTTAATTCCATCCATAAAGCATTTCTTTGGTAGATCTCACTAATCACTTCCTTGTTGATCCAGTCCTTTTGAGGGAGATTAAGTATTTTTGTTTTTACAATTTTGCTATTATGGGTTATGCCTTTTATTTGATTCTCCAACTGTATATAATCTAATGTTGGCCTGTCGAGGTCCAGTTCAGTTGCGAAGTTTACTAGTTTTTTATAGTCTATAGCATGATATTTTGAACATTGCTTTGGTGGCGGCTTTATTTTCTTCAATTGCAAGTACAGTTGTTTATGATCTGATAGGGGGGTGTCAATTATAGCCATATGAAAAATATCTTTTTTCAGATTAGTGCTGATATGATCTATAATTGATTTATTTGTTGATGATTCTCTTGTACAGTGTAATTTGGTGATTTTATTTAATAATATGTGTCCAGCTCCTTTCAATAGATCTTTGTATTGCTTAGTCTTTTTATCCTTTGTTAATAAATCTATGTTAAAATCTCCAAAAATGATTGCCCTATTTCTTTGTTGCAATTGAGAATCATATATATCAAGAAACTCCTTAAAACTTGTATATCCAGGGTTATAAATGACTCCAACTTCAAGTGCATATTTTTCCAGTTGTACCCATAGGTAATTATTTCCTCCAGTGTAAATTGACGCAGATAAACTAGACTTTAAATTGTTGTGTATATAGGCAGACACTCCTCCTCCCCTTGAATCATTTCTGTAATTGTAATAATGCGTGTAATTGGGAATTCGCAGATTTAATGCTTGACTTTCATTACTAATCCAAGTCTCTGTCACTAAAATTACATGTACTGTATCTGGAATGATTCGTAAGATGCACTTGAGCTCGTCCAACCTTCCCTCCTTGCATATACTCCGTGCATTAAGGTAGAAGAAAGAAATTCGTGATTTATAGGATTGAAGACTTTGATAGTTATTAATAATTTGATATGTATTTGTCTCGTTAATAATAGGAAAATTATTTTTTTTTACTGTATTTAGTTTTTTGGAGTTTTTATAATTGTCGGTGTTCCGTTAATATACTTTATTGTAATGTCTTCCTCACCATTATTTTTCCTTCGTATTAATTCTTCTTTTAGATTTTTAAAGTATTTTTGTTGCGCTGGTGTTTGGTCTGAGAAAATTTTTATATTGTCCGGGAGTTTGTTTCTGTTGCGTAAAAGATTTCTTACAGGTTGCGGTGTATCATAGCATATTTTAATATTACGTGGTTTACGGGGGGAGTATTTACCAATCCTAAAAGTTTTAACTGGGTTAGGGATATCTTCACTAGCCATAGAAAGTATCCTCACTACTTCAATATCATCTTCTGAACTCCTCTGTTCAACATTAGCGGATAACTTTTCGGGCAGTCCTGTAAGTATGATATTTTTTTCTCTATTCTTACGCTCTTGTACCTCTCTAACTATTTGTTCGTTAATAAAAAGTTGATTTTCAGCTTGAGTGGGCAAGATTTGAGAAGTTGATTTAAGTTTGTGGACATTGACTTCCAACGAATTTATTTTACTCTCAACCTGCGCTTCCAATCGCGTAAATTGAGTTTTAATATCTTTGTGTTCTATTAGTATGTTAGATGATGATTGCTTCAGCTTGTTCAACTCTGTATGGGCTTCCAATATGTTATTACGAAATGAGCTTGCGGATTCCTCGTTAGATTTTTTTATCTCGCTAATTTGTGTCCTTACCTCAGCGATACTCTCCTGCATTTTAGTCATAATATTCTCGTTGGATTCTACATATTTTTCTAATAAACTACTAATTCGAACGAGCTCTGTGCGCATTTCTTTTATTTCAAAAGAACACCTACAATCATGATCTAATGGCTGTTTTCTTTTTCGTAATGTTATTTTCGGCTCATCCGTAAGATTACTCATTTTCGATAGATCGGGTTGCGATCCACCTCCCGTCAGGGTGTGTTTTTGCGGAGACCGTTTTACACTCATTATAATAGTAATAATATTAAAATAAGAAGGTATAAGTAATAGTAAACAGCGCTATTTAACAACAACTTCAATCAATGTATTCTCCGTAAAATTGTTTCCGTACGGGAATAGTTAAAATGCAGCCAGTAAGTGTGTATACTTGCGCGTTGCACTATACCCAGCGTGCGGCGTATCGATGCGCGAAAGAGTTAAAAAATAGCAACTGAACTCTTCTCTCCTATCTCCCACCAGTGCCGCTGAGCGCGTTCTGAGCGGACTCGAGGAATAAAACAGCGTAATAACTGGTATCTGGTTGACACAACTTGAACTCATTAAGTAAACTAATTACTGACTGTTTTTCAATGACACTGATTATAATTTTAAAGCAAGGTTTAGCACACGTCTGTTTTGCACGACGAACGAAACGAAAAAATGTAAATATGTAACATTAATATATTTACAATTATTATTATTATTATTATTATTATTATATATACATAACGTATATATTTTATGTAGTATGTATGATTTATGTATTAAAAATATCATTAAAATTATTATTGTCTATTTACGTGCCCGACCGCATATTTATAATGTTTTTATCCTACTTTGGAGGATAACTGGGAGAGATCTCTTAAAGAGATAAGTTGATCCTTTGTACATGTTTTTTTTTTCTTTGTATATGTTCATATTTTTAAGTTTTGATGGTACATAAATAAATAAAAAAAAAAAAAAAATTTCATGAATAAGGAAAACCGTTAATGGGTTTATTATTAACTTTGGCAGCTATCGAAAAAGAGAAAAATTTAGGTCATTTAGAAAGTTGATCATATAAACGAAGATGCAAGTTAGATACTACTTGTTTGTTGTTAATATTAAATTGAAATGTATTGTTTATTCTCTACTTTAAAGTATTTTTAGCATATTATTTGCATTCACTTTCACAACTGTCATATTAGGAAACGAAGTCTTTAGTTACCGTATTCAGGTTTTATAGTCACACGATATTGAACATCTGGCATATAAAAAATGTAACATAAAAACATGTATGGACAAAAAATCTCTGGTTACATCTAAGCTGAGGAACGAGTATATTGTTATTATTGTTATTTTTATTTATTTTGACGATTGGGGAAATTCTTGTTACTTTAAATCCTAGATGGTTTGTTACTTTAATAATTTATGTTTTTTTTTTCTTGTCAATTATATATTTACTGTTGCGTTTTTAAATTATAATGATATGATACTGATCTTGTACAAAATTCTAGTAGGTATGTATTGATTTGATTGATGGGTTATGAGTTGGGGCAGAGGAAAGAAAAGAGGGTGGCTAACGCCGGGAACCTCCTCGTGGTGTTCCCAGGGCAACAACGGTTAATGATTAACGAGACCGTCCGGGTTCTCCCGTTCGGTAATACCCGGCGCGGGGGACGGTCATAGGGATTTGTGACTGGTCCATGGCTGAAAGGGGGAGGGGGAAGACCTGGATCACCTTCCTTCGTATAGGGGACTTTCGCTCGGAGGGGGTGGGGGGGGGGGAGAGGACGAGGTCGCATCTTCTGCGTCGTCTCCAGGTGGGAGTTCAAAGAGTCGCAGATTTGCGTACTTCTTCGGGCCCCGTACGTCGAGGTGGTCTTTTTCGGAGATTCGCCTGCGGCGCACACCAGCCGCTGTCGGCGGCTTGGGTTTGAACCTGTTCTCAGTCCGGCCCTACTTGGGGCCGGACTGAGGAAGTCGGATCGGGACTCCTTGATTCTGAGTGCAGCTTGCTGACGTCTCGTTTAAGAAGGAGTCTTGATCTAGCTCAGTAGGCTTGGGTGGAGGGCAGGGGAGCCCTTCACGATCTATCGAGCCGGCCACCAGAGTGGAGCTCGTCGTTAGATGTTGACCGTCTGGTTTAGTGAGTAGGAGTTTCACATAACCGCCCCCATCTTGCACTGGATGGAGGTTTGTAACCATGATGGGTTCTAGATGTTAAAGGGGGAAAGGAAAGAGATAAAATCACTGACAATATCTAGTATGTAAATCGCAATAACTAGATAATTGGCATTGGCTGACTCTTTTTTTTAAACCTTATTTAACAAAAATCTTAAGTTATTATTAGTCTTCTCGTTAAAACTTACATTAACTTAGTAGGTAATGAATTCAAGACTAAGAAAATAATGGAGATTTTTGAGATTCGTTTCATTGATAACGTCACGTTTTACATAACATTTCTAAAATAACACAGGTCGCTAGCGAAGCCCTACCATAATTCCCTGAATCGCATTATGTTACCCAAGCCTCGTTATAATCAGAACGCCACTCTACCTAACTTCTTAAATTTCTGAGCCTTTCATAATCGTCGAAAGTGTTTACTTATTGGTGGCCTGTTTCTAAAAACCTTTTAGGGCACGAAATTCTTGACAACTAACTTTAAATGATGTAACGTTCCTTAGGAATAATTAATTTAATCTTCTTAAAGACCGCTTTGTATTTAAATCGAGTTATTAAATGAAAATCTGTGAAATAAATAGAATTTCGTCTTTGAAATTAAACCAATGAATTAAATTTCAATGTAACTTAAAATAAGACAATACATTTAAAATCTAAGCAATATAATTATTGAATGAATAATTTATTTATAAAGCCTTCATGATAAAAAAAAAACTATTTACCAGACAATCGAAGAATACAATAGCACACAAAATGAGGTTTTTAATTAGTTTTTTTTTTAATTTATTATCATTCGATAAGTGAAAATATAAGGTAATTTAATTCGTAGCGGGTTATGGGATAAGCCGCAGTGCGGCGCCCGCATCGATCCTATTCTATCCAGGGATCTCCAGAGAAGTGCTGTCTCTACGCCTACGCCTATAGCCTTGATATATTCTAAGCCATTGACACCTGTAGCATTGGGGAGTTATATATAATCAATAATTATAATTATATACAATTTATATTTATATATAATATAATTTAATACAATTTATATTTAAAATAGAGAAGAATGGATTTTCTATAGACTTCTCTCCATATACTCTTCAATTTATGACTTGAAAATCTTAAAAAATAGTATAATATACTTTATTGACATGTGTATAAACAAAGTTACTAGATACATTGGCATAGCACCACGAATACATTAACAAGTTTACGATAGTTTTCTGATATGAAGTCAGTATTTATCATACTGACTTTAAACAAAAGATAATTAGTTACAAATTCAAAATATCTTTATTTGTAAGTTATATGTTTATAAGTAGGCATTTACTCGCTCTTTTGAATCGTTAATAAATACATCAAAAAGGTCAATATAGTCAGCCAGTGAGTAAGCTACCACCAATTCGGAATGCTGCTCTGCTGAGAAGACCTGGCTACAAACTTAACAGTTGCTCTTTATACTTACTTCTCTACTACTAATATACTTTTAACTTTAAATTTAAAACTAAGAAAAGAAGATCTATAATATCTTGTGAAATTTTATTATAGGTATGCGTACCGTCAGGCCTATAAAGGATTTGTTAACTTAAATGTCGATATACCTTGTTGAAAAGAACGTTAAAGTTTTTAAATTATAACTTTGTAATTTTACGCACAGTTAATGCTAATGACATTTATATATTTCAGTTTTACATAATAGAACGGAAAACAAGCATACGAGGCGATTTATAATAAATGATCGTCTTGGCCCACGCTCTTTTGCAACATAGGTATAAGAAATTACGAAACCGTTGTCACCTACCTTTGAAGAAAAAAGATATATGTTATATGGTTTTATACCCAATATTCGGATTATCTATTTTTAAAAAGTAAAAACATATATATACTGCTTTGAAAATGTAAATAATGTGTTGTGCCATCAAGCCATATACGTACATAATTTTTTTTTTTAAATATCCTTAATCCATGTTATGGACAGAATACAAACACTTTTTTTTTATTTTTCGTGTAAAAACTTATAGAATCATTTAACCTTGTTTTTTTGTTAATTCTCTGTTTTTCGGTACATAAAGCAAAAATGATGAACGGTTTTTAATGAATTTGCTTTTGTTAACTTGTGAAATTCCTTAAAAATAGCACACTTATTCACACTCAGTTACAATTAAACTTAATTTGGTGGTGCACACACCTCACAGAAGATTTGGAGGACAACAACTACTAAATATATGTGGTAAACCTAAGTTTAGATCAAAAAAATAAAAAAAGTATTCAGAATATTTTTTTTAGAAATAAGTTAAAATTTACGCAATAAAAATAACTACGCGGCTATAGATATAATCTTAATTCTATTTCTGAGCTAGACATTACAAAAATAATCTGAATCTTGACTTTGGATGTAAATAATCTGTTAAATGTCAGAAGCCCTTCACAGTAAAAAACGTGTAGGTATTTAATAAATGAAATGCAAGACAGAAGCGACTCGTATTAAAGACTAGAGCTTTTACGAGATTACATTTTCATTCATTTGGAACTATTATGACGTTGAAACAATACTAAAACAAAACTTTATCATTTTTAATTAATTTAAAACATCATTTGAATTCTAATGTTACTGTTTTAGCCGTATTAATTCGAGTTATTACTGACGAGCGCAAGTTCGTAGAATGTTTACAAATTGTATGGATATTTGATATATTTTTGAATAGGTTCTCATGAAAAGCCGGCATGTATGCAATTTTTTAAAGTCTAATTTTATTTTGCTAAATTTATAATTCTGCTTAGTTTATGAATATTTAATGCCTCTACTTTTTCATTGGTCTGATAAGAAACTCATCAGACAGAAATAAATATTTCAGATATATTTTAGCAGATTTTTCTTTGAATATTTAATTACTTATTTATTTATTTTATTGCTCTTAATAGAAGACAGCTTGAATAAATATGTAATCAGTAAGATTTACAATATTAATTTATTTTCTGTGTAGCTCCCTGTATATACTGACAAGATATTCAAATTCTGATTGCGACTGACTCCGGGTACCTGGTAATTGGTGCCACCAATCAGAGTTTTTACTATTATAATGAAGTATGTATTGTAAACAATAGATTAACCATAGAGTTTGCTAGCAAAAATTGTATATGATAATTATGTATTATATTTTACAGCCTTTGATACAAATCATTCAATTACACAAATACTGGAATTTAAAAAATATATTTTCAGTTACTGCTTCGATATCATTTCACTGTAGGTAATATGTAAGCTTCATAAATATTTTAATATATCTTATAATTAATGATATTGCCCCCAATTGATGGCCATATGGAACAAAATGTTAGCGAAATGTAAAGGACAGTGTAACAGTACTTTAACCTACCTATTAGAGAAACAAATTATAAAAGTTATTGATCACGTTTTAAAATTTATAAAACATCTTTTAATTTATTTTAAAATATATATAAATTTGTGATATAATGATAAAGCCCATCCAAAGAAAATCGAGTTACGAAATGTCGTACGAATCTTCAAATAGAATGTAAAAGTATTACTTCATAGTTTAATTTAAAAAGTAAACTTACCAAAACGCTATATTGGACTGGACAATGCTAGAAAACAGCTCGAACCATCGCAAGACTCGCGTATAACATTAAAACACACACTATATTAAATAAAGAACAATATCTTAGAATAACAATAGACTATTACAAAATGTTAGGCACTTGTTTCGATTACTTTGGAAGATTATATTAATGATTGCTTTTATATTTGTACCTTACTTTATGTCAACAAGTTACAAATATAACTTATAGCTATGGTCACTATTTATTTCTAGTTACATAAATAAACACTTGAACCCTAATTTACTTTCTAGCTCAGCAGAGTATCGGACTAGGCTGTGTTCTACTGTGTACTTGGCTTTGCTTGAATTCGATTGGTTAGTCCGCGAGGCTGAGTGACAGAAATGACAGATCACGAAGTCAATGTGAATTGTGAATGAGACAAGTATTTTGAGTAGATGTGAAATGCAAATTTATCACTAGTAAGATTTAATGTATTAAAAAATGGTTATTTATAGTTTTATATACTTACTACGTACGTAGTTAATTATTTATATAATTTAGTATGCTTAAAAACTATTTACATAGAGTTTTCTGTAGTCTGGGACTTTTGTCTTGTTGGTTGACAAATGACAATGTAATTTTTCAATTATCAAATATGTATTGAAAGGTGTTTTTAAAATTCAAGACGTGGCTCCTGCCTAACAATTATTGTGTATAATATCTCTATGCTAATATTACCTAAAAAGAGGATGTAATTAATATTAAAGACGAGGCTTTGGGCAAATTATAAAGACTAACATAAATGAGACTACGGCAGCATGGCCATGGCTATGCCTTTGCCTTTGCCTTTCCCAGGAAACGGGGATATATATTTTTTGAAAAAATCAAGATGTCAACTGTTGACACCCGACTGTCAAAGAATAAAACTTAAAACTTTTAAAAACACTATTAACGGTTACTAATTGAGACTTAGTATTTGTTACAATTCTTATAATAAAATCGAGTCAATTGAAATGGAAAGTCGTTCATTATTCCTCGTTGAAGAGCGCGTGAAAACATTCAAAAACTGGCCTTTCACTGATAAAGATAAGTGTAATGTACGTAATATGGCCGAAGCTGGTTTCTATTCAGTAGCAACAGGTGAAGATGACGCTGATGCTGCGAAATGTTTTTTATGTGGTAAGGAGTTAGATGGTTGGGAAGCTAGTGATGATCCTTGGGGAGAACATAAAAGCCATGCAGCTAAATGCGCTTTCGTCCAACTTGGAAAAAAAGAAGATGATTTATTGGTAAGGCTTCGAATAAAACTCACTGTCATTTTAAGTATTCAACGGAAACACACTATACATTATACCATTTACTTATCTTTTATTATAGCTCTCCGAAATCCTGTCTGTGATTAAACAGTATATGAAAAATGAAGTAAAGCGCGTTGCAGAAGTGACTAAGGAAAAAATTGATGAGAGAGCCAAGTCCGTGAGAAGAAGATGCCTTGGAAGAAAGTAAATTAGTATTCTAGTATGGATATATTTTAAAATATTAGTCATAATTTGAATTAAAAACATAGTGTGATAATGTTATCAAGATTGGTCCTCTTCTCCGACTGATTGAAATTCACCATGACAATTCAACGTGGGAATGATACCTTAACAAAAATATATTTAAAAGAACAATTATTATGTATACATACATCCAGAATAATGTATAAGAAATAATTACTCATAGGTTTAATACTAATAATTTTAAGTTGCTTTATGGCAACTTAAAGTAACTCAATATTCTTAAAAATAAAGTAAATGGTTCCCATATCATGTGTTTTTTTTTTATTTGTTGCTATATACCAATACCAACTCTGTTATACAAAAGTAAACTACTATTGGTACCAAGTACTATAATATGAATATATATCTGCTGATTAATAATACATCTGAAATCATTGATACAGTTAATGATCAAATATAAATGCAAATAAACGAAATCATCAATTTCTAATGCTTGTACATGAAATTTCATATCTCTTTTTGTTACAACTTATTTGCTACTGCCCATATAGTACACTGATATAGTATAAGACAGAATCAACTGTTGTTGCCATGGGAATGAAAATACTGTTGCTAAGCAACTGATATCATTAAACAATGCTGTGCAACTGGAAAATGATTTTTAGTTGCTAATAATTATTTTTGTAACATATTGATAGTTTTTTTTCAAAGCAAGACTGAATTTATAAAATGGATGTTAAAAATTTAGAGCCTTGTGCTATAATAGGATTTGATGGTAGAAATTTTAGATTTTATTCTTTTTGTCTGTTTTAAACAAGTACTAGGAATATAAAATTTACGTATTTATTTCTAGTCATTTATTTTGAATCATGAGCATCTTGGTTTTGGCAATTTCTTTCAAGGTTCTGCAATAAAAGGATTAAAAGTTCATCCGGATGGCAACCACATAGTATATCCAATGGGCAACAAGGTTTGTATTCAAGAATGGAGGACAAAGAAGATGTACTTCCTCAGCGGACATACAAATAGTGTTTCTACAGTTGCTGTATCACCTAAAGGCACTTATGTAGGTTCTGGTCAGATAAATCATATTGGATTCAAAGCCCCTGCAAAACTATGGGACTTTAAGAAGAAGATTGCGATTGGAACCCACGATTTGCATAAAGTAAGGAGCAGGAGCTTATTTTAACTTATTAAAAAGTCTCATTAGCTGTTAACAACTATTCATTATGGAGGGTAATTAGTAAGAAATTTTCGCATGGTGTAATATTATATATTGGTGTTACATTTTATTGATAATAATTACATTATTGTTGAATTGTAACCAATGTTCGGAATAAGGTTTGTAGTGTTCCCCGCTCCGTTTACTCCAATGTGTGAAGTATTTACATTGGACACTGTAATGCCCGTGTCGAAAATATATGTACTAAAATAATTCTTTAAAAAAATTACACTCCAAATCATTATTTCTTATTAAATACCCTATATTATATACGATTTCAGTAATTAAATTATAATTAACACCACATATTACCAGGTGCGAGTAGAAGCTTTGGCATTTTCTTCAGACGAACGCTACATGATATCTCTAGGTGGTAGAGACGATGGTTGCGTGGTGCTATGGGACTGTGTGGGGGGTTCAGCCACCGGGACGGCTGCAGCGGCGCGCCTCACTACCGGTGACGCCATGATGCTGGTGCCGCTTAATCTGAGGGTCAATTCGTTTGTTACAGGGGGTGATTGTGAGTTTGAGAAATGTTTTTTAATCAATTTGCTATTTCCAAGATATAATAGACCTTTAGATTCGGATGTTTATTAAATATTAAGAGTATAATTAATTACCTATTAAAAATAATTAAATTAATTATTAATTAGTGAAAAGTTTATATTTTTCTTATTATGCCAATTATACAAGTTCTATACAACTTTTATGACCTTGATACTGCGTAACGGTAAGATCTCAATATTACATAAGACATACGTAACATTAAAATCATTATCATAATAAAATCACACCACCCTTTAGCTAATCTTCGCGTGTGGAACATCCGAGCGGAGAGTAAGAACCTAGACGTGGTGGACGTGTCACTTGGTAAGCTGCGTCGCTGCGTTCGCTGCATCGCCGTCAGCGCAGACGACACATACGGGATAGCGGGCACCACGTGCGTTAACACAAGTTAAAGACTCTGTCCATTATCCCGTGCCATACAATATAACGTAACATAAATCTTTGCAGACACGTTACAGGTACTATTATAACTTATAAGCACTAAACTTAATTAAAACCTCGTAACTTTCTGCTCCACCATAGCACGCTGATTAACGGTAAGATAGCGTGGACATTGTTTCAATTATATTTAAAACAATGTTTACTTGTGCCGATATGAGAAATTATGTAAACGAAATGAACATAATGGTAGGGGAGAGTAGGGTAATGGCAGTCAGAGGGTAATGGGAATCACCCACACATCCACAAAATAGCACGCGCGAGCGCCGCGTAAACGATTTCTTGTATCTTGCCCTGGCCCCTCGGCGTTGCCTGGAACGGCTCGCAACATTTAGACCTTGCACTTCTGAGATATAGCCTCATTTTGTTTTTACGCTCTGCTGATCTTATTTTTCGTCAAAGTACATTAAAAGATAAGTGTTGAATAATTTATACTATTCGATTAAAACATTCACACGAGCTTAGTTAGACATTTAAAATTGTGAAGTGCAGGTCATATTGTGTTAATATGTTACAAGAATTATGTACAGAAACGGGATTATTGCCACGATCAGTTGTATTATTATTATTACCTCGATATTTCGAAGCGGTTACACGCTCCATGGTCACGAGTAGACAAAACTCAAAACTTATAATATGTTACAGTTTTTTTTTTATTTTTTTTTTCATTTTGTACAGAAATGGGTAATGAGAGTCGGGTGACTCCCATTTTCCGCAAATGATTACTTTGTCTTTGGTGAAGAAAGTATTTAATAATGTTGCGTCTATTAGCAAAGGAGAATCAGGATTTAGATCAACTGGAATATTTCCAGTTAATCCAGAAGTACTCACAGAAAAAGATTTTCTAGCCGCAGAAATTCTCCAATCTGTAACTATTACAATTGCCATGATTGCAATGAATCTCTTGCAACTACTACTACCACTCCCAGTGCAGCAAAAGAAGTTCACTCACCAATCCCGAGCACATCAAAAGAAATTCAATAACAAGTTTCGAGCACATCAAAAGAAGTTCATCCCGCAATACCGAGCACATAAAAACAGACAGAATCACCAGGTCCTAGCACTTCAAGTCAAATTTCATTGCATGATTTAATCAAAATACGAGAGAAGACCGAAGGCTGAAAGAAGCAACAATTTTAACTTCAAAACTTTTACATACAAAAAATTTTTACTTCAACGCCACTGAAAGTAAACCTGATAGAAAAAAAAATAAATAAAAAAGCCGAAACACAGAAAGAAAATAAGAAATGGAAAGGTAAAGGACAGGGAATAGAAACTAAAGTACCGAAGAATGGTCCTGAAAAAGTAAAACGTCAAGTACCTACTACAAGAATCGAATGAAACCTGTATCTGATGTTGGGATTGGTGATAGGATGATGAGAATGATGACCCAGAAGATGTTAGAAATAGGTGCCTTGTTTACAACGATTTCAGAAGAAACAATGAAATATGGTTCAGCTGTGCCTCATACGGGCTATGGGCTCACTCGGAATGCACAGGGTAGGACTCAGCACAAGGTTATGTCTGCGATATGTGCTAAATTTTCATTGACTCCGATTGCCCCCAGGGTGACCACCATTACCCTCAAATGGGTGCAATGCGAGTCAAATGTGTTTTTTTTTAAACTTCATATTATTTTCAAAGTTGATTGCCAATGTGATTAAAACTGATTTCAGTTGATAGTCAATGAAGTATATTATGTTGAAAGGCGGTTGCAATACATATATTGTGTTGAAATTATTATATTTTTAATTTCTCGCTTAGGTGACTCCCATTACCCCCTTCTCCCCTACCATATGGAGTAATGGACCGACTCGGTTATGATAAATATACTTACGTTGACCATATAGTGCCAATATGTTAAACTTTCATGCGCCTACTTAGTATACTTTTGTTTAGATTTAGTTTTAATTTTTTCAGTTCTGGAGACATGATAAAATTCTGTATCAAATATCCATCGGACCCCAACGCTTCAGTAGCTGATTGCAAACCTTCTCTCATTGGTTGTCTGGCCAAATGCGGAGCTTGGAAGAAAGGAAATCGCCCGGAATCTTTATGTTACAGTCAAGGTAGGATAATGGAAAACAGTCTTCATTTTAGAATATCCACACACACGCAGTCGAATATACATCTAGGTAGTCATTTTGTACATAAGGTACTATTGTATTCTTGTCTTACCTTTTGTGACTTAATGAACAGGTATAGAATCTATATTAATAATGGAAGATGATTGTCTGATCGTGGGCGCCGGCGACGGCACCATCGAAATTCTTGACGAGATTAATTGGAAAGGCGAGTTTCCTCGAGGAAAGGTTTTAGACCCAAACAAACCATTCTTCAAAGCTGTAAGTTAAAATTAAACATTCATAATGAAATAATTAAAGATTATGTGGTATTTATGCTATTGTACATATATAATTATTTAGGTGCTATTGCTCAATACGTACGTACTCTAATAATAGGGAACATGCAAAAAAATTTAAATGGTCTCAAATATTTTTTTCCGATTACTTTTTATCATCTTATTATAATAAAATCTTTTTTTTTTAATTTACTAATCATTTAAGGCCATAAAATAATTTATGAAAAGTGTAAATTTAGGGAGCGAAATTCAAAATTCCAAAACGCGCCACCATTGGTCGAAATGAAATGTGACGTCATTTGACACACCATTCAATATATCGGCGTTTAAGTTCATACTGTGGTATCAGTGTGACTGAGAAAAATAAATAATTTAAACCTATATTTTCGTGCTTAAAGATTTTATTAAATGATACAATTGTTTAGGTAATCTTAAAAACATTTTCTAAATACTCAAACAACTCTAACAAAACAAATACCTACAAACTCTTTTTGAATAGCAGTTAGCATGCTACTACACAATACATTTTTAAAATGTTTCTACCTCTGAATCATTTTTCACTTCACTTGACTCAGATAAATAACTTGGTTGATAATCAGCAGATATAGAAGATATAAGATGCTATAGAAGTATTATCAGCTGTGTTTGCAGTAAACAATTTTCTTTTTAAAACAGATAGTTTTACTTTTAAAACTGTTGTGTAACAATGTTGTGTGTTAAATGAGGAAATGGTGACTATGCTACATTTTGTTTTTCAGCAGGTATATTTACATTGACACCTTTACTTCCATACTTCGGTTTAATATTAACTTGCACAGCTTAGTCACTTGGTAATTTATCTTTAATATGCGAAAAGCAAGTCTCTGCCTTATGATCATCACATTCAATAGGAGAAGTACTGAGTCTTGGCTGATTAATATCACAGACATTTGTATGGGCAGTACTAGGACTTACTACCTATATCACTTCTTCATAAAGGTCACCAATTTTTTTAAACACTACTTTTGATAGCTAACTCTTAAAAGGCTTCATTAACCGATGTCAATCTTTGCCTTTTGACTATGCACATTCTCATTCTATCAGCTGATGTTTTTGCCACAAAAATATATAAGGAACAACTCCTTTCTTCAAACTTAGATTACATCTTTCTCCTTGTTGTTTCGTTACACATATTATATTCAATACAATTTGCTGTATCTTCATTAACCTGAAATAAATCGACAAACATAGAAATTTCGTAAAATCAAAAAAATAATACGGTTTTTATAGAAAGTTATACTGAACTTTTGTAGGCTAGGTTAGGTTAATTTTAAACTCAAATTTTCTAATGTACAATTCGTAAGTATAAATTTAAACTATTAGATTAAACTTATTATAAATAAAATATACTTACGTTAAATTGATCTTCACAACAATATAAACACGATTTAGGACATATATTATCCCTTTTAATTACCATACACCATTGTTATTGTATTTTCGCATCTCTTGGAATACAAAAACACTTGGCGGGTGTATTTCTAATACTATTTTTGCACTCCGGTACTATACAATATTTGTAAGATGACTTTTATCTTCTTCCATGACTTGTAAAGCAATTAAAACTTAAAATATGTATGAAGTAACTAAAAAGTGCATAGTAAACATTCACTGGCTGTGTCATTTGACGTCACGCAAAGCGCGCGCAAAATGACGGCGTTTGAACGGCTCAAATTTATTACAAGTTTTAATTTTTAATTTGAAGAAAAACTAGAATCTTTTCAAACCTATTTATATTTTTTTCTACCATATATAGAGGTAAATGATTAATTTACGTCAAAAAAAAATTACATGAATGTTCCCTATTATATATCTTCTGCTTAATGAAAGCTTGCATGAATAGATAAGCTACAAGTTACAACCGGCATAGTCCATTACAAATATTTGTACCTTAGTGTGCTTTTTGTCGTTTCTCTTTTGATGTATGAGTATTTTTATCAATACAAATTCAGAATGTACATTGTTTTTAAAAACTTTTGTTCAGATTATATAGATTGCTTTATACCATTATTCAATTGCCATTATTTTGCGATAGTGTCTGGTTTGGTTTTTAAATCACATACTTAATCAATTCCTTAATTTTTTTTTATAATTTTAATACATAGTAGAATATAACATTCGTTAGATATTTTAAACGTCACCAATTTACTCCCTCAGCTAAGAAGTACAAAGCTGGACGGAAGCATCACCTCTCTAGAGTTGATGGAGTCGCCATCTCTAAGAGGCGACAAGAGGTTGCTCCTGGTGGGTACTCGCACCAGTGAGATCTACGCTATTAATGTAGCCACGTTCGTTCCCACGCTGGTTGTGACGTGTCATCGGTGCGCTATTAATGATATCGCGTTTCCGAGGTGAGAATTCTTAAATTTATCCTTTAAAGTATTTTAAATGATCTGATTCAATGAGCACTTGATGATACACAAGTAACTAACACCTACCCAGTAATAAACACACACACAAACACAGCGCGCACACACAAACTCAAGGCACGGTGGACATGCTCTCAACTGCAAGCACGGTCAAAATACGCGTGTTGTCCACGTGCGAATCGCACTACTAACACCCACATATACACACTCAGAGGCATGTCGGGCGTGTTCGCGACGGCGGGCGCGGGCGACGTGCGCGTGTGGTGCACGAGCACCGCCACTGAACTACTCCGCATTGTGGTGCCAAACTTCGTATGCTCTTCCGTGCTGTTCTCCGCGGACGGGAAAGCTATTGTTTCTGGTATTTATGAATTTATAATAAATAGCCGATTTTATGGCTGCAGTAAATCATTTCACAGGACATTTAAAACATTTTTTTTGTTAATTTGAAAACTACTTTTAATAGACCAATTCATAATCGAATCTTTTATAGAGTTTTTAACACATCAAAATAATAAAACGATTTAATTTTGCAATTTAATTGTAAAAAAACTACATTTTTTGCAGGATGGAACGACGGCAACATAAGGGCTTTTACGCCACTTACGGGGCGTCTTATATACTGCATATATAATACACACAACAAGGGAACTTCCGCGTTGGATATGACCCACGATGGACGCACGCTCATATCGGGAGGTTGTGAGGGACAGGTCCGTAGAAGCGTCGGTAATATTCTTTTGAAAATATATAAAAAACCATTACTATATTAATACCGATTGAAATTCTAACAACCAGGTTCGAGTTTGGGACATCAAGCCAGAATGCCAGAGTCTCAAGAAGGTCTTAAAAGAGCATAAGAGCCCAGTTTCGGCCATACAAGTATCTCCAAATGACACGGAGGCTGTCAGCGCAGGGACCGATGGCTCTTGTATCATTTGGGACTTGATGTAAGTCTATTAATTTATCAGCAGGGTAGGTACCTACAGCAATACAATATGTATGGCACATTGATTCAGCTAGCTAATTCAAACGATATTAAAAGGCTGATAAGATTGGTCTATGTTTTTATTGTTCAAGTTAAAAACCAGTTTTATCGATTCAAAATATATACAACTGAAACTTCTGCTGCTAGAAACTGCTGAATTGTTTTCGGCAGCATCTACTAAAAATGTCTTACGGTTACCACACGGCAATATCCCCCAGCTCGCTGTCCCGGCGGCAGGTGATGTACGCCAACACATTGTTCATGTGTGTTTGCTTCGAATGGCGCGGAGTGCAGCTGCTGACAGGCGGCACGGACCGCCGCGTTGCTTACTGGGAAACTGGCAGCGGGAATCTCGCGCGGGAGGTACATCTGTACTACTCTGTCCGTTGCCTCGTATTATACCGTGACAAGAAAATGCCATATACTTGCCGGCAGAGATTGTAGCCTTCTATCACCTTTGTAGTTTTTAGTTTGTCTGCGCGTGTTTGATAGGTTCGTTACACGTTCTTATTTATACAGGCTTTAATAGTAGCTTTAACATATATAGGACTATAAGTACCTACTTATAAAATCTAGGTTACAGTCTATCTACGAAAATTACTTGTTTTATTATTTTTTTACAAAAAAAAAATATAAAAAATAATTAAGTCATGAACCTAGGTAGGCCGTAGGTACTTTGTGTAATCAAAGTTTTTAATGTGGTAAAACTTTGTTGAATTGATATCGATATCGAAATTTTGAACTTATAACTACACCACAATGCGGCTAGATATATTACTTATCAGAATTAACAAATAATTTTACCACAGCTGGAAGCTAGCAAACTTGGTGCCATAAACGGAATACATATAAGCCAAAACGGGGAGCTATTCGCAACGGGTGGCAACGATCAGATGGTTAAAGTAAGTCGAATTAAATAGAAATTATAAAAGTATAAGAACCCATAATCCTGTTATTTGTATTAAAGCTGTGGAAGTACAAAGAGGGCATCTTCACGCATATGGGTCTGGGCCACGCGGGCGCGGTGACGTGCTGTCGGTTCAGTCCCGACGCACGCGTCGTCGTCAGCACCTGCGCCGCCGGGACCATCATCGTGTGGAAGGTGCCAGAGGTGAGAGGGGAAGGGGGGGGGGGCGGAGGTTACAATATGCTTAATAGGACATGTATGACAATGATAATTTACTTGATAGTCTGGATCCCTTGTACGAGTTTTGACGTTACGAAAACTATGACAGTTTACCAAATAGTTAAATCGAAACACATAATTATTTAAAACTCTATGCCTCAAAATATATTTGAAAAAATATAAATTTTGTTAAAAAAATTATTAATTAAGATAATTTATGGATGATCCTAAATAACTAAATATAAATATATTTTTTTAAACAAATTATCTTAAATATTTCAATAAATTTTGTTTCCTAGAGCGTATAATAAATATATATTCAGATTTTACTATTTGGTAAACTATCATAATTTTCGTAACGTCAAAGCTCTCGTTGTTTTAGTGTTCAATAAGATATGAGGATAAATTTATATCTAATTTATGATGCGTTGTTACCTATCGCCTGTTTTTGAGGATAGATTTCAATCGGATTCAGAGAAAGTAGAAGTTCTAATGTTTTAAAAGCAACATTGTAAGTTGCGATATCGAAAAGAATAGTTACGGAAATGTATAATATATAAAAGCTCATTACATAACTATAACTTAAAAAAAAAATTATTGCGAGTTTCAATAGCATTAATATTATATTAAATCAGATATATCTCCAAAATGACAATCCACCGTCCGGCCGGAAGAATTCATCGGAACAAAAAACGTTAGAAGAAGAGTTAAAACTGCAATTGGATGACAAACCAGTTCAAAAGGCAGCCGGTGATCGACCAAACAAAATACCAGCTGCTCCTTCAAAAGTACTAACATATCATAACTAGTATTTTAATTAATTTGATTCATCATTCTTTTCCTACCGAATTTAAAGGTCATTTTGTCACTTAAAAAAACAATAATAAATAATTTAAAAATATTGATTTATAAATATCTGATGATTCTACCTATCCCATACACTCCCTAATGCTTCTTCACGATAAAAGGTAGAGAAGATAGCATCCATAGACACTAGCCGCAGCAGCGTACACACTTGCTGTCCGTGCGACTCGGACAAATCCAGCCGCTCCAAGAAGAGCCCTCCCAAGACTAATGTCACCAAGTGTTGTAGACCACCAGGTAGGTGGACTGTTAGACTTGTTATACACAGATTTTGTATTAAGTTCGAATTTGAATGTTCAGCTGACTTAGCAAATCAAGGTAACCTCTACTATTTGCGCTTTGGAAAGCACATCCAGCCGGAGTTCAGTTGTTAAAGGTGAATGATCCGTTGATGGGAGTCGTCCTCTGTCAATGAAACTTCAGAAATATGTAACCACTATCACTTTATGCAAATATTATCGTACTTTTAAAAAATGTACAAGTCCACGAAAATATAGTATTTACCACAAAACCTATCTTCTACAGAAAACTTGCCAACAAGAACCACAAGTAAGGACTTCATCAACAGCAGTGGAGATAAAAAGTGATCCGAGTTGCCATTATTTGGATATTTATTATGAGAATTTATGAAACAAAGAATAAAGCTTTTTTTTTATTGTTTGACTAAGAATATAAAGAGCAGTGTTACCTTATTAACATCTAGTACAATGCATACAAAGAATGTCTAATTAGTAACAAAAATTTATAATTAAAAATATACAATTCAAATGTTTGATACAAATTTGTTTTATTTAAATGTTTACATCACATAAGTTTAAGTTATTTTATATATTAAAAACTTTCATAATTTTTACTTAAAATACAAATCAATTACTTTGTAAATAACTTCACATACAAAAGTCAAAAGGTGTTATTTATTTTAACATTAAAAATATTTATAGTTAAATAAGTTATTTAAAACTTAAATAACAACAACAAAAGTAAAATCATTTTCAAAAGCATAGTACATTAATAGAAAATAATTCTGAGTGAATTTACAATATATTTATAATAAGTTGACTTAAAGTTTAAACAATATTCAATTTTATTAAAATCAATGAAGAAGTTTTGTTATTAAGTAATTATAGTCCAAATCAGATTTTGAGTTTTGTTACCATAGTAAGAATGTATTCAATATGTTTAGCGGGACAATACCATACTAAATTAAAAGTATAAATGAAAAAGTAACAAATTCAATTCAAATTCATGTTATTCATGGGTGAATTACATTTTTTTAATATAACTGTTACTATAAGCTACAACTTCATTCACTTATCACTTTTTTTCTTAACGGTAAATAAAAACACAAGTAACAATAAATCATTACTTGATCACTCTAACTATAGAACAAACCACAATGTTGATATAACAAAATAAGTACTTAATAATTTATACAATTTTAAAGAAATGGTTAGTCCTCATTACAATGAATTTCTATCATCAAATTAGATACATTATGAGAATAATAAATAATATTATATATTACAAAGTGCTAAAACTAATATTACACATTTTATAATGTCACAGCAATAATTTTACCTATAAGTTTCCTATCAACCCCAAGCTTGACTCTTACAATAATGTAGCACTAATTTACCGTCTGTCCCAAAACACTCATATAAATTCTTGATTAGTTGATCTGGTGAGGGGGCAAATGTTTGGTTGACGTAAAGGAACTGAAATAGACATAATATATCAATGAACTCAAATCTAACCTGGTTGCAAGGTATAGCAAAAAAAAAACAATTTAGCAATTGAGTAAGTGTATTGAATTAACATATGCCTTGAAATGATATACCAATCTTTCCTCAGGCTCCAGTTTCAAGTACTTTTTAACGAACTCCATTATCCAACCAATAGGCTTCTCGGCATCAACAGCCCATTTCTTTTTCTTCATTATAGGGGCATTACCAGTTGCCTTTAGCAAAATATCAACTGAAAATATAGAAAATATTATTGAACATATAATTTAACACACTACAATCGTAGTTATATACGAAATTATTCAATACTAAGAAATAATTCTTATGTAATTTATTTAAATGTTTCAGAGGAGCGAGATTAAATTAAGACCAACTAACTTTTTACTTTGTCCGACTTCCCAGTATCGCCATTTTCTTTCTGCTCTTCTTTTTCTGTATTCAACGATTCAGCTGTAACTACATCATCGGATTGATTCTCATCGCCCATGTTTTAATCTTTATACCAAGGTTTTGTATGTCCCTATAATTAATATTAAAATGTGCAATTCGCAAATTATTAACAAATAATGACCATACTAATATAAATCTATCTCTATCATTTAAAAACAATAAAAATTAAAAACCAAAATTGAAAACATTGGAGTATGGACGTTTGACAATTGACAATTCACAATAATAACATATAGGGCTGTGTTCCGATATACATATCAGTGTACTGGCTGGCCGGCGAAATCATAAAATTGCGCCATGTTGGTTAAATATTTCGAAAATCAAAATATGATAATCCTTTGACAGCATAAATGAACACTTTTTACAGAGTACTATATTAACCTACTACAAATTACTTATTATTCTGTTACTACATATTTATTTCTAACGTGTGTTTCAACAGTTGTACTTTTTATTACATAAAATAATAAAGATTCCAAGAGAATGGAGTTACAAAGCAAAATATTACAATGAAGAAATTGAAGTTGTCTTTTATTTACTTGTAATCCATTCTATTCGAAATTTCGTGGTTCGTATTCTTTTTCAATAAAATATTTTATACCGGTTATCTCGTTTTTTGGCCAAATATGCCAGGAGCGCAAAGCCATAAAAAAAGTAAACGTTTGTCAAACCCATATAAATTGAATTGTTGCTCGGTAATAAACTTGTACATCCGAACCCACTGGTGGTTGAAGCGACCACCTACCAGCCTAGAGTCTACCCGTTAGCTTTTAGAAGAAGACCCAAGTCGATTCTAATCAACTCAGATGACCAAATAACGACTGACAACAGACGATTAGCTTACACTGTATCACACACCTACACACACCGACTTCGCCAGCGAAGGCGAGGCCCTAAACGCACGCTGCCTCGGCGTTCTGCCGTCGGGGGGCGTTAGTGTCATTATACCCATCTATTCCATCCTATAAATACGCTGTCTTAAGCCGAGGACGGCCTCTTATAGGCACCCTTAAGGCAGACGTGTCCCCCGGGTTTTTCAAGGGCAGGTCTCAGTACTCGCCCACTCCCCCGGTGACGCTGTAATAGCCACTTGGCTAACAGCATAGTCATTACAAAAAAAAAAAAAAAATGGTAATAAACTAAAGACGAGGTAGCATGGTAGTAAGTAAGAAGCTGTTCGAAATATGGAGGGTAAAAGAGTAAGGAGAACCATCTTGTATGGCGGACAAGTTGAAAAAGTGTCCACTCTTAT
Source organism: Napeogenes inachia (assembly GCA_959347355.1). NCBI lineage: Eukaryota > Metazoa > Arthropoda > Insecta > Lepidoptera > Nymphalidae > Napeogenes > Napeogenes inachia. The sequence continues at coordinate 17,589,842 of OY365792.1, forward strand.
CCAGCAAGTTAGGGTTCAAAGACCCACCGAAATAGTGCTAGTGTAGCAAGAAAAAACGATACTAACTTAGCAATTATAAACTATCTGAGTTATTGGAATTAGTGTCTAATTAAAAGAAATTTGAATATATTACAATTTTAACTACTTGTTTTTTTATTATTTTTTATAAGAGTGAACAATACTTGACAACCGAAGATAATATTACCACTATATTAGAGAGATTTCTTCGTACTGAGATATAATCGTAAAATTTTAAATTTTGTTACATACTCTATTCTCTAATCATTTTTAAAAAAAATTCTCTTGCTACTATAGCGTCACCTTAATTTGTTCGCTTTCGACTGACACTTTTCAATGCACAGAAATGACCCTCCTTACTCTTCTACCCTCCATAGTCCGAAACACAGAGTACTATAAAAACCGACAGGCGAAAAAACAAATTTTAAAAAAATCTTCGGTGTGGTTTCATATAAAAAATGTTAATTGTCAAGTTGTCACTTGTCAAGACTTCGGTCATCGGTGGTCGGACGTTATTACAAAAACAGCCATCTATAACCTTCGATGACGGTCGCTATAAGTTATTAATTATTATTATGATTGACGAAATTTCAAATTATTTATTTTTAACACAGTCCAAATTTATTAAAACTGTAAGTATAATTTCAATCTTTTATATACAAATTGGGCCTGTAGTTATTTGTTCTCAAAACACGTATCGTAAGTACTACAACTGCAAGGCTCGTGTGTTTCAAATTTAACTTTTAAGCTTATGCTTTTTAGCTTTTATTTTCTGGGACTTTTAGTGAGTAATTATTTAACGATATAAGTATTGTTATATTATAAAAACCTTATATAGCATTAAGATGAGCTCCAATGGCTGGTATTCAAAACAAGATGTTATGAAAGATCTAATCGAGGTCACAGGAAAATGCCATGATGACTTTGGAGAACACTACGTCGTTGGAAAGAATCCACCTCCGGCGTGTAAAAGTGACGAAGGTAAATATGTCTACATTGTACCCATCATTTTTATAGCTATCTAAATGTTCACTTATATGCGATATTCATTCTTATGCGATATGCAGGCATATATTGTTGTTACTATTTTAGAAGAACAATATTGACAGTTTCAGGGCTACTTGGTCCAACCAACATTTTACTAACTTGAATAAGAAAGGTCATAGTTGTTTGTCTTATTAGAAAAAAAAGGGTTGTGTTATTGCTACAGTATTTCCGAAACGGCATACTTATGTCTGATAATACATCTGACATAATATTAAGACATACTTTCCAAAATAAATGCATACATGCTTTGTTTTAATATGGGCAAAACGTTTGAATTGCTTGTGGTTTATTTTATATCTGAAAGTATATGAGTTCAAATGATATGGATATAAAGCAGAAAAATGATTTGTATTATAAATTATAAGAATTTGTCCTATAGGCTGTAGTAACAGGTAATGATAAACCCGATTAGAGTATAAGAGATACAATGCTTGACATTCAAACTAAATTAATAAGTACCTTCCTTAACCATTGTTTTGATATTGCATTTTTATGGAAAGGTTTTAGAGTAAGGTGTTTTAACAACAAAATCAATGAAGTTTAAGTTAATTAAATAATTGTTATTTTAAAGAGCAATTAATAAATAATTGTTATTTTAAACAGCAAATCTACAAATTAACAAAAAAAAACTTTTAAATCATTATAATTGCAACAAAAATCTGTTTTACTTATTTGACAATAGCAATATAGAAATCTTTGCTTCCAGCGACAACATTACTAATATGAAAAATAAAACAATCTATAATCTAGCATCTTTATCATCTAGGCTTAAGTACCTTTTCTAACTAATATTGACTTGAAACAAAATGTGGAATCATTAAAATATTCACAGTGTTATAAAACCGTTTTGAAACTTTTATAAACTCCAATAAAAATGTCTTTAATTGACTACTCAATATAATATGTATTCTAGATGATGAAAATTTATTAACGTTTTATGGAGGACAAAAGCCGATGCAATCTGATAATATGGAAAAGCCAGACCTGGCTGGTATCACTCAAATGCTGAGAATGGTGAGTTTATTGTATTTTTTAACAAATCATTAATTTAAGAATCCAGATCTGATAGTAAAACTAAGAAGTTATAGTTAAGAAAACTAAGAAGAAAGTACTATTAAAAATAATATTTTATTGGCAAATTCATTTGTAACAGCTGTCAACATAAATAAACTTTTTTTTATTGAAGTACCTGTCACCACTTGATCTTAAAAGTTGAAAGTTTCATAAAAACTCATTTACATTTTATTTTAAGAGCAAGTGTTTGTGACTACAAATGTCCATACCTGACACTTGACAAAGAACATATTATGTAGTAGATATGGTTTTCATTTTAAAAAAGAAACTTGTTCCTTATGCTCAACACTTAAGAATGCTTCAGTCAGTTTGTTGTATTTTTCTGTTTATGCTGGCTTATATTATACCTGTTATTTATTATCATGTTGTAAAGAAGTTTTTTTTTTATACAAATTAACAATTTATATTTATTAAATTAATGTAAAAACCCATACTTTAAATACCTCAAAGATTGACATACACTTATTGATATAATTATACCAATCTTGTGATAGATGTTTTTTTAATTGGAAACTGGAATATTATAATATAGGCACTTATACTAGCTACACCTATGTACTTCTTTAGAGTCTTAAAAATTGTCTGAGCTACTATTGCTCATCAATATTTTTGTGTTGGTACATTAAACTTGAATAAATATTTCTTGATTTTCTATCTAAAAGAACTTTCTTTATTACAGGTGGATAATTATAATCAATCACCCAACAGTGTATCAACTCCAAATAAAAAAGAAAATATGCAAACAAAAACAGAACCAGCAAATGTGATAGTGACTATAAGCAAGTTGAACCCTAATGTAAATGAATTTGTACCACAGAAATCGGTAGATAATAATATTATAGAAGTTGAAGAGAAAGTTAGTAGAAATGAGCTTAAATTGACTAAGGATGTAAGTTTGTCTTATTTAGATGGTGCTAAGGAAACTTCCAAGACTGATTTCTGTGATACTGTAAAAACTAATTTAAGTGATAATAAAATTGACATATCACAACTTCTCTCTAGCCAATTAAAAGAAATGAGAGAGCAGTTGAAGACTAAAATATGTGATACTTCCAAAGTTAAATGCGTGAAACTGAGGAGAGAAAGAAATTTGGCGATAGCAACCCTTTTGAAATTATATTGCCATCAACCAACAACTGATGAAAATAAACCCAACCTTATATGTCCAGACTATTTTAAAAATAAGCCAGCTAACAAAAATGGAGTAACAGAACCAACTGTAAGTAAAAATAGTTCAGATGATATTTGTACTGAAAATAATCTTAATGTTTCTTCTGAAGCTGAGATTATTAAGAAAGAAATTGCAGCTTCAGTAGAAAAAGTTACTAGATGGCTACACAATTCTGAACCAGACAAGACATCTGAACCAACCAATAGAGATATCAAAGAACCACCACCAAATATAACTGCAAAAGCAATCCCAATAAAAACTAAAAAAGGGCCTTTAATACACCTTGGTCCGGTGACATTTAAAAGAAAAACTAATATTATCCATCCAATGTCACCAGTTTCACTCCAATCAGACAACAGTAAGCCCAAGTCTGAAACTTTTGTACCCACGGTTTATGCAAGCGAACTTACAAAGAAGTACATACAACAGAGTAATAAAAAACAAGAAGTTGAAACTGACATCTGGAAAAATCTAGAAACTCAGTTGAAAGAAAAGGATGAATTGATAAAAAAACAATGCCTTAAACCAACACAGACTTAGTACAAATTTATTACATTTATATCTATACATTGTGTTGGTATAATGCTATTGTGTTTAAACTTACTGACTGAGTTAGTATCATAACTCAATAAGCGCAAGACGTGTAAAATACCAAACTAGATACATTGTACATAATATTAAATTCTTATTTATAATATAAGGCATTTTAATTATCAATATATATATAATAAGTACTCTATAATAAAAACATGGTTGCCTGTAAAGTCGGTTTTACGGGCGAAGATTTACGTGACCACGTCTTTTTCTCGGTAGAATATTTATTGATATGAATATTATTTAATTGCACAATATTTGAATAATTTGAGTGATTTTGTTGAGGATAGGACGATGAAGACGTTGTCACGTAAAATCATTTTATATATTATTTATTTTATATTATATTATTGATGTTATTATTTTTTACAAAATTTATTTACAGACTTTTTCGATACATCAATTAGTTGCGGAGATATCGATCATTGAAGTTATTGTTTGCTACCAGTATTTTATATATTTATTTTTTTCAGTTATAAAAAAATACTATTTCCAATTGTGTCTACCAAGTATGGTCACATGTACTGGCCTACATATTAAATAATAATAAGTACAGATAATGTTATTGGACGTCACTTCTGATTTTATATATTTTAATATTTTTAATTTTAAAGAATTAATTTGAAAATCAAAACACTTATTCAGATCGAAGGTTCAAATTTTTGCTAAATAAATTTGAAATTAATTAAAATTTGTAATTGTAAATAATGAAGTTGAAAATTAAAACATTTACTTAAATTAGATGTTAAATTTCTTGCTCAACACATTTTAAATCAAGTTTTCTTATATCTGCCACTTTTTCTTAATATTTGTAATTTTAAAGAATCAATTTGAAAATCAAAACATTGCTCGGCGGACCGATCATGTTTGAGTGGGAGAGAGACGCAAGGCATTCTATGTGTGTGTGACTCATCGTTACGTTACCGGGCGTTACACTTTTTCATAAGTGACTCCCAGCTTAACCTAATTTAAGACGTTGTGACGTCAAAAAATATTTGAATTATTTAAATGTTATTTTCAATTCAGTAAATCAATATAATTAAATTTTAATATTGTTTTCTCTTTATATAATTCAAGATTTACGTATGTTATTTTTTTTAATTTTCTAATATATATTTTATTATTAATTTATTTACGTGCATTTGACTTCGTTTACGCAGACCTTTATAAAGTGAGATTATATTCACTCCCATTATATAACAACCACCTCTGCGGATGAATGTTATAACTCAAATTATTTATTATTTTGATTAAATCGTAATCCTAAGTACCTCCCATTTGCTCCCACCCTGTCTCCTGTTTCTCCATTATGATAACAGATAACGTATCCACCACTACTAGCTGCTAATACTAGAAATGCATATAATAAAAAAAAATCATTACAAATATTACGAATTACTAGTCTGATTGATCGTCAATAGAAAGAATGTGTTACCAAGAAGTGATTTGTATGTTAAAAGATTTATCGTTTCATACGTAAATCCTATCCGTCATTCTGATGATGAACTTCATAAATATTCTAAAACAAATGATAGTTCAGTAGTGGCACTACTGTACTATCATTTGTTTTGGATCAAACTATGGTTCAAAATAGGATGTTAATTATAACTTATAACCGAACTGAACGAAAATTATTTTGGATACCACAAATAATGTACGGATTGATCCGAGCCATGGCAACTAGATTAACCTTTTTGTACAGATATTACAAAGAACTAGATCAACTTTAATTGATAATATTTACATCTATATGAATATAAGTATGTAGTATAATTTAAATATGGATTACAAATATTTGTAATCACAACAGGGAATATAGGGAATAATCATGTTTTATTTTTACTTAAATTAATCATTTAACTCTTTATATCGTAGAAAAATATATAAATTGGCTTGAAAATATTCTAGATATTTTATAAAGTGAAAATGAAAACATTGAATAAATTTGAGCCGTTCAAACGCAGTCATTTTGAGCGCGCTTTGCGTGACTTGAGACGTCAATTAACACCTCCAGTGATGAGCGGATGTTAACTCTAAACTTAATAGTTTTTACTCACTTCATACTTTTTTTAAAGTTTCAATCAAACAAATCATGGAAAAAGACAAAAACCATTTCACATTTACTATATAGGTTCCAGAATACAAAATAATATCACAAAACTAATTTTGATTTATGCTCGGGCGTGGAACAACGGATGCTATTTTTGCACTGCGCCAAGTGTGTGAAAAATACAGGCGAGCGCACAAAAACCTGCACATGGTGTTTGTTGACCTGGAAAAGGCATACAATAGGGTGCACCGTAAGGTTCTGTGGTGGGGCATGAAAAAGAAGTGGCTTGGAAGTACGTTCAACTTGTACGTGCTATGTATGAAAGAGCGAATACGCATGTCCGGACTGTTGCCGGCGTAACCGACAAAATCGATGTGGCTGTAGGCTTACACCAGGAATCGGTTTTAAGTCCTTATTTGTTCCTCCTGGTCATGGATGCATTGCATACATTAGATATACAGGAGTAGGCACCCTGGTGCATGCTGTTCTCCGACGACATTGTCTTTGTTTGAGAGTATGTGTCTGAGATCCAGAGAAGGCATGGAAAGTGGCAGGAGAAACACGAGAGTGTCGGAATAAAGGTCTGCAGAACTAATACGCAGCACGACTTCCGGTACCTCGGATCACTGGTTCAAAACGACAGTATTATAGACCGAGACGGCGACAGGTTACAGGAATGCCCCTTAAAATTAAGGGAAAAATATACAAAACGATCATAAAACCTGTCGTGATGTATGGTTCTGAGTCTTGGGCAACCAAACCGATGGATGAGAGAAGATTGCATGCAGCGGAAATGCGAATGTTGAGATGGATGTGTGGGATAACAAGATTGGATAGGATACGTAATACTTATATCAGAGGAAGTTTGAGAGTTACTGACAGATAAAATAAAGAGCAAAAGACTTGCGTGGTATAGGCAAGTTATGAGAAGGGACGAATGCCATGTAACAAGAAGAATGCTAGATTTCGGTGTGGAAGGACATGTGGGTCGAGGTAGACCAAAAAAAAGATGGATGGATTGTTTGAAAGATGACATGAGTAAAAGAGGAATGACTGTTGAGTTGACGGCTCATGGGTAAGAATGGAAGAGGAGAACATATTGTGCCGACCCCACATAAAGGGGGAAAAGGGCAGGGAGATGATGATTAGCTCCAGAGTACAAAATAGTATTATGAAAACACCCTACAACGTGTTTTTTGTGTTTTTCCAAGAGATGCGAAAAAACAAAAACAATGGTGTATGGTTATTAAATCGGATAATATATGTCCATGGGCGTACCGAGGGGAGGGCAGGGGAGACAGTTGCCCCCCCCCTGGACATCGTATACGCCTTTACTACCTTTCATTGTAAGTTAAAATTAGTATTTTACATTTAAAAATAAACCAATTATGTTTTAAAAATTGAAGGAAGGTTTAGAATTAGAAATGATTTCTCAGGAAGGTCAGTCGGGATCAAAATAGTGGCCTTTCGGTTGTTATAGATGTATGTATTACAAACAAATACAATTCTTTAGTAAAACTTTAAGCAAACACTCTAAAATTTTCATTAGAAGCAAGATTCGGCAAAGACATATCACCAGCGTTTGCTCTTTCATTGTTAAACCATGCCCAGAAAAATAAAATTACAGCTCCAAAATTCTGGTTTGCACACATTGCACGAATCTGGGTACGCCAATGTATATGTCCTCAGTCGTGTTTACATTGCTTAGCTTTAGCTAAGCGTAAGCGAAGCTCTTAACCGTTTGGTACTCAATTTTTTGAGGCAACATCACAGGAAAACCACTTGACCAATTTTAACCAAAATTGGCACGCATGTCAAGGATGTGACTTGTCTTCTACTCCAATAAACAGAATACATAAATATTGTTTCGTTTTAATCATATGGTCAAAAAACTAAATCTCCCATAGAGTTAAGCTTAACTTAAAATGCGCGCGCTCGCCAGTCGTTACTGTTAACCTTTTCGGTGCCAGCAACTTCATTTAAAGTCCTTGGGCGCGGTATGGACCGACTTTAGTAGCATAAAACAGGGGAAGGGCGCTCAGCTTAACTCCCGCAGTGCATGGTGGCGGATCCTAGTTTACCCTGCAGTCTGTTACGTTGCTGGTAAAAGAGTTGGCTAGCTTCTGAAAAAAGAAATAACGATTACTCCGGTTATCATTGATTACGTTTAAATATCTAAAAAACGTCGATGTTATCTAACATCGATCGAAATACATTGAAGGTGAATAAACATTGATCGACATCATCATCTTTATCGTCAAAACATCCCTAGTCTCTTGTTTCCGATTTTTTAATTTCAGTTGTGACCACAGAGTACAATAAAGTTGTGACTTCAGACAGACAGACATGTGAAGTACTCATATGAAATCATTAAAAAAGGACGTGACGCGTGGTCGAGCATAATATAAGTTCGTAACAATGTCTATTTTATTAATAACTAATTCTTTTATACGTTATTTAAAAATGTACGATATTTTTTTGACAGGTACGATAATTTTTTGACAGGTACGATAATTTTCATAGAGATATTATCATAGAGATATTATACATAATAATAATAATAATTAATAATAATAATAATATAGAGTTTGGTGTAGATAAATGTGCGGTTGCACATGTGCAGAATGGCCGAGTTGTAAATAGCGAATATTTACAACTCTCGGAGACAATGTCCCTCAGATCTCTCTCTGAAACCGAAACCTACAAATACCTTGGTATGTCGGAATGCTTAGGCATACTAAGTGGGGACATTAAACAGCTAGTGAAGGAACGCTTCTTTAACCGCTTGACAAAAGTTCTAAAAAGTCTTTTGTCAGGAGGTAACAAAGTGCGTGCATTCAACAGTTGGGTAATGCCCCTGCTGATGTATACTTTCGGCATATTAAGGTGGACTCAGACCGAATTAGATGCCCTGGACCGAAAGGCCCGAAAACTATTGACAATGTATCGCATGCATCATCCGCGCTCATCAGTGATGAGATTGTATATTCCACGGAAGTGTGGGGGTCGCGGCTTCCTTAATGCCAAAAACTTACACAACCGTGAGGTATGCATTCTTAGGGAATATTTCCTTCATGCTGAGTGTGGAATGCATCGGGACATTGTTGCAGTAGATAATGGTCTTACACCGCTCTCCTTAGCCAAAGATAACTGGCATAAACCGGTAGTACTTAGCACTGACGACCGTATAAGTATATGGAAGAGTAAGGAGCTTCATGGACGGTTCCACCAGGCACTCTATGGGCCTGATGTAGACCTTCTGGCGTCCGTGGCTTGGCTACGATTCGGTGATCTCTTTGGTGAAACCGAAGGTTTTGCTTGTGCAATTGCTGACGAAGTTGTCAAGACGAACAACTATCGGAAATACATAATAAAGGATGGCACTGTTGACATATGTCGTGCGTGCCACCAACCAGGAGAATCCATCAGACATGTTATTTCCGGTTGTTGTCGTCTTGCCAATGGAGAGTATTTGCACAGGCACAACCAAGTAGCCAAGATTATCCACCAAGAACTTGCTCTTCGATACGGTCTTGTTCCTTTTGAAGTGCCATTTTATAAGTACTCACCGGAGCCAGTTTTGGAAAATGGTCATGCTAAGCTCTATTGGGACCGATCTATCATAACGGACAGGACTATTGTAGCCAATAAGCCTGATATCGTGCTGGTAGATCGGTTAGAGCGCCGGGCATTTCTTGTTGATATCAGTGTCCCGTGTGACGCTAATCTTGTGAAAGCTGAGAAGGACAAACTGTCAAAATACTTGGACTTAGCTCACGAGATTACCGACATGTGGGATGTTGACTCAACAATAATTGTCCCGATGGTAGTTTCCGTCAATGGTCTTATAGCGAAGAGTCTCGATCATCATCTCAAGAGGCTCTCACAAAAAAACTGGATCAAGGGTCGGATGCAAAGAGCAGCAGTTTTGGGTACGGCACGCATTGTTAGGAGGTTTCTTTCGCTGTCGCCCTAACCACCGACGGACTGGTCGTAAGGCCCACGTCGGCGGGATACTGTTTTTTATATTTATATTTATAATGTTGTTTTTTTTTTAAATGTTATATGTATAAATGTAAATAATAAGATTGAAATGAAATAAATGATAATAATAATAATATTAATATTAATTGTATATTAATTCTATGATAATTTTACTCCCCTTGGTACGATCGGCGCATCGTTCCAGGTTGGCAACACTGGTTGTGAGATGCCTTATGTCAAATGGTTAGTGGTCTTGAGTCTTGACCACAGGGCACAGAGTTGAGAGTACTATAAAGTCTTGACTCTTGTTTTGACAATTGGCTTGGAAGTTGTGATGTCAGAAGTGTCGAAAGTCGAAAGTCGAAACTCTAAAATGAAAATTCGGGGACTAAGAGTAAAAGAATTTTAGTCTTTTTAATCTTTTGTCCCATATTAAAATATAATATACCTATATTGAAATGTACTATGTACATTAATTGTATTAAGCATACAAAGTGTACACTACTTAATACTTTATATAGGTAGTTGTTAACATTCATGTTTTGTAAATTATCATTTTATAATAATCTTCCAATTAAAATTTCAAATAGTTTTTCCCTACATCTCAAAAATTTCTCAAAACTTCATTTGAGAAATATATAAAATCCTTAAACATCTTTTATCTTTTAACAATAACAATGGCATCTGGGTGGACCAACAAGTACGCTATCTTACGAGACTTATCTGTTGCGCAAGGTCGTGAAGTACCAATTGAAATAAAAAATACAGTGGCTGAAGATGAAAAACCCCCAGCTTTAAATTATACAGAAGGTGAGACTTCTTATCACCTTATAAGAATTAAGTTTCTTTTGTAAGTAAAGTATTCTACCCCTTGTGACATTGTACTTTGCAGAAACTGAAGAGGAGTTCTTTGAAAATTGTGTTTCAAATGGAGATTTTAGTACTGGACCTGATATAACATTAATTCAACAAATGTTGGACATGGTATATATTTATTCAAGTATATAAAAAATTATGCTTTTGAAGAGTTTCATAAGTGATACAAGTTTAAATTTAGTAATTCTAAAGTATAACAATCAGATTAGACTAGGAAAAAAAAAATTGTTTTTATTACTGATTTGTAAATACTAAAATAAATGTCATTAATAAATAGATATTTTCACATATCATTTATGAACATCTTGAAATTACAGGTGCGTGAAAGTAATGTTACAGATATTGATGAAGTTGGTACAAACACAATTTTAGAAATAAGCAAGGTTCCTTGGCAACGGGGTTCTGGAGATGAATCACAGATGCCAGAGATTAGAACAGAATCTGAAGAAACTAAACGAAAAGAAAAAAATAAGCCAAAACAGAGAAAAAATGTAGCTGTTGCCTCTCTTATTGCAGCATATGGAGAAAATTCACAAAATGAAGTTCCTGATATATTAAAGCTCTCAAAACCTAATAATGATGTTGTATCTGAAAATGAAAATAACACACAAGCAATCCAAAACAATCGATCATTGAAGACCATAAGGTCTCCCACTCAAAGAGAAAAAGATATAAATAGTGTTGTGTCACCTACAGTTATGTTTAAGAAGAAGTCACCAAATCAAAAGATTGCAGAGAGTTATCTTCAACAACCAAGTTCTTCTCCAATATCAGTTCAGTCAGACTGTGTTAGTCCGGTGGAACCCATAAAACCTGGTAGTTTTGTGCCATCATCACATGCTGGGGAATATTATAAGAAATATGTAGAAAGAAGTGAAATGCAGGCAGAGGTGAAAGAAGACATATGGAGTCGAGCTGAACGGAAGATGAAGGAGATTGAACACAAAAGGTATCATACATATTTTATTACAATTGTAAAACTTTATTTAGCTGCATCTAGAGTCACATTGAAAGGCTCACATATTAAAAAAAAACCTTAATCTGTTTGCTAGGATTTACTATACTGTGATGATATCTATAAAATTATTATTTGAAATAAAAAAAAATCTGAAAATTACTCTAATATTAGGATTTACAACTGACTTATTTACATTAGCATTTTATACTGAGATCTAAAGCCAACAAAATTTGAGGTATATATATTTATGAATAAAATAGCTTCTTCTTCAAACAAAAGTGAACCCTGTACAATATTTATTTAGTCACTGATTGTTATTTAAATATTTCAGAATAAAAGAATCCACATCTCCAAGAAGAGATCAAGAATCTAGCAAAACACCAGAATTACAGGGTAAAAATTTATACATAAAAATGCTGCTACTTACATTTATTTTCTATTATTGTCTTAATAAAAATATATTTAAAATGAGTGACTTTGCAGATGTGGATAATTTTCGGCTTCACTAACATCGTAACACACTCCCAGAGGAAAATACCGTGTGCAAAGTACTGTGTACTGATAAATAACAATGACGTGTAAAATTTATACCTAACTAGCCTGAGTTGGTTCATGGAACCATTTTCTAAACAATTTATTTACTGTATAGTGTATATGTATAGTGTATGTATAGTGTATATGTAACTATGGAAGCGTGATGCAGTTAGATGTTATGTGGTTTAAAACAAACATAGGTTCTGGTCACTATTCTTAATAATTGTTATTCTCCATCTCTGTGTTTTGAGGTCTAGTAAAGTATTTTGGTACAAGAAATGCAAACAAATGATGTAAGAAAAATAATGCAGGATTATAAGGATTCTTTACAGCCAAGATTGGTATCTTAGTGAGTGTTCAGACTTTGCTAGGTCAAGAAGGGCCTGGATTTAGTCATTTGACTGCTGACGGGGGTTTTATCCACTCACAGAAGATAAAGTAAAGTAGATATTATAACACAAATTGGGAGAGATGTTGAATGTGTTCTCTCTTTTTCGTGTGTCTCTCTCTCTCTAACTAGGACACATTCCTGAAGGTTGACTCGATATCCAATTTTCCATTTTTCCAATATAAATGGCAATGGTAATTGTTACCGAATAGACATCTGGAGACACAAGTTGAAAAATCTATAACAAGTTAACACGAACCAAGGGCCAGTACAAAATTCTTGTATTTGGATCAGTTCAATTACCTTTTGGCTGACACTGATGAGAATAAATAAGTGACTTAGAGTATGAAACTTTAAAACCTACAAATGCTGTAATTATTTAATGTATAGCCATGTTAGGTTTTACTAAAATTTTAAGTAAATATAGTATGAAAAATAAACCATTATTGGCAGGGTTCATAGCCGCGACCTCTGGGAAACTGTCCCGTCTTAAGCTAGTTACTTTTTGGATTATATGTGCCTACCTTGTTACTATGAAATATTGTAGGTAATGAGTTTTTAATTGAAACACATGTCGTTTCTTCCAGAATGTGTCTTTTACGGAATACCTAATTTGTGAGTTGCCTGTTTTATATATTTGTATTGTAAAAGAAACCATCGACAATAGTGTTGATATTGCATTTTAAGTACTCAATAAATAAATATATTTTTTTAATTAAGATTATTTATTTACCACTAGCTGTACCTGCAACTTCGGACGCATAGATTTCGATAAAACGTGTTCCTAGTTTCATTAAACTCTGGTTAGTAGCTTTTTCATTAGGAGTATTTCTAGTTTATTTTTATATTCTTTCATATTTTTAATTACAGAGTTTTTCTACAAAGGATGTAGTCCAATTTCGTATTTTTTTGGAAAGGATAAGTAGGTAGGTACTATTTTTCCCTAAGGGGAGAACTACTATTTCAATTTTGAAAAAATATGTTACAGCAATAGTATGAAAATAAGAAATTATTAACTTCTATATTCGTTAACCGATTTAAATAAAATAAAAACAATAAATGTTAAGTGAAGCTCATGACAATATGTTTCCGAAAAAATCATCTAAACCTGTTAATCCGTTTCTGAGATTAGCATGCACAAACATACAGACATACAAACATATAGATGAATAGACAAAATGAAAAAACATTGTTTTGGGTTCTCTTGCTTATATTCAGATCCCCCATTATGATTTTTTAAAAATATTTTCCATGTCGATACAGACAGCGATCAGTTACAGTTTTATTATATGCACTTATAGATTTTCATTGAACATAATCAAAAGGTAACCATTTAAACTTGAGGAATTCTGAGCTACACAATCGACGTTATTGTGACCATCAACTTGCAGGTTTTAATAAAATAAAATCTATTTTAAATGCTAAATAATATATATTAGACATTCAGTTAGCTATATACATTAACAAAATGTTCAATACTGAACATTCACAAAATATGGTTTTTGAGATGGTTTGCACGATTCCATACTAGAGTGCGCCGGCCGATCGTACCGCCGCGCCGCAATCGCGATGTCCGTAATACCTATCTTCGAAAATATTCATTTAAATTACCTACATACTGTAAAGGGCTTAAGTAAGCCATTATTTCACGTAACAAGTAAGGGATAAAAATTGGCTATTGTGGGTTATCCCTAAGAGATAAACATATACCATCGCGGACTTTCTTGTAGAACTGTTTAAGGTATACAATACTTAGAACATTATTTTGATCTATCTCGTAAAGTTCAGCCAGCGTTTGCAATGTAGGTAAGCGCAAAACAATGTGTTTGTTTACGACTTCGCATTAGAAATTTTGAAAATATCAGTGATTCTCTAATATATTAAGCATGTTATTATACATATTAAACCTTCTTCTTGAATCATTCTATCTATTAAAAAACTACATCAAAATCCGTTGAGTAGTTTTAAAGATCTAAGCATACATACAGACATAGGGGCAGACCCGGAAAGCGACTTTGCTTTGATAAATTTCTGGAATACTTTTAAGAAATAAATCTTTTGATAGAGTAGAAAGTGTGCAATAAAAGTTAAAAACTAAGTGTTACTTAGCGTAACGCTCAATTTCTCTATCTAAAAGTTATTTACATTAGGCATGTATTTTTTTCGTATTGCGTGCACAACTAAAAGATAAACATAAACAGACAAAAATGTTAGACATGGATGCTGTTAGTTTTCTCTCACATTCTGGCCAAATAAATTTAATAATTCTGGCCAAATTTTGGGACTAGACGAGGGCCAGTCTTCAGTCTTGATGAATTCCGAGACGTTCGCTTCCAACCAAGACTGCGTGGACCGAGCTTTATGACCCGGAGTCTTGCTGGACTGACCATACTTTGTCATTGAACATGGTGTTATTAAGGAGCCTACCTACTCAAGAATGGTATCTTGGTACACTTTTGCCGATGTTTTGATACGTTTTTCACAAAAATATGGCTCAGTCACTCCTTCATAGCTAGCACCCTACCAAACCATCACTGAAGTCGGATAATACCCACGTTGCACTCTGTCGACTAATTGGAAAGCTTCCTTAGAGCTTTGAATATAAATACGGTCATTTTGTTTGTTAAAATGTTGCTCAATTGTAAAAATATTCTTATCCATAAACAAAATTTTTTTGTGTCCTGCCTTTTCGTATCGCTTCAGTAGATGTTTCAATTTTACCACCCTATTCATCTTTAATTAATCAGTTAAGATACGATCAGTGCGTCTCTAATAAGCTGCAAGACCTGAGCCATCTCTTAAATTACGCGACATGGTTGTAGGTGCTATCTTCATTTCCCGAGATAAAATCTTTTGCTTTCGGATTCTGTTTCGATTCTGTTCTAATTATCACCACATTTTTATATCGAAAAATATTGTACGATGTATTGTCCAAAATGAGAAAACACAACAAACAATCGTATAAAAATGACAGATTCCAAATTCCAAATTTATATCCAGACTAATCAGTATAATATTAGTTAGGATGTAGTAAGTAGTTAGATTAGCTGAAAATTTACATCAGTACACCTATTATTATTCAGAAGATATTGTACTATCTTAAAAAAATTAAACCAGTAGAGCTTCCGAAAATTATGTTATATGTGTAACAAAAGTAAGTAAAACAGTTAGCTTGACCTTCGATCACGAACAATATAAATATGTACCTATAATTGATGCTAACGAAGACATTATTTGAAGATCAATTGAAGTAGAGTTGTCAGTCGTTGCCTTGTATCGTTTTGTATTATGTTCATTGGCTTGTCAAATGATATTGCGAGTTAGTAGTTATTTCTTCAGATCAGTCATCAGTGTGATACAGTGTGTAGTGTAGATAAGACCGTATGTTTCGTGACAAATAACGATGGAAGCTTGACGCGTACGACAAATTAGTGTTATTGTTTGAATCGTATAAAAAGACGGTAAGTGGAAAAATAGTTACTTCGTTATTTTAATGAAGCAAATTAAGTCTTTTTGTTTTATTTCTAAATTTCTTAGTTAATTTCAGTAATGTCTGCGACCGCGTAATGGGCATTATTAAATAATAAAAATTACTTAAGCACATGTAAAGAGCATTTGACAATCAAGTTAAGAAGTTAGTCAGACTAATAATTGTTATTAATTGTAATCAACTAAAAGATAGCGTTTGTTTGTGTTTTGGTCAGTATATAAAAAGAGGAAACTTATTTAAAAAAAGCTTTATTAGATATTACAGTTGTTCTAC
Source organism: Napeogenes inachia (assembly GCA_959347355.1). Lineage (NCBI taxonomy): Eukaryota > Metazoa > Arthropoda > Insecta > Lepidoptera > Nymphalidae > Napeogenes > Napeogenes inachia. The sequence goes on from OY365792.1 coordinate 17,606,299, forward strand.
AAATAGGTATATGTACCTCGTACCGCGTAAACATAATTGTAAATAAAATTCATTACACCAAATCAACATATGGATTACTTTTCCTTTTTGTAGGTATAGATATATCTTTAAGTAATATTATATATGCAAATGGGAGTTTATTACACTGTTACAATTTCAAATCTTAATTTAATCTTTTATTAATAATTTTTGTGCACATATTGTCAGATGTAGGTACAGAAACGGACGATGGGTTAATTTCATTCCAAATAACACGACTTTCAAAGGGAATGATATAATTTTTAACTAGCCGTCAGCCAACATTATTGTTATGCTGTGAAACCGCTGTCAAAAATCATTAAAATCAATTTTGTTAATTAGAAATATGATTGCTATTAGCAATTATCTAAGATACTCAATTAGAATATTATAAAAAGACAACCTGTTTTCACTTAGTACCTATAAGAATATAGTAAACAATGATTTCTTGTTCTAATATATTTGCAAAATAATATAATCAGCATTCTGAAGATCTTGAGATTCTGAGAGTGTAGTAGGGTAATGCGTTATACTGAATTAAACTTATATCACAAATAGATTAGTTACGTAGTTAGGTATATAATTGCTAAACAGCTGAACATACATATCAAGGGAGATTAAGAATGCTACATTATATTTATTAGTTTAGTCTAGAAATTTAGAAGAACTTTTTTCACTTATATTTATTTTAAAACCCGTTTATTATTTTGGTTTATTAGTTTATATCTTGGTGTTGACCTCTAAAACAGGTAGGCATCAGATGCAGGTAAAAAAAGGATTCCACAAATGACATAAAGGTTGGTTTCGCTTAAATGTTTAATGATTTTTTTTTTTAGTTTTTAATTCATGAATTGAGCGAGATTGGACACGTTGATTTCTTTTTTTTTTACTTTGTATTATTGATTTTGAAGAAAATATGCAACATAATAAAAAATCTATACAATAAATATTTTTTCCACAGTTTGGATGCGAAATATTTTTGAATATTTTTATTTAAATTTGGAATATACTCGTATAACTAATAGAGCGCGAAATGTTACAACAAGAAGAGACGTGTATGAACAATAACAAATCCGTTAATTTTCCTTAAACTAAGGATTTTTGGAGATTTGACCTCTGTAGTCAAATCTTTAAGATATTGTATGCTATTATTTTCTAAGATTTTGCTGTAGTAGGGAATAGGGATAACAAAAGACAGTATATATACAATTACCTTTTCGATTGTCTTGATACCTAAAAATTTAATGTGTAAATTAGGTATTTAATTTATAATAAGTTTTTATTAGGGAAGAGACCGATGTGGTTCAAAAAAAAATATAATAAAAAACTTAAAAATTCAAAACCCCCATACAAAAACACGTCTAAAAAGGATAAAAATAATATTATTATGTAGTCTATTTAAAAAAAAATCGAAGCTAATGAATGAGGAATTAGACGATTAGATTTGATATTGTTATTTTGTTATTTATCTTGGTAATTTACTTGCATTTTTAATTCTTCCTTAATACAGTATTATGACTTTAATAAGTACATAATACTGTCATTTTTACTTTTTTACACATCTTTTTGTATCGGGGCCTTTTCATTTTTTTTCCTGCTTCTTAAAATTATTTTATTTTTTTCTCAGTTGTACTAAATTAAACTACGAATATTAATTTCACTGGTTAAGGTTTATACTATCAATATTATATAATAACCTTTCACCACCAGCAATAAAAGCGCCATATCTTGGAGACGACTCCTTCTATTTGGACCAAACATAGCTAAGAACCATCTCAACGAACTAAGCTTTCGATTAAATAAAACCGCATTCAAATTCGTCCACACGTTTGAATCATACGTTGCCACAGACAGACACGGACATACACAGGTCATACTTATAACACCCCTCTTTTTGGGTCGGGGGTTAAAAAATATATAATAAACGCCACAAACACCCTTCTTTCAGCTGTATGAAACACAATGGAAGAATTGAATGTTTTTATTTAAGCCTCACATTTGGAAATTGTGTTCTGTATCACTTTGTTTTATAGGACTCAGGTAGGATGCAATACGCAGGCACTCTTTAACATGTATTTTAATAAATACATGTATTTATGCAAATATGTACATGTATTATTATAAATAGATATAGATTTATTATTCTCGTGTTTGTATATTCATTATAGGTATCTACAAATTGACACGATATAGTATGGTAATTACCTAAAGAATATCAATTAATAATAACCATTTACGGATATTATTATAATCATTTAACAAGGTCATGCAGATTTTAAACACGTATTTGCAATTAGCACTTTAAATCAATATCTATTTCTTTCCGTGATTTCTTACGTGACAAGGACTTCTCATTCAATACAGAAAAATAACTTTAATATGGAATAATAGGTAGGTACCCTAATTGATTTGTATATAAGCTCTTTTTAAACAACTCAATAAATCAAATAGTTTTAAGACAAATCATCTATTATTCAAAAGAAATATAAAGTTGGTTCCTGTTTATTTTCGTTATTTTATCCTAGTAATTAAAACATTAACCTATAATAATAAAAATATAAGTGAATTCGAAAAAAACATTAATTCCTAATATATGAACACTTAATCATTAATATATAAACTCTTAGCAATATAATTTGGTAAAACATTACAAATGATATTATGAAGGAATAGTTCCCAAGGAATAATTCACTACATTAGGTTCTGGCAATCGCAATTACTAGCAATCGGTTTCGCGAGTATGCAATTTACGAAGTGTAATTTAGGAATAGAAGCAGAAAGTATTTCGATTTTAAGTGTAGTGTTGCTAATTCCCCTTTATTTAAAAATAATAATATAACCTTTTTTATCATATATACTATATAAAACTTGTCGAAATATAAAATAGTCCTTTTATAAGTAGTGTTTTTCCTACATATGCCCGATATCTTTCATGATATAAATTCTAATTATTTATCTATCTTAATTTTAGCTTAAATATATTCTATTGTATAAAATATATATAATATTCTTTATTGTACAAATATATAAAAACAAAAAGAGAAACACAAATAAAAACAAAAAAAAAACTAAAAAGGTATAAGACTTGTCACTCGAAGAACATTTTTTTTATTGTGTTTAAATAAGATAAACTACTTCTAAAGTATTTATGTAAAACTTAACACGAAGTAGAGATCATCATTAATCTTATTAAATAAATAACGAGGCAGCATAGCATATCATACATAATAAAATAAGAGTAAGTAAATATTATGATCTCAGAAATAGTGTTTACAGGAGTATTATTTTTGATTGATATGTATTTAAAAGGTTAGTACTGTAAGAAAACTCTAATATGCTTTGCAGACACTATTGTAGGTTTTAAAACTTAACTTTTATTTCTTTATTATCGTTTTGGTTTTCATTTCATAAAATGATTACTACAATGTAAGTAACTTGTTTCTAATATGCATATTCCTTCACAAAAAAAATGTGCAAAAAACATCAAAATCCACAAAATCTTTAACTGACATAGACACTTTTTTTTTTTTTTTTTTTTTTTATTAATTTCTACATTTATCCACGGACACGTCGCCCGTGCACTTTTAGCATTTGGTTTGTATTTTGCATATTAATTGTTGAAATTTTGAGATAACATACTCAAAAAGGAGTCTATTACTACAGGTACCTTAAAAACTATGTTAGTAAGGTAAGTCCTTTGCACAGCAATTACACATACTTATATAAATATAAATATTATATATATATATATACATATATTTTTTTTAATTTTTATTTATTTATTTAATTATTTTTTTTTATTGTACAATGTTATAATGTGAAGTATAGTATAAGTATTTGATGTATAAAAAAGAAAAATATTATTAAAGTTAAATTTTTTACATTTTCTCATTAATGCCTTCCTACGAAAACACTATTGTGGTGACCTACTGTTATTTTTATTTTTTTTTCACTCATCACGAGCAAGGTTTCCACGATAGCGAAGTTTCTGTCTTTTATAGCCATCTTGGTATTATATTCTATGATGTTATATTTTGTCGCCTTCATCGCTCTCCTGATGAATCTGCCCGTCGCGTCGTCCTCGCTGTCGGTAAAATACACACAGCTCTCGGTATGACGCGACACTGCTACAACCGCGTGGGGAACGCTGTCGTGCAGTTGCATCTTACTCTTGGTGTTGATTATAAAAACGGAACTGAAAGTGAGTCCTTGTGCTTCGTGTATGGTTAAGATACGCGACCCTTCGCCTGATCCATAACCCTCGTTAGACAATGCTATCTTCTCTTCCTGGGTGTGTACTAAGTACAGGGTGTTAGGTTGGGATCTGGGTATTTTCGATCCTGTGTAATTGAGCATTGTTAAGGACTGCACTAGTTTCCTGCTGGAGTAGATGCCGGAGTAGACCTCTTCTAAGGCATACGCGACATCTAAGGGATTCCGATGTGTGCACAGTAATTCTTGGCTGATGGACGTTATCAGGGTGGGACGACAGTACCTCATCTCGAATAGATTATCTCTATCGATGTAAGGTAACTGGTTCACGTCACCGACGAGGAGAATTTCGGCAGCGGCGGACAACCGCGTAGCCATCACTATGGATCCGAAATGGTTCATAAGAGCCTCGTCTACCACCAAACGTTGATAGATTTCTGACTCTTTGAATCCATTTACTAATACAGAGGCCATCGTACGCACTCGATTCTTTGATTCGTCACCTATACGCTGAGAGATCTTCTCTCTTAGATCTTTAACGGCCTCAGTTGTGGTTGTAACGATGACGTCCTTCTCCGCGTCGAAGTGCGATATTATCCACGTGGTTTTGCCACATCCTGGAACCCCGTTGACCCAGTTTAGTATTGGCACGGTCCAAGCTTCGAAGTTCGTTAATGTGCTAGCTTTGTCTAGGATCATATCCTCTAGCATAATCTTGGTGCATTGGGCCGTGACAACAATTGGGTCGTTAGATGGCGTCGTATATCTGGCTTTGCCTGTTCGCTTCGTCTCTTCCCTATCCAACATAACGAAACCACTGGTCGCATTGTATGCTTCCATATGCTCTCCTGCCATTGTGCCGTGAATTATCTTTGCAGTTTGGTTGTTGTATATGGCTGCATCTGCCTCCTTGAGTTTCAGCTCCAAGAACTTCCGATTACCGATTTTAAAGGCCTGAAGAATTTCTTCAAGAGGTATTGATTTAGCCTGTTTAGTCGCTTTTGTTAAAGCTTGAAACTCAAGGAAAGCATTTATGAAGTGATCAAGTGGTCCCTCCGCCAGACGAAGACAAGGCGAACTGACTATTCCCATCTTTGCCTTTGTTTTTTTTTGAGGTTTTACGGATTCAGAGCTGGTTTTATTTTTCATCTTTATGAGGTTAATTACCGCCGTTGCCATGGAGCTGGTGGGCTTTAGTGTACGACGTGAACTAGTGTGTTGGAGATTTTCCTCCTGGGCATCGTACACCACTTTCTTACCTGGTGAGGTTCTTGATGCTTTTACCATGGACCCTACGGCGGTTGTGATTGCCTTCATGAAAGATTTTGATGTCAGGCTAGGTTTTGACGTGGAGGCTTCTGCTTGTTGTTGTGCTTTTGCCTTCTCCTGTAGTCGTTCCGAACCACTCTTTGATGCTGGTTCTGTATATCCTCCGTTGCCCGGGGGCTTGGTTGGTCCCAAAACATGATGTGGCCTGAGGTATTCAAGGTTTTCTCCTCGGTCTTCATAGACAACTATCTCGTGGTGTATGGAGGCCTTTAAAATGCCAATCCTTTGTGATACTTCAGCCTTCTCATACACCAGTACCATAGCATCAACACTGATTGTTCGGGGAGTGATGTTTTCCCCTCCTAACGGCTCTCCGAATTTCGACAGCAGACAATTAGCCTGAGCGTAAGGTGGCTCCACGTCTTTCCGCTCGATTAATATGATAGTTTTATTTACTTTTCGTAATAACCGGCATTCGATGCCTGCCACCTTTGTTACGGGCAATGCTTGATGAAATGAAATGAATGATCTAATAGTTACCAAAATCTTCTTCGTCGTCAAATAAATAATATTATATAAAAGTACAAATAGCAAGAATGCTATTTGTATTATTGTTATTATTACCCATATACATAAGTATATGGGTAAAACAGAGTAATATCGATTAGATACTTATTATCGGTTTTCATGGTCTCGATTGGAATAATTGTTTATTAATATTAATATATTCAGTAAATTATATATTACAAAGTACTAGTCACAAAATCATATATCTAAGTATTGCAATCCTTAATATTGTAAGTCAAGCCCAACGTAATTAATTTGAATTTAATATTAAAGAAATAAAAAATGGAAACAATGTAATAAATATAAAATGATAAAAGAAATGAGGTCAAAACCTTGAGATTGAATTAATTACTTTTAACTTTAATTGTCGTCTTAATTTCGAAGATTAGAAACAGGTTAAATACAGATAAGCAATAACAGCTGTTCATTGTTTCAGAGAAAAATGGTGCATCAAAACATACATATCGGTATTGAGAACGTTCTTCGAGATTCGGTAAGACTATTTCTTATATCATTTATATAAATAAGATAAATGCACCATGTCAGTTATGGCTGAATTTCTAAAAAGAAGATAGAAAAAGAGAGAGAACCGAGTAAAGTACGCAATCTCTAATTATAGAGATGTGACTAATCCAGTCTGTGGCAAATTGTATTTTGTGGTTTACATATGATACACCGGGTATTCATCGTGGGAGCTCATGACAGACAAACTTTTAAACATAAAACTTTCAAAACAAAAGTCTTTACCCTTTTAAGGTTTTGCATTTTGGGTCGATTTTCAATTTTCAGTTTTAAATTTTCGATAATAATATTTTTTGTGGTTTGCAATAATTATTATTATCGGAGTCGCTTCTATTTCTAGATTTATTTCTTATTAGCTTATAGTAAATTTCTTTACTTACAATTATTTATAGTTGTTTACTGTTAGGTAGTACCAATGGCCAGTGGCCTAAACATGACAACATTTGGAGGTTTTTAAAATATTACCCCCTCTATTTAGCGTTATAAAAAGGCTTTTTAAAAAGCAGCATTAGAAATATATAGGTACTTATAACAAATATGCATATGAATATTCTTTTATACATAATAGCCATAAATATTATTTTTAAGCCAAATTTAAATACCTATAAAAATGTGGTAAATATAGATAGTGAATCGAATGTAAAAAGATACATATTAATAATTTATATATTTAATGCTCAATAATTTAATAAGCAACGTCATTATTATTCCATATCAGCAAATTGCAGACCGCATCGTCGATTTTTTTAAATTTTTTGTGCATTTTATTATTTTCGGGTTTTAATTAATGTATTTGGGGTATCTTGATCTGAAATAAATACCTTTTATTATTATTATATAGTTAATTTATTTATTTCATTCTTAAACTGGTTTTATTTTTCTGACCATGAACCTAAACCAACTGGTCAGTCATGTTAAAGTGTCTTTGGAATGTCTTAAACTTTTTATTATAAATATTTTCTAATTTTCGTTTACAATTCGTTTCTAATTAAATTTGGTTCTATTTCAAAATGTTCAAATATAATCTCATTTAAATACATCATCATAAATCATAATCATTCAAAGACATAGAAGGTTGCAACCTAATAAGGTTGTATAGAAGGCCAGTTATGTTCGCTAAAAATCAAACCATTTTGTCGTATAACTTAAGCTCCTACCAATAAAAAGTGAAAAAATACTGATAACTTTATTAAATATTTCGGGCGATGACAGATTCACATTAACATTTGACTGACTGAATAAAATGTTACATACATTTGGTTCAGTAATTATTAATCGTTTCCATCATCTGTTCTAACTTATATGTTAAATAGTTAACCCATAAATCCCATAATAAGTGTTTTGTTCTATGAATGGCAGTAAAGCTTGGAAATAAAGTATTTTCACATATGTAGTATATGTATACTAAATGAAATACTATGTGAAAATACTATGTAGTATTTTCACATACATACATTATTTTTATTTGTATGCAAAAGTATAAAATATTATTACAAAAAATAAAATATAATACTTTATTATAAAGTATGGTTGGCAACCCTATGTACACTTTGAAATTAAAAATAATTTATTTAATTCATATAATTTTATACACCCAGAGCTATACATTATAACATGTTTTTCTGTAATTAAAATATAAATTATAAAATATTGTCAGTTATTTGCTTATGTAAACAAAATAGAACTAATCCAGTTTACAACACTACATTTTAGAAACTAACCTCAGAGAAACAGCTTCTTGTTTTAGTGATTGACATATTTACCGGACGCCATATTGTTTACGAGAGTTATCGGACTCCATTTTCTGCAGACTGCATTAGTGTCGCTAAATGTATTTTGAAACCATATATATTTGAAATACAAATTACCTCAGAGTCTGGTATTTTAAATGGCAATTACAATTTACATTTTTAAGAAGTTGTTTTATTGCGAACACCAAATATGTGTTATTTCAATCACTTGTCATTAAAATACTGCCTGACTCTGGCTACAACCCAAACGGACATATACCTGCTTCTGTCAATGTCGTCAACGGTCGTCTCGAATGCAATAAAATTTTTGATGCGTTTTATTGTTCATATTATGATTATAATATAGAACCCCTAATCTATATTTTCTATCAATAAAAAACATAATAGGGGGCTTAAGAGCAAGAGAACCCAAAACAATGGTTTTTCATTTTATCTGTTTGTCTGTATGTCTGTATGTTTGTGCACACTAATCTCAGAAACGGCTGAACCAATTTGGATATAGTTTTCAGAAATATATTGTAACAATCTTCACTTTGTGTAGTGTTTATTTTATTTAAATCGATTAAGACATAAAAAAGTTATGTCAATTAATATGAATCACGTAATAGGTACCAAGCAAATCTTTTTCTATACATAGAACGTCGTAGAACAAATGTTGTTGGGATTGATGTAAAGAGGCTGTCTGCAAGAGGTGGTCAACTAATTACACATAACCCTGTTTATATATATTATAGTTATTGCTGTAATTATATCTACGTACCTTACGGAATAATTACTAGCTTGTTATGTTATGAGTTTTTTATTATGGTACCTCTAAGAAGAACAATAAAACCATATTGATATGACTACAAATTATGCATAATATTTCTGCAGCTTAATAAACAAAAATATCTTTACTTAAATTGTTTTGTTTACAAAATGTTAATATCAAATCTTAAACTTGACGACATGAACTATAAAATACTCTTTGTCTAATCGTCGATAAACGCGAAGTGAGACCTTTATCAATTGGAGATGTGTGTAAATACTGTTGTACATCAGGCGTATTTTAACAAAGAGGTATTGATTTGATCTGTTAGGCTACGTCTGCACAGGCAGGCGGCCTGCTTAGCGCCTAAAGTCTAGCGACCCACCTAGCGAGTAGCTTAGTAAAACTAACGTTCTAGAATCTATGCGAACGGCCGCAAATTGCTTGACACCTAACTTGCCGCTTAGCGACAATTGAAGTAAACAAACATATTGGCTCTTATTCACTAATCTCTAGGCGATAAGCAAGCAGCCTGTCTGTGCGTACGTAGCCTTACATATTTATTAAGATTATTTTTAAACAGAATTACATTTAACGTTGCTATAGCAACCGATTTTTCATCTTACCTCAACCTACCCTACAAATTATATTACACAAGAAACCTAATTCCTTCTGAGGTTAGGATGTAAGTATATTTATCATTAAAAGTAAAATGCCACATACATAACAATTATTACTGGTGGTTACATTATTAAGTTTTGCATTAACAAAATATACCTACATTTCATTTATATTGTAGATATTTACATACTAAATATTATTTATAAACTAAAATATCAATATGATTTGGCAAAACTAAAACAAAAACAATGAAGAATCCCAGTAAAACTTAGTTCATACACGATAATAAGACAGTCATCAGTTAATTTATATCTTGTTCAGAATACCGAGAATGGTGACACTCCTAAATCTGAGGACCGTAAGGGCAATGTCACATACGCTATTGACGACGTGCCGCCTTCGTACTTGTGTATATTCATGGCTTTACAGGTTTGTAAACTAATTTAAAAAAAACTTGTAAAATATAAAAACATTAAATTAAAAAAAAATATAGCTTCAAAATATAAATTCGTATAGAATGGAATATTCAAGTATGCATGCACTTAATAAAACAACTAGTAACTTCGTGTTAGTGACTAATTCTTGTGTATCTTTCAATCTATTTTTTTTTCTCAGCACTATCTAACAATGATAGGTGCGATAGTGGCCATCCCGTTCATCCTGTGCCCCGCACTCTGCATGCAGGAGACCGATCCTGACCGATCTAACATAATCTCAACTATGATATTTGTTACAGGTGAGTTACGTCATAGTTTAGTTAATACGGTTTAGGATGACGTCACGGAGGTCGCAGATTCTATTATTGTGTTTATTCTTTTTGTTTATTTAAAAAATGCTAATGGTTTACTTGTTAGTTATTACACTTCCTGTGTATCGTTGTAAGTATTGAAGAATATTAAAATACTAATAAAATAAATGTCTATGATTTTCTTTTTCACAAAATGTATAAAGTAATATTATAATCATTTAATTTAATTCTTATATATTCTAATCGTCTTTGTCTTTAGAAACTGTAAATAATGTATCATATTGACAAAAGATAATACGTTTTTATTTTATCATTTAGTATCAAGTAAATATAATATAAAACATATCAAGTAAACGTACTTAAACGCAAACCTTCATCTAAAAGTCATCAAGTGACAGATTACAGTGTTAGTAATGATTATCATGGTTTCATTGTATGATACGTTTAGAAACAGTTCAGTCCTTGACTATTTAAGGCTGAAAGGAACAGAAAAGGTTTTTATTTGTTCATAGATTTTGCCTGACGGCCAAAATACATTAAACTAAACTTCAGAACTGCTTTAACACTATATTTTTTGAACTCAACATATTTGAAGTGCTATAAAAGAACTTATGATAAATATAAAATATATCACTAGAAAACTATAAAAAGATTTAAATAAAATATCAAAAAGTTATTTGGAGGTGCTGGGATTTGAACCCAGGACTTTCAGCATGCGAAGCAGACACTCTACCACTGAGTTACACCCCCGATGGAATGAGCGTTGAAATTAAGGACCAGTCTACAATTATTAGGCTTAATATTTATATAAAACAGAAGACTGTCAATTTACATATTATTTTTTTGAGGCTTATCTACTCTGATATCATAAGGCACCATATGTCCCATTAACACTGTTTATTAATGTACTAAAAGGCATATCTTGGTACATATATTACGCACTTAACTATATAATAATTAAATTCTATACATACCTACACTTCCACGACTTGACTAAATTTGATAATATAAAATTTGTTTTGTGGACATATTGTTTTATTATAATTAGAATCCGATAGGTGGCGCTGTTGTCAAAATTATTATTAGTAACCAATACTAATTATTGTTTTATTTATGATACAAAGTAGATAAATAGTTAAATTAAAAAGAAAATCACTAATTTTAAAACAAATGGTTATATAATAAATGGTGAATAAAGGTGGCGCTGTAGTTCAGTGTTAGTTTGTTCTAATGTTAGCTATTTCATTTTTAAGTAGATATACTTTAAGAGAGCTTAATTCTCAGGTCTTATAACCTGGCTTCAAGCGACTTTCGGCTGTCGTTTACCCATAGTCCAGGGTGGCACTATATCTTTCCTGGTGCCGACCCTGGCCATCCTGGGGCTACCGGCGTGGAAGTGTCCAGAAGCAGGCGTTCTCGCAGCGATGACACATGAGGAGAGACGGGATGTTTGGACAATCAGGATGTGTGAACTATCTGGTGCCATAGCTGTAGCCGCGCTTTTTCAAGTATTTGGAGGTAGAAATTATTTAAGAGAAATTTATATACAGTGGCATTAATAATGAAAGATTGAGTTTGTGAGATTTGAATATGTAATTAGAAAAATAAAAATACTTACCTATGCTTTTAGTAGCATAAGTATTTTTTTCTCTTTTTCAATAGTATTCTTTTTCTTATGTAATGAGTTTTTATATTTAATAATTGCTTATATAATTTTATTAATATAAATTTAAGTTATTACTTTGTAAAATAATTTCCCTCGTTTATTGTTCAAAGTTAAAGATCAAGTAATAAAATGAGCAAGTATCAGCTGTAACAAGTCAGTGGTCAAAGCACGACATTAATGAGACTTAGTTCAGAATTATCCTTTCCACCAAGCATTTTATTTCTAATTTCATCATTTATTTGCTAAGTGATAATTGACAAGTATATTCAAATTCATGTTATAAAATATTCACAGGTATATTTCTCTTCTTTATTTACACCTTTCCGAACCTTGACATATCAATAGATTTCTATGCACTGTGTAAGTATATGGTGTAAGATAAAGGTATCTTCCAGGCTACTTGGGCATCATTGGCTCGTGTCTGCGCTATGTGACGCCGCTCACCATCGCGCCCACGGTGGCGTTGGTGGGTCTCACGCTGTTTGACCACGCGGCGTCAGCAGCCTCCCAGCAGTGGGGTATCGCAGCTGGGTAAGTGGGACAACTTGAGATTGGAATCAAATATATATCTTTAATAAGGTTTCATGTCCTATTTTGTATGCACGTTATTTTCTACTTACAAATCATATTATTATATTTAATTTATATGTCCATATAATAATATTTTATAAATAAAACAATATTTGACGTACCTTAAGTGTTCAATGTATAATGAAAGCGTTATTTTAAAATATTTATTTATTTTATTCAAGAATAAAAATTAAATCTAAAATTACAGTATACCCAATTCGTTAGATAAGTTGATACATTATACATAATTAGTATTTTATAACATTACAATGGCTTATGAAATCATTTATTATTAGAATAGAAGCTTCTGTGAGGAGCTATTGTCTTGTAAGCCTTACTTACAACCTATACGTAGATGAGTGCTCTCATGGGATTTCACATATATTTTTAGTACAAATCTTATTATATAAACAAAATATCAAAATATCAAAAGATCACATTTGACTTAACGTCTTGGCTTCATAGTGAAGTATTCTGCTTCAAAAACATTTTATTTAATTCTATTAATTAATACATTGGTGGTGACAAAGAAAATTTAATACTAAAAAAAAACATCAGTCTAGTTCCTTTTCATTTACATTTTATTTTCTGTAACTTGAATGAATAAGGAATGAATGAATTGAAATAAAACTTTATTGTATCTCTTTCTTTTTCATTTGTGTATTTATAACATTTTGTTCTGAGCCTAATGGTCACAATAAGATAATTTGCGACTAAACATTACACGCGTAATAATAATATTACAAAATAAATGATAATACTTATATAAAAATAATACACCAGTGTTAATTAAATAGCGCCCTTATAAGTTATCCCATGTAGTCAATCCCATGCGATCCCATGCCATAGATGACAGAAGCCAATCAAATCCTATTGTTATCATAGCTTGTGATAGCGAAGAACATCCTAGACATACAATACAATAAAATAATACAATACAGTAATAAGGCATTTACTAATTTGTTATTGAGAATAATATTGACATGATATTGCCAAAAATGAATAACAAATTGTTTTTTCTTCGTAATTCTTCAAACATTTTAGGAAGCACCTTGCGCATCCGATAGCGAAATATCAAGAAAATATTATTGTTCGATCTACTGAAAATTTTCGTAACTTTAGATATGTTTACTTAATCATACAGACGCCTACACTATATAAATGTATTGTATTACACAAAGCTAGAACAAAGAGAAGAAATTTATGGTTTTGTTTTTTCTTTACATTGCTGAAAATGCACAATTTCAAGAATCACCAGAATTTTCTAAGTATTTCATGCATTTAATTCGAAACAAATTTTTCCCTCTGAATGTTTTAAGTTTATTTTGACTGATATAACAAGTTATTTAAAGAATCCTTATTTAGATTTGTTTACTCATTTCATCATAATAGTTCTATAAAAACCACGTCATTTTTGTTATTAAAATTAGATATATATTTTTTAATCAATATATAATGAAAAAAAAACCGATACGGGCGGAGATTCGAACACGCGACCGTTAGGAAACCGTCCTGTTTCCCCGCCAGTATCGTTTTTATATCCTATATTTAAACAAAAAAAAAAGCTTTACATTTGTATACATCTTAATAGATATTTTGAAACTTTTAATTTATTCAAATAACCAAGATAACAACAAATTAATATTCTGATAGGATCATTCAGTAATTAGCTTTAATTAGCTTTAAAACTACTCCATTGAGTATATACCTAGTAGTGTGGGCGTTGACTGTAATGGCAGAGGTCAGAGACCGCGCTATCGATCTAGCTTACCTATATTAATTTCTATTCCATACATAACCTTGTTTATACACGATGTATGAAATGTGTGACCTATATATATCAAAATGGTTTTAATGGTTTAAACAATTTATTACTTATCTAATTGCAACAATAGTCTTCTTTTAAATACAAAAAATATAAATGAACTACAAGAAGTATTAGTTTTTATTCTGATAACAATTATTATTTTATAGGCGTAAAAAATAATCCTAATGAATTGTATTTAATATAATAATAAGAAAAATATAACATTCTCTCTCGTAGAATTTATTGAGACTTCGATACTTAGAAACTATTAAACTATTAAAAACTACTTCAAAGTAAATTGATCTTTACTGGGTTGCATATAATGAAGCAATGTTCGAGCTGAGTCGATAGTTAGGATGCATCAGAAGTTTGCTCTTTAATCTATCGGCCAGTTATATTTTTAAATAGTAGTTAACTAGTTTTGCTTAAGGAAAATCGGATTAAATAGTAGTTAAATAAAATCGGTACATAACCTATCTACGTGTTGAGAACATTACGCGGACCTTAAACAATTTTATAATTGTAGACTGTACGTCGGTTTTCTCATTAGCAAACCACGCCAAATTCTTTTTTACAATTTATTAATTTTCTAAACAAATAAGGTCACTCCAGACCACCTTTAATTTATTCTAGATTTAATGTTTTCACAAGGAAAGCAAAAAAAAATTGGATTATAAAACAAAAGTACAACAAAAATTATATTATATATAGTATAAAGTGAATAGTGAAGTGGAAGTCGCAGCCAACGACTAGTATTTCATAAGTTTGTTTCTGCCTAAATAGTGGCCATGATTTGATAGCACCGTCTCGGGACATACATACAAGACACACATACAAGAGTTGTGATTGGATATGTAACCCATGAACCAATCAGATAAATTAATATAATATAATATATATTTAATTTTAGAAACAGTGTTTTAGTCATAATAAAGAAATATATATATATCGGTAATAAACAAATATATTATATTACTAGAAAAAGATACAATACCATAGTTATATTTAATATTGCTTTCTTAAGACGTGCACCTTAAATAAGTTATGGCATTTATCAATATCATTCCAATCATCAAGCATCTTTGAATTTTTTTTTAATTATAAACACACCATTAGCTAAATAGTCTAAATAAGGCTTAAGATAGTATTCTGCTACTCATAAAAGACTGTCATTGCTCTAAAACGAATAAATTAACAAAACACTTGTAATAAATTGATAATATATATAATAAATGACTTGTAAGAATTAAATAAACCGTTAAGTTTATAGTTATTACTAAATAGATTAGATGTTCAATATTAAATGCCTTGAACACACTGGTGATGGTTGTGTGGGAGGCCGAAGATTTTTTTTTTACTGTTATTATTATTTCATTTTCGTTGCCTGAAATCATTAGGCTTCATTTTCGATTGATTACGACGGTTCTTATTGTTCCAAAACTGCTTTTAAGATTGACGTTTGTGAAACAGTGATCACAATAACAAAAAAATATATCCGGCTGAGTTTGTAGTGTGGTTCTTCTCAGACCAGGACGCGTTGGAAACCCTCATGGCTTTAACATTAAGATGGAAAGTGCTTTTACAGCTTATTACGATAAATCTGGTATCGAAATAGGCCCTCCTGACACTTCCATGTTGACGTACACAAGTGATCACTGATTATGATTCTCAGTGGAAAAGATATAAAAAAATAAATAAATAAAATAAATACTTAATATTCATAATAATATGTAATAATAACTAAAAATGCAATTTCAAAAACATGTAAGTATTATAATTTAAATTCAGCACGATTCAAAATGGTGTTATCGAGAATTCAGAAATAGATTTCCGCCGACATTCAAGTAATATACTGGCTGGCCTGTAAATAATACACACATAAAGCCTGTGTCAGACGCTCTGACACACTACTTAAGTTAGACCATATTAAGATCATTATGTAGCCTTTTATGAATACGTAGATTACCTTATGATACTTTAAATGTTTGTAGATATAAATCGCCAATTCTTGCGGACATATTAAATGACATTTAAACTAATTTAATTCGTTTTATTGGACTATGGAATAGTAAATTCTAAAACAATTTCGATAAACTTATTAGGCCGCTGTCATACGGAATTTTATAAATTTTAGTGAAATTAATTGATGAACGAGTAATATCAAACCTCAACGCAGAACTGTTCGAGATTTTCATTTGCATCAATTCAATATTACTATTTACAAAAAGACCAACCAACGCATTTGGTGCTAAGCTCATAGTTGGGACGTGTAGCACGCCTCTACAAGCCGGGAGGCTGCGGGGCCGTTGCCATGACAACTGGGTCGCTCAACAAGTGCGCTCTATCGATTCATCTGCATCACACGAATGCAGCTGGACATTGAACTGTGACAGGGCGCTGTTCATAAATAAACTTCATTATTGCACCTCCCTTTCATTCACGTGTGTTTATGTAATTGTTTGAAAAGGATGGCAAGTTTACATACATAATTTTGAAAATAGGTTTATTTTGTTCTGGAACATTCGTCTATTTTTAGTATTAAATTGTTATATGTTTATTAAGGCTATAATCTTGTTTCATGTCTGCTAAAATTCGTTCCGACTTTTCTTTCTTGATCCTTTTTTTAACAAGTATTAATTAAATTTATATAAATATAGAATAAAAAATAAACCGATTCGACGGGACGGTTTCCCAGTAGTCGCGGGTTCGAATCCCTGCCCGTATCGGTTTATTTTTCATTCTATATTTATAGAAATTTAAATAAGCTTAACATGGCTATACATGTTTATAGATATTTTCAAACATTAATTATTAATTAATAAAACATTGTTTTTTTTATTACTACTTTCTGTATAGTTACTGATGAATTGATTTTCATAAAGACAGTAGCATAAATGTAATACATTTAATCGGATTTGAAACATTTTATTCAGTTACTCTCTGTACTTACGAGTTTCATTTCAAATTTATTCTAACTGTACTCGGAAAGTTTTTCAAGAACAAGTAATAATCTTATTACAACATTCGAGTTACCTTTGACATGCATCTCCAGTCTATGTAAAGTTGAAATAAACATAAAATGAAATTGACTTAGAAAACGTTTTATTTTCTCTCGACAATATTGTTAGCTATAACATTTCTTCACGACATAAACTTTTGAAACTACACTTGTTCGGGAAACATGACTTTCGGTATATTAATAGACATATATGCATATAAGTTTGTGATAACATTTTATTATAGCTACACTTTATTTGTAGACTAGGCTTAAAATTTAGAACTCAGTTCAAATTCAATATTTCTTGATTAGTTTTCGATATCAATTACATGTTATATCGTAATTCCAACATTTGTTAATTCCACAGCGTTTTGAAATGGAGTTATGAATAGTAAATCTCCAAGTGCACTGAGTTGGTTTGTGTTAAATTACTCGACACTGTTGAAAGCAATCAAAATGCAGAGCAGATGTTTAAATAAAGGAAAACTTAGTTGACTGCTAATGAAATATATATCTTAGATATGTTTACTTCTATTATAAAGTCCTCACACATACTGTCATACATGTGTCCTATATAACGTACATATATGAATTAACAAGATTTGAATTCTGAGTACGTATTAAGTAAAAAGAAAAAGCATACAAATACGATCTATTTTATTGACTATTAATGATCTAATCAAAACATTTATAATTATTGTATAACAAAAATGTTTAAATTAACTTATTTTACGTTTATAATTTACCACATACCTGAATGAACATTTTCTCTTTTTTCTATTTGTTACCATTTGTACAAAAAAGTATTCGTCCCATTTTCCGTACACCATACACATTCAATCTTATGTACGGTTTTGGATGTTTTCCTAATGCGTCCCTGTCCACCTGGAAATTATTATCATGACTACCCATGGGCTCAATTGGACCGTACTTTTAAGTTTTAATTATTATGAGGACTTGGAGCAACATCTATATGTATATTTTTAGAGCTCCGTACCCAAATGGTAAAAACGGAACCCTATTACTTCGCTTTCCGTCTGGCCTTCCCCAGTTTCTTATGAACCGTGATAGCTAGACAGACAAACAAACAAAAGTATTTTTTTAAAAAATAAAAGGAAACCTTGGTCGGTTTTATTTTTTGTTTTTATGACTCATATTAAATTGACATTGTCAAGTCTCAACTTGACAGTTTCAAGTTAAAAATAAAGCAGTGTATTTAATGTGCCGCATTGTAGTGAGTGTGGTGTTTTTTTTTTATTTGTATATTTTTTAATAATGCATTATTATATATTAATATTAGCTTTCTGAACTTCTTCGTCTTAAAAACTCCAATTGATACAAATTTCCGTCCATGTACGTTTTGTAAAGAGAGATTATTTATATTCTAACTAAATAACCGAGTATAGTAATAATAATCGAGTGATAACATTATTGACTTGGATATTTTTGTTACTAATCAGAAACACGTTTTTTCAAAATGTATGTCTGTCTGTGTGTCTGTATCTTTGGGCTCTGTTTTACCTGCGAACATGTTATATTTTTATTTTAGCCTAATATATCTTAAATAGTTATAATAGTAATTATTATTTTTAAATATTGCCTTCTATGTTTTTGGTTATCAAAATAATTAAATAAGAAATCCAATAAATCAAGTAACGTATGTATGTTCCTTGTTTCAGAACTTTTATTTTGCTGACCATTTTCTCTCAGTGCATGAGTGAAGTAAAGGTGCCGATCCTGACATGGAAGCGAGCTAGCGGCTTTGCTATCATATGGTTTCCTCTATTCAAACTCTTTCCCGTTAGTTTCTTTTGTCTTGATCAATAATTCTATTTGTTCCTTCTATTTTATTTATTCTTTTAAAAACTTAACTGTGCTTTGAAGTTTTGCAGTTAAATTTTTGAGTAAATCATAAAAACACGTCCTTAATTGATAAATTTTCCATACATTTGTTTTTTTTTATTAGTAAAGGTTTTTACTTCAACTTTTCATTCGTAAATAGTACAGTAATGAACTCTATTGGATCATTAATTCTCTTTCATCCCCAAGGTCCTATTGACGATAGCAATCATGTGGGCGATATGTGGAATACTGACAGCTACGAATGTGTTTGTCCCGGGCCACCCCGCGCGCACTGACCTTAAAATTAACATTATACAGGATGCCCCGTGGTTCCGAGTGCCATATCCGGGTAAATATTATCAATTTTCTTAAAAAATCTATATTTAGACCTTATCTGTAATTTTTTGAGCTAATTATATTTAACGTACTTCTGTTGTTACTTGAGCTAAACTAACTAACATTCAACTTGATATTAGTTGTGTATATTAATGTCAGTGAGTGTATAATTTTGTTATTAACCTCTTACCCACTTTTGTATGAGTAAAAATATTTTGCCTTTACAAGTTTTATTCCACAATAATCTTGGGTGTATTTTTGCAAATGCGAACACTGATATTTAAATGTGTGGGTGTATATGGGTCCACTTTCCTCTGTATTATAAGTGTGTGTGTGTGCATGTTTTTGCATGTGTGTACGCGCTCTAATACTTCCGAGTATGTATATGAGTGTGTGTGTGTGCAGGGCAGTGGGGTGTGCCGACTGTCAGCGTGGCGGGTGTTCTGGGCATGTTAGCCGGCGTACTCGCCTGCACCGTGGAGTCCATCAGTTACTACCCTACCACAGCGAGGATGTGCGGTAAGATACTACATCCTGATGTACTATCATAACAATGGCATGGCAACAAATGGCAACAAAAGTTTGTTATTTGGACGCTGTCCTTAAATATTTATTTTTAAATTAAATGTATAACTGAATATTCTGTGATTAGTTGATACGTCTATCTGTTCATGTTATTAATAACCATCAAAAAAGTGACTTTTTTTTGTATGGTTAGATATTTAATTTAAGTTTTTAACTGTATAACTGTCATGGTTTATAAGATACAGCCTGGAGACAGACAGACGGACGGTCTTGGTAATAGGGTTTCGTTTTTACGATTCAAGTATAGAATCCTAACAAAATATCTTGACACGTAGCAAGTAGTAATGATATTGCTTGACGTGCGGACAACTGAATAAACATATAAAGAAAATGCAAAACTACTATACTGTCTTATATAGATAATAAGTAGTAATTATGGTTTTAAGAATTAATGACCTTGTCATTATTTTTTTTACTACAATTTTTTAAAGTATATAAGTTGGAAATTTTTAAAAAGTTGTTGTGTATGTCAATATTATCGGCGTGTATTATATAGATTTTTAGAGACAGTAGTAGTTTATACCTACTTAAAAATATTGAGGTGTCAATAAGTATTCATACTATTGATTTATTTACTTTGGTGACACTAATGAACAACGAATGAATAATAATTACTCTATAAATAGTTACGAAGTTCGATAAAATTTCTGATTCATATCGCTATCGTGTATAACCCTGTATACAATGATCCCGTAGCGGCGCCCCCTCCCCCCCTGCACGCCATCAACCGAGGACTCGGCACTGAAGGACTCGGTACTATGCTGGCCGGCCTCTGGGGCTCTGGAAACGGAACCAACACCTTCGGGGAGAACGTTGGTGCCATTGGTGTCACTAAGGTAAGTGATCAACATAAATTTATTTAAATTACTCACCTTACTTACCTTTTATCATGAAACATTACCTTATTAACATATACCGTACTTACCTTATTTACCTTATATCATGAAACATTACCTTATTAACATATACCGTAGTTACCTTACTTACCTTATACCTTGAAACATGAGCTTCAGTATGGAGACATGTTCAGTACGACGCCTAATGGTATTATTTGTTTGTATTCCTAATACATTTCCAACGCGTTCCATCACGTACACAATCGTTCCATCACGTACACTACACTCCCGGCTTTCGTTATTAACAAAGGTTTTATTTCGAGCACAAATTGTAGCATGTTGTTGTTAGGTGGGTTCCCGACGTGTAGTCCAGTGGGCGGCGGGTCTGATGGTGATACAGGGCGTCGTGGGAAAGCTGGGAGCTGTCTTCATCATCATACCACAGCCTGTCGTCGGAGGATTGTTCTGTGTTATGTTTGGCATGATATCAGCGTTCGGTGAGTGTACTTTTCTTTTGTCGATTAGTCTCGAAGTGTATTTGTGACATTTGATATAACTTGTTTTTCATTATAAGTGAGTAACCAGATACTACTTAAGGAATTTTGCAGTGAAATTATGTTTTAAAAAGCACAAAATATTCCTATACCGATGACATGAAAATCTAAAAACACAATGCTCCAGGTTTGTCAGCACTTCAGTACGTGAGCCTAAACAGCTCCCGCAATCTGTACATCATCGGGTTCAGTCTGTTCTTCCCGCTGGTGCTGACCCGCTGGATGTCAGCTCACAGCGGCATCATACAGACGGGGGTGGAGGCTTTGGACGCAGTGCTTCAAGTTCTCTTGTCTACTAGTATATTGGTGGGCGGGGTGGTTGGATGTTTGTTGGACAACTTGATACCAGGTATGCTATAATGTATGTTCTTCGAAACTCGTATATTCTTCTTTTAGGGCTTATAATGGAATGTAGCATATTTGTATGTTATTGAAACTGTTCACACAGTAAAATGATTTTTTGGTCGAATGGTTAGCGCAGACGCCTAACGTTTAGCAGTTAACGGGGCTGGGGTTCGATTGCCGACAGAGACAGGCATGTATGTGATGAGCATAAATGTCTGTATTTCTCGGTTTGGTCGTTTATTAAATATATTCATAGTATTTATAATGTGTATTTCTATATATTTGTAACGTTGTCTAACACCCTTAAGTACCGTACCGAGGGAAGGGGGGAAGCAGGGCTGGGCAGCTGCCCCCCTGGACATCGTATACCTCTCTACTTTCTATTGTAAAGTAAAATTGGTATTTTACATTAAAAATAAAACCAATTAAGTTTTAAATTTAAGGATGGTTTAGAAATGCTTTCTCAGAAAGGTTATCCGGGGACCAGCCAAGTGGCTTTTCAGTTGTTATAGATCTATAGCAAACAAAGATCTATAGCAAACATTTTAAAGCCTAAAACTTCTTTAGAAGTGAGATTCGGCAAAAACAAATCACCAGCGTTTGCTCTTTCATTGTTAAACTATACTCAGAAAATTAAAATTAATCTGGTTTGCTCCCTCCGCCTACCGAATAAGCACAGATTCTGGGTACGCCATGGGCCTTAACACAAGCAAATAATTTGCTACTTAGGGGTTGGATCAATTGGTGTAATTTATCCCGATATTATTATTATACTTATACCTTCCATACTATACTCAGCACCAATTATTTTTATATTTTAGGCTGTTATTTAAATAAAACATATATTTTTAGAATTTTATTTGCTTGTATGAAAGATGTGAATTTCATATATGACTGCTTCATATTTAATGTAGTTGCTCTTCCGTTCCCATTTTATGGCCTCAGTAAGAACACGGGCACAGTTCATCATTAATATACTTATAAATGAAATAATGATTACTAACTAGCTGTGCCTGTGACTTCGTAGCGTAGATTTCGATTTTGATAAAACGTTCCCTTTGTACTTACCAATGTATATAAAAACTATAAACCTTAAAACTGGTAAGCAGCAATTGTACGACAATAAGAGATTATTAACTTCTTTATTTGTTAACCGATTGCTAAATAAAAAAACAAAATATAAAGTGAGTCCCATGACAATCTATTCCCGAAATCTGCATCCAAATCTATTAATACTTTTC
Organism: Napeogenes inachia; assembly: GCA_959347355.1. Lineage (NCBI taxonomy): Eukaryota > Metazoa > Arthropoda > Insecta > Lepidoptera > Nymphalidae > Napeogenes > Napeogenes inachia. The sequence continues at coordinate 17,629,535 of OY365792.1, forward strand.
TGAGATTAGAGTGCACAAGGTTCTCTTGCTTATATAAAGGTCCCCCTGTGTTGTGTGCACAACTAAAAGGCAAACAGATAAACAATTTTTTTTTATGTTTTGTGTGCAATAAAGTATTAAATAAATAAATAAATAAATAAATAAATAAATAACAAACAAAGATTTTAAAAATGCTGAAAATAGATTCTGTTACTTATCACTTCACATACTGGTATATTTTTTTAATATTTTCAATGTACAAAGACTACTCCTCTACGATTTATTACATGTATGTATGAATAAGATTTGTATGGTACCTATGACGTGATTGACATAAATTGACATGACTTTCTTATTTCTTAACCGATTGAGGTAAAATAAATACTAAATGTTAAGTGAAGACTGTGATAGGAATATATTATTCCTGAAAACCGCATTCAAATAAGCCGTTTTTGACATTAGCGTGCACAAACAAACAGACATACAGACAAACAGACAAACTGAAAAACCATTATATTGGGTTCTTTTGCTCTAATAAAGGCCGTATGATGTTCTTTTTTGTAATATTTTCCATGTCCAGAAATGAATCAGTAACAAATTTATTAAATGTATAGATTAAGTTAAGGAGATTGGTCCTTATATCACAATTCAATAAAATAGGTATAAATTTTATATTTACTAGGCATTTAGCGATTGCGTATGTTCTATAAAAAAAAACTGACCGTTTTTAATATAATCTCCGAGCCAAACCTTTGGATCTATAATCTTAAAAGATAAAAGAAATAACAATTCGTTATAATGTAAGCCAGCGCGTAAAAGGAAGTTGAGAAAAACCACCCTAAAGCGGATGAGGAAAATGAAATACTATTATTTGGAACAATGAAACCGCTGTTATAATCAACATTTATTTGTAAGATGTACAAAACATTATTTTTAAATAGCTTTGCCAGTAAGGGTTAAATGTTTTAATAACAGTATTACATAAAAGTAAAAACCGAATACCTTTAGCTAATAACAAATGTCTCAAGTGCGACGTTGGCCCACAATTCAGAACGATTATCATTTTTTATATGTGAGGTGAGTTAAAGTTAATACCAAAATTGTACGAACAACAATATATAAACCTAAGATATTTACATTATAGTTGAATTAAGACTAGTTGTCCAGGGTGCGCGGGTGGCGGTGAAGGCCCAGATGAAGTATCTGGGCCTCACCCTGGACGGTAGATGGAACTTCGGGGCCCATTTCTCTCTGCTGGCCCCGAAGTTACTCTCCACTGCAGTCGCCTTGAGTAGGCTTCTACCCAACGCCGGAGGGCCGCAGGCTCCTTGCCGCCGGTTATACGCCGGAGTGGTGAGGAGCATGGCCCTGTACGGTGCTCCCATATGGTCGGGAGCCCTCACCGCGAATTCCAAGGCCCTTTTGCGTCGCACGCAAAGGGTCCTAGCGGTGAGGGTGATCAGGGGGTACCGTACGGTGTCATACACTGCGGCCACACTCCTGGCGAGCGATCCGCCCTGGGAGCTACAGGCGCGGGTCCTCGCCGGAGTGTATTGGCACCGGGTAGAAGCCCGGGTCGGGCGGGTTAGGCTCGAGGCAGATCGGATCAGGGCTCTAGCTCACCGAGCCCTGATCCGACAGTGGAGTAGGGACTTAGAGTCCCCGTCGGCCGGTCTTGCGACGGTGGGGGCTATTTCCCCCCATCTCGATCGTTGGATCGGCCGGCGGCACGGGACTCTAACGTTCCGTCTTGTGCAGGTGCTCACGGGGCATGGGTGCTTCGGTGAGTACCTGCACAAGATCGCACGCAGAGAGGCGGCCCCCTCCTGCCACCACTGTGACGAGCCCGTGGACACGGCTCGTCACACCTTGGCGGAGTGCGCAGCCTGGGACCGTCAGCGTACTGAGCTGACGGCCGTGGTTGGCAGCGACCTCTCGTTGCCGAGCGTTGTTTCCGCGATGCTCGACGACGAGAGGTCCTGGGTCGCTATGGCCTCCTTCTGCGAGCAAGTCATTGCCGCGAAGGAGGCCGCGGAGCGGGACAGAGAGGCAGCCTCCTCTGAATCGCTCCGCAGGGGTAGGCTGGGTCGAAGGAGGCGGGATTACGCCCGCAGCCTCCTTCCCCAGCTGTAGTGCCTGGACGGGAGAGGGGGGTGACCTCTCCCGCCCGCTATAGGCCTACGAGGTGAGGGTGTCCCTAAGTTGATCGGGGCCCCTCGCAGGGGGTTCCGCCGGGGCGTCACGGTGAGTGCGAAAGCGATCCCGTGGCGCCCCACTAAGGCGATGAGGTCAACCGTTGGTTTTTTAGTGGGTAGTCTTAAAAATGGCAGCGTCCTCTATGCTGCCGGGTAGTCCCACATACCCCCTCGGTCATCACCTTCCTGGCCGCAGGGATGATGCGTAACGCATTTTTCCAACGATAAAAAAAAAAAAAAAAAAAAAAAAAAAGACTAGTTGTATGTCAATTTATTAATATAGTCTACATCGTTTATTTTTGATGACGACTGGGATTCTGAAAAGTTTCACTATGCATCCCCTTTAGAGAGTTCTACGTTGCTTTGTCAGATTTTGATAGAATTATAGTTAAGAACTCTAAGTAATCTGTATATACAGGGTAGTACGGGTTTCGCCGTAATAGGTCTACTGGGGACCTCCTAGTGTATGCTACGCACATTTTAGGCGAGGCCATCGAGAAGAACGGAGAAGCGGTCGCCGTCTCTCTGGACGTCTCGAGGGCATTTGACAGGGTCTGGCATGCGAGCCTTATAAGCAAGCTTTCAGCGTACGGTATATCTCCTGGTCTGATCGGCTGGGTAACGGACTTTCTGAGCCACAGATCTCTCCGAGTAGTTGTCGACGGGTGTTCCTCGGAACCCTTGACAATAAATGCCGGAGTACCTCAGGGGTCCGTTCTTTCTGCAACTCTTTTTCTGCTGCACATTAATGATCTGTTGAAGCCCGGTATCTATGGGTATGCAGACGACAGCACAGTTGTAGAAAGATATCTGCCGAGTACTCGGGCTAGTCGAGATCAAGTACAGTCTGAAAGAGAAGCCATGGTGCAACGTTTGAATGACAAACTTCAGGCAGTCTTCGCATGGAGCAATGCCAATCTTGTCAAGTTCAACGCCACCAAAACGCAGACGTGTCTATTCACCGCCAAAAGGAGCCCTTTCACCTTGGCTCCTACTTTCCAGAATGTATCCTTGGAATACAGTGACCGGCTTCAGTTGTTAGGCTTAGAGATTTCCTCGAACCTCAACTTTGGTCGATTCATTGAGTCCAGAGCAAGAGCAGCAGCAGCAAAGCTTGCCGTTCTTGCGAAGGTTCGGCAGTACTTTACACCGGGACAGCTTCTTGTTTTATACAAAGCACAGATCCGGTCGTGTGTAGAGTACTGTGGTCACATATTTGCTGGTGCCGCAAAGTCTCATCTTGCGGTTCTGGACTCAATTGAGAGGCGAGCAAAGAGGCTTATAGGCGATCCCGAATTGGTCGGAGCCGACCTCCAAAGCCTTGAGCACAGGCGTAGAATTGCTAGCCTCTCAGTATTCTATAGGATACATTTTGGTGAGTGTGCGCAGGAATTACACAATTTAATTCCCCCGTCCCCCTTCCATCACCGGACGTCCCGACGCACGGCAGGTTTTCATCCTTTTGTTGTGGACATTCCACCTGTCCGAACGAAGCGCTTTGCTTCCTCATTTTTACTGCGTACAGCAAAGGATTGGAACAGCTTGCCTGCGTCGGTATTTCCGACCGAATACAATGTGGTCACATTCAAGAGAAGAGTGAATAGGTTGCTAGGGTAATGCGCCTTACCACCTAAGACTACATTCCACTTACCATCAGGTGGAATGTAGTCAAGCATTACCCTAGATAATATATAAAAAAAAAAAAAAAAAAAAAAAAAAGACAGATAGTGTATAACCTATAGGTATCCTAATGGTCGGTATGTATCCTCTAGGCACGGACGAGGAGCGCGGGTTAGCAGCGTGGGCGAAGGAGATGTGTCTGGAGGCACGAGGATCCAGCGAGGGTGACACTTACGACTTCCCTGTCGGGATGACGCTTGTGCGACGGTAATTATACACTCATTAGTTATGTTAAACTTTTATTGTTCTGTATATATATTTTATGAATGTATTGCATACAAAAAATATATATATAACCGCATCGTTGGTCGAGTGGTTAAAGTCACCTGTAGCGACTCAATAGGGCTCGGGTTCGATTCCCGACAGGGACAGGCATGTATATGATGAACATAGATGTCTGTATTTCAGGTTTTGGTTGTTTATTAAATATATTCTCAATATTTATAATGTGTATTTCTATGTATTTGTATCGTTGTAACACCTTAACAGAAGCAAATAATTTGCTTACTTAGGGGTAAGATCAATGCGTGTTATTTGTCCTGTTTTATTATTATTGTTATATTTAATGGGATTAAATTTAATATAGTCGTTCCAAATATATTCGATTTGCTACTCAACTACAATATAATAATGACGCACACACACAAACATACGGGTGTTTCGGAAAAAAACAAAATACAAAAGAATACCTTAAAGTTTGTTTTTTAATTATAAAACATTTTCTACTACAATGCACAGTTATATTTTTGGAATATTTATTTCCTAATTAATGAGCTCAATTTAGTTTATAAAAAAATGGGTAAGAACCTTTACAAGTATTACCCCTAATTAATCCCTCTATTTTTTTAATCCGACACTAAATATTCGCGAGAATTTGTCTCAGGTATTTTCAACCGGATGATCGAATTTCAAATTTGTATTTCCACAACTGTTAAAATCAATTGAGGGGTTGTTTAATTATATCAATCAATGTCTGGGTTTTTATATGCTACATATTTTGATTAAAAACAAAACATTAGTAATGAAAACAATTTTTAGGTGGAAGTGGACTCATTACTTGCCCTTCATGCCGACCTACGAAGCAGGGAAGTTCACTGCGCTGTTCAAGAGAAAGAAGGAAACTTAGTACTTAATGTTTATGTTATTCCTATTAATTGTGTTATATCTAGTTCATATTGACAATAAAATTACTTTTTTTATTTGTTAAAATAAGTACTGTCTTTTCTTTTACCTAGTGAGATATATCATATATGTATATATATATATATATATATATATATACGTTTGTTCGTACTATTACTAACTTCTTTAAACCACTTCATTTACTTAAAGGAGATATAAAAAAGTGACGCGGGTCATAAGATAAGTGTTCCTACTCACAGTTTCTCAGCACGTTTGCTGATGGATATCCACGTGATTAGAATATTGGAGAGTATAGGATGTAATAGCTTTCCTTTTATTCTGAAATATTATAATCGTTCAGTAAAGGAAGGTGCGGTATACAAAACTGACACTAAAATAATATGTTTAAAAAACCTTATAAATACTTATGTGGAAATAAAGGTTTTCGAAGCATGAGAACTTGTATTTTATTTAACAAAATTCAAATGAATATTTTCATATACGTATACGTAGTTATATCTTGTTTTTAAAGAGAAACCATTTAAATATATTCATTTATTTAAAATCTTTATAGCACAAAAAAAACGTACAAATGGCGGACTTAATGTCAAAGCAATTTCTATTAGTCAACTATGTGGTGAACTAAAATCTACAATTTATATGTCTATTACCCGCTCACTGTTTTTGTGTAGACCATTTTGTTTCCAGTGGTTTCTGAAAATATTTATTATTTCTGTGTCTACTAGTTTAAATGCACAAACATATTTAACATTAAAAAATATATGTGTAATTAAAAATAAAAATATGTTATCAGTTAACGAATTGGAAACCTAACTTAAGCTTTGAAGCGTCCATAAATGTTTCGAAAAAAAACCGAATAACATTTTTATTTATTGCCACGCACTGAAAATATGTTAGGAATTTTCTTAATATTTTGACAGAAGTAATTTTAATCTATTGTTGGTTTCCATTTTGATGAGTCGATTGGGCTGATATCGATGATGTTGGTGCTATGATGATATTTTCAGCGTTTCCTGGTTTATATAAGTGGACTCTGATAAAGTGTTGAAGGTTTTTAGTTTGTTATTCACAGAAATGTGATGTTATTATTAAAGGTATTCGTGTGAGTAACAAGCAAATAAGAGAAAATGAGGAACCTAGTTTTAAAACAACAACTTTAAAACGCTGAATAAATAAAAGTATAGATAATTGTGGTAAAATGTTTCAACTTTTAAAGAAATTGCTCCACTCGCTCAGAGTTTCCAAATAAGTATTAAAAGAATTTGCTTTATCACGTAATTGCGAAACTGCTATCTCTCCCCTTTCATAGTTTGTCTTCATTGTCCTTGTAGATTAACCATTTCATGTTCATCGAAGGTATCATTTAAGCTCTCTATTGAAGTCCTGTATGCTGTAGTATATGTTACCGTGGGGACCCGAAATGTTTAACTATTGTTTTCGCTTCTAACCGCAGCCAGGCACAGCTCCCAGGAAACAAGTAATTATAGTTAGTTGTAAGTTACGAGAGTGCAGCTTTGAAGATTTTCTTATTAAATTAAAACTTTAATTACTTTACAGTGTTCAAATTAAATTACTTACACGCAAACAAAGTTACAGAAGACGACATGTAATTTCAGCAGCACAAAAGATTGATAATTACGTTGGAACTACACTCTAGAGCAATTCTGTTTTAGGTATTATATTAAGTTGTTAAATTTTAAGATTCCAGTTTATTTTAAACCCTAGTTATAAAAAAATATTTACTTTCTCCATTATTAAGAAAGTTACACTAAAAGGATGGTTTCAAGTAAAAGTTAATTACATATTAAACTTTATTATTAGCTAGCACATAATGTATAATGAAGTTGAACTACCAAAGTTTTGACAGTATCGGCGTTATTTGGGGCAAGAGGTCGTTGTACTTACATTGTTCGATGCAAAAAGGCATGAAGAATAGAATGGTGATAGTCACGAAAGCTAACTCTTTAGAATGAGTTTGCTAAATTAACTTCAGTAAATTAGGTAAGGGCCCCCCCTTATTTTCATATTTTTCAATTTAAAAAGTCTTTTTCAGCTTTTCTATTTAAAAAGTCTATTAATGTTTTTCTATTTATAAAGTCTCTGTAAATTTCAGGAACCTCAAGGGACATTGAAGGATCATAGTTTTTACTGATAAAGGATTTTTCAGCTAAAGAAAAGGAATACGCTAATTCTGAAAAACTGAGCACCTTAAGAATCTTTCATAGAGCTCCTTGGGAAACTCAACAAAAAAAGGTCACATATGAAGAGTGGCTTATAGACTTGATTCCGGTGTATATAAAGCCAGTAATCATTGTGATTAATAGGTCGGTCATGATGCAGGGCACGGAACAGTGTGCAGCGGAGGTTCATGTTTACAGCCGGCGCACGCATGCTAACCTGTTGTACAGCGAGGGCGGCGGGGCGGAAGCGAGGGCGGGGGGAAGGGGAGGAGAGGGCCAGGGGGGCAGGGTATCGACCGGGGCGAGGCAGAGGCAGTCCCGGTCGAGACCTGTCATAGTTCGTACGTGTATCCCTCAGTGCTCTCCAGTGTACGCAAGTGTCCGCCTGTGTCCGTCGTCCCGAAATGCAGCCAGCACGCTGGCCGCATTGAATACAAATTACCAGGTGATTAATTTTAATTTTAGATTGTTATGTTACGCTGAATGGTTTGGCTACGTTGTTTGTTTCTTGTTGTGGAAACGTCCCTTTTTTATTGTTCTAAAATTATGTTACGTTTTGTTTAAAAATATTTTATCGCTGTGCGTTTTATATTATTTGTAAATTGTAAAGAACAAACACTTACGGTGTCAAAGTTGTTGTTTATTTTCTATTGCTTCTTCAAACTACCCACTATTATAATCGATTTACGATCGAGAGCATTTTTATCTTTTGTTTGGGTTTAAACAAGTCCTCGTGTGTCATTTCTTTGATCAGTAAATATTTTACAATCGTTTGAAAATATAAGCAGGTATCGCATTTTTATTTATCCTATTTATATTATAAACTAGAAATTATTTAAGTATGGCGTGTAATAATTAATATAAAAACATTTTAATAACGTGAACACGCACGCATTTAAAATTTTTCGTGAAAAAGGCCTTTGTCTTCAATTATTTATCGTAATTTATCGGATTTTTATTATTAGGTACTATTGTGAAAACTTAATTGGCAATTGGGCATTTACTAAAGATTGTTAAAGTTTTTTAACCTTTTACTACAGAGTAAGAGGTTGAAGATTTTAGCATATATTTTTTTTAATAACATATTTTTAAGCATTGAGTAATAAAGTGTTGCAAAATCAGAATACTAAGGGCGGTATTATATATTATGTTTAGCTTATTTTATGATAGTTCAAAAAAACATTTGCCCTTTGAACAGACTCATGATAAAGGTGAAGCACATTTTCTTAATAATTTATCATCCAAAAGACCTTTGCTTTTTAAAACATCGATAATATAGACTCATGCCTTGCAAAAGTATTTATTTTTAGCATTCGACAAATATAATTACTATATCAAATAAAGATTTTGTTTAAATAAAGAATACCTGAATACTGAAGAATTTATAAAAACTTCACCAGGTGGAGTAGTAGTGGAATTTTAAAATTATTTTCTTGAATGAATAAAAAATTGGCACGATTTATGTCGTAGAACTAGTCTTGGCACCGCTTATGACTTATAGTTTACTATAACAATTAATTACTTACCATAACATTTCTCAACTCCATTGCATTTTTGACCCATTTGTTTTCGGTTGGAGCTCAATTTTGTACCAAAATTCCGGTTCGTAGAAGGTTTTACGAGTTACATCGTAGCGAAGTATCGACTACGCCGTAGACTTATACGACGCCTACATGAAACAGATAAATAAAATAGGCGGCTTCTATTAACTGTTAAGAAATATACTTTTTTCATTTCCTATTCAAGTATATATTTTTATTACCATTTGGGAATAGTAATAAAATAATGATATAGCAAAATTCTTGATTTTAATATTTATAAATAACTAAAAATTATATCATATTTATCAAGGGTAACCTGTAAGTGCCCCGTTAAACCTAAAGTAAAAAGAAATTCCCTCTGCCTTTTGGAGAGCATTAGATTTGATCTCAGATAAGTGGATATAACGTACTTAAGATTGGTAGAGTAACCGCTTAATGTATTAGTAAAATAAACATTAAGATTATTTTCTGCGTTATTACATATGACAAGAGGAATATATTGAGTAATATACTCATACCATACCATAAAACCATACACGAAATATAAATAATTAATTTATTGACTTTTTGTAACAAACAAATAATATAAACATATTAATATTATTTATTTCTAATTATTGTGGCTTCCAAGTTATTTCGAATTATATCATTGACCTAATTCGTATGCTTTTTGCCCCATAATTTTGTTATTCGTTCATTTGGCAACAAAACAGCTGCAAATGGACGTCTTTGTTGCGATAAATGTTCTTTGAAGTGTTTTCTTTAAAACATGCCCTTTGTAGGAAACTCGCTTATTGCAGCGATTGAACTCTTGTTTATAGAAAATATATTTCTTACTCAATATTATTTCATATTAAGTAAGAATAGTTTTATGAGATACTTTAAGTATAATATTAGTTATGGGTATGAAGAAATTATATAATACTTTATAATGTGGTTTCCTCATGTTTATTTGAAATTATACTTTGTCAAATGTTTGATATCATAACAGACTCAAACGACCAAAAATTTAGGACAGATCAAGATTATGGATAAGATTCATCACACATTGCCAAATTACGACTGAAATATTAATATTCAGTTATTTTAATGAGCTGATTGGAATGTGTTAATAATATTTTATACACGGAATAATATATATTCCTTGCTGTTAGTCAAGAATCACCTTCTTCGCATACATAGTATATATTATACTTTTAAGGACCGAATTAAGAGGCAGTTACATGGCAATATTGTTTCTCTGTTTTAAGGATAATTATGAAAAATATATACAATTAAATTATTTTATCTTTATTTATATTTTGTAAAGACAATCACAGTGTAATAGATATATCATCAGATAACTCATAGCTATTAGGTTAACTTATTTATATTCAAAAGTCGTTCATACAATTGAATGGGAAATTCATGGCGTCATGGTTTATTTCCCGGATAATAGAAAGCTCTGGAACATCTTTATTTTATCTCAGAGAATTATTTGCATAAAAGTTAAATCATCTCAGTGAAGTAAGATGAATATTGTGACGAAGGAGCTGTACGTGACATCTTAACAATAGCCCTCGTAAATAATTAAAATATTGATCTCAAATTTATATATATATGAATAACAAATTAATCATTTTTACCATTTTCACAATTAATGCCCTTAAAATGTAAATGTATTCTTCATATTATATATATTGAGATAATTCAAGTCTATGTTTCTCATACTTTTAAAATAGTGGCCATCGCGGTATTAGTCGTATCAATGATACGGACCCCAGGTCTACAAGGGTCTCGATGATGCGATAACATTTTTGTTTCTCGGAAAAATCTTTATCTTTTGATTGCGCTCGAAGAGCATCAAATTGTACAGGGGCCGTTTAAGGCCGTAAATTCTTCCATCACTTTTATATTTTAAATTTAAAAATAGAAATCAACCTTATTGACCCAATAATTTGGACATGTATACCTATAAATATAATGATAATAATATATTAATACAAGCAATCCGAATACCATAACTAAATACAATATTTGTTCATATATTTCAAAAATATCTTTATAAAAATATTTACTCCATTTATTAAGTTTAATTTAAATGGATTTAACTCACGTATAAAATGTAATCCACTATACGCGAAGTAAATCCTATAAGAATTGGAATTAACGCAATTGATTCAAAATTACGCACTAGAATTTACTTATTTTTATACGCAAGTGAAGTAATCTTCTGTAACAAATACCTACAGATGTAAATAACGATCCGTTGAAGACATCACTCAACGGACCGCTCTGTAAAACTTTATGAGGCTGAAATTAATTGCCAGCTAAAGTCGTATTGTCTGAGTCACCTCATAAAAATGACGTATTGTTTCATATTTTTCATATTTCATTCCGTTATGCGATAAATCCCAAGATCTTCTTAAATACTTCATAAAATGCTGAAAGAAATATTGAAGATGAATCTTAAATAACCAGATAGGAGTTTTATAATGTCATATATTTCCTTTTCCACGCGACAAGAACCATTTATTGTTTATAAATAATCGACATCAGCTATTTTACAATTATTTAAAAAATAATTATAACAGTGAGCAATAAAAATTAATAATCGAAAAGTAATCAATACTTGCGTGATGGCTTCGTAAATACAGTAAGGACAATCAGAGCGAACTGAATCCAATTAGTCCGCACTCGAAACTTTGATACATAGGTTTCAAGTATTTGCATTAATGTATTCAATAAACCAGCCATAATTTTCGATGACTCAATCCAGATATTCGATATATATAAGCGGCAGCTAGAACTAACGAAGTAATCGTTTCTATCTTCGTCAGATTTCTGTGCACTAATAAACATTTGACATTTATAGCAGAGGTTTCAACTTTAACATTTTGTTATTCATTATGTTTACTGGAATAACATATTTATTTTCATCTACTTAGAGTGCCCTCGTTTTTTACGAAGTTGACATTATCATTTTAGTGATGGCGTAGGTTTTAAAAATGATATACATGATGCTCAAATCGTTTGACAAGGATGTCGTAGGACTCGTAACTTTCTTGGTGTAGGAGCATTTATGTGTCGACCCGAGTCTTACGATCGGAACACATTATATTGCGTCATATCTTAAGTTACGATGTCGCTGTGTAAATAAAAAAACTTGACATTCTATTTCTTTTATTCGGTTATTAGCTGATAGTATTTTTTTGTAACACTGACTAAATGTTTTAACTGAATTCGTTTTAACTAACAATATTATTAAAACTAGGAATGCTTTTTCAAACCTACCCCAGTTCTAAAAAAACTACATTGTAGAGTTTATATATTATAATGTATAGTTTTTAAATTTAATTGACGAGAAATAAAGGTCAATCTAATACATTTCCGAATCTATCTATATCTTTATAGCTTTCAAACCATAAAAGAGAGGAATGACTCGCTGATATTATCTATTGTACTCAGCTATGTCTTGCATTAACTATTACAATTTATTAGATATTTAGTGGTTATTAATCTAAGTTGGGTTGTAAACTGAAACTAGTTTGCGATATACCAACTATCAGCAAACTATTCGGCAATAGTCATTGACAGGTTCTTTGTCTGTAGAGATTTAGTGCTTAGATTATATGACCGAAGCCCTGTTTATATTGACAAAATTGTTGAGTCTACTGAGTCTATAATCTGAAAATCGGTATCTAGTTTTGTTTTATTTCTTAAGCAAGAATTTATCTTTACGCCGGTAGATCCTGTTTAATAGGGGATACAAGTTGGTAAGAAACAGCTATTTTTCAAGTTGAAACAGCTATTTTTTAAGTAAATGCCATTATGTAAGCTTTCTAAAAAATAAAAATCCTATTTCAGGATACTTGACGAATTTCAAACAAGCGACATCTGAGCTATATTAGTCAATCTCTAAAAACTGGATGCTACAAACATATGCTTTATAATTAGGTACTATAATTACCAAAAGCACTAAAGTATCAAAACAGAGTCATAGAACATCGGTCACTAAAAACATCGACGTATTTTAATCCGCACAGATCCACTCCTCTTGTCTCATATCATAATCCCTGTTGAAACACAAGAGTGGATCCTACCAGCAACAAAGAGAACATCCCTTTGGACAACAAAGCTCCCTATTATATTTACCGATGTAAATGAACCGATGTCGTGATTCAAATTGTATCTTTCTTTTCTTAATTTATTCATAAACATATATTTTCCATAATTACTAAATTTATTTAACTGTGTGTCTAAGGTGAGTTAGGGAATCTGTTCCAACGTAAAAAATAAAGTAATATCATTTATAATTTGTACCATATTAGCATTGTTGTATGCGTGACTTTAAAGTTTTATTCACTACGGAACCCTTGTTATCAATATTGAGATAAATGTGTTTCAGTGTGAGTATACTTATGTATGAATTTATATACAAATAGGTATATAATGCTTATATAGTATAGGTTGATAGTTTAGGACAAAGAACAGTCTAAATATGGATAGCCCTAAATAAGCATGCATTATACTCTTAAACAGAAACTATAAGTGACAAGAAATATTTATAAATACCTGCAATGTATATATAAAAGGTATCAATCGCGCATAATGTACCATTTTCATCATTATTTCATGTGAGATACTTCAATAATTCGATTTAATTTTCGATTAAACATCTATCGGGGAACAATGACGTCACAGTTCTTTTGTTCGATACAAAATCGTTAGTGTTTATGTTGAACGCACAGAAAGACACGATAAATCCCGGTTTATTGACGCCGTTTCCGATCGTCATTGCGTTGAGTATTCTGCAACTACAAAGGAATCGGTTTATTCAATTATATCGTCTGTTTAGGCTACAATAATATAAATTAATTTAAATTTAGTAAAGCTGCAGTAACTTATGTAGCTTGCGAACTATTTACCGTGATATTTATTTTGGTATTATATTTATTCATATATTCGGAAATGTTTCAAGCGCCAGAAAGTTCATAATCATGTTAGTTTATATCTTCTAATAAAAATACTTTGCTTACAAATATTAAATCTGTATATGTTTACGTAAATTTAATTTATATTCTCTTTGTAGTCTTTATACAATATTCTGACATCTTATTCCTTTTCATTGCAAGTAAGTAAAACAAAAACTCAAACTTGTTTCATCACAACACCTGCACCATTTAAATAATTTGTTATTAAATTATATTATGTTTTCATATATATTAAAAATCTGTAATTCTCGACCAAAAGTTCTGCCTTATATAAAAATATGCAAACTAAAAAGTTCTTAATCTCCACCTCCGCATTTCTAAACAACATTTATCATTTACGTCCGTTTCTGATCTATCAAACAATTCCCGTTGACAGATCGAAGCGCGTAAGATGGCTGCCCACCGGCCTGTTCACAACTATTTTAGTATACCAGCACGCAGGTGTTAGCTATAGTGTACACGCTAGGCTACTCTAACATATCTTCTTTTATCATTATCTAAAGACATTGAAATAAGGTGAAACAAGTTTCGATTTAATTTATCTTGCAAGAAAAAACATAGTTTCATGCGAACGAAGCTTAACTGGGATTGTTTGTTGACTCAGAGTTCCACAGATTTAATGCGTTCGCGATCGCCACCGCGCGCTCTGTTTGCACTAACTTTATTGACATTCACCAACCAGACCAATAAACAACAGGACAAACAAACACACCATTCAAAATAAACATCGATTACACATTAATCGATAAAAATACAGTAAAACCAATGGTAACTTTTATCGAATTCGGGAGAGGTATTAGACCAGTTAAAATGTACACGCTTTAAAAATAGAAACAATTTGTTTATATTTCTAGACGAACGTGGAACTAGTTTCTATATAAATCAATATGCAAACTAATTATTGCGTAGAAATGTATTCCTAAATATCCATTTACTTGTTAGGTTGTTACATTTATTTCAGTGATACATTAATCATATTAAAAAGAAATCCGGAACGTGTTGTATCATATATTAAGAAGACACGAGCGGCTGCGAACGATCAATGCTCATATAAATTAAAGACGAGTAAATAAATATATTTCGACGTAATGTTTTCAGCATTGATCCGACAGAATAGAACATTTATTTTCTTCTTAAAACAATTGATGGTACGTGAATGCTATGAGATAAATTATTCTATTTAGGGTTGTCAAAAGCTTTCGATCGATTATTGCATATGATAACTGTCTTAAGAACCTGATCCAGATAAAACCAGAACATGTTATCTAATTAATAATTTGCTTAAATAGTAATATTTAAAATCAATTTTAAGGAAACGGTTTAGAGCCACAACCTAAGTTCCTTGTACTAAACCTACTCTAGTACAACCCTTTAGAACTTTTAGTAATCCAATTAAGCAAAATCTGTTGGGAACACGTGCGCTTAAATCACATCGTAAAGTCGCGTTGATCGCGTTAAGGCGGATTAATCCTCGGTTAACGTTTTAATAAAAATACGAGAAGAAGAGAGCTTAGAGATTTTCACATCATATCTTATTATCAAAATATAATGTTTAGGGACTTATGATGTGTAAATTTAAGATTCGACATATTTTAGTCCAAGGTATGTTACGAATTGAAAATGTGACATTTTTATGGTATGTTAAAATGGTATTTTATTGCTCAAGTTAATCAATAAAGATTAAAAATAATAAAACATTTTAGTTTACATTTCCAACCCCTATTTAAGTTAATTCGTGGATATTTTTGGGAAGTACAAGAAATAGTGTTAGGGTGAGTCTAACTAAGTAGCTTGAGATCGTGTTATGGTAATACGAGTACATGAAGGAGGTGCAGTGACCTATTTCTTTCAGATTGTTAGCTAAGTGTGCGAGACATTTCACGAGAGGTATTACACATAATATTATGCTATGCTTGGATAAAGATTTCTTAGATTTACATAAAATATTAGACCAGCGATTTAGGACGCATGACATGACTTTGTTTTTATTATATATAAAATCATAAACGTAAGTCGTATAATAGATATCTTCTAAACTTTTAGTTGTACTGAATTTAATATAGTAGGTATGGAAAATTAATCAATACGAGTAGGTTACGTTATATAGAATTTAAAATGTTTTATACATTTAAAATGCTAAAGTTAAAATTATTTTATAATGAAATAAGTTACTTTTTAATAATTATAGAATAAAAAATTATTCGATTAAACTTCAAACTTGCAACTTTTCTAAGATGGTCTCAGTCGCTCTGGCAACTGAGCTATCGTGGACTCGATATATAAATAAGGAACAAGAAGACTTATCTTCTCAAAACTTGAGTGTAAAATCTTTTAAGACACTTTATAAATACAGTCTTACCTATATTTAAATTATTTGAGTTTAGATTAATTAAATACTTATTAAATAATTTACAGAACAAAATCTTTATTGAAGACAAACAATGGAGTCGTTGAGGAACTAGAATAGAAATATAGCAAATCTATCAGAAAACAATTCTAACATAAATTACCTCAAAAATTGTTTATTTCTAGCGTGTTGTACGTAACTTGAGTTAATCGTAAAACAAGGCACGCAATAAACGTTTCGAAATGGATTTCATTACCTAATATTTATTATCAAATTTGAGGAATAGTAACAATATATGAGTTATAGGTTTCTTATGTTTAACATTTATGTAGCCTCATGTTTATTAAACACCTTCTAACTGACAAGTGATGACGCTTAATACTGAAATACTAACTCTACGTAGTCGGTGACTGTAAATAATTGTCTCTACGCGAGCTGGGGAGTGACTACTACCCCCTTGCCCCCCCTCCTTGCCGGCCTTATCCTGGGAATATCCAAGGCCGCATTGCAGTGGAATAAAGAGTACTATAAAATATTTCACCAATTTTTAGCTTGTAATAAGCAATATGTACATTTTAGTATAAAGGATGAGACGAAGAGAATTATTAGGAGTGCTTGCACAAGTCTCCAATGGTCTTAAATAATGAAAATAATTCTGCTTCAGAATATGTTATATTAAGAATGCAGTTAAATATACATTACTAAAGAATGAGTTGTTCGTTTGATTTACAACTATTTAACGTAGGGCGTGAATAAATTATAGTTACACACTTGTTAATGCTTTGTTAAACTATTTTGAGATACTTGCGCCTTCATCACCAGTCATAGTTTACGAGAACACTTCGAATTACTGAGACAACAAATACGGATTGTTCTAGCGATGACTGATAGAAATAATTTACATGTATCCATACTAAAAACTAGACTATTAAACCCAGATATGAATGAAAACCTTCCGTGGGTCATTCTTATTTTCGGTACGACGGTTTACTTGATTTCTCACATATCCGTTATAACTATGACTGAAATATACACAACTATGAAATTTTCAAATTTTACAAATAGGTTAAAAGATTATATCGATGAAGATTTTTGCAACCTGTTCTCCAAGGACCTACTCTTTGGAAGCAACTGGAGTTTGACGTTTAATAAGTGTAATGTATGTCTAGTTGAAATAAAAAAAATATTTGATTCTGAAAATAAGTAAGTAAATTATTTATTTTATACATATAATATGTATTTTATCATACTACCCACTAGTGTCGACACGCTATCAATGTCATGTTAAAGAGACCATATACACGAATCCTAACAACACTCGATCTTATCTTGAGTGTTCATAATATATAACCATACTTGTATTACGTATTTGAAGCCATAGATTTATAAAAAGCTATATGATATACCAAATAGGTTCTTAAAGAATATAATTTTAATTAAGATATCAATTTATATATTAATAAAATTGTCATGTCGTTGTCGAAAACTGTACATAAAAAATATTAAAAAAAAATCATGATGGGGGCTCTTTATAAGCGTCAAAAAACCCGAAACAAATGATTTTTCATTTTGTATATTAATCTATATGTCTGTATGTTTATGCATGCTAATGTCAGAAACGGCTTAAACAATTTAAATTCAGTTTTCGGGAATATATTGTAGATAATATTCTTCACTTAACATTCATATAAATGGGTTAAGAAATAAAAATGTCTTTTAGTTACGCACGCAACACGAAAAAAAAGATAGCTAAAGTAAACTTTTATCCATAGAAATTGAGCGTCACTCTGAGTAACGTTTAGTTTTTACCTTTCATTGCACAATCTTCACTCTATCAAAAGATGTATGTATGTATCTAAAGTGCTCCCGAAATCTATCTTTATAAATATAATAAACTTCTGTAAATTCTGATTTATAAATATAATAAATATAATAACTGTACATTTAAATTATTTTAAAAAATTCATAATGAGAAACTTTACATAAGCAAGAGAACCCAAAACAATCTGTATCTGTATGTCTGTATGTTTGTGTACGCTAATCTCAATCAAGATTTATAAAGACAGATAGAATATTTATTTACTGATAGCTAGAACTATAATATATATCTAGAAAAGATTTATAAGTGTACAAAGCTACTAGATTTTTTATATTTTAACAATATTGAGTTATACTTATTTAAGAATCAATACGATAATATGTCTTTAGATTTGTTAAATACTTAATTGGACTGTGTTATAAAAATAAAGAAAATCTAAAAACTCTATTTTTTATCGTTTATTGTTTTGTCTAAGACAGCGATGACTCAGCACTTTAAAAGCTCGCATCGATCGAGAGAAGGAAACGTCTACGGATACCACTGATAGATCGTAACACGATCTGTGTCTGATGTATTATGTACTGTATTTTTCTAAAACATTTTAGTCAGAAAATAAATCGAAAAATCATGTGTGTAAACATAATTAAACTTAATTATTATTTGTTTAATCTACCAGTGGTTTGCCCAAAATAATTAACATAAATAATATTAGAGGAATCGTGTTTATGTCCGCGTAGAGCTACACAAAGGTAAATATTGCATTCAATCAGTCCGCGGCTATTTCTGTTCGTGCATTCCGCTAACCTCTGGATTGCTCGGATATAGGTATGATAGAAACGGATAATAATTAACTACCATACAGTATGATTGATACATTCGTTTTATATATATTTAGAGCTTTTAATAACATACCTATATAATAATTTTTTGTACTTTAACTTTCGGGATCAAAATTACTATTATTTATATTTACTAAATTGTACCTTAATTAAATTGAATTTTAATCGACTAGTTTCGAACCTATTCGTGAATATAGCCGGCTAAATATATATGATATAATAATATAATGTAATGTTGGAATTGTTTGATATTTTGTCTATTTTGTCGTATTGGTACATACTTTTCCAAAGTTAATGTTAGGTCGAATTAACATCTACTAATAAAAAATAGATATCTTTACATAAACCAAAACTTAAATAAAATACGTTTAGTAAGTACGAAGGTACGACAGCAATCGCATGCGACTTACCAGAATATTTTATGTCTAAAATAGAATAAAGTTTTATTACAGCGCATAGAACTTTATGGGTTAAGTAGATTGAGGGTGGAAGTTAACCATAATGCGTCTACTGTGAATCCTTCAGATATTTTCTTTAGGAGGAAATATTTTCACATTTTGATACTATTTTTTGCCAATATAATGTGATTGAAACCGCATTATACTGGTTTTGTTTGTTCACTAATTACAGTTAGCAAAAGGCTTGTTGAAGCTAAGCCGTGGTACCACCATCGCCTTACTATTACCATTACATTACCTGTATGACTCACTACTTCTGACCTGAAAAACATTTAAACAGTGTAATAAATCCAGTCGGTTCTGTATAACAAATAATTTTCTTTTGTAATTAGTTCGTTCTTTGAAATATTTTCTACTTCATCGGTTTACTACCTGCATTATACAGTGTGTGTTATAAAAATTAAAAAAAATTGTATGTAGAGAAAACGACTAAAATTTATCGTAACGGAGTAGTATATTTATATACTATGAGTATGCTCTAGTGTGCTAAGAATAAGTTAATATAACGATTGAAAACTACTTCAACTTTCAAAGCTTTTGACTTGACTTTACACAATGACCTTGAATTAACTTGACCTATCAGATAATGATAGATGATTTTGTTATTTGGGACAAGTCGTCATGACTTGTTTTATATCATATTTGAAATAAATACGATATAAAATAACAATTCCTATGATACATGTGTTACTGCATTTCCTGGCATAAAATATATTAATAAATTAGCAGAGCGTATTTAATCATCATTATAATTGTTTAGACCTTCAGTAATAGTATATGTACATATTAAATACCATTGCATAAACTTATATATAGGAATTACTAATGAATTAAGTTTTATATCAAAATAAAAAAAATGTTTCTAAATGACTCTTCATAATTTTTTTTCCAATGTCAAAAATTCCACTCAAATATCATAATATTAACGACAACTTATAAATCCTTAAGAGACTAAATTATTTTTTCATTACCTTCGAAATTCCTTCAGGATTTAAGCTTAGCGATGTAACGTTCCACTGAACTTCTATACAATCTTATGTACGAAGAGAATCGGTCTCAAGACGATTGCGCAAAGAATTGGGTCAGCCTGAATGAGCTTCGAATTTCGTCTAAAGCTTTGTGACATTTGATGGGTAGGTTACAAAAGTAAGGCTTTGTTACTAGGGACAATTTTTTTTTTTTTTTTACGTTAATCGAAGGAATATGCTAACAATGATTCATGACAGAACGTAGACGATCAAAGTTTACTTACAGATAATGTGTAAATGTATACGAGAAAAGTGCGTATGTACGAGTATGTTTAATTTGTGCGAGGTGATGCGCGTGAGTCATTTGTTTCATATCCGCGGGGAACACGCATTCATTTCGTAAACAGAATCAAAATTAGCAAGTTCTTTATAAACACGCGTTCACAAACTTTTTAATATCAATAAGTCGAGAATGTGATCTATATTATGAAAGTCAAAATTAACCACATATTAATAATACCTCAATATTGTTTTTTTATATAAATAGAGTTGATAATATAAAATAAAAGAAATTATTTCGTACAGAATCCCAGAAATCTGTCGCGGACAGTTATCTAGAATAAGGTTAGGTATACACAAAAAGATCTCAATACGATAGACGTTGCGTAAAAATAACCTATCTCTACATGTTTAGATTTCAATTTTGATAGCTTTATTCTATTTATAACTTCATATGATTTGTAGTTCTTTTGATCTTCAACGTTTTTAAGGGTTATGTAGGAAAATAAAAATAGAAAATGTGATATAAATTTCCGTATTTATTACAAGATACATTTATATGTTCTACGTGTATAGAATTATGTACAGAATAAACAAATTAAAACGTCCTACTAACCGCGTGACCTTTATAGTAACTGAATATCCCGACAATTGCAGATGTGTAGATCAAAGGCCTGTTATTATATTGTCATTTGTCCAACTATATGTTGTATGCTGCCTAGATCAGGGTAATTTTGTGTGTTGTTATAATCATTAACCAAAATATATTTTTAAAATTCAACATCCTTTAGATGTTTTTTACTTAACCGCTCCGTCGTTAGCTAAGTCGTTAGCACCGACGCCTAACGTATTGCGACGCAAAGAGGCTCAGGTTCGATTCCTGTATGCATGCATGATGAGCATAGATGTCTGTATTTCTGGGTTTGGTCTTTTATTAAGTATTTATAGTCTGTATTTCCATGTATTTGTATCATTGTCTACCACCCTTAACACTAACAAATAATTTGCTTACCTACCAAAGGGTCAGATCAATTGGTGTTATTTGTCCTGTGACATTATAAATTATACAATTATATATCTAACTTTATTCATAAACATTAGGATTCTTTTCAGACGTGTAATATAATAAGGCTTTGATGATTTTCTTGTCTAATCTAGACCGACCTAATCTAGTACTCAGAGGTGCCGTCTGTAAGCTCAGTAAAGGTCAGGCAATATACCCTTAAGGTGTATGTTATGAACCACTCATTTATAGATAATAATATCGGAATATCATTTTGTTTCATCTATTACAAAAAAGTAATATAAAAATATATATAATGCCTTAAAAAATGCTGCTATTTTCAAGAAATATCCAAGAGTGCGGCATTTTTTATTAAATATATTAGAAAAATAGACTTTAACTTTGATAAGGTTTCATGAAATAGGTTGCCTATGACATCATAGAACAGAAACTATAAACTTTACAGATAACAAGTTAGTTGGATTTAGTGAAATGTTCGACAACCATAGAGTTAATGTGGGTCTTTGACATAATCAATTAACTGTGGTTTCTAACATAACTATAGTACAGTAACCACTGCAACCTGTGTATAAGAATAAGTATATTAGTTTATATCTAATATAAATTAATTAACCTTTTCTATTATATTTCTAGATATTTAGTAATTAACAAGCAAATCAATAAAATTGGATATGTAAAAATCGTTTATGTAATTATTAATTTAACTTTTTTTTAGAAGCATTTAAATCTAGTTTTATTATTTTAGAGCACACTTCATAAACAATTTGTCAATGAGCTATGAAGAGATTATACTGTTTAATGTTTGTACAATAACATAGAAATGATTATTGTGTTCCGTGATAAAACTTTAGAAACTCTTTTAATTTATTATCTTTAATTCTTTTCATTTATTAGGTATAACATTTATTAGGTATAACTTCGTTCTGAATGATAATTCCTTTTAGAAAAAAGGATTAAAAATGTCTCAAGAAATAGCAATTAACGGATACGTCTTGACATCACTCAATCATAATCGCCACAGTAATAAGATATAGATAAGCTGCTTATTTATCTTAGAGCCGTTAAGTATCATTTAATTCATTTTTACTATTTGTAAGGCTCTATTCATTTACGAACCAGATACCAGTGAACGAGACAAGGCTTATACTTTGTTTGAACTCTTTTTAACGTCATTAAAACCCTATCGGTTTGTGAACACAGATTAATAAAAGATACTTGATGATGATAAATAAAAACCTAGATATTTCAAATGGATGGAACATAAATAAATACATAATAACTGTTATAGTTTTAAATACTTATAGTATGAAAAAATAAACTGATCAATACCGTATCCTTAACTTTCGTAAATCCATTGGTAGAGCAATGGAACGTTTTCCCATTCGCGATGGTTTTCCTACTCGAGGTCACGGGTTCAACTCCCTGCCTGTATTGGTTTATTTTTCATTCTATATTTATTTTAAATTTATATAACATGGCTTTACATGGTAATAGATATTTCCCAACACAACTGTTGTTGTTCTTGATGGTATGTGTTGCAATAATGCCTGATTAGAGATAATTATATACAACCAAATATTTTGATAAATATAATTTAAACAAAAATTTGTTGTGGTTCAACACACAGAAATATGTAATAATTATTTCATAAAATAAGGATTAACGAGTAATTATTAGCTCTCAGCCGGTACATTTTCGATGAATTTACAGACTAAACTAATTTAAAATGATAACGCAGCCAGTTGCATTATGTATTATGTACAATTGGTTTTTGTTGTTTTTTACGGAACCTTTTGTTTTATCTAGCTTCAGACTGATTTATAATGGCGCTGTGACAGTGTCGCCTCCAAGTAATAAAAAACCTATAAAGAACTGCTAAGTGGATTTACTAATATATAAACTGCCTCTGAGCCAAGTAGGCTTCCGAAGAAAATACTTTAAAAGTGATCTTGGCATTGTTTCATTTCATATTCAGAATTGCGTTGTAACATTTTCGTGACCGACATATTTTGTTTGTCTAAAATGTTATCCTTTTATTTATTTACGAAGAGAGACACACATAGAAACATCTCTGTATGTGAGAGGAAGAGAGAGTGAATTATAAAATTTACACAGTTGTCTGGCCAGGATAATATACATGAAGTCGAAATCCTGTCCATTGTTTTATATAATAACATAGAAAACAAAATAACAATAAAGATATATTGAATTTGATGGGAAATATTAGAACCAAAAGTAACACGACACCCAGGGGAAGGACTTATCTTCTCTATAAATTTTATACTTTAAGGGTCTATGTAAAAGTCACATTGGTTATATAAGCGCAGTGAAGATTTAGTTTTAGGTTGAGGAGCAATAAGGAGAAACATACTTAGAAAATAATTTTGTCTAAAAATATAGGTCAATGATTATAATATTTTATTATATTTAATTCTAAAAATAATATTTAAGCTAAATATATTTAACTTTCTACGAATCTTGTTGTAACAAAGTAGCATTTGACACTGGCGTCAAAATGTACGAGAGCTCTCGAGCAACTCTTCATCTCATGTCTGTCTTAGAGACTCTTTATCTGTAAACTGACTCGTGGAACAGACGTTTTAGAAATGTTTATATTATCTTGTGACATCGTTATCATTAACTTTATTGAGTATAATTTGTTTCCTTATTTTCTAAGTATATTTATAATTAACAAGCGATTTCATCTGGTATACCCTGCCACCCAACCTAATAGTTATTTCTTTACACAAGTCATACATATCTTGTTTTTACTCATAATAGAAAATTTGATTCGTTGACAAATAAATAGACAATTATTTCTGAAATATTACTTTATACTAAAACTCAACATTAAAATATAATTATTTTTAATGTTCAGTTTTAGCTTCCTTACCACTATTTTCATTATAAAAGTAGTCTGTACGAGATGGAGGTATCTTTGTAAAGTAGTCTGTAATTCCAAGTTAATAATAATTCCTGTTTCAGTTGTCCCTACCTAATATAGTTGTTAGGTATATCATTATGTCGCTTTTGGCCAACTTCAGTCCAAGTGCTGTCGGTGGCCGGTAGCTTACAGAGTGTCACGTTGATATCTTGATGCTGTTATTTATAACGATTTATACTTATACCACTGCTTCCTCTAAAGATGGCTGGTAAAAGTGTAAATAAAAAAAATCTAATGTCTCATTATACTATACCATTAAAACAAATCTTTCCCTCTGAAATTATATAAAAACAACTTAAAAAGAACAGCAGCATCGATTATTAAATTAAAAAGTGATGTAGGTATGCATTAGAATGAATATTTAAAATGGCCGCTGTCCCAAGTATGAGTTTAATTTATTTATCGCCGACATAACTCTGCGTTTGATTAATGACGACAGATTAAGACTTATTTATTTTTCTTTGTGAGACGGAATGCGGGATTTTGATACAGGAGCTTCATCACAAACATATTTTATGATACGTCTGCTTATTCCCACAAAGGTGTTAATATACGGTCTGAATAAGAAACGGCGCCAGCAATTAAAATATTATTATTTATAAAGCCAAGGTTTAATTAAATTATTCATTTCAATGGTGGGATCGTAATCATATGCTTCTTTCTAGATCCATACATTTTCTAAGAAGTTAATAAATTAAATATACCAAAATAACGTCGGGGAAAAACCATAGAGCAAAAACCCGGAAAACTCAATATATTCCATTAGCAATATCGGTTGAACTATCTTTTATCAGTCTGGGCTTTAAATCGACCAATTGGAAATATGGAAAATAGGGCGCGCCAGTTCTATCCGTCGCTATACCTGTTCATTATAGATCGATGTCGGTAATAGACTGACGCAAGCACCGACATGTATAAATGAAGCAATCTATTAGTTGCATACCGATACGCCCATTAAATTGACATAGCTTTCAGAAATTTATCCTTAACTCGCATCACTATAATGAGGAAACTTATGTGAATAATAGTACATAATTAGTATGTTTTAGAGTTTAACAATGTTATACTAATTTAGGCACAAATTTGTAAAGCGCAAAACTTACACTGAATAAAAAGCATATGAGTAGGTAATTGTTGCTATAAATAATATAAATACCTTAGTGGTATTAATTTAGCACAATTCATTTTGGTAATAAATTACTTTAATTAAACACAAACACATTAACGATAAGTTCAATATTTAGCATTTTGTGCCAAAAAAAGAATGCCATAACCGAAATGACACCGGAAATGTAAATTGTGTTTATAAATCCATTAAACTTCAGTTCGTAAACTCCCCGCCATTTTACGTTCATAATATAAAAGTATATTTCTGGATAACTGTGTCAAGATTAATTAAAATCATTTTATGCGGGTTGCGGTCCATTGCTTCCTTTATCATATTTTGGCGCCGCTTTTAAGAACTGCTTTATTTTTCCATTCGAACGCTCATTGAACGCTCATATTATGTCATTATTTTTATGAGTTAGTTAGGTTGTCGTTATCGTGCATCAACCTTTTGTTTCTAAGCTAATAATTTTCTTATATATAAGATTTAGAATTCAATAAATGATATTCTTTGTATCCTGCGCTGAAAGAACGCAATAATAATAATAATATTATTGAACAGAAACGACGGTTATAAATATTGAAGTGTTTTAAAACGATATTACGACCGTATAACCCAGATTAAAGAGCTAAACAAACAGATTAGTCGTCTAGTTACTGAGTCGTAAATAAAACTAGACTGAATGAACGGGTCACGTGTGTCAATCACCTCCACTAAAAAAAAAAACAAAATATATATAAAAAGAAAATGCAAATGTTTAAGGGAATAACAAATTCTTATTTGAGGCTAATAATTCGTTCTCATATAAAAAAAATCCTACCTACCTAAATTTAACCTAAAAGATTTTTTTTTCTTTTGAGGCCAATAAAAATACATTTAACAGTATCAAACAAAGAAAAAGTCAGGGTTTTGAACTACACACTCTGTATGTAAGGTACAAACCTAAATCTTATCATTGAAACCAAGTAAAACTGCACAATTGCCTATGGTAATCTTCACCGACAGCTGTTTATCTTCTCTTCTTTATTAATACCATACGATGACTATTATTTATGATCTAATTGGAATAAGTAAAGCCCGAACCCACCGGTGGCTGCCGCCGCAGAGTAGGTATAGACCAAGTAAGACTACTTTAGTCAGGAAAAGAAGACCCAAGTCGGTACTCGTTGACCCCGACGACGCGTTCACAGTAGGTAATAACGTGTACGCGTAGACATAAGTGACACCACACAACATACAGACACACACCGTCTATACCGGTATAGACGAGGTCCCAACTGAGTAAGTGCTCCGTTGCTCCGGCGTTCTGCCGTCGGAGGACGCTAGTGTCCAAATTTCCTTAGCTTTCCTCGTGACTAACGACGCCTCTATTTTTTTTTTTTTGTCGTTGGAAAAATGCGTTACGCATCATCCCAGCTGCCAGGAAGGTGATGGCCGAGGGGTTATGTGGGACTACCCGGCAGCATAGAGGACGCTGCCATTTTTAAGGCTACCCACTAAAAAACCAACGGTTGACCTCATCGCCATAGTGGAACGCCACGGGATCGCTTTCGCACTCACCGTGACAACTAACGACGCCCCGAGCTGAGGTCCGTGTCTCAATCTGAGACGCCCTCGGGACGTCGTTCCCCATGGGGGCCCATCTGGCCCCCCCTTTTTAAGGGTGGGTCTCCTGACCCACCCACTCCTCCGGTGACGCTGTAATAGCCAACAGGGCTAATAGTATACACAAAAACAAAAACAAAAAAGGAATAAGTAAATCTATTGTTTCTAAAGAATGTTTTAATTTAAATAAATTAAATTTGATCTATGTATGTCAAAAGTAATAAGTTATATATAGATATCTTTCATCTAAAAAGGTGATTATCTTAATTTAGACAAAACAATTGAAAACAAAGTTATTATGTGCAACACTATTAAACAACAATATATTTCTAAACAGTGAACCTCAGAACAATAAACTAACTAACGTTTACATCTTTCGGAAACGTTACCTCAAAATACTCAGTAATAAATAATGATGTGTAGGGAACCAAAACGTAAATCGCTTTTACAACAAGTAATTCTAAGTCAAGGCAACAAACCAACCAACCATCTACCGAGCCATCCAACAGAATATGGCTCCAAGCCAAGGCAGGTATGACTTGTTGATCTCATGACACCTGTACAGTGTTAGATGAATGAAGAATATTGTAGGGGAATCTATTAGTTTTGTTAGTCAAAATATTTGCTGTTGTTACATCATGGTGAATATTTCAGGCAATTAATAAATTTATGGTTTGGGTCCTTCAGGGATTCAAACGATTAAACATTTTAAATTTACCTATTTTACGTATTCTAGTATTTTAAAGTTTAGTATACATTTTCTAAAGTAAACTAGAATGGGTAAGGAGTTACCCCATTAAAGTCACACTAAATAAAAATGTGAAAAAGATTCTATTACTTTTAATATGTAAATTAAATTTTATATAACAAAAAATGATCAAACAACTTTAGTGATGATGAATATTTTAATAAGACGAAGCTATTTAATGACTTATTGGACTTGGAACTTGGAATGAAAATCTAGAAAGCAGTTCCATAATTCCAGTCATGTCTTAGAACATGTCAAAGGTTTTGTTGAAATCAGTTTTATTCAACAGTTGACAAGTTTACAAATTTTAGAAGTCAGAGCAGTTAAGGTTTACATATAATTCTTTTTATTTGGTTTAAATATTTGTTTTTATACCAAATATTTAAGGGCACTTCACACTCATTAGTTAAGCTATTTTAAGTTACAAGTTAACCAGCTCTCAGCTCAAGCTCATTAATCCAACCAATCACAAATGAGCACCGCTCAAGAGCTGCTGCAGTAATCGAGATCACTTTCACGTTGATAGGAACTTTATTTTTTGCAATGAAAAAGTTATTCTCATAAATATAACCAATTAAATAAAAACTTTAGAAAAATACTGTTTGTTGTTGTAAAGTTTTGCTCTTCTATATCCTAAGTTCAACAAAAACTCCACTACAATATGCATTATGCATGTATTTTTTTAACTTTTTACACAAATAATACAATTCTTTTTAATATTGTTTTAGTATTAACAATAAAACATTGGGTATGTAATTACTCGTATGAAGGCCTTATGTTTTAAGAAGCTAATTAAAGGTTTTACTTTTCTTTGTCTATATCGTTAAGTAAACGATGTCTTTTATTAGGCTGCAATTGGTTCTCATATAGAATTCTCATTTAAGTTCCGTTGCTGTAACCGTAGTTTGGTTATTCATGTTCACCTTCGATATTTCGCCTGCCTCCTGGGTATTGGCTACGATCCTTGTAATGAGGGTCCGGCTTTCCCTTTTTCATCTCGTCTCTGGACTATTACATTAAGATATCATTAAGTTGCCATGCTATATATGCAATAATTACACGCTTACATGAAATATTTATATCATTTATATTTAACACGAATATAACATTTTTGGTTAATTAAGAGATATCTATAATGATTAAGTCACATCAGCATAATATAAACCGAACAATAGAAGACTTGATTTTGAAATATAATATAATAAAAAAATTGCCAACTAAACTAAAATTAATTATGTTTTTGAAGGAATTTTGCCTAAAAGTGGAAATCAAGTCTTGTATATTGTATCGGCACGGCCAGGCACGGCACGGGCACGGGTCGGCGGACTCCGCTAGCGTGCGCAACCCGCGCCTGCGCAGCGCCGCGCCACGCCCCGCACCGCTCACCCGTGCCCGTGCTTGCAGGATGCACGCGGTGGGCCTCCACTCCGCGCTCGCCATCCGACGTGAGCGCAAACGCCGCGCCGAACAGCAACGCGCCCGGGAGCGACGCTACTCTCTCCAGTCCTCCGAATCCGGAGTCACCTCGCCTCATTGCTCTACCGGCAGCCTTGAACGACGACGGTACAAGAAGACTGGAACCACTGATAATGAAGTCGTCTCATCTGTTGGCATGCTCCATCTTGGAGTTGTTTTCCTCGTCCTTGGTGTTTTTCTTATCGCCTCTGGGTGGCTCCCCGATGACGTTACGTCGTGGAGCAGTATTGGTTCCGTAAGCTGGTTCAACGAACTCGTTTGCTCCGGACTTTTTGCTCTGGGCATTGGAATCTTTCTTATAGCACTTCACAAATATCTAACGAAGTCTGAGGAGGATGCACTAGAAGACTACGTTCAGCGGCAGTTGACCCGATCTCGTTCTGGGCACAGATTAGAAAGAGATGCAGAAACCGGTGGTATGCGAACAAAAGGTGCTCGAAGAGCACGTACTACAGAAGTTTTGCCAGAGACCGTCACTGAAACATACACAGAGCCTTCACCGGACAGGGCTCATGGCTTCGTTAACGCATTAGCTATTAATGGCGATGCGATGAGGGAGACGCCGTTGGAACAAATAGTGGAGGAAGAGATGTCGGTGGCGTCTGAGAATGAAAGAAGACTTGGCAAGTTCAACAAGGACACGTACTCCACTCCCTCCGTTGCGCCCAGCCTAAGCCCGGGCTCGCCTTCAGATACGCGTGAGCTGCTATCCGATGGGCGGTACATGATCATGTCGAGAATGTGAACGTCTTAGTTTGACAGTTCATTGATCCCGTATATCTTACTTCTCTATGGACTTGTTTTTGATTTTATTGGTAACCACATTATTTCACGTTAAACTTTTAATTTATTTATCCCGGGAGATAATATACAATGAATAATAAATGTCAAAAACTCCTCATAAACTTTTAAACTATCGCGTTTCATTATTAATAATTATTTAAAAATCGGGAATTAACGCGTCCGGAATAGGTATCACATATCTTTCACACAGGCTGTCGAAGGCTGTCACAGGCTGACGAGTGAGTCAGTCTAAGACCACGTCAGGCAAATAAAAGGTATGTGATACCTATTTCGGACGCCTTAATTCCCGATATTTAAATGATTTTATAACTACTTATAAGCCTCAGTCTTTTCAAAATCGAGCTTAAAGCTCTTAAACGCTTTCTCTATCGGGATCTAGGATATTCGGTATCAACGAAATGTCAACTTGAACAGAACCGCCACGCGTTGAGGGCTTTTCAAAAATATGGACATATATATCATTCGTGTTGCATTTAATTAAACAAAAACTTACTTACTGCTGCTACCGAAAATAACTGACAGCTATGTACGTTTAAAGTTGTTT
Source organism: Napeogenes inachia (assembly GCA_959347355.1). Lineage (NCBI taxonomy): Eukaryota > Metazoa > Arthropoda > Insecta > Lepidoptera > Nymphalidae > Napeogenes > Napeogenes inachia. Next base: position 17,660,189 of record OY365792.1, read on the forward strand.
GTTTGAATGCTTCTCATTCACATTTACAGATGGACCAAGTCACGATAGAGTTTAGCAGTAAGTATTGTACACGCCTTCTACGATTGCAGTCGTAACCACAAGATTGAATTCATAGCACAATTTAATCAAGTGTTTATTCTGTTCTTTCGTAATATCCTTTTGTGTTGGTGTAAAACATTGATTGATTGTAAAAGCCTGTCTTTTATTATTGAGTCGCGTATATTAGCTTGAGACTGATTGTTAATCTATTTATTAGTATTTAATACTTCGTTTGGTTTGGTAAAGATCATACGCACGCATTTTTTTTGTAGTATATATTGTCTGTTTTTTTCTACCAATATTTATAACAGCGGTGCCAAAAGTATAATAAATTGAAACCGAAGATCGTTTTTAATTCTTAGCTAATAATTAATTCTGATTATTTTGTCCAAACAAAGTATATTATATCATTAGAATAATTAATCGCTAAACTGATCTCAGACATTCCATTTATATTTGTAATTGTTTTTGCTTACGGCTGTGAAATTTTCGTTACTATAAAATATTACATAAGTATAAAAAATATTTACAAACGAACTTACTGATATTATTAAAATTTATAACAGTTTATATTTCTTTTTAAAATGTTCTTAAAACATGTCAAATTAAATGTATACTATTATAATGATATTGTATATTTTTTTCACAATTTTTTTATCTAAGCTATAAATATATCTTGTATGTATTTTTTTCTGTTAGTATGTCAAGAAATAATTTTATAATTCTTTTTTATGTGAAATGGTACTACTTCTTGCCTTACTATTGTATTTATTTTATTTGATGTTGTATAATGTTCTACTTTTAGCTTAAATACGTACATTAATATTATATTTTAAATCCACACACGAAAAAATACGAGAACACTGATTGCTGACAGTGATCATTGGCTTCATTGAGACTAGATGAGTCAAAAAATCGGTATGAAGTCAACGGCTTCAAAATTCGTTCATTCATGTGTGGCTAATTTTACATGCACAAATGGTTACAAAATATGTTTTCTGCCAAACCAATTCCTCTTATATTATGGCAGATTACGTGACACTAATTACTTGCACAACCATGTCGATACTTAATATTATTATAATGTTAAAGTGGAAGATATTAGAAGGAAAGAACAAATCCAAGTTCAACCGCCATCTTGTTATGATGTTGATTTGATTCCTTATCAGTGCTAGTCAATGGAGTTCTTTTTTTCTAATATTTCCCAGCCTGTATATTACTCGCCTCTGTGTCTAGAATTTGCTAGCTTGTAAATATCGTGAGTGTAAGATAAATGCCGAGTGGGCATCTGTGTTTTGTCGCTACCAACTAAGTTTTTGTTATTAATTACATTTGCCGGTTTCTCCGTAAAAATAATCACAGGAACTAAATAATTTATCACTGGATGATACGGGGAAGTTCTATGCGAAAGTAGTTACATAGAATCTTTGCATGGAGAATTTGGCAATGTAATTAATACAAAATTGTAAGAATCGTACTTATAAATGGAAGTAACTGTTAATTTTTCGTTTAACTTTGTTGTAAAAACGTCATAATTTTATGTGACAATTTATACTTCCGCAAGCAGTTAAAAAATATCAACACGATTTTTATTTATGTAACTGTATCTATGTTTATCTGTATTGATTAAATAATTATCTTGTATTGATGTAAGCACGTTCGTACTGTCTATATCACGACATGTGACGTCACTAGCCAGGACTTACGTGAGGTGCCATATTCGCTTTGAGTAACGAAGTGTCTCTTATAGTTAGTAAATTTAAATATCTCTTCGCGTTTAATGTTAATAGTCTTCAGCACACAAGACGTAGCGTGGGAATAGTATGCACATATTGATTATGAAATTTCTCGTGCCTATACTTTTATATTTAGGTATTTTTGATAGCATATTTAAGGATTCAAATTCGTATTCGCTACATCACGTGTAAATATATGACGCGTTTAAATTTTTTACATTTAAAATATTTAATAAGACAATGCCTTTATATTAAATTGTTTGTACTTTTGAAGCCAACGATTTGAATTAATATCCCAACAAAATACATTTTGATTGTCGATGTCATTATTGACAATTGATGTCAATTTTGTAATAAAATTGCCAAAATATTGTTCTGGTAACAAAAGTATAAATAAATAAAATAGCACAAATTGATTCAAAGCAATATTATATAAACCGTGCTTCGCTATAGGTTTCTAAGTCAACATTCATAAATGCACAATTAAGGCCGGTCACACAGTGAACGCGCGACAAAACGGCACTAAACGTGAACGTTGTGAAACTTAAGCTCAGTCAGCTCAGACTACTATATTGTAACATTACTTGTCGCTCGCGCATTCACTGTGAACGAGCCGTTACATTAAAGCACAAGACGTGATTTTTATATAGAACACATTTTAGAAGTTTCCTTTTCGTTGAATAATTTAACAGTTTTGGTGTCGTGTAAAGCTCAAATGTGTTAGTTGTGAATTTTTTACGCTATTTCGATGTCGTGAAAAGTTTTTATAAACGCTTTTGCGCCTTTTTAATCAATTCTATATGCGTGTGTGCGCACCACTATGTCTAAGATGTTCTGATGGTGATATGAGCTCTGTCTCCGTTATTACATTATTAAGTAAAGGGTCAACCAACTAAGATTTAATAGAGTATCAAAATATGCTACAACTTTGCAAGCAATGGACTAATATACAAGTTTAATTTTTATTTAAAACCTGGTTTCTGCTGTCATGATAATAGAGATGAGAATAGTTCAAAAAAATGGAGGATTTAGAAATTATACCAAGAGTATTATAACAAAGATGAAGGTGATTAACTTCATTAAGGACCATTTACCAAAGTAGTCCCTTTGGTTTGAAATCAGTACAGCAACATATAGTACAATGACCGTAAATTTACCATTTTAATCAGATAAAACTATAGGCAAAGCCTGATTGAGATTGGTCTTAAGGTGGAGTGAATTTCAACGAAAACACTCCCCTGGACATAATAACCGGAGGATAACCGGTCTGTCCATCAATATTTTATGATATTAATACAACATGCAATAATCGAGACAGACTTCATATCACTATTCCATGTCTTTCAGTTTATTGACAATTAAAACAAATATCGTACTAAGAATGTATTGTATTCGTACTGTACTGACTTGATTACGTTTGTGTGTATCTTAACTTATTTCTATTTAATGAATTATATTTATTTGGAAGATGTCACTGACATTTTTGATACAAATAATCATATCTGGTTGTATTGACATCACAAAGTGATAAAAAATGTACATGTGTCTGGATGTTGCTTGTGTAATTGCCACTTTGTGTAACAATGGTATAACCTAAATATTAAATTAAATTTTACTGTCCATTTAATAAGCATAACCAAATATAACCTAGATGTATATGTTATTACGCTAGTGACATCCAGACAGATAGATTAATTAAGAAATATAATACTAAAAATCTTTTCGGTCTCATAATTACGAAATATTTTGTAATAATACAACTTTATGTAATTTGGGGGAAAATGTGTGATTACTTTTTAAATATACAATTTCGCTTAATTTTTTAAACATAATTATTTCTCCATATTAATAATATTAAGTAATTTAATAAGACATTTTCTCTCAAAGTTTTTGAGTCACATTCCACATTAGACACGTATTTTATTTATTACACTTATTGTTAATAAATTAATAACTACTTATTCGTGGCTTTATTTACCTCATTACAAAACAAAAATATTTTATATAGAATCATTACATAAAAATAAAGATAAACATATGAAATATGACGTTCCTTAAAGTTCAAATTGTTTTTAGTACTATTTCGTTTTCTCTAATCTAATAATAATAAACTCAGCATTAAAACAATATTGAAAACTATACTTAAAATAGAATCATTGACATGTTACTACTAGGAATTACTTATACTTAATGATTGAAAGAACTGAATGAAACGTGCGTATGAAATAAAATAGAAGTTACAAGAATGAAATGAAGCAAAGTTAATAAGTTTTGTCGCAATCAAGGGGATTGCTAATTACTTTGAAATTCTATGGCATTAAGACTGGTCAGTATTGTTCTGTTACCCTAAATAATGCTGTGCTTCTTACTGAGGTTAAGTGAGAATGAGATAAAGTCATTGCACTTGAGAAAGTATACATATATATAGTGAGTGTATATGGAAATAACTGTGTTAAATAGCTTCTAATTTCAGCGTTTAACGTAAGAAAACGTATCTTAAAGAAATACATACGGTTCTAAGTCATTCATATATTTCATATGACATTTGGAAACATATCTCATTCACTTCATTTTTCATTCAAAACTTCGTTAGAAAATTGTATCAGTGCCAAAAATTCTATTTAAACAGCTATCACTACGTAGTGCTACGAACAAAGGTTTCTACGTTGCTACGCTGCTACGTTTCTCTATGTAAGTTGAGTCAGACTTGAGAATCAATATTATGTTGCAAGTAGTGGACTGGTATACTTTTGGTATTGTTATATGTATATAACAATACAATTTAGTTGATATTAAAAGTAGTATTGAAAGATAATAATTTATTAACCACAAATTACTATCATAACTAAATCTTTGATTCATAAAAGTAAAAAAGTAAGGGTAGTACCTTTATTATTCACCTGCTTTGTACTTTACCTGCAGTTAGTTTAAATGTGAATATTAATAATAAATTCTGAACGTAAAAGTCGCTTCATTTACTTGTGTTCAAAGGGGATCGTCGACTTTGATGACGATGAGAACTCTAAGTATTATTTATTATGCTGTTAGCGTTGCGGTTATATCTTGCTAAATGAACAAATCTGGGATTTATATTCGTAGTTCTTATATTCATTAAATTAGTGTGCTAATCTTACGATTGAAAATAATCTAAATTCTATATATTTTAGTGATAAAAAGATTTTCATAGAGTCATAAATTTGTCATGAATAATAAATATATTATATTATATATACAATTATTTGAATATATAAAATATTCAAATAATTGTCATAAATATAAAATACAATTAAAACTTAAAAAAAAATGGCGCCTTTTTTAATTTATAACAAATATATTTCTGTACGTATGTGTTACATTCAATCAAAGGATAGTGTCGGTTAACACGGGTGACCCAGTTGCACTGAATTCTAAGGTTCCGAGAAACAACATGTCTGATCCACTTTACGGCAGCTATTAGTACAATTTAAATATTTATACTTTCCTGTTCCACTCCAGAATGTTTTACATATCTGTATAAGCTTCTGTGTCATTTTCTGACTTAATAATCTAAAAGGTTTTTAAGAGGTACTAACACTGTTGCAGATCATTCAGTAAAAGCCTCTATAAATAACAGAGCTGTACTTGTGACCCAGTTACGAGACACCGCTAGCGGCATTTTACTTGTATAATATCTATCTATTAATTAATAAAGCTTTACTTTTTTCCAAAAACTATTCTATATATATGTTTGTACCCCCAGGTGATATTTAATCTTATTTTAAAAATGTCATGAAATGTATATCGAAAATAAAAAAATAGTATGTATACCCAATTTTAAATTTAAATATGGCATATAAACATTAATATAAACTCTTTCGGTTACAGATATGCTACAATCTTTATTACAGCCAAGAGAGAATCAAAGACGTAAGTATATTTTAATTTATTCCTTACACGAAAACTGTTGAAAATTATTACTACTGTAACTCATATTCGTTATGAATTAATTTCTCATATTATAAAGAATATCATCTGACCTCACCGGAAGTACAGGTGCAGTAATATAACGTGGGCTTAATTATAAGCTTAGCCATACTGCCAACTGATAGGTATCATACTTGCTTACATGTGTTATATATAACAGGCGATCGTGGTACTTGATAGTTGAGTTTATAGCCTCATATTTGCATATAATGTTATGTAAGACTGGACTTAACTATTTATTTCGGTTCGTGTGAGTTCAGTTAACTAACATCAAATTTATTTCCTTTTAAACTATTCTTAGTTTTTGTTTCAAGTATTTAATTGTTTGATTAGGCTATGATTCCGTATTTAAAATTTAAACTATATGTATAAATTGTTTGGATATTGAATGTCGGAGGTAAATACCTCAGATAACATACTTAAAACTCATAAAAGAGCCAATCATAATCCGTAACCTATAATATTTTAACATTTGTCTTTTATACGGACATAAGAAAAATATTTATTTAACTAAAATGTATTTTATATTACTGAATATTCCATATAAACATTTCTAATCCCTCGCAAAATCTAACTCACTGTGAACTGGTCTACAAGCTAGACATGAACGGTGCAACAATTTCAGCGAAAATGATCGGTGCAATGCCAGCAGTGGCCGTGCGGCATGAGAGGCGTCGGGCGGAGAAGAGAACGAGGCGGCCGTCGCAGCTGCCGCTGCAGCTGGGTCGCGTGGAGGATGCCACGCCTTCGCCGGATCACCACCTGCGCGGGGAGCTGTACGTATGCGGCAAGGTAAGATAAAAATGGCGGTAGTGTCAGATCCGTGCAGGTGCAACTAGCGGGAGTTGCACCTAAGCGACCAAAAACCATGGAAGGGTTATTCTTAAGTTCTGATAAGATATTCAACGACGTCTCTTTGCTGCGAGATAGGAAGAGGGATCAAAAGTACTTAGCCCTCACTAGATCACCCTCTGCGTAGAGATTTATAAAATAGTATAATGAATTCTTCTAACTCTTAATTACTTTAAATTTCTTATCCTTTTTATTTTTATTTTATCATGTCTACTTCACGAGATATATATTTTTAACGTATATTTACTTATTAGCTTAGCTGTTATTCTAAAGTTTAAACATAAACTCCAAATGAGTTGTTATTTCAAAACATCTTAAATTTTTTTAATTGGTTACCCAGGTGGCATTTCTCCACGCAATTGTGGGATCGCTTTTGCTGGGAATAGTAATCCTGGTAGTGGGGCTGGTGCAGCTATCCCCAGGCGCGGAAGCGGCGCAACACCGTTACTACCTGATGGGGGCTGGCGGCTTGCTATTTGGCCTCGGTGTGCTGGGAGCCGTGCTCAGGTAAGCTGCTGATATGGAAATAAATATTTGGTTTTTAGTTTATTTGTCAAAAATATTATATAGGTTATTAAACCCCAATATGGTTTTCTATTAATAAAACTTCATGTGTTTCTTATACATAACAAGCTTTAGTTACATTTATCGTGTTTATAGTTTCCTGCACAGTTAGCGATTCTTAGTCGAATGAAAAGATAAGTCGCTCGTAAATGGATTAGACGGCTCGGTTTGAATACAATTATATTCACGAACTAAAAGCACTATCCGATGATTAAATTAAAGAATATAACAATGCACTGTATAAATATGCTGAAATGCGTTGTATTTTCATAAACATAAATACATTTTCGAAACGATTCCTACAAATATTGGGTCAACTCAATTCGATGTAAAACTAAAAAGAATAGAGATTTCAAAAGCCTTTTCATTCTCCACTATTTTGTGCTTGTGTTATATATCTACTTGTGTAATTTGAACTGTTTTTTTCTCGAAAGTATTCAATAGTAAGTTTCTACATACAATGTACCTACATACAAAAACCTGAAAAAAATAATAATTATCTTTTTAGGTGTCTATGTCTGCACTGGTACAACATGAGGTATCGCGAAGACTACGAAGATCGTGTTCGAAGTAATCAAAAGAACTGCGTAAGTGTAGTGGAGAGTCACCACGAGGACCACCACCGTCGAGAAGAACGACCCAAGTTGAAGCCGCAACCCAGCGTGCATGATGTCGACCTTATCAAGCAGCCCTCGGTAGCCAGCGATACTTAGTCACAGACTGCAGCAAACCTGTAACATCTTTATAGTTAGTTCATGTCGTGACGCTGTTAGGCTAAGTACTTTACGAGTATCGCTACAATTCTCCTGAGCGCGACCAACTAAACTTTGAGAAACATTTTTAGAATTTTCTAAGTGTTTTCGTTAGTTTATATATACGTGCTCAAATCCCTTTAACAATAGATGTGTTATAAAATTCTAGCGATACGGTAATGTTTAGTATTAAATATATGGATGGTAGAAGTTCAGATATGTTTTAACTTTAAGGTGATGATTTTGTCTCTTAAAACATATTTTGTAGTACCTTTATATATATAATCGATAAACTAAGGTACATGTAATGGAATTTCGAACCTTCGTTGTCTTTGAAATAATTGTAATCTTTGGTTATTTTAGAATGGTTGAAGTTGTTTCAGTGTAATAATTGCAGTGTTAACGTATTTGAATACGTTTTTAAATATTGTGAATAACAAGTAAGTAACGGTTACTCATACGTTATTAATTATTCGTTGTACATATCTGCATTTGAACTCTTAACTCATATCTTTCACTGATACGATCGACCTTTTAAAGGCATACTAACACATCAAAATATACACGAAGTCTTTTTAAATATGCCCTCATTGAAAGTCTATACTTATATATAGGCTTATTAATACATATTTATATTGTCTCATGTTAAAAGAGTGCTCGTTACATATCATATTAATTAGATCCTTAACCTAAATCACACGAAGGCTATCTTGATGATTTTATTTTCAACGAACATCAAAGCATTTACATTTTTTAATATCATTATTTACAATATTACGTTGAATAAAATATTTTTGAGGATTTTACAATTTAGGCATTATTTTCTGATTTACTGAATATCATAGTAAAAAAAAATCATTTTGTTTTTATTATTATTTTAACTAGTACTTAAAAAATCCGAGCTAGACAAGATAGTAAAATGTAGCAAACCTGATAAAAGGGAATTAATTCTAAATCCTTACCGTCCGTCTCAACCGATCATAATTAATGCTCAAGTACATTTACAGGTTTCTGATATCATACAAAAATTCCTATAAAATATGTAATAAACGCATGCGTGTGACCATGTCGTCCTAGTAGCTGTACTGTCACAGGAGCTTAAGGAATGTATTTTTGTAAACATTTATTTAGAAATTTTATTATATATAATTTATATTCAGATACATATAGTCGAGACAGTCTTCTGATTAACTCCCTTTTACAATGATTAATATTAAAATCAATTACATAATCACTACAATGTTACTAATTAAATTAATTATGTCTTATTTTATAGCCGTTTTCATAAAGCTCTCTTTTAATTAATTTAACATAAACAATACATTCTAATAAAGTAATAAATATTTCATATTAAAGTAGTTAACAAATGAGTATTTACTTTAGTTACTTATTGGTGTTATAGATGTTGTCATTTTATTGAATAACTACTGATGTAGACCAATATTAAATAATTATAATATATATTATATAGTAATAAGGTAATATCATATAAATTCATCTCAAATTCTTCACCTATCGTTATTTTTTTAAAACTAAAATCAGTAAATGAAATGTTAATCTTAAGAGACTGAAAAGTGTTCTAAAGTAAATATCAATTTTTAAATTACTTTTATGTTTGTCTGCTTGCACGATATTATTGAAATTATTTGCGTTCAATATTATATTTTCGTTTCATAAATTAAGTACGTTCACATTGAAAATTATAATTTATGAATGGGTCCAAATGTTGGTCCATGTTAACAAAATGTGATTTAATTCTCGTTTATTCTATACAAACGAGATTTGCCTGACATTGTATTTTAAGTGAATAGTTAAACGGTAACATTCATAATCAGATAATTAAAAACGGACCGATTTGTTAACGTCTATGAATTTTGCGATATAGGTATGACTTAAGAAGAGACAACATAACTAACTGGTAAGTGAGATGACAAAGCTTATAACACTATTATTGATTATTTTGAATATTCCATCTATTATTATGTTATCAATATTTAGTCTAAGATATTCATGTCGACACGTAATAATATATAATTCTAGTTATAATACATTTGCTTTAAATGCCAAAGCTGATTACCTTACAAAGACAATTGTTTCTTTTTTTAAAAATTGACTTCAAGCGATTCAGTCGATGCATAATAGTCTGATGCATAACGATTGTTAAAATCTAAATATTTGGCGTATAGATTTATAGTTATTAAACGCGTTGCCAAATACCTTATTTAAAGCTTGACTGATTTAAATAGAGTTAGCATTAAACCGAATTATATTAAACGTTAAACATTTTAGCTTCTTATTGTTCGTTTGTTTTTGCCGTGCCAAATGACTTGATAAATATCATCAATATTTCATTTATTTGGTCAGATTATATCAAGTTTTGTTAATATTATAGAGAAGTTTACTTTTAATCATTTTCTATGAAGTGGTTTATTATATTTGTCGTTACCTGTTACTCTTCTTTAGATTAAGGATATTTATGCAGCAGTAGAATAGTAGCCGTGGAGCGATATCTTCCTTAATGTATCAAACATTCCGCTTTCTGTATTGAATCCACACTTGATTCTGTATCGATTTTAAACGCATATTGAATGTTTAGTGTAAGGAAAATATTATCAATGTGTAAACAATTAGTGTAATCCCGTGTACCTTTACTTTACTTTATTCATTCTGACATAAGGACGGCCATTTGGGATCGTATGGTTGGATTCATTCGTACTATCAACCGAATGGGAAGCGATTGCGGCATTTAATTTGAATGGAAATTAATAAATTTCAAGTAAATAGTATGTCTGATGATCCCTTAGGACCTTATTCAAGAATTCTCGTCATCCTATACCTAAGCTCTGTTCACTGTGATAATGTAAATGTATAAATTTATAAGAATATATAAATACAAAAAATATATAATATATTTACGCTCTTTTAAAGTTTGGAACTTTTTGAAATTAGCTGTCGTTTAAAATACGGTTATTTATAAATATCACAGTGAATCAAACCCTTATAAAACAGTCTTCATCCATTTATTTTGTTGACAATGTGTCCTCTAAGATCAGCTTCAAGTTTTAGATTGAATATTACATATAACTATATTCGGACGAAACCGGCCTCTCAGGACACATTGTAGATTATTTTTACAGTTACAATGAAGTTTTTTATATTGGTATATTAGTATATTTTAATTTTAATTACGACTGTGCTGTTTTATATCTCATATATTTTATACCGATGTCTCTAAATAAAATGTGAACAGAATTTTTTCTTTTATTCCATGATTATTCCAGTTTTAGTTCAATTTTGATAAAACCTTAACAGTGATAACACAGAAACATGCAAGTGGTTGACTGTTAATGCCTAGCCTTAACCTTGCAAGGTATGTTTAATTATTTTATTTATGTTCCAATACTGAAAAAACATTGTTTTGGGTCCTCTTGCTTATATAAAGATCCCCCTGTATGAATTTTTGAAAAATTTTTTTTTTCGTGTTGTGTGCACAACTAAACGAGAAACAGATAAACAGACAAAGATTTTAAAAATGCTGAAAATGGATTCTGTTAGTTATCACTTCATATACTGTGTATATTTTTTTAATATTTTCAATGTACAAAGACTACTCCTCTACAGACTTTTTACATGTATAGAATAAGATTTGCATGGTACCTATTACGTGATTGACATAAATTGTCATAACTTTTTTATTTCTTAACCGATTTAGATGAAAAAAACACTAAATGTCAAGTGAAGACAGTAATAATATATTCCTAAGAACCGCATTCAAATTGGTTAAGCTGTTTTTGAGATTAGCGTGCACAAACATACAGCAATACAGACATACATAGGTACATACAGAAAAACTGAAATACATTGTTTTAGGTTCTCTTGCTCTTATAGAGGCCCCCTATGATGTTTTTTTTTTTATATTTTCCATGTACAGAAATGGATCAGTGACAATTTTATTATATGCATAGACAGATAAGGAATCATAACCTTAAGAAGAGTTTGTTTAAGTCACATGAAATGAGGCTGCGGGCTGCCGGATATCGAACTAAGCTTTGGTAAGTTCGTTTGTTTATCATTTTGTAATTCAAATAAAAAAATAATGTGCATCAATGTGTCTTGCAATCTTTTTAATCAAATAGCAAATACCAGTTTGTTCCTACTTTCAGCACGCAAGGTACTATACTAATAGGTACTTATCAATAATTATGAGGTTGATGAAATAGAAAGAACAGTCAAACAAACATTCAAACAAGACCACAGAATGGCGGATGATATGTTTGGCAGATTAAAGAAACAATATGCAACTCTCGTTTTCCCTTTAAACCGAAGGGGAGAATAATTGAATATTTTCTAAATAGCTGACCTATTATTTATATGTTGCTAAAATGTGAATGTTGATATGTTGTACCTGTGTTGTGACGATAATGGATAAATTACAAAATAACATAAAGCTTCGGTGATAGAAAAGGTAAAAAATATTTGTTTTAATAAGATAATAAATGTTGAAAAGTGTGTAAAGAGAACGAGCCTTAAGTACGAATGTCCATGATAATAATAATGCAAAAAAGGGCCACTAAGACTAAATGGAGTGCGTGGAAAATGATTAGGTTTAAAAAGGAAACATGTAGGTAATAATACTGACTGGATTAATTTACAAATCAAATTAATTTTAGAATGTTATAAATGATTGACATTAGCGGTTAGTATAGTTTAACAATTCGATAAATAGTAAACAAATACTTAGGAACATAGTAGGTGGTTTATACTAGTATTCTCTATCTACTGTTTCTCTCTATCTACACTATTCACAGTATGTTATTTTTAAGTACTTATACATTAAAACAACATAGTGAAAAGGGCGTCATAAACTTTATCTCCCTAATTGAATATTTATTAACTTTTTATACTGTAATCAGTAACTATATGAATAAAATTTTAAATTCGTTGAAATTAGACCGTAGGTACTTGTCAGTGTTGCATTGACAATCTTAAATAACTTGGAGTTTCTAGTATAATATCTAAAATGCTGAAAAAAAAGGCAAGATAACAATTGAGATATGGCTAGCAGTCATAATATGTTGTTCTTTCAAATAATCTAATCAAGTAGGTAGATATATGAAAATGATTTTTATAGCTATTTGATGTCTATTAAAATTCCATTATCAAACAATTTAGTGAAGATGATGGCATTTGATTAATATTTTTAAGAAATACCTAGTCGATAAAAAACCGTTAAAACTATTTTAAATATATTGTATTTGAATAATTTTGGAATGGTCTCTCAAATACACACACATACATAGATCCACACGAAGACAACAAAGCAACAAATTTAAATGTATATTGAATCAAACTGATAACTCAATTATATAGGTATGTCCATAATCTACAATTGGTCAATAACATCAAGGGAAGCCCGCAGTATATTTCGATTCAGTACCTAGTGTACCTAACAACAGAGAGCAACTATAAAAATAGTTTTATGTCTACCCTATGTTATTTAAGCACCAAAAAAAACTAAAATTTTAATATTGTTGATAATTTTTGAACTTTATTATAATGATGAAATAAAAATTAACGTTTGCGTCAAACCAGCGGACCTGTGGTCCTGGTGATAGAGAATGGTGGACATCTGGAAAGGTCTGTACATGCTTTGCCATCGATTAGGAATGAACAACGACGGTTGATAAAAGGACATACGAAGGAGAGGGGTTTTCGTATCTGTTGTTTTTACTGACAGCTATAATCTTTATCTATATTTGGCAGGAAATAAATGACTATATAAATTCTTTTGAGGTTAATCTTGTTCGATCATAAACATCACATTTCATAGACTTGACACGAATAAGATTTTTTGAATGGTCTACAATGTTAAATAAACATGTTCAGTTAACAATTTATAGCTAACATATATAAATAGATAAAATGAATAAACCTTGAATAGTTTCAACAGATTCAGAAAATATGCATAAGAAAATATTATTACATACCTATTTCTGTATATGTCGAAGGGCAACTTTTTTTTAACGCCTGGAACCCATCATGGGTACACGCCTGCATCCAAGGGAAGATGGAGACAGTTATGTGAGACTCCTACTCACTAAACCTGACGGTTGCCGCCGCCGTCATAATGGGACACCACAGGATCGCTTTCGCACTCACCACGGAGCTCCAAAACACTGAAGACTTTGAGGTCTATAAATCTGTGTGTAGTCGGTTGAATTAAAACCCTGAAGATTTGGAAGTCTATAAATCTGTGTAGTCTGTTCAAACTATAAAAAGTATAGAATCCTAAGTAGCTAGCTATAAGAATGAAAAGAAAATATACTATTACTATAACATAAGAGAAAGTTAATCAAAAACGGTTACTTTTTATATAGGTTATAGTTAAAATAAATAATTTAAAATAATTTTCCTAGATACTTTCCATAACCATCAGTAGCGGATTTAGGCTTAGGCCCGTGAGGCCCGGGCCTAGGGCGGCAAATTTTGAGGGGCGCCAAAATTTTTAAGATGACTAAAATTTAAAATCGATTGGGTTTTCTGTAAACTGCAAGACCAAATTTTAAAGTTTATTTTATTGCGCTCTTACTATCGAAACATAGTACCATTTTGAGGGTAGAATTTCTTTGTTAAAATAATTAATCAGGCAATCAGGTATATATATATACTGTTACAAAAGATAAAGGGCGCCATATCGTCTCGGGCCTAGGGCGTCCTCAAACCTAAATCCGCTACAGATAACCATGAAAGTACAAACAAATTAAATTATAACCTTAACATTGTAAAAAAAAACATACTATTATGTAACGCCATCTATCGTGGTATTTAAAAATTATCAACCCATCACCGTGTTTACTTGACGTACAAATGAGATAAATAAACAGTTGATAGAGTAACCGCTAGAGGGCCTTTTTATAAATTATTTGTCGTAAGAAAATATTATATTTTGTGTCTAGATCTCGTTTCTGTATGTTAGGAAAATTACTTGCAAAATCATCACTAAAGGTGTGATTAGACTTATTTTATTATTTTAAATTACCTAAGTATTATAACAAAATCCATTCCTTAAAAAATACAACCACGGTTTTGTTGATCTTATCAAGTTTTGAAATAAAAATAATATGATAGAATAGACTAAATATATTTTCTCCTACTGTAGAGTTTAATCAATCTGTTTTCTTTCTTTATAATATTTTGGGATCTCTATAAAAGTGTTTTGGTAACCACAGCATAGAAATAAAACTTTAGATAATATTTTCAAAATGATAATTGTTATTGAAAAATGTAATTAGAGGTGTTTTTAAGAAAGTTCACATCTAAAACTAAAAGTCATCATTCGTTCATTTCGTAGTTTTATTTGTGGTAGTCCCGATTGCATTATCACCGGGACAACACTAAAACTTCCGACATCAAAACCGCTACAAGCTTGTTACTTCACCACGCAGTGCTGAATACTTTGAAACTTGTTCCACATAACTTGCTAAATAACCAAAGTACTGATCTTACACTATGTCAAT
Source organism: Napeogenes inachia (assembly GCA_959347355.1). Lineage (NCBI taxonomy): Eukaryota > Metazoa > Arthropoda > Insecta > Lepidoptera > Nymphalidae > Napeogenes > Napeogenes inachia. The sequence goes on from OY365792.1 coordinate 17,675,612, forward strand.
CGAGTTGTTGCAAACAAGATTAAACCGTTGAACATAAACTAGTTGAACGACAATAACATTGTAATGTTTTTATAATTGATACATTCTTTATTCCCTATCTCAATGATTCACTAATATTATATACGAGAAAAGGTAGGTATAATATTATTACTATTATATTTTAACACTAAGTATTTTTACGAATACTTAATGGTTGTTCATCGCATGCAACATCAGTCAGTTATTTATTTCAAATAAGCATTCGGTATCTCTATATCCATCTATATCGTACCTACACTACACTTATACATTAGACTCAACTTGCACCGTTCTAAATTATAGGCCCATGGTAAACAACTGAACATGACTGACAACTCCGTAAATTTTCAATTAGTCATAGTATTGGCTATTTGAGTCACAGTTATAATTGATATATGTATAAGACCAAATTAGGATTCAAGTAAAGCGTGGTACCGGTAAGATTATATCTATTATTCACTCACCTTTACAAGACCTAAGTAATTCTAACTTGAAATGCCATGAAATAAAACATTGAGCTTAAATTTATAACTAACAATGCTAATAGACAATACTACCTTGTTTACATTTGCATGAAGAAGATATTGATAGACAAAAATAACCAACTTTGTTAACAATTCATCTATCGTCATCGTAGTCCTTAGCTTTATAAAAAGTTTTGGCATTGTTTGTAGAAGTAACCTACACCTGGGCGAAAATGGTATCTTAGAGTAAGGACTAAGGGCATGTGTACCTAAATATCGAAATTTGACAAGGCTTTGCTACGCTTGAGGATTGGAAAGGGACAATGGAGACAAGGAAACAGAAATCAAGTGGTTTTAAGCATCCGATTCTCTCACTAACTGAGAATTAGATATATGTAATATGTAACTACTTCCTCTGTGAGAGATGGGGAATACCCTTGTAGGGCTAACCCGTGTACGTGCTTCGGTCTAATAACATCTAAATTCCACCACACAAAAAAACATGCAAGTACCTACCTATTTCTAAAAATAAAAACCCAATATTTATGTAAGCAAAATTTTATTCTTGTATATTCAGTGCCTAAGAAATGGATCACTTACGACAACGTCCTACCAAAGGTCCATCGAAATCGGACAAATCATCTTTAATAAATATAAGTACGATTACCAATAATCTAAACGGAATTACATTTATCGAATTATATAAAAATATTTTTAATAATTTTAGTAGTAAAATAAGTTTGAAGTGGTTCAGTATTTTCTATTACACAGTAGCATAACTACATGGTATATAAGTATTGAAATTGTTATTTGATGTTAATAAGAAGACTTCTAAATCTAACCGGTATGAATACTTAAGAATTTGAAAATATTTTATTTACGATTTCGAACTTATAGGATTAAAATTTAATTCCTCATGGAGGTAAATTCATAAAATACACATCTCTTTTAATTACAGATATAAATAATAAATAACCTGTGTGTGTTTGTGTGTGTGAGGTACAATTGCTGTAAAAGAATAATGTTACAAACATGTAAATTTAATAATTTAATATAGTAGGTATACCTAAGTCCTAAGCTGGCTCAATAATTGTAAAAAACAACATTAAATGATTTGAAATTTCTATGGACTTGTGAAATATGCTTTTATCTTTATAATAGTAGATGTCTGTATTGATATCAATCTCTACTAGACTATCTGTAGTTGTACTAAGCCTAGCCGCATAACTTAAAAGAGCGACTTTTATGTAAGAGTATGTCATTTCATATCTTCTTAGATATAAACAGTACCTTTAAGTACTTGTAGTAACCAATACTAAAGTATAAGATATAACACATTTGTTTGTGATACGACTTTGTCAAATTCTCAGAACAATAATCGTGTCAATACTACGTTATCTTTTCTCAATATCGGTCAAACACACGCGCGATACGGCGCGACTGCAACAAACGCGCACGAGACGGCAACGTCGCGCGGCTGCGGCCACTGCGCCTGGGCTCCCACCACAGTAATAATATCAATTCTTGCTTCTACATCGACCTCGAAGTATGGTTAGCCGCTCGTACGGTTAGTTGCCGCGCGAGACTTGTCGCGTTCTGTCGCGTCTTACCTTATCAATGTCTATTAGTTTAGCAATTATTTACAATGAGCACTCGTAAGATCAGTTTGAGCGATCGCAGCCTGGTCGCACTGATATTTGAAGTCGAGAACCGCCCATGTCTGTGGAACCATGAAGACGAAAACTATAATGAAAGGTCGCGTCTCGCCAAGGCTTGGGAAGAAATTGCCGCGAAAATCAAACTGCCAGGTACTTTCACCTTTTTAGTACGACCTCTATCTTCGTTTCCATACAACTTTTAACTTGCCCTCTTTAAACCAATAGATGACGGAAGTAGTCGTTACTTACTAATCATTATAAGTGACAAGTTTTAAAATGTTTTTTAAATTTGTTCCGGAAACAAAGCAACATTATTTGTATTTACGAGTACTTTGAAAGCGTTTTTCAGAATATACAATATATATGGTAAACATATTTAAATGGTATATAAACATATGTTAAACAAATTCGACCTTTTTTTGCTTCAATAAAAAACATCCTTGAACATTATTATTATTTAATATCTTAAGTAAAAAAAAATAACCAATGCAATAAGTGTAGACTTTCAGAATTCATGTAAGAAAATAAAACTATTTATTGTGTATACTTAATACATTATTACAACTATAAACAACATCGATAAAGTCCAAAATAAGTAAATTCGTTTGTTGTAGTCTTAATATACCTACTATATTGAAGTCCACAGAAGATGCGTATAGACTATAGACCGTTACAAGTAAAAAAAATGTATAATATAAGTACCTACATACTCGTAGATTATAAGCTTTCTTTCATTTTTATTTTTTTTATTAATCCGAAAAGGACACATAGGTACATTGACAGTTTCATTAAATTTCATATCTGTTCAAATTAATATACATATAGGTATTATATGTATAGGTTTAGTCTTAGGTACTTGTCTTTTGTATCTTAATAGCGTTTATTTGGATTGCACACAGTTGACATTTTTCAAAGTGTAGGTATACTTGTACCTATCCCCGGTTATTTTGTTTAATATTTTTTTTTGTATCGTAGGTACATATTAGAATAAGCTATTTGTTTAAAGTCTTTGATAATTAAATAAATAAAAAAAAAACAAAAAAATTATATTTGTAAGACTAAACATTAAAAAATCTATGCTTTTACAGAAGACTTATTAAGAGCAAAATGGAAGAACCTTCGAGACTTATTCAAACGCGAAGTAAAGAAATGCAACGCGAACACAGTAGAAGAGTACACCGGGAAGTGGCGGTACTTCAAGAACCTGTGGTTCCTTCACAGACCCGCTGAAAGCACGGCCGTGAGCGACGAAGAGAGTCTAGAAGCCGAAATAAAAGACGAAGCATTCCACAGATTCGGTCTCCCCGATACAACCGACGAGGTGTTTATAGAAGAAGACCATCAAACGAAAAAGCGACTTTACCCAGAAATAGAAATTGCGCAAGACCCATTACATGAGAAGAAAAAGCGCTTTCATATCGACGACTACGATACGATGTTTTTAATGTCGTTGACTCCGTATTTTAAGGAATTGGAACCCATGAGGAAACTATTAGTACGGAGTAAGATACAGGATATTATATTTACAGAAATTGCGGCTCAAACTGGTTATAACGTTCTTCCACATTAGTTTTTTTTTAAGAAGTTAAACGTATGTAGGTATATCTTAAGTTTCATAGTTATTGTTGGTTATTTAAGTTAGTACGTTATTAGTTATGTGATCTAAAAAGCTCATTTAAGTTTAACGTTGAATAATATAATGGATATAAGCACTGTTTTTTTAAGGAAGTTATTAAACGTAGCGATTGTTATAATTTTGAATATGTGTCAAACATTCCTCAATTTAAAGTCGAACTTGGGTTGATTCCCGGTTATATAATTATTGGCTAATTTGAGACTGACGTATTAATTAAATCCAGACATTCTTTTAATGTTATGTTGTTACGTCATCTCTTTCTTAATACTCTGAATACAACATTTCATAACAACTTTGGTGATGTGACTATTGTCATAATACGTATGTTCTTTACAAGTCAAGTGTCTGTCGCTGCGGTTCCAATGCTTGCTTTGAAGAGATGTCTCCAGCCGTGACAAAATATTTGTATTCTGAATAACTTATAAGTCGGTCGGTGAAGGAAAATATCGTGAGGCAACCATCATATCTTGAACCCTGCGTACATGAAATATCATAGTTGGACATTTATTGGCTTGTAATTTACTTGGAAAGGCAAGGATACGACAAATGGCTATAAAATATTGTGTCATAGTTATAAATATGTTAGAGTAGGACAAGGATACTATTTGTCTCTATCGTAAATAATAATTCGTTTATCGGTTTTCTGCTTACAATACCTCCTGTCTTTGAAATATTTTAAAAAAACATTTATAATATACCGTTGTTGTAAGTTACCCTCGTTATGTATGTTATGTTTTATTTAATATCTTTTTACCAAATGTGCCTAGGTCTTCATATCTTTGACTTTCTCTGTATAATGAAACACATATACATATAAATATTGTCATATATTTTCATAACAAATCGTCCAATATTTATGATGATATTAGGCTTAGTGTAATAGAAAATGTATATTTATTCCATGCTAGTGCAAAAAGAAAGGTAAGGAAAGAAAACACGAGATAGAATAATAATTCCTAATAAACATGACAATTAATTCCTTTGTTTTAATTATTATTTATAGTGTTTTTGTTATTTTATATAATCATTTATTATATAATAGTATTTTAGCACAAGACCGTTCAGTAATCTTTGAATCTATATTAGTTCACTGATCTTTTATACCTATATTATAGATTTTGAACTTTTTTAAATTTAGTGATCCTTAAATAATTATTAAATATTTGTTTATAATCTGTTTATTTGATTGTTTGTTCGCGGATAATACAAAAACGAATGGTCGGGCGTTAATGAAATTTGTTTTTTCAGTATCGTTTATTTTCTTAATATCAATATTGAGGATTAACTTTAAGGGGGAAGAATAAGAACAAAATTGATAGTGGGTAATTAATATAAGGCACGAAAATGAACTAGATTGTTCATTAATTGTATATATTTTTTGTAAGGAATTAATGATATAACTATATACTCGTGTACGTAATAGATATGTTTATAGGATTAATACTTTTCAAAATTTACATAATATAACAAATCAGTAACGAGATTCTTTTTTGAGATAAATAAGTAGGTATCTATACCTACTAATAATATCCATTTTGTTTTTGTTTGAAAACGTTATTTTCTGGAATCACTAATTTGATTTGAAAAAACTTTTTATCTGATAAACTTAAATGGTCTAATTATTAAGGAAGTTTATCAGCTATCACACCACTGCTTACAAATTATTAAACCTCTTAAAAGTATAACTTTTATATATAAAATAAAGCATTTTCAAGTACCTATGATATGTATTCTATAATACATAGTAGGTAAAAGCAGAAAACGCTGTATAATTTTTGGGTTCAATAAATTAGCTTATACCTACGTATTTCTAATATAGTATTAATAAGTATACAACCTCTATAGTCCACGCAAATCGAATCACTGGCAATACATAGTATCTAGTAGGTATATTATTAATTTTAAGAGCCACAAATGAAGCATCTCTTTACTTAACAAATACTTATTAAAGTTAGATAGGCCATCACGTAGAAGTTTTCCGTCGGCGCGGCGGTTTGAATATCTACTTGTGAACAAACATATTGAAGTTTAAGTTCTGTTATATTTTGAAGATTTTATTGATGAATTTGCATAAAATAAATATACTTACAGCACACTTTAATCATATAAGAAGGAAGGAAGAAAGAAAAATGTTTAAACTAAATGTTACTTACAAAATGTAATTCTGTGGCTAATGTACACAACAAAACAATTCAATAACTACAATTAATAAAAATAATGTACTAATTAATATTATAATATAATTATACAAGTGTCTGCGCAAATTTTTAAATGAACAATTGTGATATTTAACCAAACTACGAAAGACGATTATAAACGTATTAAATAATGTTAAACTTTAAACAGAAACCGTTCATTGCACATCAACACATGTATATTTAATAACAGAACAAAAAAAGAAAACATTAAATGCTAATTCGCTAGTAACTTCACAATCCACATACACAATTTACGTTCAAAAAACTTTTTATATGACGTTTGGCGCCGAGCGGCGGGCGGCGGGAGCCGGTGCACACAACCCAAACAAAACACGCGCGGAGCGGCAACGTCGCGCGCGAGACGTGCGACGTTGAATCGATCCCTCCCGCCGCGCTACCGACAGGTTCGTGCAATAGTGAAGCACTAAAAGCTTAATTACCGTAAATTACCGATTTTTATATAGGTCTTATTGTTTGTTATTGTTAAATTGATATTGCCAAATAAATATAGGACCGATAATAATTTTTTTACGATAATTATTTTTTAGCATTAATTGCATTTGTTACATGAATACTCAAACATAAATACGTAAATGTATATATCTATGTCGATATCCATATATTTTTCCTGTCCTATTTAAGATTGTCTTGATTATGAAAACCACGAGGAAAACATTAGTTCGACGCTTAAAACTTAATACATATAGAATAAAAATACTTACTTAATATATAATAAAAATCATTTTAAAATTGCATCTTATAAAAAAAACAAAAAGAATATTGAATATGTTTATTCTATTCATCTTAACACAAAAATTATGAATGAGTGTTTCCAATCAGAAAAAAATATATAAAAATGTAATAATTAATACAGGTATTATCGAAAAATAAGGTCAATAAATTAGTTTCTTAATGTGTAGAAATCCACTTTTTTTGTAAAATTCCTTCATCATTGATTTTAAACACGAATACAAAGCAACAATGTATGACTGCAACATTAATTACTAAGTAATGCACTAGATTTCCTTTTACACGAATACATTTTCCTTACTCATAGGAAACATAGACTAACCTTACACGCTATCTTACCTTAACGTTAAATAATAATTCTTCGAATTATCGTATCATTTAACGCACATCCCTATTTTAAATTATTTTAAAACATATATAGAAGTGACAACTAATAAACTTTTAAAAATCTATATTACTGTGATAAAAAAGAGATTCCATTTTTTATAAATATTAAATTTCTCAATATAAATAGATAGACATAACTATACTAGGAATTAATTCTAAATAAAGATTTCAGCTCAATATTTCGAATTAGTTACACAAATCGTCTGTCCGTAAACGATTGCTTTCAAACATCACATTTAAATAAAAAGCTACATGTACCTATAAAATCCTTGTAATATTTTCTATTTACGTGCCATGAAAATCTTAGAAAAAATCCTCAATGATCCTCAATGATCTCAATCAGTATTCCAAAAAACTTGTATGTCACAGAGTCCAGCAAATTTTCAACAATAGCCTAAATTGGTTAGCGCCGTCCTGAACTTCTTTCAATTCTATCGAAGCCGAACCAAAGTTTGGGTAATGAAATCACCATTGTCCTATTCTACCGTGGGGGTACTCCCGACCACATTCGCTGAAGGGCCATTCTTGCTTCGTCCCTTTGTCAATGGACGTCAATCTGTCCGTCATTGTGTTTGTGACTTCCGAGATTGTCCACAAATAATTACCCGCAGATATTGTTCGTCAAATTACCCCTAATATTATTACTTTATTGAATAGTTATTGTTGTAATTTTGCTATTATATTAAGAGCTAGGAATCATTTATATAAAAACTTTTTGGTTACATTTTAAAATGCACGAATTCGAATATCATAATTAATTTTACTTTAACTTGCTACTTTTTTGAGTTAAGATCTTGTAGAAAGTTTGTTTTGTGAAGATCGAAAGTAGTTTGTGTGTAGATAACATCGTGATAAAGTTACGTTCCAACAGCAGTCTCATATAGTCGCAGCTATGATATAAGAATGTTACAAAGTATTTGCAAAAGCCGTTAAAAATAACTACTCCGTAATTTAATTTCAATAAATAATACTTAGTTGTAAGATAAATATCATATTATTATACAATTATTGTATTTGGATGACATTTTAGATCTTAGACATAATCCAGCTCGATAACCACTAATATCTAGAATGCTAAATTCATTATAGGTGGTATAGATATGATAGTTCATTTGGAAGAGTGACGGGAAGGTTCCTCAGATGTCGTAGATTCGAATTCTACTCGTATTAATTATTTAATACATATTTGTTAAAATATTTAAAAACCCTAACATGGCTAAACATGTTTTTTGACAAGTTGAAATATTAACTCTCTATCGTGAAGTCTATTGGGAGGTGCGGGAGGTGCGGGAGATGCGGTAGGTCGGTTCAGTTATCACTTCAAATTCTCACAAGTGCTGTAACGTAGGTCAGTGTTCTGTTTACTTACAACAAATACCATAGAAAATGTTTTGTACTTTTCAAAGGTTATGGTTTACTATAATATTGTCAATGTAGTAAATATGTAAAGATATAATTAGAATTAATCTACTTGTTTACGATGTTAATTCCAAGTTATTTAATTTTATTTTGTTTACGTTCTAATAAACATTTTTACAGGCTTTAAAATATATTTATGACAGATTTAGAATTAGAACTTATATTTAGTCCTAGGTTTATCTTTTGTAATATTCATCTGAAAATTAATAAAATAATAATCATGTTATTTTATACTGCTATGTTTGTATTGATTTGTGGAAAAACCTAATATATAGCACCAAAGTACTGACGAATATAGAACATAAAGTTATTATTTTAAAAACATTAGAGGGCACCGATATGATAGATCAGTTTGTAGATTTGCTTTTGCACTTATTTATAATTTACTTGTTTTTTTATTAAGTTACTGTATAATTCATTGTTGTTCTTTTTCTTGTATTATTTTAGTTGTTATTTGTAGTGCAATAAATAATATTATCTATCTATCTATCTATCTAGAGTGCTAGGAAAGGAATGGAACATGTCTTAGTGTCGAATTCGGCTTATATAAATAGATGTTTTTTCCATATATTTCTTAATTTTAACCAAGGAATTTCAACCTTAAAAAGCTACTAATTTCTTCAATAAAATTAATTGGACACAAATATAATTATGTATAACTTTTTAAAGGTATTTAATTTTTATTTAGAAGTTACTACATTTTATAGGTTCCTACTAAAAAGTCGTCAAACCTTTAATTTTCCTTTCTTAATTGACCTTTCTTTTTTTATTATGTAACCACTTCATTTATTTAATCAATATATGAACGCATTTTAATTTTGACTTTGTAAGCGCCAGGAAAATTACGTCAGACGTACCTACCTACCTCAATACCAACTAAAATTAACAAAAGAATGTCACCAATATCTGTAATTTAAAAATAAAAGTCCATACAATACTATTCCATACACTATTCCCTCTTTTATTTATAATTTTAATGAATAACAATGAGTGTATGTTAAATAACACAAGCTCGTCTTTAAAGCAATTGTCGCGTATTTGTAGAAACATATTTCTTGAAGAGTTCCTACAACCTGTTGACACGCTATTCTCCGGAACAAAATAACCGGTTGTTTGAAAAGAACGTTAAAATCTACAATTACACCTCACTTGTTGATGTCACAAATTTTTTATTTTTTTTTTGGAATTGATATTTTTTTTTATTAAATGATTATTTTTATCTCCGTAACAAATTTATTATTTTAAACTTAATTGTCGATAATAATAAACTAACTGTAAATAGTAAAAAAAACACACATTTTGGAAAAACACAATGTGTATTTTTATTTACCTTTAACTTGTGTATTTTATGAAAAATTTCTATATATTTTTACTTACTAATTAATTAATTATATACTTACCTACCTACGTCATGGTTACATTTTAGATATTAAAAAAAAATACCTACCTACCTATTTTCTATATCAACGGCTTAATATACATATATGTAATTAATTAAGACGTCATTCATAATCAACAATTGTTTAACATAAAAAAAATTTTTTTTTTTTTAAATAAAAAAATGACCAAATATATAAATATATTTGTCTCTGTCACTCGACAGAACCGCGAAGGAAACTTGATATGGTAATAAATAAAATATATCGCGTCGTCTCTTTCCGTTATACAAAACGTGTAATAAGCTGTCTCTCTTTTAAAGTTCCACGCGAGCTTGGAGCTATGTTCAGTAATCGCTCTTCAAATACTTTTTGGAAGTTCCCTTGTAACCTTGAGAGTTGGAATTAAATACCGCTGTTCTAAAATTAAATATTAGAAAATATTTTTTATTTTGTATATATTGTAATGAATTATTGTAATAGTGACCTATTTAGTTTTATGCGTCTACTTGGGTATATCTTTTTTTTTATGGTAATAATATAAAAAAATAAGATATAAGTTTAATCAAGGAATTAAAAAGATATCAAAACTAAATGTGTAGTATGATTTACTCGTATCTTGTAAGATTTATAGATGGTACTGCCGTACAATTCCAGATAGGTACTAATTGCGTTGTTAATATTTCTTATAAGTAATTTGTAAGTTTTGTATAAAAACGTCAATATTATGGGCATTACATGGCGATCTTTTAAAAATACCTATGTAATTTGTGTAAAACTTTGAACGTAGGTTAACCAGGCAAAATTTTTAAAATGTAAAATACCTACCTTCATAGGAAAATTCTATACCTTAGGTTCCTAATTCTAGACTTGATAAGTAGTAAATTATTTAAATTTATATAAATATAGAATGAAAAATAAACCGATAAGATAAGAACCGACCATTTTTTGTCTAATAGGTTTTTCGTAAATTTTTTTAAGCTGAACAAGATAAAACAAAATCTGTATAAGAAGTTGGAAAAAAGGAATTGATAACGCTTTTTTCATTTATTTGCCGATTAGACTTAGAAAATATTTTCGTTTTACTTAGTAGGTACCTACTTATTTTAGGTCAACTTGTGATTATTTTAGGTAAGTTACTTATTAGACGTCATTATAATAATAATAATAATAATATCAGGACAAATTACACACATTGATCTAACCCCTAATAAGTAAGCAAATTATTTGCTTGTGTTAAGGGTGTTAGATAAATATACGAACACATAGAAATACACATATGAAGATTGAGAATATATTAAAAAAAAATACGACCAAACCCAGAAACACAGACATCTATGCTCATCAAATGGCTGTCACTGTCAGGAATCGAACCCGAGCCCTATTGCGCCGTGACACGTTAGGCGTCAAATTAAAGTAATTAATTACATTTGTTTATTGTTAGAGATGCGCCGAATATTCGGTAAGTATTCGGTATTCGGCATCTTTTCACTATTCGTATTCGGCCGAATTATTCAATTTTAGTAAAGAATATACTCGATTCGAGTATTTATATTTTCTAGGGCTAAACGACACTAAATAACTAAAAGACAAAACTAAGAAATCCTTAAAATAATGTGTTGAATAAAGCTTAATAATATAAAGCAATTGAACTTCAAATCAATATTTATTTTGAAAAATATTAGGTCACCATATTTATTTTATTATACCTAACCTAAAATTAGTACTAAGTATAGTCAACATTTAGTTTGAACCTCAAATCAGAATTTATCTACAAACTTCAAAAAATATGTTAACCAGAGGTCAACATATATTCATCTCGCCAGAAGCCACAATATATAACATACTTGTTAGATCCTGTTTATAAAAAATAAACCATCAAATCTTAAACCGAATAATTCGGCCGAATATTCGGTTTGGTAAAAGTTAAACCGAATAGTATTCGATTATTGGGTGAGACCACTATTCGCCGCATCTCTATTTATTATTGTAGGTAAGTATTATTAGTTTTGATTTAGTACCTACCATTTCGTATAATTAACTCTTTTGTACGTATTTTCATCGCCTTTTGTCCTAGTATGTTAACTAGGTACATACCTAATTATGAATTATATATTTCATGATCTGTTTATTTTTTTTAAATGCTTAAAATGGTTTGTAGCTAATAAGAGAAAAAACTTATTGGAAGTTTACACATACAACAATTGTTCGTTGTAGGGTAAGTTTGGTTCAAATCAATTGAATATTTTGTGAATCGGTGGAATTTTTCAATAACGTGAGTTCGAATACTAAGTGAGCTTCAAAGTTTAGCCCAGAGCTTTAGGCGAAATATTATGCCTAAGTTTAGAAAGACCGTTGCCTCGTTCGAAGAATGGCGGAATCCTTACAATGCACGTTGTATACGAAACTTGTTTGACCAGAATTGAGAAAAAAAAGTGGCGGGCAAGTTCGCCTACAATAGCATTCCGCGCTCATCGGCCCGCCCGCGCCCCGCCCCGTCCCCCGTCCCCCGCACCGGCCCCCCGCCCGCTCCCGCCCCGCGCCCCGGCCCGCGCGCAGTCCGCCACAGAACGCGACCGCGTGCGTTCAGCTCGCTATAATGTGATATCTGTGGATATTCTTCACAAACTTGCAAATTAAGTGAATACTCTATTATTACTATTAAAATCTATGCGAGGTTCTACTCTTATCACCTCCCTAAACTTTATTATTAATATTAAACGCCGGTTTCGTTAATTATGCACTATTTTAATATATTACACAGTCTAAATTTGTGTTCTTAAAAAATCTATGAAGTGTTGTTCTTTAGTGTTTCCACTCAGATGATACGGTTAGTATTGATTTTCAAAGTCACCGATTCTCGAACAGCTGTTCAGAGGTTACGGAAAGAATTTACTAGCACCGAAGTGCTGTTTGACTGAAATAGTATTCATTGAAATTGAAGTGCTTATAAAGACGATATAAAATGGTATATCAAAAATAAACAAGTGAAATTAATTGGATGGGAATAATAAACCGATTAGATTCAGGATTAAAGTTTAATAAATTATCCCTAGACCTCAAAGTGCTGTGAAGTTGAAATAAACAAGTGATTTGTGTTTAAGTGAATCCGACAATACTAAAAACGAATCATACATGGGAATTAGTGCGAAACTTGTCTAATTCCGTGAGTGTCAGACATAAAAACATAATAATATTATAGTGCGTCTACTTTGGATTCCTTCAGTAGATGTGGATTTAAATCTGTTTATAAGGTAAGGTTTAAATTAGTTAACGTTTTTAGGAAAAGTAATGGTTCAAATCTGTTTTCTATTTTTATACCGCGTCATGTGCTTTGGTCGCGATAGGCCTAATGTGTCCGCCGAAGTCAGGCCGTGTGCACCTCTAAATAATTTGTGTCTAAATAAATATAATAATTATTTTGATATATACGTGCCAGTACCATCCACCATTTTGTATGCACACATTTTTCCAAAAAGAATACAGGTTCATAAAAAATATATTATGAAATATTTTTTTATAAATTCGACCTTTAGTGAAATAGGGCTTCGTTAATTTATAAATATTTATTAAAGACAAATATCATTGTTAACAGTTCTTAAATTTAAATATGGTAAAGGTGACACCAAATGTTACTTGTGTTTAAAAATAAGTACCTATGCTTTTTGTGACAAAATCTGTTATCAATATATTTAAAGCTAAAAATATTAATATGGGTTTTTACTACAACACCTTATTAATTAATTTTTAATCAACTTTCACTCACTTGATAAAAGCAAAAATATAAATATTATTTCTAACAAATATCTAAATATGTATTAAGAGGTTACCAGTTTAGTTACTTAGGTAGGTAGGTAGGTATATTCTCGTATTGTTTTAAAACATTGAATAAGTTTATTTTAACTAATAAAGTATTAAAATTAATATTTAATATTTCCCTACTTTTTTTTTTCATCAACCTTGATGTTGATATACCTATTGTAGATGATAGTAATTTTCACTACTTTGTATTTTAAACACACATTAATACACATATTGCAACTTGTCTGTGAAGAAATGGTTTCTATGACAAAGTTTAATCATTATATTATACTTATGCGATATCTTAGATATATTATGTTGTAATAATTTGCGTAATGCTAAATGCAATGTTTTTGTTTGTTTCTCATACACGTTAACATAGATTTTATTAGAAAAATCCTGATATAAATAGTTGTACCTATAAGTACTTTTACCTCCCAAACTTTCTAACCTCTTTCTACATTTTAACAACGAAAATCTAATAATCTATTCGATTTCAAAGTTTTTGTTTTCTGGAGCAAAAAATGTATGCTTACGCTATTTTCACATTTTAATGACGAAAGCGATACAAGATGCAAGTCATAGATAGATTGAAAGTAACAAGTAAAGACGAAAAAGGCCTTGAAAGTATTACACATACTTATTCATACTGATTACCACTGGGTAGTCTTTCTTAACCCAAAAGACGCTGAATCTAATAACATACCTAAACCAGTTCTCTTCCACTTCATCTCATTAATATAACAGTTAATTCCTGTCCCGACCATTTCGGAGAAGCATACACGTCAATAAGCCTAGAGCATTGACCTTGTTTTGTTTATTTGTTTGTGATTACGGTATTCTCAGCAAAAGTTGTTCATCAGGATTTCTTAGAAACTAAATGAAACTTTAATCTATTCTTATACCTACCTATTTAATAACGTTATTCAGTATCTTAAGGAAGTATGGTATTGATAAGTTGTCCTGATATTATTCAAGATAGGATTGTTTAAATTATAAATATATTAATTATGAATAATATTTATCCTTCATTTGTACAGATTATAAATAAAAAAAAGGGAAGCTATATGCTAGAAGTAAGGAGAGGAGATTTGTAGGTGCTAAAATAAAACTTAATTAAACTGAGGTGTATGTAAATATTATAGTGTTAAGCTCCATGGTTCTAACATTAATAACCACCGAAGCTAATGAAATCACTCCCCAGACTTGTAAGTTACATAACAGGCGTCCTGCCGTTAATTTAATGAATCTAGCCCAAACTCTAGCCCAATTATGTATCCTACACCTAATAGTTAACCATACCTATAGCTTACATCACTTGGTGTATAAAATATGAATTGAAAGTAGAAAAATCGGAAAATAATGATTGAAATGAAAGACGAAAATGACTGTGGTAAAATGAATATATTCGGCAACAAAACCGAATAATTCGGCCGGATACGAATAGTGAAAAAGATGCCGAATACCGAATACTTTCCGAATGTTCTGCGCATCTCTAATACCTTCCTACATATTTATAAATATCTTCTGCATCATTAAGCGTATCTATAACTTACTATTAACATTATCTAAGACATTTATAATGACGAACAAATACATATAAATAACTATCCATACAAATAAACACAAAGTTCCTGATCATAAACCTAATTTACAACTACCGTAACGAACATCACTAGTACCTACCGAGTTATAAACGTCTGCTGGCACTGTCTGAAGCTGCTCTACTCTTCAGATGGTGACATCTATTCTGGCGTCTTACAAATACGTCTCCTATAAACAGCGTCGATTAACTACTATTTCAAATTTTATTGCGACACTTGCACTGACTCATTATTTACGTCGTGTTTCAACTAGCTTTTGTTCTTGGGTGTAGGTGTTTGGTTTGAGCTGTGCTTGTATTATATGCTGTGTACTGACTATAGGTAATATAATTATGTTGTATGCTATAGGTTATTCTAGAATAACTTTTTTATTATGGTTATATATTATCATGAAATACTCAAAAGTAAGAGGTATTGGTTACGATTTTAGTTTCGTTTTTCAGTTCATGTTAGTCAGAACTTAAACAGAATTGCAATTTCGAGATTAAAAGTAGAGTAGAGATTTATACCAGGACCTCACACAGACATGTAAACGATATTTACGTTAAGGTTTATAACGTGTAATCACACACATAGGTAACTATAGAGATCACATATTTATATTTACCTACTAATACATAGATACTTGGAATATATGGATTAATATGAGTGTGTGCAGCTTAATACATCAAAATTGCGTCTGACATCAGACAGTTGAGTGTAATGTCATGGCTGACACTCTTTACGTTGCTTAAGGTCAGGGATTGTGATAGTTACACAATAACTTAACATTTAAAACACAACATTAAATATGCAATTTATGTGCCAATTACCATTAAGTATAATTTTATATTGCGTTATATCAGCTTACTTGGGCTTGATATGATGATAGACTTGAATAGTTAAAACTTTGATTATATGCTTAGTGTTTATATCGAGTAGTCTTGAATCGATAAAAAGAAGCCGATGTCATAGACCGTTCACCAACTGGTACGATTTTAGTTATACATAGGTACATATGAACAAACAGTGTCTTGTCTGTCCGTAGTACTGACTGCATGACCTCATCGTACTACAGCCATGAGTACAATACTAAACGAAAACTTTTGTTATGTTTATTTCAAATAAATTATAAGTATGATAAATTAATGAAAAATTTATTAAAATAATTTTTCGTCCATCTTTATTCTGAAACTAATGGTTATTATATTGCTATTAATTATTATTTTTTTAGTTATTTTTGGCATTAAATCAATGTCAATATCATTGACAATTATTAATTGGGTAAAACTGTGTTAAACAACTTACCTGTAGATATTGTATTTGTATGAATTTCTAAGTATACACGTAAGTTAGGAAGATATCTGATGAAGTCAGCAAAATTTTTACTCATCTATATGATTTTAAACATTGCCTTATATTTTTTATGTACAAAAACTCCATGGAAATGATTTACAAACAACCGATTAAGTAATTTCGTCAATCAAGTTATTATCACTATAAAGATGTTATGATACTTGACATTTTATTTTAAAATATCATTCAGTGGTTCAGTGAGTGGCATGAAAAATAACTTATTATTAGAATTAATAAGAACGTAGTTAAAATTCATGTAAAATCTTTAGACACGTTTTTCTCATAATTTAGTGTTTGTGGCTTGACGCTATTGCTTACTAACATCCAATTATAACCATTGAAATATCTATCATACAATCGTAGTAATATTGTAGTTTATAATATTATATAAAAGTTTAATTTCGATCCCCGTAGTTCCAATATAAAACAGTTTGAATGTTCTTCCATCGCGTCTAGGAATTTATTTTAAATTAAATAATCTGCTGACACTTACCCTTAATAATATAATAAAAATCTTTTTGGAATTATAATAATAAAATTAATTTAATTATGAAATTATAACAAGGAAGAACGGTGTGACGGAAAATGGAACCCAGCTTTATAATGATTTTATCTGTTATTAATTAATGTAAATAATAATATTTTTAAGAATCGTTATCTCGTAACTAACGAATTACTGATATTTTTTTAATTCATATGCATATTTGATTATTGTTATTAATGGTGCCTATCTATATCACATAGTATCACTATGGTATCACATAGTATCGCTATGGTATCACATAGTATCACTATGGTATCACATAGTATCACTATGGTATCATATATTGTTCAAACTATTATTTATTTATAAGATTAGTCAATGTTAAAGATGTTAATTTTTCAAAACACTCTAAGTTTATTCAACTTTCGTGTTTCAATTGAATAAATGTTGTAAACTAAACATGTTTTATATCTTCAGATATAAAATAATTATAATATAATAATTAAATATATTTTAAATGTTATAAAATCCCAATTTTCTTAGTTCATGTCTTCTCAAAAGTAATTGAACAAATTTTCCCAGGCTAAAAGTAATTAAAAATAAAAGTAGCGTGTTTCCAACAAGTTTTACTATTATAGATAAGAACATTATTTTTAGAGATTGCAATCATAGATTACTTATAAGGCAAACATAGATTTCTTATATAGGTATCATAGATCACAATCAACTAAATGCAATTGAGAAGGTAAATAACATAAGATAGCAACTTTTATATCTGTTCCGTTTGAGCTTTGATAAAAAGTCATAAACTTTGACCTTACCTCTAATATGTGTTCCTTGTATCACACATTGAGGACCCACGTAAATTCCAATATAGAATATTCACGGGTATATTGGTTGCAAAGGGAATTGAATATCAAATATCGGCATTTGTCAAGACTTGAATAGTAATGAGTCTCGGAATCACAGCGCAATTATAAAGTAGCTGTGATATTATAATGAATAGGTAGGTACCTTCAACGAAATAACATATTTTTTTTCATTTCATTCAAATTGCAGAAAAAAAATAATTTTTGTACTTATATTATGTTTATCTTATGAAAGAGATAGAGTTACTGCTATTTATCTTTACTGTTATATTTATTATAGATTGTAATTTAGATTTCAATTCTTTGATAAACGGTAAGGTAATCGATATTATTTAAATTTTCTTTGTAACGAACTGTCAAACAAACTTTATCTTTATGAAATTTTGATAAACTGAACTAGGTAAGTAGAAGTTAGACTTTAGTTCAAGGTACAATGTTGGGTAGCAGGTAGGTAGGTAGGTAGGTAGTGCATTTTACAGCGGGTCAGTACAGACTCGACGTTGTTTGGAAACTGGAGCAAATCATCAATTATTTATCACAGACTATCGTACATAGCTGATAATGGACAGTTATGGCTTACCAAAGTGCTCAAAGTTTTTTATGTTACTTTTAATTTTATACGATTACTGAGTAATTTTACATTATTATTACCTACTGCGTTGCAATACATATAAATAAATAAAAGTCGTTGTTGTGATTTAATGATATTTTTAATTGGCAACAATAATTTAGTATTAAGTGGCAGCAATGCTTTATATTATTTTATGGTTGCACAAACAAAAGAAATTAAAAATATTATAGACCATTTTGACATTCTTATATTATAATAGCATTCGTAATTATTTATTTTTATTTGTTAGGAATACTTCTCGTTAGAGATTTATGAGTTAATTTGTGTTTATTCAAACAAAAACAGCTAACGCTATTTCAATATGTATCGTGTACGAAAATGTAAATTTTATGATATCCATAGAAAAATGACTTGTACACTCAATGTCAGTGAGAGTAGCTACCAAACCTGCATACCGAATATCATGAAAAGTCATTTTGTATGCTTTATCTCATACCAAATAAACAGATACAGGTCGAATAAAAATAAATATATATATCTATTTGGAAAAAAAATAATTCTATTCACTATCATTTAGATTTTTTTTTCTTTATATACAAAAACTATCTGCACTTACTTATTACTAGCTGGTGCCCGCGACTTTCTTGGTTTACCCTTCACCCATCAGACTCAAATCACGAACCATTTATGTACATTTTGGTTTAATTGTATGGTTCAAATAAATTGTTGTGCTGGCCCGTATTCACTTTTATCAAAATCTGTCATATGGTGTAGTTGTATAGCTTAACAGGTTTTTAATGTTTAGGTAATTATAGAGAATTTTTCAGAGTAACAAATTATAGTATATAAATACCGGGACAATAATCTATAACCATACCAAATTTCCTCAACTCCTAGTAGTTACGACACGCGAAAACAGATAAACAGACAACATTTAAAATAATCGTGCATGTGCTAAATAGTGCAAAAAAAATAAGGCTCAATATATAAGACCTTTATTCTATTACATACCTAATATGTAATATAATATGCATATACATGTAAGTGTATTGTATGTAAGTGTGCAATGTAAGTGTAGTGTAAATATAAAAGTGTAGATCCAAGTTGCACTTAACGATCATGGTATTATTATATATAACCAGAACAATTAAATAAGAGTTAAAAGTAATTCCTACACAGGGTCGTTAGAAACATGAGTGTACACAATGACCCCTCTGTTGTCTTTGATGCATTATAAGAGTACAGCACAGGTAAAAGCATTACGCTGTCTGCCCTTTTATGAATAAAGAGCGCTGAGCTAAAAGAACTAACATAATCGAGCCATTTTCGGTCTTCATGTAGATTCTGAATGTTTATAGAAAGTTAGTGCATACTTTTACTGCTGTTAAAAGAATTTGCAGCTTTTTTAGAAATACTTCTTTTAAAACTCCATAATAGAATATCATTCTAATTACATTCATTAAAATATAATTATATGTTTACATTTATCTATGGAATTACGTTTCTTCTCGAATAACTTAACCCCTTGGAATCGTAAATAAAGAGTCAGTCATGTGCAAATTATGGCCTCCTAATAATTAACTTTTTTTTAAAAGATTTAATTGGCAATTCTTAAGACCTATTCTATGTTTAGTCTAGTCTTTGTTCTAAACTTTGTCCTTTGTTTAGTTTAATACCTACCTATACTGCATGTATATCGAATAATATGTATGCACTACACGTATATGCTTATAGCTTCACTAGCTAGTCAGCAATCTGTACATACATAGATACAGTAGGTATACATAAGAAATTATACATTCATATTAGATTCATTGTTCTATCAATCAAATGAATTATTTGTTAGATTTAGCATCAAAAGAATATGATCGTAAAGAGCAGAACGATTTTTATTACAAATAATTCTTGACAAATACGTTCATTCATTTATAAGTTACAATTACTGTATTGTAGACGCAAGTCACAGTTCAATTTGTATTGTTACGTTTTAACGTATATTAGAATCATTAAATCACAGCACCTGTCACCATCATGTTTTAAGGTTGGCTGCTTTCGCTGACACTCACACATTTGCATTTGTGATTACATCAAATCAATGTTTTTGATTTGATATAAGCAGAAATTTCGGAAAGATTTTTACCAGACTTTATTGTCAATATGTTATTCAAATCAAAGTATTGCGAGCTCTGTACAAAAATTTGTTTTAAAAAGTTTCACTGGTTCGGAAAAAACATTGCGTTTGAATTTGTTTTTTTTTATTACACAGATTTCTTTTATTCAAATTTTTTAATTAAAAAGGTTAATGTCTCTGTCGATTATTATTTTTGACGTATGAGTATCCACTATCCAGGTATCTTCGTCATGAAATATTTTCGTTTATTACTTCGCAACGAACGCAACGAAGATCGGGCACGCCGCGGCCTCCGGCCAAGTGAAATGCACAAAATCCATTCGGTTTTATCTCGTTAACTTTAATCGCTACAATGAAATGATCTTTAACTTCTAGTATTAGAGCTCAAATTCCTTGGTGGCACAAAACTTATTCGGTGTTAGTATTTTGTGGTGTCAAGGTACAAGCGATTTGCAAAGTTAACACATACGCTCTAAGCTCAAAGTTGCTTGAAGTGCTTTAAATAAGGGTCGGGTGATGGTGTTCAAGCGAAAATAGACTGTGTGTACATGAAGTTTAGGTATGATATCGAAGGTTGACATTTTATAAGGTTTTTTATGGTGTTCGGCAATCAGCTGTTTGGGCACGCGTTGCCCCTCGGGAGCGGATGATGTCAGCTCCCTTCGCAACGCATAGCGACGAGTTCTATTAAATTTTCTAAAATGTGCCCCTCGTTCTGTGATATTTGTAGTGTCACATATTTGACTCAAGATTTGAGAATATTATTTTTTCTATACGGCTTCAAAAGGTATTCGTTATTTAAGTTATTTGCCTAAGACCTTTTTATATAAGTTTCCTTCTAGTTGTACATTACAATAATTATTTTAACGAATAGGCATATTCTTCAGGGTAATTCCTTATTACGGTTTGTTAGTACATAATCTATTTAAACAAAGTGTTTAGAAGAAATATGTGTGTTATTGAACAATAAATAAATTTGTTTTAGAAACACATTTTGCTTATACCTACATTGAACCAATAATCTATAGGGTAAATGCCGGATACTTGCCCCACTTTTTAAAAAAGCTAGTTTATTAAAAATGTGTACCAAAATATTTTATATTCAAAGTGTATTCTTAAACATTGATTATAAATCTTCTAGAAAAGCCTATTTTTTCAAATATAAGTATTATTAGTTTTGAGTAAATCCGGTTTAATGTGACCTCTAAAAAGGGGGATAGTTGCCTACTATGGCGGATAGTAGCCTAACGTTAAAAATGATTCGGGGGATACTTGCCTAATGTGAGGATAGATGCCTGTATGAATTTTTTTTCAAATAAAAATGAACGTATATTAATTTAAGTAATCAGTATTTATTATTAAATACAATCTTTTATGAAGTATTAATTAAAGTTAAATAATACATATAAAATTAAAACAAAAATAGACTCCAAAATGGTAATTAGGTATCCAAAATACCTAAGAATGAAATATTATTATTTATTTAAAAGATAAAACAATAAAGAAAATAAGAATAATGCCAAAGCATTAGCATCTATTAAGTAAGTATTCAGTCCTTATTAGGGTTCCGTACCCAAAGGGTAAAAAACGGAACCCTATTACTAAGACTCCGATGTCCGTCCGTCTGTCTGTCACGAGGCTGTATCTCATGAACCGTTATAGCTAGAGAGTTGAAATTTTCACAGATGATGTATTTCTGTTGCCGCTATAACAACAAATACTAAAAACTAGAATAATATAATTATTTAAGGGGGCTCCCATACAACAAACCTGATTTTTTTTTGTTTGTCTATATGTCATGAACTTTTATAGCTAGATAGTTGAAATCTTCACAGATGATGTACCTATTTCAGTTGTCGCTATAGCTACAGACACTAAAACAAAATGATAATTATTTTTTTAAATAGATAATAATAGTACGGAACCCTTCGTGCGCGAGTCCGACTCGCACTTGGCCGGTTTTTTATTTACTGAGATCCTATATTAAGTACGAAGTACTAAGAGAAGTTAAATTATTATATAATCAACCCTTCAAAATACTAAAGTTTTAATTGTAAGTTAGTGAACGTGTATTATTTTTAATTTAATTTTAATATTTATCTTAAATATTGATGATGAACCCCAATATTAAAGATATAAAAAACAACTTTGGCATTAGCATTTAATATCACCAGAAGCCAAGGTGTTCAACTTGCCACATCTCATGCAATTGTTTTTGAATGTTGTACAAGTTTCATGCAACCACATTCGACACATCTCACATTGTATCCAATCTGATTTCAATTTAGTTAAAAAATAATTTTCAAAACATTCTGGACAATAATTATCTACTGAAACTTCTTTATTTGTATTTTTTATTTTTGAAGCAGCATTTTTATCTTTTAATATATTTTCTGTATGTCTAATAGATGATTTATTTTTTTTACCTTTGATGGATAGACCTTTAGTTGCTTTTCCTTTCGATGTTTTTAAACTTAAAATATTTTCTTCATTTTCATTGTTGGAACTGTAGATACAAATTTTTCTTTTCTTTAAAGTCCTTCCTTTAATCAGTTGAATAATATCTGTGCTATCTGATTCTGATTCACTGCTCTTAATATCTCTATATTGTTTTGATTTTTTATTTTATTGCTAACAACTGATTTGTTTTTTTTTTCTTCCTTTTGTTTAATTATACTTGTTTTTTTACTTTCTCAATTTCATTCTTCTTCTCGATTATTTTATGATCCGATTTTAAAATTTCTGCTGATTGTCTAGCCCTTTTAGACATACAGCCCTAGGGCAACAATCCGCAAAAGACAGTAGGGCAACTATCCTTTTTGATACGGATACTTGCCCTATTTATTTACAAAATAAATAAAAAATATTTAGCAATAAAACGTAATAAACAGTGCAATTTAAACTCTAATGTATTCAAAGAAATATTTTTTTTATTAAAATCGCAATCAGTTATAAAAATATTTAAAAGAGATTACATACGAATATAATTATGACGCTCATCAAAGAATCGTCGCGGAAGATTTTTACTCACACGGACCAAAAATGTGCGCCTACTTCAAAGATTTATGGGGCACTGAGGCCTAGGCGGGGTACCCTTTTAATAATGACTAAATAGAAACACTGTCAATAAGTCTAACATAGAGTATTTGAAACTGAGGCATGTATCCGTCCGAGGCAACTATCCGGCTTTTACCCTATTATATGGATTATAAAAAAGTATCTGTAAAACTTTTTAAAGCTGTCGAATTATATAACGTCGAAGTTAACAAGTAGGTAACACGTATAATCAAAGCTCGCAAACACATCACTGATAAATCTGAAAAGATACCTTTTAGATAACTCCAGAATAAAACTACGTCGGATGAAAAGGTGGCGAGAAAAACTGGTAGATGTAGATGGGCAATGAATTATGCATCACAGACACGACCGCCCTTTTAATTCCTTTGTTGATTCTCCTCTAATTAACCTATCCTATCCCGGGTTTTGACGGTATTGCTTTGATGATAAGGTTCATTTTGGGATAGCAAAACAGACTTATTTGGATATATGAAGTTGAGGGAAGTAACCCACGCGTGTGTGAGTTGAATGTTAGTGGAATTAGTGTTAGTTTTAGTTACTTTATTTGTAACCACTAGGATAATTGTATGTATGTAAGTATGTATATGTGTAAGTATGTATATGTGTAAGTATGTATGTGTGTAAGTAATTGTAGGTAGACTTAACAATTTTTCTATAATGTGATGAAAGAAATAAACTTAATTTCAGTAAAGTTATGTTATTTATCATGTTAATTTTCATGAAAGATGAAAAAAAATATTTATAGTAGAAACATCCTGATGCTGTTTTATGATTTAAAATATTATATGTATGAATATTTAGGAAGGTAGTCTTAATGTAATGTAAGATAAAAAAATATCTACACCTCAAACTATTATGAATTAGAAAGGAAAATCATTTTATTATTTGTTATTATTCTTAGATGGCCAGCTATGTTATCTAGTAACAGACTGACTGTCTATTGTCTGTCTGTCGGTGGTAAAAATATAATTATTTTCCAAAGGTCGGTGCAAAAATAATGAGAATATAAAAGTAATCAAGATGTTTAAATATTTTTCTAGACAAGAAAATGTAAAGAATATGTCTCTGTCCTCAATTTAATAGTCAAAAAACACGTAGTTTTGTACGTTCATACAAAGCTGTAATCGTTTTTATATATAAGAAAGTATTTAGTTATGTACCTAATCTTGACATTATATACCTACGTAGATAATATGTCTATCTATAGATGGGTGATATATACAATTATCGATATTTATTTCAGAGAGATAGAATATTAAAAACCGTAGATAACATTAATGGAAATGCAATTATTAATTAAAACATAAATATAATATATATTATATACGTGTAAAGTTTATTCCAGGCACAATTAGAAATATAGTATTGTTATATGTAAGTACTTACTAAAGTAGGTAATAAATACATAGTTCTTATTACCAAGAGGTATAAAAAAAAATTGTTATCACAGTTAAATCATAGTTCAAACTTTGATCCGTATAAAATATTCAAAATTAGGTATAACTTTATTAACATGACTTTTGTATAATTAATAAAAGTAATGTTAATAAACTTCGTGAAATATATATTGTGTAAAACTAATTATAATTAATATGTATTCTGTTATATATTGTCTAATTAATTATAATCTGATGAAGTTGTTTTTACAACGCGTTAAGTGCTCGACATGTTTGCTTCACAATGTTTTGTTTGTTAATTATTCTTCCTAGAAAAATATACTTACGAAAGCACTTTACAAATGTTCATGTAAATGACTGTTATGTAAGAGTTCTCACGTTATTTCTAAGTTCTTCTATATATTGTAATCTTGAGATTGACAAATCTATAAATCTTCATGTTCATGTTGGTAAGTAAATGTAGTGGAGTAACTGTATTTACTTATATTGAATACTGTAAGTAGGTATCCTACCTACCTATATCGAATACTATAGAATATAAAAATTAAATAAACTTAATTAAAAAAAATATTCAACGTACATTTTGATGAAACGAAAACGAAAGTATCGGTAGACAAATATATTGGATCTCGAAATCTATACATAAAGTAGAGAGTCATAGATCTTACAATCTGGTTACGTGGGATCCAACGCCATCCCTTATCCGTAGGAAACGATCCATCAAGGCGTTATCTCACAGGAAACAGGGTTTACTAGTGTTTCCATCTATTTTAAGTACATGCTGTAATATGCTGTAAGGTTATGATACTAAAAGCTAATTTCCCTCGACACGACGAGGGTGCGTTTGACAACTGCGTAAGCACATTAGTTTGAACGACTCAAAGAGTTATTGTAACAAATTATTCACGTTCTAGAGAAGTTTTTAGAATAAATGTAAAGTAATAAAACTATCAAGAACTCCGATCTGATTTTAAATAAGATTTATTTCACTTTATTAGATCCCAAGTGGACTGGTACGGAGTGAGGAATTGAAATAATTATTTAAAGTCGTTTTATATGATATTGTAAAATAAAGCAATAAAGTGTTGGAACAAGTCGTTAGCTGAGAGCGTATTGTTAGAGTTGTAGTGGTCCCCGATGAAGTCGCTGTTACCGGCGCGGGCTGACTCAATGCGGGCGGCGGTGATGGCCCAAGTTTATGGTAGGGTCCAAGTGATGAGATGCAGTGGATTGAAAAAAATAAAGCTAGTAAATTAAACGTCGTTACACAAAGTTTTCATATTATACATAGATATAATCTCACATTAAAAAAAAAAAAATGTGTAATCTTCATATTATAATCCTAATACATATATTTAAAGGTATAATAGTTTGTCTGTATATAAAGCAACTGTGTTTGTTAAGTTTGTCCATCGCCGATGACTTGCACCACACGTCTTTAGTAAATAACTTTAGAGTACCAGCGGGCACTAAAACGGTGAGCTGTAAAAACGACCATTCTATCGGTTTACGTCGCTTATTGGCAGCCTCCGCATATTATTTAGCCGCATATAAAACATGCAGTCAATGAATATGAAAAATTCTTGGAAATATCTTTCTATCGTTCAAACACAATAACAACTGTTTATAAGTTTCACAATATGTTTCAGGAAAACTAAAACTCAGAGGAGAACGAAATTGTTATCGTATGTTTACTTATTCGGCTGTTGTTATGTTTATTCAGTTATTGATAATTATCATTTTCTGGGAATCAGTTTGTATTCGTACCTACTGTTATCAAATTATCAAATTGTTACATACTTTTCATCAGACAAAATGGCATTTTCTAATAATGCCATAAAGGAATAATAATATTGTTGACCTCGGTATCTTTATAACGTATTTAAAAGTATTTTCTTTTTACCTTACATTTCACTAAAACGTCAGATTAGTTGGACGTTACCAAAGAGTTTCAATGAGAAGACCCACTAAGAAACTGGATACTCTTTTAAGTTATTTATAAAATTACAATTACCTTTAGAATTGATTATTGGAGTCACAGTCATAATTGATACGTGAGAATAAATTATAATTCAAGTAAAGTGTGACACCGAAATAAGACTAGAATACCGAACCAAACCACTAGTAGGTAATTCTATGATGCTCTCAGATTTATAAGGGTTTAAAGGACATTGAATATATCTGCGGGTTAAAACAAAAAACAAAATGTAAGAAATTTTTTGTGCATGTAATTTGGTTGAAACTTGAAACATGTTTATGATTAATTAGGTAAGTACAGAGTGAACATGATTACCTACTTCTAATTAATTAGTTTGAAGCCGTCATCAATGTTTCGTATTGTATATCTACCCACCTGTTAGGTATTGTATGTCATATTTATAGATAGGTACCTACTGCTTACTTACAGATACTACTTCTAATTACAATTACTACTTACCTATAGATACTACTAACTTATTGATAGGTACTTATTTTTCTACCATATTTTAATTAGAACAGATTAGATTAGATTTAGACTTTTTATTATATAGGTACTAGTATGACAAATACATAAAATGAACTTAAAAATGTAACTTCTAATGTTGCTTTTTCCTGTATTAATGTTTTATATTTTAAGCGCCTTACTCTATGTTTGCACTGTATTCTCGGGTTGAAAATACAGTGCAGAGAGAGTGCAGAGAGTGATAGAGAATGCTTTTAAGAATTAAGTCCGCCTATTGTACTAATTTTAGGCAATAAAGACTAAATAAATAAATAAATACATATTAACAAATATAAAAGAAAAATATTAAAGAATGAATATATGTCTTCTGTTTATGTAGGTGTACCTGTTCCTGTATGTTTGTGTGTACGGATGTTTTAGGTTCTGTTACGCCAACATTTAATGGATTTTGATGAATCTTCAAAATAATTTTACTTATACACATAAATTATAAATACCTATATGGTAAAGTCTCAAGATATTAAATTATGGTCGCTGCGTTATTGAGGCATTTGTACAAATAATTCTATAAATTAAATTAAATAAGACAATTAAAATATCATCCTTGCATGTTTACACTTGTTGTATTCAGTAATTATATAAAGACTTGTCCATATTGATGGATTAGATTAGACGATCATTCTAAATCCTTGTGTATAACTTGACACATTGACTGTAGATTAATGATGAAGTCCTATTTCATTTGGAAATATCATTTTTAAGGATGTATAAAAGTTCGGTATTTTGTAACGAGAAATATGCCGTTTTATATTAGTGTGGTTTGAAGCCGCGGTAATAAACTAGTCATAATCTTTTACTAAACCGCTACTCTCTACTAACTTATCCTGCACAACTTTTTATTTCCATACAATCTTCTTCATCAAAATGTATTTAAAATACTAGGCAGAAATCAATTGAAGACGGTATATAGCGGGATGATACAATGATGATTAATTAGTAAATGTATACTACAATATCCCCCCGACGTGGATGTAGAGGTTTCAAGATCCTATCTAATTAGTGAA
The DNA here is from genome assembly GCA_959347355.1 of Napeogenes inachia. NCBI lineage: Eukaryota > Metazoa > Arthropoda > Insecta > Lepidoptera > Nymphalidae > Napeogenes > Napeogenes inachia. Next base: position 17,704,295 of record OY365792.1, read on the forward strand.
CTAGTCGTAAATTGAGTTGCATGATTTCGATACTACCTTATTGAATTTGTTTATTACTTCTGTACCCGCTAGTACCTACCTACACAAACCAGGGTTGCACACATTCAAATCACTATCAAGACACACACATAGGTATACAATATTTAAATAAAACATTAAAATCAAACTATATTATAAAGATGTTTTCTATTAGCTCTATTTTATTAACCATCCGTGTATCTACATTCCAAGCATAGAAAGTCATAAAAAGATAAATATAATATAGTTAAAAGCCATCGTAAAACGCGGTTAGTATCGCTGGGAAGGACGGACCCTTGATTGCGTATCCCGGGGCAATTAAACATGTGATACTACTGGATGACATACAAATAAGTGAGAATACTTGCGCTGTATTAAGGTATTCCAGTACATAATTAGCGTTACAGTATAATCTATATTTATATCGCTATATAGCTATTTATAACAACATACAAACAAAAAACAATAAAAGCTAATTAGAATTAAACTAACACCGCTAAGACTAATTTCAAACCAACCGAGTTCAATCCACTAACGCCGCAACTTTGTAAGCTTCACCACTATCAGACCAGCCATTGTATGCTAATGTCGCAGTGATGAGTGGCTAGGTTGGCCGTAGTTGGACCAACTTGGACAATTATATTTTTAACGTCAACGTTATTACAGATTTGAACAAATTCCATATGGTCTATTATTTTAATGTGATTCTATGAACCAATATTTTTTCTATATTTTTTTTAGTATCTAGTAGTACATTTCAAATTCATTCATTCAACATGTATGTATGTATAACATATTGTGTCGCTTCTCCGTATTGAAGACTGCACATCCGACAATTCTTATGCAAGTGCAATAAATCTCGAACGCAACCGGTTTCCTCACCCGGCAGTGCTCGTACTTACATAACATTCCACTTACTGACATTATAATATAATACAAGGAAGAATACATTTGTTTACTAAACCAGGTGACTGTTCTTAATTTACTTTCTTGCAGTATATTACTTAAATATACGGGTAAAAATTCTATAAATTAAAGATATTTCCTAGTTATAATATATGGTATATTGTACAAGGCTAGTAATGATAGGTCATTTCGGCAAATTGATGCTGTGACGTCATCAATAAACATAGCACCTAGGTACGAGTTAAACAAAGGAGGTCTTACATTGTTCTTTTATTTTTAATACAAATTATTATTAAATTGTTCCTTATACTTCTAAAGTATGAGAAGAACGGCAGTCGTTTAAAGGATTTCTTAAAGTAGGTAACGTAGTCGGGAACTTTCGTGGTTAGACTTCAAACAACGAACAACTTTCTAAGACTAGTGACTTGAAAGTTGACTTAAAGTCTTATATACACTTAGATTGTTTAGTTATTCTTAAATTGGCCGTCTTATAAATTGTTATACAAAATACAAAAAAAAAAAATTGTCCTTATTCTAATAACAATTCTATCTGGTACTAAATCTATTTAGTATTTATAGGTACCTTTGTATATAAGTTCTTGAAAGGACATGGTTCGTACAGTTGGTTGTCGATTACTATTTAACAGCTTCAGGTCAAGTGGCGATTGTGGCAGCAAGGACTCTTGAGATAACTGGATGCGTATAGATAGATGTTTGCACTTCCTTTGAGTGGCTTTAAATACGACACTGGCATTCATATTAAATAATCATTTAAATTAAATTCCACAAATATAAACAAGTTTGAATGTAAATTAGGGCCTGCGTGGGGTTGTGAAGTCGAAGCGGGGACAAAAGTTAATTACAATACTTAATTCAACTTCCGATCGAATAAGTAAACATGTATGTATGTGTGCATGTATGTGTATATTTGTCCGTACGTGCATGTGTGTACATATATGTATGTACATATATGTATGCGTGTCTGGCGTGCGTGTTTTTGACTCCAGTAACTACAACTAAGCCTTTGAATACGAAGTAAAAAGTATTAAACATGAATACCTACATACATATAAGAAGATATTTATCTACTGGGAAGTTGGGAATTAGCAGGTTACTGTGCAGGATCATTAGCAAACGTCATGACACATTAAATACAATCAAAAATACCTACAAGATTATAATTTTGTCGTAGTAATAGGTAGGGATTCGAAACCGCGACCTCTGGGAAACTATCCCGTCTTCTGTACGAATTGAGCTACCTACGTTTCCACAGATCGCGGGTTCGAATCCCTGTCCGTTCGAGCTATAAATTTTACACAAATATTCCTAAGAAAAAGCTTCATTTTGATTAGAATCTATTTAAGCTCACTTTAAAATTTCGATTGTTTTATCTTGTTAGTTACATAAAACCAAGGAGGTACCTAACTCGCTGTCAAACTTCAAACTGTTCGATGTAAATGGTTTGAATTTATTAAAACGGCCGCACAATGAAAGCGAAGTCTGAAGCGTACTCAAAGCGAGTCAGCTAACGGTCACTAAAAACTACAAACCGACAACAAAGAATCGACTATCGTTTTTATATATAATAGTGTTTCACTATGGTTTTAGGTGGCTTTTTGTGTATCAATTTTCTTGTCACGGGTTACGATTTGAGATTAAAGAATTTGTTTTTTTTCAATTGGCCTTTATGTCAAATGAAATAGACGGTAATTATTACCATCTTATTCGGTTATATAAACATAATTATATAGTTACTAAATGTTGATTATAAGTATTGTTCATGAATATCTAAAGAACTATTTAAGCTTAATATCTAAAGTTAAGATCCGAAATTTTATCATAATAAAACAACTCTACGTTCTTTAGTATTGTATTCGTGGTAGCTATTATTCTTATAATATTATTGTATTATAATATATGTAAATATAAACAAATATATCACCAGGTATCATATTATATGTTGATACGTCTAACCTTATCCGTGTGACGCAGAACTAAATGATTAGTTTCTTGTTTCAGTGCAGCGGTTAGATTCCAAGTAGGTTCTTTCCTACAAAGTTGTCAAAGCAACAAAGTTTCGAATTTCACTCTTGCTTCAACTGTATTCTCATACTTCTAGTACTTTTTTATACTGCGCCACTGCTTAAGGAACATCTTGTGGTTATTTATATCTTTTATAATATACGTATTTACTATTTGGTGTTTCCAAAAAATTTGGTCTTTTGAAGGATTGTTGTTTTATTATATATATAATGCTATTTGGTCCCCTTTTATGCAAGCAGTGATTAATAAATTATTTCAAACCCAAAATATAATATATTGTAGTTGCATCCCCAAGACATTTTATTAATCTGTCTAGTGTCTACGTAACTTTATAGATAATGTAACTTGAAAATCATTATCATTATTATTATTTATCATTTGATTTTTTCAATTGAAATTTAAAAATGTCAATAAACGCTGATAACGGAATAGTTTTGTCTTCTCTAATTATCGTTATCCTATAATACAAATATTATATCTGCACCGAATTCATAAAGTATTAATGCGTTGAAACGGAACTTGTATGTGAGATTAAATAGAGCGTGACGTCATCAGTGATCAGACCCTATTACTATTAATATTTGTAGTATAGGTACATGTATATGTTATAGAAATATGAAATAGTAAAAAAAGGTCTATACAAGAAATATAAGTTCGTATGCACATTAAAGCAGTACTTAAATAATAATTAAAGATCGCTGTAATCAAAAATATTTGTAATAGGTACCTAATGTGCTGTCTGTACCATTTTTTCTATATCCTATGTAATATTATATTCCTCGCGTCATATACGAGTAAATATTTCTTTTCACACGCCAACGTTATTTTCGCCTTGCTTTGCAATGTTTGAAGTCATAACAGGATGTTTAAATTCATTGTTTTAAATATTTATAAAAATGTTCGCTGGACGTAAATAATTCATTCATAATATACCTATTATGCGAAATTAACTAATTCAAAACATCATTCAATAATCGAATAAAAATGTAAATTCATAAAAGTTATACCAAGTAATCCACATTTCTGACATGTCTCATAATAAATCCTATATAGGCATGTAGAAAATTACGTAAAATGGTTAGAGGTTGAACCTTCAAAGAACGTCGTTAATATAATTCTCAAATGTATTAGTATTAAATGTCGGCGAACCGTTTAATCTGAACAATATGTAAAGGCTACCGCGTAAAATTACTCAGCGATATACCTGCATATATCAATTAATTACTGCCATATCGCAACATACCCACACGTAAATTATGTGAATATTGGCAAACGATAAACGCACCTACCATTACAACAACAACGTCTATAATTGTAAGTACGTAATAATCGAATTACACGAGGTGTTACTACGTCTACAATGGGTTCGTATTCGCTGAACCGAACGACCTGATATCTGAATTTTGCATACCGCATCAACGAAAGGACAGACCAACTTGTAAAACAGGTGGAAATTTAGAGGCTATGTCTTATTTATAGAGTCTTAAAGACGAAAAGCGTATGGCAGGGGGTTGCAGGGTAGAAGCCGGTATCGATGTTTTGTGGCCAGTTAAGCGCATGCGCCTTGAACTCGGAATCTACACCTGTGACCTTCGTGCGTCACGACAAGTCGCCAACTCAGCACTCGCCAGTATCACTTGATATGCTGAGAGGAAATGACGTTCCCAAGTACGAGAGCGTTCGATTAAGTACAGGATATTACAAAATAAGATTAATCTGTGCTTAGATACATTTGTAAAATAAAGGTATACTTGGCCTCTTTTATATTTTGAAATAACGTTATAAAAGCAAGAGGATGTTATAATATAAAACACGGTTTTATTAGATTACTAACAAAATCTAGAATTAATATTTATTCAAATCTAAATGTAAAACTGACTGCCAAATTTAGAGAACGAACCGGTAAAACTTCTATATCTAACAGTACCTACATAGGTATAATAAAAATCACCCAAACGACCGTCTTGGCATGTGATAAATCTGAAATTAGAAGTTAGGTATCTAAAAATAATATGCAAACATCCATTCAGTCTTTCATTCTCAGCGTTTAACTTGTTTTTTGTGAATGGATGGATGTGTTTCGAATGGATGGATGGACAAAAAGTATATTTATTTCTGGAGACCCCCCACTAAACCTCACTTAAACTTAATAATATTTTTTATTTCTGTGTCACAATTAACATCATTGATCATTGATTGATCACAGAAACATTCATTTCATCTTATCGTGAACACGATTGCTGCAAAGCATTCAAAACGTCAAGTTAATTTTAAAATGAATACTTAAAATTTCATTATACGCGAATTCAATGTGTAAAAATAGTTTTATTTCAAGCATTGATCTTTTTTACTATCTCTACCAACATAAACTGATGTATTTTATTTTTAAGCTTTTTCAAATTGCGGAAAAACTGTTACGAACTACTTCCCTTCTAAGAGTCTCTCTCTAAAACTTTGTTTTCACGGCACCATTTTAAAGTAATACCACATACAGTGTACTACTTAAATATAACCAATTTGTAGGTATGTGTGTGTGATGTGTATTAAATAGATTGTGTCCACTCACTCACAGACGTTTACATAAATATGTATTATATATATACCTAGTCCTAGTCCGAGTATTGTTACAAATGTATATACGAAACTCACACCTTTGGCTAGAGGTCTTAGGTCTATCAGAATTAGTCAGACACTGGGCTTAACCTGCTACGTTTCACACAAGCAAAACTCAACAGTTTGCCGCATAACAAGAAAAACAACACACACTAATTACATGGCTAAAGTAAGATCTACCACTGAGCGCTTCCAGATAGAAATGGTTGACTCGTCCTGACGATGGAGACAGGGAAGGTGGTTAAACTTCTTGCAGAAGCCTGGGCGGGAAGGTATAGTGAACCCTCCCTAGAAACGAGCTACGGCCATGAAAGTATCTTTTGTTTTTCCCGGGACAACCCACTGTTTTCTGTGGCTATATGTGTAATAGCTTTTTTTTTGATATTCCGAGGGGGCGTCATGTTAGCCATCATAATAAGGTGATCCTTGGTCGACCTATTTTTTAAAGAATGGCAATGTCCTGGATTTTTGTTGGTATTATTAGAAATGGTAATATGTTGCCAAGAATCCCACACAAATACCAAATATAGGTTTTTTAACTAATCAAAAGAGTTTAATCTATTTCACCTTTTAGCTTTTGTAGTCCACAGAAAATAAAGATGTAATTGGTTCCAAAAATTTTATTCCGACTCGAATGTCAGTATCAAGTAGAACAGGCAGTGTTCTGTAAAACTGACCATCGCTGTAGTACAAGGACTTTAGCGAACTACAGTCCAAACATCTTTATTGATAATTTCTCATTACGATTCAGGACTGTCTCTTTATATCGGACATTACGCTTTTGAAGGGTCATAAAAATGCCGACGGCTCCAGACTCACTTTGTGTAATTCAATCACTGCGATTCTGTTTTCTTAAATCCCCATTCCATATTGTAATCTAATAAAAAACACTCTAAAATAAGTGAAATAGCGGGAAATGAATGGCTGACTTGGCTTTTAGCATGGTACATGCGATCCAACTTTTGATGCAAATCCTTCTAAAATTAACTGTTTTAGACTTTACCAATTTTGATTATTTATTAATTATAATGTGATTAATAACTCAATATGCTATTATTACCTTACATTATTTGTTTTAAAATAGACTAAGACGATCCCACATTGTTCTAAACAGAGATTTTATAACAAAAAAATATTATTTATAGTCATAGGTATGTCTTTATTTAAATATCGATGTGATGAAAAAGTTACTTCTTACAATGTTTAAAATGTTCAATTATTCAAGAGGATGTTGTAATCACATGTTTCATCATATTCGTAGAATATTCATTCATTCTTAATGCCATGTAAGGTAAGAAAGGCTAGTTTTATTCAACTTTATATATGTAGAATTACATTTGCAATAACTCACATTCATACATTCTTTCATTCATTCATACATTCCTTCATTCATACATTTATAACATTTGGAATAACAGATATTGGACCTTTCTAAGGAAAATTATAAAAATATATATTGAAATTTGTCTTGAGCTTGGCAGTTCATTAGTTATTTCTTTTTTTTTAACAACGACTTTAAAGATAAAATAAAAAAGACATCCAATAAAAGGACACATTTTTAATCCGATTGGTGTAAATCGTTAGTATCGCTTAGAGAAGCCTTTAAGTATTCCTTGGTTGTTACTCCATAAGACCTGCCTTGAACCAAAATCGAATTACCTGACTGCGTAAGTCAATGAAGCCATCTTTTATTTTGATATACCTAGCTTTAAATTCTATAAGCAAATCGTAACATTCTTCAGAAAGCTTTTTATGGAACATTCTCTCGAAAAGGTTTCTTACCTTTATTATATACATAGTCTTAAAAAATTTTTAAATTGCAAATAACATTTATTACTTTAATAGTGTGTTAGTTTAATACACAAATATAAAACAATTAAAAATATAAAAAGCTTACTCGAACTGGTGTCCATTGGATACAATACAGTCCTTTAAACGTTGAGGACAGTTATCAATAGAAGCACGCGCTCTTTCCATGGAGAAATTCTTCACTGCCAATCATATGGATTGTTTTAGATCCTCCAAATTATCGTGACGTTTAGAGCTAGCTGTATTTTCTAAAACTGACCATAAATCATAATCTAACGGATTAAGTTCCGGTATAGACTACGATCAGTCTTCAGCTCTGATGAAGTCCGAGACGTTCGTTTCAACCAAGACTGCGTGGACCGAGTTTTAAGACCCGGCGCCGAGTTTTGCTGGAAGGACTATACTTGGTTATGGTTCATGGTGTTATTAAGGGGCTTAGCTATCTTCTCAAGAATGGTATCATCATACACTCAAGCCGATGTTTTGATACCTTTTACACAAAAATATGGTTTAGTCACTCCTTCATAGCTAACACCCCACCAAACCATCACCGAAATCGGATAATGTCCACTTTGCACTCTGTCGACTAATTGAAAAGGTTCCTTAGAGCTTTGAGCATAAATACGGTCATTTTTTTTTATTAAATTTTTTTTATTAAAATGTTGCTCAATTGTAAAAAAATTCTCATCCGTAAACAAAATCTTTCTGTTACCTTCCTTTGCGTACCGCTTCAGAAGTTGTTTCCATTTTACCACCCTATTCATCTTTAATTTCACTTAAGAAATAACCAGTGCGTCTCTTATAGGGTGTAAGTCCTAAGTCATCTCTTAAAATACACGACATGGTTCTAGGGTTCTAGGTGCTATATTCATTTCCCGAGATAAAGTATTTTCTTTTCGACAAGATTTCTTCGAATTCTTTCTCTTACTGCTTTGACCACCTTTTTCGTACAAACACTACGTGAACGGCCAGATCTTTCTCTGTCACAAACAGACGAAGTCTCACTTGTACCTATTAATAGCCCGGTATATAAACATTTGACTAATACCAAGTGTATGGAGTTTAAAAAATTGTATTTGACTCCATACCTACTTTATATAATGCAATCACAGCGATTCTGTTCTCTTTATCACCCCACTCCATTTTAATATCGCAAAATACTGTATAATGTATTGGCGCCAAAATGAGAAAACACACTGAACAATCGAATAAAAATTACAGATTCCAAATTCAAATGTAATATATATTTTTTTAATAGTAATAGTATCTATGGCCACACTAAGTATAATACATACCTATCTGCGTCTAGAAGTACCAACTATTAATTATTATGTAGATAAATGCTTTAATTGAATACTAAAGATTAGTAATTGAATTAGTAAGACACAAAAGGGCAAACCACTTACCTTGCAGCATTCCTTTATATACAATTATATATAAATATATTTTACTATTATTAATACAATAAAGAAGTAAGTCTGAAAGATAACATACAAAAGATAAATATGATAAGGGTCTACTTCTCCACTTTTTTAATATAACAACAACAAAATTATCTACAAAGTTACTGTCTTCAAAATAACATAACAGTTTCAAAAGCATTAGCGGTAATAATGAAGAAACGAACACATATATATTATTAATAGTAATTACGTTTATTACAATAAATATAAATTCTAAGAGCTTATATAAACGTTTATAAGTTGCTGCTAGTATGATGCAGTTCTCAGCGGGGGGTCGTGACTGGAGTGACCTTCGACTAATTAATTTATTACGTTACGTAAAGCTTGCATGTTGCTTGTATAAATTAAATTACTGATTTGAATAACATGTACCTATTGATATAATAACGTAAAGTGTCAAAACTTAATAGATTGGTATTTTATCAACCTTTTACTTCAAGTACTATGTATTATATCGTATAGTTTAGCTTGTAGTGCGGTATTGCTTATAATGTATATTTTATATTTACTTCAGTAATCATTAGAAATATAACATAAGGATTAACTTGTATCGTAATTTCTTTTGCATTAGAATTTTAATAAATATGGAGATAAATTGTATCAACACGGGTAAGACTCCTGCTACCTCTGTTATACAGTTCCGTCGCTCTGCTAATTGTACTACCGTGTTAACCGCCTTAATGAATCAGAATTATAAATCTATTAAAAACTTAATTACTTATGTAATTAAGTTTTTTTGCTTAAGAATGTATTTAGATAATTTCAAAATACAACCCATTCTACTTAAGTAATAATAATATACCTTCATATATTCATACTAAACCTGTAGATATAGTTTATATTTATATATTTATAGCTTTTAAACTAGTTTCGAAATGTAAAAAAACTTTTCGAAATATAATAATCCTTTACATACCTATCTATTTAGCCTTATAAGTATTTTTAACTATTTAACTTTACCTATGTTTAGATTAAGGTAAAATATTTGTTAATAAAACAAACATTAATTAATCATTTCACTGTCTGTGTTAATGGTTATTTTTCTACATACATATCATAATAACAGAGTTATTTGATGACGTCACAGTCATTCAGAAGACATCATTTAAAAGATATTAACTACAAAAAGTATGTAACAGTTGATATTAATGTTTAGTAATATCTCAAACATCCTATTACTAATAATATACAATGTAATACTAATGTATTGATAAAATCAACTGCAGCTGTAACTAACATCGACCTTTAAATGAAACAAAACAATAACTTACTACAACAATTACATTTATTCATGATTGTTGTAACGGACCCTGACCTTATTCAATTACTTTAGAATACATTGAATTATGTTTTATATGACATTTAGAATTATATACATACAAATTAATTATTAATACAACTTACAACATACACTACCATGTTTGATGTAGAAAATGTTACATTTCTTGTATAGGTCCCTCTAACATACATAATTTTACTCTATTATAATTTTAGCCTAATTTAAATCGATTACATAGACAGAAATTATTAGGTAATTTCTTCATATCAGAACCCAACAATTTAATTACTAGGTTCTAGACAAGACAATACATTAAAAAAATGTTATACACGAATCCTTGATTCACGCTCGAAGACAATGCCGATATTGGAATTCGATCACAAAAAAACACCCTCAAATCCCAGCGTCAGACAGAGACAGCGACATCTCTTATCTTCTCTTTCACCTCTGGGGAGCATTTGACCGATGAGTAATGCTACGTCCCGGCGACGACTGTCGTGTGGGTCAAGATAGGAGATCAGCTTTTTTATTGTTCCCTATAATATATTATTTAAATTGTACTTATACACAATATTAATAATCATATCTAAAATCTTCATTTCGTATAAATATATGCAAAAATACTTAAAAAGCCATAAGATGGTTATTTGCATAGCGTTAAGAAATATTACCTTGCCTACAAAGTATCTAAAGTACAACAATAATATATTAAAACAAATCATAGATCAAAAACAATACAATATTTATCATACTAGATATTTATACAGAATATAATAGTATTAAAATACCATTCATCAAATGATTATTAATTAAAATTAGGTTAACCGCTCATCGCTCATACCTTGTACTAATTGAAGTAGCGAGAAAACAGTAGAAATGATCGCGGTGTTAGGACGACGCGTGAAATAAAGCGGAGCAATTCTCATAACGACGCTTAGCTTAAAGATAAAGTAATAGTAAGACTGACATTTGCACTCACTGTAATGGATAAATTGTGTGCTAATTGAAGGGATACTTCCCTTTAACAAAATCGAATTATGGGGAAAAGATATTGTAAATAATAACAAACTCTCTGTAGGCTGTGTTAATGGTAATTGTTTTAAATTATATTTGATTTTATATGATAGATAATACATACAATTTTTCAGGCTGTTTCAGGTCAAAATTCATTAATTATTGAACGTAACTATCAAATAGTATTAGGTTTTGCAAGTTATAGCTATTTTGATGACGGGTTGTAAGGGTTTATTCCAAGCCCGTAAAGATTATTCAATGATTTTAGTACTTATTATAATTTTAAGATAATGGTTCTGTTTGTAACGATTTACCTAATTCTTCCTTGAAAGACTAATATATCCAAGTCAAAACGAACTGTAAAACCCATCTGCTATCCCACAATTAGGACTCAAACTGCTCGCTATAAAACACACTAATGGGTTCGAAGAAACCTTGAATTGTCTGGTAGCTGTATTATTTATGTTTGTAATATCTGTTTCTAGTAAGAACAAGAAAACCGTCTTGTGGTGATTTGTTCTACGAAAGAGATTGAACTTATCTTAGATAATCTTTTCTAAAAAACTTTAAATAAGAAAGAAATATTAATAGTGTTTAAGTAATTTTCCAGTTATCTTAGCTATAGTTTTTTAATATTAAAATGATAACGGTTTTTGTTGGCAGTGAAGTCTATGTTGGTTCGTGCATACAAGCGACTACCGATCAATACTTCACTTTACTTTCCCCATACTTTTATTAATTTATATTCACGAAATATTTTAACATTTTGGTTTTATAATCGAATTTGTTTATTTCTCAGGTAAGGCAGTAGAGTCGGTAAGATCCTTATACATTATATAAATTCCAGATTTTTGGTCACAATTTCTAGAACGTCAAAAGACAATAAGCAGAATTTATATTTGATTTTGCGAGCGAATAGAGCGAAAGTAATTGCTTCGAAACCAAATAGAAATTTTGTTAAAATGTTAGATTATTTTCCTATACTTGCCAGTGCTGCGACTGTAACTTAACGAACAACATAGAGCGAAACAAAACTCATATAAAATAAAAAAATCCTAACTCTTATACAGTTAATCAAACTAATAAAAAAAACTTAAAATACTTAAAGAAGTATTTTAATAATGCTTAAAAATAAAAACAACAAAGGTTGTTCTTATTTTTAAGCATTATTTTATTTTATCTTAAAACTTTTTATGATAAAAAGAACTTCAAGGACCTGGCTCATCCCTGCACGCACAGTCTCTTAGCACATCACTAGTACAATAAATATTATGATAGTTAATAGAAACAGACCCAGAATATATATGTCTTACACAGACAAACCTTGCTATTGAATAACTCTATCTTTAAAAATAACCGCATCCCAATCCATTGGGTCGTTTTACAGATTTAATCATACCTACATACGGACAGACTGAGGGAAGAGACTGCTTAATTAAAGAGAATATTTAATAATTAAATAAAATATTTAAAATTGCCGTTATGGCAATCTGAGTAAAAACTTAAAGACAATAAATATTTTTATTAATTTCATAAATTGTCATATTGGTATGTAGTTTTAAATAAATTAGAATAATATAGTGCTAAATATTAATTACTTTTACGTTAACTTATCGTCGGTAACTTGGAAAGAGATTGCGTATTTTTTTTAATTAAACATAATAAAACATAGAAAATTAAAAAAATACTTTAAAATTCGTTTTAAAACTTTACTAACTTAGCTGCTTTTAAATGTTGAAGTTCCTGTAAGCTTTAAAGTTTTAACTCGTTAATATTTCAGTTTTAATATTTTTCACAGAAACTTTTTAATCGTCAAAGAACTGAACTGAATGTTTTTAATTGCCTTGTTAATTTAAATGTACATATTCAGAGTAAGTTGTTAAAATTAAAATAGATAAAAATAATGCAAACAAATCTAACAATTTGTAATACACACACAAATTTTGTACAAAAGATTCAAATGTCAACGTTATACTAGTAAAAGTTATAGAAATGATTAAATCAACGTTTGATTTCACTTATACTTAGGTAGGTACACAATCATTTTAAAACTAACATATTAATTTCGTAGACACTCCGGTTACTAACAATAAAAAAGATATATCTCATAATAATATCTACGTAATTAAATTTAAATGGAAAAATAATCTCCTAAGAGTTTTAATATGTTGCGGAAAATTCTAGAAAATTGAACCGTGAAGTATTTTAATAGGTTTCTTAGAAAACAGTTGGCTCTGAGTCAGAGGCCTCATGTACAGCTCCATTACAGAGTTCAGTGCATAGTTAACTATTGGTGAATGATTCGCTATTGTTCTCATTTATAGCTTTATAGTACAGGGAAACAATTTAGAAGCTTTATTTTAAGTGTTTTGCTTTCGTACATGTTCTGTTCACGATAAGTACTAATTATGCAAGCTATTACTTATACAACTTGTTGTACTCCCAGAGTACGCTTAAGAACTATAAACCTAAAATATCTAGACTTCACGAATTAAAGTTTTTTAATATTGATTTTCTCTAAACCATTACTATCTTTTATCTATTAATACAATTTTTAGGGGATTTGTCAACTTTATAATTACTTAATGAAGGTGATGAATCTTGTTATACATCTTTTAACCTCTCAATGAACAATATCAGGAATAAACAATGAATATTGTACAATTATTGTTATTATTATTCATTAATTATTTACTATTATTATTATTTAACTAGCATTCATAGTTACTATCTCATATAAATAATGTTACTCATTCAACCTGCATTACCGTTTATCGAACACAATAAGGAAAATTATAAATTTATATTTGTACCACAAGCAATTGACAAGATGGAAAACCCAATACTAATGTACTTATACTAGGAAATTCAGAAATATTGGAGAAATAAAAAGGTTCCATACAACCACATACCTACATATAGTTTTATTAAATTTCTTCAAAGAATACGTATGAATTCATTTTCACAGCACATTCTCTTTAATAAATACTTTCTGAACAATTTTTTGGAACACAGTAAGGTCATCTTCTGGTGACGAAAACTGTATTCTCTTGAGCTGGTTTCATTCTAGGGAAGATGTGACACGGTGCTAAATCAGGGCTTTAAGTTGGCGAGTATTTGGTAGTGAACCACTCAGCATGGTTGCTACTTTAGTTTTATTATACGTCTTAATATTAAAAACCCTGTTAAAATTTAAAAACTTGCAATGAACATCTTTCATTTAGTTCATTGGTTACTTTGAAACAGTTACTTGTAACATACTGTTAACTTGCGATTTGTTTCTAAAGCATTAATAAGTCTAAGATATATCAAAGATATGTCTAAGATATATCTTTCCACCCGCGCCTGCTCTAAGTTCTAAGTATCTAACCATCTCATTGAAGTCGTGGTGTACTCAACACTTAGGTACGCAAAGATTGTTGTGAAGAATATCATGAATACTTTCAAAATATACTAAATCTCTTCATATGTTTATAATTTACTTCCGTCACAGTAGTCAACTCGTCTTTGACTTTTTTCTGTATCCTTCAAATTTAAGCCGCACTAAAACTGGTTATACCAGCTGTACTAATGTAAAAGGTGCCTATTTCATAAAAGCTAACTGAGTACGATTAAATGATTCATCAAATTTCAAATTGGACTTGAAATCATTAAAATCATTGCGAATGCGAATTACGAAAATGTTGCTGATACATGCCTATACCTAACACACGATATATTCTAAATGAAGTTTAACAAAAAAAAAATTTTTTTTTTAGGGATGAATATATTTTATATTTTAAATATTCGAATTATAATTTTATTATTGTTCCCAAGTAAGTTTTTGTTTATAATATATATACATAAAGTAACGATGTGGTTTTTAATAAATGTACAATAACGACTGAATAGATGACCTTTGAAGGTAATGTATAATTCAATATGTTTATGCACTTTTATCTATACACTCATTAATCTATTCTCTTTAAGTTTATATATGTTAATGTCAACGTTTTTTGTATTTACTATAAATACATTGCACTTAAACTTTAGACTTTAATTGCACGATTCTAAGGGTTCGCTCCATAAAGAATAACTAGCTAGAAACTCCATAGATACACATACATACACACCCACACGTTCTACTTATTACAAAAAAAAACCTATTACAAAATTTATAAGTCGTTTCAACATATTGTGCACGTATGTATATATTTCCCTAAATATATATTAAATAAAGTCTGTCTGTCTGGTTGTCCGAACTACTAATACGAGGGGTGCAATTAATAACTTCCTACTTATCACTGTTTAGAAATATAACATGTCTCTGCTTTCCTTAAAGATTTCTCTATATGAAAACTAATTGAAGTTTCATTACCATTTTCTTTATGTTATATTTAATTTATGTTTTAAATTATCTATTCGATATATGTATTTGAAGTCCGTGTTATATTGCTGGAGGCATCGCTGGAGGCATCGAGGAGTGGTCTCTGTTATTGCAATTTATTACTCTGTACTTGTAACATGTTTAATATCGCAGTGGGGTTATTGTAGGCAATACATACAGGATATTACATCTACGTTTGTTTGTTCGTTTTTCCTTCTTTACCGGGTCAAATAGCCAAGAAAATAAAAAATACTCGAACCGAATATAAATATTGAAAAAGATGCCGAATACCGAATATTCAGCGCATCTCTAATATATGTATATATAAGGAATAGTCATTTTCATTCAGTCATAATGTTGTATAAACTATGATTTTTATAAAAGTAAATAACATTATATGTCACGATTCATTATTAAAACTTTTGAATCGTCCGTCTATCATCCGAGAATTTAATTATCTGCTTATTAAATTCATATTAAACGTTGAAATGAAAATGTGTGTTATATTTCTGGAACGTAAACAAACAACGTAACTTGTTACAACAAAATTACATTCCGTATTTACATTGATCCGGTTTAATTAAAATGAATCTCCATACAACACGAATAAGCTCTTGCTTTAGACTTTGATTAGCTCGATTTAGATAAGGAGTAGTCAGAAATAACGATATAGGCTTAGTTCTATGGACGTCACATATTTATTGAAATGGTTTAACCTGATTAGGAAGCACCGATACCTTGCTTTACAAAACTATGTAGTATATTCTATTACTCTTTCACTCTCTCATTTCTGTCTCTGTCTCTCATCTGTAACTTGAATTTCGAATTTGCTTTTAAGATTACTTAAAAGTTTTTAATACTAGTCTAGTTCCCTTTCATAACCATTAGTCTCTGAATTCTCATCAAATGGATCAATTTAGAAAACTTTAAGCCTACCCTTAATAAAATCTCCATATTAATTAGTTCCACCGTCTGCACGTTCAGTTTAATTTTAGAAACGGCATTTTTTATCGTTTCTCGCTAATGTTAGATTAAATCGTCTTTTGTGTAGAATAATGTTCCAATTAGTAAACCATCATTTACATTAAAACTATATTATCGGAAGTGAAGCCAGGGAATGCTGCTAGTATAAACACATTTATAACTACATGTATGTCAGCTCTGCAACACTTGCCGCTGGCTTTCATAGCAGCAAGCAGCAGTAATTACTGATTGTAGTACTTAGTTCATACTTACAGCGGCGTTCTGTGATCATAGTAATTACCCCACTTGTTATTATTATATGTTTTGTTATACAGTTCTCAGCAGATATCAATACAGAGATGTTTATATATGTTCATTTGTTCCCTGATAACTCCCACACTTATAAACTTAACCATTAAGAACGAATTCCCGAAATTCATCCTAGATAAAGTTTTGGTTTCGTTATCAAGTGTCAGTCGTTCTCGGAAACTACCCAACGCAGGTAGCGGTAGAGATGTGTGCTAAGTTATCGATAAATTGTATAACAAATAGTTGGTATATTTTTATCGTATGTCTTTTCATTTATTATAATAGTAGGTATCTTTCTACAGTAATTGTTTTTACGATCCGATGATCACATGTTAAGCTCAACGCACCTTGCAGGGGAGGTCTGTCCTCAGGCGTTAAATGACTAACGTAGTGTATTACATATGTTTAAAATAGCCCTTCCTATGGCGATATTAAACTTTTCCAATGATTGTGTTTTAAGTCTTGATTTAAAATTACATTCTAGTCTATATAGCAGTTAAGAAAACATTATCTTGAGTATAAATACCTAATGTTTCTGTACATGTGTAATTTGAACGCTTAACGAAATGTTGAAAGTTAACATTTAACTAATTACTTAAGTGGTAATTAGTTAAATGTTAAACGCTACTAAATCAAACTAAAAAAATATAGATATTTTTCCTTATGACTTCGATGGTAAAAGACAAATTAAAGTTTTGTTAGTCTAACTTACAGAAAAGACTATATAAGTAAAAACTGTTTTTATACATTTAATTTAAAAATAATATAAATAGCTTTCGTAAAAATATCGATAAGTTTCACGCTCCTCGTGATTCCCTTTCCTTTTGTGTTTTTATTTTTCGTATAGCCTCCCACGTTTTATTGTATCGCATTTTTTATTCAGATCTTTGGAGGTCGCTTTCTGAACTTATAGAATACATAAAAAGTTTGAAGTCTTATATTTAATTAATAAAACTAACAAATAATTAATAGACGAAAAATGTCTACTTTTCACCTGTTCGTTACATGATTACTTTTATTATCAAATATATCTGATAATTAATTTTATTTATTAAACGTTTTACTGTATTAATAATATTGTGGTTGTTATATATATATTCGGGCCTATACCTACTTATTTCGACTAATTTCGAATAATTTATATTTCAAGAAAAGCAGCGTCCACTAATGCAATGTGTCCATTAAGTAGTAGACAGGATGCTAATGTATTCCGTAATATGTTTACCTTTTTAATTTGTTTACCATTCAGCCCCTAGGCATTTTATCCTCCCCCGATAAGCCTAGCCCTGAGATAATTACATCTGCGTGTACCGGCGGCGAGGGAGTCTGCCCCTAAATAAACATTCTATGTGCGTATGTCGTCCTGGTATTTAGTATATTTAATACAAGAATTTGCAAAATAAACAAATATTTTTTACACAATATAAATAAGTTTGCCTGTTAATTATAATTATTTTGACAAAAAGAAAAAAATACTTATTTTACACAAAAAATAAATAAATTAATAAATTGATATTTATACACATATTATATATGTATATATATTTGCATTTGGTTAGAAGCGCTTCTACGTATACAATAATGCAGTCATTACTGCTCTTTCCATGCGAACCGAATGTCTCCACTCCTATAACTCTTATAAAAAACCGACGTTAACCGTACCGTCAGCATAAAAGTGTCTAAAAATAAACATAAACCTTTTAAGCATATATTTATATATCCGGTAAATATAACATACAATATTTATTTGCATACCGCAGTTATTCTTAGAAAACGATAGATATACAATCGTGGGTTCTAAGAAGCGGTTTATAAAAAGGTAATGACGCCATAAATTATTCAGTACTGTATATAAATTATTGTAATTTCGCTACTAGTTGAATAATATTAATAACATACAGAAATCTGTTTGAAGAAGTCAAATAATTTATAATTACACGGGCGAATGAAATTTTTGGATATTTTTCATATTCAAGCCATTTTTTAGCGCAATTTGTTTGATTACACTAACAGCCTATCATTTGTTGGAGCGAATTTATCTATGCATGCGAATTGTCAAACCGAAATATATTTCGCAACAAAAATATACATTTAAAACTAACCCATATGTGTTTTAAAATAAAGGCGTAATTCGCAAATGCAGTCCTCAGCTGTCACAAAGCTGTCCGGAAATCATTAATATCGCAGTATGATTTGTTAGGTCCATGTCGCACCCACTTGATACTAATTGAATATATTATCTACTTAGTAAATTATGAATTTGTTCATCTTTTCTTTGTTGTTTTAAAGTAATTAGTAGTTTTAGATGAAAATATGAGAAAGACCAACGACTACTATGT
This sequence comes from Napeogenes inachia, assembly GCA_959347355.1. Taxonomy (NCBI): domain Eukaryota; kingdom Metazoa; phylum Arthropoda; class Insecta; order Lepidoptera; family Nymphalidae; genus Napeogenes; species Napeogenes inachia. Next base: position 17,723,417 of record OY365792.1, read on the forward strand.
AGCAGTTGAGTTATAACTTTTATTTTTTATAGTCTAATAATTGACAATTCTATATTTCAATAGTTTTAATTATATTTTTATTATTATAATAAAAAACGAATTAACGATTTATTTTCCAACGGTACCCAGCTGAAGTACCTTCAAACTACAAAGTAACGTCACGCCCCTAGCTAGATATAGGTTAGACGACCTAGGGTTAGGCGTACTTATATGTTCCGTTTTACGGGGACTGCGAATTAGTTTTCATTTACAAGTCTCCTCAAATGTTTGTGGCAGCCCTGAGAGGAAGCTCTTGTTTTAATTACGTTACATTTATAAAGTCAATAGTTTGGATTTTTAAATTTTATTATTTGGTTATTATATACCTAACTATCTCGTTATATAATTCTAGTTAGTTTTGTGCATACCGAAAATATCTTTCAAATAGTTTTCAGTCATCATTTTTAATTAAGATAAATTGAAAAATATCATTTATCAACACCGACAAGACTTGAACCTGCGACCTCTGGGATAATTCCCAGTAACAATTAAATACGCATAACGTGAGTTACATGTTCGTAGACAATTTTTAATACTTTTATTTATTTTATTAAAAAAATATCTGTTTTGTTTTAAAAAGGAAAAATGTGGTCGAAGATATCTTTCCTGTTTTATATTTTATTTAATACAAGTTACTTAGTATTCTATAGTTTCTGGTAATCGATTTAGATGTCCTTATTTAATAATAGCAAATAGAATTGTCAGTCTTAATGCCTATTATTTAGAAGTACTGTGAAACAAATAGCAATTTCTTTATAATGTTACCGCATCCCGGACAGATTTTTTGCAGGTTGAACAAACGTGTAGTCTAGTGTTATCATGATGAAAGACGAAGCCCATTATCAAATCCATTGTCTCAGTTGCTTGTAATTCTTCTTATTTGTAAGTTGAGATCAGATTTGATAGCTTTATTTAACAGTGAGAGCTATACTATATACCACTCAAAGAATTTTGAGATTTGTCACAGTTTAAGAAGGTTTTAGTGTGACCTTTCTTTACGTTTTCGTTCTGATTGATTTAACAGTTCAGTGAAATTTTATATGGTACGAATATTTCAAGCTTTTTAAAATCTCCTATATAGATGTTCTTTCTTTCAGACAAAACAACAAATTGAAAAATAGTGATACCATTTTTTTATAACATCTTTTAAATTCAATCGTAATCAGCCAGTAGGTAACGAAATATTAACTTATTAATCAAAACATATTTTCCCGACATGACACGAATATGTTAATATCGATTGTGTTTTAATGAATTCCTCTCATTAAATATTTATATTATTTACTCTACGACATCTGTATAACGTATAACATATTTACTGTAGTAAGTTGAAACTTTTAAAAACATTTTAATGTAATAAAAAAAAACTTAATATTATTCAAAACCATAGTCATATATGGGTTGTTGTATTTTCATGATACACTTGTAGGTAATTAATATAATACTGTTTTTAATTTAATATTGAATTAAAACCAATGACCTAAATAAAAATATTGAATTATTTTGCACGGCAACATAACCAGTTATCGTCGTTAGAATCGAACCTGCAGCCTGCATTATGCTTCTGTTATGAAATCCATTCTAGGTTTAAACATTCCGTCAAACACTTTAGATGAAGCACTTATCAAATATTTCAAGAGAAGCAAGATAATGAAATATAACACATGAGTCACTTCGGAAATTCCCGAACTCTGTTAAAAGCCCTTGCCGATAACAGCTATCAGTTCCGGAACCGATAAAGCGTACATGTGGACGCGTGCCCAATGTCGCCCAATTTGGCCAAATGACCATTACGTAAAATATAGAAATAGTTTCTTCTCTTATATCTATTTATCTTATTACTTGTTGTGACTCAGCCAAATATATGGAGTTAATCTTAAATGGAAGGAAATAACAAAATGTAATGTTTATTAGTCATACAAAAAGAACTGAATGTTTTCTCAGATTTTATAAATTGTTACAATAAATAAAATGGTATAACGTACATGTTTCTCTGCAAAATATCTTGCTAGGAATCGTTAGAAGTAGAGTACAAATTTATATTACTGACCAACTTACGAAAACATTTAAGTCAACAACAAGATTGTGTTAGAAAAAAAATGTAAAATCTGATTAATAATTTCAATTAATTTACCATACTCCATACATTTCTATCGTAAAGCGCTTTAAGCGCTGTTCTTATATCAGATCCCTGGAATATAGAATATTTTTTAAAATGACTCATATAAGCTGCTCATCGTAATATAAAACTATACCGACGTGTTCAATTGCGGCGCGTTTAAATGTAATTGTTTAATTTACACTTTCGTTTCAATTGTTCATTAAGTACAATTACTTAATTGCAGCTTACTGTGTCTTTACCGACTGCTGGGAGATGGGTCCGGCGTTAAGCGTTCAGCAGCTTTAACTATGATATAATTGTTAATAATTATATTTACCATCTACATCATTTATCTATCTATAGATAGATTGAGACATGCCTATTAAATGATTGTTATCATATAACGATCTAAAGTTGTTTGTACTAGATATATGAGTGTTGTTCTATAAGAGACATTGTTTATAAGAAATTAGTGTAGTTTTACGAAGAAACGAAATCGCTATTAAAAGGTAATCTACATTTAAATTAAATATTTTATACCTCTTGCTCGCAATAGGTAGGAAATACTTATCGTTTACTAATTTATCCTCTTCGAAAATGAAAGCTTTGTATGAAATAGGGATGAAAAGCAGATTAAGAGGTCATGACCCTGCGATGTCATTTTTTCTATTACATTTTAAAGGTTGCTAATAAGTCTTAATGTGTACCAGGGCCCCATAAGCTGCAAGATCTTTACATCCCGGAACTTTTCATTTCCTTTTGCGAGGAGTCCATCTCCAGCTCTCATATTCAGCGTTAAATCTTACCTTTATTAGTAGACACATCTGAAGAGCAGTCTGCTGAAATGAAATATTACCGCTGAGTAAAATGTAGTAAAGAAAAATCTTAAAGAGAAAAATGCTTAAGCGGGTAGATAAAATATTCAATTTAAGAACATATGTACCAATCTGTCCCATATATATGATACTCGTAACTGAGTATCAAGCATTATAGGATGGAAATTAATAACGTATTGGAGACCAAATTACTAGGGCTTCTGATCCCAAATACGTAGGGCGCTGCTTAGCAACGATGCAATTTAGGGTTATAGGAAGTACTTTTATTTTATGAGATTTTATAATGATTCATCAATTAAAAATCTATATAATTTGAATGTTTATTGCCCTTTATAAGGGTTGTTTTTGTCATTATTAAATAGATCCTTATCAGCTCAGCTATTATGTATATTTAATATAATACTTCTTGTTTTTATTATTTTTGAGGTTAGTGACAATCTGACGAGTATGAGAAATTATTAATATCTACAAAAGATTATTTTACATGATAGATTACAAAATGTACACTAAATTGTGTATAAACATTGTGCATCAAAAATAACATTGTATTAAATCCTGTTTAAAAAAACTCTGATTTAATAAGTATGTAAGTAAGTTAGTGTTAATTTATCACTAAGCGGTTCCTTAACGATGTAAACTATAATCTATTTTAAAATTCCCCGAAGGCACTGTTACCTGCGTAAAAACTTTGAAATGGGTAACTTAATTTATTCCCTATCTCACACTCCGATAGAACATCGAACAATACGTTTTTTTGTTTGTCTGTCTGCTTGCAGCCGCCTTCCTAGTCGTAACAAATATTTTTTATATCATCAAATCGTAACAAATATTTTTTATATCATTTAGCAAAGGTTATCTCATTAAGATTATGTAAGTAATTAAATGAATATGTGATAGTAAGTTTGTCGTTTAATAATAAATTTATTTAACTATTATTTATTATATACTATATAAGATTTAATGTAAGGTGGATTACACTTCATACAACCTTTTTGGATGTCACCTAAGTATAGAAAACATACGACATACGTTTAAAAGCCTTTGCATGTATCGGCGTTGCGATTTTGTTAGTCATTTCCTATTCTGTACACTTTTACTTAAATAAACTTTAATAAAAAACTAACAATATCACATGAAACGTATATTAAAATTAAAAATATACTTTTTTGTCATGTGTAATGTAGGTTTGTTTTCTAGGTGTGTAGTTTTATAAAGAATTTAATATTTATTTATCATTCCATATAAAATTGTTTTATTTGTTTAACTCTAAACTTTATATTAAAAAATAACTCGCATATTTCCTACAACTACCAGGCGCGCATATTCACACAGATGTTGTTTCCAGGTGGTGAGGTGGTTCAGCACGTGGGGCGATGCTGGGCGGGGCGGCGGGGGGCGCCCGCTCCCGCCCGCCCACTGACCTGCACCAAGGTATGATCTCCTGGTACTCAATGTTTTTACTCTTGTTTTACAAAGTTCATTCACTCCAGGGAATTTAAATTTTAAATTTCCCTAAACAATGACGCAGCTCAACCGTTCTATTTAGGTATTTTAATTAAACTATTTTTATGTTATCATCCTTTTCATGATTTATCAATTAACATTGCAAATTTTGCTGAATATAAACAATATGCATTTCTAAATCACAATGTTATGTTATGCTTTGGTAAAGAAAGATGCTCTTTGTAGTTTGTGATCATTATTTTGCTCTCCTAGTAGAATAATAAACATTTCCTGAAAAGAGGTCGTATTCATTCATTAATTTTAGCTTTTGTTAAAAGACAAACTAATTGCATATAAAAAATGAAGAGCATAAAAAAACTTATTTTAAGATGATAACAGCTATTAAATAAGCCTACCAAATAACAATAATTTCAATCTGTATGATAAATTTACTCACTGTATTTATATTTTATCTGTATATTTTTAATCTGTATTTATATTGTATATTATATTTATGTCGAATACACTATGAAGTATTAAATTAATGTATCAGAACACTTGGTATGCGTTATTTTATACCTGATATAATAAAACATAGTGTTTCCTTTTATTTTTATAGGTAAAGCTGTTTTCTTGTTTACTTATAGTATAAGTTGTTTACAGGTGTCACGAGATTTCCTCTGTATTCTCTGTTTCCTACACAAGGGAGCAGATCTACGCAAATACATAAAGGTAAAAAAATATTTGTTACTACCAGTCTATTAAAAATGGATAGATAAGTTTTCTCTAAAAATGGACTAATGTATAGTAACAAATTTTAGTTATACTTAGCGTTAGTTAATACTCTAAAATTATTTACCGAAGTTTTGTTATTTTCATAAATTCTCTGTTGGTACTTTTGTAGCTCAGAATATTAAACCTTTAAAGTTAAAGAAAGCAGAGCAAGTCTTTTTTAATTATTTTTTTTTTTTGCTATAGGTGGTAGGGGAGACTGAGTGTTTTAAAGTATCATATTTCTTTATTGGTTTGATTCTTTTGCCAGAGAGTATATTTGTTTGATTAAGTAACTATTGAGTATTTAATTTTTAAATACATTTTCTATAACAAATAATTGTTTAGATATAAATGCACCAATTATAAAAAAAAGGAACCACTTTCAGTTATCACTTTCAATCCCGCACCAGGGGCAGGCTGTTACACTACCGGGGGCAAAATATTACGAACAAAACCAAATGTAATAAAAACCTTTTTATTAGGTATACTTTTTTATTACATGTGACCAGTTCTTACTCACAAAACACTCTACATATTGTTACGCACCAAATGGGCTTCAACATATCAGACAAAAATATTCATCTTCTACGCTTTCTTAGTAATTTTTTTATAATACCTTTCTTTTTTACTGCTGGTAAATTTGCAGTTTTCTTAGTTGCTTCTATGGTTTTCTTGATATTTTGTACTGGGTATATTTCCTGAACATGATTTTTAATTTAACCCTTTGCGATAGCGGATTACGAGTTTCTTATATTCGTTTCGTCTTAGTGGTTTCTGGAGTAAAGATTGTCAAAAACTTTAACATTTCTAGCAACTAGGTAAGTGAAAATGGAGCAATTTCATGCTGACTGGGTACTCGTTATGGGTGAGTTTGTGAGCTGGATTTTCGGTCTCTATCTTATCTGTTGAAACAAGACAATTTTCTATGATTGAGTTAGTCGTTTCTTCTATTATTCTGTGAAAAGAAAACCCTATCCTTTTTTTACCGACATCCCCGTGCTCCTTCCACAAGAACCCTAAAGCCACAGGTTCTCGCGGGAGGTGAGCTGATAGTAGTAGCGTTATTTAACTCTTTTTAACGTCACTAAAGCATACTCTGTTCTGACGATATTGTCAGTGTAACTACTTACCCCTGTCGCAAACAGCCCCAGTCCTCCCTACTAAGTATATAATATATTGGCGATATAGATATGTAGGTATTTATAGACTTGCAAAGAGAAACCCGACAATGCATGTGTTATCTAGATACATATTTCATTTTGTTTTTCTGTATTCTTTAAATTCATATTATAAATCTTAAAATATAGGAAATAAAGTAGGTACTCTTAATCAAAATTAAAAACTCAAACATCGGGACTCTAAAAATGATTTTTGATTCTTCAATTTATAATTTCGTTTCAAGGAACTTCATATAGGTCTACCCAGGGCAAAAAAAAAACTTTGTTGGTACCAATTACGTATTTCTCTGCCTAAAACGGTCCCGTTAAAAACGATTGAACATATGAAACCGGAATCTAATCTTAAAAAATAACGAGATAGCTGCCAGATAGCTGGATTTGTCCGACCGGGCGGTATAACCATAATTCCGTATATTTTGTGCGAATATATATGTATAATAACTTTATAAATCACATAACATATAATATATATACTAATTTGAATTATCTTAATCTTTGTCAGAAATTTTCGCGAAATTATAGTAGGATTTAGATTTATTTTTAGCACCAGTCGTAGTTCACGCTTCAGTTAAAAGTGCGTAGTAACGAGCTAGTAACATGACAATTAACCAGTATTTTGGAGTTATAACAATAAGTTTTAGACTATTACTTACACTCTGTCTATCTGTTACCGGCCTATATCTCATGAACCGTGATATAGACACATTTTCACAAATGATGTATTTCTGTTGCACCGCTATAACAACATATACTAAAAACAAACATTTAACTGTACTATAAATTTCTTTACAGGTAGACATTTGAAATATATTCACTTCAAAAATAAATAATTAAAATAAAATAGATATTTAAAGAGACGTGCAACGAATGTTATTTTTTACCGTTTTCTTATAGATAATGGCCACGCAAAAATTCGTGGGCGAATCCGAGTCGCACTTCGGCCAAGTGCCAAGCAAAGTTTTATATATATTGTGTTCCATAAACTCGCCAAGTTATTTTAACATTAACCATGGCCGTGTAAAGAAAACTAAAACGCCACAGTTCCTCTTATCCTATGCGATCTGAAAGATTTCAATAAGACGATCTTATCGCGAGACGGTGGCAATTATAAACGCAAATTTAAAACCAGCGTGACTGACGCGTGAAATACGACGTGGCATCTCGAATTACTGAGAGAATCATTTGTCCTCTGTGACAGCTTGAGTTGGGAATATTACGAGTTTGATTTAAAAGTGATGCATCAAATCCATCTAATTCATTTATTATTTATTAGCTTTTCGATCGCGGCTTCTTTAAACTTGCAATTTTTCATGTAAATCCATTGAAGAAATAAAACCTTTTTTGTTTCCGTTTTTTCTCCATTAGGGGGATATTCTGAAAATTCTCTCTTAATGCTCTATTACACCCCCAACGAACACATGCTAAATTACAGCTTCTTGCGTTCAGTAATTTCGGCTGTGCGATGTCAGTCATTCAGACATTCAGTAGAATAGAATTTATTTATAGAGTATTTCTAGAATAATCGCAAATGAATTGAATCGTCAGATTCACTGAACTTTTGAGAATCATTTATAGAACATGTCGAGTCTATTCCATAAGTGTCATGACCCAGTGAAAATGTCACATAAATTGGGAACGTTTTCACGCGACGTAAAAATAAATATCCCAACTTTTCTCACAATACAAATGTAAGTCATTATATCTATTTGCGGGAGGGCCGGGAGTAATTATCTGTCACTCTGCGCCGGCGCAGACTCCCGCCTGTGATGATGTCATTTAGAAAAATACATACATGTGTGTTGAAAACGTATCCGTTACATTTGTTATTGTCTCAAGTTAAGTACAAAATTTATTGGAGATGCTAAGATTATATCTGGATATGACATAAATATGTTATGTCCCACACAATAACAAATAGCATAATGTTAGGTATTATGAAAATATATCAAAATGCATTGTAAACAAAAGTAATTATTTGGTACAAGTACAAGTTCTAGATAACTTCCATCCCGATAATATACGTCCTTTCTTCTTATAATGTTATTACAACTCGACTTTATAAATAATAATTCCCATTGTCTCAGTAACAGAGAGCCTGTTCTCGACTTCGTTATCTACGTTCGGGGTGCCCACTCCGCCGCCCAACTCTCCTTACTCTCCGTACTCTCCGCTGCAGCTGGAGCTTCTGAACTGCGCGCATCGAGTCCTCGTCACCGACAAGTAAGTTGAACACAAAACTTTGTTTCCTTCTGAGTAATCGGCCATTGGTCTTATAATTAAAGTATTGTGAAAACGCTATTTGTTTTACAACAGGCACTTAAATGGTAAATGGTTAACTACCCTTTGATAAATTACTAGTTATGGGTTTAGGTCTCTAAAGTAAAAATAAAATTATCATTAAGCACTCGTGCTTAATGATAATTTTATTTTTACTTTTATTAGTTAATTGGTAAAAAGATTTTATACGGAGACCTTTATACATTTTTATTTATCTAGATTTATAATTGTATTATAGATTTAGTTTATTAACAGATTTCTAAAAATGTAAGCAAAAAATTAGATACGTTAGTTAGGGTAGGTACCTATATATTCATTTGTCGTAGAAAATGTATTTATCTTATACTCAGATTGTTATGTTACTATTATTTCTTGTTCTTGTCGTTAGGTCATATAATTCATTATAATTATGAACGTTCAGCGATTATAATTCTGAAATTTCATTGTTACTTACAAAAGTAGATCACATGATTACATTTTTTTTTATATATATAATTGAAGCTAAAAAATTCTCTCGCAAACAAGCCAGCCAACGTAATGGCATAGGATCAGCGTCCAAACCGCACTGTGACCTACTTCACTTGATAATGAACACTGCAGTATCACTACTGATGATATATATAAATAACTATAGGTACCAATAACATACACGCAACATGCAAATACATTTTTACAATCAATAACAACTAATTGCTTTTTGCATATTTTATATAAGACCTATATTATTATGTGAAGCTTTTTTTTAGTTATTTATAAATATATAAATCATTTTATTTATTTATTTATTTATTATTAGTTGATTTGTCTTTATTACGATTTTGTACATAAATTCTTTAAATGTACAGGGAATCCAGCAAAATGGAGGAGTCTAAAATGGGTAAATGTATCCCTGACACGCTCTGCTGCCCGGATCAGCGACAAATGTTGGACGGTGTCATGATGCAGCCGCTCACTATCAAGACCGAGCAAGCCAAGCGCACTTGTAACACTTGCCTTACCAACTCGCCCAAGAAGGTAATATGCAGTTTTATTTCTTATAACTAATAGCATTCGACTTTATATTTTATTAGAAACTTATAAGAAGCCAAAGTTGTTTTTCTTAGGTGATACACACCGATGGCGGTTGCAGTCGAACAAACCCGGTAACCTGGCTAGGAGTTGGTCACATGGGGGGTCACGTGGGTCAGAACGTAGTGCAAGTGAAGCGCGAGCCGCAACACATGCACGTGTCAGAGCTGGTGGCCGTCAAACTGGAGCAGGCCTCGCCCGGTCACAAGCCCGACCCGCCCGCTATACCCGCCTCGCTCAATAACGGTTACTTGCTGTCATTTATGATGCCCTGGTAGTTTGTAAGATTCGGTTCGAGAGAAACTTTCCCTTTCAAGATTAAGAAGAAGAATAAGAATTAGCTTAGTAGCGGCGTTGCTCGTTTTATTTAGTTTGTTTATTTTTGTTATTCTTTCTATTGGATGATTGATAGTTATTTTTATAATGAGAAGTTTGAGAGAGAATTAAGTTAATTTGTGAGATAAAGTTAAAATTTTAATTAAAACATGAAAATACAAACTATAATGGTATTAGAGACTATGATGCAAAGATTACTTATAAAATATATATATACCTACCTATAAATAAAACGAAAGAAATATATAAATAATTAATACAATCTCGCGAATAGAACTCGGCAAATATGATATAAGCCGTCCGCCACTTAGGGAAACTTTTGAGAAACCTCTTGTAATTTTATGAAACCCTGGTAGTTATAGGCATGATGATGCAATAGACCAAGTCAACCACCGGGTTTCGTCAGTAAAATTAAAATGCCCAACATTCCTTCCTCCATAACAAAGAGATAAATAACCAAATAAATAAATTTAATATTTATTAACTTATTTTTTTTATCGCTTTTTCGTAAAATAATTTTAAAAAATCAATTACAGTTTAATATTAACTATTAAGTTAAGAAATAATATATATTTTTAAATCAGTTAAGCCTATTTTTGGTACACTTATTGTCAGAACTTTGTAATTATTATGAATATCTGCAGGTTCGATTCCCGTCGGTATCGCGGTGGCCAGGCAACGCGTGGGCGATGCGGGGCTGCTTGCCGCGCTGTCACAGAAAGACAATCAGCGGTTACATGATATTGGTAAGTTATATTTTTTATTTGCAGTTACTGTATTTCTTTTCCGGAGTATCATGAATATTTTCCCTAATGCAAACGGTTGTGCTCTTTTCACTTTAGAATATCGTCTCGGATACACACTTTGTATTCAGATAAAACATTACATTTTTTTTTATTAAATGACGTATTTTTATATATTTTATTTCCACGATGTAATAAATTATTCATAGGTAGAAACTTGTTGGTTTAGTGGCCGCACATCTGTCTGTCTATATTGCTAGTAATTTTACGTCACCGATGAAGTAATCAGACTCTCTGTCAAGTATGCTAGCCTGGTACTACTATGTATTTACAACAGTGCGATGTAAAAAAAAGTGTTGCGTAGGTACGAAAGAGGTACCTTTGTTAAATAATATATTATTAATATGTACTTGGAGGTAACATATAGGTAGTTAGCTACTTTTATAGGAGGTAGGTGCCAATTAACAAGTTTTATTGACTTTTTCTTAGCATTCATTCACAATTTATTATATGATTATGTATTCAAACCGCCTTGGTTTTTAATTGCGTTAATGCGATAATAATAAAGGTCAACGTATATATCTTCATTCCGAGTCTTATAAAAAAGAAATATGCGAGTGTCCGAGCAGTCCTCCAGCGGTTAGGAGGTGAAATCGTAATCGTAAATCAAAGGCCTAGTATAATTGATGGCGTCGGAGCGAAATCGCGGCATCGCGATTGCCTCGATCACGCCAACCGCCTACCGACTAACGACTTGAATACAACAAACAACGACTGTGATTTGCCTCAGCTGTTCAACGACTCACAGATTTATATTCCCCCACAGGCAAATACTGTCAAAATAACTCAAAATACAAAAAACAAAATTATATAATGTTAATTCATTAAAATTATTATTTAAATATTCTTTACAGTTCAGCAAAGCTAACATAATGTGTAGTTAGTTCTAAGTAATCAAAAATAATGATCTCATGTTTCATATAAGGAACTGTACACATAACTGCGGTTTTCCTTAGCATTTGATGCGCTTCAACTAATTTTGCACATAAATGAGTATTCCAAGGTAGAGCTAGTACTAATGAGATTTATGAGTTACGACCAGCAGTGATTATATCAAGCAATTATATGTTAATTAAGACAGCAAATGATCACCTGTTATTATCATAATTGTTATGGTTTCTAGGGTTCGAGTATTTAAATACTTAATGAGGTTTTAGTTTACGTTCGTGTCTATTTTTTGTAACACTAGAACCATGAACTTATATATATCATAGAGATAACATCAAAGCAAAATTAAACACAATAGCAGCAACCGTTAAAACTTAACCACATTTGATATTCCAAAATGATAGTAGGATATAGTTTTTACGCAAATTATAATAAAAGCGCGAAGTATCGGAGGAACAAATAACAAACGCGTAATAAAATATTTTTATTTTCTTTTAATAGTATTATCAAAACAGGTCTATTGGTAATATGATAAGATTTTTTTTGATTCTTAAATATGTACAACTTCATGTCGCTAAATATCGCTCAGCCCAAATTGGCCCAAGAACCGTCGTTAAGTAATCGAGTCAATGTAACGAAAATCAATTACTCTGCAGGTGGTTGTAATATAAATGATACAAGTATCTACTAAAGATTTTTAATTAAATTCCAATTACTTATACTTTAACATGCTTGTGATTCATATACTATATTCTTTTAATTGCAAAGTAATTATCCTGCTATGTATCTATGGCAGCCTTTATTTAGAAATTTCTAGCTTGTCTTAGTTTTTGTTACATTTATTAACAATTTGATAAATAAATACATAAAACAGAGCCACCACATAATACAAATTAACAATATAAGGTGAAGAATAAATTTTAAGAAATATCAAATTACTGCCCCGGAGTTGTCCAAGGGCAATTCCTATGTCCACTATTTTATATTGACTATTCAACTAAATACTTGATTTTGGGATAAAGATGGATGGTACAAACATAAGGTTGAGATAAACCTACATCATACTCGATTTATATATTCTTAAATTGCATTTATTCACGAAGTTTACGACATTTGTGTGAAAGGTGCCATCAACAAGGCATTGCAATGGCCGTATACGGAAGAATGATGGATAGCAAATATCTAGAAAAGTTGAAAATTGCAAACAATTCCTTGAACTAAAATACTATATGATACATATTGTCTGTAGTATAGCATATATCTTGGATGCATCGACATATTCCGATGATGATTTGACGGCAACAGATTCGTTAGACCTTTAAGTAAGATAGATCAGCATAAGAAATGTATATAAGCTGTATTATGTATATTGTTTTATTTATTTTTAATGTAAAAAGAACAAAAAAAAGTTACGGTTTTAAAGTTTTTCTCAGTTCTATAACTACTTATTAAGTTTCTGTACTTATTAAATTTTTCGTAAAGAATTTAATGAAAATACTATTTTTAGGATTCATGCAAAAATTCAGTAAACAAAATAAGAATTCCAAGTAATTCTAATATTTACATTTTTTACAAAATTTACAGAAAAAGCAATATTTCACAAAATTTAGAGGACAAATGTAACACAGATATAAAAAGCTAGACAATATACTCAAAGATCACAACGTCAATATTCACAAACACACACACAGAGCTTCTGTTTTCAAATGAGTATGAGATAATAATCCATACACTTGCACTTGTGTTTCAATATATAGCACCAATTGCTTAGGAATAACATCAACTCCTAACACTATCTGTTTTAATAGATTTAGGTCGCGTTTTATAACCATTGTAAACTAAGTGTTATCTTTAATCGAATTCAATCAAATTTACTAACGGTTGAACTAATTTCACAAATAATAAACCATAATAGCTACTCGTAGTAAAGCATCCTAACATATATTAATGATACGTACTTACATATGACTATCGTAATTAGAAAGATTACAAAGCTAGATAGATATTAATCATAATTTTATACGGGCATTATTTCAGAATTTTCTAAAATCATTCCTTAAGAGTGTGAAATAAGAGACCAAACAGCAATTTAATTTAATCTACCTACATTTCTATATCTATAACTTGTTAAATTTAGATTATTTAGTTTAGAATAGAATTATTTAGAATATGCAAAGCTAACTTAGTATATTTAGGTTAAGCAAATAATAAACCAAAATAAGTAATAATACAAGTAGATTAACATTTTTATAGTACTTACTGATTTCAATAAGATAACATGAAACGGACGCGGTATCTACCAGTAAGACGCAAAAACACCGACAGGGCACTTACATGCTAATCACAACTCCACAATTACTATAAATTGCTCGTGTGCTTCTTTTATGGCTTCATGAATATTACACTTAAATACGCATTTTTTAAGTTTAATTCCTCGGAATACGTTGCGTGGTGTTTGATGACAATCAGACACGCGACGTTTGACTCACTTGGTGTTCACTTACTTTTATATATATACATATAAATAAGATATAAAAAAAATGAGTTACGATCTAGTGAATCGTCAATAAATAATTACACAAGGCCAGGGTGCACTCACAACTCGAGAAATCGATAATCTATCATTCCCCTCCGCGACCCTTCTTTGAATGCTCTAAACACATGATGATTATCGCCGCCTCCTTTAAAGCGATCTCTACAGAAACGAGAATAAAGTTGACTTTCAAGTACCAGGGAGGCATGAATTAGAGGAGCATTCGGGTTTCTTAATTAAACCGTAGACCATGGCCGACTGTTACGTACAGGAAAGTGATTGTTATTTATATACAGCTAGTAGTTATTATTGCTTAGGGAACGATTAACAAAGCAAACAAAGTGACTTGAGATATAATAACGCCGCAGCAAGTGGTCGACAACATTGGGGGCTAGAGATAGAAATTATTTTTGGTTTATATGAACACTTTCATATTAATTAATGGTAGTGACTATTGTAATTGTGTTAATATTACCTATTTATTAAACGTGTAGTAGGTATTACAATTGTATATTATTTTTATTTTTGAAGTAAAGTAGGATTACTAACTTTTGTCAACAGTTCTTATTCTATCTAATATGTATTCAAAAAACAAAATATGTAGAAATCTGCTCATTTGTTCTGAAAGTACAAATTTGCATTAATCCTTTCTAGTTATACTGCAGGCAATTTAAAAAGAACAGCTATTTTCGTAAACCAGACAGTTCTATCGAAGCAGTATGATAAAACGTATTAGAACTCAAGAAATTACTTTGTTTAGATGTTAATAATTTTTTATGTTGAAATTTCATCTTACATTTAGTCTTATGCGCTCGTTTTATTATCCAATTTACAGCGCACTATTTGCCCTCCAAAAATAGCTAGTAAGAGTGTACACCAATTATATGGGAGCACAAGCTCAGCCTTTTCGCAATGCGATATTAGTACTTACACTAGTTGACTTAAAGCTTAGTAGATTGGATAATGCATTTCTGCTTTAAAATTTGCTAATTAAAGTATTATTAGGCCTTCGATGCATTTGCTGCAAAAAATCTACGATTTCTATTTTTTATTAACAGAAGTGTTGATCATAGAAGATGCATTGACGCCATTTTAATGAAACTTCATTAATGTTCCTCGTAAAAATCCTAGGGATAAAAAAGGTAATCTCTTCAAAACTAGTTTCATCGTCTTGTCAGAATTTGAAGTGTTTCTCCAGTCAAGGTATTCGAACTATGATGAATAAATTAAATCAGATAAAATATGAATGAAAATCCTCCAGAGTGCCGCCTGTGTGTGTGATCAGAGTTGTCGTCCAGATGTGGATAAAAAAATTACAAATCTGACGTTGCTTGATATCTGCATAGTTATTATAGTGCCAGGTCTTGAAATGAATAATCCAAGAGGCAATAATTTTTATTATGTTTAAGAGAATTTTACTTTCGAAATTGCACTAGTTTGTTTTAACATGTCCAGTGAAACAGCCGTGACGGTCTGTAATTGCAATACCATGTGTACACATAGAAATTTATATTTTATATTATAAAAGAATACTTACCATAGTAATTTCGTGTAGGGTCCTGTACTATTCGGGAATAATTCTAATCACGACGGGGCAATTCTGGCGGCGCCCCGTCACAAACATTTGGCGCACTTCCCGTCGCCTTAGGGCTGTTCTTTTTTTATATAAAAGAATATATTTTTTAGATATTCTAAGTTGATTTTATGACAATATTTTTGGGTATTTATGGAACATGTATATGAGTGATACTTTTTAAATATATAATTACTTAATACTACTACTCGTCTAAAAACAAAATGCAGATAAGAGTTGACTAAAACTAGAGCTTCTTACGTCATAACGTGTAGAGGGCTGAGTAACAAAACATTTTTTACACCACACAATATTTCATTAAAGTCAGTCTTGTAGTTTATTCTGCAGCGAGAACAGGCATTTTTTTAAAACTATTTTTATTGTTTTGGTCACATGTATGAATTATTTAAAAAGTATAGATATATTTAATGTACTCTGTATCTATTAAGTCTATTAATTTTGTTTTAATTTAAATATATGTAGGTACTTATATATAATATAACGTACAAAAATATGTTGTTTTCGTTTAAATATAAAATAAAATAAAAGTTAGCCAACCCTGACCGATAGTTACAAGACAAAACTCTCCCTCTCTAGCGACCCTCACAAGGCATTCCTCGCTCCGCTGCTCCCCTGGTACATGCCGGGACTGTTATATCCCTTAGGATAGCCTGGATACACGGGAGTAATTCTAGTTATTCATATTATTTCTTTATACGTGCGTATGTGTGTGTGTGAATTTCAGTTATGTTATTATACTATTATGATGTTTTATTGTATTTTTGTCAAATAAAACATTTTTTTTTTTTATATAATACATACATATTTTTTTTTATTTAACGCGTATATAAAAGTAACGTCGTAAAGAATATGTAAAGAAAAATAATTATTATAATTCCTAAGATAATTGCAAGAATAGCTAATAAAATCACGGAGCCATGATGAAAAATAATAACTCTTAAAATAAATTAGTTTTTAACGAGGCGGATACGGCTCTAATTTACGCACAGGTAACATAAAATTCTCTCATTTGTAGTTTTAACAAAGCGAGCGATAGATTTTACGATTATTATTCCAGTAGTACCCATTTAACAAAAACGATTATTCATTATTATTATTAAAGACTTTTTAAATAATCCGTAAATTATTAGTTATTTTTTTAAATATTTATTAATTTAATTTCATTGTATGTCGCACCGCAATTTTATATATTTGTTTTGCAAATAGTCTTTTATTAGCATGTTTTAATGTGTACTAGCATGTACTCAATATTATGCGTAAAACAATATTTTTTTATTGTTTTGTTTGAAGCTGCTGTTAAATAAATAAAGATAACCGTTGCAATTTAAAAAAAACACTAAACTAACGAAATTATTCTATTATTTGCTTATTTTAGTTACGTAAACAAAATACCTGCCTTTTAACCTTTACTGTTACAAACTAACTACAAAAACGAAGTGTATAATATTATGAGCTATCAGGGCTATCGTATCATCTTGTTTGAAAAATATGTTTTACGTATAATAATTAGAATTTTACAGGCATACTAAAAGCATAATTACCTCTAATTTACGTCGGTAAATCTGTATAATAGTACATACATACACGTTTAAGAATTTGAATATTTCATAGAAAATAATATTAATATATTTTTAGTTAATATTTTCTTATCGTACTTTGTTTATGTCGTACGTCCGAGTCGGTTCGTGTTATGGAATGTCACTATCGCGCGCGATATCCGTACAAACAACTGCGGCTCTCTCTGTTGCCCTGGTATTTTTTTGTATAACCCCTCTCGCTTTTTATACAAGTCTCACATAACCCACGTGTAAATTACAATATTCGTTTTGGAGCTTAAATAAATGTGTTAGAGTCGAAATTCCAGTTTCTGTAATTAGGTGCATATTTCAAAGACTCCTTTGAATTTTATCGAATTAAATTGGTATGCCAGATTCCATTCATGTCAACTCTACACAAATTCTTTTTATTTACGTAAACCACCGCCGTCGTGGGGAAGCTTATATAGAAATTAATGAAAGAGATCGTTAATAAAAAAAACTTTACAGTTTATCCGATCGTAATGCATTACAGATAGATAGATAACTTTGATAAAAGTCTAAAATATAATACTTTAGACGAGTATCCGATGGCCGGCCGCCAGCGTCGTTAGCACAGTTTGCTGCTAAATACCGGTTCGCAGTCCGATATCGTCATTCTATTTACGCTACGCCTCGCTACGCTGACCACGAGAGCGACGTAGTCTATAAAGGGACGCTATTTATCTGGCCTAGAATTTCTAGCGTGAAAATAATAAAACGATACGCGTTGTTGATAATAAATACGAACATCAAACGAAAGAAAATACTCGTAAACCAATCGAACACCTTTATGAACAAACTGCAATTTATTTGTTACTTCGCTTTATCGACGCTTTTACTATTTACGCGAAAACTAGCTGTTGGCCGGAAAATCCTAGGGGCATCAAAGTAAATTCGGCGTCGGATAAACCCTTTTCTTCAGCGCGCGTGATACTAGGCTACCAGCCGTTACTAGGAGATATATAAAGTCTCTACACTGCGCTTCGTCGTAAGAGTAAGCGAGATAGACTTATGCTTGGAATGCTGTGGATAGAGCGGCACTGTCCGGTGAAGGTCAAATGATACGTTGCACAGTGTATACCGCCCACAGAGCTCTATTATTAAAATATTATAATTGTTGTTTTATCATATATC
Source organism: Napeogenes inachia (assembly GCA_959347355.1). Classification (NCBI taxonomy): domain Eukaryota; kingdom Metazoa; phylum Arthropoda; class Insecta; order Lepidoptera; family Nymphalidae; genus Napeogenes; species Napeogenes inachia. The sequence continues at coordinate 17,741,998 of OY365792.1, forward strand.
ATTTACCTTTGATCAAATATCTCGTTATAATATTTAAAAGATTTTTTTTGACAGTATCATAGAAAATCCACCTTACCAAAATCATCACGCGAAATGATAGTAGTGTTAAAACAATATTTGTTATCATTACTCTGTGTTAGACAGAGAGAGCGCGTTAAAAAAGACTGAGACAGACATACCAGCACGTGCTTGCTTCCTTTCATAGCGTTTAGCTCCTCACGCCGCTGCCGCTCCGGTAACACGTCTCATTGTGAGAATTCGTTTTTGAGGTTTTTGTTTTTATGCAAATGCGATCTAATCAAGCGACACTAGCGTTTTTTTTTACCACAGCTGTTAATTTTTATAGCATTTTTTGTAATAAAAGTGTACTATTAATTAAAATTTAAACATAAAACATAAAAGCGAATGAATAATTTATATTTAAAAAAGTTAACGAACATAAACGGATATAATATTAATAAGACATTAAAGATAGTTTGTTTGTTGTTTTTATGTACAAAAATAATATACCAACAAAATTGTTACAAAAGCCTTGAAAGGAAAATTCTATTGCATATTTAAACATTAATAATTTATTTACCAGGAACAAACAGGAAAGATAAATTCTAATACCTATAGGATAATTCCCGATCAATCCCGATTAATCCCGAACTTCAAATAACTAATTTTATTACTTACTTTTAAGACGGCCATCATAATTTTCAGGACAAGAACCATACTTGTAATGTTTAAAAATAAACATGTACCTACAGCCATATTATTTCAATTTAAACAAATTAGGATAAAAAATAAAGTGACACGGATACGAACCCGCAACTTCTGGGAAACCGTCATGTCACTCTCCCAATTGAGCTACTGTATTCATCTTTTTTTATTTTACGATGTTACCTTACTTAAAATATTTTCTACTAAACATTGAACATATTATTTTAATAAATAGATAAAAAATATAGTTTAAAATAAATAAATATATATTTTAAATTCAGTAGGTACACAATATGTTTCTTCCCCGCTTTTTTATAAACACACATGCCAATTTAATTAAGTAACTAGGTAGGTACCTATTTTACGCATTTTTAATTTTCTATAGATACCTAGGTATTATTAAATGCAAATAATTATTTGGTGATAATTCTTATTAATTTATTAATTATATTAAAAAATACTTGAGTAGGTATACATTATAGGTATTTGAGAATACTACAAATGTAACCTATCTAAGTATTATATTATTGTAGTTACAATAACTTATTAAACAATTTGGTTAGTATTTATTTGTTATTTAATTCATTTAAATATAGGTAAGTATAACATGACTCAACAAACATTTAATTCAATCGGCATGTATGTGTTGTTTATTATTTATTTAATAAAAATAATTTACCTATCGTAAGTAGTCCGACATGTTGAACTTAACCTAAGTTTCAAGCCGTTCTTTTAATAATATTTTCTTTAATATTAAGTAAGTATATTATGTGCGGATATCTGATATTTACTTGACTTAAAGAAAAATATTGTTTTTATCGAAATTTCGATGTTGTTAGTTAAGTAGTACCTACTTACACTAGGTATCGGTAGTTTTACGACATTCGACTACTAGGTACATAATAAGGTAGGTCGGACTTATACCTTGAATTGGTAGTTCTTTTAAATATTTTATTTGAATTCTCATATTATTAAATATATTAACTTTTACAGTACCTACCTATCTACCTGTCAGTGTGTAAAATAGGTATTTATAAGTTCCTTAAACACCTGCCCAGTTTTATAGTTAGATAGGTACCTACCTACGTAAAATATTAAAACGATATTGTTTTCTTAGGACCATTTAAATTTAGTTTACGAGTTTATCCATTATCTCGTAGGCTTTGGAGAAATATATTGCAGAATAATTCAACAGTATTAGATAAAACATACCTGGATAGTTACCTAGATATATCTACCTAATAAATATTTGACTATATTAGTGCCTACCTGCGTACGTACCTTACCTATGGCACTATATAACTACCTACCTATATAGTTAGGTACCTACTAGGAATAGGTACAATATGATAAGATAGTTGATGTCATTATGACCTACGTCCTGTATATGACCTAATAGTATTAATACCTAATCAGCAACCAACATCATTAGGTCTGTCTGTGTATGATCATTTTATATATTTTAAATATATATATATAATACGTTATGTTCCACGTAGTGTTTGTTCATAAAATGTAACATAAATATGCGTAAATATAAATCATTAAGCATGTTTTAATAAGTAACCGTTACAGATTAAACCGTCACATTGTCATTGCAGACACGCAGGCGGCCATGACGGTGGGCGTGGCCAACGTGCTGTGCGACGAGCGCCCCGCCCCCCTGGCGTGGCCGACACCCGCGCCCGCCGCCCCACCCCTCTGGCAGTACCCAGGTGAGACACCTCCCACGCTTCATGCTCGCCTGGTAACTACGCGCCAAGCGCATTGCGAGAGCGGCGTCGTCTCGCGTGACGTACCTCCTGTAGCGTCATGTCGCTTTGGTAGCCGCATTGCAACTGAGTTGAGCACCGGTTTGATTACGAAATACGAACTTTTTTTTTTTTATTTTATGATCTTTGATAACAGGAAGTTGTTTAATTGGGCCACATTTAAAAGACTTGTTTTGACTAATTTTCTAATATTATTGACCCCATATCCGTATCCAGAGCTATTATGATATAACTCCCCCCCCTCCTCCCCCTCTCTTCAAATTTGTTAATCACTCGATGCCGTTCGTCGACACCGATTTCTTTTATTGGTATTTTATTTTGATCTGGTATTCTTCGTAATGACCGTTTTTGGCTTCTGTTTTTTATTTAGTAGAAATATTTTAGCTTTTTTTATATTCTCCATTATTAGCTATTGGAAATGGTTTTGTTGTCTTTTATTATATATTTATTTATATAAATAAATATATAATATAATACATTACATTTCGTGATAAATTTTGGTTTCATGGCGCACTGACTCAAAGTTTTTTCTTAATATTATTGTCTCTATGTCCTTCTATAACTTCAAAAAGGCTTGAATGATCTTTATGAAAATGTACTCATACCTTTAGTAAAGACATTGACATTTCGGATGAAGGTAGTTTAATAATTTCATTCCAGTATCACAACTTGGACACTCATGTAGGTCAACCTGAAATATACCTTAATTATGATACTTTATTGTTAAGATACAGTTAAGTATGAAACATTATATTTAACACAAAAGATAATTCATATAATTTTACTAATTAAATTAAAGTATTTGATATAAAAATTAAAATTAAAAAAAAAATATTCGTTGATTCAGGCTTTTAAGGATCTATAGATATTTATTTATATTACTAGTGACGATAAGGTTCATAAAAAAGACCTATCTATTAAAATATTTTCGTATCCCTAGTAGGTAATTAATTTAATTACTACTTACCTATTAAGTGATAATTATTGTATAAGTATCTTCAAAACGTAAAAATGAAATGTCCCTATACATACGTACTGGTAATATTTAATAAAATTAAAAATAGAATAGAAAAAACATCTTAGAAGGTAGGTATACCTATATATTTTTTCCAATAGTCAATAATGATAATCAAAAATAATACCTACATAAGTATCTAAGTAATTATTAGGTATCTGCAACTTTTGACAGCCTAATTATTTAGTGGTCAGTGACCCTAACTGCTGCGAGAAACTTCGTAGGTTCCATTTCCACTAGCGATTTTTTTTCACTGATTGCTATTTTGATTGTAATTGTAATTTATACATTTTTTGGAATTTTATTTTCCTTTTATTGTAAGTTATAATTAAAGAAGGTAATACATAGGTACCTACTTTATTATAATTATCTTTAATATTAAATGAACCTACTTACCTAGAAATGTTCTTCAAAAGTAGAACCTCTAATCGTTTCTAGTTACTTTATAGTATGAACATTAAATTATAGTAGGTACATACGTATAGTGCCCGGCAATAAATATTGCACATCGACCCTTGGAAAGAGACAATCGGCTAATTTCGGCTTCGTAGAGCATTATCTCTGTCGCACGAAATTGAAACAGTATGGTAACTATAAGGAGCTGTTAAAACAAGTATAATTTGCTTCTATTGATAATTATTTTTATTCTTTGTATAAAAGCCACATTTTTTTCTATAGGTGGTGGCTTTAAGCTGGGGTAAAATAAAATAATAAAAAAAAGACGTGTGGCACTCGGAGACTGCCGCGGCAAAGCTATTGCATAGCATTTTTTATCAACTTATGCAATTATAGTTATTTATTTATTTATGTAGTTGTTTTTTTCTTTGATGTTAATTCAAGTTGTGTAACTTGCGTGTGCGTGGTGATCTATAAAAAATAATTAAATTTTAAATAAGAATGGTATAATTTCTCAATTTAAATTCCTATTTTAGTCCTATTTAAATGAGAAATTATCAGTGCTCTGTGCTATGTAATATCATAAAAAGATTAATAATATTAACAGCTAAAACGTTTTTAACTTTAAATCTCAGGAATAAAGTTCAATTACGATTGTTAAATTCTTGTACTCACGGTCTTTTGTAACACCATAACAGAAAGTCATTGAAATGAAAATCCTTGTTGAAAAAAATACATTTGTACAAGTAAAACATTTATTTTAAACTAAACCTTAAGCCGTAGACAATAAAGTTCATAACACATATTATGAACTTGGCGCTTACGCTATTGTTAAATGATAGGTACACAATACTGGTGTGTTAGGTTATTTTCGTTACGGAATTTCTGGATTCGGTCTCCACGCTCAAGGCCAGCGATAGAAGCCATGCACTAGCTTAACATGCTTACATTATGTTCACGTAATTTATTATTTAGGAAAATTATAATTGTAAATAATAAAGACCATTATAGCTATTTTTGAAATGAGACATTGTAATAATAATAATTCTAATTCTCAGCTACTTCCGTTACACCATATGTGCTCTCAAAGAGGTCAATATCACTGTCACTATCAGCTGTATTTATCACTAGTCCATCAGTGTAATTGTCTTAACTGTGTTGAATGCTTCTATATTCATTTTCACATTTGATTGTATGATCGCAAACCTTTTTCCACTCTTCAGCGCCGATGTTTGATGTCGGCTATCAGTGGTTTATTCTTGTTTAGTTTCATTTCCGAATTCATATAGTTATTTACCTATTTTCTCCGTTTTGTTGAATGAAAATATGACCTAATAGCAAGAGCAATGTCCTACATTATAAGGGGCTGTAAATCCCATTCTTTTCAGAAAGAAAATTAAGTTCAAAACGTAACTTTCCATCGGTAAGTGATCCAACATGGTATTTTTTTTACGTTGTTCTTCATTACAATAAACTATTTTTGTTTTTTAAATGGTTTACAAATAATAAAGAGAAAATCATCCTATGACCAAATTATAGGACTGCTATATGCAATATTTATTATGATATTTGAGTATTTTAAAGTATTCTATATTTTTTTGATACAGTGTTGTAAAAAGCACAGTTATCGATAATTTAATCCAGTATAATTCTAATGAATTCTGCAACATCTATGTGCTATATCTAGGGATTATTATTCTAGATTTCCCGTGGACGTTAACTGACGACAGATATGGATCGACACGATTGCACAGAAAAATTGGGAATAGAATCATTTTAGTCCGCAATATTTTAATAACTAATATTTAATAGTTTAGAAAAATAAGGCTGTACTTTTATTGTAATTTATATGTCGTTTCTTTTATAAGACGTTCTCAAAGTGGCGAATAAAAAAAAATATGTGTTAACCTGACTATTTTTTTTTTAATTTACTTTCAATAAATGTTTTTGATTTTGTTTTTCTAGTTTATTTGTCGTATTGATTATTTTTAAATGCTACCTTAGTTATTTTCTAGAACGGAATATAGCTGAACGTTATCGCACACGGCAAAATCCTCTAGGTGATAGTACTTTTTGATGTATCTCGTTCTAGCAAATGATGGAAAGCACTTAAACAGCCTTTTAAAACAGTAGGTACTACCATAGAGATAAGGATCACTATCGATATCGCGGATAAGTTTACACAATGTCACATCACTAGAAAAAAAAATGTTCCCTACAGCAGTGTACGCCTTAAACATATGAAGCTCCTTCTATGCTTTAATTATTATTTTGAGAAATAGGTAGTGTGGTAGATAATGCTCTACGAAGTCGAAATCAGCCGAATGTCTCTTTCAAAAGGACGATGTGTAATATTTATTGCCGGCTACTGTATTACAACGTCTCATTTTAAGAATGGGTATAATGGTTTTTATTATGTGCAGTTATAATTTTCCTAAATAATAAAATTTTTAAATAATAAAAAGCATGTTTATTAAATTATATTACTCCCCAATTAAAATAACCACTTATAGAAAAAAAAATAATTATACATAAAATAAATATAATTAGAAAAGAAGAAAATTATACTTGTTTTAACAGCTCCTAATAGATACAGGAATGATTGTATTTCTTGCGACAGTGATAACGCTCTATGAAGCCGAAATTAGCCGATTGTCTTTTTCCAAAGGTCGATGTGCAATATTTATTGCCGGGTACTATACATTCTAACATACTGATGTTAATTATTATTAAGTTAAATAAACTTAAAAACTTGGCATTGACTAGGTTCTTCATGTTTATGAATATGAATGAATACGAATACGAATGAATCCATACATATAAAATACTATAAATAACTTGATAATTGTAAACACAACGTAAATAACTATAATTCTCAAATAACTAAAAGTCATTAAAACTTCACACTTTCGTGTCTCGACCAAATATAAAAAAAAACACAATTATAACCTACTAATAACATATCACACCAGTCAAGTGACAAGTTGTAATCACGAACCAGCTAGTCTTACTGCACAAAATATAGTAATTTAAAACCAAAACCATCCAGTCTGGTTAACATAAACCAACCACACGCGTCCATCGCTCACCCGCTTAATCGCTTCCCACACGCCAAGCGGAACTCATGTCACTCCCAACCCATAAATTATCCATCATCCGAAAAAACATGCAAAAAATATCGTAAAAACTCATTTATCGATAACTCCACTCGACCTTTGCTCAGCCCTAATTCAAGAGCCCGCCTTCTAAGCTCCGCCTTCAAAACGTCTCAGCCAATCAGAAGCCGGCATTGTTTGAAAGGTGGTGCGTTTTAGTTAATGCTCCGTCTACTTTTAGTGTTGTGTATTTGGTTTGTTTTTTTCGCGATTATTATTAGACTTTGAAGTTTACAGTTACGAATTTGACACCTCACGCGATAGTATCTGGGTATAAAAAACTGAATAAAACACGTTTGATTGATAACCAAATGTCATCATAATTATGGGGTGGCTTTAAAACCATGGGTCTTAAATACTATTCTTACAACCATTGATTTACATGTAAAAAAATATGTTATACCTACAATTAGAACATATCTAGATACCTACATATAAAATAATAGCTTAGAAGATGCACAGAAGTGCCATTCCTCGCCTTTGTAGTGATGGGTCCCGGGTTCGTAACTACCTACATATTTCTACTATCATATGGTGGCTACTGCCTAGCTATCTACATATGAAAGTTAGAAATTAGGTAACCTTAAACCGAGGTATAAAGTTAAGCTTGACCCATTGTCAATGCATTCCTTAAAAGCTAAAATAACAAGCTTAAAATACATAAAAAGAAGAAAATATCAATGTCTAGATATAATAAATTAACTAGCTTTTGCCTGCGGTTCCAAACACGGTTACTTTAGGTACCTAACTAATTAAAAAAACTGTTATTTAGTCAGTAACTTTGAATAACTAAAAAAATGTAAATAACTAGTGACGAATATTCATAACATTCTAACAATGAACCAACACACCGCATAACTACTTCATATGTAGTTACAAAACTACAAGAAGTCTTATTGTATACAATAATGTCCTTTAGGAAACTTCGATACCTACCTACCTACTACATTAATATACCTAAATAGTTTCAGAGCTTTCTTAGGTACCTATACCTAGACCTACCTAGGTATAGCTACGTAATATCATATAATGGATTAGATTTTACTTATTGACGTAGATTTTACTTACTGACGTAGATTTTACTTAATGAGTTGAAAAATTGTGAAAACAGATCAATCGGTCTAGTCGTTTTTTGGTGATACACAGACAGACTGACAGGATATCAAAAGTGCATATGTTCTTAATTTACATACGACTTGTAGGTTTAGACTACATTAGCTACAGAATAATCTACCACTTACCTAGCACATCTAGGTAAGTGGTAGATATAGAAACTTAGACTCCTATTTACTATGAAATAAAGCACTAAGCCTTCCTAAATTCAATATCTTAACTAAATTAACATAGGTATACGAATTATATATGTAATATCTAACAATAAAAATATAGGTAGGTACCTATATTTTCTAGAATTGTATTAAAATAATATTTTATATATCTATTCTAGTACCTACTGAAATAATGTTAAAATAGAATCTTTAAAGCTAAGTAGGTACCTACCTATATAAGTCCTGACGTTTCTAAAAGATACTGACATCTGTGAAACGTGCCTTTCATGCTCCTATAATATAGGATTATAATAATTAATAGGTATACAAATACTTGATACAGAAACTATTTTCGTATTGTTATATTTTTTGTAATACCTACCTACCTACCTAATCCTATCTGTCGTGTTAGAATCGGAATAAAATCGATTTATTAGAATTATTTCCTACTCAGCATCATATTTTACTGAATCCTATTACAAAATATTGAAGTACCTAGTTATCAGATATTTGAATATTAAGTAATTAGTAACTGAATCAGTAAAGAGTAATCCGATTGTTACAACAATAAACTAAATATTTTTTTATTTTTTTTTCAACTTATGTATTTACCTAAGTACCTACTCCTAGTTGAAACAAACAAAAATGTCAGTTACAAATGATATTTTAAACTAATAGTAAACATAACTCCTCAAATTGCATCTTATTAAAACAAGTTATCGAATACAAATGATAAATGATAATAAACTCTCAAAATGAACCCATTATCAATTTATCACAAACAAAAAGACATCGTTGCGACGCGTCATGCGTTTTAATTTCGATGGCGAGATAACATTTGTTCCATACTGCTATCTCGCTCTAACGCGTTACAGAGCTATACCTGTCTCGCACTGCGGTGTATGAACATAAAGCGAGGGTTTTCATGGCTTATGATTTCCTGATAACCATTTTTGTAATTGCTTCTTTTAATTTTTTTCAATTATTTTTTTTTATGAAGGAATAATTAATTATTATATATTGATTAATTTATTATTTTATTAATGAAATAAAATTGAAATCATTTTATTTTATTTTATGCTTTTTAGTATTTAAATGTAAAACTCAGTTTTTTACAACTCATTTTAAATAAAAAATCATTTAAAATAATGATATAAATATATCATTATTTTAAATATGTTTTTGGTACTTGTTATTTATTTATGGTGAAAAAAATATTTTATTATACACAAGGTAGAGTGGCCGCTATTGATATGTTAATTATATGATAATGAACATAAATAATTGAGTCGAATAATGTTAGTTCCACACAAAGTAATAGGAAATAAATAGTTTTAATTCCCACAAGAGTATTTAGCATTCCTGCAAGCTCGCCGGAAGTGTGAGACTGGAATACGAAATAGTCTTAAACTTGTTATGCACCTTGTTACAAGGAATTCATACGCTACGTGGTAGATCGAGATGAGATCCGTTAATCGATTTGATGCCTTAATGCAATGGCATACAGTTCCAATTTGGATATTATTCTGTCGAGTGATAATAGATAGCCAGTCCTTTGCGTGTTTGGCGTTGATTAGGTATAAATAGAATGGTCGGAAGTTTTATCTAACCCTTAATATGCGTGTGTCGTGGGATAATTATAATTATTATAATTGGTATTTTTGACGTTAACTAAATTTTATATATTTCTGAAAACATGTTTTTTTCTTTTTCAGCTCAAGTATCCATGGAAAGCATGATGGTGGGAGGTATGGGAGGCGTGGGCGTGGGATCCGTGGGCGGTGGCGTGTCATCTGTGGGTGGCTTTCAGCTGGTCCGGGAGCCTTCGTCGGGGGCTCTCTTACTACTCCCTGCTCCTCCTGATCTTCCTCATGCAGTTGTGTGGGGAGGAGTCCCATATCCGTCAGCTCCGCTTCTCCTCCCCCCAGCTCCTCATCCCTCTCACCACCTACAACTCTTACCAGGTGACCTGCTCGCATCCACAGCCACTTTACAACATACGCACACACACTCAACACGTCTGGTCACTCTCGCTCCCGCTCCACCCCCGCAGCCGCACCCTCACCCAGTTGATAAAAGGAAACCTATTATTCAACCTTTAATAACTCCCCACACTTTAATTAAAATAGAACCTGAACCTCCACAAGAGAAACCCCAAACATTCGCTCCCGAACCCGTCCAGCAACCTATTCTGACAACACACTTGTATTACCAACCTGAGTTCCAAGAACAGGCGTGTAGAAGTCAAGCGACGTCTCCCGCTGCTCCACCCACGCCACCGCCAGAAGCTACCGAAGCTCCAGCGCATAGAGACGCCTCTAACCAAACAGACCACATCGATGAGGAGGACGAATCACCCAATCATGCAGATGAGGATGAGCGTGATGTGGCTTGTGTTGGCGTCGCTCATTTTCCGGACGAATCTAATATGTTACAAATTCCATCATTACAGCCCCAATCCTTAGACAGCGCGGAAGATTCTTCATCGGAGGGTCTCGTAGCTGCCACAGTTGTTGGAGCGGTTGAAAAAGCGATAAATGCGATAGATAGGGACGAAACCACAGACAATTCGAGCAGTAGAGGTTCCCACGACTTGGTGATCGATACTGCAAGGAGTATGACTCCTCTTCAACCGCACCATCAGCTCCGACCGCCTGTGGATGTCAGTGGTTTGGAATTATTGTCAAATAGTATAGAACAGTTTGAACGTACGACACCAAGCCATAACAACATGCCCAGCTTAGATCCGACACCATTGACGATCGATACAAGGACATCTACGAAATTAAACATATTAATAAAAACGTCTCCAAAATCTCCACCTCGTACTGATCTAGGAACACATAGAAGGTTTGAATTTCCTACTGCGGAACTAAGTAATGATAGGGAGAAACCATCTCTTGATGGTCTAGGGTTATTATGTGCATTAGCCGAGCAAAGGTTTATGGAAGAAGTTGAGGAAATCCCTCAAGCAAATCTACCTTCAACTTCACGGCCAATTATTAAGACGGAACTATTGAGCCCGACCGAACGAGAAAGAGATATATCGTCGGGGCTAAAAAAAGAAAGACATAGACATAGAGATGATACCTCTATTGAAATAAGGAGAAAAAGAAGTACTGACAAGGAAGAAAGATTACGCCACAAGTTGGAAAAGATGCGTCGACACAAACGAGAAAGAAAGGACACAGACAGGTCAGAAGGTGGAGAACTTGAAGCAAGTTTGCGCCGTGTGACCGCATGTTCCTGTGGGTTGACTAACTGTTCGCACACCTCAGCCGTACCTTCAGCACAGGCTCTAGTAAATGCCATTGAAAAGGATATGCGAGAACGTTTGCAGGACTTACAACGTCAGTGTGATGAGAAACGAGCCCAGTTAAATGCTTTGACACCGCCTTTACCTGCACTATCGACACCTCCCACGTCTTGTATACAGCTCAGTACCAGTCCTGCTCTATCACCAGATTCTGATAGAGGATCGTCAAAGAAACGTAAAGTTGGACGACCAAGAAAAGTGTCTAGCCCTGATTCGACAGAAACAATTGTCGCTAAGAAACCGAAATCAAAAAGTACTCTAGTTGGGTACTTGCTTGCGAAGGGAAAACTAAAAGGTAATATTTTATACTCAAAAGGTGAACCTTCAAGAGAAGACATAAACAGAACAAGTAAAGTCCGACCTAAATTAAAAGCAGAACCTATACTTAAAATATATTCAGAGGAGGAGGAACACGAATGGGGCCTTCAAAGATCAGCAAGTTCTTCAATGGAAAGCCTTAATGAGGTAAGACAGAAGAATCGAGAAAAAGTAGATCGGTTAGCAAGGAAACACTCTAGGGATGACATGTCTGAAATAGAATTGGCCATACGAAGGGCAAGTGCATCTAGTGATAGCGACAAGGAAAGACGTCGTGCTAAAAAAAGACGGAAGAGCACTAAGTCTAGAGAGAGATCAGATCAGGATGGAAAGCAAACTCTAAAAGAGCCAGTTAGTCAACCTCAGATTTCTCGATGTACTTTAACTGAAGATAAAATTGATTCTTCACCCAGAGTACTAACTGCTAGAGGAGGGTTGTTTTATGCTGGGAAGCTAAGTGCAGTCCAGGCTCCTGATGTTTACGCGATAACATTAGATGGAGAGAGAGGAAATAAGCCGCATATATTGCCAAGAGAGGAAACTTTAAAAGATGCTGTGAGTAATTTTTAACATATAATTTACAAAAATAAATTTAGATAATAAATCTAATAGTGTTTTTCAGGAATAACTTTAATGATAGTTGTAGATCTATTATGTATACAAATTTTGTATGATTCAAAAAAATATTAGACTTCAAGCACAATTCTTATAAACATTGAGCAGATCATGGGTACATTTACATCTAAAAATCACTAAAGAATTAAACAATATAGATTCTAGAAGTGAGTCCAACATCAGTAAGCGAATTGCCGTCGGGTACCCGCGTGTGCGCGTATTGGTCGCAGCAGTACCGCTGTTTGTATCCTGGCACTGTTGCCGTGTCGTCGCCTGATCCTCATGAGGACAAGTTTGTCGCCGTCGAATTCGACGATGGCGACTCTGGCAGGATTGCCATTGAGGATATTAGGTTCTTGGAGCCTAACTATCCAGTCGTTGGTAAGTAGTTCTTAAGTTATTTTGGGACTGGAATAAACAGTAAGATTGTTTAATGTTATTAAAACAATACATTTGTAGAAATAACTTAGAATGCTTTTGTTTTTGTGGCTCTTGAAATGTTGTCGTAAAAATGTTTTATAAGCTATTTTTTATAAAATTAATTGCATATTTACGAAGGAAATAGAAACTTAAATAAAAATCTACAAAAGTAAATTTTCTGACTTTCAGAGTATGAAAACACATTGTTCACTTTGAGCAAACGGCGGCGGAACACCAGCGTCACAGAAGATAAGAAACACACAATTGCTTCTACTAGCAACGAGATCAAAACTGAAGCACCGACACAAACAGACACGCAGAACGATGAAGAAGATAGACACCGAGATAGGAAAAAATTAAAGAAACTTCGCAAGGAGAAGATGAGACGTCTAACTAGCGAAGATGACCCGACATCAGAATATGTAAAGAAAAAGAAGAAAAAACACAAATGTTGCGAAGAACACTGCAAGCATCGACGACATCACAAGAAACACCATAGAAAACACAAGAAAAGACATCATTCAGCCTGCAAAGATCATTCGAGTTCGTCCGGAGATGATAACAGACATAAATCATTATCAGATTACATCGACTCCAACAAATCTAATGAAGACTCAGTCGATTCTAATGATAGGCTGTCAACTCTCATAGCCGTTGAGAAGTCGCCAGAAGAAAAGATGAAAACTGTCATCAAAAAAGCCGTGTTGTCTAAAAAGAGTCTAGTGAAGAATGCGGTGTTAGATTTCAGTAACTTAAGTAAGATCACGTTAAAGAAAGAGGAGACAAAAGATAATTTAAAAGATAGTGGAATTGGCTTAGAAGAACCCCTTCCGGAGACACCTACGACGTCTGCGCCTACAGCTAGCGATAGTCCTAAAAAGGTAGTTGTTATATCATAAATATACATACACACTAAACAACAGCATATTAAATAAAATATGTATGTGAAAAATAAATGAACCCTACAATTTGTATTAATGTTTTGTGTGTTATATATTTCAGAAGGCAAAGAAACGTACCGTATCATCAACGTCCTCGGACGGTGGCGGGGGAGTCAGCAAAATGGCGGCCTTCTTGCCCGGCGGCGCGCTGTGGCGCTGGCACGGACCCGCCTACAGACGGACCGCCAGACCCAGACACAGGAAGCTGTTCTACAGAGCAATACAACGCGGAGAGGAGATCTTGCATGTAAGTACTAGGGGAGCAGATGTTGTGAGGTGATTTAGTTAATTTCAATGATATGTGGTAATTACATATTTTTAGAGGCCTTAGGGTAATATGTGATTGATTTATTGTATTAAAAACAGTTGATAAACTATTGAAAAATATTATATTGTAACAGGAAGATACATACATACTAATATACACATATTTAATATATCTACATATTAACATATAAAGAATCTTATAAAACATGATATAAACTTCAGATAACATAATAACATAACACTATACATAATTTTATAATTATTGGTTGGTGGGGCGCAGGTGGGCGAGGCGGCGGTGTTCTTGTCGACGGGCCGCGCTGACCGGCCGTACATCGGGCGCATCGCGGCGCTGTGGCAGGCGCGCGGGGCCATGGCCGTGCGCGTGCACTGGTTCTACCACCCCGAGGAGACAGCCGGCTGCGAAAACTTAAAGTACCCGGTGAGTTGCCTTGCTAGTTATGAGATCCTGGTACCTGGTACGTTTTTAATTCAAAACTGTTTAAAAAATAGTTTAAAATTTATATTAAATTAACCTTCCTGTTGTTGATTGATTAGTGCTATGAATTCGATCATAGTTTTTAGTCAAAAGTCAAAATCTATCAATATCCTTGACTAACTTACTACAAGGCTGAATAAAACTTATTCGTTATTGGTAGATTTGCATTCAAATAAGAGTCGTCTAAGAAAACTAAATCGTAAAAAGTAATTGACAATATAGGATGGCCTACTTACTTAGTACACATAAATTAGCTTTTCATAAACATTGTTATTGCAAAAATAATAGATTATCTAAAAATTTATTCTTTATCATGTTGAAGTTATAAATAATGATAGTGTGATCTTTTATTCCACTTACTCGTGCTAGTAATTTTTAACCAGCAGAAGTTTCTAATATTACATTGGTACGATGTTCGTGAATTTTCGAACGTTTTTTTACATTCACTTATTTATCTTTTTTCCTACTTCATTTTATTGAGATGATTGCAACATCCTGTTTTGTTTTAGAAATTATTATGACATATATAGTTATTTTAATTATATACAAGCAATGTAGTTTTTCTTCGTTTTCGATACTTTCTCGGTTTGCAAGAAATAATTAAATTATATAAGGTGCTTATTTTTTTTAAACTATTTCAGGGAGGTCTGTTCGAGTCCCCTCACACAGACGAGAATGACGTACAGACAATATCGCATAAGTGTGAGGTCCTGCCGCTGGCGCAGTACCAGGAGCGCATGGGCGATGACCCCGTCAAGTACAGCACTGTGTACGACAACAACGACGTATACTACCTCGCGGGCCACTACGACCCCACACCGCAAACGCTACGAATGGAGCCGGATATACCAGTGGAGAAAAAGACTTCTTAAAGGCTTATGATTGCCTGGTATTATTGTTGTGACCTCAACGCTCAAAGGAAACCTAACTAAGAATCGCAGATGCCTAAAACTATTACCTAGAGGATATGATTGCCTGGTACTTACTTGTTTCTCGATCACCTGTGAACAGGTTGTTCGGAAAGGAAAGGGAAAAGAAAGAAATTTAGAGAGAATAAATAAATTAAAATAAATAAATAGGTGTGCGACTTTGAGCTAGATCTCAAATTTTATACTGGTTGCCAAGGCAAAAAACCGTTATTACATATATAGACAGACATGCTGCTTTCCTGGTACCTACCTACAGAGCGATAACAAAATGACCAAAAAACGGATATATATACATATATACCTCTCTCTATCTAACAACATGTTCTGGTTCTTATCTTGAATTGGGCTTATCACACTTTTATATACCGGTGGGTAAAACAACTAACCTCGTAGGCAGCTATGCTTGCCTGGTACTTTACCTGCGACGCAATCACCTGCAGGTGAAAAAGAAAGTTTTTTGTTTGGCTTTGACGAAGAGGTAATTCGTACGTACGTATGAGGTTTTATTACTAACGTTAGTTGCAGAACGTGCGACACACACACATATAAAGAAAAAAAGGTGTATAGTGCAGATAAACATTCTTGATAATTAATTATAATATTTTTATATTTGTAAATCTAAATAATGTATAATAGTCATATGAAAGTTTATATCTATATACTATATAATAGACGATACATTCGTTAGTGTATCACGGTAGTAGCTTTGACTTAATACAATATACAAGGTCTTAAAGTACAACTTAGGTTTTCAAGGCTCAATACAATGACAGTCTGGAGGCAGGTCTCAGGTACGTGTTAAAGTTACCCTTGTTATGTTTAACAGTGAGTGAGGCCGAGGTCAAAGTTGGTGATGATATGTGATTTATTATACTTGTAAACGTTATATGTCGGTGTATAAGTAATTGTATATTTAATGTATATCTTTTTATATTTTTCATGTATAAGTACGTGTGGAGTTGTTTCTTATAGAGGTCTATCTTAAAATGCAATAATACTTCGGCTAGTCCATTATTTCGTTCAAAATTAACCAGTGATGATATTAGTCAAGTTATGAAAGAAATTTGCATACGATTTTGGCGAAAAAAAAAATTGTACAAAAAATTCAGAGCTGTTTGTTTATTTATTGTTTTTCTTTATTTTTATATCTTGGTTGATAATATTATGTTATTTGATGTATATCGTATATCGAAATGGTGCTAGATGCTTCATACTATGCGTTTAATTTCGCTAATATTAAGATGTATATAAAATATTTGAGTTGAAGGTGTAGGTTCTATGGCGAAGTTAAAATGTCCGCTCGCTCTGATGTTGCCATTACTCTAAAATATACTTTAATTCATTTTGTAATTTCTACGAGATGCTATAAGACCACTTGATTAACTTTTTTATTAATTTTGATATATATGAAGGGACTGAAAAGACAGGGATATAGCTAGGTCGACCAAGGATAGAAATGTAGATAGGTTTTGTACGAAGTGGCCAAACTGTTTGTTATAAAAATGTTGGAAAACTCTCAGCCGTTATGATTTCAAATGCTTTTGTATTGTCCACATATTGTTGTATTTAAATATTTGGTAACGGATATTATTAAACAATTATATATATGATAATAATAAGGAAAAGTAAGGTTTAATTTCTATCAATAACTTGCGTCTGACCTACTGGTTTATGTAGATACGATATATAAGACATTATTCAAATGATAAGCTCTCAAGACAATTAGATTTTAAAAATAGATTCCGACTGTACTTCACGTATATAGGTGTTAGTACAGATATCTTCCATTTTGAAATTGTGTTAATTTCATATATAAAAATAGCGCGTCGTACTTTGTTACAATATAGTTTTAGTTTTAAGTTGAAACATAAGTTTTAGAATAGGATTTTCTTTAATACAAATATATTAGACATCATGTCTTTGAAAAATTATAATAAAAAATTAAACTTCGAATTTGAAAATAATTTAGAAAAAGTGGTATTTTTATATAACGTAACGATTTTAATTTAAAAACTTGTATATTAAGTACAAATTGATGACCGAGTCTAAACTCGGCCTAGGAGTGTATACTAACATGGATTAATTCATAGAAATTCAATTAAAATGGACACCAATAGTTATTGTAACTCAATAATGGTATAATTTTTATGAATTACTCAACCTTAGATCGTAAAGAGGGAAAGCCATAAAATAATTATTAGATTTATAGAGTAATAATATATCAGCATTGATAATATAAAGATTATAAAACGCTTAAATTAAATATTTTTGGCTGATATTGTGTTTTATTTTCATCACCCAAGTTATTCTTAAAGCTATTAATAATACAAAATTAAGATTACTACATATGATCTAATATTAAATATGATAACCCACAAAAAAAAGGAACCATGATAAACAAATCATAAATAAACTACAGAACTAAACTATATAATAATTATTTATTTTATTAATATATAACTCAGTCAATTATTCAATAATAATAAAAAGTGGAACCGAACTATTTATTCAATATAATAATATTGATTTGTTAGACTATGCTACAATTAGGGTTGCCATCTTCTAAAACAAAAAAAGCCTGACTCTCTGCTGTATTAGACCGGACGTTTTGTCCTAAATGCCGGACGCACGTACGTATTTTTTTGTATTTGACGTTATCATCAATTTTCTATATTTGGAGTTTTCACCTACTTTCTTCAAAATTGCCCTTGGAAATCATTTTATAAAATTCTTGACATGCGATTTTTAAATTACCCAATGTGTAAATTATCTGGCTAAAGCCCTAATCTATTCAGGCAACCCTAGCTACAATACTATTCAACAGTAGACCTGCCGTCTTCCATTGCTGATAACCTCGTAGGTGTCGTCATCAATAACCTTATAGACATCTTGTCTGTACGTCTGCAGGTTGTGCAGGAACCTCGTTGAGCTCTCGTCACGCATCTTACTTATCACAGATGGCAAGTTCTTCGCATGGGCCTCTGTAGCGAGCGAGGTGTAGTATCTTTGCTGCAAACAAATAAAATTAATTAATATTTAAATATAATTAATAGCATATTAAAAACGTGACATCAATCATACATATAAATAAATTGTAATTAAATTTATTATAATATTATAAGTATATAAAGATAACGTGTATGAGTACAGGAAGTCTTGTAAGTCAATTCCTTAAGGTCTCAACTCTCAAGGCTCGTGATAAACCGGCGGTAATAACGAATCGTAAATAATAAATTATCTGTTTATTACTCTAATGAACCTATTAATTTATTTTTGCAGTAACGAGCATCGATTGCAAGGATGCAAGACGTTGCAGACACAGTATAAACTAAGTGAAAGAAATACACGCGTTACGGAGTCCTAGTATGGTAAATATTATTTTTGCATAAAAATATTTTAATAATAAACAGTATGTATTGTTTGTGTTTCATTTTAACTGACCTGAATTAGTTAAATTTAAGTTCTTATCTAGGTAGTTTTAATTAAATAGATCTGGTTTTTTTTCTTAAATCAAGAATAAAATATTGTAGTGTCCTACTTATACTTACTGTAAATTAGATAAGGTGAATGTTGGCTAGAAAAATAAGACAACCACAAACTAAACCTACTTATAATAAAAATACTAAGCTAGATCTATACGACAATTATTTGTAAATATTTATAAATTATATATACATACTTATGATACAGTTAAAAATAGAGTTAAAACAATTTGAAGACTGGTTTTGAATTAGATTTTCATTATTTATTCATGATACCTTTTCCCAAAACTGAAAAAGACAAAGACTGCTGAATACTAACAAGAACGACAAGACAAACTTGTTATAGATAGATAGGAAGGATTCGCAAAAACTACTGCTGCATATAAGAAACAAATGTAGAAAACGGGAATTTATTAAAAGCAATCATTATATAAGTGAACATTTTTGATCCTTGATATACCTAACTTAAAGCGAGTTTTATAACTACTGAATTTGCTACTTTTCTATTTTTGGGTATGAAATTTCAATTTCAATGTCTGTACGTACGTTTAATAGGTAGGATACTTTTTACGTAATACATTTTTCTAATTTTCCCCCGAGAACATAATGTTAGTTTGGAATTGTTAAGTTTATTTGATTTTAAAATCTGATGATGTCTATGTTGACAAATAAACTAACTAATTTAGATTATAGATAAAATCAAATATCTTTGATATTATTGAAACTCTTGACCGAGGAGAATACAAGAAAAAAAATATTATTTTAATTAACAACAAGAAAATAAAGTGAAATACATACATGGTATATATGTTTTATTTGAACTAAACCCCAGGTATATATCAGATATTGTTACAAATATTGCTAATTCTAATATTTATATATTTTTTTATCTATAATTTGTAGTTGTATAATGACGTAGGTAAACGTTAATTCCTATAAGCTTAAGATTTCAAAAAGTTTTAATTGTGTACAAGCTTGTCATTTAGATCGTATTAGATTAAATAATTCATCAAAGCCGATGACATACAAAGTGATAATCATCGATAAGCGTGTACACATCTCGTCTATAGTTGGGGAGGTCGTGGAGGAACTTGAGACTGCTGTCATTGTGAACAGCTGTCAGCACCGGCAGCAGTGACGTCACTCCGCTCTCCGAAGACAGGGATATGTAATATCCACCCTGGTTGGATTTAAAGTTTGGATCTTGACGGCTTTAGACTCAACGGCTTTTGACTTTAAGACAAAAGTGTAGGTAATAACAAAATAAATAAATGTATTCGCAATGCTTTTAAATGTGCTACATGTTCGAGTGCTTAGGAAGCCTTTAATGGCTCTTTTATGCGTGGGATCAACCAAGAGAAATAAAACTTTTATTTGTTGAATCATTGGACATATCTTCCATTGATTGACAAATATTGTTATATAATGTTAGTCCTTATAATTCTGAAAATAATACCTTCAACTAGGTATGGAATATTATTTCATTGGTACATTATTTTGATAACAAATGCCATAATTGCTAAGATCATAGAATTCATTTTAGAGTTGGTATTGACCTAGTGTTTTCTAAGGTTTTCACGAGTACTACACATTGAAATAAAACTATTTTTAGGGATTTAACTGCATATTGCATTAAATTTTAAATTTACTATGTAAAACTAACCCGACGATTCGAATGCTTTGCAGCAATCGTGTTCACGGTAAGACACCTCCATTTCGTCTTACCGTTAGATTTAAAATGTAAATTAAAAACTTAATTCAATATACGCGAGTTAAATCCGTAAAAATAGTTTTATTTCAATAGTCTTGACTTCAAACCAATTTTTTAAGTTACCTGTATCTCATATATTCTACATAAACACAGGCCTACCTATGTGTTTATATATAATACATACTTAGGCATACATAGAGGTATCTTAGGTATTGATGAAATATACTTATATAGGAAAGAAGCCAAGCGTGTTTCCTCGATACTGACTTTTTATCCTGATTAGCTTTATAAGGAATTGTATGTTCTAGTCTTAGACTTAAATGTATTTAGGCCGTTAACATTAGAAGTCGTAAAACTATCACTATCAAGGTCTGTAATCTAGACGATTTCCGTTATATCTTTATACGGAAAGTAATGTTAATTTGTTTAGTAGAGATGCGTACTTTGAGTAGGAAAACATAAATACGTTATGTATCCAAAACCACAGAATAAAAGTGCTAACATATTTCTTAAGTGATTTTGCAACGCAAAAGGCATGTTTCAGTTCAATTCAATTATTAAGTAAAATATAAATTTACACTGTGACTAAGTTGTAACTTTATGCCACAAGTGTTTTGGTGATGTTATGTATAAAATTACAAGGGGACCAATGCGCTCTACTATTTAGATATATATGAACTGCCCCTTATTTTAAAATAGTACCAAATCAAAACACTCCAAGTCATAGAAGTATTTACAACTCATCTAAATTTGGTACTAATGAAGCGAGCAACTTATTTACCTGATCGGGCCCCATCATATGCGCCTGTCTCTTTGTGTACCCTCGTGCTTCCCTCTCTCTCTTCTCTTGCTCCCAGTGCTGTGTCATCTGTTCTCGGGAAGGCAGCTGGAACGAGCCATTCATTGATTGAACGAAGTACCGGACCTGGGAGAAAGGACAACTGAATTTATTTTTGAGTTACATTGAAGTGGTGTTTAGGCGAAATTCGAGTTCGAATGAAGACGCATTACTTAAATTAAAATTTTTTCAGAATATGGTGCCTAGTAGACTTTTCTGAAAAACATTATCTACTCTATCTACTAAATAAATAAAGTTGTGTTGTACTTAGTTATATTAAAGTAGTGTATATCATACCAGGGGACAATGAATCGTAGCAACAGCTAAGTATATGGGTAATGTTAACATTATTTTTTCAGCATCTGGCAATATAGGTCTTTAATAATATAACAGATAATATACTTAGCTAGACATAATAAATAGAATATTTTCCCTATAATTAATTAATTGTCATAAGAAAGTATACCTAAAAACCTCCCCAAATGAATGTGAAATTTTGATCAAAATATATTGTGTAATTTCTACGAAATAAGTAACAATAGATAAACACGAAATGAGACTCATATTATTTATTTGAATATTTTATCTTATAATGAATGTATGAACTCGTATGTATGTATGTATGTATGTATGTGTATGTACCTGTAAGTCAAACATAGAGAAGGCGCACACATAATACGGGACGCCAATGAAGCACATGCTAGGGTGTCGAATGTTGACGACGTGTTTGTACAGGGGCTCTACGCAGTTGTCCTCTACCACGATTCCGCACGACTGGTGTAGGAACGGAAAGTTGTAGAGATAGCCTGAGAAGTATTCTTTATTAGTTATGCGCTCCTAGTAGTTGTGGTGAGAAAAGGACAGGCGGGGGGTAGTTGTCTCTCTCTTGTTGTGTTTTATTTTCGCCAAATGTACATGACGCGTAGGTTCAATCAATTCTTTGGTCATTGTATATTAAATATGCATTTCTTTAAATAATATTTTAATGATAACTAGTAAGCCAATAATGTGGTACTTATAGACACATTGATAAACAGATAACACTAATGTGTCGAGATAATGAAAAAGCAATAAAAATTATTGCGAACTTACCCGTACAAAGAAAAACAACATCCACTTCCTCCCTGCTTCCATCTTGAAACACCGCAGTGTTTTCTTCTATTCGCACAACATCAGGCTTTTGTTCTAAATTACTTGGGAAGGTGGATTTGAGTTGGTCATTGATATGATGGCTTAGGATCACTTTCTTGGTCACACTGGTAATTTCTAGCGCAATGTCCAGTCCAGACGGACCCGCGCCGATCACCAGAACTTTTTTGTTAGTAAATATATCTGGAACTCTGTAGTCGTGGCTGTGCATCACGTCACCTGCGGGAAACAATTATTTTGATGATTAAAAATTATGACGTTATTATTAAGAATTTTTCAAAACCCTGTTTTATTAGCATTTATTTTTAAAACACTTTTCACTGCTCTTTATTCTTAACAAATACCTAACAAATGCCCTACCTCCAAACTGCTTAAGTCCCGGTATACTTGGTATAAACGGAGTATTGTAGTGTCCATTGCATACGAAAACGTAATCGTATTCTTTAGTTGTTGAGTCTCCGTTACTGATATCCTTGTACGTTACGTCCCATAGTTCACCGGTCGGACCTTGCTTCGGTTTTATCATTTGCACATGATGTTTGTACTAGAAAAAGAAGAGTCAGTTTAACACAATTAATCTTAGTAACTTAAATAAAAGATCAATTATTAATTCATTTTGACAAATTATTTTTATTGACTTACTTTGATACAACTTTTAACGCCGTGTTTTTCGGCATAGCGATCAAGGAAGTTGAGCATTTCTTTTGCAGATATATACGATTTCTCACTTTCTTTAATCGGAAAATCGGGAAAACCCATCACCTCTTTTGGTAAATTAGTTCTTAAAATAAAAGAAAAATATTTAAAATGACAAAGTACCAAAACAACAATTTATTTATTTAAACAACAACAAACAACTAAATAAATTTATATATATATTTATTTATTGGAGTGAAACTTCTTTATGGACGGAAGGGAGAAATTTTATAGAAATGTTGAAAAGATAATTTTTTTTACATGCTATAAAAATTACTCGTTTTTCTGTTACGCGCCATCTTTATTTCTAAGTCATATTTTTCCGTTACGCGCCATATTTTTTGTATGCATGTCTATGATAATAAAACAGCTTTAATTTAATACCAAATGTTTTTTCTTTGCTTAAACTTTTTCTAATCCAGCTTTATTTAACAAAAATTCCTGTAAATTTGTAAACAGTGGATCATTTTTAGAAAAATGATGTCATAAAGAAGATTCACTTTTTACACTACTAATACACACACACATTTATAGGTATACATTTATATATATAAATATATATATTTATTTATTTATACTAACTAAATAAATAAATAGCCACAATATTAACTATATACAATGACAATAATGACATTACTAGGATTTCATAAGCTGAGAGTAGTCCAAACAAACTTTTCTAGAACGTACAGTGATCGATAGACCTTCTTACGATGCTGTTAACTTAGTACCCTGTGACCCACAGAATGACGTAAAAGTAGGAAAACAAGGACACAACTTGCGGCGAATATTATTTATTGTTATCATCTATCTATACATATAATAAAATGATCTAATATTAAACGATGATAATTATTATTATATAATTGTTTCACTCAGTGATTGTTTTGTATTAGGGATTCTTATAAAGATTGTACTGGTAGGAACTAGTCTATGTTAATGTAAAAGTTTGTATGTTTAAATTTTAGTCTTTCAATCACGCCAATTAGTAAGTGTGTGTTAGTTACGGTTTAGAAAAGATATTTTAAATTTAAGGCTATCAAAAAAAATCGAAAAGAAAAACTGTGTCAAATCCAAATCCTGAGTCACAACCAAATCCTGTACCAATAAAACCTTAAATTTCCAAAATGTTTTAATAATATTTAATAGTCATTATTTTCTCCCACAATTGTCGCTAAAAGAAAAGAAAACTTGCAAAAATTACCGTAAGCTTTTATACATGCTAGTATGTATAGGCAGACCAAAGTCATCGTAACCAACTTTTTCAGTGTAAACCCAGGTGCCCCCCAACTCTGAAGACTGCTCCAGTACATCCACTTCAGAGACACATGGCTCCGCGAGCAGATGTCTGGCAGAACAGAGCCCGGCTGCGCCCGCGCCGATGATACACACACGCATTTCTGGAAAACCAGTGTTTGATTAGTTCGAGGACAAGTTAAAAGTTTCGTACGTGGAGACAAATTACCCTTGTAATAGAGAGGCTCTGTTCTCTCGGTTACACACTTCTCCTCAAATTTCTATTCTTTTCTAGGATTTTTTTTTGTTTTTAATTTTATCTTTATTAAACCGTCTTTTAAGTCTCTGCACAGTCCCAATGTTGACTGTTAGAGAATGCTATTTAGCGTGAAGTCCGCAAATTTTACCTTTTTGTTGAAACAATAAAGATTTAATAAATAAATGAAATCTAAAATACCACTGGATTGATTTTATTTTTAAAATAGGAATCGTTAGATTACGGTTCTTACGGTATCTTCTACGGTTATGCTTCTACATGATATATATACTCGTATTTATCACAAAATATAGGTATGTATCAACATTCAATATATCCTATCGATAGAGTAACAGACAAAAAATATGATATTAGTCAATGAAGTACGAAGACTTCTGACCTTCCGATTACTATGACTTAATTTTAGAACGAAATAAAATAATAATAATTATGTCAGACAACGATTATTAAAACTATGATAAGTATGTGTTTTATCCCGGGTCATTCTTTCACGGAGTCTAATATTTTCGAAGTGGTTAAAAATAAAACTTTCTTATATATAGAGAGAGAATTTACTTTACATAGATAAAGAAACTCATTAAAGAAATAAAAATAAAAAAATAGAAGTTCTTAGATAGAGATAGATTTAATAACACATTCTTCCATTTTTTTCATACCGACAGAGATAGATAAATCTATCTACATAACATCAATATGTAGTATACTAACTCGTATTACTAGAGACAGTAATATTAGTAGACTTTGTTTTAAGTATTTATAAAGATAGTTGAAGATTAGACTTAAGACTGGTTATTATAACCATTGACCGTCAAATCAATCAACAAATAAAAACAATACCTTGGTGAGTGTCCGAGAGTCCGTCACATAATCTAAATGTGTTCGGTAATCTATTAAGAGCTCTGAACTTGGCATTCATCGGATATGCCATATATACTGAGATAAGCTATTGTATGCAACATTGTAAGAGATGCATAGTAATTAATAACCTCAGTACAAATAATGATAAAAAGTTGAGAGGAATTTCATTTATTAAGTTGTGAATATTGTTTTAATATAAAACTGTCAGCATTGAAATTTTTATTATAAGTGGGACTAGCTTTTAACCGCAACTTCACCGGAACATCAGACTATGATTTAGCCGGAACATATAATATGACAGACAGACATAAATATAAAAAAATGTTTGTTTCATGTAAGTACTGTACAAACTTGCGTATGCATTTATTAAAAAGTTAATTACTAACAGATACTTAAATTTTATTCATATGCATTTATATGCATCTTATTTACATACAACACAGGTCATCTTTTATTATATTTGTATAAGCATTTTAAGATTACTCGTTTTCCGAAAAACCATTGAACTTAAGAAATGTTTTTTCAATCGAAAACGTTGAAGTGTTTTTTTATACATATTTAATTTATGAAAGCATTATCATATTTTGTTGACAATATATATTCCTATTGATCAATTTGTTAGTTGATTTATAAAAAAAAGATGTTGTAGGTAACGAAAATTTATTCTTTTACTTAGAAGTGACCTTTTGTATTTTGCTAAAATGTTTAAAGATCATACATACTTACAGAAGAGGTAAGAGAAATTGATACATATCAAGAGGTCGTTGAATATATACTCGTATATGTAATTATCAAAAGTGTAGGGCACTTGATTGATACCTGTCCCTTTAAACTATATGATATTGGTCATTAAATGTAAGTGATTCCAAAATTTGATTCCATAATTAAATAACACTTATTAAATAAATTTATGTTATTAATTTTATATATAGTAAATAATAATATTTAAAAAAGCATTCAATTCTAGAAAAGAAAGAAAATTCTCATCTCTTTGGTTAAATAATTAAGCTAAAGTTAAATTTATAACTTTTTGTAAGAAGAAGAAAAAATATTTTTATATTTTTGTGATTGTATGTGGTTTTTGAACTTTACTTACTTTGTTTTGGCACAAAATAAAAACAAACAAACAAACAGGAAGGCCACTTTCACTTTTACACTTTGCGATGGTTGTACCAGAGCTGCAGAAGCACTCAGAAGGTATGTTATAGTTGCAATGTTCTGGCGCTCAATGAGCAGTCGGGGTGCGCTCTCGCTGTTTTATGTTCCCCGCGCTTCCAAGTAATGCATACAATTTGAAATAAACAGAATAGAAAGAAATCTACTACATACATATGTGTGTAGACAAAAAAATGTTTAGAAAACAAATTAAATATCTATCTATCATAACTCGCTATAGTAGTTGTAGTTTATTTATTTTTCAGTAGTTTTGTGCACCCCTTAGCTAGTCAAAAAGAAAAATGTATCCAACTTTTTAAAACTGCATATTAGTTTTAAACCAGTCGTGATTATAATAATTGTCATAAAAATAATCTATGCATATTATAAAAACATTAAATAATGTATCTCCTCTTACTTATGAAATGTTTCAAAAAACACGTGGGAAATAAACACGCTATACAAAGTAAATTTCCACGTGGGTTCGTATAAACAACTAGACATGACGAAACTAGACTAACGCTTGCACGAGACAGTTGTGAGTTCGCATGGTACATACAGACATACACCGTTGACATTTCATCATCGACCTGGCGTTAGAAAGTGCTTTGCTATGAATTATACACTTGCAATCAATATTGCCTGTATATAATTATTATATATACTCAAGGGCTCCGAGACGCGTCTGTAAATACTTTTAGTACTTCTTTATATAAAGTTGTTTTTGCCACAAAGCTTGATAAAAACATATATCTATCCAACTTGATTTAAGTGACGTTAATTTGTTTATTAATATATAAAATATTTGTTTTCCTCTGCACATCAATCTTATATAATAAATATTATAAATATTTATTTAAACAGGGAATGTTTATACTGTAACAAAAATAAATAATATAAAATAAAAATTTATTTAAAAAACACAATATTATGTACTTGCATGGTATTTTATTCCCGGGTGTTTACAGTATATTTTCCTCATCTATTTTATCTAGTAATAATCAAATAGGTATTAAATATATCTAGACCTAATTGAACTACAAACAAAGTGATGCAATGTATGGTCGTTTTACACTATAATATAGTATTGACGAGGTAAGGGAAATTGTTTCTATGTGCGTGCAAGCGTAATAAAATAATAAAAAATAACTGTTAATAACCTACTTAAAGAATGGTTCAAGTATTTTAAATACTCAGCTAAGTACCTAAATCTCTTTAAACTTTGAAATTAAAACCTACCCTGTAATAGTACCTAAATATCCCAGCAAATGCATACGACTAATAATTTTTACGAACATTATTTTTTTAAAGTTTCTAACTACATATTAGTCTATAAGTGAATAATCGATAAGTCTTATTAAACAATGACTTATTATTAAACTTTAATGTTTGAAGAGGTTTTATTTTTTCTAAAAGTTTTTATCGTACCTAAGTTGATACCTGCCAAACGCGGAGAAGTAGGTAGATCTTAGTAGTAGTAAGAAATCGCTGTAGGGTAAATCTGTACCTACATGTGAAATTATCTTGAAGTTGAAAGTTTACTGTTTTCAAGCGAGGTTGCTCTAAGAATTTTGATGATTTAGTTATTAGAAGTATTTTAGCCCCATGTTGGTCTAGTGGTTAGCGCAGACGCTTAACGTTTAGCGGCGCAACAGGGCTCGGGTTCGATTCCCGACAGGGACAAGCAATTATGTGATGAGCATAGATGACCGTATTTCTTTGGTTTGGTCGTTTATTAAATATATTCTCACTATTTAAAATGTGTATGTCTATGTATTTGTATCGTTGTCTAACACTTTTAACACAAGCAATTAGTTTGCTTGCTTAGATCAATGTGTGTAGGGGTCAGATCAATGTGTGTAATTTGCCCTGATATTATTATTATTATAGAAGTGTCTATTTATTTTGTTGATTCCCAAAATCTTATAAATTTTAGCATCGTCAGCCATAACATACAGTTTAAGTACCCTAGTTACCTAGCATCACATGGGTTAGCTGTAAAGAGAAATATATAAGTAATATAAATACTTTAATAACTATATTTTTTTATATAGATATTTAACAAAGACGACAGACAGTCCCTACAAACTGCATCACTACAAAGACTTCATATTTGTTATGCGGTAAATTGAAATTTCAATTATCGGCTGTTATTGATTATTATTATTTGTGAACGAATAAAAAACATTGGGACGTCAAAACAAAACTATTAAGACAAATGAAGATAATGGAAATGGATCATAATTGAAAATTTAATGAAAAATTGTTTTCTCGTAATGCAGATATTTGGTATGTTCGTTATTATATCCAGAATTGAGTTATTTTGCATTAATTTAAAATATTTTAAGTTTTATATATAGGGTTATTTAATGGGTACTGATCTACATTATATACTACGCTGATGATATTTTTTTTTTCAAAAAGTGTAGATCAAATGTTGTTGGGATTGTTGTAGAGAGGCTGCCTGCAAGAGGTGGACAATTAATTAAAAATAACCCTGTATATGTTTTTTCAAATTATTTCTTAAATTCAAATCAATTCTAAATCACATGAATTATCCAACGAATGTCTCAAGTAACAGGTTGGTACCTATTTTAGTTTCTGGGCCTCTCACTTTCCGAACTATAATAACTACTTGATTGAGGTTGAGAGGTTGCTATAAAACCGGCCCTCAGCGGATCTAACTCGTATAATATACAGCAAGTTGACTGTAACTAGACTCTATAATCTTCATGATGTAAACCGATATTTAATTTGTCCTAAGATTTTTTTAATTAACCAGACCTGAAAATAGTTATATTTAACAACATGGAATTGATCCCGGGACCAATCAGATTACCCTAACCGATCACTAAGATACAAATTAGTACCTTCGACTCTAAATAATATACGAGCCTTTGATAGTGATTTAATATTAATATTAAGAGTAAATATATCAATTTATTTTCAATTTGAAATTTCTGTCATACTGGCGTTATGCCACCTTAACATTCTACATGCACTTAATATCTCTTCTTAAATTACTTATAAGTACCAATAATATAACTTCAATATAACATTGCTAAAAATCTAATGAAATCGCGTTTCTTATAAAACAGGGTTGTCTGTTTTGAATTTAAACTTAAAGTAAATATTACATTCAATAAGAGAAATTATGTGCAATCTTATCGGCGTGAAACCGATTCAAACTACCATAGCGTTGATTATAGGGTTATCAGTAAAAGTTCGAGTATCGTATGCCCTACTTAAAAGTTGCTAGTACCTATATAGAATTTAAAAATCATTTTCGATTATTCCAATTATTGTGACAGTTGACAATAAAACTCTGCTTTATATATTTTTCTTAGATATAATCATAAAAAATATGTATATTTTCTAGATACAAACAGAATAATGAATGGAACGTACTTTTTTAAATATATCGCCTTGTACGTCCATCTGTCTTACAAGTGTCAGATGGTTTTTCAGTCCAAACTTCAACCCTGATAGAGCTGTAGCCTGTACATAAAGTTATCTATATCTATACATATAATGAAATTGTCACTGATCCATTTCTTTACTAGGAAAATATTAAAAAAAACATCATAGTGGGCCTTTATAAGAGCAAGAGGACCCAAAACAATGGTTTTTCAGTTTGTCTGTATGTCTGTATGTCTGTATGTTTGTATATCTGTATGTTTGTGCACAGTAATCTCAGAAACGGCTAAACTAATTTGAATGCGGTTTTCAGGAATATATTATCACAGTCTTCACTTAACATTTAGTGTTTATTTCATCTAAATCGGTTAAGAAATAAAAAAGTTATGTCAATTTATGTTAATCACGTAATACCATTCAAATCTTATTCTATGCATGTAATAAATCTGTAGAGGAGTAGTCTTTGTACATTGACCATAATAAAAAAAATATACCAGGATGTGAAGTGAACTAACAGAATCCATTTTCAGCATTTGTAAAATCTTTGTCTGTATATCTGTTTGTCACGAAACACGACACATAACGCGAAAAAAAAATATTTTCTAGTCTATAATAATGGATTCAGAATGCTGTTGGGCTTACCACGTTTTTGTTCAGATTCAGGCATGTTTGCCTCCGAACGGACAAAAGACTTTTATGCTATAAGGAATAAAACGTTTTCACTGCTGGAAGGAATGCGGTTAAGTTCTAACAGTGTTCTGAGAATGTTAGCTTCTAAAACCGATTCCCATTTGTTAAAGCACTTTATTAGTAGGTATATTAGTAACTTAGTTTACTGTGTACATGACAATCGAAATGCTTGCAATATTTATTTTATTATAATTGGATTAATTGTATATTAGAATAATTTTTAAATTTAAATTTGTGAGATCATTAACTTAATTTTTATTGTGATTAATTTTCATTTGGAATTTGACATAACTGTAAACAAAATGTGCCTATGTTGCTCGAAATAAAGACTTATTATTATTATTATTATTATAAGGTTGAAGAGTCGCGCGAAGACGCTTGCATCTAACTCTGACGAAAGGGTTTCAATAATATAAACCAGTAAAGGCCAATTTAAACGTGATGAAAAATTTCGTATGTCCTAGCTTTTTTGGAGTTACTTATTGGTTGATTGTCGATCTTTTTGAGATCATTTAAGAAGCTATCGACTTTTGCAACCAACGATGGAGTATGGCCTTGGTCATAGATTTTTTTTATTTAAAAATTTAAACGGAGCTGCTTCCGTTACCGTACTAACGCTCTGATCGCCTATTATAAGACCCAGATCGTAGGAGGTATATTTAGTATTTCGTCTACCCAAACACAGACTTAAGCATTTACTTGGTTTTGTCCTCAATAAGCCCGTCCACGTACAGAAATTTCATTTACGGTGATGAATTAATTGTAAACAGCTATGAAACTTGAAAACATTCGGAATATGCTACTATTGTTACTACGCACGAAACAAAGTTGTGAATAGCTAATGCACCGATAAAAGTTATTATAATCCTATGAAAAAAATAGTTCCAATTTAGGTTAGTTAATTATTATAATAAGATATTATATAAAAGATAATATATATTAAACTGGTTTTATTTTCGTCTTTAGCTTTTTATAAAAACTCATAGAATTGCATGATAGAATATTCATTATATGATATGACATCGATTTTAAGTTAAGAAATTGAAGTATCTCTGCGAATTTATATGTTTGATGTACCTATCATCTTATATATACTAAAAACGTCAGGAAAATGTTTAGTATTTTATTGAATTTTAACGTCATTTAAAATGTAATTATGCAGTATCTATAAGGATATGAATTATTACATTACAACTTATAATTTACTACATTAAACAATATTTAAAGATATGTAATAATCTATTTGAAGTTATACTTTTTCTTAAGCGTGCAACACCTACAATTTACAAGTGTTGTTAAAGTCTAAATTGATCACAATGCATATTGCTTTTTGATTATTTTTATTATAGTTAGTTATTATTGTTATAGTATATTATGAACTTCAAAATTATTATAATAAACAATTTTAACAAAATAACATTAAATGTCAAAGAAATACAGATGAAAACCTCAGGAAAATCGTACAATCACTCTTAACAGTTGATTTACTACATCGCTACCTGTTTCAGGGAATTTAGCTTTCTATATTTAATCATTTTATATCGAGATGGCAGCGACATCTATTAGGCTTCTTAAAAAAATTCCAACCAATGTTTTTAATTTTGCATTGATTAAATTAACATTGAAAGGATGGCATTACCGAAATTAATGTTTGAGAATTTCTGTAAACATATTTAGTCCTGTTGAGCTCATTTTAGTTCTTAATAAATATGGAATAAAATATATGTAATTTTTGTATTCCATGTCATTCTACATTATTATTAACATGGCAGCATGTATCGAGATAAGTAAAAAAAAAATTCTAAGTAGTTACAAGGTATTTTTGTGGAATGATTTTTTAGTATTCAAGTCATATTTTTTATCTAAAATCTTTATACTTGGGACATTTTAGTAGCGTGGAAGTTCGATGGGCTGTAGAATTTCCTCTATCGTCACTCGGCTGTCAACTGTCAAGTGTCAAGGTGTCAATGTCGGTGAAATGACAACACATGAATCATAACAAACAATAACAAATGAAATGAATATATTATAGTGTAGAAATAGTCATATCGGCTATAAATACGAATATTTAAAAAATAATACGCAACATGTAGATCAGAGCTTATCAAACAATGAATGTTTTTGATTAGAGTGATCATGGATTCTGATGACCCGAGACAGCCGTTATTGGGTACGTTTTATAACTTATAATGTTTTGCTTAGTTCATAATGTGAAGTATTAGATTATATCGCAGTTTATATTTAAAATATTTTTTGGTGTTGTGTTGTAATATATTCAAAGTTAGTCTTCTCCAAAGTGGTAACATGATACTTAATTTGCATGAAAAGGTACATAAAGGTTGTCTAATTGACGTCTACATAAGAAACTAGATTGATGAGGTACGTTTAGTTAAGGCTTTAGCTGCATATACTTCTAAACTATGAACAATAGCTGTGAGTATTTAATATTCAATTACTATGGGTATAATCTTCAATGTTAATAGACTTACATTTATTGTTTCGAATCATAACTTAACTTTTAATATGATCTCATTTTACATATGGGGCTTAAAATACATACAAATAACTTTAGTCTGACTTGAATGTAACATTCTTCATCAAAATATTAATACAAAAAAATATATGTTTATCACAAATTTGCCAATATTTATGTTTGCTAATACAAAAATAGGGATTCTATTTTTTTTTTATATTTTTGTTATTTGAGTCATAGAATAATCACATTTTTTCTTCTCATATTTTTTCAGTTTGATTATTTCAATAATTTTTCCATATTCCTAAGCCTACAACACATGTAGGACTTGTGAAATAAATTAAAATTATTTGACTTGCAATAAATTTATTTGTAAGTATGCAATACAATTATACAATATAAAATTGAAGTTTTAGAGTAGTTCCATGGATTTTCTCTCCGGTTTTTTCTTCATAAACCTACCATTTAGAATCATGTAAATACTGTTAGATGATTCATAAATGTAATATTAACCAATTTAACATAAAAATAAGTGACTTAAAAAACAAAACATGTAAATTAACCAAGTAGTTTATAATTTCTACAGTACTACATTGTTCTGTTATGTTGTCCATAAAGTACAAAAGGTGTAAATCTATGTGGTGTAAAGCTTATATGGTAAAGTGTAAAGGTGTAAAGCTTATAGCTAGTACTTTGTTAGCAGCATGTTTTAAACTGACTTGGGATAGTAATCATATAGAGAAGATACAAACACACCATAGTTATTAGAACACTTTACAGTATATCTTGCACAGTGAGCGGGAGAGAAGGTTGCCTAAACCCCCTTACTTCTTGGCAGCATGTCTATACACGCTGCCAAGAAGTAAGGGGGTTTAGGCAGCACATTGACATCATTCTCATCCTCAGACAACACTATTTGCAAATATCCTCGGGTAAAAGAAGTGCTTGCTCCATATAATAAAAAATAATAAAAATAAGGTGCTAATATGGTTATCACCATTTTTTATTTACATGTTTCAAAACTTTTTTATATACTATATCTCAGGAAGTATTATTGCAATGAAATAAGGATATTTACTTAAAAAATATATATATATTATGGTAATAAAATTTTACAACATTTAACTAAAGTATATATCTTCTTCACCATATCTTACATTAGCTTAATCTTTGTTTGATCATAATTTAATCTTTTTAGGGTTCAATACCCAAAAGGTAAAAATGGAACCCTATTCTCATTCTCACATAGCCGTTTTTTACTCCTTTTTCTTTGAATTCCATTCAGATATAAAAAAAAACATTGGTATAATATGGTAAATATCAAAGTGTTTGTTCCTTCAATGTTTGTTTAGTTTTATTTGAATGAACAAAAGAGGTCATAGAATTCGTAATTCGTTATTTTTGTCTAATTATTTGAGAAGTGACAGATGTCTACCTGATGCTACAAGATAATCGCCGCTCATGGACATATGCAACGTAAATGCAGATACCTTAACACTCTGAGGACAAGGGATGGATGAAAGGGAATAGGATACACACTATAACTATAATAGTTACGTTAAACTAAACATTTGTGAGACAGTGGTACTGTCCCGGTAGAGCTAGTCCGTAAATGAGCTGCAGTCAATTGACTACCAATAAATATTATATAGTACTAAAAATACATTCCCTTACTTCTTCTTTCAGTCTTAGTACATAGATTAGAATAAACCGATATTGTTATGTATATTGTAGTGTTAACATTATAAATCGTATCTGGAAATTAAACCTAAAAAATCTCACATACACACGTACACACTTGTATAGAACTAATAATAATTCATTTACAAAACGTACACTTAAGATAGTAATATAGAATGATATTTAAATTAAATTATAAGTACCTATCTACTTGTCAGCAGGAACAATTTGTATTATCGGAAGAACATTGCAATGCTATTTGTTGTTCATGAAATATATAAAGGTTATCATTATTGAATTTCTTATATCTGACTCCAAATTTATTGCAATGTTTTTAAAAATTTAAAATTATATTATATCATTATATACATATTTTAAATTTCGCTGATGCCCGAACTAACAGATTAACACCACCCAGACATATAGGCCTATTGCATTTTCGTATATCTACCTAAGTATTCTATTTACTATAATTTAATGAAATTTACTCAAGAATTCTCCCATGTCGCAAGTTTTGCGGTTGCTGAATGTTATCTCAATGCACCTTGATTTTTTTCGGATAATTTGTCGAAAACCACGTTAGTTGCTTAGAGGATAATTGAAAATTCCTCTTCAGAATATTAAAATACTGTTACTTGCAGCATCACATTGTAAACTGTTGTGATGTTATAATTGTATGTTGATGAAATAAATAAATATCAAAGACTGAACTAGGAGTCTGTGACAAGTACAATATAGATAGCAGTTAACTCTTTTAACTCTTATAAAATATTAATTAGTCCTTATTACATCATAATAAGGTAATCTAGTAAAATACTATAATGTAAGCAACTAAAATTTATCGTTTCTACTACCCACCATAAACCATACTTTATATAGTTTCAGTAAGAATTGGCATAAATATGATATACACTTGCTTTTATAATTATGTTTAAGTTTAAAAAAAAAACAGCTGTTAAACCATTGGTCTGTCAGGACATTCTACAGGACACAATCAATGTTATAAAATAAGTTTATGTACGTATTTCTTTTAAACCGTATCTTTAGAAAGTTTTGAGACCGACTTTAGTTATATAATCTTATATTGACATCCAAGTCATCATAGTATCGGATCTCGAGTCGTATTCATTGTACCTGGTGTTACGAAATGGTACGTTTCAATTCTCAAGTGTCATTATAGTAAACACCTTCAGACGAGTTCCACGTGTGGCATGTAATATTACTCTCTTAGTGAGAATGACTATAGGTATATATAATTTTGATGTGTGTAACATTGTTTTTGTTTGTATTCAATGTGTGAATATGATGCTATAGAATTACACATGTATGAATTTGTGGAGTGCAGTGTAACTAAAATAAATAAAATAAAAAGGAGAATAAAATAAAATTTAAATTTAAATTATTGTGACTCCTTTGCAGGCTCTACCCCTAGGAGTAAGTGGCGCCATGCCGTCAGTAAGATGTGTAATGTGGACACTTGGAAACGAAAGGTTCCCATCACGATTTGGTTGCCGCAGTACACTCTGGAGAAACTGCTGCGTGATGCTATTGCGGGTGAGTTTTTTTGGAGTTACTTATAATAAATGTTTGAATATATCGTAAATATAAAATATAGTATTGCGATGTTAATCTTATTAAAATTTTGAATAAATGTAGAATTAAACATAAACCGATATGGGACCCTGTCCGTATTCAAACACGCGACTCTTACTATATGTTCCCAAAGGATTTTTTTACTGAAATAAAGTTTAAGTAAAAAAATAGAAATTTATTGTAAATTTTTAAATGTGCATGTTTTAAAGTTAATAATCATTTATTATTTTGTTTCATATTTATTTATTATTTAACACCGAAGTGAATGTTTTATGTGTCGATATAAAACCTAATATTAATATCGTTCAGTTTAATTTATTTTTTTATTGATGGTCATGGGTTTGATTTTCGGTCAAGACAAAATATTTGTTAACAGAAAATATTAGTTAAAAAGTTCGTGTCACAGGTTGGAAATTATGTAAAAAAATAAAACAACATTTAACAGAACATATTTGACGGTGGAGGCCTAAATCTGTTGTTTACTTTTACCAAAAAATACATCCAATTGATTTGAAAAAACTGAATATATATATTTAATTTCTAAATTGTTTTTTTTTTTAAATACGTGACCGACAGAATACTGTCCATCGTTATGTCATCAATATCCTCAAGAAATAATGACCTGCAACCCAAATATTGATAGCATATCATCTCGACATTTTAATTACGTAATTATCAAATTAAATCACTAATTACCATTAAATAGTATTTTATAGCAGGTAGTTATTAAGGTCATCATTTGTTTGGTAAAAAAGATTAGGGACATGTCGTTAAAGATGCTAAGGTTCTAAAGTATAAAATTATATAGATAAGATAGGTCTAGTCTGAAGTCTGGTAGTAAAAAGATTTAGTTTAGTTATAATATAGTAAAATTTTAATTGCAATAAAAAATCTTACATATCATAAAAACTGTTAATTATTAAGAATCTTAAGGTTATTACTTTATCTCTATCTGTTAGAATCCTAAACTATTTAATTATAATCCTCTTTATTAAATGTTAACTCAGTGATCTGATAATTAAACAAAGTCTGACTGTTTGTTTTTCCGCTTAAATTTAAACTATTAGCAGGGATTAAATTTGATCACCCTTTTATTTGCCAGACGTTTTTTATATAAAATATTTTAAGTTAATTGAAAAATAATAAAATAAGATAATGCTATAAAGTCAAGAAGAAAAAAAAAATAATCGCTTTATACAGTTTATATATAGTTTTAACTATATTAAGATAGAAAATAAATTATTTCAGGTATTACAGTGGGTTTAACATCAATACCTCAAGGCATAGCGTACGCTATAGTTGCTGGTCTCCCTCCTCAGGTGAGGTTTATTTATTTGTTGTATCCCGGTATGTACCGGGAATTTAATCCGGGACTCGTCGACTCAAAGCGGCGAAAACCACACCAAAAAACAAAACCGGGTTTCAGCACATGTTTTGATTGCAACTCCAATTACCAACACACGATTCTCTTTGGGGGTTTTTTGAAAGAAAATTAATAAATTAATTTTAACTAATGGTTTCTAAAAAAAGCGTAATAATTACGAAATCTGCTTTGCATACTAACGCCATTTATTAAACTAATATACAGTTATTACACATACGTAGTATTTGTGATGTTTCTGTTTAACACTTTTTGACCTCAAATTAGCAAGGAAGAATGTCCATCAATGAAAGAAGAGCTAGATAAAAAAATAAGCAAGGAAATCACGTTTGTTGTATGAGAGCCCTCTTTAAATATTTAAAGTGAATAATATAGAACTAAATATAGCGTCTAGTTGTCCTTATTAATATCAAACAAAATCTGAACTATCATTTATTGTATGTAGCCTCAAATATTTATTTTATTCTGTTTTTGGCATATTTGTTATTATAGAGGCAACATAAATATACCATCTGTTAGAATTTCAATTGTCTGGCCATCATGGTTCACAATGGTCGGAGACAGACAGGCGGACAGCGAAGTCTCAGTAATAGGGTTCCGTTTTTACCCTTTGGATACGTAACCCTAAAAATCAGCTCAAGATTATATTATACAATGAACCAAACAGTGATTCATTGACTTGATATGCATGTTGAAACATATCATAATATTGAATCAAAATATCAATTGATATACTTCTCGAGTAAACAATTCAAGTTCATATAACAGATTAAACAGAGCAATCTCGTGACCATGTCATTAGTACCTACTTTAAATGTTTTTTTAGGGTTCCGTACCCAAAGGGTAAAAAACGGAACCCTATTACTAAGACTCCGATGTCCGTCCGTCTGTCTGTCACGAGGCTGTATCTCATGAACCGTTATAGCTAGAGAGTTGAAATTTTCACAGATGATGTATTTCTGTTGCCGCTATAACAACAAATACTAAAAACTAGAATAATATAATTATTTAAGGGGGCTCCCATACAACAAACGTGATTTTTTTTTGTTTGTCTATATGTCATGAACTTTTATAGCTAGATAGTTGAAATCTTCACAGATGATGTATTTCTGCTGCCGCAATAAAATCTGATACTAAAAACGTAAACAAAATGATAATTATTTTTTAAATAGATAATAATAGTACGGAACCCTTCGTGCGCGAGTCCGACTCGCACTTGGCCGGTTTTTATTATTTTCTTATCTATTTCTTAGCGTTATCTTTATTACTTTATTATGGTTAATTAAATATTTATAAAATCTTTCGGTTATTACTTTTGGCTTTAGGGGAAAGAGTCAGGGTTTCTTATCCTTCTAAAATTAGGGTTCTAACACATGGTCGATTTTAGTAGTAGACATACCATACGATCTAAACGATATCTTCGCAGTGTAACTTTATAGCTTATAGCGATAGCCTTATACTCGTAACTTTACTTAAATAACGAATATATACGGAATACCAGTATATATTGGTTAATAATACTATGTCTTTATCTAAATTCATGTTAACATCCAACTGTAAAATGTATATTAAGCGTAACGTTGAGTATTTCGTACTATGGAGAAAAGAAATTCGCAACGCCTAGCGATAACACCTGTACGTCGAAACATCGCTCGTGTGTTAGCTACTTTATAAACCATAAGGTATCTAACTAAACAGGTAATCCCTTTAGGGTTATCAAAAACACGTGTCCCAGAAGCAAGGAAATGATAATATATTGTTAGTGTTTCAAGACGTTTGTATGTAATCATTTATCACTTTAAGTTCACTTGACCGTCTTTGTTAATAGTTATTGAAGATTCTTATCCTTCATCATGTAATATGTATATTTATACGTAGTATAAAAAATATGTTTGTATAAATGTTCCTTACTTTATTAGGTTGGTTGTCATGGAAACACTACTGAACAGATTTTAATTAAATTTGGTTATATTTTTTATTGCTGAAAATTCTTTTAACCTTTTGTAATAAAATTACAATAAAGCCAAACTGGGATATGAGTTTTAATAAATTTGTTGTGGTATGGTGGGTTATTATCTAAGTAAACATACAGAATGTTCCCCGTTCGAAATTGTTTGAAATTGTCTAAAAACAAGTTTTGGTCATGTTAATGTACATTTTAAATAAATATAGAAACAAACATCATTGACATGGGTAATAATCAAACCTGATACCATAAAACCCGTCCCGTCGCTCAGCCAATTGAGATACTGTATCTCTACCCGCATACGTGAACCTTCTGTATAATATATTTTTGTTATTTGATGTATATTTTAATGTCTTTATCAAGACGAAGGCGACTTTGAAAAAAAAAACAAATTTTTTTGGAACTTTGCAGTTGGAATGTTGGAACTATTTAACCAAAAATATCTCGTTCATACTGTTGAAAGACTTAAAATATAACAAATCTTTGTATTTTTAGAATCTCAATAGAGATATCAAGTAAAATTATCGTTTGTTAAATTACTAATTAGTAGTGTACCGCAGTGTTTATGCGTTGTTATTTATTAAACGCCACAACAAACACTTTGGTAAAAAAAAATTGAAGCCTTCGTAGTTGGTATTATAGGTCACTAGATGGCGTTAGTGTTTAAAATAGATCTCGAAATCGTTGTTACGCA
Organism: Napeogenes inachia; assembly: GCA_959347355.1. Classification (NCBI taxonomy): domain Eukaryota; kingdom Metazoa; phylum Arthropoda; class Insecta; order Lepidoptera; family Nymphalidae; genus Napeogenes; species Napeogenes inachia. The sequence continues at coordinate 17,782,904 of OY365792.1, forward strand.
GTAAAATATTTTTGGTGTCTTTTTTCGTATCGTTAAGATATTTTACCTGAATAGGCTTAAAGAAAAAAATAAGAAACCCGAAAAAACCACAAGAAAATGTTATATTTATTTAACACTCTGAAACTAACCAGATATAATTTCCAGGTAGGTCTCTACGCTAGTATATTCCCGGGCATAGTTTACGCGATATTCGGCAGCCGTAAGCAGGTGACAGTTGGTCCAACCGCCATCTTGTCGGCACTGTTGACTAAATATGTAATTCAATCAGCTGATTTTGCGTACTTAGCAGCATTTTTGACAGGATTTGTCATTTTGCTTCTTGGTATTTTACAATTGGGTAAGGAACACAAATATTATTTTTAATTTAGCTGTATAAATATTTAACATATTATATGTCAAAAGACTTTCAGTTAACGATCATACGAGGCTTAGAGATTGATACTTATAATTACGAATCCGCTAAAATAGTTTATTTTATTGTCCTCGTATATATTAAAATATTTGTGCAAAAACATATTTTTTGATGTTTAATTTTTATTACAAATATTTTAATTACGGTTACAAAATACACTCGAACTTTGAACAAGAAACTGTCAAACGAAGAATGAAACCGTGTGGAATCGAACCCGCGTCCTTTGCTTCATCATCCAGATCACGCTGTCACGACTATACCAACAGACATCATTTTTTTTTCAGGTTTCCTATTAGATTTTATATCGAAACCTGTTATAAGTGGTTTCACAACAGCCGCCGCTCTGCAAATATCGGCCTCACAATTAAAATCCTTGTTTAGTGTATCCGGTAAGAAAATATTTTCGTTATTTGTTCTAGTTATAGATAACATGTTACTTTAATGCAAATTCTTAATTAAAATAAAAAATCAGGACTGACTGTCTCATCGTTTCTTTTAAAACGGTAATATTCATAACAAGCAATTTTTTTATCCTTCTAAATTTTTTTGACATTCCGCAATTTTTTTTTATATAAAGTAACTTATGTTATTTCTAATACCTCCAAAATTATGTGTAGGTATATGGTTTCAGTATGAACAGTGGAGTAGTTTTTGCGTGAAAGCGTAACAAACAAACTAACATTCGCATTTATAATATTAGTAGGATAAATAATATTAAATAATTCATTTTCAATAATTTAAATTTTTATTGTCTATTGTAACATCTATTTCGGATCCAAATTCAAAAATATATTACGTCCACTTTTGTAATCAAAAATTTTGTTTTATTAGTTTTTTAGGCATATATTTGTGCGTTTCAGTTATTTAGACATTTTATTCATATTACTTTCATTTTAATGCACTTATATTTAAAAGTTAATTTGTTAATTTTTATTTTTTGTATATATTTTTTTATATTTAACATTTTGATCTATATATTGTATTTTTCTAGGTAAATCGGGCGGTTCATTCATACAGGCACTAGTAAATTTCTTCAAAAACATTAAGACAGTCCAGCTCTGGGACTCCGTACTGGGCTTATCTACCATGATATTATTAATGTTGCTTAAAGTTAGTATATATTATTATTATTGTATTTGTCCCTTAAAAGGTTTTCTTGAAAATTCTAACCTTATAATCTATTGGTTCTTCAGCGCTCCAGTCCGTCCCCCTCCCCCTCCCCCTCGATGTGGTCCACTGTGTGGTTGTACGCGGTGCGAGCACGCAACGCGCTAGTCGTGTTCGCGGCGTCGGCCGTGGCGTACATACTGTACGTAAAGGGGGAGATGCCATTTAAACTTACGGGTATGTGATACAAACACTTACACATACGTGGGTGACGCACAAACACTCACGCATATTAAATTAATAATTATCAATCAAATATAAAATTAAATTACGTTCATTCAAACTCTTGCTTAAAATGGTGATGAAATGTTCACGGTAAGAGACGATGGTTCTTAGCTTTCCATGGATCCGATCCATGGATACCGTGCGGGTGCCGGCTCAACGCGTTTCAAGGAGAGAAGTGCGAACAGTGCCTGGGACTTGCGACCCAGGGGTAGGGTGAAGGGGCTCCTTTATGATGCGAAAACACGCTCGCCTTCACTGTCTACACTCCTCTCCCTGCCTTACCAGATTTGGAAAGAACCTTCTAATGCCGCCTTTGAAATACGTTCTAGAAATTAACTGATATTAGTTCTAGAAAGGCCAAGGTATTTAAGTAAGTTACAGAGGGATTTTGCTATTATACCTCTCGCTCCCACTTCTACCGCGTACAAGCTAACTATAAATATGTTTAGAATACAGGAATAAGTCTGGTCTGGATGACGAAACACCAATATCTCCAAGGATTTTGTTCTGTTTTTTATATCCATCATAAGAATCCAATCAGGAGCTGCGTCTAAAATAGAATAAGGCTTAGGTTTTGATTTTTTGGAGCATCCTTCTTTTAAATTAAAATATAAATAACGATTTAATTTCAATATCCATCAGTTACATATTTGTAAATAATGATTTCAGGTAAAATTGAAGGAGGCTTACCAACGTTTAGTTTGCCCCCATTTAAAACAACAGTAAACAACGAAACCTTAGGCTTTGATAGAATGTTAGAAGTCCTAGGGCCTCAAGGCTTCGTGATGCCCTTAGTTGCGATACTTGAGAGTATTGCCATCGCTAAGGCTTTTGGTAAGTATCAATTTTATATCCCAAAACAAAATAATTTTGGATAATGACATAGTTCCAAGCAATAAAATTTCCTATTAAAATTTTATAAATGTTTTTTCACAGCGGGCAGTACCACTGTAGATGCGACACAAGAAATGGTAGCCCTAGGACTGTGCAACCTGCTGTCTTCCTTTGCTCAGTGCATGCCCACCACGGGGTCCTTCACTCGGACGGCCCTCAACCACTCCAGTGGAGTCATGACGCCCGCCGGCACGCTGTTTCAGGGTGAGCCGGTGTGTATAAGCTAAGACCTTGACCGAGAATTTTTTAAACTATAACGTCGAAACTTCCCAAGGTTTTATTGTCGTATAGCTGTTGCGATTAAAAAATGAACCACTCACACTCACAAACCACTAAAACCGCCATGTTTATTATATTGTAGCTGCACTAGTGCTGCTGTCAGTGACGCTGCTGGCGGAAACCTTCTACTTCATCCCGCGCGCGACACTGGCGGGCATTATCATGGTGGCCATGATATCCATCGCGGACTTCAGCCTCCTGCCCACCCTATGGACTACCAGCAGTGAGTTATGATGCTCTGGTAACTGGACGTGACTTAATGACTTGACTTGTGATGTCTTCTTATTAAACTTACTTTACTTGTTACTTTTACCCTCTTTATATTTAATAGTCAAAATGCTACACTATCGTAAATTTAGTAAATAGAAAAGATCAGTTGTCTCATTATCAGATTTAATTAGTTTTGTCATCCTTTTGTAAACACATATAAGCATAACGTTATGTAGGCTCTTAGTAAATTATGTACTCCTGGTATTTTTCAACTTTTGGTGAAAAGTAAAAAAAAAATATTATTTTGTTGTTAGAATCAGAATTATCTATATGGGTGCTGACAGTGCTGGTTGGCATAACGGCTGGACTGGAGTATGGTATCGCAGCTGGCGTGGCGGGTGACGCTCTGAGAGTGCTGTACGCCTCCTCCAGACCTCATCTGCAGAAACAAGAGTTTAAGGTTCGGTTATACTTGTGTGTGTGAATAATAAATTGAATTTACTTATTAAGACCTCCTTCCTTTGTTTGAAAGGGATGAACTCTGAACTATCAGATTTTGCATTTTATAACCTAATTTTAAGTAGACCTAAATTCCCATACCGTTTCGGTGAATGGCTAATATAATGTATGAGCAGTGCATGTGTATACCCTGTATGTATGTATGTCCGTGTGTGCAGGTGGGGTCGCTGGACGTGTCGTGTGTGTCTCTGTCAGGTACGCTAAACTACTCGTGCGCCGCGCGTGTGTCGCTGGCAGTGCGGTCTGTGGGTCCCGGCGTGCTAGTGGTGTGCGGCCAACACGTGCGACACATGGACATCGGCGTCATAAAAGTGAGTAAACTTAGCTGATTTTCTTTTTGGAAAGTATATGTACAGGTGATGAGTCTTTTTGATATTATTCGGTTTCTTTTTGTATCTAAAATTTTGACATAGTTCCTTTTTTCGCCTAGTCTAGTAAATTTGTTAAATTATAAGATAATATCTTTGTATCGATAAAAAAATCAAAAACAGATTTTGGCCATGCTGGATAAAATATAATGGTATTTATTACGAATATTACCGTATTTGGACAGTACGGAGATATCAGTATCTATGCGGATTACCGAAAAATATATCAATTCGATTTTCTTGTTAAAAACCTACTTTACTATAGATTTTTGAACATTAATACGACAAATAAGAGTTGCTACTTAAAACGTTTGTTTGAATCCCAGGACTTAATTTCGGCGATCGAGGATCTAGAGAAGCAGAAGCAGAGGTGTCTTTTGTGGAACTTCCCACAGAGTCTCGACATCGACGACACACGTCGCGTCACAGGGACAGACATACGACAAATAATATTGGGTGATATATCTTTTTTCCAACGATTCTCACAGACATTAATTCTTCCTCTTGTAAACAGACAAACACTTTACACCCATTCTAAACCTTACTACGTTACAATAAATACATCTTATACTCAAATCAAGCACACATACATACATCATCAAACACCTTACACACACTTATGACTGTATTCCTTGTACATATTACAAATGATTTTTTTTATTTCAAATGGCCTACATTCCAATTATGAAACGTTAAACTCTAGTTGCAGAATTCCAGAGGATAGTTTTATGAAGAAGAACCGGCAAAAAAACACCATGAATACTCTTTATTTTTTTATTAAACTATATTTATCATCCATCTCCTTCTTACACTTTTATACGTTGTACACGCACTCATACAACTCCACTTCCATACATTTTATACGCTCTCATACTTTACACACACATACACCGGTTGCATGTACGCTCATACACTTCTATCAACGCACACAAATAGCTACAACTAAATAATTTATGATAAACTGTTGTAGGTTAATTCAAAATGACGAACCCACAGTAGATATTTATTAAAAAAACTAATAATTTAAATATTCTTATTTGCAGATTTGGATGAAAGAGACTCTAGTTTAAGGACAGTGATGTAATAACATAGATTAAATATAATAATAGGTATCTTCTTAAAAACCAGTGTTTAATAAGTTAATATATTTTATGAATATTGTTATATACAATTGTTATTTAATATTTATGTTTTACTATGTAATATACATTCCCTTATAAAGACGACACTCGTGTTTTGTTAGAATATTATACCTTAATAATATTTGTACCTTAATACTTGCAAATGACCTGTTTTTGAATATTAAAAATAATATTAAATGTAATAAAATAATAAACAGACGAATTAATTACGCCTACAATTATTCTATTTTCGACATTTCCTTTTTTATTTTCTATCTTTCTTTCCATTCCATATCCTTACTAGGGAGGACTCAATAGAAGATAATTTTCTTTTTCACTGGTCGACTTTTCCCAAGAGAGACACGTGAGCTGTCGTGTGTATTGCAACCGGATAGATCAGGGGTCGGCAACCTGCGGCTCACAAGCCACATGCGGCTTTTGAATGTAAAACTGAGATCGTTTAGTTCCATATTTCAAAAGATTATTTCATTTATAAAAAAAAAATGTTCTGAACCGCTTAAAAAGTATTTTGAAACAATAAAATTTTGTGGATTGTAATTTTAACTCTTCGAACTCCAAAGGTTTGCGACCTCTGGGAAATTCCCCATTCGCTTTCTCAAAGTCAAATACAGATCAACATGTGGCACGTGGCCCAAGTCAACGGATATATCATTGAATTAACTTCAACGGAAGAGATCTATAAGAGTCATGTCGTCAATTGTTAAATAAACTTGGTCATACACAATTGGTCTCATCCTTGCCACTATAGAACCCTTGACATAGTTGCAAAAGCTACGCGAAGTCACAAAGCTAATTAACAAGCGAAGGTAAGAAATATCTTTTTACGTTATACGTCATAATTTGTATAAAAAAATATTAATGGGACTCCATTTTAATTTAGAAATATTTAGTATTAAGTAAATATTTTTCGATTAAAAAACCCGATCCTCATTATTTATTTAAGTTTATTGGGTCTTTGTAATATTATATTACCAATAAAGTTGAGCGACTTGTCTATACTAATCTAAGTTAAAGTTGAAGATTTTTTTTGTATAGACGCATTACTCTCTTAAAATTTTACTAATTAGTCACAAAAAAATTGTCATGCACAATAGCTTATTTATAGTTTTTAGTTATGTAACATTTTACTACTAACCTTACAACCAGTAAGGCTTTTAAAACATAAATTTGAGTATAGTAGTCTGTCGGGTTATTAGTATTAATAATCCTAATGTGTTCTAGGTATACGCCCCCGTGTTGAACGTGACCCTTGACACAGAAACAGCTAGCGTGTTACATAACTCATATAATTTGTAAAATTGTAGAACAGTTTATTATACACAAGAAATCTCTAATTAACCGACAAAGTAGATAAAAGGACAGATAAAACCGATTATCCAAACCAAGTTTAAAATTTAAAGCAAAATCATTTAATTGTGAAATAAAGATAATGGAAGGACAAAAAGTCAATAGCGACGGAACGTAAATCTGTTCACAGCGCGCTCAATTCGCGTCGATTTGATCGTAAACCAGACTAATGCGATTTAAGGGGCGATGATTGTCATTTTTTATTCGAACCAGTTTACGATGTTTTTACGTTTTTTTTAAACCTTGACTTAGAAGAACCTTTCCTAAAAGATGGTTTATTAAATAAAGAACAGATTTATTGTAATATTTTGTTTTTTTTTATAACGTTAATACGATTTAATATCTAGGGTGATGATCAAAGAGGTAGTTATAATCTAGTATAGATTCAGCTTATATTCTATAGTAATTCTGCTCAATGACAGGTAGTGTTAAGCGAAAAAATATATATGTGTGTAAATATAAGTTGTTAGAAAAGTATTATATTATAAATATAAAATATTCAACTGCTGAACGAAACTCTCTATCCAAATTACGTAAATTATTGATCTTAACTCACTTCACTTTTCTACAGTTTGGTGACATATTCTAGGACTAGTTCCAAGATGTCATACTTTTTATGATGGCAATGTATTCTATATATAAAATTTTATTTTACTACTGTATAGTTTAGCGTTAGTATGTTATATGTCTTTCTAAAAAAATCTTACTTTAAAAAAACTTTTTTAATCTAGATTATATGGAAACTCCTTTATATTATAACAACTTCACATTTTTGCCGGTTTGCATATATACCGCTTAACCCCTAGGGCAGACGCGGAGCACATTTAGTAGCGTTAAAATGAGAGCAACAGCAGAAAATCTTGGTAGTATTTTTTTTAATCATGCATATTAATGATAAAGATAAGTAGGGTGTTCGTTCTCTTATTCCCCGAGTAATAAAAAGATATGGAACGTATTATTCTTATATAAGACTTAACTTTGCCTTAATATGGAATGAAAAGGTTGGGTTTATTAGCGAGTGAATGAGCACGGCCCTTATTGCTTCCTCTTATATTGAAGCAATCCATTTTCACACGATTTTGCCCAGTGATATCAATAAACTAACTTTCAAAAATGTGACTTGGTTTTTTAAGCGTGAAGTTAATACATTTTTAAATCAGTAATCATTTGAACAAATTTCATGGACATTCAAATCATTATTACGAAGCCTCTAAACACTCTTTAACTTAGGAAAATCAAATAAATCTTTAGAAAATAGTCGAAATGAAGTAGTTTCTACATTTCTGAAGTGACGTACGGTTGCGGGTTCCGTGCTTAGAATAGGAACGCTTTAAATATTCCCAGAAGTGTCGTAAGAGCTAAGAGACAACATTTAAAAGGGATAAGATAATTCTCATATCATTTATTAGAAAAGTAACGTAAATTCCATAACCATGAATTCCTAGAAGCTTTGACTGCAGGCCGGCGATCAGCTCTAAAATCCAAATCTACAGATTTTTTTTTTGCCAAATCTACAAATCGCTATCCATATTGCGCCTATCCCAAATAATTGGTACAAAATTAATCATATTTAATAAAAAACCAAATCAGATATTTCAATTACTAACTTTCCAGTTTCTTTTTCTAATACATTTATACGAATTCCTTTACGGATTCATTTATTTAAATATTGAAGAGGTATTCAACTTTTCTTTGAAATTGTCTAATCGGTGTAATTAAGTTCCAGCTAGACGAAGTTTATCTTCCTTTGATGTGGTTCAAAAACCTCGATAGTGTTTAATCTATTTATTTAATTTGTTATTTATAAGACATACTTAAATTTATGGAGCCTTTATTTAAAAAAATAAAATAAAAAAACCGGCCAAGTGCGAGTCGGACTCGCGCACGAAGGGTTCCGTACTATTATTATCTATTTAAAAAAATAAATATCATTTTGTTTTAGTGTCTGTATTAGTATCAGATTTTATTGCGGCAGCAGAAATACATCATCTGTGAAGATTTCAACTATCTAGCTATAAAAGTTCATGACATATAGACAAACAAAAAAAAAATCACGTTTGTTGTATGGGAGCCCCCTTAAATAATTATATTATTCTAGTTTTTAGTATTTGTTGTTATAGCGGCAACAGAAATACATCATCTGTGAAAATTTCAACTCTCTAGCTATAACGGTTCATGAGATACAGCCTCGTGACAGACAGACGGACGGACGGACGGACGGACGGACATCGGAGTCTTAGTAATAGGGTTCCCTTTTTTACCCTTTGGGTACGGAACCCTAAAAAATGATATATTGTACTATATACTAAATATATATGTGTGCAAGCTAATCAGAATAAATAACTAGCTACTTAATTCGGTCAAAGATATAAACTGATCGTAGATTAAATCATCAATAATGTCAAGAAATATTTAATAAACCTGTTTATTTAAGTCAACAGCATTTAATATAATAATCAATCAATAAAAATGTTGGAATTAAAAAAAAAGGTGATATTAAAAATAAAAGTTTTTAAAAGAATCTAAGCGACGTTATTTAGAATAGTTTCAGAAAGATCTAAGTGCACTTTCCTCTACAATGGTAGTACGATTTGAAATGGTTATTGTAGAGACACTCTGAAGTGGTTTCTTTTATACCAAAAGATATGTATTTTGTCTTTCATGAGAATTTGCACCACTTATTCAATTACCAGGTACAGACTTTAGTGAGATAAGAAAAAAAGATGTTTTTATAAAAAAAAAAATTATAAACCGAACAAAGTCGCGGGGGGGGGGGGGGTTTGGTAATATATAAAATAACTCAGATCACGCTTAAAAGCGCTCGCTAAACGACGCGGTGGGCCTCGACGCCGAGCCCGATTTATTTTAAATCGCGAGTAAGACGGGATAACGTCTTCATGCTTCCTTTGTATATATCCGTCACTTGAAAGAGCTCCTCGAGTGTTATTACCATTAAAATGTTCTATCTATGTACATATTTTATTTTTTATATCAATCGGTTACGGGTTAGTTAGGATTATCGCAAGATATTATTGAAAAGAGATGGAATGTTTCCGTAACTACCAGGAAAATACACTATAGGGTCGCTTTCTACGAGACATAATTAAGGGTAATGTTAGACATGTGAAAGGTAAATTACACTTACACTTACTGCAAAATTTTAATTAATTTATTAAGTAAATCGATTCTGCTAAAAATTATACTTTTTAAATACTTATTTTTATAAAAGGCAACTCTTATCTGCATTAACTGCAATTCATTTAGCATCACAAGCCGATAAGCTAATCGGTCCAGCGTTCAAAGGCAGCATCACACTAAATCCCGGTTAAAATTCAACGAGTTAAGCTCAGCTGAGTAATGGCGGACAAGCTTGGAACGACATCTATAATGTTTCGTAAATAACCCAATAAATATACGACCATTTGTGTCTTTCATTGTTAAAGCTGAGAATAATCTCATGAATTGTAATCCAAATACAATTGAGGATATAATCCATTCTCTTCCGAAGCGACAAATTATTTATGTCCGATTAAAGAGGGTTGATTTTATATTTAAGACATTTCCATTAAATTTCAATCATAATAAAACATTGTTGGTTAATAAAAATAAATTTAAAAATAATTATTTATTATTGGAAACATTAAAATAAAAACGACAGCTACCCTTAACTCTTTCTCACTTATATTTTAATCCCTCGAGTATTTACGTGGCGCCCCTAAAGCGTGTACGAAATAAAAAATGTGTCAAATATTCACGATACGAGAATTTGTTAGTCCGACCACGTCCTGTGTAATTTACGAGCTGACTGCTGTTGGTAAAAACGTAAAGAGAAACGGTAACTTGGTTAGCTCCAACTATAAGATTTTAACAGGATCATATAGCCGTTGGAGAAGAAATAAAATTATACATTTGCTGAAAAACATTAAAGTTTTTTTTTAAATGTCATAATTTTGACACGTGATTGGTTCAAATTTTCTCTTCGAATTGATGAATTGATAAGTAACATGAAATCTTTAACATATTCAGTGTTCATGAAACATAAGCCAGTCCTCGAATATGCACTCTGTCATTTTTATATCAATATAAATTTAATTGTTAGCCAACTTTTATAACTTGTTTTTTATAAAAAAATATTGAAACTAAAACAATTTCTCTAACGGATTTATCGAAAGTGTCACTCGTCTTTTCATGAATTTGACGATTGGAAAAACGAAACATCAGGTTAAAAATAAAAAAAGCAAACTAACACACGCTAGCAAAATTCGTTTAAATATAAAAGAGAATATGATTTTATATAGTTTTTTGATCTTTATGCTTTGTTCAATTTGTTTTTAGTTAAATCTCACATACCATCACAATTCAGAACAAACTGAATGCATAATTTATAAATTCGATAATTGTTTATATTTAATTAAGTATTTTGAATAATAAATGATTTCACAATACGGGTTTTAAACCACAAATATGTTGAGTACTTGTTTACAAAACTTAAAATAGAAAATATAACATCTACTTTAGAATTAATGACCATATTATATTTTATTCGCAACAAACAAGCTTTAAGCTTTATGCAGTTATTTTAAATTTATATACATTTATTTAAAGCTGAATAAATGCCAACCTTGCTATAAATGTTAATAGTAAATCAATTTATTTTATATGAAAAAAAAAACACCACGAACGGATGTCAAACTTGTGCTTAAAAGCAATACCGTCGCTCTACCAAACAAGCTATCGTGTCCGTAAGTCCGTGCGTTCACGCCTTAATAAATAGAACATGTCTTTGTATCTACTTGTATAAAGTTTAGGTCACACTAGGTCGTAGATTCGAAAAGTGTTCGTATTTATAGGTGTGTCATTATATGTTTAATTTTACTTCAATAGGTATATCTAGTATGAAGTTAATTTAGTGTATTCTACTTTGTGCTTAGTTAAATCGAAGTTACATACAAAAATGAGCAACATATTACTGATTACTAATTATACTTTACAGTAATGTGATTTGTTATTTCAGATTACTATCTATCTGTAAGATTGCTTTAAAATATATGTCTAGTAATCTAGAAATCTTAATTTATACATTATACTTTTAAATATCTTACCAAATACTTGCAAAATATTATTAGGTTTATTTTCTTCAAATAACTTAGACAATAGTTAGGTTAAAAAACGTAAACTGTGGTTTGTAATGGCATTATTAAAAAAATATGTGAATGGGAACACTAGATGTTGCTAGCGGCTTTATCTTGTTTAAAAAATATTCTATATGTTAATTTTATATAACCTATTACTATAAAATAAAGACTATAAGAAAAAGAGATTTAAACAGAAAACAATTTTATATTGAATGTTCTGGTTTTTTTCCAATATTCCAACATATTATATTGCTGCTTACTCTTTTATTGTACGAGTAAATAATTATAAATGATTTGCATTCAAAGGATTAACACCAAAGACATTTTTTAATATTCATATTTAAATGTATCTATTAAGACTTTGGGTATGTAAAGTAAACTTAAATAAAGATTATGAAAACAAAAACTCAAATCCGAGACCTCTAAAATATCAACTCCGTCGTTCTACCAAATCGTGGCAGTATTAAGCTCATTAATTTAAAATTATATTTGTTTAATATTTATAACAATCATTTCAATTATAAATTCTCGTCTAAATGTTAATAGCAGAGAAAATAGAAACAAAGAACAAAGCTCAGAATGCAATTTCGTTGGTGAGGAATGCTCAGTAAAGCTAAATAAGAAATGGCCGCAAACATGGCTACCAATGTGAGAGCAAGAATAGCGTCATTTCCCATTACAGCGGCGATCTCCGGAATGTCAAGTAAAATTATGGCAAAATTTTCGAGTTCAGGGAATCACATCGTGATATAAATGCGCGGTATTCAAATATACCACGCTCCATACTAGCAGATTACCACACAAGCTTCGGACTTAGCCACATAAATAACTGATAAAGTATACCAGCTATTTACGTCTTAGGTTTTAAATTTTTAAATACGTGAAAGGAAAATTTATGTATTAGGTCAGATCGGATTTTCGGTTATTGTAAAACGATGTATGTAGTCAGTTGTTATATTACAAAATCTAAAAATAAGTAAATAATAAACCTAAAATGACCGTTAATGTAATGTAAATTACGCCAAAGTTCCAAATATTTCCCGTTATTATAATTTTCTAGTCATAATGTGACCACTGAAACAAAACAAACTGAATAGTTGCAAAATGAATACAATGAAAACGTATAATTGGCGAATGATTTTAAATAAATCTAAATTTACGTTCATTGAACAGTAAACATACATATGAAATACTGAAATATGTGATGGTAGGATTATTTTAATTAATAAATATATGTGTGTTCATAAATATATTTCTAAAACCCGTTTCATTTAAGTCTAGAATAGGTTGAAACTAAATGTGTAAGTAATGCAATAAAAAAAAAATCTAAACAATTTAGATTTTTTTTTATTCCACATGATTGGACAATAGGATTACATCATGAGGTTGTCACTGGTCCGTATGTATCGACCAATATTGGTACAAAATCATGAGAATAATTAAATTAACTGTGTTCAATACCTTAATACCAAATTCTCTAATGAAGAATGCTCGGTCGCGCTGCACTACGTTTAACACAGACGTCAGACAGTCTCAACAGAAACTATGTCACTAATAAATAGAACATACAAAATAGTTGTATCGCAAGTTCCTAGTATATATAGCTAAATAAGTTTGTCAGTAAGTTATACCCCTTCATATATCATGACTCTGCTCACTTAATCCGGATTTATTACTTGGCACAGTGGTTCCGTACACTTTTTTATATCTATGAATTGAGTTTTGATGGTAATGAACACATTCTGTTTTATAAATTGCTTCTTGTTCTTATATAATTATTGCGGAATTAGGTTATTTGTTTATTCTGACATTAATTCTGATTTAATGTTTAAATTTAATAATTTAATACTAAAATACATATTATTTGTTTGGATTAGAATACAGGAGCTATTTACTTCGAAAAGTATATTACTATTAAGATAAGTTTTCCCAGCACAGATTTAATATTTCTAAACAGGTAAACAATACTACGTAGGTGAACCCTGATGATGAAGATTTATCTTCAACGCTGTATTAATTGTAACGTTGAATGGCCAGCATTTTTCACTTTTTGGGCTTCATCTCCTTTATCCAAGTTAATCGCATCACATAAAGTTCATCATTGTACTCCAGACTGTATTCAACTTCGCAACATTACCTTCATTATTATCTTACTTTATTTTCACTACACTACAAAAGATAAATAAACAAAAGATAAACTTATATTATCATTTTATTATCAGCATTAAATATGCATATTATTATTTTAATTAATTTTATTATGAAAATGTGAATTTAATAACAAGTTTACAGTAATGAAAATACACTATATTTTTATAATTTATATATATCATAGTTTTTTTCTATTAGACATCAAAGCAAGTAATCGCGACTCGCGAGTCCCACACTTTTGTTCACAGCCGACGGTTTATGACCCGCCATTACTGGTATCTCTTTATTTTTATGTTCGTACACACAATTGGGAGGCTGTCCAAGTGCCTGATGTAGTGTGCCAGCATATTAAATGCAAATTGTGCTTACTTATCATATAAAACTGCTTTAAATATTGTCTGCCAACTGACGATCTATGGCCATAAACTGCCACGATTTTAAGTACATTTTGATCAAAGAACCTATTTAAAAAACATTTATTTTTGTAAAATGAGATTTCGATAACCATATAATTGGTGAGAAGATATTTTATCTCGATACTAATCTAACAAATATTGTAATATCTTAAAGCTTGTATAACAACGTACAAATAACTCAAATACATTGTTGTCATGTTCAGAAATAGTTCACATCCAAGTCACGATTTTTCTCGATGCCTGTACGTTAAAACATAATTAACGATCCATCCATCAATCCTTCCACTCGATTTACCAACTTAATCAGATGACGTCGCAAATATGGCGGCAATATGGCGGCGGAAATGTTCTACCAACGGACTTACTATCATTTGTTAGGATAAAAAATGATATTCTGGCGTGTATTTATGTATCATTATTAAAAAAATATATTTTAGGAGGTAAATATATAACTATTATATATTTATTATGTTATGTGTGGTTGCAAATGTATGTTTTAAAAATAATCGCACACATATCTCCTTATTACTTATTATGCAGACACTTTTAATTCACACAAACAAGCTTGCTAGAATCGAGTCAGTATCTCCGACGTTACCGTTTACTCGGCAATCAGATAACACCATTTATTTAACAGAAAAAGCATTACATTACTACCGCCCTCACGTCCGTTCGGTGCTCAAATGTTCCAATACGTTTACGTGCATTTTTGCATTCGCTTTGTGTACAAAACACGTTTGTTTTGCACGTCGGGTTCTTCAATAGACGGTTACAGCTGTTTATTCTGCAAAATAAACCGAATGTTTACTTATTCAACGAAAATGTATCAAAACGGATTTGTTATGTCATCTTAATGTTCCGAATACGTCAATATAGTTTATTCATATTATGTTGAACATGAAATAAAGTATCTAAATGTAATCTGTTATGAGGAAATCTTAATAAAAAGGTAACTTTTTATGTAAGTATATTTGCAAGAAAATTTCCAATAAAGCGTGTAACAGGCGTTGTCCGTCCATGCGTCACGCGCTCATCTCATAAACTAATAATCACATTAAGCCCGACGAACCGCCCTGTATTAGCTAGCGGTGGGCCACTAATTATGCGATAATTTGAAAAATAATATTTGGTTTCATATAGGTAAACGTAATATAGTGATTCATAAGGATTGTTGTTCATGTGGAGGTCCAGGTGATTAAGACTAGTTTGAAAAGAGATCATCTTAAATAATGTATCGTAAGGCAACTTTAAAAATTAACAATATGATTTAATTGGCCAGAAAGAGGTTGGTGATACGCACACCTGCACAGTCACAGTGTATAAAACAGTAACAATAATGATTAGGAAATAAAATCTGAAAATATAAAATGCTTGTTACTAAAACAATAATCATTGGCAAAAGGTCTTCATAATATTATAATAAAAAATAAATTTATATAGAGAGAGGTATTCAAAAGATATGGCTAACCCCTTGAAAAATATCTATAATCATTTTGACATGTTATAATTTATTTAATATACTTACTTTGCTTTATTATTTCCAAGTTAAGACATTATTTACTTTTTCAGTTATTTTTTTCATTCCAGTTTTATTTTCGAAACCACGTTTTACTTTTATTATAATTAATTAATAATAATAGTGACTTAAGTATAGACGCCAATAATATGAATACATATTATAAATGCATAAGTTAAAAGAGTATCCATGGGGTTTTTTGTTGGTTCTTCTCCATGTATCGCCTCTTTTAAATCCTGCAACTAGAGCCTGAATAAATGCTGTATTTAAAATAAATAAAAACTTTGACTTTGTCGGTTTGTACTGAAAGCATTCAAAACAGTTTATATTTTTAAGCACACTATCCCACTGCAGGCAAAAGAATATAAAAATCCTAGTTAGTGGCCCCACAGCAGCATAAAACTTTCACTAAACCATTTAACTTCGTTAGGAAGTCTTTATTTCATAGCTAGAGCTTTTTGCTTAATAGGAAATATTCATAACCTCATAGTCTAAGCCGAAATTTTAGCTCGGGTGAGGGATTTTGGGAGATATTCAATAACTTTTAGTTAAAAACGGAGGCTGCTGTAATATAGTGGAGGTAAACGGTTTTATCTCGGAGATTAATAACTTTTTGGTAACCCAATTTAGTTGTTGACTTATTAGTTTTAATATCAATATATTTCGTTTTTTAATTTTGACAAAAATATATATAGTATATATTTCATTCAGTTATACGTAATAAGAATGTATTTTTTTTTACTTAGGTCATCTTATATTTATTTTCTCTGTATATTTTTAGACACCCTGATGTATTTTTAAATGTTATGTAGAAAAACATAGCAGAGTCAGTCTGAGTGTCCATTAGCGAGAACTAGAACTAACAAAGAAAGTTTATTTAAAAACTGATCTTGTTTTTTAAATAGCTTCTATAAATATAAAGACATTATTTTATTACAAGAAATATTAATAAAAACAACACAATTATTATAACAGTTAATTTAACTTTTACAGACATTTTACTTTATTGGGAAAATATTATGAAACTTTGAGATAATTTGAGATGTGTCTTAAATAGAATTTATGGGAAGAAGTTTGTTTAATAGCTTATTATTTTCTGTTATTAAATTTATGATTATATTTCGAAGTTTATTTTGTGATAGCAAAGTACATTTGTTCTAATGGTTCCAAATTTAAACTTAATCAATTCAAACTTCAATTGTTTGAAATGTTATGTTCCCTAAAACTATAAGTTACTATAATATATGTATATGATTATCCTAAGCAAGTTTCATAAATATACGAAGTGTAATTCCATTCTCCCACTACGTATATTCACAATATTTGACAACTACGTCCTGAGTTTATGAGATTGTTTTTATTACGTACTCTGATCATATTTCTAAACTTTCGTTTACTTTGTTCGATGTTCACATGAGAGAAATAAAGAGGGAACAGTCTATAGTATTTTATTAAATATGTTTTTCAGTGAATTTAGTTAAGCAGAGAAATATGGAAATGATCTTTGCATTTGTGTCTCGTTTGTTGAATGTTAAAAACTTTTTATATGTGAACCAAAGGCTTGTGCTGGATGTAATGTTGGAGATTTTTTATTGTGGGTAGAATTTTACATAGTAGTAGAGTGTCCATTAAACTTATGTCATTCTTAAGACTTATTTTCGTCTATTTGTGATAGTCTAAAGAAAATCGAGAGTAAAGCTTTTATTCACTTCAAATAAACCATATTCCCAGAAAACTTGGGTCTCTAAAAATCTTAAATTAAACGAAGTCCCATAAAATCCATTTAACATATACACCCTACATTTGCGTGTCTTTCATCCAAGGCAAACTTTGGCTTCCGGTGTGTTATTACGAATCTGCGTCTGAACATAACTGACTCCTTACAATTTGCATGGATTCAATTAGGTTGCTGATCAAAAGCTATCGAGCTTTGATGGGATTTATATTATTCTAAGAATGAAGAATGAATGAATATAATATGAATGTAATCCGTGTAATTTAATAGAGAAAGTTGATATTTGAATTCTCTTTTCAAGGAATAATTACGTCTAAAAGAAACTCTTTTTTAATATATATTAAAAAAAACATAAAAGGTATTTAGCATAAAACACGCGAAACTTTAAAAAGCAAACGATACCAATAACAAAACAGCTAAAACGACCATTACTGAAGTAACTGAAAGGTGAACCAATTAGCGCTTTTAAAAAATTCAGCACGCTCCAGCCTCCGAGGAGGAAGGTTATTTTAAAAAGGAGAAACATGGAATGATAAAACGTAAATGTGCTATGTTAATATAATATTAATATGAATTTTATACGTATGGATTTTTGTAATATAAGAGTTAGGGTTATGCGTAATATTTTGAAAAAAAAAATCATTTGAAAATTCTATCACATTTATAATATACTATATAATTATTTATGTATGATAAATTTTATACAATAATTAAAAGTTCGGTCCAATATATATAATATATAAAACGGACTGTCTTAATGAAAAACATTACTGTATACGTTATGAAGTTCCAGTCCATGAAGGTGATACAATTTTGTATAGATATTTGTAATTTTTAAAGTAAGAAATATTACTTGTCATATGATTTGTAAATGGATTTTGCTAGCTGCTGGCGAACCAAAATTGGCAAAATAATCAAAATCCATTAAGAAAATAAATAAAAAAATTACAATACAATGTCGTATCCACATTTTGTAATGAATGTAAGAACCACACTTTTAAAACGTGATCATCTTGCCCCGGCATGCAGCGGCACGACTCCTTACTGTAACATTCAATACTTGTTAAAGTATTAATATTTACCTTAATTACTAAAATAGGTGCATTTTAGATTTAACAGACTACAAGGAAATGGAAATTTGATTCATAACATTAAATAGTTTAAGACAATTTTAAGTTGGGGAAAAAAATTACACCATGATTGAATATACGACTTACAATAAAATAAAGAACATCTTGATAATAAAATAGTAAAAAATATACACAAAAAAGAAGGCATACAAGAGTTATAATAATAACATTTGATATTTTCCAACTAAAACCAGTTCGGTATATGATATAATCTCAATAAAATAGAAGTAATAAAAAACAACATTCGAAAACAACATATCAAATATAATATAAGAAAACCAACAAAACCGATTTTTTAATTGTAATATATTTCTTTAAAAAAATATGCAAAAATTAATTACCTGTAATATATGATATGCAAACTTTGACTTCTAGAATTACTAAACAAAAAGACCCATTAAACAACAGTCAACAATTTGTGCTGCAGGTATTATTTGCTAGCATGTTGTACGGGAAAGCTCATTAAGTGAGTTCGCGGAATATTGGAGATTTTGCGCGTCAACGATCCCGAGTAATGACGTAGTGAGGACTTTGTTTGTCCTTACTCAACTGAACATATACGTGAACATATATGCATGAATATACATATAAACTTATATGCATGAACAATCATATATGAGCATATATATATATATGAATAAGCATATATGAACATAACATATTAATATAGATGGCACTGCCATTATACCATGATGAAACAGAAATAATATTGACATTTTTAACGTCATATTATGAATATTGAATTATTAAAATTGAAATATTAACCTGAAGCTCAAAATGTACATATATTTAATATTACTTTTTAAAATATATTTCATTGGAAAACCTTCAATTAGTGGTAGAGCTACAGATTTAAATAGATCGTTTTTGTAATTTGTAAATCAATTGTGTTTTGTAGTTATTCATGTGTGTGTTTTTGCCGTATATGCATTAAAACATTGAAACAAAAAGGTATGTTTATTTTATTTATATTTAATTATAGAAATACCTACATCTAGAATATTTAAGATAATTTATAGTTTTCTTTAACATGGTGTCTAATACTATAAACAAGAGTATACAGTCCCGATCATAAGCCATCAACTGACAAATGATTTACCCATGATGTGTTTTCGTAATATATTTATCAAATTTCCAGATGGCGTTCATAAATCAAATAACCTTTGTATGTGTAATGACGCGTTGAATTATGTTGGCACACGAATATTGGATTACTTTGTTTTGGTTTTTATATTTTTTGCTTGAATGATGTAACGAGAGCAATTTTCTTCGATGGGACCATTTTATAATATAATTTTATAATATATACGACTGATTTTATAATATAATAGAGCTTTCTATTAGATGTTATTTGAATACATCGATGTTGGATGAGACTGAAAAAAATATATATTACAGTGTACGAGATTACGTTCGTAATTATTTTTTTTGTATATACATCTTAGATGCTCAGATTAAGCTGGTTTAGTCATCCAATTATAATATGTCTCTTTTTAGATAATTATGAATTAGTATTAAGTAATTTCTGTCAATCAAAGTATTCCCAATTGGGGCTTTATATTTTTATTTACTTTTAGTATATCAGAAAAAAATATATAAAGTATTTTTAAAAATAAACGTTAGCCAACAAGTTTATATCTGTGCATATCTAAATGTTTTTAATTTCCATTAAGCCATTTAATTTAATAGTCCAATCAAAATTGGAGTGTTTTAATTCCAATTAGAGTAGGAGAATAGTGCTCAATATTTTGCATTTAATGATAAGTCAACACTACACATGTAATATATTAAAATCTATACAGCAGGTACACTCCAACTTATATGATTCTCGTGACGCTTATAAAGCATATAATCCACCGATGTAACCATACAAAATTTCATCAAAATCAGTCTAGATTTTGTCCTGTAATTATTCTATTGCATCACAGCCAAAGCTTTGGATTCTAAATAGTGAGTATTAAGCTTTAGAATCTAGTTTTACACGTGTGTTAGTTACTTTTATATTTTCTCTAAATTTTATTAAAAAAAAATACGAAATACTAGTATTTAGTTGTTGTGTGTGAAGTTTATTTATATAACTTGAAATTGTTATCTCGAGTAAATAAAATTTCGTATTCTTTATACCTGTCACAAAATTCTAAGAAAAGATCACACACCGCAAAACATTTCAATACACATGGAGAAAGATTTCATTTCGATTAGATGTGCTATAATCAATATTCTTTTGAATATATTGTATAGAATATATTATTATATATTGAAGAATACTTACCATATGTTTCAATATATCATAAACTGAAATATCAAACGGATATAAAACTTATATTATCCTTAAGTCTTCAATGTAACGATGACTATATTTTTTCTCTAACACTTCAAATGGGGTAAGAATGGTGCGAGGTGTCTTTTTGTAGCTATATTCATATTTTATTATGCTTTGGGGGAGTGTCAACGTATTTTACGGTTAAAGGAGATTTTGTATCGCAGAAGGAAAATAAATAGCTAAAAAAAGGCGAAGAAATATTTTGTGTGACGCATTGTGTCATGTTGAGTTTATCACATTGAGAGATTCTGATGATAAAATGAAAGGGAAGGTGTGTAGTTCATGTTTATATTTTTCAACTTATGTTTAACTTTGCCGGAAATGGAAATGTTTCTTATATTATATTACATAGAACTATAGATGTACAGAGGTTTATTGGGTTTGAAATATATTTCTATTTTGTAATTATAAAAAAAATAGATCAAAAATTTAAGAAACCGCCGATATAAAAAGACCTCTAAAAAGAGTAAAAATAATATTATTATGTACTTATTGAAGTCGTTGCGTCGGTTGACCGTTGTGCGTACGTTGAGGGTGGTGTCTATTTTACGAAGTTGATAATTGCGGACTTAGATTATACGATTCGATATCGTAATTTCTTTATTTGCCTTGGTAATTTACTCGCATTTTAATTTATTCGTTTATTAAAAGGTAATATACTCTCATTTTAATTTATTCCTTTATTAGAAGTGACTACGATCATAAGCCATATAAATATATTTTTTACAGTTTGCGTGGACGCTGTCACGAGCAACAGCTATCTCTAATAAAGTACTTTACCTGAGTAAATAAGTGTAAAACCTTTTCGCCTACGTAACAAGGCTTTTATTACTATATAGCGCGGGCGATGCTGCTGGGAACAGCTAATTAATGCATAAGAACCTTTCACCAATAAAACGTCAATATCTTGGAGACGACTGTTTCTATTTCGACCAATTATATCTGCGCACCATCTCGATGAACATAGCTTTCGATTCAAAAAAACCGCATCCAAACCCGTCAACGTGTTTGGCCGCTACATTGCCACAGACAAACATACAGATACACAGACACAGATCGACAGGTCAAACTTATGACACCCCTCTTTTTAGTCGGGGGTTAAAACATGGTTTTGATATATATATATATATATATATATATATATATATATATATATATATATATATATATATATATATATATATATATGGAATAAAAGCCTTGTTACGTAGGCCAAAAGGTTTTACACTTATTTACTCAGGTAAAGTACTTTATTAGAGATAGCTGTTGCTCGTGACAGCGTCCACGCAAACTGTAAAAAATATATTTATATGGCTTATGATCGTAGTCACTTCTAATAAAGGAATAAATTAAAATGAGAGTATATTACCTTTTAATAAACGAATAAATTAAAATGCGAGTAAATTACCAAGGCAAATAAAGAAATTACGATATCGAATCGTATAATCTAAGTCCGCAATTATTAACTTCGTAAAATAGACACCACCCTCAACGTACGCACAACGGTCAACCGACGCAACGACTTCAAGAAGTACATAATAATATTATTTTTAATCTTTTTAGAGGTCTTTTTATATCGGCGGTTTCTTAAATTTTTGATCTATTTTTTTTATAATTACAAAATAGAAATATATTTCAAACCCAATAAACCTCTGTACATCTATAGTTCTATGTAATATAATATAAGAAACATTTCCATTTCCGGCAAAGTTAAACATAAGTTGAAAAATATAAACATGAACTACACACCTTCCCTTTCATTTTATCATCAGAATCTCTCAATGTGATAAACTCAACATGACACAATGCGTCACACAAAATATTTCTTCGCCTTTTTTTAGCTATTTATTTTCCTTCTGCGATACAAAATCTCCTTTAACCGTAAAATACGTTGACACTCCCCCAAAGCATAATAAAATATGAATATAGCTACAAAAAGACACCTCGCACCATTCTTACCCCATTTGAAGTGTTAGAGAAAAAATATAGTCATCGTTACATTGAAGACTTAAGGATAATATAAGTTTTATATCAGTTTTATATTTCAGTTTATGATATATTGAAACATATGGTAAGTATTCTTCAATATATAATAATATATTTTATTCAATATATTCAAAAGAATATTGATTATAGCACATCTAATCGAAATGAAATCTTTCTCCATGTGTATTGAAATGTTTTGCGGTATGTGATCTTTTCTTAGAATTTTGTGGCAGGTATAAAGAATACGAGATTTTATTTGCTCGAGATAACAATTTCAAGTTATATAAATAAACTTCACACACAACAACTAAATACTAGTATTTCGTATTTTTTTTAATAAAATTTAGAGAAAATATAAAAGTAACTAACACACGTGTAAAACTAGATTCTAAAGCTTAATACTCACTATTTAGAATCCAAAGCTTTGGCTGTGATGCAATAGAATAATTACAGGACAAAATCTAGACTGATTTTGATGAAATTTTGTATGGTTACATCGGTGGATTATATGCTTTATAAGCGTCACGAGAATCATATAGGTTGGAGTGTGACTGCGGTATAGATTTTAATATATTACATGTGTAGTGTTGACTTATTATTAAATACAAAATATTGATCACTATTCTCCTACTCTAATTGGAATTAAAACACTCCAATTTTGATTGGACTATTAAATTAAATGGCTTAATGGTAATTTATAAGCATTTTGATATGCACAGATATTAACTTGTTAAAAGCTAACATTTATTTTTTAAAAAATGTTATATTTTTTTCTGAAATACTAAAAGTAACTAACAATATAAAGCTCAAATTGGGAGTACTTTGATTGACAGAAATTACTTAATACTAATTCATAATTATCTAAAAAGAGTCATATTATAATTGGATGAGTAAACCAGCTTAATCTGAGCATCTAAGATGTATATACAAAAAAAATAATTACGAACGTAATCTCGTTCTCTGTAATGCATATTTTTTTCAGTCTCACCCAACATCGATGTGTTAAAATAACATCCAATAGAAAGCTCTATTATATTATAAAATCAGTCGTATATATTATAAAATTATATTATAAAATGGTCCCATCGAAGAAAATTGCTCTCGTTATATCATTCAAGCAAAAAATATAAAAACCAAAACAAAGTAATCCAATATTCGTGTGCCAACATAATTCAACGCGTCAAACTTATAACACCCCTCTTTTTAGTCGGGGGTTAAAACATGGTTTTGACATATATATATATATATATATATATATATATATAATATATATATATATATATATATATATATATATATATATATATATATGTATATACAGGGTTATTTTTAATTAGTTGAGCACCTTTTGCAGGCAGCCTCTCTATATCAATCCCAACAACATTTGTTCTACGACTTTTAAAAAATCTTGATAAATAACTCAGAATAAACGAACAAAAAAAATTTTTGCTACCTCGATTATTTATTACTCTGTATTTTGTAAGCAGTCTAAAGTATAGGTCGCGGCAGGCTAGCGAAAGTCAGAAACTGTTAAATGCGCGCGCAAGCTTTTTTCGTATAGCTTCATCTCTTTTACACCATGTTGCTATGGAAATACTAAATAATCAAAATGACAAGTATGTCGATTACAAAACACAATTTACATTAACAAAAAATAAAACTATCGGATTAGAGTTTTATAATTAAATAATGAATTGTCATTACATACTGGACAATACGATTTTATGGACTTGCTATTAAAACTAATAAATAAATTCAAGATTATAACATGAAGAAGAAATTATGAAATGTAATTTATAATTTTTTTAAGAATGAAAAGAAATACGAGTTTTGGCTGAGAAATGGAGCATTGGGGCCTGATCTTTACAAGGTCTGTTTTGCTATACCTAGAACGAACAACAACTCGAAACAGCAGAAACCATGATGAAGAATAATTTTATTTGTGATATAGTGATCCAACATGTTAAGAAGCCTAAAGTTATTATTTTTAAAGTGGATTGTGTACATTTGTCTGTTTTTTATGGTACTTGTGTGTTTCTTCTATGAGAATATTATATGTCAGAAACAGTCGATTCACTTCTTACGTTTTAACTAATTAATATTTATGAAAATTATGACGTTTTTCTGTTACGCGCCATCTTAAAGAAATTCGTAAGTAACTTATTGTTTTATTGTCATGATATAAATATTAACAAACGAGATAATATGATATGTAGGTTTAAAGTAAGTTAAAGAGAAGTTATTGTTTTGTAAAAATAATATTTATTTAGTTTCGTTACAGTGCCCTTATTTCATAAACCAAATAAAAATATTGAGACATTCAACTTGTGGACAACTTCTATTGGAGATTTTGTTTTTTCATTAGATTCTTAAACAGTTAGACAATATGTGTCTCGACTATTGTAGAAAATATTTTAATAAACAAAAGTGGAAAACGATGCTATTTTTTATTACACCTTAGAAAATGATCAAGTTCTAACATAGCATAGCATAGTCGCCGCTGCGTCACCCCGCCGCCCCGCGCCCCGATGCACGTGGCCTTGGCACATATTTTGACAAGTTGCGTGGCCTCTCTTTGCTCAAGTTTAATGCACGTTTAGAGGCAATAAATAAATTTTGTATGGGAAAAAATAAAATTTTAAAACTATTAATTTTAAAAAGTCGTAGAACAAATGTTGTTAGGATTGATGTAGAGGGGCTGCCTGCAAAAGGTGCTCAACTAATTACAAATAACCCTGTATATATATATTTTTATAAAAATTAAATATTCTTCTTATTCTATTTCCTATCGTTTATAACCACTTAATAATAACAATTAATATCAGTTATCGGTAATATAATTTCCAAACTTTTGTTATCGAAGTTTAAACATAACTCGGCTTCACTGTATTTAATGAATCATGTTTGTATGTATATTGAATAAACAGTAATTATTTATTATGAGTATTTATTTTATTTTATTTATTTATTTTAAGTAATAAAAGTGTCGATGTCATCTCATTTAACTTGACACTTATTGAAGCGTTTAACTGTTGATTAATTTACATACATTATTTCCCATTAACCGACCGCGTATTGGACTTCATATACAAAATGTTCAAATATTGGTTTGTATGGTTTCAATTTTGGTTATAACAATGTTAAAAATAAACATAACGTAATTTTATTTTAATATAACTCTATATAACTAATAACAACAAAAAAATATAAAAAATGTCAAACTCTAGATTTCTTTAAAATAACATTAATATAATATATATCTTTACAATTTAATAAAGAATAATTACACGAGGTACCTCTTATCAGTTAATAATAATATAATTAATCATAGCATAATTTAATCATATACGGTCCGGAGCTGCGATGAGTTTAATATATATGCAATTTAAACACATTGATACATTAAAACACTGTTACTATAATGTATTCTATACACAGTATATATTTGTTTCTTCACGAGTTCTTTACTTTATAATCTCAAAAAAACTACCGAGATGCAAGACCTAACAAGTTTTCGTATTAATTAAACAAACCACAACACAACATACAACGGGCAGCTTTATAGTGCACCGTTGAGAGTTAATCTTCTTTTTAATTTAGGTTTGCAAACACCAATTTATTTAATATAAAATTAATTATAAAAAGTCAGGTTTTTAAAAATAGAATGTACCTATTCTAAGATGTTCCTGTAAAGTTTAAAAACGTTCAGGGATTAAAAACGCAACAAAGCGGCGACAACGAGGATTTATGGTTGGTGGTCTCTTCGCCGCCACTGAATTAACACTGAAATAACTCGCAAATTGTGTTACATCCTTAGAGACACATTTATTTTATATAAAAAAGATAAATCTTTTTTTTTAAATAAATATTTAGAATTTAAAAATAAGCACTAAGTCGAAGGATGTCTGTAAATGATTGAAGTATGAAAACAGAAATTTTGAAAATATTTCAGACTAAATATTCAATGATTTGTTTTCTACACTAATTTAATTACAAGAGCTTTTCTTTGTTGATACAAACAAATACAATATTATTATTATAAATCTTATTATTTTAAAGCTTCTTATTTTTTGTCAAAACAATTCGTCAAACTTAAAATAATGGAAACCCTAAACGGCTTCCGAGGCAACTTAAAATGTGCTTGTTCTAAAAACACCGTGAAAGCCTGCCAAATGTACGCAAATCAAAGAATGGAACTTACGGGAGCGTAATGCATAAATACACGCCTCGAAATGGGCTTTTACGTTTTTTTTTCTTTTATTAAATTTAGTTCTTGTGCATATCAATAGTTAAGTTAATTTAGTTTTATCGTAAACTTTTTTTGTCCCTGGTACTAGTTACCCCAAAAGCTTAATATGACACTTAAAGAGTTGAATAATTTTATTGTTCTTTCTTTCTGTGGCTTATTATGAAATGATAATAATAAAATTATTTACACCTATATAAAATTATAGTTTAATATTGGCTTAGACAAACACATAGGTTTTAATTTCAAAAATATGTCTGTGTGTTTACAAGTTAAAAGTTTGATGAATGCTTCTTTTTATTTTTACAACGTTTTCATCGAGCTTAAATGCGCAATTCAATAAAATGCCATGGGTGCTGAGTAATGTGCATGAAGCGCTTGTTTTAATCTAATTTTCTTTGGAAATTTGAATCCGATGGGACATTATGGTGATTTACTTCATGTTGCCAGTTTTATTGAAGCTGCGCTCAGATAATGCATGTTCATTTGTCCCGTTATACATACTGAATGAGTTAATTTGGATTTTTATTGCTCGATACGTAAATAAAAGTTTAATTTCGAGTTTTTTCAATTATTTTACACTTTACTGGACATTTTTTCGAGTAATGTTAAAAAAAATACTATTATTAGATTGTGCTAATGGGAAATGTATGTAATTAACCATTTTATATAATCTTAATCTATACGAGTATTTTATTAAATTATTGCTTAGATCCTAGCCTCTAAGCAAACAAATGAGCCATCTTTCGGTTGGATATTGAATTCGTGAGGTTTCAATTTAATCGGATCCATAGTTTTTTCGCATCTGACAATTTTGAAGTTTAACACGAGATGGAACATCAGGACTTTGAGCTCAAGCAGAGCAAATCTTAAACCTGAAAAAAACGAAGCCAATAATAAATAAGCCTAATACGAAAATGTTATAAAGTAGTTATTAAAAATCACAACGTTTTGTTTTTACCAATGCAATTCCTGGGTCCCATTCCAAAAGGTGTGTATGTAAATGGTTTGATCTTGTGTTTGTTTTCTTCTGAGAATCGTTCAGGATCAAACTTCTGTGGATTAGGATGATGGACGGGATCCATGTGGATGCAATTTACCATGTTGTATACAACATCTCCTGGTTGAAGCTGCAACCAATACATACGATTATTTTGTGTAAAAAAAAGTAAAAAAAATCCATTGACATGGAAACAAGAATTGACGTCTAAAAAAACCCAATCTCTTTCTCCTTGCTCTCGCCGCGACTACACGGAAGGTAAGTAGTTAATAAACGAAAAGTAAAAATAAGTTAATAAAACAAATAGGCTTTGTGCTCTCTCTAGTATGGAATGGTAGTTCCTAATTCTTCCTACGGTAACTTATTTGAAAAATGTGTGTGTAACTCTCGCTACAAATCAATCCAGTACGCTTTGTGTGATTGACATACAAAATGTTTTATATTTGTAAATATCTCACTTGTACTGGCTTTAATCCTTCTCTTGGTGGTGGCAATTCATAAGCTTCCGTGCATAATCTGTCTAAAATAATTGCTGCCGCCCATTTTCTAGAACTTTCTAAATAAAAATAAACGTATAAATAAGATAATGGGGCAAGTTAATTTGCATTTTGTTTTAAATAGTAAATTAATGTCATTAAAAATATAATCGGTTATAACCGTTCAAAACACAATCCAAATATTTAAGACTGCCAATAGTCTCGAAGGAAAAATTTCCATGCTCCTCCTTATATTTTTTGATCTCCTGGTACAACTTTTCCTGCACATCAGGATTTAGGGCAAGTTCATGAATGCACATGACCAGGGCTGTCGCAGAACTTTCATATCCAGCCGCAAAAAATATAAATACTTGAGCAGCTAATTCTTCTAGGGTCCATTCTGAAATTATTTATATTAATTGATAATCATGTATCAATTAAAATGTTTAAACTCATTCATTTGAAATTTCAAGTGATTGAGTCCAAACATTTTAACTTTTAAATAAGCATTTCAATAAATAGTGAAATGTTTATTATCTTCTAAGCTTACCTTTAGCAGTTTTTGATTTGGGTGTTTCATTAGCCGGTAAATAGTCGTTTGGGTCACTGTCACCCTTCAAAGTACCTGAATATTATATTATTTATATTAAATTGACAAAGCCTATGTCCATTCCTCAATGAGACTGTAGAACTTATATACGTATAGTAAATTTCATGTTATCTATATTTTATTATTAAATTATGCTAGAAGTTTAGAATCTTGAATCCTCATATTGAGATTTAGAATAATCGAGGCCGTGAATGTAATGAAATTTTTATTTAAATTGTTTACTAGTAAGTGGGCAGTATTATAGACATGTATCAGAAATGTGGTCAATAATTTAACGACTATGGTATATTCGGAGTTTTACCTTTGGAAGCTTCCATCAGCAGTTGGATCATGTCAGGTCGGTAAATATTGTTTTTTTCTCTTTGTTTCATTGTATCGAAGGCTATTCCCCTGAAGAAGTTCATAACTTTTTCCGAAAATAACGTCATACCCAATTTCTATATACGGATAAAATTTTCAAGGCAGATTTCATTTAATTTAATTAATAAAACTGTTAAAAAAAAAAGTTCTTACCTTGGCCAAGCTAGGAAATAAAGCTATCACCATTAAAAATATTCTTTGCACAACAGTGAAACTAAATAAGTTTTTGCCGATAGTGTAGAATTCATTATCTCTGTCTTTGAGTGAATTTACTTCAAGACCAAAAGCAGCTGACGCAATGACGTCACTTGTATAGCGACGAATGACGTCTTCAACATCAATGTCTTCATTTAAATGATCTATAATTTTAAAACGGTTACTGTTAAGTAAGAAAGAAATATTGAAAGCAAACACTAATAATATACTGTTTCTATAGAAAAACAATTTATTGTATTCTAACAAAGCGGACTTTGATTTTTTTATCACAATAATTGCGTAATAACGAACCAATCCTAAATTAAACATGACGAGTCTGACAACATGCACACCTAAGTTTAATTAGATTTAATAGTCATTAAAAGTTTGAAAAGCTGTTTATATAATCCCAGTATGTGTAATATATAAAACGTAAATGAAAAGTCCAAAGTATACACATTGTAATTTCGGCTAGGAATTTGATTAATGTCTAAAGTATTTTAGGTTTTTAATTTATTATTATTTTTTTAAATTGATTTCGTTGCTTGGTTCTTGTAATATTTGTAACTGTCTTACCTTTTAAATAATCTACAATGTTATCACTGATCTCATTCATGAAGGGCAACATGAGACGCATCTTGGAACTTGTGAAGGCCGGGCTCAGAGTGGTACGCATGCTGTGCCATCTTTCACCTAGTATCAGAAAAAAAAATTGTTACCGTCCCGATAAAGACGATCACATATAGACTGCTTAATTCATCGAGTCGGACAGCGATACTCAATTGGTAGAGCGACGGGACGGTTTCCCAGAGGTCGCGGGTTCGAATCCCTTCCCATATCGGTATATTATTCATTCTATATTTATATAAATTTAAATAAGCTTAACATGGCTATACATATTTATAGATATTTTCAAACATTATTTTCGGTTGTGGCATCTTTTTAATGTTTATCTCTACTGCAAAGTTAGAAACATTGGTTAGGATTTTCGAAAGAAGCTTAATAGATGTCACGACCGTCCCGATAAAGACGATCCCTATAGAATACTTAATTCATCGAGACGGACAGCTCAATTGGTAGAGCGACGGGACGGTTTCCCAGAGGTCGCAGGTTCGAGTCATATTGGTTTATTTTTCATACTATATTTATATACATTTAAATAAGCTTGACATGGCTATAGATGTTTATAGTTTGCTATATATATTAATATCTTAAATGATAACAATTTTTTGTTTGAAAATATACAAAATATTGTTATCATTTAAGATATTACAAAATTGAAAAACTAGTAATTATTTGCTTAGAATTTAGTGAGTAAATTGGATATAAGTAAAATTACAAAATCAATATTTTATTGATTTTGTGGAATATGGAATTATACTAATTTCTTTATTATATTTCTAAATTCTTTGATGTCTTATTTTATAATATCTTGTTAGGAAAAGTAAAATAGAAGGAATAGTAAAAGTATTCACGAAAAAGGATGAATTTTTTGTAGTTTTATGCTTGAATTTTTGGTATCATAATATTATCTTGATGAACACAAGTGCCAGATACTTTCTACCACGCTATGAACAATATTATTAGAATTGAATGACTCGTTTTGCTCTATATACATTTAAGAGATATTAAATTATAAAACACATAACATTTTATGGAATGCCAAACTCGCATTTTACAGTTTTACAAGATAAGATAATATAATCGAATAAAAATAAATACAAATAAACTAAAGTACTGTTCTTAAGTTATTATATGATATCGTTTATTTTGTTATCTGGAGTGTTTGTTCTTCATTATTAAAATTAAATATTATGTAAATGTTTTTGTACTAAATCAGTAAACAAATTTAATTATATTATTTTTTTAGAGGTCACGAATAATATTTATCAATTTATATGTATATATTATTTAATATTTTGTTTATCATTTGGCTTTGTATATAATAACCTATATTTTAATTATAAGTTTATATAAGAGTTTTTGATAAGCAAATAATAAAATCGATTTTATATTTTGCTCGACAATATCAAGGAATCCGAAACTCGATTTACGCGTTTCTGATATTAGTAGGAATGTGGAAGCGATGTGACAATGAACTGTCAATCATCAAAGTAAATTACAAAGTGTATTTGATATTTCATTAGCACTTGCAAATAAATGTCATTCAATATTCATGTCGTTGAATTAGTCAAATATCAGAGATCACAAGGCATGATGTTTGTTAAACTTCTAATTCCTACCTTTCATCATTATGAGGCTTCCTCCAAACAGAGGTTCTATTTCCTCATTGAGGAACAACTTGTGGTCCGTGAAGTGTTGGAAATCCTTCACAGTGATATTTCTAATTAGCTCCGGGTCCCTAATTAAAATTACAGGAGATGTGCCTTCGATGAAACCTACATATCTTAAAAAATAGACTTATTTTATTAAATAAATTCTATATTATAACACTACCTTGTTATTTATATTTAATATCTACTTTTATTTATATTTAATAAATTGAAATTTAGTCATGTGAACTAACTTTTTAAATTATCCTTTCAGATAACTTATACACTCACCTTTCCTCCGGGAAAGCCTTGTACACAGCATCAATTTCGTCAATAAAATGACATCTTAAAAAAGCATTTTTCATCATATTCCCAAAAAGCGGAACGCCTGGCAGATACTTTATGCCCCTTTCATCAAAATATTTATGCATCTTTTTATGCATATAAAAGAAATAACCCCCTAACGAAGTGAGTATAATTATTACAATTTCAATGATCATTCTGTCTAAATGGCGGCACTGTACTAATTATGATAATGATATCTGTTGAACATTCGTATTGATATCACGGGGTTTCGCATTATTCATTTGAATGACAATGAAAATGACTGACTGACTGTCTACTTTGTATAACTCAGGCTGGTAGGTCATAAGCGACAACTTTTAAAAATATTTCAATGCTAAATCTTCAATGCAATTATAAGACTAAAAAAATATACACTTATGTTTTCATACCAAAGTTTCTTTATTTGAGATAAAGGATTTTCAAAGGAGTTGTAACTTTTAATCAGTTACAACAAAATTAATAACGATAAACGTACTTTTTTTTAAATAATTTATATAGATATTATATTTATTATATTAAAAACTAAAAAAATACTGAATATAAAAATATCACAGGTAAGTAAAGCTGCTTCATTTGATTTATAATATTAATGTTATATATAATTTTTACATTTTAAACTACTTAGAGAAAAAAATATGGGGTTTTTTCGGGGTTTTTCGAGTAAGACATTTTATCTTTTTGAAGAAGAATCCTAAGGTAAATTAACTGATTCAAACGAATGAAAAGAAAATGTAATATTCTTTGACACAATTTTTTATGACCACAGAATTCTAATAAATCGTATAAGGGTTTCTGAAGTAGTAATAAAGCAATTTATGAACAATACTCCCCTCTCCATTCATAAGGCGTCTGTCTTAATGTTAAGAAATTCATACATTTTCAGCTTTAGTGTAACTAATAATTATAATCAAATATTTTATGATTTTCCAAGAAAAGGAATATGTTTTCCTGAATGGAAAGTTTTTTCTATTAATAATATAATATAATATTATAATATCACTGAACAAATAACACAAATTGATCTAACCCCTAGGGAAGCACATTATTTACTCGTGTTAATGGTGTTAGACAACGATACTAATACATAGAAATACAATTTATAAATACTTCGAATATATTTAATAAACGGCCAAACTCATAAATACAGATGCTTATCACATACATACTGTCGGGAATCGAACCCGATAGGAAATGTATGTGATACGTTAGACGATACGTTAGGCGTTTGCGCAGGATCGCGTGGTATCATCGTATGGTAGATATTGTTTTACGCATATTTTTAAACCTGTGGCCTTTAACCCCTCCAGTGACGCTGTAATAGCCAACAGGGCTAACAGTGTAGACAAACTAAAAAAAAAAAAGAAAAAAAACTCCTTTAATGAAAAAAACGTAATTATTTTGTTTAAAACATATTGACTTGACTAGTAAACGAGTCAAGTCAATATTGTAATTATATTCTATAGATTAGAAAACCATAACCCATATAAATAAAAGATATGATTTTTTTCTATCAAGATATTATGTATGTACAAAAAATATGTTAATATATCTTGATCGTAGTCAGATGTCAGATTCCCCTATCCCTAAAGGTGAGGATCAATATCGTTTGAATATTTTGCACACCTACACCGTGTTCGTGGATAACATTATATACTTGAAAATCTGCTACAGAAGCATGGCAAGCAAGCATGTAGGTACTTTAATATTGAGTATCAAGTATCAGACCTTGATAGATACTGGAACCGATAGTATGATTTCCATGGAGCTTGGAGCTTCGAGCCCATAGCGTGAGTTGGTTCCATTTATTTCATTCTAATAGATGTAATTATGGATGTGCTACAGTTTGTTGTAATACAATATAATTTTAGAAACAAGTTATAAAAAATTCATATATTTATTTATTTCATCGAAATAAAATAATAACATCATCATCATCAGCATCATCAGCATCATCATCATCATCTATATGATAATAACCTTGATGATTGTAATGGTATCACGTCTTACTGTGTTATATTTTGGGATTATTTTATCTATTATCTTATCAGTGTTTTCATAAGTGATATTCGCGATTCAGCAACATGATATAAGTGCTGGGTATTATCCACTTATCAATAGACGTCACTGGCACTCAACTGTAATTCCTTGTCATTTAACTGTTGTTACTGATTTCCTTCTCTGGTTTTATTATTTATAAAATAATTATTTTTAGAACAGTGAAAAAATATCAATTTATGATTGATTAAGAACTTAGCAGCACTTGATTTATCTATATTGAGATATCCATTTTATGCTATTAAGGGTAGTATAAATCAATTTTAATGAAATTCTGTTAAGGTCAGTATAAATCTACATGAAATGTACTACATATTTAATGCTTCTAATTTGATAAGAAATAGTACAGTATTGTATAAAAAACTTGGTAAATAACATATTATTTTGTAATACATAAGAAATGGTTATTTTGGGTCATCTTTTAGAGATAAATATAAACCATTGTGACCGTTCATATTGATGTTTGAAAGATATACATTTAGTAATATCTAAATATGCTATACATCTTAATGTTAAGCCGTCTTTTGTGATCTAAGAGCACAACAATATGTTTCTTGCAAAATCATATTACATTGAATTGTTCGGCTTTTCTGTACTAAAATATATATGTATTATAAATATAAACCTTCCTCTTGAATCAATCTATCTATTAAAAAAACTGCATTCAAATCCGTTAAGTAGTTTTAAACATCCAATCATACATTGGGACAGACAGCGGGATGCTACTTTGCTTTATACTATGTAAAGAAGTATTCTCAATCAGGCAGCATAATTTTTTTAACCATTGCTAATCCATTTTCAAATGACAAAAGTTAAAGGCTAAAGCATCGTTAAACGGTAGAATATACAACAAAGACCTACATTTCCTAACAATTCTGTATTTTGACAATCTTTACTATAGTAAACAAGAGAGGGCTAATAATTAACAGAACGCAGTGTTTTGATGCGGTGTACGGTTCTCATGAATGTATTCATGTGTTCTCTACAATTGTTGGTTTACGGTTTAAAATATACAAGGAACAGAACCTCTGTGTAAACTGTTTTAGTCACAATAATTTGTTATTTATAATTTGCAGGAACATAACAAATGCAAATGTTTATTTTATAGTATATTGTTTTATTATGAAAATTGATTAATATAATAAATAAGTTCACCGCCCTAGTAAATATTATAACAAGAAAAAAATAACAGAAGTATATACTATCCCTAGTACGAGTTATATTATATTTATCTATAATTAATTATTTAGAATCATTCATAGAATAATATAATAACTTATTCCAAATAAAACAATATTTAACACAATATTTTAATCTTAATAGATTTTGATTCATAGATTGTACAATAATTCTGTTTTGATTTTACGATCTGATAAACTATCACAGCTTTTGTAACGTCCAAACTTTTTCTAGGGGTACTATATAATTTGCGTTATTGAGAAAAACGAGTAATGGATACAACTATGTAAATACCCACTTCTTATATTCTTTAACAAGGTCACCCATGAAGATACATTGCAGATTGTTTAAATGTCATACACATGGAAAATATAACTGTTGTAGTATTTGTATAGCTGTATGTTGAAATATAATAGCGCATTAAAAAGATTAAATGGATAAGTTTTTTATGCAAATATTTCGGGTAGTTTAGATTTGCTATTCAATAACAAACCATGGGTAATTACATCTTTATTATTCTATTAAAAATAAAATACAGTGTTTTTTTCACTGTAGTTATAAGTATTTAAACTTTTTATTTAAAAAATGTTAGTTAAAAGTAAAAATCAAGGATATGCTAAAATTATATTAATATTAAATAATATGATCAAAAATAATATTCGAATTACAGTTAAGACCTAGCCTCTAAGCGAACAAACGAGCCATCTCTGGGTTGCATATTGAATTCATGAGGCTTCAATATGATAGGATCCATAGTTTTCGAACATTTGATAATCTTGAAGTTTAAAACTAGTTCGAACATTAAAACTTTGAGTTCCAGCTGAGCGAATCGTATTGCTGAAAAGAAGAAAATATATTGAAAGAATTGAAAACACTTTTACATAGTTTAAGAGAAAACACAATATATCTGTGGGTTTACGGAAAAACTATATACCAATACAATTCCTTGGTCCCATTCCAAAAGGCATGTACGTAAATGGTTTGATCTTGTGTTTGTTCTCTTCGGAAAATCGCTCAGGATCGAATTTCTCGGGGTTGGGGTGATGGATAGGATCCATGTGAATGCAGTTTACCATATTGAATACCACAGCACCTGGTTGTAGCTAGATAATAATACAATGATACATTTAAACTTTTCTATATGAATGTGATAAAAAATATAATGATTCGATTACTGTAATTTTTTTTTCGAGTTATTATTTCTAGCTTATGATACTTAGCTTTTTTATAAAGAAATCCTAATATTTCTTTTGTATTAGTATTATATTTTGATATCTAGATAATATTTAATATTTTATGACTGTTAAGAACTAGTTACTTGCACTGGTTTGAACCCTTCTCTTGGTGGGGGAAGTTCATATGACTCTGTGCATGTTCTGTCCATAATAATTGCTGCTGCCCATTTTCTGGAAGTTTCTAAAAATATAGATGCACATAACTATTTTTAGATGAGGTACTCACACAAGCAACCTAAGGTTAACTTATAATAATCATTAAGTGCCTGCATCATTAATTGTCTATGATCTCACCGTTTAAAACGCAATCTAAATATTTAAGATCGTTAATGGTCTCGAATGTAACATCTCCATGCTCCTCCTTATATTTTCTTATCTCCTGGTACAAAGTTTCTTGCACATCCGGATTAAGGGCGAGTTCATGAATGCACAAGACTAGGGCATTGGCAGAACTTTCATATCCAGCCGCAAAGAATATAAAAACTTGAGCAGCTAATTCTCTTACGGTCCATTCTGTAATTTATAATACAATTCTTGAACTTTATAATTTTGTATTTATAAGATGTCATACATTTTATCTTTTAAGCTTACCTTTAACAGTTTTTGATTTGAATGTGACATTAGCGGCTGAATAATCATTACTTCCATCATTTTCTTCTTTCAATGTACCTATATGAATTTGTTAATTTATTTATACCCAAGAATTTATTCACCATACTTAAACGTTCTTAATATAAAATGATACGATTTAAAAAGAAACAATCCTCGTAATATTTTCATTAAAATTGTTAAGTATAGAATTCACCACTACTTATAACTTATACATAATATAACATTGAACGGACGTACATACAAAAAGTGTTATGATTTCTTTCAGTATCTTACCCTTGGAAGCTTCCAGTAGTAATTGTATCATATCAGGTCTGTAAATGTTGTTCTTTTCTCTATGCTCCATTGTAGTCATTACTATTCCAGTGAAGAAGTTCATAATTTTCTCCGAAAATACTTTAATACCTAATTTCTATAAAAACAATTTCTATAAAATAAATTTACAAATTAGTGAATCACGTATATTATCTCAACATATTATTCATTTTATTACCTTTGTCAGATTTGGAAATAATGCTATGATCATGAAATAGACTCTTTGCATAAAAGTAAAACAAAACAAATCTTTGCCGATAGTGTAAAATTCATTATCTCTATCTTTAACTGAATTTACTTCCAGACCAAAAGCGGCTGACGCAATGACATCACTTGTGTAGCGATGAATAACATCTTCAACGTCAATGTCTTCATTTAAATGATCTATAATAAAAACGAAGGAAGTATCGTCTGCATAATATATAATATACAGATCACATAAATTAATAATAATATATGTAACCTATTTAAATATCTAATAATAATCTAATAATAATTTGAAATCTCTCATAATATTTCATGTAGGTCATGAATATATTATTTCTACACAAACTTTATAAGAACTTTGGTTGTGATTTTCCCACCCTAATAATTGCGTAGCAACAAATGATCCTAGATTAAACATGACGAGTCTGACAACATTCACACCCAAGTTTAATTGGATTTAAACATCATTAAAAGTTAGCAAACATATTCATGTTACCCCAGTGGGTAAGCATTAACATTTATAATTTCTGCTACGAATTTAATTAATAATTTGCTATTTCTGTGGTAATTGATTTTTAGTACCTCTCGTAAAATATACCCTATATACCTTTTAAATATTCGACAATGTTGTCACTGATCTTCATCATGAAGGGCATCATGAGTCGCATCTTGGAGCTTGTGAAGGCTGGGCTCAGGGTAGTTCGCATGCTGTGCCATCTTTCACCTAGTAATATTGTCTAGAATAAAGGGACTGCTAAAATTTTAAAGTTATATGTATGTATAACTATTATATAGTGCAAAGCGTATTTCCAATTTTAAAGGTTTTTATTTAATGTTCGTGTGGTTGGATCAGAATGGATTTGGCCTGCTGTAATATCGTTCATTTTATATGAATGTTTAGCCTTATAATAATAAAAAAATATATGTATATAAAATTCTTCTGTTCCTGTGTGTGTACTGTGTGTGTTGCTAGGTTGATTTCAATGTCAGTTTTCTTCATTTTGGGCGTTTCAGTGGGTTTCTGTATAGTTTGCGTATAGATCAGATTTTTTATATTCGAAAGGATAGTATATTATATACTATATACCTAAATTGAGAACGTATATTATATTACTTGTAATGAATGTAAATATATACACAAGAGTATTTATATATATATAATTCATTATATATGCTTATATAAACAATGTATAAGCAATATAATGTCATGTTATCTTTATTCGGGTCGTGTAGGTTAATGCATCGATAGAGGTTATCCTTCTTAAAATACTGTGTGAAAACGAAATATGAATCAATTATATATTATATAATTATACGTATAGGAATAGCTGCTGTTAATATCGAGTACATTATTTTGACAAAGCCATAACCTTACGCATTAAATATCATTTAAGATGCATTTCGGATTATTGGCTTCAAAATACACTGGTTTAGCGTTTGTTTTACTATTAATTGTGATATTTTTTTATGTATATATATAATTTTCAACGATAATTCTAAATACTAATTTACTCTTCAATAACAAACTTAAATATTTTTTTATATATGCAAAAAAATATTTATATATACATTCATCAAGTACCCTTAATAAAGAAATATCGCATGTACTAATATGTACAACAATAATAGAATTTCAGGTTTATATGAATCTATCTGCTAGAACATATTTTAAACCATTATCTATAATATGCTTAGTTTACAAATCTCAAATCGACGTAAAAGACTTGAATATAAATCAATAATCCATACTTTTATTTTGCGTTAATTAACTATAAAAAGATTATTAGGTATTCTTTATTTAATATTCTCCATATTATTGTGTTAAAAGAAAATCTAATTAGTATGGATATGGTTTTATCGGATGATAAAACCAATATACACAATATTAATTAACTCCATTCAGATGCAAAATAACATGTTTTTATAATATTTGTTTGAGAATCAGTAATGAACCAACCTTTCATCATAAATAGGCTTCCACCAAAGAGCGGTTCTACTTCCTCACTGAAGAATAACTTATGGTCTGTGAAGTGGTTAAAGTCTTTCACAGTGATGTTCTTGATGAGCTCAGGATCTCTGATAATTATGACTGGATTTGTACCTTCAATGTATCCCACATATCTGTAAAAATAAATTTATTATGTCTTTTTTATTTAATGTTAAAAATAAAGGTGTAGTTTAAGCAATATTCAATAATATTAGTATACGTAATACATATAACTTGGAAGAGTAATTAATGAATTTTGTAAATCCAAGCAACAAAACGTTAAACACAAACACGATGAAGTTAACTTTATACTATAATTATTAATTTAACAAATAATTATCTAAAAACTGACCTTTCCTCGGGGAATGCGTTGTATACAGAACCAATATCGTCAAGAGTATGATTTTTCATGAACATACTTTTAAAAGTATTACCAAAAAGCGGAACACCCGGTAAATATTTTATGCCTCTTTCATCAAAATACTGATGATTCTTTTTATGTTTATAAAATATATACCCTATAAGCGAAGTCAGTATTAATATTAAAACTTCGATGATCATGTTGTCTGAATATCACAACTGTACTCGTGACTATGAGAGGAGATTGCAATGGTACATTGATATCACGGTCATTCCAATTATTTATTTAAATGGCCACTTTGATTAAAATAGTTTGTTAAGTCATAAGCGATAAGCATTGAACTCTCATAATATACAATGTATATAATGTACTACAAGATCATATTATTGACAGTTTTATAACATATTTGTTTCCTGATATTATGTTATTTGGTTCGACATTATTATTATCATCAAAGAACATATGTACATTATTTATTAACTATGTATCTACAACTTACAATTCATTCTAAAGTTGTTTAACTCTTAATTGTTAATAATAATAATAATAAATATTCTTTATTGCACACCAAAACACAGAAAATATAAAACAATGATAATTGTTCTTTTATGAATGTAGAAAAATTATTGTTATATTTAAGGAATATAACTTATTGTCGTATCGTGACTTTAACATGATTTCTGATGTCCACTAACCCTATTATCTTATCTCATATAGTAAAAAATATATATTTTTGATAGCGTTAAATGTATAATACACATTATGCATAATATTAAGTTCGTTATCAATTAACGGTGAATTGATATGTATATATTTATAATTAAAATAGTAGTAAATAGTAGGATTTCCTACTTCTAAAGTTTTCCTTTGATAGTTCTATCAGAACATTTTCATACTCTTTCATTACTCAATCAGACTCTTTACAAATAAAGCATTGCCTTTAGAAATATTCTGAGTATCATTATACTATATTCCTAAAATAAAAATAATATATAAGTATTTTTTTATAAAAAAGTTTCGATAATTACATCAAAATAAATGGATAATATAAAATGTTATTTATATTTAAATTAAATGTGGCTGGACAACATTGGCGGTAATGGGACTTCAGTGTTCAAAATATTGGATTTAATTTCCATCGCGTCGGT
The DNA here is from genome assembly GCA_959347355.1 of Napeogenes inachia. Classification (NCBI taxonomy): domain Eukaryota; kingdom Metazoa; phylum Arthropoda; class Insecta; order Lepidoptera; family Nymphalidae; genus Napeogenes; species Napeogenes inachia. The sequence continues at coordinate 17,824,460 of OY365792.1, forward strand.
GGTCCCATGGTGGTAGTGGTGGGACAAATTCAAATAGCAGACTATTTATTTAATATTTCTTTCTTGTAAAATGCCTGAAAAAAACAAGGTTATTAAATAACTCAACTTATAAAAACCACATTATCGCTATTTGTATAAAACAAAAACAATTGTTTAAGTCTTTGAACTAAGTATTCTTAAATTTGTCGTTAGTTAGAGACAAGATATATGTAGTCAGAAAAAGAAGTAGATCTCAAAGTTCACCTCCATCATTAGAATTTTGAGCTTATAATAGATTTTATGGCTTAATTACTTTATAAGGACCAAGAAACTTAAGTCTTAACTTCATATTGGTATTAAATTACGTGCATTGAATATAGCTTGATTTCTACTGAATTTCCTTAACAAGGATAGTCCATATAAATCTTTTATTGTAATAAGTTTTTCGGTTTTCCATTTGAATTTTATGTTTGTGTTATCAAATTTCTCTATTAAATCTTCCTTTTTTATATTTTCATGAAACATATTAATCAAATCAGTGATACACGCTTTTATTGAACGCTACTGATTTATGGACCTCTGAACTTTCACAGTATGAACCACAGCAATAACACATTTTTTTAGCTTCTAAACAAAGGTAACAGTCAGAATTAATACAATTTATTAACACATTGGATGTTCCATGGAATTAATTTAAATGTTTTGCTCTACTTTAACGTTGCCACGTGGTATCTCAGAGTCTATCTTTTCTCTCTCTATCTTCCTTGTGTGCAAAATTGACATGAGGCTTGACGCCTTTATCCAAGATGACAAAATATCATCTCTCTGCAACATTTCTAGTACCGTCGGCCGAAATGGGAAACGATATCATTAGCTTTTCTACCGCGAACAAAAAGAGGTCCTGGGTTCATGACGCTAATAGCCGTCGTTGCTGAATTTCATTTAATAGTGGTAAAAATGAATGAACTTTTATTTGGACGCCGTGTAAAAGTTAAGCCATATAACAACGCCTCATTACTTTCACCATTTCATAAGTCTCATCTTGCTATTTTCTACAGTAACTTTTATTCATACGTGGTGATGGATAGCAATTTGCTTCTTCAGTGTTAATATCATGTAGGTTATTTTAATAACTGATGATTTCAAATCGTCAAACGTAGATTCATGGTCATTAATTAAAGCTCGAATAAGGTTTGCCTTGCCACAGTTGGCATCTTTTGCATAACTTTCGATCTTCTACTTTTGCGTCCACCAAATAGATATTTAGATCCTGTCAAAGTCATCGTACTACATCGTACTACATATACGAGGAAGTCACCATTTCCATTAGTTTACCCGACCCCAGTTTGTGTTATCTAATTTCTTGATATAAACTCCAGACTCTTGTTAACTTTCTTATATCCGACCAAACCTTAAATATATGAGAAAAGAAGACAATTAAAATTTCCATTAACTACTACTTTTTTTTTTTACTTTCTAATTTACGGAGAGTCCAAGTCCTTCTAGGACACTGGAATGGAAAAAACTGGCCTTCAAATATCTATATGTCCTGAACAGGGCAAGGCGGTACTTCACTGCAGGGCACTTACTCCTGTTTTATAAAGCGCAGATAAGGCATCACATGAAGTACTGTTCCCGCCTATGGACAGGAAAGCCCGCAGTAGCAGCTACAATCATTTGACTTCAAAACATACAGGATTCAAGGTGGTCCTACACGAAACGGTTAGGTTAGTTAGGTTAGATCTAAGGTTTTCTCCGTTTACTATGATATGGGAATGTTAAAAAAAAGACGCAAAGAGAGCCTTCCTTCTGGGCCGATGCCGAATCGTTGACTGTTCTGTTTTTGCGAATGTCCATAGGCGACAGTAACCACTTTCCATCAAGTGGCCTTTGTGCCTGTTTTCTGCTATATTTAATTACATAGATTAAATTTTAAAATTACTATAGATTCAATTACATAAAAGTTGATATATATATATATATATGCATATATATTATATAAAAATATATGCATATAAAAGTTGATATACATATATATGCATATACATATGTATATATACATATATATTGACTTTTATGTAATTAAATCTCACCGCCGTCATCAGTCAGAGAATGCTAGTTGCCTATGAGCTCTTTTCTAAATATAGCTCGCGTTCATACAGGAACGTACAAAGCGCTGTAGTGCAGAATGTACTTTTATAGGGTGTTTTATATTAAACATTTTAATAAAAAAAATATTTATATTATTACATATGATGTTACGACAATAATGTGAAAATATTATGTATTGAAGCCGTCGCTTTGGAGAGCCGCTATATTAATGAAGAAATTAAAATGCAAGCTATTCACGACGGCAAATAAAGATATAAAAATGCCTAAACGTATAGTCTAAGCCTTCATACTTTAGCTCCAAAAACTTCGTAAAATATACACCATGGTCAACGTACGTACAACGATCCCCAAATACAACGATTGTAATAAGTACATAATATTATTTTTATCCTTTTTAGAGGTTTTTTGTCAATCGAGGGACTAGTTTTCCCTTATTTCGCCACCACCAATAACAGCTCAATATTTTGGAAACGACTGCTTGGGATTAAAAATTAATCAAATTGCAAATATTACCATGCAATTTAAATAAAAATGATTCCATCAATAAACATCAACCAATATCAAAAATTTAACAAAGTTCGAGTTCTTCTCTCGAGTTTAATAAGTTGCCTTAGTAGAAGGAGTCACTACTACTTAGCATACTCCAACTTTACTGCAAGGTTTAAGAAAAAATAAGCTAAATTCTACACGAATCTTTAGACGTATGTATGTATTTGTGTTTTAGTAAGTGTAAAAAACAAATTATAAAGATACCCACTCTACAATTAACAAAAAGCTTAATTTAGAATTATATTACGTTACGATTTGCATGGTGACATAGATATTACAAGAGATTTTGAAATTATGATTCTACAAATCGTGTGCATGTGTCTGGTTTGTTTTATAATAATTATGAGGCTTTTTAATGGAGAGTATATTACGGTAAAAAGATTCTGGGTAGAATGTAAGTTTTTTAAAATTAGATACCAGACCTAGTTTAAATAAGCCCTTTATCTTCTTACTATTTCAACGAATTTGCTTTTTGCGGTCCCAGTTATATAGTAAATACAAATAGATGGAGCTAAGTCGATACAAAATTTGATTCATAAAAATTTAGTTGCATACTGTTTCAACTTTTTTATAGAAGGACTTTTCTGAGGCAATTATAGAGTTAGTATACCTTAGAGTAAAGTTTTGGGTTTTGAGTATTAACACGTTAATTGTTTATATAATCACCTCAATCATCAAAAAAATAAAAAAAATAATCTTATATTTAGTTTACAGAGGTTATTAAGCTAAACCAGAAATAAAGCAGGTCCCAAGATACTACCTTAAAGTACTCCTTAGCCTATGTCCTCATAACAATACGCCACAACTATTTGTTTTATTTTTTAACAAAATGTTTTTACTACAAATATATTACTTTCTATAACAGAATAAAAAAATCTTTTTAAATTGTAATATAACTATTTTCGTACATACTCTCTCCAATGGTAATTTCAAATTACACACAGTAATTACACGCAGCATTGTCTAAAATTTTAAATAATTTATTATTATATATTAAAGGGTCTTATATTAGGCGTTTTATACTTACACATTGTACATTTCCCTGGTAAATGTATTAAATTTTCAATACATTTAAAACAAAATAACTTGCCCAAAATACATTGCTTGTTAATGTTAATTTATCAGGAGAAATTGACTTGCACGTTAAATATATTTAATAGTATTTGTACTTGTAGTATGACGTGTATTGTAATGGTAATTCATGCAAATAAATCACCATTAGTAACAATGTTATTTTTTCATTCGATGATCGTGGTATAACTTGTCTCGTCCTACATTGATACACATAAAATGAATAACAAATAAACAAAAATACTAGTATATAAATATTTCCAAAAATCTTTTACGACCAATCTTGAAAGTATTCCAGGCGGCAAAACATTAAAATTATATTTGAACATAGGTCAAAGAAAACAGAAGTGACGGAAAACTACGTAAACATTCCATAGTATGTTTTTATTTCTTTTTTTAGGGATTACATGTAAATTATAAACAAACATTGATTATTAAGATTTAAATATTTGTTTTGTATTACTTATAAAACAGCAAAAATAATAAATATAAAGTTAATAAGAATAAAGTTTAAAAAAAGGAATTAATATGAAAACAAAAATTAAACTACTTACTGGAACTTTCCCACAAATAATAATTAAAATAAGTCTAACTAGGTCTATACCTAGTATGTCTATACTTACTCAAATTATTACTCGAAGCCATACAACTGATGAGAGGCTTATTTAAAATACCGCTATAAGTTCTTTAATTGATTTTAAGGAATTTATCTGAAACAAAACCTATTGTAATCTATTTTACAATATCTACATTAAGTTTAAATTCAGGTTATTACGTAGAAATTTCATATCTATAATCATTTAAATACTAATAATATTGTAAGATATTACATTAATTAATTATTTGTTAATAAAAAAAACATCATTAGTCTGTGCCCTTTAGAAATATATAAGACATTAAATGCTGAAGTTACTTGTTGAAGTACTTGTTGAAGTTACTTTGAGGTCCTTAAAAATGTAAATGAAAATATTTTTCTTTTGTTGTTGTAAAATAGGTTTTACTTAAACTATATTGTTAGTGAATTGGTGACTATTTTTTGAGAATAACCGTCATTCGTTTCAAGTTATTTTGTTAAAATCAATGTATTACACTTATTTTTTCTTAAAAGCGATCTTAAGTGCATTATTTTAAAATTAATGAATAATATATCTTATTTTTCTTACAGAGAAGAGGACTTATAACGCGTTATTTTGGTCAACAATACAAAATAAATATTTGAAAAATATGTAGTTGACTGCGTTCCATTTGTAATGACAACAAAACAGGGGATTGTGTATAAGTCTTCACTTGTAGGTTGTCCGTAGCGCCTAGATATTTTAACTAAACCTATATATAAGTTTTTCATACTCTATGAGTATAGTATGAAAATCTTTACTATAAATTTTAAGTTAATAATATAAACATGTTTTAAGGTTTTATATTATTTTTTATTAATATTTTTAATTCGCTTTATATTTTTTACTACTTTATTTAAGTTTTTCTGTGTCTGTATATCTTTAATTAAATAAAGAAATAAAAAAAAATACTATGAACATGTGATTGCGCAAATTATATTGTTAAAAATTGTATAAATCATGAGAAATTAGAAAAGTGATTTAATTTAATAGAAGATAACATTATTATCTATTACACAATAAGCGTGTAGATCAAATTAAAGCTTTAGGACCTAGCCTCTAAGCGAACAAACGAGCCATCTCTTGGTTGAATATTAAATTGGTGAGGTTTCAACAATAATGGGTCCATAGTTTTCGAGCATTTGACAATCTTGAAGTTCAACACGAGATTAAACATCATCACTTTGAGTTCAAGCTGAGCGAACCTTACTCCTAAAAAGATAATACAAATTTGAGAAATATACGATATACAACAAATCCAATAATTTGTAATAGGAGACAACAAAAATATACCAATACAACTCCTTGGTCCCATTCCAAAAGGTGTGTATGTAAAGGGTTTGATTTTGTGTTTGTTTTCTTCTGAAAACCGTTCAGGATCAAAAGTCTGCGGATTAGGATAGTGGACGGGGTCCATGTGGATACAGTTTACCATATTGTATACAACATCCCCTGGTTGAAGCTGCAACAAATTCCGAAATTAATTACCAATCCAGTATAATTAGCATTGTTATTTGTACCAGACTCCAATTAACGACCAAAAGTCAAATTTGCTACGTGTGTCAATCATCATAGTGAATTCAGGGACACGACTGAACTTCACAGTGCCATCCAGCGTTCTGGAGGGCCATTGGCTAAATTTGAGTTTCTTAGAAACAACAATATCAATCTTTAATTAAAAACCAAACATTGATGGAAACTGAGATTGTGATCTTAGTTTGTTAACGCGTTTAAAAAAGCGAAATTATCCATTTTACAATAATTAGTTACGCACTTTCTGATAGGGATTTTATTTAAGTTATTAAAAAAAATTAGCAATAGCTGATCGTTCTTATCCCTATTAATAGTGTGCTAGATGGCCCCTGCTCACCCACTCGCTGTCTCATACTCTCTCACAGGCAATGGCCAATCAGCCATTTCATTATTCAATTTACCAAGTGCTAGGTCAACTAGGGCTCTATCATTGCATTGTGAAGCGGTTTATAGTAAGCCAGTGCTCCCGGCTGATTAGTAAGCACTTTAATTCTGTACTATTACAACTCCAGACATTATCTTTTAATCATCTCCCTTACAAAACACATCATACTTCTACAAAGCTAGAAAAAAAAATTGGTACTCGTCAAGACCTAATTGCACTGAATATAGTACTACTATTACGTAAGTTTATGTATCAAATGTTACATAAGCGAAGGAGAAGAAAGAAGTTTCACATTCCGATGGGTAGCTTGAGAGAGTATAGTGAGTGGATACTAGTGACGTACTATATTTTTTTAAGAAATATTTTTAACAATAAGATTAACTTACTTGGACTGGTTTCAACCCTTCTCTTGGTGGTGGTAGTTCATAGGTTTCGGTGCATGTTCTGTCCATAATAATTGCTGCTGCCCATTTTCTAGAAGTTTCTTAATAAAAATATATAAATAAGGTAATGGGTCACAAAAAATAATATTGCTTAATCCACTTAGTAAGTGTGTGTCTGATAATATGAAAGTTCTCACCGTTTAAAACGCAATCTAAATATTTAAGACGGTTAATAGTATCAAAAGAAATATTTCCATGTTCCTCTTTATATTTCTTTATTTCCTGGTACAATTTTTCCTGTATGTTAGGACTGACGGCTAGTTCATGAATACACATGACAAGGGCTGACGCAGAAGTTTCATATCCAGCCGCAAAGAATATGAAAATTTGACTAGCTAATTCTTTTAAAGTCCATTCTGAAATGTTTAAACGGGCAATACATATTTATATGTATATAATTTAAGAATTATTTAACTTATAATTTAATACAACTTCTAATATTTATTTGTAATTTTCAAAGCGTACCCTTATCAGCTTTTGGTTTGGATGTATCACCAGGTGATGAATCCTTTGCGTCACTCTCGTCTTTCAAGGTACCTAAATGTTATTAAAACGTAAATAAAATATTTTTTTATTAAATGGTACTTATTATTTACCTAATATCATTAAATTAATTTTTTCATTGTATAAAAAAACTAAGAGCTGAAAACTCCAACGCAAATGTAGCAGCATAGCATTTCCGTATAAATAAAGCCTAAAGAAAATAGCTCCCTGACCTTTAGAAGCTTCCATAAGTAGTTGGATCATGTCAGGTCTATAAATTTTGTTTTTTTCTCTTTGCTCAATTGTATTAATTGCTAGTCCACTAAAGAAATTTATAACTTTTTCGGAAAATATTGTGATACCCAATTTCTAGAATAAAGATATCAAATTTATTTTGTGATATTAAATTTAATTTTTAATAATGATATTTAATCAAGTAATATCAAATATTACCTTTGTTATGTTTGGAAATAATGCTACCACCATGAAATATACCCTTTGCATAAAAGTAAAACTAAATAAGTTTTTGCCGATAGTGTAGAATTCATTATCTCTATCTTTGAGAGAATTTACTTGAAGACCAAAAGCAGCTGACGCAATGACGTCACTTGTATAGCGACGAATGACGTCTTCAACGTCGATGTCTTCATTTAAATGATCTATAATTTAAAAATTTAATGTTAAACAAAAGAAAGCACTCGATTGAACGGTAAATGTTATTTTTCTTTATCAGAAGTTGACTTTGATTTTAATAAAATAATAATTAGCGTAGCAACAAACTGATCTTAGATTAATCATCACGAGATTGATAAAATTTACAAGGTTAATTGGATTAATAAAATCCAATTAGTTAAAAGTATAACATTTATTTTCACTGATATTTTTTTATACGTTAATCTTGTTTTTAATAACTTGATAATTCTATTTATATTGATTTGGTTATATTTACATAGTCATATCTTCACCTATTTATATTTATAGTATCACCTTTTAAATATTCGACAATATTGTCACTGATCTCTGTCATAAAGGGCATCATCATCCTCATCTTGGAGCTTGTAAAGGCAGGGCTCAGAGTGGTACGCATGCTGTGCCATCTTTCACCTAGAAACAACATTTAATTACTGCAAAACTTGAAAATATACAGTTATATTATATATATGAAAGTATTTAGTTATATTATTGTAATTGAATGTATGTTTATATATATAATCCTGTTTTATAAGTTGAAAGTATGATTTTGAATTAAGTTGTGCCTTTCTTGTACAAATCAAAGTTGTCTCATACGTTTTTGTAATAACTAAAGAAATCTTTATATATAGTTTCACCAAACAAATATTTTTCTTAATGTAGTATATTTAATCGGTTTGTTGATTGTTTTTTTTCAAATGTTTTTTAATATTTTCTAAATATTATAAGTTTTACAAATAAATATAGGACCACTTATTAATATTAAAAGGGGTAAAAAATAAATAAGGGTAGGTATAAGTCAGTGTTTACATTAAGATTAATATAGTTATACCGATTCTAAAACAGAGCACCGTATAACACCAAACTATTATAGTCACTATGATAGTGCCTACACGGTTCAAAGTTATCCGAATTAAATGTTTTTATCATGATTTACGTTCCCTACCTTTCATCATGAAAAGGCTTCCACCAAACAGAGGTTCAACTTCTTCGCTAAAGAATGTCTTATGGTCTGTAAAGTGATGGAAATCCTTTACAGTGATATTTTTGATAAGTGACGGATCTCTGATTATTATAATGGGAGTTGTGCCTTCAATGTATCCTACATATCTGAAATAAACTATAATTGTGAATATTATTTCTTAAATTTAAAAGTTCGAAATTTGAAACTCAAATTATAATTATAATATTTTTCAGTTTAAAAATATAAGATTAAAGTTAGTTATACCAACATGAATTCAAATAAAACATTAAATCACTAATCACAATTGAATATAAAGCGTTATGATTTTATAATATAAACTCACCTTTCTTCTGGGAAAGCATTGTATACCGCACCCAAATCGTCGATAATATGATTTTTCGAAAATGTACTATTAAAAGTATTACCAAAAAGAGGCACACCGGGTAAATACTTAATGCCTCTTTCATCAAAGTATTTGTGACTTTTTTTATGCATGTAAAAAAAATATCCTACAAACGAAGTTAGTATCAATATCACAATTTCGACGATCATTTTGTCTGAATTGTTTCAATGCACTAGTTGCGACAATGAGAGTTGATATAATTTGGGACTTTATATATTTGAATGACTACTTTATTGAACAAAGGCTATAAGACATAAGCGTAAGCATGTAAACCCTAGAAGAAAAATATATGTACGTAGATTTTATATAAATATTGTTACTCAACTAATAAATTGAAAAACCACATCTAAAGAATTGTTTTGAATATTATTAATTTAAATAATTTTTAACTCACACAAAACATGAGTATTTTTATGCTGCTATGTTTATCTATGTTTATCCCTGTATATGCGTGAAGTATATTTTTTTTCTTAAAAAAATACTACGTTTCAAAGTATTTGTACCACTCAGCTAGTTGTAGAGGGACTTCAAAAGGTACAAGAGAGCACTGACAATCCGTTATTGCTTTTGTTTTTTTATAATAAATAACGAGCTCTAAAACGTTAACAATCAATACTCTTAAGTACTTGATTTAAGACGGTTTAATAATTAATAATTATATTAAATGTATTTAACGACATAATCGGAATGTGTGTGTATATAAGAGTAAAAGTGACGTCTTTAATTAATTATATATTAGTAGGTAGAAACTACTATAGTATTTTGCTTTTAAATATTCTGTAAGTCTACTTATTACAACTTATACTATTTAGACTATTAAATACTATGGTCAAAAACTACGGTTTGTTAGTGTCGTCTCTAGGTAATATCTATTTCTGTAACAGTAGGGACTGCTAAATTGAACCAATCAAACGTATCAAGAGAAGTATTTATTCTATTGACTCCTGACACGAATTTTTATGAGCAAATGTGAGCAATAATTTTATTTTAAAAAAATATTATAACTTGACATTATAATATATTTATGAAACCTTTTTCCTCGGATATTGCACGCCGTTGGTTGGATGAGATGATAAGATTTTATTAATTTTAAATCATGTAAATCCATATTCCTATTATAAATGCGAAAGCTTAACTGTCTTTCTGTCTGTTTATCTTTCACGGCTAAACGGGCCTGATTAAAATAGAATTTGGTTTGAAAATAGTTAAAGATCCAGGTTTAAAAATTAGCTACTATTTTTATTAAAAACAATCGCTTAGGTTTTGAAAAAGTGAATGATTTTTTTAATGAAAAATCTAAACCACTTGACCGATTTCCATGAAATTTCTTAGGATGTTAGTTAATGATCCAAGATTATAAAGATAGGTTATGTATTTTTTTTAAATACCACCTCTTAAATAGTCGATGAAATTTTGTATCAAAAACCTACTCTCTAGGATACAACATAAAATTATTTAAAAAATGCGTGTTTGGAAATCTTTTTATATTGTTTTTCAGTGCTTAACTACTTTTGAGAAATCCTAAATAATATTATAAAGGAGAATGTGAGTTTGTTTTTATGTTACGCTTGTATATTTATTAATCAACTACAGAACTACTCAACCGTTTAACATGTAACTTCGTGCACAGAATGCCGGGGATACAGGTATATACGGAATAATTAATCCCTAAAAAGTAATGTACCGGAGGGATAGTAAAAAGACCTTCCATCCAACATAACAAGGTTGTTTTTTTACCTATATACAGCGGCCAAAGCCGCTGCGCAAAGCTAGTTACATATAATATGGATATTTATTTGCGTATTTTGAATTGAAAATTCTTCAACTAGAGTTTACTAGAGTAATCTGCGACCTCGGGGAAATGGTTGCTGTTTCTGCCAACTGAGCTATCACGTCTGTATTTGATTTGATAAATTATTAAACTTTCCTTAATATTTGACGTCTAATATTTTAGTATGATATAGAATACCACTTTAAAGAGGTCACAACAAACATTAATATTTTAATTTATTAACATATTAGTTGTATTATTTTTGACAGTAATTTTAAATAAAAGTTAATATATAATATAATAACTAGGCAACATTTTTATTTTACATAATATGTATCAATATAAATAGTTAGTTACCAAAATATCGAAAAAAAAAATTAAAATGGCTATCAGTTTGTTTGTTTTTCAGTTTCAATGTTTATGTTTTTACTCTGTTGTTGTATTAACGTATATACAAAGTCAACCTATATGATCCATTTAATCTGTAAATGTATAGATTGGTTTAAATAATAAATGATGATACCTGTCTTGTTAAGACGTGGAGAGGGGAGAGGGGGAGAACGTCTTTGGAGATAGTAAATATTTTAGTACATGATAGAAACAACTGGACCGGATTTATTATTTGTCACTTTAATAAATTAAAAGGGACAAAGATTACCTTTACGTGGTCAAAAATTTACCTGTAAGTAGGTAAATTTTGTTGAGGGATAAAGGATAGAGGAATATGTTTCTTTTTTTTTCAAACATTTATTTATCAAAGAAAATTTACAATGTAATATTAACTCAACCTTAACAATACTCTTAGGGTTTTTCTGAGATTGAAGATTTTTATAATTTTGAATTATTTATACAATTATATTAATTTCCAGCAAAGTAGAGTAAAGTGTACCTACTCTGTATAGTTATATGGGATGCATTTGAAAGTAAAAAGTATTTTTGGTTAGTCATTAACTTTTGGTAATAAAAAAAATCTGATTTTTATATTTCTGATTCAAGGCTAGTTTTAAACAATATTTCAATCGATATTACGTCTTTACACAAAAATAAATAATTATAAATATTGTTATCTTGTTTTATGACTTTGCTATGTATTAAAATTAAACTTTAGTTGAACGTCACATATTTTTTTAAAGTTTTTTTTTTTAAAGATAGTAGATGGTACGTTTACAAAACATCAATAGCCGAGGGTGTAAAGTGTCAAAAATGCAATTTGTCAAAATGTTATGCTTTTAAGATTCATGTTAAATTGGGTTTTATCTCCATGACAAATAAGTATGTTGTGCGAAAGTGCAGCATTTATCAGCAATTTTAGCATCGCAACTCAAACGATTTGTGGTATTTTTATTTATCTACTAGCTGTGCCTACGACTTCGTACGCGTAGATTTCGATTTCGATAAAACGCACCTACCATTTGTACTTACCTATGTATGTAAAAACTATAAACCTTCAAACTGGTGAGCTGCTGCTTATGGTACGACAATAGGAGATTATTAACTTCTTTATTTGTTAACCGATTGTTAAAAAAAAACAAAATATAAAGTGAATCCCATGACTATATATTCCCGAAAACTGCATTCAAATCGATTAATCCGTTTCTGAGATTAGCGTGCACAAACATACAGACATACAGTCGAACAGACAAAATGAAAAACATTGTTTTTCTTTGGTTCTCTTGCTCTTATAAAGGTCCCCTATGATGTTTTTTTTTTTATACGTTCCATGTACAGAAATGGATCAGTGACAATTTTTTATATGTATAGGTAGATTAAATAGATTGATAGATAAGCATTTTATTGCACACAAAAAAAAAAAACTACAACATGTAGCGGAGCTTTAACAATTAAATAGTGTGCAAGGACGGTCTTATTGCTAGGAGACGTCCTCCAGACAACCTTCGGGCGAAAGAACTTAAGTCAAGGAAAATACGGTATAATTTATTAGATTTGCAATTTAAGAGTATATGATCGTACCGTACATATTGTCTTATCTTTTGATCATATGTACAGTACTGAGGTACATTTGCTTTATATTCTGTAAATTGACAAACATGTTGTAGTCCACAAGACAGGACAAGGGGCTAATAATTAACAGAACGTAGTGTTTTGATGCGGTGTACGGTTCTCATGAATGTATTCATGTGTTCTCCTGCAATTGTTGGTTTACGGTTTAAAATATACAAGGAACGGAACCTCTGTGTAAACTGTTTGTTACCTAAAGTACATTTTAGATTTAATTTATTTTATTACGATACCGTGTATTAACCATATGATAAATTATTTTTATATTTATTATTTTACCAATAATTTAATCTATTGGGGTCAGACCTGTTAATCTGGATCTGTAACTTCAAGGTCACTGTCATGATATCATATAACAAAATGTTGTACCTATAAATGACTCAATGATCATTGGTTGGATTCAATAAAACAATATTTTGTTGTACTTAATCATAAAATATGTGAGAAAATTTATTTTGTCATTATAACAATGCAGTGCAAATTATATTCAACGACAATATAACGTTTTTAGAATAATTCAGTTGGAAATATTTTGTTAATGTATTTCTAACCGAATACGTTAATAAAATATGTTATAATGTTGGTACAGAAAACAATATTCCTCAATCTCACCGATATTAACCACGAGTGTTGTTTATTCAATACCAATGATAATAATGCGCTGTTAGAAAAAGATCGGCAAATAAAATATATCAGATTGAAGGCATCATTTGCTATTGTTTTAGATTTTTTTTGTACTGTTAGAATTGAATTTATACTGCTGTGCGATAAAAACGATCGTGGTATAAAAATATATTTTAATGAGAACATATTCCCAGTCTTTATATAAGCTGCAAACACCCAAATTTATCGGGCGTTGTTTTTCCTTTCCACCCCGCTAGGGTAATATTACCAAAATGTTTATTTAAGAAAAAATACATGTCGCGTCGCTAGGAGCTTGAAGACATCGATCATAATATGATTACAAGTCATCTTACTTTGACTATGATTCAAGGAAAATGGTGGATTAATATACACGCATTTCTTACTATAATAAAACGATGTATAAATATTTTTTTTTTAATATGAATGAAACTACATTCATATTAAAAAAATACATTTATACATTTTTTAATATGCCTGTAATACATTTTATATAGTTATTATATTAAATACCTTTTAGACAATTTACCAGAGGTAAATGTGTTATTTTAGTACATCTTGATTAGTATAATTTTTGTGAAAATATCTTTATTAATTGCTATAGTATCAATAAAGATAAACAAGACTGTCACCCTACTTGAGGAAATCTGTCTCCGTCGGGCAAAATATAGCAAGTCAAATAACATTTGAGTCATCTGGTTGACAAGAAATAGATCAGTTTACTGACTATCATAGGGGGGCTGATACCATTATTGATGATTTCCTCATTGACTTACTTCTGCTTGTTAAATACAGATTTATGCCAATAAAGGCTTATCTGTATTGTGACATATTGGGTTTTGTTTGCGAATCATAAAGGGATTTATTATTTTTATTTTATTTTTATTATTTGTAGGTATCAAGATTGACCAATATTATTTCTGATTTATTATTATTATTATACAACATTTTGTTTTTATTACTTATTCACAAATATATTTTTGAAATGATCTGTTTTATCTCAATAGAAATTATTTACTATCCATATTTTCAAGAGTCATGTAATTAATAAAACATGTTTTTCTCAAGGCTTTATCATATATTAGCATTATTACCAGATTACTTCAAGAACCAAGATGCCAATAACACAACTAGAGTGCGAGCGACACTGTAAAGAGGTTGTTTATATTGATGGTCATAGACTGACACTTTTCAGAGCTATCAATATAATGTAACGTAAAAATATACACTGTGGAATCCAATACTGTTTTGAAAAATTTTATATAAATTATTTTAATTGCTTTAATTTAAGTAAGATAGTCAATTCGGTTCATTGTGATATGATTTAGAATTTAAATGAGCATAACATGGCGTGCACCAATAAGAAAGACAATATATATAGCGATATTTAAAATAATTCATAAATAATATTACCCTATAACGTACGTTTTATATAACGCAATTTAACATTTATGTAAAATAGAGTGTTGTTTTATAATTTTAAATAAAATCTTTAATGATGAATGCTTCGGAGAGAATGTAGTCTGTACCATCTAAGTACAAAGCGCAGTTCTATGTTATTAACAACATTGAGTTATGACGCTTGATTTTAGTTTACGATGTTGTTCAGCTAAGTTACGGGAATTATTAAGTTAGTTGTTGCGCTCCTTCAGGGCTTGGTATTAGCTGGATCAAGGAGCGCTGTTAAGTAGTGTAGTGTTTGTGTAGTTGTAACCACTATGTAGTAGTTATGTACACTCTCGAGCTTATGTTAGTGTAGTACCAACGAGTACATTATGTATATTTCAGAGTAGTACAGTTTAGAATCATTATAATAAAGCATGACCAGACTTGACATCTAGGCATACAGTGTGTTGCCGAGATAGTGAATTAATATAACATAATATGGCATATATAACAGCAGTACAAATACAACATACGCTTTAAGTAGCGACGAGACAAAAAAGTTAATTCGTCCCATAAATATTTAATTTTGAAATCACTTTAAGCTTGCACATTGTTAGATTTATGCTTTTAAAAGAGAAACTACGTGTGTTTGTTTGTTATAGAATCTTAAATGGCTGGACCGATTTCAACGAAATTTTGGTGCTGATAGAAGAGTAGAACTGTCAGTGACATTGAAATAAAATTATTTTAACGGATTCAACTCGCGTATAATGAATTAAATTTGAGGGTGTCTGACACACCTCCATCTCGTCTTACCGTGAACACGATTGCTGCGAAGCATTCAAAAAGTCGGGTTAGATTTGAAAACGAAAAGACAATTTGTTTAGTACTGATATGCTTTTATACGTTTAAGTATTTAGGGTTAGTTATAACGCCATAGATCTATCCGTGTAACCGAGCAGAAGAAAATAAAATTCAGGATGAATCATAATTATTATTGCGATGGTTTCATCCATATATTAAACTGACTGGGCGTGATAGTTGTCGTATAAAATCAATGCGCTTTTTTTTTACTAAAGTAGCTTTTTTTACCATATGAGACTTAGTTTTACATAAATGCTTGAGACAGTAAAGATTTTAAGTATTAATGATAATAAACTTAGAGACATGAAACAGTAAATTCGGTTATGGTATCATAATGAAGCTAAATTGATAATTGACAAAATATAATGTCTTATCTTCAAACCAAGAACGCTAATAGACAACATCCTGGAGGTTACTACAATAAAGCACCATATGCAGTATTAACAACTAACTCTGTGGTCAGCATATTCCTTAGTATTAAAATAAGTTTAAAATACAGGTATTTTAAGATTTAAAATATTTTTCGATAGGTTGGCGACAAATTATGGTAATTAATTGTTAAGCATTTAATTATATTATAAATACGATATACTTGTGGCTCTTTGCTTAAGAACCTCTTGCAGTCAGTCAAAATTGTCTCTTCAATAAACTGCTGTAAACTAACGTGGGTTAACCTTTTTCAAAATATTCGTATTCCCTCGGACGTCAAAATAATCCGTTATCGAATAACTAAATCATTCCACTTTATTTTAAAAATGTTATAGGCCATACTAATGGAAAATAAAATGCGGTTTATTAATAGTAAATTGCTAACAAATTTGATTTGTAACCTTAAATTGTAAAAAAATATTCGTTTAAGTTTATGTTGGAATATTAATTATATTTATTAGAAAATATTATAATTATTACAAGAAAAATCTGTACAACAAATAAGAGCTTTAAGACATTGCCTTTAAACGGACAAAAACGAGCCATCTTTGGACTGTAGATGGAATTTGGTTTCAATATTATTGGTGCCGTAGTTTTTGGGCTTTTGACAATCTTGAAGTTCAACACGAGGTTGAATACCATTACTTTGAGTTCAAGCTGAGCAAATCTTATTCCTGAAAAGACGGAATATATTTAGAGAATAATATGGTTCAAAGCATTGGTTAAGTGTAAAGAAAAATGTACCAATACAATACCTTGGTCCCATTCCAAAAGGTGTGTATGTAAATGGTTTGATCTTGTGTTTATTTTCTTCCGAGAAACGTTCAGGATTAAACGTCTTAGGATCAGGATGATGGACAAGTTCCATGCAGTTTACCATATTATAAACAACCTCTCCTGGTTTAATCTGAAACATGTTACATACATATTGTATAATTCACCCAAACGCATCTCCAATCAGTAACATGTGAGAATTATGTTTGTTTATACAATATGTTTCTCGATAACGAGTGCGTTTATATGCCTATAATGTACAATCCGAGTCGATGCATCACACCACTGTATCATGTAAAGAAAGTTAAGAAAAGAAAATTTGTTATTTATCAACCCTTAATAGCACTTAATATATAAGCTAATGAAACAAATGTTATATTAGGGGAAGGTTTACATTCATTTTCAGGTACTTTCAAATACAATACTAATTGATAAATAACTTTAAGTCTTAATATACTCGTATACTTACTTGCACTGGTTTATAGCCTTTTCTTGGCGGTGGTAGCTCATAGGCCTCCGTACATGTTCTGTCCATAAATATTGATGATGCCTATTCTAGACGATTCTTAATAAAAATATAGATATGCTATAATGGTACACGTAAGACAGTTTTGTTTAAAGTACTTATTAAGTTTGTTAATCACAGTGATAAATGAAATGAAAAATCATGAAAAAATCTTACCACTCAAAACACATTCTAAATATTTGAGATATTTAATAGATTCGAAAGAAATACGTCCATGTTCCTCTTTATGTTTTTTATTTCCTGATACAATTTTTCTTGCACGTCTGGATTGAGGGCAAGTTCATGAATACACATGACAAGGGTTGACGCAGAAGTTTCATATCCAGCCGCAAAGATTATGAAAATTAGCTAGCTAGTTCTTTTGAAGTCCATTCTGAAATATGTCATACTGTATGATGTGCATTCTTGTATTTCACTATTTTAACTTAATTAAATTTTTCTCACTTTTGTGTGATCAAGTTAAACGCTTACCCTTAACCACGAATGAAATCATCAACATCGATATCTTCATTTAAATTATCTGTAATATGAAATAATATTATACCTACTCGTATTTTATTAAATATTTTATTTCCTATTTAATTGGAATTTACTTTATTCGGTCAGGAATGCGTTATCATTGGAAATGCTTCTGATTCTTTGCTTTTAATTATTTATGTTTTAATTAATTTCTACTATGGACCTTAAATATCTGTAAAGTATAGAGTTACCTTTTAAATATTCGACAATATTATCACTGATTTCCGTCATGAAGGGCATCATGACTAGTCGCATCTTGGAGTTTGTGAAGGCTTGTGAAGTTGTTCTCATGCTGTGCCATCCATATAAATTTATACCATTGATTGTTTTTATAAAAGTGTGATTCTATGTATTTACGTATGTGTAATTGTACAAAAGGACTTACTTCGCAAAGTCCATTTTATAATTCGAATTTTTGCGAATAAATTAAGTTTTCTCTCTTTGTTGTACATATCATAGAATAAGTTTCCTTAAATAATTTGTGTAATAAAATTACCAAATAATAAAATTTATTTAGTTTTTTGTAACAAAATGTCTGATTAGTCATGCATGCTTACTTGCAGTGTAACGTAGAAACGTTACACTGCATACATACAAGTAACACTGCAAGACCTTCTGGTCATAGTTGGTCATATATGCTATTTTACTTTACTTCACTTTGCATAAAATTTATACTTGTGTTTGTAATATCTTAATTGGTGACGGTTAACGTTTGAATGTTGTGAGGGTTCACCCGAACGTGACTTCACAACCTCACACTGAAACTTGGTGAATGTAACCAATCAAGAAAGATTAAAATATTTTATCTTCTGTCACATGTGTCATTTCATGTGAATTCGTGATAGATACAACTTGCAGGTGTTATCAAGCTTTGTGAATTCTTCAGAACTTATTTGGCTTAAAAGATGTTTGTCGAATTTACCCACTATTCTTCCAAACTACTTCCTTTCATTTTCTGCTGCTTTACACGTTAATAATCAAAACATAATCCATAGAGAAAAGTAGCATTTTAATTATAAAATTCAACACGTCTTCGCTAAGACGTAAGACCAATGAAATAGTAACTGACAGTATTTGATTGCTGCTGGGGGGCAAATTCAAATGCATTTCATGGCTGCACATTTTAATATTTAAATTGGGTTATTATTAATATTATATTATTAACTGATTATTTACCAGATTCATCTGTGGAATTATAGAATTTAATAATTATTTATGAAATAATAATATTAAACACAGTCGGAGGGTCATGTTAAACATACTTATAATAAAAATCTCATAAAGACTGGAGTCTTTCACTCCATTATCAATATGATACTATGATAATGGAGTGGACTCCATTATCATAGTATCATATTGCTAAAAATCAATTATTGTTTTAAACGGTAAAATTGCTAGTACTGGTGATTATTATTTGCTATGTTCATTACGTTAATAAATTATTTGTGTTTTAAAATCAATGTTTTATCTAAATTATAGTTAATAATGTATAATAGTAGTTACAATAATAAATTATGTAATTAAAGTTAAATTTCAATAATGGACGTAAGGATAGACCGCCCTCTCCATTATTACAGCTTATTAATACTCTATGCTAGAAGCCTGATTTAATTACATATAATGATATACATGTCGGAACTACAGAATTGGAAAGCACTATCATCTAATATCTTGTAAGCTAGATATGATAATAAGCAGAATGTAAACAGGAGAACACCACAATTATTAGACAATGTCTTACAACACAAAAGTAAGTAGTAACTTTCATCAGCAATTTAACCATTTCATTGATTGCAAAATTGGGAGACACGTTGGCCCTTAAGGAGATTTATTAAGAAGGAGTAAGAGGTGGTACGGCAGTACATTAATAAGGCCTGGGTATGGTAGTTAGATCTACGTAATCACTAATGGATAAAATTAAGATATTAACCAACATCAGTTTTGTTTTGAGGAGAAAGAAATGTTTTGTACTACAAAGATACTGAAGTATCGCCGTAACTTTACGAGTGATTTCTCTTATTTGCAAGTACCAGTAAAATTTAATAGAATATAATACGATATCGCTATATTCCGTTATGCCATAGCGTGCAGTAAAGAACATTCAAGTAGGCTATTAATGACAGCCAATTTAATGAATTAGCTGACTTGCAGAATTTTTACAAAAGATTTTAATATATAGCTTCTAAAACATTTATTTATCTTTTTTTTGTGCCTCATGTTTTTCAATATTGTATGTTTGGTACCCAATATTTTTGAATAAACGTCGACTGAAATGCGTTATTTTAGTTGAGCCAAAATGTATTTTAATTTATTACAATAATTTGATAATTAATTTAAAAGCAAAATTAATATCCTTTTACAGGATTTAGGATAAATAACAAAGGACCCAGTATACTGAATGCAGTAGTAAATAAAATATGGCGTTACATAATAGTGTAACGCCATATTTTATTTAACACTGGTGATTGGACAATTAGTACTTTTTTTTAATAAAACTTAATTATATTATAAAACATTAATTCCAGTTTTAACAATTATGTTGTAACAAAATAGATTTTATAAAAGAATCCAGTCCATATCATAAACAAAATTTCATTGTCACACATATGGTTATGGTCATTGTTGAGTTTTCTAAATTGAAAAAACCGATTTTATTGAGCTGGCATATCTTGTGTTAAGATAAAATTACTCAAAAGCAATTTTAATTTTAATCGATTAAGCTTCTGAGAATCGTGTAGGCAAAAAAAACGTCATAGATCAAGGAAATGCGAAGTGCAGAATGGTCCTCTTTTGAACAATAATTTTATAATTAACCACTTTAAACGTTTATCTCTGACCATATCCATTAATTAATAAAATGCCATTTGAATCGTCTCATAGTTTTTATAATGATGTTTCAATATATCTATAAACATGTGTAGCCATGTTATGCTTATTTAAATATTAAATATTCCAGGGGTTGCGGGTTCGACTCCCTGCCCGTATTGATTGAAAAATGAAAATAAAAATAAAAAATAATAACTTTACTCTCTGTTTGTAAAACGGCTCCTTATCGGCATTTAATTGATATTTTCCCCGAAATAATATTTTCTTCTACTTGTTCTGTAAACATTTATAATCAGAGAAACAAATTTTTAAATGTTATTACGGCTTCTTTAAGTTGATGAACAAAATCACTTACTATTTTTAAACCACAATTTCAGGAAACTCATATTCAGAACTTGTGTAGTATGTTTTAAGTGTATATTTCTTTAATTAGACTACGCCATCCAATGTTACCCAAATTAATTTGTTTGGTAATTAATGTGTTCACAATCTTGTTTTTAGTTACACTTATACATTTTATTGACACAGTAAAATAGAGCATCATATCAAACTGTTCCAACTAAGTAGCTGTTGTGTGTAACATAAGTATGTTAACTGGGTAAGCAAATTAACTGTTATGATAAGAATATATATATATACTAGCAGACTCGGCCACGCGTTGCTGTGGTTGCTAAGGTTTTGGATATACCTATTACATTGTAGTAAACTATTTAGGAAGTCACGGTATAAGAAAAAATAAAATTAAAATTAAAAAAACCCCCGACTGCTAAGTAAAGGAAAAAATTTAAAATGCAAGTAAATTTATCAAGGCCAATAACGAAATAACATGGCTCGGGTTAGCGCACTCAGCGGACTCTTCAACTTTATTTAGAGACCGTAACAACTTTGGATTAAAATTAAAGAAACCATCGGAGCTCTACAAACATCTAAGAGTTACCAAAAGACATATCATCGGAAAATCTAAAGATGATACTGTAACTTCTCTCCCAAAAGACAAAGTTGCCTCAGAGCTCGAGTCACGACTTCAATTCCATAAAAAGTTTATGATA
This sequence comes from Napeogenes inachia, assembly GCA_959347355.1. Classification (NCBI taxonomy): domain Eukaryota; kingdom Metazoa; phylum Arthropoda; class Insecta; order Lepidoptera; family Nymphalidae; genus Napeogenes; species Napeogenes inachia. Next base: position 17,846,491 of record OY365792.1, read on the forward strand.
GGTGCTCAAACAAATAAAGTAGGGCTAGGATCAAGTAGGAAAGTTCAAGACATAGACATAACAAAATCTTTTATTCGACAAGACGAAAACGATAATTACCGACTCCACGCGATGAGCCTAGAAATTCAAAACGAATGGGTGACCATAGGAGATTTTTGTATTCCACTAGCTTTGAAGTGGCGCACCTTAATTTATGATTGGTCCCCAGCATTATTAAAATTCTATCTTAATGCATTCCAAATGACTCTCCCAGATCAAAGTAATTTAGTAAGATGGGGCAAAGCCACCGAAAAGTCTTGCAACATCTGTGGGGAGGCAATAGGAACCGCGAAACACCTATTAGTAGGGTGTAGGGTACTTCTAGATAAAGGTCAATACTCGCGACGCCACGACAAGGTATTAGAAATCATACGGGAAGCGGTTAGTCTTTCAGTAGCAAGAGCGCGGAAGGGTATAACAACCACCGAACGATCTATAGAATTCGTTAAAGAAGGCTCCTCCAAAAAATCAAAAGCGAAGCCTAATTCAATATTAGGCGCGGCTCCTGATTGGATTCTCATGATGGACACGTATGAAAAGCATTACAAAATCCCTGGGGATGTTGGTGTTTCGTCATCCAGACCGGACTTATTCCTGTATTCGAAACATCTGAGGCGCGTGATACTTGTGGAGCTTACTGTTCCTTGGGAAACAAACATCCCAAGGGATCACACATTCAAGCTCAATAAGTATTACGAACTAACCAACGAACTGATCAGGAATAAATTTATAGTTAGTCTGTACGCGGTAGAAGTGGGAGCGAGAGGTATAACAGCAAAATCTCTCTATAGCCTACTTAAAGATCTTGGCCTTTCTAGAACAAGCATCGGTTCATTTCTAGAACGTACTTCAAAGGCGGCATTAGTAGGTTCTTTCCAAATTTGGTTAGGTAGGGAGAGGAGTGTTTAGGGTGAAGGTGAGCGTTTTTGCGCATAATAAAGGGGCCCCTTAAACCTACTCCTGGGTCGCAAGTCCCAGGCACTGCTTGCACTCCTCTCCTTGCAACGCGATGGGCCCGGCACCCGCACGGTGAATCCATGGATTGCTAAGAAGCTTCGTCTTAGTCGTCTTTTGATATAAAATAATATTGTGACTTAAAATTAAGATGTAAGTTATCCTATGTTTCAAGTTGGATCAAACTACACACGGTGTGCAAATTTGATTAAAATCGGTTAAGTAGTTTAGGAGTCCATCGCGGACAAACAACGTGACACGTAATTTATATATATTAAGATATATATTATATATATATATTTTTTTTAACCTTTGATCAAAAAGAGGCTTCCACCAAATAGAGGTTCAACTTCTTCGGTCAAGAACATTTTATGATTGGTAAAGTGATGAAAATCCTTAACAGTTATATTCTTGACTAGCTGTGCCTGCGACTTCGTACGCGTAGATTTCGATTTTGATAAAAGTAACTACTCTTTGTACCTACTTACCAATGTATGTAAAAACTATAAATTTTCAAACTGGTAAGTAGCAATGGTACGACAATAAGTGATTATTACCTTCTTTATTTGTTAACCGATTGTTGAAAAAAAAATTTAAAGTGAATCCCGTGACAATATATTCCCTAGAACTGCATCTTATCGATTAATCTCTATCTGAGATTAAACTGCACAAACATACAGACATACAGACGAACAGACAAAATGAAAAAACGATTGTTTTATGTTCTCTTGTTTACATAAAGGTTGTACAAATTTTTGAAAATATTTTTTTTTCGTGTTGTGTGCACAACTAAAAGACAAACAGATAAACAGACAAAGATTATAAAAATGCTGAAAATGGATTCTGTTAGTTATAACTTCTCATAATGTTAGTTATAACTTCTTCTCATGTACAAAGACTACTCTTCTACAGATTTATTACATGTATAAAATAAGATTTGCATAGTACCTATTACGTGATTGACATAAATTGACATAATTTGACATAACTTTTTTTATTTTTTTAACCGATTTAGATGAAATTAACACTAAATGTTAAGTGAAGACTGTGATAATATATTCCTGAAAAACGCATTCAAATTGGTTAAGCCGTTTCTGAGATTATCGTGCACAAACATACAAACATACAGACAAACGGAAAAACCATTGTTTTGGGTTCTCTTGCTCTTATAAAGGCCCCCTATGATGTTTTTTTTTATATTTTCCATGTACAGATTTTGATCAGTGACGATTTTATTATAATATGTATAGATGAGCTCCGGGTCTCTGATTATTATAATTGGAGTTATGCCATCTATGTAATCTATATATCTGCAATAATATATATTTTTGATAATTGCGTTTTGTTCGTACTAAGTTCAGAGTTTTACAAGTCTCCAATAACTAATATTTTTCATATATAAGGCTTAAAGTAACAGAACACCAGTATCATAATAAGAATAAGCAATAAATTTATTAATTTGAGTAAAGTATTGATTCAATAATAACTATTGAAAATAATTTGAACAAAACAGCACTCAAGAAATGACGTTTTGTTTCGATGTCGGTTTTGGCCCCTCTCTAGCTAATATCTATTTTTGTTCCTCAATTACTAAATTAGACTGATAAAATGTCTCAACTTGTTTTGTTATTGTTTCCTAACACTGGTTCTTATCATCAGTAGAATATTTATAAAAACTTTTCTAAGATTACTATTATTAGATAACTATTTAAAATAAAATATGCAATGAAAAATCATCAAAACGAACAAATTGAAAGACGCGACTACTAGGCGTCTCAGACGAAATGCAACTTGGATATCTCGTTGTTAGTTGCTTACCTTCCTTTATTAGTCAATATTTCAACCCACTATTAAATGAACTGAACGCAGAAAGCATAGAATTCTGTCTATTATATAATATTTTGTTTAATTCTTCTACTGCTGTATAATTTGAATGTAAACTATTCATTCGTCTGATTTCTTGTCCAGTTCGTTTGCTTATTGACTTTCAAGCTTAAAAGTAGAGATTTTTTAGAAATAATACTTCAATAACATGTTTATTATGGCAAAGGATGTCGATTTTATAACATTCTAATTTAAAATCTTTGTAATTGCCATGAATATTTTAAAATAAACTGGTTGAGAAATATCAATATAATATGAATGTTTGAAAACAAAATCCGCAAAACCACCCATATTTCATTAAATGCTTAATGTTTATTCAATATCAATGACAATACGTTGCCATTTGAAAGCGATCGGCAAATAAAATATACTGGACAAAATGATACCATATGTATTTTTTTTTATTTTAGTAAACTACTTTCAATTGAATTTATACTACTGTGTGGGAAACACGATTAATATGGAACATTAATAAGTTTTTGAAAAAAAAAAATATGTCTATAAAATATTCTGCGGCTTCATAAAAACTATAACCATTCAACAACGTTTAGCTAGCTTGTTTTTTCTTTCCTTCTCAATCGGTAGGGATGAATGTTTATTTAAGAAAAAATACGTCACATGGCGCGATGTGTTTAAGATGTCTATCATAATATGATAACAAGTCATCTAACGTTAAATGTGATTCAAAGAAAATTTTGGATTAATAAGAGGGCATTTGTCACTATAAAAATATTTGGTAAAAAATTTGCAATTAAAACATAAACGAAACATACACTTCAAACCCAATCTTAAAAGGATATTGTTTGTTTTTTCGTAATATATATTTTTTAACTATTATTTTATTAATACGGTAAAAAAAATGGGTACCTGGAATAAATATTTGCCCTGTCGGATAAAATAGGGCAAATAATATTTGAGTCATCTGACTGATAAGAAATAGACCTGTTTGCTAACTATCATAGGGGGGCTGATGCCATTATTGATGATATCCTTATTAACTTACTTCTACTTGTTAAATACACATTTATACCAATAAAGGCTTATCTGTATTGTGATATATTGGGTATTGTTTGCGAACTACTAAAGGGATTTCGGTTAGTAAATTGAGCTACAAAGAAAATAAAAACTGTTGATATATACAAATAAGTATCAGAGACCTCCATTGATGATAAAATATATATATGAGTGCGTTTAGACTTTAGGACTATTTATTGCTGTGTATGATGTGTGACATTTTTTTTCTGAAAAATATATTTCGAAGAAGTGTACTTATTATTTATTTTCTAGTTTATTTGGAATCAACATTTTACTGTAATAAAACGGGAAAGTATGGTTTGTGACATTTAAGTATAACAAACAGTTCTAAATAATTTACAACATTGAGTTATGAGGATTGATTTTAGTTTCTGATATTTTTACGTTCAATTACGGGTATTATTAAGCTAGTTGTTATGCTCCTTCATGGCTTGATAACCTCAGGAAACATTGCTTTATTGCAGGAATAATTGAGATAGTATATTTGTAATATATATTTTTTAATTTACTGCTCAAGTTTTCTTTAATTTAAAAAACAGTACAAACAGCGCACTTAAAACTGATCTTCAAATAAATAAAATTTAATATTAAAAACCTCGACTAGAACTGTACTCGTATGTTACAACTACACTACACCTCGTATACACACAGCTTCTAGATTAATCTGTCAAAACATAAAAAAAACCTACAAACTGTTGAGTTTTTAACATCGTGCATTTTTTCCTCGACACCAGTTTTGGTCAACCTGGTTTAGTTCAAAGTAAATTGTTTTTCAGTGTATGTTGGTATTGGTATTTTTTATACAGATTTTTTATTTCATATATAACATTTTATTTTTATAGTCTATAAACTTTATTCAATATATTCTCATATCTTGTTCATATTGTGAATTTTATACTCATTAGTATGGCTCATGGTAAATGGTAAAGTGTGATAATAACGTTTTTAATGTATCTTTATCTAAGTGCGTTTTATAATTTAAACCCTTAGTAGAGATAAGAGCAACCAGTTTAAAAACAATTCAAACATGCCATTAATACGTGAGAATAAAGACAAATTTTACACGTAGGCACATCTCGGATTCCCCTCACAGACCCAGGAGGGTTATATAAACATTAGGGTGGGAATCTTTTATCTCCGAACACTCCGACAATAACTCCGCGAATCAGTATCGTTGACACCGCGTGACGGAGCCGCTGCGGGCACGTGACTTGACTACACAGATTTTTTTATAGTACATAGCAAGAGATGTAGCGGATTTGTTTTTTTTCTTTTGGTATTGGGTAGCAAAAGAGCAGCAATTCACTTGGAGATATGTAGTGACATCACCTATTGTCATTTGCAACCTTATGTCACCTTTGAGGAATGTCAAGTGGTGTAGGAGACTAGAACAAACAGAAAAAGAGAGACATTAAAATTTCTATTTCGATTCGATTAAGATTTCGACATTCAAATTTTAAAATAAATCATTATTCATAATTCTTTATCAATCACTTTTATAAGCCATTTTTGGTAGTCTTATTTATTTTTATTTTTCATATTATGTTTTTTTATGATTATTCCTCAACGATTTTATATATTATTATCATCCTTAATACCATTTATTATTAAAAGCGATGTTTTATTGATGGTAATTAATTTAATTGGTAAACATCATTTGGAGGTTTTCATGAAATAAATTAGAATTGTATTGAATATTATTTTGTTATGTAATTAGTCCGGTCAAATTAGACATTCGGTGCTACATAAATTCGCAACAAGCTGAATTTCGGTACAATTGTTCAAAACACGATTATAAACAATAGCTGAAAGTTCCCCATCATTCCCGTTTGTGGAAAAATTTTTATTCAAGGTCAAATGTCAAAAAAATGAGTTTTTCGCGATTTTCAGCAAAACGGTAAGTTTTATCAGAAAAATACCTCACACTAAAATTGTAGATCATTAAATTGTCTATAGAAAATATATCAATACTTTTTTTCTCACGAGACACCGTTTCGGAGATATCGCAGTGTAAAAAGTTGTAACAGTTGCAATTGTCATAAAATGCAGACTTTTCCACGCCACCTATGAGGTAGTGTACTTAACGCGTTTTTTTTAACGTGGTTTCCCCAGTAGGCCTACTCCACAAGTCAGTAATTATCCAGTTTAATTGAAACTATCGTAAATAATTGATATTAGCCAGAAAAAAAGCGATGTTGATGAAAAAAAAAGTACAGACATTTATTAGTTCATTTTCTTCTGGTTCATCCTCGTCTTGGGTGCAAGTAAATTCAGCCAATAATGATGTATCGCAAGTCGGCTCGTTGACGTCGAATGTATCATCAATTGTTGGTGATTCAACATTAGAGCACGACTTGTCTTGGCAACTTGTACACGCCATAGAACAGAATAGACCCACTTTTTTGCAACCACATTTAGCGGTGCATCCCTTTTTGCAGTTGCAAAAAATTGCGTTTAGCAATTTTTCCGGCGCAGGTGGAAGCAAAGTTGGAACTGGTTTCAATTCATTATTTACAAACTTCCAACCCCAGTCTGTTGGGTCTTTCTGACAACCAAGCCACACTTGAACTTGGTAATATACCCGAAGAAGATGTTGATGAGCAGCAGCCGACGTTGGAGGAAGACAAGCTAACTGTACCTATTTTTTGCTTTTGGTGTTTTTGACGAAACATGCATATCGATGTTTATCTAAGCACGTAGTTTTTTTAGGAGCCCCGTACATCGAAAGAAGAAAGCGAATGCCACTTGTGATGATCTCATGTTGAGTTGAATTACAGTTTTGAAAAACTTCAGCACATTGAACTAAACTAAACTCTAGGGATGAATATACGTGACGTACGCATGTTATGACAATTGCAACTGTTACAACTTTTTACACTGCGATATCTCCGAAACGGTGTCTCGTGAGAAAAAAAGTATTGATATATTTTTTTATAGATAATTTAATGATCTACAATTTTAGTCTGAGGTATTTTTCTGATAAAACTTAACGTTTTTCTGAAAATCGCGAAAAACTCATTTTTTTGACATTTGACCTTGAATAAATTTTTTTCGACACACGGGAATGATGGGGAACTTTCAGCTATTGTTTATAATCGTGTTTTGAACAATTGTACCAAAATTCAGCTTGTTGCGAATTTACGTAATTTCACCCTAATTTTTTGATCTAATTTGACCGGACTAAATAATGAGCGTTTCAATAATAAATATTTTTAGAAATGGCTTTTACAATATTAACAGAATATTTGTCTTCCACTTGTTGCTTGGAACACATCTAGTGTTCAATATACTGACACGAAATCTGACAAAGTATTTTCTATTTCCTTACTGTTGTCGTTCTACTAATTTAATTCTACTAGAAAATCTATAAACTATATTTATTTGTATATATATATATTTAATTTTGAACTATTATGTCAAAAAACTATGGCCAATTATGGCTGTTTATTTTGTAAATCAATATTTCTATAATAATAATAATATCAGGACAAATTACACAAATTGATCTAACGCCTAAGTAAGCTAATTATTTCCTTGTTAAGGGTGTTAGACAGCTATATTAATACATAGAAATACACATTATAAACACTGAGATTTTTTTAATGTATCACTAAAACCAGGAAACAGACATCTATGCTCATCACATACATGACTGTCTATGTCGGTTATTGAACCGACAGCCCCGTTTCGGCGCTATACGTTAGGTGTCTGCGTTTACCACTCGACCAATGGAGCGGTCACGATATAATATATATAATATAATATGTATATGTATATCCTATATATATCCTTCGTAATCATCTGGCCTTACACATTATCCAACTTTTCATTTTGGATTACGATAATGACAAGCTTCGACTTCATAAAACTTACATAAGAGCACTCTCAACGGACAGTATCAATGCCAATTATTTTGTCCCCTTACAATTATTAACAATTCTGCTTCACTGCCTCTCATCAATTAAAATAATGATAAACAAACAACGAATGAGAGTAAACCCTCAGGACTTGTCGCTTAATAAGTTATTTACATTTACTAATTGTAGTGCTGTTGAGGAAAGTCAAAGTTTAAAGCGAAATATGTCAGTGTTCTTATTATCTGGATTCCTGCGCTTTGTTATTAATATAACATCATAACATTAATTACCGGTTTTATTCATAATTAATTAGATAATTTCAGTTTTTGTTGCCGCTGCTTTTGTAAAGGTAAAATAAATTTAAAATTGTATTCTTATAATTGCTTAAATTATGTACTTGTACAATTGAAACATGATATAAGTTCTGAACGTAAAAAATCTTGTACATAAATAAATGATATGGGTTTATGTGTTATAAAGTATATTATTAAACTGCAATCAGACATTTTTAATAAACTTAGCTACACATGATTATCATCCAGAAAATAAAGTACCAACTACGAATTGTATGCCTTTTTAAAAGCATCCAATATCATTTAAAATAATGAGTAAACTAAGAAAAATCAATACTAAAAAGAAATACCCTAAGCCTACGCTGCAATTAAAAAAGTGAGCAAAACGGCGGGATTGTAATTTGCGGCGCGGCCCCTGAGCATTTGTCAAAGCCGTGACGTTTGAAAAATTTACCCGGGCCCAATACGGAATGAAAGATTAAATCAAGACCCATGATCTATAGTTGCAAGAAATATCATTTTTATATTTTTTTGTGTTATAAAAAAATATCTATTACGGTTTCCATAAGATCAACATTACTTACTAATTAATTAATTATTAATATTATAATCAATGCTACTTTTTATGGGACAGGATATTGGTTGGCTTTTCTGTCAACAAACGAACTGACGGCGAACAGAATGGTAAGAGGTACCTTCGTTCATTGATATTTTCAAATGTAGGTAGATGTAAATGCGATGCAACCTTGAAAAATAATCATCTTCTTCTCTCCCATGAAGAAGAAAGAAGAAAAAGGGCTTGAATTTTCTGGTTCTCCCATATACTTTGCGAAATGTAACTATAGCAGCTACGTTTTGCTGTTTTTTTGTAAGAGGGTGGTCCTAGATCAGCTAAAGCTGATGAGTTTTTTTGTTTATTTAACTACTCCAATCTCGGAAACTATCAAAGTGATTCGGAAAAATATTGTTGTTTGTTATAATCCATTTATTGATAACGGCTATAGGTTTTATGACATCACAACTTATTGTGATTGGTCTTAACCAATATTATAATAATGCGCATTACAAAAAAGCGATATATTGTCTACTGATATAGTTTCATATTATAGACTAATTATATATTAGTTTTAAGGGTAAAGACAAGTGGCATTTTTTTAAATTGTAAAGCTTAAGCAGCTCGCCACGGCTCAAGTACCACAGTCTCAATGAAGAGAGAGGTAAAGTAGTGTTTTATATGTCAAGTGATAGTCGAAGACTCTAAAAGCCTGCTATCCTCCTGATTAAGAAATTAAAATTATTATCTTATCCCCTGTTGTAGTGGTGACATTTATTTCTCAGAAGTAGAAGAAGAAAGCAGGTTCTTCGTCTTCGACTATCACTTACATATAAAACGGTACAAGGGATAAGCTAAATATTAATTAAGAAATAAAATATTACCATATCCCATCACATCACACACAAACACACATCACATCTCTTTGTAACACATAAGCAACGTGCAAGCGTGAACATGTTGTTACAAAAATTGCATATTGTGCTTTTTATTGATATTTTTTTAAGCTATCAATAAAAATAGAGAAATATGACCCTTCAAGAATATTGTATTCCATGTCAAAAAATCCCCTCGCAACGTTCTATCATTTTAATCGGTTTTCGGGCAGGTGCGAAGTGTCGTCAACGATTTAATTTTATCTCTTGGATCTATTGTAATTTTATTTACGTAGTTATGATTAGTGTTTTTTTCTAATTCTCCAAGTTTTGCTAGTAGTTTACAGTATTGTACGTACATTATGATGCTAATATAGTAAATGAGTTATAAAAAAATAATTTTATTATTCATATATTTCTGGTAATGAACTGTAAATAATTATATTATATATCATGTCCATAGTTAAACTACCTATCTTCAGAAAAATAAAACGAAATTGGCAAATTGTAAAAATTGTAGCAGACCCTAAAATCTTAGATAACAATACCATATTTTGTCTTTAATAAACTAACTAATGAAGAAAGAAAAAAATATTTCTTTTATTATGTAATAGTAAACTCTTGAAATGACATAAAACCGTAATTCTATTCAAATAAAATTCCGAAATCTTTTAAAACAAAATTCCTAATTTTATTCTCAAGAATCCAATGCGCCGTCATTTTGGGACGTCGTAAAAGAGAGGCAAATCTTCGTCATTAGACCTCATCACATTTTTACTACTCTTGAGTTCAATGAGACGAAAGAATTGTCGTTTAAAACTGATTCTCTTATACGGATTTTCTTGAAGATTAGACCAGAATTATGTATTAGTTGTAAGTAATAATATAGATGAAATCTGTTTTATCTCATACCTTACAAAAGAAAATTATATGAGATAACAATATCTAACGCCCTTTTAAAATTTTAAATATGCCTTTTAAGTCTAAAAATGTCTGTATCAGATGAACTAATTCTTCCGCATCTATAAACCAAAAAGCATCTATAAACAAAACTGCTGGAATTTAATATATATATATATATACATATATATATATATATATATATATATATATAATAGAAGTACTTGTTTATATTTAAAGTATGCTTATACATATATATATGTCTGTGCGTGAATATATATGTGGTGGTGGTGGTCTTTCTTTCTCTTTAATTTTCTGTCTATTTCTTATATTGTTTTATTTTTTAATCAAGGTTTTATCATTTACTGCTTACATTACATACAAGTATTGTTTTTAAATATTGAAAAATATGATTACTTTTTTCATTTTAATTGTATGGGTTGAAAGAAAGTAGTCTACTAAATTAAGTATTCACAATCCTATTCAATTCAGGCTCTATTCAAAGTGCACTCCCTATCTTTATTGATCTTTTTTCAGAAGCTATGCTATGATACGTTTTAGACAAAGCTATGCGTTTATACGTTTAGACAAATCTTGACTATCAGTTGCTCTCAGTCTGTTATACTCTGCGATTGCGGACGCATGTGCTTTAATGCTGCTAAAATTGACATTAATTGGGTGAAGTTTCCCAGACTCATTCTCGGAGATGCGACATACGCTTGTCCGCAAGTGAATACTGAGGTCATCACCGCACTATTTATATTCAACCTATGATTTATAAATAGTAATAGCATAGGTTATACAAATTTGAAATTGCTCTTGATGAAGATAAGCTCTATAAATGCTTAACTTAACGCAAGAGTTTCGGAAGGATTCGATAAACTCTAAACATAAAACATTCTTTTTTGGGAAATTTGATGGTAATCTGATTGTAATTATGGAATGTTTACATCTTTCCTTCCTTCCTAGACTAACATTAAGTTCCGGATATGAAGTTGGTAACTCTGCTAGAAGTAGCTTCGAATTATGATGATCGGTGGGGAGTGTGTGACAAAGTTGAAGAATTTCGAAATGTGATATTTCGCAATGTATACGTATAAATATTATGTTATTTGTAAATAAAGCTAACTGTAGTGTATCGTCTTGGATTTTTCAAATTCAGTCTTCTAGCTATATCCGACTTGCCTTGTGCAAATCGACATTTTAGATTATGAAGTCAATACTGAATTAAAAAACCTTTGCTGATGAAGTTTGTTATATTCCCATAGATCGTGGGATCGCTAAATAGACATTTATTATATTCCCATGTATCGTGGAATCGCTGATTAGACGATGGTGCAATATATCAAGCATTCTTCATAAGAATCCAAGAGCGGAACCCTAAGATATCTGAAACCTTTGTTTGTCCCGCTTATTATTCTGTAATTCTTTTAATTATAATTTCAATTATTTAAATCAGTCTTGTCTCCAACTTTGAGCAAGTCACACGTAGCTTTGTAAATTAGTTATACTTATAAAATTTTAAGTCAAGAAGTTGTATTATTTTGGATCCTCCGGTTGTCACCGTCGTAATTAGTTGCATAAAAGAACAACAAACAAAACCAATTTATGTTTGGCCTTTTAGAAATCTTATCAGACTTATCCCAGCTGGAAGCACTTTAAAATTTAAGAACCATATTTAAATCTGTATCCAACAGACAATTTTTGACAATTGATGTAAATTTTGATTCATCATTGTTATAAATATGTTATTGGTCTTATCTCATATTATGGACGTGACTCGTACGTTCTTAATTTTTCCTCAACCTATAATGTCATGGATTTAAGCCGTGTTGGTCTTAACAACGAATTATTTCCACCCCCGTTAGTTTTTGCAGGGACGAAATAGGAAACAGGAAATTGCCTCGGGATCCGAGGAATTGAAAGTTAATTTGCATTGGTTTTTCGATTTTCTGACAGAATTCGAGGAAGTTGATGATTTTCATGAGTTTCTCTCAACCACCACTAACAATAAAAACAGTTTTTAAAATGTTTCAATATTTGATTCAATTTAATTTAGGGACTATATATGTACATATGCTTCCGCCTTATAAGCATTAATAAAATTATTCTTTTTCGTCGTTATTATAATTTTCTTAGATATAAAATAATATTTTATACATCAATATCGAAAATATTTCAAAATCTTACAAAACGTTATTTTATCTCCGAGAAATATAATTTTGTATGTGGCTCAAAGTTAAATTGTTTTGAACATAAAATCTTTTGTCAATGGTTGGATGTATAAAGCAAAATGAGTATCTGTATAAACAACAACGCTAGCCAATTTTGATAGCAATCTGTCATCTGACCGACGCGGTTGACATCAACCAATTTGACAGAATCAAATCTCACAGATGTCAATAGTTCGTTCGTCCAAATCCATTATTTTGAGAAGTTTTAATACGATAATTGTATAATACTTTGTGCGGAAACACACAAATAAAATACAGAGTAATGAAATCACACTAACATTTTTTAATAAAGGCAATTCTGATGTTTGAAACATGATTAAATCGTTGTTGAAACAGCTAAAAGTTTTGAGGATTTTTTTGTGAGTTTTCTTTTTTATAGGATAATTTAACATACAACTTTGAAAAAATACGATAACAGCTCTTATAAATATCAACAACTGCAGCTTTTTAACAGGATAGATAAACTAAACTAAATTATTGGTTCCTTATAAATTAGCAAACAACATTTTTAGCTGGTAAAGCTCAAAAAGAATTGTTAAAATAAATTCAATGGTTTTGTTTAATTTAATACAACTTACTTAAAATTATAGCTAAAAGCTTTTAATGTAATTAGCTGGACATTTACAATAATCACCTAACTAGAAGAAACATTGCGAATATCGGTAACATTTATTAAATAAAAATGAAATACCCACATAAATGTCTCATAAATAAATTAATGACTGTAATTTTATTAGAATTATGTTTAACATTTCTTTTAAAATTCCTTCCCTCATAAATTTAGGTACTTTTGTTATCGCAAGCCATAACTTTGAAACACCTGTTAAAAATGTGAATGACCCTTATTGTGGAATCCAGACCCTGAAATTATCTCATAATATTAATAACATATTTTATATTGCCCGTAAATAAATGGTGGATTTTTGTTTAAAATAATTTAATATCAATAATTTTTCAGCTTAAATTTGTTTCGGTCCCAATTATAACGGTTTATAATATATTGAAAATCACGAATTAATTTTAAAAAGGTATAAAATATACATATTTACACACACATTACACACACACACATTACATTTACGGTTAGCACATCAAGAAAGAGTTTATAAAGTAAATAAGAAAATTCTAACAATGTAACAGCACACGAGCGTACTATAATTTTTAGGGCTTTGTGGCGTCTTATTCCTGACACGCGCCATTCATAAAGGAAACTTAGTATTCATTTGCTGACGTTGTCGTCAGCGCCATCATAAATTCTGATTACGCCGGCGGGCTATTTACTGTATTTTACACTTATACATCGCTTAAAATTTTCACATGATATGAAAATCTAATCTTATTTGTAATTTTGGATTTTATAAGTAACATTTTCGCCTTACTTATTAAGGAGAGCGCGGTTCCGAAAGTGATGGCTCTAGCGGATATTATAAAAGTTCGAAAAAAGAGTGTTTATTTTAGTGAATAAGCAGGGAGAAAGTTTTGCAATTTGGAAACATTTTCTTTATGTCATTTTAGTTTTTGTCAAAATATATTAATAATGTTCGACGAAACAATTTTCTACAATTACGGTGGACCTTAACTGTTAGGACAACTGTCATTCCAAACAATAATAATATAGCCATTTCAAATATTAAAATTTATACAAAAGTATTTTTTCTTACAAAAGTTTAACTAAGCATATTTATCAAAACTTTTTTTACCTTGGTATTATGTATGGATTTGTAGAGTATAGTCCGGGTATAGGCCAAAAAAAGAATACTATAAGTACTAAGCACAGCTGGTGTCTAGTTAACGGTTGACTATCGAAGTTATCGCCTGCGGAGTTAATTTATTTGGTTTTCGCAATTTTAAACTTTGCTCTATTAGTTATAAAGCGGAAAGTTTAAAGCGGATACCGTACCGATGTCCACTTTTGTGGCCAGTGAATTAGTATTTAATGCAAATAATATTAAAGTTGTTTAATTACAGATAATAATATATAAATTTCCATATTATTATTACATTTAAAGTATTTTATACAATATTAATGTTTAAAGTGTGTAGAAAAAAAATCGCTATATCTTGAATTATTACATTTTTTTAACGAGATGTCTGTTTTGTCAATGGAAATCCATTTTTTAACGTTTACTTAATTTATTTATTAAGATAGATTACAATAGTAAATAAGTAACTATATTTTGTTAACTTGAAGAGTAATGTAATAAAAATATTAATGAATTTCTTATGATGTACATTAAAATTAAATAACTATTTATTTTATAACTACTTGTATTCGCTTACTAAACGGCTCCAAATAGTACAGAAAGTTGCGGCCAATTAAAAGTTTTTAACAATTAACCGACTGGCGGCGCTTTGTTCACGAGCGCGGCTACGCTCTAACTTTAAACTGTTTCGATGTATTTGTATGTGATATTTTGTATTAATTAAATAGAACTTATAAACAAAAGAATATAAACTAAACAGTTAATTGTGTTAAATCTTTTGTTTTAAAATATTAACAATTAATATTAGTAAAACATATAACATTTAATTTTAAAACCTTTCGTTTATTGGTCTTTCGTGAAAAATACTGCATCAATAGTATACATAAACACAAAAAAAAGCACTAAAAGGTTCCTAGTGGACTTATTTCGGTGAAACCCGTACCGTCAGTCACGGAGGAGATCGTTACCTTCTATGTACGCTACAATGCGCAAGTTCAATACACGCTGCATGTTCTTGAAGAGTATGGAGGTGATTGAAATCGGTCTATAATTGGCAGGACTGCCTTTTTAGAGCACTGGTCAGCTGTTTTAAGCAGAATGGCTGGCTTTTTTTCTTTTTTTTTTTTAATGCGAATTTCAGGCATTGAAATACCGCAGTAAGGAAGATGCGCTGGATAAGCATTGTCAGTGTCTAGATGCAAATTATCAGCAAACAGAGAAGCCAATACATTCGCTTTCCCGGTCGCTCTTTAAGCCAGGGATCCATCCGGCTTCAGCAGAGGAGGCAGTGAGAGTTGGCAGAAGTTCGACTCGGTCGCTCTGGCAATAGACCAGAAAACTGGATTGCCAGTTGATCTTACAGAGAGCTTTTCGCCATTTTTAGCAATTCTTGTAGGACATGGCAGCTTTTCTTTAAACTTACACCCGGCGTTTTGCGGCTTCGAGCATCAGCACAAATGAGGTATGCTGCATGTTTTCGGTTTTCATTTCACACTAAACCATGGGCGAGTTTTTCCACCGATGAGTACGGAATAAAATACTCTATTGCCTGATGCACCACATCGGTTAGAGCATCTGCGGAACTCGATGGATCCAAAAAAGAGAAGCAGACCTGCCGCCAAGGATGAGACGCAAAAAAGTGCCGCATCTCATCCCAATCTGTTGATTTGTATTTCTGTATTCGCCTTATGGTTTGAAAGCTGGTGGGAAATATGTAACCACAGATTCTACCAGACAGTGATCGGAGGTTCCCAAGAGGGAGGTGACTTCTACACGAACCTGTCCGGTTCAGTTGTCAGCAGAAGGTGCAGGCAAGGTTGGATAGCCTACTTTATATGGTACCCTTATTGATTGCCTCACCAGCTGAAAGAGTTTCAAGGACAACGCAAAGCAGCCTCAGCGAGATACTCAAATAATCCTGGTCACCGCGGTGTGAACGTTAGACCTAGGAATACATTACACAGGATTTTTTCGTTTCCTGTGTCTACTAAAACCCATGAGGAAGAAAAAGTGTGGTCTTCAAGGTGACGGAGTCACAGGATATAGAAGTCGTTTCGTGCATACATACAGACTCCGGCACGTGAGCGAAATTTGTGAACAAACATGTTACCTGGATAATCCAGGTGCGCAGCGCTCAGAGGACATTGTACCTACGTCTGTGTCAAAAAAACAGGCGCAGCTCTTCCGTCTCCAAGTGGTGATAGACAGGTAAGATATTAGAGTTAGCATTAAAATCTTTAAGAATTCTGCGTTTTAAAAATGTAGGCTGGTTGTGTAATTGCAGTGATATTCTTCTGTAGTGTTATTTAGAAACTTTATTTATTCTAACACTTTCCAATACTGAGATTTATTAAAAGTTCCTAGCAATCTTTCCTTTTATTTCTTATTAAAAATTTGTTTCTCTCTAGGTACATGTTTCTCTCTCTAGTAATACATACTGTTAGGAGTCGAGGGTATTTCGAAATAATTAATAGGCATCATTTCCTATAAATTAGTAAACAAGTGTTAGGTTTATGAATGATCGTGTCATAGTCGTTTGAGAGCGGAAGCTCTGCAGGTGTGAATAGTGATTGTCGATGTGATGTTTGAGTAGCTTATCTAGATTTTTATTACTGTGCTTATGTAGATTTGTCATTTTGTGTCATAGTTATGTTACTAAATTTGTTTTAACGTCGTAATCTGGTTTTTATGGTATTCAATTATGTGAAATATGTAAATTTCGCAATTACATTAAATTTTTATTATTATTTTTTTAATTAAGTTCTTCACGATTTCTGAGAATACTATTAGTCCTTCTTTGAGTTTGACTATTGATACATACCAAATTTAACAATATTTGCCTATTTTATAATTTTTGTGGCTATATTAAAATTCTGTTAAATGTTAAACATACAATATTTGACCTTGAAGAGAAAGACGATTTTTATGATTAATTACGTATTCAACACATGACGCTCGTTTAAAATAAATTACCGAGGTGTAAGGCGTTATACCGTTCAAATTCAGCGCTATAGCCCGGGATTGGCCCGGGATTTAGCGTAATCCCGGGCCGTCAGCGCGGTAGCTTATAACGGAAAATATTTTACACCAGAAATATTGCCAGTTTTTATCCATGTTTCAAATTAAAGTGTCATATTACAGACAAAGAAATTTTAATATCTCTTTGTGGGGATTGAACAATGTATTAAAATAAGAATAGAAAACAGTGCTTTATTACATTTATTAATTGAACTCGTTATACACTACATCATATTGCTGATCATGCAAGATTGAATTAATTAACAAACAGTGAAATGAGCAAACAGCAAAACAAGGAAGTTTTACCTTTAAATTATATGAATATATCCACTGCAAAATATGATTTTTGGGAAAATATTTGTTTGCACACGCAAGATGTATTATACGGAATACACAAACATTTATCTAAAAGCAATGCAATGAGGCCAGAATAAACATAGCATCGTTCATAATCAACGAACAAAGCGAATAAAAACGGCGGGGAGTTACACCTGGCCTACATTGCCGGTTGTAAAAATGGTAAACTTTGGTTACTATAATTAAAATACTAAACAATAACGGAGACCTTTCAAGAATGGGATGCCATAAAATACCTTTTGCAGTATTTTTAGTAACAACAATGAAAAAATAACAAAATACAAATTAAAAAAAAACTTTCAATGAAAAATTAACCAAAAAAAAACAATAATCTGTCACCATAGATGTTGTTTCAGAGTGTTTGTAGTTGTTGTTGTAGTTTGAGAACTCAAGATTGGGTGTTGGTGCATTATATAACAATGACAACTTTTAATAAACTTTATTAATGTTTTCTTTAGTTAGTCTCTTCATACTTTGTAATTTATTGTTAATTATTTTTTATTTATTCTGTGGTAGTCACTAAGCACAGATGTTGAAAAACCTGACAACGTGCGTGATGTAATGGTGTGGTAGCGTATTTGAATGGATTATATACTGTTTTGTCATGATTACGTCCCGCGGTGTACACTAGCTGGTAATTTCACGTAGAGTTATTTTATACGCATGTCATTTGTTTTGATTACTGAGCTGCGGTGTCTTGTGGGGTAACATTTTGTATTATTTATATTATTTTTCCGTGCACGTGATACATTTATTATATTAAAGATAAGTTAGAAAATGGTGTAATTTCACTTGATTTTGTTGTTGTTAGGTCATTGGATATAAGCATAATGAATTTTAAAGCTTTTTTATATTTTAATTCTTTTTATTGCAATAATAACTACTTAATATTTAATCTACAATTTAATGAATATCATGCAAAGTGCAAATTATAGAAAATATGTATTTATATCCCAAAGGTGTAAGTCATAGTGATTCACGTTCCTTAATTGCATTGGCTATATTTCTTAACTTGAAGACCGTAAATTGTATTCAGTGTGGGTAGTTGGCGAACATAAAGTACCACTCTATTTTATGCCTTCTATACTCCTCTACTAAGGAGTTTTACAGAAAAAATATTTTCTTTCATTTGTATTTCCTATTTTTTCCATTTTCTACTTAAAGATTAAAACTATAATGCATTTAAAAGAAACATGCAAGAACGATAATATTATGTAATTAAATATTGTCAAAATAACTCTTAAAATGTTGATTTTGACCGATCTTACAAAGTTATTAGCCGAAAACAACGTTTTGCAAATATTCTTTAAGAATTTAACACAGATATTAAAATAAAGGTTCAATATTCTAGTTTAGGACAAATACCCTTTTACACAATAAGGTGCGAAATTAAATCAGTTTATTTTTTTTCCTCGCGTAACTGTCATGTTTATAAAAGCCAGTTGTGACTTGCATCGTCAGCCCGAGGCAGAAGATGTATTAAACGCTGACCGATTTTGACATCAGTTGTCTTATTAATAATTTAAGAAAATATACCGGTCGATTTTTCAAATGGTAATTGACCATTCTAGTCATCGGTGATCATTTTCTCAAAAATCTTAAGGTCAAACCCTTATCGCAGTTGTTAATTTAACTAACTCCAAATATACAAGTGTATGTACGTATACAAGTGTATGCTTAGGACTTAGGTGAGTATTATGTTTAAGACCATATACCTACATTTTATATTTTTGATAACGTTATTTTTAAAAATGTATGAAGAAAAACCGGACGTTTCTAAAACGGCATTCATTTTGTCATACCTTCATAAATATTTAACTTTTAAGTTATTCTCAAACAATTTTGATAATTAAAAAAAAAGGATGTTTTTGAAAAGAATCATATTATTTTTAATTTACTTCATGAAATCGGGATTAAAAAATAGTAACTATTTGGTACAATTAATAAGTTTAAAAAAATCAATATTTTCTATTGCTTTTTATAGATTGCAACTTCAAAGGTTTACAATTAAGAGAATATATTGCTTTATTTTCTTTTTATTACTTTTAATTCCAATTCCATGAAAGTTTTGAAAATATGTAAATTATACTGTGCAGTAATGTTCATAAAAATAGGATTTCGAGTTCTTTTTTAAGTAGTTATTAAGTTATATTTAACCGCTCCGTTGGTCGAGTGGTTAGCGCAGACGCCTAACTTGTCACGGCGCAATGGGGCTCGGGTTCGATTCCCGGTAGAGACAGGCATTTATATGATGAGCATAGATGTCTGTGTTTCTGGGTTAGGTCGTTTATTAAATATATTATCAGTATTTATATGTGTACTTCTATTTATTTGTATCGTTGTCTAACACCCTTAACACAAGCAAATAATTTTCTTACTTAGGGGTTAGATCGATGTGTGTAATTTGTTCTGATATTATTATTATTATATTATTATTATTATAACGCTCATAAAACCTACGCATTCAAATTTTTCAAAGTAACTGCATTCAAAACGTTATCATTTACGAGCACGTGTAACAAAGCATCCAATCGATTGTAAAGTGAGCAACACGTGAGTTGCCAACTCATGCTCACAAATTACCCCGAACCGGTAGACTATTTGTAATTCGCCTTCCTTTTTCTCCCCTTTTTCAGTGACTAATGTTTGTGGATGGGGGACACGGCGCCGCGTGCGATTTTGTGTAATAGCCTCAGTGAATTTCAACTCAAGGTTGCTGAAATCAAATGTTTTTTACATTTAAATATTAAATCTGTTAGGTACTTTTATGTAATTATATGATCATATCAATAAATGAAACATGGTTTTATCGAATTTCCAGTTGCTCATGTCAATCATTTTAATGTCAATTGTATACCAAATAAAGCTTGGTAGAAATCTTATTTTTCTTTTATCATCATATTATGCATTACGATATTTTTCGATTAACTTTTTATTTATATATGAATTAATAAAAATTATATAATTTCAATAATACTAATGCTGACAACCCTAAGTAATATAAATACGGAGAATATTTTCTCCTTAACATATCTGTTAAATTTAACTGACATTTGCGTATCTATTTTTAATTCAATCTCATGCTTGTTTCATACATTTTCATTAAACAATTTACATAAACAACATTGTATTGTACTGTATTTGCAATCAAATGTTTTACATTGATTTTTTAAAACAGTTTTGAAACTTTCGATTAAAAACTTACGGTTTATTCAATATTTGATTATAGTAGAAGAGATGACAATCTTTTCTTCGACAATCTCTTGTCTATCGTTCAAATACTTTAGATTTTTCTTATATAACAATTTTACTTTGAGAAGTGTGTTGGTAGGTAGCACCGATATACAGCTACCGAATGGGCTTACAAATTACATTAATGTGTCCTACATTGGCATGATCTTTTCCGGGCTGATGACAGAAAGATATGAATTATAAAACCTACTCGCAAATATATAACGAAACGAAAGTAGAGCGTCAACGATAGATGACTTCTACGTCGCAATCTGTCATGTCTCTGACACAACGAAAAGCTGTTATGTGAGTAACATTAATGCATAATGTATTTTTAGTTATATAACTCTATGCATAACTGTTTATATTTCTTTTTTATAAAATGGATGATGATGATATAAAGAATGGATATTTATAGTGTTTATGTAATTATTGGGTTCAAACTTGTTACTTAATATACCATAAGCTTTCAAGTTTGACTTTAACATTTAATCAAGTATTCGGTTCAATCATATCTTTTGTATTACAGTTTTAAATAATATATAAATCAGTAATACAAAAGAATGTAAATATTTTTTGTAAAATTTTAAAATATTTGCAAAAATATATAAAAGAATATAAATAACAACGGTTTTTGCTTTTGTATAATAAATTCCCATAAAGCTTGACCCATAGAGGATAAAAAGTGTCAGCGAACGTCCGTACTATTTACAAAAGTAACATTCAAAACGACGTCATCCATTATGGCGGCTCTGTCGAGTATAAATTCGGTGAAAAATCTTCTTGGCCGTGACACAACTTATATTATTTTAAATGTAATCAATAAACTTAATTAAAAAAAAAAAAAAATTAATACGGATATTTAAAAAGAAAATATTTACCGAATTTAAAGCAGGCTTTTTAAATAAAGCTCTTAATTAGCATTACTTTAGATCCAACAAAAACCTTTCTCCCTACGAACGTCATTGAACAGTGAACTAATGTGAACTATCAATGTTTCGTTAAGTGAAAAAGTGTTGCCTCAAATTTAAAGCACTGAAAGATTTTCCATAGCTGATAATTATTAAGTAGCTATCTTTGTAGTTTTCGAACATCATCTAACTGAAGAGACTGAGCTTCTATCGCTGTAATTAAGTTTTCGAGTCGACGAATTTGAATTGCGTTATAACTTCACAACTAATTACCAACAACTCCATTGTTTGCTGTTTAGGTTATCATTTTAAATCAAAACTTTTAACTTCGGTTTTGTATTTATGTTTTCCAGTAGAACACAACGGTATATTAATAAGATATGTTTTTAGATAAATCACCAAAATAATAATGTTTTTAAAATGTTGCTGTGGCATTTTGTTATTGTTACATTTTATTATTCTAATTAAATAAAGTGTATATAATATAAAGCATGAAAATAGTTTGTTTAAAAATATGAACTGTACACATTTTGTTTTATTATTGTTTTTAATATTACAGAAGAATAAACAAAGGAAACTAAAAATAAAACCTGAAACAGACTAAAAAAAACCTGGAAAATTGAAATAAGATCCAGTTAAATTCAACCGGACTGACAAAAAACATTACCGTTATATATTTTTTAAAGAAGTTAACACATCAATGTCACCCATTACAGAATAAAGGTATGTTGGTTTAAAAACCAACTAGCAAGTATATTTACTAAGTTAAAATACTATTTTTAAATGGTTTACTATTAAATGATGTAAATAGCAAAAATAATATTTAAAATAGAGATAGTAAAATAATAGGATTTGATATCGGATAAGCTATAACTGATACCCGATAATACGTGTATTATATTGCAAGAACAGAGTCCCAGTAGGTATGGAAATTTGATAACAAGAAATCAATTCCGAGAGTAAATACGATCACTGTACCTAAAAGGTTTCAAGCGAATTTTCTTATATTCAGAAAACAAAACGGTAAGCTGCTTTTATATAATAAGATTATTCTAAGATACGTTTTATATTTGGATATTGTATCCTTTACTCAATGTTACTATCTTATTAGTTTTGATTCTGTACCACGGTCGTAAATATTTTTATATATATCCTATACAATATTAAAAGTTCTGAATAAAGATACCACACAAGCCTATGTCATTAATTAAGCATCTATTTACTAAACATAAACTAATGTTAAACTAAAATCCAAAAGCAAAGTAATTAATGTTTATCCATAAACATATAGTAAATGATATCAAAATATAATTGAAGCATTAAAATAAATTACCGATCAATAAAAGTGAGCGGCGATCAAAGTAAAACAGATGTAGACCCTCTGTAAAACTCATAACAACTCACCTGTCACCTGACCCAGATATATCATGTGACTCGTCTATCCAAACTTGTCTACGTCTATGCAAACTTCAGAGACTTTTTTTTAGATTGAAATACAAACTTTTGTTCCAGTACTGTAGTTACATAAATATGTAAGGTTTATTCATAGTAATAAAAACTTTTACATCAAGGCTTTAATATTACTGCAGCTAATGTATTCACGCATTCTGAATAATAGCCATTCCTCTGCCAGTACATGGTTGTCTACTTCAGAGTAAACTCGTAGGTAATTTGAGAGCTCCACAAAACACACAAACGCTTCTATGTTACTAAGAGCCGCTTAGGAGTGGTCTACAGTCTGTCATAACATGTACTTTAGTAGGTGTCACATAACTAGAAACTATGTTTAATTTGTGACATAAATATAAAAATACCGACTCATTCTTTCTTAATATTATCATTTCTTAAATTGGTCGCCAACGAATTTATTGTATGTTAAAAAAAATTCAGCTCCATCTTATGTTCAATAGAAGTGATTTTTAAAAATCAGTAAGTACACTTTTGTTCATTAATAAGATACCAATAGCCAAATATTTGGTCCAGTTCATATTTTCAAGCATCGTACACGTGACAGACACGTATGGGCACAGACATAATCATCAACAGGCGTGTAGTGGTATGCCCCCACAGAGATGACCAAGTGTATCTGCAACGTATGGTGTCTGCGGATGTGAATGCTTAATAAGGGAGCATTCACAAAAAAGGCAGTGGTGCGTACACATGTTGTGGTCACGAAAGGTTTCATTTGCCGTCACACTGATTCTTTTTACACATGCAATATTTTTAATATTTATATGTGTGTGTACCTACCCGTACATAAAAATATGTTATTATGAAAAACTCCAAAACTTTAGAACTTATTAGCACCAAGTATGAAACATAGCTTTAAGTTACTTCGGAGTTCATTTCGAAAAATCATTTTATGGTCTGTTTTATATTTTGTTTTTATTATTTATCGTTAAAAATTGTATTGTTAAGTCAAAGGAGTTAAACAATATTGTCGTTATTTCTTACCATTTTAACCGGTGGGTTATAATATAGATAAGATAGATAACTATAAAATAAATACCTAGAGAGTGCTCTAGGTACTAGTAATAATTTAAAAATCTAATCAAGATAAACCTAATACCATCGTTAAAAGCTAGATAATAATAATGTGATAATAATTTTTACAAATATTTATAGAGCTATAAAATGACTTTAGGATTTTCAAATTTTTATCTTTAATATTTATGACCTGTGGCATTTTATTATCCATAGACGATAATACTTTTATTAACTTTAGTTTTATGTTAGATGATAACATTTTTTTTTATAATTTCATATAAAAAACCAAAAAGATAGATTTTATCTTACAATTAATATTACATAATATTAATATTTTATATAACATAAAACAAAATATACTATAAGATTACCCTTTGCAAATCTTTCTCTAGCCAAGTTGAGATTCTAGATAGATAGAGATCAAAGAATTATAGAATTTATGTATATAATTGTGTTATATTAAAAACAGCAATAATAAACTGTTTTTTTTGAAGTATTCAACCTTATATAGAAAGTCTGTTATGAAATTAATTTGCTTTAAAAATATTTATAAATTAAAAATAGCATAGCTATCATTTTTATTATTATTTTATATTCGTTTCGAGATCATTTCATGAGAAGTAATCGCCTTTAATATTATCATCCCAACAATCCAAATAATTGTATTCCGCAATTGAAGTGTGCTCTTTATTTTTGGAAACCAAACCATTTCACTGGTATAAAAAAAAGAAATGTCTTTGCCTGTAAGATTACTATAAAAATCTTCACTATTTCTTATTTTTGTCCGGTGATAATAATCGCTAAGAAATAATAGAATCATTGTTCATGAATTGCATAATTATATTTACTAACAAATTCTTAATTATTAAAAAGACAGGAACTTATTATTTCTACAATATAGACATAATTGTAATAGCTAATTCGTGTCTATTTTCTATAGAAGGGTGGTACTAAAACTTCGTTCAAGCCAGTTTACACGCGAACTGAGGTTATGTAAGACTGGGCTAGGTAGGGTTTATCACTTTAGGAAACACGATAGATCAAATAAGGAACAGATCCATATCTTCTAAAGGTAATACCAAAAATAGCAGTTACACACTTGAAAATAAACCGCTCAATATTAACTAGTTTCTCACCATTGATAGATTGAAGGGAGGTATGTTGGGAATGATCATTGAGATGCAACAATGAATAAATAATCAATTATGTTTCTGTCTGATACCAGTAACAACTGTGCAAGGATAGTAATTATTATTTCAGTCTGGATTCACTACTATTGTTAACATAAATCCGACCCATAAAATGTACAATATTGTTTTCTTTATAGACCTATTTTGTATATTACGAGGGCTTTAAGCAGTGACAAAGTGTCTATGACAAGCGGAGATTCGTAGACCGCGACAGGAAATGAGACGCGCCAAGACAATCCCTGTTTATACTACGAGTCTTATCTCTGTGATTTATTATACATTGCTTACGCGCTCTGAAGTACAGATATATACAAACAAATAAATTTGAGGTGGCCATGTGTTATATCTAAATAATTACCACAGTCCTGTTATTCCATCCTTTTTGTACGATTAACGGAGTTATAAATCTATGATAAAATTATTCCTAATTCCTTTATAAAAGGCTCTTAAAATTATTTATATTCTAGAATTCCAGAATACGCAATTTAAAGGTAATATTCATCGAAAAGTTATATCGTTTTAGTCGCACCTATGAACCTCGTTGTTATGCAAATTCATAATGTTCGTTATCTTTATGGATGCACAGGATTCATTAATTCAATGATAATTATTCGATTAGAAAATAACTACTCTCATCTCTGATTGTTATTTTAAAATGATATAGATGAAAATGTTTATTTTTAATATTTATTATTGCAACAGTAAACACAAGCATTTTTATATTTTTGTGAGCTTTGGGAATTATTGTAAAGGTAAACCGTAAAATTTGTTGAAATAAAGTTTGGAATCATATTTAATTTTATGTATCTATGCTATCTCATATTTTTATTATTTTTATTTTAAATTTTCCATTTAGTATTATATTTTCCATTCTAGGTTGAAAACATGAATATAGATATGAATCAAATTTATACTGGAAAAAATATTTTTATTAAAACTAAAATTTCAATAAAACAACTAGTAAATATTTTTAACTAGAAAATTCTCAATTTACCTATATCCTATGTGTCTTTTTGTCTATTAAAAAAAATGTACCCGAAAATGTGTAGTTTCATTGCTCTATGACAGCTAGAATAATGAATAGTCCATTATTCTGTACACGCTATTATTTAAAAGAGTGTAGTGAAGCGTAATATTGTGATAAATTTTGCTCTTATCTATGCGCAAGTCCGTTTACGTCGACTATAGATAAAACAACCTGCATTTAGTTAGTCAGAATAGATTTCAATAAAATATCATTTATATCTGAATGTAACGAAGAGTAAAAAATGTAACGGATTTGACAACAAAAATGGCGAAATAAACAGAAAATTAGTTTTATCAGCCTGAGGAAAAACAATTTCTTATAAAAAAATATAGTACCTATGTAATATTATAGATTTTATGTTGATAGTTAAAGGAATATGGCAGCAAAAGTTATTATTAATTTAGGATTTACAAATGGAATAATTTTTGTTTCTAAATTTTTTATATCAGTTAACACTTGCTTTATAATACTAAAAAAAATATAACAGTTATTTTTTTTCACTTTAGAACTAATCCATGTTAGTTATACATTCAGATCATTAACGTAACAAAGACATGTATCTCAGGAGAGATTTCAAACTTCCGGTTTATTCTCGATGTTTCAGTGCAGCCTGAACATGACAGGTGGAAATAAGACTTATGTCGATCTACACTCCCGGATATAACTTGGAAAATGTACATATTGACTGCAAAAAATATTCTTATTGAAATGTTTTTAGTTATACCATCGTTAGATTAACGCTTAAACTATAAAACTAAGATACTATATCTTTGCATTAGTTATAAAAGTGGAAGTTACTTTATACCTTATGCCAAATGTGAATGACAGAACAGAGATAATTTTGATGATAAGACATTTTTTAAGTTTTATATGAAAAATCTAACGAGAACATAATATATTACCTTGTATTACGTACATATTATATTGTGCATTGCTATAAATTTATGTATAACATAGCAAAAATCGATACTTATATATAGTACTACGTACATTTGTATCATGCTGCAATAATTTTAATTAAAAGAACAGACTGAAAGTTTAAGTTTACTATTTACTATAAAAATTTACATGAAAGTTAATTTAATTAAAGAAAATTCACGGCAATATTATTCAGGAGTTAGAAAAATACAAAAACCTTAAAACCTTAAAGGATGTCTTTCAATTTAGTCTAGTTTATTCTTTTATTCAATTTTAATTTGGTAAATTTATTTTTTATGTATCGGTGAACGTAATATAATATGTATGAAGTAGATGAAAATTGTACTTCACTATTCTATATATGAAGTTTACTAATATATAAAGTACATCTTGTATTAAGAGGGAAGCAAATAAAATTTACGAGACGTTGGTTATATGAGAAATGTTAATGATATGGTAAGTATGACATGAATATTCCACGCGGATTAAAATTAGAATAAATGCTTTGATAAGATATTACGACTGTCAAAGTGCATTGTAACTTAATCCTTAGTTACTTATTTACAGGTTTGTTGTGAATCTAATTATATGTTTTTTATTATATAAGATAGGTACAAGCTGTTGATGGTTTCTGTGATAGTATATTGCGAGTACAAAAATATGTTTTAAGTAAGAAATTATGTTAAATATAATAAATAGAAAATAGGTTGAATCTAAAAAATAAAGTGAAAATAGACTTTATATTACTTCAAGTCCAATCCTGAATAAATGTCATTCTAACATGCAACTGTAACAATTCTTACTTTTTCAATACGAAATCTTTCGAACTCAATTTTCCTTTTAAAACTCTACCGACCGAGATTTCTAGAGATCTTTTAAATAACTGAAAGAAAGGCCCCATTTTGTAATTGCTCTCGAGCGACTGCAAAGAGCAAAGGAATCGAGAGAATCGCTGATATTTATTTCTACTATACCCATTGAAATGCGCTTTTAAAATGTAATGTTATTAGTAGATAATTATATTAAATATAAATACAAAATATACATAATATTATAATTTTATTACCGATGTACCAAGCTACTGCATAAATATTTTTTAAGTTAGTAATTGTCCAAGTAATCATTATTAATTATTCTCATCATCATTCATCTCAATCAAGCTGTAACAGCTTGATTTTTATGAAAATCAAGCATATCCAGCCCGCTTCATCGGGCTCTATTTAAAAATGTATTAACTCTAAATACAGAAAAAAAATATTGTAAAAGTATTATAAGTATTATAAAATGTAATTTAGTAAAATGGGGCAAAGCGGCCGAAAAGTCAGCCACGATAAGGTATTAGAAATTATACGGGAAGCGGTTAGTCTTTTAGCAGCAAGAGCGCGGAAGGGTATAACAACCACCAAACGATCTGTAGAATTCGTAAAAGAAGGCTCCTCCAAAAAATCAAAAGCGAAGCCTTTCAATATTAGGCGCGGCTCCTGACTGGACTCTCATGATGGACACGTATGAAAAGCATTACAAAATCCCTGAGGATGTTGGTGTTTCGTCATCCAGACCGGCGCGTGATACTTGTGGAGCTCACTGTGCCCTGGGAAACAAACATCAACAGGGATCACACATTTAAGCTTAATAAGTATTACGAGCTAACCAACGAACTGTCCAGAAATAAATTTATAGTTAGTTTGGACGCGGTAGAAGTCAGAGTGAGAGGTATAACAACCAAATCTCTATAACCTACTTAAAAACCTTGGCTTTTCTGGAACAAGCCCTGGTACATTTCTAGGACGTAATTCAAAGGCAGCATTAGGATGGTCTTTCCAAATTTGATTAGGTAGGGAGTCCTCTCCCTGTGTAGAGGGTGAAGACGAGCGTTTTTGCACATAATAAAGAGGCCCCTTAAACCTACTCCTGCACTCCTTTTACACTTTTCTTCTTGCAACGCGATGGGTCCACCATCCACTCGGCGAATCCATGGAATGCCGAGAAGCTGCGTCTTAAATATAAGAATTAATTTATTTAGAATTAATCACCTCAATATTAATAATTGGCCACATTATATTACATTAGTGTACATTATAATCAAATAATATACGCACGCTGAGGCTACTAATAAGGCATCAGCCTGTTGTAATTTGTTATGTCAGCTTTTCGGTGATTCTTCGCAGCCCCCACTTCACCATTACCATGACACACACTCTATGGAGGAGTAAATGCTCATAGTCACCACGCTGAACGGGCCATTTGGTATACATACATACATATATAATTAATATACTACATATTCATATAATTAATTTACTACATATTCTTTATAGAAATATACATTAATCATGAACACATAACAATTATTATGCATGTATGATTAATTTAGCCTAGCCTAGCCTTATTTAGGTAAATAATTTTGTAACAATGCAAAGTATAACATGAAAAATATCATAAATAGTTTTAAGCGTTTTAGCTTGTTATTCCTAAACATTCCTAAGTTTAGTTAGCTAAAAGCTACATTGAACAGTACAGTACAGTTCTATAAAGAAAATATCTGTAAAGTCATAATAAAAAAATACGACATATGAAATAATGATAGCGAAGCTAATTTATACAAAGAAAAGATTCTCATTCTTCGTGTATTTTCAAACTCTACCCTCAGAAAGAAAATTCTTTATATAAGTACAAATTCAATGAAATGATTGCCTTTACAAAATTTAGAAAGCTTATATAAACACAAGTTTGGAATCAACTTAATATAGAAGATATATAGAACTTTTCAAAATAATTCTACTAATATTCTGGTTCACTTCTTATACATAATTTAAACGTATACCACTACGGCTTTGAAATGAAACAGATTTTTTTTATTCTAAAAGAACACTTACTACATTTTATATAGTAGTTACGTTCTAATGTTTCTTTAAAAGTACAATTGGTATCTAAAATGCTCAACTCTAAGTGCCTTGTCTTGATCGAAGCACTCGAGCCCCGCGCGACCATGATAAATGGTTTTAAAGTTTATTTGTTACCCTTTTAACTTTTACATGAATACTGAATATATTTCTTATTGCAACAGTACACGAAAGCAACAAGAGTAGAAACAGAGGGAATTTTATTAATTACTATTTTCTTTGTTATACTCTTTAATAGTTTTTTCTTTCATAATAATGCACAGGCTAAAGGCTTTATATGCGATCCGTTTTAATTTTAAACACATTTTTATCAGAGTAAGATTTTTTTCTATATTGTAGTAAAATTAAATTTCAGTTTTATTTCTGTTATTTGACATCTTTAAGCTAAGTGTTTATAATAAGCAATTCGTAGACCGCAATAGGAAACGAGACACGCAAAAAATGGTTGATTATAGGTTTATTTTTAACTCTAGAAACAAATTGATATAAAAGGTTGTAAATAAAAAAAAACAATGCTTATATATTTAGGTATATATATGTTGTATTTATGTTATGCACATACACTTTATATACACATACACTATATTTGTATACACACACACACACACATATACACTTTTTTAAAACACCAACCATTTTTGAGAAAAACCAAGTACAATAGATAAAAAACCAATTATAATAGATAGACATGATTAAGCTGCCTCTGACATCATTGGGCTTGTAATATAAGTTTCAAAGGAGTTTATCGGATTATCCTAAAACTAAAAATCTTGTGCTATTTAACATGCTGTGACTGGCTGTGATACACCATGAGCAAATTTTTCGAAGGGGTAAAACAACAATGTTGAAATAGTTTGAAAAACAAAATTTTATTACTTGTGTACAAGCTATCAAAAATTTCAACTCTTCATCAGATACTCTAATCAATTCGATTTGTTCTGTCAGTATATGAAGGTTCCGAAAAATACTTGCATAGACAAATAAAATTACTTATCTTTTGCATAACTAACACGTAATAAAAAACGTATGCAATTAGCTTGCGTTCCTGGAGGAACGACGACGGCAACTGCTCACCAGCATGCTTATAGTGTTGACCAGGTTCAGGTGTGGCTTGGTAACCAACTAGACCCAGAACAATGGGGTTGGAAGCATGTGAATAATGTATTGGAACCAATCCCTACTCTTCTACCACCTGCACCAGAAAATCTTCCTAATTATATTTTTTGCAACTGCAAAAACGGTTATAACTTGAAATGCAGCTTCAAAAACGAGGGCTTATTTTGTTCACTAGCATGCACTACTTATTCAAGACCACTCGTGTTCAAATGTTGAATCTCTAACAGAAGAAGACTCTTACATCAACGATGAAACAATTGATGCATCGATATTATAACATACATAACATATTACCTAAAGCGAAAAAAGAAGAAAAAAATAATGACGATGATGACGATTAATATCTGTTAACAGCCAGACATTTATATATTTTTTCTGGAATAAACCGTGGAATAGGCCTTCCGGGGATACACATTAGAAACTACACACAAACTTCACTACCTCATAGGTGGCGTGGAAACATGTACATATTATGGATAATACAGTGTAAAAAAAATTGTAATTCTTTTTATGAAAAATGTTTGGTGTTATAAACAAAATGTCACTACAATTTTTGTCTGATATACTTTTATCATAAAACTAATCGATTTGCTGAAAAAAATACGTTTTGTAACCTTAAAAAAAATGCAGAAATGGGATCGATGGGGTCTTTTTATAATTTTATGACAATGTTGCCCCCAAAATCTATGCGAATTTTCAGTTTTCTGGGAATTTATGCAAGAGTACCCCTATTTTCATCTAAATTTACCGAACTGAAATATATTATTACTTGATAATTTATATTTTTACGAATACAATAATTTCATTCTGATCATGTTAGTATCTGCTACTAACTTATTCGTTCGCAAAATGTTATTAGTTTTTCATAAATGCTTCGTTACAATTTTAATCAACAACGCTAATATAAATGATACAAGTAACCAAAATAAAATATTTTTTTTTGAGTCTGTTACCTAATGACTATATTTTGATTATATAGATCGAAAAAAAATCAAAAACTACATTCATAATAAATAAAGTTTGCTTTCGTACTTTATATAATGAAAACTAAATTTATGACATTTTGGCCTTTTCTGTTCTTTAGTTTTTCAAGTGATACAAAATACAGTAATATATTCCAACATTGAATATTCAGGATGTTAAGGTCAGCCATTTCAAATCCTTTGTAGTTTTCTCCATAAAGGATTCAGAGAATCGGTCGCTATGTCATTGGTATCTGCTCTGTAAAAGTATTTGCATTTCAGATTTACGAATACTTTTATATTCAATACAATATCATATATTGTTTCGAATATACCTTTTTATGTAACGGACACATGTCAAACGTTGGTTTTAAATATATCTGTGTAAAAATAAAATATTATCATGATAATTAAAACATATTAAACTTAATTAAACATAAGAGGGTAGCTTTGCATAAACAATTTATTTCGAAAAGTCTCATTTTTGTAAAAAAACATCCAAGTGCGACTCGGACTCGCGCACGAAGGGGTCCGTACATGAACATAACAAAAAATCACGTACTATCCTAATTTCATTGTTTATTTTTAAAATGAATACGTATCAAAGTATTTTGTGAATATTTCAAAAGTTTACTTGTTGCTGTTATTAATATCGAGCTAAGAAAGTTACGTTTCCTAGTTCCCTCTAGAATGTTTATTTTATTTTAATGTTTATTGTTATAGCGGTAACAGAAATACAATTCTTTGAAAATGTTTACTGTCTAGGTATCACGACTCATGTGATACAGCCTGGAGACATACAGACGGAGAATGAAGTGTTAGCAATGAGGTTTTGTTTTTACCCTTTGGGTACAAAAGCCATGCTTAAAGCTAGTTTACAACTAATACTTGTGAATTAAACTAATTAATTTAACGAAAACCATTGAACTTTTCTTTTACTCCCCACAATCAGAATGGTATTAAAGCAAGAGATTTTCTTGTTGCCTTAGAACATACTAAAAGCACAGACTCAGAGCAAGAGGAATCTCTTGAGGAGTTTCTTTGTAAGCCTTTCCAATTTTCGATTGTCAGCAAATACTGAAAATATGTGATATGGAAACGGTGGATGGAATGAATTATTTAAGAATTTGCTTTTTTTACTAATGTGAATAGATATATTAAAATTTGACCATTCCTTTTATTGTGAAGTTAATGAAGATGGTATCAACTTCTAAAAAGTATAATTCTTATCACTATTTTAACACATTTTTCATAATGCAAAAGAAAATAAACTTAAAAATATTCGGTAACATAGTTTATGCTCTATGGACATCACGTCTGGTTGATAGCACGTAGCCTGTGATGTCACTGGCATGGCAATATTCCACATTTTGGAGCTTCATGTATTCCTAGTACGTAATATACTGTAGTTGGAAATTTATCGAAAACTTTATTATATAAGTTTTAACTATATTTTCCCTTCTTCATGAAATATTTTCGTTAAGTCCGTGTGGGTACCACCTTTTATTTTAATTCTAATTTATTCTCACATATAAGTTAAAAGATTATGCATGGAGTTTCTTGACGGTTCTTCTCCATGGACTTACCCTTTGGAACCGTACAACAAGAGTTTGATGTTTCATAAGCAAAATACTTACTGTAATACTATAATATCTACCTTACTGCAATATGCTATTACAGTAAGGGTACTTACTACTACAGTTAGGTATAATTTTCTATAAATCTGATATAAAAAAATTAGGGTGTTAATGACTTTCCTGGTTGCTCACTTTAGAATAACAATCAACAAGCTGTTTTGCTTTCATCTCCATTCTTGGAATATTGGTATTAATAAAACAAAAATAGTATCATCTTATTTAATTTGATCTCCTTAAGGCTTTATATTTGCAAAAGAAATGTATGTCAACAGGTCTCAAACTATGTCCATTTTAAATACACATTTCATCACAATTATCCAGCGGTTTAAGCGTTATAGTGTAACAACGACTGAAGTACTTTACCATTTATTGTATCGGTATTCATAGTATGGATAATATAATATTAGCCATGTAATACGTTGTTAGTATATTATAAATATTCTCGATATCCATTAAACTCGCGAAAACGTGATCCGTGACTACAACATTGTTGAAATATCGTAATTGAGTTACAAATTATTACTTGGCAAATTACGGATATTTACTTTAATTCTGAACGCCAAAGTTATTTAATATAATTGTGTTCTTAGCCCTAGTTTTAAATTGTGATGTAAGAGTCACCTGTCAATTTCGCTTTTTAAAAAATTGCATTATATATTCTA
The DNA here is from genome assembly GCA_959347355.1 of Napeogenes inachia. Taxonomy (NCBI): domain Eukaryota; kingdom Metazoa; phylum Arthropoda; class Insecta; order Lepidoptera; family Nymphalidae; genus Napeogenes; species Napeogenes inachia. The sequence goes on from OY365792.1 coordinate 17,881,237, forward strand.
TTTTGTACAAGAATTATTATATTTAGTGACTACAATTTTTGACTGCCATATGTATTAGTCATAAATAACCCAGCATACCCTGCCCGTAGTGATGATTTTTTATTATATATTTATTTAAAATAAGATAAGCTTAACATGGCCAGCATTCTTATAGATAATTTAGAATACAGAATGTAGTATTAAATAGTATAGCTTAAATAGTAACGACCATTAGTTCAAACTGCAGTAGGTACTTTTGCGTTCAGTAAACACTGTTAATAGACCAACTCAAAACTTAATAGTTTTATTCCTATTATACAAAATTGTCATCGGCCAATCAATACTGCTACACTCATTACTCTTTGACAGAACGATTCAGGTGTCCTCCACCTTTTTATAAATAATTTCATTTGGCGAAACTATTTTAAATTACTCTCAGTAATGGTAAGCATACATATTTGTAACTAATGTCTAACGGTATTTACTGGTATGCAACTGGTACGTGTTCTACTTTCATATTGTGTAAATAAACTCAAAGGAAATAAGCTTTGAAACAAGACATTTATACTCGTAATAAATATGTAGAACATATATGAAAAGGTTTTGTATGTATTTCGTAATAAGAATGTTTTCATATTAATGCATAATTATTTTAATAGATATTATTACTTAATATACATTGAAATATTTTTAAATAACGAAAAATATTATGTTTATTTACTACTCTAAAACATAGGATTCATTCCACGAAGGCGTGTCAAGAACAAATTAATTTAGGATATAACAACGCCACTCGGTTTACCTTTATTATACGAGATTGTTGGTGCTGAATTTTGGAAAAATAATTTGTATCCCTAAGAATATAGTTATGGTTTTACGATTTGTAGTATTGTAAGTCTATTGGTCAGTTAAACAGTTTTATGGTTTATTAGATACACGCTATTGTATGTAAAAGTTTAACTAAGGTTTTTTTAATTAGTCTTTAAACCAGTAGTAGTTGGTATTTTAAATTGTCTTATTTTAATTTCAATAAACATATAATTAAAAATAAATCACGATCGATAATAGGGACACAACTAGAATCATTACTTACAACAAATATTACTGTGACAATTACACTAATATAACTAACACAAGATAGTAAATTTATGTATTATATTATATGAAATATCAATTTGCCGTAGCGCTTCAGTTGATGTTCGATATTCGATCAAGGTTGTCACTATTCTGAGATCGTTGACCGAACGAGTCATCAAACTTACAGGAATCACTTGGAAGGCTTGAAGTAGTGATCTATACTTTACGGGGCACAATTCTTGACCCATCTTAAGTATAGCTTACATTTTTTAGCGAGTGCTTCGATATACAATACACGTTTATGACGCTTCACGTTCAATCTTTTTATTTTATCATCAACAACATCCTCCCTCTAATTTTTTATTTCTTTTATTGAGCGTTGACATGGTTCTTCAAACAGTATTTTTTTTAATAAATTGCCTTAAATACTGATATAATACCTAGAAAAGAAAACCGACTGTCTACAAAGTATTTACCTACAAGTAACATCGGGTTAATAATTTTAAAATGTTAAGACACGCCAGTCAAGATCCGTTAAATATAGATTTATTTTAAAAAATTTAGAGAATCGATTACTTTAAATAAACTGAAATTATAATTAAGGAAATATTCTAAGTTATTATTTTGATGTAATAACTTTTAGGACGCTCTGTAAGTTATAGTTTTCAGTTCTTCAGTTTCAAGTAATGTTTACTTTCCTTGGAGTTGACTTTGTAGAACTAGTCATAATATTACTGAATATATCTTCAAGGTGACTCTATCAGTCTGGAAGGTAATATATAAAGCCTCATTAATGTATTTTAGTTATTACTGTACGTTGGTTTCTGATATATATTAATATAGTTAAGTTAAAAAAACACAAAATGCACTGATATTGTAAAATAAGTGAAAGTCGTAAGAAAGCATTTCAAATATGGTTTAGTGTTATTGTTTTTAAAATAAAAACTCTTAAAAATAAATTAAAATATATATCATTTTAAAAGCATTACATATAGCTGGAATATGATGTAATTAAATAAAAAAGGTTGTATTAGAAAATATGCTATGCTAATAATATCACATTTCATAATTTGCGGCATTAGAAATTCGGCCCCAAAAAACAAAGGAATAAGATTTAAATGAGGAATATAACATGCATTTATTTAACACATATTTGTGATATGAATATTCCAGCCTGAATCACAGTAGAACATAATGCTTTGATAAGAAATTTCTTGTTATAATATGCTTTATAAATGAAGATTTTCATTAATATGTAGGGAGGTGAGGTAAGGTGATGTTGGTGAGGTGAGGTGAGGTGATGTTGGTTTTACACTTATTATTTTAATAACATTCACAAAGGAATTAAAATTAATTTATTTCTATTTTAGTTTACCTTACTTAAATACTACTACATACAGAATTATATACTAATATAACAGAATCAGAGCCTGCAAAATCATGTTATTATTAATGTAGTTTGAAAATATATTATCATTATCGTAGAATATAATATATTATCACTTGTCATATTTCTATTTATTATGAACGAAATTTGTCTAAATTTTTTATTGGATTGACCGTCGGCTTGACTTCAACTCTCCTTGGGAATGCTTATTGCCGTTGTTTTCGTTATATATGTATAAGTGAAGGAGGGTATCTATTTTTAGTTTTGTCACTTAGCCGGCTCTTTCGACACCTTTGGGAAAAAATGGATTGGTCAAGTGGTAAGCCCTGGTTTAAAAATAAAATAATATATATATTTCAAAATAATATATAGGTAATAAAAAACAATGTTTAATGAACCTTTTAAAAATTGTAGAAGCTTGAATCCTATAAATTGATAAATTTCAGAAAGCGATAAAAATAACCATAAAGTGGCAATATTCAAATGTTAAATATTCAGGACGTCTATGGTCAGATATTTGAATTCTTTATGATTTCAAGCTAAAAAGAACTCAAAGAATCTATCGGTACGTGTTAACTATCAAACTTAACTTTCAAAGGTTCTAAGCTATATTGAAATAATGGATAAAATATTATGCTTTTAAGCGTAATGTCAATGTTTTTAGAGTCGTAGTTATTATATATGTATATATATGTTAAATAGAGACTGCACTATTTATGCATTCCTAGCATAAGATAATTAATAATACTTATGATACAATAAAGATATTGTGTGTGACTAGTAGACGTTTTTATAGTTAATTAGTGGGTGTTAATAGTAATTTGGATTTTCATAAAATATAAAGAAACATTTGTATAAAGAGATTTGTGCTAACTAAAGTGCATTCAAAGCTTTAAGTTATTGGGTTTATATACATTTACAAATATTTATCGGGTTTATATAACACAGGAATTCCCAATAAAATCCATATTAAATGCCTACCATTAAAAAATCCTATGAAGCATTGTAAAGGCATGAAGTGGTTGACCTAATGTAAATATTTAGTTCTCAATGAAACAGTAGTACAAGTGGATACGTCGTCGCTTCAGACAAAGGGGATTTAATCGCATTGAGCTTCGTATGTCTCATGTGAATTTCAAATGTTCAAAGTTGCCGTATCTACTCATTCGTTGACGCCTTGACACCACTTTGCTATCTGCTGTTAGTGTAAGAAACATTTGGCTGGAACTAGAGTCTTTTAGCATTTTTTTACCCGAAATATATTGTTTAATTAATTGTTAAATCGTGGACGTCGGTTTAAGAGAATTCTTTGAAACCTATCCAACCTGTACAATACCTCTAATTCTAAATATCTTTTAATCAAATTCTAATTTCAATCTGCTCATGAAAAACTAAATGTTGACCGTTCCCATATACCACGTTAGTCTTATGTCTGTTGCGCTCTCTATTGTGGTTGTCGTTGTATTTTGACTGTGTGTGAATTTTATAAATTATGTTTTGCCAACTCTAATGAAGAAGGTACCACAATCTTCCATTTTTTTTTAATGATTTTCTCATTCAATTTCAGCGTTAGGCCAAGAGATTGGTAGATGTTTTGAACGAACGAAAATTACTTGATGATCAGCATAGTATGCTTTTAAACAAAAACTAGACATTCGGAGGGACATACAAAATTGCACTGTAGAGATATTCGTAATTTGGCCTTTGAGAGCTTATTTTATAAGAGAGATAGAGAAGGTTGTGACAAGAAAATTAATTAGCAGATAATTGTCCATACTTTTGTTGAGAAAATTCTGTGAAATTCACAGATTTTTCTTCGACTGTGGGTGTATTCTGGAATCGTTATTTCAGTATTTTTTTTTAAATTCTTTCTATTGTGTAGAAATTCATATTTAGAACATAGAAACTTAATTTCGTTAAATTATACAAAAAATAGCAGTAAATAACTGTTAAGTCTATATTCAGCTTAATTATTGTAACTGTTATAAAGATTCTATCAGTTAATTTTACCATTAACAAGATTTAAAGATAATAATACTTATGTATCTAACCTCATTCGGTATTGTAATTCGGTTTCAATGAGTCAACAAAACGCAGATATCTTTGGAGTATAAGTTTTAAAAATGTTATTCTTTTATTCTAACATTAAAAACCAGTCTGGTTTCTATTTTTCATAAATATTCTCGGATTAATTACAATAACACTACCATAACAATTTTGGTAAGCTTGGTAAGCTTTATATGGACATGACTTTTTTCGTGAAAATTTCAAACGCATGCATTTCAAATTTCAATCAATCGCATATACAATTCATGTTCTCAATTTATTGATGGAAATATAAAATCCGCTTATTCATTTCGCTTTTGAAGATTGAAAATAATATACACAAAATATTTCAGTTAACAGGTTTGAATAAAAACATTCTCGTCAAAGCCAGTTGTTACTGACAGCAGATAACCAATACACTATTCGTTAATCGTTGAATTTGAATGTGATCGCGAAATACTCTCCGCGGACGTGTGTTCGATCTCACAGCAACGGATAACGAGATCATTGAGAGCAGTTTGTATGTATCTGGGTTATCTTTCTGCTGTATTTGTTTTGTAATATGCATTTACTGTTTTACATATTTATTTTTTTTATCCAGAGCATCCAGACTCGCATTGCAGAAGAATAAATTTGCTATACATAAAATAATGAATTAACAATATTTTATTTTGTTTTTTTTCCTTTTAAAGGTAAACTTTCGGAGATGATGTTAAGCTAAAGAGGACTATAGAATAGCTGCCACGAATGCAGTTATGAAAAAGTCGTATTTGGCTGGACGGTGTGGATTGTTGTCCGTATAAGCGAGTGTATAAAACAGATACGGATAACAATAGATTGGCAATAGTTCAATTAAAAATATAAAGTCCTAATATAATAATTAATACTTTATTTACAATAATCTGCCCAATCACTAAACTTATCGATTATATTGAAAGTATAAAACTTCAAATAAAAGCTTATCGTCTTTACAATTTTGCTATTTAAATGCAAGCCGTACTTTTTACTACTATATGAGTACTATTTTCTTCAATATCTTTCAACCACTAAACTTCTATGGACTGCGGACATAATCTTAAAATAAAACGATCTACTCCAGCTCCCACTAGAATAAGCCTTTATGCTTTGTCCAAAACATCTGGATATTTCAATGCATTTGGGTTTTCTGTTATCGTTTTTAATCTTATATTTTTTTTATATTTGTAATATAGGATTTACAAATCTAAAAGAATGAAGAACTTATGTGCTACTTCTTTTTTGTTTTATGGTCAATTATTTGTGTTATATGTATACAATAATACTTTTAATGCTTTCGTTACAGCTCAAAACATTTTATTGGTTCAGAAGATAGTTTTTTAAAACTACAGTTTTTTTAACTCAAAATTTTTACCCTTCACCTTGCTTCAAAAATTGTGATGATAAAAAAAAAAAAAAAATTACAAAACCGCAGATACAAAAAGATCTTTAAAAAGGATAAAAATAGTACTATTATGTACTTATTGAAGTTGTTGTGTCGAGGAACCGCTAAATAAAGGAATCAAAATGCAAGTAAGTTACTAAGACAAATAACAATATAAAATAGTATAGTCTAAGACCTAAGTAAATATAATTATTAATAAAAAACTCTAAAGATATGTCAACTTGTCAACTTGTATTGTACAACTAATTAGAATAAACTACTTGTAATGCTAAGGATAGTTGAGTAATACATATTTAAATAAGTAAATATAGTATAAGGGTTGTATAAAGCTAAGAATCATATTTATCTTCATCATCAAACTGTTATCTAATAAATTGTGTTGTTATTTCTTATTTATGGTATTGTTATTAATACTAATGCGGAAACAATCTTGTTATAAAACAATGATACTATAAAACAGACTCCCATTTATTCATAAATACCGAGAGTGCTATAATGAAAAGCGTTGGAACTGAGTTCTTGCATTGTGTGAAGTAATATATTATCATAAAGCTGTACATAATTCACATACAAACCGAATAACAAAATTCCAACTATCATACAGCCACACAACTATAAATTTTCGGATCCAATTTAACTTTACCGAAACAGCGACACGAACAAACTTCCAGAAAAAAAGTAAAGTCAGAGCTCTGTGGTTGAACGAATGACGTCACCGTGTCATGGCAGATATAAGCTACCAAATTTAATGCAATAAAATTTTTGTGATTTCGAAATGTTTAGCGTATCACAGTAATGTACATATATTAACAAATTACTCTTTGGGTAGTGTAGGTACATTTTAGATAGGACGCCAATGAAGTTAGTACTTATTTGTCTACAGTTACTGTCTTAAGCTATTGACCGAATAATTCAAGTTGTAATGACAGATAACATTTCACCAGAAACTGTAACTAGGACTTTCTGGAATACATGGATAGTTTAATTTTACAATCCAGCTGTAAAAGAAGAACTATAAAGATGTTTAAAAATTTAGTGAATTAATTCTAAAAAAACATGAATACAAAAGTCAGAGTCATCTACGCGGATTCTGTATTATAAGAATTAATATCGCGTCATTTCAACTAAGTATTTCGCATTGCAACATTATTACTTCGGAGATGAAAAAGTTAGAAAAATGCATTAAAAAATCATCATCTAACAGGAAGAGCAAATTCTAGTAATTAATATATATGATATTTTAGCAGTATTTGATAAAAAATGGACTTATAAAACTATTACGTTTCGACGTATAAAAGCCAACTAAATATATTATTTTAATAAAATCGGAGTAGTATTTGCATATTAGTTTTTTAATATTGATTCTAACCAAATGTAAATATTTTTTGTAATATAATAAAATAGAGAATGGAAACACAAGCAAAGCCTTGAAACAAAAAATGATATTAAAAAGTATATTTATTTTTGTTTTGAATTTACTTTTTGGAAATATTAATTGTTAATGTTAAAATATGAGATTGAGTTAAAATTACTGAAAGTCTTTGTATTTTAAAGCATTATATTCGTATTAAAATATTCATGTCATAATAACAGTATCGTTTATATTGTTCATAAATTAATTAACATTGTTGTTTATTTTTGGCTTTCTTTCTAGTTTTGTTGAATTGTTAATAAATACAATTATGAAAAACTTGTTTTAATGAAAACAAAATTAAATATCCCTTTTTATAAAAATCAAAAGAAATTAATGGTGATATTGTGACGTAAAACATTTTTAAGAAAGGCAACTTTATGACCAAGATTTATCATTATTTACCTGCAGGTAATAATACAAAGGGTAACACAATTTAAAGGACATTAAACCCATCTTATAAATGTGATGTCTCATCATCATCCACGTGCCCTAATCCTAATTATTTGGGGTCGTTGTAGTAAGTTAATTTCTTTCAGGCTTTTCCATTATACTCCATTCTGATGGAGATGAGCTTGGCGTATTATACTCGGCCGCCTCTTTTTTATAACTATTCACATTTATTCTTTTTTCGTTTCAATATTTTCATTTCGCATTACATGACCGTTCCAGAACAAAAATCCTTACTATTGCCAGTAATACTATTATAATATACTTATTAGGATCTAAAAATATTTTCCCTGACATACAACTTTGATAATTCTAATTTTATTGATTTCATGATGATATTTTGCAACTTTATAAAATTATTTGGAACGCAGTAAAGCTAGTATTGCACAATTGCTGGAATTGACAGTTATTCTATTCAATTTTAGGATTTGTATACGGAATTTAGCGCCCCGCTGATCGAGTGGATATCGCAGACGCGTAACGTATAGCGGCGCATAAGGGGCTTGATACCCGACAGGGACCGGCATATAGGTAATGAGCATAGATGTCTATATTTCTGAGTTTGGTCGTTTATTAAAAATGTACAAAGTGTTTATGGTAATATTTATGGATCCATATATGTCTAGTTCATCTATTCGGGGACACGTAACTACATAACACATAACTACCTCCACTGTCTACTCTAGATTAGTCTAATGAGCATTAGGATACACTCATATTTTATATTATGACTGAAAAAGTGATAGCGTTAAACATAGTATTAGCTTTAAATAAAATAAAGATATAAGTTGTCGATTTGACTAAAACAATTGAATCTCTGTAGAGAAGTTTAATTGATAAAATAAATGTAATATTGGATACTGATTTGACTAAGAATAAGAAGTATATAAATCGCGACTCGGTTAAGAGAAGGCATTGTGAAATTGGGAGTGCAAGTTGTTGGGTGGTACTGTGGTGATAAAAGTGTAACAGTTATAAAGTGATAGTTAAGAGTTTAAACGGTAAACAGTTTAGTGTATTTGTGAACAGTGTCATAAAGTGCTTTAAAGAATAGAACGACTGTCGTTGGCGATTCTTTGCGGTAAAAGAGCTCTAATAATAGGGAGGGGAGGAGAATAGAAAAACACTTATTAATTAATCTACTTACCTTACAAAAAGTATAGCCTTTCTTATTAATAGGGCAGTTTTATTGAAGAAAAGCTTTGGCAAAAAAATAAAAGCACATATATCGGATATACCACATATAAATCTAACATAAAAAAATAATCATATAAATCTAACATAAAAAAATAATCAAAACAAAAAGTATACATATAAAACTTGAATATCACACATCAGCACATCACATTTCAACTCAAGCAAGAAAATATATATTTTCAAAGGTTAACAATTCAATTTTTTAGTAAAAAATAACCAAGTGCCCGGTTGCCTTTGAAACTAACGTAAAATTTACTATATTTTATTTACTATCAAAAATATATAAAAATAATATTTAATGGTTTTTTATTCCTTTTAATTTTTTTGAAAGTTATTTTTACATTATTTGTATAAATTTTATTTGTGGAAACTACATTGGTATCACAATTTTATTTATTTTGTAATATTTACTATTGCATGATGATTTTTATTTTCCATTTAAAAATGTAATAATAAAATATATAAAAAAAAAATAATATATAAGAAAGGAGAAAAAAGTTTGGCTCAGTTTTCCTCCTGGATCAGTGGATTTTTTTTCCGTTCAGTTCTTGATACTGAAATATTTATTTACAAAATATTCACTAGTTTGATATTCTTAAAATTTGGTTCTGTAACTATAGTAAAGTATTTTATACTTTACTAGATACTATAGCTAAATACCTATATAGTTGTTCAATCTAAATAATAGCCATTTAACTAACACTACACACAACTTAGACAAGTAGACATTCGAGAGTAAACTCTTAAGGTAATTTGAAAGCTCTACATACGGAAACTCTTGTATTAAGAGCAGCTTAGGAGAGAACTGCTCTTGTTTTTAACTGTAAACATTTTATTAAATTTATATTTTAATCATTTATATTTCAAATGGTAGGTTATTATTTATGAAAACATTTTGTATTAGAGCTTTCTTACCGCAAAGAATCAGCAATGACAGTCGTTCTATTATTTAAAATACTTTACCGGCACTGCTCACAAGTACACTAAACTGTTTACTATTTAATCTCTTTACTATCACTGTAATACTTGATTATACTATTTCTGTTACACAACTTAGTCACTCAATCACACACTCAGCGGTTTATTATAACTGTTACACTTTTATCACAATAGTACCACCCCACAACTTGTACTGCCAATTTCACAATGCCTTCTCTTAACCGAGCTGCGATTTATATACTTCTTATTCTTAGTCAAATCAGTATCCAATATTACATTTATTTTATCAATTAAACTTCTATACAGAGATTTAATTGTTTTAGTAAAATCAACAATTTATATCTTTATTTTTAGTCAAAACCAAACTACCACATGTATAAAAGCTAACATTTGACTTAGTAAATCAGTCAATTGGTAGGTAATAAAACCTCTATAGTAAGTCATAAAACTGTTTCAAGATTCATAAAAGTCATTAAAATAAGCAGAGAAGTATTACTTAAAATAGTAAGTATTAGTTACTTATTACTACTTAATTATAACAATTAATACAAAAGAAATATCTAGACTTAAAGTCTTACGCAATAATTTAGTTAGAATTTAACTAACTACGACGAATTTCACTATCGTTAGCTTTGAATCGTTTAGCCTTAACTGCAGAGTAATATCGAATACTTAAAGATGTAGCTAAATATGTAAATCAATCACTACTAATGAGTGAAACAAATACAGATAAGAACCTAATTGAAGCAATATTTCTGGACGCTGTCATCGGTAAGACCATTCTCATTAAATTTTGGCTGATGAAATGAGATCTTTTGACTGGATGTGGCATCATTATAATGGTAAAATTAAATAAGGGTAAAAATTACTTTAGCTTCTCTTTTTATTTTTTATTTTATAATAAACGTTTGTATTTCAGTAAAAAAAAAAACAAAATAAGTAATACCTAACTTAAGTTAATATAAGATTTAAAAAACCCCACTGCAGAGCATATATATATAACTATAAAATAAATGTTGATACAACGTTCTTCTTAAGTTTTTTCTTAACATTGGCATTTTTTTTTATAACACTACGATTTTTTGAGCACTTTTGCTTGATTATATAAAACAAAATATGTAAAGGTATTTTGAAAATCTCCAGATTTTTATTATGATTCCTTTTAGTATGTAATTAAAAGTAAAGCGTTAATAGTTACAACAGAGCGTGCAGCGGTTTAAGTAATTAAAAACAAATAGCGTTATTAATTAAAGTAGATACCTTTTTTGATTCGTATAGATTAAGTTAAGTAATGTAGTAAATAAGTTCGATGTTATTATTTTATACAAATGTTGATTTTAAGTTGAAGTTGGTTTAAGTTGATTACTTGATTCAACATGTCCATGTTAATATTATAAATTCTAAAATAACTCTGTCTGTCTGTCTATCTGTTTCACGCTTAAGCCACCACACCCTTATTGATAAAAATTGACACAAACGTAGATAAGATGCTAAGGAGAGGACATAGGCTAAATTTCACAGGAGAACATTTTATTTCCACGGGAAACGTAAATCGGAATAAACGTCGCGCTCGTTTTTGAAAGCATCAGCTTCATAATATATAATACGTTGATAAAATGTTTAAAAATATGTTTTTATTTAGTAGATCTAATTATTAATATTTAATTATAATTTAGCAAGGCATATTTACTCTTGTAAAATATATCTAGTAATAGTAAAAAAAGTCATTATTATCAAGTCCATTGTACGAAATTTTACTTTGCCTTTTAAGGTATGTTATTTGGATGCGTAGTTTAAGATATACAGAAGATTGAATATGATATTATTATATATATAAATAGAGATAAAATAAAAGCTACGTATATAATTATATAAAAATAATTATATAAAAATGGAATGTTTCAGCGCGTCTCATTTCCTCTAGTAGTCTACGAATCTCCGCTTGTCATAGACATTTTGATGATTCCTTAGCCATAGCCAATAATTATAATTAATTAATTTTATGACTTTTATTTATATATAGCATAGAATTATAAGTTCGATGTAAATTACTATTAACTATATAAAATATTTTCAAGACACATATTTATTTCAATCAAGGAATAGTACACTTATTAATTGGTAAAGCATTGATAAATTAACTGGTCAGTGTACCAAATATTTTAGAAATATGGTGTTTATGGTGATCTTGTACTGTGCATGCTGCTCACTATTTTATTTATTTTTATTAAGAGTAATTTTAATTATTTATATTTTACCGTTACGGTTTACAAAATTTATAAATACTAAAGCCACAAAACTAAATCAATTATGATTCAACAAGAGTTTATGTTTTACGGAACAGCACAGAACTAGGACGGTAACACACGGTATTCATCGCTGCGACTCGCTTCGCTTGCGGAGTAAGGTGATTGCATTAAAGATGCCACTAATGTATTTTTAAATAAAAATAAAATAGTCTTTAAGTATTTTCTTTAAGTAAATTTTCAGCATAGGAATTTTTTGTATAGATCCCTCTTAGCTCTTATTAATTATTCGTTACTCCTCACGGACATATGTTTTAACTTCCAGCAGTAAAGAGTTTATTGATAACAGAATTTATCTATGAACTTTTGTGTGTTCTGTCTGCTGTATATTTATTTTATAACACATACTTACAACAATTCACCATGTAAATTCTAGACTCTTGGTTCTGAAAATTACTCCGAAGCTAGTTATTTTGCATATGTTCACTTATGAAGTAGGTATGTAGTTAACTAGTAGGTTCACCACCCGAAGAAAAAAATTTCGACTACCTCCTTATCGTGTCTGTTTAATTTGTTTGATTAAAAAGTCCTTAGATTATGGCTATGAGCTTTAAAAGTTTTATCGAGGAGACTATTCTATGAATAAAAATTCTGAATTCATCTTTAGTTTAAGACATGTTACTTTTACCATTTGGTGGAACATTTTCAGAAGACTGAATTTCTAATTTCAATTGTCATAATCTTAAAAGTAAAACACCTGCTTCTAGTCGAATAAAATTTGTTTAACTTTTACGAAAGCGTCTAAATATTTTAATGAATTTGAATTTTACAAAATATTTTAACATTTTTAGCTTTGTTCGTGTATTTTAAACCTTATGTATAGTACTCTCTGTGTTTTTATGTGTAATAGTATAGTAAATAATTATTTTACTAAAATGAAAACTTTAAATCGGTCTTATTTTAATAAACTCGCTTGTATCATGTAGATGTGTGAATGATGTGTGAACATGTCTGTATATTTTATAGTTTCGAGTTTGATTGTGATTAATGTTTTTTTTTATAAAAAAAATCTTTAATAGAAATATAGTTATGTATGTACGCTTTAATATTGAAAGAATAGATATATGTAAAGATCAGGCCACAGGCTTGGTATCTATCAACTATTCTTTTGTAATTTTTAAAAAAATGGTTTAAATTTACAAAAAAAGTGTTTATATTTCTGGTAAATGTTATATTAAGGTTCAAAAAGTAACTCTTTTATTTTCCAACTTAACTTGTGCCTTAAGAACAAAATAGTCAGAGTTTAAAAGGCCTCCATACAAACTTTGTTTATAAATTTATACGAACGTTACATAAGTCTGTTTACCCGGTTGTTCTCAGATTAATTAATCTCAGTTCTCAAAGTAATTTCGAATCCATCCGGGAACCTTTCTCATCAGCTCAAAGCATGACGGCCTGGAAGCGTGTCCGCCACGAATGTACTTTTTTTATAATATTTACAAAGTAACCTATATTTTTATTATTATATTCAATATAACATGCTTAATTTTCTTAATGGGTGTTTTACTGTTATCCGAAAATTTCTTAAAAGTGTTAACAATTACATAATTTACATAATTAAGCTAAGCATTAACACCGTATAGATATATAAATTATGAACGGATTTTGCTTATAAAGTATAACAAGAAAAAAATAAAAATGTATGAACGTTTAGTTTTGAGGTTTTTCGTCTGAATGGGAGAATTTTACAGATTAAATCATTACACATTTACATTTTACATCATTTTAACCAAAATCAGAAGTTTGACATTTTTTTAAATATGTTTATTTTTATGTATATATTGTTGGAATAGTTACCATTTGTTGGCACAAATAGAATTTCCGCGTGACAGTGTCTTAAAAAACGGAAGTCAATAAAGCGCTTCGGGTCCCGTTCGCACGTTGGGTCTAGCATTATAGGACGCTCTGTTATTTATTGTGTTTCGGTGTAAAATAGACCGCTATCTGTGTTATAGATTAATAATAAGTTTAATAAAATTGTGATTATTTTTTTTTAGAAATTCCTACTTCGAGTTACTAAAAATATGTATAATTTGTAAAATAGTTCAGACTAGATACGTTATTAATTTGCGCGTCGCCTGTACATCAAACAGATAAACCAATGAAATATATATTACAAAAATCTTAAAGTTCAGCGATAGGTTGCAGCTCTTGCATGACAACAATCTTGTGCACATGTCTGACATTGCATCAGCTGTTCTGCGTGAATACGTTTTCCGGAAATTGTGCCACCCTAGAACAGCCCAAACATGACCCCAAGCAAATTTTTTCCTGTTTCGACACTTAAATAAACACCTACGGGGACGTAAATTATCCGAAGATTAAGAAGTCAAGTGCTCCGTATCCGCATTTTTCACGGAGCATTATTTTTTTTTTCTGACGGTATCAATACTCTCATTCAAGTGGAATTAATGTGTTGAAATAGGGTATGTAGTCAGACATTGAAAAATAAGTAATAAAATTTCCCGTATGTCTTTTCTTTCATAGCTAGCTAGATTAGTTTTGAATCTTCCTCTGTATTTTAAGTTAGCACACTTGTGTCACCGAAGGATTATCATATATAGAATAAAGAATATCAAAACCCACACATGCAAACTTAATTTCACAATGAAAAGAATACGGGCAGATATGTAATGTACTGTATTGTATCTATATTACTTGGTGTTGTCAATAAAGAAATAAGATAAATACTTATTGAGATATGAATGTGGTCCAATTTATCTGCCTGTAGAATATACCGTACTAATCTATAGCTTTTTTTGTCAATATTTTTATATTTCCCTGCATTATAAATATTTTAATAGATGATGTCCGATTACAATTCCTATTTTTAAAATGTTTGTGCTAATGAAAAAAAAAGTAAAGCAAATGAAGTCATCTCAACTTTAAGAGTCTACTACAAAAATGTAACCTAGTTCTAAAATTATAATAAAATTTTATGATTTCTGTGTACTTTATATGTTATATTATGATAAAATATATTTTTTTTAAATGTTAAATCATATGACTACTTAGAGAAACTCTTCTTTATTCTACGTTAAGATATGCATTTCTTTCTTTTAGAATGACTCGGTGAACATTTCTAGAGAACGATCTGAAGCAGTACCTGACACCAATTAGTTTTATTCTTTTACGCCAATTGAACTACTTTTAGATATAATAACAAAAAGCTCAATCATTTTATACTCTTCGTTATTATAATTATTAGCATTTTATAAGTTTTAAATCGTCAGTTTAGTGATTAATTTAAAGTAAATATAGTAAATAACAATGTAATAAATACTACAAAAAGTTTTTTGGACCATAACTACCTGATGATGAATTGATTTTTGGAAACATTTTGTTATTCATACAATTCAAGTTGTAACAAAATATGAAATGTCCAATCATTTCACTGAATGATTTGTAAATAAAATATTTTCATGTTTTATTTGCACGTTACATACAATATCTCATGACATGTTAAATTGAAGAGTACCTCATATGATACAGTGCGTGTAAACTCAAGTGATACTTCCGATTACTTAAATTTCACCCTTGTATTATTACACGATGGGATCGCTCGAAAACTCGTTCAGAAGAAGAGTGGATTTACATTTCTCGATTATTAAAATGTAATATTCGCTGTTTATTTATTTTTATGACTTTTTTATTTACTTTTACTTTAATTAGGATATTTAAATTGGTAAATACTATACTATTAACATAATACTATTGTAAGTGTTACTTATAATATCTTATTTTTATATAACTATATTATATGATTTTAAGCTTCTCTAAATTAAAATACAGTAATTAATGATAGTTTCGGAATGTTTTTACTATTGACTGCAGTGCGGCAGTGCAGAAGTACTGCTGTTGTATTTGTAGTTGCTGTTTGGAGTAATCTAACTCCTACTCACTACTTCGTATTATTTATATTTTCTGAAAGAGGAAAAAGAATGAAGTAAAAAAACTTTATATCGAAAAGGTTTGACAGTTAAGCTTGGTTGGTTGATAGAGTTTGGTTTGCAAACAAAATTTGCTATAATAGAGGTAACCCGAACAGTTACAAATTTATTTTTATCTTTTGGAACTCTATGAATTAGTAACATCTTCCGACGCCTCCGCATATCATGGCAGTCGAATTCTCGGCTTAAAAACTAGACTTGTTTTTGTAAGATTCAATTGAACTTTATCAAAAGAACACGAACAAACTCACTGGAAAAAGGTAAAAAAAAAAATACAAAAACGTCTAAAATGGTAAAAAATAATATTATTATATACTTGTTGAAGTGGTTGCATCGGAGGACCGTAGTACGTACGTTGTCGATGGTGTATATTTTACGCTAATGCTAATGAATGAGGATTTAGAGTCTAAATATTAATTATCTAAATTAATTATCTTAATTTTAGACTATACGATTTGATATTGTTATTTCGTTATTTGCCTTGGTAACTTACTTGTATTTTGAATTCTTCCTTTATTTAGTGATCTCCCGACGCAACGACTTCTAGATGTCTTTTTTTAATGGGGTTTTCTAAAGTTTTTAATGAAAAAAAATCTGTTTTTTAAATATTTTATTTTTTACTATATAGTACTTAATAAACCTACGTCTACACAAATTTTACTTGATTAGGTTTTAACTCTTAATATTTTATAATAACCTTTCACCTACATCAATAAAAGCGCGATATCTTGGAGACCACTGCTTCCATTTCGCCCAAACATAGCTAAGAATCATCTCGATGAACCAATATTTCGATTAAAAAATCCACATTAGAATCCGTCCAAGCGTTTGGTATGTTGCCACAGACACGATACACAGGTCAAACTTATAATACCCCTATTTTAGGGTCGGGGTTTAAAAAAGAGTTATAGTGCTTAGAAATACAATTAAGTAAGTCTTATCTCATTTTGTTTTACCTTCTAATCATATACTAAATCTTATAAATTAATAATGATTTCACCCCTTCTTGTCTATATGTTAATTCATAAGAGAATATTGTAATGAAATCAATATTAAGTGTTATCTTGAGAAATATTGTAACAAGTATAATTATAATAAGTATAATTATAACATGCATAAAGTAAGAAAAAAAAAACGGAATTCTTTTTTTTCGTTTGTTTTAAAGACACTACTGAAATATGATAAACATCTTCAAATTTGTCACTTTCGATGTAGACATAATATCCGTCCTGATGTTTTGGTCATAATTATATATCATATCATCTTAGATTTTCATTTCGGAACCAGAATTGTATATATTATTTTGTAAGAGATATACGTATCAAGTCCCAGTAATATCATCCACCATAAAAACACCATTAGAAAAAAAACTTGTGTGGTTTTATGAAACCACCGTAAAAGTGAAACTTTTTTTCACATTATAGACATTTAACTAAAAATTTTCGTAATAATATTCCATTAAGGGTATAAAAATTGCTTCATCAATCTTAATTTTATACTTAGAAAATGGGAATGATAATGGGAAATGATAAAAGTAGACTAGGTCTCCAACTAATATTTTTATTGAACTCTGTGTCTTAGAGTACGAGATACATAATACTTAACAATTATTTAGATGATATACACATATTAAAACACTGAAAACAATATTTCATAATCGTTGAGTCATTTTGATCCGTTTTTCAATTATTTTCAATCATTCTATTATCAATTCCATCTTCATCATGAATTTCACAGTTTATAAATGTAACCAATATTTTATGGTAACTAAAATACGTGAACAGTGACTTACATTTATTTATTTTTATTTATTTAATCTTTATTGGCCCAAAAAAAAATGGTACAATAGGCGGACTTAATGCTAAAAAACATTCTCTGCCAGTCAACCCAGAAAAACAGTAAAATAATTAATTTATATTAGGCGCTAAAGTTATACAATCAAAACTTAACAATAACTAAAACGATAACATTGCATAAAACAACAAACACAAAAAAAAGCAAACAAACTAACAAAACAAACAAATGAAAACATTGCTGCTATATTCAACTAATTAATTGTAGTCGTTAATAATGTAATAGATTAAAATATATATATATATATATATATATATATATATATATATATATATATATATATATATACACATACACATACATATACACACATATATACACATACATACACACACATACATACATAAATAAATACATATAAAGATATATAAATACATATATAAATGTATACAGACATACGTAAAATCAATTCTTTATAATAATTCTGCTATTGCCGGGACAGATATGTCAGAACAGATTTTTTGAAAGCTACTTTGCTAGGAGAACGCCTTATGTTTTCCGGGAGTCCGTTCCAGAGTTTTGTAGCGTGTACTGTGAAAGAATTTGAGAGGAAACCGGTATGATGCGAAGGAATAAAAAGATTGAGATTAGAGGAAGAGCGAAGATGAAGGTTGTGAGTACTTCCTAGTAATTTTCGATTCATTCGATTTTTTCAATGTATCTAGTAAAAACCGCATCGATACGAGCGCCTTTCACTTTATCCTACTCCGCGGCCGACCGTCACGCGACATGCGACACACAGACGAAAAAGTTTGAGACGATGTAATAAAAGTTTTACTTTAAAAAATTGTTCCCATAAATTAATTTTCAGCTTTCTAAAACCTTAAAAGCCCTTACATATAGGTAGCAAATGATTTTTTTAAGATTTGTGTGATCCTATAAACAGAGTAACATTGTGTAAACATTCTGTTAAAACAAACACATTAATAAAGTAAAAAAAATATTCAAAACAATTTTATGTGACCTCAACAAACCTGTCCGCTGACATCCTGCATCTACCACAATGCCTCGGTTCGCTACTCGCCCGATGGCGGACTTAATATCGTCTTGAGCTGTCTTGTCTTGACATTTATCTTACCATGTTGCTTAATAAACTTTATTATAATAGTCAACATTGTATTCATAATAAAATATTGAATCCAGCTAAAATACTTGAAAAATAATAACAAAAGAAAAAAATATATATTTTTGAGTACAAAAAACTTTTCCTTATATAAAAGTTTTCTCATTTTTGCATTCACAATAATTACAATAATATTAACCTGTATTCTAATTCAATTATTAAAATAAAAGGTTTTTTAAAGTAATTCTTATCTAATAAAATATTTATTAATAAATCAGGATATAAACGATGAACTTTACATTAAATGTGCTTTACCAATCCTTAAACAGGAAACATCAGATTATATAACATTTAAATATTGAAATGTTAAACCCTTCTTACAAATTTCAGGGTTATATAGACATTTAAAATTACAAAAAAATAAACTAACTCTTAGTCCTTACTGAATAGGAAAGTTTGTTTGTAGATATTTCCAACCCCAATAAATCAAATGTTTATGAATAAGCAACATTTTTTATTTACGTTTATGTTTGGGTTTTACAAATATTTTTATAAGATACACAAATTATTATGATCTTTTAAATTATGCAACACTTAAGTGTTGAACATTTCTACAATGTTATAATTGAAATATAATATATGATAATTATAGCACAATTTTATTTTTCTGTGAAAAAGAAAAACCTATATTTAAAAACTATTCTACATGGTGATAAAATAATAAGTTAACACGACAAACAGTTTTTTTTATTTGTTCATTGGTTCTAGACGAAACCATTTTTTTTCCCCTTTTCGCTTCCCGTGATAATTTTAGAATATAAAATAAAGTACTACTATATATTGACTTGGTCAATAAACTGTAGCTACACTAAATTTTATTAAAACATTTCCTGTAGTTAACCTGATACAGACACAAACAAAAGGTTGTAAAATTTCCAAAAATATTTGTATTGTTCATTTATTGACGACTTTTTAAATTCTTCTGAATTAAAAATCCACTTAAAAAAACCGATGACTGCCCTTATCGCTATAGTGGGGCGCTACGGGATCGCTTGCGCATCAACCGTGACGAAAAGGCGAAAATGAGGATGCCTTGCCGCGAGCTACTTACAGTACTCCCCTCAAGACGTAGGCCTATACGTTGTGAGAGAAATCACCCTCTTCTCCCCCTTTTCTCTCAGCAATTTACTATGATACCAACTTTACTTTTGTATCAAAAAAAAAAAAACAAAACTATGGTTAATGTTGACTTGTATAAGAATTATAACTTCTTAATCAAAGTATAGTTTTTTTACAAGCCTATATATTATATTATAAGTCTACGTGAGAATACAAAGATTTTACAAATTCAATGTACAATCGCTATAGTCGTTATTAATATAATATTAACTAAATTAGAGAATATGAGACTTGAGTAACATACATGTTCAGAGAACCTGTTGTTGTGTGTTTTATATGTAATTATTGTGCATAATATTCTTGGCATATTTTTTTTTCACATCGTTGTAATGTTCATAGATAATATTTTCCTTTAATTCTTTTAATATTTTATTTTAACGACAAACCACATACAGGAAATCATAATACTATTACGAAATGTAATGTGTAATTAATAGTTTTAAAAGCTTTTTTCATATTACCACAGTGTAAATGTTCTTTACTTTATAGCTGGAGAATATTTCAGTGTGATAGTGTGCGTGCCGAATAAGTGTGGTAAATTAACACGCACTCTCCTCCACCCAGATACATACACGAGAATGTACTTTCACAATAAGCGCTAAGCACTCGAAACCATGTGATTTTTTAAAAATAGTAATTCCATATATTACTGATACTACATGCTATTAAAAAATAACATATGTTTCGTTGCTAAATACGAGTACGGTATGTTTTTTGGTACTTATGCCGTAACTTCATTCAAATTTTTACATTGGCAGTATTAAAGTAAGCAATACTCGTTCCAGAAGACTATTATTCGATTAGGTTATTCATAAAGTATTATGCATTTAATATAATTTCTAATAGAACACTAGTTGAATAATCCATTATATTATAAAGTAGCTGTGTCTGCGACTTCATACGCGTGGATTTAGATTTTGATAAAACCAATGTATGTAAAAACTATAAACCTTAAAAACTCCATCGAATCAAGTAGTTTTTGCGTACCTATATGGCATTTCTAGTTTAGAATACTTCTTTATTTGTTAACCGATTGTTAAAAAAAAACATATTTCAGAAAACTCCATCTAAATCGTTAAATCCGTTTCTGAGATTAGCGTGCACAACACAACACATACAGACATCATCAGATTAGCGTGCACAAACATACAGACATCATCAGATTAGCGTGCACAAACATACAGATTGCGATCAGTTTTAATATGTTTATAGATACATTTAAAAACTAAATGTTATTTAGAGTGACGCTCAATTTTTATGTATACAAGTTATTGAAATTGGTTATCTATTTTTTACGTATTGCGTGCACAACCAAAATACAAACAGATAAACAAAAAAAAATAAAAATGTTAGAAATGAATTCTGTTAATTATCCCTTCACTTCCTGGCTATATTCATTTTTGTAATATTTTCAATGTAACAGAGACTACACCTCTATCGATTTATTACATGTGTTGAAGAAGATTTGCTTGGTACCTATTATGTGATTGACATAAATAAACATAACTTTTTTATTTCTTATCCGATTTAAATAAAATAAACACTAAACGTTAAGTGAAGACTGTAATAATATATTCCTGAAAATGGCGTTCAAGTTAGTTCAGCCGTTGCTGAGAGTAGCGTGCACAAACATACCGACATACAGACAAATAGACAAAATGAAAAACCATTGTTTTGGGTTCTCTTGCTCTTATAAAGGCCCCCCATCATGTTTTTTTTTAATTTTATCCATGTATAGATCGCGATCAGTGACAATTTTGTTATATGTACCTACAGATATTTTAGGGATACATGGAACAACTCTTTTGCGGTTCACGAATAGTAGTTCCGAGTGTAGATGCATTTCGTATTTTTTATGCTCAGAACATACACACTGAGATTATTGAGGGTTGTGATATGTAAGATAAGCCTCGAAACACACTTTCTTAACATTTATGGTATTTTCGTGTAGTGGCTTACAGCCGCGATTGGTGAGAGGTCGTCTGTTAGATTTCATCACGGCAGAGAATCTGGTGTTCCAAATCTGGGAGTCCTTTCAGTATTAACAAACAGTATATCAAGCTTTTAAAACGTTTACATAAGTAATAAATACAAATTAATATAAGTTGATTATTTGTAATTTGCTACAGTTGATTAATTTCATATAAGTTGGTTTCATATTACTTACGAACTGAATAACAAAATTCTAACTATCATACAACCATACAGCTGTAAATTCTCGGATCCAATTTAACTTTGCAGAAACAGCAGATGAACAAACTCGCGGTAAAACGTTGTGTCGAGTTTTTTTTTTGGACCAAAAAAGTGACGTCATTGTATGGTTAGATAGCTTTAAGGTACTAAATGATACGAAATTGATCTTAATTTTTTTGGGATTACTTAGCACCTATGTTATTTTGTTTTAAATTTCAGCTTTAACGGTAGAGTTATGTTGAATTTAATAATTGAATTTAATGTTTAATTTTATATTCAAAAATTAACATCTATCTAACCTAATTTGATTACTTAAACCAAACTGCTATAAATACATTTAGATCTATTATATAATACATTATTTATAAATATTTTAGGTCCATAAACATACTTTTTTAGAATAGCTCAGTTTAATCATAAGGAGAAAATTACCTTAAATATAACAACGCATTACCTGATTTAAGTCTTTAATGTAATGTTGTCTATAAATCGTAATCGTTATCAAATATAAGTTAATGAAAAAAAAAATTAAGCAATCACCTTTTTTTTTCTTGCGCAAGAAATAAACTGGATAACGAAACAGTAAGCTATTTAATTGGGAATTTTATAAAAATGTATGTTTGTTAAGGGATTGATATGAGCCTAAAAGGAGAAAACTTCTATGTTATACCATTACAATAATTAGGACTAACAAAAGACTCATTCGATTCCATAAAAACAATCCAAGGAAGCTTTAATGAGAGCTCAAACTTATTTCATCCCCGCAATGCTTCAATTATTACTCATAACATGTTAACTATATTAAGGTACTAGCTGTGCCAGCGACTTCGTACGCGTAGATTTCGATTTTAAATTCGATAAAACACTACCCGTTGTACATACCAATGTATGCAAAAACTATATACCTTCAAAGTTTAATCGAACTCAATCAAGTAGTTTTTGCATACCTATAGGACTATTTAAAGTTTCTTTATGTATATTTTTCATGTTTAATCTCTGGTAAGTAGCAATGGTACGAAAAGAAGAGACTATTAACTTTTTTTATTTGTTACCAGATTTAAAAAAAACAAAATGTTAAGTGAATCCCATTACAACATATTCCCAAAAACTGCATCCAAATCGTTTAATATGTTTCTGAGATTAGCGTGCACAGACGTACAGACATACAGACAATCAGGCAAAATGAAAAACCATTGATTTGGGATATCTTGCTTATATAAAGTTCTCCCCCCACTATTATGAATTTTTGAAAATATTTTATATGTACAGACAGCGATCAGTTAGAGTTTTTTGTATTGTATATAGATAAATCTCTTGAACACTTTAAATACATTTATCTTTTGATAGAGTGAAAAGTGTGCAATAAAAGTTAAAAAATAAATATTATTTAGAGTGACGCTCAATTTTATGTATAAATGTTATTTGACATGGCTATATATTTTTTACGTATTGCGTGCACAAGTAATAGACAAACAAGTGAACAGATTTTTTTTTAATGTTGGAAATGGATTCTGTTTGTTATCCCTTCACATCCTGGCGATTTATTTAGTAATATTTTGTTATGTAGAGAGACTACTCCTCTACAGATTTGTTACATGTATAGAAAAAGATTTGCTTGGTATTACGTGATCCATATAAATTGGCATAACATTTTTTATTCTTAACCGATTCAAATGAAGTAAACACTAAATGTTAAGTGAAGACTGTAATAATATACTTCTGAAAATGGCATCCAAGTTGGTTCAGCCGTTTCTGAGATTAGTGTGCACAAACATACAAACATACAGATATATAGACATACAGATATACAGACATACAGACAGACAGACAGACATACAGACAAACAGATAAATAGACATAATAAAAAACCATTGTTTTGGGTTCTATTGCTCTTATTATATTATGCCTCGCATTATGTTTTGTTTTTATTATTTTCCATGTACAGAAATCGATTAGTGATTGATTATATGTATAGAATTAACGAGAACTTGAAAGAAAAGTTTTTGGTAACAAGCCAGTGAATACCGTGAGATTGTGAGAATCTCACAAATATAAAAATACATAATGAAGCATTACAGATGCTTCATGGTGGAGTTTTTTAACCGTGAACACTCTGACTCAGATTTAACTGAAGTTAAAGTTTACAGGCAGAGGTAATAAGTTTTTATTATGAATTATATTTTTTTAGTACTTGGTAATCTATACATATAATAAAATTGTCACTGAACCATTCATGTACATGGAATTAAAAAAATAAAAAACATCATAAGGGGGTTTATAAGAGCAAGAGAACCCAAAACAATGGTTTTTAAGTTTTTCTGTTTGTCTGTATGTCTGTATGTCTGTGTGTCTGTATGTCTGTATGTTTGTGCACGCTAATCTCAGAAACGGCTTAACCAAATTAAATGCGGTTTTCATCAATATATTATCACAGTCTTCACTTAACATTCAGTGTTTATTTCATCTAAATCGGTTAAGAAATAAAAAAAGGTATGTAAATTCATGTAAAAGGTATGTAAATACGTGATGTAATAGGTACCATGCAAATCTTATTCTATACATGTAATAAATCTGTAGAAGAGTAGTGTTTGCACATTGAAAATATTAAAAAATATACAAGGATGTAAAGTAATAACTAATAAAATTCATTTTCAGCATTTTTAAAATCTCTGCCTGTTTATCTGTTTGTCTTTTAGTTGTGCACACAACATTAAAAAAAATATTTTCAAAAATTCATACATGTTTTTTCATTTTGTCTGTTCGTCTGAATGTCTGTATGTTTGTGCACGCTAATCTCAGAAACGGATTAATCGATTTGGATGCAGTTTTCGGGAATATATAGTCATACCATCGTCTTATTGTCGTACCACTGCTTCTTACCAGTTTGAAGGTTTTTAGATTTTACATGCAACGTAACGTTACATACAACGTAAGTACAAAGGGTACTTTTTATCAAAATCGAAAACTTTGCGTACGAAGTCGCAGGCACAGCTAGTTACAAAATAATATTCGTAGTCAGTATATTATTTTTGTGTCATTTGAATGTAGATTGTGTTAGCATATGACAACTACATAAGGTACATGTTGTGTTCTTCAGAGAACCGACATCGCAGATTTCCTTTTATCTTTAATTCAGATGTCATTTCGCGGCCTGCGGCTTAACCTCTATGTAAATGAAGGCGACTTTTTATTTTAGGAAAGTCTTTTGTATCAAAAATATATATTACATATACATTTAAATTATAATAAAAAGATAAACTCGTTTTACGTAAACATTAAAGTAACTTTACCTCATAATTACATTTTTGCTATTATTATCGTTGACATAACTAGTATTCCCGTTATAGATTGAAAGTTTGATCATTATTTACTCGTACTCGTAAGAGAAATAAACATAATTAATGGAATGCGAAGCTGGTGATTTCAATTATTATCGGATGATTGGGATTCAATTGGCTTGGCTGAAATGGAATGATTTATCATTACACTGTCTTCACTGAAAGTTTTATTGATATAGTAAGTATGTAATATATTAATAAATATTTATTTAAATATTTTGACCGCTCCGTTGCTCGAGTGGTTAGCGCCGACGCCTAACATACATAATATTGAAAAGGTGTTAAAATTTATTTTGTTTTTTTTATTCCTTTTTAACATTGATTTTCCGATTGAAGGTTATTTTTCACTTTGTGTATGATTTATTTCTGGAAACTACACTGGCATGTTGGTTTTAATTACTTTTGTAATATTTATTCTTACAATGTGGTTTTTAGTTTCCTTTTCCTTTGTAATGTTTTATTGAAGTTTCTAAATGTAGACTAACTTTACTAATTGCTTATTTTTCATAGAAATAATTTAAATAGTTGGTAACAGCATTCTATATGAGTTGACGTACGAGTAAGAAAAACTGCACAGTTTTTAGAAATTCCTACTCTATTAACTCGATAAATCATATAAGGTGAGGAAAAAATACCATGTTGCCATAATATTGCGATACCATTTTTTTATAAAAGCTAGTAAATATTGATTGATGATGTAATTATGAAATATTATTTCCAAGAAGAAGAAGATGTTACAATATTATTTTCATTAGCATATGAAATCAGGCAATCAATAAACTTACTGTGAATATTGAATCGAATGTCACACTTACAATAAAAAAATAATTTGATATTCGTTGTAAATACAATGCTATTTTGAGACTACGTTAACGATTTGTAGAAACTATGTTAGGTTTTTTTTTTACTACTTATTCCTATTTAAGTAAAAAAAAACAATATATAATTAATATCTAGCTTATGTTACACTAAGGTTTAATAAATACCTATAAACAATAATATCCGATACCTACTATGTAGTAAGTATCGGCACTTATTGTTTATAAAGTTATTAAAGAAAATCTTAAATTTAAGACCAAGACTAAGAGACTATAAATAGAATAGAATGGATTTGGAATATTTTAGGACTACTACAAGTAGTATTGTCATAAGTTTTGAAAAGGAGTTCCGTTTTCCATTGTGTAGTCTCATTATACAATGCCGTGAATAATTCACATACAAACCAAATAATAAAACTCCAACTATCATACAGCTATACAAATATAAATTCTTTGATCCCATTTTACTCTCTTAAATACCATAAACAAACTCGTGTGTAAAAAGTTGGAGTATTTTGGTCGATAAAAGTGAAGTTATAATATAATAAATTTATGTCATGGAATATTTGTAAATATTGTTTTGTAGAAAATATATTATGAAATAGAAAACAATTTAAAGGAACTGATTATTATTTTCTATTTATAAAATGTATCTAACGTGGTTATATTTTAGATAAAAAGTTAAGACCGACGTGTACATATAATTCAGAGAAAAGTAAAATCTTTTGAAAAGGGACTGTCGTAGCGTGTCTCATTTCCTGTAGTAGTCTACGAATCTCCGCTTGTCATAGACACTTTTGCTTAATGCTTCTAGAAAACACAAAACTAATTTTATAGTCAAAGTTAACAAAAGTGGCAAGCCGTACCAAGCCGTACTTTTTTCATCCTGTTCTATTTTTTTGTACTTTTGACCATTTTTGAGGCTATTGGCACTGGAATATATGTGATACATAGCAATATATTGTTAGTCGTATGTTATTGTTATATTTAACAATGACATACGACTTGAGTTTTCAAATTCAAATTCAAAATATCTTTATTCAAGTAGGCATTTACACGCACTTTTGAATCGTCAAAATGGCTTTTGTGAATGTTCAGTATTGAAAGTTTTGTTAAGGCATATAGTTAACTGAATGTCTAATACATAATATTTAGCATTCAAAATATCAGTTAAGAAAATTTATCACTTAAGAAAATTTATCAGTTAAGAAAATTTATCAGTTAAGAAAAGACCGTCAGACGCACTGGTAATTTCTTAAATGATAAATTAAAGATGTTTTTTTTTTTACAATTGAGAAACATTTCACCAAATAAACTGACCGTGTTTATACTCAAAGCTCTAAGGAAGTTTCCCAATTAGTCGACAGAGTGCCACGTGTACATTATCCGACTTCAGTGATATTTGGTGTATTTGCTATGAAGGAATGACCGAGCCATATTTTTGTGAAAAAACTATCAAAACATCAGCACAAGGGTATCAAGATCGCATTCTTGAGACGGTAGTTAAGTCCCTTAATAACACCATGTTCAATAGCCAAGTACGGTCCTTCTAGCAAGACTCGGTGCCGGGTCATAAAACTGTAAAAGTAATAAATGTTATTTGCAACTAAAAAAAAAATTTGTTACATAACTATATGTTTGACTTTGTGTAAAACGATCAAATCTTTGCTACTTATAAAAATGCCATTACCTTTAAAACTATTTTCTTAAGCCTGCTTTTAAACTGAATATCATTCATCTTAAAGTTTTTTAATGCAATTATCTGTTTAATGATCAGTCCAAGAAATCGTTTATTCTATATCCAGTTCTATAATGAATCACATAAAGTTCTTTTTATGTATGATCGACTTTACATATTATACGAAATCCGTGAAAACCATTCATGAAAGACCTGGTGTAATTAATGAAAGGTCCATAAAGAACCCATTATATAGTAACCAAAACATTGAAAAGCTAACTGCTATGAATTCCATTTATATTACGTTTACATTGGCAAGCAACCATCAACATTGAGAGATTAATTTGTCGGCGGCGATAGGGCAAAGCTGACTGCACCATACACAGCAGTCAAAACTATATATATGTTGCAGTAAATTATATTAAACAGACAATCTGATTTCAGTTTATTGTAATAATCTGGTTTCGTACCAGATTTTGTTTTATTTATTGTAATTACAATCCTTATAATCTCCGCCATCATTGTAGTCAAAGCGATTTTATCAAAAGTCTAGACCGCTTGTCACAGACTTATTAATCTAAAATAGTAAGAATGATACAGGTTATGTTTTATCTTTCATTTTCATAACATAATTTGCTTTTAGGAGCATTTTAAAAATGTCATCTACAATTTTTATTTTTATCGATAAGACAGTGTTAGTAGTTGAGCCGAATATAAAAAAAAAAACCTTCGAAATTTGTTTCGCTGGTTCTTCTTAGGTGTATGGCAATTAACTTTTAAAAGTGGGCAAAGTTTGAAAAAAAAATAAGGTTTTGGTTTTGATTGAACTTATTTTTAAAACAAGGACTAGATATCTGTTCAAATTTAAACGAGAAGTAGATAGCAATTTTGTTACACAGTATTCTAAATGTGTTATTCATATTATACAACAATTTATTTTTACTTCAAACATTTTATCAATATTATATTAAAAACTTGAGAGTTTTAAATATATAAATATTATATTCGGCTCAACTACTAATACTATCTTATATATAAAATAAAAATTTGTAGATCACATTTTTAAAATGCTCCTAAAAGCAAATTATGTTATGAAAGTGAAAGATAAAACACAAACTCTAATTCGATTCGAATGTTATTATTTTGTAGTCTTTTATTTATTTTTTATTTTGTTGTTGTTTATAGCTTTATAATTGTGTTCTTATTGTGAAATTTAGTATTTTTATTATAGAACATCTAATCCCTTTTGATCTTCTTAAACAGTTATTAACCCATTTGTTGTAGGTATGATCCGGATTAACTGACAATATTTTTTTGCCCTAATAGATTAGCTTTATGATAATCCAAGGTATATTCAAGGTTGTTAAATATTTGTTGGGTTTACAATGAATATTATTTATTATTTTTATTAAAACAATCGATTATTGCCAGTGTCAGATTATATTTAATGGACCGCCATTTGTTACTTTTTCCATATAATTTCCAAACTTTGTACACGTATACACGTGTGTGATATAAGGATACCCTTACCCATGATATAGGTGGGGAAGTTTTTTTAGATCTTTCTAACTTTTAAGAGCAAATGATTGACATGATTTTCTACTTTACCTACATCCAGGAAGGGAGTGATTTGTTTGTGAATCTTTTTTCACCGAAACGGTTGTCCCTTGGTAATTGTCTAATTAAGCTAACATAATGTTAAAGACATTAAATTTATAGTTTATTATTTATTTATTCCATGTATTCTTATTTTATATGAAATTTGGTGCAATGTCTCTTTAAACAACATTTAATTTCTTTTTTCCAAAGTATATTCCTATTTACCTCAATGTTTGATTTTGTTAAATAAGATATTATGATTGCCTCAATTATAAAAGACTATGTTGAAAATATCTATAAATATTTATGACCATGTTTGTTAAAATAATAGCACAATTATTTTTTTCCTCTATTACAAAAAAATCAATATAAAAAATATCCTATATGTTGACTAAGTATTAACCACCCACAATTTTGTTAAATATTCGTTGCTTAGTTCTAGGCCAAATCCTTTTTTAAACCATTTTTTACTTAGCCATTTTTAGCGTTCCTATTTGAAAGAATGTTTATTTCTATATAACAATGATGTAAAATAATATGTAACATTACTATATATATTTATATATATATACATATATGTATATATTACGTAAACGTAAGCACGTAACTATAAAATAAATCACACAGACAAGATAAATCGTATAAACAGACATTGTCTTAGCACTACACATTTCATGTGTCCGTCTACGATCGTCCTCTTATTAAAAACACTTTTCTTTTAGCCTATAAACATACTTTTATATATATATATATAAATATATATGTATGTTACCATTAGTATATATGTATGTACAAGGGATATCCCTAATAGTTACATACATAACATAAACTACAGATTGATTGATTTTGTAGAAACCTTAGCAGTTTAGTAGTTTAATAATGTGATCATATAAGTAGATCACTAGACTAGATGTACTGATAATGTGAATTTAATAATAACTAATATTTAAAACAATAACTTTATACTCTGCTGTAAGCAAGAACTTGTTACAAGAAAATTCAGTTATAGATAGATATGAAAGAATTAACTAGTGGCTAGATGGTATAAGTCATTTAATTCTTTCCTTCAAACAACTCTTTGTGACATGCCGATAATCAACGCTGAGCAGTCAACATTTTGACCTTTCACATACTTTTGTAAATAAGGTATCCTCTTGTAATAATTTTATTAATATTGAATTCTATTAATTGTTTGAAATTGTAATGTAATAAGAACTATGTCATTTTCTTTGGGCATGATTCTATTTACCCATGACGCTTTAATTTATAATCAAAGCGTTTTAATCAAGCGTCTAGACTCTAGACCACTTGTGAGAAATTACAAAATAACCTTGAAGATATAAGGGATAATAGAAATAGATTACGGTTATATATATGACACAATTAAGTGAAATATAATATATATATATTTTTTTGTTATCATTGCATGTCATCGACGTTTATAATGCCGACCTTTTGTGTCACCATACTTATGTTCTTCTTTTTGTTTGTTATCATTGTTTTGTATTTTCTGTTTGTAAGTTTGCAATAAAGAATATTTATTATAATTGTTTATTATTATAATTTCTTTAAAAATAATAACTCCTAGTACAAGTTCTGTAAGAGTTTTAATTATTATTCTATAATTGCAAATTCAACTTGTGAAAGAAAGGTCAATTATTTATTTTAAATGTTGTCTTATAGATAACTGAGCGTACTTGGATAATATAACCGGATGTCATCTTATCGGAAACACATGGAAAAGTTTTCCTTAAGCAATATAATTCATTTTCAAACATCAAATATTGGTTTAACGTATCCTTTAATTTCAATGCAACCCCAATCAAATGCGATATAAAAATAATGAGGAATTAATTTATTTTAACAAAAAATACTATTATTTATACTTATATATTTAACATTTAAGCAAAAACTATTCTAATTATACCTTTCAAATTTTAATATGATATTAAAACGTTTTTAATGATAAGCATATAAACTTTGTGCTATATTATTGGAGCATATAAAATAATAGCATTTTTAGAATTATTTATATATACATATGTTATATTGTTTTTATTAATATTTTTAGATTTAAAATGAACCGAAATAGTAAACAGTATTTGTTCAATTGTTTAAATTCATGGAAAGTTTAATTATAACAGTGCATTCTCGAGAGAATCAATAACATTCTAGTGTTGATAAGTTTGGTGATTTTATTTCTTACCCTGAAAGCAAAAGTTAAAAAAATCCAATCATTACTTCTACGCTCGCTAAAATAAACCGTTGATAAGCATGGCCGTTATTGTATGTACATATTCCATTCCATTTTTATTTTTTTAATTCTGATAATATATTGAATAAAAAGTTTTTGATTGGTATTTTGTACAATTAAGCCAATAATTTATTGTAGATTACCAATTGTTGCAATCATAAATAAATAACGTAGTCTGAAATAAGTGATGCTCGCACGATTAGCAAAATATATATCGATGACTTAATTTAATACTATCTAAAATCCCGATTGCGGATTTGTTAAATCACTGGTAAATTAAACCCAGATGCTGATCCGATACGATTAGTTTCGGTTCACTAAGATTGACTCCATGACCTAAGGTTTGTGTAGTTCACTCATCAATCGATATTTCAGTTCAAGTATTCTAGTGTTTCAGTTATAAAGAATTGCTTAGAATAGTGTAACAATAACGTTTTAACTTTAATGTGATGAGACAGTTATTAAAAAAATGATTTTAATTAGGTATATTATTATTGACATGGCCAGTATAACTTTTGAAAGTAAAAGTAAAATATAGGCCTCTTGATGTCTTAGCATTTTTGTAAGACATTTATTTCATGAAGTTGTTTCAATATAAGTTTAAGATATCAAACACGTATATCTATTCTCACATATGTATATGTATTTATTCCTATTTAAGATAAGATACAGATAAGAGATTACGTACATGGGAGAAGTCGCAGAATGCAGTCAGGGTATTTTTAATTTATTTAAAGCCTTTGATTGTGTAGATCATCGAAAATTACTATTCAAACTTAACCACTATGGAGTGCGTAATGCTGCGCTTGATCTTAAAGCCTCTTACCCAAACCAAAGAGTTTAGACGATTGATGAAAGTAAATGTAAATCAGGCGGTTTTTACCTAAAAATGGTTGTTCCACAAGAAACTATTCTTGCCCCTTTTTATTCTTTTGATCTTTGTATGGATGACAATTAATCCACGTAATTAATGTTGCATGGACATTATCGTTGGACAAAGACAGAAAATCGGGGAAAACACCGAGTCTTGAGGGCCAGCGTTCATTTTCAAGTCATAGGAGCAAAAATCATCGATGACGGCTTTACTTACAATGACCTGCGGGCAAACTATATACTGGTAACTTTGCCAGAGGACTCCTGTGTAAAACTCTACTCTCAAAGATCTGAGGATGTTGTTGCGTGATGTATACTAATAATAAGGTTTAACACTTTAGGTATCTGAGGAGCTCTGCATTTATTAAAAGATCCATGACTTTAGAAAGAAATGATGTTATAGCTATATGTGAGTAATTCGATGTGTCTAATTTCTTCTTTTGCACATCAACGTTCTTACATATGGATGATAATAATTAACCCTTAAAACAATAAGATCGCAGTCACAAACTTGTTCTTTTAATTATTATATAGACAGCCAACAAAACAATGAGCACACAGACATATTCTTTCTTTTATATAGCACTGCAACGAACGCACGGTAAAACCTCGTTACCAATGAATATAGAATATAGTGACTGAGAAGTAGACAGATTTTTTTTTTCATATAATATGTTCGTTAATATTTATATTATATAAATTTTCCGTTCTAATAGACACAGTGTTATCGTTATTATACTTTATTGTTGTAGTTTTTTACGAACTATATTTATTTATAGTAAGTAGTTTGTAATTTCAAAATACCTTTCGAATTCGCTAAAAAAATGTTCGTGTAATTTGAATTTTGTTTGAGTTAGAATATGACAATTACATATTATGGTACATGTTGTGTTCACAGATTTCCTTTTATCTTTAACTCATATGTGGTTTCGATGCCGCCGGCTTAACATCTTTTGTAAATAAGGATTCTTTTTATACTCAAAAATATATAATAACTATTGTATTGTAGCATAAATGTGTAATAAATATTACATGTGAACATGTGATTGTTAAAAAAAAAAAGATATAAACTCGTTTTACTTTAAACATTAATGTAACTTCACATCGTAATACTTACATTTAATGTTTTAACTTTTCTTTGCTATTATTTTCGTTGACATAACTAGTGTTACCTTTATAGATTGAAAGTTTGATCATTATTTACTCGTACTCGTAAGTGGAATAAACATAATTAATGGAATGCAACGCTTGTTATTTTAATTATTATCGAATGATTGGGATTCAATTGGCCTAATTGAAGCGGAATGTTTTATTATTACATTGTCTTTAATGAAAGTTTAATTGATATTATTAATATAAATATATATGGACAGTAATCCACTACGTCTATCCACTATGCTATCTTCTTTCACGCTAAGCAAAGCTTGTGATATTGATACAAAACAACTGATAAGCATAAGTAGACAATTTTTATTTAAATAAATTAAACATGCCTTTCTAATTATTAAAAAAAACCTGAGGTGAATTTAGTCAAATCAAGTCTTTTCAGAATGGTTAGTGTCAAACAAAGTTAGTAATTATAGTTAAATGAGTAATAAAAATTCCAAATTGCCATAAACTGTCTTCTAGCCTTTTTAAAGATATTATATAAATTCTTTGTATTTCGAGTATATCAATATTAAAAAAATATATGAAAATCCACTGTTTATTTATAATAAATTTTAAATATCTAGTAGGTACATGTTTTCGTAAATGTGGTTATTGACTTCTATAATAAATAAATTATTTAAATAATATGCCAGACAAAAAATATAAATTATGAAAATATGAACGTAAGATTATTTCTACTACTAAGTATAACATTTAGGTATATAATTTATCCTGAGATAAGTCTGTCTAAAGAATGATAAATCTATCATTTGCAAAACACTATCAAATTGTCTGGTTACCTAATAGTCGTTCGACATTAATATAAAAAGTGCATATCATAAAAAGTTAATAAGTAATCTTTCAGAATTTTTTAATTGGTGGATTTAAATGTTTTTGTTTTATAATAGATAATCTTTTCGTAACAAGTATTTTCAGATAAGCGATTGATTTATTTATATAACATTTTCCAACCGGCAGTTATCTTATTACTTCGAGAAGATTTTAACATAAAAAGGTACTTGATCATACGGGCTAAATCAATGTGTAATGTTTGACGTGTTCCCTAAAAGCCCTATGTTTTAATAATACTGCAGAATGACTAAAAAGTAAACAGCGGGTTTGAACTTATTATAAGGTCTTTTTTGGAGATAATATTTAATTTTTACCAAATAAACAATTCAATTATTGTAAAGACGGTCATTAAAAGATTATTACTTAGGTACTTTTTTTGCAAAAGTTTTTATATATACGGAAATAATAAAAGTGTACCTACATAAAGTTAAAAGTAAGTAAACATTTCGTAAGTTCTTTTTTTAAATATTTTTGATTAAAGGTTTTTTTTACATGTTTTGTGTAAACTTTATCTGTGAAAACTACATTGGCATGCTGGCTTTATTTATTTTGTACGTATTACAATAATAAATAAAATCATCCCGAAAACATGTTGTTTTTATTTTCCTCGTTTTAATATTTATTAATAAACAATATTAATGGATTAATAAAAAAAATAAAAAAGGAGAACAACGTTTGGCTCATTTTTTCACGTGTTTTTCCTGAATTACCAAATAATCACTATCAATATGGTTTAATTTGGTTTTCGTCTTTGATTTTGATATTCGGTAAATTCACTCACTCAGACTTTAACTAATACAAAAAACTCTTGCATTTTATTTAAATGGGTTTTGACATAAAGGTTATAACGAATACTATAAAATGTTTCGATATTTGCAAATCAATCAGCTCTAATGTAAAAAAAATACGGATTACTGAGGCAATATTTCTAGACCGATTAATTATTTATTTTTTATTTTATTTAATTAGTCTTTATTGCCTAAAAATTAGTACAATAGGCGGACTTAATGCTTAAAAGCATTCTCTACCAGTCAACCTGAGAATACAGTGCAAACATAGAGTAAGGCGCTTAAAATATAAAACATTAATACAGGAAAAAGCAATTAATAAAACAACATTACAATAGATTAAATAAAACTTATGTGCATATAACATTGTACATAATGTATACAATAAATCATAAATAGGTACTTGTTTTCAATAAATCAATATACTTACACAAATACATATTTTATACATATATAAACATATTATACAAACATACACATATATAAATATATACACATACATATAAATTATATAGTAAGACGGTTCCTATTAACTCTTTGGCTGACCATACGAAACTTTTTACAGTGAATATGGCATCGTCCTGCCAAGAAATAGTCGATTTGATTTCAAGCATCTCTAAATTGAACATCAGGATATATAGGATGCAGGAACTTAAGACGACAATCAGTTCTCAGGTGCAATACTCAATAACGCAAATGAAAGCTAATCTAGTTGTAAGGGACAAGACAGTCAACTAAACTACATGTAAAACCTTTTGGGATATACGTAATACCTATATAAATATATATAAAGGTTTTCTCCCAAAAGGTTTTACATGTAGTTTAATTAACTATCTTGTATAAAACATTTAATTAAAAAAAAATATAATAGTTTTGTTTCTGGCCGTTTCAATCGAATGTGTCGACATTTATCGGTAAAATATAAGTGTAACAAAATACACATATGTTTTACAAATAATAAACACTGTATGGTTAGTTTTGTTAGAAATGTATATTAAAAACACACACACACACACACACACAAACACATTAATGTTACAACGAAAATAATACTGGCTCTAATGTAATGTATTGTATGCATGTCACTTTGTGTTGTCAATAATGAAATAGGACAAATATTTATTGAGATATGAATGCGATCAAATTTATCTACTGGTTCAATATCCCCTTACTTTCCCTAATCAATAGAAGTTTTTGTCAATATACTTTTCTTCATCTGCATTATAAATTCGTTAATAAGTGTTGCCAAATTAAAATACTTTTTTTAAAATTGTTCGTGCTAATGAGTAAAAAGTAGAGCATATGAGGTCATATTAGTTTTGAGAGCCTACTACGAAAATGTAACCTAGTTCTAAAATTGTCGGGTAATTTTACAATTTCTCAGCATTTTCTATTATAAAATATTAGAATAAAAAACCCTCTGGCTATTTAGAGAAAGTCTTCCCTGTTTATTCTATATTAAAATGTGCATTTATTTCTTTTAGAATGACTCGATGAACTTTTCTAGAAAACGATCTGAAGCAGTTCCTTTGAACTACTTTTAGATATAAATATAAAAAAGTGCAATGCTTTTTTATACTCTTCGTACGTACAATTATCAATATTATATAAACTTTAAGTCGCAAGTTTAGCTATTAATTTAATGTATTAAATATAATAAATGTTTTACAAAATTTTCTGGGATAAAATAACTTGGTGGTATAGAATACCACTGATTTTCCATGTTTTTAAAACACTGTAACATTTGATACAATTCTTATTAAAATAAAAAAATCTAAATACAAAAAATCAGCAAAATCTGGTATGTGCGACCATTTTCTTGAATTATTTGTAAAAAAATTATTTCCATATTTTATTTGCAAATTACATGCAATATTATAGACAAGACGAGACGAAGCTTCTTAGCAATCCATGGATTCACCGTGCGGGTGCCGGGCCCATCGCGTTGCAAGGAGAGGAGTGCAAGCAGTGCCTGGGACTTGCGACCCAGGAGTAGGTTTAAGGGGCCCCTTTATTATGCGCAAAAACGCTCACCTTCACCCTCCACACTCCTCTCCCTACCTAACCAAATTTGGAAAGAACCTACTAATGCCGCCTTTGAAGTACGTTCTAGAAATGAACCGATGCTTGTTCTAGAAAGGCCAAGATCTTTAAGTAGGCTATAGAGAGATTTTGCTGTTATACCTCTCGCTCCCACTTCTACCGCGTACAAACTAACTATAAATTTATTCCTGATTAGTTCGTTGGTTAGTTCGTAATACTTATTGAGCTTTAATGTGTGATCCCTTGGGATGTTTGTTTCCCAAGGAACAGTAAGCTTCACAAGTATCACGCGCCTCAGATGTTTCGAATACAGGAATAAGTCCGGTCTGGATGACGAAACACCAACATCCCCAGGGATTTTGTAATGCTTTTCATACGTGTCCATCATGAGAATCCAATCAGGAGCCGCGCCTAATATTGAATAAGGCTTCGCTTTTGATTTTTTGGAGGAGCCTTCTTTTACGAATTCTATAGATCGTTCGATGGTTGTTATACCCTTCCGCGCTCTTGCTACTGAAAGACTAACCGCTTCCCGTATAATTTCTAATACCTTGTCATGGCGACGCGAGTATTGACCTTTATCTAGAAGTACCCTACACCCTACTAATAGGTGTTTCGCGGTTCCTATTGCCTCCCCACAGATGTTGCAAGACTTTTCGGTGGCTTTGCCCCATCTTACTAAATTACTTTGATCTGGGAGAGTCATTTGGAATGCATTAAGATAGAATTTTAATAATGCTGGGGACCAATCATAAATTAAGGTGCGCCACTTCAAAGCTAGTGGAATACAAAAATCTCCTATGGTCACCCATTCGTTTTGAATTTCTAGGCTCATCGCGTGGAGTCGGTAATTATCGTTTTCGTCTTGTCGAATAAAAGATTTTGTTATGTCTATGTCTTGAACTTTCCTACTTGATCCTAGCCCTACTTTATTTGTTTGAGCACCTATCATAAACTTTTTATGGAATTGAAGTCGTGACTCGAGCTCTTAGCTCGCTTCTTAGATGTTTGTAGAGCTCCGATGGTTTCTTTAATTTTAATCCAAAGTTGTTACGGTCTCTAAATAAGGTTGAAGAGTCCGCTGAGTGCGCTAACCCGAGCCATAACTTCAATGTCTTTATGACGCTTGCATCTAACTTTGACAAAAGGGTTTTATTTATATCATACACGAGGAAAGGCCAATTTAGACGTGATGTTAAATAATTATCGTAAATCCAAGCTTTTTTGACGTTACTTATTGGTTGGTTGTCTACCTTTTTGAGATCGTTTAAAAAGCTATCGACTATTACATCCAACGATGGAGTACGGCATTGGTAATCGATTTTTTTACCTAAAAATTTAAACGGAGCTGCTTCCGTAACCGTACTAACGCACTGACCGCCTATTATAAGACCCGGATCGTAAGAGGTATATTTGGTATTCCGTCTACCCAGACACAGACTAAAATATTTACTTGGTTTTGTCCTCAATCCGCCCGTCCACGTACAGAAATCCTCAACTACATTTAAAAGTACCTGACATTGTTTCGGATTACGTGTCAGTATCGCGAGATCATCTGCAAAAGCTAGTATGGATTCTGTGTATTTGTTGTTGAACTTAAACCGATAGCCCCACTTTTTTTCATTTCTAATTAATTTGTCTATTAAAATGTTAATAACTATATTAAATATAATAGGAGAAATACAACAGCCCTGAAATAAACCAACGTTATAATTAAGTGGTTTTGAATGGTTTTCATTAAAAATTATTGAGAATTTTAATTTTGAATAATATGATGCAATAATGTCGCGAACTACCATAGGAAAGTTATACCATTTAAGCGCGAACATCATTAGTTCATGTCGTACCGACCCAAAGGCGTTTTCTAAGTCTATCCAACAAACCGTAATTTGTCTCTCGCTAGTTCTAGCATCTTTAAGGCTTTCCGATATTAACGTATTATGTTCCAGGCATCCAGAAATTCCGGGCAAAAACCCTTTCTGGTGATTAGGCCTGAAATATCTATTGTTAATCATGAATTGCGTCATTTTAGTTTGTAAAAAAGAGAAAAATATTTTGGAAATTGTATTTGTTAGGGCTATCGGTCTAGTATCCTTGGGATTATTGACATTGTCGTTTTTCGGAATGAGGACAAAAAGGGCTTTTCCGAACGATACCGGTATTTGCTTTCTTGACCAGATTTTACCGAATATATTTAAAAGATGTTTATGGAGCGACGGACATTTTTTGTAAACTATATAAGGGATACCATCCGGACCTGGTGCTGACTTAGATGGTTTCATTTTAATTATTTTATTGATTTCCTCCAAAGTTGGTGGGTTGGCTTGAAAATCTTCAGTAGGAGTCTCAGGTTTGTGTTCGTTTGGATCCCCATATAGTCTTTGGTTTTCTGGCACTTCGTATGTGCTTTTATAATGGTCGAAAATTTGCTCGTTGGTCAAGAGAAGCTTACCTTTTTGATCTTTGAAAATGTTTTTTGAGTATTTAAAAGGATTTTTATCAAAGTCTACTTCATGTTTTGCCCGATCAAAGCTATCACGATTTTTCGTTATTTGATTTGTTATACCTTGGATAAGTTTAAGAATTGATCGCAATGCCCTAGACAGTTGGTGACTAAGTTGATTATCGCCTAAGGCTTTGGCTATACGAAGTTTCTTTATAAGACCTCTTTTTTTCCTCCTCATTTTCAATTTAAAACCGTTTTCTTTATTTTTGTGAGCATAACGATTCGTAGGTGGATAGTGCTCATTAAAGTAGTCGTAAATAGTATTTTGGAAAGTCTCTACTTGCGCATCGAGTACCTGATTTGAGCCCGGGTGCTCTAACAGGGCCGCTATATTTTGGTCATGTACTTTCCAGGTCGATTGTTTAGTATTTGGAATGCTAAGACGCGTCCGGATGGTCATGGACTCCTGGTAGTTTTCATTCAATGGCTCACCATGAGATATATGAGGGTAAACTCTATCCGCAGTGAAAACTGAAGATCTTACCGCCGGTTGCCGCACTTCAGCACCATTGTGTGTTTTAAGATGTTTAATAAACCAGGCTCGTCTTTTGTAATTTTTCCCGCACGTAGGGCATTTCAGTTCCGTTATCGCGCCGTTTTCGCCGTAATTGTCAACCGGTGGACAGTTCTTCCGCCCCCCCTCTCGGACTGTCCTAGGGGTATTTTTCTTATTTGGACTTTTAGCGTTTATCGACGTTCCCGGGCTTGGCTTGCTAGGCCATCGCCCTCGGCTGTCTTTCCAGCAGTCTGCTGTCTTCCCAGCTGCCAGCTGTCTTTCCAGCGTCAACTGTCTTTCCAGCGTCATCCCGTCTCTCCGGGCTGTCAATTTAGATAAGACGAAGCTTCTTAGCAATCCATGGATTCACCGTGCGGGTGCCGGGCCCATCGCGTTGCAAGGAGAGGAGTGCAAGCAGTGCCTGGGACTTGCGACCCAGGAGTAGGTTTAAGGGGCCCCTTTATTATGCGCAAAAACGCTCACCTTCACCCTCCACACTCCTCTCCCTACCTAACCAAATTTGGAAAGAACCTACTAATGCCGCCTTTGAAGTACGTTCTAGAAATGAACCGATGCTTGTTCTAGAAAGGCCAAGATCTTTAAGTAGGCTATAGAGAGATTTTGCTGT
Source organism: Napeogenes inachia (assembly GCA_959347355.1). Classification (NCBI taxonomy): domain Eukaryota; kingdom Metazoa; phylum Arthropoda; class Insecta; order Lepidoptera; family Nymphalidae; genus Napeogenes; species Napeogenes inachia. The sequence goes on from OY365792.1 coordinate 17,922,710, forward strand.
TATACCTCTCGCTCCCACTTCTACCGCGTACAAACTAACTATAAATTTATTCCTGATTAGTTCGTTGGTTAGTTCGTAATACTTATTGAGCTTCAATGTGTGATCCCTTGGGATGTTTATAATTTAATAAAAAATCTTGTTACTGATGATACTTCCTTGTACATCATTATCACAGAACGGGACTTTGCCCGAGAATAGTACAGAAGAGTGGAATTAAAATTCCTTAGTTAATTTATAAATTCTTTAATAATTAATGTATAATATTTGCTGTTTATTTTATTATATTTTTTTTACTTGCTTTTGCTACAACGAGGATATTTAAATTGGATAACACTATACTATTAACATTATATACAAATTAAGTATTAATATTCCACCTATCATACCTATAAACACGAGATCCAATTTAACTTTGTCAAATCACACAAACAAACTCATTTTAATGCTTTACAAAATGAAAATTAGTTTTATTTTTAATTTCATTTCACCTTCTAATCATATTATCTGTCTCATAGTGTCATAATTAAATATATAAATACTGAAAATACAGAAAATATAGTTAATAAACGACCAAACCCCAGAAATACAGAAATCTATTTTCATCTCATACATGCCTGTCGGAAATCGAACCCGAGCCCCATTGAGAGTTACTATACGCTAGGTGTCTACGCTAACCACTCGACAAATGAGGCGGTTGATATTACCAATTAATGAAAATTGTGACAGAAACAATATTAAGTAGTATTGTTACAAGTATAATAAAAGAAAGTTACAACTTTAAAAAGACGTTTTTAATGATTTTTATTTTTAATTTCTTAAAATAAATTGTTTTCGTTTTAGTTTCAGATACTAACTTAAGTATTACATACATGTTTTATTTTGTCACTTTCATATTGGCAATGATGTTTTAGCCATAACATAAGTAAAATGTTTAGCGTTCTCTATGCGTCCGGAGCGAATCCTCCGTGCTTAATGGTGTCATATCTTCTTAGATTTACATCCTGAATACGTAATTTGACAGGAACTCAATTTCAATAATGCCTATTTTTTTTAAATATATAATAAAACTATTGTATGTTTGTTGTAATGTTCACTATAGAATAACAAAATTGGAAAAACATAAATATTAAGTTTTCTAAAACGCTTAAATGCCATAACATATGTATCTTTAAAGATTTGTATAACCACAAAAAGACAGTAATTATGAAAACATTTTGAATATTTAATAACAAAAAAGTCAAAAAAATATTCAAAATAATTTGATCTGGCCGCAACAAGCCGACCCGGTGACACCCTGCGTCTACCGCAATGCCTCGCTTCGCTACTCCCAGCATGATGGTCGAATTAATATCCTCTTGTGCTTCCTGACATTTATCTCAACATGTTGTTTAATAAATTTTGTTTACTATAATCATTATAATGTAATAATACAAAACCCAAATTAAATATCTAATATATACTTTATTGAATATCTAATATATACTATATCTATTACATAATAAAAATATTTATTTTCTTAAGTTTAATCAAGATTTTCTTTACATAAAGACTTTCCCATTTTTCCAGTCACTAGAATTACAATGATGATAACTACCTGAATTGCTTTTTTTAATTTATGAGTTATTAGAGACATTAGTCGTAATATGTATATATTATATATAAGGGCATCACTTTATATAAAACATCAGTTTATATAATTCTTAAATGTGGATATATTAAGCTCCGCTTACAAGTTTTAAGGTTATACAGACATTTTAAGTAACAAAAAACAATACTATTTTTTCTTCTGTACCCTTTGTTCCTGACAACTGATAGTAGATACATTATTCATTAATCGTATTTAAATGTGATCACGTATTGCTCTCCGAGGACGCAAGTTCTATTTCACAGCAGCGAGTAACGACTACATTGTCAGCAGCTCATATTATGCTTCCGTGTATTCTGTATTTGTTCTGTAAAGGATACTTGCTCTACTTTAATATTTTTTATGAAATTTATAATTCTCAATATAAAAATTACATTTAAAATAAAATGGATCTATAATTACATCAGAAATACATAAGAAAAATGTAGACACATAGGTACGTATCAAGTTTACTTTATTAATGAAATTAAGGCAATATAAATCTTACAATATATCTCTTTTTCATTTTGTTAAATAAATTTGTTGTATAAATGTGTATGTATTGATTTAATACTCACTGGCTCACACGTGCACCTCAGCATTGACCGCTAATATCACATACGTTGTGTCTGAACTCCAAAAATATTGAAGCAATTATATTAAATTACAGAACGACGCAGTGAGGGTGGTTCCACCACAGAGCGTTGTAATTAAATCTGAACCTCTTGACATAAATCCTATATCGGTTTTACCGATAAAAACTGTTAATCAAAATATTTACTAACCGAATTTTTACAAATATGTATCTAATAATATATCTTCAAATCATAAAATCAACTTCATTTTTTCCTTTATTACATGTTTTTCATTTAGAAACTCATAAATTTCAAAATAAGTTTTAAGAGTAGGTAATAGTTAATAATAATTGATAATAGTATTAACAAAATCCGATTTTAACCAATATTTTGGACCAGACAATTAGTAAGCCGTTTAACTTATAATACGATAAATTCTGAAAGTGTTTGTACGTAGTATATGATTTTCGTTACTTTGTGTTAAAAAATATAAAATTGCAATCATTTTGTTCCACTGGCACAATTGAATACTTTTCTCAAAACTTTGCTACTAATAAAAATGCGATTAACTTTAAAACTCAGTTCGAAAGTCGGCCTTCGAACTGATCTCATTCATTTCAAACTTTTTAATTGCAATTGTCTGTGTAAGAATCAGTCTTAAAAATCGTTAATTTTTTATCTAGTTCTGTAATGACATTTTATGTTTGATCGACTCTACATACTCGTATATTAAATCCATGAAATCGATTCATGACATCTGTTTATGTTAATTATTTTATTAAGTTGAAAGTAATTATTTTTTTAACCCACGAGTATGTTAGTTAAAAACTGGGCAGGTACGTGTCGGTTTACAATATTTACTGCTTTTTTAAACGCTTACTATAAATCCTCTCCTAGAAATCCTACGGTTGACTGGTAGCGAATTTCTTTGTGGCATTGAGCCTGCCTTTAAATCATTTTATAGGTTATGCAATAAAGAATTAAATAAATGTATAAAATAGATCATCATGAACTAAAAGACTATTCCATTTTCTGCCAAAAATGTAACAATGCTATTTGACTTATTATATAGTAACAGGTTTTAATGTTATTTTTATGGATTACTACAAACGTATTACAATATAAAATCACTCAGTGTGGCAGGATCCATATTCCCTTCATTATCGATATATTCGAGTCACTAATCACTCCAAACCTTCCCAAACTATTACAGCTCAATTCATATTGTTATATTCACTACGCCTGAATACACTTTCACGTAATTGAAGTTAATAAATTATCAAAATGAAACTATTCATTGTATTAACTATTCATTTTCCAGTAGTGTTTGTGTTTAATAATATTATATGTATTTTATATATAACATTTCTAAATGGTAGTATAATTTTACTATTAAATCTATATCCAATAAAATATAAGTAAAAACAGAGAAACTGTTTATTAACTTCAATTAGCAATATGACCCAAAGTAATATAATTTGATGTAATGCAAATTAAAGCAAATTCTAGAATATCCGACTGTTTTCTGAATTATTTATAAAAAAAAATTTTCCAAGTATTATTTGCACATTACATATAATATTATATAAAAAAAAATTGATGCTGATGATACTTTCTTTTACTTATAATGCATTTGGGTATCATCACAAAATGGGACTTCGCCCGAGAGTTCATTTAAAAGAAATTACTTAGTTCTTGGTAAACATTGTTTTATTTCACTGTATACGTAAAATAATACGTTAAAGTCTTAAAAAGTACTAGTTATACCTAGTCTTGCCATAAATATTGTAACAAAGAAAAAAATATTTTTTAAATTTCAAATAACATTTATTACTTTTACCGTGTGTTAGTTAAATACACAAATATAAAATAATTAAAAATATAAAAAGCTTATTCGAAGTGGTGTCCATTGGCAGCAATTTAAAGACCAAGACCAAATTTAAAGACTGTATAGCAATACAGTCTTTAAATTTTGAGGCCAGTTATCAATAGAAGCATTTGAGTCTCAAGCTCTTTCCATGGGGAAATTCTTCACTGTCAATTGTATGGATTGTTTTAGGGTCTCCAAATTATCATGGAGTTAAGAGCTGTCCTCTCTTAAACTGATCATAAATCATAATCCTGCGGATTAAGATCGGGACTAGACGACGACCAGTCTTCAGCTCTGATGAAGTCCGAGACGTTCGCTTCCAACCAAGACTTTATGACCCGGCGCCGAGTCTTGCTGGAAGGACCATACTTGGTTATTGAACGTGGTGTTATCAAGGGGCTTAACTACTTTCTCAAGAATGCTATCTTGATACACTTGTGCCGATGTTTTGATACTATTTTCACAAAAATATGGCTCAGTCCCTCCTTCATAGCTAATATCCCACCAAACCATTACTGAAGTCGGATAATGCCCACGTTGCACTCTGTCGACTAATTGGGAAGGTTCCTTAGAGATTTGAGCATAAATACGATCATTTTGTTTGTTAAAATGTTGCTCAATTGTAAAAAAAAAATTCATCCGTAAACAACATTTTGCCATGACCTCCCTTTGCGTACCGCTTCAGTAGTTGTTTTGATTTTAACACTCCAATCATCTTTAATATATTAGTTAAAAAATGACCAGTGCGTCTCTTATAGGCTGTAAGTACTAAGTCATCTCTTAAAATACGTGATATGGTTCTAGGTTCTATCTTCATTTTCCGAGATAAAATCTTTTGCTTTCGGACAGGCATTCTTCGAATTATTCCCTTACTGCTTTGACCACCTTTTTCATACGAATACTACGTGGATGGCTAGATCTTTCTCTCACAAACAGAGGAAGTCTCATTGTACCTAATAATAGCCCGGTACACACATTTGACTAATACCAAGTGAATGGAGAGTTTTAAAATTGCATTTGGCTCCATACCTACTTTGAGTATTGCAATCACAGCTATTCTGTTCTCTTTATCACCCCACTCCATTTTAATATCGTAAAATATTCTAGAATGTATAGGCGCCAAAATGAGAAAACACAATGAACAATCGTATAAAAATGACATATTCCAAATTCAAATGTAATTTTTTTTTATTTATAATTGTAACAGTATTTAAGGCCAGTATGTAGTAGTAAATTATACTATACAGGCAATTTGATTTGAGTTTACAATTTTAATCTGATACGAATTGTTTAATTTGTTATAAGTTTACCCTTATAATCTCCGCCTTAATTAAAGTCAAAGCGATTCAATCAATAGTCTAGACAACATGTCAGAGACTTATGAATCTAAAATAGTAAAGACGATATCACATTATTAAACATAGTATAGAGTACATATTTTAAGTAAATATAAATTGTTGTTCAAGTCAATAATAAATTTAGAATATTGTATTATACTATTACTGTTTTCGTTTGGTTTTAAAAGATATTGTTACTTGTTTTAAAATAAGTTTAAACAAAACCAAAAGTCTTTATTTTTTTTTCCAGTTTAAGAATTGAAAGGTCACATACCCTAAAATCATTTTTGTTTATCAAATATGTTATGAATAAAACAGTAACTGTAACTCCATTGTTCCAATGTTGTGTCACACCTATTGTAGTGCTCCTAAATATTTTATATTTATTTTATTATTAGAACTCTCTTACCACAAAGAATCGCCAACGACAGTCGTTCTATTCTTTAAAGCACTTTATGACACTGTTCACAAATACACTAAACTGTTTACCATTTAAACACTTAATTATCACTGTTACACAACTCAGTTTCTCGATCTCACACTCAGCGGTTTATTATAACTGTTGCACTTTTATTACAATAATACCACCCCACAACTTGTACTCCCCATTTCACACAATGCCTTTTCTTACCCGAGCTGCGATTTATATACTTCTTATTCTTAGTCAAATCAGTATCCAATATTACATTTATTTTATCAATTAAACTTCTATACAGACATTCAATTGTTTTAGTCAAATCAACAAATTATATCTTTATTTTTAGTCAAAACCAAACTACTACATGTATAAAAGCTAACATTATATTAAATTGATTTCTAAATCTATATGATATTTCTGTTATTGTGAGATTTAGTATAGAAAATTTTAAAACCACCAAAAAAATACGTTAGATCTTCCATGTAAACTTCCTTTAAATAATTATTTTAATTTCATTTTAATATATTTTTTTTTTATTATTTTTTAAGTGAATATATAACTAGATAATCTGTGATTATTTCAAGCGTCTATCTGTAGGCGTTAAAAACGAGCGAAGACTTAATTTTGTTGTATAGGGGGAATTAACATTTATTATTAAACATTTATTACTAAACGATTATTAAAACACTTATTGTAGGATCCGTACTAAATAAGAAGAAATTCTTTAATAAACAAATAAATAGTATTTGATATTTTTATGAAAACAATCGATTATTGCCAGATTATTTTTACTAGACCACCAATTGTTACTTTTTCCATATAATTTTAAAATTTCTGACACTTGTATCCTTATTGATTTTATAAATGGGAAAGTTTGTTTGTAGATCTTTTCAACCTCAATAAAAGAAATGATTGACACGATTTTCTACTTTACCTACACCCAAGCGCGGAGCTACTAAAAGCGGCTAAAATATTTTTTCACCGAAATGGTCGTCCCTTGGTGATTGGTCTAGTTAAGCTAACATTATGTAAATGGCGTTCAGTTTATAGTTTATTTTTATTTATTGAATGTATGTTTGTTTTATAATCAACTTATTTCACTGTATCTTAGATATCAAAGATAGTTCAAAGATATCTTATTTATAATATGGAAAATGTAGTTATTTTCCAAATTATGAATAAGTAATATTGTACATTTACTTCAATGTTTACATTATTTTTGTTTTTAACTGACTTCTTCAAAAAGGAGGAGGTTCTCAATTTGGTATAATTTTTTATTTTTTTTTATGTATGTACACTGATTTCTCCGCGGTGTGTGAACCGATTTACGTATTTTTTTTTAATTGATGCGGAATAGTTTCGAATTGGTCCCATACAAATTTAATTTAGGTGGGCCCATTAGTTTTTATTTTTTGAGCATTTTTGTCCAAGTTTTGTACTAGCTCGTCAGGAAGGAAATCAAAACGTGCTGTGACTAATGACATCTGTTGTTTTGGATATAATAATTTCTTATCGACTGTACAGGTTACTTCAGCATATTGATTTATGGTGGTTATAATATTATGTTTATTCATTGAACGAAATTTGTAAAGTCTGACGTGCTGCTGCTATCTAGTTCTAACGTTGCTGAGCAGACTTGGTTGCTGTACGGTTTCGTATCACTTCTAATCTATGAACCCTCTGCTCAGCCGACTCGTTCTCTAAACACTCATTAATAAGACCAAGTCTCTGAGTCCTATGCTCAGCTGCCTCTTTGGCCAGATGCTCATTAATGAGGCCAAGTCTAGCTCTCTGTTCAAAATACTCATTTGCAAGACGCTCTTGGATCTAATCGAGTCTAGAATTAAGCTGATCAAGAGTTTCTTGACGTAATCGTGATCTCATATATGCCTTCAAGGCCAACCAACGTTTTTAACAATCTTTAATAGTCTCACAAGAACGTGAAATTGTGTTTCGAAGAGCATTTTTACGGAGACGACTACTTTTATCCGTTCATGTTTCTTGAGATCTGTATTTTTGAAGGCGCGTAGCACCTTTTAGTAATAATTTCAAGTCTATTAGTAAATAAGACATATAAATAATACGTAGTCTATAACAAATATTTTTAATATTTAATTTAAATATACTTGAAAACAATTCTAAGGGTTTATTTGGGAGTTTATAATAAAACTGTTCACAATTGATCTTAAAGCAGTTACTTATTTTATGGAGCCTAGTAATTAATATTTTTATGCACAAGTACACAATTTTTTTATAATCATGTTTATGGTATACTATATCGTCATAATGTTCATAGTTATTATTTTCAATCAACTTCTTTTAACATTTTCTTTTAAACGTAATCCACATCCAGGAAATTATAACACTATTACGATTTGTACCATGTAATTAATAGTTTTAAAAGTTTCTTCATTTTCCCACAGTGTAAATGTTCTTTGCTTTATAACTGCAGAGCATTGCAGTGTGATAGTGTACGTGCCGAATGAGTGCGGTGAATGAACACGTATTCTACTCCACTCCGACGCCTACATATAGGAAAATATACTTTAACCCTAAGTGCTAAGAGTCAGTGTTATATGACTTTTTAAGTAACCTTATACATAGTTTCGATGCTAAATACGTTACTTTTTTGGCTATTTTTGTCGTGAATTCGTATACATTTTTACATTGGCAATATTGAGGACATAGTTTGAGTGGTCAATATTCGTTCCAGAAGATTATTATTCGATTCGGTTATTTATAAACAATTATGCGTTTAATATAACTATAGTTGAATAAACCATTATAATATAGACATTTATGGGATACATGGGTCAACTCCTTTGCGATCCACGAATAGTAGTTGCGAGTGTGGATGTATGTCGTTATTTTTATGTCCGGGGCATAGATACTTGATTATTGTGGGTTTGTATATATGATTAGCTTCGTAACACAATATTTTAGTTTTATGGTACTTTAATGTAGTAGATAACTGGATAATAGCAAAAAGGTCTTCTGTGAGATGCCGTCACGGGAGCGGGGTTGGTGTTCCAAAATCTGGGGTTTTTTGTGTGTTAAGAAGATATAAAGTTTTTAAAACGTTAACAAAAGTAATGAACGCAAATTAAAGAATTTAAAAATTGTAATAATTACCTTAAAATAAATTACTTACAAACTGAATAAACAAAATATCAACTATCAAACAACCATACAGTTATAAATTACCGGACCAATTGAATTTTGCCGTAACAGCATATAAACAAACTCGCGATAAAACGTTGATTAAGTTTTTTTTTGGAACCAAAAAGTGACGTTTTTGTATAGTTTAGCGTTTATAAGGTACTAAACGATATAAAATTTACATTTCAACTGTTTTGACTATTAGCGCCTATATATTTCTTTATTTTATGAAGTCGATTCTTTAACTTTACAACAATGTCGAATTTATTAATTTTTAATGCACCTACACACCTACACTACACTTACCAAGGCACAATGGCTGGGGAAGGATGCGAGCAAGTTCCCGTCTCCTTAGACCTGACCTATCCTTTTGAAGCGCTCGTCGGTCACGAGGCCATCATCTCAGCTGGTGGTTTGTTGTTTTTCACGTTTAATGTGGTAGCTCAATTGGTAGAGCGATGGGACGGTTTCCCAGAGGTCGCGGGTTCGAATCCCGGCCCGTGTCGGTTTATTGTTCATTCTATATTTATATAAATTTAAATAGGACTAACATGTTTTTTCAAGCTGAAAAAGAAAAAGTAAAAAAAAAATGTGATTTATTTTCGATAAATATTTATGATGGACAGCGCAAATCAACAAAGTTAATAAGAAAATTTACATGTTTTTCCACTCTCTAAAGCGTTTGCAGAATTTCTTTCTTCTGCGGACTAGAATCTTGCTAGCACAATCCTTTTAATTCCTTTCTTGGCTACGGTGAACTTTGCTGTTTAGATGTTTCTGAAGTGCTACTTGATAAACTAGATCACCTTATAAATTTGTTTGTGTTTGTGTGTTTGAATGACATAAGTAAAAAATAAACAAAATACGAAAGATTAAATATAACGAAACAAAAACCCACTCTCACCAACGGAAGTCTCCTTCCCGAAAAGAAGGCCTCGTTTCCCTCTCCCCCTATCAGCCATAGACTGGGTGCAAATCCCCATAGCTGACCCCGACCGTGCCGTATTAGCCAACAGTTAACATGAACCCGAAGGAACTCATTAACCGTTGTTACTAGGGATCACCAGCCCGTATCGCTTCCGATGGCACCGGACGAATCGAAATGACAAAGGAAGTGGATACGCACACGAGGAGGTTTCCAACAGCTATCTAACCTAATCTTAACTGACCTTTATAAATACATTCATGCATTCATTCATTATGCTTTTGTATTCCGAATATTTCGTATACTTAAATTATATTTAAATTTGATGAACTTAAATACAGACCTTAAATAACTATTACTTCTAAAAAAATGATTAAATCTCATTACTAACATTAAAAGTAAGGTTTTAATTTCCTACAGATATCAGCCCTTCGCTATGGGTGTTTCAATAATATCAAGATGTACCCAGAAACACATCACGTATAATTACTTTTCCTAAACCAATTCCTTGTTCTATTTGTAATAATTTTTTATCGGGCCTTAATTACAATATCTTTTTGTGTTTGAAATCTAAAAATGCGGGAGCAATCATATTAAATTACAAAGAGTAATTTAATCCGAAGCTCACAACATTAATCCATAAAAGCCGACTGTTTACCGAAACCATTAGTGTAATTCGAAAAAGGTTATGAATTAGTTAAACAATTACAATCTCCTTGAAGTGGTAATAGATCCATAACTGCAACATACATACTATAAATTACGAATGGATTGATTTTGATAAAATCGTCAATTCATACCTTATTGTCTTAGCCAATATATAGAATGCTTTTTGCTGCTCAAAACTATCTCATATCCACGAGTACAAATAATATGACGAAAACATAAGTTTAAAACATGGTATTATAAGTGGATCACAAGATTGTGACGGTTTTATAACCGTTGCGGAGATATAACCGCAGAGCAATAGTTAGCATGGCGGGTGCTGCGTTGAGTGCGTACGCGCTTGTAATCGGTATGGCCGGCAAGGGGGCTTCGCGGGGTGCACCGCCATGCGGCCGCCTGTCTTAACCTGATCTACCGCAGTCAGAGGACCTACTCAAGCGGATTAACCGTATCATGCGGTATTAGCCGTATCGTGCATATCGAACTCGTATACAATTGCTAAGGTCATTAAAGGTCTTAAAACATCACGTCTAAATTGGCCTTTCCTCGTGTATGATATAAATAAAACCCTTTTGTCAAAGTTAGATGCAAGCGTCATAAAGACATTGAAGTTATGGCTCGGGTTAGCGCACTCAGCGGACTTTTCAACCTTATTTAGAGACCGTAACAACTTTGGATATGATCTGGAATAAATTTATAGTTACTTTGTACGCGGTAGAAGTGGGAGCGAGAGGTATAACAGCAAAATCTCTCTATAGCCTACTTAAAGATCTTGGCCTTTCTAGAACAAGCATCGGTTCATTTCTAGAACGTACTTCAAAGGCGGCATTAGTAGGTTCTTTCCAAATTTGGTTAGGTAGGGAGAGGAGTGTGGAGGGTGAAGGTGAGCGTTTTTGCGCATAATAAAGGGGCCCCTTAAACCTACTCCTGGGTTGCAAGTCCCAGGCACTGCTTGCACTCCTCTCCTTGCAACGCGATGGGCCCGGCACCCGCACGGTGAATCCATGGATTGCTAAGAAGCTTCGTCTTTTATATTTACTTTATATTTACTTACTACTTACTTAATTCTGTTACTTTTTTATTTACTTTAACTACAATTAGGATATTTCAAATAGTTTTTATTGTTTAATCAATTAGTAATAGTAGTTATAATTTTTTTTTATATAACTTTATTGATATTATATGATCTTAAGCTTTATTCAGTTAAATTATACTGCCTTTGCTTTTTTATCTGTAAGAAAACCTTAACATGATGAGTGGCTTGAACTATATATAGGTCTAATATTTCATTAATAGAAGTTAATAATAACCATGGGTGCTTTAATAGATGATATCGATGTTAAATTTGTGTTAATAAAATAATCATGTGACAATATTATATTGTGAAACAGATTTAGAGTATTTTGTTAATACGACCCTGAAAAGCTGACGTTGTAGATATTATAAAATGTTCACATAATTAATACACTAACTGAATAATCAAATTTCGCCTATGATACAACCATACAACTTTAAATTCGAAGATTTAATTTAAGCTTGTCAAAACAGCACAAAAAAAATACATAAAAAAGTTTAAAAAAGGGTTTCATTTATTCAAAACTGCAATTTAGTAAGTTTTATCTAATTTAGTTTTACCTTCTGATCATATAATCTGTCTTGAAATTAAATAACGAAATCACCCCTTCTTTTCTAGTATATCGTTCAATAAATCCCGAGACTAGCATTGACATGGCTCTAATAATGCCATTTGTATACCAAGGGTCTTAAGTACCAACTTTCAGATAAGATGTGTCAAAATTTGATGTTATTCGAAATAACCAAGAAAGCTATAGAGGTTAAAGTGACGCTACCTTTGCATAAAACATTGTTTTCTAATGGAAAAAAACACTGTTCAAGCTCAACAATGGCTTGAAAAATGTTACCCGGATTCTACTCCGTCGAAAACAACCGTTTGTCGGTGGTATGCTGAATTCAAACGCGGTCGTGCTGATACAAATGATGCGAAACGTTCGGGTCGTCCAAATGAGGGAGTAACTCCCAAAAACACCAAGCAAGTATTGAAAATCGTGATGGGTGACCGCAAAATGAATGTGCTCACAATGGAACAAAAGCAACAACTTATCAATGATTCGGAGAGCTGTTTAGCTCTGTTTGCTCGCAATAAACAAGATTTTTTGCGTCGATATCTGACAGTGGACGAAACATGGATTCACCATTTCACTCCGGAGTCAAGTCGGCAGTCAGATGAATGGCGTACGACCGATGGAAGCCGCCAGAAGCGTCCAAAAACACAACAGTCGGCCGGCAAAGTGATGGCGTCCGTATTCTCTTTATATATGTAAACTCATAAATTTTAAAATAAGTTATCAGAGTAGATAATAGTTAATAATTTAAGAATTAATAAAAACCGATCTGAATTTTATATTAGGATAAATTCTGAAACTATTGGTATGATGTATATGTTTTTTTGCTTTGTGTTAAAAATACCAAATTGCAATCATTTTGTTCGACTGGCACAATTGAATACTTTTCTTAAAACTTTGGTACTAATAAAAATGCGATTAACTTTAAAACTCAGTTCGAAAGTCGGCCTTCGAACTGATCTCATTCATTTCAAACTTTTTAATTGCAATTGTCTGTGTAAGAATCAGTCTTAAAAATTGTTCATCCTATATTCAGTTCTGTAATAAACCACATAAAGTTCATTTTAGGTTTGATTGACTCTACATGCTCGTATATTACATCCGTGAAATCCATCCCTAAAATCCGTTTATTTTAATTATTTTATTACTTTGAAAGTAATTTTTGTTAAATGAAATACCTTACGGATTACATACTCGTGCGTAAGTAAAAAACTGGGCGAATAAGTGTCGGATAACAATTTTAACTATTTTTTTTAAACACTAATTAACATTCTCTAATGTAAATCGAATGTTGGGTGGAAGAGAATTTCTTTGTAGCATTAAGCCTGCCTTTGAATTATTTAATAAATTATGTAAAAAATATTAAATAAATATATAAAATAGATCAAGAAATGTAACAATGTTATTTGATTTATTATATTGATTCAGGTTTCATAATGTTAATTTCTTGGATTACTACAAATGTATAACAATATTAAACCACCCGGTGCAGAATCCCTATTTACATTATTATCAATAATAAGTCACTAATCACTCCAAACATTCCCAAAACTATTACAGTCAAACCCATATTGCTATATTATATATTTACTACGACAATATTGACTTTAATCATTAACCAAAATGAAAGCATTTATTGTATTTAATGTTAATATTATTTATTTCATAATAATAATAATATAATGTTAATGTTAAAACTACATCTAAAAAAAGTAAAAACAGTTATTACTGTTTACTATTTTCAGTCGGGACTATGACATAAAGTAATTTGTAAAACTTAGATTAAGAACTCATTTTAAAATAACCAAAATATTCAAAAGAAAATATAACTATCAATTTCATGTATACGTTGACATAGGCAAGTAATTAGCAAAGTTGAGAAAGTAATACGTTGGTGACGATAGGACAAAGTGAACTGCTGCTACCATACATTGCATCGGAGAGAAAACTGTTTATACGTTGCAAGCAAATGATATTATATAAAAAAATAAAATTATATTTCTTATTATAATATGATACGAATTGTTATATTCATTACAAGAGCAATCCCCGCCTTAACTGAAGTCAAAGCGATTTGTTCAATAGTCTAGACCACATTTCAGATATAATACTAAAGATGAAACCAAACCACATAACAATATTACACACAATATGGATAAAATATTTAAAGTAAATATAAATAGTTGCTTATCAAGATCATAATACATTTAGAATAATGGTATGCTTATTTTCGTTTAGTTTTGAATATTTTTTTGTAACTTCTTTTAAAATGCGTTTAACCAAAACTAAAAGTGTTTATTTTTACTGTCAGAGCTTTTCCCAGTTTAAAAAGTTAATTGCCACATGTCATAAAAGCTTATTTTGTTACGGTTTAACTGAGAAGAAATTTAAAAAAATATATTTTTATAATCTAGAGTTATTATACAGATAACAGCTTTACCTTATAAATAGATATTTTTTTAATTAAATTTGTTATTATTGCTCTATTTATAACCTACATATGTGCATATACCAAATAAATATGTATGTATTTTAAATAACCCCACTGATGCTCGTTGACGTATTAACGTAGTCTCTGAAAATTAGGGTCGAAGGTTGCAGCCTCCGACATTTGTACACCAAAAACTCGTTTTTGTTTGTATATTTTAATGTACATTTTATGTTTTTTCATGTCTTTCACTTAATTTTTTTTTTTTTATATTTTCAATAATCTATGTATTTTCTTTCAACTGGTTACTATAGGATTGTTTCTAAAAGGTTTTAATGATATATATTATTTTAAATATACTCACATGTAAAAGTTGTGTTGTCTAAATAAAAATAGTTTCTTTTTTCTTTCAAATTATAGATAAATTTATATTAAATTTCTTTGAAATAATTTTCTTACATTTTGTGTCACACAAAATTAAAACTATCTTCTTAATTCTATAGTTTCTCGAATCAAATACCACTTTGCTAAATTAGCAAATAAAAAAGTTGGCGGTAAATACTCTCAAGTCAAGTTTTTTTTTATCCAAAAAGTAACGCCATTGTATTTATTCTTAGGCCCTAAAAGATATGAAGTTAACATTAAAATTTTAGTGATTATTTAGCACCTATGTTTTTTTATATCATTTAATTAAAGCTTTCATTGGATAGTACCGATTGTTGAATTTATTAATTAAATTGAATATTAAATTTTAACACCTATCTCACGTAATCTAAATCGACCATTATAAATATATTCAGATGTAAATTATACATATATGCATATATGTTTAAATACTTTTGTATTCTGAATATTTCCTTAAAAAATACAAAAGCCGCGGTACCGGATGCCACAACGGTATATTACGCGTTAAACAAGTACAAAGAAAATAATAATAAACTAAAATTTATTTCTAAATATTTGGCTCACGAAAAGTTGTTTGAATTTGTATTATAACAATGATGTTAAATATTCTGTTATATAACTAATTATATAGGAAGCTTATTGATTGGTACAAAACACATGACAATGTAATAAATCACAGAGGCAAGACAAATCGTTTAAACAGATATTGTTTTAGCGCTACACATTTTTTGGGGTGGTCCTCCTTTTTTTATCGACAATTTTCTAGAGGCCTTAACAAACTTTTACATAATAAATCTAATTGAATTGATTAAAGTTCTAAAGTTTATCGTAAGGAGGAAATGGCCTTTAATTTAATAAGGCTATGCCTAATTTAAGTCGTTAACGTTGAAGAATTAATCCATTAATCATAATTGATTTAAAAACAGTTACTAATCCATTGTTGCTTTATTATAACTGCAGAGAACTTAAACTGCTGAGATACTGCACCCACCGCAATGCTACATTTATTGCTCAAATTAATAAAATTTGTTGCTACTGCAACAAATCAACAAACCTTAGTGTATACTGTATTATGTAAAATATTTTATATTTTATTGGTTAATAATAATGACGGGCTACTTAGTTAAAGCGCCATTTTTTAATACATGTTTTTATGTAATGGGGTTATGACATACTTTTATATAATGGGGTTATATACACAGTGGAAATTGGAAAAAAATATATGCTTACAAACAGATCAAGGTATAGTTGGATAGACATATTCCAAACTAGCTGTGCCTGCGACCTCGTACGCATAGATTTCGATTTCGATAAAACGTATATTGTTTTACAGAAGACACAGTCCTATTACGTATTTTTTTATTTGGGAAGGATATAATTATTCCCTGAGGGAAAGACCACTATTTCAATTATGAAAAAATGTCGTACCGTAATGGTACGAAAATAAGAGATTATTAACTTCTGTATTTGTTAACCGATTGTGTCATATATCATACCCGTATGTCGAGTAAAACCTTAAAAGGTTATTATTACAAAATAATTTCAAATTGATCTACAGATTCATATTTATGGCTTAAATATACAAAATAATATACAACTTATTTATGTACATTTAGTTTGACATCAGATGACCGATTCACAAATTATTTTTCTTTTTATTTTAATATCGTTAACGAGAACTGGCTGGAACAGTTTTCGGTTAAAAAGCCGGTGAATAACGAGTTCATTGTGAAAATCTCACCAATACCTAGATACATCATGAGGCTTCCGTAGTTCCTTTTAATGTAAAATATATTTTTTTTTCATGTTCTCGCATGTATCATGTTGAAGATTTAGTTGTAGTTTTTAATAAAATCTATTATTAGTCCCTGTTTTTATTTCTTCTTATTATGCGTTATTAATTGATTCATAAGTTTTAAAGTTATTATATATATCAGTATTTCATCTTTTCTTGTTTTTCATCACTATCAGATTAATAATAATTCTTAAATACAAACCTTAGAGTACTATTGGTTGAAACAAAATATACAATGCTATGGTTGCTTTTTTAGTATCACGGTGTACTCGACATACCTCGTTTCATATAATTACTTTACCTAAAAACCAATTTCTTGTTCCGTGTGTAATATATATTTTTTTAATTTTACATTATATTTTCGTGCTTGATCTCCAAAAAAGTAGGTACAAAGAAATTAAATTATAAAGAGTAATTTAATTTGAAGCACTAAATTATATTAAATAAAATCGACTGTTTATCGAAATCATAAGTGTAATTCTAAAATAGTTAGGAGTTTGTTACATAATAACCGTCTGCTTTTTAATGACAACTATTTTTTAAAACAATAACTTTACAGTCAAGTCATTATTTTAATAATACGCTAATTATTTCCTTCAAAATGTGCTTTATGACTTGACAATAATCGAAGTCGAACAGTCAACATTTTGAGCTTTCACATATTTTTGTAACTTAACACTCCATTTGATTAAAAATTTAATTTAAAATAAAGTTTGTTATTTATTTAAGATATTATTTAATAATTTCCTCACGCTTTAATTGAAATGAAAGTTTTTATCAAGCGTCCACCGCTTGTCAGAAATAACAAAATAACCTATAAAGGTAATATTAGCCATATATAATATATTTTTTTAAATTATTATTAACAAAATTAAAAAGAGTACAGTTTATTAAATTTTATTTGTTCAAAATATTTAGCTCTACATGTAATAGATAGTACGAACGTATTTCATAATTTCATATTTTAAAATAAAAATATATTGGAAAATATCATGTAAAAGTGATGATGTGAATTAAACAAATATTTTTTTAGAAAAAGTAAATTAAGTTCCTGAAATAATGCCTGCTTTCTGTTTTTTTCCATAGTCTAGGGTTTTTCAGCATAACATAAATTTTGGTACTAAAATTTGATGCAATATTTATTTATAACTTGCATCAAATATTATTCTATTATTACATTAACTAAACCTCGTAATGTAGAAAAAACACTTCTAAATTAATTTACAACACAAAAAGCTAAAAAAATTAAACATTCTTCAAAGTTTTCTATAACTTCCATTACCAGAAGTTTCTTCAAAATAAGCCTTTGTATAATATCCTTATCGGATCTTGCAAATTAGTATTTTACATAAACTTATAAAGAGCTTTTTTTATTATATTATAATTACCTTAAATTTTCATTAACAAAATACTAAAATTAAAAATATAATAGATTTTGTCAACTGCAAAGTTGTGAAAGCTGATACGAATCCAATAAGCTTTTTAAGGGAAAAATGTTAATAAAATAAATTTGAATGATTTTTTACAGATAATTTACATGGATTATGTAAACAAAGGAATATGGGAAAAGTGTAGAACAGTTTTCTTGAGCAAAAATACAATTCATTTGAAAAAATAATATTTAGTCGAACGTCTTTCTATCAATGCTTTTGTGTTGTTAATTTTTTTTACTGTCTTCTTACGAAGTTCTGTAGGTAGGGTTCCTACAACTTTGTACAATTTTGTGTTAGGTTTATATAAAAGAAACAATTTAGTGGATAGAGACTACATATAGACTTAACTATTAGTAATCTTATTTGAAATGATTCCAAATAAATAAGGTTGAGTATAATTTATAACCGAAACAGCAAATATTTTTTTTTCTTTTCTATTAATTCAAAGTACACTTTTTCATCACTATCAGGTTAAAAAAAATAATTCTTAAATACAAACCTTGGAGTACCATTGGTTGAAACAAAATGTACAATGTTGTACATTTTGTTGCTTCTTTAGTATCTCGATGTACTAGAGATACCTCGTCATATAATTTGATTTAACTTTACCTAAATACCAATTTCTTGTTCCATATGTAATATATTTAAGGTTGCGTATAAAATATAACCAAAACAGCAAACTATTTTTTTTTTGCTTTTGTTTTAATTCATCGAAATACTAACTACAACAGTGTATTCTCTGGAGGATCAATACGATTTTAGTGTTGAACATTTTTTTCATTTTATATCTTACTCTACAAGTAAAACATTACTCTACAAGTAAAACACAAACATTAGTTCAACATTCTAAAATTAAAACGTTAACAAACACCGCCGTTGTGGTATGTAAATATTGCTTTTAACTACATGCCCGCTCATTTACCTAGTCTACGCAATTGCGGAAGCGGAATTGCTTGCGTAGATTTAAAAAAATACTCTTTACTTACAGAATATTGAGATTCTTACGAAAGTCATTTGAAAAATGTATCAAATATATTATTATTGACTATAACTTTAACTTTGGAGGCGTAAAAATAACCTATTGATGTTTCATATTTAAAAAAGGAATTTATATGATTTGACTCTGATTTCGTTGGTGATTTTAATTCAAAATATAGAAAATGAATCTTATTAGAACATATTTATTGCACAATTTGCGACGTTTCGACCGTCAAGTTCGTTCATTTTCAAGCTGTGTGAAATATATTGTGTAATATAAATAATAACAACACATTAATGATGACGAAATTTAAAGGAACAGATTATATTCACAGATTTGTTTAGTTAGAACCTACTTTCTATGATAAGTTACAGAAGAATATATATAATTATACCTATATATCTGTCCTTTGCATTTAAGTACTAAACAAAGAATAATATTTATCCTAAAAACATTAAGTTAAATTGACCCATACTATTTAGTATATTCATATAAACTACTTTAAGAATAGTTTGCTACGACGCTACAGTTTTCTTAAGGTTATTATTAGTCGGCATTATCATTATCGTTATCATTAGTTAAACATTACAAATTATATTCTGAATTTAAATAAAATGTTAATTCGTTAAAACATATAACATGGTAATATTTTATATTCTTACAGTACAAGTCTTTTTACTACAGAAAAAACTATACACTTTCTAGTCTGATGGCTGCTTGAAGTCATTCTTGAAAAATATAAAAATAAAAAATCAATATGTAGGTTTGCAATCTACTTTTTTTATGTAAGACTTGAACTTTTTTTGTATTCAATATTTAATCTTTTTTCCTAACCGACGCGATGTTAGGAAAAAGATTATATGTTAAAAAGTATTTTCAGATACGTGATCCATTTATTCATAATACTTTTAGACATTTTCAAACCGGCCGCTAACTTGATTCCCTCGAGAAGATTTTAACATGAAAAGATACTTTACCATACGAAGATATTATTTTTGGGTTAAATCAATGTAAGATGTTTGACGTGTTCGTGTTGTTTATAAATAAAACAGCTATGTTTTATTTACGTTTGTGCAGATTATAAAAATATATATATATTTTTTTAATCCAAGCATATGCACTGTAAAAATGCCAGAAAAAGGAATATATTATAAGCTATTCTTAACACAATAAACAAAGTTTGTTATTAAACCTTAATCATAGTCACACCAGTAAATCTGTTTATTCTTTAAACTCTAAGTTTTTTTTTTGTTTCCGTCTCCAGTAATAATTACAATTACTATAATATCCTGTATCTACTTTATGCAATTTTCAATGGTATTTATAGTTTTCATTTAATTACAAAATAAATATAATAGTAGGAATCGCCCTTCTAATGGTTGAATTTATAGAAAATTCTCCATCTATGTTTACTTTACAAAAGGAAATCTAGTGCACCGTTTGTACATTTTTCTAGAGATTACAGTTTTGAGCTGATATTTAAGTCAGTCAGTAATTATATCATGATACATTTATAAAAAAAAAATTCAGCCGAAGTTTCAATGGCATAAAAAGGGAAGCGAGCCATGCTAGTGATATCTGCCTTACTTTTTAGAACATGGTTATCTAAAAAATATATTTTTCAAAATAACAAACACACACGCACCCTCGTACCCTCGCAAGCTCTTTAGAAGAATATAAGTTGAGCTTTTTCTTACGAACACCATTATATTTTATAGATTGAAAAGTAGACTTTATCGGATCACAGATCATGATCGATGGTCAATCATGTACGTGTGTACAAAATTATACAAATCTGTCGACCAAATTTTGCGTGATTTATTTAGAAACATCCCAAAACATACAAACAATTACATATATTCACACAAAAATATTATATAAGAACAAGGTAATCAAACAGGAAAAAAAATATCAAATTTTTGCTATGGCAATAATTAAAATTCAATAACTTCACTTTTTTGTATAAAATAAAATAATATAAATATCACAATAATCCAACAAAAAAACGAAAGATATAAAATCTCAATAATCCAACAAAGATTCTCTGAACAGTTTAGACTTGAAGAAACAGTTCTCTAAGCCTAAACTTGTTTTATCCAAATCATATTATATTTTGTAAACATTAAACATTTTATTTCTTAGACGATACGACACATACCTTGACTTAAGTTTGTATTGATTTATACGGTAAATTAGATAGAGCATAGCTTGGATTCCTATATACGTGAATGCGAGTAATTTACCAAAAGTATTTAGAGTATCTGGTGCGGTGATTAATTAAGATAGGTACAAGTTTATGAATTTTCGGGATTAGTTATTTTGCTTATTATTTTTTAAAACATACATTGAATATTAATTACCGTAATTTATATTTTCACAACTCTTCACTTTTAAGTCTATGAACATTTACTTCTTTGTTAACAATGAAGTAAATCCTTATAAAATCTATTTTTTAAAATAAAAAAAATGTTTTTTAAGGAGTTATTATACACATTTAATTGCGTAATAATGCAAATTAAAGGTTTGTGCGGTAGAAGCTTAGAATAGGACCGACTCATATCTTTCCGAGGATGTCGGAAGTTCTAGATAACGGAAATATATATAAGTGAATACCACCCTATAGCACTTATTATAAAAGTGGCAGCAAACCCATTAATGCTCGTTCCCTATTAGGGTCGACTAACAGCCGGTCCTTAAAAACATTATTAAAAACTGTTGCTATATGTCAAAATTACATGTCAATTTTGACATATAGCAACAGTTTTTGTGTAAACCCAAAAAAAATTGAAATAGAAATATTAAATAATATTACAGCAATGATGGACAGTAAATAAGTTTTTATGAGTTCTTTCAGAAAATAATAATTTACAGACAACCTTTATTGCAATACTACTTTAGAAATGTAGATATAGGACAGCCACTAGGACGAAACATTTTCTAGAATTATAAATACTTAGTGTAAACGTTACTACTTAGTATAATCTAGTTAAAATAAGTCATTAGTTCATGACAAGAATAACCGTTTATTGCTATATAAAAAGTCAAATGATAAATCATAAGGGACCATTTATATTTGTCATACCCAAATAACGAAAGTAAGATATAATTCGCCTCTTCTTTGTCGCAGTAGCCAATAAGATACAAGAAACAAATTGGTCATATAAAGATGAAGTTATGGCCTGAGTCCAAATTGAGGACAACCATAGAAAGTAAATTACACTGCATTGTTCTTTTAATGACAGATAAGGGAGGTTTTTATTCATATTCATTTTACTGGACTGTTCATTAATTTTAGAACAATATTTTGTTATAGACTTTTATCCTCAATGCACTCAGACAACTCGGCAGATATATAGAATCTTAAAATATTTATAACATGTACGTATTAAAATTTAGTGAATGAAAGCATATTATGTTATTCAATTTACCAAAAAATATTACATACGATGTGTTTAAATTACGAAAGTACATGTTTAGTTCATCTTTGAATTAATTAAATTAAAGTGCAACGCTGAATGCTGCTTTGTGAAAAAGTGTTAGTCTTTTCTGAATACCATGCTTTCCAATTTAGCAAACTTTGTTTTCTAACTAAATTTGTTTTCATAAATTATTTTGTATAATATGCTGAACTGATATACTTAGACCAATTAATTTCATGTCATATTTAAGGGGTTGATTTTTTTATGTGTAAATAGTGTAGATATAAACAGTGTTTACAATTTTGGCTTGTATATATTTTTTTTCAAACTATTTACTAGCTGTGCCTCCGACTTCGTACGCATAGATTTCGATAAAACGTACTCGTTCAAAGTGTCATCAATTACCGACAGGTAGTTTTTTGCGTGTAGGAGTATTTCTAGTTTGTTTTTATATTTTATATATATGAAACCTACCTATCTACCTACCCATATGAAAAAGTCTTGAATCATGTTACTTAATACATTTATAATTTATTACATTGTCGAAACTTTCACGTGGATTCTTATTTTATTAAATATAATATTATATATTTCTCGTATTAAATATAACCTTTGTACATCATAATATAGGATTCTAATGCAATTTTTTTTTTTAAATCGGTTCCGTAGTTTTGGAGCCTATTGAATTCACACAAACAAACAAATTTTTCCTACTTAAACAATTGAAAATTTTGTGTGTCTGTAAGTTTATTTACAACAATTTAGAAACCAGTAATATAACTTTAAAAAGCAGCAAAAAAATTTAAATTAAAAATTTAAAAAACCCCCGATACAAAAAGACCTCTAAAAAGGATAAAAATAATATTATTATGTACTTATTGAATTCGTTGCGTCGGGGGACCGTTAATAAAGGAAAAAATTAAAATGCAAGTAAGTTAACAAGTCAAACAAAGAAATTACGAAATCGAATCGTATAGTATAAGTCCTCAATGATTAACTTTGTAAAATAGACACCATCGTCAACGTACGTACAACGGTCCCCCGACGCAACGACTTCAATAAGTACATAATAATATTATTTTTATCCTTTTTAGAGGTCTTTTTGTATCGGGGGTTTTTTAAATTTTTAATTTAATTTTTGCTATGTGTGTTTCAATAATATCAAGAGGTAGGTACTCAAGAACACATCTCATATAATTACTTTCCCTAAACCAATTCCTTGTTCTATTTGTAATAATTTTTTATCGGACCTTAATTACAATATCTTTTTGTGTTTGAAATCTAAAAATGCGGGAGCAATCATATTAAATTACAAAGAGTAATTTAATCCGAAGCTCACAACATTAATCCATAAAAGCCGACTGTTTACCGAAACCATTAGTGTAATTCGAAAAAGGTTATGAATTATTTAAACAATTACAATCTCCTTGAAGTGGTAATAGATCCATAACTGCAACATACATACTATAAATTACGAATGGATTGATTTTGATAAAATCGTCAATTCATACCTTATTGTCTTAGCCAATATATAGAATGCTTTTTGCTGCTCAAAACTATCTCATATCCACGAGTACAAATAATATGACGAAAACGTAAGTTTAATAACATTGTATTATAAGTAGATCACAAGATTGTAACGGTTTTATAACCGTTGCGGAGATATAACCGCAGAGCAATAGTAAGCATGGCGGGTGCTGCGTTAAGTGCGTAAGCGCTTGTAACCGGTATGGCCGGCAAAGGGGCTTCGCGGGGTGCACCGCCACGCCGCCGCGTATCTTAACCTGATCTACCGCAGTCAGAGGACCTACTAAAACGGATTAAATGTATCGTGCATATCGAACTCGTATACAATTGCTAAGGCCATTAAAGGTCTTAAGATTTTCTATTGTATTTTAATATTTTTATTAGCTATTAAACCCCATTTCGGGTGAGTGTTTTTACTATGCATTTGTTGTTTTAAAGTTTTTAAATAAGTTAATATGTAATGTAAGGTGTAAGTGTAAGTACATTCGCTTCTCTTATAATTTTGCTTCGGTATTCTTCTTATAGCATTTTAAATATTTTTTTTTTTTTTTTTTTTTTTTTTTTTTTTTTTTAAACGATCTAGGGCAATGCTTGACTACATTCCACCTGATGGTAAGTGGAATGTAGTCTTAGGTGGTAAGGCGCATTACCCTAGCAACCTATTCACTCTTCGCTTGAAGACACCCACATTGTATTCGGTCGGAAATACCGACGCAGGCAAACTGTTCCAATCCTTTGCTGTACGCAGTAAAAATGAGGAAGCAAAGCGCTTCGTTCGGACAGGTGGAATGTCCACAACAAAAGGATGAAAACCTGCCGTGCGTCGGGACGTCCAGTGATGGAAGGGGGACGGGGGAATTAAATTGTGTAATTCCAGCGCACACTCACCAAAATGTATCCTATAGAATACTGAGAGGCTAGCAATTCTACGCCTGTGCTCAAGGCTTTGGAGGTCGGCTCCGACCAATTCGGGATCGCCTATAAGCCTCTTTGCTCGCCTCTCAATTGAGTCCAGAACCGCAAGATGAGACTTTGCGGCACCAGCAAATATGTGACCACAGTACTCTACACACGACCGGATCTGTGCTTTGTATAAAACAAGAAGCTGTCCCGGTGTAAAGTACTGCCGAACCTTCGCCAGAACGGCAAGCTTTGCTGCTGCTGCTCTTGCTCTGGACTCAATGAACCGACCAAAGTTGAGGTTCGAGGAAATCTCTAAGCCTAACAACTGAAGCCGGTCACTGTATTCCAAGGATACATTCTGTAAAGTAGGAGCCAAGGTGAAAGGGCTCCTTTTGGCGGTGAATAGACACGTCTGCGTTTTGGTGGCGTTGAACTTGACAAGATTGGCATTGCTCCATGCGGAGACTGCCTGAAGTTTGTCATTCAAACGTTGCACCATGGCTTCTCTTTCAGACTGTACTTGATCTCGACTAGCCCGAGTACTCGGCAGATATCTTTCTACAACTGTGCTGTCGTCTGCATACCCATAGATACCGGGCTTCAACAGATCATTAATGTGCAGCAGAAACAGAGTTGCAGAAAGAACGGACCCCTGAGGCACTCCGGCATTTATTGTCAAGGGTTCCGAGGAACACCCGTCGACAACTACTCGGAGAGATCTGTGGCTCAGAAAGTCCGTTACCCAGCCGATCAGACCAGGAGATATACCGTACGCTGAAAGCTTGCTTATAAGGCTCGCATGCCAGACCCTGTCAAATGCCCTCGAGACGTCCAGAGAGACGGCGACCGCTTCTCCGTTCTTCTCGATGGCCTCGCCTAAAATGTGAGTAGCATACACTAGGAGGTCCCCAGTAGACCTATTACGGCGAAACCCGTACTGTCGGTCACTGAGGAGATCGTTACCTTCAAGGTATGTTAGTAGGCGCGAGTTCAATACACGCTCCATAATCTTGCAGAGTATGGAGGTGATTGAAATCGGTCTGTAATTGACAGGGTCGGCACGGCTGCCTTTTTTGGGCACGGGTTGCACATTAGCAAGCTTCCAGGATTTCGGCACTATGCCAGTCATGAAAGAGAGACGATACAGACGTGTCAGTACAGGAGACAACTCAGCTGCGCATGTCTTGAGCAGAATGGCTGGTATACCATCAGGACCACTAGCTTTATTCACATCTAAACGACACAATGTTCTCCATACCTCTTTGTTAGTGATGCGGATTTCAGGCATCGAAACACCGCAGTGAGGAAGATGTGCTGGAGAAGCATTGCCAGTGTCTAGATGCGAATTATCAGCAAACAGAGAAGCAAGTACGTTCGCTTTCTCTGTTGCTGTGTGGGCCAAGGATCCATCCGGCTTCAGCAGAGCAGGCAGTGAGGGTTGGCAGAAATTCGACTCGATCGCTTTCGCAAGAGACCAGAAAGCTCGACTGCCAGTTGGTCTGACAGAGAGCTTTTCGCCATTCTTAGCGATTCGATCGAGACGAGCCTTCTGCAATGCCTTTTTGTAGGACTTGGCAGCTTGGTTAAAGGCTCTCTTCTTCGAACTTACATCCGGAGTTTTGCGGCTTCGAGCGTCAGCCCAAATGAGATATGCCGAATGTTTTCGGTCTTGAGCATGACCACATTCGGCATTAAACCACGGGCGAGCTTTGCCACCGATGGGTACGTCAGCAAAAGGAATAAAATACTCCATTGCCTGATGCACCACATCGGTTATAGCATCCGCGCAACTCGACGGATCCAAAGAAGAGAAGCAGACCTGCCGCCAAGGATAAGACGCAAAAAAGTGCCGCATCTCATCCCAATCTGCTGACTTGTATTTCCATACTCGCCTAACACCATGAGGTTCGAAAGCTGGTGGGGAATATGTAAACACAGATTTCACCAGACAGTGATCGGAGGTTCCCAAGGGAGAGGTAACCTCTACCCGATACCTGTCCGGATCAGTTGTCAGCAGAAGGTCCAGGCAATTGGCTGTATGGCCTACCACATCTGGTACCCTTGTCGCTTGCTTCACCAGCTGAAAGAGGTCCAAGGACAACGCAAAGTTCCGCGCTTCTCTTCCAGCATGGTCGGTCTTCTGGTACGGGAACAGCCAGTCCTGATGACAGGCATTAAAATCCCCCAGAAAGACGAGCTGCGCTGAAGGGAACTGATGCAGAGCCATATCAGCAGCCTCACCGAGATACTCGAATAATCTAGTTGTCTCCTGGTCACCGCTGTGCGAACGGTAAACACAGGAATACAGGATTTTTTCGTTTCCTGTGTCTACTAAAACCCATATAGAAGAAAAAGTGGGGTCTTCAAGGTGACGGAGACGCTGGATGCAGAGGTCGTTCCGCGCATACACGCAGACTCCGGCACGTGAGCGAAAGTTGTGCTCTAACGTGTATCCGGGATAATCCAGGTGCGCAGCGCTTAAGGGACATTGTATCTGCGTCTCCGTCAAAAAGAACAGGTGCGGTTGTTCTGTCTCCAGGTGGTGATGGACAGGTAAGATATTAGAGTGCAAACCCCTAGATATTACTGAGGTGCACTTTAAATGAGGAGGAGTGCAACCGCTGTACAAACTTTTTCCTTTTTTGGTTTTTCTTCATGATAAAAATAAAAAGAAGTGAATAGGGATGGGAAATGGCAGTTGAACGAGGCGGTACGTATCAAACCCGACTTCGAAATTGGTGATGTCTTGCCGCTGGGAGGCTAGCCTGGAGACTGCGGGGACGCCCGAACCCCCCCAGGGATCGCCATCGGGCCTCCTCGCCTGGTCGCCAACCAGCACGATGGAGCCACCCTGGGATTTTTCGCAGCTGGCGGGGCAGCCTTTCGTGGGTGGCTAACCCACTAATTGGGCCCCCAACTATCTGCGGGCGGCCAGCGGAAAGCCGTCGCTTCGGATCCCGCTACCCTCCTCGACTAGACACCCGACAAAACAAACACCAACTCGACGTCAACCGGTTCGCCAACGTACCGCAGCTGTTCAGACCCATTTCCCATATACGGCTTCATCGAGCAACGTGCCGGAACACGACTAGGTCGCTTTGCGGCACGACTTTGCCCGATGGGTGGTAACTTTGCCGGCGACCCGATGTTATGGTCTACCACCAAGGAAATGATATATATATGATCATTTTAATATAAATTCAATTTTTCCTGCCGTTGACTTTCAATGCAGTGGTTTATATTGTAGTGTAGTTAATAGAACTTATATTATTGTATTATTGCATAGCAAAACACAGCTTCTGTGGCTTAACCTCTTAAACGTGGTATTTATATTAGTTTCATAACATAAGTTTTTTATATCGTTTTTGCTTCATAAGACGTTACCCGGCTACTAATTAAAAAGGAGGGTAATGGTTTAAAAATTATATTATACAAAGTTTGACTGCCTCATCCTTGAAGACTATTGCTCGCATAGAAACACCGCTTCGCCTTTCTTTAGCGTACCGGCTAGTTGCCGTCAAACTGAGTTTGAGTGTACATAATATATACCCGATAAAAGGGGATTTAAGGGTTTCTGGCTTATGTTTAACGGCGGGTTAAAGACCGTTGGCGCTTCCTACTTTACTCTTCCTACTACCGTGCTGGACAATTCCTGTCTCACCGCAAAATTACCATGGCATCGCACTTCACTGCATTCAACAAATACAAGGCCACTGTTTGTTTTCGATACGGAGTTCTGCACACCATCGGTCATCGGACGAAACCACGAGCCTCTAATACCTTGAAATATATATTTATCTCTCTTAAGAAATTTTAATTTTCTACCCCTGGTCCACAATCTGGTTAAGAAGGGGGGATGTACTAATAATGATAATTTAATCATAACTAATATTTAAAATAATAACTTCTTACTCTGTTGTAAGTATAACCTGTTTATGTTAATAATGAATCCAATTATTATTAACATTAATATAATAAATAATTACAAACATTATATTATATTAATTAATAAATATTATATTATTAGGTTCTTACACATGAAATAGGTGTTTTTGTACTGGCTACTTTAATCACAAAATTCTTTTTTTTTGGTAAAGAATTCCAAATTCAAATTTATACAGCTATTTATTTACACATGTATTTTTTTTTGTTGACCGTCATTCATTTGTTTTCTTTCTTCTGTTTTTACAGTTTGCGTTATCAGATTACAAAATGGATAACTTAAAATGTCGCATTATTTACGAGTACGAGTTCCACCGTGACACCAGTGTTCGGAAACGACTCGAAGGGTTAATGATGTGTTTGGCGGTCGTGTTTCAAAAGAAAACACAGTTGGTTTCTGGTTCCAACGTTTTCGTTCTAGAAATTTCGACCAGATCAAAGCCCCGTGGACGGCCGTAGACCCAAAGTTGATAATGAAGAATTGAAGGCTATTGTGAAAGTGGATCCATCACAAACCACGTCCGATTTTTTATATATATTTCCGATTTTTTCATAATTTGGATAACTTTTTATAATTTGGATAATAAGTTTATAAGTAATTGTTATAAAACAAGGAATAAAAATCAACTCCTTTGGGGCAATCCAAGTCGCCTTCAAATATTTTATTGATTCTCGACTGTTTTTTTTTTAGAAAAAGGATCAATGAAATACCTATAAGACGGCAAAAGTGCATAGAAAACAATTCATACTTTGATTAATTAAATATTATATTAAAAAATAATATTCGTCTTTATGTTCCTCCCATACAACTCGCCAATTGATTTTTATATATGTAAGGACCTTATAGAATATTTAATATTAATATAATATAATAGAAATAGTTATCAATATTCTTTTTAAGTTATCGAAATTTTAATAAAAACATTGGTTTTGGGACAATCAATAACATTCCAATATTTAAAATTTCTGTGATTTTGTTTCTCAAGCAAAATTAAAACCAAATACAAGTATTAGACCATTAAATGGCCTACAAACAGTCTTTATAGTATATAAATATTCTAGATAATATGTTCTTTTGAGACCACGATGAATTAAGTTTGATAATTAATGAAGAGTTTTGATTTGTGTTGCGTAAAATGAAACCCGTCATTTTCTATAGACTATCGGTTATTGCAATCATAAATTTATAATGTATTCCAAAACAGCAATGCTCGTACGGTTAGCAAAATAAATATCAATGACTAAATTTAATACTGTCTGAAATTTTCGAAACCGGATTTGTTAAATCACCGGTATATTAATTTCAGGTTCCGATCCGAATGTACGGTCAGATTCGGGTCACTAAGAATGAGTTCATGACGTAACTTTCGTGAAATTTGATCATCAATAAATATTTCAGTTCAAGTAATCAAATATATAAAAAAAAGTTAAAAAGTGTAAGTTTAAGTCCTCAGCAATTCGGTGGTTCGGCGATTGACCATTGGTCAATCGCCTAACCACCGAAATACCACGAAAATATTGATAAAGTGTAGAATCTAGTATTGACTAGATTCTACACTTTATCAATATTTTCGTCTGTTGTTGAAGTCCCTGGGCGACCGGCACGCTGTTTGTCATTTACATTTTCTCTCTCAGAACATTTAGTATCACCGATAAGTGTTGGTTTGGTCCAAGGTAGCTACACCATATGCCACATTAGGAATGCTCCTGCGCACTGTAATTAAAAATTCTTTGAATGTACTATTCGCTCTGGTTTTAATGATAATTTTTAAAAAAGAAGAAATTAAGTAGAATGTTGTTTTCCGTCGTTTTTCATTTTAGTTTTTTTTATGTCAAAATGATTAAATCTAATAAAAATATATACATTTAAAAGTTTATTACAAAAATGAAAAAATGCGATGCAAGCCGAAAAAAAAATGGTTGCCTTTATGGACCTCATTCAGTTTTAATTAAACTAGCGTAAAGTTGGTTTAAGTGTTTTTAATCCGCGATTATATATATATATAATAGGAATTTTGACGCGAAATATACACCTCGCTCTGGTCGCCCTGTTACAAAAAAATGAACGCAATTTTTAAAAAATTGGTCCAAGTTTGGCTGAGAGGTATTAATGCATCAGCTGTATAGTCCTGACCTTGCACCTTCATTTTTTACGGTCTCGACAGATTTTTTAGGCTCTGTCAGGTTCACTTCAAGAGAAGACTGCCAAAACTACTTGTCTCGTTTTTTTTTATCATAAGTTCCATAATTTCTGCACCAACTGGATTATGTCACAACCAAAAAGATGACAGTATATACTATAAATAAATGTAAATAAACATTGAAAAAAAAATGTCTTGAATTTTGGGAAGAAAGTTGTATCCCCCTTTAGAACGAAACACAATTAAAAGACAAGTTTCAACTAACTGTTGTAAAGCCACAGTGTTCAACTGCGCAGGTACATATGTATTACCATGGAAATAAATTTTGGAATTCTCCATTTTTCTGTACGACTAGCAAAAAGCCATTTTGTATGCATATAAAAAAATAATATTACGAAATTTTGAATTTTAAAACCATATCAAAAAATGTACATAGTTATGATTTAACAAGAATTTATATTTTAACGTAACCACACAGAACCGGAACACTAACACACGGCATTCATCGCAGCGCAGCGCCTCGCTTCGCTATTCGCAGTAAGGTAACTACGTTGTACGGTGCATTATAGATATTAAGAGAGGTATTTTAAATATAAATAAAATGGTATGGAATAAATTTCTTTAAGTTTATTTGCGAGTTACCCATTTCACTAAAATCTTTTTGTATTATATATTAACAGATTTATTTTATTGACAGATTCAAAAGTTTTTAGAGCGGATTTAAGAATTAAAAAAAAAAATGAAAAACTCAAACTCTATAAAACTATACCTCTGTATTGTTGGGGTCTAATAGCATGGATAGTAACACAATAATACAGTGAATTGACGATTTTTACATAGTCCGTAATTTTTGTAGAGACACAAAAAAGAAACAAGTTCATGGGACCATGCGATCCAAAATCAGCCAGCCATGTTTTTGATAGCCCGCATCCATCCGTCGTCGGTTAACGTTTACAAATCATAAGTCCATCTTGTAACAGAACGTCCTATGATACATTTGCGTGAGTTCCAAAGAGTATACAAAAAAATATCTTTCCTTCTCACGGACGTCTGTTCAAAATCCCAGCAGTAAAGAGTTTATTGATAAAAAAAAATGTATGAACCTGTTTGTGTATTGTCAGCTAGATATTGTGTATTGTGTAACATCTATTTATTACAATTTATTTTATAATTTCCAGACCCTGGGTTTTGAAAATAGTTGATAAGCTTTTATTACTTACATAGCTACATTTCAAATAAATAATAAATTAATAATTTCAACAATGATTATTACTTCGAAGTTTGCTTGCATATTTTTATTCATTTATGAATAATGAACCATCCGAAAAAAAAATGCAATTAACCGCTTACAGTAATATTTGGGATTATAGTTTATTTATTTATTTATTAAATAAGCTCTTAAATAAGAATTAAAAGAAATATTTCTTGGTAAATCTTTCCACATTTATATATTTTCCTTTTAAATGTAGAATAGTTTTTACATATAAAAAAAATATAGATGATGTATTGAAAAATAGATGATATGTGCATCTGAATACTTCTATTATTTAAGAATTTTGAATTGTCCGGTTCGGTGTGACATTTTTAGAATACTTAGTTTGTAATGACAACTGTCATAACCTTAAAAACTAGTCACAATAACTTCTATCGTGAAAGAATATTTTTTTTTTTTATTTTTGTAGAAAGCGTCTGAATTTCTTATTAAATTTGTGTCAGCATTGTACTTGAAACTTTATATTACTCTGTAAGTGTTTATGTTAATTATTACAGAAACTTAACACTTGTCCTAAATAATTAATTCTTATTCATTTAAAATATTTTACATACATTACAAATCGTTCTTATTCTTAAAACTTTTTTTTGGATTTACTAAAATCTAATATATGTATCTATATCTGTAAGAAAAAAGTATGTATGTTCCTTATGGACTCCGAAACGGGTGAACCAATTTCAACGATATTTTCAGATAATCTTTAGATTGTCCCAGCGAGTAATCCAGTAAAGTTTTGTTTTTATTGAACTGTCAGTAATAGTTTTTTACTACTGATATGTTATTGTTTTTGACATTGAAGTTTTTAAGGTCAGTAAGATCGCCATGGATCTCTGTTTAAGAGACCTGTATGAAAACCCTCTATGATTTTGAGTTTTTTGAGAACGGATCATTAGTTTATTTACCCGGCTGTTTTCACGTTAATTATTTCGATTTTTTTAGACAGAACCTCATGACTCGCGAATTGTTTCGAGCTTATCAATACAAACTCCGATGAGTTCAAAACAAGTAGGGAAATTTTATTTTATTAAATACATGGTTAAAAATTTTATAATACATTTATTACAAATAACAAACACTCTATGGTTATTTTAGTTTAATTTACCACAATTGTATGATTAATAAATCATATATAAAATAATGATATCAAAACACATACATGCCCACTTAATGTTACAACAAAAATAATACTGGTCGATATGCAATGTAATTTATTGTTTTTATCACATAGTATTGTTAATAAAGACATAGGTATAAATATAATAATAATAAGTATAAAAGAAATATGTATAATAAGCACAAATATTTTTTAAGTTTTTTTGGAATAAATAATTTGATCATAAAAAAGACCATTGGTTTTTGACAAGCATTGTGATATTTGATACAATGCGAGTCGTAACATAAATGAAATGTCCGACTATTTTCCTGAATTATTTGTAAATATAATATTTTTATATTTTATTTGCACGTTACCTACAATATCTCATGTCATGTCATATCAAAGAGTACCTCATGGGATACAGTACGTGTAAGCTTAAGCAATACTTCCGATTACTTAAAATTCACCCGGGTGTTATTACAAAATGGGACTTTGCTCGAAAACTCATTTAGAAGAACAGTGGATTTACATTTCTCAATTATTACATTTTAATATTTACTTACTATTTACTTAATTTTATTACTTTTTTATTTACTTTAACTATAATTAGGATATTTCAAATAGTTTTTATTGTTTAATAAAGTAATAAGTAGTAGGCTACTGAGTGTAAGTTATAAAAACTTATTTTTATATAACTTTACTGATATTATATGATCTTAAGCTTTATTCAGTTAAAAGTTAGCCTTTGTTTTTTTATCTGTAAGAAAACTTTAACATGATGAGTGGCTTGAACTATATATAGGTCTAATATTTCATTAATAGAAGTTAATAATAACCATGGATGCTTTAACAGATGATATCGATTTTAAATTTGTGTTAATAAAATAATCATGTAACAATATTATATTATGAAACAGATTTAGAGTATTTTGTTAATACGACCTTGAAAAACTGACGTTGTAGATATTATAAAACGTACACATAATTAATACACTAACTGAATAATCAAATTTCGCCTATGATACAACCATACAACTTTAAAGTCGAAGATTTAATTTAAGCTTGTCAAAGCAGCGCACAAAAAAAAATACAGGAAAATGTTTAAAAAAGGGTTTCATTTATTAAAAACTGCAATTTAGTAAGTTTTATCTAATTTAGTTTTACCTTCTAATCATATAATCTGTCTTGAAATTAAATAACGAAATCACCCCTTCTTTTCTAGTACATCGTTCAATATGTCCCGGGACTAGCATAGACATGGCTCTAATAATGCCATTTGTATACCAAGGTAAAACCTTCAGATAAGATGTGTCGAAATTTGATGTTATTCGAAACAACCAAAAAAGTAACTATAGTGATTAAAAGTAACGCTACCTTTGCAATTGTGAAAAAATGGACCAAAACGACTTTTGTGTGTTGAGAAAACATTGTTTTCTAATGGAAAAAAAACACCGTTCAAGCTCAACAATGGTTTGAAAAACGTTATCCTGACTCTACTTCGTCAAAAACAACCATTTGTCGGTGGTATGCTGACTTCAAACGCGGTCGTGCTGATACAAATGATGCGAAACGTTCGGGTCGTCCAAATGAGGCAGTAACTCCCAAAACACCAAGCAAGTATTGAAAATCGTGATGGGTGACCGCAAAATGAAAGTTCGTGAGATAGCTAAGATGGTGAACATATCAAATGGTAGTGCATTTACTATTTTGCACCAAAAATTGGCAATGAAAAAGGTTTTTTTTCAAATGGGATTTGCTCACAGCGGAACAAAAGCAACAACGTGTCAATGATTCGGAGAGCTGTTTGGCACTGTTTGCTCGCAATAAACAGGGGTTTTTGCATCGATATATGACAGGGGACAAAACATGAATTCACCATTTTACTCCGGAGTCAAGTTGGCAGTCAGCTGAATAGTGTACGACCGGTGAAAGCCGCCCGAAGCGTCCAAAAACACAACAGTCGGCCGGCAGAGTGATGGCGTCCGTATTCTGAGACGCGAATGGTATAATTTTCATTTACTACCTCTAAAAAGGAAATACTGTCAATATCGACTACTACATGGTGTTATTTGATCGTTTGAAGGTCGAAATAGAAAAAAAGGCCTACACATGAAGAAGAAGAAAGTCATCTTTCATCAAGGCAACCCACTATGCCACAAGTAAGTCAAAACGATGACCAAATTCAACGAATTAGGCTTCCAACTGCTTCCTCATCCTCCGTGCTTGCCGAATCTGGATCCCAGCAACTACTGGCTCTTTGCGGATCTCAAAAAGATGATCCAGGGAAAAAATTTGGCTCGAATGAGGAGGTGATCGCTGCTACTGAGGCTTTTTTTGAGTCAAAAGGGAAATCGTTCTACAAGTTAGAGAAGCGTTGGAATGATTGTATTACACTTGAATGAGATTATGTTGATGAATAATAACGAATTTTGCCGAAAAATGTTGTTTTCATAGTTAGTCCCGGGACGGATTGTATTATAATTTATAAGCGAAAATTGTGATGGAATCGATATCGATCTATATTAAGTAATGTTTTAAAAAGTATAAAAAGAGATTTTAGAAAAGAGATTTAAGTGATGACATATATTATTAAATCACTTACGTTGGTTATCGTGTTTTAGCCAAACCATTACTATTATTTTTAGCATTGTCTATGTGTCCGGAGCAAATCCTCAGTGCCTTAATGAGTATCATTTGTTCTTAGGCTTCCATATTGAAACTAGGAATTTTTTTTTTCAAGGCAAATTACACACATTG
The DNA here is from genome assembly GCA_959347355.1 of Napeogenes inachia. Classification (NCBI taxonomy): domain Eukaryota; kingdom Metazoa; phylum Arthropoda; class Insecta; order Lepidoptera; family Nymphalidae; genus Napeogenes; species Napeogenes inachia. The sequence continues at coordinate 17,959,025 of OY365792.1, forward strand.
ATGTAACCCCTAAGTAAGCAAATTATTGGTTGTGTTAAGGGTGTGAGACAACGATACAAATACATAGAAATACACTTATAAATACTGAGAATATATTTAATAAACGACCAAACCCAGAAACACAGACATCTATGTTCATCACATACATGCCTGTCTCTGCCGGGAATCGAACCCGAGCGCCATTGCGCCGTGACACGTTAGGCGTCTGCGCTAACCACTGGACCAACGGGGCGGTAATTTGGTAAGCGGTTTGGCATTTCAATAAATAATTCTTAATATTATTTTTAAGAGATATAAGTCTGAGTGATGACCCACCATTAAAATAAACACAATAAAAACCGGTTTTATTTCCATAAATAAATAAATATTAAGCCTGAAATGCCTTTCTATTTAATATTTGTATTATATAAGAGATGGATATATATTTATGTACATATACGGCCTCTATATCTGAACCTCCCGATATTAATTTTATTTTAATACATAACAACATGTTCTAAATATAATTTTAAAACTGTTTTCTACTAAGTGTTCCAAGAGGATATTTTTAAGCCATAGAATCGAATTCATATTTTCCTTCGTCATTTATTTAGAACTCTTATTATCATATTTACTCATTTAGAAACTCATAAATTTAAAAATAAGTTATCAGAGTAGATAATAGTTAATAATTAAAGAATTAATAAAAACCGATCTTAATCAATGTTTTGGACCAAATATATAGTACGACGTTAAAATTTATATTAGGATAAATTCTGAAACTGTTTGTATGATGTATATATTTTTTTTTACTTTGTGTTAAAAAATACCAAATTGCAATCATTTTGATCGACTGGCACAATTGAATACTTTTCTTAAAACTTTGGTACTAATAAAAATGCGATTAACTTTAAAACTCAGTTCGAAAGTCGGCCTTCGAACTGATCTCATTCATTTCAAACTTTTTAATTGCAATTGTCTGTGTAAGAATCAGTCTTAAAAATCGTTCATTCTATATTAAGTTCTTTAATGAACCACATAAAGTTCATTTTAGGTTTGATTGACTCTACATACTCGTATATTACATCCGTGAAATCCATCCCTGAAATCCGTTTATTTTAATTATTTTATTACTTTGAAAGTAAATTTTGTTAAATGAAATACCTTACGCATAACATACTCGTGCGTAAGTAAAAAACTGGACGAATAAGTGTCGAATAGCAATTTTAACAATTTTTTTAAACACTAATTAACATTTTCTTATGTAAATCGAATGTTGGGTGGTAGAGAATTTCTTTGTGGCATTAAGCCTGAATTTGAATTATTTAATAAATTATGTAAAAAAGTATTAAATAAATATATTAAATAGATCAAGAAATGTAACAATGTTATTTGATTTATTATATTGATTCAGGTTTCATAATTATAATTCCATGGATTACTACAAATGTATAACAATATTAAACCACCCGGTGCAGAATCCCTATTTCCATTATTATCAATAATAAGTCACTAATCACTCCAAACATTCCCAAAACTATTAAAGTCAAACCCATATTGCTATATTATATATTTACTACGACAATATTGACTTTAATCATTAACCAAAATGAAAGCATTTATTGTATTTAATGCTAATATTATTAATTTTATAATAATAATATAATGTTACTCTTAAAACTACATCAAAAAAAAGTAAAAACAGTTATTTACTGTTTACCATTTTCAGTCGGGACTATGACATAAAGTAATTTGTAAAACTTAGATTAAGAACTCATTTTAAAATAACCTAAATATTCAAAAGAAAAAATAACTATGAATTTCATGTATACGTTAACATTGGCAAGTAATTACCAAAGTTGAGAAAGTAATACGTTGGTGACGATAGGACAAAGTGAACTGCTGCCACCATACATCGGAGAGTAAACTGTTTATATATTGCAAGCAAATGATATTATATAAAAAAAAATATTTATAATTCATATTATAATATGATACGAATTGTTTTATTCATTATAAGAGCAATCCCCGCCTTAACTGAGGTCAAAGCGATTTGATCAATAGTCTAGACCACATTTCAGATAAAATACTAAAGTAGAAACCACAGTATTACACATAATAAGGATAAATGTTTTAAGTAAATATAAATAGTTGCTTATCAAGATTATAATACATTTAGAATAATGGTATGCTTATTTTCGTTTAGTTTTGAATATTTTTTTGTAACTTCTTTTAAAATGCTTTTAACCAAAACTAAAAGTGTTTATTTTTACTGTCAGAGCTTTTCCCAGTTTAAAAAGTTAATTACCACATGTCATAAAAGCTTATTTTGTTACGGTTTAACTGAGAAGAAATTTTATAAAAAAATATTTTTATGATCCGAGATATAATCTACAGTTATTATACAAATAACAGCTTTACCTTATAATATATTATATTTTTTAAAATTAATTGTAATTTTTTAAAAGTTTGTTTAAAGGTCATGTATTTTGATTTGTTATTATTACTCTATTTATAACATACATATGTGCATATACCCAATAAATATATATATATATATATTTTAAATGACCCCACTGCTACTACTCGTTGACACATTAACGTAGTCTCTGAAAATTGGGGTCGAAGCTTGCAGCCTTCGACATTTGTACACCAAAAACTCGTTTTTGTTTGTATATTTTAATGTACATTTTGTGTTTTTTCATGTCTTTCACTTAATTTTTTTTAAATTTATATAAATATAGAATGTAAAAAACCGATACGGGCAGGGATTCGAACCCGCGACTACTGGGAAACCGTCCCGTCGCTCTACCAACTGAGCTACCGTATCGCTGTCCGCCTCGGTGAATTAAGCATTCTATATGTGATCGTCTTTATCGGGACGGTGGTGACATCTATTAGGTTTCTTTCGAAAATCCTAACCAATGTTTCTAACTTTGCAGTATAGATAAACATTGAAAAGATGCCACTACCGAAATCAATGTTTGAAAATATTTTAAAACATGTATAGCCATGTTAAGCTTATTTAAATTTATATAAATATAGAATGTAAAAAACCGATACGGGCAGGGTTTCCCAGTAGTCGCGGGTTCGAATCCCTGCCCGTATCGGTTTTTTACATTCTATATTTATATAAATTTAAATAAGCTTAACATGGCTATACATGTTTTAAAATATTTTCAAACATTGATTTCGGTAGTGGCATCTTTTCAATGTTTATCTATACTGCAAAGTTAGAAACATTGGTTAGGATTTTCGAAAGAAACCTAATAGATGTCACCACCGTCCCGATAAAGACGATCACATATAGAATGCTTAATTCACCGAGGCGGACAGCGATACGGTAGCTCAGTTGGTAGAGCGACGGGACGGTTTCCCAGTAGTCGCGGGTTCGAATCCCTGCCCGTATCGGTTTTTTACATTCTATATTTATATAAATTTAAATAAGCTTAACATGGCTATACATGTTTTAAAATATTTTCAAACATTGATTTCGGTAGTGGCATCTTTTCAATGTTTATCTATACTGCAAAGTTAGAAACATTGGTTAGGATTTTCGAAAGAAACCTAATAGATGTCACCACCGTCCCGATAAAGACGATCACATATAGAATGCTTAATTCACCGAGGCGGACAGCGATACGGTAGCTCAGTTGGTAGAGCGACGGGACGGTTTCCCAGTAGTCGCGGGTTCGAATCCCTGCCCGTATCGGTTTTTTACATTCTATATTTATATAAATTTAAATAAGCTTAACATGGCTATACATGTTTTAAAATATTTTCAAACATTGATTTCGGTAGTGGCATCTTTTCAATGTTTATCTATACTGCAAAGTTAGAAACATTGGTTAGGATTTTCGAAAGAAACCTAATAGATGTCACCACCGTCCCGATAAAGACGATCACATATAGAATGCTTAATTCACCGAGGCGGACAGCGATACGGTAGCTCAGTTGGTAGAGCGACGGGACGGTTTCCCAGTAGTCGCGGGTTCGAATCCCTGCCCGTATCGGTTTTTTACATTCTATATTTATATAAATTTAAATAGGCTTAACATGGCTATACATGTTTTAAAATATTTTCAAACATTGATTTCGGTAGTGGCATCTTTTCAATGTTTATCTATACTGCAAAGTTAGAAACATTGGTTAGGATTTTCGAAAGAAACCTAATAGATGTCACCACCGTCCCGATAAAGACGATCACATATAGAATGCTTAATTCACCGAGGCGGACAGCGATACGGTAGCTCAGTTGGTAGAGCGACGGGACGGTTTCCCAGTAGTCGCGGGTTCGAATCCCTGCCCGTATCGGTTTTTTACATTCTATATTTATATAAATTTAAATAAGCTTAACATGGCTATACATGTTTTAAAATATTTTCAAACATTGATTTCGGTAGTGGCATCTTTTCAATGTTTATCTATACTGCAAAGTTAGAAACATTGGTTAGGATTTTCGAAAGAAACCTAATAGATGTCACCACCGTCCCGATAAAGACGATCACATATAGAATGCTTAATTCACCGAGGCGGACAGCGATACGGTAGCTCAGTTGGTAGAGCGACGGGACGGTTTCCCAGTAGTCGCGGGTTCGAATCCCTGCCCGTATCGGTTTTTTACATTCTATATTTATATAAATTTAAATAAGCTTAACATGGCTATACATGTTTTAAAATATTTTCAAACATTAATTTTTTTTTTATATTTTTAATAATTTATGTATTTTTTTTTCAACTGGTTATTATTTCTAAAAGGTTTTAATGATATTTTTTTTTAAATTATATCCATATGTAAAAGTTGTGTTGTCTAAATAAAAGTAGTTTCTTTTTTCTTTCAAATTATTAATAAATTTATATAAAATTACTTACAAATTGTATCACAATTTTTTAACTATCTTCTTAATTCTATAGTTTCTCGAATCAAATACCACTTTGCTAAATTAGCAAATAAAAAAGTTGGCGGTAAATACTATCGAGTCAAGTTTTTTTTGATCCAAAAAGTCACGCCATTGTATTTATTCTTAGGCCTTAAAAGATATGAAGTTAACATTAAAATTTTAGTGATTATTTAGCACCTACGTTTTTTTTTATATCATTAAATTAAAGCTATCATTGGATTGTTGAATTTATTAATTGAATTGAATATTAAATTTTAACACCTATTTCACGTAATCTAAATCGACCATTATAAATATATTCAGATGTAAATTATACATATATGTTTAAATACTTTTGTATTCCGAATATTTCCTTAAAAAATACAAAAGATGCGGTACCGGATGTCACAACGGTATATTACGCGTTAAACAAGTACAAAGTAACAAACGAAAATAATAATAAACTAAAATTTATTTCTAAATATTTGGCTCACGAAATGTTGTTTGAATTTGTATTATAACAATGATGTTAATTATCCTGTTATATAACTAATTATATAGGAAGCTTATTGATTGGTACAAAACACGTGACAATATAATAAGTCACAGAGACAAGACAAATCGTTTAAACAGATATTGTCATAGCGCTACACATTTTTTGGGGTGGTCCTCCTTTTATTTTCGACACTTTTCTGCAGGCCTTAACAAACTTTTACATATTAAATCTAATTGAATTGATTAAAGTTCTAAAGTTTATCGTAAGGAGGAAATGGCCTTAAATTTAATAAGGTTATGCCTGATTTAAGTCGTTAACGTTGAAGAATTAATCCATTAATCATAATTGATTTAAAAACAGTTACTAATTCATTGTTGCTTTATTGTAACTGCAGAGAACTTAAACTGCTGAGATACTGCATCCGCCGCAATGCTACATTTATTGCTCATATTAATAAAATATTCTTCATTTATCATGTTGTAACTGTTGCTCCTGCAAGAAATCAACAAACCTTAGTGTATATTATGTAGAATATTTTATATTTTATTGGTTAATAATAACGACGGGCTACTTAGTCTAAGCGCCATTTTTATACATGTTTTTATGTAATGGGGTTATGACATGCTTTTATATAATGGGGTTATATACACATTGGAAAATGGATTACATATATGCTTACAAACAGATCAAGGTATAGTTGGTTTGACATATTCCAAACTAGCTGTGCCTGCGACTTCGTACGCATAGATTTCGATTTCGATAAAATGTTTTACAGAAGTCTATTGTTGAATGTCTATTGTTTTACAGAAGACATAGTCCTATTTTACAGAAGACATAGACATAGTCTTATTTGTGAAGGATATAATTATTCCCTGAGGGAAAGACCACTATTACTATTTTGAAAAAATGTCTTACCGCAAAGGTACCGAAAACAAGAGATTATTAACTTCTTTATTTGTTAACCGATTGTATCACACATCTACATATCCGTATGTCGAGTAAAGCCTTAAAAGGTTATTTTTATAAAATAATTTCAAATTGATCTACAAATTTATATTTATGGCTTAGATATACAAAATAATATGAAACTTATTTATGTACAGTTTAACATCAGATGACCGATTCACAAATTATTGTTCGTTTCATTTTAATATCGTTAACGAGAACTTGCTGGAACAGTTTTCGGTTAAAAAGCCGGTGAATAACGAGTTCATTGTGAAAATCTCACATAATGAGGGATCCGTAGTTCCTTTTAATGTAAAATACACCTTCTTTTCATGTTCTGGCATGTATCATGTTGAAGATTTAGTTGTAGTTTTTAATAAAACCTTTTACTGGTCCTTGTAACCTTAGAGTACTATTGGTTGAAACAAAATATACAATGCTATGGTTGCTTTTTTAGTATCACGAGGTACTCGACATACCTCGTCTCATATATTTACTTTACCTAAAAACCAATTTCTTGTTCCGTATGTAATATTTTTTTTTTTAATTTTACATTATATTTTCGTGCTTCATCTCCAAAAAAGTAGGTACAAGGAAAATAAATTATAAAGAGTGATTTAATTTGAAGCACTAAATTATATGAAATAAAATCGACTGTTTATCGAAATCATAAGTGTAATTCTAAAATAGTTAGGAATTTGTTACATAATAACCGTCTGCTTTTTAATGACAACTATTTTTTAAAACAATAACTTTACAGTCAAGTCATTATTTTAATAATACTCTAATTATTTCCTTCAAAATGTGCTTTATGACTTGACAATAATCGACGTCGAACAGTCAACATTTTGAGCTTTCACATATTTTGGTAACTTAACACTCTATTTGATTAAAAATTTAATTTAAAATAAAGTTTGTTATTTATTTAAGATATTATTTAATAAATTCCTCACGCTTTAATTGAAATGAAAGTTTTTATCAAGCGTCCACCGCTTGTCAGAAATAACAAAATAACCTATAAAGGTAATATTAGCCATAAATAATATATTTTTTTAAATTATTATTAACAACATTAAAAAGAGTACAGTTTATTAAATTTTATTCGTTCAAAATATTTAGCTCTACATGTAATAGATAGTACGAACGTATTTCATAATTTCATATTTTAAAATAAAAATATATTGGAAAATATCATGTAAAAGTGATGATGTGAAGTTAAACAAATATTTTTTTAGAAAAAGTAAATTAAGTTCCTGAAATAAGGCCTGCTTTCTGTTACATTTTCCATAGTCTAGGGTTTTTCAGCATAACATAAATTTTGGTACTAAAATTTGATGCAATATTTATAACTTGCATCAAATATTATTCTATTATTACATTAACCAAACCTCGTAATGTAGAAAAAACACTTCTGAATTAATTTACAACACAAAAAGCTAAAAAAATTAAACATTCTTCAAAGTTTTCCATAACTTCCATTACTATCTTCAAAATAACCCTTTGTATAATATCCTTATCGGATCTTGCAAATTAGTATTTTACATAAACTTATAAAGAGCTTTTATTTATTATATTATAATTACCTTAAATTTTCATTAACAAAATACTAAAATTAAAAATATAATAGATTTTGTCAACTGCTAAGTTTTGAAACTATACGAAGCAAATAAGCTTTTTAAGGGAAAAATGTGATTAAAATAAATTTGAAGGATTTCTTACAGATAATTTACATGGATTATGTAAACAAAACATTATGGGAAAAATGTAGAACAGTTTTCTTGAGCATAAATACAATTCATTTGAAAAAATAATATTTCGTCGAACGTCTTTCTATCAATCCTTTTGTGTTTTAATTTTGTTTTACTGTCTTCTTCCGAAGTTCTGTAGGTAGGGTTCCTACAACTTTGTACAAAGTTGTGTTAGGTTTATATAAAAGAAACGATTTTGTGAATAAAGACTAGGTACATAATATAAACTTAACTATTAGATAAATGGAACAAAGTTATTGATATGAAAGTAATTTTATTTGAAATGATTCCAAATAATCAAACAACAGACTTATTACAAGAAACAGCAAACTTATTTTTTTCTTTTCTTTTAATTCGAAGTAAACTTTTTCATCACTATCAGATTTAAAAAAAATCTTACAAACAACAAATCTTACAAACCTTAGACTACCATTGGTTGAAACAAAATGTACAATGTTACGGTTGCTTTTTTAGTATCACGATGTACTCGACATACCTCGTCACATATAATTACTTTACCTAAAAACCAATTTCTTGTTCCATATGTAATATATTTAAGGTTGCATATAAAATATAACCGAAACAGCAAACTAATTTTTTTTCTTTTCTTTAATTTCGTCGAAATACTAACTACAACAGTGTATTCTCTGGAGGATCAATATGATTTTAGTGTTGAACATTTCTTTCATTTTATATCTTACTTTACAAGTAAAACATTACTCTACAAGTAAAACACAAACATTAGTTCAACATTCTAAAATTAAAACGTTAACAAACACCGCCGTTGTGGTATGTAAATATTGCTTTTAACTACATGCCCGCCCATTTTGCCTAGTCTACGCAATTGCGGAAGCAGAATTGCTTGCGTAGATTTAAAAAAATACTCTTTACTTACAGAATATTGAGATTCTTACGAAAGTCATTTAAAAATGTATCAAATACATTTTTATTACTGATCTCTTCAGTATAACTTTGGAGAGGTCAAAAAAAACCTATTGATGTTTCATTTTGACTCTTGTTTCGTAGGTGATTTTAATTCAAAATATAGAAAATGAATCTAATTACGCCAATAAACCAACGATTGTTCTACTTTAGAACATATTTATTGCACAATTTGCGACCGTCAAGTTCGGTCATTTTCGAGCTCTAGAAGAGGAATATTTTTTATTTTCTGGTATTGATTAAATCTTAGCAATTCTACATGATATATGTATCTATTTATATTACAGATAAGATAATTATATGTAAAATGTATTGGGTAATATAAATAATAACAAGACATTAATGATGACGAAATTTAAAGGAACAGATTGTATTCACAGATTTGTTTAGTTAGAACCTACTTTCTATGATAAGTTACAGAAGAATATATATAATTATACCTATATATTTGTCCTTTGCACTTAAGTACTAAACAAAGAATAATATTCATCCTAAAAACATTTAGTTAAATTGATGGTTTAAGCAAAACAGGATTAATTATACTACAAGTGTTACTGTACCCAATGCCTTTGAACTAATGTTTTTGTCTTGGAGATCTCTATCTGATCTAAACTTGTGCTATAGAAAAAAACAAATTAATTGCATTTTTAACACAAATTACAAAATGCTAAATAGCTACTGGTCAGAATCTTCCAGCCTTTAAACTAACTAAACTACCTATTAACATACTAAAAAATATTACAGTAAATCAAAGTATGTTTAAAAATTGTTAGATATACGAAAATAGTTCAGAGTATTCATCGAAAGAAATGATATCGCTAATCTTTAATAACAACAACTAGATCAGACTATTATTAGTTTCGACCTTATGGTCCTTGATGAACGGGAACTTAACAAAAATAAGTGGGGAATATGGAAACACAGATTTTACCAGACAGTGATCGAAGGTTCCCAAGGGGAGGAGGAGAGATATCTACATGACACTCATTCGAATCAGTTGTCAGCAGAAGATCCAGGAAATTGGCTGTATGGCCTACCACATCCGGTACCCTGGTTGCTTGCCTCACCAGCTGAAAGAGGTCCAAGAACAAAGGAATTTTTAGGTATAATGTTTTTGATCAATAACAATACATAATATATACATGTCTGTATTTCTGCGTCTGGTCACTTATTAAAATATATATTATCAGTATTTATAATGTGTATTTCTATGTATTTGTATCGTTGTCTTACACCCTTAACACCAGCAAATAATTTGTTTACTTAGGATGTAACGATCAATATATGTCATTTGTCTTCCTTTATTATTATTATTATTATTAATTAAACCTGACCTTCTTGATTATTGCAAAAAAGAACGAAGATAGATGATTACTGATTGGTATGTGTTAAATAATTTAAATGAAGATTATTCGGCAACGTTAGTGTCAGCCAAAAATAGAATTACTTAATTATGCTTATAAGAATTAAAATTCACCAATAAATGTATTAGATATATTCATTATCTGTATTGTCAAAAAAAATATTCATGACATAAGTAAAATATCGAGTTGTACATATTTTCATAAATATATTTTTTGCATTTTATCACATAAATAACCAAATTATAAAAATTGCATGTCAGATTGTGAAATCTGCACATATTAAATTTTCATATCATTTAGATCACCCATTCTATTTAGTATATTCATATAATTTACTTTAAGAATAGATTGCTACGACGCTACAGTTTTCTTAAGGTTATTATTATTCGTCGTCATTATCATTATCGTTATCATTAGTTAAACATTACAAATTATATTCTGAATTTAAATAAAAAGTTCATTCGTTATAACATATAACATCAAAACGATGGTAATATTTTATATTTTTACACTACAAGTCTTTTTACTACAACAAAAACTATACACTTTCTAGTCTGAGTTTGAAGTCATCCTTGAATAATATAAAATAATATAAAAATAAAAAATCAATATGTAGGTTTGCAATTAACTTTTTTTATGTAAGACTTGAACTTTTTTTGTATTTAATATTTAATATTTTTTCTTAACCCATGTTAGGAAAAAGATTATATGTTAAAAAGTATTTTCAGATACGTGATCCATTTATTCATAATACTTTTAGACATTTTCAAACCAGCCGCTAACTTGATTCCCTCGAGAAGATTTTAACATGAAAAGATACTTTACCATACGATGATATTATTTTTGGGTTAAATCAATGTGAGATGTTTGACGTGTTCGTGTTGTTTATAAATAAAACAGTTATTATTTACTTTTGTGCAGAGTAATATAAAAAAAATATTTTTATTTAAAAATCCAAGCATATGCACTGTAAAAATGCCAAAAAAAGAATATATTATAAGCTATTCTTAACACAATAAACAAAGTTTGTTATTAATATTAAACCTTAATCATAGTCACACCAGTAAATCTGTTTATTCTTTAAACTCTTAGTTTTTTTTTTCTTTCCGTCTCCAGTAATAATTACAATTACTATAATATCCTGTATCTACTTTATGCAATTTTCAACGGTATTTATAGTTTCCATTTAATTACAAAAAAATCAAAAATAAATATAATAGCAGGCGATTCCTGCTTGGCACAATTTTGACAATTTTGGCTTGTATATTTGGACAATTTTGGCTTGTATATTTTTTTCTTCATACTATTTACTAGCTGTGCCTCCGACTTCGTACGCATAGATTTCGATAAAACGTACTCGTTCAAAGTGTCATCAATTACCGACAGGTAGTTTTTTGCGTGTAGGAGTATTTCTAGTTTGTTTTTATATTTTTTTTAAATCACAGATATTATTTTACAGAGGAAGTAGTCCAATTACGTATTTTTTTATTGGAAAGGGCATTATCAGGAAGGGAATGCTCAAGAAGTAATCAAAGTATTTAAATTAATTAGCATTAAAAAGACCAGTGATCTTTGGAGATTATTGGAGATCTGTTGACATCCTTAAGTCCATAATTGACATGGTAGCTCCAGACCTAGCATTAATATATAATAATTGTTTAGAATTTGGTACATTTCCTGATCTAATGAAACAAAGTAAAATAACTCCATTATTCAAATCTGGCTGTTCATTAGATCCTAGTAACTATAGACCAATTTCAGTCTTATCCACATTTAGTAAGGTCTTTGAGAAAATAATTCTTAATCAACTTGTTGCATATTTCAGTAAAAACAATCTTTTACACAAAAAACCAGTTTGGTTTCTGCTGGTCGCTCTACAACAGATGCTCAAAGTTTTGCAATGGGGTCCTCATATATTTCATTTGTCAAGCAAACTTAGTTCTGCTGCATACGTGGTTAAAAAAATACGTCTACTAACAAATATGTAAACTGCTTGATTAGTTTACTTCAGTTACTTTCATAGCAAATATAATAGCAGGCGATTCCTGCTTGTTGAAACCTAATAGATGTCACCACCGTCCCGATAAAGACGATCACATATAGAATGCTTAATTCACCGAGACGGACAGCGATACGGTAGCTCAGTTGGTAGAGCGACGGGACGGTTTCCCAGTAGTCGCGGGTTCGAATCCCTGCCCGTATCGGTTTTTTACATTCTGTATTTATATAAATTTTAATTACTTTTTTTGTATAAAATAAAATAATATAAATATCACAATAATCCAACAAACAAAACGAAAGATAGGAAATCCAACAAAGATTTTCTCAACAGTTCAGACTTGAAGGAACAGTTCTCTAAGCCTAAACTTATTTTATCCAAATCATATTATATTTTGTAAGCATTAAACATTTTATTTCTTAGACGATACTACACATACCTTGACTTTAGTTTGTTCAAATTGATTTATACGGTAAATTAGATTGAGCATAGCTTGGATTCCTATATACGTGAATGCGAGTAATTTACCAAAAGTATTTAGAGTATCTGGTGCGGTGATTAATTAAGATAGGTACAAGTTTATGAATTTTCGGCTTTAGTTATTTTGCTTATTATTTTTTATAACATACATTGAATATTAATTACCGTAATTTATATTTTCACAACTCTTCACTTTTAAGTCTATGAACATTTACTTCTTTGTTAACAATGAAGTAAATCCTTATAAAACCTATTTTTTAAATAAAAAAAAAAGTTTTTTTAAGGAGTTATTATACACATTTAATTGCATAATAATGCAAATTAAAGGTTTGTGCGGTAGAAGCTTAGAATAGGACCGACTCATATCTTTCCGAGGATGTCGGAAGTTCTAGATAACGGAAAAATATATAAGTGAATACCGCCCTATAACACTTATTATAAAAGTGGCAGCAAACCCATTAATGCTCGTTCCCTATTAGGGTCGACTAACAGCCGGTCCTTAAAAACATTATTAAAAACTGTTGCTATATGTCAAAATTAACATGTTGTGTAAACCCAAAAAAAAAATGAAATAGAAATATTAAATAATATTACAGCAATGATGGACAGTAAATAAGTTTTTATGAGTTCTTTCAGAAAATAATAATTTAAAGACAACCTTTATTGCAATACTACTTTAGAAATGTAGATATAGGACAGCCACTAGGACGAAACATTTTCTAGAATTATAAATACTTAGTGTAAACATTACTACGTAGTATAATCTAGTTAAAATAAGTCATTAGTACATGACAAGAATAACCTTTTATTGCTATATAAAAAGTCAAATGATAAATCATAAGGGACCATTTATATTTGTCATACCCAAATAACGAAAGTAAGATATAATTCGCCTCTTCTTTGTCGCAGTAGCCAATAAGATACAAGAAACAAATTGGTCATATAAAGATGAAGTTCTGGCCTGAGTCCAAATTGAGGACAACCATAGAAAGTAAATTACACTGCATTGTTCTTTTAATGACAGATAAGGGAGTTTTTTATTCATATTCATTTTACTGGACTGTTCATTAATTTTAGAACAATATTTTGTTATAGACTTTTATACTCAATGCACTCAGACAACTCGGCAGATATATAGAATCTTAAAATATTTATAACATGTACGTATTAAAATTTAGTGAATGAAAGCATATTATGTTATTCAATTTACCAAAAAATATTACATACGATGTGTTTAAATAACGAAAGTACACGTTTAGTTCATCTTTGAATTAATTAAATTAAAGTGCAACGCTGAATGCTGCTTTGTGAAAAAGTATTAGTCTTTTCTGAATACCATGCTTTCCAATTTAGTAAACTTTGTTTTCTAACTAAATTTGTTTTCATAAATTATTTTGTATAATATGCTGAACTGAGATACTTAGACCAATTAATTTCATGTCATATTTAAGGGGTTGATTTTTTTATGTGTAAATAGTGTAGATATAAACTGTGTTTACAATTTTGGCTTGTATATTTTTTTCTTCATACTATTTACTAGCTGTGCCTCCGACTTCGTACGCATAGATTTCGATAAAACGTACTCGTTCAAAGTGTCATCAATTACCGACAGGTAGTTTTTTGCGTGTAGGAGTATTTCTAGTTTATTTTTATATTTTTTTTAAATCACAGATATTATTTTACAGAGGAAGTAGTCCAATTACGTATTGTTTTATTGGAAAGGGCATTATCAGGAAGGGAATGCTCAAGAAGTAATCAAAGTATTTAAATTAATTAGCATTAAAGAGACCAGTGATCTTTGGAAATTATTGGAGATCTGTTGACATCCTTAAGTCCATAATTGACATGGTAGCTCCAGACCTAGTATTAATATATAATAATTGTTTAGAATTCGGTATATTTCCTGATCTAATGAAACAAAGTAAAATAACTCCATTATTCAAATCTGGCTGTTCATTAGATCCTAGTAACTATAGACCAATTTCAGTCTTATCCACATTTAGTAAGGTTCTTCTGAGAAAATAATTCTTAATCAACTTGTTGCATATTTCAGTAAAAACAATCTCTTACACAAAGAACCAGTTTGGTTTTTGCTGGTCACTCTACAACAGATGCAGGTATTGAGCTATTACTAAACATATTTGAAGTCTGGGAAGGCTTACAGGATGCACTTTGCAATTTCTGTGATCTATCTAAGGCATTCGACTGCGTTCAACATGAAATCCTTATAAAAAAGTTAGAACATTATGGAGTTAAAAAATAAGTCCCTAGATTTGTTAAAAATAGGTGTGCCACAGGGCTTTATCTTAGGGCCTTTCTTGTTCCTCATTTTTATAAATGTTTTATCTCACCTAGTGAGGGAAAACATGGGATAATGTTGTTTGCTGATGATACTTCTCTTACTTTTAAAGTTATTAAAAGGACAATCTGTTATTAACGATGTAAACAATGCTTATTCAGGTGTTGTACAATGGTTTAACGCCAATTATTTGTTGTTCAGTAAAAAAAAAGACTAAATATGTCAAATTTAGTTTGCCAAATGTTAGAACCAATGTACAATTAAATAATGAGGAATTGGACTTGGTCAAATCTACAACTTTCTTGGGCATTACATTGGATGAAAGTTTTGCAATGGGGTCCTCATATATTTCATTTGTCAAGCAGACTTAGTTCTGCTGCATACGCGGTTAAAAAAATACGTCTATTAACAAATATGGAAACTGCTCGATTAGTTTACTTCAGTTACTTTCATAGCATAATGTCATAGGGTATACTCTTATGGGGCAATGCGGCTGACATTGATACCATATTTACATTGCAGAAGAGGGCTGTTCAAGAATATTTAATATGAGACTAAGAGACTCTTTAAGAAACAAATTTAAAGAATTTAATATTATGATTGTATGTAATCAATATATTTATGAAAATTTATTTTTAGTTCTTAAAAATATTTCAAAGTTCAAGAAAAATAGTGATTTACATAAAATTAATACAAGACATAAAAATAAACTTGCTATGCCTGGCTAGTTACACTACACTAGGCTCCATTAAATAGGTAAATCCTTTAAGGGTAATTGTATACGTTTTTATAATAAGATCCCAAATGAAGCCTTAAGCTTATCATTAAATAAATTGAAATTATATATAAAATTTAATTTGCCAAAAAAATCCTACTATAGTGTAAAGGATTACATCAACGACGGTATGGCCTGGGAATGTATTGTATTGTATTGCAAATAGCTAGAAATCTTTGAAATTTTCTTTTTTGTTGTAAATTAATTTTGTTTTATTGAACTGCTGCATCACAAAGAGTCCTTAGAAGAACTTGCGGTAGCGTCGACAGTCGGGTTGCCTTCCTCCCTCAAATATGGCGAAGGGGGTGATGGCTGGACCTTGTGTTATGCTCGTGAACGTGTGCTGCTTGCGGTGACTGGTTGTGTGGCAGGCCGAGGGTTCTTTTTTTTTACTGTTATTATTAGTTCATTTTATTATATTTCGTTCGTTAGTTCGAAGATAAGTTCGTTTATAAGAAACGGCTCAGCTAAAAAATTGTTGCTAGATGACTTATCATGTTTAAAAACAATTTCTTAATCTATAAGCATTAGCATCTGAATTTCTCTAATATTTTGAGTTTAAATATAATAAGGTACATCTACTTTACTTTCCGAGTTTCTTACATCTTTCATTATTATCTTTCGATAACAAAAAATCTATTAGAAATATAATAGTTTATGCAAATAACAAAACATAAGGCTGTTTTGAAAAAAAAAATTACATAACCACTGTGACCTTACATTTAAATATTTGTTGTTGTTTTTTGACTGTGTTCTTACATTTAAATATTTTCATGAAAATACTAAATGTTTTTTAGTATACCTACGCAATGAATTACCTACATAGCATACTATAGTATATTTTATGTCCAAAGCAGTATAAACGTTAGTATAACAGCAAGCACAAAATTTTCGAAGGAATTCTAGTACATATTCTGAATATTCTGTCATAAAACAGCCATAAACTGTTACGATGGGAAGTCCGTATTAGCGTTCACTTACCTTTAACGAGAAAATATTTTTGGACAAAAAATACTGGGGATATGCCAAGACGTAGAAAATTCTTAAATGGAATGAAGATTTGTGAATTTGAACTTCGAAAAAATAAGGTTATATAATTATTTATTTCAGTAGAATGTACAACGATGCAGTACTGATATCAAAATTAAACTATAATGTTAACAAGGGATAATATTGATATTGTCGAAATAATTATATATATATATTTTTTATATAATAATTAATGTTACAGATATTTCTTTGTTTTCATATATTTATACTGAGACTATTAAATAAATTAAGCCTTATCGTAGTCCAAATTTGAAATAATTTGTCAAACTTTACAATAATATTTTTGCTGTTAGTTATTTGTTCGTGTTGTTTTAAACAACTTAATATTAAACTAAAACAAACCAAAACTGCATATTGTGGTTTAGTGTAAGAGTATAGCGTAGTTTATAAGGTGTAAAATAATAATAGCGGGTGTTGTGTTGCTATTTTGCATGGATAAGGCGGCAAGAAGTTTGTATGTTCTTAAGGAGCTTAAGAAAGTTTAACTCCTTCTCAGTTTGAATAAACAATTTCTTTATTATTAAAATGGTATTTTATAAAATAAAAATCTGTTTGTCACAATTTAATTTGCCCTTCAGTCAAAATAATCTGAAATCCATTTATTTACATTTAAAAATATTATCTTAATTGACCCTAGTTACAAAAAAAAATCAGAAATAATTTTGAAATAGAAAGGATTTCTTTAATCGTAAATGATTTCTTCTAGAGCTTAAACAAGAAGACAATTGTCTACAGGTCCAGTTGTTATAATAACTGATATCAAAATTCAGTCTTCACCTAAAAATCAGGTTTTACTTCGCAATCTGTAGATTAATTTCTATTATAATAAACCTTTTTTATGTCTATTACTTTTGTCATTTCTTTGTATCAATTGACATTTTTTGTTGATCCGACTCCGAAATAGCTTCCCATATATATGATTATATATATGATTACATATAATCATTGTAGTAGTTATATTTTTTGTTTAGTTTATTTTGGTATTTGTAATTTTCTTGATAGACAGAAAAAAAAATCAATGTGGAACAACATAAATATCATCTTTACATTGTTATATTATACGTATACATTATATATTTGTCACTTACTAAAGATAATTTCTGTGTATTATATAAATGATTGATAGTATCATTACAGGAATCCAAGGCATCTATAAATTAATCGTTAACATGCTATTATTAACAAATAGCAGGTCACACTGTAGGTCAATTAAAATGTCTACATAATTATAAAATATAATTGCAGAATCCAGAACAATAAAAAAAAATTACTTTTGGGAGTATATTTACTTATGTACTTAATTTCCCCCCCTCCCCCCCCCCCCCCCCGGTGACGCTGTAATAGGGCTAACAGCATAGACAGACGAAAAAAAAAAAAAAAAAAAAGAAACTTAATTTGTTATAGCTGCATAAATATAAGTTGATCCGAATTCATAATTCGGTAACAGGTAATAATTTTTTTCTAGAGTATTGACAGCTTTTAAACTTTGTCTATTTCAAACAGTTGTTAAATTTAGTTAAATTTAAAATTGAAATCGGAATTTTATTGTTATTGTGTTGAATTCGTTTTTGTAAATTAATTATCTTGTAAATTTTACAGGCTATTTCAGGTGTAGATGGATTAAATAATATGTCTTTTATTTCATTCAACACTGCTACATTGCACTGCACACCACTACAAAACATATTATATGAATAGATGCTAAATACTTACGTCTTCGAAAATTAATTTACTTAACCCGGCGTGAATGAGTTGGGGTATCTCATACCCGTGAAGTTTTAAAACGCAAATTGTTTAATGTTATTGTTGCTATGCAAGTCCCGCCATTGCAGTAGCTGGAGGTAAGGGTGTGTAGGGTGAGGTTCGGCATCGAGTTTAGTTATTTACCAATTGCGAATGGAGATATACGATTGCAAACTTCGCCAGGGTATGACATACCCCACCTCGTAGTTGGTGTCACATATTTGGAGTGACAGTAAGTTTATAATTTATTCTTATTTTTAGTATTTTGTGACTTATTTTAAGATTTATCAAAATGTGTTATGAAAAAAATAAACACCGGAATAAATACCCGAGATGAGAGAAAGAAGGTTGACAATCTAGCTGCAATAATTATAGATAATTTAGTTGACAATATTAGTGACCATTATGTGCCTTCCGAGAACTTTACTATTGATGAAATGTAACTATCGTTTCATGTATAAATTCCTAACGAAACCGACTAAAGGTGGACTCAAATTTCAAGCTCAATATGCGAAAAAGTTTTACATTCTCAAACTGGAGCTATACGCAGGGAAATAACCACCTGAGTTATATGGTATACTCAATATGGCTACTATAAACTATCATAATGTACAGGGAAAATCACTCAAGGGGCCAAAAACGCATTATGCACCGTGATTATATTCGTAATTTATGTCTGAAGTCTGAACCTAATAAAAGATAGTTTTTGCAATATTCAAACTAAGTTTGTCTGCCAGGGGAAATACGAAAGAGAATTACAGATCACCTGTGGAGACCTTTACCAGCAGTTCCCAAAAAAATAGTTAGCAAATATGTTAGATATGGTATGGCTGTCCTCAAAATTATCATAAATCATTGCTGTTCTAAATGTATAAAACCAATATGTATGGAACACGCGAATTTTGTGTGCGGACATTGTGCTGATTTTTAGGTGTAACTTTAGCGATGTGTTACATGATCTCATAAGATTGTTCAGTTCTTCTTTGAATTAGAATTATTAGAACATAGTCTTATTATGTTGATTTACCAAAAAAAATAGAATTTTGCTAGATTTTTATGCAAAAAGGTAATTAACTACCGAAACTTGTATTTTTTCATAGAATATTTATTAACATAGTTATTTTAATAATCAATAAAACTGGTTGTACTTAAACCTCTTTTCTTTTTTGTAATCTTGTTTGCATAAAATTGCGTTTTGATTGTTTTATTATATGTAATGAAAATCAAACGTCTGTATAAAAAAAAATAAGATTAAAGTTTTGGGTATCTCATACCCACCTCATAGTTGGTGTAACAATTACTCACCTCATTCACGCCGGGTTAAGTTCCGGTGCAAACTGAATCGTGCAATAGCACGTAAATAGCAGCATTGATCTTTAATACATTCTGCATATGTTGCTGTAACCATTTCCTTTTCCAAGGTCTATTAATACTCTGAGTTAAGAAATAAGAAAATATATCTTTACAATTTTAATGTTTAAGGTTAGAATAATAACTTCTTGTTGAGAGCTTATCTCAAGTCTAGTATTAATTAGTCCACAGTCTTACTTAATGCATACATAAAACATACGGTACATAAGTGCAATCGTTATATCCAATTTGATAAACCACTAATCCTCGTTAAGAAACACGGTTGGATTCCAAGAACGATTTGGAATAACATTCTAATTTTAATAAAGAAGATTGTTGTAGATTATCGTTTACCTGGGCACCACTCAGTAACAATGTAAAATGTATCGTCTTCATGATATTGTTAGTGGGTTTTCTGTTTTGTTCCCGTGAGCGCGATTGCTGTAAAGCATTCAAAACGTCGCGTCGGGGTAAATTTAATTTAATAATGTAAAATGTAAACCTCATTATGTGCTAATGATAAAGTTATATCTGTAGAAAAGAATAGTTTTATTTATACATATAAATGTATTGATGTTCATTATAATATCTATATGTTTCATATTATTTTACTTGTTTTTAATATTTTATATTTATTCAGCATACATTGATAATGCCATCTTTTGATATTCATTTAAGCAACACTCAAAAAATACTTTCACAAAAGGATTGTTTTTAGAATATAATGTATTCTAAAAACATTTTGCTAAAATATTCATGAGTATTCCGTATAGCCATAATACGAAATATCTCTTTACAGATTTTACATTATATATCTGTACCCTTTAACGCTTTGAAATAGTCTGAGTTCTTTTTTTACGTAGACATACATCGTGTCATAAGTGTGATGTTTTTAAAAATGGTGGACATAAACGTTAGATCGTTTGATAGACGGTTAATTACTATGCAGACCGTCATTCAAACATCATCCGGGGACGTAGCTCGTTCCTTTTTTGATGTGATTTATGGTTTTGACGTAGTTTTACGCTATATCTACTGATAGTAGTAGCACTAGGGGTTTGTAGGTGTAGTTATTTGAATTCAACTCGTATACTCGTGCTACCGGGGTAATATCACCTTTTCACAGATGATTGATGTGAAGCAATTATTTCAGTCACGTCTCGTATCGTGAATGACAGAATCGGATGACCGAACTTCATCCTTGCCTCTTTGTTTGACACTGACCAGGTCCAGAATCAGGAAATCACAATCAGAATCATGTATTACAATATCAGTACTGTAATCACATTAACTATGTTAGGTTATTACATACTTTCTTATACATGACGTAATTAAAAGATTCTCAAAATATAAATTAAATTGTGTACTACTTAAAATGATTATCCAGCATGGGGTTCGAAGGGATTCGATTGATTGAAGAATGATTGTTGTAATATGCTTGTATATTAGGAGTATCTTCTGTACGCATTCAACTCTAAATTAAATTTATCCTTGACTTTATCAAATAGTATACGTTTTCAGTTGTGTCGTGTTTCGTTTTGGGACAGTTGTGCTCCTTGAAAAACTTGTCAAAGCCTTGTGATCACACACACACAAATCCTTTCTTAGATAGGCTTGTGTCTATGAAACCTATCTAAGAAAGACGACTATGATAACCATCCTTTATAAGTAATTTCAAAGAATTAGTTTTTTGTTAAGGCATACAAAAAGATTAACATGTAATAACAGACAAAACTGTTAAATCAGTATTTATTTTTTTGAGGGTATATTTAACATATAATTGTTAAAATGAGTTTATTTTTTATACCGGAGTAAATAGTACTATTCGGATACATCTAGTGATCTGGAACGTATCTTGAGAAAAAAATGAAATTTTCTTGTAAATGCAAAGTTTGAAAGTTTGAACTTCAAAAAAGCTCAAGCGATTTGGTTGCTTTTTTATGAATTCATTATATCCAAACAGAAAATCAAAAACGTATGAAAATGTCAATAAAAAATAAATTGTTCAGTTTATTTCTTAAACTATCTCATGTTTTCATAACAACAATAATTCTTTTAAATGCATAGAGCACAAAAAAAAACAGCTCAATTATTTTGAAACAACAATAAATTTAATAAATATTTCGTGCACAATAGCTTTTTAAACTGTCGCATGTATTCATAACAACAATAAATTTAATAAATGTATCTTGCACATACCGCATGGATAAAAGCCGCATCTGAAAAAAAATAATTTATCCTACTTATTAAGTATAAAAAAATGCATAGCATTTTTCTAGGCAATTCGTAATTTACATTCATGTAAAGCTGTGGCAAGTCGCTAGTTGAAAATAATAACTTAAACATCAAACAATAGAATTGTCGGTAATTTGTTCTGAGAGTTAAAACGCAAACTCGTCGAGTAAATTTAATTACAGTATTACAATCTCTGAGTATAAACTTTGGAGAGTCACTTACCCCCGATGTTGAGGAATTCATTAAATTGAAATATTCTGAAAATATTTGATTTGACGGTGAAAAATAAATATCGATTTCTGCATGTAGATGACATGATTGACATATTTTGTAAAATCTAGAAACCAATTACTAAATTTTGATTCCTTTAAAGCTCCTCATAAAGTAAAATAGTCATACACTATAAATATACGAATAGAGATAAAAATGATTAAAATATCACAATTGTAATTATTAAAGTCTATAAGAACAATTAATTATATTTCATATTAATTTAAATTTTCTAAAAACCTTGCCATTTTATATGAAGTGGTTGTTATATAATATGCTAGAATAGTAATAGTAAAATAGAAGTTAAACTCACAATAAGCAGTTTGTTTGTATTTCATTATCTGTATTTTTTTATTATAATTACTAAAAACTTCCTAATTGATGCAATTATTTTAAAACTGAAGAATCAGAAGTGAATTTAAAAGATAAAAGACCACTTTATTTCGGTAGAGCGGACATAAAGTCTAGTTAAGCCGGCGGCGGTGAGATGAAATCTGAGTTTAAGATAAAAGGGTATTTGTGATGTTGGCGAACTGTCGTTGTATGAACGTTACCAGTAGTTCGCAATGAATGTGACTTGTCGTAATTATTGTTTACTTCCAACTTTTATAACATCTGGACATGAAAATTTTGATGTACAAGCAGTGACAAAAAAGGCAACGACGTCTAAAGCTTATGGAAGCTTATGGAAGCTTCTAGAAGCGATGTTATAAATATGGCTTATGTGTATTAGAGAAAGTAGTAGTAAAGAAAGTAGTAGAAAGTTACTACTTTTAGAATGATACAGAATATGTTCAAGTTTTCTTATTAATTAAGTCAATGTGGCCGAAAATGGATAACCCAGGTGTTTTGAAATTGACCAACATCGTTGATATACTCTTACATGTATCAGTACTTTCTTAAATTTTATTATGTTACATTAAAAAACATTAATGTATCTTATGTATTTTTACTTAAATATTCATCTAATATTATAAATGCGACGTGTTTATTGCTAGAGAATGTAATCTTCTTCTTATATAATTTCCACGTAGACGACTATGATGTATTATTGAAGCCAAGCAATATCGCATATAATACCACAAAATTAAGGATGAATGTCTAATTTAATACCCAAATACAAATTATTCTTGTATATTGGTTTTCAGGGGTTATCAGTGTCATTTACAGACGACACAATAAACAATTATAGTTAATAAAGATTTGTCAATGACAAAAATAGTAAAAAAAAAAACAAATGTTCAAACATTTCATATTTTACCCAAATATAATCAGAAAATAAAAATATCATAAACAAATTGTCAACTTCGGACCGAACCCAGAATTCCGATAATTTAATGCAAAGAACTGAAATTCTTTTGACAAATGGTTTATTTTTATTGCAATAAAAAGTAATCCAGTATTTTTTCATTTCTTTTCTCTTTCTTTCAATTCAATAAGTATTGCTTAATAAGTTTAATCAATAAACTATAAAATTCTAACGCTTTTGGGCTAAAATTTAAATATATATCTATATTGTAATAAGATAATTATATAAAGATGGAGTAATAGAAAGTAATTACTTGGTACTAATTAAGAAATAGATTTTTTTTCCGGTTGACAGTTAAAATCGGTCAGACCTGCGATTGATATTGAGAGGTTGGGATTAAATTACTCCTCTCTGTCGCTGACCTTACTAGTGACGTCACTCTGTAATTTAATATGATTGCCTCCTAATTTGAAGGGTTCCAAAATCAATTACTCCTTCAAATATTACAATATACTTACTAGCTTTTGCCTGCTGTTTTGCACGCATTAAATTCTTAGTAAAACAATTCCCTTTCCCTTTTTTTTGTATTGGCTTCTATAAACTTTGATTGCAATCAAAACATGACCATGTAAACTTGAGGAATTCTGAGCTTCACAATCGACGTTAATTTGACTATCAACTTGGAGGTCTGGTTTTATTATAACATATATATATATATATATATATATATATATATATATATATATATATATATATATATATTCTATTTTAAATGCTAAATAATATGTTTAAGACATTCAGTTAGCTATTTATTTATTTATTTACACACATACAAACATTCTCTGCCAGTCAACCCAGAAAAACAGTAAAAGAATTATGTGCATTTACAACATTTTCAATACTAAACAGTCACAAAATCCATTTTTGAGACGGTTTGCACGTTTTCATACCATAGTTCGCCGGCCGATCGTACCGCCGCGCCGTAAGCGCGATGACCCTATATTTTAAATTAATTATATATAATTTATAAATTACATACTTTAAAGGGCCATATTGTATTTACGAAACGATTTTAAAAAAGCATTGACTAATGCTTTTTTAAAATCGTTTCGTAAATACGGAAAAAAAGTAAGGGATAAAAATTGGTTATTGTGGGTTACCCTAAGAGATAAACATATATCTTCGGATTTTCTTGTAAACCTTTTTAAGGTAGATATGTCGCAGATCACGATAATTTACGAGAATTAGTAACTCAATTGATATCATTGTAACAGTGGAGTGTGAACGCTGTGACGTAACGAGTCATGTGATCCGAATAGTTTGGAGGGGCACCTGACACATTTTAAATATTCGAGAACAACGAGCAAGCGACTAATATACCTCTACCTCCAACATATATATATATATATGTCGGAGATATATGTGGTTCAACAAACCACCACACTAAACAAACAACTACCATCCATGGGCGATGGTAATAATTACATTAATTAATTGGTGTTTATTTGGGTAGCTACAAAACCCCATAGCTTAAAGCAAATATACCAACTTATAAAAGTTTACGAAGCTATTTATTTAAAAAAAAACATCCATCTTCAATATAGATTGTTTTTTGAGCAAATTTTAATCTTAATAACAATAAAAAATTAAGAACTCCACTTCTGTGACACACTGCAAGACATTGTTGGTGAAGCGCGAACTCTTTGCCAGAAAACTAAAAATCCATTAGAAGGACATAGCAGACCTACCTATAATAGTCTTGAAGTAAAATTAAAATGTCAACTTTACTAGACAAACCTTAAATAGTTTTAAAGACATATTTTCTTTTTAAAGTGAAAATAGTTTTTTTTAATTTCTTTAAACTTTACAGGTTTCCAATTTTAAAGCATAAGACTTCTTAAGTTATTTAAATATATAACCTATATTACATTTTTCGTAATTTAGGATTATTCCAAAGTTATAGAGCAAAAATTCTCTTCATGAAAAATATTTTGACATCAATACAATATATTATTAATTTAGAGTATATTTCTGTATGTATTTTTTATATATTTTCTTTCTTATAAACTATCAGTCAGTTCAACCATATCGTTGGTTTATTTAAAATACCAATAAAAACGATATTATTTAGTTATAATAATATAAGAATATATCCCTATTATATAGAGATATTTCATGTTTATTTATTGTTATTTCTCTCGCATTATTACGACAACTATGCTTTGCAGTGTAAAAGATGGTAGTTTATCTCGTTAGTAATTTTCTTTTGAAAAAGAAGTGAATACAGAAATAACAAATAAAGTGCAATACTTTACCGAGAAGAAGAATATTGCCTTAAAAATCGAGGGAAAAATAGAAAAGGATAAAATAACATTCAGATAAAAAACCTGTATTAGGAAGTGGGGACTATATTTTCTATTTATTATAGAACCAAAGGAAGTATAGAATTGCAAGTTTTTTTAAGAAAGTATTCTTATATGTCTAGATATGAAATTTGTATCCAAACAATTATTACAAGAAGATTAATTTCACATAAAAATATTTTTATATAATTTTAAGAGGCAGAGAATTAGTAAGTATATTAGCTATATATATATTTTAAAATATTTATTTTTTTAGATAAGAGCTCATAATTTTGCAAAGTTAAGAGATGATAAACCGTCTTCAAATACGATGTTAAAACGATAATCCACATTTAGAATTTTATCTTCAAGTCTTACTTTGATCTCACGGCAGTTAATCCGGTTTTATGTTACATCTACCTTAATATATTAACAATTTCTCTGTGCTAATTAAGACATCTTAATACAAATTCATTTTATTATTATCTGCAGAATAAAATAATGTAACTATTCCCAAATTTAGATTGATACCTCAGAATAATTGAAGAACTTTATTATTATAACACAATATAAAAGACTAAGTATTTTATTTGAAATAGGCATACATTACAATATGAAACATTAAGGGATTCTACTTTAAAGATTCGATATAATAATAAATAGACAGTGCCATATTTTTGCACTAAGGGTGATATAGACCTTGGTAATGAGTACACTAAAGCTACATGTGCAAAATTATTACCCGGTTGAATATTGCCAGGTTTTTCTATCGTACACATAGTCCTTCAAATAAGTTTTAGGTACACATACACACTATCAATGTAAGTTTAAGTTTAACAGACAGGTCGCAAATATGGGTATGGGTTATTTATTGTACCATCAAATTCAACCAATTGTCCATATATTATATTGTTTTTTCTTTAATTATCATTTTTAGTGTTTATATAACTTGATTTGGTATTTAAATTAAACATTCGGATTGTTTTTCCGAATATATACTGTATAAGATATAAAGTGATGGAATCATAAGAACGTTGGCGTATTTAAAAATAGTTTTAAACTGTTTTAAGGTACTCACGAGAACTCATATTATATATAGCTCGAACTGATTTTTTTTTTGTTATATGATGGTAGATCACACATCTGTCTCTTATTTCTAAAGCAGATAACGTAAGACATGATACTAAATGAGTAGTAATGCGAATAATCCAATATGTCAATAAAAAAAAATTATTAAAATTTTTAAAAACCCCCGATACAAAAAGACGTCTAAAAAGGAATATTAAAAAAATATATTATTCTGTACTTATTGAAATCGTTGAGTCGGGGGATCGCTAAATAAAGGAAAAATTCAAAATGCAAGTAAATTATTAAGGTAACTAACGAAACAATAATATCAAATCTTATAGTGTAAATCCTCATTCATTAACACCATTTTGTAAAATGGACACCATCGTCAACGTACGTACAATGGTCCACCTACGCAATCACTTTAATAAGTACATAATAGTATTATTTTTATCCTTTTTAGATATCTTATTGTATGGGGAGTTTCTTAAACTTTTAATTTATATATTTTTTGCTTTTTATTAGACGTCTTTTTGTCTTTTTGTCATGTCAAACGTCATTTTAAAATGATTTTACTTATTTCTTTGTTGTACTAAATTAAGATATTAACACACTAATTACACTTGTTCAGGTTTTTACTATCAATATTGTATAAGCAACACCATAAAAACTACATATTTTGGAGACGACTGCTTCTATTTCGACCGAACATAGCTAAGAACGACCTAGAGCAGCCAAGCTTTCGACTTTAAAAAACCGCATTCAAATCCATCCTCGTGATTGGCTGCTACGTTGCCACAGACAGAGCTACACGGGTCAAACTTATAAAACCCCTCTTTTTGGGTGGGGGTTAAAAATAGTATTGTAATAGTTCTAAGGCTCTAGTAAATACCTTCAATCTTAATTCTGTTCATGCGGTTTTAGTTTCCGAATCTTGGTTAAAGCCATCTCTAGCTTCCTCCAATTTTTCACTTCCTGGCTTCATCCTTTTAAGAAACGACCGCATTGGCAAAGCCGGTGGTGGTGTTTGCATCTATCTTCGCAACCATTTTAAATACAAAATTATTCTCCAATCTCCTGCTTCTCTCCATGATTCGCCTGAGTATCTCTTCATTGAGGTTAATATTGACAAAAAGGTAGTCATTGGCGTTGTTTACTCCCCTCCAAATATAACGTACTTCTCTAAACTTGAAGCCATTTTTGAAGATCTACTTTCCTGTACCACACATCTCATAGTCATGGGTGACTTTAACACTTGCTTGCTTAGGCAAGACTCAAGGTCTAATCAACTACGACAGTTAACCGACTCTCTTAATTTGGAAATTCTAGCACTCGGTCCGACGCATCACACCAGTACCTCATCAACTTTGTTAGACCTTATTATTTGCTCGGACACCCAAAGTGTTAGTAACTTTGGTCAAATACCTGCTCCTGCTTTTTCACATCATGACCTAATTTTTATTTCATACCGAGCTAAAGTGCCTAAATGCAAACCCAAATACCTTCTTCTTCGTAATTATATTAATATTGACAAAGAAGCGATTGCTTTGGATGCATGTGCTGTAAATTGGGCCGCTGTGGAGGAATTAGGTACAATTGAAGACATGGTTCAACTCTTAAACAATAATATTTTAACACTTCTTGACCGTCATGCTCCTCTTCGTAAAATTAAAGTCAGTCACCGTTCTGCGCCATGGTTTAATGATGACGTAAAAAAGGCCATGATACAAAGGGATTGTGCTTTTCGTAAGTTTAAAAAAGACCGTTCACAACTCAACTGGTCTGTATATAAGGCTGCAAGAAATCGGTGTAACCAATTCTGTCGTAAACTCAAACGCCAATATATTCTCAATAAAACCTGCTCATCCGCAGCAGAAACCTTAAAATTCTTAAAGACTCTCGGTGTAAGCAAATCTCGACATTTTGAAAGTTCTTCTTCTGTGGACATTAATTCTCTTAA
This sequence comes from Napeogenes inachia, assembly GCA_959347355.1. Lineage (NCBI taxonomy): Eukaryota > Metazoa > Arthropoda > Insecta > Lepidoptera > Nymphalidae > Napeogenes > Napeogenes inachia. Next base: position 17,988,199 of record OY365792.1, read on the forward strand.
TCGTTATTTTTCGTTCACCAACACTATTGACTCCCAAAGAAGAACTAAAACCATTACATCAATTCTCTGTTCGTCTAGGCCCGATATCCCACTATTTCACTTCACTCCTGTTGACGAAGCTGAGGTTAAGAAGCACCTTTTAGCCATAACATCAAAGGCTACTGGTTGTGACGGTATTAATCGTACTATGTTATCATTCATTATCGATTTCCTCATTGCTCCCTTATCTAAAATTATTAACTTTTCCTTTTCCTCTGGTAGTTATCCACATTTGTGGCGTAAAGCTCATATTCTCCCACTTCCAAAAATAGCCAATCCTATGTTACTCTCACATTTTCGTCCCATTTCAATATTACCGGTTTTATCCAAGATAATTGAATCCGTCGTTCACTCCCAACTTTCCCTGTTCCTTTCAAAATTTAACTTACTAGATCCGTTGCAATCAGGTTTCCGCATTGGACACAGTACAAGTACAGCACTCTTAAGGGTCACCGAAGACATCCGTCAAGGTATGGAAAACAAATGTGTAACCATTCTTGTACTGGTTGACTTCAGCAACGCATTTGGCACTGTTGATCACGATCTCTTACTTGCGTTGTTGGACAAATACTGCATCTCGGCTTCGTCTATCAGGTGGTTCTCCTCATATCTTCGAGGGCGCCAGCAGGCTGTTCGCACCGATGAGGGCCTCTCTGATTGGTGTGAAGTGGTTGCTGGGGTCCCCCAAGGCGGAATTTTGTCTCCTTTATTATTTTCTCTATTCATTAACTCTATTACCTCTGACTTAAATTGTCAATACCACCTTTACGCCGACGACTTGCAGCTTTACATTCAGACAGAGGTAAATTTAATTGACCAAGCTATTCACTCATTAAACGCTGCTCTTGGGCGAATGTTGCAATGGTCTAACGATTATGGCATCGAAGTAAATCCCTGTAAGTGTCAAGCAATCATTATTGGTAGTTACCGTCAGTTGGCCCATATCGACCAAAACTCATTACCAAATGTAACTTATAACAATATTGTAATACCCTTTTCTCCTCAAGTAAAAAATTTAGGAATATTTCTTGACAGTTCTTTTAATTGGCAATACCAACTAAAGGAACTGTCACGTAAATTTTATAGTACTTTTCACTCTCTGTTAAAACTTAAACACTTCCTGCCCCATCGGGCAAAACTACAATTGGTTAACCTGTTACTGCTACCTATTCTTGACTATGCTGATGTGTGCTATATCGACGCTAATGAAGTTCTCCTAAATAAATTAGATCGTCTATTAAATACCTGTATCCGCTTTATTTTCGGACTACGTAAGTTTGACCACATCTCCGACTACAGGTCAAAGCTAAAATGGTTGCCCGTCCGTAAACGAAGAAACTTACGGACTCTTTGTTTACTTTACTCTATCTTGTTTAATCCTTCCACTCCTGTTTATTTAAAACGCAATTTCTCATTTTTAGCGGATGTACATGACAGATTGCTTCGTTCTTCCAGCAACCTATTGCTCCATACACCCCTTCATCACACTGGTTTCTTGTCCAACTCATTTAGTGTAACCGCTGTCAGACTATGGAACGACTTACCGGAACATATAAGAAAAGCCACAAGTCGTGAGTCGTTCAAACGCCAAGTAAAAGAACACTATCTCAAATAATAAAGTATTTATACGTAGACTACATTATTTGTTATATATCTCATATGTATTAAATATTATGTCGGATATATCGTATGTATTATGTGTCTTATATTATTATTTTTATGTTTATATGTAAATTTAGATATAGATAGTCTTATAATATTCATTTTTTTTTTCTCTTACTTTTTATGTTTTTGCACGCCTACCAACATCCTCTCCTGTACTTCGTAAGGTTGGCTGGTAGAGAATGTCTTTGTGGCATTAAGCCCGCCTTTTGTGCTTTATTTTGTATATTGTGCAATAAAGAATTAAATAAATAAATAATAAATAAGGCGAGTGACCAAGAATGATTTAATTAATATGTTTTATTACATATTAATTAAATCAAATCAAAAACAATTAGTCAAGATACCCTTGGCTGACGAGCGTATCTTCTAGCTTGGGAACTGAATATAATATGACTATATATTTTGAGATCAATTATCAAAATTGAAGTAATAAAACGATCTCCTTCAATAATCTTTGTTACACTAATATGTATAAACATCCTATTTTCAGTATGTAAGTTAGGTAAGAAACATTGAATAGTCTTTATATTGAATAGCCTTCTTATATAAAGATCAATAATATATACGAATATATGTGATAGTTCCGCCTATCGTGTAATTTACTTGAGACAGGTACTAAAACATATTTAAAACTGTATTCTATTATTTTTTTATGTCGTGATAACACCGAAAATGAAAGAACCTTACTCTAATTCATTTTTATTTTCCTTCAAATCTCATTGTAGTGTAGTGCTTGTTTTGGGACCAAGAAAAATGTAAAGGCTATTAGATTAAATTACACAGCGATGCTGGGAGGAGAGTACAAAACAACGTGGAGTAATTTAATCTAGTCCCTCTTGACATTTAGATCAAGTCACTGAGCTCTGATTCAATTGTCATATCTGGGAGTTGTTATTAAAATACTATATAGTGAAATTTTAAACGGTAGATTGTACTTTCTCACATCTTTGTATGCCTTGTTTTATTTTTAATACAAGTAAAATTATTAATGTATATGTAATATTAAAAATATATTTTTTATATATTTTTTCTTTTTACTATAAGCACCACAAACAATATTTATTTATTTTTCTATATCTATAAGCTTTAATTAATTCTTAACATTTCATGTTTATTAATTGTTACATCGGCCTTGGTCGGTGGAATGGATAGTCCGGGAGCCAGTGACAGATTTTCATGACCAATTTCCTCCCAAGTAAAAATTTGTAAAATGCAATAGGAAGTTGTGTTATTAAGCTTCGCGATCAGTCAGCAGTCAACTGCGACTCCGGTGATGGAGAAGGCAGTAGCAGCCTCTCCGAACGAAGAAAAAAAAAATTTTTAATCATTTCCTCCCATTTTAAAATTTCTTGAATAATAGTTTATCTAATATCTTGAAGGGAAAATAAAGTCAGCTGACCATAAAATGGTGGATTATTCGTCAGCTGGCGCCCGAATTTGAAAAGAAAAAAAAAATCAATGATTTCCTCTCAACAAAAAATTAATCTGGTGATAGTTTATATGTTACTGTGAATGAAAATTAACATCAGCTTGCTGTATCTCAGTAGAAAGTTTGTCAGCTGGCTACTTGAAATGTGTAATGTAGCTGCATTTATCACCTACTGAATCTTATCAGCTGACGACTTTCCCTTTACTTACAGCTAGCTGATTTTTTTTATTATTTACTAGAGTATATTAAGTATTCTCTTAAAAATGTTTCCCCAGGAGGAAATCACTTTTCTCTATTTATCTCTTTTTCTTATACAAATTAAAGTAATACATGAGTTCTTTTTACATTGTAGCTAGATTGTAGATTCAAATTACCCTCTTAAGATTTTATGCTATAGCAGAGTGTAAAACACACTAACTAGAGGGTAAGTTGAAATTATAATGTGACTCGAATAGAAAGTGAAAGATTCCATGTTTAAGTTGGTCAGTCGAACATAGCGTTATTATAGTAACGGATAATTAAAAATAAAAATGTCTAACGTGGTACCTTATTGCGTCTTTTGTAAAAAAAACTAATGTTCATTTAAAATTATTTAGTGAAGATAATTTAAATAAGTGTAGATCTATATTAACAATACGAAACTTTAATAATCTAACCGGTCAAAATAATGTGCTTCCTACACAGCCTAACCATTTTCAGTTGTATTACAGTGAGTGTTATCGACGTTATACTGCCTTGCCGCAAAAATATCTGATAATAAGAACGACATCAGAAGAGACACCTTCCACATTAACGTAAGTATATGGATAGAATGTTATTTCTTTCTACTATTTCGATTATAAATTTTTAACAATTGAATTTAAGAAAAAGTATAATTTAGTGTAATGCATTGTTTGCCTCATGTATTCCAACTAGGGAATTACAATATAGAGAACTTCTACAGTAAGCATATATACATTATATGTTACATATAATTTTTACTTAAGCAATAAGTGTGTATGTGCGCTGTTATTAAAAGTAATAAAAATATAAATTACACTGGGGTGCAAAAGGAAATAAGACATACTTAAAATTAATGTATTTTATAATTAAATTACATTCTATATGATTCTAAAACTGCGCCGATGATAGGTCCCAATCCAAATGAATTAAATGATTATAAAATTCGTTCTCATACTTTGGCAGCGTCAGCAATATACGCTGGTAACATTCCATGAACTTGATTCTTATGAGCGCTAAATTGTTGCAAGCCGTAGCGCTAGTATGTAACACACTTAATAATAAATATTTTTTTAAGCAAAACAAAGATGACCTTCATGCAAGTACGGGACCGAGTGAGCTCACAAACACCGGTAATACTCTGTCTGCCGAGAAATCTGATGTCATTGAAGTCACTTCAGAGCTAAAAGTTCCCGAAAATATCATTTCACAAGAGCAGTCTTTTTTCTTATTTTTTTTAAATATTTTATTTAAATTATTTAATTTACTTTAATCTAATCTAATCTAATCTAGTCTGGTCTGGTCTGGTCTGGTCTGGTCTGGTCTGGTCTGGTCTAGTCTAATCTAAGAATCGAATCGAATCTAATCCAATCCAATCTAATCCAATCCAATCCAATCCAAACCAATCCAATCCAATTCAATTCAATTCAATTCAATTCAATTCAATTCAATTCAATTCAATTCAATTCAATTCAATTCAATTCAATGCAATTCAACTCAATTTAATTTAATTGGACGTGGTGGGTTCCCGAAATGTCGGGTTCGACGTTAGGTCCTCTGTCTTGAGCGAGCTTTAATGCAGTCAGGCGCGTGGTTTGCGGACCAGACCCACTGAACCCGTTGGGTCGTATCGAGAGTCTGCTTTTCCAGGGGGCCTGACCGGTAGTGTAATCTCTTGGAGACTAACTCGCCGGGGCTGGACAAGGTCAATGATGGTCGAGTGGGGTTACCCACCTGATTCTTTGATGCCGAGTTCGACCAGACGGAGATCTCGGCCCCTCCTCAGACGTATCAGGTTTGGGTGTGTGGAAGGGGATCCCTCCACAATCTATCAAGCCTGCAAAAAAGGGATGGGTGCTCTCGTTGCGGGGTGCCCTCTCCGGAGCCTCTCCGCGGTGAGTGCGAAATCGATCCCGTGGTGTCCCATCATGACGGTGGCGGCAACCGTTAAGTTTTGTGAGTAGGAGTCTCACATAACCACCTCCATCCATCCAGAGGTGATGTGAGGTGTATAGATGAAGATTCCTGACGTAAAAAAAAAAAGACCTGGAAATATTCAACCGGGTAAGAATTTTGCAAGCACATGTAACTTTTAGTGTAACCTTTACCAAAGTCAGTGTCTATAATATTTGCATTATTATATAATTTATTATCATTATGTCGATCATATAATGTAGCAGTTATTACTTCGTAATTAAGTTATTATTAATTTCACATCGAAGAATCTATAGAAGATTTATATAATCTGTGTTAAAAATATGTTGCAGAAAAAAGATTATATTTAAACAGGTGTTTCAAAATTTGAAAGACCAATCATAGCCGCACCTGGTAATTGAGTTATATAGAAATAATTGCCACATTTAATATTGTATCGGGAAACTAATAATTAATAAATGATTAGAATGAAAAAGTTGTTATTATACAGTAGTTTACTAGTCTTATTCCGTAATATGTGATTGAAGTAAACGCTCCGAATTAAAAATATTTATGAACATAAAATATTATTTTATAGTGTTCCTAAATTAAAAAAATAATGAACATGATTTAAAAAACAAAATTAGATTGATCTGAAACCCATAGTTGAAGGCATCGTTACGGTAAATCTTACGTCACTCTATACGTTACATGTCATTGTTGTTTCATATTATTAACCATTATAATTAGTTACGTAACTCGGTAGTTTCTCAATTATCATTTTCAGGTCACTCGCCACCAAAGCTTCAATACATCAATATCATGTTCATTCGACCCCTAACGTCTCTTGCACGCCTCAGTTAATAACGTAATTATTTAATAAATAATTACAGATCAGTTAAAATCAATTATCATTTTTTTTAACGGATACGTGCAAAATAAGTAACATCAACTCTTTAACAGACCTTAAAAAATTTATTTGTTTTAAATATAAAGACACATTTAAATAGTAAATTTATTGAAAAAACAAAAGCAAAATCAAAAATCCGGCTATGGACAAAAATGTTCTGAAAGCCCATGAGTAAAAACTAGATTAGTCACTTATTTTTTTTCAAAATGTATAGATAATAATATTTTTTTTAAATTTCTGTGGGTAATAAAGTGAAGGTGGTAAAATCATTACTTATTAGTAACGCTTTTAAAAACAAATATTTTGCTATTCTAGTTTCTTTTTGCTTTAAATAAGTACTCATACTTAAGTTTTATTCATACTTAAGTATGTGTAAATGTAGGTAAATAGTAAGATTGGGTAACTCTTACTCTGATTGGTCCCTGACCATTAATAAATCCTGCAAGTTTTTTTGTGTACATCCGATCAATTAACAATCATACTTTTTCTTTCTACTGTATGTATACTGATAATTATCTACAAATCAATTGCAATCATTATAATTGCGATTGGCTTCATACGTTGCATCTGACCCTGATGCAATAGCCCTCGTCAATTTCCCATAGACGCTGGATGCTGCTCGCGTGTTACCTTGGAGATATACCCTAACATTGTTGCTGTCTAATAATTTTAAGTCCATGTTGTAGGGGGTTTTGACTTGTTTACAACCGGCTTTTGGTCTTACAATCGGTCGCCTGCCTGACCCTCTTTAGGAATAGTTAAGTTTATGGGAGTCTTTATAGAAGGATATTTTTCATATGTATTTATGGAATTTAGGTAGGAAAAGAACGGAATAAATATGTATATAATATTTTTAATTTGTAACATAGTTGTTTATGTATCATATATATCTGCAGTGCACTTCTACATCTTTATTTAATATATTTGTCTTTTAATATTAGAGCTACCTCCAAGAGATATTAGCGATAAGAACACCTTTTGTACAGTTTATTTTAGTTGTATTTTTTTATATATTATCTTGAAATACTTTTTAAGGCTGTACAATAAATAATAATATTATTATTATATATAGTGTGAATTAGATGACTATAAAGAATCAAATTTATTTATTGCAAACACATAAAATGGCGTACGTCAGAAATTTTAATAGAATTATTTTCCAATGAAGTAGTAGCAGTGATGTAAAGCTTCATCCAGGTCAAGTGCATCTCATTCAACGATAATTAAACCATCACTAGTGTGGGTCTTGCGGTGCGGTAAGCATTAATTATATTAAGTGGTATATAATAATAATTAAACAAAAATTAAATTAAAATTAAGTTGGGAAATATGACTTTTTATTTTATTATGTATTTCGTGTATTTAAACTCATATGAGTTTAAGGTTATAGATTAAATTTATATACTCGGGTAAATATAGCAACGAGAGGATAGCTTATTATCATCTTTAATAATAAACAAAATACAGAAAGAAAAATATAACATTTATTTGTTATGTATGTACCCGTGGATTAATTTAAAATTTAAAAATTGCTTTTTTTTATTTACTACAAATTATGTCTTATATCTTAAAATTACTATTTAATGAACATTAATAAGTGTTCAAGTAAGGCATCTTAGCTGACAAGCTGTCTGTTGCAGCCCGTGTATTTAATATATGTGCACATATTAATTGATGTATTAAGTAAATTCAACGTTACTGTAAATATTTAAAATATTATTATTTGAAGATCATTTTATGTAATTTCTGAATACGGCACTCGCCTAAGGTACGAAATATGCCCTTTTTAAATATGATGGACAAATAGTAGCTATTACGCGAGTCTTTTCACCGGGTGAGGATCTATAGAGAAGGTAAGATATTTGAAACCCTAATTCCTTCTCTCTGCCACCTTTTCTTCTTCAAGCCCACTATTTTTCAGGCTTTTTAAATATGATGGACAAATAGTAGCTATTACGCGAGTCTTTTCACCGGTGAGGATCTATAGAGAAGGTAAGATACTTGAAACCCTAATTCCTTCTCTCTGCCACCTTTTCTTCTTCAAGCCCACTATTTTTCAGGCGACGACACATCTGCACCAACTGATATTTTAGATGTGCAAGAACACGTTCTCTTTTGTCTCACGCTTGACGATTTCTCAATTTTCGGGAACAGATATCCAAAATGCTTACGACACTCAATATGGTTTTGTCATATTCAACGGGGTTATAATGGATCGAGGGTTTTGATTTTTTGTCAATAAATCCTACATAAAAAATCCAAATTAAATTAAATTAAATTAAACTAAACTAAACTAAACTAAACTAAACTAAACTAAACTAAACTAAACTAAACTAAACTAAACTAAACTAAACTAAACTAAACTAAACTAAACTAAACTAAACTAAACTAAACTAAACTAAACTAAACTAAACTAAACTAAACTAAACTAAACTAAACTAAACTAAACTAAACTAAACTAAACTAAACTAAACTAAACTAAACTAAACTAAACTAAACTAAACTAAACTAAACTAAACTAAACTAAACTAAACTAAACTAAACTAAACTAAACTAAACTAAACTAAACTAAACTAAACTAAACTAAACTAAACTAAACTAAACTAAACTAAACTAAACTAAACTAAACTAAACTAAACTAAACTAAACTAAACTAAACTAAACTAAACTAAACTAAACTAAACTAAACTAAACTAAACTAAACTAAACTAAACTAAACTAAACTAAACTAAACTAAACTAAACTAAACTAAACTAAACTAAACTAAACTAAACTAAACTAAACTAAACTAAACTAAACTAAACTAAACTAAACTAAACTAAACTAAACTAAACTAAACTAAACTAAACTAAACTAAACTAAACTAAACTAAACTAAACTAAACTAAACTAAACTAAACTAAACTAAACTAAACTAAACTAAACTAAACTAAACTAAACTAAACTAAACTAAACTAAACTAAACTAAACTAAACTAAACTAAACTAAACTAAACTAAACTAAACTAAACTAAACTAAACTAAACTAAACTAAACTAAACTAAACTAAACTAAACTAAACTAAACTAAACTAAACTAAACTAAACTAAACTAAACTAAACTAAACTAAACTAAACTAAACTAAACTAAACTAAACTAAACTAAACTAAACTAAACTAAACTAAACTAAACTAAACTAAACTAAACTAAACTAAACTAAACTAAACTAAACTAAACTAAACTAAACTAAACTAAACTAAACTAAACTAAACTAAACTAAACTAAACTAAACTAAACTAAACTAAACTAAACTAAACTAAACTAAACTAAACTAAACTAAACTAAACTAAACTAAACTAAACTAAACTAAACTAAACTAAACTAAACTAAACTAAACTAAACTAAACTAAACTAAACTAAACTAAACTAAACTAAACTAAACTAAACTAAACTAAATTAAATTAAATTAAATTAAATTAAATAATAATAATATCAGGACAAATTACACACATTGATTTAACCCCTAAGTAAGCAAATTATTTGCTTGTGTTAAGGGTGTTAGACAACGATACAAATACATAGAAATACACATATAAATACTGAGAATATATTTAATAAACGACCAAACACAGAAACACAGACATCTATGCTCATCACATAAATGCCTGTCTCCCGCCGGGAATCGAACCCGAGCCCCATTGCGCCGTGACACGTTAGGCGTCTGCGCTAACCACTCGACCAACGGGGCGGTTAAATCAAATCAAATCAAATCAAATCAAATCAAATCAAATCAAATCAAATCAAATCAAATCAAATCAAATCAAATCAAATCAAATCAAATCAAATCAAATCAAATCAAATCAAATCAAATCAAATCAAATCAAATCAAATCAAATCAAATCAAATCAAATCAAATCAAATCAAATCAAATCAAATCAAATCAAATCAAATCAAATCAAATCAAATCAAATCAAATCAAATCAAATCAAATCAAATCAAATCAAATCAAATCAAATCAAATCAAATCAAATCAAATCAAATCAAATCAAATCAAATCAAATCAAATCAAATCAAATCAAATCAAATCAAATCAATCAAATCAAATCAAATCAAATCAAATCAAATCAAATCAAATCAAATCAAATCAAATCAAATCAAATCAAATCAAATCAAATCAAATCAAATCAAATCAAATCAAATCAAATCAAATCAAATCAAATCAAATCAAATCAAATCAAATCAAATCAAATCAAATCAAATCAAATCAAATCAAATCAAATCAAATCAAATCAAATCAAATCAAATCAAATCAAATCAAATCAAATCAAATCAAATCAAATCAAATCAAATCAAATCAAATCAAATCAAATCAAATCAAATCAAATCAAATCAAATCAAATCAAATCAAATCAAATCAAATCAAATCAAATCAAATCAAATCAAATCAAATCAAATTTTAATTAAAAACAACTATGAGAAAATTTTTGGATGTTTAAGCATATCGAATCCCTGCCCGTTCGGTTTATTTTTCATTCTATATTTATTTAGAAATCCAACTTTAAATGTTATAACTTATTTAAACTAAGAGTTTATAAATAGAGTAAATTATTTTTGAAAACTCTTAAAACGAATTTAAAATTGTAAAATTACGATAAATAGGTACTAATATACAAAATAACAATAATAAAATAAAATATACTTTTAAAATAATTAATAAGCAAATTTGAAGATTTAAATCTAACATGAGAAACAAAAATAAAATAGCCCACCACTAGGCTCCATAAAGTAAGTGATTCCTCCAGGATCAAGCGTTAGAATGGTCCTTAAATAAATTATAACTAAGTATAAATTAAATAGTGTAAAGGATTATATTAACAACGGTATGAAATGGAAATAATTTGTATTTTAGCAACTTACCAGTAAGCGAAGCAGTTTATTTTACGTAATTAACGGTTGTTCGATCAACTGGTTGCATCACATAGTGTTCTTAGAAGTCATTACTTGCTGTAGTGTGTTGCTGTAGTAGGTCGGGTTGCTCGCCTCCTCAAATATGGGGAAGGGGCTGATGAATGACCATCCCGTTAAGTTTTGGAAGCTATTATACTGCTTGTGGTGATTCGTCATGCTGGCCACGGTGTTTTATAATTATTTTTTTATAGATATATAAATATATATTTTATGTCAATTTTATTTTCTGACACACTAACCATAATTAACCTTGATATCGAATCGATTGCGATGGTTCTAGTTGTTTGTTAATTTCATACAAAATATGACGCTTGTTTGTTTGTTTGACGTTTGTGAAACAAAAAATACCCGGATGAGTTTGTTTTGTGGGTGGTCTGCCAGGGCGTGCTTAGAACCCTCATAGCTTTAATTTAAGGCTGTGCCGTCTTTTTATGTAAGGGCTTACTTCAATAGGTATGGTACCAAAATAAGCCCTCCTGGCACTTCCATTTGACAAATAGACAAATTACTTTCTTAAGGATTCAAAATAAAAAAAATAGTTTGATAAAATATTTTGGTTATCAAGGTATTAAAATTTACTACATTTACATATACAAAGGGAATACTGTACTTCAACTTTAATAAATCAAGGAATTTATAGATTTTTTAGATGTACAACGAAGCAGTACATTATTAACTTGCAGACGAAGTAGAAATAAATATTACAAAGACAAATAAATAATAAAATAATCTAATATCAAAGGAAACATAATGATTTACGTTCGAATACGAATGACATATTCGAGTAATGACATATTCGAGTATCGACATCATTAACCTCATAATCGAAAACTCCTCGTAAGAACAATACATTATAATAATAAGTCTTTCATACAATAACCATTTTAGATGGAGTTCTTTATAATATTTAAAGGATACACTTTATTAACAGATTTAATAATATAAAAACACTAAAAAGTTATTTTATTAATATTGTAATTTTTAAGAAACATACACACATTCTTCATATAATCGCTTATAATCGCCTATAATACTCAAGGTTGAAGGAAAATGTGCTTTTATGGGATTATTTAGTGTTAAGTTTATATCTCATTATGAATCTAACCAATATACCTGCTTTTGTTAATCACCTTTTATAAAATTACGGAAGGTCAGGCAGTCCATATAGAAAAAAATTATAACTTGTTGTATTTTCGTGCTTTGGATTAATTGTACTCTCACTAATTACCAAGTAACAAGATTTTTTAAAACAGAAATAGGAGAAAATGTATAATATTGATGAAATTGTTTAAACAAATAACATATATAATCTTTAAGTGTTTTTGTTTTTAATAACAAACTGAAAAATTTTGTAATACTGTTTGGAAAATAGCAGTATTAAGCTTGTGTTAATATTTTAAATAATAAATTCGGCTCTTCAAAAGTGAGCGCTGATAATAAGATGTATCCCATACCGTCTTGAGTACGATTGTATCGGTTACATGTAATTATCACTTTTAATTTATCAAAAATCCAGGAAACAGAGTAGTATTTATTAAAATCCATAATAAAATAATGGCTTTATCTCGATAAATCCATAGTTTCAGATCTTGATATATTCCAAAATTCAGACAAGTTTTGTTTATTCTTCTTATCTCAATAACGATTACATATTGTTATTGTTAAAGAGAGTTTTGCAATACTTTTTAAAAATAAGCGATGTACAAACATTGATTAAAAGGACAATGTAGAAATATTGATGAAAAGACAACCGAAATGTCTGTAATGTTTGAAAAAACTTGACCTTAAGTTAGATTAAAATATTACATTCATATTTACTGCGACATCGTTTTCAAATTTGAAATAATGTAAGTAGAAAGTATATAATAAAGTGATAAAAGGTTATTAAACTGGCCTCCAGATGTGTTCCGAGTTAATGGTCAGTAAATCAAGTGTTCAATATGGATGTAAAAAATAGAAATTAGAACTAGGGTGTGTGTTATTACCCTTATAATAATAAATAGCAATCAAACACTACCTATAACAATCAAACACCATTTGAATAGTAATTGTTATGTAAAATATAATATCAAATAGTTTTAAATACTATATAATTGTTAGTGCGTTTGTAAATTATCATTAATACGATTTGATTGATTAATCATATTAATATAATATTTTAGTTCATTACTAATACTTAACTTAAATTGTAAATAGTTATTTTTTGTTTTCATAAAATTTAAGTATAGTAAAAAATATATCACGCACAGCTACATCGATGCCGCGAGGGATTTTTAACATTGAGGTGTAATTTAATCTAGAGGCTCTTGACATTTAGATCAAGTTACCGAGCCCTACTGAATTTATTATAACTGAGGGCTATTATAAAAATACTAGTAAGCGAAATTCATTAATTTTTTTTTGGCGCTTTCTATCATACCCTTTGATTATCTATTTTAACTATTAAATCTTACATCAATCATATATTTGTAAGGCTAGTATAATTAGAAAGCATAGAATCGAATAGTATTGCGAACGAAGCATCCTTCGATGTTATATTAAAAACTGACTCAAAAGGACATCTGTTTTTTTAAGACAGTTAATACTATTTACGATGTAATTATTATATAAATAGCTTAATATTATATAATACTAACAGAGTACAATAAATTAATATGCTTACAGTCTAACCTTAATGGATTACGTCATAAAACAGCCTGGCATAAAATTCTGTAAGAAGGCTGCATCGGAAATGCATGCTGCATGTTGGCTATAATCCATAACTTCTAATAATCGAGATATACAAGTCACCTTCTAAACGCCTTATTTTTTAAAACATTTTCTTAAATATTTATCTAAGCTCAGAAAATGATGGTTATACAAAAAAAAATAGTTTCGGCTTAGAAATAAAATGAGCTGGTGATTTCATACTAATCAATCCTTCACTTAATATCAATTCTGAGTTGAAGGAGGTAAGTCACTAAATTAGTTCATGACGTTACAACAATGGGATATGAATAGACATTATAGTTAAGCTAGAATAGGTATTGTTACGGAAGACTTATAATAGGCTATTGTCCTTACGCAAAATACTCTGCTATAAAATACGACATCAATGGCATGTGAATAGCGATCAATTTCAAATAGATATTTTCATATACACGAGGTTATAGAATTGTTTCGTGTGGATTTTTATAAATATATTTCAATAAATTGAGCTAATTCGTTTTTACCAAATTGTACAAATCATCATTCCCTGTTTAATATATTTTTAATAAGCTTAAAAACCATCGTGTCTAGGGTAACTCACTAATTTTATAACTAATTTGTTAACTAACTCGCATATTACAGAAACAGTCAAAACTCAAGTGAATTTTTTAATCAATTCTGCAAAAGTGAACATTTTATAGTCACTTTTATCAAAGTGATTATCACTCTTCGAAATTTTGAACTCTTCACAACACGGAACTTTGAAGCTCTTTCAATTAGGAAAACTGTAAGTCAATGAGCTGATAATTAATTAACAACCACCTGTAGACCTGTCGTCGACTTGGGGTGCAAATTAACTGCGGTACAGTATTTTCGTAGTTCGTGAATTGTTATATAGTTTCGGAATGAATTTAATGATAAATGATACTCTTCAATGATTAAAGTAAAATAACATTTTTAATTGTGTATCATCTGTTCCTGTTCTATAGTTCAGCATACATAAAATGTAGGTTTTCGTTCTTATTAGTTTATGTATATTATTTTTTTAATTCTATAATCGAATTTTAAACTGTTTTTTTTTTATTTTATTTAAGTAACTCGATGTTGGTGTCTTAATTAATTGTCGTACTAATAAATCGATTATTTAAATGTTAAAAATTAACATGAGTCACAAAATTATTTACCTTATAAATAATTATATCTCCTAGCGCGTCATTTCCGATAAAAAAAATATTATGGTACGATGGTACGGAATAACGCAAGTGTTTTAAATAAAAAAATAATTGTTCTTATATGTCCTTAATAATATTTTGTATAATACTTCTCAAAAAATATGTTTTGTTTAGAGTTTTAGTATGACTTAAAACGATATAACTATAACAATAATTTGTAAAAATACATATCTATTGAATATGCATTTTTTATTGAAGTTTATTTTAAAGATAAGATAAGATAAATCTACACTGTAAAAACAAACAGTTTTTTTTAATGTTTTTCATTATGAATAATCTAGTTAGACAGTTGTTTTAAATGGTATTCTTTGTTTAGAAAACCAATTACATAACAAACTCCTGTAATAGCCGGAATTGCCCTTATCATGGCGAAAGTTAAAATCGCATTACCGACGCTAACGAGCCGGACGCGCTATCATGTTTAGATGTTTGCTCCAAGTCATAAACTTTATTTTATTAAACAAAGGAAACGCTATGACATAGACTACTCATAGTCTATGGGTCTTTTTAATTTCATTGTTTTTTATACCACCTGATCAGAAAGGTATTGGGTGGCGCGACAGACGATGCATATTAAAATTGTTATTTATGCTTAAATGAAATTGTCTTGTTAATTGCTTCTTTGCTCTTGCAACTGAATTCTTTTGCACGTTTTATTAGATTTTTTTAATGCACACAAGTTTTATAATATATAAAAAGCGCGGTACAACGCGCCTTGCAATTTTTTTTTTTTTTTTTTTATTACAACCTCATGATACTGCTTTATGAGTGTATCCTTAACTCAACTTCCGGAAATTAAGAAAACATTGAATGACTAATTAACTGACTCACTAATACACACCTGTCATCTTCACGTTGTCACCACTATTGTTATCAAATTTACGTTTACGTTTGGAAAACTTTGAAGTAAGATTTAAATTTTAAATTGTGAGTCCAATTCACAACATACGAGCCAAATTCATTAAAATAGTTTTGTTTCATCTATGTCACTAGACCTGTATGTACTCACTGCTCGAGTAGCATTTCACAGCTTTCACATAAAGGAAATAAAATTCATTCACAGTCAAAATAAAACTATTTTTACGGATATAACACCCGTAAAATTAATTTTTAAATATACATCTAAAAATTAAACTTGACATTTCGAATGCTTGGCAGCAATCGTGTTCACGGTAAGACAAGATGGACTCTCAGTTAGTCAGTAAATTAATCTGACGGTTTCTAAGTTTCCGAGCATATAGTTCAGGATGCACACAATATTCACTAACAGTATTATGAGGTCTCAGTGTGTTCATAGACATAGGATTTTACATTGTAAATGGGTGGGTCCCAGGTGCCAGAAAGTTTCCAACCATCTTCTTTATTACAATTTGTTTGTTTTTTGTGTCCTTATGAGAATTTTAATGGACAGAACTTCGGAAATAAAATTCGAAACTTCAAGTATGTGATGCGGTCGAACCAAATTCTATCGTCTGTTTGAAGTTTTAGTAAATTAGTCGTACTTCAAAGTTAATGGTTATAAAACAGAATACTTATAATAGAGGTTTTAAATTTCTAAAGTATTATGAATTTCCAAAATAATACAAAGTAGAAATATTTTTAAACATGTAATGTATTTCTTCTCTGACTTAGGCCATACGAAAAGTGAAAATTGTGTGGTTTAGGCATGGAATTGTTATTGGGTGGTAATTCGAGGAAATAAGCGCAAGTGGCCACAGTTAAAAGAGTACGCTCTTATAGTGCGTGCACGTCTATCATGTAGATGTAAGGTTGGAAAAAAAACTTCACTATTTATCCTTGTAATGTTTTGAGTTATTTTTTAGAAATTATTTTTAAAGCAGTTTTAAAACTTTCGTTTCGTTCATTTTTATGTATAATACAACATTCCTTGTTATATGTTACAAGTTTACAAAAATATTATTTATATTCCATACAAAAATAGATTTCAAGAAAAAAGATTTTCAATGCATTCTCATTAATACACTGTTACAGTATAGTTTGGCATTTGTATAACAATAAAATTTTTATACAACAAGTTAATTTTTGTAGAACAAGTTAATTTAATACCATTTTATAATTGCGAAAGTATATCTAAAGAGTATCTCTATAAAAGATACTGCTTTTTATTTTTTCTTGTGCTAACTGTACAAAAGTGACAATAAACAGGTCTTTGAAAACAATGTATGAAACAACTTTACACCTTGATAGTGAGTGGGTCTGTAACATTTCAAGGAAAATTACTTTTTTATTATTTTCTTCTCGGAAAATGTAAGAGATGGAAAAGATTAAAAAATATATGATAATACCTATTACAAAACATTTCTAACTTTTGTGATTATAATAAATTTCATCCAATGAAAAACTATTTACAGTGAACGTTATTTTATAAAAGTTATTTAAAGGTGATCTTAAGATCATATTACATAAAAATATTTAAAAAAAATGCACTAGTTACAACGATTGTAACAGTATCAATTACTATGTATTTCACTAATGTACTAAGATGCTATCTAAGTATAAAGCAAGCCGCATTATATTATGTGTAAAAAAGAAAAGCTCTTTAAAATATTTATCTGGTACCTGCCATTATTATTAAATTTTCCATTTTAAAATTAATTTCGCCATACTTTACTTACACAACTTACACAATATACTTACATATAAATCACAGTAAAATCGAAAAACACCACGAGTAAAAGAAATTATCCTAAATCGTACAGTAAAGTCTGTCAAAGTTATGTCTCACCCTCGTCTATCGACAATACGATATATATCTAAAAGGATGTCAAAAATAGTTTTTATGCGAATTACAAAATTTATGTAGAATTGTATAATG
The DNA here is from genome assembly GCA_959347355.1 of Napeogenes inachia. Lineage (NCBI taxonomy): Eukaryota > Metazoa > Arthropoda > Insecta > Lepidoptera > Nymphalidae > Napeogenes > Napeogenes inachia. The sequence goes on from OY365792.1 coordinate 18,006,076, forward strand.
TTAATGCTCTACAATGACCTATCCATTAATATACCTATAGTAATTCACGTTGCCATTGCTTCTTCTACTTTAATAAAAAAATATATATTTGACATAATTCTTTATTCTATTAAGTGCATTGTAAATCGCTTTTTAATCTGCTTCTCAGAGGTGCAAATACTAATGTGATGTGTGGTTAAGAATCTTCAAGTTCTTACTTTAGTTCAAGTTGTCAATCGATTGAAGTTCATTGAAGTACTCCATTTTGATATTGATGGTCATTAAATATTACATTTCGCTTAGAAAAATAATAATATTATTACTAAGCGTATTACGATATTTTGACATTGTGGTGTTGGCTGCCACATTTATGAAAGTGATATTTTTTAACCTGCTATATTTTCTAAGATATTAACTTATGATACTGTACGGAAAATAATTTTACAAAATTTAAAGTAATTTGTAGATATCTACGATTTTTTAAAAAATAATTTTGTTAGATATTATTTTACTTAAGACGTCAACTTATTAATTTTAATGTTTTTTGTAATTTTAAATTTATGAAAGTTATCTAATATTTTTCAAAGATATACAATTATATTTGGATCAATACTATATTCTTCAAAAGCGCTTCGTAGATATTTTTTTCTCTATATGTATTTGTTACAAAATTATTACTCAAGTCCAGCAGATCGGTTGATCGAATTTATAAAATTAATCAAAATATAACATAGAAATCTTCTAGAACAACTCACTCAAAAACCTATTCAAAATCCAGTTAGTAAAAGTTTAGAAAATTAAGTTACTCAAGACCTTTTTTAACCCCCGACTAAAAAGAGGGGTGTTATAAGTTTGACCTGTCGATCTGTGTATCTGTGTATCTGTGTATCTGTGTATCTGTGTATCTGTGTATCTGTGTATCTGTGTATCTGTGTATCTGTGTATCTGTGTATCTGTGTATCTGTGTATATGTGTATCTGCGTATCTGTCTGTGGCAAATTTCCGGCCAAACGTGTGGACGGATTTGAATGCGGTTTTTTTTAATCGAAAGCTATGCCCAACGAGATGGTTGTTATTCATGTTTGATTGAAATAGTAATAGTCGTCTCCAAGATATTGACGTTTTATTCGTGCGGGGGAGAGGTTCTTATGCAATAATTAGCTGTTTGCGGCCAAACGCGTGGATGGATTTGAATGCGGTTTTGTTTAATCGAAAGCTATGTTTGTCGAGAAGTTTTTTATCTATGTTTCATTGAAATTAAAATAGCCGTCTCCAAGATATTGACGTTTTATTCGTGCGGGGGAGAGGTTCTTATGCAATAATTAGCTGTTTGCGGCCAAACGACTAGACGGATTTGAATGCGGTTTTGTTTAATCGAAAGCTATGTTTGTCGAGAAGTTTTTTATCTATGTTTCATTGAAATTAAAATAGCCGTCTCCAAGATATTGACGTTTTATTCGTGCGGGGGAGAGGTTCTTATGCAATAATTAGTTGTTTGCGGCCAAACGCGTAGACGGGTTTGAATGCGGTTTTGTTTAATCGAAAGCTATGTTTGTGGAGATGTTACTTATCTATGTTTGGTTGAAATAAAAATAGTCGTCTTCAAGATATTGACGTTTTATTCGTGCGGGGAAGAGGTTCTTATGCAATAATTAGCTGTTCCTAGCGGTGTCGCCAAAAGGATGAAGGCCAAAAGGTTTTTACACTTACGTACTGAGGTAAAGTACTTTATTGGGTATAGCTATTGCCCGTGACTGCGTCTACGGAGACTGTAAAAATATATTTATATGGCTTATGATCGTAGTCATAAAGAACCACGGCAACAGCTAGTGATAATAAAAATCCCTTCATCATAGTGTTATTAGTGATTGTAAATCATTTTAATTCTAAATGTTTATATTTACCCATATGAAAAAGTCTTGAATCATGTTACTTAATACATTTATAATTTATTACATTGTCGAAACTTTCACGTGGATCCTTATTTTATTAAATATAATATATATTTCTCTTAATAAATATAACCTATGTACATCATAATACAGGATTCTAATGCTAAAAGATTTTTTAAAAATCGGTCCCGTAGTTTCGGAGCCTATTCAATTTGAAGAAACAAACAAATCTTTCCTACTTAAACAATTGAAAATTTTTTTTTAGGTTCATTTAGTACAATTCGGAAATTAGTAACATAAGTTTAAAAAGCAGAAAAAAAATTAAATTAAAAATTTAAAAAACCCCCGATACAAAAAGACCTCTAAAAAGAGTAAAAATAATATTCTTATATACTTATTGAACTCGTTGCGTCGGGGGACCGTTTAATAAAGGAAGAAATTAAAATGCAAGTAAGTTAACAAGGCAAATAAAGAAATTACAATATCGAATCGTATGGTCTAAGTCCTCAATGATTAACTTCGTAATATATAATACACTATCAACGTACGTACAACGGTCTCCCGACGCAACGAGTTCAATAAGTACATAAGAATATTATTTTTACTCTTTTTAGAGGTCTTTATGTATCGGGCGTTTTTTAAATTTTTAATTTAATTTTTTATCATTCTATTTCTTTATAAGTATAGACGTTAATTTATTCTTAGCAATTCATTAATAAGAAACTAACATAGAAACCCGATTTTTAAAATTAATAAATTGAAACCTTATTAAGACAGATAGATCCAAGAGTTTATACACTAAAATACAATTAGTTATACACTTATACACTAATAGAGTTTATACACTTATACACTAAAACACTTTTGTAGAAAGTGAATCCACAAAGAAGCTTGTTTTTATTTCGTAAACTAGCATTTCCCAGAGCGAAGAGGAAGTGTTTCACTCTGTAATAACACATTTATGAGGCTGTTTTTGAGTTATGACGCTTTTATAATGGCGTTAATGGGCCCTTGTTAATTTTACAAAATATAATGTTACTTTTTGTCCGCAAATTGTATCTCTATTTCGCTTTTACACCTGAACAGTTATGTTTTTATTTATGGTAATGTGTATATTTTCGATATAGTACTTATACTGTTTTTTTATAAAAAAAAAAATGTTTTGTTTAAATATCTATTAAAAGGAGAATTTAATTTTATTTATTAGAATGACAAATAAACCGAAACGGGCAGGGATTCAACCCGCGACCTCTTGGAAACCGTCCCGTCGCTCTATCAATTGAACTACTGTATCGCCATTCGTCTCGGTGAAAAAAGGCATTCTATATTTGATCATCTTTATCAGGACGGTGGTGACATATTTTGTATAATGCTAAAAGCTGCAGAAACGCTTACAATATATTAAATTAATTAATGATACTCGACTATATGCTATTCTGTTAAATTATGAAGAAACAAGGCAAAGAATAACTGAATTCTTAAGCCAAAGCGTTTTATAATCCAATATATAATAGCTAACTAAATGACGTTTCATTTAATATAAATTACACTCGCAGTGTGTTCTTGTAGTTGATACAGAACCCTATGTTGGCTTCATAAAATAAGCGCAAGGAAGCATTGAGATCAAACAAAAGAGTTATGATTTATATGACATAACGCTAAAGTGACGGTTTCATGTTTAATAGTTAGAAATAATTGTGTTATAAATATTAAATTTATATTATTATAAAAAAAATAATTGCTCCATGAAATTTTTGTTAGCAAGACCTTTTTGTATATATATTTCTTATCTAAAAAATATTAATAATGTCAATACCTTGACAGAGGACCGTGAAAGCGTTATCTGTAGCTAAAAGGGAAGATGGTTTTCAAAAAAACATGGCTATTAAAAGTACATAAAAAAAAACCTGCTACTGTTGTCCTAGTTATAGTTCAAATTTATTTTACAACAAGATTACTCGTATTATACTTTAAATTGTAAGTGTAGTGAAACAGTAGCTTAATCGTACAAAAGATGCTCTCATCACTCGCGGCTGTGGCTGGCGGTTCAACAAATGGCTTTAGACAATGGACCGGCTTATATAATTATGATGTATTTGTTTATATACAATAGAGATTTGTTCACTTCATGGCACTGAAAAGGCTTTTAAAATGCCATTTAAACTACAGTTTACTTCATGAAAGGTGGATTTTACATTTAGTCTCAATAATGAATTCATTATGTTTGTTTACATTTAAGTTTAAGTTATGCATTCAATTTGGTTTCCCTGTCATTATTATGTGTCTAAATAGGGTAAATTAATAAGAGATCAGTTAGATAGATAACCTGCTATAAAAGTCATACAATTTCAATATATATTTTTTATGGTATTTTATAGTTTTATTTGTTGAGGGTTCATTTTATTCACAATCGGTAAAACGCCTTTTGCAACCTAATAATCTTGCTCTATTATATTATTCTTAAACTAAATTAAGATCTATAATATTCATATGTACCTAATAAATAAAATGGAGTGCGATTAATACCACACAGCTGCTGTTGGCGGCTCGGAAAATAACCAGCGACAATAGGGCTAATATTGATCTCTTAATGACTTGACTATAATATATCGCTATTTACAACTAGTTTAAGTAGTACATAGGTGTAAAACTATACTCCTTATATAACATTCATAACAAAAAGAAGCCTCAAAAAGTCTTATATTAGTAAAATTTCAATACAGCCCGTAACAATTCGACGAAGACTGAAAACATAAATTATTAGGTATAATATCCTCTTATTTCACTCGAATACTTTGCTCTGACCAGTGTTTTCCTATAACAAGTATCACGCAAGAAACTTTAACCAGCCATCTAAACGGCAATGGGAAGAAGTTTGCGAAATTGCATATTAGGGGTCTAATGTCAAAGAGCGTCTCATAGTCGGCTAAGTACTTAATAATTCCTCTAAGGAAATGTTTTCAAACGGTGTACCTTTTAGTTAAATAGTTTTCTACTAAGTTTTGTAGGTAGTGAGCGTAGGGTGACATTGTTTGTGGAATTTGTAATAAGAAATAAGCGTTTCGGATGTGTATTAGTCATTTAGTTACCCAGAGTGGGAACGTTATAAGGACTTTATTTGCATATCAATATTTTAAATAAAGAATTAACAAATAAACAAACAACTATACTTTGCTCTGCCCTAAACACCTTTGAACGGCGTACTTAAACTGTTGACAGTTGAATCTTTCTTCTAAATACTTTGTTATGTATTGTACAAATAAGAAACCGCTCGGAGGTACTATCATATCCTGTTAATATACTGATGTTGCATTTTTTATTATGTAAAGTTTATAAATACAAATTAATTAGTATATATTCTAATTCATTCATATTTATAAGAGAAATTTATAAAATAATATTATAGTTAGCTTTTGTCGCTTCTGCTTGTTACATAGACTACGTCGTGGGGTAGAACTCAGAAGTTAGTAATGTCGTTACTTCGAACTCTTTGTGAGCGCGAGACCGACTTGTCCTGGTACTTCGCTCACTTTGCCTACTTTTATCTAGCTCAGTGGCTAGTTTTAATCGCATCAGAGTATCGTAAATATTTTAATTGCACTTTGTTGTAAGTTGAGTTTATGTAGAAATTGTGTTTTTCCGTTTTACTTTGTCTGAGTTATTTTATTCGTTACTTTTCATTTTGTATACGTAATAGATTTTCTTTCGGTGAACTTGTTTTATTTCAGAATTTATAATTTTAATTATTTTATCCGATTTTCAAAATAAGTAAGACAATGTTTATCATACCAAATAAATGTTGTTCTTATGTTCGTATTTTATTGTATTATTATACGGTTTATCTGAAAAATGTTTGTTGAAAGTTTTTATTGTCTCAAACTAATGCAGTAATAAAAGTTTGTGCGACGGAAGAGTATAAAATTCTTTAATACTTTGATCCTATACTGAAAAACAGACGAGGTTTTGGCAGAATAATATTAGAATAGTGTAGGTTATTTCAGGCCATCGGCGCCATGACCTAACTTTAACGGAATATTGTGAGATACCGCTTATTGAGAACTTCACTGACTGTTAAATAACCAAAACTTTGAAGTTTCTAAAGTATGTCCTCCAAGTTAGATTACGGTCTGGTATAATTCGAACAGAGTTATCGTTTTTTTTATTGAAGATCGTTCTTTAAAATTAGGTATTAAAAAAATACTATTTTTCTTATTTCTAGATTATTAATTCATAAATCAGAATAAAAATTTTTTGAAAAATTTGCAATTGAGCTAAAAAACTTATATCGTTTTGATGTAAACTTTAATATTTTACTTATATCATAAAATTCAAGATCTCTTTGATACATTTCATAGAAATAAATGGATAAACATTATATTAATTAATTAACAATATTTGAGCATTTATTTAAGTAACTGAGTCTGGATTTAATTATACTACGTTTATAATATATTTATACCCATAATATCAAATGTACTTGGTGCTTCTAAATGTGTATTTTTAATTTCCGCAGGGTACGACGTAATTGTTTTGTAATGACTTGTAAAAAACCTACAAAATAATTTATACGTTACGATTTCCATATATCTATATTTTATATTTATTTTGCTATCATTATTCCGCGATTTATTTTTCTCTTTTTTAATACCATCGACTTGATGTCTCAATAACATCTATGATCTATATTAAGTATTTTCAAACTCGACTCATATGAAATTTAGGAATGAAATTGTACAGGAAACATAATTTTTTTTTTATTATTTACGTTATAAAAAGAAAAGTTACTTTATTATTTCAGCAATTTTTTATTATATCATTAAAAAATCTATACTAATTCCGAATATTTATTTCAATGACATTTCCTCGTCGGTGGTCTGATTAGATCCAGTTATTAAATCATGTGATTACAATTCACTTAGATGGTAAATTTAACTTCATTTTATTTAATTTAAAGCAAGATGATGAACCTGACCGATGCTAGAAACTTACTTTCTTTGTACCTATGAAGAATTAAAAAAACATAACGGTTTATAAGTTGAAACATTATGTTGTTAGATATAGCTAAATGAATAATATAAAAGTATTCTCTGTAATAAAACAATTACTTCTACATTGGTATACATTTTTTTTTATGACATAGACTACTGTTCAAAGAGCTGGACTGAATAATATGGATAACTAATTTAGAAACAGTTTTAACAGACACCTTTATAAAAGTTGTAAAACAAGCTCGCCATTATAAATTTAACATTCTCTATGTAGCTGTTTATTTCGAACTAGAACATTAATGAGACAAAGACAGAGACACAGCATACTAAGATATTCTTTATTTTAAATTAAAATGAACTTTAGAAATGTCTGAAGCCTCGGGTTAAGAAAGATTACTTATAAAACTTGTTTTGGCCTTTTATTAATAGTGCTATATTAGGGAGATATATAATATATTTCAATCCATTTCAACAACATGGAACAAGCCTTAACCGAGAATAAATACGATATTCTCGGAATAATCCATTATAATGTTGCAAAATAACATATATTTTGTCTATTATGTTAAAAATATGACCATCACATGTCTAAATTGTCTAACAAAGAAAAAAAAAGTTTTTTCTATTGCATAAAATATATATGATTACAGTGAGATTTAGTAGTAGTACATTACTACTACAACTATAACTAAATTGTAGGATTGTTAAAAAATATCAAAAGCTATTAGTATCAGATGCTTATGGATTGCTTTAGGAACGCTAAATTATCATGGCGTTTACAACATGCCATAATCTATAAACTTAACAGTAGAATGAAAATGCGGAAAATAGGGCAGCCAGTTTTTAGCTCTAATAAAATGAACTAGCAATTGTCATTGTTTAGATACGAGGAAATTTTAATTCCAAGTATAAGATTTTTGTAATTGGTAATGATTGTAAGGTTTTGCTTATTTAAGAAAATATAGTAATTTCAGGAAGATACGCAGTTCTTTAATATTATATAAACAAAGATGGTTCAGGAAAGCTACTACTTTAGGGGTAAAATACCATTTGTATTGTCCGTTTTATCTACCCTGAGTAGAACATGAGGATTCCTGCGAAGAAAGTGCTGGAACTGGCTCAGTGAGGGAATATTAATTCAGTGTACCTGTACACTGTGCCTATAGTGTACAGTGTAGTGTACCTAGACAAATATTCGAATTGTACCAAGCGGACCGATATATGTAAAAATAGATGTGGACTCCATACCTTCTTTGTGTAATGCTGGTATCATAGCCATTGAGAGGTTTTCATTACCCTACTCCATGTTATTATAACAAATTATTATCATAAAAAAAACGGAATGAATATTCACAATAGAATGACATTTTTTGTACCGTTATTTATTATTCGACTGCAATATTGTTGCAATTCAGTAAATATTATTTTTATGTCTAGGTAGAATGTTATAAGAAATATATATTAAAAACTTTACATAAAAAATAAATAAATTATAAAAAAATATATAATAGTAAGGTTATTCATAACAATGGTCTTATTTATCTTACTAAATAAATCTAGATTCTAGCAAATTTATTTGAAAAAATGTGAATAGACATTAATATGAAATTATAAAGGCATATTAACACTTATTGAAAAAAAGTAGTAAGGTTGATATGCTAAATTATCTGTCTACATTTCTGAGTTACTTTAAAAATTAAGTAAAGTATTTGTAATAATAATTCAAGAATCTTCTGAATGTACACGAACAAATTGTTAATGATCTTGGTAACAGACATGCATCCTAATTACAATAAAGCGGTTAAAATGCACTTAAAAAATAAACTAAGAAAGAAGGGCATTAGCAGGTGCGAGGTGCATTAGCGGGTAAGTGCGCCTACACTTTGCCCGTCGCTTTGATTAATACCGCTTTTTGTTACTTCTGCACCTGCTTTTCCATTATATTTTATTGTACTGTAAATATTTTGTTTTGTTGAAAAAATATTTTTGATTACAGGATCGGATTCGATGTCAAACTACGTAATCGTTATTAAAAATATCTAGTATTGTTTGTTTTAAATCTACATGCAGTTTAAAATAAACTATATTATGAAAACAGGGTCATGATACCTTTATCCGCCAGTTTACGCGTCAAATTAAATTCGTGAGCTTCATATTTCAATATCTTCAACTTTAATAACATCGCATTTGGAAGAATCGAGATGAAAGAGATATACAAGGAATTTTCATTGCAATATCTTTTGGGGATTCGAAGTAAAACTGCCTCATGAATGCCTGAAAATGTGAAAATATTTGGGAATACGAAATACAAGAATGCCATGCCACATACATTACAAAATATATTTTATCTGTTTTATCCCTTGGTTCTGGAGTCTCAAAATATATAATTAAATAAGTAAATGATTTGACTGGATTTGTTTATTTTACAAAGAAGCTATAGAATATATTCAAATTATAATATATACAAAAATAACTATAAAAAGTGATATATTATATTATTTTAGTACATATTTTTGTCCACTCAGTCGTTTATAAAATATTTCGAAGAATAGAATAATAAATAGTATAATAATATTCAGATATTACTTGTAACTAGTGTGCATATGTTTTCGAATTTGATTATTCTAAAATGATTTAAATGGTCCATTTTTTAAAGCAACTGCGTCTAGAATAATATATTAAAAAATACTAATAAATATAATTTCTTGCCTAAAGCCTTCAGTTTAAGGCTCAATCCACCCCAAAGGGCCAATTTCCAAATTAAAATACACAAAATAATACAAATCAAATGTGTGTTATAAAACCTCTCGTATGTTCCGTTTTAACGAGTTCCACACACGAAACACTTACATGTTATATTATGACAACTTATTCCCCAAATACATTTTACCATACACCGGCATCTAAATAACCATATCAAGATAAATTAGTCTTTATACTCATATCATAAGAACTACAATTGTGTGTACAGATAATGCGTTGTTTATCCCGTTGAGAGTACTTAAACGTTGGTTTGCCATTCTCTTGTTATTAGTATGAGAGTGAATTGTTTTTATGATTTTGTTAAGAGCAACCCTTTTTGTGAATGTTTTTTGTACCTTGCGTGACCAAACAATAACACGGCTTTATTATTAAAATTATCATAATGAAAATAAAACTAAAATAACATAACACGGCTTTATTATTAAAATTGTCATAATGAAAATAAAACTATACTAACATAATGAAAATAAAACTAAACTAAGATTTTTCAATTGTTCTCGTTTGGAATTAGCACGTTGAATGATGTTAATGTATGAATATTAAAATATTTTCCCATTTGAAATAGAACGAAAAGCATGTCTATGTTTGTCTATGTATGTTTATGTGAAAAGGTTATAATAATTTATAGGTTTAAAATTTATCTTAAAACTATCTACAAATTAAAACCAGATAGTAATCCAATAGCTTATATTGAACTCTGCATTAGGGTGGTAATGCCTACCTGTAGTCAATTGACTGCAGCTCGTACGGCCGGGTAGGGAGGGTAAATTGCTACCAGGGAATGTTGAGGTGAAGTAGATTTTATGGCTGCAATTCGTAAGATGTGTGAGACTGACGAAAGCTCTATCTCTTTACTTCCCCTCGTAATCTCCTTGATTCCCTCCTTTTTCTCAAGGATAAGAACGCATCTACTTCTCATATTTACAGGTGTTCATTGAAAAGGATAACCACTTACCATAAGTGTTACATTATATTAGAATTTTTAATACCATAATACAACCCTACTTGATTATGCTGTCGGTATATTGATAAATACTTAAAATTTAAAAATAATAAATTTAAAAAAGTATCTTCTATAGAAAAGAACACGAGATACTAATACTAAGTGTACTCCGTTTTAGATTTAGTAACACTAGACGTGTGTTTAGTGTAGTTCCCTGCACTTTACATTCCATTTCCGAACCACTAAGAACAAAGAAGCTATTAAATAAGCGAGTTTTTTATATTACTTTTAACGTCTATAATACACTTATTTATGTTAAATATACGTAAAATGTTATTATAATAGAAAAAGACATGGCTAGAGAGATGGTGCGAGAGAAATTTAATCTTCCTAAAGTTACCGAGATTTTCTTAACATCTATCAAATGTATTATGTATTTGTAGTAAATATATGATGGGAAGAGTAAAATATGTAACTGTGTAGATACATATTAAAATACGATTGGCTGGGTATATGATTTGAAATAATGATTTTATTTACATTGTTGGTAGAATATCGAATTAGTAATTCTTCCATTGTTCTTAATTGATTATATGAATAAAATATTATTTTATTTAAATTTATGCCTTTTTATTGTATTACAAATAATTTAGCACCAAACTTCATAATTTAAAAACTCCTTCAATTTTAAAAGTTCAGAAGCGTTTACATTCTACATACCTTATCCGCATCCAAACAAAACTTTGTATTAGGTAAAATATGGTAAATAAAAATAAAATCAACGCTATTTCCCTGACCCCACGAGAGTGTTTCTCGGCTTTCATTAAAAGCGTGCCCGCTAGTAACCGCCCTGACGTCATTTCCTCCTATTCCAGTATAAAAACTGTTTTCTCTGCTAAACATAATAAATCTATTATGCTTTAGCCTCTAGAAACAATGTTCACTTTCAAGACGTTTATTTTTTGTGTCACTTTAATCTGACATTAAAAGTAAATTACAATAAAATAAAATATTCATTGTTTGATAGTTTTACTATACCGTGGGTACTTATATAAACAATGTTTTAGATTTCTTTCTTAAAAACTCGAATCGAATCGAATCTAATTCTGCGAGACGATTTTTGATTTCGATTTTTTATTTCTTTGATAACATCTAACGAGGGATCTAAAAAAGAAATAAGCCCCTATAAATTAGAGCCTCAAAAGTCACTAGTCTTTATGCATATATGATTAGTTAGTAAATAGGAAATAGTAAGGTTTAAAAGTGTAAATAATACCTATAAGTGTAAAAACTACCACTTTTTTATAATCTGTTCATCATATTGTGCAGAAGATTTTATACTAGTGTTTTTATCAACAAAATCGTAAATGTTGACAAAAAAACTCCCTCTTACTATTTTTTTTATTAAATAAATTTTAAACTACATTTCAAGACTTATTTCTTACGACAAAAAAAAACAAATTTCAAAATCTTAGCTTTAAAACCTATTAATCTAGTTGATGAAGCGGAACACTCCAGACAGGTAAGAAGGTTTCTTTATTTTCTTATTTTCTCACCGCATATAGGATCTGGAGCGTATTTGGAAACGCTTTTAGCGGAATAGCATGCGAGGAATTTTTTAAGGTAATTACTCGCTCTGCGTTAGTATTCCATGAAAGCATTGTCGTGAAAGTAATAGGTATTTTTAAATATCCGTCCAGTTTAAATGTTAGATATTTTGTTTGGAATTTAGCTATGCCTGATTTTTTTAATATTTTCTTGTGTCCAAGATTGAATTCAATTATAAAATGTTACTGTTGTAGTTTTTAAACCAAGAGTATTAATTTTGCAATTATAACAAACATTTGATTAGGACAGTTTAATTCTGAACGACTTCATTAAAATAAATTAACTTCAAATATATACATATGGATTATATTATGTAGTGTGTTATAATTACAAACCTTTTCTAAAAAATTTAGAAATTCATTTGCTCGTATAAATTTATTGAAATATGCAAAGTTTCACTACTTCTACCGCTTCATCTCATCTTAAGCGCCGTTATAGTAATATTAAGACGCTCTCCACTTAAGACGCTCATGAAATTCAAAAAGCCATCGAAATGCATTAACTGGAGATTCCTTTCAGCATCAGAAGCCCGATGGTCCTCCAATGATTTATGCGAATCCTTTAGGATATCGACTCCAGTTATTTGACTTCGTTCAAGTGTGCTTTAAGGTGTATCCGAAATTGATTTTGTGAGATTAGAACCCTTAAGCGGAATATTGACATCTTATAAATTATGTTGGTAGTAACTTAAATTATACTAATTATTCAAAGATATTTTTATTATAATATTGTTGTCTCTGAAAGTAACTTTGTAATTGTATTTTTATTTCCATAGACCATTATTAAGAGTTGTCATTAAGTCTAAAGCAACAATAATATAACATATTTGACATAGGACAATAAATATAAGGCCATTGTCTTTGTAAACCGCATTTCATGAATAGATATGAGGTAACATTCCAAACTACTTTTATTAATGCTTATGTAAATTTTGTCTTTTTACAGTATAAACTATTAAAAAGAAAAAATCTGGAGATAAAAGTCCACTATAATGATTAAACAAATCAGTTGAGCGAACTAATCACGACTTATTCTAGACTAGACTAAACTTTTCGAAAGCTTAAGAAATATTTTGTTGCGAAATAGATATATTTTTTTATTCCCCTTGGAAATTCAAGTTACATAATGAAACTGGCTTAAATGTAACAGCCAATGTTTTCTATTTACATTCAAAATGCCACCATGTTTTGTACGTACGGTCAGGCAGATGTCATGTCAGACTACCAATTTAACAGAGGGTGATAAGAATATTTTTATAATATTTAAAAAATATATAATAGTATAATATTAAATAAAAGGTTGTAAATGTTAATTATACATTTTATATGTTTAAATGTATAAACATCGCAAGCCCTTTTTTTGTGTTGGAAAAAAATGCTTTACGCATCATTTCAGCGGCCAGGAAGGTGATGGCTGAGGGGGTATTTGGGACTCCCGGCAGCATAGGCAACGCTACCATTTTTAAGGTTACCCACTAAATAACCAACGGTTGACCTCTGCTCGCCTTAATGGGACGCCACGGGATCGCTTTCACACTCACCGTGACGCCGCCGAAGTTCCCCCCTATGAGGGTATCCCGATCAACTAAGGGCACCCTCACCGCGTAGGCCTTTGATGAACGAGACAGGTGAACCCGCTCTCACGCACTGGCTCTACGGCTGGAAGAAAGATTTGGGCTGTACCCGTCTCCTTCCACCCAGCCTCCCCGTTGAGGGCAACACTGCCAGTCACGGCCCATCGCCTCGACCCCCAATTGACTAGGCTCCACGCTCAGGGCAACTGGCTTCCCCCGGATGCGTCGAGTTACTGCTCCCCAACACGTGACGCGCTGAGAGGCCTCGAAGGTGAAACCTTTGTGGTTCTGACAGATCGTCGGAATCTGTGTGAAACACAACCGGACTATCTCCTCACACAAGTTTTATTTATACAGGTCGGTGTGGACATGACTTGTGCAACGACTCCTGCCCCAGAGCGTCTCGCCCCCCCTCCTCACCCCGAAGTACGAGGAGCAGACGGCATCCGGGAATGCCGTGAGGGATTGCACAGCGACAGCGCTGACAGGGAGGGCCCTGGGACTTATTTTTACACACAATAAACAAAACAGAACGAAGAAGACTAAGACCAAACGACCGCAAAACAAGAAACACGAAGCCCCCAACGGAAACCACCTCCCCGAAGGTAGTTAACTCATAACAGCAAATTTAAATTACATTTTCATTAATTTTTATCGAAGCTACTTACCGTTATCTTTTTTATAATAACATACTTTTATACTCAAACAATTTATCGCAATCATCAATATCGTAATTAGAAATATCAAACACAATTTAAATTTATATATGCGTTGCAATTCTGGTAGGGTAATAAATTTTAAAATGTAATTCAAATACATTTGGTTCTATGGTTGTATTACTCTGAGCGCTGTCACGACCGTGCATGTTATTTGCTGTTTGTTCTCGAGATTTATGCCGTCGTTTATCATCGGCCTCTGAATTTTTATCAATCTCATTTTTATCAATGCCTAAATCAATCTCTGTCTAATCTTATGTAAATATCTACATCACTTTTTCTATTGTTTTAATAAATTCTTTATTACATAAAGCTTAAATTTCTAGAAACTAACCAAGATTTAAAATTTCTAACATTTATTTCGATTACTTGAATAACACAAAACAACCTCATAGTATTAAACCTGAAATGGATACATCGGGGAACTAAATTAATCCAGCGTTAGGCGCAGAGTAAACTGCAACATTGTAGACAGTTCAAACACTGCACCCGCATACAGCCCGTATGGAACTCGGATAAATATCTATCTCTTATCTCCAGCTTGTTACTTGATACATTTGGAACTCAGCCTGAGTAAATAGAATGTTATATGAACGTTAATTGAAACTTACGTCTATATATTTTTTTTAATATCTTAGGAACTCTGTGAAACAGTAAATTTATGTAAATTTATGTTATAATCAAGATTATAACGTACTACTATATTATATTAGATATTATTTTTATCTGTCTGAAAAAAACTGTTTTAAATTATATAAAGAAGTTTTCATTACGCCTGGAGAAAATATTTTGTTCGAGAAATAAAATGGCTAGAAAAATATATAAAGAGAAATGTGGTATTCCTTTTGTATCATTAGAGAACTTACATTTTAAAAAAAAATTGAATCCTTTGATACTTGCTCTAAAATATATAAATTTATTTGTTATTCTATTATATTTATAATTTCTCATTTAATTACATTATAATATATTGATCAAGCAGGTGTTAAGGTCCTAGTCAATATTTCAGAAAAAATAATATTTTATAAAAGGAAATAATATCGTAAATTAAATGATATCTCTAAGTGTTATCCATTAAACTAGTCAGATACTAAATTAATCTTCTAAGATCCAATGGAAGCGAAGTAATTCCAGTTACATTCGGAGTCGAAACGTTAATTAAAAGGTATCCCGCAACAAAGAGTAACTGGAGAATTGAATCTATATAAAGTCACTTCGGATTTTAGTAACTTGTTTCTTGATAGTTTCTAAAATCGATTTCAAACTCTACAAATTTGAATCTTTGTTGTTCCCGTGTCAAATTATAAAGACGAAAGCCTTATTTTAATTAGATTTTCATAGGTACCTCAGAGTATTATTATCAATTTAAATTTAATTTTATCTCCATATTCAATTAAAAGTATGAGAAAATTGCATACTACATTGGCTATAACGATACATAGCTGCAATAAGCAACCTGGACTAAGACTATCGTATACGATAGAATTCCATATTCTTTAATAAAAAAAAATGTATCATTAGATAGAAGATAGAAGTATGTCGATAAAAATACTATTTGAATTAATGATACTTTATTTCTATTGTAATACGTATTGTCACAAAATTAACTATTCAGTAGCATGATTGAGTTACTGGTGTAATATATAGCGACTGTAATCGTATTTTGCGGCGGTCACATCTAATTTTCGATCAGTATCGGCTTACGCTTTGATTGAAATCGAGTTATCCATCATGGTATCAGGTATCGATTATTGATTAACTAAATAAGGACTGCTGTTCATTTAAATTTACTTATTAAATCTGTTGCCCAGAAAATTTGAAAATTTTTTGAATTGGTCAGTATCTCTTTCTCTCTTTAATCCTTAATATAAATTAAAAAATTTCTTGAATTTATGTACACAATTTTTAGTATAATCTCAATTAAAGTTAAACAAAAATCGTATTAAAAATTCTTACGTTATTTATAAAACTTATTTAAATAAGTAATAAAAGTGATGATAGTAAAATTTTTATACAAATAAGAAAACATCCTTCATTTTAAAACGTAAGTATTTTAATACTATTTTTTTCAGTTGAAACTGAATGAAGAAGTTTGTACGAATTTAATTAATTCAAATGAAATTTCTTAATGAAAACTAAGTCGAAGAAAATGTTGTATCTATTTTGTATAGACTATTTTATTTTTACAAAACATGTTTTTATTCATTACTTCAATTAGCAGGCAGTTTTTTTTATTCTAAAAGAAATAAAAACGATTTATATATTATACAAGATAATAACTTTTTGAGTTTATAAAATAAAATTTCGCGTAATATGTTTTCTCAATATCATGTTAATTGGAAATAGAATCAAAACGTAAGTCACACACACACACACACACACACTTTTATGCTGAGAGTCTAAAATAAATTCAGAATGTCTGAGGAAAATGCAAAACAAACATGTTAGACTTTTTGCTACAGAAATAAAATATAAAAAGTATTTGCAAACATTAGATAATAACAAATGGAATCAGAAAAAAATAAATCAAAGTAAATAAAAACCGATAATACATTAACAAAAGAAGGTAAACATATCTCGTAAATATTTCTTATCAGATCTTAACGGGACATAAATCTCACAACCAATCAAACGTGACCATCCATGAACTATATTTCCTCATCGGGATAGGTCAAGTTGTATTTGACGTAATTCGGCTGTCATTCTCTCGATTTGGCGTCCCATTACTGGAATTATTTATTTGTTCTCCGAATGGAGGGATAGACTAAAACAAAATGCTATAGAGGGATCGCAATTTTCTAAATGTCATATTGTTTCGAGCAAATTAAAAAAAATATAGAGTAGCCACAAAAGTGTTAATTATCTTGAAATTAATTATTTTTATAAAATCAGTAATTTTCACTAATTAAAAAAAGTATTTTAATACAATATTGCTACAACAAAACTGTTAAGACAAAGTTTACAGAATAATAGAAAAGTAAAAAATAAAATACTAAAAACAATTAGACTGTTTTTAATCTTTGTCCATGTTTTCTTATAATGGCCTCTGATGTTCTCTGTCAAAGATGGAATTACTTCATACACAAAAGGACAAAACAAAGCAACATTTAATTGGAACTGTCTCTGTCTCTACATAACACGACATCTTGATTTGTCTCTTTGATACATAATAGAGCAGGTCTTTATTGTTTCTGAATGTTTATAATTTTGGTCACAAACTAGTAAATGCTGTTCTAGGTATTAAAATTTGTATTTGCTAAGGAAAAATTAATAGGTTATGATATTAAGTATGATTGTGGAGATAAACCTACGGACCTTATAAAAATGGATGGACTGTTTAAAAGAGGATAAGACTGAATATGAATGCAGACATGGCCAAATATGATGCATTTTAAATATATGTTTTATTCATCTTTATCAAAAATAGTGGTGAAAACTTCATTAAAGGATTAGCCCTTCAACTAGTGCTAAAAGTTAAGAGATCGTCTAAAAAATTGCAAATACTAAACTTCAAGCATTTGCTTTAAATATTTTATACAATTTGTCTTGGTAAAGTTAATTGCGTATATTTCTCGACGAGTCGGAACTATATGAATGTACTTCTGTATGCTTCTTTTAAAGTATACATACAGATTTAAAAAAATGAAATATAAACTGCAACATCTGGTATTTATGTTAGTGTAGATTATCTTAATGTTTTATATTATTTTTAGCTTTCTAAGTAACAACAAAGATTAAGTCAGCAACATTTATCTTACAAACTCTTAGCTGCATTTTGCTCTCCTATAAAATATATTGTGTCTAGATGGATTGCAATTAGAAGATACATTATATTAGTTACTTTAGTTTTTTTTGTATCAAATTTATTGTAAACTATAATTATACAAAAATTATTATCGCAACAGGAAAAAGAAAATAGGTTTTATTTCGAAATACAGTTTTCATCATGCCTTTTGGCAACGGCCAATTTACTAATAATAATAATGTAATGTATAATAATGATGCATACCTATTTAATGATGTGGATAATATTATGTTAGAAAGATTGGGAATATAATAAGTGTTATATTTTATTTATTAGATATTATGTAATAACCCCTTGTTGTATGTTTTGCACTAAACACTAGATTTTTAATTTACATGTATTATAGATATAAAATGTATTTTGGACATAATTTATTTTGCTGAAAATGTAGTTCACGTGCAAAATAAAGATGGTGGATTTTCATTACATAAACACATTTGTAACTTTGGTAAAAAAAATTAGTTCATTAATAATAATGTATGGTATTCAAATAGTCGCTGCGCTTATTTTACATAAAAACTTGTTTACTTTGTAACCAATATTTTTTGTCACAGGAAAAATTAAGAAGTACGCGTATACGACACAATTTTTTTTTAGTATTACATTGTTAATGTTTGAGGGAGCTCGCTGCGAGTCCGCTCAAAACTTTGTCGTGGCACACACGTCCTCAACTCGCCGCTGCACCATGCTGCTGTTGAAGTTACAATATACTATAAATTTAAAAAACCTGATATTTTAATAGTAATATAATACAATGATATATTATAATTTTAATAATTACATTTATAATTATTATTCAATTACTAGGATAGATCACAAATGGGAAGGGATGAAAAATTCATCTTATTAATACTAATAGGCTGGTATTATAATGAATATCCTGTGTCTGTAAATGTATCATATCTGATTATTTCCACTTTAGCACATTTTATTCTATTTCAATGTTTATAAAATATATAAAAAAATACTCATACTCGGTTTATTAAATTATTAATTGTAATAATACAAAAAAATACAATATTTATTTTACAATAATATGTAATTTCTACAAAGCCACAACCTCACAATCACAATTAATCAGTTTTTGAGATGATGATGATGATTTAAATCTCATATAAAAATATTATAAGTACTGTATCGCATTTTCAAATCATTTATCTAATAAAAGATCTCTATAAAATATAACAAAAAAAATGGTTTTATTACTTTAATCTCTATGGTTATGATTAGTAATAAAATGTTATCAGAAGCAAGTCATATTAATCATACAAATTTATATAAATATAGAATGAAAAATAAACCGATACGGGCAGGTTACCGATACCGTAGATACGGTAGCTCAGTTGGTAGAGCGACGGGACGGTTTCCCAGTATTCGCGGGTTCGAATCCCTGCCCGTATCGGTTTATTTTTCATTCTATATTTATATAAATTTAAATAAGGTTAACATGGCTATACATGTTTATATAGATATTTTCAAACATTAATCATACAATGTTCAAAAATATTTTAGTATTAAAGATTTTTACAAAAATCAGATATAATGTTATCAACTGCAACATGAAAACTTATCTATGCGATGGAAGTAGCGCCACGTTATCAACACACCAAGCCCCGAGGGTACTTAGTTGCTAACAAAATTTACCATTTGTATTGAAATTTATCCCCTGAAACACCATCTTTGTTACGCAACTACTTCTCTGTGATGATAGAACGTATAAAATATAATTGTTCTTGGGTTCAAGGTTCTTAGAAATAGTCGTTAGCTAGGGTCTACCCAAAAATTTAATTTGCAAAAAAATAAAAATGGTTAAGTCAAGAAATTGATAGTAATTTTCTGTATTAATTAATTGTAATTTTTGTTTTATAATTATTAAGTTTTATTGTTATTTTTGTCAATATTTCTGTAGGCGTAACTAAAAATATTGGCTAATTTCTATAGAACATTTTTTAATCTAGCTGTTGCTCGCTTTATCCACGTAGACTGTAAAAATAACATTTTTATTTTTAGGAAGAAACACAAGCCATAAAAATATTATTTCCGAATATTTTTGACATATTTACCTCAAAATCCTTTAATCCATTTAAACTGTAGCAGGGAACATAAAAATAGTATAATTGGTTATATTTCTATTAACATACGTATATTTGAATAACATAATACTCCTTCTAAAGTCGTCGGGTAATAAAAAGGTTTTTTACAAATAATTATGTAAAAATCAGTGAACCAAACGATTAAAAACAGGGGCCCCCGTGGAAATTAGTATTGCGCTACATTCATGTTATGTCACAAAAAAACTACGTGCAATTGTTGGTATATCTATAGCCTATGTGTAAATTTGATAAATAAGCTGATATATTGCTAAGTTTCATCAAAATTCGTACAGTAGTTTTAGCGTGATTGAGTAACAAAAATCCATCCATCCAAATATCCAAACATTCGCGCTTATATATTAGTCAGATATGTGACAAGAATGGAAGAGAAGCAGATATTTAGTTTTATTGGAAATTAAAAATAGTATTTGTTAAATATTATTATTTACATATAAAGCCTATCTTGAAATAAATGATTATATTCAATAATGTGTTATAATCTTAAAATTAAAAAATAACAAAACCTTAAAAAAGTAATTAAAGTAAGATTTTAATACAAGAGTCCATTAAAACCATGTTACAAAGTTCAAAACTGCGTATAAATAAGTAAATAAACCAAAAGTTTATCTAAAAGCTGACGATGTATCAACATATTTAACCTTTAACAAAAGCTGAAGTCACGCCCCAAACTTACTGAGCACTTCCAGCGACCGCACATTCTGACCGCAGTATGGCGACACGTCGTTTACTTAGGCACTATGTCCATTACCCAATTTCTCACATTACTTATAACATATTTTAAGCAATGATACTTTACCGATAGCTGGCTTACTTGGCGAATATATGTTTTTTGTAGTTATGCCGCAGCAATGGATAGTAAATACGACAATGCTTAAAATTATGGTTAGAAGAAATTGTTATGTTGTAGGGGATCCCTTTATCGGGTCTCTTTGTTTCCCACATATAACGCTAATCCTAGTAGATGGGACAGGACGGGATTGCGATTAGATTGGCGGGTAACTGTCTCGGTCAGTTTCATCGCATATTTGAATATTTTTCTTACGAAATTGTGGTAAAAAAATCAACGACGCGCTGTTACGATACGATGTTTTTCATGATATCAGAATTCTTTCAAAAGTTTATTCCTACATTCGAATGTTATGTTTAGATCATCATTTTGAATACAATCAAATTTTTACGATACAAATATGTTTTACTTTACGAGGCGATAGCGTGGGCAAGTAATGATAATAACCAGCAGAAGATATAAAGATACCACAACTTACATATACAATAACAAGTGCAAAACCTTCAAGGTGATGGCCTAATGGCTAAAATTTTACCTATTTACATACAGGTTGTATGAGAATATTCAATGATACAATAATACATATTAACCTAAATACTAGAAATTTTACAAAGTAACGCTTAACTTCTGTTTTGGAATTCGGTAGAAAACTCCCCGCACATAAACTTCATTCACATCAACTTGGAAGTGGATTACAATGCGCTTTGAAATGCGAATAGAGGCCGGTGTGCATAATTTTCTACTCGTTAAATCATTTTATGCCTTTGTTTCAATTTCGGATGTTTGATAGCAATACTTCGCGTATTCATAGCCTATTTTTTTCCTTATAATATAGGAATATTTTATGAGTAGGAATTTAAACCTTTTTAAAAAGGGCTAACATTACCGTTTTATATTATATAGTAACGTTAAATGGCATATCGACAATTATTAAAATTATCACAATTGTGTTATGTCATACGCCTGAAGAGAATGAAATTACATTAAAAAACATATTCAAGTTCGTGCAAGCTTTAAACTTTGAAATTGATAACGAGGTTACATCTCTATGTGCGCAATTAATAATTGCAAAATTGGTTTATCAAATTTACACGAACAGTTATTTCATTACTTACGTGAGTTTGAATATGTCTGTTAAAATATCTGACAGACTTTAATATCATGTTTCGTAGACGCATATTGCGACAAATAATAATTACGCAATTACAGGGTGGTTAATAAATGTATTCAAAAAAAATATTACGTGAATCAAGTGAGTATTGAGAACAAAAAAGTCAATAATTAATTGTATATAGCGGTAACCTACTTTAAATTTATTGTTTTAATTTTTTATGCAAGTTCAGGTTTTCATAATAAGCGAATAAGATGTAAATAAAAAATGGAAAAGTTTGAGAACAAAAAGCATACTTCATTTAACAATTCAAATATGGAAAAACTTAGTTTGGTACTTGCCTGTAATAGTTGTTATTACCTGAACTGTCATATTAGAATTTAGTAAGTACCTACGGCTGTTTTCTTGGAATTTTGATCTATATGGGGTTCACGGTACACGCATTATCAATCCGCCCAAAAAACGTACGGAACGATATATTTCGAGTACAATGGTAGCAGTGATTGGTGTAAGACGAATACAACCATAAATAAGGATTCGCATTTTCACAACATTTTTTTTAAAAGCTCATAGCAATGTTCATAAAAAAAATAATTTTCTTAATAAGTTATGCTCTAAATAATTTTTAAAAGTTGTTACATATACTTTTTGAACTGAAAAATGTCATTTTCATCAGTATAACTAAATCCTCTGTCAATTTAGTTACATATATAGCCGTTACATTTAAAGCAGGTACCTAAATAAAATAATTCGGAAACAAATCCTTGACCTTTGAAAATCACGTAACTAGATTAATAACTAACAAACAAAGTTTTAGTTTGTTTAAGTAATTTTAATTGTGTTCTTTGCTCAGCCCTGATTTGGTTACCGTTTGCGACGTTTTGACAATGTTGTTGGTATAAGCATTTACTGACCCTTTGTGTTTATTTTAGTTAGTGCTGAACTGCTTATTCTGGTTTATATTAAGTATATTTTGCTCGTATTGCACTAAATTTACTGTATTATTGTTAAGGATTTTGGTTGAAATTTTACATAATACTATTTTGTAATATTTATTTTAAACTATTTATTATACTACCTTTTAAAAAAAAAAAACATTTCGTTGATATGAATGATTATCACATTAGTAGATAACGTTCAAAACCTTCAATACCTAAAATGTTTTATTTCTATATTATACGTCTTAGTTCTAGCTCCAAAGTCAAACGGAATAGGAACGTGAGAAGTTAGCGGTGTAATTTAATTCGCAGACTGCCTGATGTTTACAGCCTTGGCCTAACTTAAACGTCGTACCGTTCTTAATTCGTAACTGCGCAATACTATTTTATTACTTTGCTTGCTTTTGGTAAAATAATATTTTATATACTGTGAGTCTAATCCAAATAAAATCTAATAATATAAAACGCCAATATTAATGCGACAAATAAGACGCGAATACCGTCCGTCCTATGGATACTTAAAATTAAGTTTCATAAGTAATAGCGTGAAGGGCTCTAGAAAAAAGAAACTATTTCTTTTATTATTTTAAGATTAAAATCAAACGTAAAAGTTAATAAAAACTCCCAACTGTAACAAAATTTCACTATAAATTGTCGTCACAACGCCTTACTACAATAAGGAAACCCGCATGTCCCCATTCAAGTGATTTAAACACGTGTTACTAAACAGCTTGGAGAGCGAACAGAATGCTATTCACGTAGCTATAGAACGAGTGCTCCCGCGTCTATGTGCCAAACGGAAATTGCGACACATACTGTCGATTCTTTAAACATGTCATAAATATGATAAAACATAATATGATTTCTTTTATATGAAATATATATAAAATAGGAAATTCCTGTATTGGTCTTTTGAATCTAATTGAACTTTGGAAATATTTTAACAAAATATCACAAGAAAATAAGGAAAGAAGGCGTAAAAACTTTCCCAAAATCTTATATTTGCTGATAAACCCAGTAACACACAGTTGTCCACTTTTTGTGAACAATTTACCCGAAACTTGGGGCGAATGGAAAGAAAACACAAGTTTGTTTATATTATATTTTATAAGAAACTTTTAGCGACATGTTGTCGAGAGGCGAGTTGGGAATATTTTGTTTGTGAATTACAAATCAATATTACAGCTACGTCGGGTTTTCTTTAGATAATTCGTTTGAATTTTTGTACGTTCTGACGCTCATCCTCTGCTTCGATAGTGTGTAATTGGCATTTATTTTGAAATTGAAAATAGCTAAGCGAAAAAGAAACAAACAAGAAAAAAAAATCTTTAGATATTTTTTTAAATATTATTCTTACCTATTATCATATATGAAGTATGTTGAAACATTGTAATTGATTGGTCGAAATTCAGTTCAAGATGAACTATACAGAAGATTAACATGATTCTCAGATCTTTCCAAAATAATTTGCACTAGTGCTGTCTGAAGGTTCAAACCGCACAAGCGTACATCAAAGCTAAGCGATTATCCCTAACAAGTCGGTGGATTTAATTACGACAGGAAGCAAGCCTAAAGGAAACTTCGTTAGAGATTAATTAATTATCATTATGTTTGTTGCTTCAATTACAAACAGGCTATAGTTTCCGAGTAAAACAGATTCAGAGATAAATAACCTTAAAGTGTATGCACTTTCTAATTTAATATGTTCTTGTAATGACCTAATGTTATTATTATAATTATTTAATTGAAATTATGAGTGTAAACAAAAGTTAAAATACTAATTTATAAGAAGCTATAAATCACTAATATATATTTTTTAATATTGTTTTAAATATATTTACGCATTCCCTAAAATCAAAATATAGTGAAAATCAGTGAATTATTATAGAATATAAATATTTTTCTCTCTACGGAATATAACTAAGTAATTTCGTATTTTAGGGGCTAAACAAAAGTTAGCAACCTACCTTTATCACAGCCTTGCTTCATCTAATGTAACGCTGGAGATTCTCCCGAGGGCAACGTCCGCTGAACTCAGTAAAGCTTTATCTTTTATATTTACCACGGGATTAATATTCATATCCCTTAAAAGCTAATAAAATGATTACAAAGTTTTGCTTATCCCAGAGTAGCATGAAATGTGACGGCATTTCTCTTTGTTTAGTGACAGATTTAAATTACTCTTAGGAGTGAAATAAGTTATATCTTTTTCAGAAATTTACTGTTATCTGTTAAAACAGTGACCGTTATATACATATATATATATATATATAATTTCTGAAAAAGATATAACTTATTTCGCTCTTAAGAGTAATTTAAATATATATATATATATATATATATATATATATATATATATATACTACTACTACCAGTGGGACTACGCCCCCTGACCTCGGCGACCGTGACCGATAACAATTTTTGTGACCGCTAGCACCTTTCTTGACCCAGCATACAAATAAAACATAACAAACAACATAACAAAATATGTATGCAGGCTAAAATGCCTTTACTTATTCGAAGTTTTTAATAGATTAATTAAAAGGTCGAGAAAGTTACTGGCTAATATTAGTTCAAATAATGCATTTAGTCACAATATTTTTTTAGAAGCTGGCTTTCGATTTGTACTAAATTATTGAAATTCTGAGAATTTAGTTACAATTATTTATTAATTTTTTTTGTAAAAAAACAATAAAAAGACTTAATTTTCTTACAAAATTCTAATTAAACACATTTATTCGTATATGTTTTTATATTCAATATAAGAAAAGACAAAAATAATTTTGAGACGCTCGTGATAATAATTATAAAAGTTTTAATAGTTTATGACAAATCCTGGCATTCCTTTATAATATTTACTTGATATATTTCGATACTAGAATTTTTGTTCAAAATTATATTTTAACTAAAACACATATCTACCTTAACAAAACATTAATAGGTTACAATGTACCTAAACTCGAGTAACACTAATTTTGTAAGCAAGTTAAATGTTAGTGATAAACCGCATACTGTTTTTACAAAATTGTGTAATGTAATAACAATAATAAATTAAGTAAACTTTTATATTGTATAACAATCAAAATCGCAAAAATTTTTATTTTAATTTAACACCAAAATATTAATACCAAAAGAATAAATGATTCGTTTGCGTTTGGCTTTTAATAGTTTTGTGGTCTCTTCAGAATATGATGGCCTGCCCGAGCAAGACGGCTCGGGGAGAGATTTTCTGATTTTTATGGAGGCAGTATCTACTCTTGGATTGGTGTCATATTCGAGGGAAGGGTTGGTTACCCGTGCTCAAAAAAGACCATTTGTACTACAAGCATCTTCTGCTTGTAATGGCTTCGGATCTTATTGGATCCTGGCTACCACATCTTGTATCATTCGTCTCCTATTGCGACCCCTACCGGTACCATGGATGGTTACATTAGTAACCTGATATTCCTTATTTTAAAAATGAACATGATTATTCCTATATCAATCACAATAGTAAAATCACGAATTATTTTATATTTTATAACATCCTACACAAATTTTAAATCCAATATTTAATGTCACTGATGTACCTATTTACACTAATCTTAAGAAATAATTGCTGTAAGTAACAAAATGTACTAAAACAATATTATATTTTTAATTTATTCATAAATTTAAAAATACCTCAGCTCTAGTATTCAATGAATAGTTCAGCTCCAGGAAGCACAAATTTCGTATTATATAGACACATTATCATACTAAACATTTTACACAAAAGCCATATCCATCGTGGACGTCCTGTAGCGAAGCATAAAAGAATGCCAAAGAGAGTTTTTGAGTCAAGCGAGGCGGACGGGGATTCAAATATTCAGACATTGTGCGGGCATAAAATGTTTTGACGTTTGTTTTACTAGGTGTGTTATTTATTTGAATATTTAAATTTGAAATAAAAAATCTTTTGCATTGACATTTTTCATAATCCGTTAATGTTAAATATTTTTTTCGTAAAACTTATTCTATTGATAGCAATTTAGTGTTTACTTACATAAAAATATAGCGATGACCAATAAGACTTATCTTAAGAAAGTCATAATAAGGAATCAGATCCAAACTATTAATCTTATCAAAAAAACATTCATTTAATGCAACAAATTTACACAAAATCTTTAATTATAACTTCCATTATTAACTTTCGGATACGAAATTATATCAGTGAGTGAATTTAGAACTTTATTAAATTACAATTAGTCCCTATTTGTAATTATAGCACAGTGTAGTTTGGGGTAATAAAATTTTGTCATAAATGCTTTAGATAATTAAAACTTCTGAATATTATTATTATCCATACAGAGGCAATAGTATTAAAAGATGATGAACCCCTAATCACGGATAAATCATAAGTCGAATATTTATATAAATCTGATATGGTGGTAATAATTAGAAGTGTGGTACCTTTATCACCTCCTTATATATTAGGCAAAACGAAGGAAAGATACTGTCTGCCGGAAACCCTAAAAGGTTTAGTGTGGCTGTGGGAATGCGTTTAGGACCGGCTCCTAATACCTCTTCTCGTTGATGATCGAGGCTCTGACATCGGACATATAAGAGGAAGCACCCTGATGCATGTTGATTGCTGATATATATCGCAGAATATCTGTTCTGCCATTTCGGAGGTCTCTACTCTTTTGTTCCTTTTTCTGTACATGGAACACTGTTACTAGTCTGCTCCGGTTTTCGCTTCCTAGGTTTCGTAATACAAAGCGATGGCAATAATGACCATAATTACTATTATATTTAATATATAATTATTATTAATGAAATTAATATGATAGATGAAATGGTGACAGATCACGGAGACGACAATTCCCGATTTATTCTCAAGCTTAAGTGGAAAAAATATCTTAAATCTTATAAAAATAGAGAATATCGTCTTTCATGATGTGGGCATATTATGAAGAGGGATGAAAGGAGAGAGGAGAGTGTTAAATATTGAAGTGGAGGGATTATAAGAAAAATTAAACAATGTCCTGCACAACATCTACAATACCATTTTCATTGAATCTTCTTGAATTTTATATCATTTTGCAAAATTATACAGATACTTAAAAAATATATGAATCACGTGATTTGAACTGGAGTGCAATAATTAAAAAATCAAGAAAATTCAACAATTTTCCACCGCCGTTGAAGGCCAGATGCAATATTAGCATTAGGTCAAAAACCAAAATGGCTTTCGCGAACAAACTGTTGGGTGAGATTTTTGGAAAGCTTGTAAAAATTTCAGCCGCACCAAGGGGTATACCATAATTGTAATTGCCACAGGACTAGTGTGACAAGTTACGTGAGAAGATGTCCAAACTGGTAGCTATGGTTTCTAAATTACTCTGGGCCGCTTCCATGAAAAAATAACGACTGAACTCGAAGTTTTGTCGCAGACACATTCTCAGTCAGACGAAAAGAAGACTTAGAGGTAGAGCATAACATAGAGTTAACAAAGTACATAAAGTATTTAGGACATTCCATCTATCATTATAGAATATTCTAGATTAGCCTTAGCGTTGTATTTATTTCTACAATGATACTGAAATTCCTCATAAAAACTCCGTTAAGTATAAACAAAATGTAGTTATTATATATTAGTGATGTTGGTAATTAATTTTTAGTTAGGAATTTAGAGAAACTTTGCGATGAGATTCTCGTATTTTGTTTACTTTAGGAGTAGGACTAAATTTGCAGGACTTTCTATATTTT
Organism: Napeogenes inachia; assembly: GCA_959347355.1. Lineage (NCBI taxonomy): Eukaryota > Metazoa > Arthropoda > Insecta > Lepidoptera > Nymphalidae > Napeogenes > Napeogenes inachia. Next base: position 18,035,023 of record OY365792.1, read on the forward strand.
TATCACTTTATTCTCTATATATAAAGGTTGAGAACGTTAAAATAATATATATAAAATACTAGGCATTTCTAATAAGTGTAATTGAATTAACATAAAAGATTTTTTGTATATCACTCAAATATATACTTTAATACCAGGTCTGAAAGTATTTTTCTAACGATAATAATATTGAAAATATAACGTTTAATATTATTTTCTTAAGGTCAATATATGGTTATACCCGAATCTAGTAAGTTGATAAATAAAATTACATACCCTTGTCGATCAAGTTTTAATGAGTAAAGAAGGTTTCTAACTCTCTTATTAGATTACTGAAACAATTGTAACGCTGTGAAAAGTTAACATATGTTTTTTGTTTATTGTAACATTATTTATTGTTGTTCAGAGCTCCTAATTTGTTATAGGAATAAAATGTTACTTTACTATTATTACTTTACAATATTTCAAGTTGTTGATATTGATCAACGTTGACTTAAAAGTAATATCAATTCCATTTAAATTCATTCCATTCATAGGATAAATATTATATTAATTCAGAATATGGCGAAATAACATACTTATAAAGTATGTACTCATGTCATTTTTTCTGTATAAGAACGAGTAAAGAATATGTTTGATAGCCCAAGTTTCACATACAAATTCTTTAGTTTAAATTATTTTATACGGGAACCAATAAAACTCAATGTTGTAATTGTTAGAAAATATATATTATGTCAATAGCATTTTCTTCATTCAGAATAATAGTAATCTCATCATCAGAAAATGCCATCTTGTTTTTAAATACTTCCCTTAAATAATGTTTCCAATGTAACGAAGTTAACTCGACTTCTCATTACCATCTCGTCCTCGGGCCAGTTATTCCCGTCACCAGTTAAATTTAAAACTAAAAATTAACTTAAAATTATAAATTAATATTTAATGTCTTCATGACATTAAAATTACTTATTTAGTCGATGCTCAACATGTAGATGTATGTAGAGGTGTGTTTATGTGGATAAACATCACCCTGTATCACTTGTTTGGTAAAAAAAAATGTATATTTAATGATATATATAAAAAAAACATCGATAACATTATATTTATTATAGATTAAACCTTTAATGTTTGCTAAAAAATCAAGCCTTTTTTAAGAAATAAAATCTGTTACTGTGACACCGAGCTTGTAGATAGCTGTATTTTATTGCGTTCCCTAATGAGCAGAGTCGTATTATTTAGTCTGCGGCTAAACCGAGATATTGTATTGTTACAATGGTTCGTTTTGCTTGTCTTTGTTAATTCATTATTCGCCATTCCCATTGTATTCAGGTTAAGTAACGTAAAGAATATCTGGGAAAAAGTTTTATTGTCTCTATAAATAAAAAAAATAACGTATCTAATTTACATATGTACCAGTATATTAGAAAATTATTTGCTAAAATAGTACTTGAATATGATCGTGACAAGACACATTTATACATAATATTTAATTCTGCTTGTTCTTGTGTCCAGCTCCGTGGTCATGGACTAAAAGGGTATCACGTTTAAAATACTTATGAAACTGTTGGTTAAACAAGGGTCAAAGGTTTCCCGTGATAATTATAAACCTTTGTCTACCGCAATAGTGATTACGGTATTTAAAATGTCTTTGGTGAATTTTTATAATTGAATGAAATGTCATTTATAATATTTAGATATATATTTTCCTAATTATCATTTGTTTTCAGATTTTTCATCAAAACAGATGATGGCAAGATTCATTTTACCGATATATTTCACGATAAATATAATAATAAAAAAAAACTCACCAAACATTTTTAATTTAAGCATTTAGGAAAAACACTTAACCATTGTTCGTCATCGGCTGATTGCTTAGTTCATTTAAAATATTTCTCCAAGTAAGAAAAAGGAGGGTTATAACTATTTATATCTAATACTTTATTTATTTAGCTTTGCTTATTTCTCATATTTCTTAACTTTATATACAATGTTTAATTTTAGCTTAGCTTATTTTTTGAAGTAATGTCATTAAATTAAAGTTAACTAAAACTATTAACTAATTGTTGTAAGAACTGCTCTGGCAGTTTAAGCATCCTCCCTCCCTTTCGCTCTATCTTTTGCTAATCTATTCCAAGTTATTTCAGCCGTGACAGAAATGTCATAGCTACATTTTTTAAGCAGTCTTCCTTTTAGTCTTTCCTTATGAGTAGAGTACTAATTTATATACAGGATACAATTTTAGACCATTTGCACTGAGCCTATCCATTTTTGGGACATTATGGATTGTACAATATACGAGTATCTCTACCTTGTGATTTTCCTGATGTTTTTATTGTTTACTGCATCGTTTAGCTTTAGACACAAAAGACCCCTTTGGACTCTGTTTTTGGACAATTTAAGTTTGTGAATTTGTTTTTTTTGACAGCAGCCATATCTAAGAAGGGTAACCTAAGACAAGGTTTTATAAAGGTCTGCAAGGCTTTTGTTTTTAATGTGACGGAAAGCCTCTTCTTAGATACCTCTTCCACTGTCTGATACTTTTGCCATGTTTTTTGATTTTTCCCTCTACTTCTTTATCATTGAATAACTTGGAGGATTATAAATGTTTCAAGTAGGTAGGTAGTCATTAATATATTTAATTTCTATTACATCAGATTTCTCGACCTATATTTCCATCCTCCTTCCTAAGCGACCATATTACATATTTTATATCTTTTTGATTCTCCAAAACAGTATTTTGTATTATGCAAAGTATAAAAGCGAGAGATGATTTCCGTAGAAATTAATTTATCCTCCTAATCAAGTCCTCTAAAGACTTCTTCAAGTACTGCAATGACTAGTTTAGGAGATGTGGGATCACCCTGCTTTATTCTTCTTCCAATCATATAAGACAAGCCATACTTATAGATTTCATTTCCAGCATTACTCTTCTTGTTTATTTTATTCAACAAATTAATGTAATCATAGTTTACTTCTTATGTTTATAGTGCATACCAAATAGCTCGTATTAATTGTAATATTCAATGATAAGTTTCAAGTATGTGGGTATGGTCTATTGTCAAAAACTCCTTTACAAAGTCTTAATAAATAAGCCTAATTGTACCTGCCTTTTCTAATTGCGAGTGTTAGTCTAGAATACCAGTTAAAAGATTCGTTGAAAAAACACCTTGTAGATGTACGACATGAGACAGATTAGCCGGTAATTTATGTACATTTTAAGTACCTTTTTTTGAAAAGTAAAACATATTATAAACATGTTCACTGTATTGGTATTTCTTTTGAGGTGTCGGATAGAGCAATTTATGCGACTAAAATTATTTTATATGTGATAGAATCTGATGCTGATATTTTGCAGAGTTTTCATGGTTTTATGAAAAAAAAAAATCATTCTTGTCAAATTGTATATCATCGTTATTGCCAGGTCTTAGACCATTTTTTGGTTTGTGATGTCATGTTTGTGGATGGTTATTGTAACTAGATAAAGATCACTTGGATGTTTAATTTCTGTAGTTTTCTTTGATGCTCCGTTTGTTTGCGAAATAAAATCGTTTTCATTCCGAATCAAACCGCCAGGTGACAGTCAAGTCCATGTTAATTTTTTGGAGTTACGTAGAGAGCGTTAGAAATTTTCAAGTTATTACTATAATATAAGTTAAATCTAGCAGTATTACTAAAGTAGATTTAAGTAAATATAAATAGTATTTCTTGTAGTTATTCCATTCAAGAAATATTTTTTTTAGAAATAGAAATCTGCATAAAAATTTATTTCACTACTGTGTAACTAAACTTAATGGGTAAACAATTGCTTCACCTCAAATAATTCACGAGCCATCTAACTCACTTAATGTAATAAAAGAAGATATACAAGAGATAACCATTAAGAATGATATAAAAGAGCAATAAAACCTCACCGTTACGGTCACCTGTCCTCTTATATGAAAATAAAACGTCATTTGTTCTCATAATCTTTTTGTGTCCATTTTGGTCAACAATATCTAAGATTTTAGGCTTTGATTATAGAAACACTCATTGTTGCTAATTATAATTGCAGATAATTTTTTCAGAAATGGGAAATTATTTGTATAATTCAAACGATATATCAAATAAAATCACAAAAAATTAAAAAATTACATCATCAAAATCTTTGACATCACTTGATAGTTTTTTTGAAATCTTATAAAATAAAATTATAAATATAATAGAATTATATATACAACTGAATTATATGTAACATTTTTATTATATTATAAGTAAATTCTGATATTAATATCAACAGGGTGATATGAGGTTAAGTTTACGAGCCCTCCATATTGGGCTCATGTTAGTGGAATCAATAACTTTATTGGTCCCTGATATTTAGGGATCCGCTACTATTTTCATATAAGGAACAGAAATAATTCTTCTACATTAATATAGAAATACTATAAATTAAATAACTAATTCAAATAAAAAGGTTAAAACCTTAATGATACCTATTTTAAGGCAAGCCTTACAAAACATTTGTTAAAATAATTACATATTGTACATTTTATACAAATTTATACAATATAATATATTTATACAGACTTTTCACATGCAGCACTATTTCGCAATATTTACCATCGGGGGTGTAACTCAGTGGTAGAGTGTCTGCTTCGCATGCTGAAAGTCCTGGGTTCAAATCCCAGCACCTCCAAGAAACAAATTTTTAGTGTATACTTTTTTTTTTAGTTTTTTATATATTAAAAATATATATAAAATACTTAATGTTTGAAAGTGTCTTTAAAAATCATTAGCCGGGACATTATTATTTTCAAGATTCTTTATATTGTGAATGTCTTGTACAAAACATTTTGTCATACTCTAAAAAAATATAGAATCAGACACAAAGGACAATACTAACTAGCTTGGATATTTTTCTATAACAGATATTTAAAAATAGATCTCAAAATGGCCTTCTAGTGACTGTATCACCCGTTAAATTTCAAATAGACATTTTTACTTTGTAATATATACTAAATTAATTAAAATATATTTTTTCCATTTTTGTTTTAAATACGGATACGGAACCAAATTTTTATCACACTTATAATACCTGTCTCATATTTACGTTATACGTATTTTTATATTCGCTTTATAAACTCCACATGGTCGCAAATTTTATTACTAAATACGCTGGATAGCTGGTAACATCTATTACGGTTATTAAAAAATAAGTAACGTTACATTTATGCTCCTGTTACGTTAACCATATGTACTTTAATACCGCAAGCAACATATTTTGTTACCTTTTTATACATTCAGGTATTACGTTCGTATTTCTGACTATAACAGTATTGTCGTTTAGGCATCTCAAATAATTGCATAAGATACTTCTATAGCTTGAATATCTTTTGCCTTAATATCCAGGCTATTTGAAAATCTAACATTTTTCAAGTTTTAAAATGACTAATAATATGCATTAGTTAGGGAGCATGTTCCAGGCAGGTATGAGTCAAGATAAGTTAATATTTTACACCCGACCGAGCGGGAACGTGACCGCCCTTTTAATGCGGAATCCAGATACACGTACATAGAATTTATATGAATATCAATTAAGCGAGATACACTTTTTCATTTTTGATATGGAACTAATAAAATATAGCGAATAACTGAGTACGAATAACCAATCCAATAAAGTAATACAACTTAAAAGTTCAAGTAAATTATGTCTCATATAAATATAATTTAGGTAAACTAAAAAAAACACGCTTTAAAATTGAAAAGAACTAAAATGTAAAAATAATTCGTAATATGAGAATGAAAAATGGGCAAAATAAAATAAAATTATTGTAGAAGAAAAAGTAGGGCGCTTTGTGCCATATCTCTAGTTTCATTTTTGACTTACTTTAGGTGGTCAGATCCTATTAAAACATTAAAAAATTGTAAAAGACAATTGGCAGTACAATAACTAGGTAACAATAATTCATTATCCTCGTTAAGATCACCAGAATTAATAATTTTTAACAGATTCTTTGAGCAAGAATAAAACCAATTAAGAAGTCTAAGAAAGCATACATGTCCATAAATCATAAAAAGCTATTAATTCGAAATAGTTTTTGAAGTTTATTTAAACTATATTTATTTTATGTTTTTTATACTTCTTTATCAAATTCAACATATTTCTCATATATTATCTTATTTATAATTGTATAATAGAGCTAAAAAAATGTGTGTGAAAAATATTATAAATAGCAATTTATTAAATAATTAATAAAGCAGATTATTAATTACCAAATGGTTTTCGAAAATGTTTTTTTTCCTAACTCTCATGCAAAAAAGATCCTAATTTATATACTAGGATACTCAGATAATGTCATCGAATTATTAAAATACTATCGGTCCTTGATATGTGTACAAAGTTTGAACTACATCAGTCGGTGGGAAAGGAGACAAAATCGCATTCGAAAAAGTCGGTTACAAGCAAACAAACTAGCAGACATACACGTGAAACTAATAAAAGCGTAGTTAAAAAGACGTTAAAACAACACTCATCGATGCAACTTATTTGAGTTCATATTTTTATATAAAACTGAAATTATAGCTAATTACTGAGCAAGATGTCTGAGAAATATATCATTTTTTAGGTTAATATACAGATAACCTGGTTTCTACAAGGCTGGATTGGGTTCTTAATGGTTTTTCCTATAATTTTTTTTAATAATAATTAATAATAATATTTGGTAACTATTTATATAATTATCTTATAAGAAATGTAATGGGTATTAATGTACAATATTTTTTTTTATTAATAATTGTAAATAACGTTTAGTATTCGTGTTTAAATAGTATATTAATAAAAATATTATGCTGTAAATTGCAACAATCTTATATATATGAATAAATTTAAAGAATACAAGTTCATCTGTTGAACCTCAATTTAACTACAGTGGTAACTATCATCCCTTAGATGTGTACTAAATCTGTAAAAAAAAAATTTCAAATATTTCATAATATGTAGTTCAGACCAGCGCGGCGCGGCGTCAGTGTGAGTGGTTACTCTGATAACAAGGTGACAGTATAAACTTAGTTTTGAAGTTTTATTTTACTAAATTTATTATGTCCAAAAACAGATTCTGTATTTCCTGAAAATTTGAATATAGAACTTTAGTAGTAAGAAGTATACAGTTTATAATATTATATAATCAAGAGCAAAAATAATAAACCTCCATACTCTGTTACTATATTTATACTATATTTTTTCACTACTATCTAATTTATTACAGCTTCAGTTTTTTGGTCTTCACAAAATTAGGTGATTTTGTAATTATTTTTTATTATCACACCTTACCACCAGGTAGGCTGTGTTTTGTTACGATTAGAAATACATGAAAAATGTAGATTAAAAAAATAATAATAAGGGTTTCATATGAAAAGCTATAACCTTAGTATTAATATTAGCTTTAATATTACATTTGCTTTCCAGTTTGTGAGATATTAATATCTGCACCAAATAAATATGCTTTTATACTATGCTGAATAGAAACACAAATAAACAAATATATTCATAAAGTTTGTAAAGTACAAAAAAAATATTGACAAATTACAAATACTTTAAAATCCGACTTCATTTTTCATTCATTTATTTATTTTATTTAAAGTTTCAACAAACAAAAAGAAAAATCTAAATTATTATTTTGTAACTACAACAATTGGCATAGAATATATGTTATATTCTTTTATTAAAGAATAAACAAAGATTTCATAGCCATAAAAGGCAATTCTTATCTCAGCTTCCAATATTACTCGGACCAAACTTTGTTATTACTTCACTAGACTTTATTTGGAAATGAACTGGAAACTGGCGTCCAGCGGCGACGCACACGATTTATAATCCTTACTTCTGCTTCTTGCTACTATATACCTTAACTCCATTGGATAAGATTTAAATTTGTTCTTAAAATTTTATCAAATATGAAAGTTTATATATTTTCTAAAGTAATTTCAACTCTACAGTTTCATAATAAGGTTTTTATTCAATTGCAGTTTAGTCCAGAAATTTCCCTTTCAAATTATAATTAGATGCATGTCAAAGTTTTAAGGGTGTAAGTGGGTGAGGGGTTTTGTAATAAGTTTTTATGCAGCTGTGAAGCTGAGTTATGGTGAAGAGGTGTAAAACATTAGGCGTTATAAGACTTTATTAAACCTTGTTTATGAGTTTGTTTGTACAGGATATTAGCTGAGCTAAAGAAGGAAAAAACTTTATGAATATTTGCCTCCATTTAAATAATAACATTCTTTTAAGTCTTATGAAAAATATATTTTTTCGAATAAAGTATAAGCTTCTATTTTTATTTCATATTTGAAATAGTGTTTTTATTTTATTAGTAAATCTTTATCTTATATTATGACACTTATTGTTATAAATTTAATACTTTTTAAATTATTTTTTTATATAATTTATTCTTTAACGCGTTGCGTTTTTTAATTTGACACTAAATGTCATTACTGTAAGTATTTATTAACATATATAAAATAGTACATAATGTAATACAAGAAGTATATAAATTTCTTATAAAAAATATTTCTTATTAACGAGAACTGCAGCTTTTACTTTTACAACTAATATATCTAAAATAAATGTAGCAAAAGTTTAATAACTTCTATTTTACAGACCATTTATTATTCTAAAGTCATCGGGGGGCGGTGCGCCGAAAACATGAGTTATGGTGTAGTGTTTAAGAGAATGAAATATTTTAAAAGTTCTGAACTTTAAGTGAATTTAGTAGGTCTCAACAGTTTACGTATATTTCATTTCGACGATCCACTTTGAAATCCGCCTTGTTTTTCTATGACTGAGATAGTGATATGATTCTATATGGATTTCATAATACATTTATTACATAAGAGCAAATTAATTTTCTCTTTTTTTAATTTTGCGGTAATTATAAGATCTAAGTTTTTGACATTTCAAAGTTTATATGAAGAAGGGTGCAGAGGGCTATAATGCAAAAAAGTATTTAATTTGAAATTATATGTACCTTAGTAGGTAAAAAATACATTGTAAAAATATGTAATAAATAAAAATTTGGAAAATAAAAAAATATCTATATTAAATATAGTTCAATGGAGGTGTTGATCACCTTATTACCATATAAGATATTTGTATGCTGATTATTATGATATTAAATCAAATTTCGTCGTTGTTTTCCCATACAAGAAGGAAAATATACTTATAAGACCTATATCTTTGAAGAAATGTAGTGTGATAAAACACATAATTACTTCAAGTTGACACTTAAGACGCTGAATACATAATTTTATGTTTAATACAATATGAATATCAAATATAACTTGTCAAACGAAAACTATTCCAACATGACTTCAAGCTACGTCAAACGTACGTTTGTAGCTGTATAACTTTAGCATTTAGTGCAATAGTTACTAAGTTTGTGTGATAAGAAAATGTGCATATATTTTACTAAATTAAAAAGCAATGGTTCATGTGATATTATTACTGATAATGTGTATCTATTTTATGAACCGTTACTAAAGTAATAAATTTTATTAAAATAATAGTAAGTGATTAAAATAATTTACGGTATTTCAGTATTGCCAGCGGCAGTATTTACGGTATATAGTGATGGGGCTTTTGTTTTATATTACTGACAGAAAAAGCGATCTCTTACTTTTAATTATTACTTTTCTCTAACTTTATACGTGATTAAAGTCGAAATCTCTCTCTCTCTCTCTCTCTATCTGTCACGGGTCGAGATTTACAATTACTTTATCAACCAATCAGAAGGGATATTAAGGAAATTGAGGGTAAATTGGTATTTTTTTTAATCAGCCTTTTCAAACCGAGTTTTTTGTCTTTTCAGCCAATCAAGAGAAGAGAGAAAACATAGGAGAATCGGCAATATCTTCTATTTAGTTAAAACACATTAACTCTATAATGAAATCAATCCAACAACTGTTACTATAATTAATGTACATCTAAAAATTCTATTTAGTAGGTACTTCTAAATATTTAACAAAGTAACACTTTCTTATTTTATATTTTCATAACATTGTATTGAAAATAATACTTAATTTAAGATAACTCAAGTATAAATCCAATAACCATTGTACGGAGTTTTAAACTTGTTGCGACGAGTTACGATCAAACTTTTGATATAGTGCAGTTAAGTTTTTATTCTCCCTTCTGGCGCTGAATTCAGTTAAACCATCTGTTACAGTTATTTATACTTAAAACATGCTTGGTTATGTTATATTATTAATATTAGTTAAACACTTGGTAGTTATTCGTTCACTATAAACTTAGTAGCTATCAATAAAAGTAAAGTACCTATGTTGTATATTAGCCGCTTAACACTTTTTTTTTCAAACTAAATTAATATTAATAAAATTTAATATGTTTCTAACTTACTAATCAACTGAATATAAATATACTCGTTTTCTCTTACCGTCCATAGTCGAACTTATATTTAGTAGTCGCGTAGTATGTGGTCCCGAGTGTAAGGATAATGGCGTAACTCGATAAAAGATTTCCCGGGACAGCGATACTTCATAGTGTAGGAGCTTGTGATGTTCAAATGTTACTTCAAGAGATTTATGATACTAATGACATATAACAACTTGGAACTGAATCATATTCTGTAACTTTATTATTGGATAAAAATAATATTTTTTTTTTCATACACTATACGTATAATTGAAGGAGGGCCTTGTAAGGGTCAGTATGATTTCAGTGACCATAATAAAAAAAAATACATACATAATCTGTCCATATTATAGTAGGACTTTTATAAAATCGAGGGCTCTTAAACAATGCTGTCTCCATTAACTTCGTGAAAGTGGAAAGTTGGATTTTATACTTTTTGATGGTTATTGTTATCATAACTCGGATAGAACTTGTATCGTTGTCTTTTGGGAGTCGTGAGAGATTTAACTATAATGTGATACCTAACTTTCAATGTCGCGTCTATGTATTTTTGTTTGAATTTGTTTTTAGAAAGGTTGTTAGAAAGTTTGTTCTTATATAAGTGATGGAAAAACGGGATGAAAATAATCAGTTCACTCATTGTACCAAAGTTTGAAAGACGATATATTTGAAAGAAGATATTTGTTAGGTATGTTTTAAATTCCATTTTATTCTTCTGTGTATAAGAATAAGGATGTCGAACTTAAATAATTAAGGGTGAACCACCACAGAACTCAAATTCATATCGTTATAAAAAAAAAAATATTTATATATATAATAAATATGTAATGTGATCTTTTTTTCTATAAACAGTCAAAGTCGAAGCCAAAAGTTGTTACATATAGTAATAAACATTCTTTATAAATTGTTAAAATATTTATCCATTTTACGAGTGCATTAGTTTAAATATTCATATTAGTTCAATGTTCTATGTGTTATAATTAGTAGGTATTCATATAATAATACTATTTTGGGTATACACTGCACGCATAAATTGCAGTTCATATATATTCCATGTAACTTTTACAACTAATATATCTAAAATATGGATTATATATGGTTTCATCTAAATTACTTTTTTCTATCCCATGTCGTGTATTATCGGACACGGATATTATAGCCCAAACCATTATCGTAATTGTATCCAATCAACTAACTAATTAGATGGAGTAATTTATGAAATTGAACGATCATAATTAAACCTGACTAATATTTATATAAACGACATACTTTAAGGATTACGCTAGTTTAATTTTTGAAATAGTATAATTACATTTTAAGCTTATAATTCAATTTATAGCTTCACCATGGAGATGTTACCATTTTAAAAGATTTTATATTTTTCATCCACGGTTGTTCGCAAGTCTCCTTTTGAAATGATGAGAAGTTTAAACCTTAAATTTAAAAATTGGTGGATTATAGAATATCATAAAATTACTTCTAAGTTATTCAGATTACGTCAAAGTATTTTTATTTAAAATGTATTAACAGACGAATATTAGTTGACTTGAACCAAGAAAGGTCAGAGAAAATCATTAATACCACTACGAACGATAGACGTTATTCTGTGTAAAATGACATTATAAATTTTCACCTAACATATCTATCAACATAATAATTATCCTCACATATCATTTTAATTATCAAATATTAATGATGACGTCACACTCGTCACTGTACTTATTATAACCAGTCATTAAATAAATGTATAATAAATGTTTCGTCTGGTCACAAAACAAAAACAAAATGGAAAAAAAAGCTCTAAATATAAGTCAAATATTTATAGCGTTAGCGCTTCGTAGTTATGACTACTCGTCATTGGATACATAATTTATATGACCATTGGATACATATTTTATATGACCTTATTAATAAAAATAAACAAAAAAACCTCATAATTTATAATAAATAAATCAAACTTTTTTGATATCAGCAAGGCTCGAGAATGAAACCCTCTTTAACTATGCCCGGCGATTTGCCAACTAAACTACTGAGTGATACTCTTATTCAATTAGGTTTTAAATAAAATAAAATTAAAATGCATAGTAAAGTAATTGTACGTTAGGTATATATGATGTACTATGATTTATTCGATATATAATTTTTTTTTTACTTATATTCACGGACCCGTCGCCCGTGCACTTTTCGCATTTAGTCTGTATTTGTCAGATTAATCATTGAAATTTGAGACAAGATGCTCAAAACGGATTCTGTTAGTACAGATATCTTAAAAAAAAGATTAGTAAGTGTGTGCAAAGGGCACAGTAATTATTATTATTTTTATTTTATTTTTACATTTGTATCCATATATACAATGTTATATTATGAAGTATTTGGTATAAATTATTACAAAAAAAAATATATATATATGTTTTTCCTTTATTTTTTTATTAACGCTTTCCTACTTAAACACTATTATATATATAAAACGTAAATCGGAAGAAAAGCTTTTCTTCCGTTGCACCGGTTTTTTAGGACGTACTGGCTTTGAGCTCATGAATAGGAACCCCGAATGGGTTCTAAACTAGTCGGGCAAATGCCGATTAATACTACATGATTATAGCCGGGTAAATATATATATTTAATAATCATCATGGTTTACGAAAGTTTAAATACAAAAAAAAATATATATAAATGTAGGCTTCGCTCATCAAGCGGCTCAACATGTGGTGAAAACTGTAGTTCACACTAATAATATAAGTGCGTATGTGTGCGTAGTGCGTGCGTGCACTATAAAGCTAGAGCTGTTTATGCTATACCTACAAAATAAACATAGACTGTCTTTCGTCGAAATAGAGATGGTTAAAATAGTAAAAAATAAGAAATAATTATTCAATCGTATCAATTGAAATATCAAATTCATTTGACCATTAAAAATGGCTCTTATCCCTTTACCACAAGAAACGAGAGGGTTTTCTTCAAACAGGAAAGCTAATAACTGTTCTAACATCCAGTCCACAACTCACACACGAAAAAAAAAACTTTCTATGCAAGTACTTGACGTAAAAAATAAAACTGCTGTCCAAAGAAACTATTTAACGCAGACGAAATCGCGGGTAAAAGCTTAGTTAATAACAAAATTTTGCCAAGCCTATGTGGCTAAAATAACGGCATCCTTTGACACTTTTACCATAAATACTACTTTCAGTTATGTTAAATAATATCGCTTTATTAAACAACGAATATTATATTTAAATAATTTGCCTTCCAGTAGTATTATATATTGACTTATAATATGTTTACAACGATCATCAACAACTATGACGCTTCAATTAAGTAAGTCATAGAGAACAAAATTATCATATACATCAGCTCGGACGATAAAGTAAAGCCAATTTAACAAACTGCCGGGAACAGTTTTATCATGTCCTCGACCACTGCGGAAGTAATTTTGCGAAACAAAGGACCAAAACGTCCAAACGAAAGGGCGATCGTTGATAAGGGAATTGGGTAAGTTGAGATGACAAGAGATATGCTTTAATAATTGTGATAATAAACACGGTGATACTTTTAGTTGTAACAGCGAAATGTATTACAAAAATAACGTTTTTTTATTTAAGTTGATAATGTATAATTAATTTTAGGAGGTTTTAATCAAATGTTATTAAATTTAAAATGTAATTTACTCAACTTTGATATAATTCTCGTAAATCATTTATATTTAAGTTTTAAATAAAGCGAATATTCCGCCAGCGACATTCCAAAAACATTGGTATCTGAACTGAAACAAGAGATGAAAAACAAGACAATTGTGTAACGCCAACATTCTCTTATCTTCGTGTGTTTAATTCAAATACAACAGAAAGTTTAACTTTGGGTCTCAGATTTGTTTGAATAGGAATTTAGAAGTAAAGACTGAGGCTCTTGAAGAATGTGAACATTTCAGTGGCAAAAGTTTAAAGTAGCTTTAAACGTTCTAATTCCTAAGTTCTACCTAAAACAGGATACATATATTGAAGCAGGGGGTTTTATTTCAAGTAAGTGGATTCTTATTTTATTATTAATATACTATTTTAGATAAATAACAACCTAATATTAGTATTACGTTGTTATTTATAAGAATATACTTGTGCATCAGAATATGCTTATTATGATGTAGTTAGCTAACTCATAATAAGCATATTCTTTCATAACAATAATCTGCATTTTTTGTGCTTCTTAGTAGGTATGTTTGACTTTAGAAAAGTTAGGTTTTAGTAACACGTGGATAATTTTATAAAATTAATGAATCGTTTGAACCTTCTCAAAATATGGTTCCTTATATTTAATTTAGTTAATTTAGTTATTAGTTATCTAGTAAAAGTACATTTTCATCATAAAAAATCATTCACTATAAATATTTGTGATTTAAAATGTTTCTATATTAGTAAAAAAAAAATAGTTATAATATACTTTACAGTGACAATATAATTATTACAAAATCGAAACGTCAATATTCATCTATAGAGTCAGAAAGTTCTATAAGTAAATTTAATAACTATTATATTTCGTATGCCTAATATTCCAATATTCCTCATTTTCAGCAAAACACCAAACAGTACATAATGTATACCCTCCAATGAGCAAAGCAAATAATATAGACAACATATGAACATATTAAATAGGCGACAGCGGAATAATCTTAATTTTTTTTTGTTTTTTTGAACATGTATTTAAAAGCATTTTAACTAACAACGTTAAAACATAAAATCATTATTATTTTTAAATAAGATGATCTTATCAATCATCACATCTCATTAATTAAACCTAACCCTTATCAAAGTAGCAGTTAAATGTGGCGTAAAAGAATTCTTCGAGATCCAATGTCGATCCTTATTTATGAGTCAGCGTATTATTATGACTCGCCAATTTTCCGGGAAATAAATTCTCGTAAAGTCTGCTCCACTCGTTCGTCTAAAGAATCTGGAACTGAGAGTTCACCGGAAAACACCGAAAAACTTAAAGAAGGCATTGTTGTGTTCGGTTGCGTTCGTATTCTCAGCGAATGTTAGAAGCTGCCTTTACAAATGCGCGCCGACGATTCAGGACGTGACTGGCGGATTGCTTTCCAATCTTTACGGGTGTTTTGTATGATAATATTCTGAATTTTATACCGTCTGGAATCTGGTAATCAAAGGCCTGTGACAAAGGTTTAAGATCATTCCTACTGTAAAAAGATTGCATTCTTATCGGCGATTTTCTTTCTTTCAAGTCTAAAAACTTTTTGCCACGTATTTTAAAAGACTTTTTATTATAAAATCTCTACATTTTTACAGATATTATTTTAAAAAAGCAATAAACTGTGTTAATTCACTTAATTATGACCATCTTTTATATTATATCCCTTCCCCATAATTTAGTATTCAATTATATTCTTAATATTCTCCCATTTTGTTATCATTATAAACGAAAATGTGGATTTCACATTATTTGTCTTTCATACAAGCTTACAATGACATTCACAAGAAAATCTGTTCTATTTCTAAGACTTTATAGCTGTCAGTGTCGTTGGCCGGATAACGCGTCGCAAATATCTGCAAGTGGGGGTCGATGGTCATAAACGCGCAAGCAATGGCCATTTGATGTCCTTGCGCCAAGATGGAATTTTTGTCTAGAATATTTAATTTTTCTTACGATCCAAATAACTTAACACTGACTGTCATAGTTTGAGTATATAGCTTAGAGTAAGTGGAAGCTTTTTATTTAAATTAAATAATATTATGTTATTAATAATATAAATATATATATATATATATATATATATATATATATATATATATATATATATATATATATATATATATATATATATATATATATATATATATATATATATATATATATATATAACATTTATGTTTTAGAATTCTGAACTAATGAAACGGAGCGTTTTATTTTAAATCAACTGATATATTTGTAAAAGAAAATTTAAAAAATATATCTAAATATACCCAATTTTTAAATTGTATTATTGTACACTGAAGATAAAAAATATCCAATTTCAAATTGAAATACATACAATGACAAAAACTGTTTTAGAAAATATTTTGAGCTTTGCAGGAGTAAAACATTTTTCGGGGATGTTAGGAGGTAAATGTTTATACCTATATCCACATATATCTTTTTAAGAATTTTGTATCCAAAAACAAAAACGAAGTCTTTTTTATTAAATAACGAAACGAATTCCTTATGAAAGAGTGTTTGGTATGTTTTTAAGAATAGTTTCTAGTTGACAACGTTTAAAACACGTTTATCAAATAACACATGAGATAGAGAAAGAGATAGTTTATTTAATTAAAGAAAATATATGAAACTCATGCAATACCATAAGCAATTATTTTATATAAGTAATTAATCTACAACCAACACAGTTGTTTTATATAGATTTTAAATTACTATTTAGTTTTCTCACACTTTTGTCATTACGTCAGAATTGAGCTGAGTGTATCATTTTATTCAGATTGGTGAAAGTGATTGGTGATTGGTTGTTTCAGACAGCTTCAGACGAAGCAAGTTATGAATAAGAATATCTTAAAGTTTCACATTTGTAAAATTGGTTGGATTGAATTACGCCATAAATTGGATTGCTGACATATTTAAAAAATACGTGATTTCGTTTTGAGTTTCTGAAAGTAAAAATGTCTTGCACAAAACAAAGGGTTGTTTTTAAAGAATAAGAAAGACAAAGATTACAAATGCTACATACAAAGTGGTCGGACGAACTGAACTTCTATTATTTTCGTATAAATTGATGGTTTCTTTTACGAGCTGAAATGAAATATGGCCGCCGTAACAATACGGTTTAAACCGCTGGTTTAGTACCGTCCGCTGAAATAATATCCTGTATCAACTTGTTTCCATTGTTACACGAGATTCTTACATACTTTATAAAAAAAATATATACCTATTATATTTATAATTTTACTTAAAACATTTTTTACTTGTAAAAATAATATCTTAAAAAAGAAGAATGTACTTAAAATTTCCTTCTACTACATAATATATAATAATATTTATATCTCATTTATTGTCGGCTTCACAATAAATATTTTTTAACTATATAATTTTTTCATTGTACTTATAAATGATTCATGATATGATAACATTATCTCAATATATTTATTTGTCGTGTTAAACATTTTTTTAAATGTTTAACTGACACTAACATAATACTTTTTACGTTATTTTTATTGACATTTTACCAAGGACAAAATAACGGACGATGAAAATGGAGAATACAAAAGCTACCTCTGCTCAATTCTTCAAAAAAGTTTTTAAATAAAATCATATTTATTATGTAGTACAGATTTCCATGAAGTAAATTTCACCACGCTTTTTGTCGACAAATTATAATAGTGAAACAAAATATGTTGCTAGTTAAATAAATAAAGCCGTAAAAAAAGTAAAGTAAATAAATATAGGAGTTCGTTCAGTCACCAGTTTCATCTGTCAGAGATGTTTAATTTCTAGCTTCATTTTCTTTTTCTATCTTCTATACAAGATATGATAAAACTTACTCTTTTTATGTTTATTTGGCAAAGAAATACACAGTCCACCTGATTATAAGTTACGACGTACCGTCACCGATAGAAATATGAAAACATAGATACAAACACACTGTCACTCTTGAACAAAGAGATATGATGGTAGCTAGAAAAGTGAGGAGAACGGCCTGTGTTTGGAATACTGGCACTCAACCCTTAGGAGCCAGCTCATTTGAGCTTCGGTTAACTAGACTATCATTTGATTTTTGTCCTTTTTTTTCAGGAACCATATACTTTTCGTTAATAAAAAATAAAGTGTATAATGTTCTTTTTGTATGTAAAAAGCCATCTACATTATTACTTTCGGATTTAGAAACTAACATGTATAATTCCATACATACAATTTCTTTTGTATAACAATAATAGGATTTGATTTAAACTGTTTATAAACCAACTAAACTTACTAAATGCTAGATGCCTTTAGAATTTCCTCATGGTTTATTTTTAGCTAATATTATTATACTTCCCTAACTTACATAGACAGGAAAATCACCAATATCCTATATCCTAACGTATTCGTATTTTATATTAGTTAGTTTTTTTAATAAAATTCTGGAATTAGGTAATGTGATTTTAGTATTGATGTCAGCATAAAACACGTGCTTCTCTGCTATTTCAAATAGGAGTCTTCTAAACTTAGTCCATACTAAACAAATTAAAGTTGCTGAATAACATAACAAACTTACACATCAAAGAAGAAATCTTACCTTTACCAAGAGAAATTTACATTTTTAACACACCTTCAAAGTTTTAGAGAGCACAGTTCAGAATATGCAGTGAAATATTCTAAGAAAATAGCAAAAGGAATCTGCGATGAGGATCTCCTGAGGTCCAGGTCCGTGAGAATATAAATGAGGCGTGTGCCTTGGAGGATCAGGACATGCAACAAACATAGATATAACATTTCATTCAAAAATAAATACTGACAATATGAAAACTTCTTTAAAAACATAAATATATTAAATTTAAAATATCCTTTCAGGGCTGCTTCCGCAATCCTTAAATGAGAAATAACGGGATAAATAATTTAATGTTTTTGTAGTAGTTAGTAGAATTGTAATTAGTAGAATTAAAAAAAGTTATCCAATGTAAGTTAGGAATTATGAATATAATATATTATCTATAATAATAATTTTATGTCTATATTTTAAAAAAGGCTGGTAACCTACTACCAGTCTAGGTTGAGTCAGACTGCATTCGAGTGAGAGCTAAAACTTACAACTCTTAAAATAATTTAAAATGTAGGGATTGTTATCAATATTTTTTTTGATAACAATCCGTAAAGAACTTTACCTTAGAACGTTCATTCCCTAAAGACATTTTTTTCTTTATTATTAAAAGAAATCTATCAATATGTTTGGACAAAAACTGTAAAGCCATAAGGCTTTATCTCCAAGCATCCCTTAAGCCCATAAGCGCAATTTACAGCCAATATAAAACTGTTACGTGCGTCCCCGTCGGGGTATAACCTAATTTTCCGCTTCAGGAGCTAGCTTGTTGGGATACTTATTAATTGATGGCAGCCAAAGATCCAGTGAGCGAACTTATAATAGTTAAAGTTCAGAATGACGTTTGATGTAGACACTTTAGCAGAATAATGGACGAACATCAAGGAAAAACAATCATTTCTTTTTAAATTTCTATACCTTATCCTTATTTCCATCCCGAATTATCAGTATCATCCAATTATCCTGTGTTTTATTTAAGAAAAAATAGAATTAGTAGATAATTTATAATGGTAAGTAGAACAACTTGTATATGTGTGGAAAATACGTATTTAAAAACATTTTCAAAAAGCTAACACCCGTGGTTTATGATGGGCGTTGTTTACATAACACAGTCTTTAAGAAGTAGAGAGCGTAAGAAACGTCGTCTATACTTAGCTTTATACAATTCCACAGACAATATTTTACACAGATAAATACTAAATTTTATTACTCATCGTTAATATAATATAGTTCTAGCATAAGGAGTGCTACATTAATGTAAATAAAAAAGGAGTTCTTAGCTAGAAAGCTAACAAACTAAAAGATATACTTTATAAACTTGTTATAAGTCTACCTCTGTTTGTAGTTAGTCTGTGCACGTTCTGCATTCGCGGAGTGGTCTCACTCACGCTTCGTTACATCGCTCGAGATCTCAAGCTACAAGGGGTTTGTCTCCAAAGGAAACGAGAATCTGCAGATTCTTCCCAGTTTTGTTTATTTTACTACCAGCTCCATTTAGCTTCTGCTAAGTACCGAATACTTTCAAACTCTTCAATATATTAAATGATATTTTATGATATTAATAGTATGCGTTTTCTATCATCTATATTATATTCTATCGATAAAAAAATATTCTGATGAAAGGTGCTTACGACAATTTGAATTTGTGCATTTCGATAAAGATGATTATGAATAGAATTCAAGGTATCCGAGACGTCGCTGGTTTGAGTCTTGCTCGAGTAGTTGAAGTTTTGCATTCTGTAATTATACAATTTTAAAATTGTCTTATTTATTGCTGATAATGATACTATTAGAACTAATTTAAGCTCGTCATACCAAATAGATAATATTATATTACATAAATCTTAAAAATTTCTGAGTAAAACATAATTCTAAAACTCCATTACCATAATAAACTTACATAATATAAATGTTTGATATTCTTTTGGATCGACGCCAAACATATCGCTTACAGTCTCCAACCAACTGACATTTTTTTGGCCCTTACAAATCCCTAGCGCGATATTTATTTTGCGCTAAACGATTTTGCTGGTGACATTTTAATTTAGTTTTTTTTTATTATCATTTAATTATTTATATTGATTTTCGATAAATACTGTAAAGCTGAAATAATACTAACATTTACAAAAGATATCCAAATGTAAAGAAAGGAAAGATATACATATTTTCATAGGATCAGGTATCTCTTATGTATTCCAAACTAAACAATGACTAAAAAGTTTAAAACTGTTATATATTATAGTTAGCAAAGACTCCAAAGGTCACCTCCAGGGCAATTTGGGCATTTTGATGATAAATTTTAGTTTGCAGTGGAAAATTAAATATATTAAAGTTAAATATATTGTCGCTATATTGTTGCTAGTAAATAAGAATTAATTTGGGACTTCGCCGGGGGTCGTTTGGTGTAATTCAGGTCGTTGCTAAAACAACTGCTCTATACACAAACTATGTATAATGTATTTATACTATAGCAGTTAGCCAATGTTGGATTGTACATACAATCCAACATGATAAGCAAAAAGTATAATAACCATTTGTCTTCCAGACTATGTAGTCTTATTATACTTTAATTATTTTTCTCATACACATCTACTTGCTGAGATTAAGGAACTTGAAGAGTTTTTTTTTCATTACAATACTATATATATAAAATAAACAACAAAATTTGTCATAAAGTATCACAGCTTTCCCAAGGTCTTTTTTATGATATGATAAAAAATGTTCTTATTGCCAAACTGTATAAGTTAAAATAGATTTAACTAAAGTAAATTTTCATTTTCAATAATAATTAAAACTAAATTTATTAAAATCGTACCTAAGTAAAAAGAAGCGTTGAATTTCCCCAGGTAATAACAAAGTTAATGTGAACGAAAGTGATACTTCCCTCAGCAACCATTACACGTAATGCGAGCGGAGAATATAGTGACTATCTGTTGGTTCAAGCATTGGTCTAATGTGACCAAATAATGCACGGTCACAATCACTCCAACATTGGCTAACTTGGCTCCAAGCTACATTGGTTGTTACACGTAATACGAACCCCACTCTCATTTCACGTTATCACTGACGCGAACAATCTCTGTGGACACTTAAACTTTTGCTTGTACGGCGATAAGTAAACTGGAGCTATATATGATACTATGTTCAAGATACATAACAGAAATAATGAAATGTGATTTACACTTATATACTTCATAGTTTTAATACATACTTATATATTTTTAAGTTTATGATATGTTTATCTCTCTAATGATTTCGTAGGTTATTTCACCGTTTTATATTTAAGCAAAGACAAACACTGTCATCAGTAGGTACATGTTTATGCCTCGCGGGTAACGTGACGGCAACGTATCCTGCTTTAAAATAATAATGTAACATTGTCGTAGTACATTATATTGTTTTATGCGACATAAAAAAATACCTACAATTTGGTTTTGTTTAATGTTTTATATGTTCCTTATTACCCTATTAACAGTATCAATATGGAAAAATTGAAAATTGTTAACATATTATTATTATCTAAGTAATGCAAGAAAAATCGTTAATATCGTTAATCGTTAATAAAAATAATATCACAGGACAAATTACACAAATTGATCTAACCCCTAAGTAATCAAATTATTTGCTTGTGTTAAGAGTGTCAGACAACGATACAAATACATAGATATACACTTAAAAATACCGAGAATATATACGATAAACAACCAAACCCAGAAATACAGACATCAATGCGCTCATCACACACACATATATATCATACTATTCAATATTAATTTTATAAAAGCATTTTATTAGTGAAATAAAAATAAAATAATATAAAAATATGATAAAAGAAAATAGAAAACTGAAATTAATTAAATAGCACAAATTTTATACTAATGTCGCAGATACTAATTCTAGTTTTGTTGATTATACTTTTTATATATCAACATTCATACCGAGAAGGACTCATCAAATCAAACTTCGAGTTGAGCATTAATTACTTCATTGAGTCAATATTAGTGATGGTATCTGAAAATAATTAAATTGAATTTCTAACAAACAGGCTTGACTGTATTTGAAACAAATAAAATAATTTTTATTTTTATTCGAATTTCGAGGAAAAAGGCAATCTCGATTCCGTCTTCAATAGGAATCAACTACAGAATGCCTTACTCCGCACTGCAATCAAATTCGCTGCTTTTAAAAGTACGATGCAAGTTACAAACGACCAAGTAAAACTATTTTTTTTTATTCAAAATTTATTGATTGTATTTCTAGATTTTTGTAGTATAGTGTAGAAATTTTAATTTAATGACGTACAGTCGGGAAAAATTTACTTTTTGTTATTAATAAGCAAAGTCACTATTTAAAAATTAACAAGTTAAGTTACACCAACTTGTTATTTAATTTTTTTAGCAAAGTTATGTGAATATATTAAGGGACATAACAAAACTTTTCATATATAGCTTACAAATAATTGTCATATTGGATTTCTACGTAAAATATCAATATATATCAACATTTAAAAGTAGTTAAAGCCACAACAAAGCAAAGATTCGGAAGTTATAACAAGTTGACACCTCGATTTACTCTTGGACCAAACAAAATCACTCACTTGAAGTAAATAAGATTTTCTATACAAAAAGTCCCACGGGGTTCTTTCTCGAATTAATCTTTTAATGCCTACCCTACCCTATTCATTAACGTGATGATCTGAGAAGTAATTAATCCAGTATTTTTGTGTTAATTCTTTTAAGGGACGAAACAATCAATTAACAGCTACTTTTCGAAATTTAGTGTTACAGTGTTAGTGTTTGCTTACTTAATGTGTGATCCAGCACTTTTATTAATTTATTAATAAAATATGTTTGTCTTAAAATATGTGTTTGATTTGTTTGTAAGATTATCGTAAATATTGTATTCTAATTATGTATTTTTTTGGCCTAGTTGTTCGGCAATCTAATAAATTATACTTGCGTCTTCAAAATATATAGGAATATAATATAATCTATGTTTAATACTTAGTAAATACTACGCTTTATTACTTAGTTACATTTCTTTTTTTCTCTGTAATCTGTTTGTAAAGTTAAATTGGTTTTTATTATTTATCTGTAATTTTCATTGGAAAATGATTATTCCTCCAATTCCAAGGCTCTCAACTGTCCTTGACAAAGCAAAAAAATATTTGAAGCATATTTAAGTGACTTGACGCTCTTCTTAAGCTGGACGAAGATTATTTTTTATTACTTTTAATTAAAGTAAATTTTGTATAATTTAGTTTAACGATTCTACCAAGACATTTTATTTAAGCTTATATCAATACACAAACTTTTGCAATTTATATCTTTTTCTTAAATTGAATGTTTTATATTTACCATGTAATCCGAAAACACAATAAGAACAAAATGACTATCATAGATGAATAAAATAGAATATTATAAGATTTTAATTATTAATGATGTTATACCTATTTTAGGTTTAATATTTTATTATATTTTAACTCAGCAAAACCATAATTCTTATATTCCAGTTATTTTATCTTCATAAGTAATTATATTGTTTTCACAAATTATTGTGAGTAATAGTAATTACAAAAATGCTAAGTATTTTATTTTAATAAGAGCTTTTATCTATTTTATTTTGTCCACGACTTCGTTGGCGTAGCAAATAATTTAAAACTACTGATTGTTTAATCAGTAGTTCTAAATTGTTCCTCTATAAAATCTATAAAAAAGAAAAACATCATTATTCGTATTTGTCATATTATTTTCTACCATGTTGGTACATATTTTTCACACACATTTAATACTGTACTAGGTATCTAAGAAATATTTTGATTTTTTCTATACTATGTATTTATGTTTAGTTCTTATAAATTATATCTTCACAATATAACTTAATAGTCTGACAAATTGTTCAATATTTTCATGAGTCATATAATTATAAGAAAAATATACAAACTTAAAAAACAATTGATTTCTAAATTAACATACAAAATGGATCTAATAATAATTAGTTTAGTCGAACTTTATACTGATCAGTCAGTATAAAGATAAAATTAAAAGAAATGCTCGACTTGAATAACACTTTATACTTAATATAAACGAGTCCAATGACAGTGTTTGTTACATTTTTAACCCCCGACTTAACTTGTTTATTAACTTTTTTAAGGAGGGCTTAATGTTTTTGATATTTTCGTCAAAATATTAAAATATTTAATATGGATTTATTTTATTTGTAGTATACCCTTATATTTAGTAATGAAGCGACCAAACCATCCTTTAATTATGTGTAATTGGTTCCACAAAATTCAAACGCGTTCCAAATATATTATAATCCAAAGGCGTCAGGTCAAAATGTCCTGGAGGCTACATATATAATTATGTATTCCAGGAAACGAGGAAGGTTAATAATATTTAATTATCCGTATACGACTGTGGTCTATAATGCTGTGCAATATGGACTTTTTTAAAGTGATTGATTTTCTGAAACCGTATCAATGTATGAGCCTGATTGAAGTACGAGTTTCCCTCCGAACATCATTGTTAAGGCCTCGTTATATAAAATAAGCCTTGTACCATGACAAATATTGAGTTTGATTTAAATATTATAATGCACACGATACGTATTGTATACATTTTATTTATAATTTTTATATTATGTTTGTGTGAAGTTTAAATTATATTCATATTTAAGCTGTCGGGGATACCACCAAGCCAAATTTCTAAGGAGGGTGATAGCATGCTGGTGGCTAGTCCTATAAAGTTTGTCAAATTTTTCGAACATGCTAGAGATTTTGCGAAAATTACAAATAAATGAGATAAGGGCAAAATGATGATGAATGAGGTTGACAAAACTAGAACCAAAGAAGTCTTTGTATATATTTTTATTCATAAAATTGCGTAACGTTTAAATAAAAATCATAATTTAACGATCGTTTGCAATAAAAAAAACCAACTTAACATGAAAACATACCGTGTAGCGTGGTGAACGAGGTAACGAAGCACAAATTGAAATATACTTCTGAACACATAAGAAAGACCTGTTTATTTTACCAGCCCGGTTCTCTTATCACCCTTATCACAATGGAATAAGACTCAATATTACATTTATGTGCAAATTTTGCAAAACTTCAAGTTAGTTTAGGATCTGTTGGCGTCTGCGAGCTTTGTTGGTGCGGAAAATGTTTCTTTTGACGAGTTTCAAGGATTCCCGTTTCGTGGTTTCTGAATAAACGATAATAAGTACTTGTAAAACAACGATATTGTACCTACTCTGGTACAATATCGTTGTATTAGAAGGTATTTTTTACTGATTTCACATCGTATGTATGTATCTGTAATCTGTATTTTAATAGTAAAAATATATATATTTGACAAAACTGAATATATACTGCATACTGAAACCTTTTGACTATTTTACGAGTAAGGTTCTGTGCCTTTTTGTTTTAGTGTATTTTAAAATCCTTATTTATTTATTTCTTAGTTAATTTAATTGTTACTGTGTAATGTTTACTTAATTGTAGTCCTAAAAAATAACAAGAATTGAAGTTCTTTGAGTGCGAAAGCGATCCCGTGGCGTCCCATTGCAGCGATGAGGGCAGCCGTTGGTTTTTTAGTGGGGTGCCTTTAAAATGGCAACACGTTCATACATCAACTTAATAAAAATATGTAAATAAAACGTATGTAAAGAAATGTATGTAAAGAAATGTATGTAAAGAAAAAATGTATGGTTACTACGTAAAATTTTGCCATAAATATTCCGACAGCAATTTATAGTATGAAATATGAATCACATAAAGATAAGATGGGATTTAATGAAAATATAAAGCCGATATTAATAACGTAAGATACGGATTCCATCGAAAGGACAGCGCGCATTGAATGAGAATGAACTAAAACGGGAACTATTTTGAGCATATACGAGACTGACTGTAACGGCTTTAGTATCATTAGTTTATTATATAAAAAAAATAAAAACATGTCTTGTCCTCAAATTTTGTTTTAGTACAGGTAGCTCCAACTAATCGTTAAACAAATATATTCAATAATAATAATATGTTAGCTGAGGTGTAGTAATAAATAAATTCATGTGCAATTCAAAACAAAATATATCGACTACTCTAGAAATATTCCACTTAACTAATATTGGATAAGTTAGTTTTTCGCCTGATTGCTATACAGACGGGTTCCAATATATTGCATTGTTGTTTCGAATACTAATACAACATCGCGATTAAATATGTTGCTATGACGGCAATCTTGCCTGATTCGATGGAAACAATCGTGACTTACAAGATAAACATATTGGATTTTTTAGTTTATGTTTTGCGAATGTTCAGTCTTGATTGATTGACTATAGTCTCTTTTATTTTATTTACTTTTATTATGATCGGTTTTATAATTCGGAAAGTGTGCATCGGAATAAGAAGATTTGAATTCATATTGGTAAAAAAGTGGAAGCTCTCGATGTATGGACATTTAAATAGAACTCCTTAATAACTGGTTTAGCTACACGTGAACTTTGCTTTGTAAACTATAAGCTTTCGTCAGGACAACCAACAGTACACATTGGAGTAATTGCCATTAGAAGTTAACTAAATAGTTTAAGCATGTTGAATTATACCATGTCGTTTAACTGTTACCATTACAGTTTTACTGTGGATATGAAGCAATAGCTGCCAGGCTAATTCAAGATTAAGTTAGGGTATTTACCTAGTATTGTAATGTATTTTTGTATATTAGAATTTAAGTACATACCTACTTAAAAAATAAACATGACAATTCCGCTGAGTGTCTGTCGCCAGGTCTTCTCAAGTCTGTTGGAATTATTTTTCTGATGGTAGCTTTGACAATGAAAAAATGTTTTGTCATCATCTTTATTGAAAATAGGTGAATTACCTATTTAAGTGCTTTACAAATTTTCAATAAAGATGATGACAAATCATTTTTTCATTGTCATTGTTTGAATTGGTTTTTGTATATTTGTATATTTTGTATATAAATTGTGTAATAGAATTAATTGAATCCAATTATAAAGTTGACAATAAAATTGAAAACTGGTTTTTGAAATAACGTTTGTTGCTTTAAATGCTGTAGTTAGCTATTTGATAAACAAAGCGTTATATTTAAAACTTTAACTCTTGATTCAAATATATTTCTCAGTTTTGTAAAGACTTTGATGCTGAAATAATTTCTAATAACAATAGCATGTTATGTTCTTTGTTGTTGTTGTTGTTTGTTGTATGTACTAGTTGTAAGGCAAAAAAAATACACACACATAAGCATAGACGTTGATCGTATTATTAAAATATTTATGAAAAACTTTTTATATACCTATTGAAATACAAATTTTTGTTCTTTTTAAAGATAAGATAAATATTAAAAAACTGTATCTCATGGGATGCTTATTTCTCTTTATCTAAAAATATAAAACCCCTTTACAACCGTCCAGCAATAGTAAACTCGTAAAACTAAAAGCAAAATAATAAATGCTGTGTACGTTTACGTTATATTTTTTTTGGGTACATTTTTTATTGTTTCCAAAGTAAATACTGTATTTAAAAGTCAGAAAGTCATGAAAAATTTAACTAAAAAAAATATTAGTCAAAATTTTAAGTAATTGTCAAATTTATGTATTTCACATAACTTAATACCACGAAATCCAGATTACGACGTTATAACTAATTTAGTAATAAAACTATGACATAAAACGACAAGTCTACCACAGTAATAAAAATCTAGATAAGCTACTCAAAGATCACATCGACAATCACTATTCACACCTGCAGAGCTTCCGGTTTCAAACGAGTATGACACGATAATTCATAAACCTAACACTTGTTTACTTATGTATAGGAATTGAGGCCTACTAATTATTTAGAAATACCCTCGACTCTTAACAATATTATTATTTTCTTAATATCGGCAAACAGGTCGAAAAAGGTGGCAGATAATCAGGAAAGTTATTAAAATGGTTTTTAAAACTTTTTAATTAGTAAAATTGATTATTTTGATTGATTAGTAGTTCGTAAATTTTTCCCTAAATATTGACGTTTGTGAAACGGTGCTCACCATAAAGATATGTATAATTAAATTTTATTTTGAATTCCACCAGCCAACTTGAAACAAATGCCACCATTTCTTTTAAGTTGGCTTGTGACATTACATAAGGGCTTATTTCGATAAATAGGTACACTTTCATTTGACATACACAAGTAAATTTAGATCCTTCCATTTGTCGTTAACACTATTTTTTAAACAATAAAAATGGAAAAATTATAATGAAATAAATGAGTAAATAGGTATTTAGTAAAATACATTGATATAAACATTGTTATTTTATTAATTAATCCTATTCTTTTTTTAAATTACACCAAAAGAGTTTTCAATTCAATATCGATTCATTGAAAAAAAGCCACCCAAGAATACGACGAATAAATCTTAAAGTTTGAAAACTTACTTTTTTCGTATTGTTTCCGTCCGCAGAAGGCTTTCCTGCAATTTATCAAAGATGAAAGAGAAAAGCGAGAATGCATTTTGAAAATCCTTTGTGAAAATCACAATGCCTCGGTTTCCTGAGACTAAGATGATTATTAAACGTCTTTCAAGAAATTAAAACTTTCTTAAAAAAACAATATTTTTACAATAAAAACGAAAATAAAGAAATGTACGTATTGTCTTATAAATTATTATTTTAATGCAGACTTCAACCAAATATTGAATCAACATAATTTTGTTGGTACTCGATATACGCAGAAGTTAGAAATTGTTATTATCTGTAATGAGGTATTTAAATTGTATGGCAAACAAATTTGCCAGAAAAATAAAGACATAACACGAAATAGGAATATGAAACAAAATGAAACATTAACAATTAGTATTAGTAACGTGAACTTTGCCAGCTTTTAATAATAGTACCAGAGTATATTTTACAATAGCAACTTTATAAATGTAGTCTGACAGAAACACTCTTATAATTACCAGCAGAGTAGAAGCGCTTTCAAAATATATTAAAATATTGCTGTTTGTAACAAAAACGAATGAAAAGTAAGTTAAAAAATACTTTTGTTTTTGAGCTAAATTTCTGTTAACTCTGTCTACAGACGTTGTAGTTGAAAAGGACTATCAACATTGGATCTAGACGTTATTTATTAAATAGATTTCCAAAGAAGGTTTTCATCTTTTATTTACAATGTCACTTATTTCTATAGTAATGCAAAGATATATTAAATAAAAAATTAAACGGAAACAGTGTTTATAGACAATAACTTGGATCAAACCAAGATACTGTTCTGATTTTACTTTGTACAATGTTTTCAATTTAAATATAATGCTACACGAAGGTGAAGCTGAAGGATTAAGTTTTAATAAATATTGATAATTTATTTGTTGCGTATATAAAGCATATAAAAAAATCAGTCTACATATAGGGTGTTGTTTGTCGTTCATTTAGATCGTACTTACGTGTGCTTTGTCGCTGCGCTGCCGAATTTAACACGTTACTCTGTTTACTTAGTGCCTCGGCTGGACTGGATAAGGTTTCAGAGAAATAAGGGGATTATTAAGTAGAGGCCAAGTAGTATTCTTATTTTACATAATATTATTCCAATCGCAAAATTGTTAAACCTTCCTTCTTTATTTTATTTATCAGAAATATTCTGGGTACTTTGTTATGTTTCTGTACATTAAATGCCTTAAAAAATGATTTACTGCCGAAAATATAACTCTGAGATCAATGAGAAATTAAATCGTAATAATTTATTATTGCTTCGTATCTATGTAACTGCAACTACAATTTATCAAAATAATTATTTTTGTCAGTATATTTTGCTAAGTTATTTTTAACTCTATGGACAAGGTTATTTACAATTTAATGTATATCATTTTTGTATGTAGCTTACAATTTCGTTATCTACTCATAAAACGTTTGTTTTGAACATTAAACATATATCTTTATTACCTATTACTGTATAGGTAATAAAGATACACTGCTGTGTACACATGAGACAATATACATTGTCATTCCAATAATGTCTCACCAAAAAGTGCTACTTAATAAAAAAATTGTCTTAATTATACTATTGAAGAAATAATTATTTGATTTGATTTGAGTTTATTATGTAGAACATTTGATTCTTCCTTCTTACAATAGGATTTGTTGACAAAAATAACAATTACTTAGTATCCTTGAATTATAAATTAGCGAAATCTATATTCCTTTCTAGAACAGCTTGCCTCTAGTTTAACGTACACTTAAAAACCAGAATACATTTTAATAGCAGAGCTTACTTTAACATTAACAAGTTTTTATGAAAAAATATGCATTAGAATAAACATGTTCCATACTTAGTTCTGCATTATTGTGAAATGTAACGGGAAAAACATTTTATGTTACTCTTTCTAACTGAACATTATAACACAGCTGGCTCGGTTTGTTACAAGCTGTTAAGGAACACGACGCCTAGATTATCTTTTTTTTTATTATTGGAGCTATTCAACCAAGTCTAGGGATTCAAGCAACTATATTGTATTCTGTTACGCTCAAAAAAATGTATTTATGAAAACAAACTGTTTGAATTGCTTTTTAAGTTAAATGTTTTAGGATAAACAAATTCTGTAATTTTGTTTTTCTAACACATTTGCATTATTTTAAAGAAAATTAGATCAATTAATTTACTATAAGGTCAATATATTATTATACTGATAATTATAAATTTTTTTTGGAATAATCTTTTGTTACATTTAATATTTAATTTATTCATATAAATTTAACTGTATTTATCATATGAAATATTAAGCGATTTTTTGAAAGGTATTAAATCTATGATGTTAATTTTACTCAATAATAACGAAAATATTTAATGCAAAAAAAATAAAATTCAAAATTAAAAAAACCACCGATACTAACAGACCTCCAAAAAGAATGAAAATAATATTATTATGTACTAATTGAAGTCGTTGCGTCAGGGGACCGTTGTACGTACGTTGACGATATTGTCTATTTTACAAAGTTATTCATTGAGGACTTGATTGAGACTATACGATTTGATATCGTAATTTCTTTATTTGCCTTGTTAACTTACTTGCATTTTAATTTCTTCCTTTATTAAACGATCCCCCGTTGCATAAAATTCAATAAGTACATAATCATATTATTTTTATTCTTTTTAGAGGTATTTTTGTATCGGGGTTCTGTTTAATATTTTTTTTTTCTGCTTTTTAAAGTTATGTTACTGGTTTCTAAATTGTACGAAATAAACCTACAGACACACATAATTTTCAATTGAATTTTCAATTGTTTAAGTATTTCTATTAATCTATCCGAATATTATAAAGAGAAAAGATTGGTTTGTTTGTTTGAATTGAATAGGCTCCGAAACTACAGGACCGGTATATACGAATATTAATAAATGTAAACATTTAGAGTTAAAATGCTTTACAATCAATAATAACACTATGATAAAGGAATTTATATTATCACTAGCTGTTGCCCATAATTTTTTATGACTGCGATTATAAGCCATATAAAAATGATATTTACAGTCTACAAACACAGCTTTCGATTAAAAAACCGCATTCAAATCCGTCCACGCGTTTGGCCGCTAGATTACCACAGACAGACACACATATACACAGATCGACAGGACAAACTTATAACCCCCTTCTTTTTAGTCGGGGGTTAAAAATTAGGCAACGAAGCCTAGATAATAACTAATTTAATAATAAACGCTACTTAATATAATGATTATTGGATTACCTACTTCGATCGTTGGTACTATAACGAGATATTTGCAGCAGTTAATCCCTGAATAATATATGAGAATAGCTGTGCAGATATGATCCCTTTTATGGCGTTTTCTCGTCGTTAGCAAGTATTTACAGTTTTCTTTCTCAAGGAACGTGCGCAGAGGTATATGCCGTTTATCAATTGATGTAAAATATACCTTTTACGTAACAGAAATAAATATTCTTCACTACATATTTATTATTACTATATTAGTGATATTAATAAAAAACTGCTGATTATTTTCAATACTAATATTTAATTAACTTGTATGTATGCTGTATGCTAATTCAATATGACTGTTTTAGTTCCGAGTTTATATCAAAATAAAATTATTTAATATACCTTATTTTTTTAATGCTTTACGGTTTATTTTGTGGTTCTTATAGAAATAGGTACTTACCACTTATTTTCAGGCTTCAAATATTCTACTTGTGAAAATGAAGTGAAAAAATTGGCTCAAGTAACATTTCTGCCTTTACTTGTGTTGGGTTTTATTAACTTCTTTACTATCCAGTCACCTAACCGCTCATATTTTTACTATTATCATGTTTTCCAATTATAACATATTTTTTCTAATTATTATTATATAGTCATATCTGTTTTTCAACGTACTGGTCTGGTTTAAAACTCAAACACTGAGTTATTTAGTTAGTTAGTGAGTTATTACTGAGGCATTGTAAAGAAAAAACTGTTCTTTTATGGTTATGTATGGCTTAGTTACGTGTTTCGGGGCATCGCGATGAGTGCGAAAGCGATCCCGTGGTGTCCCATTATGACGGCGGCGCAACCGTCAGGTTTAGTGAGTAGGAGTCTCACATAACCACCTCCATCATCCCCTTGATAGAGGTGTGTATCCATGAGGATTCATGACGTTAAAAAAAAAAAAAAAAAAAAAAAAATGGCTTAGTTACGTGTTAAGTTTGTGCATTCGTTGATAATAAATTCACACCCAATTTTGGATATCATAGCTAATTTATTTTCACTCAGTCTCTGTCCTTTTATAGTTTTACGTAAAATGCCGATACTTCATTATCTCACGAAAACATTGATAAGATTTTTTTTTGTTTTAGTATAAACCTTATTTCATAGACCAGCAATAAATAAATGCTTTTAATTCTTCAATCGCCATATTACAATTCCCGTCTTGCACTTCGCATCTCGCCTTTTACTTAGTACTTTCTAAGATATGCTGCATCGTATTTTTGGTAAACATTAACTGCCAAGAAGTTTTAAAAGTTTCACTTTTATTCATGTTGTACTGTCACATGTGAAGTTGGCCCACCGTGATCTCAAAAAGGTTTCGGCAACAATATTTAATAGCGTGTAATAGCACGGATAAAGTCCGATAAAGACGATCACATATAATGCTTAATTCACCCAGGCGGAGAGCGATAATGTAGCTCAGTTGGTAGGGTGACGGTATGGTTTCCCAGTAGTCGCGGGCTCGAATCCCTGCCCGTATCGGTTTATTTTTCATTCTATATTTATATAAATTTAAGTAAACTTAACATGGCTATATGCTTATAAATATTTTCAAACATTAATTTCGGCGTCTTTTCAATGTTTATCTATAGTGCAAAGTTAGAAACATTGGTTAGGATTTTCGAACGAAACCTAATAGATGTCACTACCGTCTCGATAAAGACGATCACATATAGAATGCTTAATTCACCGAGTCGGACAGCGATACGGTAGCTCAGTTGGTAGAGGGACGGGACTCTTTATTTATATATATTTACATTTTTAAATTTTTTGTAATTTTTTTTAAAAATATTTTTTTTAATATTTTTTTTAAGATTTTCTATATTATAATAATGTAGTTCATATATTGTCTTTTGTCTAACGTAGAAGTGAAATCACAAATAGTCAAGTTTTTGAACCTTTATTCATTATTTTCCTGTTAAATGCCCCTACTGAAATAACAAAAACACATAAACAGGATATAATTTTAATAACATGACTATGCTATTCGAGACAAATATAAATTATAATTTGTTTATACTTTCTAATTCGTGATTGTCATGTAAATATTTAAGATTTTTTATTTCTGTGATTCGGCAGATATAAACACTTTTGTTATAAACAAAAAAATATATATATAAAATCATGTGTTCAAATGAACGTTTACGTATCGTTGCCAAATGGCTGCAAAGTTAAAAGGTTTTACTTGTTAGTTCATTTTCTTTCAATTGTATTTAGAATAAAGTTGTCAGTGTCGGAAGTTCATTTATTCTTCTAAATATAACATATATTTGTGACACGTCATTTTATGTCTTACTAGGGGTCGCCTGCGACTCCGTCCGCGCGGTTTTTAGTGTTTCCTCAGCGCACGCGAGGAAAGCTCTCAAAAAAGAAATCTTTTCCCGTTTTTGCAGCATTTTTCATTGCTGTTTGACTTCTATAAGTCACAGCGAGATGACATATACCTTATAGCCTTCCTCAATAAACGGACTATTCAACACAAAAAGAATTTTTCAATTCGGGCCAGTAGTTCCAGAGATTAGTGCGTTCAAACAAACAAACTCTTCAGCTTTATAATATTAGTATAGATATCATTATGTTCAAGAGATCGTATTTAAAATTTATGCAATACTTTATAGAAACAACAATTATATATAAATTTTATTTTATACCGCTTGAATATAATAATTGAAAAACGAAACAACATTCTAGTCTAGTCGAATGTTTCATTATTAAATTGCAACGGTTAAGTCATGTGTATTTTTATGTATCAGTTAAGATTAAATGCAAATTGGATTAAGTGCATATTTGAAATCCTGAAGGAATTTAAAATGTATTTTGATGAGTCTAAAATATTACAAACAAAGTTTTTTTTTTAATTGTTTATTTCCACTTGCTCGATTTTATCCATATTAAATAATAAAAATAATAAAGAAAAATATTTGATATAATTTGTTAATTATTTTGGATCATGATTTCCATTTTGTGCCAGTCCTTTTAATTAACCCAATTAATCAATTTGATTTATTATTTATTTATTAAATATACAAAGAAATTTCACAAATATAGATATCGTTTACTTCGGTACTATCGGTAACTTCGATGAATTGTTTAAAGGTACAAAAAATATTAGTAATTTACATTTTTATTATTTTATTAATATTATAAACAAATATTAATTGACTGAAATAAATTTATTACATGAGCGTCTAATTGTATTCGGTGTCTAAGTGTGCGTGAACATTTTAGAATAACAAATAGGTTTAACAAATTATCTTCGATACCCGTCTGTTATTGTCTACATTTCTTTAAAGCCATTACTAATTTTATTTTTATAGTATCATTATCATTATCTGATATCTGGTCAGCTGTAATCAATTCACATCATTTGACTCGCAGGTTCTCTTCAACTCCTATTATATTTTTTTATATATACATATATTATATTAAAAAAACTACCCTAGACGAAAATATAATACGAGGGAATTGATTCGATATTTAATTAATATGAACAAAATAATATGATATATAATATGAGTATATTGATTTGGTATATCGTATAAAAATAAAATAACAAAAAAAAAAATATTAGAATCAGAAAAGAGTAAAATGTTGTAAGTGCCAAGTGTTTCAGCCAGCGGAATAGAAGTGATTATTAATTTCCTTATCCTAAAAACCCATAAACGCTATCCGATCTTTCCACGTTAATAAGTGATGATGTTAAGTGACATCTGCATGGAACAAAATCTTAAATTGATTTAAGTAGAGCTTAAGCAGGTCATTGAAGTGAGCAAGATATACTGTTGAACTTTTTGACGAATCCAGTCATGACTGTTAGAGCTTGGATTAATGGTATTTAATTCCACGCCTATGATTAATAAGATAATGACGTTTTTATTTGGTTTGCATAGCACTGATGTAGCGAGATGCAATCTCGCTTGCGTCGATTTGGTTATTACATAGTACACCACAAAATCAAAAAATACACACAAGTAAGTAGTACACATTGAAAGCACTATAGGCGGCCTTATCGTCTAACGGCAATTTTTTTTCAGGCAATCTTAAGGTTAGAATAACTCTACATTATATCTATTCTATATCTTAGGGTTAGAATAAACATTAATATATAAGTATATAGTTCTAACATGAAATAAAAAATAACTGAGGTGACTTTGTATACTACTATATTAAACTTTGTATACTATTAGTACCTACTTTCTTACCATGATATTGCAAGACTTATTAATAAATTATTAATTGCTTTAATTACTTTATTACATTAGATCATATCATTATATTTAAACATAAATATAAACCAACTAAATTTATACAATGCTGAAAAGAAAATATCAACCTAATCGCATGGAGACAAGAAAGGAAATAGCTTGAGCTTGCTTGCTCGCTTGCTATTGGGTTTACAGTTTCCAGGATTAGCTGAGTCAGCTAATCTCAGAAAGCTAAGCTATTGTCTGTGCTTGCGACAATATGTAATTAACATATAGGATTTACATAATTATATATCTCTGCGTACAATGGTGAATTTAAAATGGAAGAAGTTTGTATATAAGTTACAAATTTACGACGCATATTAATTCATAAATAAATAATTTCATCACAATAAATATAGAAAAAAATAATAAAACAGTACTAAATAAATAAGCAAAACATATACAGGTTTTTTAATTTATATAATAGCGTTACATTACAATTTGATTGTATTTTTATATAGCTTGTATCTTTATTGAGATTGAAGAATGTAATAAGTCTTTTACGATGTAACGAAGCTTGTTATTAAAAAAAAAATATGAATGAAAATGTATTCATGATCAAACGATTATACTAATTTTATAAATTTATTGTAGTGGAATAAAATATGTGCACAATAAATTGTATTCATTTCAATGTACGTTCATGTATCTCAGTTGCCAAATGACAGCGAAGTTAAAAGGTTTTACTTGTTAGTTGCGATACATTTTGTTTTATTCGATTTAACTGTATCATGTAAATTGTAAAGTATTGCAAATAAAATCAGCCAAGTGAATATTGGAAGTTCAACTTATATGAATTGAAAATTTATATAAGTTTTAAAAATTATGACCTCATTTGTTGTGGTTTTTGATATAACTAATACGATCGTTTCAATATTTTTCATTTTAATTGCTTAAATTTACGTAAAATAACGTAAAATGTGCATTATTATTGAAATTATAATAATATAATACATTTATATATTCACAAATATTACATTACTTTTTTCTCCTTAGATATCCTAAAAAATCGTTGTTATTAAAAAATAATGCTACCATCTTTATGAATTTGTATATTATCATGTTGTAGAGTTATATGAATAAGAATTATATTTCATTAAAAAAATCGTGAATAATGATTGCATTATAACTCCTTTTAACTTTTATATTTGAAATGAAATGCAAATTAAACTAAGTGAATATCGGAAATCCTGAGCGAGCTTAAATTGTATTTTGTTTCGGAGCGGTGGTTTCCTGTAATATGAGAGAAACTGTTTTGTTTTTGTTTCAATTTTATATGCATGAATGTGTCACATCGAGATGTCCTTTATTCTTTTAATTACTGAAATGTACTATGTCGTGCTGTGCAAAAATAGAGTTTTTCTCTAACTGCTCAAGTTGCAATCTTTGGGACTCTAATTATATTTAGACGGTATTCCTTTTTTGTATTAAAAGGAGGGCAAACGAGTCTGTGGGGTACTTGATGTAAAGTAATTATCACCCCCCACGGCCGCTTGCAATAGCAGATGATGCACAATATCGTTGCCTTTTAACGAACAACCGCCACCGAGGGAACTTCATTCCACATCTTAGTGGTTAGTGATTCTTCACAATCTCTCGGCCACAATAGTTCGGAAGCTGCTACTGAGCCGATTCTCGTTTGAGATATGAACAGCACTTCATGTGTGGGTGGACCTACACTATATAGAGCACAAGCCTTTGTTTCGACGAGATGTACTGCCTCGCTTTGTGGTTCACACCCAGTTTCTTCTTCTGGCGTAAAAATATTTTAATCACTGAATTCACTTGCGATCTGAGGAGCTGGCGATTAATAATGGTCTCCATTATTTTGGAGAGAAAGGTGGAGGTGGTGGAAAATAGACGTGTCAGTACAGGAGTCTATTCAGGAGCACATGTTCCGATAAGAGAAATGACATGTTCATGATAAGGGAAATGACATTCGGTCTCGACTTTTGAATGTCCAGCATTAAACTCTAGATACTTTGGGTTAGTGATACCGATTTAAATACCATTTTCGTTTTACAAAAAAAGAGCTATCCGTGCAATTTACAACCAAGGTCCAGCAAATTAATGTACTTACGATCGTCAGTCAGTTTAGTTTTGTAAATTTTAAATAGGTATATATATGTTTATCATAAAAATACTGACAATCTTATAAAGCACAGTAATATTGACACTACAAATACGAAGAACAAACACAAGCTCGCGCTACCTTTTACTCGACTTAAAAAAGTGCGTAAATCTTTCATGGGGCAATGTATACAGTTTTACAACAAAGTCCCAGCAAACGTTCAAGTATTACCACTGAAAAAATTTAAGGTAATAATTATGGAACGTTTGTGTGCAAAAGAATACTACAACGTATCTGAATACTTAGAGGATAATGCACCGTGGGTATGAAGCGATCGCTTCCAGGCTACTTCAAGATTATTTATTTAGTATTGTAATGTATTTATATAATTAAAAATTAAGTACTACTTAAAAAAAAATACATATGACAATCCCGCTGAGTTTCTGTCGGCAGCTCTTCTCAAGTCTGTGGGAATTATTTTTCCGAACTGGTGGTCGCTTTGACAATGAAAAAATGTTTTGTATAAAACTTATTTTCAATAAAGATTTTTGATTTGATTTGATTTGACACCGTGACATAGTTTAAGGTAAAAAAAAAACTTTTTTCGTTTAAAAAACAAAGACGGACAAAGAGTTTGTTTGTTTCGGACAAAAAGTTCGGTGTAAGTAAATCCATTTCAACTTCACTAATATTTCTAGATACTTCACTCCAGCAATAGCGCAGACGCAGTTACTATGATCACTGGATGAGAAATAAATCTGCTCTCATGGGCAGGATAAAAAGAAAGTCTGCTTTCCATCCTTATCCGTTGACTTGTAGTACCAAACGCGTCGGATGATGATGTACGACATTGTTGTTTAATGGCATACCACGCAATGGTCAGGCAAAACCAAGGGTGCGTCGATAGTTATCTAGTACTTTTCGGGAAATGTATTCAGCAGAAGATCAAGCAAAGACGGAATATGGCTATCCACGTCCTGAAAAAGAGTAAAAGTAAAAGACCATTCGCTGTTGCATAGTCAGATTTCCCTCCAGACGTGGTACATGGCCCAAGGCCAAGTATTGGAATTTCCAAAAAAATATTACTTCGGCAGAGGCAAACTACCTGTGAGTGTATGTCATCTATTATTCGCTTAACATCGTTCAAGCGACAATTTTTTTCTGAACTACCTCTTTAGGACATGTAGAGGCACGGGCAAACTTTGACATGGGAATCCTTGTCTCGATGAATTAAACATTCTATATGTGATCGTCTTTAGATGGACAGCGATACGGTAGCTCAATTGATAGAGCGGCGGGACGGTTTCCCAAAGGACGCTTGTTCGACTTCCTGCCCGTATCGGTTTATTTAGCATTCTATATTAATATAAATTTAAATAAGCCTAACATGACTATAAATGTTTATAGATATTTTCAAACAAATGGACAAATGTTAAAAGTATCACTACTTTTTTATTTTTTTGCTCGTGCGATACACTATATGGATAACATGATAAATTAGTTACTGCAAGTATACCCGTATATATTTTTATTTTATTCTGATTCTGATTCTGGAGGTTTTGAAATATTAATATGCTCAATTAAATGACATTTTTGAATATTTATATTTTTGCAAGCTTATTCCTTTAATCAGGAAATTAATAACGCTTTGAGAAATATTGAGTCTGTATTTCCGACTTTTGTTTATATCAAAATGTTTTCCTCATACCAAAATTTTGTTATATCAACATTTACTCGAAAAGTGCTTTAATTGTTATTGATCAATTAAATTATAAATTATATCGGTTTTGATATAATTTATATAAAATGGTTGCAAAGCCTTTAAACTCATTTATAATTTTAGAGTCCTACAGTTTGATACTCTTATTTATATTATTTTTTAAATTAGTAAATTTTATATAACATGGTAAATTAAATTCGCTAATCTATTAGGTTTCTAGTTTCCAAGATTAGTTGACTCAGCTTATCTCAGAAAGCTAAGCTATTACGCTTCCAACAATAGGCAATTAACATACAGGATTTACATTATTACCATACTGCCTTCTGTATACAAAGTAGAATTCAAGATGAGAAAAGTTTATTACAGTTAAACTTACTGTGCATCTAATATTTTGTTTAGCTAATTATGTTTGTGCACTTAAAAACCGGAATTTTTACTTTTACTACAATATCCAGATTGAATAGTATTCGTGTAGCATACAGATAAAAAAATATGTGAACGTTCCTCCTAAAATAAACCCTCAAACAAAATTTTTAATCAACTCCCTGTAGTTTCTGGGATATACTTTTTAAAATATTATATGTAACAATTTTTTTTTTTATTTATATCATGTACTAGTTACAACAATGGTAACATCCAATTGCAATAATAACAAAGACGTATGATAATTTTATCTCTTCAAAGATATCTGTTCCAGCAACCCACGAGTGTTGGTGACGTAGTTATAGAGAGCAGAGACATTTAGGTACATAGACGTATCAATAATATTCTAAAAAAGTTATATCTAAAATATACATTTATATCTACATAAATACTACAAAAATTCGAGGGCCGTAAACATTACTAGCTCTAGAATATCGTCCGAGCATTGCGAGCACTCAGTGGATTCACGGTAACATTCAGCTGAACGTTGATGATGAAAGTGACCAAATTTATCTTCTATTAGAGAAAGAGGAAGACAACATAGAAGGTATGTAAATAAGGCTGATAGAATTTGTGCAGATTTTCTGATAAAAACTAATTTCAAAATTATTATTTTGTTTAACAAAACCATGGCAATTACATTTATAATGCTAAATTTATTGAGGCTGCTAGCAACTTAATTGGAAAGCGAGGAACGGTTTCAAAGAGGTCACGGGTTTGAATTCATACCCGTAAAGGTTTTTTTCGTTCAATAGTTATTTAAAGTTTAAAGCACCTGAACATGGCTATGTACATATTTTTAAACAGGGATATTTATAAAAGAATGGCAGACTTTAAATTCAAATGTAATATTTTGTTAATTCTTAATTGTAACAGTGTTTATGGCCAAACTATGTCAATGTATTTTTTCTCTAGCGTTCTAATTTGTATATAATTACTTACTACTTACTTACTACTTATATTTGTATATAAGTTAAGCATGGTTACAATATGTCCTTAAAAATTTAAAGCCAATATGATTGCTCATTTTATTATAAATCATCCAGAATATTATTTTATTTTTTTTTTACTTAAAGAACTTTAAGTAATAAAATATATTCAGTTGAAATAACAGCAGAATTTAAAGCTTTTATGTTTTTAGTCTCAATATATTTTTTATTATCTGTTTAAGTTCCCGCAAATATGAAATACAAATAGAATTAAGTGAATCGAAAATCCTGAGCGAGCTTTAAATATATTTACGGGAGATTATATGAGCGTTAAAATAATAGAAATAACGATAATAAAATGAATAAAAGGTTTAGGGTTGAAACCTTTGTTTTTTGATGGTGATATAATTAATTCATAAGAATCTAATGTTTACAAAATATAGGGCGTTTTTTTAATGGCCAATATTGTATTATAGAGTTTATCATAAAAAAATCATCATTAATTAAATTTAAATATAGATTTCTAGAAACCCAAAAATGACTTATAATAATTATAGGTGAAATAATATAATTAAAAATGCACATCACAAGATAATACTTCTTACAAACAGAATTTATATAACTGCGCTGTGTAAGATTTAGAATTCAAAATAGAAGCAAGAATACAATTATTTTGAAATTAAAGAAAAAGGTTGTGCATAGGTTTTTCCTAAATCGCACTTTAGTCATGCTAGACTAATAGACAAAGTGTTGCAACGAATCGTATCCTTAACATTAGAAATTTCTTATATGTTAATACAGTTCAACTTCACACATATGCAGAGATATTCAATTTATACTTTAAAACATACTAGGTTTCAATTAATGTTTTTGAGATTAAATATATTTGAATAAATAAAAAGTCAGTAAATAATAAGCAGTAAATATAACAGTGTTAAAAAAAAACAAGTATTAAATGCGAAATAAATGCGATTAAGTAGCATACACCGAATTTTGCACCTGTTCTCCATAGAAGGCTGTCTAAATAAACGCATAGTTCCTAATAATGTG
Source organism: Napeogenes inachia (assembly GCA_959347355.1). Classification (NCBI taxonomy): domain Eukaryota; kingdom Metazoa; phylum Arthropoda; class Insecta; order Lepidoptera; family Nymphalidae; genus Napeogenes; species Napeogenes inachia. The sequence goes on from OY365792.1 coordinate 18,077,883, forward strand.
TAAATCCCTCTTAATGGACTGCAACCAGCTTTATATAGTAAATGAACTTAAACCGCCAATTGAGCGCTATAATACCGTTTTGTGGAATACTGTTTATTAGAATTGTACTGTTAGAATAAAAAATATATAAAAAATGTGTCAACAAAGAATATTCAGATTTTTTTTTGTGCTGTAGCATTGTTATTAATGTTTAAGTGTTATGGAGTGGGTATGTGTTACACTTAAATATAGCTTTTTCGGTATTGTATAGCATGTAGTGACATCCTAGTTTTACTAGTTTATATTATCTTATTATAATTTTATAGAAAGTTATCAGTAACTGTGGTTATATTATGTTTGAAAATAATTAATTACAGAATGTTAAATTTTGGTGAGCATTAGGAGCACCTTGAAATCAAAATATGGTAAGGTTGTTTTTATTGTTGTTGATAGATGTTTTATATTATAAAACCTTTTTTGCAATCTGTACAAAAAGTGCTATTTCCATATAATAATCGATTCATAGTGCGTTAAGGTTGTTATGAATTTATTCCCCTTTAAGAACCTTCGCTTTGCTTCTAATATTTGTTTTAAAAATATTTTTATATTTTATATTAGGTATACTAAATAATAAAATCTGTTACAATAAATCTGACCCCTCCTTTATATCTATATAACTCATACTATCTAAGGTCGTAGAATATGGAGTTTTGTTAATCATTATATTCATATAGGTATTAATAATTCAAAATGCATATAATTAAATTTGTACTATCATAGCAATTACCTTATTATAATTAATAAATTTCCAAAGGGGATTTCATCTGTCCATGGAAGCAAGTTAAAATTTATCATATTCTTATAAATTACCTTAGCGTTAAGAAATGTTAACTGATAATAGATATTGCATTTATTGTATAAAAATTAACTAATTAAACAAAATATTTGACTAAATGTTCAAATTATATTATTAACTGAAAAATTTTATGATCGGCATAGAATTATGTTACAAAATTACGCGTTAGTATATGACTCTATTTATTTTTCTCTCATCCCCTAAACACTTGACCTTTTTTAATTAATGTAATTGAATATCGTTGGTTAATTCCACGTTTTATAGAAGGTTTTTCAATTAATATTATAAAACTAATCACGGAAGGTACGCATGTACCAGGCAGACATAAATGAAAAGGGTATTTATTTGCACTCAAAGGGAACTTGGATAGCGAAAGCAGTGTCAAAGGATTCAGGACTAATTACTGTTCTGTTAATTATGGGGCTGTCATATCTATCTATCCTGTTTGTTAGTTACCTGTTTTGTGTTTTCATAATGCTGTATTACAAGATAAATAAAATACAACATATGCAAAGAAAAATAGAAAAAAAAATCTGTTGTTGTTCTAGAAAGGGTGTTATAAAGTAAATACTTTATAATTTTCACAAAAAAGATGCCACCGTAGTTGTGCAAAATAATAGACACATTTATTCAAAATTTTTAATATTCCGTACCCAAATGGTAAAAATGGAACCCTATTACTAAAACTTCGCTATCCCGACTATATCATAGTAGGTTTGCGGCCTGGCTGCTGTCAAGAAATGAGCGTGCCTTACAGCTCCGGAGCCAGCTGGTATGTAGCCTCTATAACGTTCTTTGCAAGTGATGTTGCAAGTGCGAGAAACGGTACGGGAAGTACGCATGCCTACAGCTCTGGAACCTTTTAAGGAGAAAGGGTAGCATGGTGTTCGAGAATGGACTTGTCTATCACCGATAGCCTGGCGAGCTTACTAGTCTTTTAGTGCCGTTATCAGACGACTTTCTAAGTCATACCTGCCATATAAGAAGGGTCCTTGTGCGTTGGCTAAACCTTGTAACAAGAATTGCTGTATACAAAATCATTAGGACAGAAAGAGGCAAGGAAAGTTCTGTCTGTGTCCGTCTGTCTGTCTTCAAGCTGCATTTTATGAACCTTTTTAGCTAGACAGCTAACATTTTCACAGATGATGTATTTCTTTTGCCGCTTTAACAACAACTACTAGAAACAGAATAATATTTATTTGCAGTGGGTTCTATTTACCAAAAACAATTTTTGACCTATTTTATATACAATGGTATGGAATACAATGCAAGTCTGCATTGGGCCTGTTTATTTTAATTTTTTTTTTGGTACTTATTACTTTTAGCTATAACTAAAGGTTACTCTTATAAGATTGTGGTTATTATTGAATCTTTTTATAAAGCATGTCCTAACAATAGGTAAAAAGCTTACAAATATGTTACATAATCCTGTAGCTTTTTAATTATTTGTGGGAAGTGTTTCAGCCGAGACGGTTTTAATAATATCATCGTTAATATGCATATCACTCTGACGGCTTCTAAATATAAATAAAAAAACAATTTACTACATTTTATAACCTGATACTAACTTGGATATTTATTCATAAATATATTTAGCTGATATTTCACAAATAAAGCTCGAATAGGCAGAATCAATCTTAATTCTGCCTATTCGAATGTTAAAATCAATGTGATATATCTATATCACATGGATTTTAACAGTATGAAGCTATAATTGGGTTTTAACTAGATCTGGTTATTATCGGTTGCCAACGACATCATATTATTGATTTGATCTGATTGTGCAAATGCTGGTTGCCGGTATTTTGACGGTGAATATTGTTGCATTTCATTTCAATGTCCTTGTTAATGGTTAAATAGTGACCTAAGTTATTGCGTTATTAAAATTATGCGTTATTAAAACTAATGCATTATATGATGAATAGCTGATAAAGGTATTGCTTTCCTAGTTTAAGTGTTTGCGCACCTTTTTTTTATCTTGTAAAAATATCTTAGTAACCTTAATTAGAGTAACTATTTTTAATGATGTTATCCAACTAAAGATTTTACCGTACATTTAAAATATATGATAGAATTCTAAAGACTAAAAAATATAAATGGATGGCGTGATAAGCATTCATGGTGCGAGCCAATTCCACCAATTAATGGTCAGCAAGAATCTGAGACCCGGGGGCAATAAGTAATATGGTGTTGAAGCTTAGTCTAAGTGAAAAAGTTAAATCATAATTTATTGATGCATTTTTAGTACATTTTATTTGCATGAACATATCAATTACAGTGTAATTTTTCGTCTTAATTTCTATTTCATAAACAGAATAATCAAAATTATAATACTTGTTTTAGGGATAAAGTTTTCTTAATTACTTACAACTACATCTAAACTTGGTTTTATTTGCATGTTTTATATTGCAGAGATGTTTTTTTTTTTCAAACAACTTATATAGGTCTTAAAGTATATACCACAGTTTTTTAAGTTTCTAGTTACGGGCAATATATATGCTTATTTTGGTCTCATAAATTATATAAGTATAAGAAGAAACCATTATTTCGATTCGAATGTACATTTGAATTTTGTTTATGTGTGTAAATATTCGCTTGGACTTATAAATTGGACAGTAATATAAATGGTTACATTTCTAACTCAGTGCGACTAAAGCTTTGTGGCATTTGACGACTCAGCCCTTTGGGGCCTGTGAGCGTATTCCCCGTTCAGTCAGTGGAATTCCTATTACAATATTAGCTCATTTAGAGAACATTGTTTTAAAATATTTAAATTTTAATATTTTATTAAAAATTTATAGAAGGATTAAATCATTTTAAGCTTTTGTACATATTTTTAAAATCCTGCTACAATTATATAAAATATTACTATTTTTAAATTCTTAACCAAACTAATATCCACATTTTTTACACAATATTCCATTACTTATTTATTTACTAGTAAGCCTAGAAATCTAGTTTATAACCATAACATCATATAAAAAAAACAAAAATAAACATACTCAACAAAAGCTTACTTAAATTTATTAATAACCACTGCTCTTTTTGAAGTTAAAGTTATGTGAAGTTAAATTCATAACCGCTTAAATTTTGCTTGGAAACTTAAAGATAGTTAGGCAACATCAAACTTAGTTAGCGGTGTATAAGGCCTATTTAATAATCTTTTAGCTATACATTGAACGAAACTGTTTTACTGTTAACCAGCATTAATAGAATAATTTAAAAGTATTTATTTTAATGCTTCATTCATGAAAAGAAATACTGTGAGTAATCGCATTAATGAGGACTGGGAAAAGGAATGGTGACATGACGTCTCCTTGCGAAACAACAGCACATACATTGCCGAGAAGAAGAGAATGATTCGTCAATACGAATGTGATGCCAACTTTCAAGTACCATGTTACTGTGATATCAATAAATTACCGATGAAAATATATTGAGACAAGCCAACAGATACAGTAAGTAGTCAAATTTAACGTTATTAAATGCGTTTCTGAAATATATATAGCTGCTTTATTGATTTAAATCTGCTCAAACAAAATAAAAAAAGAAATTGTGATATCCTTAGTTTTATTACCTGATCTTAACTATAATTAAAACATAAATTTTATTTGCTATCTGGTTATCTCTACGCGGCCTATCAGTTTTAGTATTTGACAAGCAGCATGTTTAGATTTACGTTGTTTGTTTATATATTGTTACATAGAAATTTCATTTCAGAAGATATTTAGATATATATAATTTTAATATAATGTTTTTATTATCATATGCCATGCATAAAATTTAAAATGGTATCAAATACTTTTTTTTCGGAAACTTATTATCATCTTATTATAATAAAAACATTTTTTTTCTATTTACTAATCATTTAAGGCCATAAAATAATTTGTGAAAAGTGTAAATTAAGGAAGCGAAATTCAAACTTCCAAGACGCGCTGATGTTTTATAAATAAAAGTGATATAGTTCTTTGATTATGTAGTTTAATTTTCTGCTTAGCACACTTTACAATTAACCAAAAAGTATATAGACAAGAGAGCAGCGATGTAAAAAAAATCATAGATATTGAATGTAGTTCAGTGTTGCCAACGTAATCCTACTACTATTATAAAGGCGAAAGTTTGTAAGTATGGATGTAATGATGTTTGTTACTCTTTCACGTAAAAACTACTGAATGGATTGGAATGAAACTTTACCACAATATAGCTTATACATCAGAATAACATATAGGCTATAGCTTATACATCAGAATAACACATAGGCTACAATTTTTGAGGTTTTTAATGTGAGGTCGTAAAAAAAACACTGACTGAATCCTACAAGATAGCTCAAAACAATTTACTACAGTATTGTACAACTTAAAAAGGTCTACAAAAAAGTCCGTGATGGTATATGTTTATCTCTTAGGAATAACCCACAATAACCATTTTCTATCCTTTACTTTGTACGAGAAATAATGGCTTATTTACGAAGCGATTTTAAGCAATACAGTATTAATCCTTATCCAATTAAGTATCTTAAATACATTGTGCATTTAATAAAGATCACGTGTTTCCAAAGCGAAGAATCTGCATGTTTATGCTGAAGGAAAAAGATCGTTAAATGTAGTTTATAGGAGCATACTGCAGTAGCTACCTAAAGGCCTATGATTAGAGCTCTGCAGTGCTTAGTTACCGTATTTCTTACTTATTACTAGACTGGACGGGACGAACCTGAAGTCCACGCGAACGAAGTCGCGGGCAAAAGCTAGTTAATAATAATTACACTGCAATATTAACAACAAGCGCCACCATTGGTCGAAAGGAAATGTGACGTCATTTGACACGCCATTCAAATTATCGGAGTCGAAGTTCATACTGTGGTATTAGTGTTACTGAGAAAAAGCACTATAAGAGACGATGATTATTTCTTAACTGATAAATTAAAGATGATTAGGGTGGTAAAATCGAAACAACGATCTAATCCGATCCCCGATCTCAATCCGCTGGATTATTATTTATGGTCAGTTTTAGAGAATACAGCTTGCTCTAAACGCTGTAATAATTTGGAGTCCCTAAAACAATCCATACGATTGGCAGTGAAAAACTTCCCGATGGAAAAAGCGCGTGCTTATATTGATAACTGGCCTCAACGTTTAAAGGACTGTGTTGCAGCCAATGGATACCACTTCGGATAAGCTTTTTATATTTTTAATTGTTTTATATTTGTGTATTTAACTAACACACTGTAAAAATAATAAATGATATTTGCAATTTAAAAAAAAATTTTTTTTTTGTTACAATATTTATGGCAAGACCAGGTATACAAGCAATTCAAAAAGTAATCTGATTTTTTATGCTTTCATTTTAGAGCTACAATAATCAGTTAGACTTAGTAATTTATTACTAAAACAACCAATATTTTTTTTTTAAATGCTAACTTCTTTTTCAGCCAAAATCTACTTCAAACCTCATATCACTCACCCCGATAAAAAGTCGTTTAACGTATTTCTTAACTTTTACCATGAAGAAGTTAGTGACTTGCCCTATTTCAAAGCTAATTCAATTTTATGCGTCTTTATCCACCTGAGACCGGAGCGGTCTGTATACCGCAACAAAACTTTTTTGGGATTAAAAAGCTATTGCGGATTCCGTGCTCAAATCGCTCCTTGCCTTTATATTGCTTTACAAAAGTAAAATATAAAGTTTCAAAATCGGACCGAACTTTATTGAAACAAAATTATAATTATAAGTATGTTTTAAAAAAATCTAAAGAAATGCTTTTATAAAGAATAAATGACTGACGTCATAAAAAAAACTTAAATAAATAACACCTACCTATTTTGGCAGCTGTATACATATGATGTTGTATGAGTTAGTGTTACTATACATGGAGATTATGTGATGTTTTGTGAAAATATTTATTTTATTTAATTATTTAGAGGCAAATCTATAGCCAATATAAAAATATATAACAATTGTGTTAATTAAATTACGTTGAGATATTAAATTTAGACAAAACATACATATTGCAACGGTATCGTTGCATATACTCCCGTGTGTTTTCACTAAACTGTCGCATTGTTATGTTAATCTGTAATCGGTAGCATTTGCCCGAAACCCGGCCAGGGATAAAGACGATTAGCCTGTTTCAATTTTGATGGACGATTGAAGCCGTTTTCAATACAGAATATAGCTGACTTTAGATTTGAAATCTTAAAAATTTAGAGAATTAACAGATTCACTGACATTCAAAATATTTTGGAAAAATCTAAGATATGGATTCAGTCATAACTAAACGTATAAAAAAAACTTATAACCGTTAAAAATTTGATATTATTGCTGGTCCTCAATGTCTCAATCAATGAGATCTAGAAAACTTTGCATATATTTAACAATTGAATGTCAAAAACGAGCATATTCGCAATAATGAATCATGCAAAGAATGTGTTTAATTAAGAAATGTAAATGAGCTGACGAGGACGATGCAGCGAATTATTCATTCCGAATATATTTTGTTTGCTGCTAGACGCTGATTAACTGGCGCCTAATCGAGTAACGAATTCTCCTAGACTTGCTAAACATTCGGCACTACTAGTCGGATAGAGGTAGCACTACCTTAAGTTACAAGTGTCCAGCGTTGCATAGAAGCATAATAAATAAATATATACAAAATTCTATATCTCTGTCACAAGGAAAATAACTAACTAATGAATAACTTTCGTAATATTTGATTGGTCAAGATAAAAGGTCTGAAACAAATAAAAACTGCTCATCTTTAATGATCAAAACGAACTAGATCTCAGAAAAAAGAAGTTTAACTTATAAACTAATAATATATTATAAGCGGATCGCTTATACCTTGGATGTAGTAAAGTAAGTAACTATTCGCGACTCTGTGTAAATTCGTTATCACAGCTATTCTTGCTAAATATATTCTACTACTAATTGTAATTATGCCACACAAACTACGCCGACAGTTTATTCAATTAATATTAAAATTCAGTCCCGTTTATATTTCGTATTATTGTCTTCGTTAAGGCGCATGGTTGTAGGAATATAAGACATATTTACTGCTTTGTTCGGAGTTGTTAATCGTACATTCGTTAGTGTTTGGCTATAATATAAACATTTATGCAAGTGATTTTAAGATTTCTTTTAAAATGTTGTATAAAATATTTATATCTCCAACTTATAATAACGAATTATTTCTTTAATATTTATTATCCAAAATAGAAGATAGTTTCATATATGCTTATAGATTACATAGTTATATAAGCCATAAGTCTTAAGTTTTCTACTTCTAAACTTTTCTACTTTTGACAGATTGTTTTGATCTGGATTCTTGTCTCAGGTTTTACGGATGACAACACTTTGATTTTAGACGATTTGAAATCTGATACTTAAGAGTGCCAGTGGCCGTAATTTTACGTTCCTAGTTATTTGTATGTCAAGAGCTAGTTAAGATAGCAAGAAAGCAATGTCGTCCGGATAGGTAAAAGTAGGGTTCGGACTTACTTGACCTGTTCTGCGCCGTTCTTCTTCCTGTTATGAATGCTGAAGACTGTAAAAACACTAGCTACAATATGGATTTACAATAACTTAGCAATATATTAGAGCCCAGTTTTATAAATTTTTACCCATTGGTGACTAAATAGTCACTAAAACTCATTAGTTTTAGTGACTATAAACAGTTTTAGTCACTAAAACTCAATAGTTTTAGTGACTATAAGAGTCGCGGTACTTGATGAAACTAATAACATTTTCTAAGTTCCACGCGGGTCGACAACCGTTTTCGTTCGTGGTTTCGCTAGATGGCGCCATCTACTATAGTTGCGGTGCGGTGGTACTTAATGTAAGTCATTAAAGGATGGGTGGAGACGCGAACGTTGCTTATTCAAATTTTGAAACTACTTGTATGTTTGTGTGATTTAAAATAAGAAATAATAATTATGAAATATCATTAACATATACGGTAAATAGTACATGAGTATGATTAAATATAATTAAAAAAAATATTTAATGTCGCATAAAAAGATACATAATTAAAAACGTAATTAAAGGTATGTTGAAAATAAATATTTTTCCAGTATCTATTAAAAAAAAACTGAATGTAATTAGATGAATAACGCAACGGACAAAATATATTTTTTTATATTATCATTATTACTTGTTACTGTTTTTCTTGTTATATTCTCACATTCGAGATTCGGGAGTTTCGGAATATTTTGTTCCAAATCCATATATAAAAAAAAACTATGGATAAGCAGCGATGCTCGAATATAAGATATGAAATACAACTTTTATATTATATGATAATATATATATAATATAGATATAAATCATATTATAAAAAGTAAAATGGTATCCGAGTAGATTCAAGTGCCTTATGTTTAAACATTACTAAGAATATATTTTTTTAATGTAGACAATTGTAATTTGTCTTTTTATCTGTCTTTACTCTATGTCTATACTATTTTAAGGAAATATAGTGTGGTTATAACTTATTGATCCAGATAACATTTTCTACACTTTTTCCTGTAGAAAATTACCTTATTTTCCATGGAGAATATAAGTATTTATTTTATCTATAAGTATAATAAAACTAAAAAATATTGCTACTAGTAGGGAACTACCAAAGCATTAATTTATTTATTTGATAAAAATTAGATTCAGTTTTAGAATCCGAGTTTCTTAAACAAAGACCACTGGGTATGCAGAAGTTTATTATTAGAAATTAAAAAGTCTAATATGGCTTGTAAAAAAAGAGAGAGAAAATGTTCACTACTTAAATATACTCAAAGCACCGAAATTGTTCCCCTTACATACCCACAGCTAAAAGTAAATTTGCGCGGTCAAGTTTTGTAAATGTGGAGAAGAATATTTATGAATATGTTTTCTAAAAATATTTTCTTAATTTATTAGTAAAAAACTTAATGATTGAATAATATTTTCATGGAACACAAGACGATTAAAGTTCAAGAAGTTGTGTTCTAGATAATGGAATCTAGCTATTGAGAAGACTTAAGTTCTGATGCACTTCAAAACTTCCGACTTTAAAGACAGTAGGTAATAGTTTGCTCCGGTTTTCCGATAGTCACAGATGTTTTATTATTTCCCAAGTTCATGTTCGAAATTGTCCATAAACGTGTTTAGTCATGGTTAAGCTTGCTTACAATCCATTATGTATACCTAGTATGTTAAGACAAAGAATATTTAACACCTATACAACGAGAACAGGTATAATAAAATTAAAATATAAATACAGTATATTTTACACCGGTGTGGTCGTGGTTAAGAATATGACCACTCCTGGTACCCGCAGCTATCGTAAGAGGCGACTAAGGATCCAACACGTGGTAAAATCATGCTGCGATCTTTTGACCGAAAGAATATACCCCAGGATTGTACTGACTTCATGGGACCTGAACATTCCCGAGCCATCTTACTATGAAATTGAAGTAGTTAAGCAATATAAGCCACGTGCCATATATCGTCAATATTGGTGAGCTGCTGGCAAGTTATCCTCTCGGAACATGAAAGATCTGGGCGCCCTCAAGAGCTGCCCTTAGCAACTTCTATCCTCCCCATGTTGCACATGAGATATGACTCCTTAACTCAAATGGGAAACGAAGAGTCCAATCTTTCTTAACTCTTTTACCCCCGAGGTTTAAAGGCCGATATTGTGTTCCGACCAAAATTCGTACGACAAACTCTATTAGTCGAGAACTTTCATAAGTAGAGCGGGCTGGATGTCATTGGGCCTACTGCCATTAACTCCCTGCTCTCCAAAGTAATGGAGACTACTATAAGCCACCAGCTCCTGACTAAACTTGAGAATCAATAGATAGTTAAAGACCGGCAAAATATCTTGATATGATTTTACCGTAATTTTTTTTGCACTAATTTAGGAAACAAATAGTATTTATAAATCTGCTTATAAAAAAAATCTACCAAGTATTCATATTCTTCCTGCTTATTCAAATTAGTTGTTTGTTACACTATTGAGAACTAGTTTTATAACTATAAAACTTCTAAAACATCAGTCATGCAAGTTATAACCTTGGCATTAGATTACTTAAAATCCCAATTATTATAATCTTGAATCAGATAAAATAAACATTTTGAAATAAATTAATTATTACATTCAATGTATTATAATGATTTATATTTTTTTAGTGCCAACATGAATAGTGTACACAGCTTGCGGGCAATTTATCTCAGGTCACAAGATACACCTGGGAAATCTAGCTTATATCTCCTTAATATTTAAAAACTGTCTTCGTCATTTTGTCAAGCGAACATCAAAATATTAGCCCGCGGAAATCGCTATGGAAATTTTAGCCACCTTTTAAGACAGTTTAATAAGGACAAGTAAATTATATATGACTTTCAAACCCAAAGTGGCGAACTAAAAAACCGGTACCAACTACGACACTTATTATTTTATTGCAAAATTTAAACTACAAAAAGTATTTTATATCTAAGTTCAGCTAAAAATATCATTAATAGATTAAAAGCGTTGTATGTTTTCACTTCCTCTCGGCGGCACTGACGGCCAAAACGTTTTAACGTTGGAATGTTCTCGATATATCGACTTACGTGCCAGAGCGATTAGTTGACTTCAAACTCTTAATGGTTTAAATTGAGTGTTATACATACACACATATATGTATATATATATATATATATATATATATATATATATATATATATCTATTCGAAACTCTCTTACGAAAATAAGTCTTAACAAACATTTTTTTTTGGAAATTGGTAGTCTATCAATCTAATTCGTCTATCAATCTAATTGCTCTGCTAAGAGTTTGATTCCATTTATCCAAATGTAGTGAAAGCAAAACATATATGTATATTTCCCCATTGAAAGTCGTTTTCTTGTTAAAGTTAATCATTGTAAGTTAAACTAATTAGTGGCGTTTGTAAAATATTTCAAGGAAAACCGTTGCCGAGTATTTTTTAAACAAAAAGCACTAGGACTCTGCGAATATAAATGATTTTGTTCCGTTTGAACAGAATTGTATGTTTTGTGATAATATTTCTTAACAAAATAGAACATTAAGGTGTTAATAATAAAAGTTATTTTAAGTGTAAGTATTTGTAATAAATGTAATGCTAAATCCAGCTTTATTTAGAATTATTCATGTTTATAATTAAAGTAAGTTCCATTAGCTTGATAAGCTCAAGTAAGTTGTTTGTTGTGATTCAATGATATACCATATTTCCGAGTTATGGTTTTGTAATACGATTTGTTCAGTATTAAACCTCACTGTAAGTCTCCTTTTAAATCTTTAAAGAATTTATTATACTTCAGTTTGTGTTTTAAAAGTATTAATTTTAATGATTTATGATTCTTTATATAATATATATTTAAGATTTTAATAAATTGGAATAAATGTATATATATTTACTTGTTAAAAATTTCTGAAAAATATTTAGTCATATAAGATTTGCAATACCTTTATTTATATTTTTCTATTTTTATAAAGATAAATCTGATATCATCATTGGCTACAATAATTTGTTTTCATAATGTATTCTAAGAATAGGCTACAAATATATCTCGTAAAGTCGAGCAGTTTAAAGTTATATGTGTCATTTTGGTACGGAACATGTAACGAGGCTCATCTCAAGTTATGGCAAGTGTTCAAGTATTAGTTCCACCGAGTTGCTACCAACTGTACTGTACGTGGGGCTAGTCAGAACTTAGTACATGTCGTGATAGAGGTACCTATTTATGAGTATATATACCTGTAACTAACTGCCTGTAAGATGGCAAAACTGCATAGAAAACAATGGTTCATACTTTGATTAATGAATTTCATTAAATTAAATTTCATGAAATTGGCGTTTCGTATGGCAGAAACAAAAAGTATACATTGAAATAAAACTCGTTTAACGGATTTAACTGGCGTATATTGAATTAAATTTTAAATTTACATTTTAAATCTAACCCGACGTTTCAAATGCTTTGCAGCAATCTTGTTCACGGTAAGACGAGATGGAGGTGTCTGTCAGTAAGTCAGTTAATTAGTCATCTACCACCAACGGTTTCTAAGCTTCCGGGCGTATAGTTCAGGATTCACATAAAACTCACTAACAGTATCTTGAAGAAAGCATGCTTGACATGCTGCAGCTCGCCCTCTAGATGTGCAGCGTCACAGATGTGTTTATGGTCTCTGAAACAAAGATTTGCCAACGGTAGCTAACTGTTTGTTCTGTAAAAATAGTTTTATTTCAATGTGTAGTACTCGTGAAAACCTTAGAAAACACTAAAAGGTATACATACAATTTCTTTACTACTTTCTTGAAGATATTTTTTTAAATTTTCGGAAAACTCATTCTAAGCAAGTAAATTAAATTGGTTGTATTAAAATGAGAGTTTTCTATAACATATAGTTTTAGATTAACATTTGAACTGCAGGCAAAGTAGATGTTTATAAATTGAATTCTTTATGTTATCGTATCTAACTCTCTTATATTCAAAGTATTTTCGTTTGCAGTAGTACGTTAAGCATTAAATATAAACCAAAGTCAAAGTTTCATCCAACTTCATATTTGAATACTGTTTCAAGTACATTTAGATTGTAGTTGTTAACCCGGATAGAGCATTATAACCCATCGTTACAGTTAATAGCTTCTTGAATCCTGTAAAATATAATAAGACTTGAAGGTTGAGATTTTTTTTTTGGATATTCTAAATTTGCATAATTATTTTGGATTTATTCCAAAAATTCTGTGAATTTAGTTTACTTTGATAGCTTTTACTTTGTTCAACAAGAAAATTATGTGTGTTTTTAATACAAAAAGTATATGGGAGGTGTGTCCTTAGACTACTTAACATTAATATGAAGAAAAGAAAGAAAAGTGAACCCTATGTAGCTTTGTGTCATTTGGAGCTCCCTTGCAAGAAGTGATAAGAGAGAGAAAGGACTAAATTTAAAATGTAACTAATAATTAATAAGTAAAATACTAATAGCAGTCAAATTAAGTTTTATGGTTTACATTGCAATTAATTCTGGTCTAGGGTTCTGTCGTGAATACTTTATGCTAATACCACTAATACGTTTCGCTATTAAGATTTGCATCTTAATTAGATTGGACATAATTTAAATATATCTTAATGAAATCAAATAATCAATAAAATATTTTTTTTAATGTTGTATCGAATTTAAAAAAATCTGCTATAATACGTAATACCGTACGTAGGGTATTACCTATCATACCAATATATTATAAAATAGTTTTTTGTTCAGCTTTATATTTAATTTATTAAATATTCTTATTTATTAATATACAAACACCAAATAAAATTTTACATCCAATAAGAGAAACCTAAGAAAGTAAATTACTTTTCTATTTGAAACAATTATCCTATTGAGAATCTAGAAACGAAATAAACTTTGTCCAATCGAAATGTTCAGTAAAGAGGTCAACCAGCTTTGGCCGTTTTTAAGCTTAAACAAAAGCAGACAATAGCAATATAATTTAAGTTTAAAATGGCTGGAAATTGCTGAACAACTTTACATACAGTTGGAGTGCAGCTGCTTACAGCGCACAACTTTAAGCAACTTGGATACTGTAATTAAATGTATATTACATACTTAATATAGCATATGTAACTTGAGAGTTATAAAATGTATTTTGAAATTGTTTTATTATAATATAACATAATATTATACTATTAGATTAAAGTATTCTAATTAAAATATGAACTACGTCTCTTTACTTAATCATTATTAAGTACAATATACAAAACCAGAAAAAAGCGCAGTAAACATATAATAACACCACTGGTATAAGAGATAGTAATATAATTTACTTTATTTCAAGGATTTTTAACTCTACAAAGGTTGGCAAAGCTCCTAAAGAGGCAGTTTTTTAGAACTCAAATGACAAAATTTACAAAGGAAACTTTCCACATGCAGTGGGAGGCGGCGAGATATTTTTTCATATGGCCTAAATTATAAACGTGGTGTTGACAGCATTGAAAAATTAGCCTCTAGCAACGCGGCAAAAAGCATTACCCTCTTTTCGTCTAACTGTCGCGTAAATAGGCCGGACTGAGAAAGAAATTTGTTTCAAAATTATAAAGAAGGATTGAGACTTAAAATATCTTTGTTAAATATTCTTAAACATAAAAAAAATAAATAATATTATAATATTGTAGCTTACGATGGACATAACTTTTAGTAAACGTTAAAAGTAAAGCAGTATAATATAAACCTTATATTTGTATATATATAATTATAGTTAGTGGACACCAATAGTATTACAATAGCTTTAATAGAAAGTTATAAATTCGTGTACAATGTGTACACATCTTAAGTTAAATTCAAAGTATGAAATTTTAATGTGCATTCAAAGTTTCGGTTGTAGTATTGTTTTGCAGTTAACTTGCAGTTAAAACAAAACAAGTAAATTTATTTTTAAACTTTTGCAGTTTCTTCTAAAATCTAGAATAGTGCCATAGAGTCCGGTGATTTTGTTGGTTTATTGTTATTGTCTACATTCGTTATTTTCCAGAAATATTTATCTTATATCCACAGAATTCTAAACTATATGTATTTTGTTTATTTAGGAAATTAGCGGTGGTTTCAATATTATTTATAATTTTAAGTTATAGCTAGTATATGTAGATTTGCAAAAATATTGTAAGATTTTTTGCGTGTAATGAAAATATTTCGATTAAACATGTTTATTTTTTAATCTCTCATAACATTTTCTATGAACGAAAATCATTTCAAGTAAGTATTTCTGTAAAGCGGTAATATAACCGGGACCAACTTGGCACAACTCGATTGCTCTTGATCTGACATAGATTATCCCTAGAGTGGAATATAAAAGCACTATACGAAACTCTCGTCACTTGATGAATGAGTCTTCTAACGGAGTAAACCTACAAAGAACTACTCGAATCTGTTGCACTCTTGTTTGTGGTTATTGTAACCCATCCCATGTGGATTTTTGCTTTATTTTGGATCAACATCTTCGTATCGCAACTCAAAATATATCATGTCCTTCCTATCCAAAGATTTTTAAATACATATCCTTTAGTTTAATGTTGTTTCTAAACAGTCTAGCATTTAGCTCCATGACCGCTATAATTGCAGTTTTGTTAACTTTACCCTTCACAGGTATCGGAATTTTGGTGTCACAAAATAATCCTGAAACCTTTAAACTAATGAATTGCCTCAGTAACAATGCGAGCTTAAAGCAATCATAGATTCTAGTTATTAAAATTGATGTCCAGCAGGTATGGACTAATTGGCATTTCAATATTTCACAGCAGTGGATATTTATGCGGTCTCCGTTTGTATCATTAAAAGACAGTGTCCTACATCTCTTTATACACACGTCTCCATACATACATAAGAAAGTAAAATATACAATGTACGTATGCATTGTAATTACATACTCATGTATGTCAAATAGTCAAATAGTTTGTCGAAACTTGCAACTTTGTTAAATGTACACAATTTGAATCAAATTATTTAATAACAAAAGAACTTTAATAAAAACCAAACTTTACTCAAGATTTTATAGATAATATTGGTAAATCAATATACCTCACTCAGAGCTTAAACTAAAAGGTAAAAGCTTGTACTGCTCCGTAACTAAAACCTAATTGCTTTGAAACTAATTTTATTGCTTCAAACTCAGACGATAAACGAGTTAGTTTTTTTAGCCATACATCTTCATCTTGATTTAAGGATCTGGCTGAACTCCAAAGAGGTGGCTTCTGCTGTCTTAGATTTGTGGAGGATAAAATCTTAATTACAATGTGGCAGCTGGATTGCGATGTATATCTATTTTTTTATTTTTTGCCTATGACCAACTGTTTTAAAATGTTTTTATAAGAATCTCATTATATTAAAAAATATTAAACATAATACAATTATTTTATAATGCTTAGATATCGTTAGATGACGAAGATCGAGATTCTTGCGTCAAGTACCTTTAAACCCGATTTACAGTTCAGGAAAATGTGCCACAGTTTAAATAAATGGCAAAGTACAAGGAACATGGAAGTAAACAAATATATTATTATATATAATATTAAACCAATGATTGAACATAATATAATTGCTTATATAAATACTTAATAAATGTTAAATGTGACCAAATAACTTTTTTTTTATTTCGAGTTGTGAATAGTTGTGATTGAATTTATTAAAAGTAATAATATATAGGAATAAAATCATATGTCCTAGTTATTTTTTTAAATAAAAAAAATTACTTTATTCTGTGACATCTTACATCAATAGAATCAATTAGCAGGGGTATTAACGGGAGATTATCGTTGGGGGCTTTCAAGATATTAATATTGTAGGACGAGAATTAGCTGTTCTTATCGGACCAATTAACTTTGGGTAAGCGATTGTTTAATCCTTTTAACACGAGAACATAATCATCAAACCAAAAATGTATTCAGCAACATCAATTTACATAATACTCTTTAAAATTCCTATTTATTTAATTTCAAAGTTGGTTTTAAGCGTGTTTTTAATTTGATAATATCATTTTTAACCAAGAGTACAAACAAAAACTGATCTTTAAGATAGCAATACAAACATAATCTAGTAATTGATAAACTCATTTTCTATATAATCATCATTTTGATCCCAGTATTTATAAAAAAAAAACAAAACTAAATAGCAAACTCAACACTACTGCTCAAAAAATAACGACGAAATTTATTTCCATTTGGAAATTACCCGAATTTTTCGGCGTTGAAGTCCAATTAACTCGTCCTCTTGCAAAGGAGTGCTTAATTAAGGCATACGATCCAATCTCTGAATTTTCGAATGCAATATTCATTACCTTTGACTGCTTTTACTAAATACAGTATTATGTAAACTGTTCCATGTGTGTTGCTGCGGATAAAGTACACTACACGTTTTAATTATAACCCTGTGTGCAAATGTAAACCTGTGTAATTATATTTGTAATTCCATATCATACTTATGAATAAATATGATTGGATCATATTATCCTGTTTTGTTTATACAGTTTTAAGATATTTCCATATATTTTAGAGTTCAGTTCAAAAATATATTTAAATTATTTCAGAATGTAACATAAATAGAATTTTAGAATAAATATGAAATGCTGATAATTTTCAAACTGTATTCAGCCTTCACCAAAAAGCTTAGATGTTAAATATTCATATGAACAAAAACACATAACTCGGTTACAGTACTACGAAATTCCATTTATTCAGGCCAAGAGTTAAAAATGCAAAGGACCGCATCATTTTTCCTCTATTTTTTATTTTAGTTATATTAATTCGATTCACTTCATGGCGTTGAATTTTTCATATCCCTTATGAAACAGTTTTTTCAACAGCATATTTTCTCAAGTATATGAAGCAGGTAAACTTATCTCGATTTTTATCTGTTTAAATTATAATATTTTCCTTTAAAGTTTTTACTTCCCCAAAGGTTTCATTTTTTTACTAAATGTAAGTGCTAAGTTCTTCGAATTACATTTCCGTAAATTAATACATATCATCTCTAGGGAATCTTTTCAGAAAATTCATTTGGTCTTCGTAAAAAGGTTCAGAAAGTACTAACTAAATAACCGAAATATTGCAAGTCAGGTTCCGCATATATATATAAAATCGTCAGAAAAAATATGTTTGTTAAAAGAGCCTTTTTTAAATATTAAATTATTTATTTTTCAAATAAATATGAAGCTTAATATTCTTGGCATTTATCAAGCGTCTACCAGTTGCCGTTAAAAAAATCATAGCAAAAAATAAGTTTATTGTATAGGAGCCCACCTAAAATATTCATTTTATTCTGTTTTTAGTGTTTATTGCAGCGGTAACAAAAATATATCCTTTGAGAAAATTTCAACGGTCTAGCTATCACGGTTTATAAGATACAGCCTGCAAGCAGACAGAAGGACAGACAATCAAGCCAAGCGGAAAGCAAAGTCTTATTAATAGAGTTTTTACCCTCAAGGTACGGAACCGTAAAAAACAGAGTTTATGGTTTAGCACTGTGTTTTGAGTATAAACTTGGTAGTTTCCTTCCAGGACCAGAGGTGTGGACCCTCACTGAGTCCTTTTACGTTACTTTTAAGTAACTTACAATAATTCTAAGGTTTTTCGATCCTATAAGTAAAAATATTTATTTTTAAATACAATTACGACTGACATAAGTAAGATAAATTCTCTTATGATTGACGGACATATTTTTTTAAACTATCGTATAATCGAATACATTGACTAGACTAAGGATTTCACACTCATGTTGATCATAACGTTTTATGATATTTTATTATACTGAATTACTAAGTATTAGTATTAACTTATTATATTTTATATCTATAACAACAAACTTTAATATTTATAACTAACCATAATTTCTTAAATAAACATGAGTATATAGATATCAAAACAACATAAAATATATGATACTCAAATATTAATTGTATTTTCAAGTCAATTAATCCATGTCAAAATGAACTAACACTGTGTAACAGAATTAATGTAGGTGCCGAGTGGCTGTAAATCGCCGTAAATGAATTTACCTGCTGTTTGACGGCAGAGGCGGTTATAAATTGAAGCGGACGTTACGTTAGCCTGTCAACCGACCCTTGCCAGTCACACAGCTACTTATAAAGACAGATTACTCAATGTTGTGATAAAACTTTGGATCTGGTAATGTTTTTAAAAACTATATATTTTTTTAAATATCAGTGAAACAATTTGTATTATATTTAACATAACAATAGTTTACTTAATATAACAATCTATCTACTATATTATTTTTCGGACATTATTTACAAATGTACTCTTATATAATTTTGTAAAATTATATTTTTATTTTTTTACGACTATAATGAGATAATGGTCATTTATTCCGAAAACATTATGTATTTGATTTTTATTCAAATTAAATCATAAGGCTCAATTTTTTTTTTTTCATGAAAAAAATACAAATTATTGCTTTTATACCGTATCTATTATTTTGTTGTCCTCAATGTACATACGTTCATCAACTGAGTGAACATATAGTGTGTCGGAAGACTCAAATTTCAAATCCTGTAAAGGCTGTTTCAATTGTTGCTAAATTTAGATTCTGTTGTAGTCTTAATATTTAGTATGAATTGGATAAACTTCTTTTCTCTTTTAGATAGTAATAATAATAATTCATTATAATATTATATACTAACAAAATAAATCGGTCATGTAGTAAGTTTTTCCTATTACAAAAATCAAAAGGAAAACACGAAACCATGTACTTGATTAGATATCTGAATACGGAGCCAAATCATTCCATTTGTTTACTTTTTGCTTCTGTAAGTATTTCCTCGCTAGAAAAAACTGTGTACATAATTTGACAATAGAATTATTAATTCCGAATTTAGAACATTTTACTTCATCCAGTTTAAGTCTGATTTGCACTTTATAAGTTGTCTTGTGACAACTTGTAAAGTGTACAAATATAATTGTGTGTACATACAAATATAATTGTAAAGTGTACAAATATAATTGTGTGAACAAATATAATTGTGACAACTTGTAAAGTGCTAAATAGTAAACTCATCTATATATTTTTTTATGTTGACCCGTAATTCAGATAATTATAATTTCTAGAAAAAACTGAGCGTTAACAAGTATTTGGAGAAGATATTTTATTCGAAAAACCTATAAACCTGTAAAAATAGATGAAATATAAAATATAAAAAGGTTAGTTTAAGAGATTTTGAATAAACACAGACAGATGATTAATGTTTGAGATATTATTATAATATTAGTAAGATGATTAAAAGGTGAATTTTATAAAAATATTTTTGGAATATGAATTCATTTTTCACTTTAGTATAGATTTCTCTGAAGTTTTCAATTAACTTTAGACACAGCTCTAACCTTTTCCATTATGTTTAAATGAAATATTGTTCTTTTAATATTGCTTGAGTAAAATATCAAGCAAATAGTGGAGAAATGTTTATAATCAAGGTTAAAAATTATAAACAATTTTTTTCTTAATTATTAAATTTGCAAAATATGTGTTTTATAATACAATTTGTATAATATATATTTTTTAAATTGATTTTAAATTTCGTTCGAGGGTTTCTTTTAAAATATTTCAACTTTAGTCTTTTTTCTTCTGAAACTAAAGCTATATCATTTTACTACGAGCAACTATTGAAAATACCCGCTTTTCCTAATATCTTTTAAGAAGTAAACAAAATACTAAAAAAAGATGTTTTCTCTTTCCGAGGTACACAGAGTAAAAGTCATATTATATTAAAATACTACATGTAAATCTTATGCTCATCACATAAAGCTGATGTAAATTAGAATATGCTTTACTCGTTGAGCTGCAATTAAAATAATTATAAAATCCGGTAAAAAGCTTATAATGTAATAGTTTATATATAATAAGGGACAAGATACTGAAAAGCTACATTTAAATTATTAAAATAATTAATTCAATTTAATTAATAATTTAACTTGTATTTTTATTTAAAAAAAATGATCTATCATTTAAATTCCTCCGAATCCCAATACTCCAATTTTTTTAAATAAATAAAATACCTATCAGTGACAGCTTGACAGACAATTGAATTTCATTCATTAACACTAATCGCTAAGCTTTCTCCTGAAAATGATTCTAATTGCACGGTAATTTTCAATTAACTCCAGGTAAGCATTACAGATTAAAATACACAACCGCCCCATAAGATAACCCCTCCCTTTCCGGAATGTTAAAGGTGTTTGCGAAAACAGGTTAGCGTCCTGTAATAGGTGACTGAGAAACATTGCCTTCATAATTTAACGCCTGAAAATTACGAACGATATTGCACTGTATACGTTAACAGATCTATTTATTAAGTATTCAGCGATTTTAAATAGAATCCAAAGCGTGCCAACTTGCCCGCTAGCTAGTTCAGAGAGACTTGCTAGGTGTCATTTTATATTAATGTTACGGTCCTATTCCAAAAGACAATCCCCAATACAGCGATGTATTTTTAGAAGATTTTCTGGTTAAACTTGATATAAGAAATTTATATGTTTTATTCATGGATTTGGCTGAATGGCATTAATGGAAAGACGAAGTCAGTAATTTCATAACGTAGGTTTTTCTATTTTACATTGATTGTAATTGCAGAATATACTTTTAGAATATATTTTACACTGCGTGTTACAGAATATTTATATTTGTAAAAAAGTGTCTAATATTAACATCTCAACTCCATCTTATCTACATCGCTGTATTCATCCAGAATCCCTCCCCAACGTCTCACATATGAAGGTATAAGACGTGCCTTACTCCGTTAGCCATAAATTTAAAAATGCATGTAGCAACGTGCTAGGTATGGAATTTTATTGCAGACCATTTTCCATATACATTTGTTAACATTTTTATTTTGTTCTGTAGGATTAGTCACAAGTGGTTATATAAGAAGTGCGAACGATGTCAAGAGGGTGTTGAATATACTTTGTGTGTCTGGAAGACGCACAACTCTTTTGCTTGTAACAACAGGGTTTGAATTATTGTATTGAGTTTTGAATATGATGCAATAATATTATTTTATCTTAAGAGTGGATAATATCGATAAATTACTATTAAAATACCTTTGATCTAAAAATATATAATCTCGTTTTAGTATTAAAAACAGTTATATTTATTTTTAGCCAAATAAAAGAAAGCACATTTCCAATTGTCAAGTGAACGAAGTCAATGCGGCTTGCTGCAAAGTTATAAAATTTTATTCCCGCATTTTCTTTTATTTGAAGTAGCGACCCCTTTTAGAGCTTAGATAGCATTTTGGTCATAAAGAATTTAAAATGTCTTACCATTTATATACTCAGGTGAGGTCTTGAAGGTTAGAAGAAAATATTGAATTTTGTTACATTGTAATTTAAAAACTGCTTACCGTGTATATTCCAACTAACATAAGTTCATAATTTGCTCTGAGGTGGTTTCCAGAGGAAAATAATTCTAACGAGACTTTATACTTGTAATGAAGTTGAAGTTTAGTTGTTATAGATATAATATGCAACTGATACCAGGACTTCAGAAAAATCCGAAAATTAATAATTGATACTCTTGAAAAAAATATATATTACGGAATTTAATGGATACTATAAAACAGATATTATGAGATTCAAACAACGGTAACTGGAAACCTAAAAAACCTTAAGTTTTTTTTAATATAATGTTGATTATAATATTGAATTGACTTAAATTTTTGATTAATTTAAAACAATTTAATTAATTCTACAATTTATTTAATTAGTTTGTAGTTATAAATTTAGAATGAAACACTGCATCTCTTAAAAAAGTGTTTTACTGATTTCAAATGGCGATTATTGTAGATGTTGCAGAAAAACCATTCAATAACAAGCGTAAATTAAGGCCATATACTAAAATTAATTAAGGTAATGTTAAATAACAATAATATGCAGGACGTTTTAAAAATTTATTTACGCGGTCTCAACTTAATGGAAATAGTTGTTAATTTCCATCAACTTTAAATCGTATTGTAAGATCTATCTTACAATGATTATGTTTTTTATTTTATTTAATTTTATTAATAATATAGTATAATGGTGTTAAAATATTTACACCCCAGGTAAATGATAACGAAGTTCACAGATTAAAAGTTATTTATAGAATTTTCCGGTCCAATATAGCTAATTATTTTTAAGACTGGAAAACTTAAGGAACAATTGAAAATTGCCTTCATATAAAAGTATGTACTATTAAATAGTAGTGATGATTTTTTGTTTACGGAATCAATCAATAATTATTTATGATTTAGATTTGTTGAATTTGTATTTATTTTTAACAGAACGTAAAGGTTCGTCTGTCATTGAAATAACTAGAGCAAAATTATAATGGTAATAATAAAAGTATAACTAAAATAAAAGTGTAATAAAAAAATTGCTTATTAAAATAACACAAGTCGAAATATTACCAAAATCAAAATGTGTAGGAGATAAATAATAAAAACATACATTTAATTTTGGCAGTCAATAAGTCCGTGAATAAAAAGCCGAAAATGGCGTTCAAACATTTTATTATTAACATTCAAATTGAAATTTCACTTAACAATTCCTCTGGACTAACTAACTAACATCATTAAAAAAAACAAAGACACAAAGAAAGCCTGCCCCATTTTAGACGTTTGAAGTACCAGGGGAGTATAAAGTAATAGGAGCCTCCGAATAAAAATGTTTTATTTGGAGAAAAGAAAAGTGAAGTACCGCTGAATTTCTTAGGGATGACTGGTTTAAATTAATAGTTACAGATTTATTTTATATATTTATTTAATTCTTACAATCACCTCGGAGCCATCTTATCTACAATTTTATTTCATGTCCAGCAATAAAATGATAAAAATATTTTTAAACCATAAAATATAATTGTAAAAGAAAAGATAAATCTAGATTGTGAATCTTCTTTTGAAATAGAAAATCTTTCGTACAAAGTGTCTATTTTGAATATTGTAGACAATTTAGTAAGAAAATCTTAAGGAATTCAAATATCTATATGCAATATTGTTATCAGAATATTTCCAGGAGCAATAAAGTAGATGAAACTATCAAATACGTTCTTACTTATCTCAAGGACAATTCATGGAAAATTTATTAAAGCCCAAGACGGGCTTAATCGGGCTTTATCGTTGTTTCTGTAATGGCTTCCCTACAGCGCTCGCTTCAACGATACGATCTTGTAATGCTATTTCAAATGTCTTGCAAAACTAACATATAACACTTTTATTTGTAAACATTGTAAAAATAAACGTCATTGCTTTAAAAATAAATATGTATATTTAATAATAAATATAAAAAAAATAGGATGTGATATTTTTGTGTCTATGGAAAATGAGGCAAATATTTCAAACAAAAAAATTGGAATCCATTATTCATTGGAATTTCTAGACTCTAATAGATCAAAGCGAATATTTAAATATGCAATTTCTATTTACATACATCATTTTGTATGAAGTCATTTAATTTAACCTAATATGTAGAAAAAATGTAATGTTGGTATATAAAAACAAAACAAAAAAAATATGAGAGATAAATGAAATAACATATATACTTTATTTACGTTTATTTGCCGCCATTAAGAATATATATTATGTAATACTTAATTACATAAGTCTGCTCAACCATCTGCTAATGTCCTTTGTCACAATATACATTATATATATGCTAGGCTATTATATATATGCAATGGGCTATAGACTGTACCCCATAACCCATATATAAATATATAACATTGTATTATCAAATGGTTGAATAGTCTATATTATATACAAACTAATAAACACATGTATCACAGAACAATTTGATAGTGCTAGAAATTGACCATACGCATCAAAAGGACAATCACATGATAAACAAAAAGACGGTACACACAAAGAAGAATACATAACATTTACGAGAGATAAATTACTAAATTAATTTAAATAACATTAATGAATTATATAAAATAAGAATTCTTTAATACAAAATGTAATTTAAAATAGAGGCATACATAGAGACCAGAGCAAATATCTCTTAACGGAGGTAAATATTTAGTCTCGGGTCAAGACCTGAACCAACCGTAGCCATCGGTCAACCTTTCAAAATCTTGAATTATATATTATATATGTATTATATTGTATTTCATTTTCATGACAATATTATGGTGACAAAAGTGAATTTTTAATAATATTTGGGGTTAGGTTTTTCAAAAATATTCACTTAAGAGAACATTGCTTCATTTGTTTTTAATATTGCTAAAATAACAATTATGAAATCTTATTATTATTTTCATGTTCATTTTCAATCCACACGTTTTTTAAATATAATGAAAACTATTATTATATTGATCATGTCAGCGAATATCTCATTCATATTTTTTTTTCATACCTCGTAATTGGAAACGAACTCTTGAATTGGTGTCAACGTTTACATTAAAATAACTAATTAACGGCTAATTAGTATAAAACCAATTAACTCGCAATAACAGCGTGTTGATTCTATTACGATTTTCCTTTCAAATTTTAAATATTAAATTAAAGGAAATGTCTATATAATAAAGTTACTCTAGCAATAATAATAACTTTTATTATTATTTTATGATTTATTTTTGTAATCAAAAATGTAATTTTGTTTAAATTATTTTAATAATTTATCTCTTTTTACAAAGTTAAACATAGTTTTATTCTTACATTAGTTTAGACATATAATTATACCTATATTAATAGATTTACATAAATAGTATGTACACAGATAATATTCTTTTTTTTTATTCATAGATTTTGCCACGTTCTAACTCGATCCATGTATTACGATGCAAAAAAACTAAAACATTAAAGTTCTACAAGTAGTATAGTTTACAAAAACTACTCAATGTGCATTCAGTAGTTACTGTCACAGAAGTACTACCACAGAAGTACAATAGAAGGAATCAAAATTCCTTCGATGCCCACACAGTACTTTGTTGTGTGATCAGATGACTGTTGTTATAAGCCTGTATGTAATTTATGTGCTTTGTTTCTACATTTCAAAAACACAGGTGACTCAGAAAACAAAGGTCGAAAAAATATTTAGATGTATCTTTCATAACTTCAAAAAGAAAGCTTGTAGCTTATAATCATTGAAATATTGCAAATAACTTTGAAATTATTTCTTTAGTATACGAAATAATAATATAAATACAATTTGATTTCAACAAATTCAATAATGTTTTTTAAATAACATGTAAAAGAGCAGGTATTATTTTACAGCATTTAAAGCGATACGGAGATGAGTCCATAAAATGAAATTTCTTCATTATTCAGCGTTTGCTCAGCGGTGCATTCTGTCGGTTGTGCATTTTCATAGTGCAGTAAAGGTTGGTTTGAATTATAAAACTTAATAAGATGAATAACTTCACCTTGAATATTTCACCCAAAAACCTTACTATTTTGTCACTAAGTAGATATATTACATTTAAATCGAGAATTAGAGATTATACGTACAAAAAAACTGTAAATATACATAATATGTTTATAATCTTTTATTATAAAGTGTATCTTTACAACGTTATATTGAGTTTAAAATCATTGCCGTTATTTCGTTAAGGGCTCTAATGTATAAACGATCGCACCCGCGATTCAAAAGGTCAAAATAATTAGCTTATGTGTAATAAAATACATCATTATTTTATAAACAATTAAATAGAGTTAGCAATGAATTAATTAGAATTCAACAATTATCATAGCTTCGCTAATCCAATTCGATGGGATACTAAACCAGTCGGCTAAGCCTGGAAATTAATTGCAGACAATTAGCAAATTAGCAACAGCTCTTAATTTTTTTTGACATAAAAGAGTATTTGTATTCCATGGACCGAGTCACTTACACATAGTCAGAATGTAAGCTATAGTAATTTGAAAATGTATACTTATATATAAAAAGCAGTAATTAATACACAGAAATTAATTATTTTTTAATATATGAAGACTTTGTATAGGAAGGATTTTCAACCAATTTTTTAGATAAGAATACATATTGTTCACTTTATAATTGCTATTAAATAAAACGTCTATAGATCAAAACCAGAAATTTATATACAATATCCTTAACAAATAAATAAGTGAAGATTTCGTTGCAAATTAGAATTAGCACATTAAAACATTTATATTTTTATATTACAATAATTTCAACACCGGCTCATCGCAACATATGTAAATATAATTACAAAATTTACGTGTAATAAAACATCGAAATTCAGTGCTTGCTATATTTATAGAATAATTATTTTTTTAATATATTTTTTCTGACATTATTTCCACCCACGCCAAAACAACACACAATTCAGAATTATAATAATTTTGAAACAAAATTACTTATTTTTTAAATAGAGCCTTGAAACCCTCAAGTGTTATAAAATACAAATGAATTCAAGTTCTAAATATTAAAAACGAATTAACAACGAAAAATTATGGCAACATTTGGCTCGAGTTGATCTTAATAGAGTTTCTTTTGTAAGAGCCCGGGGCTTTAGACTAAAGGCTTTTGATCGCAATAAAAGAAACAAAACAGATAATTTCAAATGAAAAAGCTCGCTACTTTGTATAAGATCATTTAAGAACTAAAACGTTCTTTAAAATAATTTAAATTATTTCGTTTTCGTGTTCTATAGTCAAATTACTTAAACCCTCAAAATAACTTACAAAACCATATATAAAATACAATAATAAATACTTACTCAATACTTTATTCCTTCAGAATTTATCAGTAGGAATGTCGTTTCTACTTGAGCATTGCCAAGGAAGTCCCAGAATTTTCTTCCAATATATGTTATAAGCGTAGGTGTATGATGTTCCACTCTGGTGTTAGGATTAGAGAACTAATTATGGGTCTGCAATTTCATCATTGTTTTGTGTCTGAAGGCTGTTTTAATATTATTTTATAATATTGTATTTTTTAATATCAATTCTTACAGTTATTTATTTATTTTTCACTTAAAATTATTATTACATAAAACAAAATAATTTTAAACTGTATACAATTATTACATTTATACAAGAGAGATCTTGGTGTGGATGAAAATTTGTTCTACCTAAGAGCTAATCGTTTTTACAATCACCAACCGCTACCGTCGACTACACTTTACACAAGGCACTGAATTTAGAAAAAATATGTAGTGACATACATACAGTCATTGCAATGATGGTTGCTGAGAACCTCGAGCCTGCGAACAATTATGTCATAATGTTCATTAAATCAGTATATAATATTAATTGATACGGAACCATTTTATATAATCAGAGTTAAGAATAGGTTCATTAGTACATGTAAAAAGTATATAAATAAATTACATACCAGATGCTGTGTACATAGACAAGTGCGGTGATCGTGCAATGTTAAGAGTAGTGTTCGACGATCGCGTGTAAAGTGGCCTGGTGGGTTGCGTTGCTTCACACTGTACTGCTATGTAACCTCTAATTGTAGTCACTCTGACCCTTAACGGTCGCCAGCTGGAGCGGAGACCGAAATCATCGGCTGAGGATACTTCAGTATTGTCGCTCATCCAGGGTTCGTTCTGTTGGTGTTGAGGGAAAAAAGTATTAAAGTATCTACCGATCAGATAAAAATACTATATATAGTAGGTAGGTACTTAAATTTTTTTTTTTATAAATGTTATAAATAAATTTTAAACAAAATAAAAAAATAATTAAAACCATATCCAAATAATTTAATTAACTCATAAGCCGTTATGATTAAAGAGGTAAACGCAAACAAAATCCATTTAAATAATATAATTGGATATTCGACCATATTGAAATAGGAAAAACTTTAAATAAACACTAACCAATTAAAAAACAAAAATAAAAAAATATATAGTAAATAACTTTTTACATCTTTACATCTATAAAAAATAGTAATCACATTTATTCAATAATAGTGAACAAATGTGACTAAATTTATAGCTTATGAAAATTAGGTTATAATTTATTTATTTTACTATATAAAGGAAAATTTCTTAGTAGAAATTTCTTAGAAGAGAAAATTTAATAGGAAGGAAATATGAATAGAAATAATTATTTCTATAACTATAAAACATTAATTACATGACTTCTGTTGGACACTATTTAAACCAATAACATTTAATAACGTCATGTTTGAGTTAATTTCCACTGAAAATAACAGAACCGAATTCAAATTTGCCTATATTTTTTCATGGCTTAAAGTGTTAGTGCACTATGACAATTATCTACTAAATGATTTCCATGCATCTATTTGCCTACCTTTTCAGGTCTACCATCAATATACCACACTATATTTGCCGGTGGCATTGCAGGTTTTGTTGAGCAGTTTAGCAGAACGTCTTCTCCAAGTTGTACGCTGCCGGATGCACCAGTAATTACTGGATCCTCCTTAATTGTTACTGTTAATAAAAAACATAAAGTAACTTGAGCTTTATGGGACATTTTTAAATATTAAAATGGTTCCAACTAGGATTAAAAAAAAAGTAAATCTTACCAGCGACTGTCAAGTACTTGGTCTGGTTGACGACAGCAAATCTCGGGCCCTCAGTAGAGACTTCACAAGTGAAGGAAATTCTAGTGTTGTACTTTCTAGGCAGTACCACACTTATGGCACAGCTGTGTATGTTACAGGACCCACGGGATACCCCACCGGCTGTTGTGTTAAAGGTCCGGGTTGGAGGCTACATGAAAGTAAAGATTTAACCACAGTTTACATTAAAATATACAATTATATAATGATATTTGGTAAAAAACACGTATTAAAAACACGTATCAAATTGTAAATGAAACCCTTGAAGACTCTAACAAACTCTAAAAATAAATCTAACAATGATCATAAATATTAATCTACCTTGTTTTTTTTATTTTGTTAGATTAATTGTCCGTGTCAATCTAAAATATGAAACTTAATTTTACTTGATATTAAAGCTGAGGTTACGTTCAGAGTGCCCTGTGTCGCATTTTATTTTATTACAGCATGTATTAATTCCTAGAATCCATGTTTAAAATGATTCATATGAGTAAAATTAAAGCTGATAGTTTGTAAAACACACCAATTAAAGTAACACTGCTCTTTGCTTGAAACGTGCAATTAATTTCTATAATAATAGATATATATTCTTAACCCGGCGTGAATGAGGTGGGGTATCTCATACCCGTGAAGTTTTAAAACGCAAATTGTTTAATGTTATTGTTGCTATGAAAGTCCCGCCGTTGCAGTAGCTGGAGGTAAGGGTGTGTAGGGTGAGGTTCGGCATCGAGTTTAGTTATTTACCAATTGCGAATGGAGATATACGATCGCAAACTTCGCCAGGGTATGACATACCCCACCTCGTAGTTGGTGTCACATATTTGGAGTGACACTAAGTTTATAATTTATTCTTATTTTTAGTATTTTGTGACTTATTTTAAGATTTATCAAGATGTATTATGAAAAAAATAAACACCGGAATAAATACCCGTGACGAGAGAAAGAAGGTTGACAATCTAGCTGCAATAATTACAGATAATTTAGTTGACAATATTAGTGACCATTATGTGCCTTCCGAGAACTTTACTATTGATGAAATGTAACTATCGTTTCATGTATAAATTCCTAACGAAACCGACTAAAGGTTGACTCAAATTTCAAGCTCAATATGCGAAAAAGTCTTACATTCTCAAACTGGAGCTATACGCAGGGAAATAACCACTTGAGTTATATGGTATACTCAATATGGCTACTATAAACTATCATAATCTACAGGGAAAATCACTCATGGGGCCAAAAACGCATTATGCACCGTGATTATATTCGTAATTTAGGTCTGAAGTCTGAACCTAATAAAAGATAGTTTTTGCAACATTCAAACTAAGTTTGTCTGCCAGGGAAATACGAAAGAGAATTACAGATCACCTGTGGAGACCTTTACCAGCAGTTCCAAAAAAAATGGTTAGCAAATATGTTAGATATGGTATGGCTGTCCTCAAAAAAGAATTAAAAAGTTAAATCATTGCTGTTCTAAATGTATAAAGCCAATATGTATGGAACACGCGAATTTTGTGTGCGGACATTGTGCTGATTTTTAGGTGTAACTTTAGCGACATGTTACATGATCTCATAAGATTGTTCAGTTCTTCTTTGAGTTAGAATAGTTAGAAAATAGCCTTATTATGTTGATTTTACAAAAAAGTTAGAATTTTGCTAGATTTTTATGCAAAAAGTTAACTAACCACCGAAACTTGTATTTTTTTCATAGAATATTTATTAACATAGTTATTTTAATAATCATTAAAACTGGTTGTACTTAAACCTCTTTTCTTTTTTGTAATCTTGTTTGTATCAAATTGCGTTTTGTTTGTTTTATTATATGTAATGCAAATTAAACGTCTGTTTAAAAAAAAATAAGATTAAAGTTTTGGGTATCTCATACCCACCTCATAGTTGGTGTAACAATTACTCACCTCATTCACGCCGGGTTAATTTTATCTAATTCGGAACCCAACAAATCTAAACCAACTAACGATCAAAGAATATTAATAATATTTCATATAAAATGCAACAAAAAAAGTTAGTCATCGCTGTTAATATACAAAGCCTGCATTTTATTTTCCATATTTTACTTTATTGCATTAATAAATAGCCATCTTCCTTTGTTCAAGCGGACTTATGAAGCACTGAAATAATAAAAGTTGACACTGTTGTATTCGTATTCGTTTCATATCGTATTTTTATTTAAAGTAAAATTGTGCATGGATAAATTTTATATTATTAAGAAAGCGCTTAGACTTTTGTTAGGTATAAAATATTTGCTATATTCAATTTTTAGTAACAATACTTGACTCTATTCACTAATAATTAACAATGTGAGACTCAATATATATTTCTCTATTTTCATGTTCATAGGTATTATTTATCTACCCATAAGCCCATCATGATGTCTAGGATGTAGCAAGAAAGTCTTTTAAAATCTAAAATTCAAATGCACTTATAATAATGGTTTCTTACATACATAGGTACTTATAATAAAAATAGTATTTAAAAAAAATAAACAATAATAACATATACTAAAATAATAACTGCAATACGATATACTAAAAATAAATATAATATTACATTATTTGAGTAAAAGTGATTTGATATGACTTTTAATGTCATCGTGTGAGGGTGCGTTTTAATAGACAATGGTAATTATTTTATTTTCTGTAACGAAGCAAATGAGTTGGACCAGAAAAAAATCCGATGAAGGAGTACGGAGAATTAAACTGCTTAAAGAACGAGGCTATATGTAAATTTTGATTGATTCATATAAAAAAGGTAATTTACATTTTTAATATAGAAGTAGAAAGATTAAATAAAAGGGAGTAAACTAAACACAGTTAGTCTTAAACTTCGGCTTAAATATCGTGCCATACAATTTTCTTAACAATTCTTTAACATGGAAGTACCAACTAAGATAATTTTCTAAGAAGATATCTAAGTTTTTCATCTGACATAATAAAGATATAATGATGAAATTATAAATCCCACTCGGTGAAGATAAAGAATCAATATTTGTTAAGTGACAGTAACTGCTAAGAATTATTGTTTGACACTTACCAGGAACCACTTGCCACTTACTTAAATCTTTACACCTAAATCAGTCCTAACAAACCATTATTCGCGTTTACTAAATTAATTTCAATAAAGAAGAGTACACAGACTAACAGAGAGATAATTAAAATCAACTTTTTAATAAAAGTATGTTTATATACTTAATGTGTTACACACCTATAAAATAATATTTATGTATAAAAGACAATTTTCATTTATGTTGAAATATTCATATAACATTTTCCGAATCAAATTATATTCAGATTTAATTTGATATTAACACCAAAGAGTTGTCATTATCTGAACCGCGATTCGACGAATGTTCTGAATAATATTCAAATACGTAATATAGAAAACATATCGCTATAAATACATTAAAATTAAAATTTGTATTGATCAAATCAGTCAAATTAATTATTATTCATATATTCTTTCCTGGTACTTTACCACCAACGTTGAATGTGTTAGGGTTGATGATTTCCTACTGTTTTTAAATAGTAGTTAGTTTAAAATTTATAGTAATAAAAAGTTAGTAATAAAAATGGAGTATAACATTATATATTGAAAGTATGAGGTTAGTTATTGTGCTCGCAACCTAATTTAATAAACATAATAACACTCTCTCAAGTACCTACCTACCTAGTTTTCTTAATGTTACTTGTTTTAAAGCTTGCCTTCCTTAGATCTTATATTAATTCATCTGTTGATAAAACTATTTCGGAAAATTTGTTTCAAATAATATGTTACACGATTCTAGTTTGAATGTTCTGAAAATATCGATATTTCGCAAGCTGTTCTGCTTAGTTAATCTGTTGTCCTTGTAATGTGCCTACCTGTTGTCCGGGCGTGAAGCGAAATATCTCATTGTTATCTCTATACCACTTGACGGAGTGGAGTGGGGGGTCACCCTTCTCGTTCACATAGTGGCACACGAGATTCGCATCCCGTCGCGGATCCCCATACTGCGGTACTTCGAGGTAGGTGATGTTATGGGCTGTAACTATCACTGAAACAATACATGCTGTATTAATTTACGAATTATTTATTATAAAGATAATGCTGATAATTAAAATTAACAATAAAACAAAATTATGCACTAGATGTTGGATTGATGTTGGATTTAGTAAAAGTTATACTAGAGTAACTAGAAACATGTAAATTTACCAAACTGTATAGCGAATCTGCAACACGCTGTAGCATATTGATGAAGCAACTTGGATTGTTTTTATCAGTGAGTGTTCCGTTTAAAATGACCGCAAAAATAATTTAATCATAACATTCACTAACGAAATATTTGGTTAAATAGTCAGCAGTAGCCATCAGTCGCAGTGTAAAATGGCATGTGCGTTCTAATCGACTATAATAAGGTCTATTTTATGTTACACGCGTTCTTAATTTAAAATATTTACTTTTTATGTCGTGCATTAAAATTATTAATTACATTCTATGCGTTTTTTTTATACTCCTACTTTATTACTGATTTTTTTTCTTAAATAGAGAATTACAAAATCAGCTTCATACCCGTAGTAATACATAAATTGATAAATGGAAAACAAAATATTTCTGTCCGTAAAACACATATATGCTGATTTTTATCCGGGATTCTAAGAACAGATACTAATTTTATTATTACCATAGTAAGTGATACATATTTTGTCATTTTTTTTAAATTGTTATTAAGTTATAAAAATATAAAACTGCTTTCGTAATATATCCTTTTTTTAATTTCCTCAACTTTTACGATAGATACGTTCTGTATTAACTAATCCGATATTACAATCAAAGTCTATATTAAAATGGTTCTCAGAAGCACTTATCACGAGCTTAGAAATTACGTGTAAAACAATATCTTGACACAACAACCCTTGTGGCTATATTACAATTTTCAACATATAACAGTAATTGAGATCTAATTAGCAAGTTTCATTAATATTTATCAACTTTAATCAACTTTACAAAAGATTGGTTTCAGGGGATTTTAATTCTTTTTTTAATAACCGACAATGATATAGTAAATAGAAACAATCAAAGATTAAAAGGGAAGCGAAATATTTATGTCGACGAGATCATCACTGTAGTAGCATCAATTATATTATTTATATAATAAGCTTAATAAATAATAAATAAATAAAAGTTAATAACAAAAACAAACTAGATGTAATAGAATAGTAGTTAAATAATGAAATAATAATAAAGCGTCACTTAAGTCTACTTACGCCATTTATAATTATTATAATTAAATAAGACTAATATTGACAAGAATGATAAAAAACACGTTATAGTCACTTTATTAGAATAATCTTCGTTAAAAAAAATGTTATTGATATAAAATAAATTAAAATAAAAAAAACTAAAAAATTGCGTGTTTTAAAAAACGAACTAAAAATAAAAAAATATATAAATATTGGTTAAGAAAAACTAAAAATACGCTTTCATTAAAAAAACTTACAAAAAATAAACTAAATAATAGTTCAAAAAAGCTAACAGGAAAAATCACCGAAAAACAAAATTTCGCAAAATGTACGAATTAAATCATTAAAACTGCGCTAATTCAGAATGACTGTCAAACTAGTATAGCTATTTGTCGTTTGTTTTTATGTGTTTTAAGAAATAATCGATATCAAAATATGTGACTAATACATGGTGATTTGACTTATTACTGTATACCTACTTGAAACTATAAATTTATAAATTAAAAAGTAGTCTACGCGGTCAACGCCGACTCGAACGGCTAGCTGGTTACAACTTGCAATTAGGTGCAAATTCAAAGCCAGTACTCATATATGAAGTCTCATATAAAAGTAATGCCTATTTGAAAATTAAGCTTAACCTAGATCATATTTTAAGATGCATTCATATTTTACTTTGAATAAATTATGTCATAATTTATAAATATAAAACCTTTAATGACATATCAGATTTAAGTTTAGAGTATATATTTATTTATATTCAAATTAAAATGATTATAAAATTTTTATATTGAGATTTAAAACTCACTTTTATATCACATATTTTTATTGATCTTTAGTTATAGCTCATCAAAAATCAGTAATAACATAACAACATTACTTTTAAACTAGTTACTAATTATTTGTAGTATTTAATATAAGCAAAAAATCGAAATTTTTAAAAATATAATATGTTTTATATTTATATATAACATATTTTGAATACGTAATATTTCATAACTATTTATAATATATTTATATATTATGAAATATACATTATTTTGATAGTTAAATTTGAAATATAATACAATTTTATGAACTCTACTAAAATTAATATTTAGATATTTTACGGCGACGCTCTTTCAAAGTTGTGAGAATTTCAGACTTCGAAAAATGGCGTCACAAAAGAGGTTACAAAAAAGAATGACACAGAGAGAAACTGCTTACAAATATTTTCATAAAAATATTACTTCTACATACAACTTCAATTCCATTATCTACTCATAAAACACATTATATTTTAAAATAACGTTCATAAAAGTTACATTAGGAAGTATAAGGTCCCATTTCCTTAACACCTTTTATTAGGCAATATCTCATTCCGAAGAAACACAGCTTCTTCGATATTTGATGTCTTCCTTGTATGCTAAACATATTGGACATTTATGTCGTCAAAAATATGGCTCTTACAATAATTTTATCAAGTAAATGAGGTGAGCACTTATACTACAAAGGTTATTATATAATTAATGTATTTTGTTTTTTAATTAATGTATTATTTAAATTATGTTCAGTTAAAATTAAAAGTTGTTCGAATTCTGAATGACATTCGAAATTTCGTAATAATTTCTTTTTACCTTCTTTAAAATACATTTCCTACTTGAGTTGGTCTTGGTATTTTTTTAATCTCCTTCGTGAACTTTTCTGAACATACAAGTAAACATTAGGAGAGTTGGTTTCAGAATAGAATAATTTAAAATTTTGAATAATTTTTATTTTCTTTATTTTTATAAAATTTAATTAATATTTATAAAATTCATAACTTCTTAGACCGCCAGAACTAAGGTCGCTTAACTTAAATGTTTAAGAAATTATTCTTAGGATTCCTTAGTAGGAGCTTAAAACTAATTTTAAAAACTGAACCGTTTTCATATTTTTAAAAAATAAGATAAAATAACTTTATTAGTAAAACCAAGATGTTTGATATAGGATACGGGTAGTACAATCGAATGAAATATTCAATCAACTTTAACAAAAAATTATGAGAAAAAAATGCAACAATTCTTTAAAATAAACATGTACAATGAACAACTTTTGTATATGAGCAGGATTGAAAACGTTTAGTCGTTCTGCCAATTGAGGTTATACGGTAACTGAATCGATGATTTTTGAATTCTATATTTAACTCTCTTTATAGGGACGGATTCAATATCTATAATCCTCTGAAATGAATAACTGAAATTGTTTATTAACATATTCTGAACCCTGTTAAACTTGTTCAAAATTTTAAAATATCAAGGTTCCAGGGTTATGTGGCCCAAGTATTTTTTTATTAAATGGAATAAAAAATAAAATTCCTAATATGTTTAAAATGGTTGACAGGAGGTACGCAAAAAAAACGCTAATCAAAATAGCCATGGAACCATCGACATAGAATTAAAAATCTATCGACAAGACAGAATTCAAACCTGAATGTAACCTTAAATAAAATAACTATGTGTACATATAAAATATATAAATGGGACGATTTTTAAAAAGGGAATCAGAAGTAGGAGTTTCGAACTAGCGGTTGAATCAAAATTCAGAAAGAACAAAGAGAATTCACCGTTTGCAAAAAGCTTGTTTAAAATTGCAATCTAAAACATGCGTTCTTTTAAACCAAATAAAATTACACATAAAGGTATTCCAAGCATCTTTTATTCAGAACCAAAAATAACAAAAAGGAAAAAACATGTGAAAAAACAAGTTCAATTTGAAATGAATCCATTTAGCGTTTCCTCGTTTTAATGGATTCGAATGAACAGGCACTATAATTACCTGCATATAAGGTTACAACATTCTGTTTTCAAATATAAAAGTTTTTTTCGATTAAGATATAATATAACATATAATTCTGGTACATATTATTATAGCAATGAAATATTTGTAATTAAATTGAACGATTATTCTTTAAAATAATATTTAAATACTTTCTACGCAAATGTATTACAATGGGATTATTTAATGAATATCTAACCATGTTTAATTAGAGTGCCTACTTTATTTTTTATGAAAATATTCACTCTGTTAAATTTAACAGCGAGTAAATAGGCGTGGCAACTATAAAAATGGCGGTTGCTATATACAACTTTATATAAAACCGAGATTAGTTAATATTTCTAATAGTATATTTTTTGTAACATTGTAAGTGGAAGAAAATATGCTGACCTATATCTTAAGTCGTTAAAACACCTCTATTTAGCTCCATGTAATATGCAGGAGGCTGGCTGTTTCTTCGGCTTTTAACGCTCATACAAAAATAAAGAATTCATAAAGCAGCAGTGGGGATAAGACGTAATGAAATTTCCCTTCGTATTTAATCAGACGCTCATACTTATATATGCTGTATACATACCCTATTTGGCTGAGTACATTATAATTATTATACATGATTCTTCAAAGAATTGCATTTTTTCTCGGTGTTGTTGAGATAATGTTAGAAAAAAACGATATACACTAATAATATATATTTATTATAGAAATTTCTTACGAATGCATACGCGTAGTTTATCAATAAATGGTTTCTAATATTAATTCACTAAGAAACAGCATATTTTGTAGAAGG
The DNA here is from genome assembly GCA_959347355.1 of Napeogenes inachia. NCBI lineage: Eukaryota > Metazoa > Arthropoda > Insecta > Lepidoptera > Nymphalidae > Napeogenes > Napeogenes inachia. The sequence goes on from OY365792.1 coordinate 18,116,549, forward strand.
CTCTTCCAAATCTCCATATTCATCAGAATATAACTTTAGTTTTCTTTTCATGTGAAAATGAATGAATTTACCACAGTAAAAACTATTCTATATTGACACTGACGATAAGTTAAACCCACACCAAATTGAATAAAAAAATCCAGTCCACATTTCCACAAACTAAGCTCTCAGGTTCCGTAACAAATAGCAATTATTTTTCCAGAAAATATTACATGTACGGATTTAAGACCTCAATTATTTATTTTATTTACTTTGTTGGGTAATCCAACAGTGCATGCATAGTTTTAAAGATACAATAAATAATACTTACATAAAATAGGGCCAAAATAGCACTACACTTTTATCGAACAAAAATTGGTATAAACTATTACATTGAAGATTTGAATAGGTCTTTACAAAATGTTTGATAATTATAATTTTTTTGTTATTTGGTTTGGTATTTATACAATATTCTACACCAACATTAAAAATATATCTACTAAAAATTATCTTCTATCGTGCCGTCGGTATTTTAACCAATGATTCTAATTGAACGACAAGGAATAACATTTTAAGGCACCTTGATATATCAACCACTAAAAATTTTTCTTCAATTTGAACATCGTTATTATTTTTATAAAAAGACCGTTTACATTCCAAGCAATTAAATTCGATTTTCTTATGATGAAAGATATCATTTATGAAGCAAAAAATAATAGTGACTAAAAAAACAAACATTCATTGCCTCTTTATAGGATGTAGCAAATAATTATGAACAATCATTTATTTTCTAAAAGATTCTTTAATTATTCATATTAATATCATATCCGTGCAAGATCGGTATTTTTAATTATTCAAAATAAACATTAATTGCCAAATGTTTCTTTCAAAAATTATTTGAGAATTACGTTATAGAATTATCCTTACAAGAATATAGATTGTCAAAATAAACTTCATTACAAATTGGAGATCCCGAAACTTTAGCAAAACGGCTAAACTTTTCTACCTAATGGGTTCATTGTCTAACTTTGATAAAAAATTAGGGACTATTCAAAATTATAATTAAGAGGACATTATTAAGAACTCTGAAAAAACGTTAAAGTACTTCTTGAAGGTCAAATCAGTATTTAACGTCAATGCTAAAAAAAAAACGATTTCGAACGTTATTGTATAATGAAAAACCTTTTTAAATGCCTATATACACTCAACATCTTTTCGATAAATAGTTATTAAGTTCAGATACATATTTTTTTTTATATTTAGTAAAATAACCAATAAATTATTCAGAACGACGTCAGAAGCAGAAAAAAAAGATAAAATGCAAAGGAATCTCTGTAGTTGAAAAGACATTTATAAGATATGATATTTGTATAGAATCTAGTTGTATCTTATCTTTTATATTACGGCTGTGGAAAAAGTGTGGTACTATAGAAACAACTACCTTAGTGATTATAAATTATAATACCATCATATTTACCATGATAAAATATTTTTTTTATTTAAGGTGTTTATTACTATAATAATATAGTTATCAACTATCAAAATAAAAAATATTCCTTTTTCAAAAATTAAGAAACATAAAATATCTTCTTTCTCTGATTAAACCCGTAGAAGGTGAAATATAAAAATAACTGAGTCACTTGTATATCGCCATATGTCTTCTTATTTCGTTAAAAATATTTAACTAACTTATTTAACAGTTGCCAATCTGGTTTTAGAACTAGCCATAGCACAACATCAACTGCTTAATTGAAAAATATAATTTAAAATTGAAAAACTCCCGATACAAAAGACGTCTAAAAAGGATAAAAATAATATTATTACGTACTCATCGAAGTCGTCACATCGGCACACTATGGAAAATCGAGGTCTGTTTCGGATCAAAAATCGATAAGATTCACTAACTTCTTTACATTAACTTCTTTTATTTTTTTTACATTAACTTCTTTATTTGTTAAGATAGACAATTGAATTTTAGCACAAGCATAGTGTATTAAATGCCGCTTAAGTAAAGTTCAGATGTATCGATATATGTATATGCTTTTATTAGGGTGTATAAATTTAAAAATAATAATGAAAAAAAAGTTTTCAGGTATATCTTTTATTTAAGCAATCATTAATAATCTCTTATCCATTTAAATACGAAATTAAAAGTAATGATTACAAATAGTAAGTACTTAATCAAATATAAAGTTTACAAATACTTATTTACTAAGTGAAATAATATTAGAAATGTATGTATATTTATGTTTAATTATACTTGGTAAACTTCGAAATCCAAAATGAGTACATTCACTTTTAAAAGATCTAGGATATCTTCATCAAATGCCTTCACACTTTTTCTATATGTTTTTTTAACACTGGAAATGTACGGATATCATGTGTAGAGAAGAGTATGAGAGACATCCTCGTTTGTTGCTGACCGAGAGCACTTCCTGGCATGATGTAGTCGAAATTTCTTATAATCCTTATTCCGAGATTCTTGTGCATCCATACATATGTACGTATATTTATTTGTATATATATTGATATGTACGTATATATATTTTACACAAAACTTTTCTTGCAATTCAGGTTGGCTGATAGAGAATACTTTAGCGTTAAGCCCACCTTTTGTATTTTTTTTTGTGCAATAAAGTATATAAAATATAATAAAATCCTTGTAGAATTCAGAATTACTTTTATATATATTTAGTTTTAACTTAGAAGATAGTTAAAGCCTATCCAATTTACACTCATGAATAAGATAAATGAAAAATTGTTTATGACAAACCACACTTTAAGATCTCAAAACATTTTTAGTCCGTTTTGTCTTCATTTCAAATTCTATGCCCGTAAACTATTGGAGATAGATGGCCATTTGACTGTCTCACTGACAGGTACATACTTATTATATACAATTGCTGTAAAGCATCAAAAGGTTAGGTTAAATTAAGAGTAAAGTTTAGGAAGTAAAATTAATATATGCGAGTTAAATCCGTTAAAAGAGTTTAATAAAAATGTGTACTATTCTTGAAAGTCTATTAAAATAATATTATTGATTTATTTACTTATCTACCGTATAAAAATAATGGTATCAATGAAATGTTTTATTTAATTAGCTATATATTTTTTAATGTTAAAATTTAATGAGGAATCAATTGCTTATGAGTTTAGTCGTTATATTATGTGAATGTATACAAAAAAATATATAAAAAAAAATAATAATTTCTTTATAATAAATTTTATCAGTAAAGATAATCTTGGAGCATTATTTTATCTTCGAAATTTGTTTGGGTTTGATAGTAAAAGACAGAACTTGTTAGGGCACATAAATAATATGAAAACAATCTAAGCAATAGTAGGACTTAACATTTATAATTAAGAATGACGTTAGTTTGAAGCATTAATATTATTTAAAAATTCACATAAATTTAAACCTCCAAAAATGCGTTTATATTATCTAATGTTAAGAAAGCTCTTATCATTCGCTTCCTCTGTTTTATATAAACGGTGGGCACTGCTAATCCCGGCTTACTTGAGATACAGGAATCCGAGAGCGTGTCGTGGCGTAAGCTGGCTTTGCATAACAAATATACTTGCATTTCAAAGGCAGTTATTGTCTTACATATTTTAAGTAAAAAAATCCCTATTTTTTGATAATGTGTACCATCATTATAACTTATTATTATAATGAAATCATAAACTTTTTTTTTTAATATTTTTTTTTTTATTTTAAGTTTTACGAGTAACAAAATTAAATTACAGGAGGAGAATTATTTTATGTATATTTTTCAAAGATATAATTTCAGCAACGCATATTTTTAATCTATTGGTAGTATTTATTAAAAATTATACTATTATTATATATAACACGTGAATGTATATAAAATAAAATTGGAACAAAAAATAGAACAAGCTGTTCTACATTAGGTTTTATACCGATTGTATATCATTTTAAAATACTAATATTGTAGGTATGTTATTTTGTAATATTAAATTATAAATATATATTTATTAACATTATAAGTAAAGTTAGTAACACATCGAACAGATGAAAAATTTAATTAATCTATTAATTTAATATTTTATACTCTTTTACATTAAAATACATTCGAAAAATTGGTTAGGGGTAATATCCGGTTAAAGTAATCAAATATCGAGAGGTTAACAAAACGCATACTAAAAACACTATTTTATATTTATAAAAATACGACTGCCATTTCAAAGATAATAGTTGCATCACTCATAATGTGCTATTCATGTTATTGTTACAATAGATCAAAACTATAAAATAATAAAAAAAATAACATTTTAGCCAATTTAAAACCGTGAAAACAATTATTTTAGGTTTCATTTATTTTTAAATACTCTTAGCTTTTTTATATAACTAAACGAAATTTCAAAGGAAATCATTCTTCAGTTTACTTTGAAGACGGGGAATTAATTTGGACCCGACGTTTGTACGCATTTGTAACAATTTGTTTCTCTTTATTTTTCTTGGACCTCAAAACTTTGGCTTTCATCCAAGAAAATGAATATTTGAGGAAAATATGATCTCAATTCACTGAATTTTGTTTTATACATAACGGATAACGTACCAACAACACTTTAGTATAAAGAAGTATAATTTTCTATGTAAGATACATTTTGTACAGTACCAGGGTAGCAGAACTCTAAAGAATCAAAGCCTTCGTGATGATATTATTTTGAAAGCTCCGCCGAGGATAACCTATTACATGTTCCGTAAGAAGTCAATATCCGTAGTATTCAAGCCACGAACAAAACTAAAAGCCAATTCAGCTGCAAAAGGTCACTCTTATCGGATTTATGAAGCGGGATGCTTTATGAAATACCTATTATTGTTTTATTTGATCTGGTTTCATTATTTGCTAATAAAATATAATTTGTTAACAGCTTGTAAATAAAAAAAAAGCAATGTTATACTTACTGTCTTATGACACAGTAAAAAAAAATCAATAAATATTTAACAATACATTTTGAATACTTATCAAAATCGATTTGCAAGTACCACGATGAACTGCGCGAATCTTCGCAAGTTGCAATCTTCATAACTAAATCTTGTAGTTTCATCAATATCATAAACTTGTTAGTAATCAAATCTGAGATCTAGACTGTAACCTAGTTTCTCGAAGCCATATCAAAGACCTCCAATCTTCACGATGGTTTCATTTCTCTGGCTCCGATTCAATGAAATTTTCTAGATTTATTTAAGAAATATATGAAAATATTGTTCCATATGATTCAAACAATGCACTTCACTTAATGCATAGATATAATGCTATATGTTTTAGAAGGGAAGCAAGCAAAACCATATCTATTTTCATATATCAATTCTTTTAAATTGTATCTTGACTAGTTCGCAGGAGTTTAAAATGTCAAAGTATGTCTTGTTTTATGTAGTTATAAGTATCTTTATAGTTTGACTTATATTTTTACATCCATGTTTTTGTTTATGTAAAATATTACAGTAATTAAACTGACATATTTGCTACACATAAAAGTTAATAAGAATTATAATTATAAAAACTTTTAAGCCTACTGAGAATGGAGATAAAAAAATAAGCTTTCAATTTATTTAATTTTTTTACTATATTTATGAATTACTAGACATTTAAAAATGTGATTAAGTAGTTATAAAATATTTCTACCCATACTACATTATCCTATAAAATTATATTGCAGTTATCTTGGTATCGAAACACTAATTTACCATCAGACTTGATGGAGTAGACCTGAAGGTATACTGATGGATGGATGCTAGTGGATCTCCTAGTTGAATAGAGCTTGGTGCGCCAAGTATGGTCTTGTTTTGTTGTTTTTAATGAAATCTTAGCATCAGACTTGATGGAGTGATCTGAAGTTTTCCTGATGGATGGATGCTACTGGATCTCCTAGATGAATAAAAAGATTACATACTCGTCACTCCCAGCTTTATCAAATCACTCCATCAAGTCTAATGGTAAGATCTTATCAAAAGCAATAAAACAAGCTCATACGCGGTACATCCAGCTCCATTCATCTATGAGATCCACTAGCATCCAGCCATCAGGGTACCTTCAGATCACTCCATCAAGTCTGATGGTAAGATCTCATCGAAAGCAACAAAACAAGCCCATACTCGGTGCACCCAGTTCTATTCGTCTAGGAGATCCACTTGGGTCACTCCATCAAGTCAGGACAAATTGGTAATAATCTGTACGTACTAGAAGAAAAATTAAATAAAAAAAAAATATTTTGACAAATTGACAAAAAATATATATAAACTGTAAAATATCAAGTTAGGTTTGATTACATATTTTGTCTTGTTAGAAATATTTGTTAAATAGGATCAACTAAAATAGCACATAAAATGAACCTTATTGAAATACATAAAGAGTCATGTGTAACACAGATACGTGATAAAAATTGTTTTTTTTTATTTTCTGATATTTATTTCGGTTTTTTTTTCTCACATATTTTTAGTTGAGTATGCTTCTTAGCTAAGGTATTTTTTATGCTTAAATATATTATAATATTTACGACAAAAATGTACCTAAACTCCTCCTGATTTCGTAAAATACGTGACGGAAAATCATTTTAATATTAAAAAAACAATATTACCGTATTCACTCTGAGGACACTAAAGATTAAGAATCATTCTATGCGTTGCAATTATTGGTTTCACTACATTAAGTTTGATTTTGTAGCATTATGTACCGAAAAGTTGATAATTTTGCGAATAACCATAAACGCGTCCATAATGTTAATAATTAATAAAAAATTAAATGTGCATAGACAGACGATTATTTAAATCCTCTTGAAAAAAAAAAACAACATTACAATTAATAACAGAACAAAGTAGAACTTTTGTTTTAAACATAAAATATAGTGGTGAAGTTACGGCTCATACAACCATTGGCGTTTTCTTTTTGTTTTATATTTTCTGTGAGATAAACATTTCAACAACTGTTACCTGCTCGGATACACAAAAACAAACGTCAAGCCTGTTGATAAATACGGTTTGTTAACAGATTTGATACGCAGTTGGTCACCAGGAGAGAAATCAATCATTGAAGTGTCGTTGCTCTGAACTCAAACACAATATGTCTTCGTATTTTATTACTAATATTTGTCCTGACCTCAGGATATGTAGTCTTAGGTGATAATATTTAGCTGACGAAGTCATTATTTTATTGTATAAAGAATTAAAACATAATGTATGGTTTTAGTAAACGTATAGAACGTTTCAAAAATATAATGTACTATACGTTTACTATACGTTGTTTTAATTTTAATCTTAAGAAAGACAACTATTAAGGGATATTGAACCTAAAACCAAGATGGAGGATCGTAATTACTGCGTTTGGACCAAATCGCATTCTGCATTATAATTAGAAGACTATATTAGACTTCATTATTGCTTTGGATTTTTATCCTGTTTCCCATATTATATAAAACGTGTTAACTTTTTTATACCCCATTTACAATTACTAATGTGAATTCTTTTGACATTTTGTAAAAACATATAACATAACCTTTAAAATAATGAGGTGCTTAAAAGTTATTTCTAAACATTTAAATATAAAATATATGCAACAAATTATTTATACACTAGAATAGATTAAAAATAACGTAAAAGGAACGCTAATGTAGTAAGTATGTATAAGTGTACGGTTATGAAATAAGTAGGTATACATTTTTTAAAGAGGTAAAATACCAGTTGGTTTATTATATTTATTTAAACAAAAATATTAGAACAAAATAATTCTTTATGATGTAGGTATTCAAATATAATATTAAAGTTGGTGTTTTAGTGAGTAATAATATTACGATATGTATTTTACAAAATTACTTTATTACAAATTTATTAAAAACAATCTCATTTTAAATATCCAATTAATTTTGGTCTAAAATACTAAGAAAACTAAATACATGAAGTTTAACCTTCCTTATTTAAAAAATCTAAATTGTAGTTTGCTCTTTAATAATGAAGTGCTAGAAGAGTGCTGATTCAATAATGCTCTTAGGTCTATACCTAAGAACATTGTTGATAAAAAGCTCCAGTGGAACTTACAGTGACATACATATTACAAATACAAGAAATATAAATGAATTCATTAGCTTGAAATTTTGATTTCAAAAAGTAAACAAATCCTTTATAGGTTTGAATATACATATATATACATATATAACAAAATGCCACAAGATATCTCAGATCTTCCTTTCTTAGCCTAAAATATCCAATTAAAACTAAATTAATAGATAAATCTTATAATTATAACAATAAAGAGTTTTAGGTTGATGAAAATGTGTGATGATGATGAAAACTTTGCTTTTTGACTCATTTTTAGGGTTGATGGTATAATTTACAAATCAAACATTGTTAAATTTCCCGTGAAAAAACGGCAACTCTTGAGTTTCTGGCCACCTTTTCTCTGCAGATCAGCATTCTGAGCTGGTGGTAGCTTACTCACGTACTGACTGATACTGACCAATTTAATGTAATCATTGACGAATCAAAAGATGATTCAAAATACCTACTTGAATAAAGATATTTTGTAGTGTGTAGTAATTTTTCGTATTTTCGCCGAATTTCCAACCAGCAGGGTGCAGAGGGTTTAATAAAGATATACACGATAAATCATATATACTATTATTTAGCCATTGGAATTTGTTGCTGATTTCACTTTGTCAACTCTGTTAATAAGGACGTGAAATAAATTTATTATCGTTAAATACATGTAACAATGTAATAAGTTAGCTTATAAAATAAATATTACTTAAAACGTTTTTGGACTCGTTTATTTTCAATATGTGCTTTTGGTGAAATATAATCTCTAGCTATCATTAATCTTGTCATGGTATTACTGTCTATGCCATTATATTTATGTATATAAATCTACATAGATTTTAAATATGATTATACAATTTTTAAATTAAAATACAGAATTACTAAAGAAACCAAGCTAAAACAAACATAAAAGGTGCTTGTAAAAACTAAAATATTGTGATTTTCTTAAAATATATTATACGTTAGTGGTCTGTCTTGAACGCAGAAGAATAAGGTATTTTTTAAGTAATCTTGATGCAGTGGTTGCTAATACAGAAATTATTTTTTCTTGACTGATTAAATATATTTAAATTATTAACATATTTTTAAAAATATTAAGAAAAACCTGTTTTGTGAATGTAAATCTTACCCACAAAAAGTCCAAAAACAAGAAGAACCGTCATTTTGATGTATTGATTCATGCACTAAAACCACATCACATTATAAATAATTAATCTATATCCAAGTATTTATTCACTTGTCACAGCCATTCGAAATCGCGGTAACTTTCAAAGTGCTCCGATCTTACGAGAGGTTACAGACGTCTGTTCCTAACAGATGCTGCGGACCAACTGCGTCCCAGTTTCATAGCACCCCTTCCCCTCCCCCTTTACATCCCTTATCACGATTCCGTAATTAGATGAATGTCGTTGTTGTTGTCTGCTTTTGTGCTTTTTCGTATTTTAAACAGTCCGCAGTCGAGTCCTTTATAGCCATACGTACTAAATATTGCGTACAAGTGAAAATATGTTAGAAGAGTGTATTTTATGAGCGTCAAAAATATTATTGTTAGTTTTAAGGTTCCGGTCTGGAATCGTTTACTTTTAAGTGATGTTAGCGTATATTTACTGTTCAGTTAATGTTTACTTAGTAAAAGATTAATTCTGGAAAGTATTGTCCATTTTATAACCTAAAATATAGTTGCTATAGCTTTGAAAATTTAAGAAACTGAACTTCACTCATCAACTTCACCTTTGCAAGTATTTTAGTGAAAGTAATATTAGTGGGGACGTAATAGAGACAACAGCAACTATAACGATGTATGTTGTCGTTACAATATTCAAGATTAAACTAATTTTTCTAATGAAATAAACATTTTTTTTGAAGATTTTTGATTTTTATAAGAGATTTATTGAGTGACATACACGTAATAGAAGAAAATTATGTTCTTAACACAACATTTTTTCAGATAGCCTTGCAATAACAATATCTTTAAAAAATATTTTGGTACGCGAATAACCATTTTACATATATTTATAAAATCATTCTCATAGACTCATTAATAACTTGAGTCTCTGGCAGTCAGAAGCCAAAGTGAAGAAACAATTAATTATCGCAGTGAATATAAAATAAAAATAAGGATAAAAAATAGAAAATATATATAATTTATTTGAAAAGTAATAATAATTATTTAATAATAATTTTACCGCCCCGTTGGTCTACCCCGGTGGTAGGCGCAGACGCCTAACATATAGCGACGCAATGAGGCTTGGGTTCCATCCCCGATAGGAACAGGTTTGTATGTGATGAGCATAGATATCTGTATTTCTTAATTGGCCGATTATTAAATATATTCTCAGTATTTATATGTGTATTTCTATGTATTTGTATCGTTGTCTAAAACCCTTAACACAAGCGAATATTTTGCTTATTTAGGGGCTAGATCAATGTGTGTAACTTGTCCTGTATTATTAAAATTATATATGTATTTGTTTTACCATTATTTTCTATCTTATATTTCTAATTGTGCTATCACAATATACCTAAATTGATGTGAATTATATTTTTATTATTCGAAATAGTATAACATATTTCATCTTTTTTAATTAAATTTATAAATATGTACCTGCTAATATTAACTTTTCAACATTTTAATCTATTTTTTATTGATTCAAATTCAAAATATTTTTATATAAGTAGGCATTTGCACGCACTTTTGAATCGTCAATTACATTAAATTGGTCAGTATAGTCAGTCTGTGAGTACGCTACCACTAGCTCGAAATGCTGTTCTGCTGAGAAGAGCTGGCCAGAAACTCAACAGTTGCTCTTTTTTAATAAAATTTAACAATGTTTGACTTATACATTATAACATCAACCCTGCAAATGAGTCAATGACCCAAGTTCTATACATTTCGATCATCCAAAAATTATCGAATTTTATAATAAGATTTATTTAATAATATGCTTTAAATTAAGGATTTAAAACTAAGGAAAGGAAGATTCAAGATATCTTATTAGGTATATAATAAAATAACAATATACCTTAATATATTATAATTTTATTGAAGACAACTGAGGCATTAAAATTGTCCTGAAATGATTTTTGACTGACCTTGTAGAGAACTGATGAACTTCAAATAGTTAAAAGATAAACTTTTTTTCTGTCACCACACAAAATAGGGGGGTTCTCTGATGCACGCCTATTTTCTGGCGTACGTTTTAGGTATTTCATAGAAAATTTTTAGATAACAAATTATTCAACCTTCTAAAAATAATATCACTATAAAATATAATAATATCACTGCCCCTTAAACTTAAAAGAGAATTCTTCAAAAAATAATACCTGCCGTTATGTATGGTTTTGAGTGTTTGGCAACCAAAGGGATGGATGAGAGCAGATTGGTTGAAGCAGACGCGAATGGTGTGATGAATGTGTTAGAGTAACAAGAATGGATAAAATAGGTAATAATTATATCAGAGAAAGTTCAAAAGTGGCGCCAGTGACGGACAAAATTAGTAGTAAGTCCTTTTGTAGTATGGTCATTTTATGAGAAGAGATCAATGCCATGTAACAAAAAGAGGTTGCATATGATTGTGGAAGGATTGAGGAAATACAAAAAAGAGATGAGTGGATTGTGTGAAAGATGACATTTGTAAAAAAAGGATAGGAGATAATGATGATGAGTAATACCAATACAAGACAAAATACGCAAATTGATCTACCCTTAAGTAAGCAAATTATTTGCATGTGTAAGAGTGTTACATAACGACGTAATACATAGAAATACAAAATTATAAATATTTCGAATATATTTAATAAACGGAGAAACCAAGAAATATAGACTATGCTCATTACATGCATGCTTCTTTGAAATCAAAACCTCTCGACCACTTTTTACCACACTGTTGGTAAAAATGTACTGTATTAAGCTATGTTTAATATTTAATTTATTTAAAAATGGCGGTATAATATATAACTTTATAAGGAATAACATTTTAGAATTGTGTCAATAACAGGTCAAAGAACATAAATTCCGTCAAATCTACAGCAAATCAAAGGCTACTCGAAATCGTCACGAACGTAGCAGTGAATATGTTATCAGTGTAATTGTGAGAACATTGTAGTGAGGATGCTCGGGCAGCAGGAAGCTCGCGCCAGCTTTGTTATGAGTAATCATTTAAGTGACACCCACCCCGAGTACGAGTGTGAAGTCGTTTCTGTTTTATCCATTTGCAAAATTTAAGCAATTTACTTATTCAGACCAAACGATTTTTGTAAACAATGCCTCCAGTTTATTTAAAACTATTGTAAATATTTAACTTATTAATATTTAAAACTGATAATGATGCAAAAAAGATATATTATAATTATTGTTTAATTCTGTATTTTTTATATTTTATAACAACTTTAGGAATTATTTAATTAATAATTATATAATACACTGACGTTAGCGATACGAAATCATATAATTTTCTCCCTTCCGTGTGACGGCTAAATATTAATGTAAGATGTCAAATATAATCATAATTTATACAAGTCTAAGCTATATATTAAAATTCATTGTTATTTTTTAGATAGCAAAATAAACTTAAAAAAGTATTTTTTTTTTGTATTTAGTTATAATATTTAAAATCAAAGTTATTTTTTTTCAAGTTGGCATACATTGCAATAAGGAAACTTTAGACCACATTCACGGTTACAACATGGTTTCAACGGTAAGTCCTAGGAGAAGAATCTTCAAGACGCCCGGTGGATATTATTTAAACAAATTATAAATCATAATAAGTAATAAGAAATACACTGTTTATTTTAATTGAATCAGAAATTTTAGTTGAGACGTTTATTGTGTACGTATTATTTTATGTATTCGTAATTATTAAATTCATTAAACGAAATTAATATGTATTACCTTTATCTCGAACTCACCGGTATATTCCGGTAAACAGATTTCCGTGAAGTAGCAATAAGCGTTTCACAACTCACTAACTCGTTATTGATTTTAGTTCCACAAATACTCTATTATTTTATCATTGACAATGTTTTTTTTAAAACATTTACTTTTCACTTGTATTTAGTGAAATTGCTATAAATAATAAAGTCAGGGATAAATACTTAGATTTGAACTAAGGATGTCATTGATTTAATCGTTAATGCAAACGTTTTATCTTGAACATTCCATCCATAGTAGATAGTGAGCTACTATAGCTTACAATTGACACAGAGATGTCAAGTGTAACGACCTAAACCATTCTCTATGTTACTATATTCTATGACAATTGTTTTATGTAAACGATCTTGCAAAACGACGTCGACAACATCCAAGATATAAGATATATTTCAGTGTTCCTCGATTTGTTATTTTATCAGTGTGTACAATTAGTAGTAGTATTAGTAAACTAATACCTATTATACTATAGTTATTATACAAGTTTATATTTTTAAAGCTTTTATAATTTAATATAAATATTTATTTCTATTGTAATTTTCTTAAACAGTAGTTTACAGTTTACTCATCCTAAAATTTTCAAAATATATTGTACGAGTACATACATATATATACACGTATAATGTTTTTGAGAGTTTTTACCAAAACTATTGACGATGTAAAATTTTCAATAAGTAGTAGTTTCATTAAGTAAGTTGTCCAGTGTAAAATTTTCTATGTAATTGATGGGAAGTAAATTGACTATTGATCTTCTGGTTGTGATTGTTTGTTTGTAAAAAAAATAAACACAAACTGCTATGATAAAAAATTACAATTTCAATAAACTTTTATTTATACATTTTGTTTATACACACTTTATTGAAGTGAAACTTCTTTATCGGGGTTGGAAAAAAATTTACTGTAACCTTCTTTCGTTACGCGTGACATTTTTCCGTTACGCGCCATTTTTTTTGTATAGCTTCATCTCTTTTACACCATGTTGCTATGGAAATATTAAATAATCAAAATGACAAGTATGTGGATTACAAAACACAATTTAGGTACATTAACCAAAAATAAAATTATCGGATTAGAGTTTTATAATTAAATAATGAACTGCTATTACATACTGGACAATACGATTTTATGGACTTGCTATTGAAACTAATAAATAAATTCAAGATTATAACATGAAGAAGAAATTATGAAATATAATTTATAATGTTTTTAAAATACATTGATTGTCTGAAATAGAAGAAGTAAGAATGAAAAGAAATACGAGTTTTGGCTGAGAAATGGAGCATTGGGGTCCTGATCTTTACAAGGTCTGTTTTGCTATACCTAGAACGAACAACAACTCGAAACAGCAGAAACCATGATGAAGAATAATTTTATTTGTGATATAGTGACGATCCAACATGTTAAGAAGCCTAAAGTTAATATTTTTAAAGTGGATTGTGTACATATGTCTGTTTTTATGGTACTTATGTGTTTCTTCTATGAGAATATTATACGTCAGAAACAGTCGATTCACTTCTTACGTTTTAATTAATTAATATTAATGAAAATTATGACGTTTTTCTGTTACGCGCCATCTTTATATCTAAGTCACATTTAAAAGAAAATGTGAATTATATTTACATGTCATAAAGAAGTTTCACTTCTTACATGTGTACACTAATACACACACACATATTTTTTTATGGACATGTTATAATTTATTGAAAAATAAATTAAATCTTAAAACTATATTTATTATATTCTAAGATATATTAATTTCTAAGAAGTCAATAATATGTCAATATAAAAGGTCTTCAATCTGTAAAGCATTGATAAAAGAGAAGACGAGCCTTCACCTTTATCAATATTAATAAAGCCATTCAAGGTGAGTTGGGGGTAAAAGCTTTACTACTTATTTACAGATTGTGTAAAAATATAATTGTACATTTTACAAGTTTCATTTTGAAAAATTTCAACTCAAGTGGCAAGTCAGGACTGAATATCAAAATAGATTTTAGCACTCTTTGACTAAGGTTCATAGAGTAAATACATTTATTTATTTATTTAAATACTTTATTGTATACTACATAAATTACATATTACAGTTTTAAATTAATCTTTAAAAAAGACAAAAGAGTTAGGGAACACATCTCGGTTATCAAGCATAGGCGTACATTTCTGTCAGCAGTGTGTGAACATACCATAGACATTCCTAATCATTATATAAGATTTGATAAATTTAAAATCCTCGCTAAAGAATAACGTTACATTCCAAGAATGGTCCGTGAGGCTATTGAAATTAAAAAACATCCTAACTTTAAGAGAAGATGGTTGCGGATTATCTAAGATCTAGGACCCTCTCTTGAAAAATATAAAATCCCATGTCTGTGATCGCACTGTAAGACTTCAAGTTAATATTAGTGCGTTTTGTGTGAATCCTGAACTGTACGCCCGGAAGCTACGTATGACAGACCGTGAACACGATTGCTGCATAGCATTCGAAACGTCGGGTTATATTTAAAATATAAATTTACAATTTAATTTAATTTAATTCACAATTTAATCCTTAAAAATAGTTTTATTATAATGTATAGTACTCCTGAAAGCATTAGAGTACACTAAGTATTGATTGTTTGAATCTCAGTAATAATTTATATGTAAGAACAAATAAGTATTCTAATAAAACGTGGCTTCGAAAATAAGAAGAAGAAAACGAAGATTAGAATAACTAATAATGCTAGCCAAAGGAATAACTAAATAGAATAATTAATAATACCAGTATAAATATAGTTTATAGTACCAGGACTAATAGACTATATTAGTAACAACTTACATTTACAGGGTCTAAGATAATTATGTAACATTAAACATTGAAGATAATAGTAACAATAATTATTTTGAACCAAGAATGAATAACATTATTTCGTGTTGTCAGAAAATCAAACTGGAATGGGTTATCTGAATAAAATATTTTAATAATGTTCAATAAACTGTTCAAACTTCCGTCTACGTCCTCTGACATGAGGTATGTATGTTATCGTCAAAAAAAAAATTTAAACACCGTCTAACTTAATTTGTTTACTTTCCAATATTGGAATATTATTGGAGTATGTTATGATGCAACATTTTTTATACGAATATAACCTTTTTGAAAAACGTACTTCATAACGCTACGAACTTTTCAAATACCATAATCCTAGGAAATATATTTTTAAACTAATAATAATGCCCATGTGTTACATACATTAATAATAGTGTAAAAAATAGAACAATTAAGTTAATTTAAATTTGGTCAAATCTGCAGCAAATCAAAGTCTGACACTTGAAATCGCCACGAACGTTGTACAGTGAATATGTACTCAGCGTAATTGTGAGCGCATTGTATAAGGGCTTTGGGGAAGCATACACTGGCTATGAGTCATCGTTAGAGTAATCATTTCATTGACTTCGAGGCCGAGTTCGTGTGTGCAATTTTTTAATCAATCGTTTTAAAAAATTTAAACAATTTATTTACTTAGTCATATCGATCTTTATGAATAGTGCCTTCTATGTATTTTAAATTAATGTTTTAAACAATTGTGAAAACAACATATTAATATTTTAAGGCCAATAATGGTGCAGAGTATATTCAATTTCTATATTAAATATACAAGTTATAACTTTGTATAATATTTTAATAATAAGAGGCTGAGCGAAAGACTTAAACAATATTTCATTGTAAATACAGTAGTGGTGCTAAGTACGAAGTAACTTTATTTCCTAATATTTTTTGATATTTTATAGATATTAAGTAAATCCTTTATGGATTGGGCAGTATAAATAATAATTGAGTTTCATTTCATTTCAAACGTAACAGCCTGTTTACTCTAAATGATTATTATTTTACTTAAATAAAAATGGGATATTTTTTTTACTTATTAGCATTTGAAAAATCAGATTTCCAAAGTTAGATAAAAGAACGACTTAAGCATTTCCGAAGCTTGATATGTAATTAGATGAAGTGGTCTTACTATATAAACAGATATACAAAGAGACTTACTATTCTATTCAATAGCGTACAGCCTGAATAGCAAGGGTTGTATTATTTTAAATGAATTTAACATCTTCGAAGTAACAAGTATATTATTCTATTCTGTATCAATATTTTATTCTGTATCTTTGTATTTTTATTTTTTACACGAGGTAATGCCCTTACCAAAATCTTGTTATTAAAATAGTTTGTGTTTAAATTACTTAAGCTTTCTATCTATTTCTCAGATTTATTAGCAGTTTTATCTGTTTCTTTGTATCTTTTCCGTCTCTTAATATCTAATTATTTTTAATGTGCTCATTACAGATCAATTTCTATTATTCTTAAAGTACTAAAAGCTGTTGTACATAAACAGTTCTCAGCCTACATTTAAACAACAATTTATTTAGCTCATTCCAGTGTGGTTTTAGACCAGGTCATAGTACGCCCACTGGTTCCCTAAAGTGGTTGAAGATGCTATGGTGGAGTTACGTCTTAATTGATTTCTCAAATGCCTACGACTCTGGCTGTCATCACATCTTATTGGGCAGCCCTTATCAACTCGGTATCTATCTAAAGGAACAAAACTGGTTCTCTTTTTATCTTCTGGGGTCGTTGTGCAATTGTGCAGTTTTGTGATTAATGAAAATTTTTGTATAGTGTCAGTCTCATCATTGCCTACAGTGGTCAGGAAAGACCGTGCTAAGAGTTGAGGGCATTTATAAGTAATTGGTGGGGGTTATTGCTATAAATTAAATAACCCGTGTTAAGTTAAGAAATTATTGTTTCATACTTATTTGACGGCGGAAGCTCTGTAGTTGTAGATAGTTATTGATGGTGTGATCTCAGAGTAGCTTATCTAGCGTTATAACAGTATTAGATGTGACCTCGTTTTTAAATTATTGAACATCTAAATGTGAATTGAATTACTTGAAATTAAATATTTTTTAATAAAACTTCTACATAATTCCTAAAATATCATAACTATGTCATACCACAAATTACTACTACAATACACTACAATAACATAAACTATGATTATATATAGTTAGAGAGTAGCGATGGGTTGTTGACGGTTTAATCGTTAAGGTAACTAGAGCGTCCCATCCTTAGTAGATAGTGTTAATACAGCTTACGTTTCACACAGCTACGTCAAGTAGATTTAAACCATTCTCTATAGTTATTATAGCTAAATTCAATAACATATTTTTTATTTAGGCGGGTTTTCTAAGGAATGGTTACTAACTTAAATTTTTTATTTGACAAAATCTATAAAAAATCAATCAAAAAGTTGAATGTATATTTTCACAAAACTGATATCGTGTTTCCTGAATTACTTTAGTATCTATAGTTGTGATATTATTTCAGATATTATAATAATATTTGAAATAATATCACAACTATACAAGACTTATTTTCTAAAAATAAATGTCGCTTAGCCCAAAATGCATCTTATGCTTTGCTTAATGGAGGAAGGCATAATAGTGAAATTCCATGTCACAAGTTTTATAGCTAAAAAACAAATAAAACCGATTTTTATTACAAGTCTGACAGTAAATTGAATACGTCAAGAAGGGTGAAGTAACAAGTATATAGTTAACGAAATATACATAGAGACGGCGTTTAGCATTGTAATAGAATAAATTAAAAATTACTCTTTCTCTTTTTATGACAATAGGTTAATTCCTAAATTTGATTCTGCTCCATGCTACAATATTTTTATGGGAAGTTCGTGGAAGTAAGGATGTTTCTTACAATAAAACCAATCAAGTATTATTAAATTTATTTGTTATTACACATTGTAAATAAACATTTCAACAAAAAAGATTATAGTAGAAATGAAAGTTGTTTTCATTTATTTTATAAGAGGCAATAGAAATTGTCCCTAACAGAGATAACGTCATTAATATGAACAATGAAATAATTAGTAAATTAGTATCTTCATCATCTAGAATTAATTAACATTTATTTTATTACGCTGTTATTATTATAATTTTTAAATATGATTATATACAAAAGTTGATTAAAGTTTCAATTCAATTAAAGATCTGAACTTCTCTGAACTGAACTGAATCTGAACTAAGTAAACATACATCCAACATACACAATGTATTTGATAAACTTGAGACTAAGATTGAAGATGAATGCTTGTCTTTAAAATATAAAGTAATTAAGTCTTGCTTGAAATTTTATTATATTGTAAGTGTTAACTATTATTTTTAAAAACAGTTGCGATTTTCATTTCCTGAGCTAAATTATATTTCAAAAACATACTATCAAACAAACATTGCTTAGTTTATCTGAAATTATATATTAAAACATAATGTATAATGTTATGACTTTAGTATCTTATTATGTTTATTTGAAAAAATATATCCTATTTTAGATTAGTTACAGTTAGTACAGGATATATATATCAATAAATATATACTATTTTTGATTGGTTATAGTTGTTCATACAGGATATATATCAATGGAATCTTGGAACTAACATTGGTAAATTTTTCTAAGCAAGTCAATAATAATATGTCAATATTGAGGGTCGTACAATTGTAATACTATGATGGCGAACGGTCACCTATATCAATATTAATAAAGTCAATTATTCTAGAACACGGGCACTTCTCGTTTATTTATAAAATAGACTATATTGGATTATAACTTTACGGAAAACAATCTCAATACCATTCTAAGTAATGTATTTGTAATTTAATAATGCTAAGGAATTATTACAACTTGTACTAATATAGGCTGAAATCTGAAGCATATTAAGCAATTTTACTACAGCTACATAAATACTATTTTAATTTATTAAAAATAAATTATACTGTAAAAAAATATTCGAATTCCACCGATTGTTCTGTTAGTAAAGGAATGCTGTTCTTTACTTGCATCTGTTCCGTCTCTATCCTATGAAGCTTTATAACTTGTACAGGAATTAAATTATAGTATAAATATATTACTGTTCTTAAGTTTGCTCTGATGCATTCAAATGTATGCCAAATACTAACACAGAAATTTGAACCTAAAGTGTCCAGAAATAAGGCGGATTATAGGAGCGCTTGATGAAATAATAAAACTACAAGTCAGTTAACTAAGCGGTCTTTACAGTTACGGTTTTAAGTTACTTGGGATTTATTTTATGTTAATTACTAAGGATCTGCTAAATTTCATGTGACAAGGCTTCACATTTTACATTATAAAATGCTAAGTGATCTACAAAATTATCGTACAATTTACTTACATTTTACCAATGAACTTATATAGTGCTTATTTATTAATTTTGTTACTGAAGCTTATAAAATAGCGATTATCAAAAATTATCGGCCATGTGAGAATATTGCGTGTCAGCAATCATTAATTGTAAACCGGAAGAAATAATGATCATTATGTTTAATTATATTGTAGGAGTAAATGGCTAAGCAGGATTGGCTTACTAATACAAAGTTGACGTTTATAATATTCCTTATACTATATAAACCAAATACTACTGTAGGAATGTACGCTATAAGAAATTACGTTATTTTTTACTATTATTTGATGAACTAGCTGCATCATACCGTTTCTTTAGAAATAAATACTGGAGGTATCGATAAAAAAATGAGGGTTATTATGTATCATATAATTTATAAGGCCAAGTTTATATAATTAATTCTAAATAAACACAACCAATAAACAATTAAATAAAGCCGCGTTTCTGGCAAACATAGCGAATATTCAATTTGCTTTTGTAATTCATTAGTACCACATTCTCTACATAGTTAAAAGGAAAGATTGTTATGTTCATTACTCAAACATAAGAATAAATCACTTACATATTTTTTTTTTAAATATCTGTATTGCAAAAAGTAGACGATATAATAAATATTGTTTAAGTCTACTTCATTTACTTTGTTTAAAAAGTTATAAATGTTAGAGTCTCTGTTACAACTTTATATAGAGAATAATTAAATTCATAGAATATTAAGTTTTGCATCTTATGATCTCAATATACATATTATGTTTTACTCATCATATTACGGACGTATATTACATTTCTATACTCATTTGAAAGTTACTTTATATGTAGATTTGAGAACTTCCGTACAGTATTAAACTTAATATGTGTGTCAGCCCAATAAACTTCTAAGACTTTTCTTAACTAAACTTTTGGTTAGAGCTTTTAAGATAACTATAGTATGACAATTATTTACATGATAAAGAAATCTTATACTAATTTGAATAAAAAAAAAACTATTACTATATTTGGATGGTTTATGAAAAGTCATTCCTTACAAAATTTTGCAAGTCATTTAATTAAACAGTCTTTACAAATCTGAGGATTAATATTTCTATTCCAGGCTTTCGATTTTGTCTTACATTAGCCTGTTCGTGTATTACCATAGAAATAATTATCATGTTATGGTTTGAAAACTAATAAATTCTAATAAATATAAATAAATTAAAAAAATAATTTAATTTAAATAGCTCGTATAAAAAAATAATAAATAAAGGTGAAAAATATAGATTTTAGTTTAGATAAACATTAAAATACTCATTCCAAATTAAAACGAAAAGCAATCATAAGGCAATTAATTTTTTTTACACAGAGTCCCGGGAATATGACCTCAATAAATCCAGATTTTTATATAGTTGTTCATAATTTATCATAATAAAATAATTAATATTATAATTACTGGTTAACACTTATACAATTATCATTTTTAAGTTGAAAAACTGTACGACTAAAAATGATTAGTGTCTAAAGTAAAAAAAAAGAATGAAGTTTTAAATTGTTCGATTAGACAGAATGTCTGCTACTAATTCGGTCGGTGATTGATCGCTTGGAATCCGGTCTTGTGACGTCTCACCATCTGTCCCCGTCACACTGTCGTGTCGTAGCCGCACACTAGCCGCTCTCGTCTGTTTGTCACTGCTTTTGTTAATATCACTGATTTATAGTTTGAAGAAAATTGCCGGCTTTGGTTTTATAATTACTACCAGTTTTTTTCTGGTAATATAGTAGTACATGCACTCCGAGAAAATAGAAATGCTGTTTCTTTAAATATATAATATGAAATTCATCTAAACCCTCATGACCCAAACCTCTGATCTTCGTTATATCTTCTGAATTTTAACAACGCTAAAATTCTATGTTTTCCTTATCGAAATAAATATTATCTTATTAGCACGTAATATATTTCTGTAATTGTATATCCATATTATTATTTTCTTGGGACGTAGGTGACATTTATCTGCCTTACAATTTTTCTAACACCTCCAATGTTACGAAGTAACGTTGTTCAGATGCCAATACCGATATTTATTTGAATTGGTCCATTAACTTGGAAGCCAAATATTGATCGAAAAAAGCGAATTACAACATATATAATATGTATAATTCTTGATCTTAATCTTGAATTATGATCTTGCATAAACTTGGATAACATTACCCACTACTTTAATAACAACAAAACATGGATAACATTACATAGTACTTTAATATTTTTTTACTTAAATTTGTTCAATGTCCAAATCAGTTGAAATTATTAAATCTAAAATGTGAGAAGGGATGAAAGCTCAATGCATAGAATTTTTATTTTTCACATTTACAGTAAAATGTAACTTGACATCGTCACGAACATCCCAGTGAATGCGTAATCCGAGAGATTGTGAACAGCGTATTGTTGTGAGGACACTACCGAAGTACGCTCAGAACTTCCTAGCTTTGTTCAAAGACACGTCATGAGTATGACATAGGTGCATGTTTCAAAATTTGTCATAAGAAATATATAACAAAATTTAATGTGTATAATGGAACACTTTTTTAATCAATACGAATGAAATTCATAAATATAAAATTATCAATCGCTTTTTTTTTAGTATCATTACTAAATGATTTTAAAATTATTGTAAATATTAAGAATGGAAATGGTCGAGACAACATTTATAAACGATATAGAAATAATATTGTTATATAAAATAGATTTTGAACCACTTTAAAAGAACCTAAACTACTAAGAACACTAGTGTTTTCTAAGGTTTTCATGAGTACTATACATTGAAATAAAACTATTTTTACGGATTTAACTCGCGTATATTGAATTAAATTTTGAAATTTACATTTTAAATCTAATCTTAGGATGTTTGTCAATTTCAATAACCTTCTTGGAATGTAACGTTGTTCATTAGCGAGGATTTAAGGATTTAAGGTCTATCAAATCTTATATAATGATTGATCTTGTCTATGGTATCTTCACACACTGCTGACTTCGATGTATATCGATGTGAATCCTGAACTGTACGCCCGGAAGCTTAGAAACCGTTGAAGGTAGATGACTAATTAAATAACTAACTGACAGACACCTCCATCTCGTCTCGTCTCGTCAACACGATTGCTGCAAAGCATTCGAAGCGTCGGGTTAGATTTAAAATGTGATTCAAAATTTAATTCAATATACACGAGTTAAATCCGTAAAAATAGTTCTAATAATATTTTTTTTTTTTTTTTAACAAACAGTCTTCGAGCACCATAATATTTTATTAATTAACAATTGCGAAAAGTTAGTCAATTTAATATAATTATGTCAGGATTATGACAATCTTGTTTGCTTATGTGCTAGTAAAACATAATAAATTACCTTTAAAGTTTTATCTTTGGTATTATTGACACGAAAATCCAAATGAAAGATTAATATTATAGTATAAAACGAAATAAATGTAATCAAAAAGATTTATAAGATTTTCTTAGCTGAATCTCAATTTAGGCCATGAAAGAGAAATTGTTTCACGCTCCTCTCGTGATTATCATAAAATACTACTTAAACGAGACATAAATTGGATTTTATTTTTTTGAAAACCGCTGCCTATTAAGCCAAATGTTTGTTATTTGGATATAATAAAAATAATAAACACTGAAAGCTATAAACATAAATAGTTAGCTGTACCTACAAAAAAGTGTCAAGAAATATCACATAGTACCAGGGTTACGGATCTGAATGTGGATATTACTTTGAACGAAAATGTACTATCATCATGCATGGAAGGATAACATTGTATTATTGTCCTTAATGTTTTTGGAAGATAATTAACTTATGTTTTACTTACGCAAATGCTCTTTGCTACTACTTCATCCGAGATTTTTGTGTAATGGTTATGTTTTTGTTTGATAGCTTGTCAGATCAACCGATTCATGCTACCGTCCGAGACAGCAGCCATATTCATCCGATTTTTTGATGACGTATGTTGCCTATTAACAACATACAATTTATAATAGTCATACTGTTAAAATATTTTTTTATGAAATTGGAAAGTATTATTAACATGAAACTATAGGAAGTTATGAATGAATATACATATTATGAGCTTGTATTACATATGTTATATAATTAAAATACTCGAAAGATAAAATAAAACAAATACTATAAATTAAGTCAAGAATTAATATGGTGCCCGAAACCGTGATATAAAATCTGTCCTCATCACAATGTCGTGTCGTACACGAGCATCGGCCGCTCAATTTTTTGTATAGCAAGGCTTTTGTTGGTATCCCTGATTTATAGCTTAAGGGAAATCGGAGTCAGATTGTTTTACAGGTAATTAATAACAATTTAAATATAAATTTCATTTTATTTTAACCTGACGTTTCGAATTTCAATTATTGTATTCACGGGAAGCAAGAGTGTGAGTCAATTATTTCATAGAAAAAACGAAAACAAATACAAATAAATATATGTATATATGTATATGTATATATATGTTTATGTCTTATATATTATTATCTTATATATTTTTTGCATTATTATGTGTAGATTTAGATATATACATTTTTTTTCTTTCACTTTTATGTTTTGCCCGTCTACCAACATCTTCTCCTGTACATCGTAAGTTTGGCTTTTGGTAGAGAATGTCTTCGTGTCATTAAGCCTGCCTTTTGTACTTTATATTGTACATTATGCAATAAAGAATTCAATAAATAAATAAGACGGGAGTCTAATTATTATGTAAAAGTTAACTATTATGTAAACTTTTAACAATTATTTACTTTGGCCAAGTTGTTCAAATTTATTACAATATAACTCAATATTATAAAATATAATTATTTTATTAAACATTATATAATATAATAACATTTTTAAATCTAATCACCATACACAACAATATTATTCGCCATGATTTCAGATAACTAAACAGTGTCTTATATGGTTAATGTCATTAACACTGTTTCTTACAGGACGAAATTTTTAAAAATTAAATAAAAATAAAAACTTGCGATTGTGTACACAACAGACGTCAAAGTAACATGTGAAACATTTGTAGCGCTTTAATAGCTGAATATCGAATAGAGTGTAATTAATGGCGGGAGATAGCTGGAATTGGTCCGATGTTTGAAATATTGCGATTTTACACACGGGTGTATTTAGATGTTTTGCCAGTTTTATAATGTTATATGTTTTATAAAGTAATATTTTTTTTATTTTTTGTACTTAACTTAAGAAATTGATATTGGCAGAAAATGAAATATTTATTCCTTCAAAATGATGTGTTTTAAATTTAAAAAATATGGACGTCAAGTTACTGAATGAACATTTTAATATAGTTGCGGCTTGTAGTGTTTTTTTTAATAATTGCATTTCTGCAGCAGAGACCGTATATAATAATAGTATTTTCTTATTATTTTAATTTTATAATAATAAGTATGAATCTGTGTGGACAACCATAAAGTTGTGAAATATTATTGCTGTTTTGCGAGTCTTACTAAAATTTACCAATATGTAGTAAAAAAAATTGTCTATCATTATTAAGCCCCTAGATGGCAACACTGTGGCATCGCGAGGGCCGGATGAAAGTGATGTCTTAATGCCATTACGCTTTTTCTTTCTTTTTTATTTTATAAAACATACCAATTTTAATACTTCAATAAATAAAATCACTAATTTATCAGCAACTTATTCGAAATTATATTAAAGTTTTCTTAGAAACCTGGCGTTGTACATTATGAATTAAGAAAACAATCATATGCTGTACTCCTTATTATTAATTTTTTCACGTTTGGAATCCATCATCCATTTGCCCCCTTTCAGGGGACAATGGGGACGGTTATGTAAGACTCCTACTCACTAAACCAGACGGTCAACATCTCACCGTCTTAGTGGAGCGCCATGGAAACACATTTCGACGACAGGCCGCTCAAGCGGCCACCACCCCCATAGAGTGACTTTCCGGGTCGACTCGGACGGGGCCCGCTCCAGGGGTTGACTTAATACGGCTCCTCTGTCCCTAAACCCAAGCCGTTCGAGCCAGACCAAGCCAATGGTAAGCTCATGGCATGATTACCATTTATGGAGGGCAGATAAATCACTTTGTAATTTGTCGAAACCGCTAAGACAGTTATTGCTTTTAAGTAACTTAAGACCGTCGGCATACGTAAATAGTGCACTGAACTTAAGAACCTGTGTAATATCATTAACAAAAATGTTAAATAAAATTGGCTCCAAAGATGAACCTTGAGGAACACTCGAACTAACGGAAAACCTGTCAGAACTAAACCCGCTAGCTACAATAAAAAAAATATCGGTTTGACAAAAGATTGCAATCATTTACATAACGATTCATGGAAACCATAAGCCAAAAGTTTTTCTTCTAACACAACGAATTACCAAATGTTTTACTATTTAGATTTTGTCAACTTGTTCATTTTTATCTACAATATCTATCAATTTAGTAAGATTTGAAGATGTAGAATGGTGTTTTGTAAAACCATGCTTACAATCAATTGAGTACGCTGAATATATAGCTGAATATGAAGACAGACTAATGCTCTCTTTCCCTTTGAGAATGTGGATAAGATTGAGATCGGTTTATTATTTAATATGACTGGGGTTACTTTAGGTTTTCTATTCTGTAGGAAATACATCAGTGCTAAGAGACGTATTATAAATCAAGCAAAGCGCCAGATAAGCTGAACAGGAGGCAATTAAAGCAGGTGATATGCCGTTAGGTCCAGAGCCATTTGTAACTTGTCGACCCTTAAATTTACAATATTCTTTTCAGTAAATAATAATAGTTTAGAAAAGTGGTGAATTTTATTTAGATTTCTTATGTTGCAGAGTGGAAAATGGTTGTAGTCAAGAGTATTTATACAATTTAAATCAGTTTATATACTGATTTAAATTGTATTCCAAATAAATTACAGATTCCTACACATATCTTTATTTCTCCTTATATAATGTACCATTTGATAATTGGGCAGTATAATTACTTTTTTCGTCACCTTTTTTTTGTATAAATGACCAGAAGTCTTTTTGCAATAATTTTGCTATATTACGTTGCAGCCAAGTGATATGGATGTTATGTGTTTTTTGAGCAATTGCTTAGTATAAAACCATTTCGGTAAATTATTCAAGACCGAGTAAGAAAACATTTTTTTGTCGATCGGCGTTTCGGCTTTGATGCCATCGCTTTAAGAGGTATTTTCTAATATACACAAGTATAGTATATGTTGAAAACTGTGAACATTTATAAAGATATAATAAAAGTATCCAGGCGTTTTTAAAAGCTAGATAGGTAGATTTTTTTTTTGAATAAACATCTATTTTTGGGCATATCATAAATATTACCTATTTTGTTCTTGTCCTCACTTCAAGGGATTACAATTTTAAGATTGTAATAAAGAAATTTCCTGGTCATGTTGCTTCTGATAAAATTAAATCCTTAATTAAATAAAAGCAATCTTTGATGCTAATATAAAATACTAATTGATATACTACATTCCGAAGATACAAAGAACGAAAATATTACAAACTAACAACACTTTACAAAGTCTGCACTAGTAACTAATTCGTAAATAGAGTGCACATCGAGTTTAACGTCGTCATAGAGGTCTTTAATGTATACACACTTATAGCCGTCAAGTTTTCACAGAAGCGGTATAGATCGCTTCTGTGAAACCTTGTATTCATAATCCACTTCCATAGGGCGTTGATAGTAGTCGTCGGAAAATGTGTATGTTACACTATATTGCATGTGAATAATATTTTGTTCATTTATTTTCATATTTTAAACTCAATGTTATAAGACTGGCCGAGTTGGACTTGCGCACTAAGAGTTCGGTAGCAATATATATAAAAACTAGGAGTCGCCCGCGACTCCGTCCGCGCGGTTTTTACTGTTTCCTCAGCGCACGCGAGGAAAGCTCTCAAAAAAGAAATCTTTTCCCGTTTTTGCAGTATTTTTCATTGCTGCTTGACTTCTATAAGTTACAGCGAGATGACATATACCCTATAGCCTTCCTCAATAAACGAACTATTCAACACAAAAAGAATTTTTCGATTCGGGCCAGTAGTTCCAGAGATTAGTGCGTTCAAACAAACAACTCTTCAGCTTTATAATATAGATAAGGAGCTCCAAGAAAGAATTATATATCCCCTTAAAGGTTTATTTTTTTAAATTTCATAAATATTTAAAGCTTTGTTACCTTTCTATTATACAAAAATATGTTTGCTGTCTGGCTGTCCCCGTCAAATATTTATTTTATTCTATTTCTTTTGGTATATGTCGTTACCACGTCTTATAATATATATATATATATATATATATATATATATATATATATATATATATATATATTATATATAATAAAAAAAATGTGTATTGTAAAAGAAATACAATATACTTTAATATTATATAAATAAGTTAATTACATTTTATACATATATATCATTTAATATTTTTATAGAAATCCTCTATTATTATTAAAATGCGTTCTTACTTATTTTTATATTTGGTAACATTTAGATTTAGTGAATATGGGCATTTATATAATGCTTAATTCCATTTAACACTAAAATTGATTATTTTAGCATAATTAAAAGTATCTTCTTGACAACTCTTTTGATATTGTTCACAATCTTGATACATAAATAAACCATCCATCATTACATCAAAGTTAATAAAAATATATCATTCTAACTTTAATCACACATAAGTTAATCAGGCACATAACTAAATGTTAGAGTACTTCACGAACATTAGGTAAACACCAAAGTGAAGCAGTACACAAAAATGTAGCTAGATGGCGTTCTAGTTTTCTTATGACTCCTTTTTTTGTTGCCATTACCATAGTTATGGTATTTTAATCATCATATTTACTGTAACGTAACGAGCGAACCGAGGTGGCCCGTCAGCGTCAGCTAGGGTCAGAGCACGAATTGGATATAGGTCTCTGCCGGTAAAACGATGGGTTCTCAAAAGTTATGTACGATTGGCCTGAACAAGAACAAGTACTTACAGTTTAGGGCTTGCAGCTATTCAGACCAGGCACCCGACGATCTTCAATGTCTTATTCTCAAAGTTCTGGGGGTAGGTGGCACGTGGTGGCACCGCCGATTATGATAATGCTGGATATCACCTATACACTTACGTTCACCGATCACAATAACTCCTCGGCCAAGGAAGACGTTAAATTACACTGGGAAGCACAAATCTTCAAAGAAATTAAATGTTTTGCGGTTTTTGCAACAGACGATTGAATTGTTCGCGCGACGACGCGATCACCATTTTTCGAATGAATTGTCCGCCAATCACCCGATACTGTATGCTCTGTTCGAGCCTTGC
The DNA here is from genome assembly GCA_959347355.1 of Napeogenes inachia. Classification (NCBI taxonomy): domain Eukaryota; kingdom Metazoa; phylum Arthropoda; class Insecta; order Lepidoptera; family Nymphalidae; genus Napeogenes; species Napeogenes inachia. The sequence continues at coordinate 18,146,090 of OY365792.1, forward strand.
TATTGGTCAGACCAATGACGCGCGCGAGTTTTAGATTAAGAATAAGTTAAGCGAATAGCGAACATACCGCCCACCAAAATACAGCTGGTATTTTCCGGATTAAGTTAGAATAATGTTAAACTTATCAAATAGATGTATAAAATAAAAATTACATGCTACGTTACGATAAATACAAGCTAGGTATATAAATAAATACGAAAATCAATAAGGAATATATGTAAACTTAAGATTCTACAGGAAGAGGACATAATTTGACTAAGGGTCTTTTAATGACACTTTCTTTTGTTTTAATAGTTGCCACTCTGATAATACCATCAGGGCCCGAATGTAACTCGATAACTCTTCCTAAAGACCAGTGTAAAGGTGTACGATTATCGTCTTTGATAACTACTACAGAATTAACATTTAGGGGTTTACACGATTTCGTCCATTTTGAACGTTGTGTTAATGAGTTTAAATATTCCTTTTTCCATCGCATCCAAAAATTCTGAAGGAAAGATTGAATGAGCTGCCAACGATTTAATCGATGTAATTTAATATTATAATAGTCAGAGTCTGGAACAGTTGTTAGCGGTTCTTGAGTAAGGAAATGGCCTGGGGTTAGAACGTGGAGATCATTTGGATCTGCACTTAACGGATACAAAGGCCTCGAATTTAAAACTGCTTCGATCTGTACAAACAAAGTGGTAAGTTCTTCGAACGTTAACACTTGATTGCCAACAATTCGATATAAATGAGTCTTCGCAGCCTTAATTTGAATCTCCCACACACCACCGAAATGGGGAGCAGAAGGAGGATTAAATTTAAATTCAATATTTTCAGTTTGCGAAGCTGATTTAAACAACGATAAATAATTGCTGGCACCGATAAAGTTTGTACCACAATCGGCATGGATTACGGAGCAACGTCCTCGACGTCCGATAAATCGACGCAAGGCTGCCAAAAAGCCGTCGGCCGACAATGACGAAACTAATTCAAGATGAACAGCTTTCGTAGCTAAACAAACGAATAAACAAAGATATGCTTTGTCTATCTTGCCTCCACGGTAGACACCAAGTTTGATGCGAAAAGGACCGCCAAAGTCAACTCCAACTATAGAAAAGGGTTTGATCTGGTTTACACGATACGATGGAAGATCACTCATAAAAGGTTGTAACGGTTGAGGTTGTGCTCTAAAACACCGTATACATTTAGAAAGACAACGACGAATAGCGCGTTTAGCAGATAAAATCCAAAAACGTTGTAGTAGTAAATATTGAGTAGTATTGTGTCCAGTATGACAGTGTTTACGATGTACTGATTCTATTAATTTAGTAGTAAACATGTGAGAACTAGGTACAAGAATAGGATGTCGCTGCTCAAATTCTAAACCTGAACGAGAAATACGACCGCCCACCCTGAGAATACCCTCTTCGTCTAAAAACGGGTTCAGTTTACGAATAGGCTTCGGTAAAGATTGATTTGATTGTAGGCGTTGCAATTCGATTGCAAAAGATGACTTCTGAACAAACTTAACGATTAATAGTAAAGAGTTGTAATTATCATTTTCGGTTAGTATAGAAGTTTGTTTTCGGTTACGAGGATTTTTTAAATACAATATAAAGCGTTTAACATATGAAACAATCCGAATAATTTTGTCAAGAGATGAAAATCGATTCAATAAGTATTCGATTGGAGAATCTATAGGACCGGTGTCATTTTTCACCAACATGGCTGATCGACGTTCTTCAGCTCGTAAGGTAACCTCTTCGTCATCAGTAGGAGAAGGAAATTTCATTGACCTTGACCAGTCGTCAGAAGAACTGGATAGCCAAGATGGTCCCGACCACCATAACGAGTTATGTAGTAGATCGTTTGGTTGTTGACCACGAGAACAAATATCTGCTGGGTTGTCAGCTGAGGTGACATGGCGCCAGCATTCTGTAGGAAAATTGTCTTGGATATGGCTAACACGGTTAGCCACGAATGTAGTCCATCGCGACGAATGCGATCGAAGCCAAGACAAAACTACTGTTGAATCGCTTCACAGATTAATCGAACTTAAAACAACTTTAGTTCCAAACGTATCGAGAACGAAACGAAAAAGATCAGTGAGTAACACAGCTGCACAAAGCTCCAAACGAGGTATGGAAATTTTCTTAAGAGGAGCAACACGAGTTTTTGCACATACCAAACGAACCTCAACAATGCCGTCATGGCCAGTTATGCGTAAATAAATAACAGCCCCATAAGCTATTTCCGAACTATCACAAAAACCGTGAAGTTCATAAGCTTGAGCAGTATTGGTCATGAGCCGACGAGGTATTCGCAAGTTCTTTAAAATAGGTAGCTGGTCACACAAAGATGACCATTCGTTAGTTATCTCTTGGGGAGGACGTTCATCCCAAGAAATTCCCAAAATCCAAAGTTTCTGCATAAGGCATTTGGCTTTAATTGTAAGTGGAGATAAAAAACCTAATGGATCGAAAATTTTTGCAATTTCACTTAAAATTATCCGTTTAGTACAAATGCGATTTGGCGATTTAATGTCAAATAAAAAGATATCAGTGACTGGGTTCCATTTGAGACCGAGCACTTTCAGAGTTGAAGGATGACCATCTGAAAACGATTTTAAATCAAGAAGACATTCCTCTTGAGTAAGATCAGAAAGTAAAGCAGGTTCGTTACTGGCCCATTTTCGTAATAAAAAATGGCCTAACGAAAAAAGTTTAATGATTTGTGATTTAGCTTCGAAAGCATCTCCCAAAGTATCACAACCGGTGATTACGTCATCAATATAAATGTCTCGGGACAAAATTCGTTTTGCAAGAGGAAAAGAATCACCTTCGTCCTTTATTAGTTGTTGTATAGTTCTACAAGCTAAAAATGGAGCAGAGGAAACGCCATAGGTGACGGTGTTTAAACGATATTCTTGCAAAACCTTCTCCGGAGCAGATCTCCAAAAGATACGTTGATAATTCTTATGGTCGTCTAAAACCTCTATTTGCCTATACATTTGACGAATATCAGCCATAAAAACTATAGCAGGTAAACGAAAATTTAGAAGGACTTCAAAAATATTTGACTGAAGCTTAGGTCCCGTCAATAAAGTGTCATTTAGTGATTTACCATTTATATCCTTAGCGGAAGCGTCAAACACGACACGTAATTTAGTTGTAGCGGCATCAGGCTTGATAATGCAATGATGTGGTATATAATATTTGCCTTTATCCAGCTCCTTACCTTTCACTAACGTCATATGACCAGCTGTCTCATATTCTTCCATGAACTCTGAATATAAATGTCGTAGATTGGAATCACGAGTCAGACGCCTTTCGACTGCTTTAAACCGTCTTAGCGCGATATCACGAGAACCTTCGAATTCTGGTTCCTCACCTTCTTTGAAAGGCAAGGATACCACGTATCGTCCTATCGAATCACGATAGTGACTGGTGACATAATTTTGTTCACAAGACTGTTCGTCCGGTGTAAGAGATGAAGCACAAGGAACGCTGTCAACCTCCCAGAAACGTTCAACAGTCTCAGTCAAATTATTTGATGTCGAAGAAATAAGTAATGATGAAGAAATAAGTGGCGTTCTTCCTAACAAAAGCCACCCAAACACAGAATTAAAAGCGAGTGGCTGATTAGTCTTACCCTTTATGTGTTCGTCGAGAAGACATTCAGCGAACATATCAGCACCCAGCAAGATATCGATAGGACCGGGTATATCGAAACCTGGATCCGCTAGCGGCAACGAATTAATATGTGAGCAACCAGCAGTATTAATCTTAGCTATCGGCTGTTCACCACAAATATTAGAAAGAATGTATAAATCGATGTCGAATAAATAACGAGTGTTTGATGCAATAGAACAAGATACTTTATCAGTGATTTCAGCAGCAGTACCACCCAAGCCGCTCACATTTGTTTCACATTGAACTGGTAGTAAGTTTAAATGTTGTACTGCCTTGCGAGTAATGAAATGACTCTGGCTCCCAGAATCAAATAGAGCACGAAAAGATTGATATTCACCATCAGCGCCTAAAACTTGAATAATCGCGGTAGCAAGAAGCACGGTAGTATTCACAGAAGCGCACAAGGTGCTGTTAGCTCCTTTGGTAACAAGAGATACCGCCTGCGAATTTTCAATTTTTGAATTAGAAATAGTACAATAATTATCAGCGCGATCCTTGTGTATTAAGGAGTGATGTTTATGTTTACACCTTAAACAACGAAAAATAGAATTACAATCCTTTAATTGATGTGATTGTTTAAGAGAATTAAAACACCACTTTCTTTCATTTGCAATAGACATGCGTTCGTCCACAGATTTAGCCAAAAAAGATTTACATTGTGTTATAGAATGTGCTTCAGAACAGAATGAACACTTGCGAATATGGTTCATAGAACCCTTAGACCGTTGTTGATTATCGGTTAGCAAGACATGAGAAACGTTGGAACGTTTTACGTAAGTAGATGAAGTTCTAGAATTTTCTTTAATTGAAGTAGCCTTCGAATTCGATGATTCATTAAAATGACTATCCCTAAGAAGCGCTTCACATTTCGAATGTAAAAATAATTTTAATTGTAAATATTGGGGAAATTCTGAATCACAAAATTTCTCTTCAAAGTCACGACGTAATTTAGGTTCTAATTTTGATAAAATTAAATAAACAATAATAAAATCCCATTGTTCCACCAGTAAATTTAATTTTCGTAAAATACTTAAGTTTTCATCTATACTATCTAAAGAACGACGAAACTCGTTTAGGTTTTGACTTTTAAAAGTGATATTCAATAAATCCTTCCAACAAGTGAAAGCTAATTCTCTCTTATTTTGATAACGCGCAATTAATGCTGCATATGCATCTGAGTAGTATTCACCTGCAACAGGATACACACGGATAAGAGCTAACGGATCGCCGCTTAAAGAGGAAACCAAGTAATGAAACTTCTCAATGCTAGAAAGAGATGGGCAATTATGAATCAATGCATTGAATGTATCTATAAATTCAGGCCACTTTTTAATACTTCCTGAAAATAGTGGTAGCTGTATCTTCGGTAATCTGACGCGTGATAACGTTGATTTATTATGAAAATCGCTTAAAGAGTTATTTATAGTTTCGGTAGAATTTAAATTATTTTTTGACAAACTACGGTGTATCGTCTTAACTTGAAAATATAAATCATCGAAACGAGTGCGTACAGCATCATCAACATCGACATCATCCTCTTCTAAAAGAACTAAAATTGAATAATGTGAATCTTCAAATTCGGATACAATTTTTTTAATCTGGTCGCAATATGAAAAGAAAAGATCGCAATGAGTTTCATCGCTTCGCGCTAATTTACCTACTTCTAATGCCTTTGACATACGATTAATAGCAATTGTTCGTTTTCGACGTAAAGAAGGTAAATCATGCACAGTATAATGATCGACTTCTGCATATTTAGATTTAGATTTACTCGCAGAACTTAACTTACGAATAGTACGCTTTGGATGAAAAGACATTTTATAAATGAATTTACAAAAGATCAAGAAACAACAAAACAATAATAGTTGTTATAACGCTAACGAAGTAAACAAATATAAATATGAAAATAAATATAACAGTTTTGTGCTTTAGGCAGTTCGCCGACGGTCGCTATTTGAATGAGTCACACAGAGCGTCTCGACAACCGATATAACGCGGCTAGCTTGAGTTGAAGTATACGGTACACGGAATACAACTTCCTTAAATGGGTTGGTTAATACAAACAACGGTTTCTTAATTTATTTATGTTAAAATAATTAAGTAAAATTTAAATTGTTTGTGAATTGATAAATATTGCAGCCGTTAATTAAAATGAAACACTTCGCATTTTAAAAGGTAGTAATATTGTGTTAAGATCTGCAATACCTTGCAATACCAATATATAAAACACCGATAGCTTAGATTGTTTTATATACTGTTAGGTATAAAATGTTGAAGTTAAGGATTAATATATTAAATTGTCACAGCCGGTTGATACACATAAACACCGATTAATTGCTTTAAGATTGTTTATATGTGATCTGTAACCATTTATTATATTAGCGAATTCGAATTTGTGTTGCAAAAACGTTAATATATTATAATATTATTATGTAGTTTTAAATCTTTGTATGCAATTGATGCTAGTACAAAAGAACGAATAAGAACGATGTGTTAAAAGGAACTGAATGAACGTACATAGATAATGAATATTATCGAGTGCAAGTATTAACGAATGAACTTGAATGATTTCAACTACTATTGAATGAAATTGAAGATTCAATATAGAAATGGCCGAACGAGTTTCAAATATGAATTTTATGTTATTGAAACTAGAACAATATGATATTATATATATATTTTTTAGAAAGTTAAGATAGTTAGGTATAAAATAAATAATATAATAAGGAAATAACGTTAAATATAAAGTTAGTAGGTATTTCTAGAAAATGCCAGCTATATAATATGTTCGATATTTAAACAAGACAAAATGAAACTATCGGGCACCCTTATTCCCGGGTTTCGGCACCAAAAATATGTAACGTAACGAGCGAACCGAGGTGGCCCGTCAGCGTCAGCTAGGGTCAGAGCACGAATTGGATATAGGTCTCTGCCGGTAAAACGATGGGTTCTCAAAAGTTATGTACGATTGGCCTGAACAAGAACAAGTACTTACAGTTTAGGGCTTGCAGCTATTCAGACCAGGCACCCGACGATCTTCAATGTCTTATTCTCAAAGTTCTGGGGGTAGGTGGCACGTGGTGGCACCGCCGATTATGATAATGCTGGATATCACCTATACACTTACGTTCACCGATCACAATAACTCCTCGGCCAAGGAAGACGTTAAATTACACTGGGAAGCACAAATCTTCAAAGAAATTAAATGTTTTGCGGTTTTTGCAACAGACGATTGAATTGTTCGCGCGACGACGCGATCACCATTTTTCGAATGAATTGTCCGCCAATCACCCGATACTGTATGCTCTGTTCGAGCCTTGCTATTGGTCAGACCAATGACGCGCGCGAGTTTTAGATTAAGAATAAGTTAAGCGAATAGCGAACATTTACACTAAGATCAAATATAACGTTTCTTATGCAACTCAGGATTATTGATAAATAAATCTGTTGGTATTTGATGATAAGAAAATATTAATATCAAGCTGTCAATGATCGCAACAGACGGACGGAAATTAAGCCACTGGCCGATCCACTCTAACATTGTATACAAGATGGAACAAACAAATCCAATGGAAAGAAAATATTAACTTCTTAGAAATGGATATAAGAGAGGTACTTGATATGTTATCAGATTGCTGCTGATTTAGTTTTTAATAATTTCTCGCCTTTACAATTTATTTAACTGGCAATAAAGATACAATGTCTTAATAGATAGATAATAGTAATTATTTTTTTTCCTACTTTTTTGAGAATTCTATTTACATAAGAAAAGTTAGTTATTAAAATTAATTATTTTAGTGGTAGTACCTAGTGGTAGTGGTGGTAGAAAACTATTTGATATTTAGTTATCCTTATTTTTTAAAAACTACTTCTCCATCAGAGATTACATAACCCCTGTGACGCAGGAGGTTGCACAATGTTTCTTCATGAAAACGTTTATACATAAATAGACAGTCAGATAAACAAAGTTGGAAAAAATATAAATATTTTTATTTTAAGCTTTTAGGACAGATGTTTTTGAGAAATCATGTATTTGAATTATAATGTTTATAAGATTATTACTTATTTTAATTATACGTTATTTCTGGTAAAGTAACTTTTCGTTATGTAATGTCATCTAGAATATTATTCAGAACTGCGAATCCTTGTTTTGTCTATTGCAGTATCTTTGTCCGTATCCGCAATCATCGAGAATAACTAACAATGTAATAAAATAAAGTATAAATATTTTTACGTTGTTTATTTCTCTATTTATTTATACATTCTTCTACGCAAACTAATACGAATTCGAATTTGCTAAAATCACGGGAAACAATTATTAATTTATAGAACACCAGAATGCTTTACAATGCTTTAAAAAACTTAATTACATCAGAACAAAGCACGTAAAAAGAAAGCCAATTATATTCCTAAGATATATTTATAATATATACACACTAACCATCAAGACGTGTCTATATATGTGATTGAAACTTCGTGTAGTAATTGCGGTAACTGCGACCAAAGTCAAGGCTTGTGCATGTAAATGAAATCATACACTATAATGAATAGCTTTTGTATAACTTTAAACGTAACTACTTGAGTTTGGGTTTACTTCATATTCATAGTGGGATTATCGTGAACTGTGCATATACGGAATGCTGTCTCATGCCCCAATACTTTTATTTTAAGTTCAATTATATTTTATATCTAATTCCTCTATAGTATTTGATAAATATGGGACTTGACAAGTGAAACGCTCGCTGGTTGGTAACGCACTGCTTTATTCCGTTGATCGATATCGCGCGCGAGGCGCACACACACACATACGTAACATCATCCTCCCTCATAAATTTACAATAGTATTATAAACTAACCTACGACTAAAACAAAGATACAACAAGAGAATAAAAAAAAACATTAATAGGTTCCAGAAAGACACAAACCAATTTTTATCTATAAAATTTCTTAAAATCCGGTAGAGGCTGTCTACCTAAACGTAATGATCTTTCAGATTCAGCCTGAATCTCATTCCGTGGCTCATCCTCTTCTATCGCAGAGCTCTCTTCATAAATCTCTGCCCTCCTCCCTCTAGTCGACCTAGTAGTATTCTCAGTTGAATCGTGTGACTGTACGTGTGACGGAGAGAGTGGCTGACTCGGTGAATGAGTCGGCGGTGTTAGCGAACGAAACATCGGTGTTCGTGAAAGCGGTGACTGTGATGGTTCACGCGGAGGTGGTGACGGTGAGCACGGCGGCGATGGCGGCGGCGGTGGTGATGGTGGCGGCGGCAGTGACGGTGGTGACAGACATGACATTGCTAAGTCCACGTTTGAGTTTTAAAGATCAACATCTTGACAGTTAATCTTGCCTTTATAAATCAATAATTGGTTGACGTGTCTTTTGTGAATTTCTGAACTGTTAAAATCCTTTACTTTATATAATACTTTCCCTAACTTTTGAACTACAATACCTTTACACCATGTATAAATAAATGTTCTTATTGACATATTTTTTATACAATATAATATCATTCTTCCGGAAAGCTTTTGTTTTGTTTTTTACTTGACAATTAGTTAGTGAACACTGTTGATTTTTGGGGTAACTTACAGGTAGTAAAGGTAACGAAGGCGGGGATGACTTAGGGTTAATCAAATCTAGTCGCGACCTTAATTTGTGACCGAACACTAACTCAGCGGGGGCCAACCCTGTAGTAGTATGCACAGAGTTACGGTAGTCCATAAGATATTTCAGTAGTCTTAGGGACAACTCTCTCAAATTACTACTAGACAGCAAACAAGACTTTATCCCCTTTTTAATGACTTTAACTGAACTTTCCGCCTGACCGTTACTAGGCGGATGGTACACTGGTGATGTTATGTGGGAAATTCCATTTGTTGTGCAAAATCGTTCAAATTCTTGCGAACAAAAAGCTGTGCCATTATCACTGACTATAGTTTTCGGGACTCCAAACCTCGACATAAACTCACATAATTTACCTATAACTGCAGTGGAAGAGGTAGCGGTATTCATGTGGTAGACCTCTACCCATTTCGTATATGCATCGACTGCCACCAAATAGGTACAACCTTTAACGGGGCCTAAAAAGTCTATATGTATCCTATAAAAAGGATAAGGCGGTGTATCCCAATGTGCCGGCGAGGCGCGCGTGGGGGATGGTCGCAGTTGAATACATACATCGCAAGACCCTATCATATTTTCAACTGCCTGATCGATTCCCGGAAACCAAAACCTAGATCTTGCTTCCGCCTTAGTTTTAACTATTCCTAAATGCGACGAATGCAATTCCCTCAGAACTGTGTCATATAAAGTCACAGGAATAACCACTTTATGACCTCTCATGATACACCCATTTTCTAAAGATAATTGCGACCTGCATAAGTGATACGGTTTTAATCTGATATCATTTACTTTTGGAGGCCAACCATTTATAATATACGTAGAAACTAACCTTAAAATAGCGTCGCACCGTGTCTCTTCACGTAATTTATCTAAAGACACGGGCATACTTCCGTCTACCACGAAACAAATATAAGTTGCCCGGTCGTAAGCTACTTCACAGTCACAGCATTTACATTGCTCGATGCACGCACATTCATGCACATTGCGCGGCAAACTCGCCCGGGATAAATAATCTGCCACATTGTCAGCGCTACGTATATACTCTATTTTGTAATTGTAACTACTTAAAAACAACGCATAACGCATATCTTTGTAACCTGTTAGCTGACATTTCAGGTATTCCTTTATGAGGCCCAAATATAGACAGTAGGGGTTTGTGGTCCGTGCGTAAAATAAATGGATCAGCTTTGCCGAATAAATATTGGTGAAAACGGCGGACGCCGTAGACAATAGCGGTCGCTTCCTTTTGGATTTGGGCATATCTTTTTTCTGCAGGGTTCAAAGTACGTGACATGTATGAGACGGGCCTTTCAACCCCATCCGAGCCTCTTTGTGCAAGCACTGCTCCTAGCCCACTAGGCGAGGCGTCTACAGTTAATATAATTGTGGCTCCCGGGTCAAAATGTGCAAGTACTTGGTCCGAAGTCATTAAACTTTTTATTGTTTTAAAAGCCGTCTCGTGTATTGAAGTCCAGTTCCATTTACAATTTTTTTTTAATAGCTCATATAAAGGACTAAGAACAGTTGAAGCGTTAGGCACAAAACTTCTATAATAGTTAATTAGACCTAAAAACGATTGAAGTTGGTTAACATTACTGGGAATCGGTGCTTCCACCATAGCCTTGATTTTACCTGGCTCTTTTTTTAGTCCATCTTTAGTTATTATGTACCCTAGATAGCTAATTTCATCCTGGAAAAACCTACATTTCTCCTTTTGCAAAGTCAAACCAGCATCTTCTAAACGCTTCAAAACAGCATTAAGCCTATCTAAATGCTCCTGCTTATCCCGACCCGTCACTAGGATATCATCAAGTAGGCACAAAACCCCCTCGATCCCGAATAACAATCCTTCGATTGCGCGTTGAAAAATAGACGGTGCGCTGGCTAAACCAAACACTAGGCGCGTAAATCTAAACAGTCCCCGATTAGTATTAATGCAGGTTATATTTTTAGACTCATCTTCCAAAATAAACTGGTTATATGCCATTGATAAATCCAATTTACTGAACTGATGCCCCCCGTGGATTCTTGAAAATAAATCATTCGTTGTAGGGAGAGGGTATCGTTCTACTTGCAATTGTTTATTAACGCTAACAGAATAATCGGCACACAACCGAACCTCTCCGTTCCGCTTGAGTACCGGCACTATCGGGGATGCTTGTTGCGAATACTCAATAGGCTCAAGTATACGTAAACTCACTAACCTATCTATTTCCTTATTTACTTTATCGCGCAACGCGAATGCTACGGGTCGTGCTTTACTAAAAACCGGTTTCGACCCGTCTTTTAATGACAATTTAATTTTGTACTTATTAAAGGTACCTAACACATCCGAAAACAATTTAGGATATAGGGATTGCAATTCTTTCATAACATCGACACAATAATGTACTGGTACCAATTGTAAATTAAATTTAGAAATAAAATCCCTACCTAAAAGCGGCGGCCCTCCGTCTCGGATTACGAAAAACATAATTTCGTTTGTTTGATTTGCGTAGTGTACGAGTAGTCTTAAAGTCCCTAAACATGTAATTTTACCCCCGTTATAGGTCATTAACGGTTTGCACGTCTTTGATAATGGCACACCTTTGAAGTGATTTTTGTAAAATCCTTCAGATATTACAGTAACTGCTGAACCGCTATCTATTTCAAACTGTAATGGTATGTCATTAATAAAAATTGTTTCCAACATAGGTTGACCCCTCGCCGACTGAATATAGTACACCTTACCGTCGTCGTCGTCATCCTCACCCATGCTACCTTCTCCTACCCGCACGTAATTCACTTTAGAGCACATTTCCCGTAAATGACCTTTTTCGTTACACTTATTACACTTGTAGTTTGAAAATTTACAGTCTACACTTTTGTGGTTCGTATAACCACACACGTTACACTTCACTTTTACATTTTTTTTACTCGCTATTTTGAATAAACTATCTTGAACCAGCGGTTGGGGCAGAATGCTTGACGATGCACTGGCCGCGGCAGCGGCACGCGAACAGCTCAGGTCCTCCGCTATTTCCACAACATTTGCGAAAGTAAGACTTGTTAAGTCTTTCGTGTAAATATTTTCTTTTTCCTTGCATGGTAGCATACCCATGATAAACCTATCACGAAGTGCTTCTCCTACATTTAAAAATTCACACTTGGATGTTAAGCCTCGTAACCGCGCCGCCCATTCCGAATGCGATTCGCCAACTCGTTGTGTGGCTGCATAAAATTTGTGCCGCTCTCCAAACCCAATACTTTTTGGCTCAAAATGTTTATCCAAAACCTCCAGCAGGTCTTGATAGGGCACTTCTTCAATCCTTTTTGGCAGCACTAGATCTGTTGCCAATTTGAAGGTGCCTTCGGTGAGTGCGCTGAGAATGTGGCAGATTATTTATCCCATCCTCGTCGCCACTGATAAATATGGGACTTGACAAGTGAAACGCTCGCTGGTTGGTAACGCACTGCTTTATTCCGTTGATCGATATCGCGCGTGAGGCGCACACACACACATACGTAACAGTATTTAACTTAAAGAAGAGAGATATAGTGAGGTGCATTTTGTAATTTTGTTGTTGCCTTGTGTAAATTTGTTGATTTACGTACTATGAATTTTTAGTTGCACATATCAAGGACCGATAGTAAATAAATAATTCGATAAGATTATCTCATATTATCTTAGATTAGGATCTGCAAGATTAATGATTATCGTAAGCCAATTAGGTGTGTTTTGACGTTTTTTTAAACTATATTTATGACTTTATTTTTGTTCTTATTTCCTAGCTTTGCAAATATTAATATATTTTACTGTATAACCATTCACCTTAATCTATCTAAATTGTACTTTGTAATTATGTGTATTAATGGTTATTTTAAAATAAAACATATCCAGTGGCACTCTGTTATTCTATATCATTCAGATTTATTTTTTTTTAATTGGTGTACTATGTTTCTACAGGAGTAATTTGTTAATATTAACTTGAATAACTTTTTGTTTTGGTAATATTTTTGAACGTTTTGTACATTTATATTTTTTATCACACATATAAAATTATTACAGATATTAATAGTGCGACATAAATATGAATGTGTTAGCATATAAATATACCCTATCATGTAAAAAAAATGTTTTGTTTTTATCAAAATATACTTTTTGTATTTATTCGGAATATTATACCTAAATATTAAACATATTAATATTTCCAATCTATTTTATTTCGTTCCTTAATACTTGCCTGAACAACATTATTTTTACTGAAGATCCTTATTTTTATAGTGAGTATACTAACGTTTTAACTATGGAGTTGTAATAATTTAAGAATACCTAATATAAAATCTGCTCTTGAAAGATCAATCTTATATATGATTTTTTTGCACATGTTATAAGTGGTAGAACTGCTAACAACCCTAAACAGTTCGAATCAAAGTAGCACCTTATTAAATTATGATTTTCTGTCGTTGTTTGTCCTATAAATTATTTTAATTAAATCCCTTTCAATTTTACATTTAGCGACATAGAATAATTAATTAACTAATGCATAACAAAAATTAATGTACAAAGTAATATAAACATTTCCCAAATTGATATCACGACCTTTATTTACTTATTTTCTGTTTAATTTATATTCAACACATTATATAAAGAATAATAACAGACGGCAGGTACAGGAGCAAAGTAAAATTGATAATAATAAAACACATTACAATAAACGACAAGGGAGCGTTGTAATCAAAACAAATGACATGTGCGTAGCAAAGGTGAAATTACCAGCCAGCCAGGATAATATGTACAATGTGTATAATTTAATCCTTTTTTTTATACATTCTTTTTAGTTTATTCTTATTTTTTTTTTTATTTTTTTTTATACATCTTTATTCTTATTTTATTATAACACATTTCATTACCAAGTCATTTTTAACTTGAAAAACAATATTGCACTGTGTTTACTGCTACTAAAAGATAACAAATAGGATATAGGAAAAGATTAAACATAGTTCTGTGATGACAACAATAGTCTTTGATAAGGTTTTAGTGGAAGTGAATAGGATAAAATGTTTTAAGGGTTCATGCTTCAAGGAATTCAAGTTGAAAGAAAACTGGAATGTGACTAGTATAGTAAATGTTGTAGTAATTATAATTAAAAAAGGTTGAACCAAAACCGAACAACCGAGATTAGCAAAATAAGTAATGAGTATGTACTAGATGGAGTTACGGTTCTTGGACTTTTTACATATTTTTTTCAATGGGCCACACCACACCATTTCAGGGCACACAATGTTATGCCGTTATGTCGGGCTCGAACCGAGTAAAACCTTATTGAATTCCTCCTAGCGTTCGTTTGTTGAGGCATGGGCATGCTTTCATAGGTACAGTTGTAAGATTTGTTATATACTATTATAGAACTAAGTAATATCTTAAAGTTCAAACTATAAAATTATGTAAATTATTCTGTCTTTATGGCAGTTCAATTATTTTAGTCTTAATTTTAGACATTTTAAACCAATTTATGTTCCTTTGGCAAAAATAAAGTGGGGTGATTAAGAGAACAGAATCGCTGTGATTGCATTATACAAAGTAGGTATGGAGCCAAATTAAATTTTAAAACTCTCCACACACTTGGTATTAGGCAAATGTTTGTGTGCCGAGTATTAATAGGTACAATGAGACTTTCTCTGTTTGTGACAAAGAAAGATCTGGCCGTCCACGTAGTGTTCGTACAAAAAGATAGTCAAAGCAGGAAGGGAAAGAATTCGAAGAATTCCTGTCCGAAAGCAAAAGATTTTATCTCAAGAAATGAAGATAGCAGCTAGAACCATGTCGCGTATTTTAAGAGATGACTTAGGACTTACAGCCTATAAGAGACGCACTGGTCATTTCTTAACTGAAAAATAAAGATGAATAGGGTGGTAAAATCGAAACAACTATTGAAGCTCAAAGAAAAATTTGTTTACGGGTGAGAAATTTTTACAATTGAGCAACATCTAATAAACAAAATGACCGTATTTATACTATAAGTTCAAAGGAAGTTTCCCAATTAGTCGACAGAATGCAAAGTGGGCATTATCCGACTTCAGTGATGGTTTGGTGGGGTATTAGCTATGATGGAGTGAGTGAGCCATAATTTTTGTGAAAAAGGTATCAAAACATCGGCACAAGTGTATTAAGATACCATTCTTGAGAAGGCAGTTAAGCCCCTTAATAACACCTTGCTTAATGACGAAGTATGGTCCTTTCAACACGACTCGGCACCGGGTCATAAAGCTCGGTCCACGCAGTCTTTCTTGGAAAAGAACGTCTCGGACTTCATCAGAGCTAAAGACTGGCCATCGTCTAGTCCCGATATTAATGCGCTGGAGTATGATTAATGGTCAGTTTTAGAGATTACAGCTGTCTCTAAACGATCATACGATTGGCAGAGAAGAATTTCCCCATGGAAAGAGCGCGTGCTTCTATTGATAACTGGCCTCAACGTTTAAAGGACTAAATTGCAGCGAATAGACACCACTTCAAATAAGCTTTTTATATTTTTATTATATATTTATAATCGTTTTTTATATATTTACAATCGTTTTATATTTGTGTATTAAAGTAACACACTGTAAAAGTAATAAATGTTATTTGCAATTAATTTTTTTTTTCTTTGTTACAATATTTATGGCAAGACTAGGTTATCCTTAGTGTTAATTTGTTATTCACGTCGACGACGGCGTACCTTTTTACGTCTATTATATTAACTCAATTTCTATTTCATATCTACCTATGCGAACTTATAATTGGTTTCTCTAATTTTCAATATGAGTATTTATAAATAAAACCAATATTTAAATGTTACCTTCTTAACTCTTATTTGACGTTTTAATTCGGTTTCAATAACGTCACAAAGTTATAATAAAATAATAAAACTCACGGTTTACCGTTCAGATCCGAACCAAATTGGATTGGAGCGAATCCGAGCAGTTCAATAATTTCTGGGAAATAAGTCTTAAATTTTAAATTTTAATCTTCCATAGCAATTTATTACGCACATAAAATCCGTTTATTTTGTTTTTTTATTTTTAAAGGCTTTGAACTAGTGATAAAAATATTTTTGCAATATTTAATAGGTCACAAGGTTATTTCTACATGTATATTTGATAATATACTATGAATCGTATCATATATAATATACTCTCAATGCATGCCTAAGTTTAGAATAACTTAGTGACTTGGAAAAACATAGTGATATTTTTTTTAGGTAAATCTTATTGAAATAGAATAACCTACTTTAAAATATATTACCCTGGTTATACATCTATTACTCTGGCTATAAGTAAATAAGTGGTTGAAAATATCTTTAGACATGTTTAGTTATGTTGAAATTAAAACAATTTAATTAAATAAAGATCTAAACACCGAAGCGGGAACTGTAACTCAATAGACAGAGTAGCGGCACGATTTTCCAGAGGTCGTAGATTCAGTATCAGTTCATTTTAATGTTTATCATTCAATAATTATTTAAAAGTAAATAAGTACTTTATAAATCATTACTACATCAACTAATTATCACTAATAAACTCTCACTATATAAAATAGTTATTCAAATATCAATACTATTTGATATTCGATGCAATTGCTTGCTAAATATTATTTATGGGAATATATTAATTACCGTCATAGAAAGCCATTTTTTGGTTGATTACACTTTATTGTACCATTAATTAATCTAGATAACAATCTACATACATTAGATACAATACTGAATGCTTCTTAATGAAGCATGCAGTATTAAGTTTAATAACAACTTGTGGACAAAGATTTTGAAACAAATATTGTGGTTTCTCCCATTTCTATTTTCCCATTTATTTAATGTAAGCAATAAATAAACACATCATTTTATTTACTATTCTAGAAAAGAAATGAAAAATAAATAAAAGTTATTGCCAAAAGTCGCAGGACCTCATACATCCTAATGTGCCCACAAAGTACAAATGTAGTGAAGGCCCCCAATAGGTTGGGGACGGTTTTGATAAAGAAGTGCAACCCCTTACGCTGTAACAGAAAGATATTGATGATGCGGATATATGTTATCTTACACTACTATCATTATCGAGTACTTAATTCTTATACATAAATATTTTACAGAATATACAATCTTTTGTAATACTCGTAAAAACCCTGTTTGAAACGTTTTAATACACAAAAATTATTATCTAGGCAACTACAATATTTGAATTTTACGTTATCCAGGTTTGACAGGCAAGCTTAAATTGTTTAACAAAAGTAACTAGCTTGTCTCAGCGGATTCAGTGTCTACTTACTCCCTACTCTCTGGTTTAAATATTAATTAGATATAATAAGTAAAATTGTTATAATAGGCATTTTTCCTTTTATTGTTAGGATACTCTAAATTCGTTTTTTATTTGTTTTTTTAATGAGAAAGTCTACTGCATTAGAAGGATTCTACAAGATGTTGTTCTATATTGGAATTTTATGATTATTACGGCGGTAGACTATTAGAGGGTGCATTAAGCATTAAGTTCGTAATTTGTACGATTTTTTGTGTAAATATATATATATATATATATATATATATATATATATATATATATATATATATATATATATATATTTAACACACTAAGGAGTGTAGACCAGGAATTAAATATCGAAAATGTATAGTTTATCAAATATATTTAGCAGTCATAAATAGAAACTCAAGTATCAAGTTCAGGATTTTCTTTGGTCGGACTCGTATGCGAACGGAAGCTCTGGAGGTGTGAATAGTTATATAAAGATGTCTGTTTCTGGGTTTGGTCGTTTATTAAATATATTCTCAGTATTTATATGTGTATTTCTATCTATTTGTATCGTTGTCTAACACCCTTAACACAAGCAAATAATTTGCTTACTTAGGGGTTAGATCAATGTGTGTAATTTGTCTTGATATTATTATTATTATTATTAAAGATTATCTAGCTTTAGTTAACTGTGTTTGATTTGTTTGATATACTTTTATAAAATAGATAGAGGTTACTTACATACATACTTTTTTTTACTAAATCAGAATTTATAATCACTTTAAAATGTTTATTGTAAGGTAATAATACATTCTAACTTTCTATTTTACCGCCTTATTATTTTATTAGAAGGAAACTTGCAGGGGCTACGAACCCGGAATTCATGTGACCGTGAAGGTGTTAACACCTTAAAACACTTAAGTAAAATACGTATGCATGCTAAAATGCTTTAAAACATTTTAAAAATACGGAGAGTTTTCCTGCCATAACATAATAGCAAATCATAAGCAACGCTAATAAGTGTAACAAAACATCGGAATATGTAATTGATTAATTAAAAGGTCAAGAAAAGGTCTACAGTCACAAAATATGTCTTATGTTTGTGTACGTGAGCTATACATTCAAATGGTAACTTCACGGTAGATGGTATGGAAATGGTTCAGGCCTTTTACTTGGGTCAAAGGTACAGACTTTAAGTCATAATATTATAGTAAGGATTACATTTATAATTCTCCTTTTCCGGTTTAACTGGTAGGGAATGCCTCGTAGCATTAAGTCCGCTTATTGTAAGTAATTTATTTTGGACCATAAAGATTAAGTAAATAAAAATTGATAATCAGTAATAAATAAATGTCGTAATTACTTTAAAATGTAATTGTTCTAAGCCTGTTTAGTTGTTTCTAAAAATATTTTATTCGTTGTTACTTGGCAAATAGTTTATTTTAAAAAGGGAGTTTATTTTAAATTTTATTGAAGTAGTTAATACACACATTTATATATTTAAAACTCTGTATAAAATTAAAATCTTTTATGTGCTTTAATTAACGTTAACGTCAGCATAACGAATCCGTTAAATCTGGAACGTCTACGAAATTGAATAGAAAAAATGAACGCAATCGCCGAAGGCCGTGTTGCATTTGACAAGCGAGTAAATGAAACACGCGTTATCTCCGCCGCGACTGTCAATGTTTGTGATGTTACTAAAATACTAGACCTTATAAATTGAATCATTAAAAATATAACATTTAATTATTTTTGTGTCTAATTACAGTTTTAAAAAAATAACTTTTATAATATATTAGACTGATATTAATAACTAGGATACATTACCTATTTATCGGTGATTTATTATAAATTACAAAGAATTGTGCATAAAACATTCTCTTAAATAATTTAGTTGCAAACAAGTCTAAAGTTTACCTTGACGAACCACGGAAAAAATTCAAGAGAAGAATTTAAGCAAAGTTGATTAAATCGTTAAATTCGTCAATGATAGCTCTACACGTTGAATTTATTTTTAAATAAATAAAATACTGTACATTTTAAAAGTAAAAATTAACTAGGTTACCTGAAACTTTTACAAAGCATTTTCATGTCCACTACTAATAATTCAGTTATAACAATGTGTAAAAATAATAAAAATGTTAGAGGAATGTTGAGGAATAAAGATGCTTTCATTTTGGATGGGGACGTGTATCCATAATGGATTTCCAGGGATTAAAAAAAAATCCACAAACATATCAACTGCTCCGAAGCCCCACGTTGTGCTGTCTACGTCGAACTTGATCGTCCAGCGGAACATGAACTTGGGAGCCGCACCTATAAAACTTCCCAGAAAAAAGAAGGCAGCAGGCAGCAGCTCCAAGCAGCACCTGCAGGCAGCAGCTCCGAGCGATGCCCGCCTTCGGAAGCTAGCTGAAGCTATGTCAGAATTAAGAGACAATGACACGGCAACGAACTTCTTTTGCGTGCAAGTAATTGCCGCAAAGCAGGACCCGGAGGGTAACGCTAGGAAAAAGATGGGAATAAGCATTGCATCCTTATTTGGAGGAGTCCCGTGACGATCTGTAACCTTTTCTGTGATGAGGGTAACCGTTGGGTTTCAGTGGGTAACTAATTATTTTCCTTATGTAAAGAGAAAAAAAAAGTATCGTAATATTATCAGAATTTTTATGCATGGTTATTTTTAATTAGTTCACCACCTCTTGCAGGCAGCCTCACCACATCCATCCCAACAATATTTGTTCTACAACTTCTTACAAAACAATTCAAAAAATAATTGGCTTCCTCTTTTACTTATTACTCTTTATTTTGTAGGAAGTACTTAAAAGGTCAACGCTCGGGCGCTATACCGACACTCAGAGTTATTACCAATTCAGAAACAACAAATAAATTTAATATGGGAAAATTTAAATAATTTAAAAAACTATTATTTTTAAATCGCAGAACAAATGTTGTTGGGATTGATGTAAAGAGGGAAACCTGCAAGAGGTGGCCAACAAATAACCCTCTATAAATATAATTTCATATATTTTACTGTAGGTTATATTTTTATAAATATAGAATTAAATAAACTTCAACCCTGAGACAAAGACCAATAATCAAAATAACTACGTTAAAAAATACGACTTTTAAACTAAAAAGTAAAAAATAATGAAGCTTTAAAATTTATTATATCCTACCTATTATTTATATGTCCTATTTACTAATAGGTTTGAAGTCGGTGCCAAGCCATTTAGTATAAGAATTTGGTTGACTACATTTTCGTAATTATTGATTTTTTTGTTTTTCTTCGTATCGATTTTAGCTAGTAATAATATTACAATTTAATTGCTCTTTTATAGCTTTTATTACGTATCTTAATTTTTGATGTAAGCATATCAAAATTCATATGTTCATTTAATTTAAGAATTCTGTTAAATACATTTTTTTTTCACTATTCTTTGTACTGATTGAGCTGCTTATAATATTAAGATTTAATTGCTATTAATAATGTTTATTTACGTATCTTAATAATTAAAGTAGGCATTTGATTGTATTAATTTGCTCGTATTCATATAAGTGGTCAAATATAATTATTTGTTTAAGGCTTGGCACCGACTGAGAACCTCCTCCTTCTCCTTTTTGACGAAGTCGGTGAAAAAAGTGGGTCGCAGGTTAAAATCGTACGTCCGTCTATCTGTTCGTCTTCTGGCTGTACCTTAAGGACCATGATAGCTTAATAGTTGAAATTTTCACAAATGATGTTTTTCTGTTGTCGCTATGACAACAAATATTAAAAAGAGAATAAAATAAATATTTCACAAGGATCCTCTCACATCAAACGAGAATTTTTTTACTCAATTTTTATAACGACAACTGGTTTTGAAATATACATAGAATATTCAGTTATACATAAAAGAAAGATACCCAAAGCGTTGAGCTAATTGGAAATTATTTTTGAGCACAACCGAGGACTTATTAATTATTTGTCATAATATATACAATTTAACACTATCTTTAATAAGTTTATTTGATTTACCCATAAATCTTATCCTATACTGACATTATAAGCAAAATTTAAAAAAAATAACTAAAAAAAAATATATATAGGTATTTTATTATATTAAAAATAAATATATTAATTATAGTAGTTTTGTTTTCATAAAAACAATACTACTAACATAGATCATGATTCAACTTATGAATCATAGTAGCAATGAAATGAGGTTTCAGACATGCCTGAAATGAATTCCTCGCTTCGATTATGACCAAAGTATCCTTGACGGCTTGATTTATCTGGCGCGTGAAGTAATGGGTTTATTTTAATGAGTTTATTCTTGATTAGTTACAAAGAGCCTCATTTTCATTAACGGAACTTATCTAATCTTCTCTAAGCACCTTCAAAAAGATTAGTAATTTGGTTTAATTTGTTAAATAACTTTAATTTTTTTTTTATTTTTATGATGAAAGGATTCAGTTGCATTAAAATTTTTGCTCTACCAATTCAGTTAATTAAAAACTGTATATACAAAAAAAATATTCGAAATTATTGACTTTGCCATTTATTTACAATTACAATTTTTTGATTAAATTTGTAGTTATGCATTACACAATAAAAATGAAATGCATACTTTTAATCACAGAATTTTTTTTACAGACAAGTTAGTCCAATCTCATTTCTTTTTTATTGGAAAGGATATTATTACTCCCTGAGGGGAGGACCACTATTTTATTTTGAAACAATGTCTTACTGCAATGGTACGAAAATACGAGATTATTACCTTTTTGTTTGTTAACCAATTTAAATTTAAAAAAAAACACTAAATACAAAGTGAAGTCCATGACAAATATATTCCCGAAAACTTCATCTAAACTGGATAATAATTAGCGTGCACAAATATATAGACAGACAGACAAAATGAAAAAACATTGTATTGGGTTTTCTTGCTTATACTAGGTAGGTCCCCCATTAAACATTTTTGAAAACATTTTCCATGTACAGACAGCGATCAATAACAGGTTTTAACCCCCGACTAAAAAGAGGGGTGTTATAAGTTTGACCTGTCGATCTGTGTATCTATGTATCTGTGTATCTGTGTATCTGTGTATCTGTCTGTGGTAAATTTCCGGCCAAACGCGTGGACGGATTTGAATGCGGTTTTTTTTAATCGAAACCTATGCTCGTCGAGATGGTTCTTATTCATGTTTCATTGAAATAGTAATAGTCGTCTCCAAGATATTGACGTTTTATTCGTGCGGGGGAGAGGTTCTTATGCAATAATTAGCTGTTTGCTGCCAATCGCGTAGACGGATTTGAATGCGGTTTTGTTTAATCAAAAGCTATGCTCGTCGAGATGGTTTTTATCCATGTTTGATTGAAATAATAATAGTTGTCTTCAAGATATTGACGTTTTATTCGTGCGTGGAAGAGGTTCTTATGCAATAATTAGCTGTTTCTAGCGGTGTCGCCAAAAGGATGAAGACCAAAAGGTTTTTACACTTACGTAGTGAGCTAAAGTAGGTAGCTAGGTAGTTTATTAGGGATAGCGGTTGCCCGTGACTGCGTCCACGGAAACTGTAAAAATATATTTATAGGGCTTATGATCGTAGTCATAAAGAATCATGGGCAACAGCTAGTGGTAATAAAAATCCCTTCATCATAGTGTTATTAGTGATTGTAAATCAATTTAATTCTAAATGTTTATACTTATCAATATTCCTACCTAATATATGAAAGCTACTTACCTACCCATATGAAAAAGTCTTGAATCATGTTACTTAATACATTTATAATTTATTACATTGTCGAAACTTTAACGTGGATCCTTATTTTATTAAATAATATATATATTTCTCTTAATAAATATAACCTATGTACATCATAATATAGGATTCTAATGCTAAAAGTTTTTTTAAAAATCGGTCCCGTTGTTTCGGAGCCTATTCAATTCAAAGAAACAAACAAATCTTTCCTACTTAAACAATAGGATTTTTTTTTAGTTTCATTTAGTACAATTCAGAAATTAGTAACATAAGTTTAAAAAATAGGAAAAAAAAAATAAAAATTTAAAAAACCTCTGATTCAAAAAGACCTATAAAAAGAGTAAACATAATATTTTTATGTACTTATTAAACTCGTTGCGTCGGGGGACCGTTTAATAAAAGAAGAAATTAAAATGCAAGTAAGTTAACAAGGCAATTAAAGAAATTATGATATCGAATCCTATAGTATAAGTCCTCAATGATTAACTTCGTATTATATACACTATCAACGTATGTACAACGGTCTCCCGACGCAACGAGTTCAATAAGTACATAAAAATATTATTTTTACTCTTTTTAGAGGTCTTTTTGAATCGGGGTTTTTTTTTCATCTTTAAAGATTAAATTTTATTTTAATAAATTTCTTGAATTCTTCATATATTTATATATATATATATATATATATATATATATATATATATATATATATATATATATATATATATATATATATATATATATATATATGACGGCGCATCCGTTAATGTCATACATCAGGTTGAATTTTAGCTGTCAACCTAGCGAAGCGTCATGGTCGATGGCAGTGAAGGCAGCCATCTTGACACATTTGGTTTTCAAGACGGCTCTTGTGCTCCACGCTTGTGACGAATCTCTTTTGAATTGCAAATATTATACGATCCTGTATTCTAATTAACACACTACTCTATTATTTATTACTGCCTCTTTATCAGAAGTGGGATCGGATGGTGCTAGAATTGAGCGAGAGACAACGAAATCGGATACAGAAAAGTTATTGAATAACATGGAATTGTTCTTATCTCGTGTTCTTGCAGCTCAGCAAGCGCCAAATGTAAGTACTAACCAAGCAACGCATTTCTTGCCTTTTAATTCAGATGAACCGGACTGTGACATATTGGATTGATCGAAATAGCAACTAATATTTTAAACTGTGAAGAGGCCGAGACGGCGTCGGAAGATGAAAATAGCATAAATAATTCAAATCATGATAATGATAATTCTGATAACTTGACCGCATGCTCAAATACTATTTCCGCTGATTCGAGGACGCTCACAGCAGGCTCAGTTACACTCAGTATATGCTTAGATCCTGAGACCTGTAGAATTTTACATGAAGCTGATATTCATACAGAACAGGACGATTCATAGTTGTAGGTAAATATAGCGACCCCGTAGAATACTTTTACTTCAAATTTGTCAGACAAAAGATGTCGTCCGAGTCAAATATCAGATTGGCTTGTCCCTGTATTTTTTTGTTCTATTAGACGAAGTATGTCGTCCGAGTCAGAGCCATTTAAGTTGGTTGACTTGTTTTCGATGTTTTGCTGATTCTGTTAAGACGAATTATGTCGTCCGAGTCAGAGCCAGTTAAGTTGGCTGACTTGTTTTCGATGTTTTGCTGATTATGTTAAGACGAATTTTGTCGTCCGGGTCACATCCAACAAAGGATTGACTTGTCTAATAGTAGCAATATGTGACTAGTTAATTGTTAAGCTGTTTAATTGAGAGGCTGTGTCGTCCGGCTTAGATGTAGCGAGACACTCGCCTTATTTAAGTGTATAATTGCTGCGCATTGTCACAATTGAGATAATTAGTCCTTCGTCAGGATGCACGAACGGACTATGTGTGATTGTAACTCTTTACTTCAGAGAATCGCCCGAGGACGGTCGAATGTCAGTCCGGCCGTGACGGCGCATCCGTTAATGTCATACATCAGGTTGAATTTTAGCTGTCAACCTAGCGAAGCGTCATGGTCGATGGCAGTGAAGGCAGCCATCTTGACACATTTGGTTTTCAAGACGGCTCTTGTGCTCCACGCTTGTGACGAATCGCTTTTGAATTGCAAATATCATACGATCTTGTATTCTAATTAACACACTACTCTATTATTTATTACTGCCTCTTTATATATATATATATATATATATATATATATATATATATAAAGAGGCAATAAATGTTTAAATAAATAAATATTTTGATTTTATTTAACTGTTATTTAATTTTTTAACTGTTATTTATTTTTTCATAGTTTTATGTTCTCTAAGTTAATAATATTAATAGTAAGATAAGTGAAATATTGTAAGTATTTTGTGTCGTTTATAATTTAGCATAGCAGATTAGGACCAGCCATTTAATTAGAGATACAGTGTACCAAATTACCTATATTTTCTTTCGTTTTACACTAGTCAAATAAATTGTTAAACCTACGTAACAGTGAAGTGAACTAAGACGCGTCTACCGACATTTAAGCTCGCACATAGTGTGGTTTGCCGCATAATAAGCTTCCGTTGGCTAATTTCGTTTAATGTCGTAGTGGCATCTCTAGCCGTTTGTCCGCAGCTGCTATCCATTACAACTATCGCTATCGGACCGTAAGATCGAATCCTGCCTACATCAATTTTGTGATTTTGTGTTTTAATTTTGTTTTGTATTTTAATTTTGGTTTTTAATTATTATTTTTTAATTTTAATTTTAATTATTATTATTTTATTTTATTTTTTAAATATTTTTTTGTAATGTTTTAATTTTTATATCCTTTTTAATTTTATTTATTTTATCTTAGTTTTATTTTGCTAGTAGGTACGTTTTAATTTGTTTTTGTTTTATATTTATCTACTTTTTTTACTATCTTCTCTAAGTTAATAATATTAATAGTAAGATAAGCAAAATATTTTAAGTATTTTGTGTCTTTTATAATTTAGCATAGCAGATTAGGAGCAGCTATTTAGTTAGAAATACAGTGTACAACGTTACTTATATTTTTCTTTGTTTTACATTAGTCAAATAAATTGTTAAAACTACGTAACAGTACTAAAGTATCATCAATATATTGGCGCAATGTCATACGGTTAGAATTTTTCCAGTGCTTGTAAACGTATATATGACATAAGAATGGTCAAAGGGATGTCAAAGGATATTGCAACAGAGACAGCGGTTGCCACCTCGAGTAGGAATACTGAGGAGGCTAGAAAGGCCTTATCAAGGCACTGGAGTAAGAACATTGACACGGCACCCGATGCAACAAAAGAAGAGATGAAAAAAAGTGTAGCCGCACTTCATCGATTGAGAACTGCTCTGGATGACTTGACAGCTCTCACATACTCAAAGTCGAATGTGAGCAAGGAAATTCTCCGGAAGATGAAAGCTCTAGAGAATACCTTCAGCACGGCTGAACTAGCCATTTCCCGGATTGATAATCCGGAATGCCTGAACCAAGCGCCAACAGCCTTGAAACGGGATGCGGAGAACCAATGGTCTCCGAAACCAGGTGAGTCAAACCTGGATTCAGCGATTTGGCAAAAGGGTCCAAAAACGTCGGAAGAGAAGATACTGCTTGAAGAGCCCCCTACGATAGAAGATGGATTCCGCCAGACTTCGAGGCAACTCAAGAAGGCGAGAAGACAGAGGGAACAAAAGTTGAAGCGACAAGAGGAAAGCATACCTCAGACCACCAAAGTTAAGTCCAAAACTGTCAAGGAGCCAAAACAAAAAAAAACGAATTCCCGTCCATGCAAAACAGCGAGACCAACACAACCTGACACCCTAGTAGTAAAAGCCAAGGAAGGGAAGTCCTACGCGGAAATCCTTAAGTCGCTGAAGAGTGATTCAGAACTGAAGGAGATTGGAGATAGCGTAACGAAGGTGCACAAGGACACGAAGGGAAACCTGGTGCTGGTTCTTGATGCAAAGGTACGTGGAAAAACGAGCGAACTACGCTCAACAGTGGAGAGGAAACTGCAGGACATGGCAGAAGTCATTAGTCGGACAGATATGATGTCGCTCGAGCTGAAAGACCTCGACGAGCTGACGACGGCTGAGGATATCTGCCAAGCCATCAAGTCACAGATCGATGATGCAGGGACGGTGGACGTGAGTGCTGTGAAGTCTATCCGAAAAGCTTACAGGGGAACACAGACGGCTGTATTGTCTGTACAAACCAAGCTTGCGAAAGCAATCCTTCTGAAAGGCAAGCTGAGGATAGGATGGGTGTACAGTAGAGCAAGAGAAAAGGACATAATCCCGCGGTGTTACAAGTGCTTGGGATTTGGTCACATGGCACGTTCGTGTCAAGGCCCAGACCGGTCAAAGCAGTGCTTCAGATGTGGTAGCGGGATCCATACCGCCAAGACCTGTACTGCGACACTGTACAGGTGTATCATTTGTGAAGGAAAAATGGCGATGACCCACAAGACAGGCACCTACTCTTGCCCCGCCTATCAACAGGCCGTCAGAGAGTTAAACCGCAAAAGAAGATGAGGTTGCTGCAACTCAATCTCAACCACTGTGAAGCAGCACAAGACCTCTTCTGGCACTCAGCCTATGAGGAGAACATTGATGTGGGAATACTGTGCGAGCAGTACCGAAACATCGAAGGTTCAAGATCATGGCTGCGAGACAGCACTGGTAAAGCTGCTCTCTGGTTTCGCAAGGGCCTCTTCGTCCAGGAAATGCAAGCAACGAAACGAGAAGGATACGTGTGGGCCAAGGTATCAGACATCTACATCTGCAGCGTGTACGCCAGGCCGAGCGTCTCCCATGCTGAATTTCTACGCCTACTTGATGAGATAGTAGAAGAACTACAAGGAAAGAAACCAGCAATCATAGCAGGTGACTTCAACGCCTGGGCGACTGACTGGGGTAGCAGAACGACCAACCATAGAGGGACATGCGTCCTAGACAGCTTTGCTCTATTGGATTTAGTCATCATGAACAGAGGTTTTTCTCCAACCTTCTCAAAGAACGGAAACAGTTCGATCATTGATGTGACATTTGGAAGTGAGAGCTTGATACCGCATGTCATAGCGTGGAAGGTCAGCGACCACTACACACATAGCGACCATCGGGCGATCATCTTCGAGGTGGCAAACTCCCGTTCATGGAGAAACCCGGATGTTTCCAGACGGCACAGCTGGAACCCACGATCGTTCGATCAGGATATGTTCGAACTAATAATGGAAGGCGTTGAAGTACCAGATGGCAAAGCTGATACTCAGGTCATGCACCTGATGGCCGCCATAACTAGAGCCTGCGATGCATCCATGACAAAGGGAGCAAACAATAAAAGAAGACCAGCTTACTGGTGGAATGTGGAGATCGCGGAACTTCGGAGAGTGAGCCTTCACTCCAGAAGACGAGCTCAGAGAGCTCGAGGTCACCCATCCTTTCCCGCCATGAGGGATCAATATGCTGAGGCTCGCAGAAACCTGAGCAAAGCAATCAAGAGGAGCAAGCTGCAGTCCCTGAAGTCACTGCGTCGAGAGGTTAACCAGGATGTGTGGGGGAGACCTTACAAGATAGTCATGGCTAAGCTACGAAGACCAGGGCTTGGTGTGCCGACAGATACAGAGTTTCTAAAGAGAATTGTGGTAACTTTATTCCCTCAACAACGCGAGGATCCTATGTTGGAGATAATCCGAGCAGATGAAAACACCTATGAGGTGCCGCTCGTGACGAATGAAGAGTTACAGACGGTTTTGCGGAAGATTGGGAACAGGAAAGCCCCTGGACCGGATGCCATCCCAAATGTCGCTCTCAAAGCTGTAATCAGGCAAAGACCAGACATGTTCACCAAGGTCTACAACGCCTGCCTTGTAGAGGGATCCTTTCCTGATTGCTGGAAGCGACAGAACCTAGTCTTGCTTCCGAAAGGTGACAAACCACCGGATGAGCCTTCATCCTACCGCCCAATTTGCCTCCTTGACACGGCTGGCAAAGGATTAGAGAGGATCATTGCCATGCGCCTGGAAGTCTTCAGCGAGAGTATCCGAGGGCTCTCCAAAAACCAGTATGGCTTCCGAAAAGCGCGATCCACAGTCGATGCAGTGGAAAAGGTCGTGGGTATCGCCAGGGAGGCTATCGCAGGACGAAGCTGGACAAGAGGCGCTAAAGAATACTGCGCAATAGTGACACTCGACGTCAAGAATGCGTTCAACTCCGCGAGATGGAGTTGCATCATCAACGCTCTCCGATCGATGCAGGTTCCAGCATACCTGCTGAAGATAATCAGCAGCTACTTCTCGAACCGGGTCCTATCGTATAACACGGATTCAGGATCCAAAACGTACAACATAACCGGTGGTGTCCCGCAGGGTTCAGTACTCGGTCCCCTTCTGTGGAACATCATGTACGACGCAGTGCTGAACCTGTCGATGCCCGAAGACTGCACAATTGTAGGCTTCGCTGATGATGTGGCACTGGTAGTAGTCGGCAAATATCTTGAGGAGATCATATGGAAGGCAAATAGAGCAGCGTCCTGCGTACGACAGTGGCTCACATCCGTAGGATTGCAACTGGCCGATCATAAAACAGAAAGCGTCCTTGTAACGGGAAGGAGATTGAGAGAATCAATCACCATCTCTGTCGGGGACTGTGAGATCCATTCACAACGATCCCTAAGATACTTAGGGGTACAGATAGACGACAAGCTACGGTTCGGTGAACACCTTCGAATCGTCAGTCAGCGGGCATCCCAGGTGGTGAATGCACTTTCCTGGATAATGCCAAACACAGGAGGACCACGACAGAGCCAAAGACAGCTCCTTTCTACGGTCTGCAGCTCGATTCTTCTTTACGCCGCTCCAGTCTGGGCATCAGCTGTGGAAACTGCTTCCTTCGCTCGCCCGATGATCAGCGTCTACAGAAGAAGTGCACTGCGCGTCGCATGCGCTTACCGCACAGTGTCCTATGATGCTGTGTGTGTAGTGGCTGGTCTACTGCCAATCGATATCTTGGCGGACGAGCGACGGAGAGTCTACTTACGTAGAAAAAGTGAGTGTGACGCCACCACGCCAATTGCACAAGAAGAAAGAGGCAATTCGATGGAGAAGTGGCAAAAAAACTGGGAATCCTCGCAAAACGGAAGATGGACATACCGCCTGATTCCATACATTGCGACATGGATCAACAGGAAGCACGGAGAATTAGACTTTTATGTCACGCAGTTGCTAACTGGCCATGGCAACTTCCGAGCATACCTCAACAGGTTTGGCTTGGACTTTGAACCACCATGCCCAATTTGCCAAGATGAAGACGAAACAGCTGAGCACATCTTCTTCAAGTGCCCTCGTTTTATTGCAGAGAGAGCAGAAATGGATGAAATTCTCCAGTGCCATGGTACGCCAGAAAACCTCGTCGGCCTGATGGTCCGCAGTGAGGAAAATTGGAAGGCAGTGGCCGATGCAGCGGCCAAAATGATGAAAACTCTCCAGAGAGATCGACCAAGGAGACGACCATAGCGATTTTTATTGAAGTAGGCAGATGTTAGTCAGTCGTCCCCGGGCGAAGTAATGCCTGACGGCGGTTCCGCGCGGGGTACAATGGAGTATCCTCAAGAGTTTAGGGTTTTAGCGGGTATGTTCTAGATACAGTCTAGTCCGAGCCACCGCACCGTGCTGGAAGGACTCGACTTTCCGGTCAGTGCGTAATAGCATTTCCCCCTCTTGATCACAAAAAAAAAAAAAAAAAAAAAAAAAAAAAAAAAAAAAAAAAAAAAAAAAAAAAAAAAAAAATATATATATATATATATATATATATATATATATATATATATATGACATAACTTTTTTATTTATTAACCGATTTAAATAAAAAAAAAACATTAAAGGTTAAGCAAAGACTTTTGCAAAATATTCCTGAAAATTGCATCTTAATTGGTTTAGCTATATCTGAGATTAGCTTACACAAACATACAGACATACAGGTAAACAAACAACATTATAACCATTGTTTTGAGTTCTCTTGCTCTTATAAAGGCCCTCCATTACGTTATTTTTTTTAATATTTTTATGTACAGACATTGATCCATGATAGTTATATTATACGAGTATGTATAAATAAGTACTTAATAATAATTGTTGTAAAAAAACAATATTAACTGAAAAAAGGTTACGAATGTCTATTTATTTATAATCTGTGCCTTTATCTACATCTATACTTTTTTCTTAATTTATACATACACCTGTAAGACATATTGTTAAGGAGTCTGTGGTATTTGTAATAAATTATTCTAAACATGTCAATATGTTAATACGGAGGGACGTGCATAAGGACCACAACATTAATATGTGCTGAGACAGGGGTCCGCGATTATTAATCATAGAGAACTTGGGTAAATGACGGTTATATCAACCTCTTTTCACAAGTACTAGCTTTTTTAGTAATACCTTTATATGCAAAAAATGTGTACGATGCATAAAATCAAAGTATCATAAACAACATTATAAACCACATTATTTAAAGAATTTAAATAAAGAATTCAATGGATAACAATTTTGGAGTAATACAATGTAAGCAGGTTTACATACACTTATTTGTATCTTCTGTTTCTACTAAAGTTTTTGAATTTTGAAATTTGTACTAAATGAATAATATTATATTCGATGGTAAAAAATAATGAGGTTCAACATTTTGGTTCAATATTTTAAATTGCGTTCTTATCTTATCTACTATGAAATAAGTTAATACTATAGGATTATAAATATTATGGGTATGATCCAGAACTATGAATAAAATATGTTTTTCTCTAATTAAGAAGCATAATACTTAGTCTGGCCTTAAATACTGTAAATTAAAAATAAAAAAATATTACATTTGAATTTGGAATCGGTAATTTTTATACGAATGTTCAATGTGTTTTCTCATTTTAGCGCCAATACATTGTACAATATTTTACGATATTAAAAAAGAGTGGGGTGATAAATAGAACAGAATTGCTGTGATTAAACTACACAAAGTAGGTATGGAGCCAAATGCAATTTTTGAAACCCCCCATACACTTGCTATTGGTCAAATGTTTGTGTACCGGGCTATTAATAGGTGCAATGAGACTTCCTCTGTTTTTAACAGAGAACGATCTGGAAGTCCACGTAATGTTCGCACGAAAATGGTGGTCAAAGTAGTAAGGGAAAGAAAATCAAAGAAATCTAATCCGAAAGCAAAAGATTTTATCTCAGGAAATGAAGACAGCACCTAGAACCAGGTCGCGTATTTTAAGAGATGACTTAGGACTTACAGCCTATAAGAGACGCACTGATCATTTCTTAATTGATAAATTAAAGATGAATAGGGTGGTAAAATCAAAACAACTACTGAAGCGGTGAAGCAAAGGGAGGTCAAAAAAAAAGATTACAGATAAGACATTTTAACAAACAAAATGACCGTGCTCAAATCGCTACGGAAGCTTCCCACTCAGTCCACAGAGTGCAAAAATCCGACATTATCCGACATTATTGGGGCATTATCCGACTTCAGTGATGGTTTGGTGGGGCTATGAAGGAGTGACTGAGCCATATTTTTGTGAAAAAGGTATCAAAACATCGGCACAAGTGTATCAAGATACCATTCTTGAGAAGGTAGTTAAGCCACGCAATAACACCATGTTCAATGACCATGTATGGTCCTTCCAACAAGACTCGGCGCCGGGTCATAAAGCTCGGTCCACGCAGTCTTGGTTGGAAGTGAACGTCTCGGACTTCATTAGAGCTGAAAACTGGCCGTCGTTTGTTGGCAGTGAAGAATTTCTCCATGGAAAGAGCGCGTGCTTCTATTGATAACTGGCCTCAACGTTTAAAGGACTGTATTGCAGCCAATGGACACCACTCCGAAGAAGCTTTTTATATTTTTTATTGCTTTATTTTGTGTATTAAACTAACGCACTGTAAAAGTAATAAAGGTATATTTCAATTATTTTTTTTTACAATATTTATGGCAGTACTAGGTAGAGATTTTATATAATTTTAATGTAATAAAAATAACCAAAATTTTTTTTACATTACATATCATATACAAAGTCAGTAATTTTTGGCTTTTAATTATCTCTCCATTTAATTTGTTGTAGTTTCTATGAAATTAAAGTATAGATTGGTATAATACCCTCGTCTGTTCTAAAGTTTTATATGATTTTATACAATTACTTAAAAAGTATATTTTCTGTTTATTAATTGTGAAATATATATTTTTTTACAACATCAAAAATTTATTTTGTTAGATATTCCATTTATGAAAATGCAGTAACAAAAATGATTGGGAGTATTGTTAAAAAGCAAACATTTTGAATTTGACCTGTAAAAGTTTTTTAAATTTGAATCCAATATATTTCAGTTCCCATCTGAACTATACCTCCATTTACAACTGTTGTTTTATTATATTTATAATATACTTCGTTTCTTACATTGTTAATAATATTATATTTAGTTTCTTAAATTTATAGTAATACATTCAATCAACATTATATTTATTTTCTTAAATTAATAGTAATATACTCAATCAATATTTTATTCAGTAGCACTACGTTTAGTTTTTGAAATTGATAATAAAATATTCATTCAATATTATATTTAGTTTTTAAGTTTACAATAATTATATTATGATGATTATTATCATGATCAACTATCTCTTGCATCCTGCCAGAAGGTTAACTTTAAATGTATTGTTAAGATATATAATAAAAATCTTTTCAATAATGCTAAAATAAAATGGAACTTCCAATGTCAATTACGTAAATGTCTTTTTGATTCACTGCTATTATAACAAGTTCGAGGCTTACATACATTTTAATAGCTATAACACTGCGATGCCTACCCTCCATTTGTTTCTTTTTTTACCCCCGACTAAAAAGTTTGTTATAAGTTTGACCTGTCAATCTGAGTATCTGTGTATCTCTGTGTCTGTCTGTGGCAATGTAGCGGCCAAACGAGGATATACGAATTATAATGGTTCTATACTCCCTCTATGTCTGTGTAACTTTAGTTAATTTAATTTGATTTAAATTTATTGACTTTATAATAATATTGATATTTTAATGATGTGTTATTTTATTTATTTAATACTTCATTGCACACAAAACATTAAAAAAAACACGGTAAAAAAACAAATAAAAATGCACAGGTTAGTTTTAATATATTTAAAATATCTACTTATCCCATTCGATATTTATTCATTTTCATAATATTGGAAGATTAAAATATAGAAATTGGAAGGCAGACACTGTGCTTTGTGAACACTTAATATAATATTGTTACCCTATAAATTTCCTCTCTGATGTTTAAACTTGGTCTCAATATCCTGATGAGGTAATAACTTTAAGTTAGGATTACTGCACGCCAAGGGTAAAATAAGATTAAGTTATATTCGTAAATATACTGAGTATCGATGTTTGAGAGGTTTAGACTTTGTTTTGAAAATATTTTAAACATAGCTATACTCAATTGGTAAAGTAAGGGGACAGTTTTTCAGAAGTCACAGGTTTGAATCGTTGGCCTAAATATTTTTATATATTAAAAAATGATTTGTAACTCTTTAAAGATTAGGAGGTTCATTTTCTTTCAGTCAGAATTCTAGGAGTATAATGATATCTACATCCATTTTCAGCGCTAGTAAGACTTTCATTTGAGAAATATTTATTGTGTTTGATACTACGTATATTCTGAGATAACATTTATATATTTAATTATGAACAGTGTCAACGTTTAATTATATTTACTTAGATAGAATGTTAAAAATATTAAGTATTAATCACATACACGTAAGTTGGGATATAATATTATTTCTGTTAAATATTAGTTTTTAAGTAGGCACTTTACAGCAAAGCGAACATTAAGCATGTAAAGGTTTAAAATTATAATTCTTTATACATAGTTATATTGAGAAAAAATTACAAACAATCCTCAAAAAATAATTAGATAAGATTTGTGTTATTTTCTATCGTTTATCTAAATAATTACTAAGTCACGTTCACGTTCTCATTTATGGGAATGAAATACATATACCTAACTATTTTTCCGTAAAAAAACTTCAAAATCTTCAGTATGCATATACCTTACGTACTATTTGATTAAAACATACACATCAGATGATCATCATATATTTTTTCGCTAGATTCGAAAACGGGGCCTGAAGCTTTTGGCGAAGATTTAAACTCATACATGCCTGGAATGTTATGAGAATCCATGGGTCAGCTGTGAATAGAATATTTAATAGTGTTTATCTTTAAACTTCTATTTCCTAACAAATTAATCAAAATCAGATCTTTTTACACATATTTTTATAAACCATGCTATTGATTTTGATTTTTTTACATATTATTTATTTTAAACCATGCTAAAAGTTTGAATCTTTTAAGCCCTTGTGAATATGATAGTACCTTAGCTATGGTAGTTCTGGTAGTTATGTTTCGATTTATCCTAGTCATTGTTTATTAAAGCTGTAAACAATTTATTCTTCTTTTTTTTAATATTTATAGTAGGTTTTTTTTAAATTTTAAGTATTTATATAAAATTTGTACTCATTCGAGTACATAGTTTTAATAAGAAAAGTTTATCTTGAAACTTATCAAGACGAATCGTTTTTCCATAAATGTTATAGATCAAATTACTTAATTTATATAAATATGATACGAATACGAAAAATACTAGCCGACAATGGACATTTAGAGTCAAGGATAGTTTTTGGATTACACAATTGGGGATATAAATAACTTTGGGGTTTACATATTATGTCGTATATATTAGTATTTTAAGTTCATTATCGAACCCGCGACTACTCGGAAACCGTCCCGTCGCTCTACCAACTGAGCTACCGTATCGCTGTCCGCCTCGGTGAATTAAGCATTTATTCATTGATCGTCTTTATCGGGACGGTGGTGACATCTTTTAGGTTTCTTTTGAAAATCCTAACCAATGTTTCTAACTTTGCAGTAAAGACAAACATTGAAAAGATGCCACTACCGAAATTAATGTTTGGAAATATCTTTAAACATGTATATGTAACTTAATTCACCGAGGCGGACAGCGTTACTTATAGCGATAGCATGCAATTCTATATGATCGTTTCCGTTTGTGTGTGTACTCCAATTAAAGTATATGATCAAATAAATTTGTACGAAAAAATAATTTAATCATAGAAACATCAACTTACTACAAATAAATCGATATTTACATTTAAGATCAATATTACATCTTTAGATAATATTTAAATGTCTATATATTAGATTTTATAATATGTAAATAATAGCACCTAATATATCAACCAAAACATTTATTCAAGAAAATTAAATGCGCCAAGTTTATTAAAGAGGCTTGGATCACTAATTAAGTAAATATAGGTCGGAAGTAAAGTTCCGCTCACCTGATCTGCTGTCACATATACACAGGAGACTCACGTCTTACAACGCAGTCTGTCATAAGTTCTGAATTCATTTAATTATCATTTTATTTGGCGGTATACCTTATGTCAATATTAATGAGATTATAATAATATTATAGATATGTGACTCGATAATAGCCGGTTATATATTTATACATATAATAATAGTAAGCAAGGATAGACCAAGTTTCAATAAAAAAATCTTGGTATTTATAGTTTGAAGGACTGCGGAAAGGGATCATCTGGCTTTCTCAATAAATATACAAAACGCAGCGATCTGCAGTCGATTGTAAGTTACACTAAAATAATCATTAATGACTACAGTCTTATGTCATGTATGGTGTGTAACTAACATACATATTTATAACACTTTTAAGTCATAATTGGTATAAAGATATGTTTAAAAAAAAATGTATCTAAAAACAGTTGCGAAGCTACCGAATTTAGCTTTTTTTAAAACGATTTTACGAACGAACTCTTTTTGGATGGCATAAGGAAGGTTAATTCCTTTTTAACATATATTATTCACAAATAAAATTCTAGCTATATTGTTGGCAAAGATCAGGTTAAACCACCCCAAAAAGTATCAAAAAGCCTTATTGCATCTAGCTAAAATATATAGCTCTGTAGATTAAATTAAATATCACAAATTATTGAAAGTAAATAAAACATTATGTTCAATTTTTTCAATTTTCACTATAATACATTTTCAGTTACTCCCCAAGGTGTAAAGGTGTAAAGGGGTGTTTAAAGTTGACACCAATACTTCATACCTATTTATTCAAGAGTTCACCGAAAGAAAAATCTCAGAAATACTTGTGACCTTGATTTTATTTACATGTTGCACTTTGTTTTAATTTTTTATAAAGAGTGTATTCTTTAATTGATTAAAATTATAAGTATTCCTCTTATGTATTTATTTATATAGAAAAAAAGGCAGTATAAATCTTGAAAAAAATATTATAAATAAAAGTAAAATATTTTTTAATCTTTTTAATATATACAGTTAATGGCATTTATTTTTTATAGATTTAGAAAATGTATTATTAAAGATTAATTGTTTCACCGAGTTTCGGTAATCCTCGTACCTCTGTTTATATCTGATATTGATATTATATTCCATTAGTTACATGATGATAGATGACGGAATAAAACCGAATTGCCGATTATTGTGTAACATTTTTTTTATATTTTAGTAATTAATATCTATGAGATATCGCAATTAATGACACAGCTTATTGTTTTTGCCTATCAGGAAGTAATTTGTATTGAAATTGATGATGATGAAACGTTTTTCATTATTAATGTTATAGCTCAAATTATATGTGTATAAAGTATGTGTTTTTTATCAATTTTTCATAAGCATATCTTTTAATGTAGGCATTAAAAAACTACTTGCACCACAGATACCGAGAACGGCCACGACATCAATCGGTAGATAATCTACAAAATATTTATCGATTATCAAATGACTTAATATATACTGCATTTTGACCATCAAATGACAATATAATCGTATAAACGAACAGGATTGCACGAAAGCTTTTCTTTAAACATACGTTAAGAAAAAATAAAAAGAAAGCTTGTAAGAAATAAGAATAAATAATATCAATATATAAATCATTTCACTAATCATTAGCTTTAAAGTCATAAATAGCCCGCACTGTTTTTTTTTGTAAAATAAATATAGATTTAATTTTGGCAACACTGCAGTGTTTAATACCTTAAGACAAAATACTCTGAATATAACTAAAATAAACAAGTCGAGCAGTATTAATGTCTGATAAGTGTCTGTCTGTGTATGTTTTTTAATTGCAAACACGTCCGAGCTGAGTTTGCAACACTTCAAGGGTTAAGAGATGTTTGTGATCTACTGAATAAATAAATCTTAAATTATATATATATTTTTTTTATATTATTATTATTTTTTTTTATTATATATATATTTAAATTCTGGTCAAAGTCTATTTTTGCTACTAATTCGGTCTGGGATTGATCGTGTCGTGTCCTGTCCAGTGACGTCACACCATCTGTCCCCGTCACGCTGCCGTGTCGTAGTCCCGCACAAACCGCTATCCTTTGTGTTTGCCGCCGCTATTGTTAATATCACTGATTTATAGACAGAGATATGCCGTAGTTTTACAGGTATTTCGTCTCTTGAGTAAATAAATTATAGAATATTTTGCTTTTGTAAGATAAATATTAAAAAAATGTATTTTTATTCTAGAGGATTTCAACTTATCCTGCACTATTGAACTCTGAATCTGGAAACTCTCACAATTTTTAAAGCAAAGCGGAAAAAAATATATACATAGTTTGAAACATATTTATAACATTGTCTGACAGAAATAGATTTGTTTACAATCTAAACATTTTTTGTAACCGTGAAACACCTTGTGTAACCGTGAGTAGACAAGTACATACATGTTTTAAGGTTCATAAATAACTGGGGTGGCACCTCTGTGCTAATCAGGTGTTCTTGATATGTCCTTTAGAGAACCATGAGATACCGTTGGAATGCCTTGTGGAGCCATGAATAGACACACGTACAGAACTCCGATCTGACTATAATAAATAATTCAAAAGTGGTACCTTTGAGCTAACCATGTTTTACCCAGAAGCTAACCATAGATTCTTCGTGCATCCTTAACAGAACCATGGGATACCGTTGGGACGCCTTGTAGAATATACATACCATAGATAGATCTGTGAGAACTTACAACTTTTATAAATAAAAATAACCTATGGCATTTCAGACATCAAACATAACAACTCAAGTAGGTGCAGAGCGCGCACCTCCCATCAGTATAGCCGTATCAAATTAAAGACAAAGATCATTCAATTGATAATCAATTTATGAATTTTATTATTTAAAATGATTATTGTTACTTAAAATAGGTAATTGTATTGTCTTTTTACTATGCGATTGTGATTGGCTAATGGAATTGATTTAGTGTTACTTTAAATGATTGTAGTGTTTACTAACTAAATTGAAAATAAAAATGTTTGACTATTTAATGATTAATTAATATTAATTGTAGTCTTGCATTAACTGAGATATAAGAAACTGCTTATTATTAAGACCTGCAATTGTAATGTTAGAACAACTGCATGTTATTGAGTTATTGCTGTGGCGGGAGATGATCTAGGGAATATAATGAAGTAATGTTTTTGCTCAATATAATTGTTGCTCGAGTGGTCGAACCGTACCAATATTTCTGAAACGTTGTGACGCTGTCCGTTTAATCGAGGCTTTTATTAATAAATAATTAAGAATAATTAGTTGTAAAGTTTTATTTTGAAGATGTAATAACGATAACGACCGTGAGGCGGCAATGCGGACGTTACACATTTTGAAAACATAACTTGAGGTATTTTCTCCGACATATATATTTTTTCGTTTGTATCCTTGTATCTCAATAACCACACCGGAGATTAAGGTTTCTTTAATCAGGTTACATTATTAGTGTACCTACGCTGTCAGGTCAAGAATTGTTATGCATTTAACCTTGGCTTGGGGACGAATGATTCTAAGAGCATATTTTTGATAAATTTTATTGTTACTTGTTGCGTATTTTTGTTATTATTTATTTGTTTTATACAATTTATGAAGTGAACCATGTTTTAATAAACAGAATGAAAAGTATTACTGAATATACGCCCAACACCGAATCAGTGAATTGATTGATAATTGCTTATTGTGAGTCCGAATCTGTATCAAAGTAAGTGGGATAATAGTATATTTATTATTTTAAAGTTTGAAACAATTTTTAATAAACTTTATTTGTCAATTATCATATTGTTGGCCAATGCGTTAATAAATATTTTAAAATCTATCAGAAACCTATTTGAAACTATTTTGAAATATTGTATCATTAACCGAACAACACAAGTATGAACAATAGGGAACATGCAAAAAAATTAAAATGGTCTCAAATATTTTTTTTTATCATCTTATTATAATAAAAACATTTTTTGTTAATTTACTAATCATTTAAGGCCATAAAATAATTTATGAAAAGTGTAAATTTAGGGAGCGAAATTCAAAATTCCAAAACGCACCACGATTGGTCGAAAGGAAATGTGACGTCATTTGACACTCCATTCAATATATCAGCGTTTAAGTTCATACTGTGGTATCAGTCTGACTGAGAAAAATAAATAATTTAAACCTATATTTTCGTGCTTAAAGGTTTTATTAAATGATACAATTTTTTAGGTAATCTTAAAAACATTTTCTAAATACTCAAACAACTCTAACAAAACAAATACCTACAAACTCTTTTTGAATAGCATTTAGCATGCTACTACACAATACATTTTTAAAATGTTTCTGGCTCTAAATCATTTTTCACTTCACTTGACTCAGATAAATAACTTGGTTGATAATCAGCAGATATAGAAGATATAAGATGCTATAGAAGTATTATCAGCTGTGTTAACAGTAAACAATTTTCTTTTTAAAACAGATAGTTTTACTTTTAAAACTGTTGTGTAACAATGTTGTGTGTTAAATGAGGAAATGGTGACAATGCTACATTTTGTTTTTCAACAGGTATATTTACATTGACACCTTTACTACCATACTTCGGTTTAATATTAACTTGCGCAGCTTAGTCACTTGGTAATTTATCTTTAATATGCGAAAAGCAAGGCTCTGCCTTATGATCATCACATTCAATAGGAGAAGTACTGAGTCTTGGCTGATTAATATCACAGACATTTGTATGGATAGTACTAAGACTTACTACCTATATCACTTCTTTGTAAAGGTCACCAATTTTTTTAAACACTACTTTTGATAGCAAACTCTTAAAAGGCTTCATTAACCGATGTCAATCTTTGCCTTTTGACTATGCACATTCTCATTCTATCAGCTGGTGTTTTTGCCACAAAAATATATAAGGAACAACTCCTTTCTTCAAACTTAGATTACATCTTTCTCCTTGTTGTTTTGTTACATATATTATATTCAATACAATTTGCTGTATCTTCCTTAACCTGAAATAAATCGACAGACCATAAAAATTGCGTTAAACAAAAAAAGATTACGGTTTTTATAGAAAGTTATACTGAAATTTGTAAGATAGGTTAGGTTAATTTTAAACTCAAATTTTCTAATGTTTAATGTTGTACTAATGTTTACTTACTATAAATTTAAACTATTAGATTAAACTTATTATAAATAAAGTATACTTACGTTAAATTGATCTTCACAACCATATAAACACGATTTAGGACATATATTATC
This sequence comes from Napeogenes inachia, assembly GCA_959347355.1. Lineage (NCBI taxonomy): Eukaryota > Metazoa > Arthropoda > Insecta > Lepidoptera > Nymphalidae > Napeogenes > Napeogenes inachia. The sequence continues at coordinate 18,188,051 of OY365792.1, forward strand.
CCTTTTAATTACCATACACCATTGTTTTTGTATTTTCGCATATCTTGGAATACAAAAAACACTTTGTCGGGTGTTTTTCTAATACTATTTTTGCACTCCGGTACTATACAATACTCGTAAGATGATTTATATCTTCTTCCATGACTTGTAAAGCAATTAAAACTTAAAATATGTATGAAGTAACTAAAAAGTTCATAGTAAACATTCACTGGATGTGTCATTTGACGTCACGCAAAGCGCGCGCAAAATGACGGCGTTTGAACGGCTCAAATTTATTACAAGTTTTAATTTTTAATTTGAAGAAAAACTAGAATCTTTTCAAGCCTATTTATATTTTTTTCTACGATATAGAGAGGTAAATGATTAATTTACGTCAAAAAAAAATACGTGAATGTTCCCTATTGTATCTTATATAAATTAAACCGACTATTATTGAATGATATAGAAACACCGAGTAAACATTATATTATGAGTGTATTGAATAACTTAGTACATTGAATACAAATAATCACATTTCCATTATAAATATTTGTTAATGAAAATCTAAAAATAGTTTCAAAATAAACATATTTCTGTTATAATTCTAGAATTGACAGTCGTAACGTTGTTTACTTTTTTTATTGATTGTGTAATTTTTTTATATTAATGATATAATAAATGATTACAAACATTACTTTCGTTTAAACTAAATTTTACTTATCGGACGGTGTTTTAGTGATTAAATCTGGTCAATTATTTTGGTGACTGTTTCTGTTCTTTCCATTATTATTTATATCCGTTAATGTTTAAACGTAATTGTTATATTCTCAACTAGCTTTACTCCGTGGCTTCGCACGCTACATGCTGTAACGGGCTATATTGTTTAATATTAAATGTTAATTGTATTTAAGTTCCTTAATTAGATAAGAATTAATGCTGTATTGCTTAAAATCGCTTCGTAAATAAGCCATTATCTCTCGTTCTTTACTTTTTGTAAAGGATAAAAATTGGCTACTGTGGGTTATCTCTAAGAGATCAACATATACCTTTTTAAGGTTTACAATACTTAGTACATTATTTTGATCTATCTCGTAGAGTTCAGCTAGCGTTAGCAATGTAAGCGTTAAAAAATGTGTTTGTTTACGACTTCGCATTAGAAATCTTGAAATTATCAGTGGTCCTCTAATAAATTAAGCATGTATTATACATATAAACCTCCTCCTCTTGAATCACTCTATCTATTAAAAAAACTGCATAAAAATCTTTTGTGTAGTTTTAAAGATCTAGGCACACATACATTCAGTCAAACGGACAGACGCGGGAAGCGACTTTGCTTTATACTATGAAATCTCACCTTCAAAAGATATTGTAATTATGTCTTTATCCTATTTTTTAAGATGTTCATTATTTTGTTTATTACAATTATTTTGTTTTGGCACTAATGTACAACACATTTTAATTTACTCTAACTTGTGGCTGTATTTTACAAAGTTTCCAATTTCATGTAGGTATTACATGATTTTTTTTTGCCTAATATTTGATGTCGAGTATTTTTATGACAAACAAAAGTGTTTTTAGGTTCAAATTGCCTTCTTTATTGTGGTGTTTAAAAAAATTGTTTAAAAAAGAAAAATTAAGTTGCCGGTTAGATGTTTTTTTCACAGTTACTTGATTTTTTTTTAACTGAGAGTTCATATAAAGAAGGCATTAGATATATGAATAGTAAGTGAAAGTGAATTGAAAAGTTAATAGTTCTTGTCGTTCTTGAATTATCGCATAAAAACTGTACATAGGATCGGTTTCTCGAACTTGCACGTCCTTCAAAAATAAAGGGCGTTCGTTACTAAAATAAGAAATACAGATGAACTTAATATTCAGTTTTAATTTTTTTAAAATAAGGTTATCCCTCTTTACAGACTATTAAATCTAAATAAATATATTCTCTTTCCTCTTAAGCAAAGAGTTTTTAAAAAAGATCTCAAAATGATTCGACCGCTCATATACATAATATAAAAATTGGTCTTGTAATGACGCTTGTAGCTGTTACCAACATCAAATATGCCCAAACACGTGCAATGACCTACCATCCACAACCATCAATAATTTCAATTTACATACGAGTACAGTGAACCATATAATAGAAAGGACCAATTAAAATATAAGGCTATATATAAGATTACCAGAACTCTGATAGCCCAAAACTTGATTCTTAATTAATTCTACAGCGAATATCGTCGTTTATCGACAGATCGTCATTTCAGACAAAGGACAGATTTTGGTCTGCAACGGTTACATAGTTCTCTCTTGTTTTCTTATATAATGAATTTAATATCAAGGAGAAAGGTTCACCCAACCCTTTTGTTATGAACAAGAGAATAATATTGTGAATTATTGAATATATCGGAAGGTTGAAGTCGTAGTTTTCACTCTGACATATTGAGCAATAATTATTTGTAGCTTAAGAACTTATGACTTTAAATTTGTTACATATTATCATCTTATATTTTTTTAAATTATTAGAGATTAAATGAAAAAAAGAACCTAGAATATGGTAGATTTGTAAAATTTTGTTGGTTAAATTTTTTCCTAATAACTTAACTAAACTAAAGTTAAGTTTCTATTCTTTGCCTTTTTTGACATTTAAGGCTGCTCTCAATATACTGACGATTTAATAATTTTATGATACGATCATTAAAATTACCGGACGGCATCGGATGAAATTGGATAGCGTCGAATCCGAGCAGTTGAGTAATGTGTGTGAAATAAGTTTTAAATTTTCGATTTTAATCTTCGATATAACCTATGATGTATTCTTATATATGGTACATTAAACAGATCAAAATTAAAGAATTTTAAAATATTATTTTTAATTTTCATAAAAAATCTGATCTTTTATCAAAATATATTTAGTTTTTTGAAAATGGTATTTGGTAATATGGGTTTCATGCTATAGAGTATAGAGCAATATTGAAGCCTTCTCCAAGAATTATTCAAGTTGTAATAGTTCGTATTTAAGATATTTAATTCCTTAATTCGAATTAATTATTAGTTCTCTATATATACATTGTCAGAAAACATGAAGAAGTTAATTAAAAAAATAATAATAAAAATTTAAAGCAATTGTCAAACTTACGTATTTCACATAATTTAATACCACGAAATCCAGATTACGACGTTATAACAAATTTAGTAATAAAACTAAAATGACAAATCTACCACAGTAATAAAAAAACTAGATAAGCTACTCAGATCACATTGACAATCATTATTCACACCTACAGAGCTTCCGCTTTCAAACGAGTATGACACGATAATCCATAAACCTTAACACTTGTTTACTAATTAATAGGAGTTAATACCTACTAATTATTTAGAAATACTCTCGACTCCTAACAATAGAAAATATAGTGTATATATTAGGTATATATACACTCTATCTCAAATATGTAATAAGACAGTAAAAATCGAGTGTCTGAACATTAAATAATTTTCTAAAAAACTCATAGGGGGCGATTAAAACGAGTAACAGAAACCAAAAAAACATATTTTGGAATTTTTGTCTGTCTGTCTGGTACGTTATAACTTTAAAATTACTTAACGGATTTGAACGCGGTTCACAGGTGGATTATATATTATCTGGAACGTTGTCAAAACTTTGTTTCGTCAAAATCGGTTAAGGGAAAAAGAAGTTATGGTCAATTGAAAATTTACTTCAAGCACTGTTTCAAAACTTTTAGGCAGAATTGAATGCGGTTAGCATAAATGTATTTAATTTAGATAAAGCTAGAATCTCGACTTTGTTTTATCTGAATTTTAATAAAATAACAAATTGAATATGATCATATGCCCATTTTAAATATAGTTACATAAAATCTCAATAGATGGCGCTGACTTTTTTAGATTTCGGTATGATTATGTTTTCGCATAAGGTATAGCAGTTTGAAATTTTATAAAGAAATTCTTTTATTGAACTTTACTCAAAAACATAATATTTGATATTTATATTATTTAGTATTCAAATGCTTTATTTACGTATATCTGAATATTGTCCTGGCTGTGTGTGTTTGTGTGATGTGTATGTATGTTATTATTTTCAGTTGGATATTGTAGCAATGTAATGCCTACATGTATAAAATTGCCACCAGTCACGGGAATAGGATACTATTGAGTTAACTTTATAGTTATAACTTTATATGGACTTATGTCCATTATAGGTCTGGATAATTTTAGTTTTTCAGATTACGTGAAAAGCGAACTACACGCGGGCGGAGCCGCAAGCAACAGCTAGTATATAATATAGCTGTTATATATATAGTGTAATAGCTAATTACGTGCCACTTGGGTTTCGTAATATAATATATATAGATCATTGTTATATGCATGTTATTGCCTAATATACCCTAGAACTAATTTATTCAGACTGGCTGTATTAGTTCTATTTTAAATAATATATATTTTAAAATATCTGTGTAATTATAACTATTTTGTTATTCTATAAAAGCAGCAGGTAAATTGAAGTCTTTGTTTCGAGAGTAGCTACCATGTTAATATGCACCATCGCAATAATGTAGCTTTATCTTAATTATCTTTTCATTATATCTATTTTGGTACAAAGCAGATCTGCATTTTTCTAAAAAATACGATGGGCATATTTAAATCTGCTTATTAAATAATTAAATTTCTAATATAGTTTTTATAATTTAAGGTATGTAGTTGAAGAATATTATTTAAGTGGAAGGTGCAAGTAGGATTGATAAGTCAAAGTAATATGATGTTACATTTTATTAGGTTTTATAGTTTCAGTATAATACTGGAAACAAAAAGTAAAATTTGATAATCTGAAACATAATAAAAAAATACAACGTTGTGTCTGGGTCCAAACATTTTCTTTCTGAAAAATTAGACAAATGCATTGCATTGAATAACATATAAATATAGGTATTTCTTTTTAATATATTATAAAACTAAAATATTATTTCACTACCTTGAAGTACACATAAAATTAATACATAAAATCAACTATTCCCAATGCGAATACATGTGAAACTCCCAATCAATAGAATCGAGCCTCAGGAGATTGAATGCTAAAACACAATAAGAGCCTGTTACAGAGAACACACAGATAGATACAAACTGCTCTCAATGAACTCGTTACCTGCTGCTATGAGATCGAACACAGGTCCGCGGGGAGCGGCCCGATATCACATTCAAATGCAACAACGATTATTAATTTATCGGTTATCTGCTGTCAGTAAAAAGCGATATGGAAAAGTATACGAATTTAGCTTTCTGTTTTTGAATGGTACGCTTTAATTATTTTTCATATTTATATTTAAAATCGTAAATCCATTACTACATTGTGTTATTATAAGAACCTCTTCATTAAACTTAAGTTTAAAATTAACACTACTTCAAAACAGTAAACTTGGAAATTTAACAAAGGCGTCAATTACTTTCAGTCACATATTCAAACTGACTGATCGTGGAGCACGTTTTGGGAATGGGAGAAAAGGGATTATGTAGATCATTTTTATACTTGTATCTATTTTATAACCATAATATTTGAATATCACAGAATATCAGCCTAGAATTGCTATTATAGACACCTAAAGTCAAGTAAAGATCTTAAAATCAAAAGACAATAGTTTCCTTATCCGGCGAAATTTAAAGCAATTTTACTCAATGGGTATCGGAGATTATATGGAAATATATTTTTCGTTGTTTCTTTATTTAAACTATGAGTATTCATTATAAAGAACAATGAAGTGAGGTGCCCTAACAACGAATAATATGAAACATGAAGCATTACGTCATTTTATCTCAATGTTCATATTATTATTGCTCATTGTCAGTTTGTTTCTGATTAATTATAATTTATACACACTGTAGCTTAGGTAGCTATGTGTTGTTTAAATATATTAACCTAAATAGATTATATTTATATTACATATATTATAGATATTTAAATTTAATAGGCCATCACTAAATATAAATTATAATCTTACCATTTTATAGAGAATAAAATATAAATAATTCATAAAAACATTGGTATTCTCGAGACCTAAGTTACAGGATCACTGAAGGGTGTTATGTAGATACAGTTTCATCTACAGAGTTATAATTTGTAAAATTTATAAGTAATGGTGGGGAAATAACTTGGAAATTCGATGAGGGCGGGTAATAGCGCGGGGTAACGAAGCGAGACGTCAGACGTTTTGACTTCATGACATCCTTCACGTAGGACCTAGCTATCTATGGATATGGCATTTTTATTGTATTTCTTTAATCTATAAATATATATTACATTTATATTATTTCTTTCTCTTAATCTATTTACCAGTAAAGTTTTATTACTATGATTTTTGGTGTAATCATAATTCATAAATCATAACAATAAAATAATATTTTTGTTAAGCTATTAATATAATTATGGAAAAGAAAATGTTTTTTTTATTTCGTGTAAATAAATTACGTATATTTTTTACTTTCATGTCCCGAAGATGACTTTTTATTTAAGCTAACGTCCCCAAAGCTAAGCATCCATGTAATGTAAGCGTTTATTCACTCTGTTGTTCAATTTCATTAGCAGCTTTAATGACTTAGCTTTTTTCAGAATTTGTAATTCCTTTTATCTGTCTATGTTATTTTTATATTTTGTGAGAGATAATACAAATTTTATTTTAAAAATGGATTTAAAAATAATACTTGATGTATAAAAGTCATATTTAAAATTGTTTTAATGTATAAATTAAAATATTTTTAAACTAATATCTTTAAACACGTAAAATATTTAAGGTATTATTTTTTGTCACTCAATAAATATAAATTAAAAGTCTTTTGACTCGTAATGTAACTTTGCATATTCTAACCGCAAGCTGTAAAATAATTATTGACGCTACACTACTTATTGAGTCTAACTCCCCGACTTGTGTTTATTTTTTTCAAAATTGAAAAATATTAATTGAAACAGCAACGAAGACTATGATTTACGAAGAAAAGCCGTCAGCATCAGCATCTTAAAGGAGCTGACGAAGTTGACGCTAATGTTAACATCGTTATCTGACAACACTTAAAAATTATATAATATATTTAAACTTCAACAAAGAACAAATTATAGTTATTTTTTGCATAAATTAATTTGGATACATACACTTTACTTCAAAATGTTCTAACAACAAGTTTTAATAACGTTGATTATTGATCCAATAAAACAGCGAGTACCATAAGAAACTTTTCTCTACTTACCGTATATACAATATTTTTTTTTAAATCATCTTGTTACAGTGCTTTCAGGTTATATTTCTAACATTAAAAATATAAGATTTTAAAGAACTTACCTAATACTAACATAAAAAACCAAAATAAAAACTGAAATATCAGAGTTAAAAAGTTGATAGACGAAACAAAAGTTGTCAAAGAGCGGTGTTGACACAAGCAGTTTACCTTCTACAGCACAAGGTACGCATTTACCTTGGTTGCCATTTGGTTAGATATCAACATCGAAAAATCTAAAAACAAAATGTTGGTTAAAGGCTAACACATCCAACTCTTCCGCTCGTTTTTAAAACAAACATTTTTAGAGGAGGGAATTATGCTAGACCCTTTTACCTCACAAGAACCCAATAATTAATTATAATCTCTTTTGATGATTAATGTATTAATTTATTATTATATTATATGTTTCATACTACTTCTATTTTTTCATCAAATATACTAGTCACAGTAACTGAGAATATGTATTGTTTTTCAAAAATATTTACTCTAAACATTTTCCTTTTAACTGTTTTGACATTGAAGAAGAAGTGATGAAACATAATTAATTATCATCTACGTGAAGTTTGATCATTAATGTACTATTCAACCTAAACCATATGTTGAATCTCTAAAAAAAATTGTAATAGTCGGGTCAATGAGCTGAGCTAAAGCTGTTATTTTTAAGTCTATGTATAAAATTTACAAACAATACCATACATGTTAAAGGAATAATGTTTTTGTAACATTATAACTATTATTCCTTTGGGGTTATGCTACTCATATAATAATCATCAAAAGTCACCATGATAAATAATCTTACGTAATGTAAATTTGTCTGAAGATTAATATAATATTTTTTTTAAAGACTCAAAAAAAAGATAATTTTATTATTTTGGTTAAGAATTGTATTATTATGTAAATTATTTTGGTAATTCATTAACTTTTAAATCGGCGGCATTGTGGAACGATCTCCCCCACTGAAATCCGACAATCGAAATCTCTTTTAATATTAAAAACTCGTTTGTATATGCTATTGATAGCTATGTTATGACCAATCAATTTCTAATATTAATTTATATTTAATGTTTTACAAGTATTTTTTTTGTACACGTAAAGCCAACATGGCTAAATTTAAATAAACATAGCATGAATAATAAAATTATTTAGGTTTTTTGTTTATACGAATTATATATATACATATTTGTGTGAAACACAAATAAATGTATAATTCGTAAAGGAATCAAGAAGGACACATAATATTAATGTTAATATTATGTGTATCCTTATTGATTCCTTTAGCAATAAGACCGCCTTTGCACCATTTTTATGTAGCATTCTCCTACTTCAATTTCTCCTACTTTTGCATTTTTTTTTATTTGTGTGCAATAAAGTGGTTTATTTGTCTATCTATCTTTGTATATACATGTAAATATATATCTACAATATAAAAATGAGTCGCTGAAAGTTTTGCTAAGCGCAAATCTCGAAAGCAGGTGAATCGATTTCGCATTTTTTTTTAATATTCCTTGAAGTACGAGAAGGTTTTTACGGAGAGAAAAACTTAAAAAATTGCCTGGAAACGTCTAAAAACAACACTTCTATATTCTCATACAAAAGATTCGTAACAATACTATAAATTCAATTCATCTTTATGTATTAAAGTTCCAATTTAATTTAAAGTATATAACATAACATAAAGCTTAAATGCTAGTGAAGGAAAGGCAAAACAATTGAGTGACGTTAGTATTGCATAAATATTAATCTCCATATTAGTTAATATTTATAAGATGGTAGCACTACTCATAAACAAATTAAGAATAAGTAAAAATAAAATAAATATAATAAGTCGGTATCATAATAAGAAATCGGAAATTGTAATTTTCGTTGTGGTTTTAAGTGACTATTAAAAATAAATTTAAGTGTTTTATAATGTTTATTTCTATAATTTATACTTATAAACTTTTTTTTTCTGCTATTTAAATTAGAAAAAAATGATGACTTACAACAGTAAGAAAACCACAAGTAACTCGGCACAATTTGAAAACATCGTCGAGGGAAATCTGTAATCGAGTTTGTCTATTATTCCCAATTTCGAGATCCGAACCCACAGACACTATCCCGATTTTATCTCGGGAAAGGCCGTTGATGCACTAATTTTAGACCGAATGTCTGTTATACTTGAGTAGGAATTTAAATTTATTGTTATCTTCCAAGAGACTTCCCGATCTCATTCTGAAAATTAATGATCTCATAGAACACGTTTTATCAAATAAAATTGTAAGTGAAGTGTAGCCATTCATTCTTAAGCTTAAGTAATATTTTATCAGTTATCAGTTGAGTTGTATAAAAACATATCTATAAACATGTACAGCCCTGTTAAGTTTATAAATATGGAATTATAGTTACAAATAGATCATATTATGATTTTGTCAATAAGCTAACCCACTAACCTAACCTGCCTGTATCGGTTTATTTTTAATTTGACATTAATTTCTAATTCCTTTATAATAGCATTCAACTCTTGGCTATTTTTATTTACCTCCATTATAAATTGTAATTATTGTATAAATTGGTATCATTATAAAGACTAAGAAAAGTCGTTAGTTATAAGCCTATGGTGATTTACAATTAGCTACACGATTTTTACCGACTATATGTTATAAATCTACATACTCGTATATGTTACATGTAGGTAAGGTAATGTACCCCTACCCAATAAAGTAAAAAAACCTTATTTTATATTATATTTTGTAATAAGCATAATAGTAACTATAAATAAACAGAAAGATTTTTATGATATTTTGTATAAGATTACAACCCATCATATAAAATAAATATAATTTTAGATTTTTGAAGTAAAAAATAGAAAACTTTTTAAAGAAAAAAAAATTTTTTTTGAATATTATTATATTTAAGTCACGATTTTCACAAATCAGACGTTAATTGAAACATAACGTTCAAAATCTTTTACGTTTCATCAGATATTGTAGATACTTAACAATAAAAGATTTATAAGATATTGTAAATACTTTCCAATTAACAATAACAATAAACATTAGCAACCGAAAAATAGAAGATGAACTCTTTTTTAACATTATACAGTTGCAGTGATTATTTAACAATATTAGTTTTAAAAAACATATAGTACAAAAATTCTACAACCACTTTAAGGTTCCAAGAATAATGCTCTTACCTTTTGCCTGAGGGATTCCAAGTTCTGAATTTCCAGGTCAAGAGGCTCAAGATATGAGAAACGAGTAGAGTTTTGCTTGCGTAACAACCATTATGGAGAGAAAATTCTTTGGAGAGGTAGGTGTCTAGGCGTTCATTTCGTCTTTACATATTGTATATATCATTTTTATTTCTTTGACGTTTTTTGAAGGTGATGTAAATTTTTTTAACCACATCTTTTGTAATAAGATACCAATATAGTGTAATACTTAACATTGCTCTACAGAATGCCGACCTTGCTTTTAATTTATTTTTAAATTCTATAAAACAAGTCAAATACTGTCTGTACTTCCCTTTACTTTTGTGTATATATTACCGCTTTGTTAGATACCTTAAGATGGTAAATTTCATTACCTTTATTATGCAAGAGCTGACATAATATGATAAAGTGAGATTACATAGAATATAGAGGCTTTGTGGAGCTCTTCCTTTATCTATTTGTATATCCGATTACAGGGTATGTACCTTACATTACAATACAAAATTATTTAATCCGTCGTCTGAAATAATTGTTACAACTTTTAATTTCTAATTATTTTACTTATTTATAACTTACGGATAGTTCTAAATTTAATTTGCTCACAAAATGACGACTCCACCTTATGTTTCATGAGTCCTTTCAGAAATTGGTGGTAAAAAGTTATTGCGTTGATAACATTTTTTTGACAGATTTTTTTGTTAAGAACAATTTATTTTATTCCGTTATTTTAGTACCGCTAACCCAAAAGTTCTAAAGACGTGAGGTGGATCTTTTTTTATTATTAATATTTATCTTTAAAAATGTTTTGCAGTTGCCTATAATAGTCGCAACAAATAAAAATGAATCGCACCATTTTCTCATTATTGTGTATTTTTTTCAATTCAATGTATTTTTGACAGCTGTTATGGGGGCATTAAGTAAACAGTGGGCTACACTTTTTTCAATCACATAGCTCTGTAATTATACGAAATAGACTTTAAATTTTAATAAACGAAAAGATATTAAATATATATATGTCGGTACTACAGAATTGGCCAGCACTATTGTCAGGTATCTTGCAAGCCAGATCGAGCAGAAGAGAAACAGCGATACACCATAACGTACCACATCAAAGTAATAGTAAGTTCATTACCGTACTCCAACAACACCAATTAATAATATAATCGATAAAATCGATTTTCAATTTCCACGTAACTTTATATTGTATATTAACTTACTTACTTTATATATTATCACCTCACTCTATTAACCTATCCCTAGTCTTATAGTAGTCCGATTACAATGTATAGTTGTAAATCAGGCTGGTAACAACCTGTAACAATCAAATATATATAAGAATGTGTATTTAACAAATAGTATAAATATTGTATGTACCCGGCAAAAGGGTGGAATTACACATAGCCCATAGCTTAAGAAATCTGTATAAACAGTATTGTATTCACTTTATTATCAACATTCGGTAATTTTCATCATATAGTAACAATCCTGGTGCAGCTACTTTTGAAACTAAAGCTCAGATGGAATTAAATAAACTTAGTGATAATTACATTGACAAACTAGCTGCCACCCGATTGACTTACATTACACTTCACATAACTCACCCACGAACTCAATAAAAAACACAACCTGAAAAAAATATTTGTCCCCCAAACACTGATTTCGTCCTTCCGTGCGGAAAATGCAAGAATCAAAATATTTTTATTTTATAAATTTTAAACTTACACTTAATTTAAAATTTTATAAAAGAAAACAAATGATTTTAACAAATTATATCTTTGTATCCTTTCAACCTAACAATATAATATTTTTTTAGTAATTTCACTTATTCAGATATATTTTGATTGTTGCTAATATTAATTAAAATCATCGTTTCTTAAATATTTTATCAGAAGTCCTAAAATTTCTACAGCAACTTATGTCACTACAAATAAGATGGCAAAACAGTTATCGAACAAAACCGTGCACATATATTATAAATAAATGTAAATAAACTTTGAAAAGTGTCTTAACTTTTCATATGAAATACGAAGACACTTTTTCGCCCACCTTTTATAGACTGGGCGGTGTAGGTAGTTGTAGGTAGTATCCAAAATATGAGTAACCGCATACTGTTGATGATTTTGAACTCAGAAAAAAGCTCACAGATTAAGATGTAGGATGCCAGGAGGTATATTTGTCCCATTTTTTTTTTACCCCACTCCCTTGGGACTGTGATTTGAAACAATGAAACAATGAAACATTACTGTCATTTAATAATAGCTTACACTCCTGAAAATAAAAAAAGCTACATAAATTTATGGGTAAATATACCGACGATGGTCTTATTATACACCGAAATCAAATTAAAAAAGTGTATAAAAAACGTTAACACGAAATGTATGTTGTTCCATCTAAACGTCGACATTACCGTCATTACCGTGACACTTTGATAAAGATTAAAATAAAGATAAACACCTATATATTTTAATTTATTGGTAGCTATAGCAATGCTTTTTCAAAACATACCCGTAAAAAAAAGAAAAAAATGTTTTGGAAAACTTTCTGGGTGGAAAAGAAAAATGTAAATAAGCATAGTATTTTATCCAGTAATTTATAATGAGAAATGTTTTATGTTGTACTATCCTACCTCCGACGTTACCGAGATAGTGAAGCGCGAAGTTAATAAATAACTCGATCGATCCTCTAGTTCAGTATAAAACAATATTGATTAATCTTTTCTCGTTCCCTCGTGACCATCGCCCATCTGACAGATAACGAATGGCCGGAGCGAAGCCACAGATTAAAAATATTATTTCTTTTTTGATTTTATTTTTTAGTTCAAGTAGAATTAAAAAGCTTACACCTCTTTTCACTTCTAACTACGGCATTTCTGTTATATAAAAAAAATGGTAAAACAAAATAATTTGCTCTTACAGTTCTTGTACTATGTATTTGATATGGTAAATGTGCTTACAATCTAATTTATAATTTTAATTTATAAGAATTTTACACAAATCTGCATGGCGTGCAACCTTTTTAGTTCCTGTAGGTCACTTAAATGAAATACATATATATTTTTAGGTCTCAGAAACTACAAGCGCTAGCAATTTCAGATCAGATTTTTAATAGGGTTTTTCTTTAGGACTTAGGTACTTACTAAGACACGATTTGTAACATTAGACCCCTAAGGGCCGTTTTTCGGGTTGATAGTTTGTTGCCTATTACAAAGTATATTCAAAGATTGGTATTAATATTTTTTTTTAATATTTAACCTTTATCTTTATATATAATTGAAAATTACATCTTTTGAATTTACTTTAAAATAAAAAAAACCACCTGCAATACTGGAGGTACTATGAGTTTGAAAACTTCGCTATTTATCTTATAACACTTACCAGCTTGTTAAGTAAAGATGAGTTTCAAAGTAATATCCGTAACGATAATCAAATGCGTCATCTATGCAAAGAAAGGTACCAACTACGACGAACAGTTATAAAACAACTGTTATTATTTTTTATTTCTCTATATCTCAAAGAAAGCGAGAGAAAAGAGAGAAGAGCTAAGGCTAAGTTACCGGTTAGCAACTAAATGTATAAGTAATCAGTGGACCTTTGATCACTACCTTTCTTCCACGCGTGCACTATAAATTATGATTCTTATTTGTTTCTTCTTGTTTTTCAGTTTTGTTTTTCTTTGTTTGTTGAGCTGTTACCGTAATTGATTGTTATCTTTGTTAATTCTTATCGTTGTTGATTGTTACCGTTATTGACGTTGATTGTTGTTGCTGTTGTTGTGTGGATTATTTTAGTGCTGACATGACAGAGTTTAGCAACTAAGAATACGCAAACATGGTTTTTGTATACGGCCGAGCTGATAGGAAATCCCGTGCAGCACCAAGATTGTACTGAAAGTCGTATTTCAATAGACGTGTGCCACATCACACAACACATTTATATTCTACTTTATAGTATTAATAAAACCTGACAATATATTAAATAAAACTTTTAAAATATAATTAAACTGGCACCTGCTCGGTATAAACCGACTCGTAATGTCGTCAAATATGTTTGTGTCATAGTTTACGTCATAGTTATGCATCTGTAAAGGGGAGAAGGAAAAACTTTTTTCCCGAGCTGCTGTACACTCAGAATCGCGACCTACCACTTATTACCCCAATAACCTTTGACGAAACTCGTGATTGCCCTCTACAACTACCTCTAAGTAGATTGTTCCTGCTCAGACCAATGCGCTCCTTAGCTGCTTTCGCATTAAAAGGTTTGATAAGGGCTTCGGAATGCTTGAGGCCAGAGATCTACTCCCAACGCCTTATAACCTCATATCTAGTGAGGTTATTCAGGGTCATACGATCTAGGCTGTTTAGAACACCACATATTGGTTCTGGACCGTATGTTTTGCTCTCAGCTCTAGCACGGGCCAGCTCGTCAGCAATCTCGTTTCCGGTATGGCCTTCGTGGCCCGGGACCCGTCTTAAAACCAAGTCAAGCACCAGTCTCGACGTGATAGTAATTTAGGGCCTTTAGTGCCATTTTTTAGTTCTATTTGTTATTAACTTATTTATCCAATGAGAGATTCAAAAGATGCAACACAATCTTTGTCAACAGCTATACTTTGTTTATATTCTCGCAACGTATTTATTTCTTACCTAAATCAATAATTATTAGCCTGGTAACTATAACCCACACCAATTGGACATAGTTTTTTTACACAGTAATATATTTATCTTATGCATATAATATGTTTGGTATTTTATGCTTATGCATCTTTTATTATATATTAGTTATTCGAATTATTAAATTAGTGGTGTTAAAATCTGAATGTTGCATGTAAAAATACGGATATAATATTATGGTTTTAAAAACTAAATTCTTAATATAAAACTTTACACCGTGAAACTTCATTATTTTAAATGCTTCTTACATCTTCTATAAAATTATAATTAAACTGAAAGTAATTTTAATAGTTGATGTGCTATAGCATGATGTAAAAATATAATTACAAATGAATCCCTTTAATATATAACATTGTAATTACACTAAGTAGTTAAATTTACGCGCAGCGTTCATAATGCTTTTTATGAAAAGGAATGAAATTAATGAACAAAACAATAAGATGCACTTGAAATCATTTTCATGTCTTTTACTTCCACAGCCACTATTTAGGATAAATTTATTCCTACCGTAACATGTACCTACCGTACCGTACCGTAACAAAAATTGAACATAATCATTGGATTCTATCAAATTCGTCTAGAAAGGTTTTTTCCTCATGGTATACAGATGACTGAATGTTTCGTTCTTCAAACCAAAACAATAATATTTTAGTTGGTCTAATAACCATATAATAATGACATAAATACTATATCCAATGTCATATAAAATATCTATGATTAAAATCTACATTTTTTTTTCTTACTTGTTTGTTAACTTTTCCTTATGTTATATCATTAATATAAAATTATATACGTATAAATTTACTATATCTATTCTAAGATCTTTAAGTAATAATCTATGTCATATAATTATAATTTAAAAACTAGATAAATCTGTCTCCTTGATGTTAAATTAATCATCTAAATAGCGAAACAGGCAATTGTATGTAGGTAAACAAACCCGTTACGGACCAAAGTTTGTCCTTTGTCTGAGACGACAACGTGTCGACGCCCTGTTGCATTAATCAAGAAACTAATTCAAGTCTACCTGTATCCTGCTAATCTAAAATGTAGCGTAATTGATCCTCTGTATTATATTGTCCAAAGTCAGTACTATAATAAATAACATTGTAAAAACATAATAATAATAGTCCTAATTCACGGGCGTAGACCAGTCTGAAAGTATTACAATTATCGATGAAGAATTTAATTACAATTTATGTACGAAGACTGACTTAGACCTTATCACCCGAGTCGCTTCTAAAAACGACCCCTGTGACAGTAAGTCTAAACTCAAACTCATTATTCTCAAGATGCAAACGTGTTACAAAAATTATAATTTCATGTTGTGTCTTCGTAATCAGGGAACCATCAAAGCCGTGCCATCCGCTTTTCTTGTGATTTAAAACCAAGAGTAATATACACAAAAACTCCTCAAAAAGTATTACGAATTTCGTATTTTTTTTAAGATTTATTTATTCATGAATATCTATTTTGTCCCCTTCAAAATTCTCTTCAGATGTAATGCACTAGTACAAAGGTTTTGAATAACTTAAAAAAAACTTTTTTTATGATCTTGTATTATGGCGCAAAAGCCAGTTTTTGTTCTTTCCATTAAGCCAGATGTTTCTGGCGGACTGCATAGCATAAATTGCGCATAACTTGCAGGTAATATTACTTATTAACCGTACTACCCTGTTGCAAGAACTCATGGTGCACCACGCCTCTGCAATCTAGGAAAACCGTGAGCAAAACCTTCGCGTTCGACCGAACTTTTCGCACTTTTTTCGGTTTTGGCTCATGCGGCTGCTTCCATTGGGATGATTGAGCTTTGGTTTCCACGTCATAACCATAAAACCACTATTTATTACCAGTTATGAACATTTTGTACAACCGATAAAAGTAGTTTTGGTCCAAGGTGGATTCACCATATACCACAGTCAACATTCGGAGTGCGTGTTTACTAATAACATTTAACAAGAGATATTTATATTTTATAGCATATTTATATCTCCATATTTTATACTGTATTGCATACTATTTCTACATATTTTTTTATCAAAATTTCTGCGGCTTGCAAAGTAAAACTAAAAAGTTATTTTTTAATAATTTAAATCAGGATTTTGCAATTATATGCTTAAAGAAACAATTCTTTTAAACCTATATTTCATGAAGAACTTTTTGAAAATCCATGTAATGTATATCGAAATGACTGTAATTACAAAAGTCTTAACATGAAGGCTGGTGGGATATTTGTCTGGATATTATTGTAAACGTCAAAATATTTGTTTAGATTTTTGGGATATATGATGTTGGCCGCTATTTCGCGATGTAGATATTACAAATATGAATGTTATTTTAAATCACTATGTGGGATATAAAATGTAACGCAAATAAATAAATAAATTAGAACTACTACTTTTACTTTTTTTGTTGCTTTTTTCCTCAAAATTCTAAACGATCAGAATCCCAATTCAGTTTTTTGAAAATATTTCAGAGTTGATTACTCAATTTTCAACAAGAAGTTTATTTAATACGTGATTATAACGTAGGGACTGCCCTATAAGCAACATAAGGCAGCTTGGTTGTATCGTGATAACAGCACATCACTATCGATTTGGACTAATTTTGAAGACAATCTTATATATATTTTTTTTAATATTATTTTTTAACAAACTAGTTTAATGCTAGACTTCTTTCCACCTGATAGTAGTCGGGAATGTAGTCATAGGTGATAGGGCGCATTAACCTAGAAACTTATTCACTCTTCTCCTGAAGACACCCACATAGTATTCCGGAACTTCCCAAAAAAGAATATACCTAGCTCTCATTCAACCAATCTTGTCCTATTGCATATCAGTCTGGGGTGGTGCCAATAAAGAAGATTTATTGAATTGAAAAGAGTTTAGCGGACAATATTAAACGTTATGAATTTTAGATACTACAGGTTTTCCACAGATCAATTGTATCTTACGAGTAATGTGCTTTTCGTCAGAAAATTGTATATAATTAACATGATTGTACGAAAACAGAAAACTTTTCCCTATGATAGAGATTCTTATAATTTAAAAGGGAGAAAAGATCTTGTTGCTCCTACGTACATTTCTAGAACATCTTTAGCAAGAAATCAGTATCATACACTATATAGTCTTTCATATCATCCTTATAATATTGTTAATAGGAAGTTGCAGATCTATTCTATAAACACAAATCTTTGTAAAGAGACATTAAAAGAATGGCTTCCCTCCCTGAAATTTAAGGAATTGAAGTTTTGTTTTGCCTTTTATGAGTTGACTGCACGGTTGTTTCACACATTCGTACAAACCTACTCCACAATCCCTATTACACATACATGTACACAAATATACATATACACTCACAAATATACACATACAGTGTGTATTGTCTATAATATTTATTTATTTAAAAAAATAATTTGTTTTGCGATAATTTTATGTTAGTATGGAAGAACGAAGGTTTCTGGCAAAGGGATATTTATTATGATTATTTATTTATATTACGCAAATCACTTTTTGCATAAGTATATTTTTTTCCAAACACACGTTGTGTTTCTTAAAATAAAATGTTATTAGTTTGACCTGTGTATCTGTATGTCTGTCTGTGGAAACATAGCAGCCAAACGATTAGACAGATGTGAATGCGGTTTTTTTTTAAATCGAAAGCTTGGTTCGTGAAGATGGTTCTTACCTATGTTTGGTCGAAGTAAATGCAGTCTTGGCGCTTTTGAAGCTTTTTGAAGCTGGTATGGCGCTTTTTTGAAGGTGGAAGGTTATAAAATATTGATAGTAAAATCTAAACAAGTGAAATAAGTGTGTTTGTAGATTATTTAGTACAACATAGAAAAAGTTAATTATTTTAAAAAGCAAAAGAAAAACTAATAAAAATAAAAAAAAATCCCCGACACAAAAAGCGTCTTAAAATGATATTATTATGTACTTATTGAAGTTATTGCGTCGGGAGATCGCTAAGGAAGAATTAAAAATGCAAGAAAGTTACCAAGGCTGATAACAAAATAACAATATCAAATCTTATAGTTGAAGTCCTCATTCATTTTTATTAGCGTAACATACACACCATCGACAACGTGCGTGCAACGGTCCCTCGACGCAACGATTTCAATAAATACATAATAATATTATTAATCCTTTTTAGAAGTCTTTTTGTAACAGAATTTTTTATCAAGATAGTGATGAAAGCGTCAGCATTGCATCGTCTTGGAAAATAGTTTCCAGGACCCAATTTATTATCGGAAGTATTACTGGCGAACAAGATTATGATAAATTTATTAGTCATAAAATATATTATTATTATTATCTAATATTTTGGTGTATAATAACTATTTATTATGCAATCTAAAACCATTTATCGATCTGCAAGAAACTTGGAAGAGTTGTATTCCCGATAGTGTTTTTGTTTCTATTTTACAAGAGATGGCGATCGATTTCATAGATATCATTCAAAAGCAAAAAGCTTCAACTGAGGTTGTTCTTACTTTGCACAAAACAAGTTCATCTTCCAAAACTTTATTAAGTTCAATGGACTTTTGTAGAAAATATTAAAATGTTAAGTGTTTACAGAAATATTTCACATTTCAGGAAGATTACTATTACATTCCTATCTAAACAGGATAAAACTTGGATATAACATATATTGATAATTATTCTTT
This sequence comes from Napeogenes inachia, assembly GCA_959347355.1. Classification (NCBI taxonomy): domain Eukaryota; kingdom Metazoa; phylum Arthropoda; class Insecta; order Lepidoptera; family Nymphalidae; genus Napeogenes; species Napeogenes inachia. Next base: position 18,207,830 of record OY365792.1, read on the forward strand.
TTTTTATTATTCTAAATAGTTATTTATATGGTGAGAAGAGTAATTATTATTCATAGTTGAATAAAATATTTTTTATAAAAAGAGACGTGTGTGTGGTTTTTATCAACGTATGTGATCATAATTATTTATTTATTCTATTTTCTTTTATTGAATAAATGATTCAATAAATAAGACTGTTGATAAAATAAAGTAAAGCAATCACTAAAAAATTGTAAATGAGAAAATTAAATTGAAGTCTTCTAGATTTTAGTTTGTTATTTAGTTGGCTGACAAATGTTTTATAACTTACTCTAGACTGAGAAAACATTTTGAATTAGATTTAAACAGAACGAACGGTCATGTTGAGAAAACACACTGGTGATTTATCTTTTAAATAAAGCAAAACCTTGTGTAAGAACCGTAAAGTCCTACGTTTTATTTTTGTATTGGTCAGGAGTTCTCATAAATATGCCATTACTTTCCTTTGAAATAGGAGTTCTAGGTTTGATTTTTTTTTTCCATATTTGGTAGGCTCAGGAATGAAATGGTCAGAAAAAAACCTAGGAATAAGTCAGCAGTACATTTTTATCATTACATAATATAAAGCAAAGTTGCTTACCGCGTCTGTCCTTATGTGTGTACCCCAAAAATATTAAATATGATGGAATGGACTTGGATGGCATAGTCAGATTTATTTAACAGTTTTTGAGACAGACTGCGTAGGAGAGCGCGAGTCACCTGTGTCTAAGTGACAGTAGATCAATTGAGCGTAACTTTACTTCCGACCTACATTTATTTTACTTGCGATCGATGCTGCTTTAATTTCACGCCGTATTTACTTTCCTTGAAAAATTGCTCTTTTGTTTTCCGTTTGTATTTACTGATGCTTATTTATTGATAATACTTACTACGTATCGTAATATCTATTTATGTGCACTAAGTATCAACTTACTACATATTGTCCAGTTCATCATGTGTGTATCGAGTTCTAAGACTAATTTATTTAAGGGCGTCCACTTGGGACAGTCTTTTGATCCACAGATTGATCTGCCGAGCCTGGGTGTAATTTGTATCCTTTATTGATATGTTTGTGAAGCCCCCCGCAATACAGGGATGGGTAGAATCTGTAATAAAGAAATTTTCTTTAAAAAAATATATATACGACATTCTCATCGTCCATTTTCACTAAACAATATGAGATTGAAAAAATGGGAAATACATATAAAACTATTCTTTTCGAAACTAAGTCTCTTATAATAAGGCGTGTTATAAGATTGACCTTGTATCTGTATGTCTGTCTGTGGCATCGTAGCACACAAACGCGTAGACGGATTTGAAAGCTGGTTTTTTTATAGACAGCCTGGTGCGTCGAGATGGTTCTTGGGTATATTTGGTCGAAATAAAAGCTTGTATTGGTGCTAGTGAAAGGTTTTAAGCAATATTAATAGTAAAAACCTGAACAAGTGAAAATGAGTGTGTTCGTAGGTTAGTTCGTTCATTTAGTACAATATAGTAACCAATAACAACTTTAAAAAGTACCGAAAAAAAAAATAAAATGCCCCGATAAAAAATCACCAGCTCTGAAAAGAATAAAAATTATTTTATTATGTACTTATTGAAATCACTGCGTCGGGGGACCGCTAAATAAAAGAGCAAAACGAAATGCAAGTAAATTATCAAGGCAAATAACGAAGTAACTATATTAATTCGCTTTATTCTTACAATATATCTGAAATTTAAACCGAATTAATGTACCTACAGTATAATACCAATTATACACTAGTAAGACTTGTAAAAAAAGTCTTGAAAATACTATTGAAAACCCAATTTTTTAAACAGGCTTGTGTTATTATGAATTTCAAATCAAACATTTTAGATTATTTGTGGTTTAAGTGGGTGACAAGGTTAAGAGTGACTAATGTTAGTAAAAAATCCTTTACATCACAGTTGGTGCAGGTACGGTCAAAGGTCGTATTATTTGGTAGACTTTATCATAGTAATATAAAGAGTTTAAATAAAAACATGCTATATGAATATAAATATATATAAGTATTTATACATAGAAATTATTTATTTCCAATAATTTAAATATTTTAGTCAGTTATTTTTATCGTCTGACATTTTTCATATCATTATTATATATCATATGTATTACTATTGTCAGTTCTCAAAGACGATCAGAATCAAAAATGATATCAAAATTATCAAATATATTCAAAGGTGCCAGATGGTCATTATCTACTTATTGAAACATCAAAATCACAACAATCAAACCTTGAAAATTATAGTGTTCTATTTTCATGTGTTCGAACATACCCTAACTTCAAAATGTTAATCGAATTGAATGTTAATATACTACAGAATGAGTGTTTTTTTTAAAATCGAGAAATATATCAACAATTAATGATTCTCACGAAAGTATGTTTGATATTAAATCAGGATTTCGTCGTAATAACTTTATCCATTGTAGGAACACGTAAATGCATGTTTAATATAAACATTTATTTAAATGCATGTATAATATAAACATTTCATTTATTTACATTAAATGTATAAACATTTAATTGCATTCCTAAAAAATCCGATCTGAACCGTATAATAACACACAAAACATTATTTTTGTGTTTATTGTGTCGTGACATCTTTCCTGGTATGAGTCATGTGTTTTAGTGCGAAATTCAATCGTAATCGCGAAAAATGCTTTTTTTTATATAAAATGAGTTCCTTTTAATCTCTTTATAAAGTAATGTTATTTGTTTTGATGAATAAGTGATTAGTGTTTTTGTGTCGAGCTAACTTGTTCATTATAACATGACATTATAACATTTTTTCTGGGAGTCAGGAGTGATGTATATTTTTCTAACTGGTAGGTATATTACTCAGTAATTTAATGAATATTACGAAGTCTGTTAATTATTATTATTCCACTGATATTATATGATATCCCACTTCGCCTACAGAGAATACTTTGTGTGATCTACAACGGTTTATACATTTTTACTTGTTGAGTTGCAAGTTGCAACTAGAAATTTACCAGGAGTAAAAAAAATAACAGGTATTCTTCTTAATAGTAGTTAAGTGTTCCTCAAGTAACTCATCGCTGAGTCTAGCTAGCACATTTGTTATTAGTATTAATAAAATCAATTCAAAATATTTTTTAGTTAATATTGCATATAGTTTTTTCTTTTATATAACTAACTAAAAAGGTTTATTAATATATATTTAATTAATTTTTTTATAGCTACATAACTCTTATTTTGCAAGCCCACTAACGAAATTTCTTGAACAGTTCAGTTTAGAGAATGTATTAGCGTTGAGCCCACTATTGTAACTTATTATTCGGTATCATAGTAAACAAAGCTAAAAAGAAATAATAACATTGTATACTACTTGCATAGTAAACGTTTGTGTAAAGTATTGTATTTGTACGAGTCCTTAAAGTCAGTATATATAACAAGTCTTTGACTGCACTGTGAGACTTCAAGATACTGCTATTGCGGTTAGTGTGCATCCTGAAGCATATATATAACTAATTAACTGACTTACTGACACCTTCATCTCGTCTTACCATGAACACGGTTTCTGTAAAGCATTTGAAACGTGCGTCCGTGGGTTAAATTTAAAATGTAAATTAATAATTTAATTATACACGCTTTAAGTCCGTAAAAAAGTGTTTTATTTCATAGTGTACATTGATTTCATTACAATTTTGGAATAATAGAAAGTAACTAATACCTTTTATAAGGTTCATCAAAAATCGTCTTAATCAAATTAGTTATGGAGATTCTAAGAAAACGAGAGTTACCAACACAGATACCGTGATTTGGCAAATATATAGACCATAAGATTGATGGATGAATATCTCCAATATTCACAGGTTCGGAAAAAAATCCGCATATTATTCATTATTTGAGTCACCTGGTTCGTAAAGTAATGAGTGTATTTAAATACCTTTGAATTCCTGTCGAATTATAAAATGGATTCTCATTTAAACTAACGAAACTAATTTGATTTTCTCTGAGGGACGTCAATGAAATTAAAAATTAGTTTTAATTGGTTAAATAACGCTTATATTTTTCTAATTTCTTTAGAGATTTTATTTAGTGGTATAAAACTTTGGGTGGTCCTAACTTGCAAGTATATATATATATATATATATATAAAGAGGCAGTAATAAATAATAGAGTAGTGTGTTAATTAGAATACAAGATCGTATGATATTTGCAATTCAAAAGCGATTCGTCACAAGCGTGGAGCACAAGAGCCGTCTTGAAAAACCAATGTGTCAAGATGGCTGCCTTCACTACCATCGACCATGACGCTTCGCTAGGTTGACAGCTAAAATTCAACCTGATGTATGACATTAACGGATGCGCCGTCACGGCCGGACTGACATTCGACCGTCCTCGGGCGATTCTCTGAAGTAAAGAGTTACAATCACACATAGTCCGTTCGTGCATCCTGACGATGGACTAATTATCTCAATTGTGACAATGCGCAGCAATTATACACTTAAATAAGACGAGTGTCTCGCTACACCTAAGCCGGACGACACAGCCTCCCAATTAAACAGCTTAACAATTAACTAGTCACATATTGCTACTATTAGACAAGTCAATCCTTTGTTGGATGTGACCCGGACGACAAAATTCGTCTTAACAGAATCAGCAAAACATCGAAAACAAGTCAGCCAACTTAAATGGCTCTGACTCGGACGACATAATTCGTCTTAACAGAATCAGCAAAACATCGAAAACAAGTCAGCCAACTTAAATGGCTCTGACTCGGACGACATAATTCGTCTTAACAGAATCAGCAAAACATCGAAAACAAGTCATCCAACTTAAATGGCTCTGACTCGGACGACATACTTCGTCTAATAGAACAAGAAAATACAGGAACAAGCCAGTCTGATATCTGACTCGGACGACATCTTTCGTCTGACAAATTTGAAGGAAAAGTATTCTACGGGGTCGCTACACTTACCTACGACTATGAATCGTCCTGTTCTGTATGAATATCAGCTTCATGTAAAATTTTACAGGTCTCAGGATCCAAGCATATACCGAGTGTAACTGAGCCTGCTGTGAGCGTCCTCGAATCAGCGGAAATAGTATTTGAGCATGCGGTCAAGTTATCAGAACTACCATTATCATGATTTGAATTATTTATGCTATCTTCATCTTCCGATGCCGTCTCGGCCTCTTCACAGTTCATTCAAAACATTAGTTGCTAGTTGCACTGCGCGCAAATTCTCGTGAGGGTATTAATAGGTTCTATGAGAATCACCTATACTTTTAAGTTCGCATCGGTAATTTTTAAGAACTTTTACTATTCCAAATAGACCTTTAAACCTCTCATCTAATTTCGTTTGATTTCGTTCACAATTTTTAATAAATACGAAATCTCCTTTAGTACTTACTTACATTTGGCGGTTGCTGAGCTGCGAGAACACGAGATAAGAACAATTCCATGTTATTCAATAACTTCTCTGTATCCGATTTAGTTGTCTTTCGCTCAATTCTAGCACCATCCGATCCCACTTCTGATAAAGAGGCAGTAATAAATAATAGAGTAGTGTGTTAATTAGAATACAAGATCGTATGATATTTGCAATTCAAAAGCGATTCGTCACAAGCGTGGAGCACAAGAGCCGTCTTGAAAAACCAATGTGTCAAGATGGCTGCCTTCACTACCATCGACCATGACGCTTCGCTAGGTTGACAGCTAAAATTCAACCTGATGTATGACATTAACGGATGCGCCGTCATATATATATATATATATATATATATATATATATATGGGTGATTCTACAAAAGTTGGGTAACTTTTAGAGTTTTTTTGTTTACTGTAGTTTTTATGTTAAAATTATACAAATTTGGGTTTATAACATAGGTAATCTAAATACTATATTGTTGCGAATCGGGCCAGTCACTTTTCAGAAAAGTTTCTGAAATATTTAGATTTTTCAGAATTTGACTGCCAGAGGACTGACGAGGGTGACACAGTACTGATAAAAAACACAAATTCATACGAAATATATGACATTTATTAAATCTCTTAGAAACAAATGCTATGCTAATGCTTAGTAAGTTAAAATTTAAAAAAAAATGTATTACTATGAGAAATAAACCATCACAACATTCATAACAGTCTTGACATTTTTAAAAACATTATTTTACTTTTAGGCACTTTTACTTTAAAGTATAAAAGTTTATTTAATGTATAAATAATGTACAAACAATAGAAATTAAAGTATTATTATCTTTGATTTAGTATATAAGGTGAAATATATATGTTTTTCCTTGTATGCAGATAATTTGATGTGGTCGCTTTTAATTCTCTTTAAGCGAGCCTTTTAAGTTTATCTTTTCTTTTATATAATATCTTTAATAGTCAAATTTGTTGTTTTTATAAACGCCATGATCTTTAATACTGAATAAAATAAAGGATGAAAGTGAAGTGATAAAAACAAGAAAAAACATCAGTAACCTGAACACAGTCCTTATATCGTGTGATGTAGCGCCAAAGGACTGATGCCAACGGACTGATGAAAAAGGCATAAATTTGAGATTATCATTAAAGTTAATGTTTCTTTTCGTATTTTTGAATATCAACAAGTTACATTTAACCAAATTATAGTACGCTATTTAAAAATCAGAATAAAACTAAGATTTATAAGGAAATAATGATTTACCACAGTACTGATTTTTTTACTGGATTGGCACAAGAGTACGTCATATCCGACGCAATAGCACTGACTTTGTAATGATTACCAGGAAATCCCTGGGTTCAAAGCTAACAATACTACCAATATTTAAAATTTATCCTCTTGAATCCCTGTTATTTGGCGCAAATTTCAAATTTGAAAAATACACAGAGGACTGACGAATGAAAATAAAGACAAAGTTTCTTCTTTTTTAAAAAACAAAGTAGAGATTATTATTTAAAAAAAAACGTAATATACATTATTATGTACATTATAGATTTTTTTTATTTTTTTTTTTTTTATACGATCTAGGGCAATGCTTGACTACATTCCACCTGATGGTAAGTGGAATGTAGTCTTAGATGGTAAGTCGCATTGCCCTAGCAACCTATTCACTCTTCTCTTGAAGACACCCACATTATATTTGGCCGGAAATACCGATGCAGGCAAATTGTTCCAGTCCTTCGCTGTACGCACTAAAAATGAGGAAGCAAAGCGCTTCGTTCGGACAGGTGGAATGTCCACAACAAAAGGATGGATACCTGCCGTGCGTCGGGACGTCCGGTGATGGAAGGGGGACGGGGGAATTAACTCGTGTAATTCCTGCGCACACTCACCAAAATGTATCCTATAGAATACTGAGAGGCTAGCAATTTTACGCCTGTGTTCAAGGCTTTGGAGGTCGGCTTCGACCAATTCGGGATCGCCTATAAGCCTCTTTGCTCGCCTCTCAATTGAGTCCAGAACCGCAAGATGAGACTTTGCGGCACCAGCAAATATGTGTCCACAGTACTCTACACACGACCGGATCTGTGCTTTGTATAAAACAAGAAGCTGTCCCGGTGTAAAGTACTGCCGAACCTTCGCAAGAACGGCAAGCTTTGCTGCTGCTGCTCTTGCTCTGGACTCAATGAACCGACCAAAGTTGAGGTTCGAGGAAATCTCTAAGCCTAACAACTGAAGCCGGTCACTGTATTCCAAGGATACATTCTGGAAAGTAGGAGCCAAGGTGAAAGGGCTCCTTTTGGCGGTGAATAGACACGTCTGCGTTTTGGTGGCGTTGAACTTGACAAGATTGGCATTGCTCCACGCGGAGACTGCCTGAAGTTTGTCATTCAAACGTTGCACCATGGCTTCTCTTTCAGACTGTACTTGATCTCGACTAGCCCGAGTACTCGGCAGATATCTTTCTACAACTGTGCTGTCGTCTGCATACCCATAGATACCGGGCTTCAACAGATCATTAATGTGCAGCAGAAACAGAGTTGCAGAAAGAACGGACCCCTGAGGCACTCCGGCATTTATTGTCAAGGGTTCCGAGGAACACCCGTCGACAACTACTCGGAGAGATCTGTGGCTCAAAAAGTCCGTTACCCAGCCGATCAGACCAGGAGCTATACCGTACGCTGAAAGTTTGCATATAAGGCTCGCATGCCAGACCCTGTCAAATGCCCTCGAGACGTCCAGAGAGACGGCGACCGCTTCTCCGTTCTTCTCGATGGCCTCGCCTAAAATGTGAGTAGCATACACTAGGAGGTCCCCAGTAGACCTATTACGGCGAAACCCGTACTGTCGGTCACTGAGGAGATCGTTACCTTCTAGGTATGCAAGTAGGCGCGAGTTCAATACACGCTCCATAATCTTGCAGAGTATGGAGGTGATTGAAATCGGTCTGTAATTGACAGGGTCGGCACGGCTGCCTTTTTTGGGCACGGGTTGCACGTTGGCAAGCTTCCAGGAATCCGGCACTTTTCCAGTCATGAAAGAGAGGCGATACAGACGTGTCAGTACAGGAGACAACTCAGCTGCGCATGTCTTGAGCAGAATGGCTGGTATACCATCAGGACCACTGGCTTTATTCACATCTAAACGACACAATGTTCTCCATACCTCTTTGTTAGTGATGCGGATTTCAGCCATCGAAATACCGCAGTGAGGAAGATGTGCTGGAGAAGCATTGCCAGTGTCTAGATGCGAATTATCAGCAAACAGAGAAGCAAATACATTTGCTTTCTCTGTTGCTGTGTGGGCCAGGGATCCATCCGGCTTCAGCAGAGCAGGCAGTGAGGGTTGGCAGAAATTCGACTCGATCGCTTTCGCAAGAGACCAGAAAGCTCGACTGCCAGTTGGTCTGACAGAGAGCTTTTCGCCATTCTTAGCGATTCGATCGAGACGAGCCTTCCGCAATGCCTTTTTATAGGACTTGGCAGCTTGGTTAAAGGCTCTCTTCTTCAAACTTACATCCGGAGTTTTGCGGGTTCGAGCATCAGCCCAAATGAGATATGCCGAATGTTTTCGGTCTTGAGCATGACCACATTCGGCATTAAACCATGGGCGAGCTTTGCCACCGATGGGTACGTCAGCAAAAGGAATAAAATACTCCATTGCCTGATGCACCACATCGGTTATAGCATCCGCGCAACTCGACGGATCCAAAGAAGAGAAGCAGACCTGCCGCCAAGGATAAGACGCAAAAAAGTGCCGCATCTCATCCCAATCTGCTGACTTGTATTTCCATACTCGCCTAACACCATGTGGTTCGAAAGCTGGTGGGGAATATGTAAATACAGATTTCACCAGACAGTGATCGGAGGTTCCCAAGGGGGACGTGACCTCTACACGATACCTGTCCGGATCAGTTGTCAGCAGAAGGTCCAGGCAATTGGCTGTATGGCCTACCACATCTGGTACCCTTGTCGCTTGCTTCACCAGTTGAAAGAGGTCCAAGGACAACGCAAATTTCCGCGCTTCTCTTCCAGCATGGTCGGTCTTCTGGTACGGGAACAGCCAGTCCTGATGACAGGCATTAAAGTCCCCCAGAAAGACGAGCTGCGCCGAAGGGTACTGATACAGAGCCATATCTGCAGCCTCACTGAGATACTCAAATAAACGAGTTGTCTCCTGGTCACCGCTGTGCGAACGGTAGACACAGGAATACAGGATTTTTTCGTTTCCTGTGTCCACTAAAACCCATAGGGAAGAAAAAGTGGGGTCTTCAAGGTGACGGAGACGGTGAATACAGAGGTCGTTCCGCGCGTACATACTGACTCCGGCCCGTGAGCGAAAGTTGTGCTCCAACGAGTAACCGGGATAATCCAAGTATGTAGCGCTCAAAGGACATTGTATCTGCGTCTCCGTCAAAAAGAGCAAGTGCGGCTGCTCTGTCTCCAGGTGGTGGTGGACAGCTAAGACTAGATTGTTACCAAATATTGAGTTTTCTTAAATTAATGGTACAATTTAATGTACAGTCGATTGATTGAGTGTTTTTGGGCTTGTGACAAGCCAAAGGACTGACTTTTTGGGCATACTTTTTCTTTAAAAAAAAATGCTTTTTGAAGTAAATATCAGAAATTGAGTGACTAATTAGACGAGATTTCATTATTTCAAAATAAAATATAAAATCTATAAAATATAACATTATTTCATATTTATCGACTGATGACACTGAGTTACCAAATTTTTGTAGAATCACCCATATAATAACTTACCTACATTTAATACAAGAATTGTCATCTTGTGACCGTGTGGTTTAATTGCTTGAGACCTACGCATCGGATCCTGTACCAGAAGACTCCATCAAGAACGAGCAAGCCATTAATTTGCCTCTATATATATATATATATATATATATATATATATATATATATATATATATATATATATATATATATATATAGAGACATATATATATATATATATACATGTCTCTCCGATATTTTTAATATCGGAAAGCCTTAAAGTTGCTAGAACTAAACGAAACGTGTAAGTGTGAACCAAATAAACATAACTTTTCAAGGAATGATACAATGAACATTGATACAGTAATTATTTATGGAAATAAATAACTATCATTAATTTATATTGATATTTCATCTTCAACCCAAAATATTAACATGATTTTCAAAGTATGTTACAACAATCTCGAGAATTTACTGTTGGATTTATTTTCCGATAAATATCTGCTTACACTACATGCTTGTTTAATTTATATAATTATAAAAAGTAACTATTGACGAAGGTTAAGCAAATTTACTTTTGATACTGCCCAATCCATTGTTATATTTTTAAATTCAAGAAATTTTTCACGTTAAAATTTAATAATTATCTTAATTTTTTTTTGGTTTATAAATTGTCCCGGTTGATCTTGTTTTCATGTTGGACAAACAAATAAATTGTAGAAAATAACAATTTAAAATATGTTTTCTTAGGTATGGTTAAAATATGTTTTTTACCTACCTAGGTTGTAAGAAATTAGGAAAAAATTATAGCAACAATCAAAACAATATATATATTAAATATTTTTGTAAACGTATATTTAAAGTATAATAGATAAATGTTATTAATCAGAATAACTTCCGTTAATGTTTAGAGTTCAATGTCATAATGGGCCTCCATCAACGGCCGGCTGAATGTATTTATCTCTTCCTGTCAATAATACAGATTTCAACAATTGCCATTCTCTAGAAGTCACCCTGCTGTTTGCTGTGCATTGATCTTCTCAATGATCTACAGAGCTGACTAAAATAATAGATACTCTAGATACATGACTTACGATTTCAATTTGATTGAATTAGAATCTTTAATAACTACCACGAAGTACTAAGCTGAGCAGAAAGATTTTTGCCTCTGAGACTTCCTTAAAAAGATTGCGAAGATATGTATCAATATTAAACGCAAAAAAATCAAGTGATTACCGATTCGCTTTGTCAACAATACTTATTTTATTTATTTAATGTACCAAAATTAGAATAATAACAAAGACGTATAAATAGGATGAGCTTACCTCTTCAAAGAGATCTCTTCCAGTTATCCAAGAGTATTGGAGATGATGTCATACAGGGCAGAGATCGGTACACAGATATTTCAAATATTCTACAAATTAATAAACAATTCTACATAAAAACAAAAAAAAATATATACATATAATTATGTCGTATGCAAGTACATATTATACACAATAATAAGTACTTATGTTTGTGACAAATAATAATTCTTCAGTCTTCGTTTTAATATCATGACGGAAGGACTAGATATTGTATGACTAGCAATATAGTTCCATAACCTCGCTGCTTGAACAGAAAAAGATTTAAGAATAAAAGTTAGATTTATAATTAAGAATATCACACAGGAACGTTTTGGGCGTCGCATCTACTGGGTCGTGCAAGTTATAAAGGTTCATACTAATAAAGGGGGCTAAATTAGAAAAAAAGTAACAGGTAAAGACAAACTTACAACTAAAAATTCCTTCTCACTCTTTTTATACAAATTCCTTAACTGACAAACTTTGTCGTCTCTGAATTCTTTGCCTTTATCTATCCTAAATAAACATTTTCTTACATATTTCATATTTCAAACCATAAATATTTCATATTTTTTACATATGTTATACAATGTTGGTTGTCATATTAACTAAATTTAAAGAAAATCAAAAAGATTTATCTTTAATTACTATCTTTTTAACCGGTTTTTGTATATTTGCTTAGTATTTCAAATACGGAATTTAAGCGTCAAAAATAAAGATTAAAATCGATACTGTTTATTACGTTTAAAAAGCTAACCAAACATAACATTTTTGATAATTTATTAAAAAAATATAATATTAGCTGTTGTAACTTATTACATAGAAACTTTTTGTTATTTTTAATTTATTGAAATATGTATTTAAAATATGTTTAGTCATACATTTTATTATTTATAATTTACCCACATTTAGTTTGACGATCTGTATTGTTTATTTAACATTTAGTTTATTTCTATAGTTTTGAATTTTGAATGTTCAATTTGATGTCGTTTACTACCGAGTCCTTTTAATCGGATGCACTTCCGAGTTTACTAGAAATTTGTATTCTATATAACTTTTAAAGTTTTGAGCTTTATAATCATTCGTGTGTTTAAATTCAGGGCTGATTATAGAATAATCGTTATTCCTATTGTCAGCACTTCCCAAACAGTTTCAAAGTTTCTTGAACAACATTTATGTTTATTTGTCGCATTGTTGGCGAAGTTAATGTCTTATTAAAACTCTTTAGAGATTGATTTTAAAAATATTTAGCCTATGTTTGGGTCTTCAACTATTTTGAATCCAAATGTCGACCAAATCAGGCCGATGGTTTATTCTTGAAAACGTATCACAGATAGACAGCAAACGGATAGAGAGGTTGAATTTGAAAATGTTGTTAAATAACAATATAACTGTACGGAATTATATATGTATTTATTAAATAATAGTTTCTGACAATTTAACTTCAATAAATAATTTCACTACTTTAAATATGAAGCATAAGTATAAAGTGAATATAATAAATAGTTTAGCAGGATATCACTTTACGCCCATCCTGCATTTATGTTACGAGACTTTTACGAAACGATACGACGGTATCAAAGAAATTATATTATACATATTTATTTTTCATAGTCTCTAAAAGTATGTTTATAGTGATGTGTATACATATTTTTTTCCATATTTATGAAATATAAAAATATAAAAAAAACATTTTCTTATTTGATTGTCACGAGTAGGTTCTACACATTGGTTAAAAACATTTTTTAACACATTAAACTCGCATAAAAATATTTTTAAAATTACTTTTAAAATTTGCTTTAATTATACACGAGCATAACCCGGAAAAAATGTTTTATTAAAAAAAAAACTTATACCTAAATTAAATATACCTACTATGTTTTTAACGAAATGAAATAGAATAGAATAATATTTTCTTCATCTAATTCGTTCTTTAAGCACCTTTTCTTATTGTTCTTTATGTTTAAGTTGATAAACAGAGAAAAATAAAATTAAACAGAATTTGAAACTCTTAAGTCCTAAAGCATTACAACAATGGAGGTAGGTACTGAGAAAATTTTAATAAAATGTCCTTTACTATATAACGCTTTATAACGTTATAATAAAATGTATTTTTGCCTTTAATCGCGATCACAAAGGAAACTTGTCTTTGAAAAATTGTAAACATCTTTTAACAAAGAATACTTATTGTATGAAGTATTTCATTAATTCTACTCAGCTCCTATTTTGAAATAACCTTTGCAGGTTTTACTGTTTCTTAATTATTATATAAATAAAAACAGATTTTAAATAAAAGTACTGAATCGAGTTGACTTCCTACTCTAGTTGCTTGGTCGTATACTAATATTAAATTTAACACAACACTCAGGATTAAGCACTAGGCTAACATGATCAAATATGGACAAATTCGTAAACGAATAAAAACTACATAGATACATTCTACGTTTAATTATGGAAAAAAATAAAAGAAACCTTTTTCCTGTCAGTTCGAGAAAAAAAGCGAAACATGCGAATTCATTCATCTCCATGAAAAATAATTTTCTTTATTAAAAAAAAAAAGTGTAGTAGCCTGTAGACTTTTTTTTGAACACTATTTACTCGGGTTTTGATTACAGCCCGCCTGATATAAATCGTCACTGCAATTTACTCGGAGTTTGATTATAGCCCTCCTAATGTTAATCATCATTGTAATATACTCGGGTTTTGACTACAACTCACCTGATGTTAATCATCATTGTAGTCTACGAAGAGACATGCTTACCTTGTTTTGTCAATTGATCGATTGTAATTATCGGGAAGCGCCAACCTCAGTAACGAGATTCAAAGTTTTGCAGTCCTCACACTGACCATCGAAGCGAATCGCTTAGTACTACCTTTTCACAAACAATGTTGTGTTTTCAAATTTAATTATTTTACTGTTTTATTTACCTGAAATTAATTTTTTCCTCATTTATGTATAGAAAATTATTTTTAGATCTATATATTTTCTTTATTGTAATATTTAATGTGCCTTTAAAATTAAAGCGTGGAATACAAAGGCACATGAAATATAACATAAATTTGTCTATACCGGTTGTTGCTGACAGCAGTTAACCGATACATTATTAATCGTTGCATTTAAATGTGACCGCAGATTGCTCTTCACGGACCTGTTTTTGATATCAAATCCGCGGGGAATGAGATCATTGAGAGCAGTTTATATGTATCAGTGTGTTTTATGCAACATTCTTGTTGTGATTTAGAATCTCCTGAAGCTTATCGCTGTTGATTGAGAGATACGTGATATCTGTGTTGTGACGAATATTAGCGTAGTTTCTTAACACTGATGAGACAAACTACAGCTAATACAGGACATCATTACTTGCAGAGTGAAAACGAATTTATTAAAGTCACTGTGGAAGCGAATGTTGTTTACTTGACAATAGACTATTCTCACGTACACCAAATTAACAAGGAGTGTGTTAGAGAATTGTACATTACTTCAAATTAAAAGTAACGGTTAATCATCATATTTTTGCTTTTTTTATTTATTTATTACTAATGTTTTATTGAGATTTAATTTAATATATTTTATTCATTGTATAATGTTATGCGTTTCTATTTTTTTTTATTTAATATAATTGTGTAAAGTGAAATTTCACTTGACTTAATTTAGCTTACAAAATTAGGGTTACAATGAAAAGTTATAAACCAAAAGGAAATTAGAGTGTGAAAGTGGTATTTTAAATAAAATAAATGTTCAGGACCCCCATTCTGAGTTTGTAAGGCATTTTTAATAAAAAAAGAATATGAGAGTACAAAAGTAGTAACTCCACCGCCTTCTTGCCCAATGCAATCGTTACGTATTAAATAATAACTTGGTAGAGTAATATGCTATTGAAGGTATACAAGGCTTCAGCCAGGATTCAGATATTAATTTTGCGTGAATATTATTCGTCTTTATCGGAACGGTGGTGACATCTATTAGATTTAGATTACATATAGAATGCTTAATTCACCGAGACGGACGGCGATACGGTAGCTCAGTAGGTAGAGCAACGGGACGATTTCACTTAAGATTTTTGTTTTAATAATTTACATTAAAATGAACAAACTGATTTTTATGAGCCGTACCATTATAAACAAAAACATTTGAATATTCTTAGTTTGAGAAAGACTAAGTTGAAAGATAAAAGTTACCTATATATGGGACATTGCAGTACTTTAGACCAATTTTATTTGTGTATACCTTTATTTACTTCGCTAACGATCGATGTTTCTACAATTCCACGCCGTATTTACTTTTACTGAGTACTATTTTTGTGCTGCGTTTAGGGTTGCCAACCATAATTTATAAAGTATTCTACTTTATTTTTGGTATACTTTTTCATCCAAATCAATTATGTAATAATACTTTATTTCCAACCTTTACCGATGCATAAAACAAAACACTCATTATGGGATTTATGGGTTAACTATTTAACATAAAAGTTAGAACAGATTATGAAAACGATTTATAATTAATTACTGAACGAAATGTAATGAACATTTTATTCAGTCAGTTAGATATTAATTTAAATGAGTCATATACCCGATATGTTTAATAAAGTTATCAGTATTTTTCACTTTTTAATAATAGTTTCTTAAATTATATGACCAAATGGTTTTATTTTAGCGAGGATAACTAACTGACTTACCAAACTTCCTAACATGTCTTTGTAAAATGAGGTTAAATGTAAGCATTTTGAAAAGGTAACAAATTTAATTAGAAACGAACTATTTACTTTTTGAACTTAAATGTTTATTGTTAAATAAACTTTCAAACCTTAAAAAAAACTTAAAAAAAAACTTCCAAAAGCACACAATAATGTGTTTAAAGGCACTAAAAGCATACAATTTTAAAAATACTTTATTTTCCTTCAAATACTTTCTTTTTCCTATCCAAACGACTTAATATTTTTTTTCGTCAAAAAAGTTTGCAGCCCTCGCTGCGTTTTTCCTGGAGATATGATATGACATTTTGAATAATATTTTAAAGTGATAACAATATTTAAAACAAAATGTAAATATTAATAAATTACTATGAGGGACATTTATATAATAACATATTTTCAATTTTATTAAGACAAACTATAAATGTAAGTAAGTCAATAAGCAAGATCCTTTTTGTAATTAATGGAACTTGATTAATTTTCTTCGAGTGTTTTTAAAGGGTTTAATAATTGTCTTTATTTAATTATAACTGTATTCCTGAAATTCATATTTTCTTTTATATATTTCTTTTATAATAATTATAATAACATACAATTACTATCTCTTCAACCTGGATAGGTTGAAGACTGGATTGTTGAAGGAAGGACTGGAATCAGTCTGCTGAACAAGGATCTCCACTATTTCGCATCGTATATTCCGGTCTTCCGCCATTCTCATCCAGCTTCCACCGGTGAAGTTATAAGACCAGCAGACCGGAGGACATTCCAAACTACACATGGCCATGAAACGTGATCTTAGTCTTGTCCAGATTCATACCAAGCCCAATCCATCGGGAGAAATATACTCTCCGTTGACGTTGACGCCTCGTTCAATCTATTCCAGGGTATTAAAAATGACATCCTATATGACATCACATGAATTTACATATCCTGGATATATCACCGTCGACCGCCGTTGCTGATATTCAAACCTGCGTGCTATTCTGTTATGCCAGTATATATATGCCAGATCTATTATTTATTCCTATTGATTATAAATCGGATACCCCGAACAGTCATTGCTTTGCAAATCAAAGACAGCATCAAGGATGCTGAATATTTCGTTCATGAAAAATTCTCACTTTAAATCATCGACAAGTGCCGAGATAAATTTGTCTTCTATTTGAACTTTCTGAAGAAGGTTTTGGAATTGGAATATGGGTTACAGGTCCTCGGTCAGCTAAATCCTCAAAAGGCATACATTTATTGTGTTACCGCTAGTGTTTAAATCACCATATTCAATTACTTCCAAGTATCGGAGTACTGGGCCAGGCCAAACTTTGAGCTACTGTCAGTTTTGCGGTCACCTGGAGAGCAAATACAAGTAGACTTCGAAGAAACTAATCGATTATTCTAATTAAAAAGGTCTCAGTAAATTAACTATGTGGTGACTTCTATCTGGTTTAACCCCGACTGAAGCAAAATTAATCATAGTTCAAAGTTAAACCCATTTACGATCAACGTCGTGTGAAATTAGATCGCCTGTTACATAACAATTCTCATATTATAATATATAAACTTCCAAATTATAACTTAGCGAGATTCGTAATCAACGAATATTCAATTAACTGAAGAGCTACCAATTTTGATTTTTAATAAGAAATGATTTTTAACATTTCTATTATTTCCTTATACATTATATATTCTAAAATGAATAAGTAGTTATTCAAGAAAATGTTTTGTTATTCTTTAAATACAACGACCTTGCCACTTCTAAGAGGTCTTAGTTTTTGATCCTACCTGGCCAATGATTTTGGTAATATTATATTTATTATAAAATGAAAAACTCATAGCATGGCTAATATGTTTATAAGCATATTGGCCACATGATTATAATTTGCAAATAAGTAAAGAAAAAAAGAAGATATTGGAATTCTATCAAAATTAGGAAATATTGTTATTATACTAACTTAGCGAGGAAACAACTGATAGTTTTAGTTGGTGACAATATTAAACAAACGCTGCAACTATCTAACTAAATAATATACCAAGATAAAAGGAGTTTTATTACAAGACTGAGCTAATTGAACTGGATATCAAATAACAACTTATATTTTTTATTATTTATATTAGCAAATTTATAAATAGGCTGGTTTGAATAAATACAAAAAAACGGCTGTGAAGTGGTCACTATTGAAGTTGAAAATCCTATTTATCAAGATTTTTTTTTTATCTAATTACATAATTTCTATCTACGATTTTTAAGTCTTTAATAAAAGGCAATTTCTAATTTCATACTGAACAAGAGTTTATAAAATGGGTATATGATATTCGGCATCTATCAAAGATGCTTTTATTGTGAACTTGAAACCTGAACCACAATTATTATTAAGCCTCCCAAATAACACACAAAAAATAATGGTATTTTTATTCAGTTTGACATCCATATTTAGCTTTAAGAGTTTAACGGCCTATGTAACTTACTTTTCAAAGATATAGAAATATATTTTATAACAGCCACTTAATTAATTACTATAAAGTAGATGTATATATTCACTCTCTAGTTTGCCCCAAATTAGTTATAATGGATTTGGTAAAGCTGATTTAGTTAGTCTTGTAAATAATCTAGTATTTTCAAACTGATAACTGTTCAAAAACGTAGATACATAGACCAAACTGAGAAAAGTGTTTGTATTTTGTATCGAATTCATGGTTTCTTTATAAATATTTTCTTATTGTAAGAGGTATTTTTCAGAGTTTTAAACCAATTTAGGCATCGTGAAATCTTACACCGTTTTTTATAAGAATTTGAAAAATTGAGGATATTATTATGTTTGAAAAAGTTTGAAGAGTTTAATACTTGTGGACTAACAGTAAAATTTCTACAGAGTTGGTCCTCATTTAGCAAAAATAAACTTCTTAGTTGATTTTAATTATCAATAGTATACTAACAAAAACAGCGTAATTAACGCTACTGAGACTTTTGAACAAACCCTTAAAATATCGATGGATTTCACTAATAGAAGATTTTCGAATTAGAAATTGTTATGTGAATAAGATAGTATTTAAATTTAACATACGAGATAGTTATTTATACCTTTTATTATTTTAAATCGATTTTTGTACGGTGAGATACAAATATTTTTTCAGTTGAATGATATTATTTATACTAGCTTCTGTTGGCGGTGAAAAATGCTTTTAATCCTCGCTATATTTCGGATAAAAATATATTAACCATTTCGTTTGTATAATAAAAATATATAAATAAATGCTCTTTCAACGTAAAATAACAGTTCTATTTGTTTTTGTACAAATAAAATAACGATTAATATATAAAAAAGATAGGTTTTAACTATAGGTAATTTGTTTTATAGTAAAATAAGAGTAAATGCTTTCTAAAATTTATAATTACTTGTCTAAAGACAACATTTTGTAACATGTAAAATATAGTATCACACATCTAAATATACCCACACATCAGCATAACCAGAATCAATTGTATTTCAAAAATGGGATATCTATATTTTTTAATGCCTGGGATCATAATTTCACACGGATTTGGTTTTCAATGAAATAAGTTTTAAACTTTAATTGAGTTGACTTAACGAGTTACTGGTTCTTTTAATTTAATAATTACTACATTTGGATTACCTTTTTTTTGTATATTACAGTAAGTAAAAAAATATAATTTCAAATAAGTATCCACAGAAACACTTACCAGCTATTCTTTTAATAATATATTTAATGTTTTCCACCCATTTTCTTTTAGGAAAACTACAAATTTAGTTCTTTTTTTTAATTTTTAATAGGACAACATAGAAGTGATACGAATAAATAATTAACTTTTATTACTATTCATACATCCCATTCCTTCGTAATATTAATGCTCAGTTTGACTTAAAAATCGAAACTAAAAATTACATTCAATTTTTTTTTTTCAAATAATACTATTGAGTCCATTTGAAACGTGCACAATCCTGCGCCTCACCTTGGACGGGCGGTGGAAGTTCCGAGAACATTTTCGTGAACTTTCACCGCGCCTCCTTAAGGCGGCGAGGAGCCTAAATTGGCTCCTCCCAAACGTGGGAGGGCCAGCCACAGCATGCCGGCGCCTCTATGCCGGCGTGCTGAAGAGCATGGCCCTGTACGGCTCCCCCATATGGGCTGACGCCCTGGGGGGGTACAACCTGGCTCACCTACGTAGGCCCCAACGGGCCATCGCACAGAGGGTGGCGCGGGCTTACGCTACGGTGAGCCATGGTGCGGCTTGCGCCATGGCGGGCACTCCACCATGGCACTTAGAGGCCGCGGTGCTATCCGCCGTCTATCACTGGACGGCGGACAAGAGGGCGCGGGGAGAGCGCCCCGCACCGGAGGAGAGGGCCGCCGTCCGGCTGGCGGCCCGCGAGAACGTTCGCCGCCAGTGGATGGCGGAGATGGCCGAGGCCAAATTCGGACGGTGGAGTCTGGACGCCATCGGTCCAGTAATGGAGGCATGGACCGACAGGGGGCACGGGTTCCTCACGTACCTGTTGTCGCAGGTTCTTTCCGGGCATGGTTGCTTCGGGAAGTTCCTGCACCGGATAAAACGTGAGGAGACCCCGGCGTGCCACCACTGTGGCGCGATTGCCGATTCGGCGCAGCACACCCTGGTGGAGTGTCCGGCCTGGGTGGAGCAGCGCCGACGACTCCAGGCGTCCGTAGGCCCGGACCTAACGCTGCCTGCGGTCGTCACTGCGATGTTGGGCAGCGAGGAGGTCTGGGTGGAAGTGGCTTCCTTCTGCGAGGAAGTAATGTCGCGGAAGGAAGCGGCGGAGCGGGCGCGCATGGACGATCCCCTTGCGCCCCCGCACCGCAGACGTCGAAGGGGCCGGAGAAGACGGCAATTTGAACTTCTCCAGCCTGGTGGTGGCCAGTGGGCAGGGGGTGTGGGGACACTCCCGCCCACATTGAACATGGCACCACCCGCGTCGGGTGGGAACGACCGGGCGCTCCTGGTCGCTCCCACAGGCCCCCCCACTCAGCCAGGGGGGCAGGTGGGGTCCGTCGTGTAAAAGACGGGCCGTCGCCGGCGGGGTCGTGGATGAAGGGCTAGCCGTACCCACGACTCCGCCAATAAGGCGAGGAAGGAGCGCCGCGGGGTTTTTAGTGGGTACACCGTTTTCGGGAGTCCCACACACGCCCCTCGCTTCCCCCGCGAGGGGT
Source organism: Napeogenes inachia (assembly GCA_959347355.1). Classification (NCBI taxonomy): domain Eukaryota; kingdom Metazoa; phylum Arthropoda; class Insecta; order Lepidoptera; family Nymphalidae; genus Napeogenes; species Napeogenes inachia. Next base: position 18,229,197 of record OY365792.1, read on the forward strand.
ACGGTGCGTAAGGCATTTTCCCCGCGGAAACAAAAAAAAAAAAAAAAAAAAAAAAAAAAAAAAAAAAAAAAACGTGCACAATACTAGCGTCAACTCGTAAACGTCAAATAGTGAAAGACAAGTGTAAAATTAAATTAATAGAAATATATATATATTTATTATGTAATTATTAATGTCGTTGCGTCGGAGGACCGTTGTTCGTAAATTAAAAGATTAGTTATTTTTATTTCTTTATTTGCCTTGGTAACTTAATTGCATTTATATTGATATATCTGCACCAATAAAAGTTCAATATCTTAGAGGCTTCTGCTTTTATTTCGACCAAACATAGCTAGGAACCATCTCGATGACACAAGCTTTCGTTGAAAAATATATGCAATTATATCCGTCCACTCGTGTGGCTGCTACAAGTCCACAGAAAGATAAAGATACACACGTTTAAAATTATAACACCTTTCTTTTTGGGTGGGTGGTTAAATATACAATAAATAATATTTTTATAGACATATGTGACAATAATAACAACAGTATAAAGCAAAATAGTTGTAGGGAGCGCGGGGCTAAAAGTTACCGGGGTATATTGTTCCGAATAAAATAACTCCATAAAAAAAGGAGACAAATATATTTACTTAATACTAAGCGAATTAGAACAGTCTAGCGCATAGACGGCAGTCATCTTAATTACGCCAGTGACCACCGGTACATCGGAAAGGAAGAACGTGTGTCGCTGATCCACGTAAGTAAATAATTTTTGCTTCGTTTATTTTGGTATATCTCATAAATGTTAAATAATTAAAGTTTCGTTGTTTGCTGATTTTATACAGTAATGTTTCGAGTAACTAGTTTACTACATTAAAATCAAGTACCTTTTATCATATAACTTATTATTTGCTTATTTATTGACACGTGCTTTTGGGGCTAGATGTTCCTTATCACGGGGGCATGTTGTTACCTCGGAACAACTTGCCCCAATCTTTTGGTAGCATCGATTAAGTAAAATTAAATTTAAATTAATTCCAGAAATTGTCAAATATGCACTTCCCCTTGCAACAACCCCTGTCAATATTATTAGTTCTTTCAAAAAACCTGGAATTTGACCTTACGATCCAAACATTTTTCTTAAGATGACTTTGCTCCTTCCTACGTTACTGATCGCCCTTTAGTTTCAACAAATAAATATAATTCATCCTTAGGTGTCAATTCTTTAAATAATATACAGATTGCAGGGGCTGAAACGGGACGAAATGACTTCACCAATGTTTCTGAAACTGAAAGCAGTGCTGAATCCAGACAAATCTTAGAACAGCCAGGACCATCAGGGGTTGTAAATTATCCAGCATCATCTGGTGTTATCCATCAATTTATGAAAAATAGCTATTTCTCACCGGAAGCAATCCGTCCGTTCCCAAAAGCACCGCTAAGAAGTAGAAAAACCAAGAGATGTCTCAGAAAATCCACGATATTAACAGATACTCCAGAGAAACAAGCTCTGGTAGAAGAACAAAGCAAGAAAAGAAAAATTTTCGAGGATAATGAGGAAATTAAGAAATACTAAAGCAAAGGAAAGGCTAAGGGGAAGGGTAAAAAAAAAGTTATAAAATAAAAGGAACTGGAAAGAAGACAATAAAAGGCAGAAGGCAGTCTATAAAACGAAAAGTTCTACAATCAAATAGATTTTTTAGAAATTTTAAGCTAAACGACTGATTATTCCTAAGATATTGTTGATTACATTTTAATTACATACTATGTGACTTAATTTAAAGCAGTTTTTTTACAAATAATACCCTTAAAATCTCCTTTTAACAACTTACCCCAAGCTATTAACAACTAGCCCCAAACCGGGGCAATTTGTTACTTTCCGCCTTTCGATACATTAATATTAATTATTCAAAAACCTTACACAGCATCGTTAATAAAACTTTTTTATTGTCAAATTTAAATATGCTGTTATATTTTACCACCATAATGTCAAAGATAGAGCACGTTGTTTTTTTAAAAAATGAGATTAACTAAAAAACGGAACTTTTAGCCCCGCTCTCCCCAATTATAAAAACTGAAATAAGTTATAGAATTTTTTTATGGACGAGATATCAGCGATTTCTCGATTTGTTGTGTCAGTAGATTGGTCTTGAAATTATGTTTTATCAGTGAAACAACTTTTATCTTTTCTTTCTTGGATTAGTTGTTGTAAGGATTCTTAAAGTTGCTTCTATATAATCTACTTAAAATTTAGCATCACAAAGAAAAGTATAAATAAAACGATTGCAAATAAAGGTTTTTTTCCTTAAATTGATTTCAGAGAAGATATTAACTTCACATTCTTGATTGATCAGACGAGATGCACTTAATTAAATTCATTTCGTTTTTTTTTTCTTTTTTCTTTTATATTTTCATTGATTGTGGTTGGTATCCGAGACTTCTGTTATTGTGGTACGTGCTGCAGCTTTTTTGGTACATCGTTTTATTCTTCGTATATATCTAGCAGGTACATGTGAATCGTATACTTTCCGATTTTTATATACTGTAGGTAATATCATAGTAACATAGCTTGGACTTGTGTGCGCGTCTGATTATTTGTCTCCCATGAAATTTTTACTGCAAAATTTTGTCGTCCAGTCTCGGATACCATGGCAGTTCATCATCACAAACAACTAACAATGAAACCAGAATTAGTAAAAATTGTTATGTCCAATGTCTAACTGAATAATAAATAAAGCAAAAAAATATATACATTATTAACGGAAGATATACATCTTTTTTTGTTGGTAGTATTACCAATATTGAAGAATTAATGGATACACTTCACTTATAATTTCGTTTGACAAAACATCTATTTTTTAGATTAGGTCGAGAAGTTCCTTTGATGATAATAATAAACCCGTATACCTGCTCAAGTATAATCGACTAAACTCATCTCAAATTACAACACATCAGCGACCTATTTCGACATAAAAATCCGTGACAGTATCTGTGGAATTGCATGCCGAAGTTGGAAACAATAAACTAGATTACAGATTTCCCTCGGCGACTTTTTACAATTGTGTTGAGTCACTTATGGTCCTCAAACGGATGGAAAGTGTCGGAGCGAGAGCAAACAGAACTAGATAATCGTGTCAATGTGCCAATTAACTACCCTTCTTTAAAATATTTTACTTTAAAATAATAAATCATACGGGACATTATTTAATGTCTTTTTTTAAATATGCTTTCATAGTTGCCAGATTAAATAATATGCTATAATTTTTTTTTTTTAAGTTTTTTTTTTTAATTTATTAAATATAAGTACGTAATTGACTAAGTATCTGACTAAGTAACTTGAACAATACGTTTTTTGGCAAGAAAAAAATGTATTTTTTATACTATTTTGATGTACTTACTCACACCCACTAAACCAGACGGATGTGACACCTCGGATTCACTTTCGAATTCATTTCCCTTTTCATGCCATTGAAGTATATCTAAAGATGTTTGGTTTACTGATTAAGATAAATAACATAAGATTGTATTATTAAGATTAAATTCTCCTAAATAAAATAACTGCATTGATAAATTTACCGAAAAAGGTTTATGTATTGACAGACAACGAAGCTATTAAAAAGTATTTATTTATAGAAATACAAGTTTACCGGATTATATCTACTACAAGCCTGAAATAATATATTATAATTAAATCTCATAACATACAATGATAAATGCCGACTCAGGAGACTAATGCTTCCCGCGTAAGCGGTAATCACTGCTTATGCTATGATTACTACGGCAGGATTTACAATTTTAATAACTTATCTTACCACCGTCCCGATAAAGACGATCACATGTAGAATCCTAATTCACCGAGACGGACAGCGATACGAAAGCTCAATTTGTAGAGCGACGGCACGGTTTCCTATAGGTCGCGGGTTCGAATCACTGTCCGTGTCGGTTTATTTTTCACTTTATACTTATATTCATTTAAATAGGCAAAACATCTTTATAGACAATTCGTAAAACGTTAATTGCGGGTTTTGCACTGTATCGTGTCTTTAGATTAAATGTTGTTATTTCATGCTTTTTAATTTATTACTTTTTTATATTTTTCTTGAAGTAATAACTCCACCACAACATGGAAAGATGTTAAAGAAGAAATAGTAACAGATGATTTATATATATAAAGATAGATGAAATCAAGACATTTACTAAAAGTAAAACAATCAGCACGAACACCAGACAGAACTATAATTTATGGAATTTACAAAATAAACAATTAAACATTTAACACTAGGACTTAACAATACTCAGTGAAAGTAAAGAACAATTATAAACTACAACTATTGAACTATGGTCTAGAAATTGTACGCGTCCGTCTACCCCTGAAGCCAGCGAGAAAAAAGCGAGGTGCTCTGTGTTACTCTGTTAGGACGCAATGTGGCATCCCCACTTCCCCACCAAACTCATATGTAGCCTGATCGTGACGTCAGCTTCAATACACGCCTTCCTTTATTAGTTTTGGATTAACTATATATGTATAATACGATAATAAGGGTTAGTGTACCGGTGTGCATTTCAAAAATAAATATGTAATAATAATTAATGAGAAAATCTTAACTAGAAATTATTTTTCGTTTCCAAACACATTTGAATGAGTGAATGTTTTTCTTTTAATACTATAAAGTCAATAGAGAAGGCAGTTTAATCGTAAGAACACTTCTGTGAACTCTTGACTGTTGTAGTATACATTTGAGACCTCTACGACGGCATTAAACTGAATGTGCACTCTATTTTCGAATTACATGAAAGTGCAAACTTTGCAGGGTACAGCATGAACTTAATTCTTAACAGTCTATTACAAAAGTGTTATGGTTTTAGAATTAAAAAAAATGTCTGTAATGAAACAGCTTATTAATTTCGTAAAAAATACATTAAAGACATAATTACAATAATTATTTATTTTATTTTAAATTAATTCATTCATTTTAATAGTTCATTTACACAAGGTAAACAATTTGAAAGAACTAAAAAGAGAACAATACTGGGGTTATAATCCTAAGATGTTTACTACCAAACTATATTTAGATTATCATTTGCATTTTTTTAAATTATTATTGAAATGTAATTATTTGTGTTCAGTATATTTCGTACGACTCACGTAATATGTGTAGTGATTAAATGATATTTCAATATTATACAATGATAGAATCATATCAACACAGATAAGTTTTAAGATAATTTTTAATGCATTCAATGTCTCGTGGATGAAGGGCTAGCCGTACCCACGACTCCGCCAATAAGGCGAGGAAGGAGCGCCGCGGGGTTTTTAGTGGGTACACCATTTTCGGGAGTCCCACACACGCCCCTCGCTTCCTCCGCGAGGGGTACGGTGCGCAAAGCATTTTCCCCGCGGAAACAAAAAAAAAAAAAAAAAAAAAATGCATTCAATGTCATCAGTCCGTACCTTGTCATGAAGTTGTAGTTGTATAGTACCAGTACCAAATACTTTTATTGACATTTCACGTTATTTTATAAGATAAATGTTACAAAAATGATACTGATCGCAGTAAATACGTTCAGTAAAACTGAAGTTTACAAGCCACTCGTTTATTATGTAGGTGGCTGACAAATATTTTATAACTTACTTTAGATGGAGAAAACATGTTCTATTGAATTTATTTACAGCGAGAGGTCACTGGGAGGAAATACACCAGTTATTTAACGATTTATCTTTTAAATAAAGCAGAATAACGATTTGCAATTTAAAAATAATACGTTTTATCTTTGTATTTGTCAGGAGTACATTTAGGACAGACATACCACTACTTAAAAAAAATATAAGCATATTACTTTTTTATATTACAACACAAAAAAAATACAAATAGAAAAGATTACCTGAGAAATAAACAAAAGTCTTGTTCAAGACTGTATTTCACTAAGTGGAACAAATTTTATTTCAGCCGTAATTAAATTTGTTTTTGTCTATGCTTTGAATAACGGAAAAGGAATGAAATTAAACATCTTATATAAATACTTGAATGTGATTTAAGGTAATGAGTTCATTTAAATATCAAGAATATTTAAGTTTATTTTATAGAAATCAAGGTTGTTCAATTAAGGGAAGGAATTATTGTATCTTAAAAAGCAATAGTGTGATAAAAAGCTTTGTAAACTATATTTAGTACCTACATCTTCGTTTTTTTTTTCAGTTATTTTGGTAGATTTTAAATGTAAATAATTTATGTAAGTGGAAAAAGCAGCCATCTCCTCTCAGATTTAGGACCAGGAACTATAAGTAACTAATTGTTAAAACGAATTGTAACTATTGTATTGTAGCGATGGGTTGACAAACAGACAAGGATTTCTTAGTACTGGTAAAACGGATGCTTGTTTCATCTATGATTCATCTTAAAGGGCTATCTAATCGCCGAAATACAATGATGCCAAAGAGCCTAGGATAAAAAAACAAAACCCTCTGGCATTTTGAGTCTAGTCTCAATTATACATACTTAAACACATTATACACATTATAAATACTGAAAATATATTTAATATACGACCAAACCCAGAAATACAGATATCTATGCTCCTCACTACTTACTTACTTTTTATTTTTAATTACAGATATTTTTTTTTATAATTTCCATATCCAGACAGCGATTAGTTACAATTTTATTATATGTAAAAAGAAAAATTTCTGAAACTTAAATGAAATATATATTTTAAACAATTTAAGGAAATATATGTTTTGATAGAGTGAAGAGTGTGCATTAATAGTGAAAAACTAAATGTTACTCAGAGTGACGCTCAATTTATATGTATAAAAGTCATTTACATTAGGCGGATATTTTTTTCTTGTTGCGTGCACAACTAAAAAAGAAACAGATAAACAGACAAAAAATTCAAAAATGTTAGATATTTATTCTGTAAGTTATCCCTTCACATCCTGTTTATTTTTTTTTTATATTTTCAATGTACAGAGACTACTCATCTACAGGTGGTACATGGATTATATGGTAGGTACATATAACGTAATTGATATAATTCACATAACTTTTTTTTTTCGTAACCGATTTCAATTAAATTATTTTTAAGTAATAGAACAAGTAAAGTGTTTAATTACATTAGAAAAAAAAAACTCTTTTCTTATTTTAACTTATGTTAAAGGAAAGGTGCTTTCTTCTTTAACAACCGATTAAAACAAACACTTTCGAAATTAATATGAATAATCCAATGTTATGAATCTACGATTTTCGAAAGTAAATGATTTATAAGTGAGTTATAGTCGTTACTTTGTTTCGTCCTGTAAAAAAATATGAAAAAACAATTGCATTTTTTAACGTCTAGTGTGGTAACCCTCTATGCGTTGTCATATTCATTGATATTTGCTATTAACTCTAACCTTCACAAACTTTCTTAACATTACAATCGGTGCAATTTATAGTGCATCACATAAAAAATGCCTTTCATTCAAGAACACTTGAATGGTTTTAAACGAAAATGTTATACAATAATAAGAAAATAAAGAGATTGCAAACTTTTCGTGTCTAATCGACAAGATAACTTAATGATTAAAAAAAACAGAACAAAATTATTCTTCTTAAGTCTTATAAGGTATAGATTATAGATTTCGTTAAGCAAACGTGTTACTTTGTTTAATAACCAGATATTATCAATTGTTACAACTAATATTGTCGAGGCACAAAATGACTTTGTGTACTAGTATGGAAGATCCCTTTATTAGTATATACATACAATACCAACATATAATGTAAGGGACCCACAAAGCTTCTGTATTCTCTGTAATCTCTCTTTATTATAGCTGTGGCATAATAGATTAAATGAAAGTTACCGTCTTAAGGTATGTTACAAAAGCAATAATAAAGGGAAGTAAACGACAAATGGGATTTAGTATATTTTAAAAGTTAAATTGAAAGATATAATAAAGATAAAAAAAGATCAATATGGAGCCTTATTATAAAATAACACAAGAGATTGTTTCGTTACAAAAGATATGGTTATAAAATTTACCTTCAATCAAATAATATAGCTTTTATGACATTAATTCAATTAATAAAACTTCAATACGTTATGTAAGCTCTATATTTTACTTGTCTCCATTGTGTTAGTTTGTAAAATATATAGATATCCTAAAAACGGATCAAACTATGGGAGATTAAAAGTATTGCATTCTTCATTCTCCTGACCTTTCCACCTCTGTGTGGTCAGTATATAACATCTTTATCTACTTCACAAACTTCGTATAGTCCCAACAGTTTTAGTCAGATATAATAATTTATCAAACAAATAAATTTGTTTAATGTACAAAACCGTGACCCATCTATACAAAGGATAGCATTAATATTGATATCTTATTTTGTAATTAAGCTTTTGTGAATGATTATTAAATATAAATTTACCCGACCATCTTCGCGTAATTTAAACAGGGTTTTTCTCCGAATAGTTTAACAATTAGTTTTAAAATCATAGTATTTAGCAACTATTTAAAATAAATTTACAATAAAACTGAGACTTGCGTAAAAGATTCAAGACACGTTGTTCATCTCGTTTATGGTAATAAAATCAAAAAGACCGAAATCGTGATCAGTTCTGATATAGTATCAATATTCACTAATATCCCAATATGCGAGGGTATTGATATTTTACACAACATTTTAAAACCATTTATAGCACCAAAGTTTTGTGTGGAAAGAGCTTATTTTGTATGGCGTGGGCATCTTTTACAAACTGATGGGGTAGCTACGAGATCTCTTATTGCTCCCGTGGCAGCATAAATTTTCATGGAGTGGTTTAAAAACCTTTTTGTTTATCCATCCTCTCAGACCTATTAAGGTCTTGACTGGTGGTGCTATATAGACGAAGTTTTAGCAATGAAAACTAAAGACCAACTTCAAAACTTATACTATTAATGGTCTTAACGATGACCATAAATAAGTGAAGTCCACGGTAGAAAAAGAAACCGATGGTAGTTTAGCATTCCTAGGCGTGATGATGAAACGAACTACTAAACGGTGTTTAGTAACTAAGGTGTATAGATATAAACTTCCGTTTTAGCTAGGAAAAAGTAGTTTTTAGTACCGTACAAAATATGTGAATCTATCGAAATCAGCTGTCTATCAAATTTCAATAGGGATAGTATTTGGATGTTACATACGGCCTGAAAACTGATAAATAATGTTATAAACGACACTAACAAAAACATACATACATTCAATAGTTTAACAGTCAATTGAGTGTGTTAACAACGTATTGCAACGATGAGTGACAAAGATTTGCTTCAGACCTGTGATACCAAATTTTCTCTCCCACCACCATCACCACCGTTACAACACGCTCAGCGAGCTGCTGAGCTCAAGCCGCGAGTCCACCGATCCTCCATCTCATGGAAAGGAATGAGTTCCAAACTAGTCGGGAACAGTTCCTGTTCATTAACATGACAAAAACATAATAGTTATGCCTGCGACTTTGTACACATAGATTCCGATTTCGATAAAACGTACCCGTTCAAAGTTTCGTCACACTCCGGCAATTAGGTTTTGAGTGTTTGCGTTAGTTGTTGCGCCCACGCAATTATAAAAATGAACTAGAAATACCCCCGTATTTTTAGTTCCTTTTTATAATTTTATTATTTTTAATCACAGATATTTTTTTTATATAGTATGTATTCCAATTACATGTTTTTTATTGGGTAGGGTAATATTATTCCCTGAAGGCAAGGCCACTACATATTTACATTGGAAAAAATGTCTTACCGCAATGGTACGAAAATAAGAGATAATAAACTTCTTTATTTGTTAACCGATTGAATCAAAAAGAAACACTAAATGTAAAATAAAGCCCATGACAATATAAAAAACAAAAACTTCATCCAAACCGGTTAATCCCTTTCTAAGATTAGAGTGCACAAACATACTGACATAGATATTGTACAGACATACAAACATACAGACGTTCAGATAGACTGCAAATCCATTGTTTTGGGTTATATTTTTATTTTATGTTGTTATGTTTTTATTTTATATTTACCATCTATAGAAATCGATCAGTGACAGGTTCATTATACATATAGATAATTCTGCTACCCAAAAGTAGTAGTGTAATTTTCCTTTTTTAAATAACATAAGTTAATAAATTTTATTTATTTTTATTATGTTTAAATTTCGCAGTATTACTTTTATTGCGCAAATAATAAGACCATTAATAATTATTTTGAAATATGCTTTTTTTGTCTAATAAGTCTTCTCGTTAACTTATATGAACACATTAATTATTTAGAAATCATATATACAATATGTGAAGACGAAACGTAGAGGAAGCCACCTACAAAAAGGTTTCCTAAGATTAATATGTCCATAATATTTGTTATGCAAACAAAACCCTACTCGCTTCACATATCTTGAGCCTCTTGACCTGGAAATTCAGAACTTGAAATCCCCCAGGCTAAATGTTAAAGCATTATTCTTGAAATACTAAAGTGGTTGTAGAATTTTTGATGTACATATTAGCTAATACTATTATTATCGAAGAGTTGATGTAACCATGTAATATTTGACGACAAATGGTGAAAGATTCATTTCCCATTTATCGGTCATTAGTGTTACGTTAAATGTAGGTATATTCTTATACCAAACGTTAATTTATATGCGATTTTAAGATTTAAAATGTTACTTTTTGCTTATTGTTAATGTTGTTTTAGTTAATTGCTTTTTTTATGTTAGAGTAGTAAAAGTGTAAAAAACATATTAACCCATACATATTATTTCTATATTTACTAACAGTATATAACATAAATCTGCCCTAGTAATTAAATCGTATTCCTGCCCGTATCACTTTATTTATCGAAATCGGCATCTATGCGTACGAAATCGCAGGCATAGCCAGTTAATTATATATTTATGTTAATTATGTAGTTAATTATGTATATATTTTTTTTATGTATTTATACTTATATGTACGTGCATATGTATGTGCATATTAATATTTTTATTTTTAGTTAAGTTTTTTAATACTATGTACTATGTACCATACCCATCTTAATATATAATATGTCCTTTAACCAGAAACCCTAGTTTCTGGTAGAGATCTTATGTAAAAGATAATTCATCCTTTGTGAAAATTGTCTAGGCTATGTTACTATTAATATTTAATGGTGCAAAAATAAATAAATTAATTAATAATATTTTCATGCTAGTCGGTGCAGCAACAGCAGCTTCAGTAAGTTCTTACTTCCTCTTACAAAAAATACAACAGTACAAAGTTACAACTTCTTCTCTTAAAGAACTTGCTACCTCGTTACAGAGCGATCCGAGAGTAATTTCAAATGCAACCATTCATAATGTATTTTGTTATCTACTGTTGGTGATAATTGGTATGGAAGAGGTATGATTTTATTTATTGCTAGCTGAAATCTTTCATAAACACAATTTTTTGGCGAAGTGTAAGTTATGTAGATAATAAATGTAGGTTAATGCATCCTATTGTAGCTACAAGTATACTACAATTCGTAAATGAAAAAGAGAGGTAAATGCCCAACCTTCCCCATTCCTATCCATATTTTAGGATATAATATCATTCCCCCATCCCACAAGGGTGGCAACACAATTTTAAGTTTTTTTATTTCGCAAATATATAGGGGCGACGGCACCACAAACTATCAAGTGGACAGTTTGTTCGTATGGCACCTAAAGGAATAAAATAAAAGACATGCATGCTAAATTTATATAAAAATAAACCTTTCTAAGCTATCTCGGCATTTATGTGGATCAGTGAACATTAAACAGCAGTACATTTATAGTTCGTAACTACGAACGTGCTAAAACCCCTAAAATTACAACACCCAACTTGATTAATTGATTTAGTGGCTCATTTGTAACAGCGACCCTATTAATACTTTAATCAAGTAGGGAACTGAAATCATTATCCCTTTCGATTGGCTATTTTCAGTAGCCATTGTAAAGCTCTTTATATAAATCATATTCGATTCGATTGAGACAAATTTGCTTTTTACGTCATCTCTGTTTGAATTGAGAATATTAATGATTTCTCTCATTGCTCTTTAAGATGAATGAATCTGCATTTGACATTTCTTTGTTCGAACTTTGACTGTTTTTTTTGTGGTTTGGACGCTTTTAAAGAATTTAATTGATATTCTTAAATAATACGCATTTTTACATTTTATTTTAATATTAAAAAATCTAAACGCTATTTGTATACTTTTAATTCATTTACGAATATATAAACATTAGATACCCATAGCCGAAAATTTGAATATATATTTTAAACTATGATGTTTTGTTTAATGTTCTGAATACAATTAGTTAAAGAAGGAAGTGAACTAAATTCAACTTCTGAGTTGAGTCAGTTTTTTAGATACTTCATACAATAAATATTTTTTGTTAAAGATGTTTATAATTTTCGAAAGACAAGTTTCCTTTATATCTGCGATTAAAGGCAAAAAATATATTTTCATTTCTTATGATGTATAAGTGCAAGTATAGTAAAGAACATTTTATTAAAATTGTTACCTGGACCTCCGTTGCTGAAATGTTTTTATTTAGAAAATTAAAAATAATGGTAATTTTTATTCTTTTTTGTTACTAACTTAAGCTTAAATACTAAATACAAAAAACAGCAAAATCAGAAAAATGCTATAAAAACAAGTTAAATAAAAAATAGTATTATTGTGAGATTTTTCATAATGATTTTTTTTTAAATCATAGACTTTAAGTTCGTATTTGATCATAGTTCAAACACACCGTATTATAAATTTATGAATTCGCTATAAAATATGTTAAACAAATTTTTACTTAAATAAGGGTGGAGCGTAGATCAATTTATTTCTAAAGAAATATATTTCGTACAGTATACCCATTTCCACATTATTTTTCCACCATTCATAGACAATAGTGGGAAAATAATGTAGAAATTTGAGAAGGACTGTAAAGGGGTAACGGACGGATTAAAAAATGGATGTGTATTTTTTTTTGCCGTTTTTTTTTACTAAATTTTTATTTCCCTTCAGCTTTAAGCAAAATTATGATTATTGGTGTTAATATAATATTAATGCAAGTTTAAAATCCAGGTATATTTTTAGGAATCCCTACTTCGAAAGGTAAATACGGAACCATTATAAGATTACTTTTTTGTCCATTCGTTTGTCAAAATCCTTTTTCTTAGGAACGCGTGGAAGTATCAAGCTGAAATTTATATCGATTACTCAAATCTACTGTTTTTTAGAGCTATGAAAATTTCAAACTTCCAAACCTACGGAATTAAAAAATACAGTCGTTTAAGCAGCAGTTTACTACATAATTGTTAATTTATAATAAGTTACATTCCTTTTAACTATACAGAGTACCATATATAAATTAAGTTAGTTTTGCGCCATACGCTAATGAACGCACGAGTTCACTCTTTTGAAGGCCTCGAGGCGCAGCGCGATGTGGCGTTGTGATTGTAAGAGTTGCTCGTGATAAAACTAAAGACGGTTTAAATAAAAAAAAATAACATTACCACTTTTTTATGTAAATTATGGAGAACATGTTCTTGGTCCATGTATATGTTCTTCTATGTTGTATATTTATTTTAAAAATATGTATTGTATAAAAAAAGCACATTGAAGAATCAAATTTCTTAATGTTTTCATTGTTGTTTGTATTTTCATGTCTTTAAGAAAAGTCAAACTTTAAAATAATCCTGTACTGAATTATTACTGTAAATATTCCCAAAAGCAATTTAATATTCCCCAAAGCAATTTAATATTAACTTATCTTATAGCCGACGTCAACAGTCATGGTATTATTGTATGGCCATGATATTAGAATCTCCAGACATATACATAAAATACGAAGTTCACAGACACATAATGACAAAGCCATGCACATGTTCCGTACACAACACATTTATTATTATTAAAGGAGATGAACATCCAAATAGCCAGGGAAGATGTAATTAATGTAGACGCGTCTCTAAATGCAAATAGGTTGCTCGGGCAATTCATTTCATTTGTACACATTCCACAATGTATTCCGTAATTTATATACATATAATATGATTTGTCTTCCTTAAAAATAAATCATATCTGGTTATTATATTTTATAGAAATATTTGGAATCCCAGCTTCGTATCACTATGTGTATATAGTCTCAGAAATCAGAGAAAGCCTCAACAAAGATCTAATCTACCCTATATCTGAGACAAGGACGTGTCTCCGCGCTGTTGCATTAATTACGTAACTAATACTGCTACCTACCTTCTAGCTACCTGTATCTTGATTGTCTACTACATACTGAATTAATATGCGCAATAATATGATCCGATGTTGCAATAAATTACCCAATAAATTAACATAATTGATGGTTAAAGGTGATTATAATAGATAGAGTTAGAACCATTTTTGATTTGACGTGTATTGAATATTTATAACTTAATAATTATTTGTTATATTTAACAAAATACAAAAAAAAATAAAAATAAAAATAATAACCCCCGATCAATACAGAATGACCTCTGCCTTCCACCTGCACCGACAATAACTACATATCTTGGAGATGACTGTTTTTATTTCAACCAAACAATTAAGAAATATCTCAGACCAATCAACCAGATTTTAAAAAATAGCTCGTTTGGCTGCTACGACTCCACAGACAGATATACAGATACACACCTCAAACTAATAACACCCCTTCTTTTAAGTCGTGGATTGAAAATTTTGTCAATATCACTTTTTTTGTAAATAATAAAACTTAAGCACTATTCTTTAATAGTGTTTTATACTACGGTACAAATAAAATTAGTTCATTTAATTACAATCTATTTTGATAATAATTAATTTACTTAAATATGAAATATGAATCTGATTATAGTTGTTAGTGTTTCTTCTAAATACTCGAAAAGTGAAGTTGATTCTTTTATTTTCATATTCGACTAAAAAGTATAGGGGCCATGAAGTGTGCTTAAAAACAAAAGGGATTTAAGTGTTTATATTTCATTTGAATCATTTGACCTCTCTCAATAGTTAAAATATGTACGTCAGACAACATGATTTAACTATTTTGCTTAATATTACATGACCTAATTGGCTAGTTAGTACTGAACAGTACTATATTATGTAATAGTACTGAGTAGTATTGTATATAGTATTAGTAAATAATATATGATGTTGGTCGAAATGTAATTCAAAAGTATCGTTAGGTTACATTATTACTAAACAAATATTTTATAATCATTCGTAATGTTTTGATTTCTTTCAATATTTTGATGATCACTATATTGATTCATATAAATTTATTAATTATTAATTTCACTTTAATAAGAAGAACCAATAAGGTGTTACGAGTATATAATAAACCGATACTTACAATTGTTCATTTACGAGTAGTTGTTATTTTTATACGTTTAAAGTAGATGATTTGACTATTATTATTGTTTATGTGAACAGAGAGTTAATAAAGAAGGGTATATAAACTGCGGTTACGACGATATTCAGGACAGATGTTGCTGTATAGTACCAAGGAAGGGTTAAATACAAGTAGATAAAAATGAAGTGTGAATAGTAAAATCTGTGAAACAATACAATTGGACGTGGCCCTTATTGTATGCTATATCTAAACAACAAGCTACTAAAACCCTATCTCATCAAAACCGCCAAATTTTTCTGAAGCCTGCGTGTACAAATAGAAGTATGTACATTAACAATAATAATAAGAATAAAAAAACTTACACAAATTAATCTAAGCCCTAAGCAATTTATTTGCTTGCGTTAAGGGTGTTAGACAACGATACAAATACCTACAAATACGCTTTATAAATACTGATAATATATATAATAAACAACCAAACCCAGAAATTCAGACATCTATGCTCATCACATACAGCCTGTCCCGGTCGGAAATCGAACCCGAGCTACGTAGCGCCGCTATACATTAGACGTCTGCGCTAACCACTAGACTAACGAGGCGGTAACAGTGAAAATAAATTATACTTTAATATATCTAAGTAGAACAAAAAATAACTACGTTAAAAAAAACCGACTTTAAAACTAAAAAGTAATTAAAAAAACCGACTTTAAAATTAAAAAGGAAAAAATAATGAAGATTTGATATTTATTATATCCTACCTATTATTTATATGTCCTATTAACTATAATAAATTTGCAGTTGGTGCCAAGCCATTTAATATAGGAATTCGGTTGAATGCATTTTCGTAATTATTGATTTTTTTGTTTTTCTTCGTATCGATTCAAGCTAGTTATATTTATATTATTATTATTTATAAAAAAATATATTCCGGCCAAATCGAGAACCTCCTCCTTTTTGAAGAAGTCGGTTTATAACAGCTCTGCATTTTTTTTATATCTATAAATAAAAATAACTTGCCTTTAAATCCCTTAAAGGGTAGTCACAAGGCAAATGACAAATACAAGCTTTGTCGAGTTCATTTAAAAATGCTATATAACTGATACACGTGGGCGAAGCCGTATTCGGAAAACTAGTGCAATATAATAAGTTGACGATAAACAAATAAATATTCGTTTTAACCTCCCATGCTAGTCGCAACTGTATAACGACAGGGTAAGATTAATCATATTTTTTAAACTTTAATGTTGCCGACAGAGTATTAAAAAAAATATTTCACGTAGCGTGTGAAAAAATATTTTAGCAAAAAGCACTGAAGTGACATGTTATATAAAAGCCACGCTTTTAAATATTTTGGCATAATAAATAAATATATATTAAAAATTGGCATATTGACCGACCTAAATAATTGGAATTACAACCAGGGGTGAGATGTATTGATTTTATTTTGGGATGTCAGGGTGAGTGCAAAGGCGATGAGGTCAACCATTGGTTTGAAGTGGGTAATCTCAAAAACGACAGTATCTTCCATGCTGCCGGGTAATCCCACATATCCCCCGGTCAAAACCTTCCTGACCGGTGGGTATCCGTAACGGATGTGTCCTACAGAATAAAAGGTGTGTGATGCATGTTAAAGAGATGTACATTAAAACTATTACTTGAGTCTGAGTAAAATAATTAAACTGACATCTATTTGCAGTTTAATCATAAATATGTAAAAGGCCAGAATAGTTTCTATAATTTGTGTACGTGGCATGATAGTACCGGATCACATCTTTACTTCCAATCTACATTTACGTCACATACATCGATGTTCCTTCTACTTCATACCGTTTTTACTTTCACGAAACACTAATTTTGTGCTGCGTCTGTTTTGAATAGCAATACTTTAAAAGTATTAACGGATCTGTATAAGGAGCTATGAAGAATAATTGTTAAATTAATTATATTATAACAAGTCACTTTCACATTTTATTAATTAAACACTCTTCTATAAACTTAGGTAAGGCGTGTTGAGTTACAGGAAAGATCCTTCTATTGATTAAAGAAACTTGAATAATTTTCTTAGATTCATCAAAGGGTTTCATAATTTGCTTTAATTTGTTAGAGTGCATTTGTATTCCTTTAATTTCAAAAATGATATCGGATTTTGTGTACTTATATATATTTAATTGACTTAAATAAGTACACATTTTAAAAAAAATGTGATATTATTTCTGTTAAGCTAAGCTACATACAATAAAAATGTACAGATGGCATTTATGTATAATATATAAGTGTGTGGATAGTTCGTAAATATAAACTGCTATGAAGATAATCTTGGTCATTATAATATTGGTTGGAATTAGGTATATAATATCACTACACCACACACAATTAAGTCTAATATGGTAAAAACAAATTATTATTGCATTATACTATTGTAAGGACGAAGTTGGATTGAACTGTAACGTATTTTTAAGCACTCCACATTTAATTTCTTCTATTTAATTTTTCGTTAGTAGTATACAGCAGATTCACTTAAGAATATCGTATTAAATGCATTTTTATACCCTTCCTTATAAATTGGGGAATTTAATCTGCACTTAATAGTAATCAACTACTTTGTACGTACAAAAATAACAACTACTTCTAAATGAACATAATTGTTTGTATAAGCGGTATTAAATATTGATTATGGATTGTGTTCAAAGTTTATTAATTTTTTTTTCTATTCAAGCAAAATACCCATAAATAATAATGTTAGTCAAATAAACTATTTTAAGCATACACAAATAACAATTATTTGACATAACATTTCTCATTATCACTACGTAAATAATTAAAAAAAATATCGAATTAATTAGACCACATTGGTTATTATTATTTAAGTTATATCAATAATTAATTAATTTATATGAATCAATTTAGTGACCATAAAAATAATAATATTGTTTTAAAAAGATTACAAAATTATTATTTAATAATCGTAAACTATATACACTAAATATACTCGTATATTAAGATATTTAATAAAATATATTTCATCATTTCAATAAATTAATATAAAACATAAAATTAATATAAAACGTTTCTGCTACTATATTTCATACATTTAAAATTACCCAGTTGGTAGTTGTCGGCCGACTCTTAATAGTAAAGTCATCGCGATTTCATAAAACGTTGAGTGTTTTTTTATCACAAACAAATATTTTGTCCAATATTGCAATTTAATTTGAATAAAAAAATATTATCACGCAGTGACATATTAAATCCACCCTTTCAGAATTTAAATAAAATATTCAAATTTGTCGTAGTTGGTTGTAGTTTAAGTATTATTAGGTATTATATTTAGCGCCATTTTAGGTAACTACACAATTATTATTTTAAACGTAATGTCATGTTTGTCTCATAATGTCAAGTAATATCATGTTATATTTTGTAACTATATGTGAATAATATACATTTTACAAAATATAGGCAAAATTTCAATCAGAAAATATACGTCTTTTAAAGAAAATAATCGCTAAATTACAATAAAATCAATTGTTCATCTGTATAACGAAATATTTTGAAAATATTTCTATATATGAATAAACATATTATGCTTAATTAATATACGTAACGTAATTTTGTGTTTAAATAAATATTAGTAAAAACACTAAAAGGAACGCATTTATTAAAAAAGTAATAATAAATAATACTTAAAAAAACTAAAGATGAGAGAGCTATATGAAAGAATGTTTTAATAGTAAAAAAATTGTGTTGCACGGTGTCGGTAGTTAACAAATAATTTATTGTCAGATATGAGCAGAAGGACAATTCACTTTGATAATATCTTAAAAAATACCCTACGCTTTTATTTTTCAGCATGTACTTTAAGTTTTTTATTTAATATTTATTTTATTATTTTTTAATGTATTTTATATCTCTCTTTCAGAACTGACTGACTGACTAGTTTAAGATCAGATACGTCTGTGTCGGTGTTGTAGGCAATTTGTGTAACTTGAACAAATTACACCTGTAGAATAGGTGGCTAAGAACTTGCCCTTTGATACTCCTTATAGGCTTTTTATGTCTTACTACCGATTAACAACAATTAAGTACTAAAGTTGTAGGTTATAGATAGTATTTTTTATGTTTTGATTTTTGAATTCTTTGCAATTGTATATTAAGTTTATACTGTGGAATGTTTTTTTTTTTATTTATTTTAATTAGATTGCAGAAGTTTATTAAAATATTAATAATTAATGGGCATCAATGACGCCATTACCTCACAGTTTAACGTCTGTAATGAAGTAGATGAACGAATTGGTTCAGAGCTCATGTACTGGAACCGACACACTGTTGCTTTCCTGATCATTAATGATAATGATCGGAGTAACTATATCATAGATGAATTATGCTCTATCGCTCCTCTTCACTACAGTTTTATGTAGACGTTTAATTTATTGAAATTAAGATGATAATGTTAATGTTCTTTATTATAAAACATAATAATAAGAGTATACGAAGCTCTGTAAAGTCAAGTACATGACTTGAAACATAGACACTAAAATTTTATAGTACATAATTAATACAAATTATAAGAACTTAATTACTCTATATAAATTAAGTAAATAGCTATATGATATTTAACGATGGAGTGAGTGTAATAAATATAAAATTTGTAATAATAAATATAATAAATGTAAAAATTTATGAAAAAATTAGAGCGATATTGGAATACCGCCATATGAAGGTTCGGTTTATTTTAACGTGAAAAACCGATTGATGATATTTGTACCGTTTAAAAACTGAATGGAAATATTTGAAGGAAAAATACAAGCTGACGAAAATTAAGTAAATTGAATCGAATTGAAATCGAAAAAGATGTTGAAGCAACTAATTATATTTATGACTCATGAATGTGAGTCTGCTTTTGCCAAATTATATTTTTTATAAAGGTTCCATGTCCCAACATTTTTTTGAAGAAATAATTCAAAAAATATTAGGTTGAAGAATTAAAACCAGATTAATTAAGAGAAATTCTGACTAAAAAAAATATCAGAATATATGAAATGTGCCATCTGTTTTTAAAATAAAATGCATCCTTTAAGAATAATAGAAGAGATAAAGGTTTACTGGAAATTGTTCATACTAATATAAATGTATCTCACAGAACAAATGAATGCAATGGTGAAAATACTTTGTGAGCTCCATTGATGCCAATTGGCAAAAGTTCCCTGTATGAAGTGTTTGATTGTTTTATAGAACATGTCAATAAAATTCAAAAATGTACTTTGAACATGATAAAAAACTAGATTTGTTTATGATAAGGAATATCAAAAAAATAAGAAGCACAAATTCGCAAGAAAAAAAGGTATAATGATAAAGTAAAGTAGGTATAACTTTCTATATGTTAAAATTTTAAAAGATTTACCTACCTGCATATCCTCTAAAATATATAGAATGATAAATATCTACAAATTATTAATGATATTAAATTGCATAATAAATTTAGAATGAACTAAATAAAGTAAAAAGCTTTATTATAATTGATGTGAAATATTATTCTGATAATAGTGGCAGTACCTTTAGATTAAGCTAAAAAAATAAAACGGAATCATTAGCTAAACTATAAAACAAGAAAAATTCTAAATTGTTTAGTACACCAATGTCAGCTTATCTTAAGTTAATAAAATCAAATTTAAATTAAGAATTCATACTTCAAACAAATAAATATAGAAATTTGATAGGAGCATTCTTGTATATTAGTCATGGCACAGGACAGAGAACATTCTGTGTTCATTATTTATTTATAAACATTGGGAGAAAATTGGCGAAGGAAATTGAACCCCGCTCATTTGATACTCAAAACCAATATGAAAAGGAAGATAATTGCCTATGTCAATGCCTATATCTTGCCAGGGGGCATATTGCAGGGAAAAGACATTTTCATGATAAATTTTGTCGCTTTAATTGACATAAGAAATGTTTTGCATTTTTGATTTTCTGGTAATTTATTTGCATGTAAATGCATTACATGAATAATATAAATTTTATGAATTACCAGGTGAGAGGCACAATTTCCTCGCGAAACCATTACAATGTACTAACAGAACGCGAAAACTTGCAAATGGTGGTGGCTCTTAAAGCTCTAGTGATTTGCTGCGGTAACTTCTTATTTATAGATGACCTTAAGCGTTATTTTGATATTGGTAATTTTATTTTTATTTTTGGGGAATTGGAATGAAATTGCCAAAAAAGTGAGACTTAAGTAAATAAAAAAATATAGCAAATAAAAAAAATATTATGCATTTTTTTTTAATAATAATTTATTGTATTTTTAAATTCATGTTTAACATGCTTTAGTTTAGTTACTGATAGAAAAAAGTTATAAATTGTCCGCAAATTAAACTGTCAGCAACAAGGGGACAGACAGAAGACATGGTAAATATTTTAATTTTTTTTTTTTACTATATATGAATATACTTTAATTGGTCCACTAATGGTAACTTCATTTAATAAAATACTAAGTAATGTGTTTCATTACAAAAATAGTAATAAATTAATTATCATTTATATACAAAGCTGATTGTCGCTCAAGTTACGTCTTATTCTATGTATGTATGTATTATATATTCTAACTACCCATGTATTAAACAGAGAAATCAGATATATTCCGCAATTTTTCTGTAGGGTTTTGATAAACTTAAAGTTGAAATACAATTGAAATAAGTGTAAACTAAATTTAATTTAAAAGTTAAATTATATTTAATTTTATTGACATTAAAAACTTTGAAATTATAATTTAGGATTCCATCTCGTGGGACTGATCGATGTTTTTTTCCTACAAAAATACCTATGTAGTTTATATTAATTACGTAAACATTTTTTATTTTAACATATATGTATTGAATATACATACGATAAATACACATGTGTATATTTCGAACACTTTATAAAATATCGAAGATTTGAAACTTATTTCACAGACATTACTCATCTGCTCAAATTTGAAGCTATCCAATTTTAACCGGTGCGACCCAGTAATCTGACTGCTCCTATCATGATAATATTAACTAGAAATGATATCGAGATTAAGCTTAAATAACAAAACAAAGGTAAAAGTAGAGAGATTTGTTTGTAAGTTTCATCATCAATAAAAAGTCAATAAAATTATACACTTACACTTATTTCATTCTACCTTGATTCATTTTTTATTTTCAAAATCGTATATGAAATTGGATTACAAAGACAAAAGTAATGTAGTGTTTATGAATCAATAATTAATTATTTTTCATTAAATCAGAATGGAAAATATGCCTTCAACTTTTCAATATATCTAATAATTCACACTTCTAGTCTCTTGCTCATAACAAAAGGGTTGGATAAACCTTTCTCCTAGATATTAAATTCATTACATAACAAAACAAGGAGACATGTGCAAACAGACCCGTTGCGTACCAAAATCTGTCTTTTGTCTGACACGACGACGTATCTACACGCCGTTGCATTAATTAAGAAGCTAATACTAAGCTACCTGTACCTGGTAATCTTAGAGGTAGTCTGGTATAATTGAGCCTTTGTGTTATATGGCCCAATGTCCTAATAAATTGACATTATTAATGGTTATGGATGGTAACTCGTAACACGTGTTCAGGAATATATTTGATGTCAGAAGCATATTTGATATCACAATAACAGCTCCAAGCGTATTTACAAGACCAATTTGAATGTTATAAATATTAAAGACGAACTTTTTTGGAAAGAAAGTATTAAAGTGTAAAATATTAGTGTCCGATCTTTAAGCAAAGTTTATTAGATTATTGAACCACACCGTTATAAAACAAAAGGCGTAAAAAAAACAAAATGTTTAAAAGTAAGAAAAAAATTGTTTTATTTAGATTTAAGAATCAAAAGAAGGACGGAAAGACTTGCACAAAACAAAAAGCATTTCTACAATTAGAATATAAGTTTTGTATGTGATTTTTTTTATTTTATTTTGCCGTTCGGATTGTCGGGGACCCGGTGCTCTGCGAACGGCTGGACTCTTTGGCATTGCGTAGAGACGTTGCTTCTTTGTGCGTCTTCTACCGTATTTACAACGGGGAATGTGCCGAAGAACTATTCGAT
Organism: Napeogenes inachia; assembly: GCA_959347355.1. Classification (NCBI taxonomy): domain Eukaryota; kingdom Metazoa; phylum Arthropoda; class Insecta; order Lepidoptera; family Nymphalidae; genus Napeogenes; species Napeogenes inachia. Next base: position 18,252,638 of record OY365792.1, read on the forward strand.
CTGATGCCTGCCGCCGAATTTCATCACCGCACAGCGCGCCATCGCCTCCAATACCATCCCTACCACCTGGATGCGTGGCGATCCTCTACTGTGCGGTTTTCAAGGACATTTTTCCCACGTTCCACTCGCTTGTGGAACGAACTCCCTTCGGTGGTATTTCCAGATCGGTACGACATGGATACCTTCAAAAAAGGCGTTTACTCCTACCTACATGGCCGGCAACACTCTTGTAAATCCTCCGATGTTGCAAGAGTTCATGGGCGGCGGTGATCACAAGTCATCTGTGACGCGCCAGCTCGTTTGCCCTCCTCTTACATAAAAAAAAAAAAAAAAAAAAAAAGCAACTTATGGTATTCGACACTTTTCAATTTTAAAGAGTATGTATGAGTTATATTAGAATGAACCTATGTGATAGTGACACAAGTGCATTTACCTTATTTGCTATCGATACTTCTTTAAGTTTACGCTGAAAATAGATTAGAGAACTTCTGCTTTTTGCTGTGTTTGTTGTAGTACCAATATTTCTTCAAATTATGTATCGGGTGCACGGCAAATTAAAACATGATTGGATATAACAATCTTATTGCAGTCAGAATATATAGAATCTTATATTAAAATCTCGTTATAACACTGCCGGTAACAATATAACAAACAAGCGTTGGGAACAAAAAATACCCTTGTTTTCTTATACAGTCGCTTCCTCATCCAAATCGGTAATTTTTTTAAGCTATTTCTGAAGCTCGTATTTGTAAATAACGACAAAATATGGTTGACTAACTTTATTCAAGTCAAAAATACACAAATTTGAATTTTGAATGCCGAACGCCGCATATTTGAGCAAAAAATAGCGAGATCACAATACGCAAAATTTATACGTAAGGACCTAATATTTTTGTAGCTGTACAATGTTTTAGAACTCAATACTTTTTGTTACCATACAAAATGAGTTAAATGTATGATGTGCTATAATGAAATATAATTCAAGCATTACCATAGAACACGGTAGGGCATATTAGTATTTTATATATTTTTCACGACAGTAGAAAGGACCGGGTAAAACATATTTTTCCGTAATCTACGTTCATTTACTCACAAACACACTGCGTCGATTTTGTGATCACTTTGAGAGTTCCATCTATTGTGCCTCAATGTTAAAAGACTGAGCAAAAAAACTAAAGCTAAAATGTACGAAAAATCGGAGGAAACTTGCAAAGGAACACTGAAAAACTCTGTTGCCTCAAAACCAGAAAACTCCTAAAAAATGGGAAAATAAAACAGATATCTAGAATAAATTCATTTGTTTATTAATGTTTTTCGAACCACTTTAAGATCAAAACATAAAACTTAAATCTATAGTAGATATTCTATAATATATGACATAATGACATAATGACATACAAAATTTTAATATTTAAAGGAAAAGCTCTTTGAATATTAAAATTTTGTCAATGTTAGGTCAGTTTAGTAAAAAAAATACTAGAAATAAAGCTAGGCATCTTATCTATGTTTGTGAGGTTTAATAACATAAATTCAAAATCAACGAAATCAACGATATACGAAATGATATTTTTATTTATTAGTGATAAGTAGTAACAAACTACTACTAACTATAAGTCATACTCCAACTACAAACTACAAATAAAGTACAATTAAACTTTGTAAGGACGTTAAAATAAAAAATATACTTTCCAGTACTGAATTCGGATACAGTTACAAACTCACAATAAACAATTCACAACTCATTGATATTTTTTCAGTGGGCGTTTTTTCACCAATACTTATAAATCTTCTTATTGAAACTTGTTTCAGTTCAGTTAATTATTTTCACATTGTAGTATGATTTGCACTATAATCAAGCGTATGCAACCTCTGGTACGGGGATATACAAGAACGGTTGCAAGTTCAAGTATTGAAGATATATATATACATATATTCCATAAATATTAAAAAAAAATTGTAGACGTAAGACGATTTATAATATCCATGAGACGAACAATATCATGTGTTACATTTCAGTTTCGATTCATATCGGGGAGTAATGAGTGCGTGCATATTGGCGTAATAATAAATCTCTATTTTTACAATCAATATCTAATGAATATATTGTTATGAATATGTGTTAAATACCTAAAATTGATATTTAAACAGTAATTAATTACAAAATAATTCAATATTATAACACTTTACTGCACACAAACAGGTACACTTTTTGTTTTTGGTATATACAAAAACAAGAAGTTAGTGGACCAATCAAAAACATTTGGTACAAAGGCGACCTTATCACTAAAACAGATATCTTATAGGCTACCCACAAAGAAAAGGATAATTTTATTACATTAGGCAGTAGTTCGTGCATTAAAAAAATAAATGAAACATATTTCTCACATACGTATAATGATGATAACTTGTACAATATTACATACATTTACGTACTATCTTTTCACATATACTAATTATATCTTATTAAATATACACTAATAAATACTTTATATATTATCACACACAATACTATACGATATATAAATATTAGAAATTTTACAAACCTAACATGTGGTTCTTAAGGTGACAGTTAAAGCGTCTAATCTTGACTGGAAGAGCATTCCATAGTTTAACTGTTTTACCAGTAAAATAATCCCTGTAACACTGCGTATGACATAGTGGTATCTCAAGTAAGTTATCGTTTTGGGAGCGAAGATTCATTGTAATAGAAGAGTTTGCGCCAAGAAAAGAAAAACGTCGTGTCATGGCTCATGGTTAGGATCAAAAAGAATTTTATAAAAAAGAGTAAGAGAATGAAAATTGCGACATTGTTGTATCCGTAAGCAATTTGAGCTTGATGGCTAAAGCGGTACTTTGTGATTTGGTCATACTTTTTTAATCCAAATATGTTTTTTAATCCAAATATGTTATTGTTATGTTATTTGTTATTTGAGTTAAATCTAAGTAAACCAAAAACTCCTACTCCCAGTCCTTGAATATTCAGATATATGCATAATCAAGGACTGGGAGTGTTTGGGCCAGGGTTATTTTTGTTTTTATTAGCAAAAGATTTTTCTACTTTTTTTACCTACCTAGTACCTTTTGGCTCAAATCAGGAATGTGAGAAGCCCAGGTTAAACTGTTATCCATGGTTATACCTAAGTTCCTCATCGAACTGCTGAACTACAATGCCATACTATCATATTGAACCGAAGGAGGAGGAAGGAGAGTGTAATTTAATTTTTTTGAAATTGAAAGATGTTGGTGTTTGCCGATTTATATAAATCTGCAAGTCATCAGTATAAGAAGAAAGATAGAAGGGTAAAGTTAGAAGTTTAGTAATAGAATTTATAAAAATAGAGAAGAGTAAGGAGGAGATAATACCTTCTTGTGACTTAAAATGTGACTTTTGAGATTATTAACCTTATTATATTAACCTTAGAAAAGTTGAAATGATTAAAAAAATATGTAGGAAGACAGGAAAAACAGTGCAAAGTGTTACGTCTATCGATATCGTTATATATACGATATCGTTATTAATCAATCTATAGTAGATAGATATATCATTATAAATAATAGCTAACGATTTATAAAAGAAAAGCTCTTTTCTAGTTCTTCTTTTACTTCGCTTAGAATTTTTCGCTTAAATTATGTAAAAAGTTGAAACTTAAAAAAAATATTTTTATATAAATAATCTCTAAAAGAAGAAATATTTTTTATATATTAAAGATATTTATATATTAAAGATACTGTAGTATATATAGAAAAAAATGTTTTTCACAGAAATGTGTGCTTTATTTTACGAACATTATTCTATTTTTTGGTGCAATGCTATAAAGTATAAACCTTTCATAAACCATCCTAAATGTTATTTAAAAAAAATAGAATGAACTTCAAACAGGTACAATTTGTGTTTGATTTTTTTTATTTATAGCCATGGTAAGCTTATTTAAATTTATCGGGTTGAGTTTCTTATACCTAAAAAAATTACGTAAAACGTAACGGTTAATTTTAAAACGCTGTTATATTTTACCACTACGCAGATAGCTTTAATTAAGTGCTGCAAGTATATTTTACATTCTGAATGGGAAAATTAATTATGTATCGGGCTTTTGCCACATAATTATACAAAATTATACCTACATTGTATCCCAAATGCAGTAGCCGGTAATTTTACATTGTGTTATTCTTGCTGGACAACAGTGTTATAACCTCTCGTTTGGTACAGTATTTTTTTTATCTTATTAATATAATTGTTTATTGTTAGATATACTACAGTTAGATAAAAAAAAGGTTTTTTTTTTCAATTATTTTTGACTACCGCCAAGCCATTTATACTATTGAACTTGTTGATGCGTCAAAGACATTTTTCTTATATGTAGGTACGTAAAATAGTGGCAGACGTAACTTCTTGGCATTCCATTGATTCATCACTGTTATACCCTTTCGCGCTCATGCTACTTAAAGACTAACCGCTTTCCGTAAGATTTCTAATACCTTATCGCGGCGACGCGAGTATTGACCTCTTTCTAGAAGTACCCTATAACCTACTAAAAAGTGTTTCGCGGTTCGTACTGCCTCCTCACAGATGTTGCACGACTTTTCGGCAGCTTTGCCCCTTACTAAATTATTTTGATCTGGGAGAGTCATTTGGAATGCATTAAGATAAAATTTATTCTACTGTAAGTTTTTAGGTAGGTACTGTATCTTTGATGTAACATTGCGATGGGGGTTTGAATATAGATATGTGATTTATCAATTGGACTTAGTTTGCCGCATCCAAAGTGTACGCCGGTTCACAAACTTTGAAACCGCTTGATTAGTTTAGTTTGGTTATGTTCACAGGAACATGTCATATGGCATACTGTGGCTCGGGTAATGCATCAGATATTGATGCTATATTTATACTGCAGAAGAGGGCTGTTCAAGCAATCTATAATATAAGGCCAAGTAAATCCTTAAGAAAATAATCAAGGAAATAGAAAAATAGAAACAAGAATAAACTATCAATGCCCACCACTAGGCTCCATAAAATTGCCCCTTCCGATTGTATACGATTTCACAGTCCAAATAAAGTCTTAGATTTGTCATTAAATGAATAATGAGGATATATTGATTTTAATCAAATTAATAAAAAACCTTATTATAGTATTAAGGATTATCTTGATCACAGTGTAACCTGGAAATAATTATTTTAGAATTTGAAAAAGTTCACTTTAGTTAAAAACGTATCTAGTCCAACTCTCAGGGATTAAATTTAAATCTTTACAACCTATATACAACATTGTGTAGAAATAATTCTTTTCAATGCATGTCAGACGCCGGCACTTTTAAAATTAGTTATTATTATTAATGTATTTTGATCTGACTTTATTAAATAAAGTTATTAATAACTGTTAGCTCACACATTAAAATTTAAAAATATTAAGTTTAAAAGAATGAACAGGAAACCCATGGTTTTTGTTTTATAATATAAAGATAGGTCGATATAATTATTTACTAATAAATAGTTAATTACGGAAAAAAAATTGCTAAAACAAGATAACAAACCTACGTTTTAATAATGCTAGTGTATTAACACTACATATGTACTTAAACTACATACACTAAACTACATAAATATTTATGTATAATTATTGTTACATAATAAATTATTCTAAACATGTCAATATGTAAATCCGAAGGGACGTGGATCGGGACTGAACAAAAAGATATGCTGAGACAACGGTCCGCGATTATTAATCTTGGAGCAGTTTGGTAGATAACAATAATGTCCACGATTAAAATTGTGCGTTCTTGTTATATGCAATGGGTATTTAGTTTTTTTTTGGTTAGGTTTTCATGCTACGTTTTGGACGATTCTGAAAGTAACGGTATTATATCATACGACATTGATAAAACTCGAAATAGTATAATTTGATGTCCAGAAAGACTTTCATTTCGAACATTTGATTCTGTGACTACGGTTTCTGAATATGGAGCTATGTGCTCTAAATGATTTTTTAATAAAGAAAAATAATTAGATTCTTGAAGATAAGATATTTTTTTTATGTTTTTATTTTAAATATGATAAAGTCATGTTATCTGCTTTTTAAAATAAATTTAACACGCAATAAATATTTTAATTATGGCCCCAATACCATTCAAAATTCAAAATTCGAACTTTTGAATCGTCAATTACATTAAATTGGTCACTGTAGTCAGTCTGTGAGTAAGCTACCACCAGCTCGTAATGCTGTTCTGCTGAGAAGAGCTGGCCAGAAACTCAACAGATGCTCTTTTTAAATTAAATTTAACCAAATTTGACTTATACATTATAACATCAACCCTGCAAATGAGTCAATTCCAAGTTCCACACATTTCGATAATCCAAAAACTCTTGAATGTTATAGTAAGATTTATTTAATAATATACCTTTAATTTTAGATTTAAAACACCTATTTAACTTTCTAGATAAAAATGAAGAATTGGGGTAAGTTGGGGGTTGGGGTGAGATACGGCGTGACGTTATTAATAAATTTCTAGTTAGTTCGCTTACAAATAAATAAACTTGAAAAACTGCACCACCAAAAAAAATTTCATGAAATATAACAATTGGGGTTTGTATAACTATTTATAATTATAAAAGAATAAAGAAGCTATAGAAAAAAAAATACCAGATTTATTATTTATAATTTACCAGATACAAATACCTGAATATCATTAGAAAAAAAATATTTATTTAATTATTGAGGGTGACCTAACTTTTTCTATGATCAGTTTATCATCGCATGACTTGGTGACTATGAGATCACCTCAGGATATACTTTTTCAAATCACACACAACTGGAAACAATAAAAGGGGAATCCATTAAAAAACAAAAATATATATATGTTATCAAATATAACCTCTTTTCTGGAAATCGTTGTAAAGGTGTTCTAAATTGCTATAACTATTACCAAGCCAAATATAGGAGCTATTTGGTTTTTGATGTAATTTTTTCGAAAACATTTTGTTTGTTAACCATATTATGATTGATATCTATTACAAGCTTTTATGTTTGTAATAAATAAAAGTTATGGTTTGAAACTAAAAGCTTTTGGGTGTTTCAAAAAAAAACGAAATGAATTATTAACTAACAAAAATGGTATAGGAGTTGATTTAAAAATCCCTTTGTACTATAAAAGATATACATGTTTATTTAGCTCTGGTCTCGTGAGTGTTCTATCCATTTTAATTTTTAATATTAACCTGGTTGCATATTATATTAAATGGTACCAATCAAAATAGTGTGATCCTAAAGTAATTGCTTCATAATGTGAATTATAATTGAAATACAGGTAAGAAGTTTCTTGTAATTTTACTGTGACTTGTAAGATTAATAAGTTCATTAATTATTAGGATTATATGTAAGAAAAACTTACAGCATTTGATTGTTTACATTGTTGTAATATTTGAAAATAATCTTCCGTTAATACGATATTATCTTAATATGAAAAGGAAGTAAACTCGGCTCAGCCGGACAGTTAATCTATGACGTAAGCGATAGCTAGGAATGACCGGCATATGTCTCACATCACCAACCTTCAACTATATATACACGGTAAATTTCATGAAAACTTTATCGTCATAAAGACTTCCTACCCTTTTGGAGCAAAACTCTGCTAATGCAATCTCTGATCCTTCCTCTCATTGACTATGCTGTTGTCTGTTGCTCTAATATCTTTAAATATCATCTTAATAAATTTGATCGTCTTCTCAATAGCTGCATCCATTTTATCTTCAGACTCCATCATATAATTATCATCCTACTATCGTTCGCAGCTGAAATGGCTTCATATCCGTGAGAGAAGAACCTCAAGATATCTATGTCAGTTATTTTCTATTCTCAACGACCCACTTTCTCCCCCTGTATCTACAGCGTAATTTTAAACTATTAGAAAACTCTTATCATTTTCATTTTCGCTCCTCGTCTAATCTTAAAATTTTTGTTTCTTCCGTTCACTCTGATTTTCGCGCAAGTTCTTTTACAGTTTACGCAATTTATGTCTGGAACGGCTTACCAGAACATGTTAGACAGTCTCCAAGCAACAGCTTTTAAGAAACAGTTAAGCTTTTAAGAGCTTATAGTTTTTAAGAAAATAGTTTTGATGATTTTGACTTACTTTTCACGCTAAATAACCAAAACTTGTGATATTCCAAATTATAAATCTAACTTTTATTCTAAATCTTTTTCTGTTCAAGCAGCGAGGTTATGGAACTCTCTACTTAGCCACTGTTCAGTGGCTTTCAGTTCAGTAGCAGTGGCAGTCACTGAAGAATTATTATTTGTCAAAAACATAAGTATTTATTATTATTATGTATGTATTTATATACAATGTAATTATATGTATATGTATGTATATATATATAAACATTTGTTAGTTATTTAGTATTTTTTTTGTATTTATGTAACTATAAAGTATGTATAATATTTCCTATTTTCTTTATTAATTTGTAGAATATTAGAAGTATCTTTGTACCTATCTCTGCCCTCTTTAACATTATCTCCAACACTCATGGGTAGCTGGAAGAGATCTCTTTGAAGAGATAAGCTCATCCTTTGTATACGTTTTTGCTATGATTATTATTTTTTTTTGTAACTGATTGTGGTACATAAATAAATAAATTATTAGCGTTATATCTTTTTACAAAACCTAAGAGATTATTGTTTACATAATCAATTACTGATTGCAGTGTAATAGTTTTATAAATAAGATAGTATTATTAGCAAATAACCGTCCGTGCCAAAAGGTAGCAAGCTCTTGTAAAACTTACACTAATCCTAAGGTGAGAAACTCGCCGAAAGGATGAACGGCTTGCAGATAGTACTTTGATAGCGTCACCCTCAACGAACGTTCAACCGCTCAACCTGGCTTACGTTGTTGTGATGAGCCTTTTTAAGGAAATAAGCATCATCCTTTGAGGGACTTTTTATATCGTCTTTACTTTTGGGACCGAAGGAATGAATGAATGACATTTATGCAACTTTCAATATCCCTATATATATAAATGTAAGTAAAAAGTTTTTTATTCCTTGAAAATATATTACATTTATTTGGAAACGTCCAAATAAAACAAATATTGCAAATTAAAAAATAAAATAAATTACTTGTAAAAAAAGCCCTTCGATTAGTTGGCCTCATGAGAAGATCCAGACAAAGAAATTTTTCAACTTTTTAACCCCTCTTTTCAACTGCCAATATGCGTGTTAAAAGTTTTTATGAGGTAGGATTTACAATAATTTAGTCCTAGGCCTTTTTATCGTTTATATAGCCCTTAACCCTATAATAGGTCTTATTTTGCACTTTCTGCTTAACATACAACTTGGATTTAGATAGTTAAAATGTAGTCAAGCATTAACTTAGACAGTATAAAGAAAAAAAAATGGACACATTGTACATAATATGGAACAAGTTGATCCTTATTGCTTGTGTATTTATTTACAGATTGCACATCACAATTCTTTTTATATTTTTCTATATTTTTTGTGAACGTACATTAAATTATCAAATATAATACACTAGCGAACCCAGCCCGCTTCGCTGGGCTAACCCTTACTTTACCTGGTGGCGAGTTACATCAATGGGCATAGCATATTCGTTTTCTTCGAGGAAAAATACATGGTCATACCAATTTTTATGACAATCTGTTGAACGGGGCGGAAGTCGATATTTGACAGCGCCGCCTGGTGACGAGTTACATCAATGGACATAGCATATTCGTTTTCTTCGAGGAAACATACATGGTCATACCAACTTTTATGACAATCGGTTGAACGGGGCCGAAGTCTATATTTGACAGCGCTGCCTGGTGGCGAGTTAAATCAATGGGCATACCATATAAACCTTCTCCGTGGAAAAATACATATACATACCAATTTTCATAATCATCGGTCCAATAGTTTCTGAGTTCATCGATTTCATATATACAAACATCCTGCTATATATATATATATATATATATATATATATATATATATATATATAGATTACACGATAAAGTTAAAAAAAGAGTCTTAAATATTTCTTATAAGGACTGCCTGCTAGACTGCAATATTACAATTTATTGAATACATATATAAGAATATACAGACTCACAGACTGACTATACTGACCAATTTAATGTAATTGACGATTCAAAAGTGCGTGTAAATGCCTACTTGAATAAAGATATTTTGAATTTTGAATTTTTTGAATACAGTTATAAGAATCGAATGCATTGATTAAAAATTTAAAACCTGGATATAAATTGTTAGTAAATATATTATAATCAATACAGGGAACACTAGTGAAGGTAATTTCACCCATGTGTGTATATCCTAATATACACACATGGGTGATTGGATTGGATTAGGTGAATTAAACAAATTCAAAATAAAAAAACACTCATTGAATTATGTTCTAACATATTAAAATTTCTATAAGTAATTAACTGTTTACATAAATTTGATAGCTTAATTAAAAACTCAGTCATAATTTTCTCAAATTGTTTGAAGTGAGACGACCGTGACCTATATACGCTTACAATATTGAATATTTCAAATTGTACTAATTCAAATATATTTTAAACTAATTATATTTTAAAATACTTACAAAATTTTGTCAATGAAAGGTAATAAATTGACTATTGAAAATCCTAAACATAACAGGTATATTGTAGACATATCATAGTTGTCGTTCGTGTATAATATATTTATAATTATACTTTACAGGGAGGTCAGTTTCACCAGTATATACATGTAACGAGATAGTTCTTTTTTAAGGGTTTGGATATATTTTTCTTACAAAGGCTAGATGTGAATTAGTTTTAATAATATTGGGAAACTTTATTGCGTAGCATTGTTTGTGACCTCTCGGATCATACGCTTTTAATCTTATTGTTATGTTAAGATTCCATTTCCAAACATTGAACAATTTTGATTAAGTTCGTATTACCATATTAATAAAATAAGGATTTTTTTTAACCGACTTCTTCACCTTCATGAGGCACTATTTTTATATGCATCATTGTTTTTTTTTAATCTAAATTTGTATTTTTGGTTTTAAACATCGCGTATTGAGTTTTCAAAATATGCAATCAAAATTTCAAGTGCATAATAAATAAATAAAAAATTTTTAAAATGCTTTAAAAAAGTTATTTATTGCATTTGGTCCTACATAACAGATGATACCTTAAGAGATTGAAATTGGAATTCAGGCATTTTTTTTGTGTTATTTAATGTAATACTATTATTTAAGATAATATTAGTGGTCCAATTAGTCTCTGTTATACTGTTTAGGTCTAGTCTCGATATTCTGACGAGCTAATAAGTATATGAAAGGAACAATCATATTAACGGACATACCAGAGAACATTTTTATAGAGGCAAAGTCGTTAACCCGTCAAATAAAGTTTATATTATTTTATTGTATTTTAGATTTTTATAAGTGGCTATATTCATTTGCTTATTACAACATATGACTGAAAATTTCATAACAAGAGAAAATAATTTTTAATAAAAAAAATCAAATAATTAAAATATCAACACTTGTAAGAAATTGTATGATAAATAATTACAAATGACGCCTTAAATTAAAAATTAAAAAGATGTTAAGATTGTTATAAGGATAGTGATAAAGATATAAAAGCACATGTGATGTCACTGACATTCACAATTTGAAATTAACGGCGGTAGAAGTCAAAGTTTCTTATTTCAAATATGAACCGGCATTTATCAAATCTTCTACATGGAGAAGAACCAACTAGAACCTCCATGGTTAACTTTTCTACTTATTACTCAATCAACAATTTCTTACGGCATCGACCCTTAAGATACAATGTGATATGTGAGAACAAATTAAGATTTTAAGAAAAACGTAGCAGAAATCAGAAGAAGACATCGATAACTAACGCAACTTTTACTTTTATGATGCTTTTACATTCACAGCATTCATTCTATCTTTAAGCATTCCAAATGATAGTTATTTAATTATAAGAAAAACATCTGTTTTAGCATTATGTGTTTGGAAATAGAAGGCTGATGCAAAGCACTATCAAATGTTTTTATAACATGACTCATATAGACACTACTAACATTCCTGGCACGTATGATATTAAACCTTCCCGAAAAGCTTCAGACTCCGTTATCGGATCTAACGGAAAAATATAGGAGATTAACTGATGTGTGTGTGTGTTAATAATTCAAATGTATGTTGTACTTATTTTAAAAAATTATATATATTCAACCACGTTGAAAAGTAACGTGACCTGTAAATGCGTATATATATTTGGGAAATAGATAAACATTACCTATTTTTTGTTATGAAGATTGGTTTTCATTTTTGTATTTTAATATTTTAAAGTGTTTACATGTTGTTTTCTATTAAAGTAACCATTTTTTTTAACTTAATTAATTTGTCTTGAATTATTTAATATTTAATTATTCTTATTTCATTAATATTATTATATACCTTAAATTATTATTAATACTATTTGATTGCTATTTATTAGTAACTAACGGATAATCAGGCAGTTTATTGGTTGATTATACATTGCCAATTGAGCTACAATAAGACAATTCTCAAAGTATTAATTCTTATAATGTTTATACAATCAAATAAATAAAGCAATAGTTAGTATGTACCTACAAACCATTATATTTAATTACATAAGTCACATCAAAAAAAAATAAATAAAAAAGTAAAAAATAAAAAAATAAAAAATAAAGGAAGAAATATATTCAATAGTTTTATTATAGGACCTACACATCATAATATTAATAATACAATATAATTTATTGCCTATTATATATTATTCTGTAATTTACGAATATGTTAACAACATAACATTAACAAAAAATCCATAAAATAATGATATTCATTAATATAAAATGAAATAAATATTAAGTAACTAATGACAGTTACATAATATTTATTTCATTCCATATTTTTATTTAAAGTAATCAATTCTGAAGCTGTTTTTTTAAGTCCCTAATATGCGTTATTGACGATTGTCTCTATACATTTCTTTATCACTGAGTGACAGTAAGTGGTGACATATCACATATAATAACAATATAACTGTATAAAATATATTTTCTGAGCAATAAGTTAAATGGGTTCAAAATTTTAATAAACGTTCATGTTTGAGTTCAGGCATTTAATGACAAAGCGTACCTAGACGAAAATTATATCCATTCAGGATTTAGTTAGGGTAGAAACTGATTATGTTGAAACGTTTATCCATTAATTTTATACATCAAGTCATGAATAATTTATTTTAGATTCAATAAACGATGTATTTTTAGAAACAAAATCTAACTTTGGTTTAATTTAACACAAAAAAAAACTTGCGACTATTATTAGAGCGTCCATTCTGTTAAAACACCTACGTACGTTTGTATGTATACATATTTTGGACTAAACTAGAAGTAACTAGCACTCCATAGAACTAGGTATATAATAACCATAATACATAAGCCGAGATTAGTTCTAAATATTGACGGTGTCTTAACGCTTTGACGTCATAAATACAAACTGCTCAGAAAATGCGGCGGTGCAAGGATAACTTTACATAATATATTGAATATAAATTTTAAAAAGGTTTAAGGTGATTACTATTATATAATAAAATGACTCGAATAAGAAACATTACGATTCAAAAATAAAAATACTAGTTAAGTATCATGGATATGTTTGAAAATATCTATAAATGTATATTGCATCATTAAGCTTTTAACAATTTTAAATAAATAAAAAATGAACCGATACCCCGTATCGATTCGAACCCGAGACCTTAGGCTACACCTAGACTACGACCGAGGACCGCGACCGAAAGCGTCCCTTAGCTCTACAAAATGATATGGGTTGAATTGGGCATCGAATTTCTGTCCTATCGGTTTATTTTTCATTCTATATTTAATTAAATTTAAATCACGGAAGTTGTGTGTAAAGAATTGATTTTGTTTAAAAATTTGAAAATCTATAAGCATTGTCATGTCTATTTTAATTTTAAGTATGTATGAAAACTAAACCGAAACGGCCATGGATATAATATAGACTATTGGATATATAGCGATTTTTTGAAATTAACATTGTTGAATATACAGTTATTATAAGCTTATTAACGCATATGCAGCTTCACATTATCTCTGATTATTATTTTTTAGCACATACATTACTTCCTTAAAAATCGTCATCCTTAAGATAACAAAGCATAACAGTCTACTTATATAGCAGTGATTTATTTTTAATATAATAACATTTAAATTATAGGATGTTTAAATTATTCGTTTTATGTCAATTTAAAACAGGATTGAACTTAGGATCAAGAATTAAATAAATTCATAGAGAAATACGTCTCCACAACAAGTATTTGACTGTAATGTAATTTTTTTTATAATTCGTACGCAAGTTTTATTGACAGTCTGAATTTAACGAAACCTAACTACTAGGGAAACTTAGTTTAATAATTATAATTAATCATTGATCAACTCATTATGTTTTATATATTGAATATTATAATATCAACGACTAATATAATATAAATGTAAATTAGCCCTAATGTCTATTCTAACATATTCAAATAAATATAAAACCAAAAAAGCAATTAGGAAGGAAAGAAACTAGGGCATATAAACTAGATCAGATAGTGCAAGTGTCTATTGAAAGGAGAGACGGTTAGCACTCCCCTTGACAAGGATGGAGCACATAAAACTGGTGAAGGCACACTTTACCACAATTTTTCTCCCCCGGTGACGCTGTAATAGCCAATAGGGCTAACAACAGCTTAAGACAATACAAAAAAAAGGTGCAAATTAAAGAAAAATAAAAAACTTAAAAGTCACTACTGCTGATAACTCGTATAACTGTACGAGTACTCGCCGTTGTGGCGTTATACACTAACAATATGTAAGCAAATACCGATTGCATTAAAAGCACCATACTTTTTATACAAATTAATAACGTATCGGTTATTGCTGTCAACAACAACTGGCCGGAATAAATTGACGCTTTTACTTTTATTATCGTTTCTGTGTAATATTTTTATTTTTATTATTTCTATTCAAAATACGAAATATTTCTAAAGGAGCTCGTAGTAGGATTAGTAAATGGTTGCATGTATTGTTTAAGCTAAACAACATCTAACATTAAAAAAAGTATAATATCTTAAAAGTGAATTAGTATATTGTATCGGTTATACGATAACCGAGTACTAAATGTACAAAAAACCGTTTTTGAATTAAAATATTTACTAGGTAATTGTTATTCTTATAACTAAGCTCATGTATAAAAAAATGGCTGGGTGCAATTTCTCTCAGATACTGTAAATATTAAACAATAATACTTCAATACGTTTTTTAATCCCTGACTAATATCACATATATGTGACTTGGAATTACTAATCATTTGGAATTTAATAAACTGTCTAATTAAATGCAATTTCCCGTTTTATTACTTTTAATTCTTCTATAGAATTGAATAGTGGTATAAATGAAAATCTTATATTATTTTATAAGCAACTGGATATAATACTTTGTTATACCAATATTTATTTTTTTTAAATAGATACTTTTCTGAAAACTTAACTTGAATTGAGGTCTTATAGTGCGATCACAGATATGGGATTTTATATTGTTTGTGGATGGATCCCTGGTGTTATCTATTATCCAATCCTCTTCTCTATTAATTAGAATAATTTTGAATGTCAATAGCCCCGCAAATAATTCTTGCCATTAATTTGATTTGATTAAATAAGCATGATGATTTTCATTCAGGATTGCATATAGGCGCTTTTCTAATTAAAAAGAAATTGCGCGTACTATATCGTGGAATTTTCTAAATAGTGGCTCTTTCAACGGTAATGAATTGACGAAGGTCCCGTTTTCTCACAAGTACGTTCAAAATCACCTCCACAAAATAAGTCCTGAAGTATAGAACACAAATTTTCAGGAATGGATTTAAACTCGCAAAACTTTTGTAAATGAAATTCATTGTTAAACGATCTAGTACACTCATGTATAACAACGAACAATGGGCTTAACGTGCTCGGCATGATATTGATCCAATGTAGTATCAAATACAAAAAAATACTAAGTATAGAAGAGTATATAAATAGTTAATTATTCATTCCATTTGTTAAAACTGATAAGAAACAAAATGTATGTTTAAGATATACAGTAGCGGAGTATAACTTCGCTTTAAATCGTTTAATTAGAATACTTCAACATTCAGTATTTGAGGACGATAATATCAATATTTCAACGGGTCAACTTAATTACAATTTTGGAACCCCTTGCTTGACAATATTAATTTATTACCTTTAGGTTAGGTTAAATATATCTATTTTTCGAATCATTTTTTTATTTTAACATACGTGTCACACAAACAAACGTGACGTACATACAAACGTGACTTAACTAATTAAATTATTGATGAGGCCCACATCGTTTTGTAGCATGCTGATTCTCAAACAATTCAATACTACCTTTAAAAGTGGTTTTAGATAGTAGCTAGTCTAGAAAATGCTTATAAAATTAGTTTTTCTTTTGTTATATTTTCCAACGTCAAGGCAAGTGACTCCGAGGCTGAGTCAAGAAAGAACCTTTTCTTAAAACTTCTGCAGATTACCCTTCTAAGTTTGTGATAATAATGAATGACGAATCATTCATTATTATCACAAACTTAGAAGGGTAATAAACAAATACCGAAGTATTTGTATAAATGTAATGTGTATCATGGCAATTTGGTAGAGAGAATGAGATAGCACGCCGCCTTTCGCTTCGCTATCAACTGATTTAGAATCATTTAGGAAAATGAATCAGTAACATGTTCGACAAACAAAGTTAGATTTACATATTTTACAATCGTGACCTACATTTATAAAACAATTATAACAAATACTTTAATTTTTAACAAATAAAATACGATCTCTTATATAAGGAATGTTGAACTCCACAATAACATGATCTTTTCTATATATACTCTTTTCTTTATTCTTCACATATATTCTATGTCCTTAACCGCAAAAGAATATTTTGCAAAGCTAGACGGACGGTGGTTAGACAGTGTTGTGACGAAGAGATTGATAAAATAATTAATTTAATACGATTGCCATTCGGTTGTTTTACTGACAAATAAGGGTAATGACATTTAACCGCAATAATAAAATCATTACGTGGGATAGCTCTAGCAACGAATAGAATACAAAACAATTAAGTTAGAATTTTGGTCTTTTTTTCCATTTGTCTATGTATTTGGGCACGCGATATATTGCAGTGGCCTACACTTTACATCAATTAGTGTTTGATTATTGAAATGGGGAAATTATTAGAAAGAGTTTGATTGAGTCATTTAAAAAAAAGATCCATAGTACTTTTGTATTGTTCAATAATAATATTATTCAGTATCTGTTTAGTTCAATTGTCTGAAACTTAAACTACCTTTATAACTCCGGTCTGTGAAATTTATGATATTTAAAAGTTTATTTGAAAATTTAACAAGGAAAAAAATAGACAATTTCGTAAATTTAGACTGGCCAATATAAATTGGGCTCCAATGTATATGATCGCTTAGAAAATAGGTTTCAGCTTACGCTAGCCAACATCTCTACAACATCTCTAGCGAACGGCGACGGCAGCGAACGCGTGTTTTCGGAAATGTTTTACAATTGCGATTTTTTTTTTTTGTACAAATGTTGACTGTATTCTTTCTTTATATACATGGTGAGGTATTATTATTTTGTAATTAATTTAGAAATATCAAACATACTACGGACTTTTATTAAATAACATGTTTTATAGCTATCATTCATTGTCAAAATGTTTCGACAAAGATCTTACCAGTATAGCGGAAACGTTAAGAGATTGAAATTATATCGATCGCATCAATCTGAGGAATATTATGATAAATCATTACTTTTTTCACACTAAGCGTCTATATGTCTAATATAATGAACAACTATGCTTTAGCTAGCTTCAACCTGTCGCAGCAACTGTAATTACTGGACATAGGTCTCCCCCATATCATGCCAGATATGCTGGTCCTCCGCCATCCTCATTCAGCCTCATTCTCTACAGGCGACCTTTCGTAAATAAGCGGGCCGCGGGCCGGGACGCGGTCTCCACTCCAGCTCTCGTCAGCACCAACGGCCATCGGTCCTGGGATATACGTTTCCGGCAACGATGCTTTACTGTAAGTTGCTGAAAAAACTACACCCCGCCGTTGCACCCTGGTCCCTACGGAATAAAAAGTAAATCATATGTTTTATATAAATATAGAATGAAAAATAAACCGATACGAATAGGGATGAACTCTGGGAAACGGGCCCGTCGCTCTACCAACTGAGCTACCGTATCGCTGTCTGCCTCGGTGAATTAAGCATTCTATATGTGATAGTCTTTATCGGACGGTGGTGACATCTATTAGGCTTCTTTCGAAAATCCTAACCAATGTTTCAGAGTTTGCAGTTTAGATAAACATTAAAATATGAAATACAAACATTAATTTCGGTATTCTATAACCTGTTCTCTAAGGGTTGTGACAAATCGACTCGCAACTGGACTTGAAGAATTCTAACCACCGGAACAGACCGGATTCAGAAAATTAAAAAAAAATAAAAATATTATAAAAAATAAACAAATATAATATAACAAGTAATTAAGTATTGAACTAGTTAATTTGGTTAGTTAATTAGTCAAAAAAATATTAACCCATATAATGTAAAATTTGTAATTAGTAATCCATGATATAAAGCAGCTTTATTTAAAAATATAAAAAGAAATTTGAAATTTTAATATATTATATTTTAAGTTTTAAATTAACCCCCTTAGTTTTAAATTAAGCTCCTGATATTTTTTTTGTCTATGAATAATATATAATTACATTATCAAGTATAATAATACAGTTATGAAATATTAATTAAACCATTATTTAAATAAATAATTGACTTTGGAAGTGAATATATCAGTTCGTAATAATAATGGAATATTATACTTTATAATTAACGACAGGTTACGTTATTCATTCTCCCTTATTCAAAATGTATTTTATTTTAATTTATTTATTGTAAAAACAAACGGTATTATTGTAGTAAATAAAATAGAAAATATACAATTAACACTTAACCATAAACACTTTCCGATATTACAGTAATAAATGTAATCAAGTTTATAAAAAAGATGGATATAACATAAATATTTTTATACCGTTATGTTACTTTTGACTTTTTTACCTAATGTAAGACAGTATGTGCGATCAGAAAACAGTAATAAATAACAAATCATATAAAGTGCGTTTTTGAAACCTTTGCAATATTATTATTTTATATCACTTGGACAGAAATTTGAAATATACCAATAAATCCGAGTAGTACCAAAGCAAATACGATAACATAATACACTCTCTAAATTCTTAAAAGCACCCAGTACAGGATTATTTAATAAGAAGAATTATTTAAAAACTATAGCATTACATAAAAAATATTGCAAACTTTTGTAAAAAATACTATCTCAAATAAGACATATGTCAAACAAAAAATATTTATCTTATATAGATAATACAAACACTGTATATTTATGAGATTGGAAATGTTATTATCATTTAGCCGATTTCAGAGGAGTCAGACCGAACAAAGCACGTTCTGGATAATTGAATAAGTAGCGAAATGCTCGTTACTATACCGCGAAAATCATCACAAATGCATTGATAAGCTCAGGCGAATTTATATTGGTTTGATGAAAATAATATTAATTTCTGTGTTTCAATACACAACCACATACAATAATTATGGCCGTAAAATGAAAATTTATATGTATTATTATTAGTAATTGTAATTCATATCCCAGTTTTCAACGCTGTAACTGTTTTATAAATATTGTTAAAAATATATTATAATCTTTGTTTATAATTATCCATTCAAAATGAAATATAGATAACTCTATTGGGAATATGTAGGAGAAAGAAAATATTTTTTAAAGATTTTAGAGGTCTACGTGAAAATACTTTTTCGTATCCATTATCTATAGGTCTAGAAATGTTGGAACGAAAATATTGTTTAAATGCTTTTGTGTAATTGAGTGTGCGATCAAAGGCTTTACTTATCTTATCTACATTTCAAAGGATCAAAAGTTGGGAACTGGGAACGTTTTAGTTTAATAGATATGTTAGTCTAAAACTTAGCACCTAGTAAAGGTATTTATGACAAAATTTCAAGAACCATCTACTTTGCACATAAAACAACAACATAATATGTATTATGAACATTCCAATATTTTTTTTCTTATCTAAAGCTAATCTTATTTTAGGATTCTTAACATTAACAACGTGTCCTATAACATATTACAATACAGTTATGTATTTTTTTTACCATTTAAAAATAAATATATGTGTCGCAGATCACGATAATTAGTAACTCAATATTACTCTCAATGAGTAACTCAATTACTACAACTCTGATAATTATATACCTACTAAGTAATTTGTGATAGCTGATTACCTACATTAATACAAGAATTATCATACTCTGTCTGTGTGGTTTAATTGCCCGAGACCTACGCCTCGAATCCTGTACTAAATAACTCCGCCAATAACTAGTAAGCCACTAATATACCTCTATCTCCGACATTTATATACTCTGTATCAAATTTCAATAACTCTCAAACCTTTATAGCTAGCTGCATTATAGAATCATGTGACATAGAAATATATATGTGGTTGGGGAACATATTCGTACAATGTTATTTTACGAATTAAAACCTGATGAATCGTTTAATCGATTTCAAATCGTTTTTATGGACAAAACACCGTCTTGACCAACTGTGCCATTGGTATAACGTGTTTAAATGCAGTTACTTAAACTTGATGGATTGCTGTTACAGAAGATAACATGCTACCAGCCCACAATTTGATTCGACAAAACGAACGAATAAAGTACAAAGATGTTCCATATATGTATATTGATTAGAAAGTGATTATGTCCTACATCCACAGTCCCTTCTATATTCGAAATCTGAATTATTTCGTACTCGGTACCCTGTAACATCAGAACCTCAGAAGTAGGTGGATGTGAAATTTAACCATGATAAGATCACAAACTCGAAGCAGATTCTCTCACAACTTAACAGTGAACGAATCTTGTATTTTTTAATAGATATATAATGATCGAAAAATAAATTTCCAGCCAATAGTATGGCTGTTTCAAAATGAACCATGGAGAAACAAAAGTTATTGATCGGATTCAAAATTTATATCGGCAGTATTTTTTTCTTATAGGGGTATTTAATATCAATACCGTTAAGAAACCAAAATAGTAACAAAAAGTTGTTTCCCAATAAATAAATTGCTCAAGTTAATCTTTTATTTAATTAATTTTATTTAAATTTAAAAACAACTGTGTTAAATTATTTCAGAAAATGACGATTTTTTTTAATTATAAATTAACAGTTTGTTTTAAAAAGTTTAACACACTTTTTTATGTTTTATTATTTTAAATTTTTATATTCTAAGGAATTCGGTACCTAATTGGTATATTGGTTCCTATTAGTATAGGTTTTACTAGTATATCCTATTGCTAATTAGTTGGGTGGATCTCTGACGCTTTTAGTTCCAGAACAACACATAACGGGGCACAATTGTAAAACGTCGCCGGAGGAAATCTCTAATCGAGTTTGACTATCATTCCCAATTTCGACATCCAATCCCGCAGACGCTGTCCCAGATATTTATTTTCAGATAGGCCGCTGATGTGCTGTAATTTGAGAACGAATTTTGCCGATTGTACTTGAGAAGAAATTCGGATTTATTGTTATCTTCCAAGAGACTTTTCAATCCCATTCCAAAAGTAACTGCCCTCTTGTTATGGGTTTTATCAAACCGAAATTATAAGTAAATTTTCATTATTCAATATTACTAGTATTTTACTAGTAGCAGATGATCCATCTGTTACTTTATTCTTTTTCAAACATATATACACATAAGTAAATGATGACATCATGATCATCATGATTATTATCATCATTAATGTCTAACATCTTACTTATAATATAAAATATATACAAAATTTTAGGTCTGGACGATTCTGCATTAATTACACAACAATTACAATTAGTTTTGAATAGTTTTATATGAAAATAGTTTTGGCTTATCCTTATTTATTTATTACCTTAGACTGGTCCATCATCTAACAATCTATATGAACAATATTTATAAAATATGAAAAATATTTTTATCATAGTTTCATTTCACTATTCTCTAAGATTTATTAATTTTTACTTTAAGTTCTTCACCATTATATTTACTGTTAAAAATATATTAAAAACAAAAGTTAAAAATTATTACAGAATTTAATTTAATTTAGTTGTCCACTTACAAATTGTGGTGATTATTAAATACTATAAAAATAAGATCGGGTCTACTAGGGTAAATATAAAACTAAATGCTTACTAAGAAGCAAACATCAAAAGCAATGAAAAAGCATGAAGACAGAAATACATTTCACAAGACATTGCTCACTAAATATAACTTCAAAAGATCTTATTGGGTACCAAGTTCGCTTTGAAGGTGGCGAGTTCCATAAAGGAGAAATGAGAGACTAACAAAGTTGCTTCACTCATTACGTAAAAGCCTATGATAATTTACAAGAAACGATACGATTTCGTGAAATTCCATATTATAATCTCATCTCACTTAGTGTTAAAGTTTTTATTTTATAGTTCGGGGCGGTTTCCCAGTAGTCGCGGGTTCGAATCCCTGCCCGTATCGGTTTATTTTTCATTCTATATTTATAAAAATTTAAATGAGCTTAACATGGCTATACATGTTTAAAGATATTTTCAAACAAAGTTTTTACTTTTAAAAATAAATAGTTATTTTAATTCACTTTTGTAATAGACATTATAAATAAAAACAAAAATAATTGTATTTGTATATATATGTCACATAAAATACAAAAATAATTTATATTTTTTAAGCCTACAAGAAAAAAAATAATAGAGTAATTCCTTATCTTTAAAAAGAAAGAAAAAACATTCAAAGCAAATAGCCGTATCATACTTAACAAACATTATTGTCCCGATTTCCATTAACTAAACCATAAATAAAACATAACGTGGGAAAATCTTTTATGGTAAAAGATGTCTAGCAAATTCAAATAAAATAACTTATTAATTTAATATAACAAATACATTTCTACGTCAAATGTACCATTTCAATGTAATAGATATAGCCTTAAAAAAATCTAATGTAAGTATCATGTAAAATTGGTGTATTAATATTTAAATAACATAACACGCTTGCAGTAATAATAAAATCTTTAAAATCAGTTTTAGTAAATACTACAATAATTCTACAAGAACTATGTGGTTACATGAATAATGCTTTCACCTTTAACCCGAGGCATCCTAAATTCTAAATTTCCAGGTCAAGAGGCTTAAGATATGAAAAGCGAGTAGGGTTTTGTTTGTGTAACAAACATTGTGAAGACAAAACTCTTACCAGCTATCTGATTATATAGGCGTTTGTTTTTTCTTTAAATATTCTATATGTGATTTTTATATTTTGTTGTGGTTATATAAGTATGACAACAAGACGATAATATAAATTAAAATGTATATATATTTAATGATTATTCTGACTATTTATAAGAAAAATACGTAACAAAAATATATTATAAATGTTTTTTTAATAAAGATTTTTTTTTTACGACAAATTCTTGCCTCTAAACAACAAACAGTCTTTTGACTATAATTATGTCTAAAAGAATGAGGGGTATATATGGAATAATTTGAAATATTTTTATTAATAAAGATACATTCTACTTTCCAATTAAAATAGGAAAAAGTAAAAATACATTTTTATGAAATTATTTTTCAAAATTTTTAGCCACGACCTCTAGGAGGACATACACTCGAATCTCTGCCTATATCTATTATTTTTTTATTTCATGAATTTTTAACAAATACAAAGTTTTCATATAGATATTAAAATTTTCTAATATTTTTTTTGTTTATAGTTGAAAAAATTAAAAATATTTTTTATGTCTGATTATAGTGATGTTAAATTTTTAAATTGCATTTTTCGTAACGACAGCCATCTTTGGCTATACCAACGATCATAGAGCTTAATTCTCATCTCCTTTTTGTCTTTATACCTATATTATTATAATTATTATTTTTATTTTACATACCTATCATTCGTTAATTTCTTTACTTTTTAATTTAGCGCATTGTTTGCTTGACCTTAAGATGATAAATTTGATTAAAGTAGTATCGCCGTGCTTATATAAGGCGAGGGCATATATAAAGCGAACATACATATATTATACTAGCTGTTGCCCGCGGCTCCGCCCGCGTGTAGGTCGCTTTTCGCGTAATCTGTGGAATCTACAATTATCCAGACCTATAATAGACTATATTATATTATATAATAAACGATATTATTTTAGAACTAATTTCATAACCAAAGAAAACGTTATAGTGAGTCAACCTTAAAAGCTAGATATATCTTGTCGCGGACTTCTTTTTAAAACTTTTAAAGAGAAACAATTTCATAGAACATCATTTTTGCGTAACTGTCACCGTTTTCGCAGCGCACGCAGTTTTTTGTTTATTTTTTTACACCTTGCGTTAGAATATTCAAGTTTTAGTAATCATCCCTAATTTTTTGAAAATGAAACATAGCCTATGTCACTCGGGAATAGTGTAGCTTGCCAACGGTGAAAGAATTTTTGAAATCGGTCCAGTAGTTTCGGAGCCTATTCATTTCAAACATACAAAAAAATAATCAAACCTTTATAATATTAGTATAGTAAATATAGATATAGACTAGTATATACATAGTTGTTGCTCATTTATTACCTAGTCATATTTTCGACGAATACTAAACGTTTATTAGTACACTATAAATTCTCAGCGACTTTTTTATTATCATTTGTTAAATAATTTTAAGTGTGTTGAGGTACCTACAAGACTTTAGGAGACTGAGTACTTCGTTGTCTTGTTTAAAAAACTCAATATGTGTGCCCATAATGGAAACATGTGTTTAAAGTGCTTGTATGTGTGCGAATTATTTAACGGTGATAGGCTACTAATATACAATATAAGCTATGACATGTGGTGGTCAGTGTGGCTGAACTACTAAATCGATTTATTTGATTTTGTAAAATTACTCAGAACATGATTATCTATTTTGTATTTCCCTTTGCATATTATATTTATCCCATTTCAAGCTAAATGAATATTCAACAATCAATATATACCTACCAATTTAATATAAAAACCAAAAAGTTTTTAATGTATTTTTTAAAGGAAAATATTTATAATACGAAAATTGTATATTTGAAGCAACTCTAATGCTAAACATGTTTTGGTTAGAACAAGCAAATGCCTATGAATATGAAAACGCATCGAGCGGTTACCTCACTAGAGCGCTACAAAGTGCATGATATACAAATAATTACGGACATTATATTATATATATGTGTATAAATATTACATATTTATATGATAATCCCATGTATCGCTGACGTCACGGGAAAGGCCTCCCAGAGGTGGCAGGCTCGAGCCATGCCCATGTTCGATGGTTTTTTTTTCTTTTATATATTTGCATGATATATTACAAAAATATATAGACAATTTCAATTGATACTGTAGAAATCCTTTTAATAATGTATGAAAACAAATAAATTTTTGTAATTTTAAATAGATCGATAGTATTTAATACATATAAAAAACTGTGATGAATCGGCATTTGTTTTAGTTCATGTTATATTCCAAAATGCAGTTTGTCAGTTTAACCTCTGCTAAAATTAACGACGATAAAATGTTAAACAAAATAGTTACAACAACTAAACCAAATGTAACCAATATATAATATAACTTAATAAAATACATAATTATAACTTTTGCAAAACATTACCAATAGTTCTAATAAATTTCACATAAAATAGGGTATGTATACAAAAAAATGATTTTGAGATAGGTTGTTTTCCACTGACTATTTATATCGAAGATAATATGTAGAGAAGAGAGACAAAAAAAGAATATTCGAAATAATATAACTTTTTAAATATTTTTTAATGCACCATATAATGACTTAGAATCTAATACCTAAAGTATATTAAACATATACATTCATGGCAACCCTAACAGTGGTATAACGCCCTATGCAGTAGTTCTGAATTATTAATGGTAACTATCCTATGAACGCGATTCCCTTCGGTCTCGTATTTCATTGCGTATACGCTCTGAGCAATCCTTTTATCTATATTTTGTGATTTGAAACATTGGATATATAACTTTAATTTAACAAAAATTACACTAAAGGAATATTAATAAAAAAAAAACTACACAATCTTAATTAAATCTGTTAGAAGTAACTACCTTACATTTAAAATAAAAGGAAAATGTATATTATAATCTTGCTTAATGGAAAAATAATGATCATATTTTTGTGCAGTTTCAGTAATCTGTTAATAATATAATCATAATATTGTACGTTATTCTATCCCGGCCCGGAGGTTACTTAGATAGCGAAGCGCCAAGTTAATAAATATCACGAACGATCCTCTGGTTCAGTATAAAACAATATTGATTAATCTTTTCGCGCTCCCTCGCGACCCGCAGCCATCTGACAGATAATGAATGGCCAGAGCGGAGCGACAGATTAAAAACGTTAGTTCGTTTTTGCGCTTTCCTAACTACAGATAGAATGTTACAATGTACAGCTTTCATCACTTTTAACTATGGAAGTTTTGTTGAAAAAAAAAGATGATATGACAGGTTAAAAAGTAATTTCGAAATTATTTTAGTTTTGTGGAATTTGATTACGTAAATTTTGCTTTGAATTTACGTTCAACCAATACATTGCGTAGGTAAGTCTCTTTGGTTTACGCTATTATTAAAGTTTGTATGTGATTATTGTAACATTTATGTTATGTGTAAACCTTAATCATTAAAGGTCTTGGAAAATTGTTGTAATTTATAGTTCGCTTTTGATGAGTAAATTGGTAGTCAAGATAGAGGTGTTTTACAATAATTCTATGTCATTTAAAGTGATGCTCTCATGACTGACTGGACATTGGCAGAGTTCGAATCTTCGAGATAGCCATAATTTAAATAAAGAAGAAGAAGAATAATTCTATGGTCGTCAAACAGCGAGCGTCAAGCATTGTACTAATAAACTATGCTTAATCTATAATTCTTTTAAAATTGTTATTTTATTCAGCTCCCATATTTCGGCTGTGGTCATAAAGAGGTTGTTTGTCAGACACTTCAGAGGCAATATTAATTTTTATATTTCTAAGATTGATTTGATTGTTTTAGCCTAAAGCCTTCTTATTAGAATAACCAATACTAGATAATGTGCAAACGTGCGTGTAAGTGCCAGTCACCAGCAGGCGTGCGGTTTAGACGGGAAATCAAGATGGCCTCCAATTCCAAAACCAACCCACGCAAATGTTAAAGTGGTTTGGTTCAATGTTGCCCTATGAAAATTTATATTTGTTCAAAGTTAATACAAAATTAATGCTAGTATCAAATGGAATTCAATCCTATAAATAAATCATAATAAAACACTTTTTGTTTTATTCTACCTAAAGAGATTTATTTACAGCTTCAGCAAGTAATTGAATAAAATGTCTCATCTCAATGTAATAATAAAATAATAAAGCAAAGGATTAAAATCTTATGTCGTTCCTCATATCACTATTCTTAAACATTTGGAAATCATGTCAATCACACTGATAAATTTGGTTATTGCATAGCTTGAGGAAACTTTATAACTAACTATGTTCTAAACTATACCATTAGCGTAGTAATTATTAATAATTAATGTTTCGAAATACCGAAACAATTAACTGGAAATAGTTGTAAAGTATAAATCGATTCTTGTATGGAAATTTTAGAATTTTGGATTATAATTAACTTAATCAAACAAATATTCTAAATGGAAATTAAAATATTTCTAAAAGAAAGATATTCAACTTAATTAATATTATAATTTTTAAAGTTATATAATAAGTACAAATATAAATACTAGACTATATTTAAGAGGTCTTGAAATCTGGTATCGTTTAAAATAATTCTTAAAGATAAAAAGAAACGTAGAAATATATCATTATATTTTCTTATATTTAGTTATACTTTCGCAAAAACTTTTTGGTATACCAGAAGGAAATATAATAAAGTTAGCTTGAATACATAGAGACTAGCGCCATGTGTCGGAACGCTTGCACCCGTGAAATTTACACGGCTAGTAATATAAATGCATTTATACTATATATTCAATATAAGATCATTTAAGTCTAAGTGTCTTATATGCGCAACGATGTCGAAGTTGATACCTCGTAGGTCGTTTATTATTTTTATTCTTTTAGCAAAAATGTGTATGATGAATCCTGGTAATTTATGAGCTCTGGGACGTGTGTTCGACGTTTTTATGTTCGTTCTTACATAACATTATACATATACATAAAATAAAAAAATATTAGGTTTAGTAACAAGTTAGTAAATTTTAAGTATATCATTCTTTTAATAACAAAAAATATATATTTTATTCAAATTTTCATTCAGAGTCAATTTCAGTCTTCATTATGGCGTTCGAATCCTCGATATCGCTCTCAAAATAAATTATTCTGTGAAAATAAATTATATTCGTATTGCAAACAACAGCTGGTATGGTCACTTCTTATATGCAGCTATAATTAAAAAAGCTTCCGTTCGGTTTTTGATTAATTCTGACTTATAATAAATTGGTAATGGTAATTGGCAATTTATAAAAGATATCCCCGTTATTAAGAATAAATAAACTGTACAGGTATCATGACGTAGACTAATGGATATATGTACTGATGTTTTGAAACTTAAATATTGTTATTATTATATAACGTTGATGGTATAATGACTAAAAATAAAAAAATAAAAGAAAGTTATAGATACTTACTTATTAGTATAACAAGTAAAAGTAAAACAATATGTAAATACCTAATTGTGCATTCAGATTCTGAAAATAAATTCAAAATAAATAAATGAAAACTGGAAAAACCAAATAGTCGGAAAGATCGATATCTTCCGGTTTTACAAGACTTAATCGCTCGTACCGATTTCCGAATAAATAAACGACCGGGAAGGCAGACATAAATCGGTTTCTAAAGGAAAAATATGGCTGTCGCGGCTGCAAGGTGTGGATTAAAGTGGGCAAATGGAATTAAAAAATCTACCCTTTAGAAAACACCGCGTAAGTATTGATTCTTCTTCACAGGTGTTTTTTTGTTCATAAAAAAGAGTACCTATAGTTTTGTGTTTTATATAATAGATAGGTATTGTGAAAATATAAAATGCTTTGACGTCACTCATTTCTCAGTCAAAGCGATATAACGAGAGCTATGGAATAGTAAATTGCCCGCGAGCACTCGACTGATTGACCTCGCGTCAGGATTATTGAAACTCTACACTTCTCTCTTCTCTATGGATATTATTTATTTAGCGTTATTCCGTATATCTATTTGCTAAATTCAAAGGAATATTGTGTTTCTATAAATCTATTTACACATATCGTTGGAAATCTAAAATATAAATGTGTTTAGATTATATTTAAGCAAACACTACTTTTTTAATTCAAAATATTTTTTTTACTAAAACTAAATAATGAATGTAGTCTCTTTTGTAGACAAGACATACTAATACAAAATGAAGTAGTTCATAGACCCTCCTCATCCAGCGTTTTAAAGTGAAATAGAATAGAATAGCCAAAATAATGAAATTTAGAGACATTCTAATTTTAATCATGCAATATAAAATAACTAACTTTGGTTTCCATTTTCACCTTGTTGACAAATAGTAGTAGTAGTATATAATCACATCGAGGTATTTACAGGACAGGTTTCTAAGCAGAGAGTTAGAAAATGAAATTTTCACTTGTGTAATATTCGATTATGTGAGTGCTTGTACTGGAGCACCGAGTTCTTTGAAGCTTTAAGTAATTTAAGTCTTCTTCTTAGTAAGTTTATTGAACTTGCTAAAACATTGGTTTAAAGAGTAGAAAAAAAAACCGTTTTAATGATAACACTTTAAAGATAAGGATAAAGAAATCGTTTTTCTATTTATTGAACTTATGAAAGTGACAAAATATTGTATAGTGTACTTCATATTTGTAAAATTTTAGGTAGTATATACAATTGGTTCTGTTTTCCATATTAAAAAAGGAAACTAAGACTTAAGACTAAAAAGAAGAATGAGATATTTTTTTAGTAAAATGTCTTGTACAATAATCATAAACAGTTTAGAAATACAATACCTGAAACTTTTATGTCATTACATTTTCACATACGAAATATAAAAAACATATTATATTGATCATAAATAAAAGATAATGATGTTATATTTACGCATATTATATGATGTACAATGGGTATGTAGGTACCCATATTTAAATAAAAAGGAAAGATGAAACAAATACTGAGTGTCTACTTAACAAGCAATATTTGTTAAATATACAGAAATATGAAAAACAGAATTGATTTTCGTGTTTCTTGTTTACAAATATAATATACTCTTCATAAGGTACTTAAATATTGCTACTTTACGGAATCAATGTATTTGTAATAACACCCATATTGATTTCGCTCTCAAACCAGTATGACACTGTAATTTATAAACTAGACACTTGTTCAATTATATCAAATTATAGCAATAGATCCCCAACAATTGCTACGAATCACCCTCAACTCCTAACGATATATTTACAGAATTTTATTTTATTAAGTACCAAAATTTAACAATAAAACTATAAACAAAACACGGCAAATTAAACTCTCAAATTATTCGCCAACTGGGAACTGTATATAGTTCCTAAGTCATGTTACACGTCTAATAAAAGTTTAAAAGTAAACACTTTTGTCTATGAAAAGCAGGAAAATTCTCTATTTTTTTATTCTTGTACAATATTTTATTAAAATGTTTAAATAAAATTATGAATAAATTATATAAAAAATATATAACTAATAGTTTCAAACTTTATTTACTTACATTTATTTATAATCCTTACAAATTTACCCAATGTAGGTTCTATCAGAAAAAATCCTATTTAGATTTTTTGTGACTGTGTATAGTATATGGCATAGATATGCTACAATATATCTGTCTGTTAATCTATGAAATACTATGATATGACCTTCTGTTAGTCTACGAAATGCTAAGATATGTCTTTTAGTCTGTAAAATGATACTATACCTCTT
This sequence comes from Napeogenes inachia, assembly GCA_959347355.1. Taxonomy (NCBI): domain Eukaryota; kingdom Metazoa; phylum Arthropoda; class Insecta; order Lepidoptera; family Nymphalidae; genus Napeogenes; species Napeogenes inachia. The sequence continues at coordinate 18,283,845 of OY365792.1, forward strand.
TCTTTCAGTGTAGAAATGAAACGATACCTCTCCGACCGACTATGTCTAACCGATAAAATTTTGAGTAAAAACCGGTTAAAAAATTGGTAAAATTCAAAACCATATTTGTATTTAAGTGATCCATTACCTATTATAAATTGTCCAAAGATCATACGAAATCAACTAGGATACCTCAAAACATAGTCATAAGAAAGTTTTTTGTTTTTTTTACTTTTCGTTCGAGTTTAGTTTTTGCAAGGAAAACATGGACTAGGACAGCGTTAAATCGAAATGAATGGAGAACCATGGAGGACTCCTCCATTGCTTTGCCGAAAATAACTATTAACCATTGAATATTGAGCATTGACCGTTGACCATTGAACATAGAACATTGACATATAAACATTGACCATTGAATATTGTCAATTGATCATTGACCATTGATTATTGACCATAGACCCTTGAATATTGACCATTGACCATTAATCATTGACCCTTAACCATTGACCTTTAACCATTATCCATTGACCATTGACTATTGATCATTGACCATTGATAATTATGCATAAAACAATAAATCTTTTAATATTGTATACTGAATGGTATTGGAATAAAAAATTAAATAGAATATTGAATACTTTTGTCACTAACTAAAATTCTTTGTTTGTCTGTAGAAAGTAAGAAAATGTTCAATAATTACCCGAACCTCTTTGAATAATATACATACTATATGGCACCATAATGTGCCCGTTTTTTCGACACCTCTACGCCGCCATATAATTTTGTTTCATATTTTTGTCACATTTTAATGTTATCAGTATCACCCACATTTTGATTAGTCTGCCAGTTCTTACTTATTATACACTTCAAAATTTCCATGGCACCGAAGTCGCGGGTCATAGGTAAGTATACAGCGTTATTTGTAATTACTTGACCACCTCTTGCAGGCAGCTTCTCTGTTTATTTTGCAAAAAAATTGTTGCTCCCTCTTTTACTTATTACTCTGTATTTATAGTCCGGCTGTTCCTTGGCACCTTTGACAATAAATGCCAGATTGCCTCAGACGATAACACTGTTGTAGAAAAATATCTGCCGAGTACTCGGGCTAGTAGAGATCAATCACAGTCTGAAAGAGACTTGTCAAATTCAACGCCACCAAAAAGCAGACTTTTTTGCGTACCGCCAAAAGGAACTCTTTCACATTGGATCCTACTTTCCAGTATGCATTTTTGGAATACAGTGAACGGCTTCCGTTTTTAGTCTTAGAGATTTGTTTGGGACATTGAGTCCAGAGCAAGAGCAGCTACAGGAAAGTTTGCCGTTTTTGCGAAAGTCCAACAGTACTTTATACCGGGGCAGCTACTTGTGTTATACAAAGTAGAGATCCGGTGGTATGTGGCATACTGTGGTCACGAATTTGCTGGTGCCACAAAGTCTCATCTTGCGGTTCTGGACTCAATTTAGAGGCCTGTGTTCAAACCAAGCGCTTTGCTTCGTCTTTTTAAATTCATACAGCGAAGGACTGGAACAGCTTGCCTCCATCGGTATTTCCGGCCGAATACAATGTAGGTGTCTTCAAGAGAAGATTGCATAGTTTGCATGGTTTATGCGCCTGGTTCATGTTAGGATGGTTGTTGCATAGTTTGCATGGTTGGTGCGCCTGGCGCCGTGGTTTATGCGGTATATTTCCATGAATCTGGATAATATAAAAAATAAATAAGAAATGTCTGACTTCCTAGCCAAGGCACGAATCAATAATATTCAAAAAGGAATGTGGCAGCTTGAACAAGAGGCTGTCATGCCAGAGTTTATCAAAAACCTGTCCAATGTTAAGGAACATGACTGAGCAATATTGTTCATATTCTAAAATGCGAATGTTATTATTGTTTTAGGTATTTTTACAACTTTATTACATTTTTTGTTGGTCACGGTGGATGCATTTAATTTGAATTATTATTTATGTAATTTATACGGCCATTATATAACTATATTGATCATAGGAAAATTTCATTTTTACGTTTACTCAACTATAACTACTAGATAACTCATATCCTAATATCCCAAGAGACTTGCCCGAGTACGATTTTATCGTTCTCATGTTTTGTCATAATATTTATTAAATATTTCTTATTACAAATCATCTTGCGAAAGAATTGTTATCAAAATTGATAAGAAATGATTAAGAGGAATTGATAACCATTGCTTTGAATTGCTTTGAAATCGATTAAAAATTTTAATACTCATTCATAAAAATACTGCCCACGTGAGCAGGATTTGTATTATTTGGTTTCTGTTTTTTATTTATTTACAAAACAATAGCATAAAAAATTAACCGTATTATAAGTTTTATTATAGTGAATACAGAATTTTTGGATAGGATACAAACAGAAACAGAAACAAATGTTAATGAGACTACCACTGAAGTCTAGGAAATACTTCAGTCTAATAATTAATAAATCTAATGTTATCAGATTTGACAAACAACATAGATTTAAAAAATGCGAAGATGTGACTAAATGGTTACAAAAATGAAATTTCTATTTCACAGTTTCAATGAATAATATGATTAATAAGTGTGAATCTTATTCGTTAAGTCGATCGCTATTTCTTATTTGTATGTGATCACAGTGGAACAGAACTTGTCCAAAATGAAAGTGAACATATTTATTATCTTTATTACCCATTCACGGTGTACTAGTCATGACTACATAATTGTTAAACCGTACATACATTACGGACAAGCGAAACTTGTTGACTAAAGAGCATCCATGAGTTACAACGTCAGTAGATTGCCTCCAATCAGTGCGAGGCTTTCGCAATGTTTAGAAACTATATTTGACGTTGCAGTTAATTAGTATTAAGATCATTCGTAGCTTTACTGCCAAATTAAGAGGCGAGGTTATACTTGTCTAACATATATATATTATATATAAATTTATACATATAATATGTTATATATATATTGTATTATTATGTGTTATCTATACATATAATAAAATTGTCACTGATCCATTTCTGTACATGGAAAATATTTAAAAGAAAACATCATAGGGGGCCATTATAAGAGCAAGAGAACCCAAAACAATGGTTTTTCATTTTGTTTGTCCGTCTGTATGTCTGTTTATTTGTGCACGCCAATTTCTGAAACGGATTAATCGATTCGTATGCAGTTTTCGGGAATATATTGTCATGGGATTCACTTTATATCATGTTTTTTTTTAACAATCGGTTAACGAATAAAGAAGTTAATTATCTCTTATTGTCGTACCATTGCTGCTTACCAGTTTGAATAGTTTTTATAGTTTTTACATACAAAGGGTACGTTTTATTAAAATCGAAATCTACACGTACGAAGTCGCAGGCATAGTATTCGACAATGTATTCGACATTAATTATTATTTTTTTATTTGACAAACCGATAATAATACCAGTAATCGAAAAAACAGCCAGACAGGCAGAAGTGATCGTTTAATAACTTTCTTTGGAATTAGATAAACAAATCAATTTTATAAAACTTCTCAGTCTGTTTTCAAACAAAATGTTGCGAACAAAAGATATACATACAAAGTTGTACAATCACGGTGTCAGAGGCACCCATAATTAAATTTGCTCTCGTCAAATTCTGTTGAACAACAGGGGAAAAGTGTTGAATATATTAAATACAATAATAAATAGACCTGTGCTTTGTACTACTTTCATTTCCTGTTACCGAAGGGAATGTTAATGAGTTCTTGTAGACTGAAGTGAAGTCGCGTGTCATATGAAGTTACGTTTAGATACTTTATTTTCAGTTGAATGTCACGCTTTTACATGTATACGAAACAATTATAATTAGTTAGTTTATTAGAGCAATAAACAATGTAATTTCTGATTAATGATTTATTATTTGAATTATAAATGGACATTATATATGCTATTCAATCACAATTATTATAACAAATATAAAAATATAACAATTTCGTAGTCCTCAGAACTCGCTCAATTTTTTTTAAGGAATTGGTATGTTTATTCTCAACGAACGCGAAATGGTTTTAATAAACGGGGCTTATTTAATTTGCTAAAGCTGTTGAATCACTTGGAAGAGTTCATACACCGCCTTACCCATAAGATTGTCTGGTGTCTATCATCAGACAGGCTTTATATTAGACCACCAGAAGTTCCGGAGGATTGTGACAAACGTCAAATGATATCTCGCATCGGGGGACTGTATATTAGGATTTAAAAGTCTTTTATGCCAAATTGATGATAAAAAAATTATGACTATTTAAATTTTATTGTGTTTCGCGTATTCCCGGGTAAAATTTATCAATGAAAAATAATCAGTATTGAGAGCGATCAATTACATGTATTAAATAAAAAGTGAGAAAAAAATTATACGAGAACTTTTTTTTTTGCATTTTTTGATTCAACTGTTGCAATTCTTAGGATCAAATTTTCAATCGAAAACTTCAATCGAAAGTTTTGGTAAAAATTATCTTTTATCAAGTTCGAAAATATTTAACATGTTGAACTTATTTGTTTTTCTTCATATAAATGAAGAATGAAAAATAAATAGATACGTATAGAAATTCAAACTCGCAACCTATATGAAACCGTCCTGCACCTTACCAATTGATTCGATAATTAATTTAGTAGGGGTGTGTGAATACAGTTCGAATCGGATAATGAGCTAATAATTCGAAATATGTGCGAATAATTCAAATTATACGTGCATAATTCGAATAATCAATATTTTAAGAAAACATATATATATCTTACACATTTACACATGAAAATATTAAATAGTCATTTTTAACCCCCGATTAAAAAGGGGGTGTTATAAGTTTGACTGTCGATCTGTGTATCTGTGTATCTGTCTGTGGCAATGAAGCGGCCAAAGGCGTGGACGGATTTGAATGATTGGTTTGGTGTTTTTTTTGTAATCGAAAGCTAAGGATCTTATGCAATAATTAGCTGTTCCCAGCGGCTTCGCCCTTGCTATACAGGAAAGAAAAAAGCCTTGTTATGTTGGCCAAAAGGTTTTTACACTTATTTACTCAGGTAAAGTACCTACTTTATTAAGGATAGCTGTTGCCCGTGACTGCGTCTACGTAAACTGTAAACATAATATTTATATGGCTTATGATCGTAGTCATAAAGAGTCACGGGCAAAATGTTTATAATTATTAATATTCGTATATACCTATATGAAAAATTCTTGAATCGAGTTACTTAATACATTTATAATTTACTAGCTGACCCGGCAAACTTTGTTCCGCCTTAATGGCAATAAATAAGCAGATTTATTTTTTAATTGGAAAAAATACAAAAAAAAATAAATACCTACATTAATCATTCATAATTATTTCTGTATTTTAGTACATAGGTTGCTCTTTAGTTAAGTACCTTGTGATACACGACATTTTTTGTTTTATTATCAGGCGCAAAAACAAACAACGCAGATGGTCTTCCGACCCGTGAACATGCCACGTATAATTGACCATGGGAAAAACATGAATGTTCTAGATTTAAACCACAAACTTTTAAGGATTGGCCTTGTGATTTGTTGATGGTCATGGCAAATTCAAGACGTATCGGAAATTGAAGTCTTTTAAATTCAAACAGCATATCGGTTGGGATCATCAGTATCCTCGGAATGAGAACTTCCTCACCTTTGAATTTTTCTATTATTATCGTAGCGTAAATTACATTGTTCATCAATTTTCTAACCACCAAACGCGTACCGTTGCACAGTTTTGGTTGGTTTATGTTTCGAAGCATGATTACTACGGAGCCAACCTTTAGGCGTAAATTGTGCGGTGGTAAGCTAGGCACGTCCAAAGAGTTTAAAAATTCAATTGGATAGTTGGTGGCTTCATCTTCATTTGTGACGCAGTCAATATATTTGAATGAATGCATTGTTCCAATGATCTTATTTTGAATTATGTAGTTAAGGTCATTGCTGCAATAGTATTGAAACGCTATGCGATTCAAATCAGCACTTGATAAATATCTTGTTCTGCGTCGCAAATTATCTATTTGTTGACCTCTGTTGTTAGCTCGACGATTCTGCATTGCTAACCGAGCTGTTTCACGGGCTGCTTCACTTTGCTCTCGTGTTTGAAAAGCACGAAGTCGAGCCATACTATCGCGGCGCTGTTCTTGTGCAATTTCTTGTTCTTCTTCAGTCCTTTCATTTGCAGTATTTCGTATTCTTCTTGCATCACGGCTTTGTCGGGAAAGATTCGATCGTCTCGGTCGCGACATTATTAATTAAACTCCACTTCACCTAAAAACTCAAATTTTCAACCATACCGAGTTTTATAGTTCACTTCATTTCAGTGTTAAATACACTATACTGGCACTATCATTACATTATAATTGTTAATTATTCATTTAGGTAATAGAAATAGTTTTATTATTGATTTCTTACAAATATCTAATTGTCATCCATACTTCATTACATAGCTGTCATTATATGTCAATTACATAGCTGTGATTTGCGTTTTGTAATTCCAAGTTTGATTCTTTTTTTGTTTTTATACCACGTTCTATAGTGACTTACGTTTTATGTCAAGTCACACGGGAATGCTGTCAAACGGGATAAAAAGTATCCTATGTCCTTCTCCTGGCTCTAAACTACCTCCATGCCAATTTTCAGCTAAATCGGTTCAGCCGTTCTTGAGTTATAAGTGTAGTAACTAACACGACTTTCTTTTATATATATAGATGACAAGCGGATCCTTATTTTTTCTTGTATTAAATATAACCTATGTTCATCAGAGGGATAATTTAGGATTCTAAAAGTAAAATATTTTATTAAATCAGTTCAGTAGTTTAGAAGCCTATTCAATTCAAACAAACAAACAATCAAATCTTTTCTCTTTATAATATTAATGATAATGAAAAAACCCCCGATACAAAAAGGCCTCTAAAAAGAATAAAAATAATGTTATTATGTACTTATTGAAGTTATTGCGTCGGGGGACCGTTTAATAAAGGAAGAAATTAAAATGCAAGTAAGTTACCAAGCCAAATAAAAAATTACGATATCGAATCGAGTCTAAATCCTCAATGATTAACTTCGTAAAATAGATACCATTGTCAACGTACGTACAGCGGTCCCCCGACGCAGCGACTTCAATAAGTACATAATATTATTTTTATTCCGTTTAGAGGTATTTTGTATCGAGGTTTTTTTTTATTTTTAATTTAATTTTCTATTATAATGTCTGCACAAGCCGTAATTTATTGACAAAGTATTCAAACGAACGTTATATTTTTTTAATATATTGGAACCTTTAAGTTATTTCAATTTTTCGAATTATTCGAAATATTTCTAATAATTCATTCATTCGAATTATTCAAATTTAATTTTTAAAAAATCGTTCGAATTATTAAATCTAATAATAATAATCAATTTGGAACGAGTAATTTGTAAGTTCGAATTATTCGCACACCCCTAGAATCTTAACATTATATATATTAGCGTCTTTGTCGGGTAGTGACATCTATTATGCTTCTTTTGTAAATACTAAATAATGTTTCGACAAACATCGATAAAAAAAATAAATAAATAAATCGATACGTCTTCTAAGATATTTGATTTGAATGTTGGGTTAGTGAATCGATAAAACCTTTTGTACAATCAACTGATTGATTAGGTAGGGGACCCTTAAAGTCTATATCAGATAGTCTATATTATCAGTCTATAGATTCTATAGACTTTAAGAGTCCCCTACCTACTACTTCGATACGCAAGCGTAGCACTTGGATAGTTAAAGTTTACGTCTGTACTTTTGTCTGCCCAACGAAGCGAGCCATTCATATAGAGTAAAGAAGTGAGTTAAGGACAAAAAGTTTCCTAGAGAAACAACAGACATGACCAAAGCAATAGTATACAGGGTTATTTTTAATTAGTTGAGCACCTTTTCCAGGCAGCCTCTCTACATCAATCCCAACAACATTTGTTCTACGGCTTTTAAAAAATCTTGATAAATAACTCAGAATAAAACGAACAAAAAAAATTTTTGCTCCCTCGATTATTTATTACTCTGTATTTTGTAAGCAGCCTAAAGTATAGGTCGCGGCAGGCTAGCGAAAGTCAGAAACTGTTAAACGCGCGCGCCATCTTTTTTCGTATAGCTTCATCTCTTTTACGCCATGTTGCTATGGAAATACTAAATAATCAAAGTGACAAGTATGTGGATTAGAAAACACAATTTACATTAACCAAAAATAAAATAATTGACTTGCTATTGAAACTAATAAATAAATTCAAGATTATAACATGAAGAAGAAATTATGAAATGTAATTTATAATATTTTTAAAATACATTGATTGTCTGAAATAGAAGAACTAAGAATGAAAAGAAATACGAGTTTTGGCTGAGAAATGGAGCATTGGGGTCCTGATCTTTTTAAGGTCTGTTTTGCTATACCTAGAACGAACAACAACTCGAAACAGCAGAAGCCATGATGAAGAATAATTTTATTTGTGATATAGTGACGATCCAACATGTTAAGAAGCCTAAAGTTATTATTTTTAAAGTGGATTGTGTACATTTGTCTGTTTTTATGGTATGGTATATTAAACGTCAGAAACAGTCGATTCACGTCTTACGTTTTAATTAATTAATATTAATGAAAATTATGACGTTTTTGTTACGCGCCATCTTCAAGAAATTCGTAAGTAACTTATTGTTTTATTGTCATGATATAAATATTAACAAACGAGATAATATGATATGTATAAAGTAAGTTAAAGTGAAGTTATTGTTTTGTAAACATAATATTTATTTGGTTTCGTTACAGTGCCCTTATTTCATAAACCAAATAAAAATATTGAGACATTCAACTTGTGGACAACTTCTATTGGAGATTTTGTTTTTTCATTAGATTCTTAAACAGTTAGACAATATGTGTTTCGACTATTGTAGAAAATATTTTAATAAATAAAAGTGGAAAACGATGCTATTTTTTATTACACCTTAGAAAATGATCAAGTTCTAACGTGCATAGCCGCCGTTGCGTCACCCCGCCACCCCGCGCCCCGATGCACGTGGCCTTGCCACATATTTTGACAAGTTGCGTGGCCTCTCTTTGCTCAAGTTTAATGCACGTTCAGATGCAATAAATAAATTTTGTATGGGAAAAACTAAATTTTTAAAACTATTAATTTTAAAAAGTCGTAGAACATATGTTGTTAGGATTGATGTAGAGGGGCTGCCTGCAAAAGGTGCTCAACTAATTACAAATAACCCTGTATATATATATATATTTAATCGTATCAGAAGAAAAAGAGTGATGAACAACATGCCATTCATCTCTATAATGTTTCATCTAATCAAATCTTATTGGCCTTGCTTCATTTCTCAGTCACAGCCTCACACGTGGCTGAGACGATCACAACATAACTTGTAAACATAAAATATTATACATATTTAATACCGTGAATTTTTATGACGATGTGGGTTACATGATAATTGCCCAATTTCTCTTAATTTGAGCCAATGGTTACTTTATTGTAAATAATTGTATAACCTTTATTGCTTTATATTTCGTAGGTAAAATTATGTTTCATTGACATTTTAAAAGTCATAATTCCCTGTCTTCTATTTCTGCATGTTTACTCACAGTTAATGAAAATAATGCGTACTATCTATGCTACTTACTTACTACCGTAACATCCTTTCTACCTATTTTCGCAAAATACCTAGGAGTAACGTTAGATAGAAAGTTAGTTTTCACTGCGCTTATTAGGACCCCGTTCGTAGCAGAGCGGCCAACATATTAGGTCGTTTATATCCGCTGTTAGGCAAGCGGAGTAAAATGTCCCTTCGCAATAAGGTGACACTTTACAAAGCTTGCATACGTTCCGTCATATCCTATGCGAGTCCCGCGCACGCTAATCTAAAACCCCTTCAGGTGATTCAGAACAGGTTTACACGGATTGCAACCGGACCGAAAAGCTTTCCCAAAAGTACTTTGAACGTGCTGAGCGACACCCAAACCCACTGGTGGCTGACGACGCCGCAGAGTATAGACCACGTAAGACTACTTTAGTCAGAAAAAGAAGACCCAAGTCGGTACTCGTTGACCCCGACGACGCGTTCATAGTAGGTAATAACGTGTTCGCGTAGGCATAAGTGACACCACACAACATACAGACACACACCGTCTATACCGGTATAGAGGAGGTCCCAACTGAGTAAGTGCTCCGTTGCTCCGGCGTTCCTGACTAACGACGCCCCGAGCCGAGGTCCGTGTCTCAATCTGAGACGCCCTCGGGATGTCGTTCCCCATGGGGGCCCATCTGGCCCCCCCTTTTTAAGGGTGCTCCCGCTCCCCCGGTGACGCTGTAATAGCCAACAGGGCTAACAGTACAGACATACAAAAAAAAAAAAAATACCTATTCCCATATTTACTCTTTTCTCAAAGAGCAAGTGGACAATGCATGCCTACCGCAACACGACTTGAACACGACAAGATACCAGATTTTTTACTTAATTAAAGGGCTCCAAGCACTGATGCCAATGAATCACAATTTTCCCGAAAACAATAAATTATAACAATTCATTTTATTAAATAATAAAGTAAAATCATTAAGTATTGATTTACTTAAATTATCATTGCACATTTTTCCATTAACCTTTAACTTAAATAACCTTTATCTGTCTGAGGTCTTTTTTTTTGTATATTTATTTGTTTAAAGGTACAAACAAAACTAGGTAAATGTTGATATAAATTTGAAAAAATTGTGAAACAAACGATTTTAACTACATTGGTTGATTAAGTCATCGAATTAACAAAAATCAATGATCAAATGATTAAGGGCTTATACCGTATTTCGGAGCTTAAATGTGTCAATGACAATTTTATTTCAAAAAAATCAAACATCAACTCAAACTTTTTAGTTTATTTAATATAATAATGTTATATCTTAGTAGATTAACATATTTTACAAAATCCTACATCTTAAAAATAAAGAATAGATTTTTTTGTTTCTAGATAAAAGTTTTAATATTTCTAAAAATGGAATACTATCTATCTATTAGATATAGAAAAGTTAAATAAATATAATAATGATTATTTCATCCAAGCGTCCGCTGTTGCTGGTCGATAGTCGATTTGGGTCTTCTCTTGCGACACAAAATGTCGGTGGGGGTTCGTAGTGTACTTCAGCCACTAGTAGATTTGCAGGTATTTCTATGAAACTATACTTTAGCTTTAGCTTATTATAGCTTTCTTCAATAATGAGAGAAGTCGGAGAAAGGAATTTCTATAGAGTTCTGAATTTCGTAAATACCATGGAGCATACGTGGCAATACCTATGTCATTATTCAGAAATACTGCACACTCGCACATGACACAAGTCATCCATTTAAAATACATTGTTCATAATATACGTACAATTATGTAGATAATCCTGTTTCCAATACACATGTCTAACACTGTCTAGGAAATAAAATAGTTTTAACCATATTTTTGATTAATTTATCCATTTAAAAAAACATTTACTATTTTTACCAATGAGCTACAGTGAAGTTAGCGTTTTATATGTTATCTTCTATTATCGGGATGGTTCAATTTCAAACATTATTTAATCCGATTCTCGATTCAATATAGGACCAGATACTGTGACATAAATCGGTTCAGAATGAAAAATAGCTATCAAACGGTATGCTACTCATGGCATTCCGCATTCGAACAGTGGCGCGTTTGAAGGGAAAGGGCATTTATTCGCATTTACGCATTTTTGTTACGCAAATGTAAGTTCGTTAAGTCTTTCCTTTAATTAATACAAAAAAAAAACAAAAGAAAGATTACTTATCAAGACTAATAATTAGATCTATAACAAACTTCATTCGTTAAACGACAGTCGCAAGTTATTGATGATTGCAACTGATGCTAGGATACTTATCGAAACAAATAATTAAAATTTACATTTACTGATACTTAATATAGAATATGTCATAAAATAAGTATTATTTTATGTTATAATTAGTTATATAAATAATTGTACACTCTACATGTAGGTAAAATTTAAGTAATAGTGTAGATATTATCAATATTTGATAAAAAACAATATCAAATTAGCAGTACCGAGTTCAAATTAATACCAATTAACAATGCGTGTAGCGACCCAATGATGATTTCTATTGTATTATCTAGTTTTGTCAGCGTAATAAATCTATAATGCCAATTATAAATAGCTGTAATAACAATTTTAGTTTGAAATGAAATGGATTAAGTAACTATTTACATAAATTCAGAATAATAATATCATTAAATAATTAAGACAGATCAATATAAATCTTTTTTTGATATTTCTAGATATGTATTAACTTTCCGATCTCAGTCACAATACTATAGAATAGATAAATAAGTTCAAAAGAATCGCATACTTCAGAATCAATAGACTAGAAATTTTGGTACATTACGATTAGTTTGATGATGAACCTTTGCATTAAAGCCGATATTGGAAGACAGATATTATATTAAAATTCGGATTCATTTTTCTAAGTACTTAATTTGTCATCAATTTGTCACTTTCCACAAATGCGATTGTATAAATACGACAATAATTATATCTGAGTATTAAGTATTGAAACGTCTACCACAGACCTAAGTAAAAATATATATGACAAGACTAAGCATTTTTATCGTAATGATAATGAATAGTACCCTTAGTAGCAAACTTAGTAATTGACGTTTGCTTACTTAGTACATTTAGTACTTACAATTAAAATTAATATACTAAATACTACATAAAATCTGTATGGGATACACAGTAAGCTAAATGCGTATAAGAATGCGTGCTAAAAAATCAGATCATTTATTTTTAGTTGTTTGTATCTTTCAACTTTTATAAACGTGTAAGGGCAGCGTCGCATCGCGTTGAATTCTTTCACGTATTTTTCTATTGGTACTTTACGTTAAATTACTTACATTTAATTCTTCGTTGGTACTATTCAGCAGCTACTCTCTAGAATATCGTCCTAAATGCAGTTTAAATACCCTTCTTTACAAACTCCCCTCCTTACATAAATAATAATCTTAGTAAAATAATACTTTAAGCATACAAAACCACAATTACTTGAGAAAACAATTCTTAATATCACTGTGTAAGTTATTAAAACAATGATTGAAATAATTAGTCCTTATTGGTTCTTATTATTTAAGTTAAATTAATAATTCAATAATTTATATGAATCAATAAAGTGATCAAAAAAATAATAATTATTAAATAATTTAACAATAAAGTAACCTAACACACGTTACGTTCTTTGTAGAGCTAAAACTTAATCGATAGAGATGAGCTTGCAACCGCATAGTTTGTAATGTGATGTTTGCGGTCATTGAACTCAATAAAGGGTATAGCGTCATGCGTGCTCCGTAATATCCAATAGTATAACAATATCAAGTCCTCATCAATGAGGATAGTTCGCTCCGAATACTGCGTAAATTGACACCATCGACAACGTACGTACAACGGTTCCACAGCGCAACGAATTCAACAGGTACATAATAATATTGTTTTTGTCCATTTTAGAGGTCTTTTTGCCACAAATTTTGCTTTTCAACATCATTTGTCTTTTTGAATTTAAAGCTATATGAGGATATGGCAATTAAACAATCATAGCGTTTTTCTTTTGATATTTGAGACGATCCTTTGTAATATGTGCAAAGTAGCTGGCACAAGCTTGCTAATAATTAATAGAATCGAATTAGTGTTAACGGTAGCTTGTACATGGCTGCTTGTGTGGCAAGCGCTTTAGAAATACTTTAATGAACATCGGTTATAATTAAGATCGAAAGAATAATATAAAAGTGTGATTGTTTGGATGTTTGGATGGATAGATGTTTGTTACTCAATCACGCCAAAACTACTAAACGGATTTTGATAAAGCTTAGCAATATTGCAGCTTATGTACCAAAATAACACATAGACTGTATAAATACTAACTTTTGCACGTAGTTTTGTTTGTGATATAACATAGATTATAGCACGATAACTAAATGCCACGGAAGATCCTGTTTTTCATCGTTTGGTACGAATTTCACATCATTATTTGTGAAAATCCTTCATATTACCCGACGACTTTGGAAGTGTTATGTTATTCCAATGTACGTGTGTTAATAGATATATAGCCAATTTGCTATTTTTATGTTTCCTGCTACAGTCCAGTTTCCAGAATAACGGATTTTGACGTATTGAGGTATCGGTACATACGTCAAAAATCGAAAATAATACTTTTATGGCTTATGTTCCTAGCCATAAAAATATTATTTTTACAGTCTACGTGGACGAAGTCACGGGCAACAGCTAGTTGGTGTTTAAAGTCGTTTTGGCAAAAAACAAAAAATTAAGTACATAATCAAGTATTAAGATTCTGTCATTTATTTCTAAATACCAAAGATTAAGTTTTATACTATGCCACACGTTAAGAAGGTAAAATATACAATACATTAAGGCTAATGTAATAACTTAATAATCTCAATATGTTTGTTCCATATAATACTTACACTTTAATAAATACATAAAGAAATATAGGACGAAAACGTCTTTTCTCAAAAGGTCACATCTGTTAATTATGAAATCACGAAAATAAATACATCGAAGCTATTAGTTTTCTTTTTAGTTTTATATTTACAGAATAAATAATAGTAAGTCCCTGTAAGTATAAATTATACCTATATTATACTAAAACTTTGATAAGCTTTGTAATAACCTACATAGAGACTACTTGCACTCTGTGGAATATCATGCAAAACTTTTCATTACATAACATTTAATATAGTAGCTGTTAGGATGTATATACCTTTATCACATAAAACTAACTAACTCCGGAACATGTCTTAGTATTATATTAATAAAAACTCAAATGTGAAGCGATCTAAATTAGTTTTATATTGTCTGTATTAAAGATAATGTGAACAATGTCAATTGATTTAATTGATTATATTGTAACTTAAATTCAATTACTGTATTGGAGGTATAAAGGAAATATAACTGACGATGATGAAATGACGATATAAACTTTTCCTTTAAATTTAAATGGTTTTCTAATCTCTGATGATGCCATTATTGCCACATTTACTTATTAATAATTATTAATAACGATTTAACCATCTAATACCAATTTTAATATATTTTATAGATATATCTATTCTATAGTTATTGTTACTATAAATCATCTAATTTGATTATTGACTTTAATAGCAACCATGATTGTTATTAGCCCATCAATAAAATAAATTTTACCGTTTATTCTCTAATAAACAGTAAAATTTATCGGTCTCTACTGATTAGTGTCATAGGAGTCCGTAAATAGTTTTTCTGTAAAATCAATAAAGCAATTTTGACTAAACTACATTATATAACGTTAAAACTTGTTATTTAAATTTAATGTTCTATATAGCTTTATAAAACAATGGTCCGGAAAATTATAAAAGCAGTCCATAAGATAGCGTCCTATTTTAACGACTTTATTATTTCGATATCCGAACAAATAAACGAGCAGGAACTCGGAGATCAATCGGTTTTCGAACGAAAAGAATTGTTGTCGAGCGGCAAGCTGCTGGCGGTATAACGCATTCGAATAACGACAGGATTGGAGGGAAAAATGTGGAATAAAGTGCCGAGTGGCAATCAACAAACGGTTTTTTTTTAAACTTGTTTTTAATTCTTTAAAAACAGTCTTTTATAGATAATAAATAATGGTAACTATTTTCGTAATTTCAAGCATTATATTAGCATTGTAAAAGTTTTACTTTGACCTATTTCATGTATTTAGCGGCCATTTCTTTACACAATTTCATAAGTCAATTAGCGAACTTCTTTAGCGTCATGAAAAAACTATCACTGAGCTATTGCTTTCATCTGATTGGTGGAATCTTATAATTTTTTATATAATATTTTTTATATAAAAAGTTGTAGATTGTATAATGAAACGTTCCTATTACTTAATAAGTAAAATTCGTACTCGATAATGTAATCATACACATTATAAAGTATAGATTTTAGTCAACTAAAGTTGTGGTTTTCCGGAGTTGGTGTGCCTATATAAATACAAGACTTAGAGAAGGCTAATATCTAATAATATTTCCTTAATGTCAAATGAATATTAAACAATTATGGATAACGATACAATTATTGAACTAAAACTATTTTTACGGATTTAACTCGCGTATATTTTTCGTTTCGAATGCTTTGCAGCAATCGTGTTCACGGTAAGACGAGATGGAGGTATCTGTCAGCAAGTCAGTTAATTAGTGATCTACCTTCAACGGTTTCTAAGCTTCCGGGCGTACAGTTCAGAATTCACACAAAACGCACTAATAGTATCTTGAGCTCTTACGGTGCGGTCACAGACACTTGGGATCTTGGGATTTTATATTTTTCAAGAGTGGGTCCCAGGTGTTAGATAATACCCAACCATCTTCTCTATTAAAATTAGGATGTTTTTTTTATTTCGAAAGCCTCAGGAACCATTCTTAGAATATAACGTAGTTCTTTAGCGAGGATTTTAGGTTTAACAAATCTTATGTAATGATTGGGCTTGTCTATGGTATGTTCAAACACTGCTGACTTCGATGTACGCCTATGCTTGATATCCGATATGTCTTTCCTAACTCTTTTACCGATTCTCCTCTTTGTTTGACCTTTGTACGACAAGCCACAATCGCAGTCAAATTTAGATACTCCAGCACATTGTAAAGGAATATTACTTTTGGTAGGTCTCAAGAATTGGCTCACTTTCCTTTGAGGTTTATAGAAAGTTCTTATAGAAACCTTTTTTAAGATATTGCCGATTCTGTCAGTAACTCCTTTCACATATGGTAGTAGGGCCGGTTGACGCTCAACTGTGGGTGGCTTGATGTGGTTTCTGCGACGCTGGCGAGGTACGGGCAGGTGGTTGTTGAACAAGGCATGCTTGACCTGTTGCAGCTCGCCCTCTAGGTATTCAGCGTCTTAGATGTCTTATGCTAACAGGCTAGGGTGGTGGTGTGATTTACCATTGAGGTACCTATTTGTATGTGTGGATTTCCTATAAACAGTGCATCCTAATGTGTTGATTTTATGTTTTGATGATAAGAATATCATTATACGCAAGTTAAATCCGTAAAAATAATTTTAGGAATCAGACGCAGACGCGTGTAACAACTAGTTATGCCTATGAAAACACATGCATACATTATCTTGCATTCCAAACGCAATCCTACAAATGGTTCACAAGTATTCCGCTAATGTAAATTTCCCTTTTCCACTGTAGTCAAATTGATGCATCGAGAGCTTGCAGTAAAAAGATTAGAGGAAATTGCCAGCGAGCTCTCTGCCGATTGCTAAATCATTACTCTGCATTACTAAATCCACACTAGTATTCTTCTTTATAACTACTTCATCGTATACTTCAAAGCTTTTAGAGATTTAGAAACAAATTAATAGTATTTAACTATATCGTGTCGTTTATCTGAATCTGAACTTTAGATAAAAATAATTCATAACGTTAGTATTATTACAGTAAAGTATTTTGCAAATGCTGTCAATCTTCGCCGGAGTTCACGAATTTAGTACTTAACATATTCTTATTATTCTCCTGACTAGGAGATGGACTGAAGAGTCTTCTAATCACTATAATATTAAAATATCGATTCAGTGTTGTAGCTTTACTCTTGGTTTTAACCAAGCTTTAGCTTAATGACGGGTCAGACCTGAAGAAGATAATCTTCATTGAATTGCCGGTTATTTACTCTTAATATGATTTCAAACCCTCATGGAATAGGACTTAGAAATATTGCTCCATTTTGATCCTTATAGCATTATAATAAATGTTAAGTTACACTGGCGTTTTTGTAAAGTATACTCTGCTTTCTTGAGCAGATGGCTAAAATGTTTCCGCAGTTTATTAAGTATGTAAAAAGGCGAGAATATCTTATGTATATTATAACCAATTTAAAGCTAAGGAATTTATATAGGTATGGATATTTTATATTAAATTATTACAGTTAAATATTTTCTCGGTATTATGAAAATATATTTTTTTACAAGATCTCCAAAGCAATGACATGAACTCATTATCTTCAAGAAGATTAATAATATGTTACATAAATTCTGGAAATAAAGTAAAAGTATTTGTATGGGACTGGATTTAATTTTTAATTTGTATTATTTTCATAATTTGCACATTTTTAAATAAGCCTGCCGCTATCAAATACACAGAGGGAAAATAGTTTGTCTATTTATTTTCTGATGAAATTTTGTTTAGAAATATTGTCAGAAGGAAAATCTATTGAAAATATTTCGTAGTTTATATTTTTCAATGCTTTGAAATTATGTCATACTTTGTTTTGCTTAAAATATATGATTTAAAACAGCGGGCTGACTATAATTATGAAAGCACTCAAAAAAATATAAACATAAGCTCACACTAAAATTAAATTTTAATAGCTATTTCTTGTAACTAATTGGCCACCTCTTGCAAGCAGCTCCTCTACATCAATCCCGACGACATTTGCACTAAAACTTTTTACAAATCTTGATAAATAATACAGAAAAAAAACAACAACAAAAGATTTTTTTCTCCCTCTGCTACTTATTACTATGTATTTTGTAAGAAGTACATAAAATGTCAACGCCCGGGCTTCATACTTACGCTCAGAGTTAATGCCAGTTCAGAGGCAACAAATTGATTTAGTTCGAGAGAACCTAAATTTTTAAAACTATTAATTTAAAAAATACGTGTAACAAATGTTGTTAATAAAAGAATTTTGCTCCCTCTGCTACTTATTACTCTGTATTTTGTAAGAAGTACCTAAAATGTGAACGAGCGGGTTCCACCTACGCGACGGTCAGAGTTAATGCCCGTTCAGAGAAAACAAATTAATATTGTTTGAAAGAAGTTACATTTCTAAAACTATTAATTTTAAAAAGTCGTGGAAAAAATGTTGTTGGTATTGATGTAGAGAGGTTGCCTGCAAGAGGTGGCCAATATAATCAACCTTGTATGCTATATTTTATATATATATAATATATTTTCTTAATTCTTAAGGTTATAAAAATACAAACCAACTTAAATTGAAAACGAGAAATATTTCTTACTAACATTTCCCTTATCTAAAGATAATCGAATGTTATAATAGCTTATTACTTCGGGGAGCCAATGAAGCCTAGTGCTTCATTGGCTCCCCGAAGTAATACCTATTACCTAATTTTAATCAAAAAACAAGCTTCAATTATCTTTATATATATTTAATTTCTCTCAGAATTTGTTTCATGTAATTTGTTTAATGGAAGTCTAATGGAGTAATTCCTTCTCGAAATGATGAATAAATTGTTCAGTAAGATTTTACTCGCAAATGTAGTTCTATGTATTTCTAATTATTCGTTAATAATAATCTAAATTACGTTTTCCAATTCATTAGCCAGTGTTTCAATGTTAAATAAATCAACATTAACAGTTATAAATTACTTTAATATAGTTATCACAACACTAATACTCGTATAAAGTGCTTGCTGATGTAACATAGTTTCTATATTGAAATTAAATTAGTAATGAACACATAGAATCATAAATTGACAAATAAATATGAGATCAATATAGGACAAAAAATAATCATATTAGATGCATATTGTAATTTTTTTCTTAGCTTCAATTTTAGTTTCCATATCTCAACAATATTAAGGACATTATAAGGCCCGAGCACCGACAATTCCTTAATTTGAAAT
The DNA here is from genome assembly GCA_959347355.1 of Napeogenes inachia. Lineage (NCBI taxonomy): Eukaryota > Metazoa > Arthropoda > Insecta > Lepidoptera > Nymphalidae > Napeogenes > Napeogenes inachia. The sequence goes on from OY365792.1 coordinate 18,303,535, forward strand.
ACCTTATTTAACTTTACAACAATCTTCCAGCGACTTATTAAGTTAGAAAGTAATGAATGCATTATTTAACTTTACTTATGACAAAGTTCCACCACAGCGCGGCTATGATTTATTTTCATTTTTGAAAATGAAAACACAATTAAAAAATCGTGGGAGCTTCACCATTTTCTGTTTCACGTATGACGTTCAAAATTTACTTTGTGGCTTATATAATCAATTGAATGGTTTTATATCCGTGTATAGTTATTTTTTTTACATCGCATATTTCTTATATTTAATGGTACGGAACCCTTCATGCTCGAATCCGATTCGCACTTGGCCGATATTTTTTAAACTATTCTGACTCTTTAAACTTTTCAGTTACTTGTTTTTTCTTTGTTGAATAGGGAACATGCAAAAAAATTTAAATGGACTCAAATATTTTTTTTTCGATTACTTTTTATTATCTTATTATAATAGAATCTTTTTTTTTTAATTTACTAATCATTTAAGGCCCTAAAATAATTTATGAAAAGTGTAACTTTAGGGAGCGAAATTCAAAATTCCAAAACGCGCCACCATTGGTCGAAAGGAAATGTGACGTCATTTGACACACCATTCAATATATCGGCGTTTAAGTTCATACTGTGGTATCAGTGTGACTGAGAAAAATAAATAATTTAAACCTATATTTTCGTGCTTAAAGATTTTATTAAATGATACAATTGTTTAGGGAATCTTAAAAACATTTTCTAAATACTGCAACAACTCTAACAATACAAATACCTACAAACTCTTTTTGAATAGCAGTTAGCATGCTACTACACAATACATTTTTAAAATGTTTCTACCTCTGAATCATTTTTCACTTCACTTGACTCAGATAAATAACTTGGTTGATAATCAGCAGATATAGAAGATATAAGATGCTATAGAAGTATTATCAGCTGTGTTTTCAGTAAACAATTTTCTTTTAAAACAGATAGTTTTACTTTTAAAACTGTTGTGTAACAATGTTGTGTGTTAAATGAGAAAATGGTGACAATGCTACATTTTGTTTTTCAGCAGGTATATTTACATTGACACCTTTACTTCCATACTTCGGTTTAATATTAACTTGCACAGCTTAGTCACTTGGTAATTTATCTTTAATATGCGAAAAGCAAGTCTCTGTCTTATGATCATCACATTCAATAGGAGAAGTACTGAGTCTTGGCTGATTAATATCACAGACATTTGTATGGGCAGTACTAGGACTTACTACCTATATCACTTCTTCGTAAAGGTCACCAATTTTTTTAAACACTACTTTTGACTATGCACATTCTCATTCTATCAGCTGGTGTTTTTGCCACAAAAATATATAAGGAACAACTCCTTTCTTCAAACTTAGATTACATCTTTCTCCTTGTTGTTTCGTTACACATATTATATTCAATACAATTTGCTGTATCTTCATTAACCTGAAATAAATCGACAAACATAAAAATTTCGTAACATCAAAAAAACAATACGGTTTTTATAGAAAGTTATACTGAACTTTTGTAGGCTAGGTTAGGTTAATTTTAAACTCAATTTTTCTAATGTTCAATTCGTAAGTATAAATTTAAACTATTAGATTAAACTTATTATAAATAAAATATACTTACGTTAAATTGATCTTCACAACAATATAAACACGATTTAGGACATATATTATCCCTTTTAATTACCATACACCGTTGTTATTGTATTTTCGCATCTCTTGGAATACAAAAAACACTTGGCGGGTGTTTTTCTAATATTATTTTTGCACTCCGGTACTATACAATATTTGTAAGATGACTTTTATCTTCTTCCATGACTTGTAAAGCAATTAAAACTTAAAATATGTATGAAGTAACTAAAAAGTGCATAGTAAACATTCACTGGATGTGTGTGTCATTTGACGTCACGCAAAGCGCGCGCAAAATGACGGCGTTTGAACGGCTCAAATTTATTACAAGTTTTAATTTTTAATTTGAAGAAAAACTAGAATCTTTTCAAACCTATTTATATTTTTTTCTACGATATAGAGAGGTAAATGATTAATTTACGTCAAAAAAAAATTACATGAATGTTCCCTATTGTGTATAATTATACATCTACAATCTAAATATTATATATAAATCCAAAATCCAAATGTACTCTGTATACTGAATTCAGTATACAGAGTACATTTGGATTTACCCTTAACACAAGCAAATAATTTGCTTACTTAGGAGTTAGATCAATGTGTGTAACTTGTCCTGTATTATTATATTATCACTATTACAGTCACTTATTTCGCAGGTGCTGTCATGCTTCCTCAAAGGTAACGGATTTAATTACAGCTGTGAATCATTTAAATAACTTAACAAATCACATAAGTTATACACATTACATTACATCACAACACATACTGTTATACTGGCGTGTCATACAGTATTCTCGTCTTTGTTGATCAGATGGCTAAAATGTTGTAAGTATATTAAAAAGCGACAATATTATATAGATAATGAAAGTAATTGAAAGATAAAATTTTTTGATACATTTACATATTTTATTTCATATTTGTCTGTAATAGTAAAATAGTTCTTTGGTGTTTAAAAATATCTCTCACATATAAAAAGGACTTATTTTTGTCTTGACATCTACAAAACCTCTATGTCAACTTATTATATTCTTCAAGAATAAATATAAAAGTTACTCAGAGTTATTAGTGTAAATTAAACAGAATTTGCCCGACTAGTTTCAAAATAATTCAGGGTTCCTGTTCAAAAGCTCGAAGCCTGGCGAACTCGCAACAACTGGCCAAGTCATCCAGGTCCCGAAACTTTTGTAACAAAAATATAGAATGAAACTTTTATGTTACGCTTAGAATGCTTAATTCGTGGCAGTGGGTAACAGTAGCTCAAATGTTGGGGAGACGACACGATTTCCCCAGAACTTGCGGGTTAAAATCCTGATCAAAGCGAATTTATTTCATAGAATAACAAGTCTAGAAAAATTTTATTGATACATGCTTTATACGGTCATAGATATTTCAAACAATACGTTACAACAAATCCGATAATTAATAAAAGTACTCACATAAAATTAGATTTTTACTATGTATTTCTATTGCTTTTTCGTTATTCCGGGAATTGTAAACAGAAAAATTTTAATTTCTGCCACTGAAAGGTTAATTGTTTCATACTGTGTTAGGTTTGTATTTATAATTGCGGACGAAATACGTTCCTGAAGAATTATCAGAAAATAAATCTAGGGTAGTAATTGCAATTTTTTTTAAAGCTATTTTAAATTATGATATCATAAATATCCCAAAAACCTTTATAGAAACTAGAAACATATGGTAGTTTATTTAGGGATTAGCATTACTTTAGGTAGCAAAGGCAGCCGTTAGCAGGTAGTCATAATCAAATAATGACTGACTGATTTGCGCAGTGGTCATAACTACCAACTTTTGTGCCATTGGATTCGGATCAGAAAAATATTTTTTCATAACCATAGTATTTTCTTAGCACTTGGACAACATCGAATCCAAAAAAAAACAATTATATATTTCGGAGATAGAGGCATATTAGTGGCTTGCTCGTTCTTGATGAAGTCTTCTGGTACAGGATCTGAGGCGTAGGTCTACGGCAATTAAACCACATAGACACAATATGACAATTCTTGTATTAAATGTAGGTATTCATTTATCACCAATTACTTAGTAGGTATACAATTATCAGAGTTGCGTGATCTACGACATATATATTATTATATATCGGTTTATAAAAAAAAATATAGGTCATGTAAGTTTATCAGCTTATTGTGTAGGTACATTATCGTAGTACCTTCAATTATACATAGTTTCAACGGAGGATGCAAAAGAAAATAAAACATATTTTAAATTTATTTATTTTATATTTAAATTGTAGTCTTATTGATTCTAAACTGCGCCGATAGTCGCAATCCGAATAAATTAAGTAATTAAAAATTCTTATATACAAAATAACATTCCATGAATTTTTACATTTATTACTATTATTAAAGGATAATAAAGAATGTTTCAATTATGTTAAAATATATTATATATTTTTTATTTCTGTCCTAATTTGTTTTATTCTTGTTCAATGTAATTCTGATGTTATCTTTTTTAAAGGGTTCCTGATTTTTAAAGGATCTATTTATTTCAAAATATTCATTGAAAGAGCGTTTCTCAATCCATTAGTTCGAATTTCAATGTGTAATAAATCAGCAATAACAGTTATTTTTTTATACAGGACAAGTTACACACATTGATCTAACCCCTAAGTAAGCAAATTTTTTGCTTGTGTTAAGAGTATAAGACAACGAGACATGTACATAGAAATACATATTATAAATACTGAGAATATATTTAAAAAATGACCAAACCTAGAAATACAGACATGCTCAACACATACATGCCTGTCCCTGTCGGGGATCGAACCCGAGTCCTATTGCGTCGTCATATGTTAGGCCTCTGCAACCACTATACCAGCGGGGCGTTTATTACTCTTCTTATGGTTATCACAAAACTAATACAGCGTGCTAGCTTAAAGCAATATATTTTTTATGTTTAATATGGCGTTGTATTGAAAATAATGACTGATAACATAAATTGACAAATTAATGTTTTTCTCTACAGAAAAAGAAAATACAACTGAGATTGTTTAACAACAGACTAAATCCGTATATAAATGAAGTAAATATATATTTTTTTAAATAAACTCTTTAGGGTGTACCCAAAGGGTGAAAACGGAACCCAGTTACTAAGATTTCCTTGTGCGTCCGTCATTTCGTCACTTTCCAAGCTGTCTCTTATGAACCGCGGTACCTAGACAGTTGAAAGGAAATTTTCTAAAACGATGTATTTCTATTGTCACTAAAACAACAAACGGTAAAAAGAAAATAAAATAAATTATTGAGGGAGGCTTGCATACAACAAACATGGTTTTATTTTCTGTTTTTATACATAATGGTACGAAGACCATCGTGCACGAGTCTCAATTACACTTTCCCAGTTTTTTAATTTTATATCCCCTAGTACGGGCAACATTGGCCTAAAGTGTCACCAATTCATAAACTGGAAACAGCTTATTCAATTTTATTAAAATTTCACAACGGGAGGTGGTTCATTAAGTAATGAAATAATAAATATGTTGTTGAACTATTCATAAGCGACAAAGTAACGCTACAACGCGGTTTTCTATTGACACAATTTTCATATTTCTATTCGTGGATATATATACCTTTTAGATTTCAATGTGTGACCTTCTAGGTTTATACAATATCATAAATCTAATATCTCAACATATAATAAGTTTTTTGATAATGATAAACGTTTATTTTACAACTTTTTAAATTAGCTTATTTATTAAATGAACTTGCATTTTTTCTAAATTAAAATTTGCCGCAAATACCTTAGAATTATAATACATCACATTAATTACGGTTATACCTATATAATACTATATACTTTTGTTTAAAAGTATATAATACTATATACTTTTGTTTTGTTTTGGTTCTATGAGTAGAATTACTTTAATTATATTTTTATTTACAGTAGATTTATTCATAATTATTTGTTTCCCTACTAATGGACTCAATATATTTTTTACGGGTATAATAACTAAGTATATGTTTATTTTTCATGTACATAATAAAACTAATTTATGTTAGATAATTCATTATTTTTATATTTCATATCCAAATTTATGTGAATGTTTGTCATTTCAGATGGTTAAGAATGAAGAAGAATGTCAAGACTAAAGTTTTCCAGTAAGAATGTGCATTGTGAACAAAGGGTCAGGGTCATGAATGTCGCTAAGCAGTGTTCCGCATGTGATTATGAATAAGAACAAAATATTTAAGATGTGTAGTAAAAACAAAATATATAAGACGACTCAGTCATTAGTTTGAGGAGTTACTCGAGACATATTTTTTTAAAAGTGAATAATAATTCCCATTTAAAAGGTTCACTGGGACAATACACAAAGTTGTAGAATGTAATATTTATGCGAGAACAAAAATACTTTATAATACAATGTAACAAAAAATCTTTTTGGGAATTCTTAGTCAAAAGTAGGTACAGAGGCTTCACTTTGTATAGATGTTGACATCCATTGTCTGGAGAGCGAGACAATGCTGTGTGATGATAGTGTTTGTATCATCTCATCGTTAGTCAAGCTCAAGCTTGTTCGTTCTTAAAGTTATTTTTATTTTCAGGTGTTCTTTTGTCACGAAATTAACATTTACAAGGCCATTTAAACAATATACTATTGTTTTATCTAGAAGAGACTATATGACATTGTTTTCGGAACTTTTTTAATAATAATAATATACTTGGCTTTCCTAGGTTCAATTTATAAAATTTAATTAATTATTTTAAAAACGTTATTTCTAATAGTTAGCTTGTTTCTGTTATTGCCTTATCATTATTTTGTGGACGTCTTCAATACGTAATCCTTTAAAACATTCTAAAATACATAAAAACATATTAATAGTGAAAAAAAAGTTAAGTTGGCAAGAATTGTAAAATGCAAACATAAAGTTGTGTAGTCTAACCACGTTTAAGAAAATGTTCAAAGAACTTTTTTTATTACCTGAGGGGTTTATTCACTCTTCTTCGTACGAGACAAAAATAACTCGACACAATAAAAATTTCAAAAATACAAAAATGATATCCGTGACGTAATTGAGATACAGTAGCTCAATTAGTAAAACACCAAACCCAAAATAATGGTTTTTAATGCACGCTAATCTTAGCAACAGCTTAACCAATTTGAATGCGTTTCAGGAATACGTTGTAATTGTCTTTACTTAACATTAGTGTTCGTTTCATTCAAATCTGTTAAGAAATAAAAAAGTTATGTCAACCATGCAAATCTTCTTCTTGTATATGTAATAAATCTGTAGAGGAGTAGTCTCTTTATATTGAAAATATTAAAAAATATAATATAGCCTATTATTATTAATATTAAATAGGATGTGAACGGATAAGTAACAAAATCTATTTCTAAAACTTTTTACATTTTTGTTTGTTTATTTGTGAAAATGTATGTATATCTAATGTAAATAACTTTTATACACAGAAATTGAGCATCACTGTAAGTAACATTTAGTCTTTAATTTTCTTTGGACTCTCTTCACTCTATCAAAAGATGTATGCGTTTAAAGTGCGTTCTAGAAATTTATCTTTATACATATAAATAAACTGTAAGTGATCGCTGTCTGTACATGAAAAATATTTTCAACAATTCATAATTTTTTCATTTTGTTTGTTTGTCTGTATGTGTGTGTCTGTTTGTTGTGCACGCTAATCTCAGAAACGGATTAACCAGTTTGTATGAAGTTTTCGGAAATATATTGTCATGGGCTTCACTTTACATTTTGTGAGTGTTTTTTTATTTAAATCGGTTAACAAATAAAGTTAATAAGATCTTATTTTCGTACCATTGCGGTAAGACTGCTTTTCAAAACGTAAGGAAGGAAAGGACGGAAGTAACGTCAGGGAATAATAATATACCTACTTTCCAATAAAACAAATACGTAATTGGACTACCTACTAAGTAAAAAAATATCTGTGACAAAAAAAATAAAAAAAATAAACTAGAATTGCTCACACGTAAAAACTACTTGCCAGAGTTTGAAGAAACTTTGAACGGGTACATTTTATCAAATCGGAATCTGTGCATACGAAGTCGCAGGCACAAGTAGACATTAATATAATTATTATTATAGATATATCGAGCGATTGTCAGTTTGGCGGTCACCTGGCCAAATTGGCCTCAAAAAACCTGGAAGCATTTATCACGAATAGTGTTCCGAACAGCTATTTAATTAGATTCCTGCCGCCGAACTCCAACCTTTTTATCTGAGGGCGTGGTGTTTCTTAGCAGTCCGGGTTTCAAAGAACTTTCCACTATAAATCACTAAAATGTAGAAAGAGCTTCCTTCGGCATCCGCTGACGGCATGGTGATCGTTAGCAGTGTGGTTCTCAAGAACTTTCTATCAAAAAAGCACCTTCTTTCTTCTCAAGCCCGGCAACGCTCTTAACCTCTGATGTTGTATAAGAGGGACCATGGGAGCGGTAATCACTTAACATTAGGATAACAGAAGGCTAGATTTCTTTTGACATAAAAATTACTCTTGAATGCTATTCACCGATCAATTCAGTGTATGAGTTCAATTATTGATAGTGAATGATCATCATGATGATAATAGTACTTGATAAAATATTATAATGGGTCCATTAATAAAAGTTTACAGTTTATAAATATGTAGAGCTAATTTGATGACTTCCTTTTTATTTCGGCTAAAAGAAATAAACTCGGACGTCAATAAAACGAAAAATATTGTTATCAAGCGGAAAACTGCTTCAGGCATTCCTCATTCGAATAACGGCAGGCCTCGAGAGAAAGCTTGGAATAAAATGAAGAGTGGAAATGAAAGAGAGTTACTATGCTTATTTTTAAGTGGTACAAAGAAGATTTTTGGGAATATTTAACAGGAACTATACTATAATACATAATTGTATTTGGTACGATATTATAATTATTATATTTTCATTTAACATACTTAATTGAGTTTCATATTCTTTTTCAGAAGGGTATAACAATTTGTTTAACATTTCACAAGAATTATTTTACTTTACAAATACACAGACACAAACAGTACAAATGATTCAAAAGTATGCCTCTAAAATAAATTGTCCTGTCTCAATGTAGTCAAAGCTATCCGTCCTGAGACTGAATAAAACGACCAGAGCAAATTGCTGATTGATCCGATGTCAGGACTATTGATTCTCCACATGGAGAGTAATGTGGAGTTTCAATAGTCCTCATGTTCTTTATTACTATTTTAACCTATATTTTAAAGATTTTAGGGACTTTCAGAAATTATATAACTTGATATATAGTGTAATAAATTTATATTTCTGTACTTTGCTTCATAAATAATTCTAAGTGTATTACAGTCCCATATATCTCAAATTCTGTAAAGCTTAACCTGTGGTCACTAATTAAAACACTGCTCCTATTCATTTAAACGACTTAACATATCCCTTTTATTCCCCTAGGCCCAGTCAGCTTGTCAACAGAGGATTAAATTATAACACCTATAAATTACCATGGTTTTATTGCTGGTTATAACAGGTCAGTTCTGAAGAAGATAATCTTCATTGAATCGCCGGTTATTATATTCATAATGTCATTTCTATCCTACGTAGAACAACGCAAAGAAATATAGTTACATTTTGATTTTTATGACATCGTGATAAGAGTTAAGTAACGTTGGCTTTTTCTAAAGTATGCTTTACTTTGTTTATGAAGTGGCTTTAATATTTCCTAAGAATATTATATGGTTATTGAAACTAATTTTAAAACCAAAAAGTTTATCAGGCTTTATTGATAATTTGTTTAATATTTTCAAGTAAAATATTACTTTGATCTCATGAAAAAATATGTTATTTGTAAATAATACTTAATTATGACTTTGTTCGTCATATTTCACAACATCTATCAAACTTGCACAAATACGTAGGTACTTGGTCACTGCAAAAAATAAAAATCAGTTAATAAACTACTAAAATAAACACTAGTACTTATATAAGATTAAATTTAATTTATTTTAAACGCTCTTTCGTTTTTCAGTTTATTGTTGAGAACATATTTAATTACAACTGCCGCTAACAAACAATCCTTTTATTTTGTATGTGTGTTTATTAAAATATAATACTTGTTCCTGTAAAAATGTTTAGCAGGAAAATCAACCGAGGTTAATCATTTCTTAGTATGTTATTTTTTATTGATTTAATTCATTGCTAAGAAACATAAATTATATAATATATAAAAAAACATTGTAACCTGAATTCAGACCAAATATACAGAAAACTGCTGTTTATATTTTCATATTTCATAGTCAACACCGCAAGCTTTATTAGAAAATGCATTTTCAATCAATTAACTCGTGTTACATTGTTTGACTTTCAAAGTTTCGCCACGGCTTATGAAAATTTGCTATTCACGTTTGGCTTACGTTTTTGGGTACCACGTGTGACGCTGTAGACTTATTTAGTTTTTGTTAGTTTCATATCAATTCTATTAAATAGTTTTATACCTCCGTATAAAATAAGTTCATTTTACAAATGACATTTTTGTTAACATATTTGTAAAACAAATTATAACAGAGCTTTACACATTGCACACAGCTTTGACAGCTTACAACTTTTAAACTTTAAAACTCAAAAAAGTCCAATCATAACGTTATATAAAAAATAAATACACAGTGAGAACATATGATTGTGCAACTTGTTGTGTTTGGTGTCGGTTAATCTTAAGGCGTATAAATCAAGCGAAAAATCAGATTTCTCCCGCGCGCCTCACACTTCCATATTTACGAGTATCACGCTGCGGTACGAATATTTTTATATTATATTTTGTGGATTATTAGTACACCAATAATTTACAAAATATAATTCTAGGTATTTCTTACACGGTCAAGTATTTTACCAATACAAAATCTCTATTAAATATGGTACATCTAAGATGTAAAAAACAAAATATTTTACCGCCCGCAGACCACAGAAACATAATCTCCACGTTCCAATGGAACGGTCGTGACTCATTGATGAAACAAAACATTGCAAAAAACCTCTTATCAGGTGAGACAGACAATAACGTTTTAAGAATGAAAGACAGAAAGAAGGAAAGAAGATAAATGAAGAATGTTATAAACGACAAATATATTTTATTTTAATAACTCGTACAATATATATATTTTTAAAGTCGCTAATGTGAGCGCTTATTAATATTAATGGATATTATGATGCTGAATATGGATTGTATATAATGTAAAACATTCAAAATACCCGCCGTAAAGTAGCCGTCAAAACAGTGTTTAAGCAGATCACTATAATTTAACGGTAGTTCGTTGTCCCTCAGCAGGTTTTTCACGACGTCTAAGCACTCTTCTATTGTAACATTAGTGAAAAGCGATTCTACATCAAATCTGACCATGACGTCATCAGATTCTAATGTAAGATCCTAGATGATCTGAATGAAGTGCCGTGAGTCCTTTAATAAAGACGGTGTTTTGCCTACAAGTGGTTGCAATACTGACGCAAAGTTCTTCGCAATGTCGTAAGTAGAAGAGGCGATCTAACTTACAACCACTGTGCGGTGGAGGGAAGAAATTTGGTACCCACGCGGATTCGACGACCAACCTGCAACCGGTGCAACCGGTGCAACCTGGTCGAAACTTCTGCAATCTCGATCCAAAAAAGCCACGTAAACTTTCGTGAAACTGATAACCACCCAGATTAATCTAGCATTTTAAATACGAGTAAAATCGTCTTCATTGGAACGGAGAGGACATCTTTTAGGCTTCTTATGAATTGAAACAAGACAAACGGATATTTGCGTCTCAGACATCCTTAGTGATAAATGATATTCTTCTTATATACCACTATACTCTCCATGTAATCTTTTGTAAACTCAATAGAAACGAAAATATAGTGGTGACTTTTGAGGTTGGTAAAAACCGTTACTTAGTTGCTTGGTTACATTGGTTATGCAAACTAGGATAAAAGTAAAACTGAGATTTTTTTTTATTCTTCACGATTGCTTTAAACTAGGTTTAGGGTTTACGTTATACCGAGTTCTTTAATTGAGCATTTTGCTTATTAAAAGTTTATGCGTAGTAAAAATTGTTATATTTAATTTGTAAGGAAATATTTATTGTTATACTTTATTTATAAGTAAAGGCGGTAAACTCGTTTAATTACCACTGAGCACTCTCTTTTCTGCCGTTTTTATCGGTTAGTTGCTATTTGAATGCAGAATACCTCCAGCAGCAGCAACATTTTTCGTTCGGAAAATGCTTTTTGTCGGGATTCCTGGTTGTTTATTTCTACGCCGACCGGAATGATTAAGTCGTTAAAACACTGTGTTGTTGTAAATTGTTTCCTTTTTCTTATTACTTTCTGTCTTAGCCATTATTATAAGTAAAATTTAAATAGGAACAGACTTATTATTACAATTAGTTATTGTTCTACTTGTTTTTTTATGTTTTACAAAGTATATAGTGTAGTTATATGTTATAAAAAATGTCAGTTTGATTCATGAATTTGGTATAACATGTATATAAGTTTATACAACTCAAGAGAGTTCTTTACTACTTCCCACAACTATAATTTAAATCGTAAATAATTACTTAAATTAATTGACAATGTTTTACAAAATATATAACGTAGTTATATTTTATAAAAATATAGTTTCATTTTTGAATCTAGCGTAACCTGTACATGAGTTTATATAACATAAGAGAGTTCTTTACTACTTCCCACGGCTATAATTTAAATTGGAAATCTACTACTATCTATTGAAAGGACTTATCAAACAATGACATTTTTGTAACTTAAGTAAGTTACAAAGCTGTCATTGTTTGATAAGTCTTTTCGTAAATATCTACAAACAGTTCTAAAATCAGGTTTTAAATATTGTAATGGTTTTATCTACAACACCTTTCTTTATACATTTCTAGAGTCCCTGGAATATTATAATTGTTTAAAAACAATGGGTTTTTCTCGATATAATAGAAAATGATTTTCAATTTATTCAGAAAATCAACGTCAAAAATGAAATTCTACAGCTCCAGCTGAGATCCGAACATATACAATTTTTGGAAAAAATTAAACTAAATTATCTTTGCAATTTTGAAAATACAGTTATTGATTTTGGTGTACTTAAAAATGTTGTATGAAAGAATACATACTAACTACAACCGCTACTATCTACTACAAACTGTAAATCATTTTAGAATTAGTATTATTTGTATTTAATCAAACAGACATTAAGATGACTTAATATTATTTGTGGTAGATAAAATGGCTGGCATTTCCATTCGTGTCATCGGAGTAGAAGGGAGAGGGGAAGAAGTTGGAAAAGGGGTTCGAACCCCTATCCCCTGACACCATTTATATTGTAAGAAAATGTTTAGTTTTTGAGATATGCCGATTTGAAGTTTCGTAAAAACAAACCTAAAATGTAAGTAATTAAGACTTCTGTGACGTCTCCGGGGCTTCAGGATGGCCAGCCCCTTCACCCTTGCGTAACACTGTACTGAAAGCCAAGCCAACCCAACCATAAACCATAAAATATAAACATTTCAATTAAAGGTAATGTTGCTATTTTTTACACTATGATCTCATTCAAGAAACACACCCTATTTGGTTTTCTCTTATTCTTCTTCTTACGATTTTGATAAATTACTTTTGATTACGCCAAAAGGGCACATAATATTTCGTCAATGTCACTTGTAAATGACATGACGGAGGTTGTAAATTGAATAGTGCGGTTTGGTATTCATCAGCCGACGTATCAGGCATTATTATTGTTATTACAATTTATGTATATATTTAATATAAATAGAAATTTGATTATACCACACAATATACATTTTTATTAACACATATATAGTAAATGAGTTATATCAGTAAAACAAAACTATCAATCAATTTACTGCTCATCAATATGACATTGTTTTAATTATAAAAAAGAAAGAAGATAATAACTCGAGGATATATTTCAAAGCACTCAAAATAGGTAACCTTACGTTTCTAAAAAAATATATTTATGCATTGCCTTAAATGCATAAATATTTTTTAGAGACTAACCTTCATTGCCATAAACGAGTATTTGGGCTTATTTATTTTTTTTGTTAACAACAGTATGTCAGTAATAAGTATTTTAATTAATATAATGTAAGTATCTATATGATGTAACGGTTTTATAGCCGTTACGGAGACATAACAGAGCAATAGTTAGCATAGCGGGTGCTGCGTTGAGTGCGTACGCGCTTGTAACCGGTCTGGCCGACAAGGGGGCTTCGCGGGGTGCACCGCCGTGCCACCGCGCACCTCAACCTGACCTACAGCAGTCAGAGGACCTACTAAAGCGGCGGCTATTAGCCGTTTCGTGCATATCGTACTCTTATACAATTGCTAAGATCATTAGAGGTCTTAAAACGTTGCGACGTTTTCTATTGTTTTTGAATATTTTTATTAAGTATAAAACCCCATTTCGGGTGAGTGTTTTTATTATGCATTTGTTGTTTTATAGTTTTTAATAAGTGAATATGTAATGTAAGTACATTCGAATTCATTTAATTTTGCTTCGGTATTCTTCTTATACCATTTTAAATATATGTTCACTTTAGTATAAATTTCATTTTTCCTGCCGTTGAGTATATCTTCAATGCAGTGGTTATATATTGTAGTGTAGTTAATAGAACTTGTATTAGATTATAGCATGACGCAGCTTCTGTGGCTTACCCTCTTAAGCGTAGTATTTATATTTGTACTTTACATAAGTTTTTATATATTGTTTTTTGCTACATAAGACGTTACCCGGCTACTATTTAAAAAGGAGGGTAACGTTTTAAAAATTACTTTGTACAAAGTTTGACTGCCTCATCCTTGAAAACTATTGCTTGCATAGAAACACCGCTTTGGCTTTCTTTTGCGTACCGGCTGGTGGCAGTCAAACTGAGTCTGAGTGCACATAATAAAATACCCGATAAACGGGATTTCAGGGTCTCTGGCTTAGGCCTAACGGCGGGTTAAGGACCGTTGGCGCTTCTTTTTCTTCTCTACCTACTACAGTGCTGGACAATTGCTGTCTCATCACCAAAATTACCACGGCATCGTACTTCACTGCATTCAACAAATACAAGGCCAGTGGTTGTTGTCTATAAGGAGTTCTGCACATCCTCGGTCATCGGACGAACCCACGACCCGCTATTTACTTAAAATATATAAATAACTTTCTCAACTTTTGTTATTTTCATTCCCTGGTATCCACCAGGTCTACCACCAGGTTAAGAGACGGGGGAGTGTGACATTGGCGCCCAACTAAAGGTTTCGTTCATGACTGAATTGTGTAGTTCTACCATTTGCTTGAAATAGGCTTTCACGGGTGATGGCTGTATTACTATATTTGTGTACTATGTTTAGTTCAGCTGTCTGAAATAGCTTGTAGTTATTAAAAGTAACCTTTTAATTTTGTGATTTTTTTTTTATTTTAATTTTTTTTCTTTTTGTTAATTATTGTAGTTATTTTTAATTTATTTTTTATTTTTAGTCTTAAGTTAGTTACTTGCACTCGCACCTTTTGCTTATTTACTGATCTATTTTTTTTATTTATTTTGTTTTTTTAATTATATTTTTAATTTATTTTTTTTTACTTTTGCTTCTTACATTTTTTTATTGTTTTTTTTAAATATTTTATTGATATCAACACTCATTCAAAATGGCGTACAGTATTAAATTTTTATCTTTACAAAAAGCGGAACTTCTATACGAAGTGGAACTTCGTGGAGGTTCAGGTGACTCTGTGCTTGAACTTAGAAAACAGATTGTTAAACTGGGTGTGATGCAACCATCAGAGGACATCCTCGAGTCACATCTTGACCCTATCGATGATTTAGAAGGGATTCGTGACACACTAGCTAAATCTTTGTTAAACTTAAAAAGCCTTCGACAAAAATTTGATAAAAAATTATTTTTACGTACTGAGACAATTCTTAATCACATTCATCACAGTTTCAACCGTATTAATTGCACACCAAAAATAGTAGAGCAATATACAACACAGTTGTCAAGTTTTAATGCCCAATATCGAGAGCTGGTGGATTTCCGTCCTCAATTGCCAAATCCAGTCTCTTCTGCTACTACTACTGCAACTACTTGTACGGTATCCGAAATTGCCTCTTCTAATATTGCGGTAACTTGCGAACGTAATTTGTCATCTGATATCTATAAGCTTAAGTTTAATGGAAAATCTTGCGTTCGTTCTTTTATACAAAGAGTTGAAGAATTTGTACTATCAAGGGGATTATCTTATGAGAAAATCTTGTCCTTGGCATTTGAGTTGTTTGTTGATGATGCCTTGCATTGGTATCGTTGTAACAAGGCTAGGATTAATACTTTGAATGATCTTTGTAGTTTACTGAAAGAGGATTTTAGCAGTAGTGACTATGATTATAAGCTTGCCGCGGAAATTCGGTTGCGCACTCAAGGTGAAAATGAGAATATTATCATTTATACATCTATTATGCAAGGAATGTTTTCTCGCATGGATAAACCGTTTTCAGAGGAGGATAAACTCGAAATCTTATTACATAACATTCGTCCTTGCTACGCTAGCACATTGGCTGCATCTCCAGGAATTAGAACTATTGATGCCTTAAAGTCTGCCTGTCGTCATTATGAAAGCATTCAGGCACGATTTTCTCAATTTCGTGAACCACCTAAAGTTACTTCTAATACTCTAGCTCCTGAATTTGCATATAAACCTGTTGTCGATTACGGTACAGGTAATAAGAATAAAATTATTAAAGAATATTCTAATAGATCTTATGCAAATTTTTCTAGCAACTATCACAATATGCCTGGAAATTCTAATCAATACGAGAACAAGGGTATAGCGGTAAATTCTGTAGCTGCGGGTCCTTCTAGGCCATTATTTTGTGTTAGATGTAGAGTAAACGGTCATACATTGGGAAACTGTAAGGAAGAGCATTTTCCTATATGTTTTAAATGTGGAAAGAAGGATGTTATATTTCCTAATTGTTCCGTATGTAATCCCAGTAAGACTAATTCAAAAAACTAGGCGACCGGGATTGGAAAATCAGTGCTAAAAGGCAAATTAAACTTTCATCAGACTACAATGAATGGCGTCAGTGGCTAAATTTTATATCAAAATTTTTTGCTTTTAACGCTGTTTCTTCAATCCAGGATAATACTAAAAAATCTCGGCTCTTCGTTTCTGTGCATGTTAATAATATACCCTTACACGGTCTGCTAGATACTGGTTCTTCTGCAACCATTTTAGGTAATGGTTGTCATCAAATTCTTTTACAATCCGGTTTTGAGTTAGTGAATAGCGATTCTGAGCAGTTTATCACGGCGGGAGGTGCAAAACTAAATTCGTTAGGAGTTATATACATTCCTCTTAAATTTCAAAATCAAACGCATGTCATCAAGGCATATGTGGTGCCAGGTATAAAACACGGTCTTATATTAGGCATGGATTTTTGGCGATCGTTTGGCTTATTACCTAAAAACTTAGATACTATAACTACATTAGAACCTCCCAATATTTTTACCACAGATTTACATAATGGAAGTCCTAAGCTTCTGTATTCCTACGACCATTTAACTAATGATCAAAAACTTATTGCCGATGGCATTATATCTCAATTCCATGGCATTTCGTATGAGGAACGTGGCCTAGGTCGTACATCGTTGACAACCCATTCTATCGATACTGGGGATGCTGCCCCCATTCGACAGAGATACTACAGGATGTCACCGGAAAAACAACGTATCCTTGGTGAACAACTTGACGATATGTTAAAGGAGGATGTTGTTGAGCCATGTGAGAGTCCGTGGTCATCTCCTGTTCTCTTAACTCCCAAAAAGAACGGGGAATTACGGTTTTGTCTTGACAGTAGGAAACTTAACGCAGTAACAAAAAAAGATGCTTATAGTTTACCCTATATTTCCGAGATTCTTGACAACTTACGTGACGCTAGGTATTTATCTAGTATTGATTTGTCCAAAAGCTTCTGGCAAATATTGATTCGGGAAGAAGATAGACAGAAGACGGCATTTTATATTCCCGGACGCGGTACTTATCAATTTAAATCTATGCCTTTTGGCCTAACCAATGCTCCTGCTACACAGCAGCGATTGGTGGATGCGTTGTTTTATGGACCTGAATTTGAACATAGAGTATTTGTTTTTGTTGATGATGTTATCATAGTGTCTAACGATTTTAACCAGCACATATCGCTACTAACGCGCGTGTTAAATAAACTCCAATCGGCCAATCTTACTATTAACTTTGGAAAAAGTCAGTTTTTCCGTTCTGAATTAAAATATTTAGGATACATTGTTAATTCGAAAGGTCTACAGGCGGATCCTGAAAAAGTGGAATCAATACTTAATTATCCTACTCCGACCACTCGCAAAGAAGTTAGACGTTTTGTGGGTACGGCATCCTGGTACCGCCGTTTCATTCCCAACTTCAGTAGATTAGCTATGCCCCTAAACAAATTAACATCTCAGGGTAAACATGCACCGCCTTTTGCTTGGTCAGCGGAAGCTGATGAAGCATTTAAAAAACTAAAATGTCATCTGGTTTCTGCTCCTATACTTTCTTGTCCAGACTATTCGAAACCTTTCCAGGTACATACCGATGCGAGTGATTACGGTCTTGGAGCGGTACTTACTCAAATGATTGATGGGAATGAGAAGGTCATAGCTTATATGAGTAAAGCGTTATTACAACAGGAGCGTAACTATAGTGCCACAGAACGTGAAGCACTGGCTGTACTCATTGCAATTGAACATTGGCGATGTTACTTAGAGAATGGTCTCAAATTTACTGTATACACCGACCATTCCTCGCTTAAGTGGTTTCTTAATCTAAATAACCCAACAGGCAGACTAGCTCGTTGGGGAGTACGTCTTTCCGCTTATAATTTCGAAATTAAACATCGAAAGGGTTCGGAAAATATAGTTCCGGATAGTCTTAGTCGTTCCGTACCTATAGCCGTTGTAGATGACTTACCAAACAACTCTAATTTACAGAAAACAAATGACGTATGGTATCTAAATATTTATGAGGGTTGTCAGAAAAATCCAACATCTTTTCCAAATTATTGCGTCAAGAATGGTAAGTTGTTCCGTTACATGAAATCGGTTAACCCTTTAACAAGAGATTACGATTGGAAAGAAGTTATACCATCTGAATACCGACATGATATAATATTTAAAAATCATTCGGAACCTACTTGTGGTCATTTCGGTATTTTTAAGACTCATAAACGTCTAAGCTTAAAATATTTTTGGCCTGGGCTTCTAAAAGATGTGACTGACTTTATAGCTAGTTGTGACACTTGCCTTACATACAAACACCCCAATCACACTACCTTGGGTACCATAGGTAGACCTAAAGATTGTTGCCGTCCCTTTCAAATGTTAAGCATTGATTTAGTTGGTCCCTTACCGGTTACCAGGAAGCTGAATACTTTCTTATTCGTTGTAACTTGTTGCTTCTCTAAGTATTGTCTAATGTTTCCTATACGTCGTGCTACGTCAGTTATCTTAGCAAATATTTTGGAAGAGAAGGTTTTTCTTGTACATGGAATACCAAGTACGCTTCTGATGGACAACGGGAAACAGTTTACGAGTAACAATATGAAAAAATTATTTGCAAACTACAACATACCTAACGTTTATTATACTTCCCTGTACACTCCACAAGTAAATACGGTTGAACGGTACAATAAGACAATCATAACAGCAGTTTCCTCTTTTGTTGATAATGACCATAGATCCTGGGATTCTAATATTTCCAAGATACAGTTTGCTTTAAATAGTTCTGTAAATGAGGTCACTAATTATACTCCTTCGTTTTTAGTTTTTGGTAGAGAATTAGTTGCCGATGGTTCTCATTTTACTGATACTGACCTTATCAATGAGATAATTTTCACACCAAGGGATTCTTATGCTGAAAACTTAGGTTCACTACATAAGATATTCGACAAGGTACAACTATCTCTAATTAAGGCGCACTCCCGAAATAGTGTGCATTATAATTTACGACGAAAAAATGTAGAGTTCAGCATAGGAGATATTATCTGGAAACGAACTTTTTACCTCAGTGACAAGGACAAGAGATTTTCAAAGAAGTTAGCTCCAAAATTCATCAAGTGTCGTGTTGTGGATAAAAAGTCTAAATTAGTTTATGAGCTTGAAGATATGTTAGGTAATAACATAGGGTTGTGGCACATTAAGGACTTTAAACTTACATAACCGGGAGTTTCGGTTAGGTTTGGATTTTTCGCAGGGAAAATCCTAGCCTAAAAAGGGGGGTATGTAACGGTTTTATAGCCGTTACGGAGACATAACAGAGCAATTGTTAGCATAGCGGGTGCTGCGTTGAGTGCGTACGCGCTTGTAACCGGTCTGGCCGACAAGGGGGCTTCGCGGGGTGCACCGCTGTGCCACCGCGCACCTCAACCTGACCTACAGCAGTCAGAGGACCTACTAAAGCGGCGGCTATTAGCCGTTTCGTGCATATCGTACTCTTATACAATTGCTAAGATCATTAGAGGTCTTAAAACGTTGCGACGTTTTCTATTGTTTTTGAATATTTTTATTAAGTATAAAACCCCATTTCGGGTGAGTGTTTTTATTATGCATTTGTTGTTTTATAGTTTTTAATAAGTGAATATGTAATGTAAGTACATTCGAATTCATTTAATTTTGCTTCGGTATTCTTCTTATACCATTTTAAATATATGTTCACTTTAGTATAAATTTCATTTTTCCTGCCGTTGAGTATATCTTCAATGCAGTGGTTATATATTGTAGTGTAGTTAATAGAACTTGTATTAGATTATAGCATGACGCAGCTTCTGTGGCTTACCCTCTTAAGCGTAGTATTTATATTTGTACTTTACATAAGTTTTTATATATTGTTTTTTGCTACATAAGACGTTACCCGGCTACTATTTAAAAAGGAGGGTAACGTTTTAAAAATTACTTTGTACAAAGTTTGACTGCCTCATCCTTGAAAACTATTGCTTGCATAGAAACACCGCTTTGGCTTTCTTTTGCGTACCGGCTGGTGGCAGTCAAACTGAGTCTGAGTGCACATAATAAAATACCCGATAAACGGGATTTCAGGGTCTCTGGCTTAGGCCTAACGGCGGGTTAAGGACCGTTGGCGCTTCTTTTTCTTCTCTACCTACTACAGTGCTGGACAATTGCTGTCTCATCACCAAAATTACCACGGCATCGTACTTCACTGCATTCAACAAATACAAGGCCAGTGGTTGTTGTCTATAAGGAGTTCTGCACATCCTCGGTCATCGGACGAACCCACGACCCGCTATTTACTTAAAATATATAAATAACTTTCTCAACTTTTGTTATTTTCATTCCCTGGTATCCACCAGGTCTACCACCAGGTTAAGAGACGGGGGAGTGTGACAATGAAAATACTCGTTAGACAGATTTAGATTTTCTTGTCTGAGATAAATCTCATTAAATCCCTTAGAGATTTAAATCAAGGATTTAATCCATGATTAAACCCTTAACCTTCAGGTTAAGGATTTAAGATTTGTTAAGAAATAATTATAATCAAGAAAAATGTCATGGCAGGAGCAACAATATTAAATTTTAATTTCGTGGAACTGTAAACGAAAAGAAACATCGTAACAGTAAATTATCTTATCTTATCTCTCTCCTTGATTCAATGTTACAAAAGAGGTTTAACTAATGAGATTGAACCACTCCATATGGTTGCGGTTGCATGAAAAATAGTAATAAGAATAGATTTTTATTTCTATTTAATTTTTTTTATAACTATCTCGCATTTATGTGGCTTTAAATTTAATAAACTTATTAAAATATTGTAAGATATACCTTTTTCACGATTTAAACAACATAATATTAATAGAATGTTTTATTTCAATTACTATAAAATGAATTTATTCATGCATAAGTTAATTTCTCATATCTTTCACATTCAAAAATCCTGTCAGTTTAATAATATTCGGAATGTTAGATAAAAAATATTATGGGTGGTTGAAATACCGATTATATTTTAAATAGGGCACATAAACGGGTTAAGGCACTTACATTACCTTACACTAAGGTAATGTAAGTGCCTGTACTCGCTGCTGCAGTCCATTCTGTAGGTAATGTAGCGTGGTTTTGTTTACTGGTTTAAACAAAAATCAAGCTTACCTGCTGTGTGTCATATACCTTTTTATTTTAAAGAGCCTTTGGATAATTGATAGAAACCTTTGTAATAATAGGTCGCGGAAAAAGTCTTATCGCACATAATACATATGAACTTTAAAAAAAAAAATTTAGCTGTACTATACGTATTTGGCTGGTTTAAATTACATTAACACGGATACATTTAAAACAAATAAATTATTAAGTAGAATGTTGTTTTCCGGCATTTTTCATTTGTTTTTCTTTCAAAGTGAGTGAATGTAATGAAAAAAATCGATACATTTTAAAGTTTTATTACAAAAAAGGAAAAATACGACGCAAGTCGCGAAAACGTTTATGACCTCATGCAGTAACAATAAGACTAGCACAAACTTGCTTCAGCGTTTTCAATCCAGGAATTTTGATGTCAATGATGGACCTTGCTCTGATCGCCCTGTTACAATTAAAAATCTTGGATAAATGCTTATAGCGAGGTAGCTATAAACATTTATCTAAGATGATCAGGTACAGCCATAGCATAACAATATACTGATAGATAATGCTGATTTTAATTCCACATTCAACAACAATTTACCACAGTCTGTTACGATATCGAAAGGACATCCGAATTGGAAGCTCATATAGTCATAAAAGACTTTGCCATTGACTCACCTGTTACCGTTATTCATGTTATGTATTATAATATATTTACAACAATACAAATTAATTAACTAAACATTTTCTGCTTCTAAATAAACATAAATTGTTATTAGAAAACTGATTATATATATTATTCAGGTATAAGACAAGTCAACATATTGTATAAAAACTTAGAACTTTGTTGATATGAAAAGTCAGACAATGTATTTATTATTACATTACTTAATGAACCATATCCCGCTGCGAAATTTTAATAAAGTTGAATAAGGTGTTACCAGTTAATGAATTGACGGCGCTTTAGCCTAATAATGTCCTTGGTATTGTAGATGAGATAAAGACATTTAAATTTCGGTTTAGAAAAATGAATTTACTTTAGCCATAAGGAATTTAATCTGTGCATAATGACAATTTGTTGCATATTTTATAATAATATATAGGCGTATATAGCAATACTTATCTGTCAATATAGGTTTTTTATTTTTTCATTTCTAATTCCATTTTCAAAATTGTATAATTTATAACCTTGTTATATAAATACTAAAACTATTTTGTTTCAAATAAGTACGTTTATACATAGTTACTAATAATTGTTTTTGTTGAATTTTTGAGCATTTAAACTCTAAGTAATGTATTGGAAAACGATATGCAGAATATTATTAAAGAATATTTAAAAATAAATGAAACTAAATGCGGGAGCAAAACGTTACTAAACAAATGATTCATTCTTTCACATCACACATACTAAGAGATATGCAAAGAGAAACATAATAATATTTAAACATAATTAAAGGTCATTCTTTCAATATAACTAGGCGTTGCCAGCGACTTCATTTGCTCCTTAAAGTAATAAGCTATAACAAAATAAAATCTGAAGATATTACAAATTCTAGTAATGCTATGTTGTGATTTTTTGGTTCGATACTATGGTTTGCCCCCAAGTTTCGAATAATACATTAAACCCGTTAATAAGTGTCACAATTTAAAAGCAGTAAATTGAAATAAGTTATGATAATCTACTTTGGGTTATTATTTCTTTTTCTTCTTCTTCGGGACAAAATTTCGTCTGGAAGTAAATATACAAACACATTTACATACTTGTACAATAATTGTTCTTGTCAGCAGCAGCCGTAATTAAATATGTTATACAGAGCAGTGAATAACGGAATAGAAATTAATTAAAGCTAATCTTATATAAATACCGTTGTTTTATTATAAGCTTTTAGTTCACTAGCCTTATTAAAGATAATGTATTCACGTAAATCTTTTGCTCATATTTTGTATATTTTATAGATATTATTAAGTCTGACCTTATAGACTAGAATTAAATCTTTCTTACAAATAACTTTTTTTTTTAATGATAACGATAAATATTTGATCAGAACAATACTTAAATCAGCTTTCTTAAAATTACTCCCGGTATTTTGTATGCTCTATTAAGCCATGTTCAAATATAGATCAATTATATCGTTATATTTTTGATGAATGTCACTAAAACCTTCTATGTATGCTGTGCAGCTATAAAAAAGGAATATGGTTACATTATTATTCTCGAGTTAAATCAATCAGCAAATCCCTGGTTATTTGTTATGTTTTATTGTTTGTGCTATTACATCTCTCGAGGCACCACTTTGGATACAGTGACAGAATACAATTGTTATTAGCGCAAACCTGCAAATCACGCACTGCTTTATTTAAAGTATAAAATTATTAAAGTGTCAGTCTTTAACAATAACCTATTTTTTATAGTAAACTAGCAATCAATAACTTAGCTTTAGTGAAGATATTTCTTAATACTGCTTGCTTTACTTAATAATCTAAAATTTCTATCAAGTCTAATCAAATAATAATGCAAGCAATCAAAGATACCCACATGAAGTCGGCCAATCACTGTGTCACAAACAGCAATTAATTACTTTGTTCTCGACAAATTGCTAAACACAGTCGTAGGAACATATGTCCTTGAGGTTATAAAAAAATATCTGAAAAAAATATTTTACTTGTTGTTGTTGTTGTTTTTTTACATTCAACATTTTTTCCACGCTTAACTCTAAGCTTATTTTCAAAAAAATATTTTAGTGCTTAGATACCCCTTTTATTTTTTTAACAAACCCATTTATCGAGGCAATTAAACTTACTTATTCCACTTATCGAAATTTTTAAGCAGCATCTTATCTTTAATAGTAAAATAGAGAAAAGATGTGACCCCTTCAATGAAGGACTGGTTCACAATTCAAATGACAATGCTGTATATCCTTACAGGTTCATGAACTTGGAACTTATACCACAAATATTCATAAAATTATTAATACCAGCATGTTTATAATCTTTTATGCTAAATTTTCCATTTTTATATAAGTTATATATCCTTGTTTCAAACTCAATACAATATTCTCTCCTTCTTACATTCTTAATATACTGTGTGGAATTATTAGTAATCTGCTTAACAAAGTACCTACAGCTTCGTCGTTATTTATTGCTGTTGTAATTTGAAACTTATAATTTTGTTAATAAGGATCAAAATGCACAACCGTTAATAAGAAATATTACGCAAATATTATGTAATAATCATATAGTCGATTAAAAGTAGGTCTAGAACCACCATCATAATAATTAATAATTTAGGTTACAAAAAGAAAACTATAAAGAAATTTGTTTGAATATACTTGGGGTAAAAAATTACTCGAAATTGTAAGTCATAATTAAATCTGGAAGTTTAGTCAAAGTGTTACTAAAGCCAAATGTATAATGGCTACCACTGATACCTACTAATTCTATTCTATCAACTTAGAGATCTCCGTCGCCAGCGGTTTTGCATACATAAGTAGTATAATTTGAAATATACTCATTATATTTATTATATTTATTGTATTTTATTGGATGAGAGAGAAAGAAAAATGAAAAGAAAAAAAAAAACAAATCAATTTTACTTAGTTTACTTTAAGTAAAAAACTTATCACTAACTATCAAAAAACTTAAAACTAACACAATGTTGGTATATTTATATTTGTATTCCGTAGGAGAGTTTTATGTGTACGGAGCTTAAGTAATGCATCTATAAATTAGAGAGTATTGGAAATTCAATAAACCTCTCGCCACATCAATCAGACAAATGCTCGCGGGCAATTTGCTTTTGATGGTTTTATTGAGTCAGGACGATTTAAATTATTATCAAATTATTTTATGACAATAAGTGACTGAAAAATCACAAACGATCTAGTAGATTGAGTAGTATATTATTTAAATGTATATTTTATCTGGCAACATATAACATCAGGTAATAGGATTATGTTGGAATAAATATGTGATTCAACATGATGGTAACAAATGATTCTGTAACACTAATTCGAAACGTTATTTACTACAGAAACATGTTAGTACGTCGTGTTAAATTTGTTTGATTAAATATCAAAACATTATGGAAGAATACAAACAGAATATTGGTTCACAATAATTGTATTATAATCGGATTAATTAATTATATCAATGAATTCAAAATATGCATCAAATTAAAACATAACTAGTTCGCTGCCGTTATAGGCTAATACATAACTTATTGAATGACACAATCAATAGATAGTGTTATTATAGTCCTAGGTATATTACATACTATATTTATATAGTAACTAGATTACTAATTCCTGCGCTAACATTGTATGATTGCATGATGTTCTTCTATTTTAATTATTCACAGACTATCTTAATGTATATAAAATTGACGCTCAGAAAGTAGGAAGTATTAATTGCTTTGCAATAATTTTACACATTCATATAAGTTAATCTAATTGTTATAACATTAATAAATATTGTATACCTATTGTATTTATTGTTTACCTATTACTTATAAGTATATAAGTAGTTTTAATATATTTTTTTATTTCTTTATTGTAATTTTTTTTGGCCGGTTTTTTCAACTTCGGTGTGCAATAAATTATATTAATACTACTAGCTGTGCCCGCGACTTCGTACGCGTAGATTTCGATTTTGATAAAACGTACCCTTTGTACTTACTAATGTATGTAAAAACTATAAACCTTCTAACTGGTAAACAGCAATGGTACGATAATAAGAGATTATTAACTTCTTTATTTGTTAACCGATTGCTATAAAAAAACAAAATATAAAGTGATTCCCATGAAAATATATTCTCTGAAAGCTGCATCCAAATCGATTAGTTTGTTTTTGAGATTAGCGTGCAGAAACATACAGACATACAGACGAACAGACAAAATGAAAAAACATTGTTTTGGGTCCTCTTGCCCTTGCCCTTGCCTTAAAGGTGTATTGCCTTAAACCTTGTATGAATTATTGATAATATATTTTTTTCGTGTTGTAACCAAAGACAAACAGATAAACAGACAAAGATTTTAAAAATGCTGAAAATGCATTCTGTTAGTTATCACTTCACATCCTGGTATATTTTTTTTTATATTTTCATTGTACAAAGACTACTTCTCTACAGATTTTTTACACGTATAGAATAAGATTTTCTTGGTACCTATTACGTGATTGACATAACTTTCTTATTTCTAAACCTATTTGGATGAAATGAACGCTAAATATTAAGTGAAGACTGTGATAATATATTCCTAAAAACCGCATCCAAATTGGTTTAGCCGTTACTGAAAGTAGCGTGCACAAACATACAGACATACAGACAAACTGAAAAACTCTTGTTTTGGGTTCTCTTGCTCTTATAAAAGTCCCCTATGATGTTTTTTTTAATATTTTCCATGTACAGAAATAGATCAGTTTTATTACATATATAGATATTAAAAAAATGTAAAAAAAATCCAAAGACAAAATAGATTCTAATTAAGAATAAACTTTTAAATTTTTTTTTTAACAAAATAAATTTTTCATAAATGATTAAGTGAATGGGTAGGAAATACAAATATTCCGTAGGAGTAAGGATAAAGTAAGAGGCTGTGCTGAAACCCTCGCATTACTTACCTTGCATTCGGTAGCTAATGGCGCGTGGTTTTATGGCATTGGCCAACAGCCTAACTTGAGTGATAGGGTTGACTATGAAGCATGTATGTAATAGAACATTTTTAATAAAAGGTCGATATTTTGTTCTTGTATTACATCTTCTCTTTCTTAAAACGGACAAATACTTAAAACTTTATTAAAGAAAAGGAATTGACTTTGCTTATTCTTTTTCTTCATTGCGTTATAGACATTTTTGAAAATGAAGAAATAGTCGACTTTGGGTCACTTCCTGAACTTAAAATTAAAACTGTCTGCAGAACACACGTTGAATAAAAAAATATCTTAAACACTACCAATGAGAAACATGAATATATCGATAAACTTGATAAATATATGCTGTTCATATGTTCATACCTATTCAGAAAGTGTCTGGCCTGGTTTCACGATGATTTTAATATTTTAGCCCCTTTGGACTGAACAGTATAAAGGTATACGCTATTTCAAGGCAAATGTCGACGGGAACATGCCATTATTACCAATTAAAGAAAAGTTAGTTTTATCTATGATAACACAATATTGTAATAAATCTTTTCGCTAAATATAACTAATTTTGAAAAGTCGTGCAGGATTATGTATTGAAGCTACGAAGAGAAGAAGAAAAAGAATAAACTTCTCCCGTGTTTAAAAATTTAATTAAAAGGTCTAATTGATAGACAAATTAAATATAATCTGCAGATTGGATCATGCAGTGTTCATGATTTTTTACACAACCACCATTACGTAAAGAATATTATTTCGCTGCAAGTACTCCAGGACTCAGCGATGCTCAGAAGTGAGCTGTTATTGTCTACACATTTTCGCAGCACACCAAATTGAATTCTTATGACCCAGATAGAGGTTTTAAAAAAATGTTTTAATAGACAAAAAATTATAATTTTGTCTTATTTATTTAGTTCTTTAGTTCTACTTCTATACGATCCATCAATAATACAGCTATCAATTACGAAAATAATGATTTAAAAATAACAATATTTGATTTTTTTTACCGATAACAAAACTCAATCATTTTCGCAATCATATTTTCACAATTTATTTTGTACGATCTGGAGGTTTGTGAGTTTTAAAAGGAAATAAGACAGACAGAACTAATATAATAATTTCTATCAATAACTAATGAAATTATTACCTTATTACCCCAAAAATTTACCTCATGCGTACGAACAGTATTTATAGCGTAATACAGTTGTATCCGTATACGTATAATCATTGTGCTGTATTTATTATATTTTGCAATAAACTTAATTTTCCATTGTTATAAACATTTAATAAAGACGGAGATGTAAGATGATTAATAAATGAAACTAACAAAAACTAAATAACTCTACAACGTCACACGTGGAACCCAAGAAGTTGGAACAGGGGGTATGTGGGACTACCCGGCAGCAAAGAAGACGCTGCCATTTTTAAGGCTACCCACTAAAAAACCAACGGTTGACCTCATCGCCTTAGTGGGACGCCACGGGATCGCTTTCGCACTCACCGTGACGCCCGCATAGAGGTAGAACAACCGTAAATTAAAAAAAAAAACAAATCTTGTTGTGACGGAATTTTAAAAGCTAAAGTAGGTAATATCAGTTCATTAATTGACTATGCATTAATCTTATAATGCTCGTGTGGGCTTATGAATGTTAAAACTGCAGTTTTGAAAATAATCACCATATCAGGGTTTTTTTTAACCAAATGTGTTGTAAGTCATTTTTCTATTTATATTATTAACAATATATTAAAACAATAATCAAATAATATACCAAGAAATTATTAACCTTGATAGATTTACCTCCTGATACTATTTCAGGAACCAATTTCGTAATCAAATTCACACATATACAAAGTAAAACCATTGCCTTGTCAGCAGCAGCCGTAATTAAATATGTTCGAGACAATGCGCTGAATAACGAAAAAGGGATAGAAATAAATGAAATCTTATGTCATATAAGTACTTTTGCTTTCTTATATAACTCACTTTTGTGAAGTTAACTAGTTTACGTGAATATTTTGAACATATTGTATATGTGTATGTGTGTTTGATAGATGTTGTGAAATATGAAAAAATAAGTCAGAATTAAATCACGTTATTGTATATGGTCATGAAACCGAAGAAATATGTAACTGGAATAAAATTTTACTAATTAAGTATTTTGATATAAATTATTTGGTTTTAAACAGTTTCAATAAACATATAATATCCTTTTATAAAAATAACCACTTGTTTAACAAAATAGAGTATTCTTTAAAAACACCAACGTAATTTAACTCTTATTGCAATGTCATAGAAATCTAAATGCAACTAGACTTGTATTATTTCACGAAGGGTGAAAATGATATTACGAGTATAATAACCGGCAATATAGATTATCTTCTTCAGGCCTGACCTATTATTCAGCTTTAACCAGGAATAAAACCACAATAATTAATTGGTGTGATATTTTATTCCTGTAATGACAAATAGGCCCAGGAGAATGTAAAGGCAATGTTCTTTTTTTTTTAATGTACCTACTGAAGCAGTGTTTAAATCAGTGACTGCCAGATAATCTTTACAGCATTTGAGAAATATGTAACTGTAATAGCACAGTTTGAATTATTTATTAAGCAAAAGTTTACAAGTGTAGATCTATGACAATATAATTAGTTACAATATTTTTTTTAAGTCTCTGAAATCTTTAGAATATAGGTTAAAATAGTAATAAAGAACATGAGGACTATTGAAATTCCACATTACTCTCCATGTGGAGAATCAATAGTTCTCACGTCGGATCAATCAGCAATTTGGTTCTGTTCGTTTTATTCAGTCTCTCGACACATCGCTTTGACTACAGTGAGATTAAAATATTCATGTTAAAGGAATACTTTTTAACCATGTACTATTATGTTTGAAAAATAAAATAATATTTGTAATATCTCAAACAAATAAAACAAATGTTGTCTTTTTTTTTAAAGACAATAGGGAACATTCACGTATATTTTTTTTGACGTAAATTAATCATTTACCTCTCTATGTCGTAGAAAAAAATATAAATAGGCTTGAAAAGATTCTAGTTTATTTTCAAAGTAAAAATTAAAACATTGAGTAAATTTCACCCGTTTAAACACCGCCATTTTGCGCGCGTTTTGCGTGACGTCAAATGATACGTCCAGTAAATGTTTACTATGAACTTTTTAGTTATTTCATAAATATTTTAAGTTTTAATTGCTTTACAAGTCATGGAATAAGATAAAAATCATCTTACGAGTATTGTGTAGTACCGGAGTGCAAAAATAGTATTAGAAAAACACCCGACAAAGTGTTTTTTGTATTCCAAGAGATGCGAAAATACAAAAACAATGGTGTATGGTAATTAAAAGGTATAATATATGTCCTAAATCGTGTTTATATGGTTGTGAAGATCAATTTAACGTAAGTATACTTTATTTATAATAAGTTTAATCTAATAGTTTAAATTTATAGTAAGTATTAAATATTAGAAAATTTGAGTTTAAAATTAACCTAACCTATCTTACAAATTTCAGTATAACTTTCTATAAAAACCGTAATATAATTTTATTTTACGCAATTTTTATGGTCTGTCGATTTATTTCAGGTTAAGGAAGATACAGCAAATTGTATTGAATATAATATGTGTAACGAAATAACAAGGAGAAAGATGTAATCTAAGTTTGAAGAAAGGAGTTGTTCCTTATATATTTTTGTGGCAAAAACACCAGCTGATAGAATGAGAATGTGCATAGTCAAAAGGCAAAGATCGAAATCGGTTAAAGAAGCCTTTTAAGAGTTAGCTATCAAAAGTAGTGTTTAAAAAAATTGGTGACCTTTACGAAGAAGTGATATAGGTAGTAAGTCCTAGTACTGCCCATACAAATGTCTGTGATATTAATCAGCCAAGACTCAGTACTTCTCCTATTGAATGTGATGATCATAAGGCAGAGCCTTGCTTTTCTTATATTAAAGATAAATTACCAAGAGACTAAGCTGTGCAAGTTAATATTAAACCAAAGTATGGAACTAAAGGTGACAATGTACGTAATATACCTGCTGCGAAACAAAATGTAGCATTGTCACCATTTACTCATTTAACACACAACATTGTTACACAACAGTTTTAAAAGTAAAACTATCTGTTTTAAAAAGAAAATTGTTTACTGAAAACACAGCTGATAATACTTCTATAGCATCTTATATCTTCTATATCTGCTGATTATCAACCAAGTTATTTATCTGAGTCAAATGAAGTGAAAAATGATTCAGAGGCAGAAACATTTTAAAAATGTATTGTGTAGTAGCATGCTAACTGCTATTCAAAAAGAGTTTGTAGGTATTTGTTTTGTTAGAGTTGTTTGAGTATTTAGAAAATGTTTTTAAAATTACCTAAACAATTGTATCATTTAATGAAACCTTTAAGGACGAAAATGTAGGTTTAAATTATTTATTTTTCTCAGTCACACTGATACCACAGTATGAACTTAAACGCCGATATATTGAATGGCGTGTCAAATGACGTCACATTTCCTTTCGACCAATGGTGGCGCGTTTTGGAAGTTTGAATTTCGCTCCCTAAATTTACACTTTTCATAAATTATTTTATGGCCTTAAATGATTAGTAAATTTAAAAAAAAAATATTTTATTATAATAAGATGATAAAAAGTAATCGAAAAAAAAATATTTGAGACCATTTAAATTTCTTTGCATGTTCCCTATTTCCACATAAAAGGTTTATTATCCCTGTATCCGATAGTTTCAAAAACATAAATAACGTATCCAAAGTACACCCAAAGAACAACAAACTGTCACACAAAGAATTCCCGTGTGGGAATAGAACTCACATACTTTGGTCTTAGCAATCAGAGTTACTAAACATAATAGCATCAAGTAATTGAACACCTGTCTGAAAAAAAAATTCAATTCAAATATCTAATAAGAATAATATTTGACCAAATACGTATTTTGTAAGTCTCTGTTTTTAAACACTTAAAAATAAATATATTAAAAAACTCTTTTTCATTTCACTCACGCTTTTCCACGAGGCCAGTTATTATTCGAATCAGGAATACCGCAAGAAGTTTTTCGCTTGACAACAATATTTTGTTTTTCGTTTCGTTTTTCATTTTAATGCCTATTGACGTCGTAGATTATTAGTTCTCAAACCGATATTACAATGAAGTCGTTAAATGAACTCAAGATTCTTATAAACTGTGGGCTTTTATTATTTTTCGTTTCATTAATTTTATTAAGCATTATGTGAGATTAAAGATTAATCACTTATTTTTTAACGGTAATATTTTTTTTCCTTTGAAAAAAATAAATAAGGCTAAACTTTTTTCGAAAATAAATTCAACAACAGGTTATTCTTGACTCCTACTGATTTACTAATCACTCACTAACAATCGGTGAGTTTATACTTGTACCGATCGGTTAACAGCATTAAAGTTTTTTTTTATTTTATTATTATTATTATTTTTTATCTCAGTTGGTAGGGCGACGGGACGGCTTCCCAGTAGTCGCGGGTTCGAATCCCTGCCCGTATCGGTCTATATTTTTTCTATATTTATATAAATATAAATAAGCTTAACATGGTTATACATGTTTAAAAGATATTTTTATTTATTGTTTATTATACAAACATGAGCTTTTTTTATGTCTACAAGATGGCAAACGAACCTGTGGGTCAACTGATATTAAGTGATCACTGCCACCCATGATCTTTTGCAATATCAGAGGATGCACAATAGCGTTGCCGAGTTTGAGAAGGAAGTGGACGTTTTTTTTTAAAGCAGCCACGTCGTATCGATCTCGTTGCCTAAGGAGGTTCTTTAAACAACGAGGTTCGTTCGTTGACTTAAACATTATCGAAAATTGTGAGCAGCATCTTAACTTGTCCAGACCCATAAATGTAGGATTTATTCATAATTCCAATGTAACTGCTATTTTTCTGGACATATACATGATTCTTGAGGTAGCAGCAAACATTATTAAAATGATTAAGTTAAGCATGTCTTAGAAACACAAGTAACTAAGTTGATTAAGTGATCCCCTTGGATTTTATATTTTCATATAAATTTTGGGAGGTAGTTTCAATATCCAAACAATATTCTTTTCTTTTAACATACTTTGGTAAAATTTTAGTTACTTTTAAACTTTTCGGTTTGTCGATAAGGATAAAAAAGCAAAATCATTTTTTCACATCGACACACAGAGTAAGATACCGTTGTACGTTCTTTGACGATAGTGTATATTTTACGAAGTTTTCGAAGCTAACGAGGACCTAGACTGTACGATTTGATATTTTTGATTCGTTATTTGCTTTGGTAGTTTACTATTTTGATATCTTCCTCTTTTAAGCTGACGTCCCCTGACGCAACGACTTCATTAGGTGCATAATAATATTATTTTTACCCTTTGTAGACGTCTTTTTGTATCGGTTTTTTTTTTTTTTTTTATTTATTTTTTTCTTTATGCTTTTTAAACTTATTTTACTTTTTTCTATATGGTACTAAATGAACTTACGAACACACTATTTTTTACTTGTTTAGGTTTTGACTTTTTTGACTATCAATATGGCATTAAACCTTTCACCAGCAGCAATAAAAGCTCCATATTATGGAGACGCCTGCTTAACAAACATAGCTGAGATTCATCTCAACGGACCAGACCTTCGATTAAAAAAACGACATTCAAATTCGTCCTCGTATTTGGTTGCTACGATGCCACAGACAGATACACAGATACCCAGGTCAAACTTATAATACCCCTCTTTTTGGGTTGAGTAAACTAAAATAATTGGAATTATAAGCCGTACTTCAATCTGCGATCTTCATCAAAGTATCCGTAAAGCGCTCGCCAAATAAGCAACCATGCATAAGCTGCTATTCATATCATAGAAGTTCATATTCAAGAATATGGAAAACATGATAAAATTATTTATTTGGTAATATTTAAGTATATTATTGCCACATTCATCTGAAATTCATTATTAAAATCGATTTCAACGTCTTATAGTAATTAGCAGAGAGTAACAGTTCAATATCTGTTCTGGTGCCTACCGTTATAAAAATATTTTACAATATTTGAATAAATACATTGACTGACTTTCATAACAACAAAGTTTCGTTACAATACAGTTTTCTATTGTCACAATTCTCATAATTTCATTCATGCTGGGAAAACTTTCTTTGTTCGTATTTAAAGAAGGACAAATAGGCTTAATATTTTTATTTAAATTTTTTATGTAGGGAAAATAATTGTCAACCCTCACGAAATATGGTAATGGTCTTGTTTTCATTCTTTGTACATGTTGTCTAAGATGAAGGATGAATCAAGTAAACTTGTAGAAATATTACCTGCTATTTTATTTTTTAATTAGTAATATAATAAGTAATAATATAATACCACCCCGTTGGTCGAGTGGTTAGCGCAGACGCCTAACGTGTCACGGCGCAATGGGGCTCGGGTTCGATTCCCGGCGGGAGACAGGCATTTATGTGATGAGCATAGATGTCTGTGTTTCTGGGTTTGGTCGTTTATTAAATATATTCTCAGTATTTATATGTGTATTTCTATGTATTTGTATCGTTGTCTAACACCCTTAACACAAGCAAATAATTTGCTTACTTAGGGGTTAGATCAATGTGTGTAATTTGTCCTGATATTATTATTATTATTATTATAAGCACTTTTAATTGTGTCATGTTTTATTATTTATTCAATAATATAAGACGTTAAGTAAATTTATCCTTAAAATGCTTTAGTTTTTTAGGGTTAAAGTAGGCTCATGTGTTGAAGACATTCACGAAATCATTATAAGTTAATAACAGGTAAGGATAAAAAAAAATAAGTAAGAAATAAGAATACAGTATCTGCGTTAAATATTTAATTAAAAATATTATAAATTGAACTAAGCAATATTATTATTATTATAAAAATTGTTGCGAGAACAATGTCTATTTGTCTTTTTTCATTAAAATAAAAGTATATCGTTTAAATAACTTTGTAAATCTTAATTTTGTGATTAAAAGAGTACTTTTAATATAAATATTTGTAAGAATTAACAATTACGGGCTAACGATGAGATGATACAAACTCTATCATCACACGCCATTGTCTCGCTCTCAAGACAATGGATGTCAACATCTATTCAAGCTCAAGCCGCTGTACCTACTTTGGCCTAGGAAATATAGCCAAAATGTGTTTTGAAATATTTCTGTATCTTATTTTTTTTACTGGCCTTACTATTACTTTATACAATCTTGCAGAAGCCAATATACACTGTCAAACTACTCTATTATACATTGAATGAAAGCTTTTAAATAATTACTAGTCACTTATGAAAAATATTTCTCGAATAACTCCTCAAAGTAATGAGTGACTCGTCTTATATATTTTGTTTTTACTACACACGTTAAATATCTTTTTCTTATTCATAATCACGTACGGAACACTGATTAGCGATATAAGAGCACATGACCCTGGCCCTACTTTCAGAATTGACGTTCTTACTTGAGCTTTTGGATTATAAAAAAACTGAAATAACCTCGTCTGTCGTAGAATTGCTTAGCTATAACTTTACTAGTTTTTCGCTCTGCTTCGCCCATTTTCACACTGTGTAGTAGTTTATCTACACGAAAAATTAAAGTAATTATTACAATCTTTATATTTATCTTTAAAATGCTTTACTGTACGTTGTTATAAGCGTGCATAAAACTTACGTAAAACAAATTTAAATTTGATCAATAAAAATTGGGTCAGTTAATAGAGAAAGAAATAATTATCAATAAATCCGTTGAAAATAAAAAAATGATAAAATAAATATTAAGATAGAATTTTAAAATTTATGTAATGCTATGCATATACATATATAGGAATAAGCGTAATAAATAACGTTATGATGTATTACAATATATTTGCAACATTAACTAACTAAAACATTGTAAATTATAGAATAAACATATAGAATAACTTATTATTTATTGAGGTATATGACCATTTAACTTGTTATATAAAAACTTAGAACGTAAGACGGAACCCTAAAAGGTGAAACAACCACGAAAAGTAATATGAAAGTTGTGACAATGGAAAACCGCGCTGTAGCTTCACTTCGTTGTTTATAAAGTCACACAATGTATTCATTATTTCATTACTTAATGAACCACGTCTCGCTCTGAAATTTTAATAAGATTGAATAAAGTGAATGAATTTCATGAATTGGCGACGCTTTGAGCTAATGTTGCCGTGCCATTTGATATATCAAAAATAAAACAGGACAACTGTAAGTCAGATTCGCGCAATAACTGTTCCGTAATATTAAAAACTAAATAAGCCGAGTGCGTGTCGAGTTCGCGTACAGAGAGACTATACCAATGTCGTGAATTTTTTGCAGTTTTTGACCTTAAATATTTATGTTATTTTTATTTCATTATTTATTTTTAAACTAAATATTCTGTGAGTATTTAAAGCGGCTTATTGCTGCTAGTGAGAGTATTTATTGCTGCTATTAACATTTGGCAAGAAAATCACATAGGTGGGGATACGCAAAAAGTATCGATACTTAGCGGTACTCGATACTCTTAGTTCGATACCAAGTTCTTTGGTATCGATACTTTAACTCCGATACTTTCGAATTCGATTTACTTTAAAAGTATCGATACTTTTAAAAAACATTATTCATGATGGTTTGAATTTGTTAAAAAAGACCTATGCGGAAAGAAATATATACGGTTAAGCAAAATAATCCCCACTGTAAATGGTCTTCGTTTGCAAATCAGAAAAGTTAAAGCTCATGGCGAAGAAAGAAACTTAATAAAACCATTAAAAGAACGTGCTTCATAATAAATTCAGGAGAGATTTGGCAAAATCGAACGTAATAATATTTTTGCCTTTCAGCACCTTACTGGATTCCAAATTTAGTAGCATTCACTTCTCTGACCCTCAATTGTTAGCTCCTTCAATTGCGTGCTCCGATTTCCTTTATCTGACCTACGACCAAAGCAAAAGACAGTCCAACAGCAAAGTTATCAGCAAAGTTATCAGCAAAGTCGGAAAGCGATATGTCCTTACGAATTAGAGACTGTTTATGAAATCCTGGTTCATGATAAGCGTAAAAGATTTGATGAAGGAAATAAGGACAAAGTTGATTTATATTTTTCCAGTTCATCCAAAGAAAGAGGGAGAAGGGAGGCTATAAAAGCAGCCTTCCCCAGACTATACAGTTTGACTTAAAATATTTGATTGTACCAGCTATGTCAGTACTATCAAAACAGCTTTTCTTCAGGGCTATTGGCTTATTAGCGTTTGGCACAATAGTCCGAATTTCAACCACTGCTTAAATCAGTCAGTCAGTATTTGATTATAACTAGCGGTTAACGGCTGCATGGCAGGCTTAAAAGTAATAAATAAGCTTTAACATAAAATATGAAGATGGGATTTATTATTGTTTTACCATGCTTTCATGTAAAAATTTAATAACAATAAGAAATTTCTGATACTTCTTCAGGAACATGTTTCACAATTATAAATACAAACATAACACAAAGTAAAACAATTGCCTTGTCAGCGGCAGTAATTAAATATGTTCTGTTTATATTTCGCTGAATAACGAAAAAGCAATAGAAATAATGTTAACCTAATTCTATATAAGTACTTTTGTTTCTTATCAGATTTTATGTAACATGATATTTAAAATTATGTCCATGTCCATATATGGTTTTGCATCGCGATCAATTTAAAGCATATACATTTTTGGTAATATACACTAACGGTGTCTCCGTGTCTTACTCGGCTTTTCATTCTATGAAAAGAAACATCGATAAAGGCAGGATCCAGCGATCTCTGGGTATACCGTGCCATCGCGTTGGACTACAATTTGTAGTTCAAACAGTAATTAAGCATTTTAAGTGTCTTCGTATTTTATCGGGATCGCGGTGAATTTTTTTTTTTTTTCAAAACCTTAACCTTCAATCACAGCCCTTTTGCAAAATATTTAACTGTAATAATACCATAATAGTTTTGAACTTTAAGTTAAACAATGTGATATATATTCATTTAATGCAAATTTCCAGAAATCTTTTATTTATACCTACTGTGAATCAATAATAGAGAAGAATGTTGAGTTTTAATCAACCTTGGATGAATCAATCACCACCTCACTGCTTTCACTACAGTGACTAATGACAATTTAGATTAGCGAAAATTTGTAAACTTTTTAGACTGTGGTGTTCGAAATATAAAATAATATATGTCGAACACATAACCTATTATTATAACTGCAAATATTATATTTAAATACCATGAAGTCATTTCTATGAGAATATTTTTAATCAGTTAATAACGACATAACAAACTAAAGTATCCTTTATTTTCACTCGTTACTTTTTTCCACGCTTTTCCCTGAGTCTTTCGTTATTGGAATGAAGAATACCGCTAACAGCGATAACTGATTGACGTCGGAGTTCTGCTGGTGGTTTTTCTCTTTAAAAAAGTTGTATCTATAATAAAGTAATAAAACATTATAAGTGTTTTTCAGTATAAATTAATTATTATATTTTTTCAACGTTGCATTTTTGTTATACAAGATATTAAATTTAAATTACTTAAGTTTAGGAAAGTTTGCTTTCAAGATATTATGGAAAAACGAGTTCACTGATCACATATTAATAATCAATGAGTTTGTAGATGCTATGTAAATCGAATAAAAGCGCTGCCGTAAATTGATATTTGAAAATAAATCGGATAGTTATACCGATCTGTTATTAATTTATTGATTGCCACCTGACTTATTGCAAGATTGTGAATCCTTTTTAAATAATCAATTTTATTTAAATGTGGCAATACCGGTACCAACAAATATTAGAAAGCAATCCTTATTACATTTGTACCTCTTATAAATTCAATACAGTTAATGAATTTTGTATTGTTTGCTTATTACTTTCAACGGAAATAAATTTATTTTATTTGCGATATTGGCTGGTGGAGTTAAGTTATTAATCAAAATACCATTTATTTATGTTATTGAGTTTGTGAGATATCAATTTTGATTTTCAGTTTTGACACCTTCAATTTTTAAATGTTACACAACTGAAACATTTTCAATAATTAATTAAATAAATTATTGTTGGTCGTTGAAATCGACAACCAAGGCATTTATAATGAAAATGTTCTGTTTTTGACGAATTACTTGTGTTTTTTATTATTAACAAATATTAAGAAATAAATGTAATTTAATTAAAAGCATTCTATGAATTAGATATAATGAAACAAATATCGACAGACAACTTCAATCAATCATCAAAAATCAAAAAATATTTAAAGATAATTGAAACATCTACTATGATATAACTAAGGGTAGCCAGCGACCTCATTTGCTCACCAAAATAATAAACTATAACATACTATTCGAAGATAAGGTCCCCCTAAAATATTTATAAAATTTTAATTTAATTAATCATTTGAAAGCAATTATATAAATAAATATTGTAAGAATATTTCAAGCGTCTATCTGTTGTCGTTATTAAAATAAAGCAAAAAAAAATACATTTGTTTGCGGGAGAATCCGTAATTATTTTATTTAATTAAAATTAATTTTTAAAATGAATATGTAACTTTATATTATGTGAAAATTATAATCGCTTCTCGTTTTCGTTAATCCGTTGATTTGTGAGATACAGACTGAAGTCAGACAGACAGACGGGCAGCGAAGTCTTAGCAATAGGTCTCCGTGCTCCGTGCTCCCTTTGGGTACAGAACCCTAAAACTCTAAACTAAGTTATAAAGTCTCTAGATTTCCTCACGTTAGAAAATAAATATAAAAATACATAGGTGTACAAAGTAGAACAATGGCATTGTCTACTAAATAAATATATTAATTAAATATGTTCTTGACAACGCTGAATAACAAAAAAGAGATAGAAATAAATTAAATATAATCTCATATAAGTATTTCGGCTTTATTATTTGGTTTCATGTAACACATTCCTGGTCTTGTTGAAGATAATGAGTTGACGTCAATTTACTTGCAAGCTTTGAAACATATATTTTTATTATAATAATGTTTATATACAGAGTTATTTGTATTGTATTGTACCTCTGAACTGGTAATAACTCTGAGCGTAGGAATGACGCCCGGGCGTTGACCTTTTAAGAACTTCATACAAAATACAGAGTAATAAGTAACAGAAAGAGCAAACACTTTATTGTTCCGTGTTTTTTGTGTTGTTTATCAAGATTTGTAAAAAGTCGTAGTACAAATGTTGTTGAGATTGATAGAGAGAGACGTGTATATATATATATATATATATATATGTATATATATATATATATATATATGTATATATATATATATATATATATATATATACATTAGGTCCTATGTACATTGACCAAACTAACAATTCGGCCATTTTTACTTTTTTTATGGTAAACGCATCTTATCATATAATTTATCTTATCAATTTATACCTATGTATACAATTAATATACAACTTAATATGTATGGTCCACATGGGCATACCCAGATTCTGTGCTAGGGGAGGCAAACCAAATGTCTTTAATATATTTTTGTAACTTTGGAGCTGTATTTTTAATTTTCTGAGTATGGTTTAACAATGAAAAAGCAAACGCTGGTGATTTGTCTTTGCCGGATCTCGCTTCTAATGAAGATTTTAGACTTTAAAGTGTTTGCTAAATATTTGTTTCTAAAACGCATAAAAGCATTTATAAAAGCACTTTAATTTTTAAAACTTAATTGGTTTTATTTTTTTATGTAAAATACAATTTCAATTTACAATAGAGAGGTATACGATGTCCAGGGGGGGGCAGCTGTCCCCTCAACCCTGCCCCCTCTCGATACGCCCATGATGATACATATACAATGATAAAATATAGTAAATATAATATACATACTCATTATAACATAATATATACACCTACAGAATTACAAATTATCATAAATTATATAAATATATTAATATAATAAAAGTTTATTACGAAGATACAAAAGTAAAGGAAGATAAAGTAAGAAAAAGAATGACTAATATGTAATTATATTAACAATAATACTATTTATCTTGAAAATTAAAGATTGGAAAATAACTTTAAATACATAACAGAATCATTACGAAACAAAACCACTATGTCTAGATTTCTTAGTCAGAAGTAGGCGCAGCGGCTTCAGCTTGAATAGTTGTTGACATCCATTGTCTGGAGAGCGAGACAATGCAGTGTAATGATAGTGTTTGTATCATCTCATCGTTAGGAAAGCTTGCGATTGTCCGTTCTTAAACTTATTTTTATTTTTATACACTTTTGTCACAATATTAAAATTTAACTAAAATTAAAAAGAGACTGATATGATTATTATAAATAAGGAGAGAATATTTATGTTGAAAGCCTGTATCCATATAGTGGCTTTATAGGGAAATGAAAAATATTACTACTGTGATCTTGTTTCTATGTGATTATAAAACATACGAGTGTGTGAGTCCGTGTGCTTTATTTTTAGTAAAACATACTAACAAATCCTATGTAATCAATAAAAATATTTTTGGACACCTTAAAATGTAATATAAAATAGAGTGTATTTTAAGCTAATTATATGTATTTGAAACTGGAAATCCAGGAATCTAGTTCTAGTCATTTAAACAAACTTAACATATCCCTATTGATATATGACATCGATTCAGTGTTCTGGTTGCATTTCTGGTTTTGAGATAGCTTTACTAATTACGGGTACTGACTCTAGGACTGCCTGGAGAAGGTAATCTTCATTGAGTCGACTGTTAATGAACTAATACTATCATCTATCATCATCTTACCACCCCTCTTGAAATAATACTTATAAATATTGCATAAAATAATAATAATGTGTAAAATAAAGAAATAAATAAAATAATAATCTATAAAAGTAAAGTTACACTGTTGTTATGTACGGTATGCTCTACTTCTTAGGCAGGTGTTTAAAA
The DNA here is from genome assembly GCA_959347355.1 of Napeogenes inachia. NCBI lineage: Eukaryota > Metazoa > Arthropoda > Insecta > Lepidoptera > Nymphalidae > Napeogenes > Napeogenes inachia. Next base: position 18,345,910 of record OY365792.1, read on the forward strand.
TGTTTCCACAGTTTTTAATACGCTTTTATTAGCTTGGGTTGTATGTATGTATGTATGTATGAATGTAACGGAATCTTCGAGCTTAATTTTCACCAGGTTCCAGCGATCCGATTAAATTGAAACTTTGCACACATATCAAGGACCGATGACAATGCAATCATTTGATAAAAGTTTCCCAAAAAAAAATTAAAAAAAATAAAAAAAATAAAAAAATAAAAAATAAAAAATAAACAATAGTTTAAAAAACTAAAAAAACATGCTTTTATTGCTAACCGAACTAAAAACTAGAAAATAATTTTTAATGACAAAGAATATAAAATTACAGTAGTAGAAGATCGAACAATTAATCATAGTGAATCGCCTTAATATAAAATTATAATAAAATTTAAGTTATCAACAGAATAATTCAATTCTGAGTAAAAAGCGTGGGGTGCTCGATATTTAAGGTATTACAATCATTCCATTAGCAACTATCTATGAGAGGATAGTTATGAATCACAGTAAAATGCACCAATGCAATTTGTCGTTGACAAACCCTTGAACGTCACACGTAAAATAGAAAAAGGTTAAGAAATTAATTAGAAAAAGGTTAACCATGAATAGTTATATGTAAACACAACAACAACAAATGAAAACCGCGCTGAAGCGGAACTTTGTTGTTGCAGAAACATAAACAATTCATTCATTATTTTATTACTTAATAAGCTGTGTGCGCTACGTACGGATAAAACTGTTATAAAATTAAATAAGATATTAGCTATACTAACTTTTAACGATAGTTTAAAAGTTTCATTATATATTATTATTTAAGAAATCGGGAATTGACGCGTCCGGAATAGGTATCACATATCAATGTTAATAACAACGAAGATGTGCAGGTGGATGAAGAAATTTCTTCCCCACGGATTCGACGAGCGTGCACTGCTAAGACAGTCAGCCTGTGACGACGGCCGGTGCAACCTGGTCGAGACGTCAGGCAAATAAAAGATATGTGATACCTATTCCGGACGCGTCAATTCCCGATTTCTTAAATAATAAGATATTAGCTGTCAATGAAATGTCTATGCTCTAGCCTAATTTATATTTTAGCACATTCATTCTTTGTCGTATAGAGGCAAATATTTATCTGTCAATTTATGTTACTTTTTTCAGTATACAAACTATTTTACCTAAAGCAAACGTGTTATATTAGTTTTGTGATGAATATCATTGTCATTAAAACCCGTTATTGTTAATTGTTATTCGTAATATTAAAAGTTTACTATGGATTAGAAATAATTTTATCTTTCAGTTTTATCATTAGTGTCACCTATGTTATTAATATGGCATTTATTTGGGTTATATTTTGTCATCATTATCATCATCAATAGACAATATATGTTAACTACCATTTACTATAAAGATATAGAGCCAATCTGCATAGACTGCAAAGACATTTTCAATTGTGACAAACTACCATTAACCTTTATAAATGAAGTTCAACACCAAAATAGAACTCATAATAAAGATCACATATTCGAGTGTACGTTTAACTTTAAAGACCCCCCAAAATATAATTAAAGAATTAATGGACGGGTAAAAAACATAATTGAAAATAATATATTAGCTTATTTGACAGATGTTGCTTACAAGCAGGTGACCCGTTTACTCGTTTGCCTCACATAAAAAAAAGAAGCTTCATTTCACTCTCCTTCGAGCTTTGAAGAAACTCTACGCTAGTTATGAAATCAAATATTGACTTGTGATGAATTACGGAAAACTAAGTACACCATTCCCAATGTAATTGACTTATTTGACAAGTTTTAAAGAAGCAACTATTTTAGAAACCTTGAAACTTCTTCTTTAGAAACCTTGAAACCTTTTTTTTGTTTTTAGATACCTTGAAACTTCTCGGTTCTATAATAATGTAGTTATGACGTCAAATCAGTACTAAATTTCTATTTGACTACTTGTACTTTTTAATTAGCGATTTTAGGTGTTCAGTACATGATATATATATAAAAACTTCCTATTTTTTATTTTCTTTTTGTTTGCAATAATTTAAAGTTTCATTAATTACATTATAATTATTATTTTAATGATGAATGAATGAAAATGAAGGATATAATGCTTCGTAATTGTATTTATACTTTTAATGATTTCAGTCTGAGGGAGCACTAACAAACGAAATCACTGGCCACAACTAGTAATATTATAACAACTGAAAAACAATCCAAGAGTTTCTTAGTCCTTTCGAATAATAATGTTTATATATTACCTACATAAATTAGATCTTTCAATCAAATGTTTAAGCATGGGAGAAGTTACTTATAAACATCATCATTTGATCGTTTTATCTTTTAAATACATAATCCTGCAAGACTTTTAAGAATGAAAAGATTTGATAAAATTTTATGGGTAACATAGCATAGATATGACTAACTTTGCTTTAATTTGTAATATGGATATTTTTATATAAATATATATAATGAAAAATAAACCGACACTGATAACCTCTGAATAACTAAAATAGAAGCATGTTAATGCTCTCATACAATGTTGGCGCGGGAATTAGTAATCTAGTTATTATATAAACATATTATACCGATAGGTAATACTACCTATTGATTGTGTTATTCAATATGTTATGTATAAGCCTATAACGGGTAGCAAACTAATTATATTTTAATTCGATGCATATTTTGGATTCAACGATACAATTAATGAATCCGATTATAATACAAGTATTGTGAACCAATATTCTGTTTGTGTAATTCCATTATGTTTTGATATTTAACTGAACAGATTCACCACAACGAACTAACATGTTCAATTAGTGTAATATGAAGTCGTAGCTGGAATAAATAATAAATATTATAAAGAGGAAATGTTTGATTACTTTGTTGTATGTTTGAAATGAATAGGCTCCGAAACTACTGGACCGATTTCAAAAATTCTTTCACCGTTGGCAAGCTACACTATTCTCGAGTGACATAGGCTATGTTTCATTTTCAAAAAATTTGGGATGATTACTAAAACTTGAATATTCTAACGCAAGGTGTAAAAAACAAACAAAAAACTGCGTGCGCTGTGAAAACGGTGAAAGTTACGCAAAAATGATGTTCTATGAAATTGTTTCCACAGATTACGCGAAAAGCGACCGACACGCGGGCGGAGCCGCGGGCAACAGCTAGTAAATAATATTATGATCATGAAATAGTGACACGGATTTTTTTTTTATAATTATCTAATTATTCTATTATGTTGCCAGATGGAATATACAACTAAACAATAAAACATTCAATATAATTGATCGATTGTGATTTTTTGATCATTTATTGCCATAAATTATTTTGGTAATAGTTTTAATCGTCCTGTATCAATAAAACCATCAAACACAAATTGCCCGCGAACATTTGTTTGATTGATTTGGCGAGAAGTTTATTGAAAATCCAATACTCTCTAATTTATAGATGCATTACTCAAGCTCCGTACAGATAAACCTTTCCAGCGGAATGCAAATATAAATTTACCAACATTGTCTTAGTTTTAAGTTTTTTGATACCCTTTACGTAACAAAATATTTTAAAATTCATTTGTTATTATTACTTCTTCTACTCATATACTAAACTATATCTTAATATATTTCAAAGTAGCTTGCAACAAAGGGTTCTAAATTGGACAGAATTAGTCTTAGTAGTAGCTATTATACAAACTGTTTATTTAGCTTTAGTAACACTTTGACTCAAATGCCAGATTTAAGTATTACTTAGAATTCCGAGTAAATATTTTACCCGAAAGGTAATGTAATAAAATTTATATGAATTTCTTTATAGTTTTTTTGTACCAAAATTATTAATTATTATTATTGGTGGGTCTAGACCTATTTTTAATCGACTACATGATTATTACATAATATTTGCGTAATATTTCTTATTAACGGTTGTGCATTTTGATTATTTACATAATTATAAGTTTAAAATTACAACCGCAATAGGTAACTACAAAGCTATAGGTACTTTGTTAAGCAGATTACTAACCATTTTAGACAGTATATTAAAAATGTAAAAAGGAGAGAATATTGTATTGATTTTGAAACAAGGCTATATAACTTATATTAAAATGGAGAATTTCGTTAAAAAAAGATTTTATTAAGAATTTTAAGAATATCTGTAGTGTGAGGACCGAGTTCATGTGACCTGTAAGGATATGCAGCATTAACATTTGAATTGTCAACGGGCTCTAAGGTGATATAAATTTCAAGATTGGATTAGTTATAAGCACTTGTTAGCCGATTACTGTACGTCCGAAGATCCCAGTATCTTCGCTACTGCTAGCGCAGAAAGCTGATCATTAGAGCAAACTTTTTGCCGTAAATTTGACTTTAAAATATAAAGCACCACCTTTAATCCTGTACTATTATATATTTTACATGTATGTCACATATTTAACAAATGTTATACCGGAGCTCACAGATGAAGTGTTGTTCTGATCCATTATTCCACCGGTATCCTAAAGAAATAAATATTTGTAAGAAAGACTTAATACTGACCTATAAGGTCTGACTTAATAATATCTACAAAAACATACAAAATATAAATAACATTTTCGTGAACTCATTATCATCAACAAAGCTACTGACCTAAAATCACTATCTTCAACAAGGCTAGTGATCTAAAATCATATAATAAAACAAAAGCACTTACATAAGATTAGCTTTAAGTCATTTCTACTCCGTTATTTAGTGCTCTGTATAACATATTTGATTACGGCTGCTGCAGACAAGAACAATTAAATATTTACCTTCAGACGATTTTTGGTCCCGAAGAGAAGAAAAAGGAATGATAAACCAAAGTGGGTTATCATTTCTTAGTTTATTTTATTGCTTTTAAATTGTAACACTTTCTAAAGCTTTAAAAATCTATGATTTGAAACATGGGGCAGATTAGAATCCTGAACAATAAACCATAACATGGTAATACTATCAATTGTAACATTTTGTGATAGTTTATTACTTTAAGGAGGAAAAGAAGTCGCTGGGAATACCTTATTTTAATCAAAGAACATGCTTTACTTATTTTAGAATATATTTATGTTTCATTACTCCCAGATTTTGTTTCGTATTATTTACTTAATAAAATTGTAATGTTTATTACATCCCATCTAAAATAAGGAATTAATTGCTCATTAACGTTTTACTCACACACTTAGTTCCATTTATTTCTAAATTTTCGTAAATACTAATTGTAAATTATAATTTTATATATATATTACAATTAAAAAAACTTTAAGTCATACAGTTTTTTCTTTGTACGTATTTTTTCATACAATTATTTTGATTACACCAAATCCAGTAACCGTATATTCAAAAGTACAAACATAATAAAAGTTCAATATAAATTTTCCTTTTAAAATATTAATGTTTTTCGGATCTCAGTTGTCGGCGTAATTATTAAAAGCGATTCCACACCGCTCTTTATTAGTTTTGCTCTGTTATCATTATTCTTGTCGACAGGAATTTAATATTTGCCGCAGGTTCTATAAATAAATTGAAAAGCATTTTCCATTATAGCGAATACCCATTATTTACATAGATACAATATTTTTATTTTAGGAACTTTAGCAACGTATAAGGTTTTAAAAATGTATAGGTTTATGGCATTGTAAATTGAACTTCTAATGACTAAACAAAACACCATTTAATAGACATATATTAACATATTTAAAACCCGATCAAAAAATTATTAGTATGTATGTTACAAGAATTTCGACATTTTATATTTCCTTTCAATTATTTCAAGTAATAGATTTACGATTTCAATTATAGCCGTGCGAAGAATTAGCGAAATTCAAGGTGAAAAATAAGTATTTAGCTGGATCTTTTTTCACATCTATTCCAATTCACATTTACATTTTACTTATAAAAGTGGGAGAGATAGAGGGAATAAAAAACCAGAAACAATCTATAACAACACAGTGTTTTAACGACTTAATCATTCCGGTTGCTGAAGAAATAAACGACCAGGAATTCCGACATAAATCGGTTTCCGAACAAAAAATATTGCTGTAAAACGGAGAGCTGCTGGAGAAATTCCGCATTCGAATAGCAACTAGCCTGGAGAAACAGCATAAAAATGCCAAGTGAAAATTAAAACACCTGCCTATTAACTTTTCACGTGTTTACTTTTAAAAAGTTATAACAATTTATTCTAAGCATAAACTCTTAATTGGCAAAAATTACGACTAATTAACTCGATATAACCTAAACTTTTTTTTAACGTTGAGAAATCCTTTATGGATACTACCCTAAGGGAGGGCCCGGATGCTTATGAGGGAGTCACTGAGACTTCAGGATATCCACTAAAACCCAACGCTTATATTTTTTTACCTTCATCGCTGTAACGGAACGCCGCGGTATCGCTTTCGAACTCACCGCGACGCCCCGGCGGGAATTTCCCCCTAGAATGAGGGTGCCAGAGTTGCCAGAACACCCTCACCACGTAGGCCTATGGTCTATACAGAGGTCACCCCCTCTCTCCCGCCCAGACACTAAGGCTGGAGGAAGGAGTCGGACAAAATCTCACCTTCCACCCAGCCTCCCCCTTGGAGCAACACCGCCGGCCACAGCGTCATCGTCTCGACCCCCTGTTCGATGCGCCACGCTCAAGGAAACTGGACCCACTGCCTTACCCCTAACGCGTTGGGCCTTGCAGACACTGCTCCCTAACTGGTGGCCCGCAGAGAGGCCTCGCTCGGCACAGATCGCGCACCACAACATTCCAGTGCAGCTGTAACGAGTGCGTCTGCCACGTCGCACCGGAAACAGGCGATGCTGCGGGCTATCTCGCAATTGGCACACATATTCCCGATCTCTCCCTGCCTCCACCAACGCCTTCGCTGCATCAACAGATAGTCGGGAAAAGGTAAAGCCCATTCCCCCCAGAGCCCCGACGAATCACCCCAACAAGGAGAGACTCGCCAGGACATCAGTAATGCGAAAAATCGTGTCGTTCACTACCTCCCTCCTAACGGACGCACAACATCTGTCACCCCATCCAATACTGAGCTAAGCTTCGCCACCAGTGTTTCCGCCTGCTGGAGCAACTTTGGGCAGTTATGTCGTCAAAATTAACCATCTCGGTGGCACGCATAAGAAGGTGGGCGTAAGTCACCCCCCCCCCCCCAGTCTGCCTCCTCCGTCTGCAGCTTAATGAAGCATACGGGGGAGGCACTTCTTCAAGAAAGGCAAAGAGGAAACCCTTTCCTTTCTTCCTCACAGCTGTCGACCACGCCTCATCTTCATGAATAAAAGGTGCCGTTGATAACCCTGTCTCCGAAACAGTCACCTTCGCTGCGGCTGACTGCTTCTTTCTATCCGCCACGAGAGGCTGTCGGATATTCCCCGGGGAGGCGCTCTTCGATTCCTTTGAAGTGGGCGTTAATTAAAACACCCACTGAATCATATGACAGAGCGCCTCAATTTATCCGCTGCGTCTACGTCCATCCGCGACAACCCGGAGGTGACCGCTGAGCCACCCACGGAGGCCTGAAGGTCGGCAAACTCCTCCCGGACCTAAACAAACTTCTCCCTGAGAAAAGACATTATTAGACGCCTCTTTAAGAGCCTTAATCATTGTGCCCTTAAGATTAAAGCTCTTCTTGCAAACCTCATGGATTGAGGCGGCATGTTATTTTGAGGATAGAATAATTATATTGAAATACATATTTCTTCATATATATTTTGTTATTTTATTTTGAGTGACCATATAAATGTAATATTTTTAAATCATAGAAAATAGTTCAATATGTAAGAAATATAATTTTTAATTACGTATACGTTAAACTACTAAGGTTGTCTACAATTTTTTATTCTCTATTTTTCATACATTTTTAATAATTGTGTTAAAAATAATTATTATATTTAATGGGTAGCTGCTCTAATCACCAGCACAATATATAAATTATTTTTTACACTGAGCATTAATTCTACAGTCATATTTCATTACAAATTCAATTAAGGCTGTAAAAGATTTTATGGCTGTAATAACCGAGCATGTGATGAACATTACTTTCTTTACCTCACCTATAATCACGCTTTAATCGGGAATGCCATAACAATATTAGAATTGCTATTGAATTATTATAGAAAATTTCATAGAAACCAATCTTCTAAATGAGTGGAAGTGAGATTGTGTTATTAATAAATAGGTTAATATCTAGTACTAATTGGTATTACTTTTTATACTTTTGCTTCCAAATAATAAATAAAGTCACCGATTCAATTCAGTAATATAATAGAAACTTACAATATAAACGACGACAGATTTCTGGGGTTTGGTGGAACTTAGTTATTACGAAAAGTCCAACAATGTAATATTACATTATTTAGTGAGTCAAGTCCCGTTACGAAACAGTACTGAAGTGTGTGTTGAAATTTCATAAATTGATGACGCGTTAGGCTAATATTTTGGCAAATAAACAAATTTAGACACTATTTAAGTCTTCAAATTTATGCTACTTCTATGCTTTAGTTATTGTTCTGAGATTGAAAAGAATTTTGTATTAATTTAATTTATTCGAATGGCGAATCAACTAGAATGTAATAATAAAATAAAATAATTTTAAATATGTCCTATTTTCTTTTGCTTCCTCCGCTGCCATTATGTTTAATTGAAGGTACTATGAAACGTACGGTACTAGAATCTATAATAAACCGATAAACCCACATAGCGTATATTTTATAAACAGATATATATAATATCTATAAACAACATCTAAGTTCAAGAAAAATACTACTCTTATGAGGAAATATTTTCTACTATAGGATCTAAACAAACGACCATGGACAAAAAAGCTGGGAGTACGACTGCTGCGCCAATCGGTCAGTCAGTATTTGATTAACTATATTATTTGAATAAATAGCGGCTAACGGCTGCATTTGCTCCTTGAAGTAATAAGTTGCAATATAAAATATGCATGGGACAAAAGGATGTAATAAATGTTTCAAATTTTCATAAAGTTGTTTGGTATATTTATATAAGAAGTAGCTTTTTATCATATTTCAAAAGTATAATTTTTTTTTTTAAACTATGCCAATATTATTATTTTACGGTGCTTCTATGGTTGTGAGCTTTATACATTTTTAAACCATAAAAAAATATAAAAGTTTATTTACAATAAAAAAACTAAACCAATAAACTCTAAGTTTAATTTAACGAATATTTTTTTTTGACACTTTCATATTTCTTCTTTATATTTCGTTCGTAATTATAAGTACAAACATAACAATGTGAAACAATTGCCTTGTCAGCGGCAGTAATTAAATATGTTCTGTTTACAATTCGCTGTATAATAAAAAAACAATAGAAATAATTAAAAACTAATTTTAAATAACAACTTTTGTTTATTATCAAATTTTATGTAACATGTTGTTTAAAATGTCTATGGCCATAAAAAATATATATATTCATGCTTATTATGTTTGTAACTCTTATAACTTTAATACAGTTATTGAATTTGTTATTCTATGCTTAAAAATTTGAACAGAAAAGAAATTTATCGTATTGTCGATATTCATGACAACATAGACAATGTAAAGCTAATTGATTCACATGTGTGAATCAATCAATTAGTGTGTGTGTAGATAGTTTTATTTGATACTCGTATAGTTCAGTTCATAAACGTTATTTAATTAGGTATATGTAAAATAAAAAGTATTAAAGATATTCCATAAAGCTTGAGTACTTCAGAAATAGCAGTGTACTTTATTCTTGACAAACTGTGATGAACAAAAGGCGATCGAATATATTACACATAAACTTAATATATCTGTACTGGACACTGGTCCTTTGTTTTTTTTTTAATTATATTTCAACTTTTATCCACAGACACATCGCCCATGTACTTTTCATATTTACGGCTTTACTTATAAAAAAGGTTTAACAATTTGACCTAAATATAAATTTAGAATAAGAAAAATGATGACTAATACCGCGATGTAACTTAAACCTAGCATAACGTAGATTTATAATACAATTAACAAATTTTAAACTTCGTTATAACAACTCTCACAAGTTTAAGTTCGATATAACCATCGTAACCAAGCAACCAAATAACACTTTTTACTACTATTCGCTATATTCTAGAGTCGATAAATTCGACAAATATCAAAAACTAAAATGGCTTTTAAGTCAATATGAAGAGTTGAAGAAGTATATAATATGGCCATTCAAATGCAACAGTCTAGGATAAAATAAAAAATAAGCAAAATTATAGAAAATCCTTTTGATATTTACAATGATAAAGAGTTTTGTGTAAAATGTCGGTTTTTCAAAGACGATGCCTTATTTTTAGATCGATTGATCGATTTAGTGGTAAAATAATAGTGGATAAACAGAGCGTTGACTTTTGTGTTATCTGAAGCAGAGAAGATAAAACAGCATTAAAATATTGGGGCCGCAATCAATTAAAATATAAATCATTTTTCTACACAATTTTGGAAATAGGAATGTTGTAAATAGACCAGAGCTTATGTATTTCTTATTTACTACAGATACAAGGTGATGCTGCAAACATTCATGGGTTATTACACCAGTTTGTTACTGAAATAGTCAGGTGAGTTGCTAGAGCAATATTGTCAAAAAGATTTCATTAGAATAGACTGCACTCAAATGAAAATGTCTAAAGTGCAAGGTTCTCGTGGCCAGTTCTATATACATTGTAAATGATATAGTATTTGAATGTTAAGGTAGCCTTAGCAGAGATATAAAATATACTCACCAGAACAAACTGTTTCACTCAACCATGAAACAAGTAGAAGACAACTAAGGATAGACCAATTGCTGAACTAAGGGAAGATAAATACGAATATATTTTTATTTATTACTACAAAAATAGATTTGTGTACACCAAAATGGTTCAGAATTTCCTTGGAAAACATCAAAATGTTAATGCTAGCTTCAGCAGTGCTAATGTAGATAATAATTGCAATTGAAATAAATAAATGTTCATATATGTGTTTTTTATTTCTTATTAGACAATTACAATAAATATGAAAATGGACTCCTCGTTTTGTAGCATAATACGAGTAGGTACTATATGAAACACTAACGAAAATGTTAGTAGCATCTTTTAATTTAATGTATTTCTCTACAATGTTATTAAATTACAAAATGAAGCTTAAATATAATGTAATTTCATTAAATTACAGCATAACACTTAACAAAAGTTTAAAATGTTTTCTCAGCTATTTAGTTTCGCTTTATTTGTATTTAAATTGTTGCTTTCTTTAATTTAATATTTCTCTTAGAGATTGTTACAATAAAAATATATTATAAGCAATGTGAAATACAACATATAGGTGTTGATTTCAATTGTAATATCATTGTGATTATACCCTTTCTTCTATTTTCGAATTTTTCAGTTAGTACGTGTGTTCTCTTTTATTATTCATTTTATAATTCTTATTGAATAAAACTTATAACTTATTATACGTCAACATTGAAAGAATCAAAGTGTACCACAGAAAAAACATAATTTTTCATTTTTTCGCAAGTTTGTATATGAATTCCGACGTTGCCGTTTTGTGCATTTGACATAATGATAGAATAGTTATGACAATGTTATACAAAGTTTATTAGTAAGAAATTATTCTTACGTAATTCCCAACTTAAACCGAATATTACTATTCATACTTTAAGTACAAAATAGCCATTGTATAGTTAGTTTTTATAAGTAACAGGTCAAATGTTTATCTCGTGGGAAGAAGAGTGAGGTTGTCAGAAAGATTTTTGAAGTGAAACTTCTTTAGAATCGTTGTGATTTCAAACCTGATGCAACGGAAAAAACGACAGGTAAGAGACACAAATACAAAAATGTGTAGAATGAAGCCGGTAAAGAATGAGACAGAAATATACACACTATTTTACACTGTATGCGGCTGCGTATTACAGCTTTTTAGTAAGATGTCAGCGTGGTTTGTTATTCTTTAACAGTGTGCTTGTCAGTATTTTTATATCTTGTTGTGCTAAATAATAAATTTTATAAGATGCCGAAAACTAATGCCGAAATGTGTCGTCAATATCGACGCAAAAAAAATGAAAATAAAATTAAAATTAAAAAAAATCCAGGAAAAAGTTCAACAGAACGTAGTCGCGAGTTTCGTGCGCGAAATAAACAATTATTGAACAATCAAAATAGATGTTCAAATATAAGTGTTAATGTGACTGATGTAATAAATGGTAAGTGTAAATGTTTTTTAATCCTGTTTTAAGTATAAACTAATATTTCAATGTTTTTCAATCAATAAATTTGATTTTTATTTTATACTGATCATGGATTATATATATATAACCTCAATACACCACGTGTATAATCTTATTTATTTTATTCTGTTTTAGACCACTCTCAGCAACAAAATAGTGTTCCAACGGGATATAATTTAGTAAATAATGATTGTAAGTACCAATAATTAATACTAACTTTCATCATTTAATTTTAAATAATTAAAAAAAAAAAATTAATTTAATAATAATTTAGTTGGAAAAACTTAAAAATTTAATAATTTAATTTAAAAACATATACTTAATTTATAATTCATGATTTAAAATATAAAAATTAATATAATTTTTATCATGAAAATTTGATCAAATATACCCCAGAGGTATCGCGAATTCTCAAAAAGAATTATGACAAAATTCCGATGATTTTAAGTGGGGATCTTAACATAAATTTTGCATCAGATACAGCGCTTCCTTTGATTGAGTTTCTCGATACAACATTTAATTTAAAAATGTGTAACAATCGCACTCAATCAACTACGAGATCAAAAACGGTAATAGATGCAGTATTCCAAAGATATATCAACCAAATTGAAACTAAAATATTTGTATCGTATTTTAGTTATCATAAGCCTCTTGTATCATTTGTTGAAACTGAAAATATGGAACTTGAGCAATAAATTATGTAACATATGTTAAATAAAATATCTTTTAAAATTAATCAAAATACTTTCATTTTTAAACGAATAAACTTTGTAATTATCCTACCCTTGGTATATATATTCATCTCATTCTTTTCTCGATTTACTGAAGTTTCACTTCTATCGTGTGTGAATCGCACACACACCTTTTTTTGTTTGTTTATACGTGGTTAGTCTTACTTCATTTGCATTCTAAAGTTCTCGCCGTTAATGCTCATATTATTAAAAAAAATGTTGAATGCCTTTTTAAGTTTAAAAACCACTATTCTTACTTATCAACTTCAGTCTTGACATTTTTAAATGTTACACAACTGAAACATATTCCATAATAAACTAGACTACTATACTAGTATAGTAATTTACTTTATTATGGAAAATGTACAGTTTCGTATATAATTAGCTCATAATATTAGTATTATGAGCCAATTATATACGACACTATAAAACTGATCAATTGATTATATAAAACCACAAAGAACCTAGATGTTGAACGTCACAGATGGAACAGAAAAAGGTAAAGCATCCACGAATAAAAATATGGAAATAAAAACAAAAATTAAAACCACGCTGTGGCGGAACTTTGTTGGTACGAAAAGTTTAAAAATTCATTCATTCATTCATTATTTCATTACTTAATAAGCCGTTAAGCAACGCACGCATAAAATTGTTATAAAATTAAAAACGGTATTATCAGTTAATTAATTGTTGGTGTTTTAGTCTAATAATACCTTGGCATTGTAGGTGAGATATAAAAATAAAATTGCAACTTGAAAAAAAAGGGATCTATTAGGTATGTCTCTTATTTTCCTTTGCAGATCAATATTGGTCTGTAGTTTTGTTTTTTTTTTTATATGTTCTTATTAATAATTTGATTTCAATATATAAACTTTATAACAAGCAACAACAACTTATATTAGTTTATATTAGTTATAAAATTTATGTGTTTAAAATCTTAGACACACATCTCAAACGGTTATTTAGATATTACCGTCGAAAAATCGTAATTTTTATCACTTGTTGATCTATACATCAAAATTATAGCCAAGGTCCAGATGATCTAAAAGATCAAATTAAAATTTCAGATATTTCAGAAATTCAGATATTCAGGTGTTTGGGTAAATACAAAGAAACATTTTTATATTCTTTTTAATTTATTGATTATATTAAGAAATTTACCCTTAGTGCCTGTAGAGTAAAAATCATTAATAAAAATTGATGATAGCGGTGATAAATTGGTGGTGGTAGTCTTTATGTGTATTTTAAGGTCTTCACTTGAATATATAAGTTATACTTTCACTTAGTACATGTACTTAGTTATAGAAATGATATTTTAAGTGGCTATAAAATATTTTATGTTGTTATAAATCAATTTCAGGACTGACCATTGCACTTGGCGTGCATTTAGATCTCACTTCCTTTGTCGTTGAAATTAATAACCAAGATATATATTATAAAATTCAACTTGGCTCTCATTTCACGTTTGTGTTTTGAATGGGATTATGAATATTAACAACATGAAAATTAAATAAAATATTTATAACATAACAAATTGTAGGTTATAACATTACAAAATTGCAACTGTTTATTATCATTTTTGAAATACAGCCTGGAGACAGCCTGAAAACTAAGGCAGAAGTCTTAGTAATAGTTCCGTTTTTCGTAGGTTCTATTTATACCCTTTGGGGGTGGAACCAACTAAACTGAAAAATAAGTACTCTAGATTTTTCCAAAATAAATATGCAAACACACGTACAAGGTAGAACAATTAATTGCCTTAATTAAATATGTTGTTAACAATGCTTAATAACGAAAAAGAGATAAAAATAAATTAAATTTACATTACATGTAATACATGTAATAATTAATTTATAAAATGATTTTATGTAATATGTTACTGGTCTTGTTGAAGATAATGTTGATAGTTGACATCAATGTAAATTATAGAAAACATATATTTTTAAAATAGTGCAAAATTATGTTATTGTTTTAAATTATTTTCTACACTGAAAATGTGATATTTTAACATTTTCACATACTTAATAAACTGTGGAAACATTTTGGCCATCTGCTCAAGAAGTAGAGCATATTGTACAAAACGCCAATGTAACTTAACTTTTATTATAATGCTATAAGGATCAAAATGCCACAGTGTTTCTAAGCATTATTCCACGAGGGGTTGAAATGATATTACGACTACAATAACCGACGATTCAATGAAGATTATCTCCTTCAGGCCTGACCCATCATTAAACTAAAGCTTTCTCAAAACGAGGAATAAAACCGCAACACTGAATCAGTGTCATATTGTAATTCTACAGTGACTGGATAATTATAAGGATATGTCAAATTATTTAAATAAATAGAACTAACTAACAGAAGATTACTGATTACCTTCTGCGTAACAGCATTTGCCATATATGTAAGTATATACTATTAAACCTATACTATTTTGAATATTTTTTTAAATAATTAGGCGTATAGATCAACGATATGGCATAATAAGATTTATGTTTTAAATCTTTTGTAATAGAAGCTAGAGTTATAAAGATAGTACCTATATGGAGTTACAGTATTCCTCAGGAGAAATCAATCAGCAGAGGGTTCACTGGCAATTGGCTCTGATCCTGATACTCGTATTGCAGCTTTCGATACATCGCTTTGACTACCGTGGGAAAGACAATTAACAGTAGTGAAATACTTGCGAATCATTTGTACTTTGCGTTTGCAATGTAAAATAATATATGGGTGTGTTTCATATGTATATTACCAATTGTTACACTCATTTGCGTTCGATGATAGTATTGTTATTCTTTTTCATGGATTCTTCATTTGATATAAAATTATTGATAGATTTTAAAATAACGTTATTTGTATATATTATTGTATACGTCAAACAATCAAAGGTACAAAAGCATTGTAAATATTGGTTTTAAATTATGAATATCAGACCGGATACACGCAAGACGCAAGCTTAAAATAAGTTTTAAAATTGTATATTTTTTTTTATATTATATTATTGAGTACAGATTTTACTTATTAGATATTTATTCCACATTTTTCCCTCCAAACCGAATGCCGCCATCAGCTTGCCGCTCGACAACAATATTTTTCGTTCGAAAACCGATTGCTGTCGGAGTTCTTGCCCGTTTATTTGTTCGAAAACTGGAATAATAAAGTCGTTAAGATAGGACGCCATCTTATAGAATGTCTGCTTTTCTTATTTATCTGACTTTTTGTTTCTGTCAAGTTAAATAAAAAGACGGTTATACTTAATATGTTTAATAGTTATACAAAGTAGTTAAGACAAAAATACTTAATGGTTTCATAGAAAAACTATTTAATGACTAACTAATTAGTCTCTAGAAATTATTGAGTTTTAATGTAACATGTATGTAACACTAAATTTGATCTCTTCACATTTGAGTTTTCCTTATTAAAACTAATAATAAAACTAAGACGTGTTTCGAAATCAGTCTTATGTGCTACTCATGTATAGTTTATGATCGTAATTATATCAAATGTTATGTTGTGAAAAGTTTTGCATGGTATTCCACAGAGTACCAGCAGTTTCTATGTAAATTTTGTGTTTTACTTACAAGTTTTAGTAGAATATGGGTATAATTAAACTGAGACTTCTTATTATTTATTCTGGGTATATTAAATTAAACAGAAAACTAAATTGCAGTTTAAGTGTATTTACTTTTTTGTAATGTATTTTGTATAACTGGAAACAATGGACGTATTTCTATACTTTCCTTTTAACAACAAGTCCATATTTAAGATTTTGCTTTATGTAACTTTTTTGACTATGACTAATATGATCTTAAATTTTCATCATTACTTCCATAATTGACCAACAAAAGATACACATACGACAATCCGGTAAATACAAATTTGGAGAACTTTAAGTCAGCTATTATTCTTATTAAATGATCTTTTGTTCCTGAAATCCAAAGACAATGTACTAAATGTAAGAGGACAACTCACATTTGTATTCTGGTTCTTTGTAACGATTTTTTTTACATGTAGGTGTATATTTATTATTTCTACAACTTTTAGTTGTTTAAACACTAACCATAATAAGCCTTCACATCGAATTGATTGCAATGGCTCTAGTTAATTGCTTACGAAATATTGACGTTTGTTAAAAAGAAATACAATAAAAAAATCCCTATTGTTATATAGTTCTTTTCAGACCAGGACACACTTGAAAACTTCGTAGCTATGTTTATCTGTGTTGTAACGCTCGTATTTACTCATATATTGCTTTAGCATTAAATCCACCAAAAGTATATTTTATATTATACAACAAAGTTTTAATAAATAAAATAAGAATTCCCTCGTTCCTTGTGCAAGAAGCAGATATTCATTACTTTGTTCTCTACAAATTACGACGAAGAGGAGAAGGCGTACGAATATACCTACATATTACATATAATCTTAATTTACTTGATTCCTTAATTTTATGTTACAAATGGGGTTGGTGTAGCTTAAAATGCTTGTTTTATATTACATATTGAGGTGGCAAGAAAATATTTTTATTGATTACATAGGATTTGTTAAAATATTTTACTATTCATAAAGTTCACAAACTCACACTTGCATGTTTTATAATCACAAAGGAACAAGATAACAGTTTTAAAATTGTCCAGTTCTCTATAAAACCTGTATCGTAGTTTCAATATAAATATTCTCTCCTTTTTAAATACTTAATAAACCGTGTTAAAATGTTAGCCTCGACAGAGTAGAGCCCGTTCTTTATCGGATGCCGTTCTAATTTAAAACTTAATATTGTGACAGTTAGAACCAAAATGCTAAAAGGATTTTAACCACCGTTTCACAAAGGATAATTATTTAATAAACGATATTCAACGTCTATAAAAGTTAAGCGACAAACCAACTCAAACCCAAGACCTACATCTCGTCTTACCGTGACCACGATATCGGCATTTATATAATTTATCTGGATATTTACCACGACTTCCGATGAAAGAGAGCCTAACGAGCGCCGCTAATCAAGATGGTCTGCGTCTTACTGACAGGGACCATCAGTTTATCTAACCGGAGCACTTCAACCAAAGTAAACCAAACGCCAACGGCAACGCTTAGCAGAAAATTTATCAGGAAGACGTTAACTCCCTAATGATTTCTTGGGTTAGGATGATTGCTCTCTTAGTGCTGTCTGTTGTTGTTGTTGGCCTAAGTGTAGTGTTGGTGCCCTAAACACGGAAATTATACTGGAAAAGAGAAATGAGATGTTCAATGATTATGGGTTTTTACTTTAGATGCTTAACATTAAGGAAAAAATCTACAAAACCATCATAAAACCTGTCGTGATGTATGGTTCTAAGCGTTGAGCAACTAGCGGGATGGATGAGAGGAGATTGCATGCAGCAGAAATATGACAGACAAAATGTGGAGTAAAAGGCTTTCGTGGTGTGGGCATGTTATGAGAATGGATGAATTGGTATAACAAAAAGGATGAATTATGTGAAAGATAATATGAGTAAAAGAGGACTGCTAAGATGACGGCTGATAGGCAAGAATGAAAGAGAAGAACATATTGTGCTGATCACCATAAAGTGGGTAAAGTTCAGGAAGATAATAGGTATTTTAGATACTTTGGCAAGAACTTGTAAAATCGCGCAAAAGGTGCTGCAGATCCTTGAAGAAGAATTATAAGTAATAATAAAAAATCGAAGTCTATAAATCAAACAAAAATATTATTAATACAATTAATAGGAGGAGCCAACCAAATGTTTTTATAAGAATAATGTCAGTTTCTTTTTTACTTTAGTTACAAAAAAGTGTTTTGTTTAAATGTCCTTGTAAATTTTACTATTGTGACAAAAGTGTATAAAAATAAAAATAAGTTTCAGAACGGACAATCTCGAGCTTTCCTAACGATGAGATGATACAAACACTATCATTATACTGAATTGTCTCGCTCTCCAGACAATGGATGTCAACAACTATTCAGGCTGAAGCCGCTGCGCCTACTTCTGACTAAGAAATCTAGACATAGTGGTTTTGTTTCGTAATAATTCTGTATCAAAATTCAAATCATTGTCCACTGTTAGTCCACCCTATTACACGATTCTGCTGAACACCGCGTTAAGTCTATAACATGATAACAGCGCTTCAAGGAATATATTTCAAGGTTCTCTACACAAACTAATAAAAAATATTTTTTTTTTACTTAATAAATATTAATAATTACTACCGGAACCCTGCTAAGCTGTCAGTCAGCTAAGCGGCATATCTACCTACATGACCTTGACCATTTCATATACCATTATTTTGTATATTTAAAAATGTTAATCTTGACATTTTTAAATGTTAAACAACTGAAACAT
This sequence comes from Napeogenes inachia, assembly GCA_959347355.1. Classification (NCBI taxonomy): domain Eukaryota; kingdom Metazoa; phylum Arthropoda; class Insecta; order Lepidoptera; family Nymphalidae; genus Napeogenes; species Napeogenes inachia. The sequence goes on from OY365792.1 coordinate 18,365,224, forward strand.
TTTCAATGGTAAAGCACACTAATGTTAGTTAGCGTATTATATACAATAAGAACATTCAATCGATTATATAAAACCGTGGAACAACCGTTTGGAAACGTGGAACAGAAAAAGTCAAACGTGGAACAGACAAAGGCAAAGTGCCAACGCATACAAACATGGAAATTAAAAAATGAAAACAAATAAGAATCGTTACTTAATAATTCACGCACGTATGAGATTGTAATAAAGTTAAATAAGGGATTTATTATCCGATAATGAGTTGTCGATTCCTAGTAATGCAATTGGTATTGTAAATGAGGTATGAAAATTATAATTGCAATTATGAGTCTAGTATCTTTATTTTTCTGTCAATTTATGTTTTTTTTTCTATTTATTATTTTCTTAACTGAATATTTTCTTAACTGAAAATGAACTAGTCATTTTCAGTTAAGAAAATATTTTACTTCCAGCCAAGACGTAATATTAATTTTGTAATCATTTTTAGAGTCATTAATAACTGTTATTACTGATTTACTAAAACGATATACATATCATTAACGAATATTAACAAACAAATATAATTCAATAGCAAACTAAAATCTTACTAAACAGATTACTTAAAGAAACGTCTAGGAATAATTACAAGAGAATTCCAAAAAACAAATAATAACAAAACAAATGTTAAAATAAATAAAAATAGAAGGTATTGAAACACTTACTTTCATACTCGTATAACTAGCTGATATAACTAAAGTAATAAGGTATATCATAGAATTTAAAGATAGGACAAATGCTAGGTACTAAAAAAATATTCTAGTTTCGATTATAAGATGTAAAAAAAAAGCCCGTTCAATTAGTTGAGCTCATGAGAAGATCCAGGCAAAGAAACTCATGGCCACTCTTTTCAACTGCCAATTACAGGTTTTTTTATGAGCTAAGTTTACAATAGTTTAGTCCCAGGCCAATACAAAGTTTTATAATTTCAAAACAATGAAAAAAGCTAAGCTAAGCAATAATTTAGATTTTTCTCCTGACACTACATCAGGTAAAAATGTTGTCACAAAATAGTTATACAAATATATCACGTTATACGTTTGCTTTGTTATTTGATTTTGTATAATTTTACTAGTCTTGTTGAAGAAAATGAGTGACTTCACTGCTTTTTGGATATCTTTACGAAGACATATTTTCATTATACCGAACAGTTATGTCCTCAACTGTAACAGTGTAATATAAAATATCCATATCTATATGATGTTTTATTTTCAATGTCAATTATATCTAAATATAATTTTTATAAATTATTTAGCTTTAAATTGGTCGCCTTTTACATACTTAGAAAATTGTGGAAACATAATAGTTCAAGAAGTAAAGCCTAATAAAATGAGAATAGAGTCATCAAGCTAAGGCTTGGGTAAAACTAGGAGTAAAACTACAACACTGAATCGTGGTCATATTTCAATCTTAAAGTTATTAATAGACCGGTGTTAGGAGAATAACAGAGATATATTAATTGTCATATATACTTTTAAACCTTTATCGTTTTAATTAACTCTATTTAATTATTAGACAGATTTATTTAATTATTAGAGATCAACAAAAATATAGTTAATTATTATTTTTTTAAATCGCTGATCCTTTGAAGTACAGGATGAAGGAGATAGTGGTGTGGAGTTTCAGTAATCCTCATGAGAAATCAATCCTTCGAGAGCTCGCTTTCAATTTGCTCTGATCTTTTTATTGCAGTTTCTCGATGCAATAAAAAGATCGAATTAAGTACAGTGGGAAAAGGCTATTTAAACTAGCGAAATACTTGTGAACCATTTGTATGGTTGCGTTTGCAATGTTAAATAATACGTGGTTGTGTGTGATAATATATATGTATACTACTATTAGGTATATGTGCGAAAGTTTGTATGATTGGATAGATGGATGTTTGTTATTCAATCACGCCAAAAAAACTGCCAAAAAACCGCCAAAACGAATTTTGATGAAACCTAGCAATGGCTATAGAAATCTTAACTTTTGTCGTGATTTTGTCTGTGACTTAACATAAGTTGTAGAGCAATAATGTAATTGCCACGGAATTTCCTTATTTTTAATCGTTAGGATCATTGAATTTAACAAAAAATAAAATAAAGAACAATGAATACTCTAGCCACCAACTAAGATGCCTTGTTTGGTTTGTTGAAAGTAGGAAAAATGTTCAATATTTTTTCCAAGACCCTTTAATAAAATACATACTATATGGCGCTGTAGTGCTTTCTCCGTTTTTTTCACCTCTACGCCGCTCCTCCCTCCACCCTCGGCCATCACTTTCCTGGCTGCTGGGATGATGCGTAACGCATTTTTCCAACGATAAAAAAAAGGACTTGCAGCCTATAAGAGACGCACTAGTAATTTCTTAAATGATAAATTAAAGATCAATAGGGGGTGTAAAATCGAAACAAATACTGAAACGGAACGCAAAGGAAGGTCACAGGAAAAAAAAATTTACGGATGAGATTTTTTTTACAATTGAGAAACATTTTAACAAACAAAATTCCGTATTTATGCTCAAAGCTCTGAGGAAGCTTCCCAATTAGTCGACCTAGTGCAACGTGGGCATAATCCTACTTCAGTGATGGTTTAGTGGGGTGTTAGGTTAGCAATAAAGGAGTGACTGAGCCACATTTTTGTGAAAAAGGTATCAAAACATCGACACAAGTGTATCAAGATACCATTCTTGAGAAGGTAGTTAAGTCCCTTAATAACACCATCTTCAATAACCAAGTATGGTCCTTCCAGCAAGACTAAGCGCCGGGTCATAAAGCTCGGTCCACGTAGTCTTGGTTGGAAGCGAACGACTTCATCAGAGCTGAAGACTGGCCGTCGTCCAGTCCCAATCTTACTCCGCTGATTTATGGTTTTAGGTTATTTAGGTTTTCTACTGCCAATTATTGAATTGTTTAAAGTAGTTTCTTCCCAGGCCTTATTGTCATTTATATAATCCTTAATCGTATAGTAGGCCTTATCTTCTTATTTCTGCTTATCAATTTGAATTTTAAAATGAAAGTTTTTTAATTTCTGCAGGGACTTTATTATAAAAATAAACACATTGTACATAAAATGATTAATGAATCCTTGCCAGCCTGGTGGGAATTGGAACAAGTTTGTGTTTATTTCTTGTATTTACAGAGTGCACAACTCTATTATTTTTTTAAGTTTTTATGAACGAACGTTAAATTATCAAATTATATATATACGGTAAAATTTAAATTAATGATTTGTTAAATATTTATCTTAATTTAGTTATATTTGTATTTAATATATAAGAGACTGTTTTTAAAGAATTAAAAACAAGAATAACAAAAAAACATCTCGTTGATTGCCACTCTGCACTTTATTACACATTTTTACCTCCAGGCGTGTCGTTATTCGAATTTGTAATGCCGCTAGTAGCTTGCGGCTCGACAACAATATTTTTCGTTCGAAAACCGATTGATGTCAAAGTTCCTGCTTGTTTATTTGTTCGAAAAATGAAATAATAAAGTCATTAAAATAGGACGCCATCTTATTGACTGTCTTTTATTATTTTTCCGGATTATTGTTTATATAAGTTATAGCAGACCAGGCCACGCGTTGCTGCGGTTGCTAAAGTTTTTGATATAACATTACATTGTAGTAAACTATTTAAGGAATAACTATTTAAGGAATAATTAGAAAAATAGTGATGTGGACCCGCATGTTTTTTAACATAGATGCAATTTGTAAAAAAAAACGACCTCTATGACTGATTTTCTACTACCATTACAATAATATAATAATAATAAGAGATGCGCCGAATATTTGGAAAGTATTCGGAATTTTTTTCGTCATTATTCGACCGAATTTTTCGGTTTTGACACATGTCTATTAATAATTACTACTACTATTAATCTATTAATCTCCTTTTGATTACAGAAATCGAATCAATATAAATTATAGGTAAATGTGGAAATAACGGCAACATCAGAGATCAGAATGCTACATAAGTTACTTTTCTTTCTACAATACAATTATAAAATTTTGTATTGATTACATTGCTAGATAAATCAATCGAATATGTTCTCGAAATAGTATTAATAATCAATGTATAATAACATATAATAAATTAATAGTATGTATAGTGAGTAATAAGTAATAGTATAATAATATTATTAATACATTAATTAAATATATCCGATCTCTTCACATTTTAGCTTAATTTAACATTAATAAAAGTTATTATAATACTAAGACGGAATAAGTAGTTAGTGTTATGTGTGTATAAAGTTAAGTGTTACGTAATGAAAAGTTTTGCATATTCTACAGAGTGCAAGTAGTTTCTTTGTAGATTACCTATTACAATGATTAACAAAGGCTTTTTAGTATACACTTATATTATAAATGGGACTTATTATGATGAATAATAAACTAAAAAGAAAACTAAACTGCACTTACTGTTTATTAACTTTTATCCTAATTTATTTTATTTAAATGAAGAGTAAGAATAACCAATTTTGTATACTTCCTAATTAACAACTAGTCTTTACTTATTTAAAAGTTTTTAGTGACTCAATTGACTGTAATTATTATAATCTTCAATTTCTTTGATCCCTCACTTATAACAAATTTGTTTAAGGAAAGTTACCCAGAAGACTATCTGCGAATTTGGAGAACTTTAATCTATTTTTTCATTTCTTAAATGATCCACTCTGACATAATCCATTTTCTTGAAATTCAAAGTAAACGCACGGCATGCATGCCTTTCTAGAAGGCCGGCAACGCCTTTGTAGCTCCTGAGTTGCAGACGTTCATGGGCGACGGAAGTTGCTTACCAGTAGGTGACGCGTTTGATCGTTTGCCTCCTATCACATAAAAAAAAAGAATGCACATGGTGTAAGAAGACAACTCACAATTCGAATCATCGTTCGTCGTCGTACCTAACCGTTACCTAATGGTTACCTTCGTAACCATTACTGGTTTTTTGTCTATCATCCCTCAATTTACAGGCAATAAAATTCGAGAATTGCCTCCCTTAATAAGCAGGTGTTTAAGACACGTATGTGAAAGTACTTTCTCTAGAAAACATGTCTCTAAAATTTGTCTTCTGATATATTTTTACTTATTTGCTATGTATGTATGTAAGATCGCTGCCGGGCTACTACACATATATTTCCCAATCCTTAAGTTTGTACTCCCAAGGTGACGCTTTAATAGCCAACAGGGCTAACAGTATAGAAAAACAAAAACAAAAAAACAAAAAAAAAATGTTTGTAATTAAATAACTTTAAACAAAAATAATCCTAAAATATGTAAGGTAAATACTAAGGTTATTAAGTTATTGATCTGTACGTTTTTATTAAAAATAAATTATATATTATAGTTTTACAAGGTGCATATATATATATATATATATATATATATATATATATATATATATATATCTGTATAATAATAATAATAATAATCGTTTAATTCAGAAAATTATTCCATAATATTGTATAGTAACCCTTATATTTTTTTATATATTGCTGTATATTTTTTATTGTACAACAAAGTCTCAAAGAACCAACAATAAATTACTTTGTTATCTACAAATTACGAAGAACATGAGAAGACATACGAATATATTACAAATAATATTAATATACTTGAACTTGATTCCTTCATTTCCTGTTGAGGTTAAATTGGCATAAAATGATATTACTATTTTATCTTAGATATTGACTTGGCAAGAAATCATTCTATAGTTAATTTACTTTTAATATAATTCACAAACACACTCTCACATTTTATAAATACAAATAAAAAGAAACAAGATCATGTTGGTGAAATTTTTACTTTCTCCATAAAGCTATTGGAGTTTCAATATCAATATTCTATCCCTTTTTATATACTTAATAAAGTGTGTGAAAATTTAAACCATCTGCTCGACAAAGTAGAGCTCGTTCTTTATCCGAATCTGGTGGAATTTAAGACTTATCAGATTCTAATAAGGATCAAAATGCTATAAAGTTTGAAGCTCCAGTCCACAAAGGGTATAAACGATATTATGTAATAACTAGGTAATCGATAGAAAGTAAGACCAGACCATAATTCATATTTTTAAAAATAGTAATAACTATTAAAATACTTAAGTTTATTAGAAATAAGAATCCAATAAACTTGGGGTAACTTGGGGTAAAACACTTGAAGTTATAAGCCGTAATTGAATATGCAATCTTCGTCAAAGTATTTCTAAAGCGCTTGCCAAATAAGCAGCCATGCATAAACTACTGCTAATACCTATCGATTCTATTAATTAGAAGCAAGCTTGTACCAGCGACTTAGCACATATGAATCTAGTCAGTATCTAGTAAGTGAAATAATCATTTAAAATACGAAAAGAAAAATATTTATTTGCCATGTCTATACATATATAGCTTTGACTTCAGTGAGTAAAGTTTATATTACTTACGAGTTTTTAAATTCAATATATTGCATCTTACAGTTTTTTTTAAATCTTTAAATATAATCAAGCTGAAACTTAGGGGCCATAAAAATGCGAGTAATTGTAACATATTCTTAATTGTTATGTCTGTATGTTCAAACACACGGAAGAGTTTTTTGACTTGAGTAACTTTAGGCTTAAATAAAATCACAAATTATGTAAATAGAGAATTACTAAAAAAATCACATTGATCCATTGATCAAATGTTCTATAATAATAATAAAAAACATTGTTTATTTGGCAAGTATCCAGTTTCAGTAAAACGAGTAAAAAAAGTATTGCTCGTTCGAAACTTAAGTTCTTAAAAATGGATACTATATGGTCATGAATTATTTATTCTATTTAAGATTTTTAACTTTTTTAATCAAATTAATAAAATATATTGTCATATAAATTATATTTTATTTGTATATAATTATATTAGGTATATTAATTGTGGTAGCTACAAATAATAAGCTGACCGATATTCTAGTATTTATACTATAGAAATTAAATGATTCAACAGAGGTTGTCCTATATTAATTATGAATTCGAATTGGTACAATCAATATATATTTATTATACCTAATTGAAATTGAATAATACCTAATACGCCGTATTTTGAAATTAGATTTGAAATAACATCCATATAAGATCCAGATAGTGCAAGAACTAAACTCTAATGATTTAAAATTTACGTAAGTCATATGCCGAAACAATGTTAACTCGATTCAGTAATTTTGACAACATCTTATTCTCTGACGATGCCCATTTCCACCTAAATTGACATGTAAACAAACAGAATTGCAGGTATTGGAGCAGCGAAAATCCCAAAGCTAAACATGAAAGGCCACTTCACTCTCCTAAGGCAACTGTATGGGCTGCAATTTCAGCAAAAGGAATCATCGGACCTTACTTTTTTGAAGATTCTCGAGGCCGTTCAGTTACTGTTAATTCTGCCAAGTAAGTGAAAATGTTACGGGAGTTTTTAGCACCGATGCTACTGGAATTTGCTGGCTATAACCGTAACACATGGTTTCAACAAGATGGAGCCACGTGTCACACATCGAACGAGTCCTTGCCGGTGGTCAAAGAAATGTTTCCGGAAAAGCTGATTTCCAGACGAGGTGACATCCCATGGCCGCCAAGCAGGGCTATTCGCTAACTTTTGACTTTTCTAATGACCATCAGCTGTGACGTCATGGCAGTTTGTTACTATAGTTACATAGTTTGTTACTATAGGAAATTAGTTGTTTGACAACCATTATGTCCGCACTTACTGATAGTGCTTTTCATTTTAACTGTCAAAAAAGATACGGAATAGCCCTACAGAAGTCCAGATCTATCCCCAGCAGACTTCTTTTTATAGGGTTATTTAAAGAGTCAAATTCAAAACTTCAGGACTCGCTTAGATGAGTGCAAAAACCGAAACGGTGGTCATTTAGCAAAATAATTTTTAAAAAATAAATTACAACTAATTTGCTTTCTCGTAAATAAACTATTTCTAAAATATGTTAAATGGTTTTTTTATACGATTTTTTAAAATGTTAACTAATTCATGGCCCACCCAGTATATGCAGCGCGTATTCTAAAATTTTAAAATCACCTTAACTGTCAAATTTCTGACAGTTATATTAAAAGCGCTAAAGTAAAAGTAGAACAAGGTTAAAAAGCATTAAGGTTTTATTTCTTAAATTTTCTCATTTCCGGTGAAACTTTATGATTTTTTCTTTCTTAAGATCTTTATCCTGTGAAAAAAAAACACAATAAAGAATAATAAAGAATTAGCGAAAACAGTACATTCACGTGTGAGGTCCAATCACTTTTACCTCTAAGGGTAAGTAATAGAGATTCATTTCATATAAAGGAAGATATACAGTATATACCCATATATTTTACTATTTACGTGTAAACATTTTACACTTCAAAATAGAAGAGGGTTTCTTCATCAATTGATTCTTTTATACTTTTATAAATAACACTTGGTTTATATAACTATCACTTATCAATACATATGGATCTGAACACTAATTTGCTTAAGCGCCCAATGAAGACTGATGTCCTTTTATACAAATCTTAGAGCTTCATTAAATTTTATTTACAAGTCTTCAATTGACTAACAATATGACAATTTGACACTTTAATCGGAAGTCAAAAGTGAACTACTAAATAAACTAAAACATTTTCTAATACTTCAACATAACTAACATATTATAAATACATTAAAATAATAATTGATATAAACTTTATAAAATTTCACAAAATAACCGTTACGTTTAATCAAATTTACTACTTATTTTTATAAGAATCTATAAAATACTCAATATTAATTACAGATCAAGACACTATTTTTTCACAAGCTAACAATTCGTCCATCCTGATAAATATCGCGTCCCCGCGAATGGCAACAGTTAAATACATTATTCATTCCAACCAGCTCTAAAAATTCAATCACAATGTTACACATAATTTTTTTACAAGTGTATTTTAACTATAATACATTTACATAAAGTTACAAAATTACATTGCAGTTATTGTGCACTTTCATATTCAAATTACGAATACAGAACAGTTTATCACAGTTTAGAAGTTCATACTTATTGTACACATTGCACTTTAGCTATTTATTTACACTCACACTCAGCAGTGTAAAATAACCCTTTAATTATTTGTAAATTTCACTCGTAGCGGATACGTGCACATTGCACTATAGCTATTTGCACTCACGCTCATAGCAGTGTAAAATAGCCCTTTCATTATTTGTAAATTTCGCTCATAGCAGATAGGTGCACATTGCACTTTAGCTATTTACACTCTCCGCTCATAGCAGTGTAAAATAGCCCTTTCATTGTAAACTTCGCTCATAGCAGATACGTGCACTTTGCACTATAGCTAGACCTACACCCACGCTCATAGCAGTGTAGATCAGCCCTTGGGTTATTTCAAGTTTCGCTCATAGCAGATAGGTGCACATTGCACTTTAGCTATTTACACTCTCCGCTCATAGCAGTGTAAAATAGCACTTTCATTGTAAACTTCGCTCATAGCAGATACATGCACTTTGCACTATAGCTAGACCTACACCCACGCTCATAGCTGTGTAGATCAGCCCTTGCGTTATTTCAAGTTTCGCTCATAGCAGATAGGTGCACATTGCACTTTAGCTATTTACACTCTCCGCTTATAGCAGTGTAAAATAGCCCTTTCATTGTAAACTTCACTCATAGCAGATACGTGCAGTGACCGCAGTATGCACAATGGACAGTGACCGCAGTATGTCCCAAACGCAGTAACCAGCCAGTGGCAGTTGCGCTAGCAGCACACTCTAACAGCAGGCTCCGACAGCAGGCTCCGACAGCAGGCTCCGACAGCAGGCTCCGACAGCAGGCTCCGACAGCAGGCTCCGACAGCAGGCTCCGTCAGCAGGCTCCGACAGCAGGCTCAGACAGCAGGCTCCGACAGCAGCGCCAGCTCCGACCAGCAGCGCCAGCTCCGACCAGCAGCAACTTCAACAGCCAGCAGCAACCACTTCAAACGATGCATTTAGCAAGCAGCTCCTTAAGCCAGCAGCGGCTTCAGCCAGCAGCGCCGTCAGCCGGCAGCGTCGTCAGCCAGCAGCACCGTCAGCCAGCAGCACCGTCAGCTAGCAGCACCGTCAGTCAGCAGCACCGTCAGCCAGCAGCACCGTCAGCCAGCAGCACCGTCAGCCAGCAGCACCGTCAGCCAGCAGCACCGTCAGCCAGCAGCACCGTCAGCCAGCAGCACCGTCAGCCAGCAGCACCGTCAGCCAGCAGCACCGTCACCGCCAACCGCGCCGCACCGTCAGCGCAAGCCGCGCCGCGCCGTCACCGCCAGCCGCGCAATGCCGTCATCGCCAGCAGCGCAGTGCCGTCACCGCCAGCCGCACCGCGCCGTCACCGCCAGCCGCGCAATGCCGTCATCGCCAGCAGCGCAGTGCTGTCACCGCCAGCCGCGCCGCGCCGTCACCGCCAGCCGCGCCGTCACCGCCATCGCCCCGCACCATCACCGCCATCCGCGCCGCGCCATTACCGCCATCCGCGCCGCGCCATTACCGCCATTTGCGCCGCGTAGTCACCGCCATAATTTCTCATTTCTTTTCTTTCTTCATTAGCAACGATTCCCTCTTTCGTAGAATACTTCGAACGCTTTGTCATTTAATCTAATAAACGACTTGCATAAGCGATTAAATAGGTAATTTCACTCGATTTTCTTGATATGTGGGTAGATCTCAATTTTTAAGTTTCGAGATAACAAATTTATTTTGATTGATTGATTGATTTACAACCATTGATTATCAACTATTGATTGATTGTATTGATTCTGGAACTTCTTTGTTATTATCTTGTAGTTTCAAATAATAAAATCACTTCATTTCTTGCTTGACGTGATTTGTAGCTTCAATAAACTTTTCTTGCGGGTAGTTGATGGTTTTGATGCCCGAGTGAATCCCACTTCTGAATTGTAAACATTTTACACTTCAAAATAGAAGAGGGTTTCTTCATCAATTGATTCTTTTATACTTTTATAAATAACACTTGGTTTATATAACTATCACTTATCAATACATATGGATCTGAACACTAATTTGCTTAAGCGCCCAATGAAGACTGATGTCCTTTTATACAAATCTTAGAACTTCATTAAATTTTATTTACAAGTCTTCAATTGACTAACAATATGACAATTTGACACTTTAATCGGAAGTCAAAAGTGAACTACTAAATAAACTAAAACATTTTCTAATACTTCAACATAACTAACATATTATAAATACATTAGAATAATAATTGATATAAACTTTATAAAATTTCACAAAATAACCGTTACGTTTAATCAAATTTACTACTTATTTTTATAAGAATCTATAAAATACTCAATATTAATTACAGATCAAGACACTATTTTTTCACAAGCTAACATACGACACGAGGTTGATTCTCATCAACTCTTGTGGTGAGTAAAGCTAATAGCTATAAACCTAATATTTTAGTTTTACAATTCTTTATTTTTTTTGGATTTAAAAAATGATGTTTAATTTTTTATACACTAACACAATTTTTGACACCATCTTTTGCAGCAATTCTTATTTTAAAAGTGATTACAGTACGACTCATTATTCTAGCCTATTATAATTCGACCGAACATATTAGCAATTCGTGTCGAAATTGTTTGGATAAATATAAAATGTAATGGAAGTTCAAAGCGGAATATGGTTCTGTAATTATTATTAAAGGATCATTTATCATCGGAGTCATTAATTGTATTGGAATTCGAGTTCGAAATCGAATTCTAAATAAAGCAATAAATTTCAATATCATTTATTCGCTACACGTTGTAAGCTTATACATAACTTATTGAATATTATAATAGCGTATTTGTTCAAGTGGCATAGCGTTTTATGACAGTATTATTATTGAATAATAATGAATATTATTTCATATTTTATTCATACATAAATTCGCTTACCATTTTCCTTCTTAGACCGTTACTGACATCAATGACCGCAAACATCACATTACAAACCGCATAGGGTTGCAAGTCCACCCTATATCGATTAAGTCTTAGCTTTTCAAAGAGGAAGGTATATAAAAGTTGAAACATACAAACCAAATCTACCGTCTCATTTTATAACATAATTGCTTATACGCATATAGCTATATATTTTGGTTTCAAGCAAAAAGATGATCCACCTGATATTACGTGACGAAAATCATCGATGAACATTGTCAATTTATAGGAAATTAGAATACTTGGGAAACAGGTAACTTCCTTTATTCATACTATAATCATTAGAACTCAATACAGTCAATTCATTAAAAATCAATATAGGTAATTTTCGGTTCAGCAATAGCTTTTGTAAAATTCTATTTCGAATTCGATTGTGACCAAGTCCCAACTTTTTCTCTTCCATTTGCCGAATGAGAATATGCTAGTAGCTCAGAACTATGAAATAATTAAAACAATTTCCTAAATGTTTTTATTAATCCCGTACATTGTTTTCATTACACCATAATAAGGCACTCTTTTAAATTATAAATAGGATTCTTAGTACGGTGCTTTTAACGAAATATTTAACGGCAACAACGAGTATCGGCAAATATCAGGCAATGTTCAATGTTGTGATTTCTCATTTCGGTACAGACTATTAAATAAGTAAATTATTTTTTTATATATTTATTATAAATGGCAATATAAAAAATAAAAAAATACACATTCAAGCTAACAATTGTTTATAATGCAATTTAGAATGAGTTTCAATAAAAAATAATGGTTAGTATAGTAACTGAAAAGTATATTTAAAATACTTGACTGTTAGCTTTTATACATGTAGTAGTTTGGTTTTGACTAAAAATAAAGACATAAGTTTTTGATTTGACTAAAACAATTGAATCTCTGTATAGAAGTTTAATTGATAAAATAAATGTAATATTGGATACTGATTTGACTAAGAATAAGAAGTATATAAATCGCAGCTCGGTTAAGAGAAGTAATTGTGACATTGGGAGTACTAGTTGTGTGGTGGTGCTATTGTGATAGAAGTGTAACAGTTATAATAAACCGCAGAGTGTGAGATCGAGAGACTAAGTTGTGTAACATTGATAGCTGAGAGTTTAAATGGTAAACAGTTTAGTGTATTTGTGAACAGTGTCATAAAATGCTATAAAGAATAGAACTACCGTTGTTAGCGATTCTTTGCGATAAGAGAGCTTTAATATGACATACAAGGCTTATTTGAAATATAACAAAATATTTTATGCAAAAGAAAAAGTATATATGTTTATTTATTAATAACCGTCGTTTTAGCATCCTCCTAAAATATCATTACTAATGTTAAAGTGTGACTGTAATCTTGTACCCTACGCCTAAAAGATTTTATTATTTTAACTTCTTAAAAGATTAGTTGACTATAAAACAAGTTAACTATTATTAATAATTATTTTAAAATGTTAGTAACATTTTTACTTATCTTAAAATTGTTAAAAGATGTATACGTAAAGTTAATAACAGCTAATTTACGGAATTACTCTTCTGAACTTTAGCGTAGAAGCAGCAAATGGGTCAAATATATTATTAAGAATCAAAACTATTTGCTACAACATAAGATAAATATATAAAAGACAATAATTTTCATTTCCAACCATATTCAATATTTACCAAATTGGTTATTGGACTATAAACAGTTATTAACTGTAGAACCAGTCTTGGCAATCGTACAATGATGATCGTACATGTACGATAATTTGGGCCCAATGTACGATTGCGATTCATTATCGTACGCAAATGTACGATAATTTTTAATTATACATTTTTTTTATACAGATTTTCTTTTGATACAGATTTGTTCACTCGTAAATATAATAACAACGTTTAATAATACATATATTGGGATTATTATTTCTTTGAATAGATTTAATTATTAACCAATCAACTTTCAAACCACTTATTTTTTGTGCAATTTCCGAATCACACAAATTAACGCTCCATTTTCTATGCGGTGTATCCATGTGATAATCATAAATTAAAGACGTGACGGGCGGTTGAGCATAATATAAGTTCGTGACAATATCTATTCTATTAATAAATAATGCTTTTATACGTTATTTGAAAGTGTACGATAATTTTTACTTAGGTACGATCGGCACAACATCCTAATAATAACTAAAGCATTTGCTTTAGTTGTTGTACTGAAGGCACAACATTCCAGGTTGGCAACACTGTGTAGAACTATCAAGTACTTATTTGGCATACGTCAGTTGACATTTGTCAGATTTACTTTTACTTTTACCGCCAATTTTATAATTTTTATATACCTACATCATTTTATTTTGTCTTTTCATAATAAGTAATCTGAAATCTACACTCTAGACTCTATAAATTTTTACGTGCACATTTGACTTGGATAAACTGTAAAACCATATTTGAAGAATGTGTTAAAAATATATGTTATTATTATACTATTGTGTTCTTATACACGAAATGTGTTGATTAAAAATAAAAGTTGTATAACCTTTTCTAAATAGAGAAATTACACATTCTAATGGGTATTTATAAATAAAAAGTGAACAAATAAACTCACGCAAAAATATTCAATGTCTAATATTAGAACGATGACCACTTTTGCACGTTCAATTAACAAAAGACCTTTTAGAGTATCTATTGAAGGTAATATAGGCTCAGGAAAATCTACATGCATCAAATACTTTGACAAATATCCAAATATTGACAAACATGCGGTAAGTAATTAGTCGCATTTTATGTTTAGGAAATTTTATTTATCTTCAAACTATTTCTTAGGGACTCTGGAATATTACATGACTTAGCCATTAATGTTGTTTAATTATCAAAATTCTATTTTCCAATGTAACCAATAATACTACTTTCATTCATAGGAGCCTATAGCTGAATGGCGCAACGTAAGCGGTCACAACCTGCTTGGATTGTTGTACAGTGACCTCAATGAGTGGAGCTTCGCTTTCCAGCATTATGTGCACCTCAGTCGTCTCAAAATACAGACCAGTCCACCCTCCAATCCTAATGTTACGGTTAAAATGTTTGAAAGGTACCTTATGAAGGATTATTTTTAAAAAAATCTTCTAAAAGTTACTCATGAAGCTGATCAGTGTAGCATACATCTACTTTTTTAGTTAGTGAATCTTTTCAAATTAAACATACAGAATATAGAAAGCGTACTCTTGAGTGCATAGAGACACATTGTTGCTACAAATATGCTTAATAAGTTAATCTGAAGTCAGACTAAAAACATTTTGTTACAGTTGATTTATTTTTTATAAACTAAAGCTATAAATTCTTTTAGGTCAGTACAAAACAGCAGGTTCTGTTTTGTAGAGAATGCACGGAAACAGGATTTTCTCAAAGACCCACAGTATGAAGTTCTTCAAAAATGGTTTGACTACACAGAAAAACAATTGGATATTAGTTTAGATCTCATAGGTAACAAATAAATTGCATATAGTATATATTAAAAACTATTATTTCCATAGCATTTCTGAATCATTCTTGTTGTTTTAGTTTATTTAAGGACGACCCCACAGATTGTGTGGGAGAGAATGATGAAAAGGGGACGAGCTGAGGAGACTGAAGTGCCTTTGGATTATTTGGAACAAGTAAATTTATTTCCTATTTCCTCAATTATATAAAATATTTTATAATTTTAATTAAACCTTATTAATTTTCGTTATTACTAGATGACAAACATTCTAAGTTCACATCCTCCAACTTAAACAGTATTAAGATATCAAAGGTATTTAACTTAATTTCAAGGTACATGAATCATATGAAAACTGGTTAAACTCCCCTGATGTTGGCTGTGAGGTGCTAACGATTGATGCCAATCGCAACATTGATGATGTGAAGAAAGACTTAGATAGATATAGCTACAAGATATTGGGTGGAAATCATACTAATTAAATAATTATTAATTAGATTTACTTTTGATATTGACTATATAGTGGTAATACGTTATAATGCGGTTGTTGGTAAAACACAAATTTCCTTAGCAACATTTAATGTGGTTACGTTATACCAAATGGCCTTATAGCAAATTACTCATAAATATTTATGAAGCAGAAACAACCTTATCTACTTATTACATATGAATTAAAAAGTTAATTTACATGGAAAAACTTATAATCAAAATAAGGAATAAAGTTAAGAGATAGGAATAGTTTCCCATTTTAATGAGTAGAATATGTATGATGTACAATTAGGGCGTCATCGCTAAGCTTATAACAAGGGTCTACTGTCCTTGCAAAAGAAAGTTAATATCAAATAAGTTAAGAAATAATGCAACTTTATTTTGTGATTTCAGTCAAGGTAACTAGATATTTAGTTATGGAATTGATATTCATACTTTGTTTATCATAGCCTTATGATTTATAATGTTTTTTCATGTTTTTAATTAATATTACGGGTATAGACAATATTTTACAAAAAATAAACAGATGACATTATAATGTAACATAATAATTTAATACTTTATAAGTTTAAGGGGTTTTTTTTTATGAATACTGATAATCCTGAAATTAATTGTTTATCATTTCAAATCAGAATATGAGTTTATAAATGGCTTTTAATTAAAATTACTTTAAATTATTATAAATTTGTCCAATATCTTATTAGTTCTCTAATAAATAACAGACAATTAATCCATTGCATGTGGACATATATAATATTATACATGTCACTTGTCTTTCCAGACTACTTGTATAATTTAATTCTGTTAATAAACTAAATGAAATAAAGAAATTTCATGATATACATATATATTTTTTTTAATTGGCTAACAATTGAAACAATATATTAAGTCTATTTTACTTTTAATTTACTAATAAATCTACTCTTAACCATTAGATTGTCAAATATCATCTTTTCATTAATTTACAATCAATGGTATTTAAACTGTTGTCAATTTCTTATTTTGACTGTGTAAAATATATAAACCATCTTTTTAAATATTGACTTTGTACAAGAGGAGAATACTTGATTAAAATATTGAAATCAGAAATCCATATTGACTGTTGATGTTTTATTTATAACAATTAAATAATCCTAACAAACTAGTTTGAAATAAGTTCATCTAGCGGTAGAGGTGATCAGCTCTAATGTTAGAAGCAATCTCACTCTCCCATTTGTCACCATTTGAGAGTAACTTTTCCTTATTGTAAAGAAGTTCTTCATGAGTTTCGGTAGAAAACTCGAAGTTAGGGCCTTCTACAATCGCGTCAACTGGACAAGCCTCCTGTATAATGAAAATTAATATATGATATTAAATTGGCATGTATTTTTTTAATTACTGACTAATAACTAACTGTATAAAATTATTTGAGTTAAAATGATATTAATATAATGCATAAAATATGTAAAAGTATCTTTAAAAATTTTGAAATCTTTAATTTTATTCATAAATATGGCTTATGAAAAATTTTTCAGCTGGATGTAAAACCTTGGCCATAATAAGTTCAAGCCTACAACCTGACAAAATCCACAGTAGATACATTTTGTCATGTCAATATCATATCTGGTAGTTCTGCGAGACCCATCCTTGCGCTCCTCTGCCTCGATTGTGATTGCCTGGAGATATAATGGAAGGTATTAAATATTGATTAATACAGTGGACGCCGCTTATTGTGATCACGGTTAATGTTATCAGCCGGCTATTGTTATCGGAAATGGTCGGTCCCAAATTTCTCCTTAGCAATACATTTGAAAAAAGTCGCTTATTGTTATCGATTTAGAAGACTATACGGCGATTCGATACGACACCGAGCAACAAATTTCGATAAATTATACTATTTTGAGAATTCTATTCAAATGATCATGAATGAAAACAAGTGTCAAACAACAATAGATCGATATTTCAAATGAATCTTATGTTAGAATATTTTTAATAGTGTAAATAAATAGAAAATTTGAGCAAACAACAGAATTTCTTATTATGAAACTTAATATGTACTTAAATCCCCCAACAATCATGAAAAAGTACCATCCGCATGTTATCATTCGGTTATCAAAATGGGCAGGCTAAGAGTGATCACAATAAGCGGCGTCTACCTGTATACATTAAACTTTTATTAGTTTATTTAAAAATAATAACATAAGAATTTCCAACAAATTAAAGTAGCAAGTCTCTACATGAGAAATCTTAAACAATAGTATGTTTTTTAATCATTTCAATGTAAATATTATTTTAAGCTATATTCATTTTATTATTTACAAAACAATACAGCAGGGAGTATATAACTCGGGTATTATTATATGAACATATAATAGCTGTCCTTACATAGTTTACATCTCATAATACCTGAGCTGGACATATAGCCTCGCACAGCTTGCATGCAATGCATCGCTCCTCACCAGATGGATACCGACGTAATGCATGCTCACCTCTGAATCTTGGGGATAATGGCCCTTTCTCAAATGGATAATTGATTGTTGCTGGCTCCTGAAATTTATTAAGTAAGGGTTTATATTAGAAATTATTATCAATATTATGTCTCTATTTGAAACCAGATAAATTTCATTTCAATAATAAACATTAAATTGTATGAATGTATGAATAAATTATAAACAAAATAAAAACTAGATTTAAGACAACATTTTTGTTAATTGAGATGTAACATTGCATGTAAGCTAATCTAACAAAATGAGTATAATTGTTGCTAATTATTCTGTTTAAACATTTACAACACAATTGATTATTAATTTTAATATTTGTAGAAAAATAGATTTAAATTGTACCTTAAATATATGAGCCAGGGTTACAGCAAAACCCCGGGCTAATTCTGTCCAAAATAAAGTTTGAGCAGCTCTATTTGACATTTCTTTAAAACTCATGTCAGGGTCCTCAGCATTCACATATTTGTACCCAGGGGCCTTTGGTGGATACACTTTTTCCACTTTTCCTTCTTGGCCTGTGCTGGCATAACGAACTATGACACTACTGGCTCCACTAGCCCTAACTAAGATAGAATAAGAATAAAGAAAATTAATCAAAATTAATATCCAAATGCGTCATTATCTAATAGACTAAAATTTTATTTTGAAAATCCATTATTATGCTAATGAAAGCAGCATTATAATCAATAAATGTTGTGTTTATATTATTTTTTTGCCAAGAAAATAGGTTATATTTCGTTGCGTAACGAAATATTTAAAAACAACACTAGGCTGGAAATATTAATTGTTTTAATTATTGAACAAATATCTTTACCTCGAGTTGACACTGAGAATATTTTTGCCAAAGACATATTAGTCTTTTAATTTTTATATTTTATTTGCAATTCAATTTGTTTTGTCAAAATTTGTGACATTTGTTAACATAAATACAAATGTCAATTGTCAATAAAGAGAAACTACTGACTAAACAGTATAATACTCGTACAGCATCAATGCGGTACGAGTACTTATATTATTATAATGAGTATTTCTAACTTACATTGATAAATAATCAATAGATTTTAGTTTGTATTGTTGTAGTCCATTATATTCTCGAATAGATATATTAAGTTATAATATTTCATTATTTGAATACAGTAAGAACTAAAGAAAACTAGGGGAAATTCAATAATAAATAAGTATAAGAGCTGTTATAAAAGGATCATGTAGAATTGTTATAACCGCATGTTCTTCAGATGAGAGTTCTACGACAATATCAGCAGCTCCAAATTGACGCTATGTGTTTTTAGTGGTCATAATAAAACGATTTACTTTACAAGAAGGTCAAAATTTCAATTAAAAAAAATAAAAAATGTCTGAGCATGACGTATATCTTGTGTCGATGGTACGAGTATACTTTCATTATTTTTATTTTTTGTTTATTAATTTATTGTAATCAGATAATAAATTATTGTCATAAACCATTAAACATCGTATTGAAGCTCTGTAGCTTCAGTTAAACTGTTTTTAATTATTCGTGAACATCTCACTGAGAAGTGACATTAGAAAGAGCGTTTTGGCGGCATGTAATCTAAATATTATTGTAGTATATAATTATAATGTTACTTAATGCAATATTTAGAGTTCACTTTATGAGTCTAGAACCGTCTTAATATGTCTGGTGCCTAAACTGATGGAACTAATATAATAGCTCTATGGTCTAAGGTCAATAAATTGTAGAAAAGGAATACCTGTACTTAAAAAAATATATATATAAACCATTCATTTAATATTTCGTCACGTTTTAATTATGCTAAACTATATTTTACATGTTAATACTACATTTTCCAGGCTGCTAAAATATTCTATATTATTTAATTTATTTATTGTTTTCAAGTGCAAGTACCTGCACGCAAACCACGAATGCAGATGCGTTTTGTAAACTACTGTCTGAAACGTCAAACTCCAAAACATTGAAGATTTGAAGTGACGTTTACAAATTTTTGTCGGTGAGATATAAATTCGCGAAATAATTCGCCACGCAGCATGGAAGATGCGCCGGCTTCAGATATGGACTCCAATAAACCAAGTCCTGGGAGTGACGAACCGTCGGAGCTGGTAAAATTGTATTTTTTATGTATTAAAACTGACATCATCGTTATCGATGTTGATACTATTTTATGGTTTTGGTAGGACCGGCGACCGTTTGGTGGACTAGAATTCCAAGTTTCTGAGGTAGTAGAGAGATTAGAAGCCGGTGTGAATGCCCAAGATGCTGTTGAAGAAGAAAAAAAGCCGGAACCGCGAAAGATAAGCGCAGGATTCTTTGAGCCTGAGGAAATGGGAATGGACGAAATTTTAAAGATTTTAGAGGATTTGGTACTGAAAACTGATCCGAGTTGTGAGAGTATGGAACCACCCTTGCTGCCCACTGATGCTGTGACGCGGGCAGCCATTCTTTCTCATAGTATTTCGGCCTTGTTTGCGAGACTAGAGAGGAGTCATGCTGCACGACTTGGTACTCATATAGCTACTGAAACAACACGCTGGATGGCACATATGTTCAGGTAACACAGTTGTCATTATTTGCCTAAAACTACCTATAGTTTTTATTAATAATTAATTGCTCATTATTTATTTTAAGCAAATAAATTAGCTTTTTAAGGAGTATAAAATAAAAAGAAATCAATAAATAATAAACATAAATCTAACCTTTTAAGAGGTACAGTTAAAAGAATTACTTACACATATTTAACTTAAACATTAGTATTTAAAATCTTGTGCTTTACTTAATGGTTTAGCTTAAAAGCATGTTTTTAGAAGTGTGATCTTAGTCAAAATAATTTGGCATCACTGTCAAGTATTTTGGTTGACTTAATAGACTTAAGCAATAAAAAGCTTCACAAGGAGTTAAACAACAAATTAGAAAAAAGATACATATTTATTTGCCATTGAGGAAATTAGTAATTAGTATATTATGCATATATAAAGATAATTGTCTTTAATCATTTGAAATTGAAACTGATCAATGAATCAATGAAACTTCTAGATAAAAGATTGTATTTGATAACTAATTCTTAAAATAATTAAATAGAAAAACAAAGACAAAATATAAAATACAAGTACATGCTGCTACAATGCAAATGTTGGGATACAAGTATGTGGTATGACAAAGAAAGAAATTACATGTAAGAGGTAGTTTGAAAGTAGCACTAGTCATAGAAAACATAAACAGTAATTGTTCATAGTGGTTTGACAATGTATTTACTGAGCACTTATAAATACTAATTACAAATTTCTTTAATCATTTTAAGCATTCTGTTAATATTCTTAGTATGTAATTTAACTACATACAATCACTATCCCTACTACTGAGATAGAACTCATAAACCTAGAGAAGTGTGGATTTGATAAAAACATTATACATTGTGTAATAAAATGATGGTTGGTCCAAATGTACTTTACATTACTAATTCATGTTTGTAAACTATAAACCCATACACAAACATAAGACATTTTTGTGTTTATACAAATATATATATCCATTACATCCAGTTTGTAGTTATCTACATAAAATAAACTTAACTGCCTTTAATCTTATCCAATTTTAATTGAAACTCAAGGTGATTGATAACAGGTTGTATATGAGATTACATATATCACCCTGTTTGCCACAATTTTATGTTTATGGGTTACCATTATTGCTAATTTATTACTTTCTGATTATTGATTAAACCATCATAGTGCTAATACTGTTAATTAGTTTTATTATGTTTTTTTTTCGAAACAATAAAAACATGCAACAAGTTGTGGAGCAACAAAAGTTTAAATATACAAATATTTCATACCCTAATAAAAAAAAAATAAAAAATAAAATGAACACAGCAATAAAGGCTCATTTTTTTTATTTTTTATTTCATGCACTAATATGTAGTTTGTTTTAATTATAGCAGATGTCATAATTGAAAACATGGTCAGGCGGCTATTTGATGTAAATTGTAATGTGTATAATTTTTTTTTGCATTTATAAATACATACAATATATCATATTTACTAATTAACCACACTGTCAACCTCAAGAGAATACTATTTCTGTAGATACCCAAGACTGATATTACTTCCTAGGCAACAAAAAAAAATGTAATCATAATAGAAATTATTCATTTGCTAGCAAATTTACACTAAATGAAAAAACTGGAATAGACAAACTCAAAAAGACTATTGAACCATCCATTCATCCAACGTCTATCCTCTATTCATATGGTTACCATAGAGTTAAGAGGTCTTTTTACATAATATCTTCTAACTTTTAATTAAAAAGTATTTATAGTCTTTGCATAAAACTCCAACACGATTTTCTATTATGAAAGCTTTGATGTGATATTGTAGGTTTATTAATGTGTGTATAAATACAATACATGAAAGACAAAAATTCCATTCATACAAACATGTCCTTCCTTTTAAATTTATTCGTATTATAAGTAAACGAAACTGACGAGTTTCGTCTAACTTACGCTAACCCTTTATCTTCTGTCAGACTGTTTATTATTAATTAATTGAATGAAATGTGTTATTTTAAATGGTCGAAAATTATTATCTTTTGAATAATAATAGCAAATGTTGTAATGAATGTAAGCATAATTCCGTATTCTATTTTGAAATTAACATCTTTAAATGCATAATTAAGTATTTGATAATTATGCATTTTAAAATGTTCGGTTCTAATAAACCTTGTATAACACATCCGAGCAATGTAAATTATTTTTTATAAATTACTATTAATAGTTTTCTCTATAATATGCAAATTATTTGGATAAACTTATAACAACAATTTGTGTCAAATTAATTTAATGATTATTGATCTAGGTTTGTTTTATGTTTTTATTGTAATCCTTCATTAGCACTAATCTAGTTCAAGAGTTCTCCATTCCTAGTAATTTAATAAGTTTCAATTCTTAAAAAACAACTTTACGAACATTACCCCATCGCACCTAAATTTAAAATAATATTCCAGGTTAACGGACTACAACGCGTATTATCATCAAGAACAGCTGGAGGGATTGGTAAGAGTTACGAGAATGTTGCTGCATCACAAGTATCCAAGATATCTTGAAGATGGCGGTTAGTAAATATGTCAAAAATATTTGTATGATTGCTAAAAACATTAAGTTTAATATTTTTCAATTTCTCAAGGATTATTCTTTACTAAACAATAATTTTGTCGCGAATGGTTCTAGAATTACTTGACGGATCCACATGCAATATAGTGTGATGATATCCTTATTGTATTAATTATAAAGAATAATTTCTGCTGTGGAATATTAATTATATTTTCAGAAAAAAAAATAATGCAAGTTATAAAACTATAAAATGTAGGTTTTCTGTAAAAACATATGTTATGAATTTTTATTGGCCGCAGATAAGGTTGCTAGCAACAGCTAATGTCCTATTATAATAAAAAGTCATGATAACGATAGGCTGTGGTTCAAAATGTTGTTAAAGTTAAAGCTTCAAACGTGATTGTAAAATCATAAATTTTTCAACTTGATTATAATAAAATTTGTTTTTGTACATTTGATTATAAAAATTTTCGGTATTCACACTGTTTATATTTCCTCAAACAACTTGCACGAGTATTAAACACTTTGTTTTTGTGTGAAAAAATATATACAAATTAAATAAAACTGCGTTCGGCCGATTCACTGGAATAAATCCGACACATCAAGTTGTGTTTTATTTACGTCTACCACGCGTGAGATTCTTAGAAATTCGATTGTAAAAGATACTAATGTTTTGTATCGAAAGATAAATAAAAGATAATAAAAATTATTAGATCGATTTGTTAAACCTTATCAGTGTTATCATCAAATAAATTACCCGCTTGTGTACATCATATTTTAGTTGATGTGATCTTATTAGATATATAATATACCGATTAGCTATGCGAAGCTTGCGTCTCATCAACTCCGACATTTGAATTATTAAAAAAATACCACTATTCTTTTTAAAAGAAAAGCGTCTTTACTTTACAAACCGATTAACTGGTGCTGGTATATTAAATATATTATATAACATATACACAGGGTTACTGTTAATTAGTTGGCCACCCCCTGCAGACAGCCTCTCTACATCAATCTCAACAACAAATGTTCTACGACTTTTTAAGTTAATACGCTACTAATACGTTAATACGCAACTACGCTCGGAGTTAATGTTAGTTCAGAGGCAACAAATAAGTTTTGTATGGGAAAACTCACATTTCTCAAAACTATTAATTTTAAAACTTAGTAGAACAAATGTTGTTAGGATTGATGTAGAGAAGCTGGCTGCAAGAGGTGGTCAACTAATTTAAAAATAACTCTGTATACAAAAATAATATTATATATATACAAAAGTATATAATATTAAGTATATCAATGATGCTATGAACTAATGAGATGATTTTATCTAACTTCCATTAACTGATAAATTTTAAAAATAATTTTGTTTTTATATATGGAAAGGAATTACATACCTAATGTATGACTTCCAAGTTATTAGAACTTTGAGAGGACAGGCAAGTCCTCCAAAAATGTGTTTTACAAAACTTATGTTTTAGGAACAAATAAAAAAAAAATTACCAACACATAAAACATGTATGTTATACATAAGTGTTTCCTTAATACCTTCCAGCTCTAGCGTTTGCGAACCGCCTACCATGCATATACAGCTGCGTTGCGAGTCCGCTGGGGGTCGTGCAGCACCTGTGTCGGCAGCTCGGACTGCCTCTAGCCTGCGTTAGACCTGTGCCAGTGGATCCATCAGGTATAATATTACAAAGCTATAAGTGGTTGAGAAGTGGACAGATAGTTTGAAGTCTATTTGTTTAGAATGCTTGGGCGAAAAATAAAAAAGTGTTCAATGACAAAATGAAGAATAATGTGAAAGAGGAGAATGAACTTCTTACCAGCTCAAGAAAAATATGAAACGTTTTGTAAAACATTGTTTCATAGAAAATATTTTTTTATAGAAAATAACTATTTGAACTATTCTATGCAAAAAAATATGTTTCTAACTAAAGTACATATGGTCTAGTAATTTCACGAAATCTAGTATTTACTTAATGATAATTTGAAAATAAAAACAATAGTTTCGTTTGTCTGTCTGTAATTTGTTATATATCTGTCGACGAGATCACAACCTTTATTATAAATATAAACCTCGGTGTCAACCGCGTAGGAAAGGGAATGGACCTATCAGCGCTCGATCGCCTGTGTGAGGAGGACGCGTCTCGTACGCCGCTACTGGTACTGGGCGAGGCGGGCGGGCCGCCGCTGGGTGCGGGTGTGTCACTGGGCGCGCTGGCGGCGCTGTGCGCGCGACGCTCCCTGCACCTGCACGTGCGCGGACACGCACTAGCACTGCCCGCTGCCGGCACAACGGAACAGGTGTGGTGATAGATATAACGAACACTTAATCTTTATAAGAAAAATTTAATATGACAACTGAAGCAACGACTTTTGTATCAACGTTCTGGTCGACTGAAGACTAATGGACCATTGAAGAGTTTTGGATGAAAATATCATTATATTCTTTTACCTGGTATTGAATAAAAAATGAATATTAAACAAAATAGAGTTCTAAATCATTGTTTTGTGTCCACAGACCTACAGTATAGCGGACTCTCTTACACTTCAACCAGGACCGTGGTTTGGCGTGCCAGGACTACCGACTGTTGTATCCTTTCTTAATATCTACATATCTTATATTATTCTTTATTCCATATGTAATATTAATATTTTTTTTCGTGATGAGTTATTTAAAATAATATATATATTTTATCCTTATGTCCTTAACAAGCAAATGTCAGACATTTTATAAAATACCAGAACCAATAACGGTCAACGATCATTCTAAAGGAGTGAATACGGTAAGTTTAAAAATATTTTCTACCAAACTCACTGACAACTAACAAACAAACAAACAAATCGTAGCTATAAAAAATCGTTAGCAAAATGAATATCCCATAACGAAAATCTCTACCTCTTACTGGTCCTGCTTGTATTAACCCTCCCAAAGGCCTGCAAAACTTTCCCTCTTTAATAGTTTTAGCTTCCATCGTCTTCTTTCTCCGATCCCGTTATTTGACGTCGGCACTGCTTGGTTTCCAATTAAATTGGACTTGCCTGAAGCTTTCGAGACCATCATCTGTTTATTCAACCGGCATATTTAAAGGATTTAGAATAAAAAAACTAAACCTCGTCTAAATAAAATTGCTTCTATTCATTGATAGCAATTTTCTCCCTAGGCTGGTAGTCGTGAAGGGGCGCTGGCGGCGCTGGCGGGTCTGTCAGCGGGCGCGGCGCGGCTGGCGGCGTTGCCGCTGTGGACGTGCGCGCGCGCAGCCGGCGCCAAGCGACTGGCAATGCGCATCGAAGACGCCTTCCGATCCGCTAGAGCCGTGCGCTCCTTGATAGCGAACACCGAACTGAGGCTCTTGGTGAGTATTACTACTTGCAATGTATTTGCGTCTAAGCTATGGTTATTTTGGGCAGGGGGTGTGGGGACACTCCCGCCCACATTGAACAGGGCACCACCCGCGTCGGGTGGGAACGACCGGGCGCTCCTGGTCGCTCTCACAGGCCCCCCCACTCAGCCAGGGGGGCAGGTGGGGTCCGTCGTATAATAGACGGGCCGTCGCCGGCGGGGTCGTGGATGAAGGGCTAGCCGTACCCACGACTCCGCCAATAAGGCGAGGAAGGAGCGCTGCGGGGTTTTTAGTGGGTACACCGTTTTCGGGAGTCCCACACACGCCCCTCGCTTCCCCCGCGAGGGGTACGGTGCGTAAAGCATTTTCCCCGCGGAAACAAAAAAAAAAAGCTATGGTTATTTTCGTATTTCGTTATTTTCATATCAGGCGTTGCTGTTATTATATATTTGATACTTGGTAACAAAGGTGGTTTTAAAATGGCATCTAAGACTAATATGATTATAAAAATAGTATATAGTCATATTTTCAAAGTTGTATTATTATTAACGTTTTTTATTTTATAGAGTGACAGACCCGGTGGCGATGAACCTCCAAACATGGACTTAGTGGTATGTACATAGCATTACATGCAATGACCAAAATATTTTTACTCAAATTTGGTTGCCTTAATCTGGAAAAAATGCAGTAAAGTTCTACTGGGGCCTTAGCTTTGAAATATGAATAGTCCTAATAAATAAGATGAATTGTAATCCATAACATACATAATATTATCAAAGTCAAGAGAACATGACGACTGCCGAGTCCAACACCTTACAGTCATCTCATGAGAACCTTTATCCCCAGGACGCTGTGAGCCAGTCGTCCGCGTGCGTGACGTTCCAGTTCGCGCCCCCCAGCGGCCGCGCGCCGCCCTACTACGACAAACTGAACTCCTGGCTGGGACAGGTGATGCAGCGGGAGGCAGACATGGTAAGAGTGACCTTACTTAGAGAGTCCTTCTGGATCTTGAAAAGACTTTAAAAACCTCTTGAAAGTACTTTTTAAATTTATTGGACAAATATATAAGGTAGCATTAAAAGATTAAAAATATGTCAATTCAATTACTGGTGAATCCAGTAATTTGATTGATATGAAGTAAAGTCTACTCAATACTTTCACTGAAAGTATTGAGTTGACTTTTTTAAAATTTAGACGGCTGTCCGACATAGCAAGCCTGCAGGGGCAAAATCACTCCAAAAATCGAATGTTAAACAAAATTTTATTTTACAGTTTGTACCGTAAAAAAGTTATAAGTGTAGCTTTTTAAAAATAAATACTAATTAATTCAATAGTTAAAATCTACTAAAAAAATATCCAAATCTGCAGGTGAGCATAGAGGTGTGCGAGACGGAGAGTCACGGCGTGGTGTTGCGCTACTGCCCGCTGGAAGGCGCTGGCTGCCCGCCCGAGGCAGCGCTTGGTGACTGGGCACGCGCGCTGGAGGCGCAACTGCACGTGCTGGGCGCCACCGTCGCGCTCAGGGAACCCTTCCAGCGCACACTGGCCACGCACCCCTGCCTCAGGCTCGTGCACGTGCCCGGCTGGGCCGGTGAGTGAAGCATACACGTGATTAAACAATGAAGTTATGCAAAATATATTTTCTGTTCGTTGCCCAGCTGTTGACATCATCAACTAAGACTTAGCCTTGACGTAATAATTTAGGTTAGAGTTATCTGGTGAATAATGTAGCTTAGAGATCTCTGTTAGTAATGTTATCTCATTGTGTACCCATCAGGTCTAGGCGGGGTGCGCTACGTGCCGCCCGGCTGGGAAGACGCACCGCCTGAAGAACTGAACTCCTTAAACAGACAGCTTGTGGAGACTCTTAGAGCCACTGATGGCGCCTTCTCTTGCGGCGACGGAGAGGACGGACTCGCTTGTGTTAGGTTAGTGAGAATTAAAAAAATATTAAATATATGACATTTATTAGAAAACTTTTTAAAAAATCTATACCTAATTGGTTCTTTCATTTAATATCTAGATTTGGCATGGTGACCGCAGATACAGATGTTGACGAGTTGCTGGATCTCGTTCTGTCGGCGGGCAAAGACGTCGAGGAGAACTCCAAAGAACTGACCGATATGACCGAAGTACTAAAGAAAGGTCAGTATTGGACGATACATTTAACAAGATGTACTAAACTATTTAATAAAATAGTTATACTAAATGAAACCCCCCTACCCCCAGGTATAACGGCAGCCCAGGAGGAGCTGGAGCGCTCGGCGTGGCAGGAGGGCCTGCTGCGGCGCGTGCCGGTAGTGGGTCGCGTGGTGTCGTGGTGGGCGCCGCCGCAGCCCTGTGCCGGCCGCCGCTTGCTGCTTGCGCACGGCACGCTGCAACCTACCGACGACGTATACCGGTGAGATGAGCTCATAAACACTGTCAAGTGTAACACCCGTGGGACGCCCTTTATATGCACACACATACTGATGGTCCATATCAGTGCATTTTTTTACAATTTATACTCACACTTGCCTAACTTATTGTGTGTCGGTGAACTGCTCTCTATATGTACGCACACGTCGTCAGCACCGAGTATCAATGCGCTAATCAAACTCATTTGCACGCATCATACGGTCTGTGAGTACATGCAGAGATATATTTCTGCATATTGTATATGCATATCTGTATTATTGGTGTTTTAGCTGCTCTAACACATACATACCTAATAAATGTATGCTTTTTCACAAGCACTTGTGCTAGAAAAGATGTAAAAAAAATAACAACACATTTTATCCCCTCAGATTTGTCCAAAAGAAGGACAAGGAAGAGCCAGCTCGCGCGCACTCACCCACGAGACAGATTCCGAAACAATAACGGTACGACTGTGAGAGACCTCACGTACACAGAAAAAGCTATCTTATGCCAAATGTATAAGGTGCATTCTAAATTAATACACGAATTGTAATGTAGGAAGTGAGTTCACAGAAAAAACAATCTTATGTCATATATGTAAGGTTTATTTCAAATTAACACGATGCAATGTGCGATTTAGGTGCAGTATCTTATATAATAAAATTAGTATACGATAGTCTCTTTGCGTTTGAAAAAGGACATCCAAAAAGTTTTGTCATATTTAGTTTAATCTTGTTTATGGTATATTTTCATTATATTTTGTGAAAAATTAATTACTATAAATTACTGTCAACAGTATTTTTTAATTAGATCTATATTTCATTATTAATGTTCGTGTACACAAATATTGTATTAAGAAATACATAAATCACAAAATGTAGATAAAAAATAATAGTTGGACTTAATTATTACTATTTTTTAATTTAATTACATATTAAATTATTTATTACACATGTTATTGGAGTTAACAATTAAATAAAAATGATTTCTATAGCCTTAGAAAGTAGCTTTTATATTACGACATAAATTATTATATATTATTTATATGTATTTAGGATATGAGAAAATTTTTGGTAACATTCACACAATCCTATATCTGATAATAATTTGAATATAATTATTGTTCTTCCGTAATGATAAATTGGTAACATTAAATGCGGTTGTTAGAATTATAATATTTTTTTCTATAATTCTAAGCTATAATAAATATGAAATGTTACTGCCTTAGTAATTTTATTAGAACTGACACTAAAACTAAAAATTATTTTCCTAAATAAGAGTTATGCCCTTTATTATTTCATTAAAACAGCCATTTACATAGGAAATTAAATAAAATTGTTTCTATTTACTTCTAATATTTTTTGTAACATAATATAATAGTAGAGTTGATGCCAATTGTCTTTGTGAAAAATTGTGAAATTTCATGTTAATGTTTAACTTGATTCTTTTATGTGAATTATTATTTGAGTTTAGTTCAGGTATTAAATATATTATTAGTAAAGTTATTTATAATTAATATTCCTGTAAAGTTGAAAGTGATTTAGTTGATAGTTACGGAATTGTCAAGTTAAAACTAATATTAGCCATTTTTATCCGGTTAGATCTGGGACAAGCAGCTTTGAAAAAGGTAAGATAGCTTAGAACATAGTACAAAATCTATTAAAATATAAATTTTGCATACATTTTAAGTAAACGCAAACTTTTTTAGAATGTTCTTAGATTAACAAAAATTAATTACAAAGCAATAAAATTTAGAGTATTTGCCAACTATACCAAATTATATTAAGAGAGTTTTAAGTTAAACATATTAGAAGAGGTTTAAGGTAAGATTTAAAAGGAGACGTCATACACAGAGATATCCAATTAATTTAAGTCATTTAACTACCTAGATTATTTATATGCATAAAGAAAGCACTTTGTATAATGATGCAGTCTGAATTATTAACCGGTTATATATTTAATGTGATTTGTAATATATAAGTTATTGAATAACAAATAAAGTTATACAATGTTATACGTTTGTTTTATTTTACACTAATCATCAATATCAATTCAACGAAAAAAAAATATTTTTTTTATTGATACACTTCAGATTGTGTGGGAAGAAAATATGTATTTATAAAATATACCTAAGTGTATATACACAAAATACACTAAAATATTTAAAAGATTGAAAACCATATTCCTTTAATATAATATCGTGACGTATATCAATTACTTAGATTAAAGATTTTGTCAATAAGTACCTACGCATGCGTCAAGATAACCTTTTTGTATTAGCAAGTCATAAAATATTTGCGAGAGTCTGAATATAAAAGGGGTATCTAAATATCTTCACACTATGATATTTTGCAAAATAATAAATGAATAATCCAATTCGCTTTTCATTTGTGAGCTTAGCTATGCTTGTTAGCTATACTTGCCCTACTTCCTAATTTATTTGTTTACTAATTGTGTTGAATCCTGGTCTCTTATTACTTGAACCACAGGAAAAGGGTAAATACGTAGGTATAATATACTATAGTTTAATAAACGGCTGACGCCTTTTCCAGGCACCGGGTATCATTGATAATATAAATATAACTAAGAATAACAATGTGTCAATATTACTAATTTAATTGCTAGTTTAAAAGTTATTTGATCATTCAAAAAAGTGAACAAATTGAGATTGAATGGGATTCAATATCTTTGCCTGCTGTGCAACATGTGTTTGTAGACAATCCTTACCTTTGCCTTTCATTGTAAATTTGTAAAAGGAAATTGAGATAATAAAAATGTTGTTATTCTACAAAAAATATATATGTAACTAAGTATATAAGTTAAAAAATGAAATTAATAAATCGATTTTTTTATAAAAATAGGCGAAAAGTTATAACCAGTTTAGTCTTAACAGTTTTTGGTCTGACGATAATTCAAACAAATTTTGGTCCAGTACTTTACTGGGGTCCGGAAGTTAATGTATCATGCCACTACGTGTACACCCACGACAGTCTACCACTATTAGAAACAGCATCGTTGTCACAAAAATCTATATTCTTTCACGAAACGTCGTGTCCCGGAAATTTGACAGCAAGGCAGATATGTGCTATAGAA
Source organism: Napeogenes inachia (assembly GCA_959347355.1). Lineage (NCBI taxonomy): Eukaryota > Metazoa > Arthropoda > Insecta > Lepidoptera > Nymphalidae > Napeogenes > Napeogenes inachia. The sequence continues at coordinate 18,397,548 of OY365792.1, forward strand.
TCAGCGGCTACAGCCCATCCGGCTTGGCAAATAAATGTAATATTCTCTGGCAGTATAAATTCGGCGAATATAAATAACATAGGATTACTTAACAGACTGAAAAATGTAAAATTTTGGAAGGTAAATATAGAAAATTTTACTAAAAACACTCCATTGGAAGGATTAGCGAGCAGTGATGTTTTAAAGAAATGTCGGTGGGGCTTTGAACGTACTACAGATATACTGAAATATTTATCATTATACAAGTGGGGTGGTATTTATTTGGATTTGGATGTAATTATTGCGAAACCTTTTGGGTCCTTAGCTAGAAATTGGGCAGCCAGAGAAAACGATGAAGTCGTAGCCGAAGGGCTGCTAGCCATATCCAAAGATGGCATAGGTCGGAATGTAGCTGAAGCAGCAATCAGGTATTAATACAAATACATATTAAAATTAATATTGTTTCCATGTAAATAGTATAAATAAAATAATTTTTAGAGATATTGCATTAATTTATAAAAATAATGCTTGGTGCAACTACAATCCCGGCATAATGATGAGAGTGCTACAGAAATTATGTTCAACACCTGATGCGAAATACATGTCTTCAGCAACTTGTAACGGTAAATTAAGCTATAAAAAATAACCCAAGTAACGAAATACTACCTACCTACCACAAAAACATCTTTTATGAAAATTTTTAACTTTCAATTTGTAGAGCCTATAGGTATAATAAAAAGTACCTATAATATTTTTATTTTGGTTTTTATATAGATACTATTCTTTTTAAGGTTTTGAAGTGTATGGTCCGCAGTTTTTCTATCCTGTTGAAAAACAAGCTGCTCGTGGATATTTTACCCAAGGAGAACTACGTGTTCATAACGCCTACAGTTATTATTTGTGGGAACATATTACAAATAACTATAAAATAATGAAGAATTCTCCTTACTCTAAGCTAGCAAAAAGATTTTGTCCTAAATCTTATTCAAAGTTTTTTTAAATAATAAAACCCAAATCAACAATGTAATTTTATTAAACTGTTTCTAAGATTAGTGTGCACAAACATACAAAATGAAAAACCAGTGTTGGGATGTCTTGGTCTTATACATATATACATTTTTTAATTTGTCTTTTCGGACACGCTAAGGTTTACAAACATGCTGCCTCGTCTTTAGTTTGCTTTATTGTTAAATAATTTTCAAATGTGTACTTCTACTGTATTGGTCTTATACAGGCCCTAATTAGGTTTTTTTTTAATATTTTCCATCAGGCCCTAATAAGGTTTTTTTTAATATTTTCCATCATCCGTCGATCAGTAACTGTTTTATTATATGTATAGTCTATAAATAGATATATTCTAATATTTTATTTGTAACATGATGTCTTTTATTTTAAAAGATATATAACGTTACAATAAATTTGAGGCTATTTTAAATTTTCTGATGTAATTTCGGACTAAACTATTAATTAAATACCTAAGAATGACCAATTTCGGTAAATAATAACAACTATCCAACGACGACCTGCAACAGCCAGGTAATTCAAGATTTTTTAAATTACTACTACTACTGGGATGTTTCAAGACGCTAAATATTTGAATTATATATATATTTTTTATTTTTATGATATAGATATTTATTTGACTCATATTTAGTTACAGTTTAAAAAGTTTAACAGTCCGATTTACAAAAAAATAAACAAGAACAAAATTATAAAATGTTTACAATATGTTAAACAAACGTTGCTAAGACAATATATTAAGGCAAGACTTGTTAATAACATAAAATAATATTTAATATAGAGGCACACAGATGTCATGTGAATTCTAGTTTTTCTTTCTTTCAATGTACAAAATAAATGTTCACCTATTCCTTGTTTGAAATCCCTTAAAGCTGTTCAAGGTTTACTTGTTTTATTAGTTTTTGGTTTCTGTAAACATTGCTGTTGCCCGTTGTGATGAAATGAAGAAATAAAAAATTTGAAAGTGTCTTTTATGTTACATGGTGTGCATTTGGTTTTGTCATAGTAATCCATCATCCATGGTGAAAATATGTATTATTTTCACTCATAAGCAGAATGCGAAACATTTTAATGAACCACCCTAAGTAAGATAGAATCTATTTTCTTATTATAAACCCTTGATAAATAAAAAGCTCCTTTTTTCTATTAATGTTTCATTTATATTTTTACTATTCTTATATTACTGGTATTAATTAAAATATAAGAAAGACCTTTAAGTACCTACCTACTTCTTTATTTTTAAAAAATTATGATTATAAGTTATGAAAATACTCACTAAAATAATGTGTTCTTTTACTTACCATAGCATACCATACCAATACACTGCACTACTTATGTCCACAATGCCTCGGCCAAGCTGTACTCTGTATACACTCCAAATTTATAGATGCACACCAAACTAGGTGCAAACATGTGAACCCCATGAATGTACACTATGTTTTTAAACTCCCGCATTAGAGATTATATTATAACTGTGTCGCCCCCGATTTCACAAATATAATTAACGGACACAATGTAAACCTTAACTCTGAACAACAATGTGTAGATCACACAAAGATTGGCCCGTGTGGATATCAAACCTTTGGGACATCAACCAGGGTTACTAACCACCACACCAACAGGTCATCAAACATATTATATCTGACTGTCTTAGAATTTAGTTTCCCACATATTACTACTGCTTTGTCAAAATAATATGACTGATACTGAGAATTTAAAACCAAATTGTTGCTCTTTTTTTTAATGCAAGTTTTTGCTTATGTAAATGATCTATGAACTTTTTTATGAAAACACAAGATTTTTGACAGGAAAATTATGTCTGTATAAACTGATCACCCATAATCATCTTGTAATAAAATCTAACACATTATAGCAAGCTACATCAATTGTAAACAAAATTTTACAAATAAAGGTTTTAATTTAAAAGTATTTTTTTAACAAGTTTATTGTTCTCATAGTCAACATTTTATAATAGACGACCAACTTATAATGAATATGTATATAAATATGGTCCACATTTTAATATTTTTCATTAGACAAAAATTACCTATGTTAATAGTTCATAGATATAAACAAAATATTAAAACTTACTATATTTTTCGTAATTAAAATTTTAATTATAAATAATAAGTAGCACAAGCTAGAAGTGTAAGCATGTATTTTTAGTTAACCACATTCAAGTGGAATTTGCTAGCAATTTAATTAGAATAATTATCACTATCATTTTCAAGATAAAAATAAATTACTTTCAATAAAAACAACAAATTGATTCAGTTTAAAAGACTAAATAAATAACCTACACGACAATTCAATATTATGAATGTTATATATTAAACTAAAGGATTCTTGTTAACAATAACATTACACACACATTTTTTTGAGTTTTTATTTACTTACAATTATGATAAACTGTCACATCACTTCTTAGCCGCAGCTCCGACCTTAGATTTCTTGGTACCACGCACCTTCTTCATTCTGTTCTTACGTTCCTTACGTTGTTTACGTGTTGGCCTCTTCTTCTCATACAATCCATGGCGAGCAAGTCTGTGTTTAGGTTCAAACTTCTTGGCCAAATCTAGGGTGTCGTATAATAATGCGAATCCAGTTGATTTGCCACCACCGAAGTTAGTTTTGAAACCGAAAACGAATACTACGTCAGGAGTCACCTTGTACATTTTCGCGAGCTTTTCACGGATCTCGGTTTTGCTAACAGTAGGTTTGCCTGGATGGAGGACATCGCAGACCATCTGCTTGCGCGCCAACAATCTGCAATTTCACAAAGTAATGTATCACTAACACATAACCTGACACACCGCGGTAAGGTGTAACTCGCGTATTGCTACTTATTTTGATGGAGATTAAATGTTTATAACTTTTACCTGTTGGTCATAAATTTGCGAGTGCGAATAGTTGCTGTGCCCTCACTCATTTTGGAATATTTTAGAGATTTCGGCGTTAATAACGCACGTGTCTCAAACAACTTCACACGGAAAAAGAACGTGTCAATGTTGCCAACAATTTCATAAAATTTGCTACTAAACAATTTTTTACTAGTAGAAAATCAAAGGTATATATATGGAATATAAAAAAATTACATAAATATTATTCTAAAAGTTATAGAATACTTATAATATTTAGTTGTTTACAAATAATAACTACTTTTTTATTAACGTTAATTATTTAAAAGTTCAACTGGCAATAACCATTTGATATGTTACACTCCATTCTACGTTATAATAGTTTGTGTAAATAATTATGGTTCTCTAAATTTAGATTAGTGTAAACGAATTTCAGAAATCATTTAATTTTTTATGTATATTTATTGAAAACACAATAAATAAACATACACAATTTGATTTAAAAACTTAAAAGTTTAATAGACCAAATAAAAACCTTGGTAATTAATGATTTCACTTTTCAACGGAACATCGGGCCTAAAATTAATAGCAATTGAAAAAACCTAAAATATCTTTTAGATATTCTAGTTCATTATTGCAAATACTTATACATGATGGAAAATAAAGAGACAAGTACATTTACAGTCTATAATACATAACTGTTTTGAATTAATTGAGCTGAGCGTAGGCTTGAGAAACAATTTTTTGAGGCCACATCACAGGAAAACCACTTGACGAATTTTAACCAAAATTGGCAAGCATGTCAAGGATGTGACTGGGCTTCTACTCCAAGAAACAGAGTAAAAAAATATTGTTTCGTTTTAAAGATATGGTCAAAAAAAACTGAATCTCCCATAGACAGCATAGACTTAAGCTTAACTGAACCTGCGCACGCTCGCCAATCGTTACTATTAACCTTTCCGGTGTCAGCAATTTCATTGGAAGTTCTTGGCGCGGTTTGGACCGACTTTAGGAGCATAAAAAAGGGGGAGGGCGCTTAGCTCAACTCCCGCAGCGTATTGTGGCGGATCCTAGTCTATACTGATGTTACTGATTATGGATTATATAACATCACACTGCGATCTAAACAACCATTGTTAAAACGTACTTTACTTGTCAATAGTATAAAGAATTTAAAGAACTTTGGATAGAAATGTGGATAATGTGTTATTTAGTTAGTTAATCCAAAGAGACAGAGTGATTGCTAAAATCTATAATATTATTGAGCTAAGTCTGTTTTTATGCTAATTGATTTTTTCCTTTTTGTTTAATTCCTCTTTTTTGTATTTCTTTTACTTTGATGGAACAGTAGTGCCATCACTTTGGTGCTTTATGAAGAACTGTTTTTGATATACGGAACTGGTCCTCCTAAGCACCATCCCTTATAATTTACATTGCATTATGTAATATCATTGCATCACTTATTAGTTATTACACAAAGATATAGATTTCCTGCCTACTTTAATAATCTAATGTCACAGTTTACATATTAATGTATTTCGATTAGCCATATACAATCATAATTTCATAAATAATAAGAGTAACAAAATAATAATTAATAATACCCATTAAATCAAATACTTAACACCTATCTATACACATAATAAAATCGTCACTAATCCATTTCTGTACATGGAAAATATTAAAAAAAAATCATCATAGGATCTTTATAAGAGCAAGAGAACCCAAAACAATGGTTTTTCAGTTTGTCTGTTTGTCTATATGTTTGTGTACGCTAATCTCAGTAACGGCTTAACCAATTTGAATGCGGTTTTTAGGAATATATTATCAGTCTTCACTTAACATTTCATATTTATTTCATCTAAATCGGTTTAGAAATAAAAAAGTTACGTCAATCACGTAATAGGTACCGCGCAAATCTTATTCTATACATGTATTAAATCTGTACAATAGTATTTGTACATAAAAAATATTAAAAAAAATATTGATATGTTTTTTTTTTATATTTTCGCTTCACATCCTGATGGATGTGAAGTGATAACTAACAGAATCCATTTTCAGCATTTTTAAAATTTTTGTTTGTTTATCTGTTTGTCTTTCAGTAGTGCACAAAATATGGAAAATAAAAAAAAATAAAAATGTATATCCGGGGATTCTTTATATTAGCAAGAGAACCCAAAACAATGTTTTTTCATCTGTATCTTTGTGCACGCTAATCTCAGAAACGGATTAATCGATTTGGATGTAGTTTTTTGGGAATATTGTCATGGGAATCACTTTATATTTGTTTTTTTTTAACAGTAAACAAATAAAGAAGTAAATAATCTCTTATTGTCGTACCATTACTGCTTACCAGTTTCAAGGTTTATAGTTTTTACATACATTGGTAAGTAAAAAGGGTACGTTTTATCAAAATAGAAAAATACGCGTTCGAAGTCGCAGGTACAGCTTTTAATAATATTATTTAAAACTGATTACTCACTTCCAGAAAACATATTAGGTACATTATCATTATTACTAATAAGCAAATTGTTATTTATATATTTTTTTTGAGTTACATTGTTATCCAATTTAAGTGTCAGATAAAGAACTAGTAATGTTACTAGGTAATAGGTTTAAAATTTAGTTGTCCACTTAACAATATAATGACCTAATATTTCCTCAAGGGAGTTAGCTTATAAGGTTTACCTCATGATAATAAATAAAATAAAGGTCAAAGCTGATATAAAAAATACATTTACCAGCGATAGATCTTTATGAGTAGGTACCTACAAAATATATTGACATTCTATAGAAATTTTCTTTGGCATAATGCTATGGATGTTATGAAATAAGAAAATGAGAAAGGTGAAAGGTTATGCATTACATTACATATACACTTAATAAGTACTACATATTTTAAATGAAAAATTAAAAGCGGTTTATGGTTGTGTCAAACTTAGATGATGACAAATATTTTAAATTAAAAGATTTAAACAATATTTTTGTAACAGAGTTATCTTTAAATTATATTAATGATATTTACCTAAATGTTGAATAAAAATATATTGTTTGTTACTATTGTGAAGATTACGGAATACGGTTGTATTAGACGCGCACTTACCTACGGTTTATTTGCAGACAAATACACTGGAAAAAAAGCGACCGTCATACAAATCGCTAAAACGACGTATTGCCCTTCATTACGGGAAGGCGTTAAATTTATAGAAAATGACTGAGGACTGGAGGACTAAGACTTTTATAAGAATATGTGCAATACAATTGTATATTTTATTATGGCTTTCATTTATATATACGACTAAATTATGTGCAAAGATGAATATATTAAAATATATGATAATTTATTACTGAAGATACTTTTTTTTTTTATTTCATTATACTATAAACCAAACATAAATGAGTAATGTTATCTAGATAGATACATAGTATCTAATAACAATATAAAGTATCTATTAGCAATAGGTATATAGTATCTATTAACAAGTGAGATTCCCATGTAGCAGCTATGTAAACCTTTTTAATAATAACGTCATTTACGTCATACGTAAACCGTTGTATACAGACCTCTTATTTCTATCAAGAGACTTCTTATGTGAACTATTTCATTCAAGTACAGAGGAGGGTGGGAGGTCAAAGTTACGGTCAACCCCCTACCCCTATATCGACCGCGCTTGGCGCCAGTATTATATCCTGAACCGTGGATCGAGAAGGCTGTATTTCAGACTCAGCTGAAAACGACATTTGAAAATTGGTTAGGAAGATTTACGGAGTCGCAAGTAAGTATTTGAAATAAGTATAAATATAATAATGTATATGTATTGTGCTTCTTTTCTGCATTTATTTATATAATAATGGCGAGTAGTATTTAAAACAAGTTGGAAAATGAGATTTAGAATTTATTACTATATAAGTTATAACCTAGGTGCTAACACATATTAATTTTTCAAAGAAACAATATTGAATGCGATGAAAATGTGCTAAATTATGTTAAAACCTATTATGTTCACATTTAATAGTAATATTTTGTTATATTTAGCATGTCTTTTATTGATAGTCATTGATGGTTTATAAACTGGTAAATATATATAATAATAAACACGTTATACAGTGTACAGTAAAACATATTATTATTAAAAAGAAATATTTTATACTATTATTAGATTAGAATTTATTTCGAAGGATAGAATTATTAGGATAGATTAGGAGGATAGAATGAAATAATATTCGATGAATTACCTATACATTATCTTTTTAAATATAAATTAAATTTACTTATACTTTTATTTTAACATTTATCTCTCTTTCATCAATCGTGTTTAACGTCCCTTGTTTTGTTAACATTAATCTTCCTTGACAGCGGCTGATTATATCAATTTTATTGTGTAAAGGTCAAGGTGGGTAAAATAGAGCTAAAGAAAATATGGTTTTGTTTACTTCGTTATTTTATAACTTTTAATACAATGATATATATATATATATTTGTTTAAATATAATACAATTTCATTGTTTGTTTGAATTACATTATACCTTCTAGATTTTTAAGGTTGTTTTTGAGCTTTGAAATCATTTGATTATTTGATTAGGTTCGTGTTTATTAGTAAGAAAACTATTATCAAATCCAGTTTAAGCAGTTTTCAAAATATATTAATATATCTTTAAAATGTACACTTAGCGTATTTTATTTTAATTAATGCAAATGTTCTTTCCAGATGGCATTCCTGAACAAGCAGACTCCAAAGTTCTGAATTCTATTTTACGATTATCTGAACCGTGGCGCGTACCCACGTCGCTGCATTTATCAGGGTGTATGGGCGACCTTTTGTCACATTCTTGTTTTCTAACGCCTTCCTTAATGGTCCTAGATCAAAATAAACCCATTACTTTAAAACTTAACAGCGTGGCGCGACAATCTAGTCGGTACTCAGCTAGAGATCCACGATTAAGACATTAGCTGCTGCGTGCAGAACACCATCAGTATTAAATCAATTATAGTTCATAATATAATTTAATGTCTACAAATGGACTCCGAAGGCGAAATTTCTAGTGTGCTTTTGAGAAACAGAACACCTCGTGATAAAATCAAAGCCCAAGATGCTGTCAGAGAATCCCTTTTAACAGATTCAACTTCAGGGATAGTTAAAGGTGATGATGATTCCACAAGTATTGGAACAACATCTTTTTCCAGTCCAGAATTAGAAATAAGCAATAAGGAATTTTTAACACCATCCAAAGCTAATAAGAACCGAAAAAGTGTACAGTATGAAGACAACTTTGATGGAATTAAAGTAGATACTGTAGATACAGGAAAGACAAATGGCAATAATTTTGTCAATAAATTTGATGAAGTTGAGGTTGGAAAATTGAAAATAGAAAATGAAAATCTCATTACGACTAATGATGACACAAAAGTAATTATCCCGGATGGAGGATGGGGATGGGTGGTTGTACTTTCTTCTTTCATAATATCTATGATCGCAGATGGGATTAGTTTTTCCTTTGGATTGTTATATATTGAGTTTTTAGATGAATTTAAGGCAAGTAAATCAACAACTGCATGGATTGGAAGTCTTTTTATAGCTGTGCCGCTCCTAGCAGGTCCTGTTATGAGCGCTCTTGTGGATAGATACGGTTGCCGAAGTATGACAATATTGGGAGGTATAATTTCAGCTTTGGGTTTTGTATTGGCATCAATATCAACCACATTGGAGATGATGATGATGACGTTTGGAGTTATAGCGGGTTTGGGATTAGGTCTGGTGTATGTCACAGCAGTAGTGTCGATTGCTTATTGGTTTGAAAAAAAGAGGAATCTCGCTGTTGGTTTAGGAGCATGTGGTACCGGTGTTGGCACATTTATATATGCTCCGATGACCCAGTATTTTATCGATGAATATGGATGGCGAGGAACGATCCTTCTTTTAGCTGGCACTTTGTTAAATTTGTGTGTCTGCGGATGTGTGATGCGAGACCCTGAATGGTGGATACTTGAGCAGAAAAAACAACGGAACAGTAAGGACGAGGAGAAGTCTACGAAGGATGATACTAAATCTAAACACTCCAGCTCATATTCTGTTGCCAATACCAATGTTGCCAATGCTAACGAGCTTGATGTTCCAACTCGAGGAAAAAGTATGAAAAAGATGATTAACAGAGGCTTATTACCCGAGAAAGTTATAATGGATGAGGTTGCAAGTATACGTCGCCAAGAAAATTTGGTTTCTCATAGCAGTTCAAAGGACCGTAAGTCTGGCTCGCTAGTAAATTTGCCAACGTATCTTATGGGTAACGATAAGGTTTGTAAAACTGTCCTGTCATTTATAGATTTGTGTTTTTATTTATTTTTTTTAAATACATTTTTTTCACAGGTCTCCAAGACAATAATAGAAACTACAGCTAACTCAGAGGTTTATCCAACAGTTAGAAGCGATTCTTTAGAAGATAAAAAAATAGACAATAATAATGAGAACAACCACTCCGTAGTAAAATTTAATAAAGAAGCGCTTCAGAGAACGTATTCAGAAAAACTTAATGGAAACCAAGAAAGAATTCTAGAGGATTACCCGCGGAGACATCCAAAGTTGGGTCAAATTAGGAAATCTTTATCTGAAACAAAAGAAAACAGACCGTTATTGAAACAAGATAGTAAAGAAAGTAAGCGAGAATGGTTGAAAAAGCAGTTGTCCGTAAATCATCATTATTTGAAAGATCTCAAGATGCCTATAACCTCATTAAGCCATAGGAATGCGATGTTGAATATAAAGAAATATAAGCTAAAGGCATCTTCTTGTCCAGATATTTTTAAGAACTCCATGATAACAGTAAACGAGCAAGAAGAGGTATGTATTTCTATTTTTTTATATGTTATAAAAATACAAATGAATGAGAAAAATGTTCTACGAGAAGGCTAGTGAAAGTGACAATTAAATATGATTATCATATAAAAAAAAAAAACAATTAATCGAAAAAATCCTGATGGATTTTATATCAATAATTTTGAAACGTACATTTCAGAAATGGTACGATGATTGCGTAAGCTGCTTGGGCGATATGTTTAACGTATCTCTCTTCAAGAAGGTTACATTCAATCTTCTCTGTTTTGGGACCATTATTATATTTGTTTGGTTTATAGTCCCATACTTTTACCTCGCAGAGCATATGGTTCAGAAGGGTTACTCCGAAGACGATGGCGCCTTTATGTTGAGTTTGATTGGAATAACCAATACCATTGGTATGGTAAGTAATGAAGTTAATTATGAAATTATTTGAGAAAATCTCATAGCAAAAAGTATAAAGTCGAAGGTCATGTATAATTTTTTGCGCGACTATGTGCCAAAGTCGTGTTGTTTTCATCTAAAATTAACGACGGTAGCTACCTACCGTATTTGCTTCGAGCTAAAATCGAGTTTAATTTTAAATCTGAACAAACTGTTTATTTTAAAAATGACATTCTATATCTTAAGATAATACACTAATAAAATTATTTATTTTTATTAATGCATATTTGCTATCACAATAACAAGAAATCTTCTAAAGTTATTCGTAACTCAGAAAAGAATTTACATAAAAATACTTTATTGTAAAAATCTAGAAAATAAATGATTATATGATATATGACTTGCTTTTCCCGTAATTTAATGATAAACACCCCGTGTTTTGAGTATTAAGCTACTTCGGAATGTTCTTTTTTACTTCCAGGTAACTCTGGGCTGGATAGGTGATTTCCCGAACGTTTCCATCGGTAACCTCTACGCTGTTTGTCTGGTGTTCTGTGGAGCCGCAGTCGCAGCAATACCAGCTGCCCCCAGCTATTGGATTCTTGCCTCTATTTGTGCTGCATTTGGATTGCTTTTCGCTGCATCCTTCACTTTTACACCCAGTCTTTTGGTGAAACTAGTGTCGTTGGATGATTTTACTTCTGCGTATGGCTTGGTTTTGCTTGCGCAAGGGATAGGGCATTTGATTGGACCACCCTTATCAGGTAGAGGATTAAATTACTTTTTATTAGTAAGTTTTGTTAAGAGATATTAAGAATTGTGGTTTAGTAAATAAATTGTTTAAAACCTTGATATCTAAAGAATTATACTGTTTTACCGCCCCGTTGGTCGTGTGGTTAGCGCAGACGCCTAACGTGGCACGCCGTAATGGGGCTCGGGTTCGATTCCCGGCAGAGACAGGCATTTATGTGATGAGCATAGATGTCTGTGTTTCTAGGTTTTGGTCGTTTATTAAATATATTCTCAGTATTTATATGTGTATTTGTATGTATTTGTATCGTTGTCTAACCCCTAACACAAGCAAATAATTTGCTTACTTAGGGGTTAGATCAATGTGTGTAATTTGTCCTGATATTATTATTATTATTATGTTTTAAGTATTTTTTATTGATTTTTTTATTCCAGGTCTTATTTTCGACGTGACTTTAACCTGGGAGCTCTCGTTCTATCTCGCTGGAGGATGGATCATTGTGGCCGGAGTTTTAATATCCTTCATTCATCCCATCAGGGTGTATGAGATGAAACGAGATACAGAATGCGATAGTATTGCGTAGATAGTTAATTAGTGAAAAACTTATTTAGCGAAATAGTTATTTGCACATAGTGTTCTTTATTGATTACATCTTTATAGCTGTTATTTTATAACCTTGGATATTTCCTTGATAACCTTATTCTAGTCACAATTGTTTTGCGTTTATAGATTTATTAGTTCATTTACTGAATAATTCTAGAAGATGGCGTTTTGAAACAGAACCATTGAATTAAATATATTATCCATAAGAATATTCGCCAGAGAACACGTTTCATTTTTAATATATGTAATTATATTATTAAATAATAAATAGTACCCTCTTTCTGCCACCAAATGTATTATGATCTGATTATGCATTTCTGCAATCAAATGAAATTTTAGATACCTTTTCTATCTTTCCAAAGACTGTTGCTAGCTATATTTCAATAACACCCACATATACCCATAGATAATTATAGACTTTTAATCTTTTTTAAAATATTTGATACTAATGTTTCTTTATTTCGCTTGTTGCTCTTATTATATAAAAACTCTGTTATCTTTTTAGGAATATTAAAATCTTTCGCGATTTGTAACGTTATTGTTAATTGTATCCTATGATATTTCGTCTTTGTTATAATATGTACTACGTATTAATATGCTATATAAATTATATTACATATATATGTTGTTTTATTGTGTTCCGTATATTTGCGTAACACCCATGTTAAGATCCAGATGAGGGATCTCTATCTGTTTTAATTTCTGAAACAAAATCTGTAATTTAAAATTACTCAGCACAATTTTTTCTAATAGATAATTCGTTTAAAATATATTTAATTTAACTATATATATAACAAAAAAACATTAAAAGAAAGGAGTTATATATGTATTTTTATATCCAGATGGAAATTACACGTCATCTTTGTCTTTGATAGAGTTGTAGAGGATACAATAAAAACGTGTTTGTTCACTTCGATGATTAATTTGATGTAACAAATTAATATTTATTATAATACTAGGGGTCGCCCGCGACTTCGTAAGCGTGGTTTTTAGTGTTGTCGCCGAGTTCCATACAAAATTGATATTTAAAACCCTTAAGGGTGGAATTTAAAAATCTTTTCTTAGTACACCACTACTTAGAATTTTACTATCTTTACGACCTGCGGTTTAGACTGTATGGTATAACTAAGTCAGTCAGAACCTATTAGATTATATTAGATTTGCAGCATTTTTCATTGCTGCTTAACTTCTATTCGTCACAGCGAGATGACCTATCCTACCCTATAGCCTTCCTCAAAAAACGGACTATTCAACACAAAAAGAATTTTTCAATTCGGGCCAGTAGTCCCAGAGATTAGTGCGTTCAAACAAACATACTCTTCAGCTTTATAACATTAGGTAGTATAGATAATATTAGTATAGATATATAATATAATATACAAGTATAGAGCCATTACAAACCCTCAAAGCTGTCTCACTGGATGGTGCTCAGTAGTAAGGAGCCAATTCACATTATCATTAATATGTAGATACCTACTTATTAATGATAATACATATCAATGATTGTATCATTTAAAACAAGTCATTTAGAAGCCAATACAAAAAAAAGGAAAAAAGCGCTGGCAAAAGCTAGTTTCACAATAATAAAAGACTAAGTGAGGTTTTGGATATTTTTTATCTGTTAATTGTTCAGTAAGGTTTAATGTACCTATTTTTAATTATTATAAAGAAATTTGTTTTGTTTTTTACTACTAAGCAAAAATATATTAAAAGGCAAATAAAGCTAAACATATCGTGATATTCTATTAAAATTTCTTATAAATATCTTCTTTATGATTTTTAAATCTGTTAAAATATCGAACATTACATGTAAAATTAGGGGTCAAATCATCAAAATCGTTAGGGCCATTTAGAAGAAGATCAGTGACACGTTCATTCATACCTAAAAGTTGTTTTGTGTTTCGCAAATCAATTTGAATCAATTCTGCAAAACACCCTCCAACCAAACTGTATATGAAAGTGTACATAGTTACATATTATGTGAGTGTTTATATATTATATAAGTTATATAAGTGTACATATATTTTATTTTGTTACTTATCATTTTAAATCTGTATAAAGACAATAAGAGAACATTTCTAGTTTTCTTTGAACTCAATAGTAACTAACCTAGATTTGTTAGGGTTTCTTTAAGCCTTTGTTGACTGACCTGATACTGCATGACCACTTAAACTAGAGACGATTAAAAGTAAGGCTGTGAACACAATACTATTGAATTAAATTTATAAATTTATTTATATATTTTTAAACGTTATATCGAAATATGTGCTTTAGATGCATACTTTGCAAGAATTTACATTTTCAAATAATAATTATTATACCTATTTTATAGATAACCTATTTTCTATCTCGCCAACATTGGCTTTTGAAAAAACAGAATGACTCTATTTGAACTCTATCTTTAGAGAAGGTAAGTGTTTAGATTTGTATTATTTATTTATATCAACTGATAAAGGATAAAACGATAAGCTCTTTAATATACATACTAATGATGAGTGATTTAAGTGCCAATTGTTGCTATCGATGTTAAAAAACATCCAATTGCAAGACAAGTTACATGAGCTATAAACGACCTCGACTGATTCAGGTAATGACTGATAATGTATCTCAGCGAGTATCAGAAGTTTTACGATACTAAACAGGATTTAACTGCCTTATTATTTGTTTTTGGTAGGCGCAGCATTTGTATCTCCAATTTTTTTTTCTTCATAATCATAGATTCAATTTTTAAAGTATAAAATTAGTTTTTTAAGGTTTAGATATCTATGTTACCATTCTGATCTGCTCGTATCGGGTCCTCTTCCAGAAGATCTTTCTTTCCATACCTTTATCCGTCTCTATTCAACAATCGTGAAACGCATCTAAACCTCCCCTTATGTTCCATCTATCAGGTAAGTCGTCTAATTGAACCACATGAAAAAAAATCCAATAGAAAGAACCTAGGTACTTAGAAAGTGTGTTAGTTTATTAGTTTATAGTAATACTTGTTGAAAACAATGAAACTGTATACTGAACACATTATGCAAGCCACATTTCCGCGCAGTATCTATCTTGTAATAGGTAGTTCTAACAAGAAATTATCATTTATTTTTAACAACGGCTTCTGTCTGTGTCATCTAGATTATATTTAAATATATTGTAACTATAAATTATGTCGACAAATGTGAAATTTCAATCAGACTTGGATTCATTATTATATGTATGTTTTCAATGTCGTAAATAAATGTAAGATATTTGGGTGTTTGCAGTAAATAGGTTTTAGTTACCTTCATACTTTGACAACGGTCCAAGTTTTTGTGCGAATTGCTCATTGAACAAGTTCTATTAAAAGGGAACGGACGAAAAAAATATATTTTTTTACAAATGAACCCCAATTGTGTAAATCCTCCCAAGGCTCTTAATTAAGTGTATTTGTTAGGAGTAAACAATATTATCGTTGATGATAAGGGCATTCGTGGAGGAGACGGCTGATGGGACGCACACAATTCGTGGTCTAAAGAAAAGTGTGCAAAAATGCGGTTTTATATAGAGAGGCGTGACGCTCAACGTCTCGCCTCCTAGCTTGCAACAGACTTACTCAGTGAGCAGTGGACTATACACGTGTATTACCTGTTGTGATCAGCTGTTTTGAGACTTGAGGTAAGTAATTTTAAGACAAATCCTTCTTGATCCTTGAAAACATTCTCTTAGATAGCAAGGTGTGTTCTTAAAGCATTTCTTGAGCTATTGCGAGATAGATAAACTTTCCATTACCATTTCAGTTAAGTATTTGTAAAGGCTTTCGATTCCGAAAACATGTAACAATATCTAGAGTTCAAATATGTACATCATTACATATATGGATTATTACCAACATTCATCTAATACTATCTCGCCTTTTATGCACAGTTACATATATGGTAATATAATATAAAACCATAAATGACTGTACAATAGTAATTATTATTGTACAAACTATTTTCAGTCTCTACTTCTTAACGTTAAAGATTATAATTGCTTGGTCGTGTTCCGTTATCTCTTCTGTTTGAATTAATCGTCAGAGAAACAAATGCATTATTTAATCGGTCGTTATATGTAAAATTTATTTAATTATCCCCTACCATTATTTACTATGGATAAGCATGGATACTAGCCAGGGAAGATAATGCTTTCAAAATGGTTCAGTACATTCTGGGTAGGTACTCTCTTTCAAAGAGATATTAAAATATAATTAATGATAATAAAAATCCTTGGGTTTAAAAGTAATTAAAAATATGATATAATCGACACTGACCCAGTATTTAAATGACATGACAATAAATGACAAAAATACATGTATTCCCAATATTAAAATTGTTCTCATAAACCAACCCTATTCAGGAGAATTCTTGACCAACCTTCGAAGTACACAAAATACATAACTAATTCAAACGACATTTATATTGCTTTCGTTGTCAAATGTATTTTCTTATGAATACGTCATTGCTCTTACTTGTTTGTAGGAGTCTAAAATTACAGGCTAACAAAATCCTACCCGTAGTATTAACAATGACCTCCAGCGTGGTACATAATTTACTTTATTATATTATAGAAAGCTTCAAAAGAGAAACCAAGTTCATTTTCTGTGGTGGTATACTCTGTTCAACATACAAACTGTTCATTAATATTCAAAACTATTTTAGGAATCGTCAGGAGAAATAATTAAGTTCTTAAGTTTTATTGTCAACGTTTATAAGGAATGGAAAAATAATTCCATTCCTTCCAATCCTTTTATTGAAGTAAAAAGTATAAAAAATAATTAATTTTAATATGATTTAGAATACTTTTGATTAGAAGGATTATCTATAATATTAGCTATTCTTCAACCCAATTGCATCGGCTAAGGGTCAGACAAGGGTCTGACTCCCAATGAGTTAGCAACTGGTTTCCGGTGTTTTGATTAACTAGGAAACCAGGTAAGAGAACACTAACTAAAGAAATGGAGAAATTAAATCATCAGAAACACAGTTAGTTCATTAATATTACAAAAAAAAAATAGCGCCAACTACACAGAGAGCACTAACTAATTTAATAATTTTGAATTTTTATAATAACGAGCATTGAGAAGATGATTGACTAACTGGCAAAAAAACATATTTATGTTACAATGTTTTGTAGCGAAAAAAAATGGAATAGTCAGTACATCTTTACAAAAAAATACTTTACTTAATGAATTCAAATAAATATAATAAAATTAAATATATCTGAACATCTGAATATTTTAACAATTATTATGCTGAAACTGCTAAATTCATTTAAATTTTGGTGTAACAATCACATGTATGATTTAATTTGAATTTTGTTTGTTTAATTTGAATTAAGGATTATCTTGTCTTTTTAATAGCGTAGATGTAAAGAAGTAGTTTAAAGATACAGATCTGAAAATAGGTTGATTGTCATGTGCTTATCTACATAGTACGGCCATCAGCTCTATACAAAAGAAAAGACAATTATGTGGAGAAATGCAATTCAATTAACACGTATCTCGATTAATTTGTAGTGAAAAAAAAACATTTCTTTTATCTTTATTTGTTCTTTGTTTGAGCGTCATACAAAAACTACCATGAAGATTGTACCTAATTTGAATTTTGTATGGTTATAGGTTAATGTCCTTGCATATTGAATCCGAAAACAACGAAAATACCTACCATTTTTATGTATATATTATTTGTGGTAGACTAATTAAATCTACGTATACTTTTTAACCTGGAACATTAACTAATTTTCACGGACTTTGGTTTGTATTACAATTAAAATAAATAAATCGTTAGTCCAAGAATTGTTTGAATGTTAATGTTAATCTCTCCAAATTATAATCAAATTTGAAGAACTTTTGATTCTCATTACAGAATTATTACATCATCGTAGTTCTGAAGTTGGTAATGATTTGAATCTGTAAAGCATTTCTATAATCCCTCAATCGAAATCGCGTACAAAATCTCGCGAAAATATTTTAGGCAGTAAGGAATGGGTACCCGCATTCTCTTGAGGGCCTGACGTTGTTAATCAGACCTGCCTGGATACAGCCAACAAATGTATTATTATTCGGAATACAAATTATCTTTATGACAGTGTTGCCGTATCATTTATTTTTAGCACCATTGACAATAAAAACGAGACAGATGATGACGTTTTGTCTATCGTATTAAATTTTATAACTTATTTGTTTTAGGGAACGTTTAGAAGTCAAATTTATCACTCTATGTATTAATTTATCACTATAAAACATTATAGTTGCGGGAGATAGTCAAAAATGTACCTACAAAAAATACAATGAATTTCTTTCTAGAATAAATGTTTATTATAGTATATAAGTACATGTTATTAAAACAATACTTACATTTATTTTATTATAATGTATTATTGAAATTATATAATATATAACCTATTTCAAATATATAACAAATAAATTTTATCATTTCTATAATAATAACAAAACATTACATTAAATCGTTTACCCAATATGTAATAGTTTATTGTAAACCCATTAAAATGTAAGGTGAATTAAGAACAAAAAGTTAAGGAAACACATTGAAAAGCAAGTACAATAGCCCTTGGTAAAGTAAAAGTATATAAGACATCGTTGATATTGTTATTTATATTCATATACTATTATTTTATCTATATTAAAAATAGGCCTACTATCTGTTTCTAAGGGGCCAATGAACGGTTACTGAAAGATTAGTTTGATGAGTAATGAGAGTTGGACTGCAAAGTATTGAGGTTATAGATAGCATCTTATTAATAGTAGTATATGTTGATAAAAATCAAATTACCTACTAGTTTATCTAACAGAGATGGACAAAAGCTGGAATAATGGAAAAAAAGAAGTAGACTTATTTTCTGCCTATTCTTCTACAATTGTAGATTACTTGTCACCTGTGACAAAAAGTTTTTATAATAGAAGTATGTGGCGAAAAACAAACGTTATTTTAAGTATCAATCAGGAGATAAAAAGATACAAACATAATAAAATGCTGGTATACCTAGATGTTGGTCAATCTTAATAGAACACTCACGAATAACAAGATAAATCATATAAATGAACTGCAAACAGTTTCTTCATTAGGGGCCTACGAGACAGATAGATACAAAACCAGACAGACTTCGCCTTATTAAATGTATAAGTCACACTCAAGTGCGATTCTAAAACACTATAAAATATACACAAACATGTATGTTAAAGTGAACAATTTGGGTTTTTTCATTTAGCCCAATGCTTTATACGTATTCTAGAATCCTAGCCACTTCGTAATTGAATTCGATATTCTGATTTCATGGTATCTTAAAAAATAAAAGAATGGGCCATCATAATTTTTTTCGCTTTGTTTATGAGTAATTTATTTTCGTCAAGCTATATACATACGATATTTATTTATTTTAGGACCTTTGAGACACAATCTTTATATAATCGATGAGAAATCTTCTTCATATTCATTCATTTTTTAATATTTATTAAAGACTAAATTTAAAATTTTGCAAAGAGTTAGAGATAATGTTTTATTTGTGTTCAATAAATTTGTTATTTTTTTGCATGTTCGTTCGTATCTCTACAATAAGTTTAAATGATAAGACTCAAATAAATTAACGACATTAACGGAGAAATTTAATTGATCTTAACATTAAGGGCATCGCACATTAAGCTTTATCGTGATAAGGTATTAAAAAAATAGTACAACATTATTATTTTAGAGCTGAGTATTTGTATCGAAATGTACTCTAATGTGCGTTTCCCCTTAGCCAAGCTCCTTGATTACAAATCGGTCAAGTAAATCTTGGCCGTATCATAGATAGATACATCGTAATTAATGATATCACGTACATTCGAACAAATGATATTACGTAATGAATGTTATCCTTAATCAATACTGATAGGCTTTAATGTTTGATGAATATTTAAAAAAAACAGAATTAATTTACTTTGCTATTTTTTTATCCAATTACTTTACTACTAGAAACTTCATGAGAGCGTTGAATCTGTTGTTAATTTTCATTACGATATATATTATTTTTTATTAGCATAATGTTGGTGAAATATTCATGAATATATAACTTTAACATAATGTAAGAAAAATGAGAAACAAAAAAAAATGTGAAGAAAAGAAAAAATGTACTCACATATAAACTCTATTTTCACAAGAGTTACTTAAAACAATTCTATAACTATCATTACAAATAAAATCAAGTAAAGAAACTATTTACGTTAAAGTTATAAAGAAATCATAATTATGAAATGAATTATTAATTCTATTAGCCTTTAACTTGGCAAAATAATAATGTGTGGCATGAACTATGAATTATTATTTAATTCACAATAAAATAAATACAAATAATAATTAATAATAGATACAGATAAGATCAGCTTCTAATCTTTTCTATATCTATTGTTATTATTACAATACTAATACATTTTAGTAGGTAGGACTCTTAATATGATGCAAATTTTTATGCAATATCAGAGAATTTGTGAATGAGGCTTTAGTAATAAAGATTTGGCAGTAATTAAACATGGTCTGATAACAATGTTTACTTTGTTATTACAGCTGCTGTAAAACAATCAACACGGGTATACATATTATCAACTTAAACTGATACTACAAAAAAGTATTTTGCATCACTCTCACATTTCATCATAATTTTTAGTTTTATTCTAGAAAAAAAAAAAAATCTAAACTACTTTTTTATTCTTACGTTTTAAATCAAACCAAATTGTATTGATTAATGATAAGGTGGCCATTATTAATTAATAAGTATATTTAAGATTCGATTAATATTTACGATTACTATATTCTTACTTATACGAAAATGATTGCAATATATATTATTTCAATTCTTTTTCATAGTGGATTTTTTTTAAACGAACAATGGATTTATATATTTTATTACTTAGACTTTTCAAAATTTAAAAAAAAAAGACATGTGTCAAACTGTTGTCATAATCAAGCATATTTTGAAAACATTCTCGTGTTATATGACTGCACTTGAACTTCTTTGAAATGAACAACTACTTTGGTAACATTGGTAGGGACACCGAATAAAGTCCTGCCTACACGCATTTTCCATACAAGATATAATCTTAATTAATACAACTATTATCACTTTATCAAAGAACATTTAACTTATCTCTAACAAGCCCCTCTTTTGTAACAACGCTATCAACATCTTTTAATTGATTTATAATTATTTCTATTATTGAAAATGATATAATTCTCTGTGAATGGCTTCAATGCTTTCTACGTCATGTGGCTTATGATGAGCTACGCTTAGTGTAGAATACATTACGAACTTCGAGTTATTAAAATTAAATAATCGATAAATTCTACTAGGACAATGCTTTTGTAATTATTACAATGTAATGCTTAAGTGTCAAAAGCTATTGAATGTTATCTAGTTTTCTACTTATAGATAGTTCGGCTTAATATATCTACACTTTATTTATTATTATTACTATATTATTTGATTCTTTATTAGCATCAAATATTTTTTCTGATTCCAATACATACATAGATATATATATCAACATATAAACGGTCAAACAGTGCTTTTGTTATTTAAAAATACCAAACGAAGTTTGGGTGTATTTACGAGTAGGTATATTATTATTAAAGGCCTTTTTGCTAATAAGCTTTATATGGTTATTATCAGGATAAATTGCAAATATAATTAAGGACGTTTTTATCTCTCAAATTATTTACTTACCGATTCGATATCTTTTTTCGGCATTATTAAACTTATACCTATTTCCAAGGTCTTTCTAGTCTTAAGATCAGAAAATAGATTCAACAAGAACGTAGTTTAGTTTATTTTATTTGCACGTGTCAAGGATTTGTATGTATATAAATGTCTATGAACATGACCCTGCATTTTTTCTTTTACCTTCAGTCTGAGATGTTGTCTGGATCCAATGTAATTAAATGTCCAAGCGAATCTAAACTCTATTCTCATTCATATAGAATTGATTTACCTATATAAGCGGTAGTTAGATCGTGCAATAAATGCAGCAAAGGATAAATGCACCAACCATCCGGATAAGGTCCCAAGTCTTGCGACAATTCATTTTCAACTTAATTGCGTTGTTAATAGGGTTTAATATTGATTATTAACCCAGTGGCAAGGGATATTTGTTTGAGATGCAAACCGCTAAGGCAAGGTAAACGACCTATGTTCATGAACAGGTAGTGTTAAAGTATTTAAAGGATTTATTCGTGATTAAATACTAAAAAATCGTTATTTATAATATATACACAAAAAAGCCTATTTAAGCTGCATATCATTATAATAAGTTTTGTAACTGATAAGAGAGAGTAAATTCCTTTAACAATAGTCATGTTTATTTTATTATGTAGATAAAACAAATTTATTAGACGATGGTATTTAGTTACCAATAACTTTTATTTAAAACATTCTTTTTAAGTTTTATTTGACCCACATTAAAGTACCTTTAGACTGGTGAACAAATTAGTTGGACAATAATATCTAATAATAAAACCCAGTAAAGTAAATGCAAATTCAAATTTAAAATATCTTTATTCAACTACCTACTCTATAGTCAGTCAGTGTAGGGTAAGCTACCACCAACTCGAAATACTGTTCTTCTGAGAAAAGCTGCCCAGAAACTCAACAGTTGCTCGTTTTAAATGAAATTTAACAATGTTTGAGGGTAAATTTCCATTTTGCGATTTAATATGTATATTTTTGGGTGGTTTTTTTTTCGACTTCAATAATTAAGCAAAATTAACTAAATAACGATGGTTATGGAAAACTAAGCCTTGCATTTGCCCCATAATTTAAATACCTATCACATTAATGAGAAAATGCATAAAATAGTAATTTCATTGTTGACTTGAATGTTAATGTTATTACTGGTTCGGGCAATGATAAGGTGTTGAGGTTAATGTTGTTTAATAAAAATTACACGGTTATTATCAAAACAATTTTATGTTTATATAAAGCAATTGTGCTTTGATTAAATAAAATTTATTTATCACAAAAATATTTTATGTTAACTAAACTTAAAATGTAAATCATAAAATCTTTGTCTTATGAATCGAACTAAAATTATTAGTAATAAAATCTTTGAAATAATAAAATTTTACTAAATAATTTTAAATCTTGGCAGCCATGTTATCGATTTAATTAAAATTGTAGGTAGGCCATCAAATTAATCATTCACTTAAAGAAACGATCTGTTGATTTAGAATTTAGATGAAGATGGTTAATTCAAATAATGCCACAAATTTTCATTACTTTTCAATGTTATATCAGTTAGTATATTAATTTTGCTATTTTCCACACTCCTTCTACGTGAAGTTGAATTTAAAATCATTACATCTTCTGATTCATGGTCATCATCTCTTACGTTATTATTTTGTTGTTTCATAGAACCGTATGTTTACCATATACATAGAATGTTTACCGTGTCAACGCTAATCAATATCACATAAAAAACAACCTTAGAGTAAGTTTATTAGATAACACATCCCATAGAATCTGGTGAACAGAGAGGGTACCCTTGAAAGCTTGAAATTTTTTTGGAAGTAGATCATCTTTTTCTTTTATAATCTTCATTTATTACTCTAATAATTATATTATCCACGTTCCTTTTAACATTTCACAAAATGAATCAAAATCGTCGATATCTCGGCCAAAACCTACCATTCTATGGGCAGTTCTTTTTAAAACGGCACCTACATCATCAGGGGCACCCTTTCTATGCCCCGTCTCCGTATAATTCCAGGAAATTCTAGAAACATTGCTAAAATCATTACGAATCTATGGTATTATATAAAGTATAGATTTGTTTCAAATTATTGTAATTTTTTATTATTTGTTTCAAATTATGTATACATATTTGTTTCAAATTATTGTAATTAAAATTTGGCTAAAATAGACGTATCCCTATAGCTATGAAATTGATTAACACTCATTATCTGCGTATTATATGTTTATTTATACGTACTGTTATATTTTGTTTTCTACTGTTTTTTTTTGCGAATTATGTGGTTGCAATAAAGTATATTATTATTATGTGCGGTTTTTAAAATCCAACCTTAAATTATACGTTATAACATCAACCCTGCAAATAAGTTAATAAACTACGTTTCAGTGGCGTAACTACAGGGTGGCAAGCCGGCAAAATGCCACGGGCCCCCAGCCGGAAGGGGCCCCCGATCAGAGGAGAATCCCAACTCCCAACATTTATTATTTATCATACATGTTTAGTAAAAAAAAGTTCTCTCTTTGATTTATTTCTATTACCCACTCAGTTGCATAATAAACAAGTTAAAAATGTATTAGAAATTCAAGGAATTTGTGGTAAATGATGCAGTAACAAAGGTCATAGAAATACAAAGATTATTCGAAACTGTGCAACAAATTTTTATATATTTTTTGGCCGTAGTATTAAACGATGGAATATATTATCTAGTTTTCTGACAGTAAATTAGAAACTGGAGTACCATCAAATTTAGTAACATAAAAACAATGAATCCAACTAGATGGGCAGGACGCTTTGATGCCATGTTTGCTTTAAAAGTTCGGTTTGTTGATATTCAAAAGCGCGTACAAAAACTATTTTATTAAATTCCAAAACAGACGAGAGAAATGAAGCTATCTTGCTGAAGAAGAAGATAGAAAACTACAATTTTATTATGTTGTTGGTTTTCCAATGCAAAGTCTTACAAACTATAGACGCGGCTTCTAAAGCCATCGATCTTTCAAATGCTTCAAAGCGTTTGCAAGTCTGTCTAGAACAACTTGAAAAGTATCGACATGAATTTGGAGATTTAAAAATGGATCCAAATAGTATTGCAGTGAAATGGTCTATAAGCCCTGAATTTCCTAAAACTCGTCAGGGAAAAGTGAAACGTCATTTTTATGAAATTTGTGAAGATGAACGTCTCCAAGATCCTGAAAGCTTGTTTAAAGTGAACGTATTCTATCGTGTATTAGACATAATCATCAATCAACTGAAATCGTGTTTCGTTGGAATGAATGAAATTGTTTCCAATTTCAGTGTCTTGCAACCTGCCACTTTGCAAAATTTGAACAATACTAATTTATTTACGCGTTTTCCAAGGAATTCTCAATTTTCGATCTTTTTTTAGACACGAAATAGAAACATCACCTTCTATGGGAGAACTTGCTGACTATTAATGATAAAAAATAATTTTATATCTTCAAGCTTTCCTGAAGGTGCACTGCATTTCTATTATTTCTCACCATTCCTGCGACTACGGCTAGTGCCGAGCGATCGGTTTCAAAACTGAAATTGATAAAAAATTGTTTAAGAAATTCAATGGGTTAAGCAACTTGGCTATTCTATCCATCGAAAATTCTATGGCCCAAAATTTGAACTTCGATGATGTTATTACCACTTTTTCTGAACGGAAAGTCCGGGGGAAGGAATTTTAATAATTAACTTTTTATATTTTGAACAGCTTGTGTGCTTAAAATAATATGATTATTCGGACTTTATATATATATCACATTGCTTTTTTGTTTTCCATATCATTTTGACTACTCTATGTGCCCATATCTATTAGATGCTGACTGTACTTTAAATTACAAAATCAAGTAAGTACCTAAGTATAATTATAAAGCTTAAATGTCGGTATCTACTTAACATAGTGATTTATTATTGTACTTTTAGAAGTAAAAGTGTATAAATAAGTATTATAAAATGAAAAAATATTATTGTTGGTACAGCTTTTGTATATTGGGGGAAGGGGGCCCATCCGATGAATTTTGCCACGGGCCTCGAACAGTATAGTTACGCCACTGCTACGTTTCACACATTTTGATCAACCAGAAACTCTTGAATGTTATAATAAGATTTATTTAATAATATACTTTTAATTTTAGATTTAAAACTAAGAAAAGGAATTCTAAGATATCTTGAGGAACATTATTGTATTAGTTTATTTTTATTTCTTGTGTTTTTTGTATGTCTCTCGCTGTTTTAATATAAGTATTTAAATTTTGGCGTATATATAGCATGTTATTAAAAATGTATTGAGAAGTGACCGTAAGAATACCGATTTCTTGAAAAACATCTCTCAGGGAAACTCTAGCTTTTAAGTTACAAATAGCCCGAATAGCTCTTTTTTTGTAAATATAGAATTAATTTCGACAGCACTGCCCCATTGAAAAATACCGTAAGACAAAATAATATGAAAATAACTAAAATAAGCGAGTCGAGCCTGATTAACGTCTGTTAATTGTCTTACTTACCTACTAGTAACTAGAACATACCTCCTGCCTTAAACATGACTATTTAATATAATTGATGCCTGATGTTTAAGAAATAACAACTAACCAACTAACTAACTAGGATTGTATGCTCATTGTATGTTAAAATTGTAAAAGATTACGATAAACTAAACTCATTATAAATCTTCCTTTATACCAATTATTTGGGTGGGCGCAACATCAATTCATTCTACCTTCTTCTTAGACACAAACTTGCTTCTTTGCCATAAAATCTTCCTCCCTCTGCACAGTGCCTCCAGTGGCCACTTCCCTTATAATCATTCCTAAGATTCTTCTCGTTATATCCTTTTCATATCTCAGTCTTTCGTCATTATGTTACAATACCAAGATCTAATATAATACTTTGAAATTTCCTCATACATACACATTTCTTGCTTTATTCTTTTGTTTTCCGATAACAACACAATCATTGCAACAGTCTTATTTCAGTAACATGCGCTTTATCTGTTCCTTTAAAAAAAAACATGACTTTCGGTCATTTTATTAACGGTATGTTGGTCCTGTGGTTCACAGTATGATTTATTTTGCCATCAACTTGAACAACCGAACCAGGGTACCGAAAGTTAGTGTATGCTGTTATAGAAGTGATGTGTTCATCGCTCCAAACTGAGAAGACATCTGAAATCGCAGAACCTGTGTTCAGTTTTCATGCTTCCGATTGTCAGGCCAAAACTCACTCATTTTTGTTGACACTATTCTAGTATTTTTTTGGATCTCAAAGCTGTCCTCAGCGACAAGAACAATACTAGCAGCAAGAAGCATTCAGCAAAAAACATACAACAGGGACCGAGTTGCTATTTATTTTAAAGTGCCTGTATTATTAAAATAAAGTAATAAGCAAATAAAAAAACAGCACTCCCAGTATGATTGTTGACGTTACGAAAACTACAACAGTTTTCGAAACCATAAGTATAAAATCTGTGAAAAAATATATTTATATTTATTTATTAAAGACGACCACCTACAATAATTCATCTTCTCAAAACTTGTACAAGGGGTACCGAATAAAATCAGTTATTAAAAATATGTCTAGATTTGACTAAATCTACTAAACTAGTAGTCAATCCAATTAACATGGCAACAATACACAGACTACTTTTATAACTTGCATATTTACGTATGATACAAAAACAAATATTAGGATGCAAATATTCTGCTGTTTATTTATGGAAGCTGATATCCTCTAAGAAATCTGAGAATATTGTCTAATTTAAATTTTATTCAATAGATAATATTTTTGGTATAATTTATTCATTTTGACGTTATCTTTTTTTATTTTACTTAGGTGTTATTTTTTTTAAAACTTCAAATACACATTCACTGCACTTTCGAAACGTCAAACTCAATCTTTGAGAAGACCAATAAAAACGAACCTATTTATGAAAAAAAAAACATTAAGTGTGTATGTAGCCTTAATGGAAATACAAAATAATGTATAAATTAATGTGTAATCTTTTGATCTCCAGTAGTTATCGGTTACGGCCTCTTTTAAATCGACAATTTATTTAATATATAATAATGAGTGATTACGGCTTAATATATTTACTGATTTAAATACTTAATAAATGGTGTCATAATCTCTGATCATCCGATTGATAAAACCCGATCTTGATACAGAATGACTTTGAAGATTATTTTAAATTATGGAAATTTTTCTGAACTGCATGCTAGTTGTAGATGATGGCGACAACATATCATTATTGTCATTGGCGCCAATGCCAATGTAATTATAATGATTACAAAAAGTTCTTGTCGTTTTCCTGTTTGTTATTATTTGAGATTTTTTTTAATAAATGACTAGACAAGACGGGTAGACAGGCCTAATACCTAAGTATCCATATAATACCTTGATTTATTAGAAAAACCAATTAAACATAAACACATGATAAGCAATCTCATAGTATAATCTCAGCCTTGGCATCTACTGATAAATACGAATATGCTCTCGAATAATATGTAACACGAGAGAAAAGACAAACAATCTTCATAAATTCTAGATAATTTTAGAATAATAAGATTTTGGCTTCTTATCAATGTTTGATTTACTTTATTCCGACATTATGATATATATAACTGAAATAATATTATAATACATATTTTTAAGATTAGCGATTTGAAACGTTAAAATGAATTAACAGCAGTGGGTATTAATTCACACATGTGACCTCAAAGAGGTTGAAACTTGTTGTTTTAGAACTAGTGAAGAAAACTGCAAGATATAATTGGTTATTATTAACGGGTACTTCACTACTATGGTGAGAATATTAGAAGCAAAAATTCATCAACTTTTAGTTTAGAATTTTCTAGAAAAAAATACATCCCCATACAAATACAAAGTATACCCTTGTTGACAGTTACTGTATTTTTCCATGACATTTAATGAATGCGACGCTTTCTCTGTAGAAAGCTGGGGCAGCAAAACGTCTTATGAGTCACAGAGTACTGGGTTGTATAATATGTAAATAGATGGATATATTACTATTATTAAGTATTGTATAATATTCTGTACACCACAACATCAATGAGATAACTCTGCAGGCTGTATCATACAAAAAATATACAACCCACGCGGTTGTATATTTTTTGTATTTTAAAATGATAATATGGTTACCATTAGTAATTTAACTGATATCTTTTTTAGTTCAAGCTTCACATATCGGTGCTTTTAAAATAATCTTGGATGTAATGTTAAATAAATATTTAAAATTTATCTTATCTTATAAATTGAATTATTATAAGGAATCAATCTCGACTCTAAAAGAAGGTTGGATACCTTATTTTAGCGTCAATTTTGACAATACAATGTCATGGCAACATTAGAAGTTTCCAGACTGAGTTCCATATAAAATTGTTGCGACTATCGCACCATTTAATCGAGTGTCCCAGTAGGTCGCAAATATATGAGTGTAATTGAAGAACATTGCCGTTTGTCTATTAATAGTTCCAAGTAATTAATAAGATACGATCATGTGATATAATCTGAATGTAGAGAATATATAATTGTAGGATTATCATGACAGTAGAATATTATTAAACTATTGAAATATACAGTTCGTTTTATTTAGACGGAATATATCCACTTACTGGTATTTATTAATTGGCATAAAACATCGAGTACGTACCTACATACTAGTAACTTTTTATTCGTTTTAAACACAAATAGGTACGTTTCCATTTCTTAATAGTTAATACCATAGTATTGAAAGTTCATTGACCCACTTTTCTAATCTAATAATAAATTCAAATGTAATTTATAATAGTTTTAAACGTACCAGTAGTAAATATTTATTTCTTCGTAAAAACTGCAAAAAAGGTATGTATAATTTAAGAGAAAGGTATAAGCTGAGCGATTTTTATTTTATACTTAATAGGTATTATTTATATATTCATTTATATTGAAATATATTATTTATTGACAATATATATGCAAGGACATGTTTTTTAAAAGAGGATAAATTAATAGAGAATATATGATGTTAGTATGTTGAAGTTATGTTTAAACACCCATCAAGTTCGCAAGTATTACTTTTATCTTTAGTGCGTCCATGAGTTTGATGGGTGATAAAAGATTACAATAGGTACTGTTGAGTCTGAGTGGTTTCATATGTTATACTTATAACAATATTTAGGTTAGTAGCTTTCAAGGTGTGGTCTATAATTATTTTATGATTATTTAATATACAGAATTTCGACTATAATTATTTTGTAATTCTAAGTTTAAGTTAAGCTTAGGATAATTTATTTTAATTCGACGTAATGTGAAATTATTATAAATGGATTTTTAATTTCACCTATCTATAAATGATTTAAATTACATATTTATAAGCCTACAGATAAGATAAGTTAGATATCGTTTCAAATCATTATCTACTTATTTTTTAAGGAAAAGACGCAATGTGTATACAATCATAAAATATTGCATTTACGTATACGTACAATTAAATTTAACAAAAAATGGATGTGGCATTGGAAATATAAATTCTATATTTAAGTCGCAAATTTTTGTCATGAACTAAATAGCAGCCTCAGATTCACGAGGGCCAGACGCTTATCTGGAAGGAGTGATATATGTGCCAAATGACGTTATTTAGCGTGTTTAAACTAACTATGAATAGATTCTGAGTTTACGCCCTGTAAGTTTTGTAAGATTCTAGATTCATTCATTCATTCATTCAGATTTTAGACGAATCAAATGAAATTGAAATATAAGTTTTTTATTAAGAAAATTCTCCAGTAATAGCAAGTTGACTCTTTCAATTCTAAATGGGAGGCATAGTTTTTTTTTAAAGTACTATTACGAGTATGAGTTTTGACGTTACGAAAACTATGACAGTTTGCCAAAATAAAAAAATATATACTCTAATAATTAAAATCTATTGATATATTTGGTAAACTGTCATAATTTTTGTAACTTCAAAACTCGTAGTAGGGGTACTGTACTATGTTATATTAACTATTATCTATTTAGTAGTGAAGCACATATTACGTTGTACCAATTCACTTATTTATTTAGTAGATTTATGACGATATTTATAAACTATTATAATATGAAAAAACTACATTCAAGCTCACAGAGACAAGGAATAGGCATTCACGAAACTTGAGACGAGACCCGCTTGCCAAATGACGTCATTCGTCCGTTCCTATTTTTGCGAATGGGACTTTAGGGCATCTTGGTACCTCAGTGGGTTGTATTTACTAAATTTAAAATACGAATGCGTAGTTTCATTAATATCCTAGATTTTAAAATGTATTACCGCAAAAGGATTAGTTTTTTCTCTGAGAAATGTTTATGCGTTAGTTCCACAAAAAGCAATAAAACTAAGAAACTATAAATGGCTACTTTTAATTATTCGGTTATATCCTCAAGTTGTTCTTAAGACGAAACTCAATAGTATTCTATGGTTCGTGTGTACAATAGAGAAAATATATCTTTTTTATAGCTCAGTCAAATAATTTGAAGCCACACAGAAATTAATCATGGTTGTTTATTCAGAATCTGGAGACATGACTGCCAAATGACGTTATATCTTATTTTCGGAACACCTTGAGACGAGGTCTGATCCAGACTAACGATATATTTCGTATAAATATTTATGAGCAAATTTGTTTTTCTGCGAATGATTTCAAATAATCTTACAGATTCACTACTGATGATGTAAAAATTTTACACTCGTCTGTTGAATATGAGAATGTTTTTCTTCAATGTGACATATCGCTTTTCTGACATCAGTATAATCAATAGAACACAGAAAAATCACAGTGCTATTTCGGTATTTGTATATCACCTAAAAACTCGGAAAGTAAACAAACGAATAATTATTTTTTAAACGGGGTTTAACGTGCTAGGAAATAGGTATAACATACCGAGTTTTGTCCCGGCCAGTGCAACGTAGTCGAAACGTCAAGCAATTAAAGGGTGTGTGATACCTTCTTCCTAGCTTAATTACGTATTATAAAACGAAGTAGATTAAAATGTTGCAAAGTAAACAAATATAATATATTAGTTGATTAAATAAATTACCGAGTATACAATGTCGTACCGAATATACAACGTCGTGTAGAGCTTAGGGATAGCCAATTGAATATACTTCCTATATGGTCTATTTAAACCTTGGTATACAGAAAATCTGTGTGAAGTTAATTAAGTTAAAGTTAGAATGACATTAAAGCTTTAGGTCCTTTACATATTCCGTTGTACAACTTATCTTTACCTCTATCTTTCTTCTACCTCAGAAGAGTCTCCAAGCAATTATAATTTTCCTTGTATTGGGGATATCCATAACTATGGTGTTAATACCATCACGTAGATCGTCTGCTAGTAGTAATATATTTACCCAATATTATTGTTAACTAACTTTAATGCATTTTGCATAGCATGCATAGGATATAATGAATACGACCACCCGCTGAGACGAGTATTGTCTAAGTCTTCGATCACAATAATAAACTACCTAGTTCAATAAGATTATATTTTTTAAGCATATATGCAACAAATTTAACTCAAATTTAAATTGTCCAATAAATATTTACCTGAGAAATTTAATTTCATGGCGATATAAATTTTCATTTAGATTTATTTTCCACCATGTTAAGAATAAGTTAAGAATAACCTAATCAACAATTTATTGGGATAATTGACGTAATATTTTATGTTCGATAATTTGGAAACTGATGATAAATAAAATTCTCTTTCATTACAACTCACTGATACTTTGTTCTTGGATGACGTTGCATGTTTCGAGATTGTTAAGCATAATAAAAAAAATATGTTACCACATGTAACATAATTGCAATTAATAATTAAAAAGTACTTTATTAAAATAGGAACGTTTAAAAACAAAATATTGTTTATTTCTAATTATCGTATCCTAAAATCTTATTAAAACCATGGTTATACATATATTGTGTCTTAAATACATTTCATCCATAAAAGTTATATAAACTCAAGTTTTTCAACATATATTTAAAACAGACTATGTAAAAATACTTTAAATATTTTTTTACGTACAAATCGTTAGAAGTGCTTGGACAGACAAACAAAAAAGATTTTTGCATTACAATAGTAAATAACCAAGGTCGAGTCGTGCGGACGTAGTCACCTTTTATATAATACTGTTAGTGTCATATTTGTTGGCTTTTATGGTAACATTATACTTACAGGTTTATTAATTTTAGTACGCATACACTTGCATGACGGATATGTAGGTCATTTCTATATAGGTTAATGAGGGCTTACGTATGTCCTACTGATCTGTTTTTTGTTTTTAGACGAAAAAGTATGTGTGTGTAACTTTATAGCTACAGAAACAAACACACACATATATAGTTGAATACAAAATACCTGTACACACTATTCTCAATTTGAAAAATTGTTTACAAAGTGGACAACATTCAGTTTACTAAAACGGTTGATGCCATCAGTTAGGTAAACACAAAAACATTTTCCACACATCTGCTAGAGTGAATAAATAGGGATTAACCATTTTCTATAAACGAAATATTGTTGTAATAATAATAAGAATACAATATGAAAAATAAGTATGAGCCATTTATTGTAAAAGCAACGTGTTCTTGTACAAGAAACCGTAGTATATAGAATCTTAATTTATTTATAATTTTATTACTTGGCGTGAAAGACGTCTTTCAGACTTATTTCACACCTGGTATCTGAAAATATAGCACAAAGCATTGCTGTTGGTATTTTAAGGTATTTAAGACTGCTTCAGCCATATGTGAGCGAGTAGGTTGTGTCCTCATCGAAGTAATAATCAGTAGTTTGGAACTGGCTCCAAATATCCCAAACGGGAAGTCAAAAACAATAACATCAGCAATTGGGTCATTGTAATTGGTTAATCATCTTAATTGCTTCCAAAACGAACTATTATCTAATACCTTTTTGAGATGCGTAAAGTCGTAAAATAGATCGAGGAATGAGTTAGTTATTACCGATGTATGTCAATCGTTTTCGATTCCATCTATATTATTGCTTCTAAAATGGACGCAGATGCATTTGACTTTGAATTATACGATTCCTTGAAGTCATATAACTTTGAATACATTCATTAATTTTGCTTATATAATTCTGTTCCTGACCTTAGTTGAATACGTATTGCTTAGGAATATTTTATCGAAATTGACGTATTTGTTACGTCTTACGTTACATTATATCTATAATATTGTAGACGGGTCTAGCTATGGTCATTCAAAAACATGTATACATAACTTAAACGGAATATATATTTTATATTTTATAATCCATTTTAGTTATAGATGCCGAATATAAAATATAAATGTACGTTTGAATAATATCTCTGTGTTTGTTTAGCTAAACTCTATGAGTTTTTTTACATATTTTATACGCTGCTACTTAGTTCATGATATTTGTGTCTCTTTAATCTGAAATGTTTAGAGTTATAGTTTTAACGACTGATGACTTATAGTTTTAACGACTTAAGTAATCGCTAACTGTTCAATAATTATGGCTAATCTAATGACTTATTGTAACTATGCCATTAGAATTACATTCTAACTTTCTATATTAATAGGACAAATGATAACCATAAGCTACCAGATAACGTGTATAATTGCGATACACTAAATTTTATTTTTAAATTAAATGTCAACGAATTCTCAAAATTATTTTAAAACCTGTATAGATTATCTTATCTGTAGTATGAATGGAAATTTATTGAAAATTATCTTTGTATAAGCACAAATAAGCTTCAAAACTAGTTATTTAGTATGGTTTTGGCATGTTATTGCACCAATTGTGAAAATGTTTAGTTTAGAGAATGATATCAAATAAGGGTGAGGTCATGTGTCAATATACGTTATTTGATGACCCGATGGCTTATTTTTTTTTTCATAAGTGACAAAGATTGTAATGGTACAATTAATTCCAATAAAATGTTAGTAAATTATAATGAGGATGTTTTAAAAAAGATTAATGTTAAGAATAAATATTTATGGAGTATTTAATAAATTAGTCATAAGTTTCCTGTTAAACCATTGTTGTTGTTTTTGACAAATTTGTTTTTGCTGTAAATTGGTAATTAAATACAATTTATGGTATATGTTTTTTAAAGCTACTATTTAAAAACATTACAGGTAAATATAACAAGGTACACTGTAAAATATTGTACTGAAAGTCGATTTCATGCGATGATATCACCAGTGTTATACCTACATACATAAATATATGTCGAAATCATATTCAAAAGAATATATTAACGTAGGTAACCATTAAACACTGAACTTTGTGAGTTAAAACTAAATACGTCAGTCCACTCAATATACTATATTTATTTATTAATTATGTATAAGTTGAAAAAGGAATGAATGAGGATTATATAATAATATTCTTTTTTTATTTACCTAACATGGCTTTAACATATTCTTCCTTAAAAAATATAATTCTGACAGTAAAACTTGGGTTTATTTTTATATGCCATTGAACGGTATTATAATTTTATTTGTAGTCAAGCATTGCCCTAGACTATATAAAAAAAAAAAAGAAATGTTCTCATGAAATCTAAAGTATCTAACAGTATAATTCGATGCAACTTAATTAATTGAGGGGACAATACCCGCATTGTTCATTGTTTCTTCATATTATGTTTTGGACTGCGATACATATTCAGTACTAAGAACTCACTATACAAATATTCTCTGGACATTGCGATACTTAAATGTTTTAGTAATATACGATAAGAATGCTGTAAAATTGTAATACATATTTCTATTACAAATATATAGAACTCGAAAACGTTTTTCGAGATTTTTCTGGAAGACTTAAAAAATAAGCCCGTCATTAAAAGATACCTTGGTAAAAGATTGCTGGCTCCGATTTGTAAATAATGGAATAACTGACTTACAAAAAATACGAACGAATTAATTATAGGACCAGGGATACATTTATAAAAATGATTAGCAAAAATAACAAATGTCCCAAAATACACTTTCTAATTTGATAAACATCTAATAATAAATGAAATAAAATATTAATTGGGCAAAAAGTTTTGTTGTAGTAAAATGTAGAGTTTAAAAGTAAAGATTATTTTAAAAGTAAGATCTCGAACTTTTTAACGGAAAAATATTTATCGCGATTGGTTTACATTAAAAATTATATATCTTTTTAGACATTTTATAAATTTGTTCTTAATACTTGTTGATTTTTTAAAATTCCAGTTTCGGCTTCCAAGACGGATTTTTTAAGTAAAGACAACTGCTTGAAACGAGAATTCACTGAGTTTCGTTATATTGACTTAACACACATTTTCTACGGTTAAAGTTATAAATGCGCTAATAAACATATATTAACAGATAGTTATTTCCGTCGTATTTGAGGCCTGGAGTTCCGCCAATATTTTAGTATACTGGTCGCTTTTCTTACGTAAATTGAAGGCTCGATGTTCGTTAATTATAATTCTATGATGAATGATCCACTTTACACGAGTTACAGCCAAATACAAACTGCGAGGACATTTATATATAGATGCTATTTTCTGGTTTCTGGTCTCCCCGATACAAAAGTTAAAAACAAAAAGCATAAAACGTCTTGGCTGTGGGTGTCGAATTTTAAAAATAAACCACAGCCACACAAGACAAATAATTTGAAACAAAGCTAAAATCTCGCCGAGATATTTACGAGTAAGATTTAAATTTTGTTGACTTTAAGTTTATTTTTTAATATAAAAGAATAAATTAGAAAATGAATCTCCTCAAAACCGCTGTCATTTAGACCATAACCTCTCTTTACTAATCTACTAAACCAATAATCAATTTATTATATCTGTGTAAAATCCAAAAAGATAGTGCGTGCCTACGCATGATCAATACAGTTGATCAGAATTCACAGTTAATACTTAATTTTATTTATTCCGCTTGGCGCTTACTCGGTTGAGAGACTTGTCTGCGTTCAGACGTGCTTGCTTGACGCGTTCCCAGTGACGTCATCGCGCATCCGTGTGCACATTCCTGTGTGAAACGTTCTATTTTCATACGATTTTAAAATTATTTCCTGCCAGTATTCATTATTGAATTTTGGTGTTAAAGCAAAAAGTTTTGATTCGCTCCGGCCGGAGTTTCGGTATGTATTGTTTATTATTATTCATGAATTGCATTGTATACAAGAGTTAAATATCAACCGTCAATAGTTATAAATTAGCGTAGAGTCTTGAACTCTATTGGCCTTTGATAGAGCATAAACACAAACAAGAAACTTGGTGCAAGTTAGTTACAGTTGGTATAAATATTCGTTTAACTCGTCTTTATACCTATAATGTACAAACCGAAATGTTACCTCATGTTCTGTTGTTTTATGTTTTGTAAACAATTATATTTGCCAAACATAAAACTGTCAAATATTTGATAGATGTCTAACCTAAATATTAAATGAGCACTTAGTAACAAGCATTAAACTACAAACAATTCTCTGTAATGGAAAATAACTAAGAATTATTATTAACTAATGACTAATCGTCTGGTCCGTTTATTTTTAAACATTGAAACGTAACAAAGCAAAGTGTGATACTAGTTATTGCATAGAATTAGTAATTAATAAAACCACAATCTTTACGAATACGCAAGCATTTCCATGAATATCAATAAAAATAAACAGTTATTTAACGATTTCTATTAAATTTCAAATGTTTGGAGTATTCTATTTTTTAAGCTTCTATCCGTTTGTAGTTTGTACCATTGGATATTGCCTACATTTCATGGCCTTGACTTTTAGGTTCATCGCTCCATGTCTGTGAATAAGATCATCTGTCCTTGTCCTTCTAATTGTTAGGAGCAGGACAGGTAGAGTCCTTACATTTAAACATTTGCTTATAGCGGTCATTGTTTACAAGCTGAATATCTACTCTTAGTGGATACTAAGGCTAGACATTCAGTTTGTAACAATGACTTGGAACTTGGACTTTTAAATAAAATCTTGGATAAGTTTTTGGTATTTTATCTTAGTTGTTATTAACTAAAGATATTTATTACACTTTTAATTATTACATTCAAAACTTAAAGTATAATTTTAACGTGGTCCAAAACAGTGAACGGTTTAGTAAAAAACGAATAACTTTTCCGTTTGTCATGTTTATTCATATTTAGTTCTATTATTAAAAGATATCAAGAGGACCACAGGAAAGGTCACGTTGTGAGAAGTCGAATTTAATTTATTAATATTCATGTTAAAACAAAAATAAATAGTAGGTATAATTTTGTTTTTCATTTGTAACTTTTAATGGTACATACTTAAGTAAATACAAATAAATAAGTCATATATTAATTTTATTTCTAGTCTAGGGATAACATTTGTGCTAAGTCAATGAAGTAATCGAATTGGGACTACAATCTCATTTGCAAGGAATGCCAGTGCGAACCGGCTATATTTTGCACGAACGTACGAACGTGTACCTATATAGATTCAAACGCACACATATGTAAAATTTAAACATGTACATATTATATCCTTTTATTGTTACAATTAAAACTGAACAGCGATAAGATATTGAGTACATTTAACTAACCAGGCTTGTATATTAATCAATTCGTTTTTAGGTGACGTATGAGTCGTATGATAAGAACATGCTTTATAGGTTTTGTCGTTTTCGTTTTTAAATACCAGTATGGTAATACCTATGTGATATGTCACTTTTAATAACGGAACAGTTTGACATATTGTTTATGAAACCGGATCTAAAACACCCCGTAACTACAAACGTCTCTGTTTTGCTTCAATTCGGATTCAGTGTTGGAGAAAGTCATATCTCTCTCATATATATACATACATATTTAAGATGGGTTAATTAATTAGTAATCTAGTATACCTACCTCAATGCAGATATTTTTGAACCCAGTACCACACTGCAAAAATTTATCACTGTAAAACAAGCTTGAAATTGGTCTTCGTGTCTTCATTTAACTAGTATCGTAGTAGTAGTAGTAGTAGTACTTTACTTACAAACTCTAAGCAATCTCAACCTCAATATAATTCTAAAATATATTTTTATTTTGTTACAGATTTATCTGCGATATTTTTTTGGAAATGTTGCAAATAGCAAAACTTTAATACATGTCCAGAAGAGGTAAAGCACCTAAGAAGTTAAATCGAGATAAATTGAAAAGTATATTTTTTGAACGTGTGATATCGAGGACTAGCCGGTGCTTGATGAACTCCACAAGTTACAATCCCTGCGCTCTCAAACTTTGCATTTCGAAAAGTCCCTGTCGCTATTCAGCTAGAGACCCAAGATTAAGAAATTGGTCAAGAGAATTAATTGTCTCAACGTAGAGCAATTGCCATTTGGATTAAGAATCCAAATTTCTTCTCTGTCGTTTGAGTAGCTACGAAGAGACAAAAGTAGTTATCAAGTAAGTACTTAAATTTGTACTTAACACAAGCGCGCTCCAAGACTCATGGACACGCAAAGAGCTCATACAAATGGAATCCAAGGCAAAGAGAAGTTTATCAATCATGAACATAAAGTACCGTCTGAAGAGGAGAAGACTTCGTCTCCTCTACTAAGTAAGACGAACGACTTTAAGTATATAGATTCGTATAACGAAGATAAATATGACTTGAGTGAAGTAAATAAGTCTAGAAATGATCTCAATACAATCAATTCTATGAAAACGGAAGGTAGTGATGCTAAAGATAACAATCTGATCGTAACTTATCAAAATGATAAAAATGATGATGATGCTAAATCCACCAACGAAAGGGTTAAGTTTTTGGGATTTGAAGATGCTGATAGTATTTGTTCCACTGAACCACCGGAACCAGGGCCTCAAATACCGGACGGCGGCTGGGGCTGGGTGGTCGTCGCTGCATCCTTTCTCATAGCTACTGTGGCTGATGGACTTGCATTCTCGTACGGATTATTGCAAATAAAATTTGTTGATTTCTTCGAGGAAAGTGAAGCAAAAACTTCTTTGATCGGAAGTCTTTTTATTTCAGTACCACTGATAGCAGGTCCTATTATGAGTGCGCTTGTGGATCGATACGGATGCAAAAAGATGACAATGGTTGGCGGTGTAGCTTCTACTATAGGTTTCGTAGCAGCATCATATAGTAATACTGTTGAAACCTTATATATAACCTACGGTATAATAGCTGGATTGGGCATGGGGCTTTTGTATGTAACTGCAGTTGTATCTATTGCGTATTGGTTTGAGAAGCGTCGTAACTTGGCTGTTGGATTAGGATCTTGTGGAGTTGGATTTGGGACCTTTGTCTATTCGCCTTTGACAACTTATTTATTGGACGAATTTGGATGGAGAGGCGCTCTATTACTATTGGCTGGCACAGTACTTAACGTATGTGTATGTGGTGCCGTCATGAGAGATCCAGAATGGTTAATAGCAGAACAGAAAAAGCAAAGAAGACTAAGTAAAGCGAAACGGGGATCCAGTTCTACATCTATTTCTGCTAAATCCGGAGGTGCCGAATCCATGTACCCTGGTGCTGAGGAACTAAAGAGCATGATAAACAGCGGTGAAGCTCCAGAGCATGTACTTTCTGCTATAATATCTGCTATAGCGGAAGCTGAAAATATAGAAGCAGTGACAAAAATGAACGCCGATTTATCCCAACAGCACAAAGTTAGTTCTGTTGTAAACCTGCCAACATTTTTAAAACAAAACGAAAAGGTATTTATTTAGAAATTATATAAATGTAAAAAAAAATATTTCCATTTACTCAATAGGATATTACAAGAATTTCTTTTTTCAGTTGCCGCAGGAAGTTATAGACCAACTTACGACTAATGAGCGGTTATATAACATAATTCTTCAAAACTATCCATCTCTATTAGCTTTAAAGAGTTCCTCTGATTCTAAGCTTCCTACTGAACAGCTTTCGAAAGAAAAGCTAAGGAAAAAACAGAAGAAAGAATTTGATAAGAAGCTGGAGAGAGTCAAGCAGAAGCTGCTTCAGCCGATACCTGAGAATAGTACAGCCGTGATTGCTCCGAAAACGCCCCATCAAGATTGGTTTTCAAAACAGTTCCAGACTGACAATCATTACTTGAAAGGTATTCGAGTACACCGTAATTCAATTATGCACCGTGGGGCCATGATGAACATCGCCAAATACAAATTAAGGGCATCCTCTTGCCCTGACATTTATAAGAATTCGATGTGGTCGGTGGAAGATGAGGAAGAAAAGGTAAATTAGTGTGCTGTTTATGACAAGTCCAATTTCATATTATATTCAACCAAATAATAACATTATTATTTTACAGACCTGGGGTACGAAGCTCCTGCACATGATAAATAAAACATTTGATTTCAACATGTTTACCGAATTTCATTTCCTTATGATGAATCTCTCAACATTAGTGCTTTTTATTTGGTTTATTGTTCCGTACTTCTATATATCTACGTTTATGGAAGCCAATGGATATACTGAAACCCAGGGATCGTTAATGCTGAGTGTTTTCGGTGTCGCTACAATTATTGGCATAGTAAGTTATTTTTTAAATATAGTTAATAATTGTTAGGTTGTCGCTGATTGCTAGTTGATAAAACTAATGAATTAAAAAAGAAATATATTGATAAAGATTCAAAACGTGTAATTGAAAGTTAAAACTAATTAAATGGTATGACGTTGTTGGTATGACAACGATGATAAATACGATATTATTAATTATCAGGCATATTTTGATAATTTGATCAGCTTATATCTTTTATTTGAAATAATTGATAATATCATTTACTCAAGTTTAAGATTGTTCAATAAGCTATAACCGTTTCATGTCCCTTTATGAATATTTGGTATAGCTAAAAAAATAAGAGCTATATTATTTCTATGAAAAAAATAGAGTAAACTGTAAATCAAATAACAAGTCCAGTTTTATAACATATTATAATCCATGTAATTAGATTACCTGATATTGTGTTATAAGGTTGCACGTACCTTACGTAATCTTTTTCCTTGTCCGGAGTATATTTTAAATTATCTAGAAGCATATAAGCTGTTTATGGTTTTGAATGCATAGCCACTATTTTATTTAATATCATGCACTTAATATTTTGGGTCTTTTTAATTCCTTTTATATATCTTTTTACAGATATAAGATGATCATGAAATATAATTGTCTCAGTTGAGAGTATTTTATAGAATATGCATGAATTTCGTTTCACAAACCTCTATCTTTGTTATTGAAACGAAATAAAAAGTTAAAAAAATAAATTTGAAAACATGTACAGCCAAGCGAAAATTCAGAACTTAAACTTTTTCTATTTTTAGGTTGGTCTTGGATGGATTGGTGATCTACCGTGGGTGAACATCACTAAGACATATGCAATGTGCTTGGTAGCTTGTGGTTTGACCATAATTCTATTCCCAATTTTGATCAGACTGATGGATGCAAAAGAAACCTACAGCTTTTACATATTAGCGATAAATTCTATATGTTTTGGATTAACGTTCTCGAGCTCCTACTCGTATACACCAAGTATTTTGGTGGAATTAATTGCTTTGGAACGATTTACAATGGCGTATGGATTGGTGTTGTTGAGTCAAGGACTTGGACATTTGATTGGACCACCTATGGCTGGTAAGTAATAATATTTGAAACGAATTTCTTTCATTCAAATTTATGTAAACTTTTTGTTTTACTTAACTCAGTGACTATATGCATTTAAGTACTATTTACAATCTAAAAACAGCGTCAGTGCGTTGTTTCTCGTTTGGACTTTCTATAAATAAGTAACACAAACACACCAACTGTAAAACCTAGCTATATGTTCATATGTCAATTAATTTATTGCTTTACTCCAAGTCCAGCCTATAAAAACTGACCTTCAATGTTTATTTACAACGATATCAATATCTGCGTTTATTTTATTTCGCGGAAGATTGTGTGATAAAATATTTTGTAAGATCGTAGAATATTATAAGGAAACATTAATAATTATTTGCTAATAAAAATATATAAATATCTACACACCGCATAATAATGTTTGAAATAAATACCTACCTTATAACTTTGGAGACAAAAGACGGAGACAATCCTATTACAGAATTGATCAACGTCGGTTACATATTTTGAATATTGAATTAGGTACATACTAATATTTTTACACTCCTATTATATTACAAGTGTTAAAATTAATAAACAACAAAACTTACCTGAAGTATAGTAATAAAATTCAAGATATACAAATTATACTTAATTATAGTATGTTTATAAAATTTATATCTAGAAGTATAGTGACAATGTAAATAATGTATTTTTTTTTTCAGGCGCGCTCAAGGACAGAACTGGATACTGGGACGCAGCTTTCTATGTTGCAGGAATTTGGGTTGTGGTCTCTGGTTTCTTGATAGCCGTGATACCATATACTAAAAACTTCAGAATCATAGGTAACGCCCCACTTGCTAAGGATGTCGCGGTAGACCCGGAGCCCGGTGTAAAAATTATTATAACGCATTAAATTGTTTTTTAAATATCGTTTATACTATATTCATTTTTTAATTATACTTCGACGTAGGTACTGATTTAAGCAAATGACACACTCTTCCGTACACGGATGTATAAGTACTTGTCCACTCTCTTTACAATATTTTAGTGAAGTTATTAATTTTATCTCTTTTGTCTTAGCTAAATAAACTTCATAAGAATGTAGCCATACTTATGTTGCATTTGCATTGTAATTTAAACCATTATATAATTACATTTTAAAGACGTTTATAATAAACTTAATGTTTCTTATTATAAATCTACTAGCGTTGTCACGAATTTTGACCCTTAAATTTTGAATTTTGTATGATAGTTTTTTTTACTTTGTACTTATCTACTTTGTACTTTTTACCTAAATAACTTGGTATTTTCATCAATTACAAAAATATATAAAGACATTGTTTAATTTAAATGTTTGTATTTGATTTTCTATTTCTATAAAGGTGTTTTTAAGATAAATTAGACCCACCTATAGAAATAAGTGGATAAATAATCAATTTGTTAAGTATTTTTTGTGTATTAATTGGGCTGTTCGAAAGTACAGCCATATTATTATTATTATTCTATAATTTAGATCGATATCAAATGTATTCAAAGCTACAATAGATTGTAAGGTTTTTTGAATCTACTTACTTAAGGTTTTAAGTGTAGTCTATATTTAATTAATAAAGTTTGCTATTTTATATATGTTTTTTTTTTTGCAATTCCTAAAGCATATTTACAGCATATCATATTATGTTTCTAATGAAATTAACACTACAGTGACAATTAATGTTTTTATTTAAAATTATTTTCTCCTAGCATACTTACTTTGTCAATAACTGCTAAACAAATATCATAAAGTGGTTCGACACTAGAGCCATGGGGTGATTTCTTTTACTTTTGTTTAATATTTAATGTTAAATGCTTTGTCAGTTTGCCCTTATCTCAACCCTCGATACTCAGATATTGAAAGAGAAAATTTATGTTTTTTTTTTAGATAAAGTAGTTTTCTAGGAGTTAAAATATTTTTACATATTAAAATATTTTCGACATTTGCCGAAAATGCTGGCAGCCAAAGTTCCAAAGAAACAATTTGAAAAAAACTTTAAACATAGTTGCTGTTAAATAGAGGTGTAATAAAGACGTAGACAAAGAGGAGGTTCTCCGCTTACGTATAAACGCTATATT
Source organism: Napeogenes inachia (assembly GCA_959347355.1). Classification (NCBI taxonomy): domain Eukaryota; kingdom Metazoa; phylum Arthropoda; class Insecta; order Lepidoptera; family Nymphalidae; genus Napeogenes; species Napeogenes inachia. Next base: position 18,442,399 of record OY365792.1, read on the forward strand.
TGAACAACGTTTTTAATCTTCATATTTGAATATTTAACTAATATAACGAAAAGCTTAATGACTGCGCTTTTCGTTTAATTTTCTAAATATAAGGGTAAAAATAATAAAACCAAACTTAATGTTGTGAATTTTTAGGACCGTTAATGATATTAATTATTATGAAGTACTTAAGTAATGGGACGCTACACGATTGTCTTTAAATTGATAAATAGCGGGTCCATTTTACAGCCGATAAATCTATTTAATATGTTACTCTCTTTGAATTTATATAAATATAGTATGAAAAATAAACCGATACGGGCAGGGATTCGAACCCGCGACTACTGGGGAACCGTCCCGTCGCTCTACCAACTGAGCTACGGTATCGCTAGTATTTGCGATACGGTAGCTTCTTCAAACCTATTAGTAAATAGGACATATAAATAATAGATATCATAATAAATAATAATAAATATAAAATGTTCATTATTTTTTACTTTTTAGTTTATTGCTACATTGTCAATTAGCCATGGGTAAACCTACAAAAGGTGCTGCGCGCCTTAAACAATTTCACGTTCTTGTGAGACTGATCACTGAATGAATGTTTTGAGCAGAAAGCTAATATACTTGGCCTGATGAATAAGCGTCTGGCCAACGAGTCAGCCGAGCAGAGGACTCATAGACTTGGTCTCATTAATGAGCGTTTAGAGAACGTGTCGACTGGGCAGAGGGCTCAAAGATAAGAAGTGATACGAAACCGTGCAGCAACCGAGTCTGCTCAGCAACGTGAGAACCGGCTAGCAGCAGTGCGTCAGACTTCACAAAGACCTAGTTCAATGAATGAGCGAAATTTATTAACCTCCACAAATCAATATGCTTAAGTTCCATGTACAGACCCTAAGAAATTGTTATATCCAAAACAACAGATGTCATTAGTCACAGCACGTTTTGATTTCCTTTCGGAGGAGCTAGTACAAAATGTGGACAAAAATGGTCATAAAATAAAAACTAATGGGCCTAACTGGATCAAATTTTTATGGGACCAATTCGAAACAATTCCGCATCAACCAAAAAAAGAATTACGTAAATCGGTTCAGAAACCGCTGAGAAATCAGTGTACATACATAAAAAAATATATATATACCGGCCGAATTGAGAACCTCGTCCTTTTTGAAGAAGTCGGTTAAAAATTGAGTGTACATTTAAAAACAAAATCTGTTATTTGACACAAAATGCCTTCTAAAGCTCATTTGTTTGTCATTTGGTTTTTCGGACAAAATTTCAACAAATTCGGCATTTTCCATTAAATGTGCTTTTTTGAAAAGCACACTTTTTTAATGTTTTTCTGTCATATTATGTCAAGAAAATAAAAGATGACTTTGGCGTTTGGTAACATTGCATTGTATGTATACATTGCTTTAAAGTCAAATGAAGAAAATAACGCAACGGACTCCAATGTAACGTCATTATCTTTTTAATACTAATTATATATTTGAATTTGTTTACAATGTGTGTAGTGTCAATTTTGATTTAAAATTTCCGCGATTTTCGGATGCGCCTAATACTTGTTTCAAATGTCGGTACATAATAAATTTATAAACTAATGTTATTTACGTAGTTAAAGAGTGTTATTATAGTTTTTAGTGAAAATAAATGAGTAATATTATTGCAATACAAATATTCTTAAGTTAGTGCCCATAAAATTAACATAATATGCAAAAGTGAGCACCATCTACTGTAATAGATTATTACATTAACAATTATAAGTTTTATTAATTTTAACTTTCTCTACTTATATTGCAGCAGAATTGTTCATTTCGACTTAAAAGGTGCTCCACCAAAACTTTCTTACTTAGAAAAGGTAATTAATAAGATGTAAAAATAATTTAATGTACCAAATTCACTTTTTAAAGTAAATTCATCTCACAATTTCTGAATTTGTCTTAACATCTAGTCATTCCAAAAAATAACAATACTAAAAAAACAAATTAAATGAACAGGTCTTCCAATGTATTAAGAAATGGGGTGCTACCGGTGTGCTCTTGGAGTGGGAGGACACATTTCCATATACTGGAGAGCTGGTGGATGTTGGCAGTGTTGTTGGTACTGGAGGTGATGGAATGTATAGTGCTGATGAAGTCAGGGGTATATTGCAGGTTGTTAGAAACTGTGGGCTTGAAGCTGTAAGTAAGGATAATAATTGTACTAGTACATATACTTATTAATATAATATGATACCATATACCACCAATAAATCTACTAAAGGTATTTCTGTACCATTATTAAATAAAACAAGTCATACTCTCAAATAATGTTTTAGTAAAGGCAAAGTAATGCTTACAGAATGGATATCTGTTTTTACCCAGTAAATTGTTAACTCTTATAACCAATTAACAAATTTAATGTTTTTTCCTAAAACAAGTAAAAAATATATTAAATGGGTCTCTAATTAAAGGTAATAAGACAAAAAAAGACATGTTAATAAGGCTACACCTTTGTAACTAAGAGGTCTTTAAATATCCCCCTTGTTCTCCAGATACAGCTAATCCAAACAATCGGCCACATGGAGTTTGTTCTTAAGCACCATTCATTCCGAGAACTCAGAGAACTTTCCTACTCACCTGCTGTATTATGTCCGTCGCTACCTCAGTCCCAATTTGTGGTACGAGAAATGGTGAAACAAGTTTTGGAGATTCAGCCTGATGCCCGATACTTACATATTGGTGCTGATGAGGTGTAGTTTTATTTTTTATACCTTTTCTAAGTCTGCTGTTCTTACTTATACTTTTAAATTTTAAAAGAAATTATAAAATATTCTTAAAACTTTTGGAGTATACTTTTGAGCATTATTTAGTTATACAAATAAACAGATTTTTGTTCAATGTTCTTTACGGATATATTTCTTTATACAGGGTTATTTGTAATTAATTGGCCATCTCTTGCAGGCAGTCTCTCTACATTAATCCCAACAACATTTGTTCTACGACTTTTTCCAAATCTTGATAAACTACACACAACAAACAAAACAAAAATGTTTTTGCTTCCTCTGTTACTTATTACTCTTGTGTGCAATAAAGTGCTTATCTATCTATCTATCTACCCTGTATTTTGTAAGAAGTAAGTAAATGGTGAACGCCCGGGCGTTCACCATACCTACGCTCAGAGTTAATGCCAGTTCAGAGGCAACAAATCAATTTTGTATGGGAAAACTTATATTTTTAAAAACCATTGATTTGAAAAAGTTATAGAACAAATGTTGTTGGGATTGATGTAGAGAGGCTGCCTGCAAGAGGTGGCCAATGAATCACAAATAACCATGTATGTGGTTTATGTTGTAAGCTCCAATGGAAGAGGGTGAGGGATATTACTTATAATATTTATGTAATTAATATATTAATTTTTAGGCCATTTTCTCTACAGGTCTGGCATAGAGGAGAATGTGATCTATGTAAATACAGGGCTTCAACAAACAAACACAAACTACCCTCAATATATCTGGAACATATTCGAGATGTGGTTGTATTTATTAAGCAGTTACGACCCGATTTGACCGTCCTTATGTGGGATGACATGCTGAGGTCTGTCAATGAGGATGTGTTAAAATGTTAGTATTATTTTTTTTTTGTGCTATGATGTCAATATTGTACTCTGTTATGATTTTTTTATTTTTGATATGTATATTTTTTTGTGCTATTCATGCTTGTATTTCCGTCATTTTCGAAATGTCGCTAAACGGCGGCCACTGAAAATCAGCGTAGGAGACAGTTTCCTCTACAATAGCTGAGTGGCTCTCCGATTTGGGCATCATATTTATATATTTTATTGTGTTGCATTAATTTTTCTTTTTGTTATTAATATAGTTTTTTTTTTATAAATTAGCTTTAATATTTTGTTCTCGTTAATCTTCTTAATATGTGATGTCCAAATAAAGAGAATTTGATTAAATTTGATTTACATCAATAGAATTTACAATAAAAAGTAATAACTATACTACTTAAATTGTAAGATGATTAAAAAAAATATTAAAAATTATTTCTAATCAACCGGGAATCGATCTCAGGATTCTAAATTGAAATCAATTACTTCCAGATTATAATCTGGGTTCCTTGGTGGAGCCGGTAGTGTGGAACTACAGTCCTCAGCCGCAGTTCCGTGTGGACGGTCAGCTGTGGTGGCGCTACGGGCTGGTGTTCCCGCGCGTGTGGGCCGGCACCGCCTTTAAAGGGGCTAATGGAAGCTGTGAGGCGGGTCCCGAAAACAGTAGACGTTTATTAATAAAATTATCCATACAATATTATAAGGCGAAATGTACATTAATTGTTTTGGAAAAGTGTTTCTAATTTCTTGGCTAGATGAGCACTCGTAAATCCTATTTTATGTAGTTATAGCTTATCAATATATAGGATTTGTTATTTTGTTTTTTTTTTATTTTACTGGAAATACAGAAAACGGTTATGGCTTATAATTTCAATATAACAATACTATTGCAATTTATTATTTTGAATTAAAATGAAACATTTCTGGTAATCAATAACTTTACTAGCAATAGTAATAATAATAGTAATAAGTAATAGTAAGTTCTATATGACTTTTAAAGTTTCAAACACATCTTTTATAGAAAGAGATTTGTGAAACAAGTTTTTTAAAAATATTTTTAGAGAAATACTGTTTAGTGATTTTTTTATAAACATAGTAATTAAGACTTTCTTATATAAATATGATGTTATAGATCTGGTCCCCGGTGTCTCGCTACACAAGTAATCAACAAGCGTGGGTGAATGAAGTGAAGGCTAACAGAGTTTGTGTTAACTTCGTTGGCGTCATACTTACCGGTTGGTCAAGGTGATGTAGTCAACAGCTAATGTATATTTAATAAAATTATATTATTTGTGAAAATAAAAAAATATTTTAAGGTAGGTATCTTTAAGTTTATCAAAAATATGATATATTTTTTATACATACATATGGAATGTAAAAGTCGTCTACGACAGGACTCAAACCTGTACGACGCCGCTCCGTAAATTAATTAAGCAAGCATTATATGTAATAACTTATGAATATTGTATTATTTATTTTTTAGGTTCGACCACTACGCGACGCTGTGTGAACTGCTCCCGCCGTCGTTGCCGAGTTTATCGTCCTGTTTGAAAATATGGATGAATATTAAAAACGATTATTACGGTACTTTCTACTATATTATTGTTTGTTCTAATACACATTTGTAGATTTTTGTTTAACGTCAATGGAACTAACTGTTAGATTTGATATTGTTTTGATAATAGAAAGTTCATTTTTAGGAAGTTATGGAATACATATTACACTATGACTCCGTGTCTCTGGTTGATAAGTAGTTCTAACCCAGGCTCTAGTCATGATATACATCCCAACAATCTTATTGAATGTATAAATATGTCTTTAACGATTTTATTTTTAGAGTAAAAATGCGATTAAAAAATCAGACAAACTATAGTAATATATTAAAAATACTTATAATATGTTTGTTACTGGTAGTGTCGGAGCAGTCGGAGTCTCTCCCGCTGGAGGAGTGGCCCGGAGTGGAGCTGGCGCTGTGTGTGAGGAACTTCGCCGCGCTCAGGGAACAAGCACACTCCATACTGTGCAGAGAACTGTGGGTGTCTGATTATATGATACAATTTTTTAAATTTTGAATGTGTAAGTTTGTTCGTAGAAGGTAATCTACCAAACAAAATCTACTGCAACCTATTACAGCAATCTTTTACTGAAATTAGTGTTGGCTTCCGAGTGCTTGGCTTAATGCTATACTTATTTTTTTTGTGCGGATCATTTCAAGAAAATAAGACGACACCAAAAAATTTTGAATTCAATGCCATTTGTCTAACCTTGTATATAATAAGATACCCGCTGTAAATATAACTTTATCTATATTATGCTAGAGTTAGTATGCTTACATGTATGTATGTTTGTGTCTGTACGTGTACAGAGTCCCCACGTGGCTGAACCCGTGGCAGTTGGAGCGCGGATACACCAGCCCCATACAGCTCAGAGGCATCGTCGCCACCATGACGCAGTGAGCACCACTATATACAAACTAACAAACAAACCAACATATACAGGGTTATTTGTAATTAATTGGCGACCTCTTGCAGGCAGCCTCTCTAAATCAATCTCAATAACATTTGTTCTATTTTTATAAATCAACAAGTTTTTATAAATCAACAACAAAATTCTTTTATATACTTATGTCTGTGCTTCACTTCTGTCCCATGTTCCAGTTATAATTTTTATATTACTAGGATACAAATTAAGTGATTAAGGTAAAGTTTCTAGAAAAAGGGCGGGGAAGATGGTTAAGCGTCCGGAAACATTTTTTAATATTTTAGATAAATAATGTTTTATTTTTCAGAATCATAACGGAACTAAAAGCAATAGAAGCAGAACTACGAAAACATTTTCCAACCTTCACGGGAGAAAGAAGCACCAGAGAGTGGATTGAGTCGTTCGTAACGCCGCTGCTGAAGCGAGTTACCGAGGTACACAACACTGCGGTGGCGCGGACGGACATACAGGCCGGAGTCACCCCTGTGTAGAGATAGGGTTCAAATCCCCCTTGGGAATTATACAATCGTTTCCTTGTCACAACGATGGGTGCAGTGAGAATCACTCAATGAGCCACTGTTTGTTCCTAATGATTTTTGAATCATCGTCACCGTTACCTAGTTCTTCCATTAGCGGCTAAACTACTGTTTCTTACCCAGACACACACACACGCATACAGTTCTGTATCGAACAAACGATTAATAACGTTACAAGCTTTTTATTGTCAATCTTCATTTGTTGCTTCTGTGGATTTTATTACAAAGAAGTAACCGCTTTTTCCGTTGGAAAAAAAAAAAAAAAAAAAAAAAATCTATTACGGATCCAAGACAATAAGCTGATGACCGGGGTCTTATGCGGACCTACCTGGCAGCATAGATGACGCTGCCATTTTTAAGGCCACTAAAAGCATATCATTCGTCCTCATCGCCTTAGTGGGACGTTACAGGATCACTTGTGCACTCACTGTGACGCCAAAGCGGAACCTCCCAAATGAGCCTCGAGCAACTTAGTGCACCTTTCTCTTACAAAGCGAATCGGTAACCCCTACAATAAGAACAATTAGTAATCAAACAAATCAGGGAGAGAGACATAGAGAGATATTTATGTTCTTTGAAGATCCATCATATCATCACCTGATTACAGGTTATTAGCGAAATATTCTCTTTATATATCATGTCATTTCACTCATTGAATATTCTACTCTTTGAATATTTTATTTGCTTTGCTTCTACTCATCTGTTACAGTTTCTGCATAATTATGTTTCATCAAAATAAATATAAAATATGTACTTTCTTGTGTGTAAAATTTAAAACAATAAGAAAATTTTGAAAAAATAAAAAAAATAAGAAAATGTACCACTAAATAATTGCAATAAAATAATTTGCTACATTTTTTTTCATCCTGATTGATGATCTTACCAAAGTACATATTCTTATATATCCGTTGAATCCCCTGGCTATATAATTTAAATTCAAACTTATCTTAATAATGTTGCATTATGTGTTTTTCATTTATCTGATATATCCATTATATAAGTTATATTTTATGACATAAAAAAATGCTAATAATGAAACTATAAAATCAACTAATCTTTATAAATGATGACTGAAATTGGTTGTATGTGATTGTTAGATATTTTTATAATATAATGTATATTTTATAAACATACCAAATTCACATAATATTTAATTTTGAATTGTTAATTTAATAAAATATGTAAAATTATCGTTAGTTTCATATCTTGTAAATTTATTTGTTCACAATATATATTGTGATTCATGATTTATTGTATAAATACAGTTTCATTTAAAATTATATTTTAAACTGAGCGCCTTTATAGAATTTTTAAACTTCCTAACAGGTTTTTTGATAGATATCACTGATATATATGAAAGTAGTTGAAAAATAATTATAAGTCACTGTGAATAGAACGTATTTTGCACATTTTGGAGTCCTCTACTATATGAAAAATATATATTAATTGAGTAACACATGTTGCCAAATAAAATATTTATTACGATTTTATTGTTTTATTTCCTTTTTATATACAAGATAAATTATCTAATAAAAACATTAAAATCAAGAACTAGATAAAAAAGGAATATTTTGTTTTGTACAAAATCCAAGTTATAGTTCAAAAGTCAAATCAACAATATTATTTTTTTTATTACGTAATGAGACATGAGACAGCATGATACATAAAAAAAATAAGAGATATTTATTATTATTCATTTAAACGTATATAATTTAAAACATTTATTTTTATATTAACTACACCAATTTAAAACATAGTTCTCCTTGACGCAAAGAATAACTTCTTTTAGTTGCGGCCAAGTCCCTTGGCATTTCAGTTGTAACAACTCTATGGAACCAGATTCAATTTTATAACTCATAACCAAAACAAAATAAAAGAAAACCAATCAGCTGAACGCTATTAAAGAGAATGAAACAACAAACAATATCGCGCAATTAAATGAAAAATACCTTCAGAGTCAGAAATAATTTTATTACGTGTCTCGTTTCGCGGGTTTAATTCATATTTTAATTTATATTAAATCGGCAATAAGCGAACGCTAATGAGACCAGATAACCGGATTTTCGGATAATCGAGGTTCAGATAATTGGTACCGACTTCACTACTCGGTATATTCCTATCAGGCATGACCCTGGAGCAGGTGATGACCTAGCACTAACCGACTTTTCTATTGACCTCTATAAAAATGCAATAGTTATAATGGATAATTATTATACATTAAAGTAAAACATGTTTTTATGTATTTAACTCACGGTTCGGAATTCGGCAAAAAGTTAAAAAAAAATATCTAATTTCAAATTTTATTATACGCGAGTTAAATTCACAAAAAATGTTTTATTTTAATGTGCAGTAACTGTGAAAATCTAAGAATATAGTAATTACAATGCAATAACTCCTGTACTTGTTTTACGTTAATTTTACATATTTTTTTGGTCTAATTATTTGCTATCTATTAGTTTTTCTAGTGGAATACTTTTTAGCAATAAGCTTGTCTTCTGTACAAATTTGTTTATTTTTGTTCGGTAAAAAATATTGATTTAATTTAATTTAATTTAATTTAATTGATAAGTATATAATTCAATAAATCCATAGAGCAACAGCTTAAAATTTGGCAACACTTAAACTGGCATATTATTAAAATCTACCCGAATAACAATATTCGAGACAACATTGGTAGGATATGACAATACCATGAAAATTAAATTGATTATTGCGACGAGTGACAACTGTGCTTAATATGGTACTCAGATGTTTTTGTAGCCTGTTTAAATTTATTTGTAATATTATAGTAACACTGTCAAATAAATTGTAAGGGTTCAGACGAATTCGCTGAAAATAACTAGTCTAAAATATAGTCAAAATATAATAATATTTGTTTGGAAGGCACCCATTTCGCCAGTCGTTAAATACACTAATAATGACGTCAACGACATTTACGAAAAAATAAATATAAAATATTTTCATTAAAAGTATAAATAAGACAGCATTCCGATTCATCCTTGTGTTGCGCGGAACAAAAAAATATGCCGGTAATAAAATGATAACAAAAAATATTTTTCCCTTTGAATACATCGAGACTCAATTTTAAAAATGTATTTTCCAAACAAATGGCAAAGGAAAGCTCAAATGTCTCGCATTCCGCGAGAAGATTAATGTCGAGGCGCGTACAAAAGATTTTGCGCGAATATTACGCGGTACGGAAATTAAGTGTGCCAAAATATTACCCCATAATGGATGTAACCTGATGCAAATGTTTGAGAACTCAAATAGGAACCTTGATGAAATGCTTGTCTTATATCCGTGACATTTTTGTCATAAAAGAGCTGGTATTGTGACATAGATTCAACAAAAACTCATCTGTTACTGTTCTTACGTTTCTTTTTACCAATCTATCCTAATTTCCTGTTTATAACGATAAATAACGTCTTTATTCTCTTTAGTCATTATGTATTTTATATAATATCATGACAACCGTTAATCTCGAAGTTTCCAGCCTTTTATCCCAGTTAAGAGCAACACAAATAAAAAGGCTACTGTAACTAGTAATTAACTGTCTTAATCGCGGAGCCGATAAAAGTTTTTAATTGATTTTACGCTCGCCCACCTCCGCCGTTTGTCTAGATCCTTTGATACTGATAATTGAAAGTTCAACGCCTTTTTAAACGGTAAATTAGAGTTAAAGACAAAATGTTTGTTACAATAACGTTTTGTACATTTGTTAGTCTGTATAAAAAAAGTTTGTTTACCAGTCCGTATAGAATATTTGAAATGATTGAAAAATAACTCGTGAAGAATATATTGCATTCTTAATATCTTGATATTTTGGTAAATATGGTAATATTTGTTCAATAATTAAATATATAATTGATATTAATTATTTCTAATAACACTACCTACTGTCTAATTACCTATTATTGAATATAAACAAAAGAAAATGGAAGCAAAATATGTAGTAAACATTATTTTAATGAACAAGGAAAGTCATTAACACCAATAGTTCAGATTACACTCTTCACTCTTCAGTTATCATGTGACCGTTGACACGAGCAAACGATATCAATGGCTGCCTTAATATATTTTTTTACTTTATTTCTATTTTTAAATACAAAAGCCAATTGGGTTGCTGATTATGGACCTATTAAAAGTTTTCTATATTCTAATTGGATAACATGTGAGTAGAAAAAAAAAATATATTTCTTAAAACAGTAAAATGTCAAAATGTCAAAATGCCAAGAGTTGTTGTTCGGTTGCTATTGTATTAGACAATTAACTAAATTAGCTATTCTACAAATTGTATAATATATTTGTACAACCGATTTAAGTAGATGGAGAACACATTGGACGAATAAATGACAAATGTTTATCATATTATATATGTATGTTATATACATATATGAATAGTAATATGACATCGTAAATCGACTTCTACATATAATTAATTACGTCTAAAGTTTTTGACGTTGTTCGAGCCCGTATATCTCATGCGTTTAGATGTGTATCACGCCTACGACCAATGCCACAAGTCTATACTATTTATAGACTTGTGGCATTGATCGACACACAAATCGTAGGTTACATTGCTTAGCTCCAACTTAAGGTATCTTTTTGGATACTCGACGTATTTAAATAATATTTTAATTTTAATTTCAGGTGATCGAAATAAGACAACAGATTTGAAAGTTGATGATGCACAAGTATTTTTCTATGACTTTCAAAATAATTTCAACTATACCAACACAATCAGCTATGCTGCGGAGACTATAAATACCCTATACCACTTAGATGTTACACGACGTGTGATTGTATTCGTCCCCGGATATAAGTCCCACATTAATCGCAATGCTCCTGAACTTATCAAAGCTGCATTTAAAGATGTACCAAATATATACCTTATTGTAATAGACCATTCTATTTATACGTCATCAAAAGGCGGTCGGCTAAAAAGTTACGAACGATCAGTCTCTTACGCGCATCCTATAGGTGAAATGGTTGGACAGTTCCTAGCGAAGTTGAAAAACACTGGATTCCCATCCAAAAATATTCACTGTATTGGTCATAGTTTAGGTGGCCAAATTCTAGGTTACGCGGGGACTAAATATTTCAATTTGACGGCAGAAAAAGTTTGGCGAATTACTGGAATCGACCCAGCAGGTCCTTGTTTCTCAAATTCGTTAATTGATGAGCAACTACGATCTGGAGTAGCAGAATATGTAGAAGTATATCACTGTAATGCTGGAGGCTTGGGAACTACCAGCGTTTTAGCTGATATAGACTTTTTTATCAATGATGGTAAAGTTCAGCCTCACTGTGATGGAAGTTTTCTCTCATTAGGAGACTCGGATGCTAAATGCAGTCACAAATCTTGTGTGAAATATTGGGCAGAGACTGTGCAACATCCTGACTGGTATTTAGCGTGGAAATGCGATTCATATAAACTGTTTTCGGAAGGCAAATGTGCGGGAAATGAAGTTACGATAGCTGGTTACTCCAATCCCGGGAATGCTACTGGTGTGTTTTATCTCTCCACCGAGACCTATGGTGTGTTCTAAATGAAGTCAACATGTAGTAATGTCAAATATATATTTAATAAAGTACGATAATGTCTAGTTTTAAATTCCTTTATTTCTTTTAATGTACTTTATCTTTTATTTAGTCGTTGCTTATATAATTTGAATTATTACTGTGAGAGAAATGAGATGAGACAAGATTGCCACAGCTCAGGAAAAAAAGTGAAATGTGGGTATGTCTGTGATAAAATATATTTCTTGGTATGTCATAAATATACCGAATAATATAAAGCCAAGACTTTGGTTCCCATTAGAGTCGACGCTCTTACTTAATGTTTTCAATTCTCATAAAAATACGTAGAGTGTAGGAGGATAGATTACTTCGATTTGTCAACGCCGTTTTAAGGACGCGTTTACAACTATGCCAAATTTAATCAAGATTTCGGTATATATATGTACAAAATCAAACTTAATGTAATAAAACTAATAACAGTAATGGGTGGATTGTTTCTTTTAATTAATCGATTTTTTCAAATATTGTAGTTTTTAATATAAAAAAAACGATTTTCCGTCACTTCTTCACAGTTTCGGAACATTTGTTCGTTTTTTGTACCTTATATTTTAAAATTAAAGAATAGCCTTGGTAATAAGAAATACTCAACAAAAACGTAAAAAAAAATATAAACCTTACATAATATCTCAGAAAATAAATTAAATTATTTCTATTATTTTCTCGAATCTGTATTTTGTAGTTACATATCAATCTTTATTTATTCCAAGATGGTTTATTTTATTTGCTTTCTAGTTGATTCTTTTTTTAACAACACCGATATTTTTAACAATACCAAACTTGATACCTTACATTTGCACAATATTTTGAATTTCACATTTTTTTAAGTTGTTTTTATTAATTTTATCAAAAGTATGTATTGATTAAGAGTTCCTGTGTTTTGGTGCGTAATGACGGCTTAATCTTTACTACCCTTGGGTTGCTGGGTTGACATGCTATCTGCTATGCTGCTGCTGTCATGCTATCAGTATAATGTAGGAGAGATGAGGATCTTGCTCTATATGCTATATATCCATAACCTTCATAATCTGTAAGTTAGTTAGGTTGAGTAGCATACATAGTACATAATACATAAAACGTGGTAAATAATACATAGTACATTTTTCTCAGTAATAAATAATATATAATACATGGTAAATTATACATAATTAAGTACGGTAAGATCTTATGAAAACTAAGATGACATGAGCATCGACTCGGCGCACCTATTTCCATTCGTCTAGGTCCTAGGAGAATCAGTAGCATCCTCCCTTCAGTTAACTCCATCAAATCTGATGTTAAGAACAAATTAACAAAATGAACCTATATTCGGCGCACACAGGTTAATTCGTCCAGGTTCAATGGCAGTGAAGTGTACCTTGAACTCCACCATGTCCGGCGGTTATATCTTATTATATAACTAACACGACCTAAATTAGGATAACTTAGATTTTCGACTAGGAGATCAAGTAGTTACCTCTGAAGTGTGCATTTTCAGGTCACAGTATAAAAAATACTTATATGCATTATATAATAGTAATATTTTATTATATTACAAGTAAAATATACAGGGTTATTTTTAGTTAGTTCACCACCTCTTGCAGGCAGCCTTTCTACATTAATCCCAACAAAATTTATTCTACGACGAGGCTTCCTGCAAAAGGTGGTCAACTAGTTAAAAATAACCCTGTATACATAGTGATATAAAAATAATATATAAAATAATTGAAGTATTTAAAGCTTTGTCTATATAATAATGGGAAAAGATACCTATTGTTTTTGGAAACGTGCTTCTAAGTCACGTCATACAACAGGAAAATGTTAATGTTTTACATTCAATATAATAAGATGTAGGTGTTCAAGGGAGTCTTTTTATAACTTAAAATGATTTATTCTATTTTTACTTAAAATATTATTTTCAAAGTCAATTTGTTATTCCAGTCTGGTTTTGTATTTTGTCACGAAATATAAAAAATATGATTTGATAAAAAATATCCGCCATGTTGTCACATATAAAAAACAGCCACAAAACACAAAAATCCATCCAGAATTTGTAGGGCGAAGCAAAACCAAACACCAACATCAGTCGACCTTTTCATTATTTTGTTTTAAACTAAATTAAGGAATTAAAATTGGTTGCAATTAAATAAGAGAAATATTCTGTTCATGCAATTTGGTGTCTGTGTGTAATTGCTCTTAGTTTGAGTACATTTCATAAGTAAAGCCCTATAACTCAAGTTACTTCTACTTTATTTGAGAGAAAGCTCATACTTTTATAAAATCCCAAATTAAAATAATATTTTCAGGGACTATATATATAAAACAATATTTCTTTTCCATTAAGTATAAATTATGTAGTGTGTTACAGTTATGAAATATTAATAATTTATTTAAGTAAATACCGATAATGCCTGATTTTCTACACATGTTAGTTTGTTTACACCCATTATTAATTATTATTTAAAATAAGCTATAATATTCATTTTATACTTTACTAGCTGTTGTCACTCACAACCCCCCCTCCCGGTTCTCAGACTCAAATCATAAACCATCTACAATCAATTAAATTAATATTCATACAATTCCATACTTTGGACTTTATTGTAGTTTGTGTTTTGTGTTTGTAGTTTTTGGTTCCAACGTTTTCGTTCTGGAAATTTCGACCTGCTGAAAAAGTCCGTTGACGTCCGGAGACTCAAGTTGATAATGAAGAATTGAAGAATATTGTAGAAGTGGATCCATCGCAAAACCTCGTCCGGTGCTACAGGCTGCGATGTTAGTGATCAAACTGTTTTAAACCACTCGAAACAAATTGGGAAGATTAAAACGCTTGAAAGGTGTGTACGTCACGAATTGACTGAAGCAAACCGGCAAACGGGCGTCGACTGCTGCGTTACATTACTGAATCGGTATAATAATTTATCGGTATATTAACCGCATTCATATCGGTATATAATTGACTTTAAAACGAATCATTATCTGTTATGAAAAATATTGGATCCGAGTCAGCCAGCCAAATTCTACCCCAAGCGTAAATTTTGTTTTTGTTAAAAGTTTTTGTTGATTCCCGTCGGACTAGTTTTTTAGTAAAGTGATCAATGGAGATATATCTAAAAGATAACAGAAGTGCGCAGAAAACAATGGTGCATACCTTAATTTATTCAAATAAATTATATGAAAAATTATTCGACTTATTGTTCCTCCCATACAAAACGCCAATTTCATATGCAAGGACCTAATAGTAAATACTTTTAGCACATAACGTGTTCGTATTAAGATCCTGGTTACTTAATTTACAAAATAATAAAACCAATACGCCTGAAAATTGAGGTTTATCTAGAATGAGACACGTCTTGAACCTATTTCTACCAAAAATATTTTTATATGGTTTTATTTTTATTTCTATTTACATAGATCTTCCTGTATCTAATTAGCCAAGATTAAGTTACAATAAACAAAAAGGTTAAAGGTTGTAACCTCTACCTAAAATAGCATTTATACGTTCAATTTGAGCTTGGGACGTCCACTAATGAGGTCGCTCCTTGCTCTGCAAAATTCTGTAAATGTGGTATTCAAATATCTCCTACCATTGATAGCTCAATAAATGCAACCTGAAAGAAAAATATATTTGAAAGCCATGACAAATATTAGTTTAAAGGCTATTTTATACTGCAAAGTTGAAAACATTAATTATCGATGAGGAATTATATAAAGAATTCTTAATTCTTTAAGACTGCCAACAACATGGAAAGTCAATTGGCAGACAAAGAGGAACAGATACTGGTATAAAGTCATGTACGTATTGTTGAATTGTACATTCCATATTCCATAATGTAATCTATAGTAATATTTACGAAGAAAATCGGATGTTTTACAGTTTTCCAGTAACTTTGGATCTAAGAAGCAATCTTCTAAACTAGGTACTTACATCGATTTAAAGAATATATTTTACTAATATTTAAAATATACCTTCAGGAAGGGCATAATTTATTTATGAACTCTGTTAAAGAAATGCTTTTTGTGGAGGAATTATGCAACCGTAAGTCGATGAGATTGCAGTCGGTCGTATTTCTTACAACCGCTGCAGATGTAATCTCTGGCAGATGCTAGTTGATATTTTTTAAGTATTTTTCAAACTTTCAATAAAAGTATATGTCCTTATATGTGTGTGTAATGGTATTACAATTCAATGTTATCAAACAATTTTTTTTTATAACTATATCGAAAACACATAGTAGGGAATCACCTCACCGCAAACCGCAGCGACCCGAGGAGATTCGAGTTCGTTATTCAGTGATACTGATACATTGAATTACTTCCCGCGGGATTCAAATTGAAAAAGGTGTTCCGATTGCCTCGTCTGGACTTTTATACCGAGAAATTGATTTATTTTTACAGAATTTATACGTAATTCTTTACTATGTAGGTACCTACAGTTGTTGTTAAGTTTGATTGCTCTTCTAAATAACTGCAGTTGATAAATAAATTCCTATAAGTCAGTGACGTGTCAGTCACTAAGTGACAGTCACTATATGTATACGTCTATCAGTCTGTCTGTTTCAGTCAGTCAGTGACAGTGACGTATCATTTATGATATGTTCTGTTTTAAATTGGTTTCTATGGTATCATAAAGGAAATATAAGTACTTTAAGTTTGACTTACTGACCAAATAATGACGCTTGTAACATTGTAGTAACATTTTAAAACTAGGCTGACAGCAATTCAGCAAATTTTAATTTTCGAATTTGATTTCTTATTAACTTTCACACAATATAATATGAAAATAAATATATATCTTTATTTCATGTTGTAATATTTATTGACATAAACTCTGCGCGTACATACTCTGCGACTGACTTTCTAATTAAGGCGATAATTCCATTTCCAAAAACTGTTAATTCAATGCAAATCATTGAAAATCATTTTTGAATGATTATTCCTCCAGATCCTGACTTATGACCGATTTTTTATTTATTAAGACTCATTAGAGCCACAGAAATCGATAAAAATTGGAAGCAAATCGGTTCAGTTACTACAGAGGCGTTGGATGACATGGAATGCATTTGACTTAACAACACAGCTTCACTACTCACTCGCTTATCTAACAAGAAATAAATTCATGGAAAATATAACATAGCAAATAAATTAATATACAATGACGTGTATGCACTATATTAAACATTTACGAGACGTCTTAAAAAAGGAAATATTAAGATACAGGTATATGAATAAACTTTTAACAGTAAAGATATAAAACAATATCGTTAAGCTATTTATAAGTATAATTTAGACCATGCTTCAAATGTGATTAATTTAAATATTACTAATAAAGTTGCATTCAAACTGTTACTGCCAGTGGATGTGACTGGACAAAAGAAATACAGAAATTCCTTCGCTAGATGCTTTTATTGCGAGTGTTTTCGTTATATTACATTTTTCTTTAATTCCGGTCAGGTACCAGAGCTGAGGCTGCTGGGGGATAGAATATTATTTTGGATATGAGCAAGAGATCATAAATCTTTCAGATTATTTTTTTTTATTAGACATTATATTACGAACCGATTAAACCGATTGGGTAACTTTTTATAAATTTTATCCCGACAGAAAGGCCTGTCCTAACTGCCGCTCAATCGAAGGAGGAAGGAAGACAAATCGAAATTAAAGATAGAAGGGTTTGAATTTGTCTATTCACCTGTGATGCTAAGTATATTTAAATGTTAAATAAATATTGAATGAGAAATTCGTCATAACAACATGGGTAAAAATGTTTATACATCATTTGAAATATTCATTTCGGTTGAGGCATTATTTCTGTTTGTTAGAAAAGTATAACAGGTTTTCTAAAGAAGTCTAATATCGGCTGTCGAGATAAAGATTATTCTTAGAATGGTACTTAAATCTTTAGAGCGACGGAGGTCGCCGGTTCGACATCCCGACTTGTGGATAAAATTTTCATTCTGTTAATTTTATCTATTTTTAGAATAACTTTTATTTAAGGTAAGCAGAGAAAATAGTCTTCGGTGAATAAAAAGTTCAATTAAGGAGAAAATAGAGTCCAGTAAATAAAAAGTTCAATTGAGGTACCAGAGCTCCATTTTCCCTTTCACATTTATTTTGTTAAGATAGGTACCTACTGTTACTCCATTCATAACCCATATATAAGAAACTCATCAAAACTTGTTAACTGGGTACTAAATAACTTGGAAATACGAATAAGTCATCAATACTATATGTTACGTATTGGTTTATTGGAATAGTTATTAATAATATTGATAGTAGTTTCTATTTACATTTATGATTCTAATAGGTATACGGTAGTACTTTAGCTATGATAGCTCGTTTTTAAAAAATTGGTCTCCTTTCTCGACTAATGTCTATTCCAGCTCATCTCTAATCCTAAAGGTTCTAATGGTTTGTTGAAAACAAAGTAACGGTGAGCATAAGTGAAGAAATAAGATTTTAAAATCATTCATCTCACGTCAATTAAATCGGAATTTTGTTCCACTAGTTCGAACCCATTCGGGGTTTTAACTGGTTTAGTGATGTGGAAGCCGTAGAGGACTAGTAGTGTGCACCTTTATAATTGACGTCAATACAATGAATATGTATATAATAGGTGAAGCTAAGTTGAGTTTTACAAACCATAAAAAAATAATAAAGAATAAAATATAGTTTTGAAATCAATAATATAATTTCTTTCATCAAGATAAATCGGAATTAATGAAAGGTTTGAAATAGCACACCTATTAATTGTTAGTCAGCAAAATTGCATGTATTCGGGTTGAGTTGATACACACTAAATAAAAATAAATTGTACATTTATAGCGTATAGGCGCGAAATACCCAAATAGGTAAAATAGTAGTAACACTAAGTACAACGTACTCGCTCGATCCACGGGCTCTCTAATGCACCTCAAACACGTTAAGGAAGACATGCCATAAATTCTATTACAAGTAATGATGTAGATACTGTTTATCGACATCGATATTTTGTAAGCAAAATAACATTTCGATAAATTTGGAAGATATTCTCATTTTAATATCGTGTGTTTCACTGCGTTGGTCTGTTGGCTAAAATATGCTAGCTATTGGTGAACTAATAGGGGGCGAGTTTGTGTTATTTCTGGATATCGAAAATGATAGGAAGGGCAGATCTTATGAGCTGCAGTACAATATTTGCCCTATCACATCATAATACAGATCACACACACACACATTGACACACACTGCACCTTGGCTATTCTTTCAGAGCTAATTTATTATTTACATAATTTAAATTCTATAATCTTATGTAAATTAAATTAATATGTCATTAAATAATTGTGAATAATTATCCATCAATCACAGACAATCACATTTTGTAATGTCATGGGAAAGCTCTTGTAGAAGAATATTAGAAATGCTTGGTTATAACATTAGATAATAACTTCATTAAATTAAGTAAAAAACCTAAATACATTTATAAAGTTAAATTTGCATCGATATTTAATAATCCCATCACTAATTACACATTTTGTACTAATGTATTCTAGCAAATAATTAAGTGCAGTTGTTTTGAACACCGCCTGCGTTTAGTTTTAATTATGCTTCTGACTGTTAACTGTGAAACTTAGTTATACGAATTAGTTTCTGAGTATAACGCCATAGATGAAAAATAATTTAATATTTTAGTAATAAAATATAACAGTATGATAAGGTACGCCTACTTATATTATACAAAATTAAACTCTATTTTATTATACCAATCATGTTTATAAGTTATATAAAGTGCGGCGGCCGACTTGGTAGAACCAAATTTTGTGCTCATATAATTTTACAACGTACGCCGTACTTCCGTTAAATTAAGCAGTTTCATTATAGTCCACGTGGTTCTCTGGGTCTAAATTATATGGTTTTAAAATGGTTTTAATTCCTATTAAAGGAATATAGTGGATTTATAGATATATATTTGGGAATATGTTAACCAATCTAAACAATATTACTTAAAAGGTGAATGGTCAATGTTTTCTAAATTGTTACCAAAAAATAGAAATAAAATACTCAAGTAAAATCGTAACTTGATTTACAATATTATTGTCAATTATCTAAATATATAATATAATAAATTCAAAAACAAATATAATTAATATATTTGAATTCTATTACCGTGTTTCAAGTAAATTTAATAAATGCAGAATGGCAAGTGGTAAGTCAATTATAATAAAAAATAAACACTATAAATAAAATATTGATAGAGCAAGTGAAGCCAGCGAAAGCAATAAAGTAGTCAACATTTTTTTTTTATTATTCAGCCAATTTTTATAAAACTTTGGAATTATGTTCCATCATTCCGGAACTGCGATGGTGATGGTGGTGTTAAAAGTTTTAAGAATTTGTAGTCAAAGTCGAAAATGGTCAACCATATAGCTAAAAAATAATTTTCCTTAAAAAGGAATTGGTTGGAAGTATTTCGAGGTTCGCTAGCCCTATGCAGCCTATATGCAGAACCTATGCTCGCTCAGTCTTTAGTGACTATGTAGTATTTTTCGGATTATTGGTTTGTTTTCCACAGATGTGCAAAAACTAAAAACTATTCATAACATGATGACCTGTCCTGTTAGATAATCTATTGATTTCTTAAACTGACACGAGTACATTGTTTGCTATATCTAAATTATTTTACTATAAATGGCAAAATGTTACTGAAATACATAAAGTGAGAGGCAGGCGGAGGGGGTTGTTCATCCGATACTGTCAGTCAATTTATGACATCCAGTTATTATAGCCAATTTAAATCCCATCTTCTGGGAGAAGATGGTGCTACCATGGTTGAGTAACGCCATATGCGTTCTGTAGCCTTTTGTTCATAGTAAGTCCTATGTATATTTTTTTAATTTAGTTTTGTTTTACATTTTTATTAATTTAAAATGATTTACGAGCCGGCCTGGTCTATCAACGAACTGTTGCTGTTTCTAAGCTGTTGGTGTTAAAACTTATAATTACAATATATAATTTTAGACCGAAAACATTCGGCATACCTCATTTGGGCTGATGCTCGAAGACGCAAAACTCCGGATGTAAATACAAAGAAGAAAGCCGTTAACCAAGCTGCCAAGTCCTACAAAAAGACATAGCGGAAGGCTCGTCTTTATCGAATCCCTAAGAATGGTGAAAAGCTCTCTGTCAAACCAACTGGCAGTCAAGCTTTCTGGTCTCTTGCCAAAGCGATCGAGTCGAACTTCTGCCAACCTTCACTGCCTGCTCTGCTAAAGCCGAATGGATCCCTGCCCCATACAGCGACGGAGAAAGCGAATGTATTTCGCAGATAATTCGCATCTGGACATTGTCAATGCTTGTCCAGCACATCTTCCTCACTTTCGATTCCTGAAATCACCATCACCCAGAAAGAGGTATGAAAAGCATTGTGTCTAATGTGAAAAAAGGCAGTAGCCCTGATGGTATACTAGTCATTCTGCTCAAGACATGCGCAGCTGAGTTGTCTCCTGTGTTGACAAGTCTCTATAGCCTCTCTTTCAAGACCGGAATAGTGCCGGAATCCTGGAAGCTTGCCAAGGTGCAATCCGTGCCCAAAAAAGACATCCGTGCCAGTCCTGCCAATTATAGGCTTATTTAAATCTCCTCCATACTCTGCAAGATTATGGAGCATGCATAATAATAATAATTAAAATATTGGTTCCTTGTGTAGACTCTTATAAACATAGAAAGAAAATAGTGGTTTAGTAAGGAAAAAACAGAAAAATGTTTAAATATAGTCTTTGGAGTGTTTCTATGTTTTGGTTTGTACTTGTATTTAAATGGTTTTACTAAGAAGATTATTTCATTTTAAACATAGAACCTCCCAACACTATTCTATCTCACTCGATAGCTAGTTGTTTATAGCTATCTCGGTCTCTACAAATTTAATGTTAGAGTAATCAGACCAACCAGATGATATATGTTATAATATTATCATAATATGTTTACACTTGTATTTATGTGTTCTCAAATAACGGTTTAATTAATTACGCTCGTTTGCTAGAGTTGCTGTTGTAAAGTAGGTCGAATGTTAGTTAAATACTTAAATAACATTTTTACAGTTTTATTTAAAAAAAGTATTCATTTATACGCAAGTATAATTCGCGAATGCAATTAAAAATTGTATGAGCTACAGTTTCTTTCCATACAAAAATAACTTTTAAAAAAAGATATACCTTACTACACTGACAGACACATAAACTGCATCAAAGTTCACAATTACTTTCGAGTTAATATTTTTGAAAAGTATGCAAACTTTTTTTATTAATCTAAATAAAAATGTCGAGACTGTGCATTTATCATAAAAACATAATAAAAATAGAACTGCAAAAAAAATAAAGTTATAGCCGCGAAAATAAAAGTATGGTCTTAAATTCGAGCGTTATAAGAGTAAAGTGCGAAATTATTTTTTTTATAATTTTTTCCATTTGCTACTATGAATTGGCTAGCACGTAGCCCGGATTTTAATCCAATGGAGCATGTTTTCTGACAGCTTAAAAAAATCCGTACGTGAGAGAAATCCTCTGCCCACAACAGTGGCAGCACTAAGAACAACGATTTCAAAAGAATGGAACAATATTCCACAAGACCAACTTATTACCCTAATAAGATCTATGCGGGGCCGATCAGAATATGTAATAAGAACACATGGAGCTAATACACTATATTAAAAGAAAAAAAAACCGGTGCTGAAACTTTTTTTTAATGTAAGAAGCATTTTTAAATAAAACCATTTTTTGTTACAATTATCGATTGTTAAAAAAATTAATAGTTCTCTCCAGTATAAAAACATACACTTAAAGATATGGTATGATACGCTGTTATAAAGCTAACGAACTGAAATATAGGTTTCAATTTAAATTTGTTTAGAAATTTTGCATAATTATCAAAAATATTGATTCAAAAGTAATTGTGAACTTTGATCCAGTTGATATGTCCGTCAGTGTATATTATTTAGTTCATTTAGATGTTTTTGCATGTATCTTTAAAAAACTTGTTAAGGATTTTTGACATTATAATGACATGTGATGATAACTTAGTACATAACTTTATTTATAATGGCAACATTACATTATTACTGTAATGTTGCCATAGTGCATTCACATACAGTATTACTATAGATCTAATTTCGTTGTGTATCAACTCAAAATTCCAGATCAACTCTGTCCTTTACACGTCCTCGACATGGATGTAATATGCAAAGACATTACTAATAAAAGAAAATTAAACATATATTTTTTAGGGAGAATTGTGTGTTGCCAAGTTGGAATGTAGCAAATTGACATTGACAACAAAATGGAGAAAATGAGTAATATTAAGTATAACTGCTAGTCAATTTTAAAATTATTAAGTTAATGTGACTTTGTCGTTACTTTTAACTTTAATTCAAAATTCCGTGTCCTCCGGAAAACTATCTCGTCAATCTAGCAATTTAGCTATCGCGAGCCGCTTCGATGAACTTAGATTGACCATATAATTGTCTTATATGGAAGGAGAACATTTTATATTGTGTAGAATCAACAACCAAAACCACAATTTCATATTTTATTTAAATCTCACAATATTTCCCATTAACGAGACCTTGTTCGTATACATAACTAAAAGGTCTCTAAAGATACATCTTACTTTAAAACATAAACAGAATGAAAAGAATCATTGCATCAAAATCAAAGCGGTTTCATCGTGTTCAAAAGACATGAACGCGAAAATAGATGTGAAAATCCTTGCTTTATTAGACAAGCCTCCAAAACTCGAATCTATTTTAGGTGAATTTATTTATAAAGATCTCTCTGCCAGGTAGAATGAGATTCTCAAAAAAGAAGTCATCGGAGGTTTATTGCAGGAATACTTCATAGCGTCTAAATGTGCAATGTTTTTAGCATCAAAGCTGAATACTGAAACCAAAAGCGCTATTTCTGAGATCGTAACTAAACTTTTTTTGATATATTTTATTTAGGTAACAATTTTGATCTATTGTCAGAGATAATGCATGGTATAAGATTTCTTAAGATATATCGTCTCAATGATTAATCTGACAAATACAAAATAAATGTGAAAAGTGCATGTGTGACGTGTCCGTAAATAAGAGTAAATAAAAAATCTAAAAAAAAGACATCCTTATCACGGGTATTGGTGATTAGCATTACAATGAGATGAAACCTTAAACATTTCATAATTTCTGCATGAAAATATGAAATAAAGAAATGAGAAACGAAATGACTAAATATAATAATAGATTTTACGTTTTAAATTTATAAAAATAATTTGTTGTAATGATAATTTTAAATAAATAAAAACATTTTTAAATTTATTACCTTACTAAAAATGTTATAGGGCTACTATAGGTAGGTACTATAGGTATAAAGGAAGCATATTTTTGTTAACCAATGCATGCATGTTACAAAAAATATGTGAGATGCGATTACTTTCCTAACTTAAAAGAATTTAATTGTCTCCCGTTCCGTTTTTGTACTGTATAGAATATACAAGGTTATTAATAATTAATTGGCCACCTCTTGCAGGCAGTCTCTATTATCTTTTTGATTACATCAATCCTAATAACATTTGTTCTACGACTTTTTACAAATCTTGATAAACAACACAAAAAACAAAACAAAAACATTTTTGCTCTCTCTTTTACTTATTACTCTATATTTTGTAAGAAGAACCTAAATGGTCTACGCCCGGTCGCCATACCTAAGCTCAGAGTTATTGACAGTTGAGAGGCAACCAATAAATTTAGTATGGGGAAACTTGAATTTTTAAAACTATTAATTTTAACAAGTCGTAGAACAAATGTTGTTGGGATTGATGTAGAGAGGCTGCCTGCAAGAGGTGGCCAATTAATTACAAATAACCCTGTATACTGTTACTATTTACCATTTACCAGACTGTTTTCACTATATTCTAAAAACTTTTATAGATTTTTTTGGTATCCTATCTCCCACTCTTAAATAATTTAAGACATTTATTTAAACAATGCGAAAGAAATAGAAAGTTTACAATTAATCCGTTAAAACTATTAAAGTCAAATTCAATATGAATATCTAATTTATTCTAATTTAGAATAGGCCTAGAATAGCCCATTAATTTTAAAATAAAGAAAAACATTTGAACCATATTAACACATTGAAGTTAAAAGTAGATTTCTTACCTTTATAGGTCTCTTGAAAAAGATAGTTATATTGTACTTACTGTGTATTGACAACGTCACAACTATATTATGTATAAATAGAATGTGATCAATACCATATTCACATTTGAACCAGATTTCTAGAGCAATATGAAAACTGTGTCAGAGGTCTAAAAATAAAAATAGAGATATTTATATATTAATAGAAAAGTCATTTGTATTATGTATAGGAAGCTTGTCTCGGAACAATTTTGTACTCAGATACAAAATGGCGTCTATTTAAAACTATTTTGAGAAAAATTATTTAAATTTTTGTTTTCCCCCAAAATAGAAATAAAAAAAATAAGAGATGATGAAATTAAACTTCGCATTACGTTACATTAAAAGTCAATTCAGCTTTGTGATTAAATATCACAAGAAAACTTACGCGAAAATATTTGTTTTTAAACATTTATATATTTAAAAATGTTACTAGGTTATAAACGTATCGTCAACCAATATTTCCTACTATGTACCAAGTGCGAAAGCAACTGATAAATCTTGTTTCGTGAAGCTGCAATGGACCAATCACGTAGCGCAGTTTAAAACAGAACGTGGCTTGTTCACTGTTATACTAAATTGTTGTCTGTGATCATCAAACGCTCCTTGCGTTTGATTTTCTATAAAATACTATTTTCGGAATTGAGTGAGTACAATCCTTATGATATTATTATTGGTAAAATATAATATCGTTTTTAGGGTTTCGTACCTTGAAAGGAAAAATCGGAACGCTAATAGAATCACTTTGTTGTCTGTCCAACTGTCAAGACCTGTTTTCCTCAGGAACGCGTAAAGATATCAAGCTGAAATTCGTATCAAATACTCAGGCTTACTGTACCTTGGAGCTGTGTAAGAATCAAACTTCTAAGCTGCTGCAATCAAAAGATATAGCCGTTTACGCAGCAAATTCATAAGAGAAGAAAAATGTACAGGTAACCCGTAAACTCAGAACCTTGAAATTTGTACCAAGCAACTTCTGATAGCAGACATAAAAGAAAAATTGCAAGAACTGTAAATTTTTACTGACATTTTACAACCACATTTTTTAATAATTTTAAAGCCCTTTTGCTCATGAACGCATAGAAGTATTAAATTGAAATTCATATTAAATACTCAAGTCTATAATTTAAAATGTAACTAAATCAAACCTTTATGTCAACGTAATCAAAAGAAACAACAAATTAAGCTGCGTATTCCCACAACTGGCAACTATTCGCAAGGGATTTAAAACCTAATGGGTACGTTAAGTCGACCTAGAGTCCTGAAATTTAAATGTAGTAATCTTTTATACTACGTATAAAGTAAAAACTCCGAAAATCTTAAATTTTTAGTGACATCATATATTTTTATACTTATAACGGTACTGAACCTTTGGTGAGCAAGTCTGACTCGCACTTGGCCGATATTTTTCTTTCATGCAATCCAATTCGTACTGCGATATTCAGGATGAGGTATAATAACGTATAAGAGAAGTATTATACATACACCATTATGTCCACTGAACCGTTTAATGGTAGTTCTTAATTCTCAGATTGCGACAAACGCAAAAATGTAAGATATATTTTTATACTATCGCAATATTATGGATACAAAAAATTATATCTGATATTTATGTTATTACTAGGTTTACGACAATACTTTGATTAATTGTTAAATGCTCTTAAATGTTAACACTAAACAATAAAATAAAGAAAAATGTTTTTCTTTTTAATATTCTAATTCTCGGTAGCCATTTCTCCAACATGTACAGTATGGATATATATGACGTCTGTTTTATTGTAAAGCATCTTTTGTTTTTCTTTAATAAATTTATAAATGAATAAAGAATTTTATTAAGGCCAAAATATTTAATTAATTTTATATAAGAGATTTTAAGGTTTTATTGATGAAATACTACCCTTTGTAGTCTTTGTATTTTGTATATTCAGAATAGGATCAACAAAATGTAAACTCAAAGAAACCGAAACAATGGAAAGAAGAATTAACATTTTAAAAAAGTAATTAACTAAAAACACTTATTTAAATTACTGTAGCTTTTTAATTTTAAGTAATGCCAGTAGCATTACTTTATTTAATAAAGTCAAAGAAGGTAAAACATAATTAAAAATTCTTAGAGAATATTAGATTAGATTTGACGTTGTGATAAAATGCGTATTAAACCTTTTAATTTTATTCTTTGAATATATGATTCTCATTTTGTTATCTTATATTAATATATAGTAAGAAATGTTAAAAAGTATGTATTGCTTTTGTATTAAATCAAACGCAAAGGGACAGACCGTCCATGTGGTCACTGTCGCCAATGGAATTGCGACAGTAATGGCAGTACTTTTATATATAAAATGCTAAATAAAACGAAGTAGATATCGATGAGCTCAATAGTAGAGCGGCGAAACGGTTTCTATGAGGTCGCGGGTTCGTATTCTGCTAGTGTACCCTACTAGCTAGTACCCTCGGTATAGATTGATTACGTGTTAGCCGAAAAATTTAAACGACTGATACTTTTACAACTTTTGTATATAGAATGTTTATAGACTATAAATACTCTATAAAAAAAAGAGTGCATTAAAAATGTAATTTAGTTACGCTAATTAAGAAAAGATAGCATATGGCTATATTTATTAAAAATCATAGCATCTTCTGTTGCAATATTGTAGTTTTCATTAGTTTCTTTATAATAACAGACATACGTTCTAAATCAGATTCCTGTTTACACTTACATTTGATAATTTGTGTAATTTTAGATGTTCAATATATTTTTATTATAATTATAAAGAAAGTAATTAAAAAAAAACGATATTGCATTGTGTACTGAATTGTACCTCATTGTACAGTAATAAACTTTATAAGCGTTCAATCTTTTCACTATAAGTATTTAGAACTTAATAGCAATTGATACCATTTAATATCTTCTAAATAAATGAAATAGAACACTAATTATTTTAAATAGAATATTATAACAAAATATCCTGATTCTGATTACTTATTAAATTGCAACAGATTTAATTATTTCAGTGTCAGGTATTTAATCTGTAAATTAAATAATTCAGTAAATAATAAATTGTGTTGGCATAGCAGGTACATTGATTACTGGCCTGGCAGATTCATTATTCAAGTTAAATGCTGTAACATTTGAATTTGTTTTGACCTAAATATGTTTTTAACAATTAAAAATATAAAAAAATATTATTGTCTCTTCATGGTTACAAGATTGTAAAACATCTTTTTATCTAAATACGGAATTGATGTTCAAACATGTGTTTTATATTTTTCTAATGTTATCAACTATTCTCTAGAATGTGCAAATCATACACACTGTTATTTATCTATCTAGTCTATCGTGTTTTTAAAACAAAGAGTTATTTCCCAGATTTATTTTGTACTTATTTTTTGAAGTGAAACTTCTTTATCGGGGTTGGAAAAAAATTAAGTGTAACATTTTTCGTTACGCGTGACATTTTTCCGTTACGCGCCAGCTTTTTTCGTATAGCTTCATCTCTTTTAGACCATGTTGCTATGGAAATACTAAATCATCAAAATGACAAGTATGTGGATTACAAAACACAATTTACATTAACCAAAAATAAAATTATCGGATTAGAGTTAACGAGGGATTTTGCCCAACCGAGTTTTTAGAAAGGGTGACGTCAGCATTGCTGACGTCACTATTTTCAATATTTTCACTCATAATGCAATGATAACACACTATATTAAAAGAAATACTTTATTAAATATTACACCAATTTTGAACTCTTTAATCAATCTAATTACTGCTATTTTCTTAGTCTTAATTATTTATAAAACTATGTCTATCTTTCTAACTAAGCTGTATTCTTAATTGTTAAATTCTTATTCTAAAATTCTAATAATTATAAAAAATAACTGTACTTACAAGATCGTCTGCTTATTCCAAAGTCACAAGTAATTATACCGCACATTTTAACAACACAAAAACATGTGGCGCTTTTTTGCCGCCAAAACGAAATTAACAATGTAATCTTCCTAAATAAATTGAATTTACATCTCATAATTCATGAGTTTATTTTTAATGATTTTTAAAAATAGCTAATCATTTTATAACCAGTTATTTAGAATTATTACTTCAAAATTCACATTCAAAAAGCAACAACTTTACTACAACGCCATCTAGTTGTGTAAACTATGATGAACAAATAATCAAAAGTTGTTTCTTTTTGAATGTTCATATTTATTGGTTTATTTTGTTAAATTAAATCAAGTTACTAAATTTCATGATTGTAAATAATAAAAGACAAATTAAATTTAACTAATCATAAAAATAATATCTTTAAAAACGAACGTCTACGCTTTTGCGTCGACACGGCCATTCTGCGGGGCGGTGCGTGCTCTGCGCCTGCCACGTTTCTGGAAGTGAAAATATTCATTTGAACTAGGTACCTGTGCATCGATACACTAGGTACTAGGCAGTTTGAAAACTTTAGTTAACTATAGTTAACATTATGAAGTATTTTAGTAAATAAAGTTATCGTAATGTTGTAATACCTGATTACTTGTTGCAAAATTAAAGTTCATATTTATAGTCATGGTAAATGTGTACTCAATAACAATGAGTCAGTTATACTACTACTACTATGTACTAAATGAGTACTGTTATAAAATAACACGTTATAAATTTGTTACTGTGCTTTAGGAATGAGCTATGAAGTAAAATATTTTCGTAGACGGTGTTTTTATGCTCCACGCATTTAACACACTTTATTAGTAGTTATTAAATGCAAATGTCTCCACGCATCCTTGCATTTTATTATAATATACTCGTAGACGGATGATGCTGTGGTCTGGGCGGTCTTTTACGCCGTGGTCCACAGGGGCTCTAAGGGATTTGGGGGCTAGGTCGAAGCTGTGGTCTGGGCGGTCATGTACGCCGTGGTCCACAGAGGATCTAATTTTATTATTATTATTATTATTTTATTTATTTTTTTTTTATTATTATTATTATTATTATTTTTTTTTTTGTTTTTTTTTTTTTTTTTTTTTTTTTACAAGCCACATAGTATTTAAGATTGTGAAATAATTCATAATTAAGATGGATTTATAATATAAAAGCTCATTGGAAATTGTTACTGTGGTCTGGGCGGTCATGTACGCCGTGGTCCACAGAGTATAATTAAGGATGGGAGAGGCCGATGCTGTGGTCTAGGTTTTTATTTAACCGTGGTCCACAGAGGCTCTGAAAATGTCAGTAAAAGTAAGGAAACCGGAATTAAAGGGATAGCACAGTTTTAAGATAACGTTATTATAAAATTCATATTTAAAAATCTAGTATAAGATTAACTGTAGCACATGAAAATATGGCAAGTATCTTTAAAAATACGTCATTGGAATCTAAGCCCTAGACCATATTATGAAAAGAACTCACCTAAATTTAGGCATCACATGTCATCGCAGCTCGTGAAGTCGAAGGCTGCGGTTCGCTAGAGTTTGTTTGGGGCTGAAGGTCTGCTGGGCTTAACTGTCGGTCAGCATCAGGACACGTCGACACGGTTTCCTGCTCGCCTGGTTGTGGCGCGCGACGTAACTGATCGTGAGCAACCTTACGTGGTCGCCCTCTACCAGTAACTCGTTTGACGAAGTATCTGTCATTATCTTCGATTCTTAGGATCTCGTATGGCTCACTGTATTTTAGGTCAAGGCATGTCTGGTTACGTGGATTATTTTTAATCAACACGTAGTCTCCTTTTTGAAAGGGGCGTACCTTGGCCTTATTCTTGTCAAACCGTTGTTTGTCGTACTGAGCAGCAGCTAGCATTTTTTGTTGAACTTGTTGGTCGAGTAGGTCAAAATCAATAGTTTCTTCATCAATGTTTACCAGTCGTAGGAGCTGTGGCGGGACACTATGCTGTCGACGAGTCAAAAGTGTGAGTGGTGCCACTCCAGTTACACGATGAGGAGAATTGAATGCTAATTGTAATGCTTCCAACGCAGTCTGCCAATTTTCAGTTTCATAATTTTTAATCATAGTCAAAGCATTCTTTAATGTTGCCATTATGCGCTCAACTTGACCATTAGCTCGGCTTGCTCCTGGTGTAATTGCGTGAATATTAATATTAAAGTTCTCGCAATAGTTTTTGAAGTCGCCTAGAAATTCCCTTCCTCCGTCAACAACCACTTGTATTGGTGTCCCAAATAAATGTATAGTGCGTTTTAATGCTGCAAGACTGTCACTTTGACTTTTACTGTTTGAATAATTTAACAGTACATATTTGGTAAACGCATCTATAGTGACAATCACATATTCATCATGACCCGACTGGTTTTTACTACCCAATTTGCCTGTAATATCCATATGGATAACTTGAAACGCCGCGGTTGGTTTCTGAATTGGATGAAGTTGTACTTGTATGGCTCCAGAAGGACCCTTTGAAGTTTTGCACACAATGCAATTGTCGACAAACTTTCGGACCACTGTACTCATTTTGTCAAACCAGTAGCACTCTTTTAGTTTCTGTAGTGTTTTATCCCATCCCGGGTGTTGCAAAGCTGTATGGTAGGAGTTTATCAAACTCCACTGAAATGACCTTGGTACTACGACGGCTTTGTAAGTTCCGAGTAACGGGTCAGTAATACTTCTTTTGAGTACACCTTCCACCAAGACATAATTTTCAACTGGTTTGCCTTTTGCTATGTCATCAATAAGTAAACGTAGGTCATTATCTCGCCTCTGTTCTACTTGGATCCATTCAGTGTCCCTAGTCATCATATTGACTGACCATTCAGTCGACGGATTTCTGCTGAAGAAATCTGCGTGTTGAATGTTTTCACCTTTTCGGTATTCTATGTCAAAATCATAATTCTGTAAAAACGCCCACCAGCGATGGATTCGTGGAAGTAAATCCTTCTTGAATTTTGATGCCTTTAACGCGTTGCAGTCCGTTATGACTTTAAATCTCCGCCCATATAGGTATTGGCGAAAATGTTTGATTGCTCTTACTACAGCCAAGGTTTCGAGTTCGTAGGAGTGGTAACGGCTCTCGACCTCGGTAGTACGCAGGCTCATGTAGGCAACTGGATGATGTCGCCCGTTGATTACTTGCACTAACACCGCCCCATAGCCAATGCTGCTTGCATCGGTGTAGAGTTCGATTGGTGCGTCTTCCTGGAAAAGTGAAAGGGTAGGCGCAGTAGACAGATGTTGGATAATATAATTCCTAGCCTTATCATGTCTATCGTTCCATTCCCACTTTGCATCTTTTTTCGTTAATTCATACAGAGGTGCCATAATAGATGAAAAATTGGGAATGAAACGCCTAAAATAACTAGCTAGCCCATTAAATTGCCTAACCTGTTTAACAGATGATGGTATGGGTGCTTTTGTTAAAGCCTCTACTTTCTTTGGGCTAGGACTAACTTGTCCGTCGGATATGATATTTCCCAAATACTCAATAGAGCGTTTAAAAAAAGCTGTTTTCTCTACATTGATCGAAAACCCAGCTTCTTGTAGAGCCACGAGTATTCTCTCAATGCGAGATAGACCTTCTGAAAAATCTTTACACTTTGTAAGGACATCATCGACATAAACTTGACATATTGGATCAGATTCATAAAGTAGAGGTTTCAAAGCTCTATTTATGCATCTTTGATAAACTGAAACAGCATTACTTAAGCCAAATGGCATGGCTAAATACTCATAAAGGCCATCGGGCGTCACGAAGGCAGTTTTATCAATTGAGCTATCTGAAACCGGAATCTGGTGAAAGCCTGCCGCCATATCAAAAGTGGAGTAATAAAAACCCCCCGACAATTGATCGATTTGATCGGAAATGATCGGCAGAGGATAATGATCTCTCAAGGTATTTTTGTTCAGCTCACGGTAGTCAATACACATGCGATCCTGTCCGTTTTTCTTTTTAACTAAGATTATTGGGCTAGAAAAAGCAGAGGAACTTTCCCTAATAATATTATTCTCCAACAGTTCGGTTATAATCTCTCTTACTTTTTCCCGCTCAACAGGACTTAGCTTATATGGTCTGCGTTCTACATATCGATTAGGATCTTTTAAACGTATCTCTAATTTTCCTGTATTTACGCGTGTCCGAGGGTACCCGCGAATAAATAAATGTGTATACTTATTTAACAAAAGTTTCAATTCATTTATCTGATCTTCATTAGACAGATCAGTGTTAAGTTTATCAAATTTACAATCTTGGGATCGCATGTGGAAAACCACCGGTTGCCGAAGCAATTTAGCACCCTGCGGAGTAACCAGTACACTTAAGTTTGTGTTATCGATAAGATTTGTTCCAATTAACATATCAGAACATATTTCGTAATCAGGAACTACATGAAATTGTAACTCTACACGTAAATTATCAATAACACAAACAGTCACTAATGTAGTCAATGATACTACCGTAAACTGACCGATGCCCTTTAGATAATTAACCCCATTTACACGTTTACCTGGAATTTTTGCGGCTACCGACTCACGTACCAAAGAACATTCTGCTCCGCTATCAAAAATTGCATTTAATTTAAAATCCTCAATGGTAATAGGTATCCAAGTTAGTTTCGGTTTACCTACGATATTTACGTTTGAAACGACCGCGCGATCACGTTTATAACACGTTTCGTAAGTATGACCAATTTTGGAGCAAAATGTGCAGGTAGGCTTCGTGGTATTTTGCGTACCGCTGTTAGAATCATGGCGTGGCTGAGGAACTGTATTTTTATTTGCAAAACGACAGTCGCGTGTATCGTGATTTGTTCTCTTACATACTTGACAATACATATTCGATTTTTCAACTAAACGGGGGCGCTTATTCAAATTTTGTACCGACTGGTTAGAATTTGCACGTTTTGTTGGACGTATAGACGATGCAACTGAAATTAATTCCGGCACGGATTTTGCACGCGCGTTTAATAATTCAATACGTAATCTTTCATCACTAATGCAACCAATCACAGCCTCAACCGCATCATCATTCGATAACTTATCTTTTGTAATACGTTGCCATAAAACCCAGGCCTCGGACAGAAACTGCGCAATATTTTTACTACTATCGTAAACATGTTTTCTAAACCGAATTATATCTCTTGAATACCGACTTTCTGGTTCAAAAGTAGTTATTAAAATATCACGCATCTCTGGCCAAGAGTTAGTAGTAACAAGCCAGCTGTCTACGTACAACCTAGCGCGGCCTTTAAGCAGGCTACCTACTTTCATTCGTACATCATAATCATTTAGGTTGTAGGTACGTAACCATAGCAGTAGTTATATGTTTACACCATTCACGTATCCCAATATTAGAATCCGGATCGTATGACGGCAAAAACACATCACCGATTTTCACTTTAAACTCTGATGACGTCATGCGATCCGACATGTGTTTCATCATTTGCATCATTTGAGAGAAAAACTCAGCTGGGACCCCGACAACAGAAGTGTTTGCAACGGAAGGTTGATCAGAATGCCCGGCAGAAGTGGGTGGTGATCCCACTTCTGATAACGAGGGATTTTGCCCAACCGAGTTTTTAGAAAGGGTGACGTCAGCATTGCTGACGTCACTATTTTCAATATTTTCACTCATAATGCAATGATAACACACTATATTAAAAGAAATACTTTATTAAATATTACACCAATTTTGAACTCTTTAATCAATCTAATTACTGCTATTTTCTTAGTCTTAATTATTTATAAAACTATGTCTATCTTTCTAACTAAGCTGTATTCTTAATTGTTAAATTCTTATTCTAAAATTCTAATAATTATAAAAAATAACTGTACTTACAAGATCGTCTGCTTATTCCAAAGTCACAAGTAATTATACCGCACATTTTAACAACACAAAAACATGTGGCGCTTTTTTGCCGCCAAAACGAAATTAACAATGTAATCTTCCTAAATAAATTGAATTTACATCTCATAATTCATGAGTTTATTTTTAATGATTTTTAAAAATAGCTAATCATTTTATAAACAGTTATTTAGAATTATTACTTCAAAATTCACATTCAAAAAGCAACAACTTTACTACAACGCCATCTAGTTGTGTAAACTATGATGAACAAATAATCAAAAGTTGTTTCTTTTTGAATGTTCATATTTATTGGTTTATTTTGTTAAATTAAATCAAGTTACTAAATTTCATGATTGTAAATAATAAAAGACAAATTAAATTTAACTAATCATAAAAATAATATCTTTAAAAACGAACGTCTACGCTTTTGCGTCGACAGAGTTTTATAATTAAATAATGAATTGTAATTACATACTAGACAATACGATTTTATGGACTTGCTATTAAAACTAATAAATAAATTCAAGATTATAACATGAAGAAAAAATTATGAAATATTATTTATAATATTTTTAAAATACATTGATTGTCTAAAAATAGAAGAAGTAAGAATGAAAAGAAATACGAGTTTTGGCTGAGAAATGGAGCATTGGGGTCTTTACAAGGTCTGTTTTGCTATACCTAGAACGAACAACAACTCGAAACAGCAGAAACCATGATGAAGAATAATTTTAATTGTGATATAGTGACGATTCAACATGTCAAGAAGCCTAAAGTTATTATCTTTGAAGTGGATTGTGTACATTTGTCTGTTTTTATGGTACTTATGTGTTTCTTCTATGAGAATATTATACGTGAGAAACAGTCGATTCACTTCTTACGTTTTAATTAATTAATATTAATGAAAATTATGACGTTTTTCTGTTACGCGTCATCTTTATTGCTAAGTCACATTTAAAAGAAAATGTGAATTATATTTACATGTCATAAAGAAGTTTGACTTCTTACATGTGTACACTAATACACACACACATATTTTGTTTTACTAAAAAAACATGCAGATATACATTTTGGATTCAACAAAAAAAACTTGTAGAAGGCTTAGTGTATTTTAAATGAAAAAATATATAAAATAAAAAAAATATATATTTAAAATAAAATGAAAGAAATAAAACTGTCTTTCCATAAAATTATAAAAATCTTGAAGATACTATAAATCATTGCCATAACTATCTTCACCGGTTCAATAGATTTGCTCCCTTTATAATATTAGGTATTTCTATACGTCAATGTCACTTGTTTCCGACAACCCATTTAGCACAAACGGGGTTCCAATATTGATGGTATATTGTAACTCCCTT
This sequence comes from Napeogenes inachia, assembly GCA_959347355.1. Lineage (NCBI taxonomy): Eukaryota > Metazoa > Arthropoda > Insecta > Lepidoptera > Nymphalidae > Napeogenes > Napeogenes inachia. Next base: position 18,478,874 of record OY365792.1, read on the forward strand.
ACAGATGCACATTGGTTACAATGTCGTTATTTCCATGACTGTTATGGCCATCGAATTATCTACAGCTAACCATCGAAACCTGACCTCTCTCTATTACCATATTTTCCTAACAAATACATGTGCTATCTTCGCACCGACAAATAAGCTTTCGCCAAAATATTAAACATTTTATTGTTATCGTCTTAGAGTCGTAAATAGCTTGTGTTAAATATATGAGAAAAGCCGTTATTTCGTGAGTATTGAGAATAAGCTGTAGGTGACGAGTTGTAGGCTTTTCACTGTTCTATTTCCAATTGGAGGCTTCGAGTTCAGCGGATTTGTGATTTTAGCGAAGTTGCTGAATAATCAAATGACTTTATGTAAACCAGAAATGTGAGGAAGTGCTGACAATGGAATGCCAAATTCAGAGATTATATTATTGTGAGCGTAAATTTAAACGTGATAATTGAAATTTAGACCTGTATATCTGTATATTTGTGTTTGTATAAAATAGCAGAAGTTGCAGAGAAAGTTATCTTTAACACATACAATATGAACTAAAAGTCTTCTTTCACACATAAAGTGGAATAAAAATGTGAAGGCGACATATACTCTTTAAAATATAAAAATTTTAAAGAGTATTTTATTATATTTTAAATTTTTAATTGTTACTTCATTTTTTTTTATTCGAAATTCTTTATAAATAATTAATTATTTCTATGTATTAAGCAAGACTCGAGAAAAATATGTATTAAAAATATGTATAAATATGTACTTAAGTACCTACCCCGGTAACTCAATGATGATCACGTAATTCTAATTTTCCTTACACACTCATAAAAAAAAGATTTATTCCTTATTTTCTTCACTTATATTTTTTAATTAAAACGTTTGAATCGGTTAAGTTTTATTCAATAAACGCAGTTTTATTAACACTCGCAGTTTCAACTTCCTAGCGTGTTGGTTGTTAGGCGGTTAATTAATTAATGTAAACATTTTACGCTAATTATATTTAAATTAAAATGCATATTAGCGGTCGCAATCAAAAATGTTTTATCACTAGAGGAAAAATATATTTCGGTAAAATTCAATATATTTGTTGTTAGAACAGTTTTATGATATTTACTATTGGGGTTGTTGGGTTGGGTTAGTAGTTACTAGTTCCAGTGCGCGGTCGCTAGTGCCGCCATCTGGCGCGTCCCCCGGGTTGCGGATAGGGGAGGTCCCCTCAGATATGAGGGGCACCGGCTTCGGCCGGCGCGGACAGCTACTAGCACATGTGGCTGCTTGCCCTTCGGGGCGAGCATTGCACGGCCACAAGATCTCGGAAGCCCGCACTGAGCGGGAACGAGGGCTGGATTGACGGAGCTTGCTCTGATCGTCTGGCTGCGAGGAAGACAACCTCTATAAAAAATCACCCTGTTTTTTTGTGTTGTGTCGTCGTCGTGTTGTCGTTTCTTCTTCGTGTTTCTGCGTCTTTCCTTTTCTTTGTTTCGTGTCGGTCCGGAGGTGCGGCGTCTGCCGAAGGATCGTGTAAGGATGAGGGCGTCAAAAATCATGAAATGAGCGATTCGAAAATGAGTCCCCAGGCGGGTGCTGAGTCCCGCACGGCCGCTGCTGCCGTCTGCCCCTCGTACTCTGGGGGGGGCAAGAACCGCTCACGTGCAGGAGTCCCTGCCCTGGTCGACACCACACCGACCAGGTTAAACAAAAATAGTGTGAGGCGTGGTGGAGAGAGTCCGGTTGTGGTTCTGACAGATTCAGACGATCTGTCAGAACCACAGCCGTCCGCTGGACGGAAGCGGACTTATGGGGTGATCCGCAGTTCCCCCGAGGTCGCATCTGAGTCCGATCCCGAGTCCGGTGTTGCAGTGGCTAAGTGCAACACCGCTCGGCGTGGACGGGGTGCGCCTAAAGGTCGCGGAAGTGGGCTCGCCCAGGCAAGGGCCGAGTTGCGGGCCATGGAAGAGGAGGCGGAGGAGGTCGCCTTCGAGCACGGTTTGAGTGCTCTGATCCGCCGCAAACCGATGGTCGGAGCAAGAAGTGCGCCGGGCTCCGAAGAGGATCTCTCTTTGGAGGCGCCACTTGCTCCCGTTCCATCTGACATGGACGCTGAGCAGTTGCGAGCAGTCGCCGGGAAGCATGCAGCGTCCATCTTAAATGTGTGCAAAAAGAGCCTTAATTTAAAAGGCACAATGATCAAGGCTCTTAAAGAGGCATCGAGTGGCCTCGTTGAAGTGGTTAGTGTCCTGGCTTGCAGGGGTGAACCGGAAGAGTCGCGGCGCATGCGGGCCGATAACGCTCGTCTGCGTCGCGAGGTCTCCTTCCTTAGGGAGGAGATCGTTAAGGTCCGGGACGAGTTCGCGGAGCTCAAGAGCTCTGTGGAAACTTCCCGGCCTTCCGTCTCTTCGATGCTTCCCCCGGAGACGCCGCCGTTGGGTTCAGACGCAGTAGAGGAGTTGAGGAGCTCCTTGTTGTCCTCAGTGGGAGTTTTGATTAACTCCCGCTTTAGAGGTATCGAGGAGCGCCTCCTCCCGGCGCGGACTCACCGGCCTTCTCTCTTGGCGGACAGGAGCACTAAGGTGCCAGTTGTGGCTTCACAGGACAATCTGCAGGGGTGTCAATCGCCGATCCTGCAGATTTCGTCCTCCAAGGCCCCCGGCACGACCGAGGCTTGGTCCACGGTTGTCCGTAGGGGTGGTAAAGGCAAGGGGAAAAAGAAGGGCCCTCCCCAAAAGCCAGTTGTTCCCAGGGCCAGTTCAAAGGGGCAGAAGTCGTCTCCGGCAAAACCGAAGGCGGACGTGCCGAAACTGCCCAAATCCCGGTCTCCTGCGGTTTTGCTGAAGCTGCAGAGTGGGGTGGCAGAGGCGGGCGTGACCTATGCCCATATTCTGAGGCGTGCCGCCGAGATGGTTAATCTCGGCGACATCGGCCTCAGAGATGGGCTGAGGATCCGCCGCTCGGCGGCAGGAGCCCGGCTCTTGGAGCTGCCTAAGGGCACTCCCGAGCAGGCGGAGGCACTGGCGGCGAAGCTTCGCCCAGTGTTGAGCGGGGTGGCAGATGTCGTCCGGCCCGTCCGGCGTGTGGCCGTAAGGCTGAAAGGGCTGGACGACTCTGTCACGAAAGACGACGTGGTCGATGCGATTTGCCGCATCACGAACTGCCCTGGCGAGGCCCTCTTCGTGGGGGAGATCCGTCGGGGCGGTTATGGGGACATGGGCGTTGCCTTTGCCCGACTCCCTATTGATGCGGCGAAGTCGCTCGTCGACGCCGAAAGAGTCCTGGTGGGCTGGAGCTCAGCCAGGGTGGAGCTGTTGGAGGCGCAGCCGCTGCGCTGCTTCAGGTGCCTGGCACCTGGGCATGTGCGTGCGGTTTGCCCGTCCGCGGTCGACCGAAGCGCCGCCTGTTTCCGGTGCGGTGGTGAGGGGCATACCCGAGCCACTTGCACCGGAATGCTGCGGTGCGCGGTCTGTGCGGACCGAGGTCTCCAAGCATCCCACCTATTGGGGAGCCGAGTGTGCAAGGCTCCGCGAGTTCGAGGATTAGCACCTGGTGCGAAACCCTCGAGCGCGGAGCCCAGCACGGAGCCGGCTGTGGCTATGGCAACATAGTCACATCGAGCTCCAGCGGGAGAGGCTGCGAAGGAGAAGGGTTCAGCCCGTTCTTTCCCAGCCGTAGGCCTAGGTGAGAGGGGGGGGCGACCTCTCTCGCCATTGCACTAGGTCTATGAGGTAAGGGTACACTGGTTGCCCGGGGTACCCTTACACGGAGGAGTTACGCCGGGGCGTCACGGTGAGTGCGAAAGTGATCCCGTGACGTCCCATGGCAGCGTCGTGGGCAGCCGTTGGTTTTTTAGTGGGGTGCCTTAGGCAGTCGCCGGGTGCCGCACATACCGCCCTGCCATCGCCTTCCTGGCTTGGGTGACGATGCGGAAACGCATTTATCCAACGATAAAAAAAAAAAAAAAAAAAAAAGTAGTTACTAGTTGGGTTAGACATACTGTTTAGGAAAAATCTTAAAAAATAGAATATCTTCCAGCTCTCTCGTTTTATCATAAGACATCACACTTGAAGTACCTACACTTCAGAACAATTCCCAAATACCTGAGCCATGTCACCTGAATTTTGATACTGAATTATAAACTTTTAATTACAACAAATACTAGATTTTTCCAGCAGCTTCGTCCGCTTTGCATAGCTAAAACAGCCCTGTAATATCTTTTGGAATGTTTTATATGTGCAACGTTTTATATCTTCTTTATGTGCATTTTCACATCCTTGGTCTAGCGTGTGCGAAGACTCACGACGACTGATCGGGTAGTTAAGACGTGAAAGCGTAACGAACAAACAAACTCATTATTATGTATAATATGAGATAGATTTAATTTATACACTGGGTGTATTGTTTATTCTTTACCAACCAAAAATTACTGGCTGAAAATGGTTTCAATAATTTAAATAAATATATTGTTAGAGAAAAAAAAACATTGGTTTAAAACACTTTGCATCAATGCTACCTTATGCCATTAATACTTTATTACCGAAGTGATTACAGGAAAACATTTTATTTAAAGTTTAATTGTGTAAATAAATAAATATCACCCTCTATTTTTAAAAATGGAATTTCCTGGCATGGTGTCGCCTTAACTGCCTCGGTGTTTATATCCAACCCCAAGTGTCAAGTTTATTTTTATCTATTAAACCCCCTTTCATTACCGCGAGGGACGATAGCGAGAATCACACGCTCCAATTCTTTAGAAAAATTAAGTCTAGGAGAAATTAACGCAAATAATGTTATGAAAATAAACGCCTATATTGATAAAGTATGTACATTTTGTAAATATCAATAACGAATGTAATCTACAATAGTTAATTATAGCGATCGCGTTTATTATATGTTATTGTACATTCTAATATATGTGTATGTTTAAATAAAAATATTATAAAGATTTTAATTGAATAACTTTTTAAAAGCTTATAATCTAATCGATCGAAATTACTTACAGATTTACCTCAATCCAATCGATATTATCTACCTACACTTAGATAGCTGCTACTTGATCTCCAAGACCAAAAAAGTAAGGACAGCCGGGCATACGTTCGTTGTCTTATTTATAATAAGATATTGAACCACAGACCTGGTGGAGTGACCTAAAGGTAAAATTAGATAGCTGCTACTGTATCTCGTAGATCTCCCAGGCACCAAGTATGGGCTCGATTTGTTTCTTTTGATTAGATCTTACTTTATGACTGGCAGGAGTGACCTGTAGGTACAAGGGTGATGGATACTGCTAGATTTCCTAGATGAATAGAGCTGAGTGATCCGAGAATGGGCTTGTCTTGTTATTTTTAATAAGATCTTATCAAAAGTAATAAAACAAGAGGTTTATTAATCATATAACACATTCATTTGGACATTGTCCGTCTTCAGAGCGTGATAATAATGACATACCAGAAACAAAGATCTGCCATCTAATATAATCGAGTTTTTTAACCGTCGCCAGTGATTTTATAATAAGGTATACGACGTATTACATAAATAACATGATTTATGAGTTTATCTTATCAGTAAATGCGGTTAACACCACACAATTAAGTATGATGCAGCAATCAAGTTAAATAAGATTAAAAAATATTCATAAACATGATATAAATGCCGTGATTACTACATTTATATTTTTAGTTGTCACAAGAAAATACATCAGAACAAATTTTTTTAAAATAAAAATATGAATAAAATACAATGAAGTAAAATGACATAACACATTCAATTTGATTTAATTCCTTGCTTATAATAGCCATAAGTGGTGAAATAATAAATACCAGTTGCTTTACCAGGGTACGAGAGAACAGCGATAATTATGTCGTTAGCAGCGCATCGATCATTCTTGAACATTTTGTACGAAACACACTTCCACGATAAATAACTTCGAATATATTATTTAGCTCACTGACTATTTTTGTTTTCAAGAAAATACCATCTCTAAGAATTGGTTATTCCCTGCTTTACCGTGGTACACTTCTTCACCCAAACCGACCTGTATTGGAAAAACTAGGCTGGATCCTGAGCAGTGATTCTGTAATTTGACTACTAGTTATATTAAAAAGATTTATCTGCTTAAAAATTGAAAACTTCAACTGTGTTCGATGCAGTGAATGTTTCAGGATAGACAAAATAAACATATTTCACTGATATTTTGTAGTTCAAGATATGTCCTCAGGGAGCTTGTGTTTCGTGTTTTGTGAATGCTCGAGCATAATCTAGCAGATGTTTGTATAATTTCTAAAAGTTTACCTTGCTCGTTTTGCCGTACTTTTAAAGATGTTGGATTGATATCCAGCAACGAATATAGTTCCTCATTTTATCCAGTTCTTTTGTGCCGAGGATTCTTTTGGTAGGGTTTTCAATTTTGAATGTTTCCAGGTCGTTTTTGGCATATCATAAAAATATACAACTTTCCTATATATTCAGGATTCTATTGTGATTGTCTGTTAAAGGTGATTTCTATTAAACATTTAGTTAAGTAGACCGTCTAGTTATCGAAAAATTATATCGGGACTAGGATTTCTTTATTACAATTATACATTCTTACTCGTACAATAATCTTACTCGTAAAATATACTTACTCGTGTCTGCACAGACATTCCCGAAAACATATTTATTATATGTTTTTTTGTTGATCTACCACATAATAGTATTATCTTTCTTTAAACTTTCTGATAATAAGCATAAGAGTTATGAGATTATTACATAACTCTTCTATCATCTTTAATAGGTAGATATTGCATTATCTTTTTGTTTGGGTAATATTTAAACACACCAGCTAAAATATAAAATTCAGAACTATAACTTCCGTATGGTTGTTAAATAATCGTTAAATAATTCCCATAAATGTTTTATATATATTCTTAAGCTGTTAATATCTTATAATAGATAGAGGACTTCCCCCTGCTATGTGTCGTAATTACACAGGGAAAGTCCATTGAGGTGTTTGTCGAATCACTTAAGTGGGTACTATTCTTTATTATACGACTTACATATAAAACTAGTTGTGTCTGCGACTTCGTACGCGTAGATGTATTTTTTTTATTAGAAAGGGTATTATGAAGGAAGCACCACTTTTTCAATTTTGAAAAAAGTCTTACCGCAATGGTACGAAAATAAGAGATTATTAACTTCTTTATTTGTTTAAATGAAAAAACACTAAATGTAAAGTGAAACCCATGTCAATATATTCCCGAAAACTGCAACCAAACCAGTTAATCCGTTTCTGAGATTAGTGTCCACAAACATACAGACATACGTTTGTATAGTTAGGTTGTATATACAGATGAACACACAAAATGAAAAACCATTGTTTTTTTATCTTGCTTATATAAAGGTCCCAGCATTATGAAATTTTTAAAATATTTTTCATGTACAGACAGCGATTAGTTACAGTTTTATTATATGTATTCTAAGGACTCATGTAGAAATTTAATTAAAAAAATAATAAGAATTCAAAGTATATGTCAAATTCACGTATTTCACGCTATTTAATACTACGAAAGCCAGATTACGACGTTATAACTAATTTAGTAATCTACCACAGTAATAAAACGCAGGATAAGCTACTCAAAGATCAAATCGACAATCACTATTCACACCTGCAGAACTTCCGCTCTCAAACGACTATGACACGATAATTAATAAACCTAACACTTGCTTACTAATTTATAGGAGTTGATGCCTACTAATTATTTAGAAATACCCTCGACTCTAACACGGCCTCTCCTGACAGGAGGTCGTCCTCGACCTCTATCTTTTAATCCTGAAGTTTTATTTTTAAAACTACCAATGAAGCCAAAAATGTTCCAAAAATGTTGTCTCCAAATGAGACCTAAGGCTACGTAGTAAATTCTTCTGGACTCCTGTGTACTGGGTGTGCTGGGTCGTAACCCATCACCGACACGAAGGATTACGAGACTCAGCAGCGCCAGCCCCAACCATCAGCGCCAGCCCCGACCAGCAGCGCCAGCCCCGACCAGCAGCAACTTCAACAGCCAGCAGCAACTTCAACAGCCAGCAGCAACTTCAATAGCCAGCAGCAACTTCAACAGCCAGCAGCAACCTCAACAGCAAGAAAAAGAACTTCTCAGTTTCCTTTTTTTTTATAAATCTTCCAGTTGACCCAGACCCAGGTTGAGGAGAGGTGCTTGTAAGATGGTCATTACTGGTAAGGGATAGTCTTCAACTGCCCCGTTCATCATCATTATCGTCCGGTTCTACTCGCCCATCCTGATTATCACAAAAACAACTGAAAACTCTCTAAACAATAGGCATAAAGTAAATTTGAGATATCAATTTAAGTTTTTAATAAAAATTTAGGAGATATCGTTGCTCTCGGCGCAAGCGTGCACTCAAGCGTCCTCAAGCGACGATTTCAAAATTGTAACAAAGGGATAAGTCTTTAGTGTTTAAAGAGATGCAATGTAACCATTTGTACATGTTGTTCGATTGGTAAGATTCCGGACTCTTACCACTCGATAGATTGTGATATTAAATAAAACTATATGTAGCATAGCACTCATTACCGTAGTGTACCCATAGTAGTACCCATTCCCACGATGCATTTAGCTAGCAGCTCCGTAAGCCAGCAGCGCCTTCAGCTAGCAGCGCCGTCAGCCGGCAGCGTCGTCAGCCAGCAGCCCCGTCAGCCAGCATCGTAGGGCGACGAACGCCATAGTATTGCGACGAACGCTAAGGTACGGCGACGAACGCCAAGCATATTTGCCTGAGTCTCAAAGCACACGATACCTCTCCACTTTAGGCGACACACGCCAAGGTACGGCGACGAACGCCAAGCATATTTGCCCGAGTGTCAAAGCACACGATACCTCTCCACTTTAGGCGACACACGCCAAGGTACGGCGACGAACGCCAAGCACATTTGCCTGAGTGTCTAAGCACACGATACCTTTCCACAACAGTCGATTATCGGTAGGGTACAGCGACGAACGCCAGGCTCTGAACCTGTGTGTGTGTGACACATATACCAAAAACAAGGATTAAGTATGCCCACGATACCTTTCCACAACAGTCGATTATCGGTAGGGTACAGCGACGAACGCCAGGCTCTGAACCTGTGTGTGTGTGACACATATACCAAAGACAAGAATTAAGTATGCACACGATACCTTTCCACAACAGTCGATTATCAGTAGGGTACAGCGACGAACGCCAGGCTCTGAACCTGTGTGTGTGTGACACATATACCAAAGACAAGGATTAAGTTTGTGTGAGCATAACACACAAGCTTTTCTCATTCAGATTTCACAACTTTTCCCTCTCTCGATTCATACACTAGTCATCCATCCTCATAAGACGTCTCAACACTCATCATCTCTGCAAAACACAAAATTATACTAACAGTAAGTAGTCAGTCAATTATACAGTCATTCAGTAAATACGTGCAGTGACCGCAGTATGCACAATGGACAGTGACCGTAGTATGTCCCAAACGCTGTAACCAGCCAGTGGCAGTTGCGCTAGCAGCCGTCTCCAACAGCCGACTCCATCAGCCGTCTCCAACAGCCGTCTCCAACAGCCGTCTCCAACAGCCGTCTCCAACAGCCGTCTCCAACAGCCGTCTCCAACAGCCGTCTCCAACAGCCGTCTCCAACAGCCGTCTCCAACAGCCGTCTCCAACAGCCGTCTCCAACAGCCGTCTCCAACAGCCGTCTCCAACAGCCGTCTCCAACAGCCGTCTCCAACAGCCGTCTCCAACAGCCGTCTCCAACAGCCGTCTCCAACAGCCGTCTCCAACAGCCGTCTCCAACAGCCGTCTCCAACAGCCGTCTCCAACAGCCGTCTCCAACAGCCGTCTCCAACAGCCGTCTCCAACAGCCGACTCCAACAGCCGACTCCAACAGCCGACTCCAACAACCAGCCAGCCAGAATGTTTTGCCAGAGTAGAGTATCCCGACCAACTGAAAAAACAAATTAAAACAGCAAAATATAGCCAACTGTCTCTTTTGTTTTACTTAAGCAGTCCTTCTAGAAGATCCACATAGAACGCGATAAGAGCGCTACAGCATACCGGGATCCAATTTACTTGCTAAGTACTTAGTTCTGTAGCTCGGCCTAACCTTACATTTACTTGCGAGTATACCTCCTGACACTAGATCTCCATGTTGGTGATACTGGCATCGAAGTTGAAAATGTAATAAACTTTATTAGATCTTACCAGTACATTTGTAAAACGTATCGCGTAAATGATACGGTTGACCACCGATACGGTTGACGTAATCCGCTGAATCGCTGAAGTAAGGACACGACCACTGGTATCATCAGCTCTGCATACCTCACGTTACCGAGTATAGTGCTAGCTCTCGAACTCTGCGACACATCATTTTCGCCTCTAGCATCTCATGTACTGGAGCCTAAGAGCCCCACAGGACACGCCCGACGTGACGTAAGCGATGCGTCGAAACGGCAAGCCCAAACCGCATTGACTCAGACTTAAAGGCCCGCGTATCCAAGACTCTGGTCTCGACGCTCAGCACCCTTGGAGCTGTAGATGCCGTCGACCATATAAGAGGCGGCGTCCTTATCTGCACACTAGGCTCGAAGGCGCAGCTAATACTGTTCTTCCAATGGAAACAGCCGTTCTAGAATTTATTTTATTTTTAACAGTTAGAATATTAAAAGGAAAGTTGTTTTATCTGCTACGCTTATCACGTTGTAAGCCAACTGCAATTTCATGAGCGACTCATTACTACTTCATTTAGTACCAAAATGGTTTAAACAAATTAATAAATAAAAGGGTAGTTTGTTATAACTACCAAAAGTTACGCAAAATTTACGTGTAAATAAACATTCCATTCATTATCCAGCATAAAAAGTTTGGAATATACTCACCAAAACTGTTGTCTTACCACAAGATTTGAACGCGTCTTACTTACACGCAAACCAAGAAATTAATTTCAATGTGTACGACCAAGTTAATAGCAACGAGCCAACGACACTACCACGAGCGTACTGTGTATCATTACCACACAATTCTTTACTACTCATTACTTTTAATTAAAACCACAAGAAAAATAAGAAATAAAAAATAAAAAACAAAAGTAGGTCAAACAAGTAATCGTTACGAATAATTAGTAAAAATATCAAAAATAAACGAAATGAAGGTAGAAGGCACATAAAAATCAACAAAAAAATAAGTAAATCATACGGAGAAATAAGTAATCATTAGAAATACTCAGTAACAAAATAAAATAATGAAATGACGGTAGGAGATAGAAACGTTTTTAAATTTCAGTCTATTTATGAGTTTATGACTCTTTGTATTAAGTAGGCCAACTAGTCCTTTATCCCACTTCTGATCTAAGGATTCATGTAGAAATTTAATTAAAAAAATAATAAGAATTCAAAGTATATGTCAAATTCACGTATTTCACGCTATTTAATACTACGAAAGCCAGATTACGACGTTATAACTAATTTAGTAATCTACCACAGTAATAAAACGCAGGATAAGCTACTCAAAGATCAAATCGACAATCACTATTCACACCTGCAGAGCTTCCGCTCTCAAACGACTATGACACGATAATTAATAAACCTAACACTTGCTTACTAATTTATAGGAGTTGATGCCTACTAATTATTTAGAAATACCCTCGACTCTAACAGTATATACATACATTTCCTAAACGATTTAAATACTTATATCCTGTGATAGTGTGAATGAAATGAGTGTGCAATGAAAGTGAAAAACTACATGTTATTCAGAAAGACGCTCAAATTTTGAATTATAAAAGATGTTTACGTTGTCCACAATTTTTTTCGTGTTACGTGCACAACTAAAAGAGCAATAGACAAACAGACAAAAAATTCAAAAATATTAGAAAAACATTGTGTTAATTACCCGTTCACATTCTGGTTATATATTTTTTTATATTTCCAAAGTACAGAGACTACTCCTCTACAGATTTATTACATGTATAGAATAAGATTTTCATGTTACCTATTACGTGCTTGACATAAATTGAAATAACTCTTTTATTTCCTAACCAATTTATATGAAAAATACACCAAACGTTAAATGAAGACTACTACAATATATTACTGAAAACTGCATCCCATTTCTGAGAGTATATTACTGAAAACTGCATCCCATTTCTGAGCCATTTCTGAGAGTAGCGTGCACAAACATACAGAAATACAGATATACAGACATACAGACATACAGACATACAGACATACGGACAAACAGACAAAATGAAAAACCATTGTTTTGAGTTCTTTTGCTTATATAAAGGCCCCCATTATGTTATTGTTTAAATATATTTCAACTACAGAAATCGATCAGTGACAATTTTATTATATGTATAGTATTATAGGCATAGCGATACTTCAATAAAATATATAAATATAATAAGAAACGAATGATACAAGTAAGCCTATTGTACCTAACTGTCTTAAAGTCCAGCTTTATGGGTTTTCAAAGAATTAATACTCGTAGGTGAAACTTTATTGCTTACGTTAACAGTTTAAGTACGAAACACGTACAAGCAATAAATTCTGACAAACCTTTTGTTTTGCACATTCATTCGAAATAACAGTTTATGTTATAGGGGGAGTAGAATTCTAGAGACAGTTATTACTGATAGAGGCTTTAGTATGGTAGCTGAACACATTGTAAATATCTCTCTGTTCGTAAAATACAAATATAATTTAATGCTGAGCTCCAAAAACAGTGATGAAGGATATTATGTAAATGTGCAAAAGAAACATTTAAGCTGCTGTTGTGCGAGCAGTCTAACTTTTTGCGCTACCGTAATGTTGAAGTTTTCCCGATTAAGTGTAAGGTTTATCACAAGAGATTATAATTTCATCCCTTGTCTCCAACCTTCCCAGCCCCCAAATTACGTGTGATTAGTTCCACTGCATCAGCGGTCGGCTTAGTTTTGTCCAAACTAAACTGTTAAATATAATAATGTTCCGTTAAATAAAGATGTAACATCGTTCGGTCTAGCATATTGTCAAAAGTTTTATTAAATGCCTGTACTGTATCTAAATATTTCCCAAAAAGGTATCATTATCTATACATGGAATAAAAATGCTTGCATTTACAGGGACTATACTTGCCTTACTTACTTGACTTCTGTTCCTATGTCAGAGAGAGGAGTTAACGAATGCCCCATCATCCCATGCGGTCTTAACTTAAGATATTCATAACCCGGAATAACTTAGGTCTTCCCTAGGTTATTCATTCCAAAACAACTTGCATTCATAGAAAAATTTGCTCGTTTTCATGACGGATTTCCTGTCTCTGTTTGCCCATGTATTTTTCTCATCAAATCTCAGCATTCAAGTCTTCCATGATATTGACAATGCCCTGTTGGGTTTTTTCAGTCCATTAAGCTTGATTACGCTGCATCAGAGAAGAAAAATCAAATGTCGTTTTCACTTATGTCCTCTTTATCATCCTTCCCAAACAAAGTCGTTCTTGCAAAGTTGTGAAAAACAGAATAGATCCATAAACTACACTTCATACAAAGTAATAATAAGACAAGCCCAGGAGAGGGTCGTCAGTTACCCGTTAGTGAATGTGTAGTTAGCAGATAATTCAGCAAAGAGCTTATGATTCTATCCGCTTCACGTAGATGAGGAAGTCTCAATATGTTTGAATAGAATAGGCTATTCACAGTGACAAAGTTAAATGTCTCCCGCGAAGTCTTTAACACGTAACCCAATAAAGTTGGTCTGCGTGCATTTAAGTTTCTAAAGACTATCACTTCAGCAGATGGGACCTTGTATGTCGTCAATTGTATTTCAAATTTCTGCATTATCACTATGGATCGCAGGCGTAAACTGGTCATACATTTAATACAAAAAAAAAAAAAAATCAAACAGTATGGTGATTGACTAAACCGTTTTAGGGTTAAGTTAACACCCTAAAGCGTTTTAGGGTTAAGTTAACACCCTTCTAATTTTACTCTCTTTTTACTACTAATATTATAATTTCTTTATTAGCTTGTTGAAAATCCATAGGTCGTTGTTTGCGTACACTCATAAAAATCATTTGTTTCTTAGATTAATCAAAAGTTAATGTTAATTAATAAACCATTTTTTTAAATTCTTTTTAGAAAATATAAATTTGCAATCGTAATCATCAGTGTGTGTAATAATGTTTCCTAAAAAAATATTAGAAAATTATAGAGAAAGATGTTGGTTTTATAATTACTATTTATAACAAAGGCTGATCTCAAAGCATAACACTACCCAAATATCTGAAGTTTACATTCTGAAGATGAAAAATATTTTTTTAGGCGTTAAAAAAACCGAGATTCAATAATGAGTACATGGTAATTAGCTTAAAAGACTTTTCGGTGTTGTGAATACCTTTGTTACCGATGCTGTTAACTAAATAAAATCACCCTATATTTTTTAAAACCTATTTATTTTTGAAAATATCTTTAAACATGTATAGCCATGTTAAGCTTATTTAAATTTATATAAATATAGAATGTAAAAAAGCGATACGGTACGGTCAGCGATACGGTAGCTCAGTTGGTAGAGCGACGGGACGGTTTCCCAGTAGTCGCGGATTCGAATCCCTGCCCGTATCGGTTTTTTACATTCTATATTTATATAAACCTATTTTTTTTTTTTTTTTTAAGCCTGGACTTTAAACTTGCATCGTTGTTTATTCGCAAACAATACAGGGCAGTTTATTCCTATATTAATAATGAATGGATAGATGATCATTTAGGAAATATTTATAAAGAAAGTGGTTCATTATGATAATTATAGAGATAGCATTTGTTGAATATTTTTGTTAATAACTCTAAATTTATATTCTAAAGAATTCAATTGCTTCACTTTTATCTCTTTTATTAATAGGCCTAAATAAGAAAGATAATATTAAACTTGATAATAAAATATTAATTTATTTTTAATAGCATGTAATACTCGTAAATGTTTAATGACTCACACAGTGGTTAGTCCAAAATTTATAAGACACCTTATTGTGGGGTTTTTTCGTTCCAATTTGCAAACGAAAAATCGCAGAATGATAGAAATCAAATTATGTAACGTGCAAATTATCACAATTTATTCCTCAAAATGAAAAAATTATATTTATTAAATATATAACAACATATATGAAAAATGACATAAATGTTTAAATGTCATAACCTTCAGTGGAGAAATAGTAAACACCAGTTGCATTACCTGGATTCCAAAATCCAGCAATAGTAACGTCGTTACCACCACATTGACCACTCTTGAACTTTTTGTACGAATCACACTTCCACGATAAAAACCAACTTGGATTTTTAACTGTTGACATCCAGAGTTCTATACAAGCATTGTGACTACATTTTGCCGCCTTTGAAGAATCAAACACGCCCGGTATAAGCGGTGTACCACATTTCGGTTGACTTTGACCTTTCTTGTTAACAAAGAAATCCACATCTCCAAGAACGCTGGTCGTTCCCAACCCTCCTGCATTGCAGTGATATACTTCCACATAGTCTGCTACACCTGACCTGACTTGTTCCTGTATTAAGCTATTTGAAAAGCAAGGCCCGGCTGGATCCAGTGCAGTGATTCTGGCAATTTTACTACCTGTTATGTTATAAAAGATTTCACCCGTATGACCTAAAATTTGGGAGCCCAAACTGTGCCCAATACAGTGCATATTTTTAGGTGAAATACTACCTTCTACTAGACCCACCAACATATGGGCCAATGCCTTTCCGATATAATAGACATATCTCACTGACCTTTCGTAGCTCTTGATGTTTCCATCATCGTCGTTCGTGTATTGTGAATGGTCGAGCATAATCAAGTAGCTATTTGGATAATTTCTAAAGGCATCCCTCACATGACTCTCGGTTCTCTTATTGATACTGGATTTAAATCCACCAACAAATATGATGAAATGCTTTGTTTTATCCAGTTCCTTAATGGCGAGGATTCCTTTTGCAGCTTTTTCGATTGTGAATGTTTCAAAGTAGTTCTTTGGTAAATCATAAAAATATACATCTATCCCACTGACATCTAAATTCAGATTTCTATCGTGATCACCTGTAAGAGAGAAAAAATATTGTTTATTAAATCAATTTGAATAAATTTAAATGAAATTAGTTATTAAAGATATATTATGAAACTAGGATTTGTACCTTAAAGAAACTTTAAAGAAAAACAGAAGTTTAAGGATTGGTAATTATTATACTTCTCTGTAATAATTTATGTTTTTCATAAAAAAAATAAGGCCGTAAGTGTAAGTATACTTCTATTACGAAATGTACTACACATTGTGTTGATAATACGTTTATATAATAATAAAATGCTTTCATAAATGAACTAACAAATATAAAATACACGAACTAAAAATAAGTGTCATTTAATATTAATTTAAATAATGTAAATGTTTTTTTTTTAATATTTAATTTTATAAATACTTATAAAACAATGCTCACAACAAAATACTACAACACAAATTACTTACACTTAATTAATTTTGAATGCAGAGCAATTTCGAAAGGGCCATACTTTTCTAAATCTCCACGACCCCATGCACTGACGTAAGATAAGCAAGCGTACAAACAAACAACTACACACCTCATATTTATCGGAATAATTGATTTTATCTATAGAATTGAAAAAAATGTCTACACCGTACGAGTCACAACACTCTAATGAGATCAGTGACGTAAGTTCAAGCCGCGAATGATATATTTTTATGGTATTATATTTTTTCTTTAAAGTTTTTATTAATTGATGAACGTTGGTATTAATTGATTACAACTTAAAATTATGGATACCATTTATTAAGAACGTTTAAACTAAGCCGAAATTAATAATTTTGTAAATTTAGACACTTATTTCTCTTTCTCTCTTATTGCAATAATAATTACATAAAATATAATATTTGATTTCCGCATTTTAAATATTTATCATTAATATCATGATCTATATTAACGGATGATTGCTATTATTCACTTCAAAATATTAAATACAATAACAGAAAAGGAACCTCTATGTATGTCGTTTGACACTTTAAATCAGATTGTTTACATTTTATCCGACTAAGAAGTCACTCTGCTATTTTTACTTCATTCATACATACGTATATGGGATGTTTCTAATGTACATGCTAAATTGTTTATAAGGAACCATTTATTCAGTTCGTAATTACTTCGGATAATATTTTTCTGTTCAGCTAAAACAGTAAACGTAAAACACAATGTTTGAAAAATATTCAAATATAGAATATTAGTATTTTAAAGAGAATACTAAATGTCTAAAATATAATATTATAATGACATCTTCTAGGTTTTTATTAGTTAATAAATTTATTTATATCACTTATTGTTAACTACAGTTACAAATGTTCAAAAGTGTTCTTTTGTCTTTGTTCATAACCGTCACACACTACATTTTTATTCACTATTGTCTTTGCAGTTTTACTAGCTGTTATCGTTATTCCAACTGGAATGAGATTTGATCAAATCTGAAGAATCAACTAATCAAAAAAAGGTTTTTTAGAGTTTCTCAGTCGTCAGACAAATTTCTTTTCAAATTGTTCCACCGATGAGAGGTAATTTAACGATACAGTATTTCTTATCGGTGGTTTTTGTATGCTGTCGTCAGTATATAATATTTTTATATGATGACGACAGCATATGAAAATATGAAGCAGTTGGCTAAAGACATCAATCTCAAATCGTTAATGTACGATTAATGTACGAGAGTATATGAGAAATAACGTTGCATCCAAAATCCTTTAAGAACTTCGTAATTAACTTAGCTTTTCTAATTATAGTCCTATCCTCCTCTATCTATCTACATCCGATGAGACCGGTTTAAAAAAAATAAGCCAGGTTTGCTGTTAACATATAACTACAATTAAGGAACCTAATATTTATACATTTTAACTTAAATTCTAATCATTATTTGTAATACATTCTTTAACAAATTTATTTATAAACAATATAATTATAGTTAAATCACACTTCACTTTTATATACTTGTATTTAACCCTTCCTTGGTACCATACAGCAGCGTCTGTCCCGAATATCATCCCATCATTTATATACCCTTCTTTATTAACTCCCTCTTCACATAAACAATAATCATAGTCAAATCATCTACTTTAAACGTACAAAAATAACAACTACTCGTAAATTAACAATTGTAAGTATCGGTAAACACGGTATTAAATACTGGTTTTAATTATGAAGTCTTAATAGTTCTCACTTTTCTAACTTATTCAAGTATTTACTAGTCAAGCAAATGTCCCTTCTCACATAAATAATAGTTTTAGTCAAATAAACTTCTTTAAGCATACGAAAATAACCAATACTTGACATAGCAATTCTAGATATTACTATTTAAGTTAATAAAACTTCGATTTAAATAATTACACCTTATTGGTTCTTCTTATTACAGTTAAATTAGTAATTCATTAATTTATATGGATCGTAACCATCAAAATATTGAAACCATCAAAATATTGAAACGAGTCAAAACATTACGAATGATTATAAAATAGTTGTTTAATAATAATGTAACCTAACAATAAAGTTCTATCTTTCGCAGTCCACAGCGGACCAGCTACATTTTTTAGTTCGTATTCCCATGGCTTGTTTTATCGGCCACGTTTTCCCTTCCCGTCTTGTGGATACAATTCTGTTATTTGTGTAGTTCATTTCTCTTTTCACTCCCTCATCATGTGTCCTATCCAACGTCATTTGAATGCTTATACTTTAAGCCTGCATCTTTAAATTTTATTTTGCTTTTTATTTCTTTAAGTTTTACCCTATCTCGTTCTGTATTTACCGTTATGGTATTTGTTTTGCAAGGAGTTAGTCATCATCTTTGTTTTATTGAAATTGATTCTAAGACCTGCCTTGACACTTTCGTAAGCCAACTGTTGTAACATTGATAATACATTTTTGCGGAATCAGAGAATAGGATCAAGTTGTCAGCAAAGCGTCAGTGACTAAGGGTTTCCACAGTTTTTTTAATATGAATATTTATTATGCTTACTTTATTATTACTTAGTAATTTGTGAGGAAGTCCGTTTCTTCCTCTTTTTTTTAAGGTCCTTTGTAATAGTCCGTTTTTTCAACCTCTCAATTAAAATAATTGTATTCTAAATTGTCGATTTTGATTTTGGTGTTGTAAATTGAATACTTTAAATTGTAGGACGCAGCAAAAATTAAATACTCATACTTCTTATCTTAATTGTTTTCTAAAATGCCTATATTAATATCCCTATTCTCTTTAAAATTTTACAACGACAGTTAGGCTTCAAAATATTTAGATATTTCTTCTTGAACAGGTTTCTTGGTCGCTGTGAGCACATCTTCTAACAATAAAAACTGTTTTTTAGGGAGTTCCTAATTTTAGGAAATCAGAAGTAGTCAGAAAAAACCAAATACTACTGTAAAATGGATTAAAAATAGTTTTTCCAATGTTGTATCTAAAAAGTTCCTAATCTTAACTACGGAGTATAAATCGTGGTCTTCTTTCTCTTTTAATGCTGTACTGTCATTTTTTTTTAATAAATTAGGTAAATTTATTATAATAATAGTAACATGTATCTATTTAGCTATATGTATATGTTTACTCATTATATGTAAATATATATAATTATATATGTATATAAGTGTATCTAGATAAATCTTTACATTTAATATTTATCATGTCCTTTTTTATAATTTATTATTATTAGTTTCTGGAACGGCAACTTGAAAATGTTAAAATTAAACATTAATATTGTTAATTGTATAATATTTTTTTAGATTGTTAAGAGTACCTACATAATTAAATAAAACTAATTGTAACGGATCATCTAACTAACATGTAATTGGATTTATATTTTAGGTTATAGAGGATTGTTAAATAAAGATAGAGAATCAGTTTACTTTTATTTGTTACTAAAAAAAATCGTCTTAAGATAATAAACAAAGCAATAAAATTAAAATTATGTAGGAGAAAATATAATAAGTATTTAGCTAAAAATATATACATTGCTAGGAACCATATTCCATTTTTCTCATACATTTTCAATATTGTTTGCTTCCTAGGTGGTACGAAAATTGTTTATTTTGTTTTTTATTAACTTGATTTAAGAAAATCCCTCTTTGCTTCGAGTATATTAATATTGAACCATCACTTTTTATGAATCTTAACATTTATTATACTTACATATAAGCATATATCAATTACTAATTATGTCTTATATTTGTTTATACTTAGTCTGGCCATAAATACTGTTACAATTTAAAATATAAAAATAGGACATTTGAATTTGGAATCTGTCATTTTGATACGATTGTTCAATGTGTTTTCACATTTTAGCTCAAATATATTGCAGAATATTTTGAAATCCTGTCCAAAAGCAAAACATTTTATCTCGGGAAATGAAGATAGCACCTAGAGCCATGTCGCGTATTTTAAGAGATGACTTAGAACTTGCAGCGTATAAGAGACGCACTGGTCATTTCTTAACTGATAAATTAAAGGGTGGTAAACTCGAAACAACTACTGAAGCGGTATGCAAAAGGAGGTCACAGTAAAAAAAATTGTTTACGGATGACAATTTTTTTTTACAATTGAGCAACATTTTAACAAACAAAATGACCGTATTTATGCTCAAAGCTCTAAGGAAGCCTCATAATTAGTCGACAGAGTGCAACGTGGGAATTATCCGACTTCAGTGGTGGTTTGGTGGGGTGTTAGGCATGAAGGAGTGACTGAGCCATATATTATGAAAAAAGTATTAAAACATCGGCACAAGTTTATCAAGATACAATTCTCGAGAAGGTAGTTAAGCCCTTTAATAACACCATGTTCAATAACCAAGTATGGTCCTTCCAGAAAGACTAGGCGCCGGGTCATAAAGCTCGGTCCACGCAGTCTTGGTTGGAAGCGAACGTCTCGGACTTCATCAGAGTTGAAGACGTCGCGTCGTATAGTCCCGATCTTAATCCGTTGCATTATAATTTATGATCAGTTTTAGAGAGTACAGCTTGCTCTAAGCGCCATGATAATTTGGAATCCCTAAAACAATCCATACGATTGGCAGTGAAGAATTTCCCTATGGAAAGAGCGCGTGCTTCTATTGATAACTGGCCTCAACGTTTAAAGTACTGTATTGCAGCCAGTGGACACCACTTCAAATAAACTTTTTATATTTTTAATTGTTTTATATTTGTGTATTAAATTAACACATTGTAAAAGTAATAAATGTTATTCGCAATTAAAAAAACATTGTTTTTCTTTGTTACAATATTTATGGCAAGTCTAGGTTATATATATTTTTAGTACGAATATGCTAATCTTTTTTTGCATGGTATATATAAATATTCTATGACTTTCATTCTTTTAATGCCCTAAGAACTACATTATCCTTATAAAAGAATGATTAATTATATAAAAAAGCGATTTTTCCTTTCTTTGATGAAATACTGATCCTTTTTGTTTGGTCTATTCAGAAAAGATCATCAAAATGTAAGCTCAATGAAAGCCAAAAAATTTAAAAAAAATATAACTTTTAAGAAAAATAATTAATTAAAAACACCTATTAACATTTATTTCCTTAAAAAAGGCTGTTTAAATTTAAGCAATGCCATTACCATTACATTAATAAATAAAGTCAAAGAAGGTAAAACATAATTAAATATTCTGAGAGAATATTAGATTAGTGTAGACGCTGTTATAAAATGCGTTTTAAACATTTTAATTTCTCTCTTTGAATATATCATTATCATTTTCTTATCTAGTTTTTTAGCGTATGACAATATATTGGAAAAAACAAACCAAGTATATAATGTTGTTTGGTGTTAAACCAAAAGTCACTCATGGATATCCAAATAAGAAGATTAGATTTAATACTATTATCTTATAAAACATAATTTTATTTTTATTTATAACAGTAGTTAATAAAATCTTAATGAGTGAAGTGAATTAATAGTTTATACATCATAGCCATAAGTGGAGAAATATTAAAGACCAGCTGAGTTGCCATCCAGAAAATAAGGATACATTACTAGCAGCACTTCCACCACTCTTTAATTGTTTTGTACCAACTACACTTTCACGATATTTTGTTTTTTTTTAATTTGCTATACTTAAGATATGTTGAACTATTTATTTTATATAGAGTAAGCTAAAAACATATTTTGTAATAGTTATTTTAAATATTTGTTATTTGATGTAATGAGTCTATCTTAGCTAATTGATCAAGAATAGATTAAAATATCAACCAATTAAAGATAATGTATAATCTGCGCATGATATACTTTTTTTTATAGAGATCTAGAGATTAGCAATCTCAGAGTAGCAGATTTACAAATTTATCACACTGCTACTTTTACGGTACTTTTATATACATGATGTTTACATACTATAAGTTTTTTTGATGAAGCTCAATTTTTCAACAGAAATAGTCCCGATATTGAGATGGCCGTTGTATTTTCAACTGCTTGTTTAATTGAACCGAAACGAACCAAGGTATACTGCAATAAATTTCATAGACTCCACTGTATAGAGTGAAGTCTATGAAATAAATAGAAAATTATGACAATATACTCTCAGTTTTCATTAGTTATTCAATTGTAACAGACTTAACTGTTACAGTATTTAATATTTACTATTATACTATCATATTTAGTTATTAAAAAGAACAGTGAATTACGTTCGCATATTACGTTGATTATTGAAGTTTCAGTTTTATTCTGGAAATTGAAAGCATTAAAAAAGTGGTATATATTTCTACTTTAATATGTCATTGATAAACAAAGAAATATCAGTTTAAAAAATAATAAAATGCTTTTATAAAGAAGCTGTAAATAAATAATAATAATGATGTTAAAAAACGAACATTACAAAATTATATGAACATTATATATTTGACTGTAAGAAAGCGCGTAGTGCACTGTGTCGGTAGATATAAATATATATTTATTTTTTGTTAATGTGAGGTAGAAGACTAATTTATGGATTCATTGACAGTTTACTGACACACACATTTCGTGAATACGTCTTTTCGTGAACACGATTTTGCAATATAATCGAAAATTTGGGTTAATTTTGAAGTTTCAAATGTGAATCTAATTATACGAGAACGTAATCCGTTCTACATGTTTATAAAAAAAAGTTTTATTGAAATATTTACTACTCGTGAAAATCTAAGAAAATACTATTTCATCTTATTTTCTATTTTATTAATTATAGAAAACAATATTTTATCACATATTGAAGTCATAGTAAGGCTTATTTACAAGGCAGTCTACCATTAAATAAGAAAATATTGTTTTAAAATATCTTTAAAATTGATTAGCCATGTTCGGCTTATATAAATAAAAAAAAATAGGAATGTTAAATTAATTGACACCTGCGTTACGGTTTACCACAGGTCGCGGGTTCGAATCCCTGTATATTTAAATATTATGTTTAAATTCGATAAATTTTTCATTCTTTATCTATTTAAAATTAATGGAATAATATTTTAAAGAAAGAAAATTACTTTATACCCGACCAAGATAAAATTGTTATGATATGTTAGTTAAAAGTGTAAATAAAAAAAAAACATATAAAGTAAAGAAATACCCTTCAAAATACTATGTTATGTTAAAAAATTTAATCTTCATCGGTTCAATAAATTTGTTCCCTTTACATATTACGAATTTCTATTTGTCAATGTCACTTGTTTCCGACAACTCATTTCGCACAAAGGGGTCCCAATATTGATGGTATATCGTAACTCCCTCACTAGATGCACATTGTTTACACTCGATGTTGCGATTTCCATTATTGATGTATTGTGTTCCTCTTGTTGCCTATCGAAATCTGACCTCTCACTTGTTACCACATTTTCCTAACGAATACATGAGCTTTATCTCTACCGAGTTCAAATTAAACTGAATGTCTCATCTGTACTGACAACTGAGACAATCTCATCAGGGTAGCTTACAGCTTGTATGTCATGTATGAGAATTATATAAGTGATAATTGTATATTAATATAATATTATTTCGTTAATGTTAAAGAATAAGTAAATTAATGTAATATCATGGGTGACCAATTGTAACCTTTTCAATATTCTATTTTTAAATTAGATGCTCCAAATTTAGCGGATTTGTAATATTGGCGAAGTTGCTGAATAGCCAAATGATTTTATGTATTTTTGAGAATGCTGCTAATTGGCGGTCGAAATAGTAAGTTATAATTTTGGGTAAAATAATTGTATTTAGATTTTAAAAAAATTCTAGAAGTGAAGTGATAAAAAAAAATTGTTTTACCATTCACAAATAAACTATAAAAACCTAAAGCTATGTATAGCCGAAAGAAACTTTTTTCTAATGTCTCTTTAAATTTATTAATCGAAATATTTATTAGGATTTCAATCAAGTCTAAATTTATTTAATTACATCTATTTGTGTTTTATAAAAAAATCAGAAATCTATGGTTACCAGATATTTATAGGTAAAATGTACGTAATACTGTGATTATATTAACTTTTTAATTGGTGTAATTTATATCAATAAATAGGATTTTAAATTAGTTATACTCTGTGGTTGTTGTTTTCATTTGCTAATGAGTTGGTTGATACTTGGTATGCTGTTAATTAATTACTATTTACATTTTAATACCATTTTATTATTTACTACACGTATTTTTTGTTTCAGCATAATCTTATGTCACCATCTATTTGCCGCAACACTTTTAAAAAAAATAAGACGTTTTTTATTGCTTATAAGAAAATGTTACAGTTTAAGGAAACCCTCGATAAATTTTAAACCACTGTCACCGCACTTGAGACAGTTTTCAGAAGAAAACTTAAATATCTGATGTTATTGTCTTTATACTGAATTTTAAACTCTAAAATATACTCCGTAAGAAATATATTCCATTGCATAACCAATGTCCCTTAAAGCTCCATGGGGTCTAGTAATGATACACAAAAGATTTAATTAATCTTTTGTTCAAAGCGTTTTTTTGTGTTTTTTTATATGTGCACTGACGAGAAAACAAATGCTGAAATCCCATTATTATCTGACTAAAAATAGTTTCACTAACTTTAAATTTGATCAGGTAATAAACTTAACTTAGCTAATAAAGTTAAGTAATAAAGCTTAATTGAAGCTGATTAAACGTAACTATAGAGTTTTATAATACCAAATTGCACGATTCGTAGTTTTATTAAATATGATACATATGCAAAAACCTGTTTGTAGAAGCTAGGTTTCGTAAGTTATAAAGTTGTGCGTCTGGTGAGTATCATTAATATTTTTATTATTCTGTAATCTTCCAAAAGGTGGATGTCTAAGAATCTTTTTGACGGTCTTGTACAATAATAATAATAATAATATCAGGACAAATTACACACACTGATCTAACCCCGAAGTAAGCAAATTATTTTGCTTGTGTTAAGGGTGTTAGACAACAAATACATAGAAATACACATATAAAATACTGAGAATATATTTAATAAACGACCAAACCCAGAAACACAGACATCTATGCTCATCACATAAATGCCTGTCTCTACCGGGAATCGAACCTGAGCCCCATTGAGCCGTGACACGTTAGGCGTCTGCGCTAACCTCTCGAGCAACGGGGCATGGAACTTTTATTGGTTCAAGTTTTAAGTTTCATCATAAGCTAATAGTCTAGCAATGACATATGTTGTCAAGTACAATACAGAGTAAGTACAATCTATTTTTCATTTAGATCTATCGGATTCCGTCTTCGTGCGAAACAGGGAAGTAGTTTATCTGTCTTGAGGTGATGGCGGATATGATCAATATTTTAGCTTAGTGCTTTAATATTAATGAGGTGAACTTTTACAAGTATATGTTATGAAGAAAGTCGGCAGTAGATTAAAGCATTAATGTCGTAGTACAGTAGTAGCCGTATACAGTAAAGCACATTAGTACTATGCACATCGATAGGGTTCTAGTCTGGAGACAGCTGGAAAAAAAAAACCTCAAAAAAAAAAATGCCCTTTTTAAACTTTATATATTTTACTGTAAAGTAGACAAAAGCCTTGAGCTTATCTACTAGGATCATTATTAGCATTGAATTTTTCATTTGTTTAATAAATATACCTATTATATCTATATTTTCCATAAAATTACGTATTTCAATTGTTGAATGTCATTTATTTTCGACGTCCCATTTAGCACATAAGGATCCAATATTTATATTATATTGTTACCTTCAAACTAGATGCATATTGTTGACACCCTAAGTTTGTTTTCCATGATTGTTAAACCTGACTTCCCACTCACTACTTTCCACCACCACCCAAATTTAAAATAAAAGGAATATGCATTATCAGCGACAATTACTAATTTTTCAATATATTAAACATTGTTTGTATCGCTTTGAAGTCATTTAAAACTTGTTTCGGATGTATGAGAAAAGCTATATTTCGTTAGTATAACAAGCGATAGCGTCATAGGTGATAAATTGTGGGCTTTACACTGTTCTATTTCAA
This sequence comes from Napeogenes inachia, assembly GCA_959347355.1. Lineage (NCBI taxonomy): Eukaryota > Metazoa > Arthropoda > Insecta > Lepidoptera > Nymphalidae > Napeogenes > Napeogenes inachia. The sequence goes on from OY365792.1 coordinate 18,505,362, forward strand.
ATTGAACAATTTGACTTTAGGAGAAATATGATTCTAGCAATTTTGTTGAATAACGAAATTACTTTACGTACATTTGAGGAAATTTTGACGACTGTATATCGAATTTACCGATTATATTATTAAGTTAATTTCTTACTCTTTTTTTTTTGTTAATAAAATTGAGACGTTACTTTAGTATCGTCAAATATTTTATATGAAACGTATCAATTGAATTAAAACTATATGTAGAAGATAAGATATCTTTAGTAAAGTAAGACTTTTGTTTATTAAAAAAAAACTATAATCATCTCATAGTTAATTTCATTCCTTGAGTTTCATTTGAAACATATTATATTGTCATTTGAATGCTGGGATTTAAATTCTATTATTACTATATCTTTTTTAACACCCGACCCAAAAATACGGGTTTTATAAGTTTGACGTGTGTATCTGTGTATCCGTGTATCTGTGTGTCTGTCTGTGGCTTCGTAGCAAGCAAACGAGTGAACGGATTTGATTGCGGTTTTTTTAAACCGAAAGCCTGATGTGTAGAGATGATTCTTAACATTATTTGCTTATAATAAAAACAGTTGTCTTCAAGATATTGAGCTTTTATTGGTGCTGGAGAAAGGTTCTTTTGCAGTATTGAAAGTAAAAACCAAAAAAAAAAATAATTAAAAATTGTGTTTTCGTAGGTTTATTTAATACTATATAGAAACCAGTAACATAATTTTTAAAATCATAAAAAAAATATTAAACATAAAAAATCCCCAATACAAATGATCGCTAAATAAAGGAAGAAATAAAAATGCAAGTAACTTACCAGGGCAAATAAAGAAAAAACAGTATCAAATCGTATAGTCTAAGTCGTCGTAGTACCTCCGACAACTTCGTAAAATAGATAACATCGTCCACCATCGTACATACAACGGTCCCCCGAAGCAACGACTTCAGTAAATATATAATAATATTACTGTTATCCTTTTTAGTATTAATTTGTATGGGGGGTTTTTTTAATTTTTTATTAATTGTTATAAAAATAAAAAAAAATATGTATGAGCTATGATAATCGAATGGGCAGAACCTTATTTATTTCTTACGTATTTCCATGCCCGGATGTTTTATTTTGTTAGTTAAGTTTAATTATTGTAAATGTGTTTCTCCGGATTGCAAAATAAAAATTATGGATTGCATTTAAACTTAGAATTACAAGGTTTATTTCTTACCTGTAATTTTTTTGCTATGTTATTCAGTGAATGGTTAGAAATTTGCTTTTGCCATAGATCAAAATGTTTTAAGAATTGATAGACAATTACAAAGTTCTTGCGAAGTTTTATTTGAGCCGCTGATAGAGTTAAGGCTTGAACAAAAAACGTATTCCGTTATTGAATTACAATAGTAGTAAATGTTATTAGCATTATGTGTGTCTGTGTGTGTTTGTGTGTGTGTGTGAGTGTGTGTGTGTGTGTGTGTGTGTGCGTGTGTGTGTGTGTTTGTGTATGTTTGTGTGTGCGTGTGTTTGTGTGTGTGTGTGTGTGTTTGTGTGTGTGTGTTAATATGTACTACTATTTTAGGCAAAAGGTTCTGCAAATGTTTATATGACCGCCCACCTATTTATATCAATGTTGGTGGATTCGCTACCTTTTAGTTAGGTGGTGAAGACTCGAACATATTGATATTTTATCTCTTAGACTTCTCTTACATCAACCTTTAAGAAGGTAAGGGGCGGTCTTATTATAATTACTTTTATAGATTAGTAATCGAGTAACTATTTGAAATGTTACATATTGTGAAGGGCATTACGTAACTACATAATGAAAAGGATGTAACAAGAAGAGTCTTAACTATGAATGTGGATGGTTATAAGAGAAGAGGATAATCGAATAAGACAGGAATTGAGTGCGTGATAAATTAATATAATTTTTCACGGTCAACAAGCTTGTTGACCGTGTAAAAATTATAACTATAATAGTAACTACTCTGCACTGTGCACTGACCAATGATGGCGAAATAACAGTAAGTTCAGAAGTATACCAAAACGTTGTGTTTTAGTATACAACAACGAGTAATGAAGATTTGCATAAGATCTTTAAAGATAACCCAACATCCCCACATCCACCATCATCGCAGGATATCCCTGCAAGTTGCAGATCGCATATGTATGTGTACATGCCGCTTGGGGCCAGGATAGAAATCATGAATAAGAACCCGAAATGAGGCTGAAACTAGTTGGTCAAATTTCGATACAATTAACCTGAATACTGCTGGGTACATATATACTTACATAAGGATTCACATCTAATTAAAAAATAGGTAAAAAAATGAAGGGTAAAATTTTCCTGAGATTACAAATGTTTTTATATGATTTTTCACTTTTCTGTGTTGAACATGTCTACTTACTTATTATTTATATTGATGATAAAAAAAAATATGATAAAAATACAAGGGAAATATACCCAAAGTCCTCCCGATATAGTATAATGTTTGTTAAGAAATAACGGAAAAAAATATTTTGTTATTGAAAATCATAAATCGACATAAAAAGATAACTACTAGAAGTTTTCTAGTTTTACTACTGTATTCCAAACCCTAATTTAAATGTGATAAGAAATATATTTGTATGTCCTATAAAGCAACGTATAGGTTTATGATTCAATATAGAATTCGTTCATTCTCCGTTGAAATTATTTGTGTGTTCCTTGTAGAGGAAACACTCATCAAGTCTTAAATTTAATTGACTTAGAATAGTTCCTACAATTTTAAAACCTATTTTAAAAGAGGGGTAATAAAAAATGGCTTCCTACAGTAACCGATATATTTTAAAATTTAAACAACTGTTTCAAAATATTACTTGATTACCGCATTAAATAAATTATGAAATAGAATAGGATGTTACTTATTATAAAATGTAAAATACATTTACACTTAGAAAGTATTTTATTGTTAGTTTATATTTAAGTATTCACAATTAGAATAATAGAATAGTATAATTTAATATAGTAGTTCAATTTTAGTTTTAAAATTTCTTTTATTTAAAATTCTTTCTTTGCACAGCTTTTTATATTTTAAAATAGTGCTCGAGTCGCATGTCATTAATATTTATATCACGCGCTCAAATCTCTCTCACGCGGGTGCCTAAGAAGGTTTCTGACGGTGTTGTACAGAGATCATATTTCTTTTTTCGGTCCAAGTTTTAAGTTTTAGCGGAAACTAACTATTTTCATTCAAAATCTTAATTTTTTTATTAACAAAATATACTTCAATGTTTTTGTAAAATACGAAGTATAATAGTAGAATGAACATTTTATTTAAAGGTAATTTAGCTTTTGTGTTTCAATGTCACATGGTAAATCTCTGGCATATAAATAATAATATAAAAAAATCTACAAACTTTTATTATTGGACATTTTCTTGCTTAGCACCAAACATGGGTTCAGCTAATAATATCTGTTGAAGCTGCAGCGGGTTGATCACGTAGTGCAGCTTAAAACTGAACGTGGCTTGCTTCACTCTTACACTGAATTCTTCTCTGACTTGGATTTCTACGCTCATGCGACATTATTAAATTTAATAAGATAGTTTCGTTTATTTTGAGTATAAGAAGTATATGATGATAATACTAACTATGATAAGTACTTCATTTAGGTACATAATATATCATCATCATAGGCAAGTTGGTGGTTCAATCGAGCCAAAGGCGAATTAGAGATTTTTATATTTATATTATTCGATTCGATTTATATATATGTCGTAGATCACGATAATTTAGCGATAATTAGTAACTCAATTGATATCATTGTGACAGTAGGGTGTGAACATCGTGACGTAACGATGACCGGAATCGTTTGGAGGGGCACCGGAGACATTTTAAATATTCGAGAGCATCGAGTCGAGGAGAAATTGATTAGTGAGAGCCTTACAGTTCGGACCCCCAAACGAGATCGGTTGTTCACGCAACTCTGATAATTGTATAGTGTATACCTACTAAGTAATTTGTGAGAATTGATTACCTACATTTAATACAAGAATTGTCATATTGTGTGTGTGGTTTAATTGCCTGAGACCTACGCCTCGGATCCTGTATCAGAATATTCCATCAAGAACGAGCAAGTCACTAATTTGCATCTATCTCCGACATATATATATATATATATTATCCGACTTAATATTACAAATATATGTTGAAGTTATTTAAGATTATTGTCTTAAATATCTTTAAATTAAAATTTTAATAAACCCCCCATACAATAATAATATTATTATGTACTTATTGAAGTGGTTTCGTCGGGGGACCATTGTACGTACGTTGACGTTGTTTATGTTACAAAATTTTCGGAGCTAATTCATGAGGACTTAAGACTATACGATTTGATACTGTTATTTCGTTCTTTACCTTGGTAACTTAGAATAATTTTAATAAGGGTTGATTATATGTACTAGTTAAACCATAGCTCTCATGTTTTTTTTTTGTTAACAAGACGCTCTGTTTAATTAAATGTCATTGCCTTCGCAGAAACAATTACGATGGAAATCTGAATTTAGATGTTTATTTCTAGGAACTTCCAAGAAACGACAGAGAAACTTTTACAATTGAAAACCTGGACAAAACAAAGAAGTTTATTACTTTCGTTGCTTGCTGGATATAAATCCAATATCAATAAAGGAAACGAGAAAAAGATATCTTTGTAAATATAAATATAAATCTTTAAGGGATAAATATTTTATAATATAAGCGGTAATAAAATGGGCAGAATCACTTCACTGAATCCAGTTTCCAGAAGGCCCAGCTGCCTTCTTTTTTTCCAAAAGCTTATCGGTTCCGTCCTGACTAACGACGCCCCGAGCCGAGGTCCGTGTCTCAATCTGAGACGCCCTCAGGACGCCGCTCCCCCGGTGACGCTGTAATAGCCAACAGGGCTAACAGTATAGACATACAAAAAAAAAAAACAATAGCTTATCACAGGAATGTTGCAGGTAGTAGAGTATGTGGTATCTACTACGATGTATTGGCACTGTAAAGACCAATCAGCTTTCTAGATGATTAATTTGTTAATAATAATTTTCATAGGCATTTACATTGTGGAACGCCGTTCATACCAGTCCTCTAATAGCATCTAAATCTAATTTGATTTTGATTTGATTTCTGGGCGTTGACATTTTGCAATCCAATTTCGTTCTTATAGTGAAAGTGTGATTCGTACCAAATGTTTGAGGATAGTCGATGTGTTACTAACAACGTAACTATCGTTGTTTTCTGGTACTCTGGCAATGCTACTGGTGTTCCACTGTTATCTCTCTACTAATGGCTATGATATATCTACAATTAAGTCAATTTACATATATTATTTTACATAATTAATTATACATTTTATTGTATATTATTCATTTTATTCAATGTAGTTTCCTATAAGGAATATGTTATATCATGTTTAATAATACATTACATTTTTTAAATATCTTGATAATTTTCGAATCACAAATATTCATTTAATTATCAAGAAACAATAATCATCTCTGTCTTTTGAATGTACGAAGTCCTCATCTTCTAATATTACCAAAATATAAGTGATAAAACATATCTTATCATAAAACTGCTACTAATTACATCGATAGAAACGTGAAATTTTGGGAGCGTTCGGATTTGGTTTCCCCGTGTAATTGCTGGCATGTATTGAGGAAGGATAATGTCCGTAGTGACCTCACTTGAAGCTCTACACTGAAGCTCTCAATGGTTTAGAAAAAATAGTTAAACATAATCTAAACAAAACATTGCCAAATTACTATCCTGCGATTTTTAAATTTTATATTGTTATATGTAACGGGGATTACCCTCTTTCTGAATCAGTAAACGATAAGTGTATTGTAACCAATGCGAAATTAATTATTTTCTATCAAGTTTAATTTTATCTTTCCTATTCATTCCGATTATTAAGGAAGATATAATTGATCACTTTTTACAACGAGAGAACTGCGAAGGCGACAATAATAAACGATGTTGTTAATGTTGTTTTTTTTTATTTACCTAAAGTTCATGACGTCACTTTTTACATCGAAAAGTTATTTAAATATTAACTTGAACTTTTCTTTGTATTTGTCACTTTTTTGAATTTTTAATTTTAGAATAATTGTTTCAGAATTATTTTTAGTTTTATAATTGACTAGTGAGATTTCTATCACCCATCTTCCAAATTCATCGAAAATTTGTATATAATAGAACCTCGATTAGTAAAAATCTAAGGTATATTGGTACCCGGATGCGCCAGGCTACTTACATACACATTTTATATGAAAATTGAGAATTCTTTAAAGCTTAGTACACAGAAAGCATTAGAGGTTTTCAATTGTTTTAAAGAGTTTACAGTATTTTTATATTTTTATTTTAAATTGAGAAGAGAATAACACATCTTCGTGCTACTACATTGATTGATAAATTATGTTTAAGTCATAATAGTGTTTATTCATCAAATCATGTTTAAGTCATAATAGTGTTTGTTTGAAACGAATAGACAAACATATTAATTTTTAAAGTTTTTACGTTATCGAGGTTTATCATATCAAGCGTCTACGGCTTCATTATTACACGAATACACTGACTAGAAAAAACATTCATAATGTGTAAATATATTTCTACGAGGTAAGAGTATTATATTTTCTGGAATTGAATACAATATCACTGTTTTGATAATTAGCATAATCATTTCATGATGCTTCTGAAGTATACTACTACTACTACTACATCTATAATAGGTATTTACTCTTATTAGCCGTAGTTTATTTTAAATGATTGGGTTTATATAAGATATATTAAATATTCAACTTAATAAGTAAATAAATTGCAATCAAGAATAAATTATAGAGTCGGCTCGGTCATGTAGACATACACTAAACTATATTTAGAAAAAAGTAAAACATAGGTTTTACTTTAGTTTTTACTTCAACAGGTGTAGGTCAACCTCGTTTCACACATTCTACGATTATATAATATTACAATCCGTTAATTAACCATTAGATATTAAACATAAAAATAATTTTCAGTCCCAGTTTTTATTATCTACATTTCTGACTGAATGTAAAGTATTGTGTAGACCGAGCGAGGCGTAGCACTATAATGAGATCAGTGACGTAAGGTCACACAGGATGACTGATTTATTAAGCTTTGAGGTTGTAGTTATTTTCTACTTCTTACGTCTTTAGACTAATTAATGTTTACTTGGTGTTAATGAACACAACTTAATATTAATGTACTCATTTTGAACTGTAAATTTGTTAACTTTACCTATTTAAGTTTTATCAGACTAAATAATAACATTTATATTTTTTCTATTGTAGTATGTACTACATGATTTTTTCGTAAGGAAATAATTATATTTTATAAGTAAATATTAATTGTCTTAAGTAGAATATCATAAGGACATGTCCGGAGTTTTAATTGACAATAGTTGAAAGGAGTGTTAGTATTTAGCGTATAAATTATTCAGAATAGTTAATTACCTTCGCACACTATCTAGATTATTGACGTTTGTTTGATTGTTTCAAAATGAATAATTTAGTATATTTTGAATGTCAACATGTCGTTTCTAATATCAAATATATTTGTTCTTGGCTATTTGATTACTATATTTTATGAAATTATTAAATTGTAAACGTTGCTTACAAAACAAATATGTCACTGATGTATAAAATTGTCTTTTACTTTTTTTTAATCAACAAATCACAAAGACTGCAATAAGAAAGTATTTCATGTTGTTACAAAAGTTTGGATATTAAACATTGAAGAAGTGCAAGTCCTAACAGTAACTAATAATATAATATATATAGAACTAATGATAGTCTTTAAAAATTCTAGGAATCAATCAAATTGTTTTCTTCTTTGGTTGAAATTAATGAATTTGTTTTATTAATATATGCCAGTGTGTCTTGTTTCCGACAAAACATTTTGCACAAAGTTAACAATATACCAATATTGTCTGTCTGTCTGTCTCTGACTAGATGCACATTGTTCACTCCCATTGATGCGATATCCATGGTCGTTACGTGTAATTACTACTATGTGTCCATCGATACCTGATATCGGACCTATCACTATATTTTATTAACTAGTACGTGCGCTCTCCCTCCAACGAGGTCAAAGTAAAATGGATATGTCACTGGCACCGACAATTAAATGTTTTTACATTATTAAATTTTGACGTATTGTGGTTGTAAATAGCTTATACTAGCAGAGCCATTATTTCATGTGTGTAAATAATTACTGTTTGTAGATGATGATTGTAAACTTTTCATGGTAAATTTTTAATTAGACACTTCGAACTCCGCAGATTTGTTATTTTAGCGAAGTTGCTGAATAACCAAATGACTTTATATAAACGTGAATTTTGAGGAAATGTTGGCAATTAGAGGGCGAATTCAGCGTTTTTATTGAGTTTGAATTTCGATGTAATAATTGCGATTTAGGCTTAATTATATTGCTAGGGGTGTGTTTCAAAGATCTACAGTTCACCCTCACTAATACATTGAAACACTTTATAATAGGTACAGTTTGTAGTATCACCTAATTTTTATTGTCTTATAAAACTGTTAAGATTAAGGCCGCTTTGCTTCTATATTTATGGCTTAAAAATGTAAGTCGTCAGACACATCAGTGAAAGTTAAACTATTGGTAGAGAAAATATTACTCTTCTATATAGAACGATTTTTTTTTGTTCTTAGGCAGACAATTGTATTTATACTAACTTTTAGTCAGCCTGTGACCACGGCCGGTGCAACCTGGTCGAAAAGTCAGGTACATACTTTTATGTGCCTGACTTTTCGACCAGGTTGCGATACCTATTCTTAAGCGTTAATTCCGGATTTCTTAAATAATAATATATTAATTGTATTTATCTCGAAATTATATACATTTCTTTGTATCTTTATAAGCAGCTGATTGTTTATATATAATGCAAGTTACAGAAAAATGTACGTAGAGAAATAGTAATGTATGATATAATCTTAAGAACGGAGTGTTATCATTATATCTCATTTTCATGTTGATGACAGCAACATGATGACAACAGTAATTACATAAAAATAAACATACTATTTTAAGCAAAGTTGCGTTAGATAGTAAAAGTTTAATTAAACTTTTAATAATTTGATTCAAGAAAAGAACCAACCCACAAACCATCTTATGCCGTCGCTTAATAACAATTCTTGCCAGTACCCTGTCACTTCTTAATGAGTAAATCTTATCGTAGTTAAACCAACTAACGATTTTAATCCCCCTATTTATATGAACGTTTTTAAAGGTTTTTTCCTTGTTAAATTACAATTCACTACAATACAATTCAATACAATATCTTAGCACTTTTGTTAATATTATCTTAATTGGAGATGTTAATATAGATATTAATTCAAGTAACAACGACAATATAACGTCCTCCTACCTTAACTTCAATGCTGAGTTTGGCCTAGTCCCTGCTCATACATATCCAACAAGATACTCAAGTTGTCTTGATCATGTGATGCTCAAATCATCAAACCATGCGTCTGTGTATGTTCTAAACGCGGATGTTACGGATCATAAAGCTGTTGTTTTAAGCCTTGATTTGACTTGCAATAAAAAAGTTAAACCTGCCTACTCTTCAAAACTGAATTTCCAAAACGCGCTGAGGGCACTGGAAACTGTAGATTTCTCGTTTATAAATGAAATGAATGATGCAAATGAAATGGCTAGCGTCTTTGTAGAAACTATAAGTAGCGTCGTCCAAAATAACACTGAAACTGTTGTAGTCTCAAACCGTAACAGAATCCTTAAGCCATGGATAACTCCCGGCCTACTCCGATGCATTCGTCACAGGAACAAACTCCACAAGAAAGCAAAAAATAGCCCAAACAATGAAGTGCTCTGTATTACCTACAATCGGTACCGCAATTTTTGTAATTCATTATTAAAAACAGTCAAAAAATCTTACGAAGCCTCACTATTAGAGAATGCAAAAGACAATAGAGAAAAGTGGAATGCCATTAAATCTATATTAGATATAAGTAATCATAAAAACCTAGCATCCGAATTACTTCCACCTACTGTAGATCGAACAACTACTATAAATGGCATTAATAATTATTTCACGTCAATGGGAAACGCTGCTATTAATATTTCAAATTCATCTAATCTCAGCTCCTCAAATATACCTAGACTTTTCAATTCCATGGTTTTAATAGCTCCCGATGAAAAAGAGATATTGAATGTGATAAATGTCTTAAAAAATAATACTTCTGTAGGATGGGACTTAATCTCAAATAAATTTATAAAATATTCTAAACATATAATCATTGCGCCACTTACTAGGTTACTAAAAATTTGTTTTCAACAGGGTGTCTTTCCCGGGGTTTTTAAAAAATCTATTATTACTCCAATCCACAAAAGTGGTCTTAAAACAGATATTGCAAATTATCGACCTATTTCTGTCCTTTCTTCATTTTCAAAGATATTTGAAAAAATACTTAATATACGCTTAACAAGCTTTTTGGAAAAAAATAAAATAATATCTGATGCGCAATATGGTTTTCGAACTGGAAAGAGTACAATAGACGCTGTATACAACCTTACAGATTATGTCGTTAATAACTTGGACAAAGGTAAAAAAGTACTGGGTATCTTTTTAGATTTAGCTAAAGCATTTGACTCTGTATCTTTCAAAAATCTTCTGAATAAGATGGAAAGAGTTGGAATAAGAGGTCAATCACTTAACATGTTTGAAGATTTTTTAACAAACAGAACACAAAAAGTTAAAATTGACAATTACCACAGTTCGGATGCTACCATTATGTCCGGAGTCCCACAAGGCAGTATTCTAGGTCCTACGCTCTTCTTACTTTATGTAAATGATTTGTGTAATTTAAAGCTAGATACTGGTAAAATCTTTTCCTATGCAGATGATACGGCTCTCATTTTTATTGGAAACACCTGGCAAGAAGTCTTTGAAAATGCGGAAAAGGGATTTCACAGGGTTTTGGAATGGTTGAAAACTAATCTTCTTAGTCTGAACTTAAATAAGACATATTTTGTCCCTTTTTCTTTTTCTAATGCCCCAGTCCATGGTAAGCTGAAAGCCCACTTTTGCGATCTTAAACATTACCGAAATAACTGTGAATGTCCATACATAACAAGAACAAATTGCGTCAAGTATTTAGGAGTTAATATTGATAGTAAACTTAGTTGGGAATCCCACATAGATTCTATTGCTGCTCGTACAAGAAAATTTATATGGACTTTTAGAAAACTAAGACAAGCAGCTAGCTTCAAAGTCTTAAGAGAAACATACTTAGCATTAACACAGTCAGTTTTTTCATACTGTATAGCTGTCTGGGGCGGTGCATGTAAATCTTATTTATTAAATCTCGAACGTGTTCAGAGATCTCTTTTAAAAATAATTACTTTCAGTCCACATCGATATCCTACACAGTCTCTATATAGCAAATGTAAGGTCTTAACAATAAGACAACTATATATTCACAGCATTATTCTCAGACAGCATACCAGTAACAATTTCAACCCTGAAAAAAATACATCAAAACGGTCGTTAAATAGAATTTTTGATTTAATAAAATGCAGTACAGTATCTGCAAAGCGTCACGTTTACTTTTTATCCCCTTATCTCTATAATAAAATTAACAAACATATTAATATATACGAACTCAACAGACATGATTGTCGTAGAGTACTGCATGACTGGCTACAGACTTTGAGTTACCAGGAAACAGAAGATCTATTTATCATACAAAAATAATATATGTGTAGGTATATTTTATTTTATTTATTTATATTATTAATTCCAATCATTATTCATATCATTCATTCAAATCTTTACTCATATATCTATTTCATATTTATAATAAGCCTTTACAAAATCATAACATACGAGTACAATCACAATATAATATAACCTATATAATGTACAACACAATATATTTAATTAACAATAAGTAAGAGTAATTTTAAGTAATTCTAAATGAAAATGATTTAAATTTATTTTTTGTTAAATTTATTAAAACAGATGTTTGTTAAAAATGATCCCGGGCGGCATAAATTACCTGCCACACAGGTTAAATCCTAGTGCAAGTAATTTAATAAACCATGTATGTAGTTATAAGAATCTTTGAAATAAATCATTATTATTATTATTATTATTATTATTATTATTATTAATTAAAATTAACTTATAATGTAACTATATTTCCAGTTTAATGGATTAAATTTTAAATTAATAAATTCAGTTTTAATTAATTAAGTAAAGTGGTTGGTGTTTCCTCTCGCTAGGTTGAGTATGTTGGTAGCCTGTTAGTTAATTTCTATAAACGTTAAATATTTATCTTCAGTTTACTGCGAACACATTATCTGAATATTTTTTATTGGTACTGGAAAGTTTTATATTTTTTACCGAGTTTTTGGAAACCGAAATACATCTTCAGGTTCAAGTCAATATGAATTGATATTCCTTATTACAAAACAAAATATTGTTGTTATGTTATAGAACTACGTATTGCCAGTAACTTCGCCTAGTTTCTTTCAGCCCGCCTCCTAAGCCTCAAATTACAAACATCACAATCATCACATAACATGTACCTATTTTAACACATATTCTTAGTATTGTTGTGATTATAGGCATTATAATATTAAGCGTTTGAACAAAATTTTGAACTTATTAAGCAAACAATATTCAATTTTTTGCAGGGTCAATAAGCTATAGGTCAGCCACAAACTGACAAATTAAATCTGGCTACATTTCAAAAACTAGAAAATATATTCTATTACGTACATCTATTACCTGGAGATCTATTTCAATGTTAAAATAAGCATTAATAATCAAACTAAATAATAAAAAATACCTTCGGTGTATCATATAATTACAATGTTTTGTTTTTGTTGGTATTATTAAGGCTAATTAGACAAATAAAATAATAATGTTATTTCTTCTAGGACACTGTAATAGATAGAATATCTTATAATTTTGTTTTCTTAGTGAAAGCTCGATGAATCATAAAATAATGTCAACTCACTTGGTTTTGTAAAAACAGTACCTACATACCTTCTTTTTATAATTTTAATACTTATAGTCTCGTTTCAATCCACTAAGAAATACAGTCGCAGACAAATGTCGCATAAAACTGCAAAGACCAGTATATTTACGATAGATTTAATTCGTTAATGTTGTGAAATATTCGTTCGTGCATTGACAAAAAGATAAGATCATATAATTTCAAGACATATTTTGTGAAATAATAAAATTATTCGTTGTAAAATAACAAAAATACGTTAATCAATTGTAATTTCTCTTTTCATAAATGTTTGGAAATATTATTTAATGCCGAAGTGATTTAAATAAAACATCTTATATATAGTTTTATTATATTGTAAAATTCTTAAATTTATTAAAATAGGAACCTTTCAAGAATTCTCTGTTTTCACAAACTAAACTTTTTATTTTATAAAGTAGTGCTTCTGTCGCATGTTATTAATATTTCTATCACGCGCTCCTGAAATCTCTCTAACGCGGGTGTCTAAGAAGCTTTCTGACGGTGTTGTACAGAGATCATGTTTCTTTTATCGGTTCAAGTTGTAAGCTTTAGCGGAAATAATAACTGTTACGTTTTTCAAATTCAAAAGCAGGTGATTATTATTAAACCCAGGTATATTAGTCTTATTTTAATTCAGATAGATTAATTAAATTTGATTTTAAGCGGATTCAACAGCAAACGAAAACTCAATAGCGGTTATAATATTTATAATATTATTTTTAAAGATTTTACATAAATATTACTTAAAAGTGATTTCGAATAAAAGTAACTTTTGCTATTAGATATTTCTTGCTTTGTACCAAGCACGGAGTCAGCTAATAATATCTATTGAAGCTGCACCGAGTCGACCACGTAAGGGAGCTTAAAACTGAACGTGGCTTGCTTTACGCTTACAATGGATTTGTCTTTGAATTAGGATTTCTCATCTCATAGGAGATAATTATATCTAATAAGATCATATAGTTGCAATAGAAGATAGAGTACCAGATTTACAATAAGTGGTTAATTGATTTGCTTTTTATTGATAATTAAGTGGGTGGCGTGATAGCATGTAATAGTTATAAAACCCGAGTCTTATATACTAATGTTATTTAAAGCTTATAATTTTATACCGAATATAATTAATAAAACACTTGAAGGAATAATCCGGCTCATTAGTAACAGTTGAGATTTTACGAATGAATAATTAGAACGGTAGTTTAAATTTAAAAAGGATTCGTAGTAAAATTTATCAAGAGTAACACCCAAAATCATTTAATTTAAGCAGCTTTATTTTAGTTTTATTTAAGAGACAACCGTCTTTTATATCCAAGGCCTAAATCGTACTGTTGTGATCACAGAATATTAACAAGATGCTTTCTTTATAATAATGTCTACTCGTCACGATAACGTTTAAATTAGTCTACTTATGTTTTCAGTATGTAATAGCATTTTCAGTATTTAGTATAAAATAGTGAAGCCATCTTTGTGCAAATGCATGTCGCATAATCTATTTACTGTGTAAATAATATACAATAAAATACAGTACATATTAAATATACACTTGTGAAGCATAATTTTATCGTTATGCTTGATCAAATTATTTTCTTTAAAAAACCATAAATTAAAAGACAATTTATTTCAAAGTAAGTTATTACCTTTAGTTTTAAAAAGGGCGAAAAGGGTAACAACTTGAATTTTTACAAGCTTTGCCCTTAAAATTAGGTAATTAAAATATCGTGCAAATAATAACACTCTTTTTTTTTAAAACATATTTTCCTGTTGTAGTGTTACTTCCGACACTTGCCGCAGTGTTTATTTGCAACTCAGGGGCAAGATTATTGATATCTATAATACCCCATTTCACCTCTCAGGATAAGAATGAGAGGAAATCAAACGCTTTAATTCTTTGAGAAAAATTTACCACAAATTTTGATATTTAAATAAACGCTCATATTGATAATGGATGTTCATTCAGTTATCACTGACAAAGGTGGTCTACTTTGTCATTACAGAGATCTCACTTTTTAAATATTTTTATAAATTGTAAGGCAATTTGAAACATTATTTGCTTTAGCTTATTCTCTTTTATATATACATGAATATGTAAACAATATCATTGAATAGCTCATATCGATTGATGACGCAGAAAGTGTAAGTCCCCTTAAACGTGTAAGTCCCCTGGTAGTGTGTCAAATCATCATCATCAGACTTGGAGATATGATACCCGATAAAAACTCAAAGAATTTTTATAATACTGTAATATATAACATTGTAAATTATTTGTATGTTCGTTTATATGTAACAAATAGAAAATTCTACAGTGTAATATAAATTTGTTTCCTTCTCCGATCGAGCCAATGATAATACTTAAAAATCAAAAACATATCCATCATATACTCAAGCTTATCTCTGCAATTATTTTTATTATGAATAAATCAAGGAATTTTTTAATACTTATTATATAGGTAGTACTAGAGGATGTATAAAGTATGACCTTTAAAGAGAAAAAGAGTGTTTATATTTGCTGATAATATGATAAGCGATGTGATTCATGACTTTATCTTATCAGTACGAAGTAAACTAGATTAAACCAATATAGAAATACAAATAAAATATATTTTTTTAAAAAATTTATTAATTATATATCATAGCCATCAGTAGTGAAATAATAAACGCCAGTTGCGTTTCCAGGATTCCAGAAGCCAGCGATAGTTACGTCGTTAGCAGCACATCGACCACCCTTAAACATTTTGTAGGAATCACACTTCCACGACAAGAACCAACTCGGATTGCCAACTGTCGCCGTCCAGATATCAATACAAGCTCTGTGATTACACTTGGCTGCCTTTGAAGAGTCGAACACTCCCGGGATGAATGGCGTTCCACATTTCGGTTGACTTTGACCTTTCTTGTTAACAAAGAAATCCACATCTCCAAGAACGCTGGTCGTTCCCAACCCTCCTGCATTGCATTGATATACTTCCACATAATCTGCTACACCTGACCTGACTTGTTCTTGTATTAAGCTATTGGAAAAGCAAGGCCCAGCTGGATCCAGTGCAGTGATTCTGGCAATTTTACTACCAGTTATGTAATAAAAGATTTCTCCAGTTTGACCTAAAATTTGAGAACCTAAACTGTGGCCTATACAGTGCATATTTTTAGGAGATATATTACCTTCTGCTAGACCCCCTAACATATGGGCCAATGCTTTTCCGATATAATGAACATATCTCACTGATCTTTCGTAGCTCTTGATGTTTCCTTGCTTGTCGTTCGTGTATTGTGAATGGTCGAGTATAATCAAGTAGCTATTGGGATAATTTCTAAAGGTATCCCTTACACGTTCCTCGGTTCTTTTATTGATGTTAGATTTATATCCAGCAACGAATATAATGAATTTTCTCGTTTTATCCAATTCTTTTATATTCAGGATTCCCTTTGCAGCGTTTTCAATTGTGAATGTTTCCACGTCGTTTCTTGTAAAATCATAGAAATACACATCTACCCCGCTGACATCTAAATTCAGATTTCTATCGTGATCACCTATAAGAGAGGAAGGATTTAGTTTTTAAAGAATATTTACGCTGTTAATAATAAACAGCGTAATTATTTTATGTATGATTTCAATAGTTTGGCATATACTTTATGTTTTCTATTTGTCTTAATAATTAAATTATTAATTATATTGCTAAGTTACAATTAACTAACTGCACTATCTAGTTAGTCCACAAATATTGAAACTAGGATTTGTATGTTAGCTTAGCAGATTAGGCGATGCAGAAGTGGGTTTGTTAACGTACTTCTACGTTATTATTTTTGTGAATTTAATTTATTTTATTTCATTTAATAAATTAGTTAATCTCTTTAATTAATCTCTATTACTTTCTCTTTCTCTCTCTATTAATCTCTACCTCTGCGTTTATATTACGCTTACATAATATTACAATTTATGAGTGAGCTATAAAATAAAAAAGTTGGTGTTAGTGTATATTCATATTACCTAAAAATATGTTATGTAATTTAATGTCAACATATGCTATAAATTATATTAATCACATAAATAACTGTAATATAATGTGAGCAAAAAAAAAAATAGATGGTTCACTTACATTTAATTAATTTCGATCGCAGGGCAATTTGGAAGGGTCCATACTTTTCCAAATCTCCGCGACCCCACGCACTAATGTAGGAGAAACAAGCGAACAAACAAACAACAACACACCTCATATTTACAAGACTGAATTAATGTAAAGTATTGTGTGGACTGAGTGAAGTGAAGCATTTTATTGAGATCAGTGACGTAAGGTCAGGCCGCGGATGACTAATCCATTTTGTTGTGGAGTTGTAATATTCTTTTTAGTAATTTTTCTTTAAATAGTGTTTCGGTAAATTAATGCGCACTTGATGTTGATAAATGCAATATAATATTAATGTTAAGTACATTCTTGTTTTAACTGTAACCTGGATAAATTTATATTTTGGTTGTAAATACAAGAGCATAAACTTATTGATTGACCATATTGTCAAGTTTTCACTTTAATAGTTGGTGATTTTATATATTATTTTATTAAAGACATGTTGCAATACTTATTACGCAATATGAAAGTGCGGTTTAAAATAAATAACAATTTACTTAAGATACTTTTCTATTTAAAATTATTCTAAATATTGTAACCTCAATAGTCAAGAACAATCTTAACGGATGACTGTAATTTACTTATAAAAATATCAACCAATCACAGATAAGGATTAAATTTACGCATGTCGTTCAACTCTTTGTACAGTTTTATGCGACTGATTTTAGTAATGAAGTCGTTATGATTATCTATTTATTTTTTTTCATTAACATAATTACATACACACTTTTATTTATGTTCATCAGAATACTAAAATTAAAAATATCTCAAGACTTCATTAGTTATTAAAATGATAGTGTATATATTACGTTGATAGTGTATATATTACGAAGTTAATCATTGAGGACTTAGACTATACGATTCGATATCGTAATTTATTCATTCTTCTTCTCAACGAGCATAGTTTTCGATTAAAAAAAACCGCATTCAATTCCGTCCACGCATTTGATCGCACATTTGCCATAGACAGATTTACAGATACACAGATCGACAGGTCAAACATATAACACCCCTCTTTTTAGTCAAGGGTTAAAAATACGTTTGGGTTAGGAAATATAAATACAAGAGTATATCACTCGTCATCTATTAAATTCAATAAATATCTTTTCTTTTAATATTACGTAGTATCTACCTGAATACGTAATTTTGACATATATCAATGTCAATCAATTCCGATAACCCAGTTAGCATAAGGGGAGCCAAATATTGATGATATATTTAGTAACTTCCTTACGGGATGTACATTGTATTGATTTCAATGAATGTTATATGCTCCTTTATCTATGTATCTTTATGTAGGGGACGACCTCTTGAAGCCTGTATTTTTATTTCCAACATTATTTTCTTAACTAATAAATATATTAGCTTAAATTTAACCCTGAGTTAAAATTGCTTTTACCTACTGAAAATTATGTATTCGTCAAAATTTATAAAATATAAATTTTACTCTAAATCGTTAAAAAAGTTATATTTGATGAGAAGGGCCATTATTTCCTGAGTATTGAGAATAACCTCTTGTAGGTGATGAATTCTAGGCTTTTCACAATTCTATATTAAATTCGATACTTTGAGTTCAGTGTATTTGTGATTTGACGATGTTGCTGAACGTATAAATTATTTTATATGAACGCAAATTTCAGGAATTATTAATATTAAATTCAGCGATTATGTTGTAAGTTGGAATGTTGATGTAATAATTGCGATTGAGACTTAAGTATTATTGGGTTGTCATAGGCTGTAAAAAGTGTGGGGGGCAAACGCCTGGAACCTCTTCGTGGTGCTCCCTGGGCAACAACGGTTAATGAGACTTTTGGGATCTCCCGTTGGCTGATACCCGGCGCGGGGGTGGGTCGTGGAGGTTTTGTGCCCTGTCCATGGCAGACAGGGGGGGGGGGAGAATCGGGGGTCAACTACCTTCAGCAGGTGGCTTCCGTCGGGGAAGAAGGGATTGTGATTCTTGTTTGTTCTGTCTTGTCTGTCTCGTTTGGTCCTCGTAGTTTTTGTTCTGTTTGTATAATGTGTGTTTTGTATTTTTGGTCAGCCGGGGGGACCTTACCCCAGAAAAATTATGAAAGGAGCCATTCCTAAAATAAGTTCCCGGGAGGGTGTCAGCGTCGAACTTTCTAAACAAAAATTGTGTGTGAAGAGGGTCCGGTTGTGATTCGTACAGATTGTGATGATCTGTCAGACCCACAGCCGTCCGCTGGGAAAAAGCGGACGCAAGGGGTGATCCGGTCTTCCCCCGAGGTCGCATCGGAGTCCGATCTCGAGTCGAGTGCAGCCTCGATCCACGAGGTCTGCTAGAACAGTGAAATTCTGAAAGGCACCATAATTAAGACTGAAGGAGTCGCTTAGCAAAATTGGAAGGAGTTTGTGGAGCTCAAGGTTTCCGTGTTTACTTCCGGGCCTGAAGTCTCTTCGGGGCTGGGAGGGAGGGGACGTCCGGGCTGCCTTCGGTGGGTCGAGACGCATTTGAGGAGTTGAGACACTCCTTGTATTATCGCTTTATTGTAGGTGAAAGTTATTTAAATAAATATTAGTTTACACATTTTTTTTGATTGATTAATAAAAGTTGGTAAGGTTGCAATGCCAAAAAATAATAGATTTTTTTGCTTTTAATTTCAAATGATAGTCTTTACCAGCAATTTTACGAATATGTACAACGAGTGCGCTGTATAAATGTTTGTATTTAGGTGAAGCAGCCACTGCCTTTTATTTCTAATAAACATTTTTCTATAAAAATAAAATAAACATTTATTCCTGTCATTATTTAGCATCTTCTATTTATCATCTATCTTGTACCAATTTTTTTTTAATTTCTTCCGCTATTTTAATAATTCTCAAATTTTATGGTAAGTAATGGGGCTTAAAAGATATATTGAAATATATTTTGCCGACGTAGTAGGTACTTTATTTGGATTAAATCATTAAATCAAAGGAGCAGTCGTACCGTCGCCCCCATGGACTAGATCTTCGATGTAGGTTTTTGCATGCATTGCTGCCGTTGAGGAAAAATTAGATGCGGAAGATTAAAAGTCATTAAAGGTAGTTTCAGTCCATCTTTAATAATAGTGTAGCATTTTAATTTACCCTATTTATTCACAACCCCAAGCCATGCCATCTTTATACTTATCTAACAAATCCTTTAATATTAATAATACACTAATATACATCTTCATCTAAGTACTAAGAAAATAATCGTATATTGTTAGATAAAAGATAGATAATATTCTTTATTGCACTTCAAATAACAACTTAAATAAAACAAGAATATTAACAACAATGAACTATACAGTAACTTAATAAAAAGACAAGTAAGTTACAAATAAGTGCAGGCGGCCTTATCGCTGATAGCGATTTTTTTAAGGCAACCTTGGAAAGGCAGAGGAAAAACATATATACAAATATATATTTATATATGTAAATATATATACATGGAACTATTCAATATGTGTACATTCAATTATTAAAATGAAACATACGCTTGTTTAATATAAATATTACATACATACATACATCAATTATTATAAACACACACGTAACACACATTACTATACTAATGTTCTTATAGATAGAAAGTAAATAAACTGAAAAGATAAAACAATAATAAAATGTATAAATAATAATAATAATGGAAACTCGATCGACTGATATCAACACTGAGATAAATACAGTTGTTTTATCTGTTTTTTTTAAATTTCCAAAGAATTAGCTCTTCTTAATGTAACGGGCAGAGATGCAAAGAGGAATGAGAAGGAACTTTTAAGATAAGATTATCCGAAGAGCGCAGAGTCTTGAGATGAGAGTAATCCAGAAATTGAAACCGCTCCTTAAGATATTCTGCCGACTTAGGATTAAATAGGATCGAGTAAAGAAGTGAAAGTATGTGAGAATTACTGCGAATGCTTATAGGAAGCCACTTGAGCTTGGTGCGAAATTCGGAGACGTGGTCGAATTCACGAAGGCCAAAAATAAACCGAATACATACATTTTGAAGGCGTTCAAGTCTATTAAGCTGATCCTCGGTAATATTAACAAAAGACACGTCAGCATAGTCAAGAATTGGAAGAAGGAGAGATTCTGCTATCGCAATTATGAAAATAAATAAATAAAAAAAAAATGCAATGTTATTGGTTGATATTATCGCAAATATGTTCAGTATTCAATAGTTTTTTAATGCAGAATTGTATACATCTTCTACAATTACATTCATCAAACAGATAACACGTGCTGTACAATTTGACGTTTTCCTTCTAAAGAACGTGAAAATAAAAATACGGGAAAAACAGAACTCTTAGTTTCGTATTTCTTTTTCTTTTGCTATGATTATTGATTTTATAATGTTTTATAATATTTAATAATATATTAGTACCTTAGAAGAAATAGTATTGAAGTTTGTTAACTAATTTATCAATGGGAACTTAATGTGTAACAAAGTTTTAAGTAAAGCAATGATTCTAGATAATCTTAAATTGGTATATATTTTCCGACAGTTCTTACCTCTGCTTCTTATGTTATACATTTTTATAGATAAGTATTTTAAGTGGAAAATCACTAAACAAGAAAACTAAAAAAGACAGGCAAATTTATATGATTGTCTCAGCATCTCTTTTTAAGTGTTGAGAATAATCTATTAAAGGTGATGAATTATTGGCTTTACAGCTTCATATCAAATTTAATGCTTCGAGTTCAGTGGTTTTGTGATTTGTCCAATGTTGCTGAATATTAAAATGACTTTATTAAAGCGCGGGAATTTGAGGAATTGTAGACAATGTTAATCCAGCGATTATATTATGAATTTGACTTTTAATGAATTAATTGTTTTTAAGACTTACGTATTTTTGTTGGGTTGTTATAAAACGTGAAATTGTTTATATTTTTGTTATTTATTCATGACTTTGTTTTTTTTTTTGCATATAAAATAAACTTGAATGCATTACATTAAGTCACATGAAGAAAATTAAGAACTACAATTTGCGTGAACAAAAATAGTTTAATTTTCCTGACATAAGTATTATTTATCAGCGTTTTTGAGATCATCTTGACTGTTTATCTAATTCTATAAAAAAACTACTGCAACTCCTATAAGTGTCTTATAATGTGTGATAAGAATCAATGGAAATATTTTTTTTTTTTACTATAAATTTAACAATTCAACAAAATATCCATCATTTAACGATAAATAAATATTATTTTGGGAACACTTGTTGATATCATAATATTAAGTGATATTTTCTAATAATAACTACTATATCTGCAAACGTTTCCTAAAGAAATACCCCTACATTCAGAGACAGTTTATATATTTAGTAAAAACCCGTTATTTGCTCTGCGACTATTATTTATTACTATTCATTGCAACACGATTTGAAAACTAGAAGAAGTTGAAAAAAATTAAAACTATAAGAAAATGAATTGCCTATCAAACCAAATAATTCAAATAATCTGTATATTATGTAACAATAATGATTTGTAAGATACAAATAATGTAATTAGAAAAACAGATCTTTTAGTTAATATTGTTTAGGACAAAAACATAAAAATAGAATAGCTTATAATTCTTTAGTTATCTTGACAAATTATAAAACCGCATCACCGCACTTGAAGGATTTTTCAGAACACTAACCAAATAAACCTGAGGATTATAGTTTGATGCTGAATTAGAAACTCTAACTTAAACGCAATAAGAAATACATTCCTTTGCATAATAAATGTCAAATAAAGCTCCATAAAGGCTTGTAATGATTCACGACTGATTAAATTCATTTTCAGTGTGAATATTTGTTCGTGCGTTGACAAGAATACTCTTATTAAGTCCTGTTTTCACATACTTCTTTATTTTTTCACTGAATTTTTTTATCGGATTTAAAATATTTTTCCTATTTGCAATACATATTTTGTAAGAGAAATAAAAAATCACTAGACCATTGTAAATATGACTTAAACCTAATATAAATTTGTTATAATTATCGTTCAAATAATAGTACTATATTTAATCTTTTATATCAAGCAAAACTATTTTAATAGGTAAATAGTTTCAAACATTTTCCAACTTTATATAAAAAAAAAACGAAACTAACTTTTCTTATTAGACATTCCCGCTCAGAACTCCGCTCGGATTCAGCTAATAATATCTGTTGAAGCTGCACCGGTTCGATCACGTAGTGCAGCTTAAAATGGAACGTAGCTTTCTTCATTGAATTTGTCTCTAAGCTTAGATTTCTAAACCCTCGCGAAATAGTTATATCTAATAAGATTGCTTAATTTCAATGGAGGGTAGAGCGTCTGATTCATAATTAGTAGTTAATTTAATTGTATAATACTATTCATTAAATCTAATGAATGGTTATATGGAATTAAATTAACTACTAATTAATAATATACTGTAGTAACGATTACCTATGCTGAAGAATTGGTGACTAGATCGTGCTAGTTACGTCAGCTGAACCTATTTATATATGTATAATCGTTGCTACAATATATTATTTTGCTATAGAAGGACTACTTCAATATCTTAATCAAAACTTGAAGGAGTAATCCGGTGGACTAATAATATTATTT
This sequence comes from Napeogenes inachia, assembly GCA_959347355.1. Classification (NCBI taxonomy): domain Eukaryota; kingdom Metazoa; phylum Arthropoda; class Insecta; order Lepidoptera; family Nymphalidae; genus Napeogenes; species Napeogenes inachia. The sequence goes on from OY365792.1 coordinate 18,529,082, forward strand.
AGGTAAGAACTAATAAACTAGACAATTAATATAGCACTTAAGCAATAGAAACGTAAGGTAATTAATTCAAAAGGATTCCTCTAATAAAACACAAAAGAGGGCTCACAGATTCCCATTAAACACTTTTACGAATGTTCCCAATTGTAAAACCTATAGAAGAGATCGTATAATTATAGTAGACAGTATCTGGTAACAATAAGGATAAAAAGAACTCTTTGATTGTCTGCGTTTAAATTGCAATTTTCAGTATATAATGTTAATTAGTACTTGATACTACTCTTCTATATAGTAAAGTAATATTAAGAATTTAGCAAAATATCGAGAAAAGTATCGTTTTCAGCTTCACATAGATATGTTACTGGATTTTTAAAATGTTTTTAGTGTTTTGTAGTCGTAACACTCCGAGCATAGAGAGTTCAATATTATTGATTCATATTTTGTGTTGGTGCATGCTTATGCCTTATCTTTGAATTATTTCTTGTACTGCTTTAATTATAAGACAATATAATACTATTCTAAATTAAATTAAATTTGACAGAAATAAATCTGACCTTTTTATCTATGAAACTAAAAAGAGCACAATGCATTAAAACTCGGAAAACCGACAAGTAAGATAGAGAAAAAAGATAATTAACTGGAAAAACTTTTCTGTGTTGTAAACCTTCACAAACAATGCCGTTAGCTTTAGGTAAATAAATAATAATCACCCTATTCATGAAAATAACATTTTCTGGCACACCACGCCTTTAAATTTTCTCTCAGAACTTTTTTGCAACCGAAAGTTGCAACATTATTTTTATTTTTTCAAACACCCTTTTACTACCACGAGTAATGATAGTGAGAGAAAATCACTTGCACATTCTTAAAGAGGATATTAGTACAAATAATGTTATGAAACGGTAACGTTAAAGGTAATAAAATTGATGAAAGCTCATTTAGTAAATATGTTTACTATATATTTAAGATATATATCAATAACTAATGTGGTCGGTCGACAATTATAATTACAGAAATAGAATTTATTGAATACTTTTGTTAATGTTTGAAAATATCTATTAATATGTATAGTTAAGTCAATCACATTTAAATTTTGAATAAATATGGAATGAGAAATAAATCGACACGGCCAAGGACTCAAACCCACAACCTTTGTGAAACCATCCCGTTGCTTATCCAACTGATCTACCGTATCGCTAACGATCTTGGTGAATTAAGCACTCTACATATGATTGCCCTTATCGGGACGGGTGGTGACGTCTGTTAGGATTCTTTCGAAAATCGTAGATTATGTTTTTAACTATAAAGTATAAATAACATTTTGAAGATGCTTTAGATCATAATTATTGTTTGAAAATAACCATAAACATTGAATCGTGGGTTCGTATACCTATCCATAACAGTTTATTCTTTATTCTATATTTATTACAATTTAAAATAGCTTAATAGCTATACATATGTATAGATATTTTCAAACATTAATTACGGTTGTGGCATCTTTTAAATGTTTATCTATATTGCAAAGTTAGAAACATTGATTAGGATTTTGTAATATTTACGAATTATTGAACAATATTAATTAAATAACTCTTAGTTTAATATATATTACAATAAGTTGTAATTGTTGGAGTAAAGTTCCTTGCTACATGCGAGCTAAATACCGCAGTATAATACTAATTCAATTATGTATTGTACAAAGTAATTATTACTGTATTACAGAGAAATTTGTTCCTGCAACCTGGAGTTCAAAAGCAATCTAGAGATTCTTAAAACAAATTTTAGGTTTAGACATAAAAGTCCTTAAATGAAATTATTCTAGTCTTTCATCAATAATATTTGAATTGCTTAAATTGATCTATAAACACGTTCAGCGATTTTAATTTAATTTAAATTTATCTTATGTCACCCTTAACAAGATAAAAAAAATGAATTAAAAAAAAACAGTAGATTTATCAAGGCGGTATAGTAGCTTATTAGTAGAACAAAGGCATGAAAACCTAAAGATCGCAAAGTCTAGTTCTACCTTCGGAACGAGGAATTATAAAATGTTTACATTTTAAAAATATCTATTGAATAACAAAAAAATAAAATTACATAACATATTAGTTGATTGAATTGTTTATATATCATAGCCATCAGTAGAGAAATAATAAACACCAGTTGCATTGCCAGGGTTCCAAAAACCAGCGATAGTCACCTCGTTACCTGCACACTGGCCACTCTTAAACATTTTATACGAATCACACTTCCAAGATAAGAACCAACTCGGATTTTTAACTGTCGCCGTCCAGAGGTCGATACACGTTCTGTGATTACACTTGGCTGCCTTTGAAGAGTCAAACACTCCCGGGATGAATGGCGTTCCACATTTCGGTTGACTTTGACCTTTCTTGTTAACAAAGAAATCCACATCTCCAAGGACGCTGGTCGTTCCCAACCCTCCTGCATTGCAGTGATATACTTCCACATAATCTGCTACACCTGACCTGACTTGTTCTTGTATTAAGCTATTGGAAAAGCAAGGCCCGGCTGGATCCAGTGCAGTGATTCTGGCAATTTTATTACCTGTTATGTTATAAAAGATTTCACCCGTATGACCTAAAATTTGGGAGCCCAGACTGTGGCCTATACAGTGCATGTTTTTAGGAGATATACTACCTTCTGCTAGACCTACCAATATATGGGCCAACGCCTTTCCTATGTAATGAACATATCTCACTGATCTTTCGTAGCTCTTGATGTTTCCTTGCTTGTCGTTCGTGTATTGTGAATGGTCGAGTATAATCAAGTAGCTATTGGGATAATTTCTAAAGGTATCCCTTACTCGTTCCTCGGTTCTTTTATTGATGTTAGATTTATATCCAGCAACGAATATAATGAAGTTTCGTGTTTTATCTAGTTCTTTTATACTGAGGATTCCATTCGCAGCATTTTCAAATGTGAATGTTTCCACGTCGTTTCTTGTAAAATCATAGAAATACACATCTATCCCACTGACATCTAGATTTAGATTTCTATCGTGATCGCCTGTAAGAAAGGCATGGCATTATTTGGAAGTATATTTTATTACATTTTTAAAATTTTTATTACTCAATAAATGGTTTTTAGAACATTATAATAAATATAATACTTTGTTTAGTTTTCATAACTTATTCATATATATTTAAAAATCGTACACACCGACACAATAAAAGTTTTTGTTTTTCTACCATTTATTATTTAAAATTTTTAATTTAAGTTGGGGTGTGTCCTTACACAAGGGCTTATAGCGATAAGTATGCATTTACAACAGGCTCTCCTGACTCTTTTAATTCATATGAGTTGTCACTGGTGTTGATAAATGAAAAAGATTTTAACCAGAAATAAAAAAATAAAACTGCAGTTCATATTACTGTTACATTTAATAAGGTATATTTACTTACACTACAGACAGTAAATATATTTAAATAACTTTGCTTTTATTACTAGTACGTACGAGTATTATCTTTTTGAACATAATACACTTGTGTTCTGATAATTAGCATTGTTAGTTAGTACCAGTTGCATGTTTCTCATGTATCTATTCTAATATCTACATTAGGTATGTATTCGCATTAGTCATTTGTTTAGTTTGTTGTTAAAATCGTAGAAAATATATTTAGATTTTTTTATTTTACCAGGACATAATTTATCTTTAAATATAATTCGTTACGTGATGTCATTCTTGTTTATCCTCATCCATTTTTTATTTTTATACTTATTTCCCTATACCAGAGTATAGGTCAAGTACGTTTCACATGTCTTTGAATAATTATTTTGATGTTATTATAATTATGGGATTCACTTAGTACGACTACGGGGGAAACCCTATAACGTGAAGTGAACCCTGAAGTTGGTATTATCCATTACAATATTAACATATAAAACTTCCTGTTATAAGTTGTATTAAAAAAATTATTTTGCATTTTTCGTAAAGTTTTTGTTTTGTTTTGTTTTCTGTTATTCAAATATTATAAAGTAATAAATAAAGAAGAGATTTACTGTGAAAGGATTTGTCTTTATTATTATTAATTAGTATGTTTGTTTTATTTTTTATTGGCATATATTGACGGTCATTGAATTTTAACACAATTTTATTTTATAAATTTTATTACAACAAAGTTATATAAATATAAAGTGAAGAAGTTTAAAATTTTATTATCTTTACAGCTGTCACAAGCATATTTGTATAACGTTTAAATAATACATATTACAATGTGTGAATAAACTTTTAGATACAAAAACAATTATTATATATAAATATAATAAATATCTATGATAAAAAGTAAATTGTAGAAACATTATCAGATCGTTGACTTACATTTAATTAATTTCGATCGCAGAGCAATTTGAAAGGGTCCATATTTTTCTAAATCTCCGCGACCCCAGGCACTGATGTAGGAGAAACAAGCGAACAAACAAACAACAACACACCTCATATTTAAAAGACTGACTGAATATAAGTATTGTGTGGACTGATATGAGTGAGGTGAAGCACTTTAATGAGATCAGTGACGTAAGGTCACACTGCAAATGACTAAAACATTTTATTTTAGAGTTGTCTTTTCTTTTTTCTCTCGATTTTTTTTCTCCATCGATTTTTTGTTAAAATAAATCGGTATATTTTTTGTAATTGGTTAGAACGTTGATTTACGGTGGTTATTTTGCACTATAAGCAGAAAAATTTATCGTAGTTTTTAAATAAAAACGTTTAGTATGTATATAGGCAAAATTTTATTGAGTGAGAACTTTGTGGTCTCTATTTCATCCAATAATTTTCATTCAAAAAATATATCGCTGTTCTTATTAAATAATAAAATATACTTCAATGTAGCATTTTTTTCAAATTTTTATCTTAAATGTTTTTAGGTCCACTGTTTAATGTAGGTGTCACTGCAATTTATCACGAATAATCAACAGATAAGGAACAATCTGCGCATGACGTATCTCTTTGTACAGATTGTTTATGTTTTGTCCGACTAAGTGATCACACTGCTATTTTTACTTTATCCGTATATATGATTTTTATATATATACTATTATGCTAGATTTTCCCAGCGGCTTTGCCCGCTCTGTATAAGTAAAAAATACCTTTATATGTTATTTTATTATATCCCTCGGGATTCTTTTTTGTACACCTGCATTCTTTTTTGAAGTTTTATGTTGGTCGGCACTGTAATCAAGATGTAAAAGCGTGACAAACTTAAAAACAGACATTCTCCATTATAATATGAGTTAGGATTACTCAAAAGTATCATTTTAAAATATTATAACATAAACAAGTATGCATTTTGGTATTTTAAAAATGAATTTATTTAGATTATATACTGTTATATAAAAGTACCCTATGTTTAACCCTGACTTATCAACTATATGTTTACCAAAATCCATTAAAATTGGTTAAGCGGTTTACACTTTTCATAAACATTTTCATCCTCTATTCCAACATCTTAAAAAAAAACTTCCTGAGATAATCCATCAAAATCATTCCATTGCTTTGGATTTTTAAAACAAACTTTTAAAACAAAGGTTGAGCGTTTGGGCATGATTTTGGAAAAATAAGTAGCTATGTTTGACCTTGGGTCTTTAATTATTTTCATTCCGAATTCCTTCCAAATTGTGTCGTGAAAGAGTATTAGACAGACAGACAAACTTTTAGCATTTATAACATTAGTATGTGTGCTAGATTGCTTATAAGGAAATATAAACAATGTAGTCATAAAAAATCAGAGGAAGTATATTGTTCACAGTGACAGGTAATAAATAATACTAAGCATAATCAGCTCAAAATAACATGATAGTCTCGTCCCTGCTATTACTATATTGTACTTTAACTATTTTTACAGCTCAATTACTACGTATTATTATGATACCAGTTACGACGACCAGAGCCAGAGGATACAGAATACAAATTTGTGACTCATAATTCATTAATAACTAATTATTATTAAGTTACATGGCTACGTACCATTTTTTCGAAATTAGACACAGAAGTTAATTAAATAAATGAAATTATAATTAAAAGATTTACAGAAAAACAATTTGAACAAATAAAGTTTTGGGATATCTTATCCTTACGTTCTAGGATTACAACATACCTTATTCACAGCTACTATTAATTTAATATTAATATTATTTATTGTTGAAAATTATTTAACGTTGAAAATTTTTGAAAATGATAATAGCTTCAATAACGAAAAGTATGGACTAAATCGTAATAAAACTAATTTTCTATATAACTTTGGCAATCAATTTGAATTGAAACTGAAAAATTTGACGGTTTTGACATATTTATACATATATTAGGTAATACAAATATATTATAAGGAAACAAATATATATAGATATATACATACATACACAGGTATCAACGTTCATATATAATTATTCAAAAGGTATTAGTGTCTAAGCATCTACTGAATGAACAGTGCGTGTAAGACAACTGTCACTACATATAAGGCGAATAGTCTATTAGAAGTCACTGTAATGTACATATATTATGTTGGCTTGAAACGTGTATTATCCTGCCATAGATAATCCTCAATTGATAAGGATGAAGTAGATGAAGTGAAATGTACTGCTAAATTATGGATTTAAAAATTAATTAACTTGACTATGAGATTCACATTGAAACCTGAATTAAGGTTTTTTTTTAGATAATTCTGAATTTAGTAACATTTTATTTTATGTTAAATTTACGTCTAGTATTAATTGGTTGACAAATCATATAAAATATCCTATTTCCAGAAGCGAATTGACAGACACTTGTTTCAGATCATACCTTTTTAAATGATTTAGACATGAAAAACAAATAGGTATATTTATATCTTTATAACTATATCTCTTTGTAACTTTATTTTTATGTAATTTGATGCAGGATCTAATGCACAATTTATAGTCACAAATATTATATATATAGGCTACAAAAGAGCTTTTCAGGTATAATAATGTGCTATCAGGTTGCGTTGAGTCACCTGAATAGTGAGTACAGTAGTGATGTAGTATCAACCTTTATTGGTATCGATATATTACTTCGGGAAAAATTATTGTCGTTTATATATATATTTTAAAGTAATAAATATTACAAAATAATAAATTAATGACGTTTAAATAGAAAATCTGTTCGAGCAATATACGAGTATATTTAAGTATAAGACAACTTAAAATATAATATCAATTTCAACTACGTAATATTTTATCGACAGTAATAATACCTATCCCTAGAAGAAAAATACAGAACTACTTCAAGTATCACGTCTACACTTACAAAAACATGAACGACGTAATTAAGATTTACAAGTTTAAAGCCGCGCTCACCGACAGGTCGCTGCGATTTGTTTGAAAGTATCTAGACAGTCTTAATGAAGTAGCATCATTTTAATCATCGGTATAGACGTCGCTATTAACTTCGAGTAACAAATAGAAACCCCGACGGTCTCCTGACGAAATATCTTCAATAAGTACATAATAACATTATTGCTGTCCGTTGTAGACGTCTTATAGTATCGGGAGTTTTTTTTAAATTTATTTTTTCTGCCCTTTATTTTTTTTTACTTTTTGCTTTGTTCTGCTAAATGGCTCTACGAATACACTAATTATACTTGTTTAGGTTTTTACTATCAATATTGCATAAGATACTTTCACAAGCAACAATAAAAGCTCCATCTTGGAGACCCTTGTTTTTATTCAGATCAAACACAGATAAGAACCATCTCAACAAACCAGGTTTTCGATTTAAAAGAACGCATTCAAATCCGTCCCCGCGTTTGGCTGCTAAGATGCCACAGACATACACACAGATATACAAGTCAAACTTATAACACTTATAACTTATAACTTTTTGGTTAGTTAAAATAATTATTAAACTTAATTATATTAATTATATTAATTATACTAAGTTTTCAAACCAAAAACCTTTAATAATTGCTATTGTTTCAATGTTTTGTTTATAGAAACGTCCTCGCCACTATTTTTATGAAGTGTGAAAGTGTCTTACATCTTACCGAAGTAGACAGCTCGGTAGCTTCGTAAAGTTTTAATTAGTATCGCATTTCATTATAAGGTTGTTGAGGATGTAGTGTTGGATAGAATTTGATTAAATTACATTTTTTATAACAAAACAAGTCATATTATAATTTCAGATAATATGTACCTACTTAATGTAGTAAAAATATTTCTGTCATAATGTTTATTTACTCATTTCACAAAAAAATAATTAAATTTCATTTTGGCTTAGTGACCTTTAAGAATTTGAGGTAGTCAAATTCTGTAATATTATTAATTGTATTTTTTTAAAAATTTATCAAGTCTACAAACATGAATAAAAATGCTTACAAACTGTCTCGCTTTTTCTCATAAAAGATATCTTATCTAGCGATCACAAAGTTTATTAGGTACCAAAAGTGCATTCACAATTCAATACGTCGAGCGCAATGGATGAAGCCCGTTGTTTCAACAGGAAAGAGTCCCGATATTGCGATGTCCTTTGTCTTAGCCGCCGTTTGCTTACCGAACCTCGGTGTACTGCAATAAACTTCATTGCAGGCATCCTCAACCTTTTTTAACTAAAATTATTTATTCAATATTTACAAATATTTAAAAGGTTAGATAAATATCGAAACGATTGATCATTTGTTTATTTCTTGTAATTATATGTGTATCATTTATTAATTTAATAATTATTGATACGATGTCAAGTTATCAAATAGAAATGAAAAACCGGTAAAAAATCTTTTTAAACAAAACGTTTGAAAGACCTATATTTTTAAATGGTTAATATATCAGAAATATAATATCCTAAGGGCAATCTCCTAATTATGTATTCGTTACTAAATTGCAACAAACTTAATTATGTCAGCATCAGGTATTTAGTGTGTTAATTATGCACAAGAATAGTTAATTACGTTTGTATGCTACATTGGTTATTGCCGTAGCCATTACATTATTCAAATTGCGCCATCATTAGTAAAGTTTATATTGTACTAAATTATTTAATTATAAATATTAAAATTGGTGAAAAGATTATGTATTTGAACTACTAATAAATATTACAAATTTAACTAGAAATCTGAACTTTATTAATATATTTCTTAAATGTTTTTTACCTCTGCCACGAATGCGCAAGTCTTAGCGACTGCAATAGACAAGTCTATCTTGTATCCAAAACCGAGAGGTTTTCTCCAGATTTATTTTATTTACAGAAAAGTTTTATTTCGACACATGTTGGTTTCTAGGAAAGACTTATTTAAAAGTCTGAGAATTTAAAATTTAGTCAAATACATTTACTATAATAAATATGTCATTGTAATAAAAATTTAAATAGTTTTTATGTAGGCAGGGTTTATACTTAGTTATTTTATATTTTTTTTTATTATTCTAGAAAATTTATCTTGTACTCTCAAATTAACATGAATAGATATATTTGTTACTTTTCCGTGAAATTTGTTGATAATACTATTATAAATCTCAATCCTCATATTTTGTAACTTCCGTTCGTTCCTTTAGAAGCAATCAATTCTTCTCAATACTAATGACGCACATCAGTGTCATTTGTCAGAAACAATATGGGTAGGTATATATTGACTTTGTTGTTTTGTTTATGTCATGTTTTCCCTTGGCTATAGAAATCGACGCTTTGGTTCAGTACTCATAAAAAACAGCTCAGTACAGTCCCACTCGTTATGGACGAGTCGAACCCTTTGTGGAGGGTTCCATTATAGAAAATATTTTTATGTACACGGCAAAAAATTCCGTTTGTTTTATGGGAGCTCCCCACCTGAAATATTTATTTTATTCTGTTTTTAGTTTATTTGTTGTTAATAGAGTAAATAAGTTCATTTTATTGCATTGTAGATATTTAAGAGAAATTGATGACTTTCACTATTATATATTTAATTATTCTACGTTTTTTATGAATTTCCTTTTTGGCGAATGTGTAATTTTATTGAGTTTGATGAATAACGTCGGTTATGTAAAATTGAATCTTTAAAAAATGCTGATAATTGCATTCTAAAATCCATATGCAGCAAATACACCTTAAAACGCTGCTCAGAGAATTTCGTTAAATACATGTTTTTGTTTAAACTGAGAAAGTAACTTTATAATTTTCTAGCTTGTTTCAGTATAATATTCTCCTTTTACCTCCTCCCCAAAGATGGAAAAATATTTACAAATTCTCATATTTGCAGCATTAACAAATTCATGGGCATCGGTATCGCTTACCAGTAGACTGTCTGCTAGTTAGTCTTATGATGAGTTTTTTAAATAGGAGAGATTTTTCTAATAAACAATGATTCATAAAAAAATATTTATTTATAAAGATTGGCAATACAAAGCGACTCAGTAACATTTCATTCCGTGGGTCATTTACTTCGTTCGGAATTATTAACAATAAAAAAAACTTATCCCCACTAATTTCCCAAAAAAAAAAATCGATTTCATTGAGTTATATTTACTTTCATTGAATAGTGGTTTTTAGTATCAAAAGTAAAAACAGTAGGTGCATAATTTTCCAAAAAAAAGGTTGCTATGGTTAGTTATTGTATTAAGTATTGTTTTTTTGGTATCAAAAGTAAAAACAGTAGTTTATTCTATTGGGATGATCTATGCATTACTAATAAATAATATATGTTTACACTTGCTTATGAGGTTTTCGATTTCATGCTGGAAGCTGGACTATCAAAGGATGACTAAGACACTCAGACAACCATTATCAGTTTCACCAGAAGCTTCAGCTAACGTAACAGCTAAGTAGCATTTGCAAAATTTTAGCATACTTGCGTACCAGTTAGTTAGTAGTTATATGAATCATTAAATTATTTATTCCTATGAAAAGTGACCAATACTTGAAATTTTTATCAAACTGAATTTACACTCAAACAGGACATTAATACTTTGAAGAACTATACAATATATAGTAAGAGAGATTATATATTTTAATAAACGCTATCTAATAAATTAAAAGATTTGTTAAAGTCAAACCCTGCCATTAATATAACTAAAATATCTATTGAAAATAACTAGACCAGGTTACAACTATTTTCCCCAAAGTGCAGCAGAACTAAATTTATTTCACAAAGCAATCTCACTGGGCGATACGCTATCATTCGATCAGTGATGCATTATACTAATAACCGGTAAGTTATCTGATCATAAAGACCGTAACATTATATCGATTATTTGTAGATAGTATGTGTAATTTTGATTAAACTCTTTTGTATGTTTTGTAATTCCGCTGATTTTACACACACATATACGTGAAAGCACAACACTTTAAACTTTATGATATTTTTGGAAATAGATCTTTTTTATTTTTATTTTGTTTTAATTTAAATGAATGACAAATATAAACCACCATTTCTCGTACCTCGTACAATGATGATTTGTTTACTATTAATACTTTTTGTAAGATTTCTCATATTGTTTTATGTCTCTTACATGTAATTTTTTTTGTCAGTTACATTCTTATAAAGGGTATACATACATAAATACGTAACAGTATTTATGTAAATTCATAAGTAACGTAGTAATGCTTTATTATAACAAGATATCTGGTAGCAGTCCCATATTATAAAACGTCTTCATTTATTCCAGTAACATAATAAGATTTACAGACGTACAAGGCTAATAATGACACAAAGAACTCTGAGTGCTTACTGACTTTCTTGTGACGAACTTTATTCCTTGTATAACTGTGTACTGGAATATAGAATAATGTTATAAAATATTATTTGCTTAAAACTTTAAGGATCTTAAAATATCATAGGGAGATTTCAGTTAAATTTCGAAAGAATTTCAAGTCTCTACACTTTTAATTACATTGTTATTGACCATAATATCTACATATATAGTAAAATTGTTACTGATCGATTTCTGTACATGATGATGGTGGCATCATGTTTTTTTTCATTTTTCAGCTTTTATAAGAGCAAGAGAACCTAAAACAATGGTTTTTCATTTTGCCTGTTTGTCTGTATGTCTGTGCACTCTGATCTCAGACATGGCTAAACCAATTTGGATGCAGTTTTCAGGAATGTATTGTCAAATTATTCACTTTATATTTAGAGTTTTTGTTCTGTTTCAATCGGTTAATAAAATAAAGAAGTTAAAAATTTTCGAACCATTGCGGTCAGACATTTGTTCAAAATTTAAATAGATGTGTACCAGGAAACAATAATATCCTTTCCAATAAAAAAAAATGGTAAAGTGTACTACTTGCTCTGTTAAAAAAAAAACTGTGATTAAAAAAAAATAATAATAAATAAAAAAAATAGAAATAGGCCCAAAAACTACTTGCCGGTGTTTGATGAATCTTTGAACGGGTATGTTTTATCGAAATCGAAATCTATGAAGTCACAGGCACAGCTAGTGATATAATATAGCTATTGATAAATAAAGCTTTATATAACTGAACTATATTTAGGTATATTATACATTTCCTTTAGAATATTGTTTTCTAAGGAAATAATTTTTGAACTTTGTCTTAATTCAAAAATAATTTGTTACTTAATAAGAAAATATCCTAGGAAAAAACGTCTTAAAAGCAACATGATAGCTGAAACAAAAAGCCACACCCAATGAAAAGGAAACCTGCTCATACCAGTAGGACATATATATACGTTATTTCACTTTAAGGATACATTACTTTTACATAGGTATTCAATTTATATACAAAATACATATTTATACAAAAATATATAGGTGCCTATTATTTTATAAAAGAAAAAAGCTATTACTGTCAACGAGTATTTATTCAGTGGAATTAACGAGCGTTTCAATAATTATTAATGTTTGTTGAGGTAGAAAGGTCTTGGAGCGGGAGAAATTAATTTACTGTAAGTACATTACTAAGATATCCTCTTTTGGTGTGGCCTCTTTGATGGCGGGTGTGATTTAATAATATTAAAAAAAAAGTTTTATGTTGTTTCACCCCAGAAATTCGTGTTATTATGTACAATATTTTCCTTACTCTCATGACAACACTAAAAAGATGATTGGTGTTTGATTTGGCGCTTAACAACAACAACTAAACGCTTGAATATAAATATTTTCCAAGAATGAAGAAATTGCTATCACTATGACCTCATTCTTATATAACATCCTATTCCCGTAAACTGTAACTTTTATTTTTATTACTATTTGCTTTTAGGCGCAAGTTTATTGCAACTTTCAATTATGACCGCCAAAGGTTTCAACTCGATTCGAACAAATTTGTACGTGTATTTTTATAGCGATTTTTGTTCCCTATACGAAATGGAAGTGGTTGAGTGTTATTTAGGTGTTTGACAGGGGTAAAACATTCTAAAATATATATTTTTAAATAACGTAAATCGTCATTACTGTATTAACTAGATTAGCTTAACGAAGGGTTTTAGCTAAAAAACGAATTAGTAAAATCTCTTACATTGTAATAACAATAATTTTATAGAAGTAGTAATAATTTTATTATTGAAAATAAGTATAAAAAAGAGTAATTATAATCTATGTCTTGCCTTAAAATCCCTAAACATGATCAAAATAATAAGACCCTTGTACTTACGTCGTAGCTAAGGATCAGTAAGAGTCCAATTAAAAAAACTTCGCAAACGGTTCCTAATTAGAACTAAGATATTCCGGATTATGTCGACGTCAGACGTTCTTACAGCGCCGGCTTAAATAGTTTTCATTAAAACAGGATTAACTGCAAAGTGGTCACGTTTTTGTTTCATTTAGAAGTTATTTTCAGTTATAATTAAAAGTATCAAGAAAATTAATAATTTTAAATAAAATATAAATACAATATGTATTTTAGGGCAAGAGAAGAATTTAATTTAAGAAAAAATATATACCAGTAAAATATAATAAGCAATCTTGTTATGAGAATTACACTCCATGAAACTGTCTATGGCGTATTTAAAGGCCACTTAACGGTAATTGCTTTTAGGAAAGGAGAAAATAAAAAGGTTGGCGACGCTTAACTTAAAAGTGTTGTCTTTTAGAAAATAATTGAAAGGAAACTTCATTTACGTTATTTAAGTTTGTTGTTACCATGGCAACGAATAACAACGTAATGAAATGACTGGTCAAAAAAGTCAGTCTACAAAATGGCCGCTGCGAGTTTTATAATAAATAACGTTAAAAAGGAAATCCGGAACATAATTCAGTTTATTTTTATGGCTTATCTGAATATTTTTTAAAATCAAATTATTTATTTATACGGACAGTTTGTTAATTCTATTTGTAAGCATTTCCTACTATATGTACATATCTTATTGTTGTAGTTTTATGTGCAACAAAGTTATTTAAATAAAAATAAATTAAGTACTGTCGGATCTATCAATTCTTAGCACAAACTTATTGTCCTTCACTTCTTGGAGACTTTTTACATTTAGATGCAAGTTTTTTATTAGAAGAAATGAATAAATCTTTCATTTACGGAAATTCCACTATTTACCTCCAAGTTAAATAAGGGTTGAAAATTAGTACGAAACTCGATTATTTTTGTGGTTGCATTGTATACAAAGTAGAATATAAAAAAATATTTGCATTCTAGTTAGAAATAATGAAATCTAATCTAAATCCTGTATTTTTTTTTAATCAACGACTAGAAAATACAATATGCAGTAGGGTATGAAAGTTAGTATAAACAAAGTTTTTAGAAAATCAGTGCAAAAGAGAAGATAATAGGAAGTAAGAGTCGTAGGAGAAAGTCGACAGTAGATGGGGATAAAAAATTATAAGAGTTTTAAGGTGAGTACTTTAAAAATGTTTTATATGGCTCTCTGTTTAAAAATTAAGTTACACTGATTTTAGTGATTTCGGTGTGTGACAAAATAGTCCTTTGTTCTGACACGATCGCAGTCGCGCTAAAACACTAAGATTGCGTGACCAAACACAAGAGACAGTAACTAAATAATTTCATAATACATTAAGATATATTACAATAAAGTATAATATGATTTGTTCATATTAAGCCTTATAAACTAATAAAAGCAACATTGTGTTTATCATGACATTTGGTTGAAATATTTATCTGATTTTCAGAAACAAATATGTGTGTATTCACCTTTACTAAGACAGATGCTACTGAAATGTAGAAGATAATTTTCCTTTTGTTCGTTTTATTGGAATCAATTTTAAAACGTTTTCTTTATCGAGATTATAAAATGGCTGACTGATGCATTTCATTTTGCGAGATTCTATGTAGGTACTTCAAATTAATTTAAAATAAAGGTAATAAAAAAGTGATATTTAATTTAATTGTAATAAAAAATAAATTGAATTTATCTTCTTTTTATATAATTTTAAATTATTAGTCACTTGAGATTTTATGAAGTAAGTAGTCGTGGATCTATAGATACATTTGTATAGGTACATGATGTTCTTGTACAGAGTTCGACAGACAACGCCTTTTGTTGCATCTTGAAGCTGAAAGCTATCAGATGTGCAATATTGTTTGTATTTTCATAAATATTTATGCGATTCCTTTGTCTAGTTTCAAAGGATTTTGTATGATCTGATCTCTCTTTATATATATAATACATATAAGATTTTATGTATATATATACAAATTTTTTAGTGATCTATAAATGACATGATGTGTAATTTATTTTTCCATTGACGATTATAATAAAAATATAATTTTTAGATTAAGTGAACAAGTATTACTTTTTTAAGCAATTTGTTTGTATTCATAATATCTTTCGATGACACTTAAATTAAGTAGAAAGAATGAAAGAAGTCGTTTCTCCATAAATGGTGCTGAGAGAACTATACCTATGAATATGGCATGACATAAAATGTTAGCTCCCCGCATTGCTTAAAATAGTGAATTTTTTATTTTGATTTCTTTTCTCTTCTAGCATATTAAATAATCCATCATATAAATATAAACAACCAACTTATATGTAGTGAACATATAAGTAATTTGCCCTGAAAGCATAATCAAATCGAACCCGTGTTACAGTTAGAACAAAGAAAGCTTTGATTACCTACCATTGTGCCAAGAGGTTAATATATTAAGCTATATACATATAAACCTAAAAGATAAAGACCTCTCATTTGACAGTTTTAACTTATTTTAATAACTTATTTCATTTCAAAACTTATCTAATGAGAACAACGTAGTTGAAATGATCAGAATTCTCTTAACTATACAGAAACTATCCTACATACAAATGTAAGTCGGTTTAAGTTTGTTAACAATTTAACCATTTCTTGCAATGTCTATCTTGACTCAAAGCAAACTTGAATTCGAACATTCCATTCCGCTTTTAAGTTCGAATAAGTAGAATGGATAAAACAAAATGCAAAGCTTGCATTTCACATTTTCAGAATCTGGCAAGATATTAATTTTGAATTGGAGATATTGAAGAAAAAGTTTTTAAAATTATTTAAGTTTGCAATGGTATTTTAGATTTAAACATTGTGAAATGATAATAAAAAAATAGTATGATAATAGTAATAAATAAATTCATATTCCTTACGGCTTAAAATACAATGGACTTCTATAAATAATCGAGGTTAAGCAACTTCTATTTTCATTTTCATGAAATGCCTGAGACGAGCCATTGCAGTGAATAAACTAAAATAACCTTTCCGGAGTGCAAATGTCCTTAAATCTTCATTATATGTCGGTATGAGATGTAGTAACGTGGAATAGGTTTATTAGTAACCTGCTATTATAGGCGTAATATTTAGTGGAGATGTGGAGTGCTTAAAGAAATTGTAAAAATTCCGGTAATGAACAAATCGGAAAAATAAGAACAACACTATGTTGTATTTTTTTTATCAATATAACTGTGTAATTTGTAATATAAATTGTAGTTGTATAATTCTAGGTAAAAGCTATGGAGAAAATAAGCATTAATTAAAAAATACTATCAATAATTTTGCATCGACGCTACTTTGGTGTTGCTTTAAAACTATTCTAATTCTATAACATTTGCTTTTTAACACTTACACTTCAACCATTTATTCAAAATACGTTTCAATTTATTAACCTACATATTTCTCAAGATTTGAGAAGTCTGGCCACCCTTCCTCTGTATCGTTGAAGGGTTTTTTTTCTATCTTCATATCTTTGAGTAAAGTCAGCGTACTCTTTTCTTCGTGTACAGGGACCGACGGTAAAAGTTTTGTCTCATCTCCTTGGTTTATCCTTTGGTATTTCAATATTAAATCTAATACGTCATGTTGCATTCTTAGTTTTATAGCACTGGTCAAATTTTTCATAGCGTTACCTACATATTGTCCAAAAACAAAATCTTCGTTGACATTATGTGAGAGAAATTCTCTTCCTAATTGGACTAAAACATCCTTAACCAGGTTTGATGCTGTGGTATTATTGACTATGGTCCGATTTACCTTTCCTGCATGCATATGACCTTTATCGTACTTTGGTCGCATAGCAGGGGGACCAATAGCTACGGATACGACTTCATCATTTTCCATTTCATCATCCTGTAAGGGCTTAAGATGACCTGATGGCTGTGAAATATTGGATAAAACAGTTTAGAGGTCTTTTTGATTTAACCAAACGCAGGTACCAACTATAAAATGGTATTATATTGTCCTAACCTTGCGTTATGATTTATTATAAAAGATAAAACGAAATGACTTTTACAATCATTAAATAATGAAATGAATGAACTAACTTACTAGGATGATGTTCTACGGTCATTATTCAATTAGCAAATATTATGAAAATATAAATATTGTTTTTTTTTTAAATATCGTACCTTTTTTCTCATTTCTTTTGCTCTTTGTGTCGATGTTCGGCGTTTTTTTGCATTATCTCGTGGTACCATGTGTCGTTTTGCGAGGTAGTGAGAGTCTCTGCGGAGTTCTCTTGCAGGTCTTCTATCAATAGATTGCCAGGCTTGCTGTAAGCAAACATAGTACATTTTTTATTTTAGTATTTTATAATATATTTAAGTTAATTTTATTTACATCTGTGGTTTAACATTAACTTGAAATATATTTTTTTCTCCCTTCGATTTTTTTGAAAACATATATGTATATCTTATTACCTTGATGCCACATTCATACTTTACTCGTATAGACTCCTAGTACATAGAATTAACACTACCAACAAACCAACATTGTATAATTTATAATATTTACAATTTCCAACTTTTAAAATAATAAAAAAAATATATTCAAAAATAACTAAAACAGCATTGATATAATTTTTTAAAGGAACATATTTAGAAATATATATATAAGCCACTTACAATAACAACCGGAGTAAGAACCAAGAAGAAAATAGACAATATTTTAGCGTCCATTTCGATGGTTATTATATTAACGACTGTTCTTTTTCCACTTTTTCCTGAGGCCAGCAATTGTTTGTTATCTAAATACTTCCAAACAATGAACCAACACGTCTGTCCGATTGTGATGGAGGCGTAAACATCGTGTACGTGGGAATTCTTTGATATATTACACATTTGTGACCAACTAATTACGTAGTTTTTTTTGACATCTTTTAAAATATAATATAAATTATCAGGTAGATCAATTTAAAAATATAATCTACCCACTTTATACTTAAGTTTATTTTTAACACGTATAAAAACTTATAAGTCCCACGCAAAGTTCTCGGCACCTCTCAGTACTGCCGAAAGCGTTTCGTTGTAGCAAGTTTTATGCTGGAGTAAAAATAAATAAGAGACCAGCTGTGTTGTTCACACCAACCTCCGGATTAAGTTAGAAGTTTAGAACTAAGTTTCTGGACTTAATACTCAAGTTTCTACAATATATTTTCTTAGCTCTTGTAGGTCTTGATTGAAAAGCTATTTATGTTTTTGTTAGCTGAAATAAGTTACTTTGGGTGTATGTAGTTTTATATACAGTGAATTATTATAATAGTTCAGATCAAGAATTATTCTTTTAATAATTTCAGCTAAACATTCAATGGTGTTAGATATAATTCATTTTTCATGATGAATTATGATACCGGTTAATAAAAATGAAAACAGAATAAACCTGATAAGTGCGAGTTGCACTCGCGCACGAAGGGGTCCGTATTGTATAAAAACAGCAAAGAATAACGTTTGTTGCGTGGGAACCCCCTTAAAGGTTTATTTTTTTTTATTTAATAGTTTAGTCTAAAAGTGAACATATAACTAAACATTCTTTGGATATATCTAGCCTTTACCGTGCTGGTGTTGCCGTTATAAAAATATAGCAAAAAAATAACGTTTTTTATATGGGACCATTCCTTAAGTATGTATTTTATTTTGTTTTTAGTATTTTTTGTTATAGCGGCAGAAGAATTTCATCATCTGTAAAAATTTTATAAGAAAAAATCGGGGACCGACAGACGGATAGAGGGACAACGAAGGTTTAATAATACGGTTCTGTTATTAACCTTTGTGTAAGAAACCCTAAAAGCCAACGCAAACAGATTCCGTAATAATTTCTCTATATTTGAAAAGATAATTGTACTATCTATAAAAGGATAATCCTTATTTTAAATAGAAATTTCACACCCAACATCTGCTTGAAATGTAAAATCATAAAACCTTAATGGAATTTATTCGGAACGCATCAAACTTTTAAGTAGGATCGTTTGTATTCCACGAGATTTTAACACGACCAATCACTTGAACTCTCGGGAAGGTCACAAGTACTCCCTTTTATACATGTTTTGTTCCTCCCTTGGGAAGGGAGGAAGGGCAACTTATATTGGCCCTGTCATATGTAGCGACTACCCCAAACTCGTACAACTTTAAAACAACTTCGGTGATATAATTAAACCATAATTTTAAATTTAATTTATTTTTGAAGCAATTAAAAAAATATTTTCTTTATTTGACTTATGTTAACGAAAATAATAATTAAATCAAACGAGTATAATTATTTAATTATACTCGTTGACTATGATTCCAGGTACATTTAGCTTTATCAGTAGCCATATGATTATTTTTTAGATATTAAAACTAAGTACATTTTTGAGTATTGTACCTGAACATTTAAATATATATATACATTCTCTTTATTAACGTCCATATCTGTATCGAATGTCACGTATCTTCCTAAAAGTTGTTCAACTTGTGGCTGACTCTCAACTTGTTTAAGCTTGTCTCGGATTATTTTAATTGTAAACCATCCACAGCATGTGTAGGGTTTTGGAAAATTTACATTTAATATTAACGTCGGAGATTACAAAGTGAAAATGTACTTCAGGGTACGAAACTAATTACCACAATCCTTGTTTTTGATGATGGAAAACAAAAGTTTTTTTTAACAAAAATGTTTTAACATTTCCCAAATATCACCTTACAAAAATAGGAATGACTGAAATATATTAATAAAATGGTGTAAATATAAAATCATAAAATCGAAAATATTTATCACAGAATAAAATGTTATAAAACGGAAGTCAGGGAATCGTGATATTAAAATGGATATTATTCGGAGAGCATTTTTCAACAGTATTCTGTAAGTCGTCGGTCAAGTAGAAATATTGGTTTGCTGGCGATAGATTAAGTATTGGATTGTTTTCGACTTAATTCTTACCAAGCTTATACTTTTGTAAATTTTGAACCTATTTGTTTTTTTTTCTCATATGTTAAATAGAATTATCTTGTAGCAACTCATATGAGATCAAAAAATGTTTATCAAGATTGGATAATGTTTATCGCATGGTATATTTAGTTAAAATGCTGATGAATTCAACCACATTTCATTACAACGACAAGACTTCCTACAAACCTGCATAAAGCAAATCACTGCAGTCGTAGTTATTTCCGTCATTTCAGGGGAAAAAACTCAATTTAGACAGCATCCCAAAGGCTTTTGCTCGGCACAAAAAAAACTTGTGTTTTACTGACCCCGGCACAAAACCAGCGTAAAATAAACCCTGTTCGCATGGTTGGTTTCAACTTTGGAATATAAAAGAGGAATTTTCAAGAGTTATGAGGTATCTCGAAACGCTGGGTGCTATTTTAGTAAATTCAGTGATGTAAGATTAAATTTGGTGGATACGAATTACCTTTTATATTTTTTTCCTGTTATAACGAGATAATTTTTCGCTTAATGAGAACTTAATTTGCCAAGTACCTAAAATATTAATCTCTCGTTTAGCTTTAAAAAGCTTAATTAGTACACTAGTGGGCTATTGCTTAAAATAAATTAAAGTATGTATAAAAATAATAATACGCTTTTCCAATTGAAACCTTATCGATTTTTTTTCGGGAATTTGGAACCTAAGACGGTGAAAATTTGTTTAAATATTCATCGAAAATTTTATAAAAATCTTGAAAGAAAATTTCTCTATCATTTTTAGTAGTCGTAAATAAAGTATAAGTAGGTATTTAATGTTTTATACTTTAAGCATTTTATGGGAATTTTCTGTGGTTGAATAATTTATGTGAAAGAGTTATTATAAAAATTACAAAAAATGCTATAATTCCTACTATGCGGCTTATTATATATAAAATCTATCAAGCTTGTTTAGGGCACGTCCACACCAAGCCATCTCACTACGGGTATGTCATGAATAATTGACTCCTTGGTGATTGTTCTGAAACATTCAAACTGACGCAGGATGCGAGGCTCTTTCATTTACTTTAACGCTTTTTAGATAATGTTTTTATTAAAAAATAATTGTGCTTAAAAGTTTTGAGTGAGCTTTTAAGTCGTATAAAATATTGACTTTATCTATTTATATTAATAAATAAGTATGTATTGTGAAACGATATAATTAAGTGTAAATTAAAGTATGATAATGATTGCTGGGTACGGTTTGGCGTTTGTTTTATGAATCGACTTAATATTAGTAGTAATAACTTGTTGCATCTAAGTATCATGTACAAAATTGTTATTATGTGCAATATTGCTACTTAAATCGAAATTCGATCAAGTATCCCAAGTAGAATTGTAAGCTACGCAATAAACAAATGTAAGAAAGTTTCTACCGTTTGGTTATACAGCTTATAAAAAAATCAATATGACTTCAATTTAATGGAACAGAAAGTTTAATAGCAGGGTAGTTAAGCAGATGGTTCGTCCGATGTTAAGTGGTAATACTTTTGGAATTTTGCACACTAATAGACTAAATATTATAAATTTTTCGATTTCTTAACGAAAGGTTAAATAAATTAACCTATTTAAAAACCTTTTGTTTTCTTCCAAATCCTGGTTGTGATAGTCAATTTACAAATATTTTATTAAAATTACAGAATCCATAGTTATTATGTTTATAAACATTTTAATGTAGCATTAATAATAATTGTATAAAATTATAGACCCTACTTATATATAAGTATATAATATTAAAGTCTCTTAGTGTATGTAACTATATACATATAGTAAGTTCCATATTTATTTTAGTATAAAGTTATAGCTGTTTCACTGTTTAAATTAAATTTAACTTTCGGATGATATATAGAATTCATCAAAAGTAATTCTAGCACAGGTAATAAAATCCTTTCAAGTGAATTCCTACTCTAAAATTTCCATAAAACTAAATGTACCTAGGAAATGAGAATCCGTAAAAGTGCCTCTCGTATTTCAATCTGTGTTACTCGCGAGGTACAGACCGGCATCGCTTGATTTATGCGCTCCTTCCGAATGTGAAGATTAAATTATATAACTAAATTTTATGAGCCCAAGATAGGACACATTTTTTTCGTATATTACATCTGATATTGGATCGTTAAGCTGTGACTTACTTTTATGAGATGTAAATTTGTCTTAGAGAGATAAATAAAAAGTGGAAGATTTTCGTGTAGGACATCTTTGATCGATCTTCGATTCTTCTCGTGTAGGATATTTTCATCCTAATAAAGAGGAATCTGATATAAAACGTCAACAGTTCAAAACTACTGAAATATTGTAATAATTATTACCTAGACTGAAATAATATTCTTCATTAATTTCATAATATGACCTCCATTAAGATGAAACTACAGCGATATTTCACACTTGATTATGCTCTGGGCTATTGCGGGTTTACGATGCAATTTCTTAATGGTTCATTTGTTTGTGGGCATTCGTTGCCAACATTGTCAGCGTTTTTAATATTAAGTGCAGCATAATTTCGCGCTGCGGCAGCGCAGCTCCAGCTTAGTTTAGAGCCTAAATAAATCACTTGAATTGTTGAATGTGCGTGAAAACCCGCGGACTATGTGAGCAGCGTAAGGTAGAAGAGGCAGCGATTATTCCCTTATTTTCATAAATGTTGAAGAAAAAATTAACTAAATCTATGCTAGTTGACTGCAATATAACTATTAATGCATGATGTTTTAGATTATGAAAAAAAAAACCAATGAATAATTATAAAACAGATACGTTCATTATAAAACTCTCGAACAGAACAGACAGTTTTAATTAAAAACAGAATAGACATTAAGAAAGTTGATATTTCTTTGGATTGTATGTTTTCCTCAAGTATTGAACAAATATTGAATATTATAATTAAAGTAAATACATATTCTTGGAACAAACACGAGTTCAATGGAAGCTACGACCAATCCCATTCGTTAACTTTACGCTCAATTGTTTGGATGATGTTTGCGTTCCCTGACCTCGCTTTCACACATGTGGATGCCAACATTGGAATAATTGAAATAAAATAACTTTTACTTTTAATCAATTATATTATTTCTTATGTAAAATGTTTATAAATAAAATAAACAGAGACAAAATACTTGATCATAAACATAATCTAGGGGTAAAGTCGCTTAAGTCTTGTAAATATTTGCTCTAGCGCTGCTATGTGTTCAGCCAACATTATGATAAATGTTCCTTGTGTAATTTCACAAACAATAACCCATTTAGTTTAATGTGTAGTTGTTGACAATATATATTCGTAATAAAGAGGTCTTTTTGAATCGGGTGGTGACTACAACATTGGATTAAATGAGATGAAAGATAACACTTTATGCATGGTCTATTTACTTAACATGTAAATCAATCCAGAGATTTGTTTTTCTTTTTACACAAAATTTCAGAACCTATAAGGATAACATTATTAAAACTGAATTTTATTATTAACGTCACTAGATGGGGTTAAGTCATGAGTTTACTTTTATAAAAAGTTTATGAGATTTTACAGTTACCATATACTTTTGTAATCTTTTTTAAGTGAGTAGTTGCGAAGTACTTTTTGCTGACTATTAGTTAGTGTTCTCGAAAAAACATGGTACTAATAATATTTATAACTTAAGATAAGCATTTCTTTAATATTGTTGTCTTACCAAAGCATATATGTATTTATTCAATGCAATAAAAAAAATAGAACCATTATAGATCGAATTTTAAAGATATGTTTATTGCAATGTTTACTGTTTTTATATTAAACATACACAGATATAGTTTTTTATAATAAAAATGTATATGTAATGTAAAAAGATAAATCTAAAACAACCTAACGTACCTTATTATCTTATGGTATCTTATAGATACCATAAGGGTAATAATGAAAGGGCTTATTACAGGTATTATGCAAGGAGATCCGGGTAATCCCGGTAACGCTTTGACGGGTAGGCGTCCTTAATATCTACATTGTTACGATTATTTGTTAGGATAGTTGTACATAAATAAAAAAATAAATTACCTTAAAACTAAATACTAATTATTATACAATATTTTCAAAGAAAATAAACATTTTGAATAACGGGATTAACAACAATAATATATTTATAGAGATTGCTGTTTTTATAATTATTTTTTCTTTAGTTAATAGTAATAGACCTATGGTTTTATTTAATTTTATTCCAGAATAATATATATGTATGCGCTTTCCCTTATACAAACCGCTTTAATCAACTTGCCTTATTAAATAGTCAGTTTAACGCGCTCAGTAAAACGCCTGTATTTAATAAACATCGCGGCAAGCTGGAAATTCATTTTATATGGATATTCTAACGGTTGTTTACCACAATTTATAATACATTTAGGAAATATTTTATGAAAAACATTTTTTTGGTACGCGAGATGAAGCCTATTTGGTAACACGAAGCCAGCCGCTGCACTGGTTAGTCTATCGTTAGTGAGCAAGAACACTAAACGCAAGCCATATTAACAATAAAAAAACAAAAACCTGTACTGTAAACAACACTAATACTGTAAAAAATACTCTACAGATATTTACAATCCCCTACAATAACTTTTTATAAATATGTGCATAATTGATTCCCTGCATACATGTTACATACGTGTAACATTATCATAAAATAATACATGTTAATATTTATTTATTTTTCAAAACACCATTACTTAAATTATTAATTTTAAATAATAAATTTAAATACTTATTATTCTAAATTTAAATACTTAGTATTTTTTGTATATTATCTTATAAATCTGTATAATAGTTTTTGAAAATATATTAGCACGATATGAAATGTGATTTAATAGTCATGATTATTTCAAGTAACTAGGATCCGCCACAATGCGGGAGTTGAGCTGAGCGCCCTCCCCCTTTTTTATGCTACTAAAGTCGGTCCATATCGTGCTCAAGGACTTCCAATGAAGTTGGACAGGTCAAGAGTAACGATTGGCGAGCGCGCGCAGGTTCAGTTAAGCTTAAGTCTATGAGAGATTCAGTTTTTGACCATATCTTTAAAACGAAACAATATTTTTTTATTCTGTTTTCAGTCACGTCCTTGACATTCGTACCAATTTTGGTTAACATTGGTCAAGTGGTTTTCCTGTGATGTTGCCTCAAAAAATGGATTCCCAAGCTCACGCTCAGCTTAATTAAATCGAAACAGTTATGTATTATAAACTGTAGATATTGATATTAAAACGACCAAATGAACTTGAACAAAATGGCGTCATATGATTTTTAACGTTAGAACTGTGTTAAATATTTAAAAGATATTTTAATTTTTTTTTGGTCGTGTCTATGCTGTAAGGCCTGTCAAGCTCAATAAAAAAACGATTAAGAATTAAAAAAACCCCGATACAAAAATACGTCTAAAAAGGATAAAAATAATATTATTATGTACTTATTGAAATCGTTGCGTCGGGGGACTGTTATAACTACGCTGACGATGGTGATATATAATTAAATTATTAATAAAATATAAAATACCAATATTACATTACTGTTATATTGCTCCCTGGTCTCAAAGGTTGCTATAAAATAAAAACTATAACCATAGTGATTCAATACTGCACTTAACCGACCCGACCGTGTGAAGTCACGTGCGGTTCTAACCATCACCCAGCTTTATGGACTGCATCTAAAGGGATTATTCTTTGTATCAGGTATATAACCTTTACATTTTTTTAAACGTTTTATTTTAATTTATTAAATTACT
Organism: Napeogenes inachia; assembly: GCA_959347355.1. Classification (NCBI taxonomy): domain Eukaryota; kingdom Metazoa; phylum Arthropoda; class Insecta; order Lepidoptera; family Nymphalidae; genus Napeogenes; species Napeogenes inachia. Next base: position 18,555,352 of record OY365792.1, read on the forward strand.
ACGAAAAAGATGTTTTGAACAAAAATTTTATGAACGTAAATGCAGGTCAAAAAGTGTTTAAAGGTAACTTTCTCCATCTCATCTGTCTCGATTTATGTCGAATAAAATCTTAGATTTAAAGCTTATAATAAGATTGATAAATTATCAGTTAGGTATAACTAAAGTCTAGTGAGTGCAGTTTATAGAAGAAGAGTTTCTAGACAAGACCCGTTTGGTCTTGTCTAGAACGAGAAAAAGAAGGAAAGCAAAGCAATTTTAGAGCTCAAGAAATTTTAATTAACAATCCTGGCATAGTTTTTACAGGAATCGGTGACAAGGTACGGCAAGCCTTGGCAACAATTTTCTGTGAACTTCTACGGTACCTATTACTTCTCCGATTTTATTTGAGATAGATCTATCTCAAATATCGTCTGATCATCGTCGATGAAGACTATTATTTTTTTTTTGAAGATGCTTTTACAAATAAACCTGCTTTCATCATGGTTGTCTGTACGCCACGTACGAATTGTTGCTGAAAAATAATACCAAAGGTTTTTACATAGAAATTGCGATATCAATAAAAATAAGAGGATGAAACAAACTCAGAACTATTTCCTATAAAAAAATATGTTATATTTTGACTTCAAATTTAATTGAATTGAATCTGAGACGAACCTACTAATCAACTTTGATCTATTTAGTTTGAAGTTATTAGCAGAGTAAGTTAAATAAGGTAAATAAATTTATTTAAAGTGAAATAAAATTTATCGCATTTGACAGAACTTTGACATAATTTTGAGTTGTCTTCCAGCAGACACTATTTTTTCCAATAGCTTTTAGTGACAAGTATTAAAATTAATAACTTTTAAGAAAATAATGTTTTATTAAATGAACTCATACTTATGAATAATAACCGCAGTACAATCATATAATTGAATATTTATATAACAATATAAATAAACAAATATATGGATTATATTTATACAAGAATATAAATATACAAGTGTATGAGTGTAATATTATTATATAAATCCAACGACGGCCACGCCAACGTATACGTTGCCGTGTCGTGCCGATCATTATAATGCACGGCTACGACAGGACCATCACCTCTTCAAACTAGAAGTAGAGCTAAGTCCTATTAACTGGAGCATACTAGGGTTGTCAGAAGTCTGAAGAGAGGTGGAGAATACTATGCCCCTGGACTCTGGGCAGTTAAAGGTGATAGGGTTTCCCGAGGTGGTGTCAGTTTTTTGTTCTCATCTTTGTTTTGCGGACGATATTACTATAGGGGAGGAGTCTTCGGAGCTTGTTGGAATGCTGAATGACTTAAAAGAGTTCTCTTGACGGGTTATGCTTAGTATGAATCTCGACAAGATCAGGTCATGTTCAATGACCCTGTTATGCCACGATCGGTTCATGTCGACGTTGGTGTCTTTATCGAGTATCTAACTCGGCCGACACAACTTCGATAAGAAAGCTAGGATTAGCTATTATTTAAAAATACCTAAAAAACGTATTATTTAAAAATAAATGAAAATAAGGATACCTGAAAAAACAGCATTTTTACCTTTTTTACTGCAGGTTTTAAGATGTAAATGATTTGATTGTGATGTGCCTCTATATTTGCAATCCTAAATCAAATATTGTATATCCAGAATAATAGCGTAGGCATATTATGAATGAATGTATGCTTTGATATTTACGACATCGAAGTAAAAAGGTACGGTCTCGTAAACTTTTATGATGCAAAAGCTGTCTAAATTCACTTTACTTCAAGCGAAAACAATGCACTTTATATGTTAGATGATATTATGTCCGATTTTTCCTGTGAAGTTGAAGTTAATTTTGCCATAACGTAGTATATGAAAACCTAAGGGCATATACACACCACATCTTTTAGTAGCTGTCGGAATGCGACGCGTTTTTGTAAGGAAAATATATGTTTGCGTTTTAACGATTCCAAACGAGGGGAAACAGACTTGTAAACTAAAACAAAGCATTTGGAATTTTGTAGATTGTTTGCCCTAGTATAGATGCCCCTGAACCAAACGTCTAATTTTCGGACTAAGAATCAAGGGACAGTCACAAATTTTAGGGCATACACGTATACATATATACACGTTTGCTACCATACATATGCGATGCTCATATTGTGAACTTGGGAGTGGAAACATATAACTTACCGATTGCCTTGTGTTAACTGCTTCCTTAAGACGATTAAGGTTCAGATATCGCTTTAATTTATAATTTTTATTTGAAGTCTTCACATAAGATCACTTTTAAAATTGTTGTGATTGACAATAACCTAAAATGGAATGTATATTTGAAAAGAAAACTTTAATATCCTTTACGTACAGTTTATTCCATTCTATATTATTTCTTTATTCTTTAATTATGGTGATATAAAAATATTAATACATATTTTTATATTACCATAATTAATAAGAGTAAGTACTAAACGAAACAAATATTTAATTTTTGGTACCAACCAAGATGCTAACAATTTTTACACTCTCTTTTCACTTTCTGAATAGCGTCGAGTGGAAAATTCACCCATAATTTATGTTGTATAAAGAGAAAAAAGGCTTTCTGCCCATTTATTCACGCATTCTCTTCGTATATCCCAAATTTATGATGTCTCTACATAATAGAGTAGTATATCTACAGAAAGTATCTTGTAATACTAATAATGTATTTCTATATGTAAGCAAGATGTACTAAATATACAAACACTCATAACTCATTGGATACAATCTAAGCGAAATCAATTATGAAGGAATTTCCATGTTTCGGTAAAGGAATAACATTCCTCTTGTAATTAATTAACAAATAATGCATAAATTATATCATCCATTACTTAAGCTAGTATGACTATGAAATATTATACATGTTATATGTAAGTTTGTGACAACTTTAATGTTTTTATTATTTTATGTGCATTACAAAAAATATTCATTCATTATATAATTCATATTTTGGAGGATATCTATAAGATTAACACAAATTAGTGTATGCCAATGTTATAATTATGCCATCTATTAAACTTATTAAATGTAGGTTTACTTTGGATTATTTTTATTCAAATTGATATTTTCGTTAAAATATAAACAAAGTTAATAAAGTTAATACAAAATTAAACTAAGTAAATATTTTTACACTCAATAAACTGAATTGATCCCATATAGTTTATATTAAAGAATAACCTCCAACCTCTATACAAAACAGTTTTATCGGGTTGACAGATTTTTATCTCAGTTGGGTCTCTAACTGTCTTAATCCTATAAATCCTTTAGTGGAACTTTGGTCGGTAAATAACATTAATGTCGAAATAATACCCTTTGGTGTAAAAGTTTTAAGCAATAGTGCAAAGAATTGGTCAAATTTTTTATATTACATTTATGTAAAATTTGTAGGTTTAGTAATGTAATGTTTTAAAATATTGTTGATATATACATAATATATATACTATTCATAAATGGTGAATAAACGTTGATTTGCTCGGTAAGTATTATAGGTCTGATCAGTGCTTTGGACGTACGTTTTGAACGATGAAAGTGAGAGGCAGCACAAAATAATTTAAAATAAATATTATGAAAAATGTGCCACACAGAAAGTAGATCTGAGTAGAAAACATTCCCCTGGTTCACATTCTTGTTTCCTATTGATATAAAAAAAGAACACACCGGTTGACAAACGTTGAAACCGCTAGATTAGTTTACTTCAGTTATTTTCGATGTACCATGTCCATACTATTCCACAATAGTATTCCATATATTGCAGAAGAAGGCTACGTAAATAGTTAAGAAAATAAAGTAAAAAAAATAAAGTAAATACATGACTATATATAAGCAAACGTTGTCAACACCCTTAAGACAAGGAAATAATTTGCTTATTAGGGGTTAGATCAATGTGTGAAATTTGTCCTGTCATTTTATTATTATTGTTATTAATACCAGCTATACCCACCACTAGGCTACATAAAATGGGTACGTTTCTACAATAATGTCAAAGGTTGGTCCTTATTTGAATATAATTATATATGTATAAAAGTATTTGATAAAAACAGGTCACGATTAAGGTGCTGGGATTAAGATTATAAACGATAACCTATAAGAATTAGGATCGTTGGATTATTTTTGACAATCAACAGTAAAGACGATTGTATTATAAGACTTCTTTAATTCCCCAAAATGCTTATTTAATTTTCTTTTAAAGATAGGTTAGCCTATAATAGTTAAGTTAGCTATTTCTTTAAAGTTTTTACGAAAAATATACTATTATGGATTTTAGTATAAATAAATAATTATAAATATACGATTAGGTTTATTATATTTAAAAAAAAATAAGATTTTTTTTTAAGTTATCGATCTATTTTATTGAAAATGGTATTGACATGACATACGGTTTATTTTTGATTTATATAAATATAAAATAAAAATAAACCGATACATGGCTACATACATGTTTATAAAAAAAAATCAAACGTAATGATTTGACATTTTGTGTCGTGTTCAATTCTTAATAAAAGTTTTGTATAGTAAGTAGAAATAATGCGGTAACTTCTCTCATTTCGCGCCGTCTCGTTGGAATAATCCCAAAATCTTTTTACTAAATTGTGTGTTCCAAGGCAATGGTACCGGCGATAGCGTTTATCAATTAGTTATCAAAAATATCTTCATTTGAAACAACATATTATTCTTTCAGAAACATCTGTCATAATATTTTAACGTAAATCGTAAATTTACTGCATTCAAAAATTTGTTCATAATCATATAAGCTGATACATTTATTTTAAAAAAAATGACGAGACACATTTTTTCTCGTTCAGATGGTCTGAACATATTTTTTTTTATTATCCTTAACAATCTTATATCGTATACAATTCATCCACAAATATTTGCACGACTGATACGACGAGCACGACGCCCAACTTGCCATTGTTTACTTTTCCATTATATTTAGATTTGGAAGCACGCGTGTGCAAAAAAACTTTTCCTTGTGTTTATTTATTTGTTTTAGCGAACTTTTGTTTTTATATTGATCCCATACGTCGGATCCCGTGCGGAGTTTTTATAACGAATATTTTTATATAGCGTAGGTTACACAGAACATATTTGCTTTTTTTGGAAAATTGTTTCATGTTTAATATACGATAACTTATAATCGTGTTTGGTTCTTTTTTGCAATTAATAACTTGCTAGATCTTATACTAGATACCGTAATAATCCCCCATGGTAAAAAAGACAGGACAATAACATAGGGCTTGGCTGATATTAAATTATTATTATTTTTTTTAAATATATTTTCTCGATAAAGCGGTCTCATTTTGTTAGATTTAATAGTAGTTCTTTTGTTACAGTTATGGCAAATACACGAAAATATCGTAAAACTATTACAAATAACAAACGATTATCATTTATTTCTATATTCACCAGTAAGTCAAAAATTAGTAAGAAATAAAAATTACCATAGCCATTCTTATTATACATGTATTTTTCACAGTATTAGTATATTACAAATTTATTTTACTAAGATATTGTACTGCAAGTTGCACCGCAAAAGGCGTCTATACACTCATCAATTATTAGCTACACTTAATGCCCACTCTCCTCTTCATAAATAACGGACCTGCGCGGCGTGCGGAACACCTGTCTGCTTACAGCGTAAAAACATAATGACCGAGATTAAACGAACTTACAAAATTGTATATATTTACTTCGTACAAGGTTTCAACTTTGCTTAGGGAATTGTTCGTTCTCTGATTATTAAAACGTGTTATTTTTGATGTTAAATATAACTTTTAACGTTATTATAAATGTGTATTGAAAATATTTATATTATGATAATAATATAATTTTAAGAGATGGTATTTTATTAATTAATTAATTAATTTATTTATTTATTCCTATGGTATTTAACAGAGCTCTAAATTAGAATAAATTAGCGGTAAATGTAATGATTTTACAATTATACTTTGTATTTAATAAAGCAGAGATACTCCCACGATTGTTTTCCAGCTTTACCGTCTTTGAATTTTTCTTCTTTCGAATTTTATTAAATCCGCTTTTTGTTCTTGACTCTGAATATTTATTTGACTCTGTATTTATTGTCATATTATGACAATAAATACATGGTAACTGGATGATGATGACTGGATGTTTATTACACAAAGGATCGACTTTTAGGTCTTCAGATAATGCATTCAGCAAAAATGCATTATGTGGAGAAATTCAAGGACAAACATTTTGGTAAATGTTGTTTGCCGATGACATTATAATTGAATACGGAAAAAAGAAAACGAAACAACGCTGCGAAAATAAGAGACGGTCGGGCTGAATATCAGCCGCTTTAAAACTGAGCATTTATACTGCAATATTGTTTATTACTTTACTTATAAAGATGAGCAGTAAGTGATCAGGAGGGTTAAAAAGATAAGTATTGATGGATATGCGGCTAAAGGAAAGCCAATAAAGAGTATTATGGTTTTTGTATTAACACAAACTATTATACCGATCAACATCATTTTGGCTTATATAATCATGACCACCCCCATTATTAGATAAAGAAGAAAGTAGTTAAAGCAGCACTACCATATGACAGGAGTAAGTGAAAAAAAAATGTTATAGCGACACCACCTAGAATATGAAGCGTGATAATCAATTTATATATATACTTATACACACAGGACAGACAATAATTTTGGAAATTATTCATTGTTTACCTAAATGATTATTTTCCGATGAACTACCATAACAAAGTCTTACTTAGAATATCTTTTACTTTTCTAAAGCATATGTATAAGAGCCAATTGTTTTTTATAAACGTTTATAGATGTGTGAATTGTGTAGTTTTATTAGATGACAGAACAATAAATGTTATTCATATTATCATAATAAGAATTGTATTTGTTTGTTTATTGTATTATTAAAATGATTAAAAAAAGGTTAATATGGTATTCAAGAATAACCACTATTCATCTCCAAAGGCCGCTGCCACTTTGTGTTAATAAGAAATTTGAGTTGAATCTTTTCATTAATTTTTATCTAGACAGAAATGTTTAATCTTAACGAAATGTGAGAAATTACCTTATTCAGCGGGTATCTAAATTTGGATTTATTATATTGTTTTAGGTATTTTGTTTGTGAGTACAATCTGGATTTTCTGAATAAGATTGTATTATATTTTATTACATTTTCGCTAGCGCATATTTAAATAAAACTATTTTAAATAAGTCTATTTTTTTAATAATTGTATGTATAATTATTTTATAAGTTTGATCTATAATTTTGAATGCTATGTCTATGGTATATCGCGTACTAAAGCAGAAGTTGGCCATAAGACACCAAGAATGATTGTATAAAATAATGGATGGATGATATTAAACTTAGAAATGTTATTTTTACACAGTTTTCTAGTAAGTGGTAACTCGATGATGATGATTTTAGGTCTGGTCATCTAATGATGTTAGATCTATTAATTAATATAGTTTGAGGAGGCATATGGAGGTTCACATCTGACCTTTACCTTTTACAGGAAATATTTAGCTTTAGCTTTATATTTAGCTAAATATTTGGTATGGGAAATTTTCTAGTCTGGTGGCAATGAGCGTTTAAAAATGGATAAAGCATAAAAATATAAATCCAGTTTAAAAAAAAAAAAACATAATTATAACCACAGCTCCGCTCGACGATCGAGTATGAATAAATAAGATCCAATGATTGCATCTGAATTATTCAGAGGGATCGAAGGTTTTGTACACATATCAAATATTATCTCTTACAGAATATCACTAAAACCTTGTTAGCTTTTTGCCTCTAGTAAGGTTTTGATTTTTTATCTTGTCACAAAATGTAACATAATCATATGTTAAGCGAAATGAATACAACAAGAATAATATTAATTTTAACAGCCTTTTAACTGCGATCGGTAGGTTCTCTTTATTTATACAAACTAAGTTAATGCTTGACTACTTTCCACTTGATGAAAATGTAGTCGTAGATGGTAAGGTGCATTAACTAAGTAACCTATTCACTCTTCTCTTGAAAACACCCACATTGTATTCAGCCGGCAATACCGACGCAGGCAAGCTGTTTCAGTCCTTCGCTGTACACACTAAAAAAGACGAAGCATAGCGCTTCGTTCAGACGGGGGCCATATACACAACGTAAGAATGGACACCTGCCATGCGTTGAAGCCTCCGGTGATGGAAGGGGTATTAAGTTGTGTAATTCATGCACACACTCACCAAAAAATATACTCTAGAATACTGAGAGGCTAGCAATTCTACGCCTGTGGTCAAGGCTGCAAGGGTACAAGGCAGCAAATATGTGACCACAGCATTCCACACACGACCGGATCTGTGCTTTGTATAAAACAAGTAGCTGTCTCGGTGTAAAGTACTGTCGAACCTTTGCAAGAACAGCAAGCTTATCTGCAGATGCTCTTGCTCTGAACTCAGAGCATCGACCAAAGTTGAGGTTTGAGAAAATCTCTTCGCCTAACAACTGAAGCCGGTCACTGTATAATGTAGTCAAGCATTAACCTAGAGAGTATAAAAAAAGGTGGAATGTAGTCAAGCATTAACTTTTATATTATAAAAAACAAAGAAGTCAGTATTTTCATTCGACTTATGATTACTATTTCGACCTCAGTAAAAAACCATGCATGCAAATTATGTATATAGTAGAAAAAAGTTGTTTGTCACATCCAAATATTTGTGATATCAAAAATTGATAAATAGCATATATCATGTGTCTACACCAAGACATAGTAGCTTAAGCAGTGGAGTAGTACGATTTATGCACTATTTATTTAATTATTCTAGTCAGTTTGAGTCAGTATTCTAGTCAGCATGAGGTACGTATTTTATTTATTGACCGTTTATGGAATGGACCAAACAAAAATTGTATAATTTATGTTGCTTGGATTGTAACAAACAAACAAGTTATAATAAATACATTAAGTATATCTTGTTTATTACCTAATAGAAAGACATTAATAGTGTTACTTTCTGTGGGTGTGTTCCTACTGTATATTGTGAAAAGTACTTAATTTTGGGATAAATGAGCAGAAAGACTATTTTTGTCGACAACATAAATCGTGACTAAATTTTTCACTCGACGCTTTTCAAAAGAAGTAAAAATTATTAGCATCTTGGTTTGTGAAAATATTTTTATTTCGTTTTGTTGACGTGCTTACTCTTATTTATGGCGTTGAAGGGAGAGATGAAAATACATTATACATTCAAGAAATAATGTTAACAGAAAGTACCTATTCGTGAAAGTATTTTTAGGCCAAAAAGATAATTTATCTTTTTCTAGCCTTTATCACATAAGGCTATCAGTATACTATTTGATTTGACGAAATGGTACATCTCTACACATTTTTAGTTTCTTATTACGAGAGCTGAGTTTTGATACTATACGTATTGTACACGGGTAAAAAACAAAAAAAGTTATTTGAAATAGTCAGACGGTCAAAAAAAAATATTTGAAATAGTCAGACGGCCATAATAGCAAATCAAGTGTGGTCAACCATTCAGGTGGTCATTTTTCGACATCTCTTACTTAATGTTGTTTTTAAATTTACTTACAAATCATTCGCAGGCTATTCACTTTTTTATTAGCTATATTAGTCGAGTCGAATTTATTTATACCTTCGTTAACCATCATTTTATTTAAAATGTTAACATGTCATAAGGCTGGACAGCGTAATGTATCTTAAATCACAGTTGTCATTTGCATCAATTCTATAATAATCTTTCTTTCTTTAATATATATAAATTACGTGTCACGTTGTTTTGTCCGCGATGGACTCCTAAACTACTTAACCGATTTGAAACCGATTTGAAACATAGGATAACTTACATCTCAATTTTTTGTCGCAATATTATTTTATTGCAAATTATTTCTTTACAATTATCTGTGAATCGAAACAAGTTTAACAGATGACGTTGTATCTGTTGACTGGATTGAGTTAGTGTTCAATAGACGGCGTAATGTTAAAAGTACAAATGTTTCATATACAATTTAACATCATAACCAACATGCGATGCTGAGAATAAATTAATTTAGCCCGCCACGTATTACTTAGACTGAAGTATATATAAACTCATATTATAATGAACATAATACAGTCAAATTATACTTGCTTCTTCGTTGAATCTATTTATGTGAGACGGGTCAACCGAAAATATTGTGCACCGACTAGTGCAAAATTAAATAAAAAATTAAATTATTAATATTATTTTCAAATTCAAAACTATCTGCCTACATACCTTATTTATAAATTTGTAGTGTACTCATTTGTCACCATCTTAAATAAAATAATAATAATTAAATTTAAAATTAAATACCTCAACTGTACGATAATTTTGATCAATCGTGTTCAAAGACCTCTTTCAAATCCCAATCCGGTGTTTAACATACTCTCTTAATTAAAATCTATGACAAATAAAAATATATAAGATTATGTTTCTAATAAAATATTTTTAAACTAAATTTAAGTAAAATTGTTATTTAGAAACTATTATTATCAAATCACTTCCAAATTGTGACTAACATGAATAAATTTAAGGTTACGGTTAAGGTTTAAGGTTACATAAGCATAGTTTGCCAACTTTTAATACTTTGGAAACATTGCCAAGTTAAAGTTATTTACATTATTTTAAATATCGTATAAGTATACTGATTTGAAAAATACCAAAATAAATATTTTTTGGGGGTAAATAACATATTTAATGTTTTATTAAAATATGTATTTCAATGTATGAAATACCTATCACATTTACTTAATCAAAAAATTTGTGAGTTCTCTACCTAAAAGGGACAAACTGAAACAGCCTTTTCATGTTCATTGCTCTGAATAAAATAATTTTAATTAAAGTAATTTCATAATTATGATGAGATTTCTTCTCAGAAAATAATTTACTCTGTACACTTTGCAAGGTTTATTAATTTTCAAGTTGTATTTACGAGGTTTCGTTCTATAGACGGCTCCATTTGGAACTAATTATGAAATTATGTTTCAAGCACTGACGCGTTTTCCTTTCTTAATAGCCGAAGAAGAGGTAAATTCACGCACATAATTAAATTATATTTTCATAAGGTTGTCTGTCTATTAATTCGAATAGAAGGAAAAAACATGGTATATTATTACAAATATGGCTATGATATACCAAATATTTAATATATATATATATACAAGATGTCAAAATAACTAATAATGCGTAAAAAAGTTATGTAAAATAGGATATAAATACGACTTTTTATATATTATAAACTGTTCTCTTTCATAGAAATGTTTACAAAAACTTTGATTAGATTATGGGTTATATAAAAGGTACAAAAGAAAATTGATAAACAGAGTTCTAATCAGGAACAAATGTACCTTACGTCTACGAGAAAGTCCCTCACTTCAGTGTTAATTTAATATAATCCATTTACTTTGAACGGGCATTAGAAATATATCTATCGAAATGACATGTGTATTTGATTTCCAATGTTTCGATAAAGGGATTAGATTTACATTTCTGCTATGATTTAATTTACCTACAAATAATCCATAAATCAAACTATTCCATTAGTAAAGCTTGTAAGATTTGAAATAGAGATGTCAGATTACACGCTATTTGGCAATTTGTAACGTCTCTTGATGTGTTATTGACGTATTGTTAATACAATTAATTGCTATGTCTTTGTATGTATCTAATATTATTTTACTCTTACATCTAAAAATATGTTAACTTATATACACCTCAATGTACATTTATTTTACAAACTCGCTGCGTATAAAGCGTTCTTTTATATTCTTTCATACATTTTCTAGTGTGGCAGTAATGAACATAAAATAAAATGACATTGCTACGGAGATGAGATAAAATTTCATTTTTTTTTCAAGTTATAATAAAATACTCTCATATAGCAAGTTTACCAAACATACCGATTGTATTTGTCTTACTAACAAATAAATTAAAGACTAAAGTTGTCGTAAGTATTGGTGTTAAGCCTACAGTATCCTTTACTACCAAACAATAAAACATTATGTTACAATAAAGCTTAAATTCTCGTGTTTTATATACAGGATTATTTGTAATTAATTGGCCACCTCTTGAAGGTAGCCTCTTTACATCAATCCCAACATTTCTTCTATATTGAATAAAGTTAAAGTAATGCAAATTTTCGCTTTATTATTAAAATAAATTTCGGCTGCTGTATGTTTGCAACGTCCTCAAATGATTAATTTATGTAACGTGTATTGCATACTTGTAAAATTATAAGCGGCATAAATTCTGCCATTCTTAACCATCCAATTTCAGAAAATAAAAAATATATATTCGTTCATAATATAAAATTAGCTTGAGAAGTAAATTTATTGTAAGCTATAGTAAAGTACATCATAAATATACTTCTAATGTATAATTATATCTACTGCGAGATTTAAATGAGCTTAAAGGTTAAAAATATTAATAACCTGCGAATAAAATAACTAGAGTAGAGCCAAGACTCTCTCTTACGATTATTTTAAATCTAACATCAAGAATTCCCAGCACTTTTAAAAATTAAAGGCTTCGTATAAATTTAAGATTTTTTAATGCTCGATGCACTCGTCATACCGAAGTATTGATTTTTAAATTCCTTCTCATACGTAGCAAATTGTCAAATTACAGGATTGGTTTTTTTATCAGTTTATTAATGTACGAGTGTTTGCATTATGCTTACTCCGTGAAGTAGGTATAGTGTGTGTCTGTATTTGTTACATATTTGTAAGTTTTACCGTTATTTTTAAAGTTATACCGTTAAATTAACCATATCGTACTATAATTTTTATTCACTTCAATAGAGTGAACAAGTGAATTTATATTAGTCAAAATGATAACTGTATGTATATCACATGGAATGTATTTGACCTGCTAATCAAAATATAATCCACAGTTTAAGGGACATTTTCTGTAATGGTTTGTTTTACTTTAAAAGTATTTCTGTTGTTTTTACACGAACATAATTAATAAGTTTTTAGTCGTTTGAAATCAGGTCGTATATAATTCTGCATCCGCTCAAAGTTTGACCGCAACCTAGATTGGTAGAGCGGGTATAATGTTCGAATAGCCCCATCGTAATGTTCCTCACTGTATTTACTAACGTAACGACCTAGTCATATTTATTACACGAAAATACATTTAGTATATTTTGATAAATTATAAATATAATTATAAAGCACAAACATAAATTGCAATGTTTTGAGACTCCGTGCCGAGACTCTTTCACGAGGAGAATTCCGTCTTTTAAAAAATCTAATTCTTCGTATTATTCTACGATGTTTTTGAAAATAAATAAATTATAATTTTTTTGAATATTTTTATATAATGAAAAGTATGTAAATTTTAAAAGAATTATATTGCCAATGGTTTTGCCGTTTATATTTACCGATATTGTTAATATGTGTCCTTAAAGCCTAATATACGGAATAAAATCTTCTTTGATAGTTCTAAAACCTTAGTAAATAGCCATATAACTCTAGATCGAAGTGTAATTGTCTTGAAAATGGTACTTGATGACCAGAGCCGAGGCAATATCTCGGGAGGGTAAACCTCACGTAAGTGATACCCTGATGCCGGTTAAAAATAAATCCGCGGTCGATTTCCTATCGTCCGAGGTCTGAAAATGTAGACAGATTATCGTAAAATATGTTGCTGTGATTTAATAATAATATTTATAAAACTTAAGATTAAGATTATTATTTTACTTATAATAAAATAATGGAATAGTAAAAGCGATTTGTTTTAATTTTTTTAGAATTTTTAGATAGAAGTAATTTTACCTTTTAATTTTCTAGTAGATTTATATGTGTAAGCTCCGATTGTATTTTAATTAAATTTATTTGTGTGGGTTGTATAGTTTTATAATCAAGCAGAACCATAATTCAGTCCATGCCTACATAATAAGAATTAAAAATAAATCTGTGATATTAACCAAAAATACTAAAATAACAATCGGCGCCAAAGGTCGCCACAGTATATGTTTCTTAAAAAAGGATGTTAACCTTTATCATTAAGTAAAACTAAAAAACTATTAGGGCGGATTTCATTTTTAAGAAGTTTGAGGATTCAAAAGTTAAAGTAGTATTTATTTTCTTTATTTTTAACAACAATTATAATGGTACGTCAAATAATGATATAATTTTCAAAATCAATTAATTTATTGGACTATAAAACCACAAAAGTGTAAGAAAGATTTAAAAAACTTGCTTTTTATTTTTAAGTTAGATAAGTCATGTTTAAATAAGTTGCTATTGAAAACAAATGAATGGCAAAATTTAGTTTCTTTAGATTTACTTAATAACTGAATAACCTGAATTATACTTGTTAAATATGTTAATAAGGGCTTTAAGTTGCAATATTTTAGTATGTAAATACAAATGCTCCTCTGGTAGATTAATTACATTCACATTTACTCGTAATTGGACACACATGGCGGCACTCAATTGGAATGTGGTTCTAAACCAAAACAACATGGCGGGTTTCATTAACATTGGAGGATTGGATAACAATTATATTGTTTTTTTTTTCATGTCGTCTAAAGTCAAAATCGAAATAAAATGGAGAATTAAACGAAATGTCCAACGGTAGTCTTTAATTGTGATAACAGATAATCATTAGTATTATAACACAATGTTATAGAAAGAATATATAATTTTGTGACTCTTGAAAAATAAAATGGCTTGGCTTTAGTGGTTTGTTTTGATGAATAATATATTTTACAACAACTTCTACAAAAGTAATATTTTATTAATAAAACAAAATATTTCTTAATAATTAGACCCTTGAAAACTTTATTTACTTACACAATCATATCAAGGTTTTAAGCTAATTCACAGTTAGGCGAACGTGTCAAAAACATAACTAACTTGTTCCTAACTCGAGAATCGTGTACAGCTTCGTGACTTAAGATAAACTACTGCTATAATTTAAAGGGTTGCCAACTTTCAACCCTTAGGAAACATTACCAAGATATTGTTATTCAGGGTATTATGAATGAAGTTTATTTATCAAAGTTGTGCGTAGCCTTTTTCAGTATTAAACAGCTGAATAAAAGTAGGGGAAGATTTCTAATGTCGTACCCCCTAAAGGAAAATAAATGTAATACTTAAGGTAATTTCTATTGTAAATAATATGTTATGATAACATAATGTTTATTTATTAAATTGTAGACTAGCCTTGAAAATAAAAGACTTGTTATGTATCAAAAACATCATACTAAAATAAAGGGAACCGATTAAGATCAAGAAAAATGGTTATTGGATAATTATAGTGTTGGTTAACGTTGTAATTAAAAGTGATTAGAAGTCGAAAGCTTCGCAAGTTAGCAGTTGAACAATTATTTACCATCACATCGAGCCTTGATATAACTTAGTCATTAATAAACCAGAAATATTAAACTGGCGCTTGGTTTTGTGTACTCGCTTTAATAAATTACTACATTTCATTGCAAAAAGATATCGCTGTTTATGCCACATTATAAGACCAAATGTCAGTGAAGTGCAAGTTAGACTATCTAGAATGCAATTATTCAGCCTTATTTTTATTATATTAATATTTATTCTAAAGATTAACATTATTGATTCGTTAATCATTCGCAAGGTTTTAAATAGCTACATGAATAATGAACCAAATACACCCTAACATAAATAACTTTTTGGTCGGACCATCAAACTTTAGTTTTGTCAAGGTTAATAAACACTATATAATAAGAGGCCAACTTCATATCATCTTCTGCTCTGCTCTCTGCTTCTGCTCTCATCTTTATTCAAAAAGAATCAAGGCAAAAGTATCTTTTAATGTATAGTTCACCAAAAAATATGCCAACATATTTAATCAGACGAACTTTTAAGTCTACATCGGTATTTTAAGTGTATAAAAATTTACTGTTTTTTCTTTTTCAATTATTTATATTATTTTTATTTAAATTGAAATTCAATATTATTTTTTGAACCGTTAGAAATAGAAGATTAAATTAATATATTAAATCATCTGATTAAACTAGCCAAACCGTCAGAAATTTTAAAGTGGATGGTCAATTTTCAATACCTTCTAGAGGTATTGTGAAAATACCTCATGAATAGGTTTTATTACCTTCATGAAAGACCAGAGCAATTCTCTTGTCTGAGACATTCTTCAATAAGTTATTTTACGATAATCTGAAACTAAAGTTAAAATATATTAAGTTAACTAAATGTAATTTTATCAAATTATCTTAAATTTTCTTAAAATATATTAAGTTAAGTAATCAAGGTCATATTAGATATAACATAAATCTTTCCTGTAACGTTATCGTTATTCGTTATTCTTGTTATAGTTCATCACAAATGCAGCGCTTATCTTTAAAAATTGCCAGCTGATACTTGAACGGAACTTATAAATTTAAATGTTTTTAATTTAGAAGCGAATATTACCTTGTATTCCGATGCTGTGGATGAGTTAATCTGTTTGAAGCTAATGAGTTAAATTTATATTAGTTGATAATAATTCGTCTCTCAATGTTTAAAATTTTAATACACACATACACACACACACACACACACACACACACACACACACACACACACACACACACACACACACACACACACACACACACACACACACACACACACACACACACACACACACACAGACACACACACAGACACACACACACACACACGCATACACGCGCACGCGCACACACACGCGCGCACATACACACGTACTTCATTTAATATAATTATTAAATTATTAAAAACCCGTTCAATTTATCTCTATCAATATTTTTAATTATATTAATATCCTTAATAAGATTATAATAATATAAATTGAACACCAATACTTTTATAAGCTTTAGCAATTATTTATAAGCTTATTTGACATCTGCGTCTAAAATTATTTTATAATTGTTTTTTTAATATTTCACAATTGTATAGATCTTGCACTAATTATAATGTTATGATCAAGTAATTATATGGTGCTTTGTCGAGATCTGTCTGAATTGTTTATTAACTTATATATTTTGTCTACATATATACTATGAAACTAACTTTCAACATATCCCACAGTGGGTTGCGACACAGTTTATTACTATAGTATTTGTATTGTATTGTGTTCGTTAATAAAATAAATAAAAAATAAATACTCTACCTAAGGTTTATGAGGTAGTTCGGGTGTGCCGAACAATTTACACTTATATTACTTAAAAATTATATTCTTTTACAGTTGAAATCAGACAGTGAAGTTAATTGACTGTTGGTATAGTGGTGTGTAGTACCCTACGTCGTGAGACTGGGGTTCCGCCGGGACGTCACGGGGAGCGTAAAAGGTGTATTGTTGGTTTCTAAGTGGATTTTTTAACGACGAACCGACGAAGGCAACTGTTGGTTTTTGTCGATTTTTTTAAAAAGGGCAATGTTATCTATGCTGCTAGGTAGTACATAACCCCCCAGTCATCACCATCTTGACGGCGGGCATCCGTAACCGATTTTTCGAACAACAATTGGTGTGTATTGTAGTGCCATCGAGAGCAGTTTGTTGTTCCGAGTGTGTTCCTATACGTTCCTATACTTGTATGTTTGAGAAACTTATCTTTTATAATTCAACTCATTCTTTGGAAGGAGATAATTGTAAGGATACGTCCGCACAGGTAGCTGGCTGGCTTAGCGCTTATAGTGAGTAGTTTAGTAAAACTAATACTGAAGAATGTTCGCAACTGGCCACGCTGCGCCCTCGGAGTTTAACTTTTCGCTTAAAGACAGTCGAAGTATACAAACGTGTTGGTTTTAGTCATTAGTCTCTAGGCGCTAAGCAAGCCTGTCTGTGCGGACGTTGCCATTTACCAGACCTAGCCTAGACCAGAATATTTAAATGCTTAAAAGATACAAAATATTTGTATTACGATTGTAAAAAATGCCTTTTCAACGCTATTCTTAAACTAAACGCGAATAGTTTCATTTAAAATAAAATAGATCGACTATGTTTAAATTTGTTTTTTTTTTCTTTTTACACAACATAAGTCGTAAGTGCGTTTTTCTATTAACATTTTATAAAGAAAAGAATCAAACTGATAAAAGCATTTGTTAGCATCTTTTTTGTAATCATTTTAAAATTATTTTGATTCCGTTTACTTTAATAAATGCTTAAACGAAAAATAATGTTAATTTTGTACGATGCTTAGAGCGTGATAATGAAATAAATTAAATTCATACAGGTTGGCGAATTATTGCATTCAATAAGTTTATTAATTTTTAACATAAAATCTAATGAATGAAAAAAAAAATGCTTTATATTTTAATTTAAGTTTTCGTTATAATTCTCCCTAGAGCCAGTAATTATTTTAGTACTTATTCATACTGTTTTAATGTTACAAGTTTAACAAAATAGTGCAGCTTTAATCCACGTAGAATATAAGGTACTAAGTGGTAAGTAGTAAGTGGTAAGTGGTAAGGTAAGTGGTCACTTGAAATTAAGTGAATTTTGATATGCTTTGTATTTTACAGTATCAAACTATTTGTGAGCTTAAGTTACAACTTACACTCGAGGTATATTACACTATAAGATATTAGGTAATTTATTCGGCGCATGTCTCAGGAATCAATTATAAAGGATAAAGGAGAACAATACCTATTTCTGTCAGAAATCAATTAAAAATATGCACAAATCATTCTATTCTCTTACTAATGCTAAAACTATCTTTGTATTATTAAAAATTAATTAAAAATTAATTTGTATATTTAAAAAAGATTTTTGTAAAGCCTTGTTAATTGCAGTCATTGTCGATCGAATATTTGTTACAAACCAAACGTATAACATTTTTTTAATTATGGTATATTATTGTTATGAGATATTAGATATTCCGGGATATGTAGAGGTTCACGTGTGTCTGTAATCTATATATAGCAGGTAATGTTCAAAAATGCCTCTTCTTTCTTCTTGAATTTCTAGGTTTTAAAAGCATCCTAAATTCAAATTTGCGTCACACGTGCAGGCAACTAAGGTGTCGTCCAAAAAAATGGTGCCATTAAAACAAAGGTGCCATCCTGAAACTCTTTTTGTTTTGCTGGTTATATAATTTATAAGTTACGATGCTTGCTTAAGGAATAGTGTATATACAAATAATAGGGTATTATGAAATGCTCAAAAATTAAAAATAAAAGACTATTTTTTTATTTTAAATAAACTTTTTTATTTTATATTATATTTATTTTATATATATTTTTTTTATCTAATTTTTTTTTATATAAGATAAGCTTATACATAATTTAAGTATTACATAATACTTAATAATAATTAATTCGCAAAGTTTTAAATAGCTACATGAATAATTGAATGAATGAATAAACCGTTTAATTATCTGTATTCGACGCATGACCTGTCAGTACCGTACTGTTTCTTCACCAGCACGATTGGAAAAAAAAAAGCTTTACCTTTTCTTTAACGATGACCTTTTGGCTTGTAGAAGGCTGGATATTGCGAAAGATTTTAGCCATGTATATCAAAAAACGCTTTTTTAAAATGCAAGTGGATTAACAAATTTCTTACTTAAGCATAAAAGTCGGTATCGACAATATTTAGTCCGAACTCAAGCTCAGAAACATTGATGTTCCCAATAGATACTTGCTATCCCCAACCCAACCATGTCAGAATCTCCTTCAAATTAAACCAAAATATACCAGAAGAAACTTGATTTCCGTTCAGACTTCCTTTGAGAAGACTACGGTATTATTTAAACTAAATCTTGGTCATTTCATTTTCAGACACAAATTTGGGCAATCATGATAAAAAAATCATTAATTATATCAAAGCTCTTCAAGATCAATTCTCTTCCCCTAAATGCCAGTATCAGAGCACTAAGGTTAGTCATTTCGAACTACAGCTTTGTGTTTACCTGGAGTGCTCTTCAGGTCAAGGGGGTCTCTATGAAAAAAGTGATCAAAGGAGTGCGATAGTTCATTATTTATCACTCTACGCAAGCGGCCAGGATACCATCCCCACAAGCCTGGTGTTTGGTGCTTGGGCTTTTTTTACACTGTAGTTTATATGCAATATGACTAATAGTGAAATATATTAATGCTTATAGTTACAGTAAATCACAAAGAATGAATTTGAAATACTTGTTTTTATTAAACTGGTCAAAAATTCAAAATTATGCATTAATATATATTTACTAATTCCTTCCTATCCTTATTTCAAAGAATTCCAAATGAGCACAAATAATATCAATGTATTATTTTCAACTCCAATTTTATAAGCTGAGATTATTGGATAACTATGTTTCATGTCGTGGCATCGAGAATGAGAAGCCTTTTTATTTTTGCTCGTGGGAATTTTATTAAAATACGATTTTCCGATTGTGGTATCGATTTTTAATTGTCTTTAGCCAAATAGTTTAAAGACTAGAATTTCATTAGCGAGTGTGTTTTAATAGTACTTTATGAATTAACCTATTATAGTTTCTCTATGTGGTTCTAAACTACTAGTTATATAAAATTTAAATTAATTTATTTAGAATTTAGTAATGTTTGGGATATTATATTATGTAAGACAGTTCCGGGTAGTTTTATTGTCAGCTTTTTAGAAGAGCTTTTTAAATTATTTTGGTATTTTTATTAGTTTAAATTTAAAAAGTTGTTGAAATTCAACTTTAAATTTCTGTATAGATCGTCCTAAAATATTTTATATTCTTTGCTAAATTAAATCAAGTCCCGAATATGGACAATATAGTACATTATTTTAACTTGTCGAATTATATATTATAAAACCTACTAGCAAATAGTGTCGTAATGATTACTTGGAATGTTAATACTTTGACGGAACGGTATGAAAATTATCAATAGCAAATCATCATTGTCTGCGGTTTATCAGTGTAATAAAATCTACATTTAAGCAAGTTCATGATAAAATCATTTAGGTGATGTTGAAAGCTTGTTTTGAATATACTTTTGTTCATTTGATAGACGGCTTAAATTTAGGAACTGCGATTATAAATTCCTTGTCACCCACTGTCATTGCCAGCCGTTGCTTCGACCAATTTTTTTTGTATAGTTTTTCTAGATTGTCGTATTTTTTTTTCAAACAAGGCATCTCGAATAATTATGTTAATTCTTAAAGGTATCATTTAACATTAATTAAAATTTCAGAACTGCTTCGATTTTTGGTAAAAGATCTAAAAAACCTTTTATATTTTTTATTTGAAAGTACAATAAAATATATAAATACAAGTTCTATATAAATTGTATTTATATATGTAATTTTCTATTACCAGACATATATATTATGTAAATATTTGGTTAGAGATAAAAAACTACAACTTAACCTTGATCCTATAAGGTAGGTAATCACCTAGGTAATCTGGCAAATAATATTTGTACCTAATACTTGTAAATAATTCTTTATGATATAGAATGACGTTTATCAAATCCAGTCCACCCTTAAATATTATCTATCATAATATACAATTACTCTTTATACAATTTTTAAGTTTTTGCTACTTTATGTCACTCGAACATATGTAATAAATTTTTAGTCGTCTGAAATCAGGTCATATATAATTCTACGTCCCCTGAAAGTTTGACCGCAATGTTATAGAGCGGGTGTAATGTACGAAAAAACCCCTTCGCAATGTTCCTCGGCGGATTTACGAACGTAACGACCGAGTCTTATTTACAACGATTAAAAACATTTTGAAATGTGTGTTTTAAAGTATTCAAATGAGGAAACACATATTTAAGTTGCATTACTTTTGGTTTCATGTTAGGAAAATATGTGTTAGTGATGTTAAAGGGGTATGTATGATTTTTAGGATATGTGCCGTGGAAATTAATTGTAAAATTATTATTTTAATTAGGTATTTTTTATGAAGGCTTGTTTTGTATGAGCGAATTAAAATAATATACTGTACACTGAAATCTCACAGACCCAGACATCATATCATAATAGTTTAGTATTTATTTGAAATAAATAAACGCCTTCATCTCGTTTAACCGTAAACACGATTGCTTCAAAGCATTCGAAACGTCGGGTGAAATTTAAAATGTAAATTTAAAAATTATTAAATTATAGTATATATTTTTATTTGTGTCCTGAAAGTCTTAAAAATACTAAATAAACAAAGCCAATATTTACTGTTGAAATAAAAAAACCTTTAAAGTCTATAAATTTGTTTTGGTCGTAGCATTTCAGTGAATCGTATTTCCATTATAAACGTTGTTCCTGATTTTCTATTTCACAGATCATTTGGCAATGTCTTTTAAACTCAATGTTATTGACTGCGCGTCCCCTTTGTTTAGCTTCCTTTAAGAAATATTGCTCCATAATTGTTATTTGGCGGATTATAATATATATTTTAATACATCAATATATACTGCTTGGTACAAATAAGTTGATAAGTTAACAAGTGTGACCGGGTTGGGTGTCAGTAAAATTTTAGTAAATATTATATATAAAAAATGAAGGCGATGCAAAATAACATAACCAATCTACTTAAAAGTCATATAAAAAATAGGTCATCGTTCCGATCGATACTTTTAAAACCCTAGTTATAGCCATATTACTCTAAATCGAGGTGTAATTGCCTTGAAAATGGTACTTGATGACCAAAGCCGAGGCAATATCTCGAGGGAGTAAATCTTACGTAAGTGATAAACCTGATGCCGGCTAGAAATAAATCGGCGGTCGATTTTCTATCCTTCTCGATTTGATGTAGAACAAGATACGATGATGTGTTTTTTTTTAGTATTTATGTTGTTTGTATAAAATAAGAGAAATGATGAAATTGACTATAGGCACTTAGTTCGAGTAAATTAGTTTTGGAATAATGTAAAATGTATTTGTTAAGCGAATCGAACATGGCAGCTCTTGCAATGAAAATACTATAGAACCAATAGAATACAAGAAACTAATCAGTCTAGAGCTTATTACATCTCTAGATACTGATAAGCAAGGTAAAGTAACACTAATGAACTTATAAATAAGGATGAATTTGTTTAATAATTATGTATATTTTTAAAGAGTTACCCTTAAAATAGGCTCTTAATCTTAATTAGAAATTTTAATGAAAATATCATTAAGTTTTAATCATGACAGGCAGTCTTAATCTTCTAAGATTTTACGAAAGTAAAGACTAAAGTTCCTTTTTTTTTACTTAACACCAAAAAAGTGAAAATACAAGACAATTAAAAATTATTTGGATTATAAATGAAATTAATATTTTATCCTTATATATCAAAAGTCTATTTGTTAAATGCTAGAAAAATCTCGTTCTTATTTTATTATTTATTTGAATGATTCCATAGATAAAAGGAAAGTACAAACAAAAATATGCTATAAACAAATGTATAAACATATTATTATTTTAAGAAGATTATGTGAGGTTGGCAAAAGTATTCGAAATAATTAATGGTAATGAAGGGTTCTACCCTCATTTATCATGCAGTGACTGGACCTCAGAATTTAAAATTGTGGAATTTCTAAATCTTTATGGTGAATAGTGTAATGAGGATATTAAGCTTTAGTTTTGATTTAATTAAATATAATAAAATCAAATATGATCTAAGATGAAACGATGTTTCTGTTTTAGTATTCTCTTAATAATTGTCAGTATATACCGGTTTATAGGTTTTATTTCCGTAGTGAAACTTAAAGTAAAGAAATTTTAGGGAAGCATTTCTTTCTAATTGAATAATATCTAATTGAATAAAATATTCATGTTTTTTTTGGCCTAAATTAATCATTTACCTGTTTATATTTCTTTTATTCATATACCTGAAAATACTCTTGTTATTTTTTAAAGTGATGATTAAAACATTGAGTAAATATGAGCCGTTCAAACGCTGTCATTTGGCGCGCGCTTCGCGTGACGTCAAATGACACATCCAGTGAAAGTTTACTCTAAACTTTTTAGTTACTTCATACATATTTTAAGTTTTAATTGCAATACAAATCATGAAGGAAGACAAAAACCACCTTACAAGTATTGTATAGTTCTGGAGTGCAAAAATAGTATTAGAAAACACCCGACAAAGTATTTTTTTTGTATTCCAAGAGATGCGCAAATATAAAAACAATGGTGTATGGTAATTAAAAGGGATAATATACGTTCTAAATCATGTTTATATTGTTGAGAAGATCAATTTAACGTAAGTATACTTTATTTATGCACATTTTAGTGTAAATTAGTAAGAAGTAACTTTTGCATTAGCTATTGAACATTAGAAAATTTGTATTAAAATTAACCTAACCCAGCTTATAAATGTTCAGTATAACTTTCTATAAAAACCCTTTTCTTTTTTTGGTTTTACGAAATTTTTATGGTTATCGGTTTATTTCAGGTTAAGGAAGATACAGCAAATTGTATTGAATATAATGAAACAGTAAAGAGATAAATGTAATCTAAATTTGAAGAAAGGAGTTGTGCCTCCAAAAGACACCAGCTGAGAAAATGAGAATATGCATAGTCAAAAAGCAAAGATTGACACCGGTTAGTGAAGCCCATTCAGAGTTGGCTATTAAAAGTAGTAATGTTTCAAAAAATGGTGGACCTTCGGAAAGAAGTGATCACTAAGCACGTCATAGTACTGCCCATGTCTGTGATATTAATCATCCAGGACTCAGTACATGCAAGTCAATATTAAACCGATAAAGGTGAATGTAAATACACCTGCTGAAAAACAAAATGTAGCATTGTCACCATTTTATCATTCAACACACAATATAGAAACTTTAAAAGAAGTGGACCTTCGGAAAGAAGTGATCACTAAGCACGTCATAGTACTGCCCATGTCTGTGATATTAATCATCCAGGACTCAGTACATGCAAGTCAATATTAAACCGATAAAGGTGAATGTAAATATACCTGCTGAAAAACAAAATGTAGCATTGTCACCATTTTATCATTCAACACACAATATAGGAACTTTAAAAGTAAAACTATCTGTTTTAAAAAGAAAATTGTATACTGAAAACACAGCTGATAGTACTTCTACAGCATCCTATTCTTCTATATCTGCTGATTATTAACCAAGTTATTTATTTAAGTTAAGTGAAGTGGAAAATGATTCAGAAGAAGAAACTTTTAAAAATGTAATTTGTAGTAAGTAGCATGCTAACTGCTATTGAAGAAGAGTTTGTAGTTGTTTTGTTACAGTTGTTTGAGTATTAAGAAAATGTTTTAGGATTACCTAAACAATCGTATCTTTTAATAAAACTTACAAGCAAGAAAATATAGGGTTAAATTATTTATTTTTCTCAGAAACACTAACACCACAATGTAAACTTCGACGCCGATAATTTGAATGGCGTGTCAAATGACGTCACATTTCCTTTCGAGCAATGGTGGCTTGTTTTGGAAGTTTGAATTTCGTTCCCTTAATTTACACTTTTAATAAATTATTTTATGGTCTTAAATATAATTAGTAAATAAAAAAATGTTTTTATTATAATAAGATGATAATAAGTAATTAAGAAATAAATATTTGAGATAATTTTAAATTGTATGCATTTTCCCTATTGGGATGTAGATTTATTAACAGTGTGATAAAAATAACCTCATCACATAAACTATAAAATTTATTAACTAGTTATTTCACCTCGTCGTGTATATTAAAAAATCATGCTTGTAAATACGCTTTTAATATTATATACTACTATATTACTGGGAAAACATTCTTATTTATATTAAGGAAAATATAAAATCAATTGAAAACTTGACTTGAGCAATTATTTTAAAGTTTAATATTACTGGTTACTAACTCACAGTTAGGAAAACGTGTCATAAACATAGCTCACTAGTTTCTAACTTGAGAATCGTGTACAGCTGACTTAAGATAAACTACTGCTATATTTCAAAGGGTTGCCAACCCTTAGGAAACATTACGGATTTATTGTTATTTAAGTTATTATAAATTGAGCTAATTTATTAAACTAGTTACATTAATTCGCTTGTTTTTTCGTTGAAGCTTAACAAAATATTGAAGGTCTATATTGAGTTCGTATACTTCCCATTTAATTTAATTTTAATTATAGTTTTATTTACTGTGTTTGCGATTTTAGATGAATTGTAAAGTTAAAAAGTTAAGTTAAGGTTTCTAAAATTTTAATAGCTAATAGTTTTTGAATTTATTTTTTTGTGTATTAAATAAAATAAGGTCTTATACGGTAAAGATAAGAAACACTTGGAAGATCCTTTTATTATTATTACCTTAAAATTGTTAAGAATGAAAGTAATAATATAATTATTTATTAGGAAAATACTTTTCAGAACATGTTTTACTCTGTATACTTTGCAAGCTTATTAATATTAAGTAGTATTTACGAGATTTCATTCTTCCGACATAAGATTTCATTTGGAACTAATTATGAAATTAAGAAGAGTCAAACGTCAAAGTTAAATGATAAAATAAAATAAAATAAAAATACTTGAATAATATAACAAAAGAGTTAAATACACGAAAATTAATTAACATTTTTTTTTAATAAAATTGCTATCACTTAGGGTAATTAAAATTTATAGTCGTTTCTGAGAATAAACAAACTCGTACTAAGATTAATATAAAATACATAATATAAATAGAATTCATTTAAAATGAAAATGCACAATGCGGTTCGAGACTAAATATGGCTTACAAAATTTGAAAAGGGGAGGGGGAGTTTGTAGTCCCTCGGAGGGTGGTTATATGCAATATGCGAAATTAATACTGAAATTTAATTATATTTAAAAAGCATCATATGTTGTTACTTTTAGTACAGATTATAGAACCATAATTTTATTTTCATTAATCCGTAACCCGCTTCAGACAAGAACAATTTTCCACTTATTATAACATCATAGTATTAAACACTTTTCAACAACATGAACTTGAAGCATTCCAACTTTTCAATTTAGAAAATCAAGTTATGGAATTTAGAGCGCATTTCCATATTACATGAACTCATCCTGTACACGTCGTCGGTTCTCATTCTTGTTCATCACAAATGCAGCGCTTATCTTTCCGACTCTCCAAACTTATAGATTTAACGTTCTAAAGGATTTAGGAGCGAATTATAACTTCGTAACTTCTATGCTGATGCTGTGGACTGTGCAGATAAGCTGATGTGTTGATTTAAATTAAATTTAATGGATAAATTATTCTTGTCTCAACATATGCAACTGTATAATCTTCAGGGTATAAAAAGTTATTCTGTTGCATCTACATGTGAAAAACAATTATGCATTTATTCATGACATTTTTGAAATATGATTGCACAAATTGCTAGATTCAAAATCTTTGTCACTCACTAAACAGATTGGGTTTCTCAAACTCGGTCAAGTCAAAAAAACCTTATCAAAATCGGTTTAATTCTTTGCGAAACTGTACCGTTTCTTTATGAATAAAAGATCAATAATGCAATAATAAAAAATAAGTTTAGTTTATGTAAATTCATTTTTATAGAAATAAAAGGTTAAAAGGTAAGTAAGCCTCATAATAACCGTTGATTTTCATTTAAGTTTAAGATATTGAAAAATGTATATTTGTGAAAACGCATTACTCTTTTTTCGGTTTTAAGTGACATAAAAATATGGTAAATCTATTTTGTCAAAGCAGGTACATACACATTTCATTTAATGCGCTTGCGTTACCAAGTGACTGGCAAGATAGTTGCAGATTACTTTGACAAAAATAACATTGGCCCATGAGATATATATTTATAAGCTAATTATGATGAAAAATAATCTATTTAGATTTATAAACGAATTTTCAAGGCATTGTATAATATCTAACTGGATATATTGATTGATATATTGATTAATAAATTAAGTGAGTTAAAAATTGTAAATGTAGATGAGAGTTGAAAATTATAATTTTTATACTCGATTCAAACTAAATACAAGAACAATAGACACCGACAAATGACACCATATTATGAAAACAAGTTGGTCCATATACAAAAGATTGTGCTGGGTATTTTGTAAGTATTAAGTACAGTATAGTATAGTCTAATGTGGGGGAATACATTATACGGGAGTAGAGTTAGATTAGATTTAGTTATTTTTCTTTTATCTTGTATCCCTCAATTTTTTTTATTCTCGTTCTGTTCTATCTAGTAATTTGAAAATATACAACAGTTATTTGAATAATTTTTACTTTACTATAAAATATTATAATATTGATCTTTTAAAATACCCACACGTAGGCTTTATGACATAAGTCCGCCTTTGTGCGTAAGCTATGTATAGTTCGTACAATTCACGAAGACGCACCCCACTATTCCTCCTAACCGTTTATAGTATATGTGTGATATGTTTTGTCAATGTTGAGAGTTATCGGTACACACTAATTACCTATGAGTGCACACGCACACTACAATTAATAGACTAATCAGAAGAAAGCGTCATGGTCACAGTGAAAGATGCTCTTCTTCAATTTTATATTTTTTACCCGACTGAAAGGAAAGGGCTATGTATTTTTTTATTTTTTGGTGTGCATATTTTAAGTGATTATTAGTTAATATACGATAATATAGGCATTTTTATAATGGGGGTAACTATAAACATAAATGAAATACGTGAAATAGTTTTATTTATCTATATTAATAGGCATTAATAGGTTCTTACCAAATTTGGTTAGGAAGGGGGAGGAGTGTGGAGGGTGAAGGTGAGCGTTTTTGCGCATAATAAAGGGGCCCCTTAAATCTACTCCTGGGTCGCAAGTCCCAGGCACTGCTTGCACTCCTCTCCTTGCAACGCGATGGGCCCGGCAACCGCACGGTGAATCCATGGATTGCTGAGAAGCTTCGTCTTGAGAAAAAATCTTGAAAATCGTTAATCACTCGTTTCAGAAATATCTGATACCAAGTCTGATGTTTCGCCGACATTTATAACAAAACTAAAATCAATGTCAAAATATCTTATGTATTGTGCTGTGATGTGCTGACAAATATTGAACCAGACATCTTGATTTTCTCGACATTTAAAAAATATAAAGTAGAGCATATTTCGTGACGAGTCTGGATTTTCGTAAAAATTGGTGGGGCGCGTCTTCGTGAATTGAACTATCTATACTGTTATTATTATTTATATTGTATGCCTATAAGAAACTATTACTTTGATTCATAGACACAATCTATCACTATGTAATTTTCAATGTATTGTTACAGAAACAACATACATAATTCTGTCATGAATAAATTAACAAATAATGCATAAATCTAACTATTCCATTACTGAAGCTGATAAGACTTTGTGTAGAGATACAAGATTACATGTTATTTGGAATTTATGATATGGTACTCTTGATGTGGTAATATAGTTAATTGCTGTATTTACAATATGTATAATTGTAGAGTAATCTATCTAGAGCAAATAAAAAATTATAATTTTTATTAAAATTAGTAAAAAAAAATTTACGAATTGACCGAGACACAAAATAAATGTTCTGATAGTTAGTTTAATCCCGCGGTATTATGTTACTTTATTATTATTGTTAGGCTTGTTCAACGACGTGTGGGTTAGTATGACGTCAGTAGTGTTTCATAGCTAAACTTTTGATTACTTCAATTGTTACCCCTATTAAACCCTTAGACAGTGTACACAATTTAAATGAAATAGCTTTGGTTAAACTAAATTGCAAAACTAACTAATCATATATCTATGCAGGGTTTATTAGTTATAAAAAAAATGGTTTTCCTATATATGATAATGTAATGCAAAAACAAAACATACCAAATAACTTACTAAAGAAGTAGATTTGCTTTTATATTTGTAGATGTTCTTGTAGCGGGAACCGCACTTGTGTGAATCATAAGTTTCAAAACCCAATTTAGGCTTCGAGTTGTTAGATTTGTTATAAGGTCATGTCTTTCTGTTTTTAGGTCATTCAGTATATATGCAAAGATAGAAATAGTAAAACAATACTGTAAGCCCCTATGGCTTAACCATAGCAATGTTCGTGTATGGAGTACTTCAAATATGTTCTCCCAGAAAATAATCTTTTATTATTATTATATCAAAAAGTGAATGAACGTCACGGGCGATCAGTGCTCTTCCTCTTCCTCTGTCGTTATCTCTTTCCTTCCTCATCTTCCCATTTCTCAAAGTAATTTAAGATATCACAAGGCTACTTTATCCCTTTTTACCATCCGGTAAAATAAAATAAAATACATCTTTAATTATTTAAACAGGCTTAAATTATCTTATAAGATTGTATTATTAATAACAATTTAAATAACATTTTAAGGTCAAGCAAATAAAAATATATTTATTTTCAATTCAATAGAAGAACATCAAAAAGAGCCATCACATTGTTATGAATAATTTATTTGAATTTGGGGTAATTTAAGCTTAGCATGGCTATACATGTTTATAGATATTCTCAAACATTAATTTCGGTAGTGGCATCTTTTCAATGTTTATCTATACTGCAAAGTAAGAAACATTGGTTAGAATTTTCGAAAGAAACCTAATAAATGTCAGCACCGTCCCGATAAAGACAATCACATATAGAATGCTTAATTCACCGAGGCGGTTTCCCAGAGGTCACAGGTTCGAATCCCTGACCGTATCGGTTTATTTTTCATTCTATATTTATATAAATTTAAATAAGCTTAACCTGGCTAATAATACATGTATATAGATATCTTCAAACATAAATTTCTTTAAATTAAAAAGTTGTTATATAGTAAAAAGCACTACGCTTTTTAACATATAACAGCCGTTCACTTTTTTTTACATCTCAAAACGATATGATATACATAGAATTATTTTACGTATCGAATTTTTAAACAACAACTTGTTTTTACGAAATTAAATAAGCCAACACTAGGGTGGCCCAAAAATTTCAAATTTACCCTATACCCCAGGGCACCCACTATTTTTTTTACCTTCGTTGATAGTAGTAAAGTGCCAAAAATTCAATGTCCTAGGTTAAGTAGAAGGCAGTGCTCAACATCGTCTAAGTTTTAAAAAAAATGTTATTTCCTTATTTCTTAAATATTGATTTCGGTATTATTAGAGTAAGGTATTTACTCTCTCTTTCGGACCATCTAGTGGTCCTGACATTCCTTTATTCAAAAGATTCAAGGTAGCATGGCCCTTCATACACAAAGAAAACTATCAACCATTAGAAAAAGCTCCTGGCAGTGAAAATTTAAAGCTCACTGCAGTAAATGCTTTATTAGTTGTCTTAGGAAGGAATAAGCAGCCCAGAGATGACTACATGGAGTTAATAGAGATGACTCTTCTAGCTCTGGGCCATACTCCATATAAAATTCATTGGAGAGCTCCAGGTGCAGTACACCACGCTCGTTGGATGGCGAAATTGTTATACGCCATTAAAATTCACTTGTTTCGTGAGGAAGACAGTTTCAAAACCACACAAAAGGAAAAATTGCAGTTAGAACGCTTTGTGAACTTTGGAGCTCTTGTATATGTAAAATATTGGTTTGAAGCCCCTATGGCTACAAATGCTGCTTGGGCAGACCTTTGTCTGTGGAAGGACATGACCAATTATGGAATTATTGATTCTCAAATTAGTTAAGTGGTTAAAAAAGTCATAAAAAATCATCTTTGGTACCTCTCGGATGAGTTAGTTGCCTTAAGTTTATTCTCAGAGAAAGTTTCAAATGAGGAAAAGGTAGAAATTGTCAATAAGATGGAGTGTGAACCTACTGACCGGAAGGTAAGAGGGGATTTGTCACTTTTAACTGTCCAGGCCGTTTTGGCTGATTTTGCCAATAAAAGATCATTGCAGGTATTTGTTAAATTGAAAATAAATTCACATTTTTTGACCACACATTCAAATGAATGGAACAGCAATGAACATTACATTAGTGGTAAACAAATCACAAAAAATATGAAAGTTGTTATATTGTTGTTATATTGTCAGTTTGTTATATCATTGATATAGCTGAGCGTGGTGTGAAACTTTTTGAAGAGTTTAATAAGCTTTTGACAAATGATGAAGAAGAGAAACAGTTGGTCCTGCAAGTTGTTGAGGCTAGCAGAAAGCTGGTTCCGTCCAAAACGACAAAACAAGTAGCTGTTGAAAGTTTGAAGCCATCAACTTCAAAGCATTAAACCATGTTTATTTACCCCAACCAGTACTTTCCTATAAGATTTTTGTATTATTAATCAATTTTATACAATAAAATAAACTAATTTACTACTACTCAGCTATTTGTACTTAATTTAAAACAATCCTCAAAATTTCCATATTTTTCAATTTTATATTTAATATTAAATGTCTTTGAGCACTGTCTTCCAATTGGAATATTATCTTCAAACTTTGCCAAAATACTTGTTTTATTACTAGTCAAAAAAATAGCGGGTGCCCAGATATGTAAACTAGTTTTGAAATTTTGACTATAAAATATGGGCCACCCTAGCCAACACCCTAGGTGATTGGTTTAGGAAATGGAGGATTGAGTTAAACCTACAGAAGAGCGCCGCCGTGGTTTTCTGTCGGGTAAGGGTCGATACGGGGGAGCTAAGAAGAGTTAGCATCTTTGACCGACCTATTAACTGGCAAAAAGAAGCCAAATACTTAGGAGTAACGCTCGATAGCAAATTATCTTTCGGCAATCATATCAAAACGGTTAGGAACAGAGCGGCCTACTTTCTAGGCCGACTCTATCTCGGTCTCTCATTGCAGACCTCCATAGAGACCTAGGTTTACTTACAATAGCGCAATATTTCAAGGAGCTCTTTCAGAGTTTCTTCGATAGGGCCGAGGTACATCCGAACCCACTGGTGGTTAAAGCGACCACCTACCAGCCTAGAGTCACCCCGTTAGCTTTTAAAAGAAGACCCAAGTCGATTCTTATCGACTCAGATGACAAAATAACGACTGACAATAGACTAATCTTACACTATAGTGTAAGCTAATCTTACACTATATCACACACCCACACACAAGCTCTTCGCCGGCGAAGGCGAGGCCCTAATCGCACGCTGCGTCGGCGTTCTGCCGTCGGGGGGCGTTAGTGTCATTATACCCTTCTATCCCATCCTATAAATACGCTGTCTTAGGTCGAGGCCGTCCTCTTATAGGTACCCTTAAGGCAGACGTGTCCCCCGGGCCCCTCAGGCCCGGGTTTTTCAAGGCCGAGTTTCAGTACTCGCCCACTCCCCCGGTGACGCTGTAATAGCCACTTGGCTAACAGCTTAGTCATTACAAAAAAAAAAAGAAGCTAGAGCATTATTTTTGCTCGAGTCGTCGGACTGTGCGATTATTTGTGAAGTTTTATTTTGAAGAAGTAATAATGAATAACCATCACGAAGACTGCAACATAGTGACGACAGCAATGATGACGTCACACATTTAAAAAACAATTTTTAAATTTCAGCTTAAAATCTTTTTATAAATAAATGATGTAAAAAACAAATTTTTGTTATTAGTTTACGAACAAAATGTGTTTTAACACAAAAAATATTAGGGGGAGGATGATCTTCATTCATCATTAAATTGTTTGAGGGTATAATCAAATCCACATAATTTACACAACAAGAATAATATTACAATGTGGATAGGTAAATACTGCGGACCAAGAGATAGTTTAGAGCCCGTTCAAGCAGACCGGCAATAGTAAAGTCGCTTTTAGTGAAACTTTCCGATCACTTATATTTATAGATAGATTGTGTATATATGTACAAAGTTTATCATACTCTTAGCTACCATTAGTTACTTTCTGTTTCCTAACAAGTTATGTTCTATATTTCATTATGATCAATTGAGTATTTAATACGTGAAAGCTCAACAAACAAACTCACATTCCCTAACATGTAATGTTAGTTTGCATAAGCATAACTTTATATGCAAAAGTAATCCGCTTAGTAGTTTTTATTTATGTATTCTATTGCAAGTTGCACCGCTAAAGGCGTGTACACACTCATCAATTATTTGCTACACTTAATGCCTACTCTCCCCTTCATAAATAATGGACCTGCGCGAGGAACACCTGTCCGCTTTTACAGGGTAAAAACGTAATGACCGAGGATAAACGAATTCCGCAAAACTGTTTTAAATACTTGCTGCAGAATTTAAACTAAGCTTAGTTGATTGAGATTTAATGACTAAAATGTTCTCTTGCTTCTACTTTAAATTAGAGGTAAAGTTTTTTTTGATATAATATATATTTGTCGCAGATCACGATAATTTAACGATAATTAGTAACTCAATTGATATCATTGTAATAGTGGGGTGTGAACGCCGTGACGTAACGAGTCACGCGATCGGAATCGTTTGGAGGGGCACCGGAGACATTTTAAATATCCGAGTGCATCGAGACGAGAGGATTATTCATTAGTGTGAGCCTTACAGTCCGGACCCCCCCAAACGGGACCGGTGGTTCACGCAACTTTGATAATTGTATACCTACTAAGTAATTTGTGATTACCTACATTTAATACAAGTAATTGTCATATTGTGTGTGTGTGGTTTAATTGCCTGAGACCTACGCTTCGGATCCTGTACAAGAAGACTTCATCAATACCGAACGAGCCACGAATATACCTCCCTATCTCCGACATATTTATATTACTTTTTAAGCTATTAGGCTATACTTATATTATTTTTTAATTTAGGCTTAAAATTTAATAAATGCACATACTCCTTCTTTTTTTTTTTTAAATATCATAACAATATTTTAATAACATTTTCTTCATAGATTTCGTTCAGATTCTAAGTAGAAATAAATAACCTGTCAATGTAATGACCCAAGGATAATTTTTCTTTGAATTTAATAAAGCCGAGATTCTCTCACGACTATTTTCCGTCTCACGGCGCGGCGTCGAGAATGCGAAGCCTTTTAATTTTTCTTCTTCGGAATTTTATGAAATACCCTATTCATTCTTGACTCCGTGGTATTGATTTTTTATTGCCTCGTTCCATCTGCAATAGCCAAAATTTTTATAGGCTGGATATTAAAAATCATATTATTTATTATCACTCTATGTAGTTAAGAGTCAAATATAAGTATGTAACCAGTTGACATTATACTTAATAAAGGTAGTTTAGAATATAAAACATTTATCCATATGGAACATATAACCCAGGTAGGTTAGGATTTTCTAAAGAATCCTAATAGAAGACGACCACATAAACAATGCTTAAATCGTAGGGCAGCGATACTGTGGCTTAATTTATTTATTTATTTATTTATTTATATCTTTTCCACTTAGAATCATAATCAGTGATCACTTGTGTACGTCAACATGGAAGTGTCAGGAGGGCCTATTACGATACTAGATTTATCGTAATAAGCCCTTCTGAGAAAGCACTTTCCATCTTAATGTTAAAGCTATGAGGGTTCCAAACGCGTCCTGGTCTGAGAAGAACCACACAACAAACTCAGCCGGATATATTTTTTGTTATTGTGATCACTGTTTCACAAACGTCAAACTTAAATGCAAATTTGGAACAACTAGAACCGTCGCAATCAATAGAAAAAGAAGCCTAATGATTTCAGGCAACGAAAATTAAATAATAATAACAGAAAAAACATATATATATAAATCTTCGGCCTGCCACACAACCAGTCACCGCAAGCAGCACCCGTTCACGAGCATAACACAAGAGTCAGCCATCACCCCCTTCGCACATATTTGAGGGAGGGAGGCAACCCGACTCCCGATGCTACCGCAAGTAGTGACTTCTAAGGAATCGGTGTGATGCAGAAGGTCGATAAAGCAAAATAATTTACAACAAAAAACGAATTGCGGAGATTACTAGCTATTCGCAATACAATACAGATTCATTCCCAGGCCATACCGTCGTCGATGTAATCCTTTACACTATAGTAGGATTTTTTTATTAAATTATTTTTAACATATAATTTAAATTTATTTAATGATAGGCTTAAGGCTTCATTTGGGAGCTTATTATAAAAACGTATACAATTACCCTTAAAGGATTTACCTATTTTATGGAGCCTAGTGCCGGTCATAGCGAGTTTATTTTTTTGTCTTGTATTAATTTTATGTAAATCACAATTTTTCTTGAATTTTGAAATATTTTTATGAACGTAAATTAAATTTTCATAAATATATTGATTGTAAACAGTCATAATTTTAAATTCTTTAAATTTGTTTCTTAAAGAGTCTCTTGGTCTCATATTATATATTGCGCGAACAGCCCTCTTCTGCAATGTAAATATGGTATCAATGTCAGTCGCATTGCCCCATAAGAGTATACCGTATGACATTAAGCTATGAAAGTAACTAAAGTATACTAATCGAGCAGTTTCCATATTTGTTAATCGACGTATTTTTTTAACCGCGTATGCAGCAGAACTTAGTCTGCTTGACAAATCGAATATATGAGGACCCCATTGCAATTTTTCATCTAAAGTAATGCCCAAGAAAGTAGTAGATTTGACCAAGTCCAAGTCCTCATTATTTAATTGTACATTGGTTCTAACATTTTTAACATTTGGTAAACTAAATTTGACACATTTTGTCTTTTTTTTATTAAGCAACAAATTATTGGCGTTAAACCATTGTACAACATCTGAGAGAGCATTGTTTACATCGTCAATAACAGATTGCCGTCTATTAACTTTAAAAGTAAGAGAAGTATCATCAGCAAACAACACTATCCCATGTTTTTCCCTCACTAGGTGAGGTAAGTCATTTATGTAAATGAGGAACAAGAAAGGCCCTAAGATAGAGCCCTGTGGCACACCTATTTTTACCAAAGAACCAGGGGAACGTTTTCCATTTACATCAACTTTTTGAATTCTATCATTAAGATATGAA
The DNA here is from genome assembly GCA_959347355.1 of Napeogenes inachia. Lineage (NCBI taxonomy): Eukaryota > Metazoa > Arthropoda > Insecta > Lepidoptera > Nymphalidae > Napeogenes > Napeogenes inachia. The sequence continues at coordinate 18,592,084 of OY365792.1, forward strand.
CTAATTAAATCTAGGGACTTATTTTTAACTCCATAATGTTCTAACTTTTTTATAAGGATTTCATGTTGAACGCAGTCAAACGCCTTAGATAGATCACAGAAAATGCCAAGTGCATCCTGTGATCCTTCCCAGGCTTCAAATATGTTTAGTAATAGCTCAACACCAGCATCTGTTGTAGAGCGACCGGCAGTGAAACCAAACTGGTTTTTGTGTAAGAGATTGTTTTTACTGAAATATGCCACAAGTTGATTAAGAATTATTTTCTCAAAAATCTTACTAAAAGTGGGTAAGACTGAAATAGGTCTATAGTTACTAGGATCTAATGAACAGCCGGATTTGAATAATGGAGTTATTTTACTTTGTTTCATTAGATCAGGAAATATACCATATTCTAAACAATTATTAAATATTAATGCTAAGTCTGGCGCTACAATGTCAATTATGGACTTAAGTATGTCAACAGAAAACCCCCAAAGATCACTAGTCTTTTTAACGCAAATTGATCTAAATACTTTGATTATTTCTTGAGCATTAACTTTTTCAAACTTAAAACTACTAACACATTGACCTACATTCTCTCTAAGTAAACCCATAGCTGCAGCGGTAGAAGAATTTAAAGATAACGTTGTAGTCACTGGAATATTAGTAAAAAAGGTTTCAAAAGCAGTAGCAACCTCGAGGTCAGACGTGACATATTTATTATCTATATTTAATTTAAAGTCGATCCTCTGGGATTTAGCTCTTCCAGTTTCTTCATTAATTATTTTCCAAGTTGTTTTTATTTTATTAATGCTATTTCCTATTTTATTTTGAATATGTTGATTTTTTGCTATTTTACATTGTTTTTTAAAAGATTTGGAAAATAATTTTACTTCATCCCTAAACTCATTACTAGTGTTAAACATCAATTCCGCATACATATTATATAATTTTTCTCTATTTTTGTGTAACTCAGCAGATGCCCAATCACTAAACACTAATTTATCATTAACAACCACTGTTTTAGGAGTAAATATAAAGTTAAATAATTTAGTGAAAGTACTAAAAAAGTCATTATACATAATATTGGGGTTTGAATTTTTCAGCATAGGCAAATAGCGTACTAACCCATTTTTAATTTGTTCGATACGTTCTATAGTCACTGGTATAAAACTTATTTTCTGTTTTGATTTTTCTAATAATAATAGCAACTAAATTCTGGAAAACCGGTTCGAGGTAGCAGATTCGAATCCCTGTCGGTATGGGTTGATTTCTCATTATGTATTTATTTAAAATTCAAATCTCCTCTACGTAAGGCCTCTGCAGCTAATTAAAATGAGTGCAAACTGTGAATATTTTTTTTATTTGGACCAAGTTCTATTAAAGTTTTATCATAACACCCATTCAGGTTATGAAATCTTTTCATAATAGACAGAAGAGTGAAGACTATTCCATAAAAAGCTAGCACCGGATCTGGTCGCTGAATCCGGTATGTTGATACCGGATCCGTTAAACTCATAATGTTTTCCGGATTGCAATCCCTAACTCCAACTACTATGAGTATTATCTATAAATATAGGTATTATCTATCAAAAAGCGATATTAGCAAAATTTATTTTAAAATTTGTTACAATTGGCCTGCACTAACAATCTTTTAAAAAAAGTCAGCAGTCGTCAGTAATAAAACAGGAACTTGTAATGCTTCAGCGACAGAGATGAATTCACGAGGAATTTGGTTGTAACTATTTCCTATGCAGAAAGTAAAAAACCGTTACAGAAGATAACAGAAAACGTTGCTTGCTAACAAATATTTACAACTCTTTTTACTGTGAAAATGAATAAGCTAGATAGATAGATATATATTTATAAACCATTTTAGGTTCAATAGTAACTTGCAAAGTTCTTTAGCTCTATTCAGATATTATGTAAATAAGTACAAATAGTTATTGAAAATATACACGACAAAATACTAAGTCCTATAAAGAATGATTCAGACAAAGGCAAACTTAGTGCATTAAAAAAGAAATTGCTTGCTTTGCACTTTCTTGCTTATATTTTTCAACTCAACAAAGAGCACGTTTTCTTGAGAAATATTAGAATTTTCTTGTTCTATTCTAGGGAAAATGTTCAAAGCAATTTGTTTTCCTATAATTTATCTAATCAAGACTGTGACATCACTAGTTTTAATTTTAAATGCTATCGGTTTAATTTACATTAAAAATTATAAATGACAAAAATAAATTTAAATAAGCTTAACATGGCTATACATGTTTAAGGATATTTTCAAACATTAATTTCGGTAGTGGTTTATCTATACTGCAAAGTTAGAGACATTGGTTAGGATTTTCGAAAGAAACCTAATAGATGTCACCACCATCCCGATAAAGACGATCACATATAGAATGCTTAATTCACCGAGGCGCACAGCGATACGGTAGCTTAGTTGGTAGAGCGACGGGACGGTTTCCCAGTGGTCGCGGGTTCGAGTCCCTGCCCGTATCGGTTAATTTTTCATTCTATATTTTTGTAAATTTAAATAAGGTTAACATGGCTATACATGTTTAAAGATATTTTCAAACATTAATGACAAAAATACTCAGATAAACAAATTATGAATTTGACTATATGAAATGAATAATCTACTCTGATAATTTTTTGAGACTTTTATCATCCATATCAGCCCTATCATACTTTACCTTTCCTCTGATTTATGACCATATTCATTAGAATATTTTTGCTGCATCAGATAACGCCTTTCTTAAAACGGATTAAAATACCCTCACATCATGTTTATTAATGTCAAATTGTTTCATAAAAGATTATATCTCCGCTTCGTATTTAACACATTCATTTAGTATGTGTTGTACACCGTCCAACAAGCTGTATGTGTCACAGTTGGGGGATGCAGCTCTTTTCATTAAAAAGGCTAACTTTTTGATCGAAAATGCTCTGAACGCAATCTGTGTGCGGTGGTGATGTACTTCCTGCTAATAACTATTGGCTTTTATAAACTAAGGTAAATGAGGAAGCTGACTTACAAATTTTTTTTTACCATATGCCTTTTTCCAGACTTCTTTCGTCGAAATAGTCTCTAAACTTTTTGTAACAATACATTTTGAATTTGGTCAGTCTTTCTGTAAGAATAGGTAAAAAAAAAATGTCCTGAACTTTTATTTATAGCTGTGTTTGCGAGAGAGTCAGCCTTCTCGTTACTAATAGACCTATAAGTGATGGAACCCACTGCATCTTCACATTTAAAGAGTATTGTTACAATATGTTTATTGATATATTTAGTTCAAATAACCGATGATTGGATTGAGTCTTTAAGGAATATTACGTATGATCATTACGTATTTGTATTTTACTCAAATTAGCAGCAGTACACACCTTTTTTGTTAAATAAGGTGGAAACAAGAATTCCTTTAAGGATTAAGGTAAAGACTTTATAAAATGGTTAATATTCTGTCTAACCTTAACTTTCCTATCAGAGCTTATCTTATGACTGACAGGTCATTAAAAATAGAACAATTTTCAATATGAATATAAAAAAGTATAATTTACAACATATAATTTTTCTGCTCAATCTTAAGGAAAACTTTAACAGAGCGGAAAATATAAAAAAAAACTTGATATATTATTTTGACTATACAACATAATATTTTAGAATTAAAAAAAAAGCAGTGTAAAACGTTGAAATTCCTTTAAAATCGGAAAGGTCATTCTTAAGCGTTACGGTTAAACAAAAATAAAACAAAAATGGCTTTTTCTTCAGAAGTATCCACTTGGCTGTGAATGCGGAACGAATAAATCACGCGAGAGTTGCTTTGTTTGGTACCGAATGCTGTTCTATATGCAATGTGTTTGTTTTAGTTGTGTGTTATTTGTGTCTTAAAAGAACATACACAATGAGTCTATAAATGTGCAATAAAATGTGTCCATAATGTGGTTTGGTATTATATGTAAGGTAATTTTAAGGCATGTCTTTTTTTCAAATCGGATTCACCTATGTTTATACAAAATCACCTATTAACTTTAGTTTAGTATTTTACTTTTGAAAGTAAGTCTACTGTATAGGCACATCACGAAAATCTTATGAAAAAGAGTACTATCTAAAATTTGCAAGTGTATAATAATACTAAAAAGACCAAGAGACGTAGTCTACAAAAATAGAAAATATAGAATCCACATTACATTCGGATTTCATCTCTTCTATAAGAACGGTCGCGATATCAACTTTTATTACAACAATCTTTCAAACTATCATGTTCTATGTCCATCTCGACTCAGTGCTATCACTAACCCTTAGGAACTGCTATAAGACATCTTTACGAAATATTGAACTTTCATGTACATTCACAAACGAATTTAAACTTTACTACAATGATATAGAATTCTACTTTCTTTAAGTACTTTTGGTAAACTTCAGAATACAGTTTTGACAGTTTCGCTGACGCTTGTTTTGTTCGTGAAACTTTACTTGTTTAGGTGTTTGTTTGTAGTTTGAGACATCATCAAAGTGAGGATTGAATTTGTTATTTTGAAAGTAATTTCTCAAGAGCCATTGAGCCTTTGCGACTGAAATAAGTTTTTGTATATGACAAAAACAAAGTAGAACTAAGTTTGATTTTCTCATAATTTAATTATTATCAAAACATCCTATCCTTCCCTTTTGCCACCCTATGTGGAATCGGTACAGCATTTTTTCCTCTTCCATTCGCTCCTGTCATCTTTATCCTCACATAATTTATTTATCCTCATACACGTCCATCCATCACTCTTTCGCTCTAGTCCGCAAATATTCATATCCATGAATTGCTACGTAACTTTTATCCCTCCTCATTATGTGTTACCACTGCGATGACATATAACAGTCTTCTTTCGCCTTTGCCTTTTCTGTTGCAGGTGCAGCTTTCAAATGTATCCTTATACATTCGTATCTCATCTCATCTCTTCTGGTTACACACGTCTTCCTCGATATTTTTATCTCATTGGCATGTACTCCATCTTTCATCTTTTATTTTGAGTCCCCCAACTCGTAAGACGTAAAATATATAAACACCATTACTCATGATTCAGTCATAATTTATAGATAAGACATATATATTGTGACTGTAGTTTACAAATACAATTTGGTAATTTAAATAGAAAATATTATATTTAGCAAATTTTGATAATAGAAAACACCAAGATAGAATTATGAGTGTATTTATCGCATTTCGTCAATAAATCCAGTAACAAGAATATGGAGCGACATAAGATAACCGGTATGAAGGTAGTAACCAACTTTTATTATTTTACTAATATATTAAATGGTATATTTGTCTAGTTGGTTAGAGACTCTTGTGAAACGAGTTCGTGAATTCGTTTACTAAATTGAATACCTTGTGTGATCCACAAAAAGTTTTTTGTGTTTTTTTTTCCCGTTTATGTGTACCTTTTGTCCTTTATATATACTTGTAAAACCATCTTTTGCCCAGAATTTTTCCATGGGAGTTGTTTAAAAAAAAAAAACTTAAAACTATTTGTTACGTTCATTGTACATCGTTATACTTTTTTAATGTTTAATTTATTAATGTACGTTTAAATATGTATGACCGGTATAGAATACATAATATGAATAACATAACCACACGAAACAAATAATTACTAACTATAGAAAATTAAGTAAGTAGCTAGTTCACTAAACTTCACTAAACAAAGCTGTTTTACACCTCATTACACGGACTAAATTTAAGGGATGTTAACAATCTTTCTTTTCATGATCACGATACGGTTACGATACGATATATAATTCGTAATGTGAAATTCTAGTCTCACATTACTTATTTAGTTAGAAATTTAATTATAAATTTAATTAAAAGAAGATAATAACAAAGAATTAAGACTTAACTTAAATTCTGTCTTAAGTCTTTTGTTCAGACAATGATACACTGGTATCAGCGTCATAATTTAATCTTAGACAGAATCTTAAAATAAATGTGTTATTTATTTTCGTTAGCTGTAAATAACCACCACTGAGAAAGTTCGAGTGTTATGTTAAACATGTGAGAGTACGGTCGATTTACTCCACTTTATATATACATAAATATTTAATAGTAGGCTTCAGTGCTTCATTAAGACATAATGCTGTAAATATTCGTTTTATCTGTGTTACTATTTTGTATTAACTTCCTTATTTTGATATATCATTTTTTTTTTGAAAATATGAATGATTTACTTTCATCAATCATGTAAATTATCATTTTGATTAATGATGATTGATCATAAATCATGATTGAGTACATCAAACATGATTTATTACATAAGTCTTAGAATCGTTAGTAAGAATAAAATTATATAAAGAAAAACATAAGTCCTAATCGTCCTTTATAAAAAAAATAATGTAAATAAAAATATATGCCTTATCTATAATACTTCATATTGAAAGTGTAAAAAAACTTAAATTTATTACAAAAATATAAAGAAAAATGTTTTAAGTTAAGTACTTCAAAACCAAAGACAAAATGTGTACACTTTTCAACTGTCATGATATAAAGCCGGTGTCCTCGAGATAATTTTTCAATTAACGAAGCAAATGTTTACCCAGAAGCCACTGGGAATGGACTAATTTAAATAAAATTAATTTATTTTACTAAAAGCAAATCTTGGATTTGGTAGTTGAGCTTAATTTTTGTTAAATTGTTGCGTAAATTATTCGCTTTGCTTAATTAGTTTAAGGAATATCTATACTTATATTTTCTACTGATAAAAAATTCCAATTGCTTGTGTTCCAAATATTAAAAAATGAATTTAAAATTTTTATCACTTTGTAGTTGCTTTATAGTTTCGTGTTTCGTGAGGGACATTTTAATTTAGAAAGTAAATACAATATTCCATTTTGGTATGTTTTATTATTGAAAACTACAATACATAATAATATTCGTATTTAAACAAAAGTTAAATTTTTTATCTGTTCAAAAATCAAATTGTAAAATTGATGTAGATGTAAAATAAAATAATGTAAAATGTTATGTAATGATTAATAGAAAATAAAATGTTATGTTAAATTATTTAATACTCTTTAAGACAAATTCGGGAAGGAGCAAGTCTTGAGTCTTGAATAGCAAATGCCACTAAAAGTGTAATCTTGTATTAATAGACATTTGAATTAGATCGAATTAAATCTGTCATTCGAATCATTAGATGACATGCAGGTGAAGTGATTATAAATAATAATGATTACCGTACTAAAATAATGATCAATAATGTTATATTTAAAGCCATTGTTTGCTATTATATATTAAAATTATTTAAATACTTGTAATGTAGACTATATTATATTCCTAATAAAACGCAACGCAAGAACATTTTGCTAATTCATATTCATATATATGTAAATATATTTTTATAACGCTTCATTTTATTTTATTGCAACTGTCAAATTACATGAACCTGAAATTTTAGGGTTCAACTAGATTATAATAAATTGAAGAACTTTTAACGAAATGTCTTTTTAAAATTAATGTCTTTTCAAATTGGCAAATATCCATTTTATACAGTTTTCTAACTGGCCGCCGATCGTAGTTTTTCACATTTTATTACCTCTTTAAAGTGACAGTGATATGTGTGACCAATACTTAAATACAGTTTTTAATTAGGCTTAACTAAACGAAATATACCTATTTAAATGAATATATATAATTTTTCATTCTATATTATAAAAGAAAGTCTAAAAAATGTTATTCAATTAAACCAACAGTAAACAATAGACAAAACTTCCCTTCGCTCTAATCTCCTAAGTTATGATTAATATACCTATTGTTTAGTAACAATGAACGACCTTGTTACTTATTTATGTTTTGAGGAAAATACACAAAAAGGGGAGAGCCGGGTGTAAAGAAAAGTGGCAACTGTATAATATTCGCATTAAAGCCACTAAAGGGGCTTTATATCGACTAGCAAACGTTCTTCAGCATCTTTGTGGGGACTCCAAATGGTTTCGTTAATGTTTGAGATCCAGTTTCCCTATCCACCCTACTGAATAGTTTCTTGAATATATTACGAAATGCTTATTGATGTTTTCAAGAAATATTAAATACGGTTTTATTTATAAAATAAGATAAAATATTAGGATATGAATTCATATCTCATGTTTTTATACTTAACAAGCATATTAACATATTTTTAAAAAAGGAACAAATTACACTTAAATGTTAATTAGGACCATTTATTACAAAAGTTTAATTTACGCCTCCTATATAGGTTAAGCAATTTTAAACTTGTAAATCTGGCTTCGCTCTTTTAATATTTTTCATAAAGTAAGGGTAATATTGCGTATTATTCTGGCGTTAGTCAATTTAGTTACAAAAGAAAAATATAAGCTTAAAAATAAAGGTATCATATTTTGAATATAATTCCGAATTTTATTATATCTGTGAGAGATTGTAAACTGTTGACAGGTTTGTTTCCATAACAGAAAAAAGTTAACAATTTATTATTTTGGAGAACAACATTCACTTATAAGAAACTAAAAAAAAAGTCTCAAATAATTTTAAGATTTTTTCTTCCAGATTGAAAATATAAATTTAATATAATATGCAAGTGGTTAAATATTTGAACATGTAAAAAAATACCCATTTTATACCTACTTACGGCCCTTTAAGGACTGTAATCATACCTATATAGAATGCAATTTTTTTCAAGACTGAAGCTTCTCTCAGTGAGCGCAGTGAAAGAAACAGACAGCCGGTAGCATGTCCAATTTCTCCTCATGTTGATCAATTTTTAATAAAAAATGTGATATAGCTTCATTTTAGAAATATCAGAAATCTAGAATACATATATAGTTTTGGATATAGATGAAATCACAAAAGAGAAAAAACTTTTAAGTTTTATATATTTGAATATTCGATATTATATTTGTTCAAGAAATTAAATGGCTTTCCTACCGACACCCACCCGATATAAGAATTATAATTCTAAAAAACAGTATGATTTATACCTACATACCGGTGTCAATATTACACAAATGCCTTATAATTATTTTAAAATTATTACTAGTACAATAAGTGTCGTTTTATAATTCTTAACAATGAACTAAACTAACTAAAGAAACTAATATGACAACTCTAATATGTTAGGCATATATTATATAGGCCTGCGGTACGTCGGAACCTCTGGTGATGGAAGAAGGACGGGGGAATTAGGTCTTGTAATTCCAGCGCACACTTACCAAAATGTATCCTAGAGAATACTGAGAGGCTAGCAATGTTACGCCTGTGCTTGAGGCTGTGGAGGTTGGCGTCAACCAACTTGGGGACGCTTATAAGTCTCTTTGCTTGCCTCTCAATTGAGTCCAGAACCGCAAGATGAGACTTTGCAGTACCAGCAAATATATGACCAGGGTACACCACACACGACCGGATCTGTGCTTTGCGTAAAACAAGAAGCTGTCCCGGTGTAAAGTACTATCGTACCTTTGCAAGAACGGCAAGCCTTTCTGCAGCTGCTCTTGCTCTGGACTCAATGAACCGACCAAAGTTGAGGTTCGAGAAAATCTCTAAGCCTAAAAACTGAAGCCGGTCACTGTATTCCAAGGATATATTCTGGAAAGTAGTAGCCAAAGTAAAAGGGCTCCTTTTGGTAATGAACAGACACATCTGTGTTTTGGTGGCGTTGAATTTGACAAGATTAGCATTGCCCCATGCACAGACTGCCTAAAATTTGTCACTCAAACGTTGCTTCTCTTTCAGATTGTACTTGATCTCTACTAGCCTGGGTAGTCGTCAGATATGTTTTTGCAACTGTGCTGTCGTTTGCATACCCATAGATACCGGGCTTTAACAGTTCGTCAATGTACAGCAGACAAAGAGTTGCAGAAAGAACGGACCTCTGAGGCACTCCGGCATTTATTGTCAAGGGTTCCGAGGAACACCCGTCGACAACTACTCCCAGAGTTCTCTGGCTCAGAATGTCTGTTATCCAGCCAATCAGACCAGGAGATATACCGTACGCTAAATGCTTGCTTAAAAGGCTCGCATGCCAGACCCTGTCAAAAGCCTTCGAGACGTCCAGAGAGACTGCGACCATTAGGCCTGGTCTAAAATGTGTGGAGCGTACGCTAGAAGATCCCCAGCGGACCTATTTCAGCGAAACCCGTACTGTCGGTCACTAAGAGGATCGTTACCTTCTAGGTAAAATACACGCTCCATAATCTTGCAGAGTATGGAGGTTTTTTGGGCACGGGTTGCACGTTGGTAAGCTTCCAGGATTTCGGCACTATTCCAGTCCAGTACATGTGTCAATACAGGAACAACTGCGCTGTGCATGTCTTGTTAAGAATGGCTTTGGACATTAAGTTTTCCATAAGTTTTTGTTGCTAATGTGGATTTCAGGTATCAAAATACCGCAGTGAGGAAATTGTGCTGGTGATCATTTGCCACTGTCTATATGCGAATTATCAGCAAACAGAGAAGCAAAGACATTCGCTTTCTCTTTGATGTATGGGCCAGGAATATGTCCGGCTTCAGCAGAGCAGACAGTGAGGGTTGGCAGAAGTTTGAATCAATCGTTTTGGCAAGACACCGGAAAACTCGACTGCAATTTGGTCTAACAGAGAGCTTTTCAGCATTTCTAGTGATTTGACCGAGACGAGACTTCCGCAAAGCTTTTTTATAGGACTTGGCAGCTTGGTTAAAGGTTCTCCTTTTGAACTTAGATCCGGAGTTTTGCGGCTACGAGTATCAGCCCAAATGAGGTATGTCAAATGTTTTAGGTTTTTAGAATGACCACATTCGACATTAAAGCATGGGAAAAATATGGGCGTTATTTATTGCGAATTGCGCATCCAGATACATATATCAGATAAGATTAAACGCCTACTTGGGTTAATTTATTTTGGAGGATGCTTGTTATCAGGTTTTATAAAGTAACGTAAAACAGAGATAGTATAATTTGTCAACGCTAACAAAACGGAGGATAACAAGCAATGCGGCAATAAAGTAAATTTATATCAAATTTAATGCCCCGTAATTTATATTTATTGCGGGCCGCAGTTTATGTTTGGGTTTATTATAACGGAAGTGGTCGCAGTCAACGTTTCACTAGGTTATTATAAATTTTTAAATTCAAATTTTTGATAATATTCGAAGTTTTAAATTTTCTACATTTTGATAGCTCTCACAATAACAATTATTTTCCATTTAAAGCTATGTGAAGGATATATTTATTATATTCTTTTCAAATATGAGTCAAAACTATGTACATGAGCAGTATGGCTGGTAAACCATCAAGACCACTGGCTTTATTCATATCTAAAGGACATAATAACATAACTTTTATTAATCTTTATAGCTTATTATTTATTCCAAAAATATATAAAACTTCGTTATGGAATCTTGTAAATTTTCAAAACTATGTCATAGTGGGAGTTTTATATTATACTATACTTATGATTTAATTTAAGCTGTTGTTAAATATAAAAGTAATATATTTTATAAGTGACTATCCTCGGCTTTGTGCGCAAGCAACATGCTAATGGAGTGCGTTTAGCAAAACATGTAGCAAATTTAAATAGTCAATAAATATTGTAGGAATAATTAATTTATAGGGCCGGGATTTCTAACTGAAACCTCTGGGAAACCGTCCCGTTACTCTACCAATTGAAATCTATCATTCTACATATATATATATTTTTAATACTTTATATGTCTTAAATATAAATATTTAAAATGTAACTCAAAATAAATCCCACAAAGAAGAAAGCCTTTGAGAGAATAAGAGCGCTATCAAAAATTTTGATTCCGAATTCGGTCTCGAGTTACATTTTTATTAAAATATACCCAGAATTATGTCTTTGAATGAATAAATTTCGTCCACCTTGTTTTTATGACACTCCCGAGGTTTTAATAAAATTTCTTTGCGAGTGTAAATTGTATTTGTTTGGAAACGTTTGAGGCTGTTTTTATTTACTTCCTCGTTTTTTGTTCTAAGCATAATCAAGGCATGATGTGGTTTTTCTATAAATTTATATAAAATAATATTGTTTTTAATTTAAAACTATTAAATAATATCAATGCCAGTAACAAAAGGCTCTCACAGCACACTCGTGGATTAAAATATTTGATTTAACTTCGCGAAGGGTAAAATATAACTATACATTTTTGCAACATAGACCAATTTATTTCGTTAACAGCCACCGTTTGTACGTCATTTTCTAAATAATGGTCGTCAATTAACGTTCGGTGCAGGCGATTTCGTTGTAAAGGGGCGAGTAACAAATTGTCGGCCATCATTGCCGTTCAGAGTTAATATAGACCGAGTTGAGAAAAGGCCAGGAACTATGGAAAAAGTATTATAATATATACACTGCCGAAGTTATATATTATATATTTGATAACATATAATATTTATTTACTTTCGGACTTGTTGCTTAAATCAAGTTTTCAGAAGCTCCGATTCTTGACTGCAAAAAATAGGGTTTATCCTACTGGTCACGTGAAGTGGTTTACACATCCCTATATTTGTATAACTTTATTTTTGACTTCTGGAGTGGAAATATAAATAAACTTAATAAAACGTTTCATGCTCCTATTTTATGGCCCCACACTCACGATGCAAAAGTTAGTGCAAAGCGCCTTTAGGTCATTGCGGTGGAGTACTAATTAATTTACAGACACCCTTCATTTACCTTTACACATAATATGTTGCGTACTGGCCTCTATTTCATTACTTTTTTTCTTTATTAAGACAAGATATTGCACATTTCTTTTTGTGTTATAAAACTATAGGTAATAAATTAAATTAATAATTTAAAAGACCGCCCCGACAAAAAGACCTCTAAATTAATATATAATTAATATTATTATGTACTTATTGAAGTCGTTGCGTCGGGGAACCGTTGTACGTACGTTGACGATGGTGTCTATTTTACGAAATTAATCATTGAGGACTTAGGCTATACGATTCGATATCATAATGTCTTTATTTACCTTGGTAACTCACTTGCATATTAATTTCTTCCTTTATTAAACGGTCCCCCGTCGCAACGACTTAATAAGTACATAATAATATTATTTTTATTCTTTTTGTCTTTTTGTATCTGGGGTTTGTTAAATTTTTAATTAAACTTTTTTCTGTTTTTTAAAGTTATGTTACTGGTTTCTTTAATATACTAATTGAACATACGGATATTCAAATTTTCAATTATTTAAGTATTTCTACCAATCTATCCTAATATCATAAAGAGGAAAGATTTGATTCTTTGTCTGTTTTTTTGAATAGGCTCCGAAACTACTGGACCGATTTAAAAAAATATTTTACCTTTAGAATTCTACATTATCCCTCTGATGAACATAGCCTATATTTAATACGAGAAAAAATAAGGATCCGCGTGAAAATTTTGACAATGTTATTAATTATAAATGTATTAAGAAACATGATTCAAGACTTTTAAATTAATTTAATATTAGTAAATATTAACATTTAGAGTTAAAAAGATTTACAATCACTAATAACACTATGATGAAAGGCTTTATAACATCACTAGTTGTTGCCCGTGATTTATTATTTTATGATTACGATCATAAGTCATATAAAAATAATTTTTACAGTCTACGTGGACGCAGTCACGGGCAACAACTATGACTAATAAAGTACTTTACCTGAGTAAGTAAATGTGAAAACCTTTTGGCCTACATAACAAGGCTTTTTTCCTATATAGCGCGGGCAAAGCCGCTGGGAAGAGCTAGTATTGCATAAGAACTTTTCACCCGCACCAATAAAACTACAATATTTTGGAAACGACTGTTTAGATTTTAATTAAACATAGCTAAGATTTATCTCGACAAACATAGCTTTTGGCCACTATTATGCCACAGACAGACACACAGATACACATATGCCCAGATCGACAGGTCAAACTTATAACACCTCTCTTTTTAGTCGTTGTATAAAATACAATATTTTTCTTATCAAAATCAATCGGAATGTTTGTTCTGTAATATAACATTGCTATTTTTTCACAGAACATAGTAAGTACTTCTGAAATAAAAAAAGTCGCCGGTATGTGCAATTAAAAAAAAATATTTACTCACACTTCCAAAATTCTTAATCTTTATGCAATTCTTTTGACATCACCATATCCCTAAAATTATTTATTAAATCGTATAAAATTAAACTGGGTACTAACAGTTATTGTAAATCAAATAGATTAAGCAAACAATGAGTAGCGTTCTGAACCGCAGAATCATATTAATTTCAACATTAAATTAATATTAATATTTCGAAAATTTAACGTGTCGGTCTTTGTTTGAGCCGAAAACGTTATTATTAAACCATATTTATATTAATGATGTATTGTGAAAGATATTGTTTGTGTTAAAATTTAATTTAAAGCATCACTTAGATTTAATGTTTAATTATGCCGCATTTGCGTCTCATGCTGTTGTTTGTGAAATGTAAAGTAGAAATTATTATCAAGGTGTAATGTACATTTATTGTCGTTAAACTATTTTGGCTCATCAGATTATTAGTTTTGCTTAAAACAATCTGCTTTATTAAGAATTTGAATTCTTGTTAATTTGAATTGACTTCTCATTAATTTCTAAGCAAAAGTTTATCTTAAAAATTTTAATGATATCCGAAACATGGTGTAAAGGGGCATACAAAGCGGCACTCCAGACTCGAGATCCGAGTTGCGAGTCCTGGACCGCACTTCACACACCGCAGCTACATTTTAATGAACTACGAGAGTCCTCGAACGAATTGAATTAAATTTTCAGTAACATTTCTATATGGTTGATCTAAAAACTTGTATTTTTTTCTTACACTAACTTCAGTATTTTGAACAAATATTTTAAATTTATTTTTTAAAAATACACATTTCAAAAATATTAAGCAATCATCCCGAAACTGACGGTGTATGAAACTAGAATGAAACGGATATGAAGTTAGTCGTGTGGTTGTTTTGAATCTCCGGCGTTGTTTCAGATATAATGAAACAAAGAGATTCGTACTACACTGACTCGGAATATAAAATTGAAGGCGATCTTGTAGCGCATCGTATAAAATATATTATTTGTGTTCCATTTTTATATTGTCGAATATAGATTTCATTTATTGGCAGCTAATTCAGAGCCGCAAGATATAAAATATGATCTAAAAATGCCTCATCTTACGAGCTCTTGACTACCGCAGTCACTCCACACGTGCTGCAACATGTTAATGAGCTCCCAGGCCTGAGTTTTTAGCGCTTATCCTGCATCTCTTATTGTGTTGATAAAAGCGGTCAAGAAGTTATTCACGTCAACCACATGAACTTAATTTATATGGTCTTTTTGGTGTCAACATCTTTATAATTATGTATACCTATATTTATACACGGTTTGACCATTTTTTGTATGGAATGAAAAAAATCTTTTTATTGTTCTTATTTGAATTAATGTTGGATATGGATGGGATTAAAGCGTACTATAACTTTATCGTAGCTTTATAAGAAATTCCCTGTAGCTTTGGTCACAAATCATATTCAGTTTAGATAGATCTCACGAGAGTGGACTGAGCTTCAAATCTACTTAATCATTTTAAACAAATTTCTCTTTAAAAACAAAATCATTTTTCAGAATTTTGTATGTGTACAGTACAGTATAAAAAAATGCCTACTTTTAATAAAATTAGAAACAATTGTAAGATACTCTTTCGACTTTTTTTCAGTCACAAAACAGTTCATTCCTTTGTTTGCGTAATCTCTAAATCTCTGGACAGACTGTAATCCAGGTTTTAGTCGTAACTGGATGAAAAACAGGGTCAAAACGTTTTCTACAAAGCTCTTTAGGTACATGATGTCAAATCAGTGGTATTGTATAATTTCACTCATAAGCCTGAACTGATTTGGGTAATTCTTTTAGTAATCTCGGGAGTTTATGATGTAGTAATAAGCGTAGATTTTAAAGGTAATGTTTTTACATATTAAATTATCTTTAACTTGTCCTGCAGAAAACTTATCGTTTCTTCTGTCAGAATATTAGCAAAAAGAGGACTTCAGCAACTATACTAAATTGATATTACTCATTAATTTTTTTAAACAAATACTATCTATCCTTGCTTCGCCTCTTATACTACAAAATACAGTTTAGATTTTAAAAAAGGACAAAACTTTTTAAAACGCAATTTCTTTTTTACGATCTTTAAATATTGTAAATAATTTATTTTTTAAAACGTTCGTTAAAGGTTTTTAAGCTGCTTTGTTTTTGTTTATTATTTTTTGTAACATCAAAGCAATATTCCATTTCAATAAAAACAGTAAAATATAATCATACCAATTTCTAAGAAATATTTTAATTACCATTCGCAAGAAAACTAATATTTAAGAGCTTAAGTTTTTGTTTTCTATTTATTTCCAAAAGAGATTTATAACTTAAATATTAGCATTTGTAAAGTTGCAGAGAATAATGTGCTTTAGTAATAGGACAAGTAAAATAGACCGTGTTTAACTTTAAATAAGATTTAAAATGCTGTAAAAGGTTTAGCGAATATTTGGTAAATGGTGTACAAGGGGATTTTACTGTGAAAGCGGCCACGGTCTTCCGTGAACGTTAAATCGATTCAAAATGGAGGAATTAATTCGAATTCGTGCTAATATTCATTAATTGCAGACTTGATATGCCAGACCACAGTTGGGCGAGTTTGGTGCCGGGGTTTTTTTAATGTGTTTTTTTCACAATTATTTTGATATCTAATGTTAAGTATAAGTCTTATTATAATGCTGATTTATGTTATGTTGTTTCTTTTTAATTTCCCTCCATATAAAATAAAAACTAAATGAAAACAAGATAACATGAATACAAAGAAAATTATGATAAGGTTTCAAGTTCGGTTCGATGGCATTTGTAAATAATCGATGATGGTAATTCAATAATTAGCCCCCAATGGGCTTAGTGTTATTTGTTTTGCAATTTTAATGTGATTATAAAAGTTTATGCATAAAATAACCGCTACGTGTATAAAATATATAAGGGTAATACCTAACGTATATCAAAGTTATAAGACAAACAAAATTTACACAAAACATCATAAATTATCTTGATATTATTGTTTAATTCAATTTAATTTAATTTTGTAAGGCATTACATATTTCAAACGAAAAAAATGTAATCCAGGACCCTGAAGCCAAGAACAACAAAATATTTAACTTAGAAAAGAGCAACCATTTTATAAAAATAAAAGACTAGAAACGTCTTACATTTTCGTTTATCCTAAAAAGTGGCACGTAGTAACTGAACAAGTCCCGAGCATATTTATTTGGGCATGCACTCGAAGCAAGTGGTTTTCCAAATGATTGAACTAGCCACTGCACTCGCTTATAAAATGCTAGGCTTCCAAGCCATTTGACTTTGGTGTGTTCACACAGTTTCACTTTGAGTGCTTGATTGAAATGGTCTCTGGCTATGAATTGTTTGGAGATAGCAGATTTTTTAGGCCATTGGGTTCTAGGGACTCCAAATATGATCAATGATTGTCTCTTAATATATTAATTATTATCAGAAGTACTGTGATTATGTTATTCAAAATATAATTTAATCATTTATACTACATTTAGTATAAATATTAAAATATATTAATATAATCCATCTCTTATTCCGCTAATAATTCACGATTGTAAAATTGCATTTGTTTGCTGTGTTTATACTAATACAGAAAGAAAATGTTTTTAAAAAATATGTTGGAATAACTTTCAAATACACATGTAATACCATAGTACCTTTACAATATTATATAAAAAAATACGTCTGTTCTAAATTGAACTCATTTACGGAAATGAAGAAGGCGCAAAAACCGCCTTATTGGATCTCAAATCTGGGATGCGTGATAACTCAGCAATCGATTTGCGGAAGTGGGCGTCGTTTGATTTATATCTATAATTTTTTATGACTTTAACAAGAATAATAGAGGTAAGAAATTTACTACTTAAAATGTCACTTGACAGAATAAAAGAAAAAGAAGATATAACATACCCTACTGAACATATACTTTTTTATATTTAAAATAATTTTGCAGCATTTTCAGAAATGCTTGAAGGTATTATTTATCATTAATATGATATCTCTATAAATGAGTTAAAAACCTGCGAAATGTAAAATGTAGTTAGCTTTCTGATGCGATGAATATTGATTTAATTTATTATTAACAAAAGTTATGTTTCAGTTATTGACCCTTTGCTAAATTTTAAAACACATTATTGTTTTAAAGTTTTACACTTATTTTATGTTTAGTGTAATGAAATGATATTTTTCTATTATTTTATCAAATGGTTATTTATATCGGTAGCCCTGTGATAAAGGAATTGATAATGTAGTGGCCCTTCCTTATCTTTTTCATTTTCGAAAAACCATAGACCGGACATAAATAAACGGTAAAATGGGTTTCATCCCGTTTAAGATTGATAACACTCCCTGACACCCGCTGGGTGTGATTTGCGAACACTACTTGCCAATTTTTTTTTCTAATTTCTTTTGTCTTTATTCAAGTTTAAACCTTATGTTCAAGAAATAAGATTGAACGTTATATTGAATACAATAGTCATGCGTGATCGTAGGCAGTATAGAGAAAATTGGGGCCATTTTAAGAGAATGATGGGACATTTTACGGAACTATGGCCCATTATTCACGAATGTCTCGGTTTCAGGTAAGTAGTAATTGCTATTTTATATGACAATTTAATTAGGTGATTCGTCTGTGTATGCAATTTAAAAAATCTTATAGTTTAATAAGCTAACTCATAAATAAACCCTATTAAAGTTGAAAATAGTAAATGGTTGGAAATTGCATTAACTTAGTGATGGAAAAAGATGGTTTGAAACAATGCAAAGGAATTAAAAAGAAACTTACAATTTCTTTCAAAGTATCCTATTTGTAGGTAGAAAACAATTTTATAATATTTTTTACGGTCTAGAAATAAAGATAAATACTAATATAAGACTTCGGGCGCAGAAGCACTTAAATTTTAATTGTCTTTGTTGGTACATCAAACTACTGATAGCAACCGCTCGAGGTGTCTTAGCTTGCTTATCTATGCAATAGGATTATGGCACAAGAAAAAGACTTTAAATAGGTTCAAGTTAACTATGTAAAAAAGAATCAGAAGTTGATGATATAATCTATATGATTGTAACGCAGAAATGCGAATCAGAAATTTGCTGAAATCTATACAACAATCGTTTGTTACATTTTTCTAAGTTATGTTACAAGCATTATCACACCCCAATAAAATAAAAAAAATTTTTAGTGAACCATGTTAAATAAAAACGCTGCGAGAATATGATGAATAAAATAAATTGACCATTAATAAAACCATTTTTTTCTTATAATCTTAGAGATAATAATCAAGCTTAAGTTTATAACTTGCGCCATTCCAACTATTAATAGGAGAGGTTAGTGAGCCGCGGCTGGTAACTACGCAACGCTGATTTGATCTGCAGTACAATGCTTCTGAACGAGTTTGCGTTCACTGCAGTGCTCTTAGAATTTGCTTTTGTTATTTCTTTATGTAAACATTTTGACTTAAAATGTAACTTACAAAACTAAAAATTTAAACATACTCTGTTCTTATATTTACAAAGTAGGATGAATATTAAGTAAACTATATTTTAACATATATCTGATTAATCAATTAACAAAATTTTAGGAATTTGTAAATTTTCTATAATCCACCAATTTGTCAGACAGTATGTATTTCTAATGACAGTAGAATATAAGAATATTTTTGAAACTGATCATAATAGTTATCTGAAAATTTGAATTTATAACTCCCGAGCTAAGATACCCATAAAATATACCATATAATAACGTATACATGGTATTCAAGGATTACTAGAAATTTATTGCTTTAATGTAAAAAGGTCACTAATCTTGGACAGTTCTTCGTCAACGGTTATATTTTCTCGAAATGGAAGGTACAATTTTTTCCTCTGCTCTTTGCTTTTCGCGTTTATGGAAATTATCGAAACGTAGACATTTTAATAAGAACGAATGATTTACATATATGATACATGTAAATACCAGACACTCACATCTGTTGACCAGATATTTTTTTGGATTGAGGTACGAGTTACTTGATCTACTTTTAACACAATAATCCTGAAACATTTTGTAGTTTTTCAATACCTGTTTATTTGTTATATCGGTTTATTGGTATATTGCAATGATACTAATTGTTAAGAAAATGTTGGCTTTTTCTGTACTTTAAACTGCAGGAAAATGAGAAGAACATCAACAAAATCAGTTTTATGATTATTATTGCTCTCATGTAAACTGTAGTCTCCATAATCCTTAGATTTTGATATGAATTCACCTTCAGTATTTTATTATTTTGTATATAACAAAATTAAGAAAAAAGTACATTTAAAGTTCTCAAATTTACTACTTTTCACTCGTACTCAATTTACATATCCCATATGGCGAAGCCCGTGGCACCAATTTTGGAGAACATTTTTTTTTCTCTATGCAGAAAGTTATCCAAAGCAAGTCGATAAATTACATAGGAAAAGAGACATATCTGTTTTTTTACCGTATTACCGGGGTATTTTCTAACCAGAAGTGACGAATTTTAGGTAAGGCAAACTTAGTTCTATCAGAATGTAAATGCAAGTGGTGCAAATAAAAAAAAAATAATATACATATAACAAAAAGGAATCATAATATTTGCAAAGCTAGGTGCGAAACCACAACAATACAGTTCGTTACACCCAATAGTATCCACGTTACCTTGATCTACAAACAGGCATATTTCATTGGATAATTGGATGGACTATTCTAAACGCATGGCTTGTCCATTCATTAATTATATCTTGTCATGCGTAGATTACATTATGAGGATTGTAGATAATCTTAATACAATAATAAAATACATAAATATATATTTTAGTAGCCTTAAATTTATTAACATTATTAATAATTTATTAGTACATAAATTAACGATTCTATTTCAGCGAGATAAATTTCTCGTTAAAACTATTCCTAACTCAAAATTAAGTTACGAATGTTATGGGCGGTATTTTACTAAACTGAGTTTGTAGTTCGGTTTTCAAATATTAAATTCATAATGCATCGTCGATTTCATTTATTACAAAGTATGAAAATTTCATTTAGCTCTGAAATTCCGCATGAAGTAATAATTTTGAAATAGTATAAATGTATCATATTTAGTATTTTAATTAAATTCATTTTTTTAATGTCATAACTTTTATATTTAAAATATTTAATAAATTGTTTTAAAAATAACGCTCATGGAGTCATATTTCAATAGAAAGCCTATTATTCATAAATATCTTTATATTCTTATAAACTTACAAAGTTAAAAATAACCCCACAGATATAATCAAAGACATTTTCTCACAAAAGCCAATATAAAGTTTAAATTTCCCGAACAGTAAATAAAACATTTTTACTAATATAGCTGGCATCGGTTTAATTCAATTCGTCTGTCTCAACACAAAAGCAATAGAAAGGAAACAAAGAGACAATACGGATCGCCGGTCACGTACAGAATCCGATTTCATTAGCCGGCTAACGAACTGAACGAACCAACTGTGATTGATTTTACAGTCCGCTTTTGATTAGCATAGGGTATTAATATCACGGATTAGATTGGATCGTTTTTATGAAGCTTTAACTGGACATGCATTCGGAATACGTAATTGTAATTCTAGTTTATTAAAGTCTAGCCTAGACACACTGCTGAGCATAGCAACCTTTTCTATGTTGATGAAGCTTACCTTTTAAATTTATTTATATAAATTTTAAAAGGTAGACAATTTAATACGCTCTACGGTAGCTCAATTAGTAGAGCAACGTATTTTTCATTCTATATTTATATAAATTTATATAAGCTTAACATGGATATACATGTTTATAGATATTTTCAAACTTATCTTTTCAAGTTAGTGGCCACACGTTGTATTTTGTTATTATAATTTGGTTGTCATAATTGTTAGTGATTAATTCAACAATTAATAAATGGTCAATAATTATACTATGAACCGACTAACGAAATCTTTTTACTTGCACCAAACAGTCTTATCTTGTCTTAATAATATTGAGACGGATTTTTTTAGAATTTACAGATATTTTCTATTTTCCCCTTTCTATTTAATACTAAACTTAAGAATTCTAAAAAAGCTCTGTTATGTCAGTTCCAACAATTCTAACGAACTAGCGTCCGATCGCAAACTTGATTTAACAATTCTGTCTTTTGATTGCAATACACAGAGTTAATGGAATGTCTACCTTTAGTTCATAGAAGAAAATGGACACTTAAATATGGAATAAAACATGTACAGTAAAATACTAAAAATACATATACATTAAAAATACTAAAAATACAATTATAAATAAACCGATCTAATAAGAAGGCTTCACACTGAATTAAATTTAATGATTAAAAAAATATGAATATAGAATGATATAACGAATGAATGATTTAAATAACAATTATACAATTATTTTCAAATAATAAAAACTTCGGTAAAAGAAATCATATGTAAAATAAACGGGAGCTTAATGCTTTAAGAGCTGGATGTATTTAAAGGGTATTAAATAACGCATTTATAAAATTTCGTATCATATCAATTATTGAGTTTGTAAAAGCTTTTATTCGTTGAGAATGTTTTTTTTATCACGGACTTTAAATAACCACAAAAACGCTGGAGTTTTAAAATATAAATATTTTATAAACAATACTTTAAATGCACACTTGCACTATAGGAGTATCAAAGCCAAATAAATTAACATTATTAATAGTATTGGCGTATACACTAAACTGGTATTAAGTAATAGATAAAAATCTATCAAAGAAAAATAACCTAAGAAAAGTCAGACATGATTTGGTAAAAAATTAACATTTTACAGTTTGCCATATAGATGACTTCATTTATTTAAAACATATATACGGAGTTAGAAATTGGTAGTTCCAATTCAATATATAAATATTCGTATAAAAATACAAGTAAATATGCCGCTAATTGAATAAGCGCCGTAGTGATCCAGGGATAGCCTTGGATAGCTGTCCCCGTTATTTGTTACCTGGCTTTGTAAAGAGCTCGTATCGGTGACTATTGCTTTCATATTGAATTTTCCGGTATAAGTTGTGACATATAACGAGGATATTTCTTGTTTGGGTCTTAGCTTGTTACTTTTGGTTTGAAATCGTATATTTTGTCTTGTATTGAAAGAAATGTATTTTATTTTTATATTTGTTTTAAAAATACTATTGCCATTAAAATGATTCGTTTAAAATTACATTACAACACATTTTTTTTTGCGAATATTATATGGTAGGTATATAATATTTTAATAATTAGTAAATAAAATATCAAAATATAACCAAAACCTGTGGCTACGAGAAAAACAAGTTTAGATAGAAATATGTACTATTTAATTTAAAAATATAAAATTAATAGTAGTCGGCATGTTCATAGTTAACGTGATGACGTGGTGCTGCAGTTCTATCTTCGGCACCTGCAATTATATTTTATTTATAATAATTACATTACTTCCTTATTTTTATTTTATTTATTAATTATTTTTAAAAAGTTTAGTTAGAAGAAATGATTTTTTATAACTTCTTATAATTTCTCGTAAAAATAAACAATGCCTATAATATTTTTTAATGTATGTATTTTTATTAATATCTTTGGTAAAGAGTTGTAATTAAATAAATACTTACCGTTACTTCGAAGAGCAGAGTGTAAAAGCTTGTGAAGAATTTTGTAGTTTCTGGGTGTCCTGTTACAGATGTAACATACAAAAGAAATAGTTGAACGACGAAATCTACATAAATTTACTTTAATTTTATTTTATTTATTGTACTTTATTTTACTCACTTGCGATTCACTGCATGTTCTTCAGGAAGTATAATAACAGGAAGGCTTCTTGTTTTATCTACAAAAACACTTTCTTCATCACTGTACTTATAACCGTCATCACTTTCACTCTGTAAGCCTTTAACTATATAAAGTGCTAAATTATTCAGATTCTTCTTATTGTTTCTGTCCATTAATATAAGTTCTGGATCATAATATTGAGCATCAGCTCGAGAATCTGGAAGATTAGTTTTCGAAATCTCGAAAACTTTTATTGGCAGTCGGTACCCATCCGCAAATAAAAAAAATGTAACTGAAAATACAATGATGATAATTGAATCAAACTTCATATAAACAACATTATGTACAACTAAATATTAGTAGAACTCCGATACAATCTTACTATGATTCTCTAGCTTAAAAATAAATTTGACACTATTAATCAAATATATGGTAGAGGATTCCTTATAAGGACGTCGAATTTTGTTACAGACCTAGAAAAACTACACAAGTTGCCATGTTTGCTTGGCTTTCAAATAGAGGACATTAAAATATTTACGTAAACTGAATTTAATTTATTTTATCGTTTTTTTACGACCTGAGATCGGCACTTACCTATCGTCTGGAAAATAAAACCATAAATTGAAAATTTTATGTGATTTATGGTTGTGATAAGATTCAAATAAGAATATTCTTCATTGTGCTCAATTTAAGAGAACTATTGGATAAAAGGAATTGAAGAAATTGGATAAAAAAAGAAAATTAAACCTTATTATATTTAATATTTTAAAAATTTGAATTGTAATATTTAACCAAATAACATTTGTGTAATTGTACTAAAGTGTTTATATAATTATGGATAGGAACAGACCTATGCAGCTTTGTTGGATGATAATACAATCTGAATATCAAAACCAAATTTGAAGCCTGCTCCCAAATCCAATGAGCACGATACAAGGGAACGCTTTCTAGTTCAATCTGTATTTATAGCGGTCATTTGTATCTCAAACAGATTGCTTTAGCGCTGTCGGTTCTAATCGATTTTACTGACTCTAACAGTGAAGTGCATTCTCTTGCTCTCTTTTACCAAATTTTATTACTTTTCTTATTTGGTAGAATTACCCTATTTTGTGGTGATGATATAAAACGACAATATTACGTAATAACTTATACAGTGTGGTTCTTACTTTGTACATTTCAAAGCCTTTTACTTACCCGTTTTTGAAGTGAGCTTTCGAAAATCCTACCCATCTATTTTCCTTTAGAGAGGTTGCTATTTTTTTTTATGAGCTTAAACATGTTTTTTAGAATATTTTTTTATTTTTACTGAAACAAGCTTATGACTAACTCCAATTTAATACATTTTGTCCCCATTAATATTTTAGTAACTGCTTTGTTACTCAACTTTCAGAGTTAATGTTTAATCTAGTAGCGTCGTTATGAAATAGATTATGAGAGGTCTCATCACTCTGCTGTCGTTGTGCGAGCGATAAATTATTATATGAAAATTTCATAAAAGGATACAATGTTATTTTTGCAATCCCTCAAATTTTAATCTAAATATATGTTTGGGATACAAATTTCATGTGTGTTTAGGACCGAAGTAATTGGAGCCATGCCTAGACAGGATTAGACTGTTTAAATTTCCAATTTGTTCAATACAAAGTTATACAATAAACAAAGAGTTTGGTACTTTTGTTTTCATACGCCGGTTTATATAATATAATAAAAAACTTGATTTTGTCCACGATGTTATCCGATATGTCTAAGAAATATTTTTATATGTTTAATGGACTACATTATATATAAATTAACATATTGACATTTACATATATTTTGAGCCTCCTAATATAACGAATAAACTTTATTGTCAATAATACGTTTTACATTTTTTGTACAACCCTTTGATGAGCCATTTTACTATAATGTATACATGTTGCAAATATTTATACTATATCTATATCGATTTATATAAGAAATAAAATTTTAAACTCAGAAAATAAAATAAAGGCAACTTGGGATGTTTTATCTAGTGTTTCTGGGATAACTAGGGCTGCTAATGGACCTATTAAGAAATAAATTCAGATTTAAATGTAGCGTCTATTTTTGAGACTTTTTTACGAAATTTCTATAACAGTGACGCGTAATTTAAATTCTTCACCATTTGATGCAATCGCCGAATTAACAATAACGTAAGAGTCAGTAATAAATGTTTTATTTTAAAACCTTTTTTATCATATAAAATTGGTAAAACTTTTAGAAACCTAATTTATATGATAAAAAAACGGTTACTTTTGGGGTATGTCAGTAAAATTACTGATAACTATTATAAATGATATTGATCTACAATTATTCTTAATTTTTAACAAATGTATTGAAACCTGTACATTCCGAGATTTAATGAAAAATAGTAAAGTAGTCCTTTGTTTAAAAGTGGCAGGAGATTAGAACCCAGAAGTTATAGGCCTGTCTCTATTTTACTTACCTTACTTACCAATAATTGTAAACAAAATAACAGCATTTGTTAAAAGTTATAAAATCATGCATAGGGAACAATATGGTTTCACAAAAATCAAATCAACAAGTGGTGGGGGTGCCACGCTTCTTAAGCACGTTCACGACGCATCGGAGAAGTCACAGAATGCAATCGAGGTGTTTTGTAATTTATCTAAAGCCTTTGATTGCGTGGGCCATCAAACATTACTTTGCAAACTTAATCACTATGGGGTGCGTAGCGCTGCGCTTGATCTTATTGCCTCTTACCTGAATCAAAGAGTTCAGATGGTTGATGTAAATAATTTTAAATCCCCTGGTTCTCACGTAAAAATGGGTGTTCCACAAGGATCTATTCTTGGCCCCTTTTATTTTTATTCTATATTATAGATTTGCCCTTTTACGTAAAAAGACTATGTGACATTGTACTTTTTGCTGATGATACCTCGCTTATTTTTAAAGTTGAGCGTAATAAAGCTAATTTTGACAAAGTAAACGTGTCACGTGTTTTATCATTGGTTCGAAATTAATAATTCGGTCTTAAATACTAAGAAAACTAAATGCATAAAATTTACACTTCCTAATGTAATAAGTCAAAATTGTAGTTTACTCTATAACAATGAAGTGTTAGAACTGACTGACTCATTTTCTTAGAAATAACTTTAGATAGAGAGCTCCAGTGGAACTCCCATCTCTCGTCACTCGCAGGCAAACTCAGCTCGGCGCTCTTTGCATTTAAAAAAGTAAGACAATTAACAGACGTTAATACGGCTCAACTCGCTTATTTTATCTATTTTCACAGTATTTTGTCTACGGGCTATTTGTAACTTAAAAACTAGGGAGTGTCTAGTTTTTATTTTTGAGAGATGTTTTTAAAGAAATCGGTTTAATAACTTACAATATATAAGACAAAATTAAAAAAACAGCGACAGACATACAATTAACACAAAAAATAAAAAAAAGGCTCGTTTTCGACTTCAAAAAGTTAACAAATCCTTTATGGGCTTAAGGGTACGCATATATAATAAAGTTCCACAAGATATCTTAGATCTTCCCTAGTTTAAAATCTAAATATATTAAATCTTACTATAACATTCAAGAGTTTTTGGTTGATCGAAATGTGTGGAACTTGGGTCATTGACTCATTTCCAGGGTTGATATTATGATAAGTCAAGCGTTGTTAAATTTCATTTAAAAAGAGCAACTGTTGAGTTTCTGACCAGCTATTCTCAGCAAAACAGCATTTTGAGCTGGTGGTAGCTTTTCCACAGACTGACTATACAGTAATTGAATAAAGATATTTTTTAATTCTATTTTTATTTACTTTTTACGGTTCTTATTATTAAAAATGAAAGACTTGTGAATGTGCGTTTTTATTTTTTTTTTCGGTAAATACCCTGGCGAGAATCATTTTGTTTCTATCTATTGTTATGTAAGTGTGTGCTGATTGTAACTTGTGACATATCTTGTAGGAGGCATTTACCTGGAGGTAGTCCATAAATGCTTTTCATAATATTACACCATTCTAATATAAAATAATAAAGTTTTATATATTATTATTTAAAATTAAAGTTCTTTGTTTCAAAATTATTTTTGACTACGTTTTACTATTTTAAACAATTAAATTATTTTGAAAGCTATTTGATATTCTCATGTTTGAATGTTAAATAATTGCAGCGTAGTATTTTTTTATTAAGTTCAATAAATAAAGCTTTATTATTATATGCTGTATATAATTTAAATTATATTCCAATCTATAGATGTTATTTAAATGATTCCAATTTTGTTTTTGCGTAAATGCAGTTTTATTTAATAAAACTAACCTAAGTTACCTCTTATATCATTAGTCATCCACTAGTAAAAGTCATGTTTAAATCAGTTTAACCACTTCAGAGATTAGCCATAACGAACAGACAAACAGATAAACAATTTTAAACCGCCCCGTTGGTCGAGTGGTTAGCCTAACGTTTTACGGTGCGACGGGACTCGGGTTCGATTCCCAACAGGGACAGACATGTATATGATGAGCATAGATGTATGTTTTCTGGGTTTGGTCGTTTATTAAATACATTCTCAGTATTTATAATGTGTATTTCTATGTATTTGAATCGTTGTCTAACACCCTTAACACAAGAAAATAATTTTCTTACTTTGGGGTTAGACCAATGTGTGTAATTTGTCCTGATATTACCATTAACATTAAACATGTTTCGTGATTTCAGTATCACGTGTCTTCTCATATATATTAAGTAAAAAGTTGTTAATTTTAAATTACAAGCAGACACTTTAATTTTCTTTATGTGTTCTATACACATAATAAGTTATGTTCTATAGATCTATACAATTAACAATTTTTTTTATTTTTTACTTCAATAAAAAAATATTGAAGTAATTTTAATATTATTTTTAAATTAAAGCAAAAAAAAACAACGTCGAAAAATGGTTAAGTTTTTTTGAAAAAAGGATTTTTAGAATATATCTCGTTTTTGGTTACTAAGTTTAGTTTTGGTAAACTAACCTGTTTAGAAAATAGCTACCTATATCTACTTACCTATCCCTATGTTAGGTTAACATATTCCCTCAGCCAGTGAAATAATAAATCTAATATTCTATTATTTATAATCCTAGTTTTTTTATGTGCGGACCAAATCTTTGCATTTAGGGGCAGAAAATTATAGAATAAAATCAAATAAAAATATATTGTAACGAAACAATACTTAGTCTGGTCATAAATACAAAATAAAAAATATTACATTTGAATTTGGAATCTGTCATTTTTATACGATTGTTCATTGTGTTTTCTCATTTTGGCGCTAATATATTTTACAATATTTTACGATATTAAAATGGAGTGGAGTGATAAAGAGAACAGAATAGCTGTGATTGCATTACACCAAGTAGATATGGAGCCAAATGCAATTTTTGAAACTCTCCATACACTTCGTTATAGTTAATGGGTAGCGTACCGCTTCAATTGGGCAACACTTTAATAGACTAAGACAAAGACATATTTATGCTCAAAACTCTTAGGAATGTTCCATATTATTCGACAGAGAGCAACGTGGGCATTATCCAACTTCAGTGATAGTTTGGTGGGGTGCTAGCCATGAAGCAGTGACTGAGCCATATTTTTGGGAAAAAAGTTTCATAACATCGACACAAGTGTATCAAGATACCATTTTTAAGACGTTAGTTAAGCCTTTTAATAACACCATGTTCCATTTATGGTTAGTTTTAGAGAGTACAGCTTGCTCACGCCTTAATAATTAGGAGTCCCTAAAACAATCCATACTATTGCAATTAAAAAAATATATATTTTTTTATACAATATTTATGGTAAGACTAGGTATATAGACAATAATTTAAACCACGAACATTAAGTGGTATTCGGTCGATTTATTGGAATTTATAAAATGAACTGAATTTGAATTTGGTTTTAGTTGAAATTTATAGCCGTCCCTTTGGACGCTCTTGTACTAATTAACGAAAACATTAACGAGATCTATTTAGGTCCCATTCCTTCATTGCTTATTTAAATATACATTTTTTGATGACATCCCCTTTTTATTAAATTTTATTTGATTTAACATTATTTGAATTTCATCAAATTTACCCAAGTCGGGTGTGTATTTTTTAAAAACAATGGTTATCCGAACTCGTAAACTAGTGTTAATATTTGCCAAAATATTGGTGGTAGACCATAACATCCGGTCGCCGGCAAAGTTACCACCCATCGGGCAGAGTCGTGCCGCAAAGCGACCTAGTCGTGTTCCGGCACGTTGCTCGATGAAGCCGTTAATGGGAAATGGGTCTGAACAGCTGCGGTGCGTTGACGAACCGGTTTGACGTCGAGTTGGTGTTTGTTTTGTCGGGTGTCTAGTCGAGGAGAATAGCGGGATCCGAAGCAACGGCTTTCCGCTTTCCGCCCGCAGATAGTTGGGGGCCCAATTAGTGGGTTAGCCACCCACGAAAGGCTGCCCCGCCAGCTGCGAAAAATCCCAGGGTGGCTCCATCGTGCTGGTTGGCGACCAGACGAGGAGGCCCGATGGCGATCCCTGGGGGGGTTCCGGCGTCCCCGCAGTCTCCAGACTAGCCTCCCAGTGGCAAGACATCACCAATTTCGACGTCGGGTTCGATACGTACCGCCTCGTTCAACTGCCATTTCCCATCCCTATTCACTTTTATTTTATTTTTTTATGAGGAAAGTTAAAAAGAAGAAAATGTTTTTACAGCGGTTGCACTCCTCCTCATTTAAAGTGCACCTCACTAATATCAGGGGTTTGCACTCTAATATCCTAGCTGTCCATCACCACCTGGAGACAGAGCAGCCGCACCTCTTCTTTTTGACGGAGACGCAGATACAATGTCCTTTGAGCGCTACGCACCTGCATTATCCCGGACACACGTTAGAGCACAATTTTCGCTCACGTGCCGGAGTCTGCGTGTACGCGCGGAACGACCTCTGTATCCAGCGTCTCCGTCACCTTGAAGACCCCACTTTTTCTTCTATATGGGTTTTAGTAGACACAGGAAACGAAAAAATCCTGTATTCCTGTGTCTACCGTTCGCACAGCGGTGACCAAGAGACAACTAGATTATTTGAGTATCTCGGTGAGGCTGCTGATATGGCTTTGCATCAGTACCCTTCAGCGCAGCTTGTTTTTCTGGGGGACTTTAATGCTTGTCATCAAGACTGGCTGTTCCCGTACCAGAAAACCGACCATGCTGGAAGAGAAGCGCGAAACTTTGCGTTGTCCTTGGACCTCTTTCAGCTGGTGAGGCAAGCGACAAGGGTACCAGATGTGGTAGGCCATACAGCTAATTGCCTGGACCTTCTGCTGACAACTGATCCGGACAGGTATCGTGTAGAGGTCACGTCCCCCTTGGGAACCTCCGATCACTGTCTGGTGAAATCTGTATTTACATATTCCCCACTAGCTTTCGAACCACATGGTGTTAGGCGAGTATGGAAATACAAGTCAGAAGATTGGGATGAGATGCGGCACTTTTTTGCGTCTTATCCTTGGCGGCAGGTCTGCTTCTCTTCTTTGGATCCGTCGAGTTGCGCGGATGCTATAACCGATGTGGTGCATCAGGCAATGGAGTATTTTATTCCTTTTGCTGACGTACCCATCGGTGGCAAAGCTCGCCCATGGTTTAATGCCGAATGTTGTCATGCACATGACCGAAAACATTCGGCATACCTCATTTGGGCTTATGCTCGAAGCCGCAAAACTCCGGATGTAAGTACAAAGAAGAGAGCCTTTAACCAAGCTGCCAAGTCCTATAAAAAGGCATTGCGGAAGGCTCGTCTTGATCGGATCGTTAAGAATGGCGAAAAGCTCTCTGTCAGACCAACTGGCAGTCGAGCTTTCTGGTCTCTTGCGAAAGCGATCGAGTCGATCTTCTGCCAACCCTCACTGCCTGCTCTGTTGAAGCCTGATGGATCCCTGGCCCACACAGCAACAGAGAAAGCGAATGTATTTGCTTCTCTGTTTGCTGAGAATTCGCATCTAGACACTGGCAATGCTTCTCCAGAACATCTTCCTCACTGCGGTATTTCGACGCCTGAAATCCGCATCACGAACAAAGAGGTATGGAGAACATTGTGTCGTTTGGATGTGAATAAAGCCAGTGGTCCTGATGGTATACCAGCCATTCTGCTCAAAACATGCGCAGGTGAGTTGTCTCCTGTATTGACACGTCTGTATCGCCTCTCTTTCAAGACTGGAAAAGTGCCGGAATCCTGGAAGCTTGCCAACGTGCAACCCGTGCCCAAAAAAGGCAGCCGTGCCGATCCTGCCAATTATAGGCCCATTTCAATCACCTCCATACTCTGCAAGATTATGGAGCGTGTATTGAACTCGCGGCTTCTAGCGTACGTAGAAGGTAACGATGTGGACGATGGATAAGTGACCGACAGTACGGATTTCGCCGAAATAGGTCCACTGGGGACCTTCTAGCGTACGCAACACACATTTTAGGCGAAGCCATCGAGAGGAACGGAGAAGCGGTCGCCGTCTCTCTGGACGTCTCGAAGGCTTTTGACAGGGTCTGGCATGTGAGCCTTTTAAGCAAGCTTTCAGCGTACGGTATATCTCCTGGTCTGATTGGCTGGATAACGGACTTTTTGAGCCAGAGATCTATCCGTGTTGTTGTCGACGGGTGTTCTTCGGAACCCTTGACAATAAATGCCGGAGTACCTCAGGGGTCCGTTCTTTCTGCAACTCTTTTTCTGCTGCACATTAACGATCTGCTGAAGCCCGGTATCTATGGGTATGCAGACGACAGCACAGTTGTAGAAAGATATCTGCCAAGTTCTCGGGCTAGTAGAGATGAAGTACAATCTGAAAGAGAAGCCATGGTACAACGTTTGAATGACAAACTTCAGGCAGTCTCCGCATGGGGCAATGCCAATCTTGTCAAATTCAACGCCACCAAAACGCAGACGTGTTTGTTCACCGCCAAAAGGAGCCCCTTCACCTTGGCTCCTACTTTCCAGAATGTATCCTTGGAATACAGTGACTGGCTTCAGTTGTTAGGCTTAGAGATCTCCTCGAACCTCAACTTTGGTCGGTACATTGAGTCCAGAGCAAGAGCAGCTGCAGGAAAGCTTGCCGTACTTGCGAAGGTGCGACAGTACTTTACACCGGGACAGCTTCTTGTATTATACAAAGCACAGATCCGGTCGTGTGTAGAGTACTGTGGCCACATATTTGCTGGTGCCGCAAAGACTCATCTTGCAGTTCTGGACTCAATTGAGAGGCGAGCAAAGAGGCTTATTGGCGACCCTAAATTGGTTGACGCCAAACTCCACAGCCTTGAACATAGGCGTAGAATTGCTAGCCTCTCAGTATTCTATAGGATACATTTTGGTGAGTGTGCGCAGGAATTGCACGACCTAATTCCCCCATCCCCCTTCCTTTGCCGGACGTCCCGACGCATGGCGGGTATCCATCCCTACGTTGTGGACACTCCACCTGTCCGAACGAAGCGCTATGCTTCATCTTTTTTAGTGCGTACAGCGAAGGACTGGAACAATCTGCCTGCGTCGGTATTTCCGGCAAAATATAATGTGGGTGTCTTCAAGAGGAGAGTGAATAGGCTGCTAGGTTAATGCGATTTACCACCTAAGACTACATTTCACTTTCCATCAGGTGGAATGTAGTCAAGCATTAACCTAGTTTTGTATAAAAAAAAAAAAAAAAAAATGTACGAAAGAGACATTTGCTAAAATTTATCATCATATAGATCAATGACTCTATAATTATGTAGATATGATATTTAATATATAAGAGTTTGTAACCTAGGAAATTACTATCCATATCAGAGTGCCTTACATTCTACATTTTATCATTTCAGTGTGCATTGACCAATAAATAATACTTTTTTTTAATTTTTTTTATAATTTTTTTATCTAAGGACGCGTCGCCCGTGCACTTTTCACAGATGTACATCCATGTGGTTCGGAAGGATTAAATAGTATACAGTAATCAGTCTCCTTTTGGGCCAAATAATATCTGTCAATCAAACGTTTTGTTATCTATAATCTAGTTAACTAAAACATCTGGAACGTCAACATGATATCAAATTTAGAAGTTACTACTTAAATCTATATTATCATAGACATACTTTCAATTTGAATTATTAGTAACTTGATAAGTTTCTAAATTAACTGTTATTGTACGAGAGATACAGTTAAGCGTACAAGATAGATAATAGATTATCCGATACCCGTTAACGTTAAATAAATACAAGTATATTAAAATAAGCAATTAGATAGGTAAACATAATGGACAAAACATTTGTATGCATATGATTACAGAATAAATGCACCAAATTAGTCAAAATATTTTTGTTGTTTGTTATGAACTAAAAAAATTTTAACAAAGGAAAATATAATATGGATTTCAATATTAACTTTTTTGATTAACATTCAATTAAATATGTGCATTCCATAAATGCACTACTGAGTTTGTTTTTTTTTTTATAAAAAAAAATCTAAAAATATGTCTATCATTTTGGCAGATCGACATTCATTCATTGATTGTTTTGAGAGATGGGCAATCGTTTACTGTCAGTTTTGACGGAATGGACTTTCATTCATATTAAAATAAAATTTCAAATGTGTTATGGATATATGTTAATTGCCATGAGGAAGTTTAATTAAAACACAATGCAAAGAATTTAATTTAACCCACCAAGTTGAAAAATTTCTCAAAAGCAAAATTATTTCACACGGAGAACCTCTTCCAAATTATTCTAACAATTACAACAAGAGAAGCTTATACCGGGATACCTGAATGTATGTTCAATCTCTGCATTGGAGAGCATTTACACAGTTCACCCTGGCCATAACTAATGTTTCTATGGCGTATGTTGTTAGATTACGTTCGTGGACCAAATATGTTCAAGTTATGAATATCTACAATTCAATAAAGGTGAACTGTCAACTATAAAGAAAATTGTTAACGATAATTATGTTCGTTGAGATCACACACCCGTCGATGAAATTATATTATCACCTTCGATCCAATGTAATCTTTTTGGGTATCTCAACGCGCTTTTCATGTTTCTCTTATGATTTGTGAAACAAATAGAAAAATGAAATAACAAACGAAAATGACATTTTGTATTAAAAATGTAATTGGTATGAAGTTAAATTCAGAACTTCAAATGTTCGTAGAATAGCACAGTATATGTTTTAATCTTTCAAGGATTTGAGTAAGATAACGTCTGAAAACATGTTCAATGCATTACAAACGGATATATCGGAGGAAGTTTCTTCTATGGAATTATTAGATATTGGCAATAGACACCTGTTTTTTGACAATTCCACTCACCTCATCGTATTTACTTAGAAATACCGTATGTCAGAAGTTTTTTCCATATGATAGCGAAAAAGGAAAGAAAATGAAAAAAATATTTTTCGAAAATCACACTGTCGAAGAACGCCACGTATCTAAATTTTAGAAATAGCATTATAGATAATTTAAGGTGTGCTGCAAAAATCAGATCAAAAATCTCTTCAGATTATTCAGTGATAAATGCAGGAACATCTCTCTGTGTACCACAACCTCCCTTGGCGTACCACTTAAGAAGTTGTTTTGATTTTAACACAGGTAATACTGATATTAGTCTATAAATGGAGGGTTCGGAAGCATTATCTGATTTTTAAAGTGGGATCACTTTGGTATGTTGAATTGGGTCAGGAAACACTCCTTACAACTTTTAAAAAATTATACCCTTAGATGCTTACCCAACGTTTATACGTTCCTTGATGACGTCATAATAATCAGTATGTCACTACAGGAACACGTAGAAAGGTTACATCTACTGTTCGAGAGGTTTAAAACACACAACCTTAAACGTCAACTCGATAAATCTGATTTTTTCAGAAACAAGTCAACTTCCTTAGAAAAGAACTGACTTACAAAGGACTAAAATAAAATAAAAGCCGTACTTGATCCTTACAACAAAAACAGATACAAATAAAGTTATTTTTAGATCTCGTTGCATACTACCTAGATTTTATTAAAGATTTTGCAAAGTTAACTAATGAATGTTAACTAATTAAACACATGATGTTATGTTCAAAGAAAAGCGGTAAAGTTATTCATAGAGTTGATACTATTTATTACATCACTATTACTATTTATAGAAATAATAATTGAAAGAATTCAAATATAACTCACATTACCTGGTCTGACAGTTGAAGAAAAGAGGTTACAGAACACAACACTTGTTTGACACTGAGTCTAGAACCATAACACAATTTATAATTTCTGATGTATAATATATTCTATAGGTACTACAATATCAATTAGGAATGTTAATAATTGAATTAATTTAAATTGGGAGAGGTATAAGACGTGTAGTCGATGGGGTTGCAACATGTCTAAGCCGTGGCACTTCCCGCAATATAATCTAATCTAATCTAGAGTGTGTACTTCTTTTCTGGGATATTTTTTTGCTTCCGTACAGGCTTTTTTTAAATTCCTTTCTTCACTTCTATGAAGGCCTTTTCCAAACAAATAATACCTGGATGGCAAGATATTTCCGTCGAGCTGAAAATTTTACAAAATATAAGTATTATAAGCATTGGATATGTATTAAGTATGATAAGGATAGGATATTATAATACCTTTAAAAGGTTTTTAATGAGCCATGATTTTAATCTGGTTGTGGTTTTCTAAAGGTTTCGCATATCTTACAGTTTTAAAGGTTTTAGGATAGGTACGATAAGTGGAGAGCTACAACTTTTTCAAGGTACCTTGTTATTTTTATAAAATATTTTTACTTTTGAAAAAAAAAAACTTAAAATGGTTTCACCCTCACAACAAGAACTTAAAGTGTGAGCAATGTAATGCATACAAATAAATAATCTCTAATAAATAATAATGCAGGATGACAGTTTTGGGGTTCAGCAAGTGATATATAACATATCAGGCTATGTTAAAGCTTATAATGTATCATCTCTTTGAAATAAAGAAGGATTCTTTTTTAAGAGCCTAATAGACATAAAGTATTAATAATTAATTTTTTTATACATATTTATTATTTAACAATACAAATAATATGTCGTTGCTTCATGACTTCATCTAATTTTACACCACCCCAAGTAGATTTCAAGCAATCATCCTATAAATCGATTTAGACAATAAGCTATTCAACAATTCATAAAGTTCATGTTTCATAGTTTGATGTACGGCGCAAATAAGATAAAATACTTCATTCAATGTAATATTTAAAAATATATAAATATTTAACGCACAGAAAAGACATTGCTATTATGTTATTTTGTGTATAGCTTGAACAACAAAATATTTCTTTAAGCATTTTTTTAAATACCAAATAAGAAGATATACCCAATACGATTTCGAATAAATATTTTAAGAGAAGCTTCTGTAAACCGGACTTATTTCGAGATACAAACTCATAGTCCAACAAACTAAACAACGAGAGTACAACGAGTATAAAATATTCAGAGGCCTGAAAGCGTTCTTGTGTTCAGCCACAATGACTCTTGAACAACTTTAATCGGATGATATTTTAGAAATTAATATTATTAGATTTTTTTATATAACTATACATTTTTTGTTCTATATATCATTAATTATGTAATAAGTCCTTGCACTGATATGTACCACTAAAATAAAAATATGCCCAATCAAAATAACAACAAAGATATAAAAGTGCGAGTTATGTAACTTTTTTAGTTAAAAGTTTTTACTACAATAAAAAAGATACATATATTTTTTGGCATTATAATGAATTACATAAATTCCATTTCAAACGGTCTAAAATATTTGAGAGCATTTTTAATGAAGCAATTAAATTGTTAACATAAAACTCAAATGGTTTTACTTCAAAACTAAACTTTTCTAGAAAAACAGAAGGCAATTTCCGTAAAACCAATTAACCTCTTAAAATGCATATATCAATGGGCTTGAATTCATAACAGCTATATGCCCCAATATTTTTATACAATAACCGTTCCATGAAAGGAACATAAAAGGTCGGTTTAATGTTTGGTGATACGGAATTTTTGTACTTCGAAAGTCACTCGCGGCGGTTCGGAAGTTGACTGCTTAGTCATCTGCCAGAGGCACAGTTATATTTTTAATATTATTTATATCGTTCAAAACTAAATTCAATATAATTTATGAATGTTCGAAATTCAATATTTATTTTTAAATCTTAGACTCGTTAGTTCGTTAGTATAAAAACATGTTTTCCTAGTTGTATCAATGTTATATAGTTGTTGATACACAGATTCCACCTGTACACAAAGATAATAATTAAAAATTCATCAAAAATAATGTTTTAATTTTTGGATTTGTCGTTTAATAAAATATACATATAATGTAGACTTAAAAAAATAATATTTGTTTTGGTTTTATTCTTTTGCATATTTTAATGATACAAGTTCTCATTGTGTCTCGGCCTTACTCCTAACCACTTGGGCGGTGACTTTCAGTTTTCAAGGACTCTTGACTGAAAAAGGTTTCTAAGAAAGAAAACTTGGGGTTCTAAGTTCAAAATGTTCTCGAGGGACTTACAATTTGTAAGTAATGATTCGAAATTATGTGCTTTATATATATTTTTTAAGTTTACACCGCTGGAATATTGCTTCATATACCACCTTAAATATAAATTTTGCACAAAATATTCTTAATAGTGATATAATCTACTAAGTGAATAAAAAAATAAAAAAAATACTACAACCGTTACAAACTTTTTAATGTAACTGAAAATATGTAACTGAAAAAAACATTAACCCACTACTCAGAAGTTTAAAGAAAATCATCACTCCATTATATAAAGAAAAGTATGTGGCATATTTTATCAAACATTCAAATTGTTATTCAAAATGACAAGATCATTATGCAAGCGTAGCGTATTAACTTCAAAAAGCCATTTCCTTACACAAAGTATGTGAATTTTTTATTCTGTAGTAAATTTGAAATTCTCATTTTCCGCGACAGTTCCCTGCTTTATTACTGGACACGGGAACTAGTAGAAAATCAGGAAAACTCTCAACTTCGTTTTAATTTCTTGTGCCTTTTATTTCAAATGAAATATTATTAAGAAATGCAACAACAGATGAGTATTATTATCTTATAGCAAATGTGCATTTACATTATATATATGTATATATTTTGTATATGTTTCCCTTGTACTTTATGATAAGCAAAAAGAGGATAAGATACTTTGTCATAAATTGTTTTATTTTGAAAACAGTAAGAACAACATTTGACCGCCCCGTTGGTCGAGTGGTTAGCGCAGACGCCTAACGTGTCACGGCGCAATGGAGCTCGGGTTCGATTCCCGGCGGAGACAGGCATTTATGTGATGAGCATAGATGTCTGTGTTTCTGGGTTTGGTCGTTTATTATATATATTCTCAGTATTTATATGTGTATTTCTATGTATTTGTATCGTTGTCTAACACCCTTAACTCAAGCAAATAATTTGCTTACTTAGGGGTTAGATCAACGTGTGTAATTTGTCCTGATATTATTATTATCATTT
This sequence comes from Napeogenes inachia, assembly GCA_959347355.1. Classification (NCBI taxonomy): domain Eukaryota; kingdom Metazoa; phylum Arthropoda; class Insecta; order Lepidoptera; family Nymphalidae; genus Napeogenes; species Napeogenes inachia. The sequence goes on from OY365792.1 coordinate 18,631,424, forward strand.
ATTTCATATTAATCTTATTATTTACATTTATACATATAACATTAAAAAAACAACATTATAAATATAAATATAAAAAAAACAGTATCCCGCCGACGTGGGCCTTACGACCAGTCCGTCGGTGGTTAGGGCGACAGCGAAAGAAACTTCCTCACAATGCGTGCCGTACCCAAAACTGCTGCTCTTTGCATCCGACCCTTGATCCAGTTTTTTAGTGAGAGCCTCTTGAGATGATGATCGAGACTCTTCGCTATAAGAACATTGACGGAAACTACCATCGGGACAATTATTGTTGAGTCAACATCCCACATGTCGGTAATCTCGTGAGCTAAGTCCAAGTATTTTGACAGTTTGTCCTTCTCAGCTTTCACAAGATTAGCGTCACACGGGACACTGATATCAACAAGAAATGCCCGGCGCTCTAACCGATCTACCAGCACGATATCAGGCTTATTGGCTACAATAGTCCTGTCCGTTATGATAGATCGGTCCCAATAGAGCTTAGCATGACCATTTTCCAAAACTGGCTCCGGTGAGTACTTATAAAATGGCACTTCAAAAGGTACAAGACCGTATCGAAGAGCAAGTTCTTGGTGGATAATCTTGGCTACTTGGTTGTGCCTGTGCAAATACTCTCCATTGGCAAGACGACAACAACCGGAAATAACATGTCTGATGGATTCTCCTGGTTGGTGGCACGCACGACATATGTCAACAGTGCCATCCTTTATTATGTATTTTTATTATTATTATAACATTTAGGTAATTAACAAAAATACATTAATATTCTCTACAGATGTTATGCATATAAGATTTTTTTTTTATAACTTGCAGCTTGTTCTTAAATATGTTATACAAAATGAGTGTATTTATGTCCCTTTATTTAAATAAAAGAACATATATTGTAAAGTAAGTCTAAGACGGCTAATGTAATAATATTTATGTAACTATAATCATTGTCAATTGTTCATTAGTTTATGTGAGTGTTAGAGATGAAGACGATACATTGTGTCGTGTGTGCTTTCTTTTTATTCTGCGTCTTGGATATTACTAAGGGGAGAGATTTCACTGATATCTGGAGAAATCTTCCTCAAGATTTTGGGGTAAGAATTCTACCTCATTTCGAATCACTAAGAATTCTACCTCATTTCGAATCACTAAGAATTCTACCTCATTTCGAATCACTAAGAATTCTACCTCATTTCGAACACACACACACTCATGATATAATGGAATCTTTCAAATACTTCAAATGAATATTAGGAATTTCGAATATTTATTTTGCTTTATTATTTAAAACGATCATATATCATAGTTATGTATTTGCTTATTGTTTGGTTGTTTACAATGCGTATGAGATACTATACCGAAATAACTATATTATGGAAAAAACTTATAGTATTACATGAACTAATAAAATTAAATGTATTTTTTTTTCTTTCATATTTCAGATTGTTGTTGACAATGCTTGGAATAGTATTATAAAGGCTATTAATTCACCGGTTAGAGAAAGAAAGCTTAGACGAAGTATGTAAAATGAATTAATACAGAGTTTATTTATTAACTTTAAATTTTGTGTTTCCAAAAACACCAGGAATTTTATAAAAATATACTTTTAATTATTAAAGTACTAATTACTCATGCATTAACTAGGAAGAAAAAAAACAACTACAACGACTACAAACACGGAATCTTACGAAATACTTTCAACGTCATACGATTTCCCAACTGATATACCGAGACGACCTATAATTCCTATAATAACAGAACCAAAATGGAGGTCGCTACTCGACTGGCGAATACTTCAGACACCTAACTTGGTCAAATTGGCACAGGACTTTCGTAACAGAGGTATGTACATAACTATATAATATTGGTTGAACCCACTATGGATAATTTTATATATATCATAAGAAATATCGTATGAGTATTTACGGTTAGAAAGTAGAGTAAGGAATTTAAGCAACTTTAATTTGTTATATTGCTTTATCATTATTCAACCTTGTTTTTTACGCAACATTTTCTTGAACTTATATAATTTTTACGTTTCATTTAATCAAATACCAACTGAAACTTATGATATATCTATATCTATACTAATATTATAAAGCTGAAGAGTTTGTTTGTTTGAACGCACTAATCTCTGGAAGTACTGGCCCGAATTGAAAAATTCTTTTTGTGTTGAATAGTCCGTTTATTGAGGAAGGCTAAAGGGTATATGTCATCTCGCTGTGACTTATAGAAGTCGAGCAGTCGAGTCGCGGGCGACCCCTAGTATATTATATAATAATCTTTAATCACGTCAAAGATAATCATCAGATTTTTAAGATTCTTTCATTTATTTTAAACTTCAATATTAAATTAGGTTTTATATTATGTAATTTTGTACGTAAATTAATGGACAACTTGTGGACCTAATTTATTTTTTTTTGGAAATGATGGCTGCTATAGTAAAACGAGGTGGAATCACGGAGAACAACTAATTGGAATAATAAAATGATAATAATATATTTTAATTATAGGGGAACCGCCAATGTATGGAAGAGAGATAAACTCATACGAAGGCACTACATCTAAATTAAAGACACATGACGAAGTCAACCACTTTGGTAATTTATTTTTTGTATAAAATATAGAAATGTTTATCTTTTAAGCAAGAAAATATAACTTTGAACTGTAATTATTGTTTAACCGACTTCCAAAATGAGGTGCTTAGTTAACTCTTTTAGTCAGTATGTCCGTAGGTACTTTGTAACAACTAAGATAATTATATTTAACAATATCATTTTATAATTTTTAAAATTAGTATTTTATTTCATTTGGTACTACGAAAATATATTTCTTTGTTTTTCTGGGTCATTTTATTGGACTACTTAGTTTTATAGTACATAACCCGACACCAAACTCAAGAGGCTGACTTGGTTAATTTATAGCTTGTACTAGAAGTAGCTCTCCCGTAATTTCCTTCCTTGCTTCCTTAAATATACCTTTCTCTTTCTATTATAAGCATTGCCTCTGAATGTAATTGAATCTAAAATATTCTACGGAACTCAGTTAACCCACATAACAATGTGATATTCGTTTTGTCACTGAACTGAACCCTTGTCTTTAATTGTGTGGCTTATAAATATCAAAATATTATGTTATCATGTTGCAAGATGCAACATGATAACATAACCTTTTTAAACACTCAATCGAAGCAGTCATACAAATATATTATGAGTATAGATACATTAGTGGTATCCTAATATTTTATTATTTGTAGTTGATTGTAATGTGTTTAGAAATAATATTTATTTTGTGGGTTTGCATGAAGTTTTATTATTTTTAGTTGATATATCTTTTCACAATTAATTTTGTTCCGTACGTTAACGACGATATTTATAATATTCCTATTATTTTATCCTTTTTGAGTTATGAAGTGTATTTACAGTTTATGGTACATAATAATACTTTCTAGTTTTGGTACAGAAATTTACTGTAATTTTAATAGTTTTGTAATGAATATGCCTCAGAAACTAATGGTAAGTCTTTTATTTTAGTTTCAGTAGACAATTCTATTTAATAGAATAAAAATATACAATTAGGTAATTAATTATTTATCTGTAGATGTTTAAGAACTATTTATATTGCAGGAGGCGTTTAAACAATCTTGGGTCATAATGAAAAACTTTTTTACCAGCATTATTTCAGCTAAAAATACAAACCATTTAGGTTCTTTTTTTACAAATTTTTAGCACGTTTGCACAGTTTGCACAAATGAATTTAATATTTTAAAAGTTTGAGTGAAAATGTTTACATTTATGTCAGTCAAGTTATTTAAGTATGTATTTCAGAGCATTATAAAATTAATAGAGGGAAAAATGAAGGACGAAGCAAAAAAATCGTTATACCGATTTTACCAACGCCAAAATACAGATATGACTATTTCTGGAGACCAAAATACACAAACCAATTTGTAATAAGTAAAATACGTTTTGTGGTTTATACTAAAATGTGTTAAAATTTCATCCCAATCGTAAAAGGCTCAATTAATTCAAATTTTTACTTTTTATTTTTTTTACTATGTGTAGTGAATCCTATTTAAAATAAGTATTGTGTTGCAGTTCCTTATTTCACAAAAAATCCGGCCAGCCGAGAATTCACCAGCGGTTACGAAACATTCAATCACTTCCATTCTACACAACTTGTAACAACGACTGAAGAAACTGGTACTTTATTGAAAGAATTGAAATTCGGCAAATATAGATTAAAAATATTCTACAAGTTGTTGTTTGAATAACAATTGTATTATATATTTTAATTGTTGTTTAAATATATTTTAAATATAAATATCGTTTAGAATATTAACATATCTAATAAAAAGTTAAAAATTGTTAAAATTAGGCATAGAATTGTTTCTGAATATAATAATGTCTTAAGTTTACCTAATTGTTATCATTTTAATTTTGATGACTGGATGAGGCAGTCCTGCTGGCAAGAAAGTAAAATTCTTCTTGAATACTCCAAACGCAACTGGTCTGCTTAGTCAAAACGAAAAATATTTGTAAGAGTGAAGTATGTATACGTTGGTTTATTTCCTTTTTAAAAAAATAAATGGGAATAGGAAAATAGGTATTCGATTTTAAATAGCGACTGACAAATAATAACAATATTCTGTTATAATAAAGAAACTAATTAATTTAAATTAATTAGTTTAAAAAGTAGTTATTTTGGTATTAGAGTAGTATTTTAATATGTAATTTGTATTTTCTTTTGCCAGCTGGAAAGCATAAAGTTGGTATGCTTTCTACATGGTAACATTGGTGGTAGGTACCGACCACCATATTGTTAGAAAGGATGGTACTGGCCCAGGTCAAGTTAATTCGTTTGTTGTCAATAGCTCTGTTATCACTTACCTCACATTACGTTTGATCAAAGCCACAACAAACATTACAAAATATCTATACAAATATTATGAAGAAGTAAAGTTTAAAAGTTTGTTTGTATTTCTCGATTTGTATGTATCTACTTAACTATCTATCCAATTTTGAATAATCTTTTAGTAATATTTTGAAGAGGCCTTTAGACTTGACAAAAGCTGTATGTATATAAACATATATAAAACAAAAGTTTTTTTCTGGATATTCAATTAAGTAGACAAAAGAACTGTAGAGCTAAAATTTGTTTCTTGAATATGCAGCCTTATGTATTCCACATAGACAGACAGTTAGTCACAGTGACATAGGTGACAATCATCATAAACTTTTTGCTTTTATAACTTGCTAAAAAAACTAACAAGAAGGAAATAACTGACCGTCTAATGAACATTATAATTAATAAATTAACTAATAGCAAAATATTCATTTTATTTAGAGTAGACATTATTTATGTAAAACATAAAAATTGGGACAACCTAATTCATCCAAAGCATCAGGTGACAGTCACTGGCCTACCCTTGTCCAAGTGAGTGTCATTTCTATGTTTTATTAATGCCTCAGCTCGTATATCTATGGCCACAGCAGTGAGTATTGATTTCATAAGCTATTTATAAACTCTACTGGCGTAGCGTTACTCAGTGAGGCTGTGGAAAATATTGGAACAGTGTTATGTACAAATGAAACTCCAATTTAAAATAACCTATCAAAATAAAAATATATAGTTTTATTTCTTTAAATTCAAATAATCGTAATTAATAAAAAACAAATATTACAAAACAATTGTCTTCTTCATATATCATAAGTAAGTATCGTAAAAATAATAGTCGTGTTTTTTAGAATGAGAAATCGAACCCGCAACTTTTAGGTTGCAAAGCAACGAATTGCCGGACGTGGTGGTAGTGAGAAATTTATGATATGACTTATTAGTTATGTTGATACATTTTTAATCATATATTTATATAAAATAATATCATTGAGTAATATCGATTCGCTTCATATCTTGCAAGCATTAGTCTCATCTCATATGCAATTTATTCTGATAAAATATACACATTTTGATATCAGAGAAGGGCATCAGAGTAATATCTTTAAGAGAATCAAATAACATTACTCCACTCTGCCGCTCACCCTCCAAGATACAATCTCCCGCCCTAAAAAGGTGTCTCATTTGATCCCTTAGAATAAAGTATTTCGTTCATATACAATATTTTTGCTTTTTATTATTTATTCGTGTATATGAAATATTTACTTTTCTTGGGTCGCAACCGTAGAATCCTGTTGTAATTTATTTTTAGGTATCTATTTATTTAGTTTGTTTATGCCTTTCCAGAAAAGATTTAACAGGAACCATTGCGTGAGTAATTTTATTAATTATTATTTAAAGTATTAGAGTACCAAATTTTATAACATAAATTACCAACCCAGAAGGGGTTTTAAAAGAAGAAATGACGGAAGAGGATTCTAGTTTCTAAGTTTCGATATTACTTGAAGAGTCGGAGCTGAAAAGCCAATTTTGTACTTTGCGTATTGGGCAGAATAAAAGAATTTCGAATCAAGCTATTCGTTCAATCTGTTATAAGAAGATTTTATCTACAAAGTTATAAATTATATTATATTATCAAATAATTCTATATCACTCACAATAACAAGATTAAATACATCTATTTTTAAAAAGAGGGGTCTTATAAGTTTGACCTGTCGATCTGTGCATCTGTGTATCTGTGTGTCTGTCTGTGGCAACGTAGCCAGTGTGCCAAACGCGTGGACGGGTTTAGATGCGGTTCTCTCGTGGACGGGTTTAGATGCGATCGATATGCTTTAATCGATAGATATGTTCGTCGAGATGGTTCTTTGCTATGATTGGTTGAAATAGAAATAGTCGTCTTCAAGATATTGACGTTTTATTGGTGAAAGATTCTTATGCAATAATTAGCTGTTCCCAGCCGCTTCGCCCGTGCTTTATTGAAAAAAAAAGCCTTGTTATGTAGGCCAAAAGGTTTTTACACTTATTTGTAATATAAATTCCTTTATCATAGTGTTATTTGAAAATTCTTTTAACTCTAAATGTTTATATTTATTAATATTCGTATATATATGACAAAGTCTTGAATCATGTTACTTATTACATTTATAATTTATTACATATCCTTATTTTTTCTTGTATTAAATATAGCCTATGTTCATTAGAGGGATAGTGTAGGATTCTAATGGTAAAATATGTTTTAATCAGTCCAGTAATTTCGGAGCCTATTCAATTCAAACAAACAAACAAATCTTTCCTTTTTACAATATTAGGATGGATTAATAGAAATTCTTAAACAACTGAAAATTTGTGTGTCTGTAGGTTCATTTGGTACAATTAATAAGCCAGTAAAATAACTTTAAAAAGCAGAAAATATATATACATATTTAAAAAACCCCCGATACAAAAAGATCTCTAAAAATAATAAAAATAATATTATTATGTACTTATTGAAGTCATTGCGTCATTTTAATACGTCCATGGAGATAAGATTGCTCAAAAATCAAAGTACTACAAAATCGAAGTGGCATATAAGCTGGGAACTAAATCATTAAATGGACCTCAACAACAATGGAAAAAATTGTATAGTTTTTTTAGTGCAGGGTAACAAACCTTTCGGGCGACAAATGCTGGACGCCATAAATCATGACTTGGCGACGGGCCAGCCTTAAAATGCAAATCCAATACTCGACAGATATACAACTTGTTTCAAAAAAATTAACGTCCTAGTTAATTTTCCTGACCTTGATTACTTAGGTCATGCAATATTAAACAAATAATTGAAAACATATAATAAGCACGTAGTCAAACTATGTTAATATATTAAAGGACCACTTAATGAGGTCACTTAAACAGTTTTTCCAAAAAGTTTTTATTTACGCAACGCTCCACTGGCGAGTTATAATTTATTTTTAAAATCGTAAATTGTAATGTAAAATAATATTCGTTGAATATTTAAATTTTCCTTTATAATTTTTCCTTTTTAATTTTGTAACCAGCGTCATGAAACTATCATGTGTCATGGAAAATGGATCTGCGTCGGAAACATGTTCGTGCAATTATTTTTTACAACAAGAAAACAGGTCCTGATAGACCGTCTAATCGACTTAAACTAGCTTTTACAAAATAGACGTCTTCTAAAGCATTTGTTTACGTTTAGTGTAACTAAAGAGGAAGAAAACGTGCTACAAGGGAAACTTTTTAATCAATAATAAAGTAAAAATGACGGACGTGGAGATTAAGCACAATCTGAATATTATATCAAAAAGTGTTCAATGTATTCTTTACAACCTTTCTTTTTGTCTTAGAAGAATATAAGGCTGGTACCACATAACCTCACCGTTGCTTTGAAGTAGGATCTGAGTAAATCGAATATCGAATAGAAAATGATATCTTAACAAAAAAATCTAACGTCATCAACATGATCCAAAAACAAAGCGCTGGTGATCAACATGGCTGTATCAAAACGAACCAATGCCTGCAAAAGTAAAACGGCCGAGAAGCGTTGGGGAAATTTTGATCACCAGTTTTTGATTCTTATGTCTCACGGTATTTAGTATGAATTCTTAAAAAACCAAGGAATCATATATGCAATGGGATACAGTGCCAAATTCTTAACAGAGATTTTGTTTGTTCGATCAACCGAGAACTGAACTTAGAAGTACGAAGACCTTTACTCCAACACAATAACACGTTCATGGACTGCACTATCAAGATAATAGACTTTCTAAATACCACTAAAATGGAATTTTTGAAGAGTTGACTTTTTAGGCCTTATTTGGCACCTTGTCACTTTTTCATGATCTTTAAAATTAAAAGATTTCCAAGACAATACAATTTTTTCTTCAAAAAGTTCCAAAGAGTAACTTCATGGGGAACCCGCAAGAAACTCCATGCACACTTTTAAATATAGGCATTATTTAAACCTTTTGCTCCAGTTCTATACTGAATCCAAAAACTATTTATAAGTAAGGAATAGGGTCTTGATGTTTTTAATAATTATCAAATGTGAAAAGTATTAATTATTGTAGAATTAATTTATTATAAATATTAATAAAAATAAGTAGGTAAATAATATATTTCATTAATAAAAAGAAATATATCGAATTCTAATATCATAGCTACATATTTACATATTGATTTTTTTATAAAAAGCCAATGGAACTGAACTGGGATTGAAGGGAGAACATCAATAAAATATTTCACGATTCCCTTCACATATTTATTCCAACCACTTCTCTTTGAAGATACACAAATGAGACCCTCGCATCAAAGTGATCGGTCAAGTAAGTTCAAATTCGAATGATGGCAGCGATGATTTTGTATGAGTTTACTTGATCGCGGATGTATCACAGAAGAATAAATAAGTTGATTTGCATGCAATCTAACATGTTTCTTAAGATACTACCTGTTTCCAGCGACACCGTTCGCGTGGAATACAAAAGGGCGTTCGGAACATGTTCAGAATATTAGTTGGGAGCTGATGATTGAACCCTCGAAACCAATAGAATTATCCGCATCTATACTAATAGTATAAAGCTGAAAAGTTTGTTTGTTTGAACGCACTAATCTCTATAACTACTGGCCCGAATTAAAAAAATCTTTTTGTGTTGAATAGTCCGTTTATTGAGGAAGGCTATAGGGTATATGTTATCTCGCTGTGACTTATAGAAGTCAAACAGCAATGAAAAATGCTGCAAAAACGGGAAAAGATTTCTTTTTTGAGAGCTTTCCTCGCGTGCGCTGAGGAAACACTAAAAACCGCGCGGACGGAGTCGCGGGCGACCTCTAGTATTTTATATTTTTCTTAACGACCTTTACAATCATTAAAAAACTGTTTAACGATGTGCAATCAAATTTTAAAAATCGAATTCCACTCACATTATTAGGTATTAATGGCTTTGTTCAAACAAGCAAATACTTCAGTTTTATTATATTGCCAAGATGATTATTATTCTGAATTCAAATATATATGGTATTCTACTTATTAAGTTCCCTACAAATATATAAATTTAAAATTTGTATGTTTATTATCAATTATCTTAGAAATCTGCAACAGAATATCATTTTATGATCAGATACTACTTTATAATACACACAAAACATACTTTGTTATATGATTGATATTGTGTATTAATATATTCATAACATACCTCTGTAAGGGAGTTTATAAGCAAGCAAAGTTCTAAAGTATTAAGTCGTAAATAATGACCTTCAGCAGGGATGAACTTTACCGATTATAGGTAGGTTTTTCGCTTTGAAGTTCTTTTTATCGTAAACTTGGTAAAGGTTCTATATGAATTACATACTTTTTAAATTATTGAAGCATATCTTTTCCAATACTAATAATGTATTGCAAATAATATATTATAATATATTTATATTTTTAATAAATTTCAATATATATAAAAGAAGCAAGTGAAACTTATAAAGTCTTATTATTATAGCATATTATAAATTTTAATTTACCTTATTGCAGGGTTTTAAAACATTTTATCATTAACACAATTTTAAACAACAACCAGCTGGTGACAGTATCGACGTATGGAGACTATGTTACTCTATAAATTCATACTTAAAAAAAAATGTACCGAATATACTTAGTCATACATATATCAGGAACCTTTCGTATTGCTCATTCAATCATCTTGTTTATGAAACTAGTCACATGATGCATAATAAAGCTGCTGATTTTAATGCGATTATAATTATGGTATAGTGTTTTCTGGAACGAACGTTCTGAAGTATGACAAGGCAGTCTGAAGGATGGATTAAGTTTGCGCTAATTAAACTAGAACCATAAAATTAACAATCAAGCTTAATAAAACGACAAGCTGTTTTATATTAAACTATTTATAACGAACTTAACTTTTTAACTTAACTAAAAAGTTACTTCACTCTCATTGAGTCCTATTTGTTATTGCAATAAATCAAGCAACTTAACTATATATTTATAATAATTTATACGCCCCATTTTTTTTTTAATAATTGTATAAATTTATTTTATTTATGATTATTTTATTCTACTAGACTGAATAATTTCTGATAATATTAAATTTAGTAAGACTATAAATCTTCAAAATATATTGCTTTCATTAATATTGATAATGATTTTCTTAATGTGAATTAAAATTAAAATATTTACTATTAAAAAAAATATTTACATATATGAAAACGGCCATTAGTTTTTAATCTCAGCAAAAGGCACCCTTTTCGCTTCTTAGGTGCTAGATCGCATCTTACTATATATGCTTAGTCAAAGAGCTATATCAGTACTTAGGAGACCTAGATGACGTTATTTGTTATTAAAGTAACGTAACCTCATGTTTTTTGTAACTAACGTACACGCAACTAAAAAGTTTTAAGTTTATAAAAACCTTGAAGTGATAAATATAAGCATGAACTCTCTTTTTTAATTTTATCGAAAAATGTTCCTTCTTCCTTCCTTCCTTTCAAATTTTCTTAATTGTACTCAAATTATCATTTAGATATTAAAGACCAATTGAAACTGTTTTTTGTGAATATACCTACAAAACAAAAAAAAAATTTTGAAGATCAAAACTTCTACTCCGAGTAATTAAATTATATATTGTTAAATGTACGTGCAATTTAAATGAACATTTACGCTCTGAAACGTATACAACGTGTAAAAAATACCAATCCTATAGAAAAAAGGTATCGTTTTTTTTGTAAGTATATACAGAAATATAATAATTACGACTGTCTAAATTAATAAAAATAAAATACATTTGGAATCTAATTTTGGTTTTTGCACAGAATAAAGAAGACATTAATTTTGTGTGTGTGTATTTTTTATTATCGAAAGTGCAATTTATTTCACTGATTGAATTAAATGTTCGGTCGCTGCAACTAAAAGTGTTTTCATGTTGCACGCCACTCAAGTGAAGTTGTAATTATGTATTTTATCGAGATCCTAAAACGGGTTGCGCAGCTTGATTAAATTCCTTTACCAATATCACGTTAAAACAATGTATCAAAAATAGCAATGTTTTATTGTGTCATTGGTATTTTTAGTAACAGAAAAAAATAACTTTTTAAACTTTTGTTTAGCGACTATGGTACAGCAGCAGCGTACATTCAACTACGGCATATGTATGTGTATGTAAGTGTATATATATGTATATATATATATATATATATATATATATATATATATATATAACTATATGTGTGCATTCATTTGTGTGTTGGTGTATCTGAATCGCTGGCCAGGAGGGCAGGCACGAATCTGCCTTCATAATCTTCTGCTAGAAGGCTCAGGGCCTGTGTTTATTTGTTTTAAACTAGCGACTGCTCGAAGAATTGAAAAAAGGTCAGACGTAGCCTTGCAAGTTCAGTGAAGATTAGTATATTAAACTAATAGTAGTAAGTCTGTAGAAACAAATTCTCACAAGCAAATCAATAATAAGAAAAATAAATAAAGGTATAAATAACAAACAAAATTAAAAATATTATTATCACACGATAACCTGAAATACATAGAAGTTCTGCAATCGATATGGAGTGTACTACATAAAGTTTTAAGCATCACTAAAGCTTTTACGTACACCATTATATTTTGATGCCACGTACAAACATAAGCGATATTAGATTACTCTATGAAGTATGCAGCATGTGGCCTAAGTACATATAAAATGAGTTACTCGCAATGTAAGATTATATTCTCCTTTGTTGACGGGTTCTTTATATATTAAATATTATTTTACATGTAAAGATTATTGTATATTATATGTATTTTTAATAATAAAAAAAAACCTTTATTGCACAAAGACGACGACGACCATTTTCAAAAATATAGTTTCTCTACAAGTCTCAAGTGTAATTAATTTTAGATGTATTATTACTTTTTATTCATCAGAACTAAATCTTATTGAAAATGAAATGTAATAAAATATTGTTTTCACTTTTAACCCTATGTTAAAATATATTGAAATTATGTTTAGGGTACATAAATTAATAAAATATGCATAACCTAAATAATATATACATTAGCAAATCAATAATAAATTGTATGTCATCACTTCCACCGCATGAGCTATAAACAAAATTGGATTCTTATTCATAAACCTCATATTTGATGGCTACACAATATTAAGTTTTATTTAGTTGTGCTTCTTTTGAATTACGTAATCTGATTTCTAAGGATTTGTAGGAACATTACTTCTATTATTGATTTAACATAAGAAATTGACTATTAAATCTATTAAGGTCGTTAACATTTTACATTATTTTGAAAATATCCTAACATTACGATAAAAGTATCTGTGCGATGTGATAATAACGTACACTAACGAAGTCTAAAATGAATAATAAAATAACGAATGTGATTGATAAATTCCAAATAAATCAGTCATACTAAATATCAATCACTTATTACATGTTTAATCATCAAAAATAACATTTAAAAGAATCAATAACAACTGTAGCTGTAGCGTAGCTCAGTTGTCTGGACGCCGTCGCGTCGTACGGACGTCTACGTCGTAGACCGCTACGAGAATTTCGTAGAATGTGATACGCGTGTCCTTATTTTTTCAAGTGGCTTTAAAGTGTCATAATGGATTGGAAAGGATATATCATTTTTTTAATGCTTTTTGCGGCAGTGTTGGGAAATCCAGCGAAAGTTGGTTAGTACTCAAATACATTTATTAGTTTCAAATTAGAAATTATTTACTTGGTTTTGTTTAGAACAAAGGGAAGATTGAAATTTGATGGATTCGATACGGTTTAGTAGAAAATTGTATACTGATGAGTTTGGTTAATATTCTATGCTTATTTATTATTATTTGTAGTTACTATATTGTTATTACAATTTATGTATTAGTAGTTTGAATGTATACAACTTTTTTTTAATAAAACCGTTTATCTGTTATAAAGTAATAGTTTTTCGATAAACCTATATATGTTTACTAAAATAATATATTATTTTTTAAAACTTTATTTTGTGCAATCTCTTAAAGCCGTAATAGAGTAATATTGTTGTAATGTTATAAGAAATATATAAGAACTATGTATATTGATAACAAGTGAATGATTTATCAGAACTTTTGTTAATGAAGAAGGTGATAATGTAACATATTGGCGTCTAAAATCAATTAGTTTTGCACATTTATAACAACAAAACAAACACAAATACTTAAAAAAATAGTCTTATTATACAAATTATAACTATTTCAATACAATACAAATTCTTTAAAAGGTATCTTAGGTATACATTAAAATGACATTTTCATTTCAACACTTTTATGAAAGCCTACTGGCCCGTGCCGGAGCGCTTCACAATACTAATGTGAAAAGGTTTTCTATTTCGTGTCATTTCTATTTCTCGGACACGATGAAAATGTTAAAACACCTTAAGGTTTAATTCAAGAGTAAGAAGTCCTATAACTTATATTTAATATCACAAAGACAACTCGTTTTTTGTTAATTAAATATTTATTTAGTTTAGATTGAATAATTTACATTTCACAAACAATTAATTAATTATGTTCTCTTTTTTTATCATTTAGATTTCTTAAGCTAAAATGCCGTTTGCAGTACCAAAAGTAATTACTTGTTGGATTTATTGCGAATTACTCTGTCCCATTCTGTAGCAGTGCCTGAAATGCTGTTCCGGGTTGTAAGACAGCTTGAAATTACTAACAGTAAGAGTTAACAACTATTGTCTCAGTTTAGTGAATGGACACAAAGTGCAATACTATCTTGATGACAACCTAGGTAGTCTTTGTCGTATGTCAGTTACAATGTAACATATAGAAGGCAAGGACCTTGTTGAATCATTATTAGTAGGATATGCTATTTTATTCAAGTATATATGATATGTTATTCTACTAAATTTTATAATTATAGATATTATACGTTATTATAAATAATCTACGGATGTTCTTTCTTTAAAATATGACGGTAATATCTGAAGCATTACATTGTTCGTAAAACACATTAAATATAATGATCGCGCGCTAATTTATGAGACTTAATTAAACAACATTTAAATTATTATGGCTTAGAATATATTTTATTTATTTCAAAAATAAATTTAAACAGTGGGTGGAGAGAACAAAGAAAATAATTTATATACAAATAAGTATAAAACAGATATCTATAGAATATTAGTAGCAACACACAAAGCATACTTAAAACAAATTAATTTATAACTACACTAACTACATTATTGATGCTTAAATGTCATTCTTGGTGTTAGAATTATTCCGTTGATTATATTAGTATAACTAGATGTGCTTGCGACTTCGTACGCGTAGATTTTGATACGCTTACCTAAAACGTACCCTTTGCACTTGCCAATGTATGTAAAATCTACAAACCTACAAACTGTAAGCAGCAATGGTACGACGACAAGAGATTATTAACTTTTATATTTGTTAACCGATTGTTAAAAAAAAACAATATGTTCCCGAAAACTGCATCCAAATCGATTAATCCGATTCTGAGATTAGCGTTGCACAAACATACATCAATGTACTAAGACTACTCCTCTAATAAACAAATAAATGTAAAGTGAAGACTATGATAACATATTTCTGAAAACTACATTCAAATTGGTTAAGCTGTTTCTGAGATTAGCGTGCAGAAACATGCAGACATACAGAGATACATACATACAGACAAACAGACAAACAGACAAACTGAAAAATCATTGTTTTGGGTTACCTTGCTCTTATAAAGGCCCTCTATGGTATTTTTTTCTAATATTTTCCATGTACAGAAATGGATCTGTGACAATTTTATTATATGTATAGATAATAGTTATAGTAATATTATTATCAGTAGTTAATAGCATGCTTCAATAGTGTTATGGGCGAAATGTAAGATTTAACATGGGAAGCATTTTCAATGACAATTATCGCACAGCTACTCTCCCTCTAGCCAATTCTGTTTTGATATGAAATCCAGGTCTATTAATGCCAAAAAAATATCTCACATTTAAAAAAAATATTTGTTTCATAGCCCAAAGACCATTATCAGTTATCTCTATAATATAATCCTTGTTAATTTTTAACCGACTTCTTCAAAAAGGAGGAGGTTTTCAATTCGCCCGGTATATATATATATATATATATATATATATATATATATATATATATATATATATTTTTATGTATGTACACTGATTTCTGAACGGATTTACGTAATTCTTTTTATGTTTGATGCGGAATAGTTTCGAATTGGTCCCATAAAAATTTGAATTAGGTAGGCCCACTAGTTTATATTTTATGAGCATTTTTATTAAAGTTTTGCACTAGCTCCTCCGGAAGGAAATCAAAACATGCTGTGACTAATGATGTCTGTTGTTTTGGATATAATAATTTCTTACAGACTGTACATGGTAGGTACTTCAGCATATTGATTTATGGTGGTTATAAGATTACCCTCATTTATTGAACGAAGTCTGACGCGCTGCTGATAGCCGGTTCTCGCGTTGTTGAGCAGACTCGGTTGCTGTACGGTTTCGTTTCACTTCTAATCTATGAGTCCTCTGCTCAGTTGACTCGTTTTCTAAACGCCTTTTAACAAAACGAAGTCCATGAGTCCTCTGCTCAGCTGACTCGTTGGCCAGATGCTCATTAATGAGGCCAAGTCTATTAGCTCTCCTGGTTGCCATGACGGTTATCGGTGCCAAGCCTTAAACAAATAATTATATTTAATCACTTATATGAATATGGGCTTAAATTAATACAGTACAGTAGGCATATCACTACTTCAAAAATTAAGATACGTAATTAAAGCTATAAAAATGCGATTAAATCTTAATATTATTACTAGCTTGAATCGATACGAAGAAAAACAAAAAAAAAACAATAATTATGAAAGTGTATTCAACCAAATTCCTATACTACTTGGCTTGGCACCGACTTCAAACCTATTAGTAAATAGGACATAAATAATAGGTAGTATATAATAAATATTAAATCATCATTATTTTTTACTTTTTAGTTTTAAAGTCAGTTTTTTTTAACGTAGTTATTTTTTAATAAAAGCTTTTAAAACATTTTAAAATGAAAGTGAATTGGTATAGGTTTCTAAGGTGACATTATCGGACATAATAAATCCCTCCTTATTTTAGTAAACTTTAGATAAGAACTTTTTATAAACTGTGGTCTTAAAACCTTTTGTATTTTTTGAACGCGTAATCCTTAAAAAGCAAAAAAATATATAGTTGCATAAAACTAGATGTAAAATTCTTTCTTCATTTTTAACACGCCCGTCTAGCTTGTTTCTGTATTGACGGGTCTCAATTTTCATGCTGCGACAAAAATATTGCTATGAACAATACTTCTATTTGTCGGGTGATGGGGTCTTATCGAAAATATAAAAACCACGTGAGGAAATCCGTCTTACGAGAATAATCCGATAGTTTATACTTTTTCTGAAGATACATGATTTCGTAACATACTTCAAATATACCAAGTAGTATGCTAAAAGTAATATAAATAATTTGTATACATTAAATCTACAATCTTTCCTAAAGAAATATGTGTATAGAAGTTATTAATAAATGAATCTAAACCTTAAGCTATCTTTTGTAATTTATGTCACTAACATATTTTAATTTTACATCTGTATATTCTTATTTATTGGTTCCACTTTATTCCAGTAATTGCGCTGTGGTGATTAACAGCAGTGGGTAATTACTGAATGCTTCATTCCATTTTAATGTTATTTCTGTTACCAAATGGCCCTTTGAAGATTTCGATAATTAATATACTATTAGTATTGGCTTTTGTAAATAATGTTGTTTGTATTCTTCGCCGTTGATGGGATGAATAATTATTTTAACATAACGTATTCTATTGCATTGAATCTAATGGTTTAATTTCTAAAGATATTGAATCCAGAGTCCTGGGATGTTTTGTTAATGGTACGAAAATAATGGTAAACTAATTTTAAGAAAAACCATTTTAGTATTTTTTTAAACACTGCTTAACGACTAGATTTTAATTTTAACTGTTCAATAACTATGCTTATGTTTGAACCATGTATATAATATATGAATATTGTGGAACTTTGTCAAAGGGCGTTCACGTCTTGGCATCTCAATAACGGTCGGTCCATGTTCGATATTACATAAATAGTTTCCAATACTAAAGTAGAAATTTATTATAAATTGCATGGTATGTTTATAGACCTTTAGGGATATTGATGAAATTAGGAGATGTTTATTTAAAATTCTATTCTATCATCTTACTTTATGTATTTTGTATAATAATTCATGCATTCATTACAAATAAAAAAAAATATATTATATTTTAAACACGATTAATATATACACATCTTGATCTGGTTTAATAATCGGGTCTGAATTTCGGGTCTAAAATATAAGGACAAATCTATCATGTATATTACTTAAAATAAAAATAGTGCTATTCTTCTATAATCTGTGATTTGTTCAATAAAAGTTTAATAGCATGGTAACTCACTTGTAGCCTTCTATGATATGAGAGTAAGGCGAAACAATGAATTTTTTTTCGGGTAACAAGTAAATAATATTTACACCGTAACTACATATTTAAAGTAATATGAACAGAGGTAGTTTTACTACAAACCATGTAAAGAGTCAATAAATAAATTTAAAATAAGTTTAAAGGAAATTTTATTCGACTTTTCATAAATCATAATCTAGCAACGTAGATACATGTATTAGTCAAGTTCGGTTGGCAGGAAATTGCTTCTATGAAGTGCCTGCGTTGCAAATTACGTTCAAGCTTATGTAGTCTTAATTGTATAGTGGCATGGTTTGAAATAGAGTGTAATTATTATAGTAAGAGGAGAAATGCTTCATCTATTTCTGTATTTGGAGGCCATAATAAGATTATACAATAAAATAATAATAAAGTACTAAAACTATTTTATAAAATATTAAGTTTCGAATACCAACTTTGTAAAATATTGGTAAGTAAAAGTTTTGATTGTCATTCAAATGTGTGTGATATATGATACTTGAAATCACTTAGATGAAATTTTAAGGAAGTTTGTAACAGCTAATCTTAATCTCAACATTATAAAAATAATGGTTATTTAATATGTCTTTAGTATATACTCTTTGTAAATATTGTATGCAAATAAAACATATACACAATGACTGATCAATCAATCGTATCGTAATACGCGAAACGTATCCTTGCAAATGGCGCAAACAATTTATCACTGAACAATGCTGCAAATGTGCCCCGAGACGATTTAAGCGTACACTTGACATCCATTTAGAGCTTTGTGATACGATACGATTTCATTTTATTCAAATCTATCCAAGATGGGAAAACTTTATATTATTTACAATAAGATATAGTTTTGATATTTGTAAAGTCAACTCATGTAAATAACCTAAAACGAGTATTTAGTCCTTATTTAATGTAAAAAATAAAGAATTACATTGTCTTTATTTAATATGAAAAAATAAATAAATATATTGTCCTTATTTAATATGAAAAAATAAATAAATATATTTTCCTCATTTAACATAAAAAAAAAATTGAATTATATTGTCCTTATTTAATATAAAAAATATATTAAAATTCATGCAGAAATAAGTATATTCGTCATTCATCTTATTCTGTTTCACGTACTTAAAATATTTTTGTTAACTGGATAAGTAAATATGTGTTGTACAAATAGGTTTGTAAAACACACAATAGCCAACGGCGCGGTCCGAAAACAGATCAAAGTTAATTACTCACGAATGTCTTCAAAAACAAAGAGAAATCAACATATGTACTTATTTTATGACACACGTGAGAGAAATAGTTCAAGCGAGTGACACGTTTAATAACACAAGTGTATAATGTAAAATATATTAACTTAATTAATGTGTTTCAAAAAATACTCTTATACCAGTCCATCCCATATATTTGTATGTGAGAAAATTAATCTAATTTCCACTGTTCACGTCTGTGTATATGAAACAATCAAACAAGTCTTATTGCAAAAACATTGCTACTTTTAATGTATATTTTTTATAAATAAGATTTATAAAATGTACATTAATAATGCCGTAAGGCTAAATTTTGTCAATACTAAAATATTAATATTAAAATATCGGGCTTAAAAATGAAATTTAAAACAGCATCGAATGCTTTTAAAAATCATCGCTGTAAAATGAAATTAAAATTACCACTTTTTAGTCAAGAACACATCACTACAACTGGTATTTATACAATTCACACCTTACAAATGTTGGTATCATGTCAGTGTACACGTGAGAGAAATGGATAAAGCTTAGCAGATGTCACGTTTAACCGCGCGACTGTACTTAACATTATTAATGTAGATATTATATCCTTGCTTATTCTATATTAATTTTATGTAGGTACATGAGAATATTTAAATTAATGTTTTGATGCCATATGTTGTTAAAATTAATTTATTTAAAGTAATTTGTTTCATTACTAATAACTGACGGCAGCTATAGTAAAAAACACATGTTCTCGAATGATTTTTTCTCAATTACATTGCAAAATGGGTTTCCTCATGTATACAGCCTTCTATTCTAAATATTGGAAAAATATATTTTCAATTGAGTGCATAATTTCGAAAACTTCATGTCTGTATAATATCAATACAGATAATCAAAGATAAACAATATTATTTTAAATATTCTATATTTAAAATTTATTTATTTAATCACAAAAGAAAATATAACAAGAGCAATAAAGCAAAGACACAAACAATACTTTTTGTACTAATTTATTTGTAAAATTACCAAGTTAAATCAACTCGTCTGCTTTCCATATTTAATCTATGTCTGAATTCCGGTCACGGAGCCGTGGCAAGGGGCGCGTTAAAAATACAACAGAGGCAGATAAAATTCTCCCTAGATTTGTTTGCAGTGATCGTGAAGAATAATATTTAATATTTAATATTTTATATGTAATATTAAGTAGCTGTATTCTTTAACCTGTTACAAATATAATTAGGTGAGAGGCAATTTACAGCACAACGTTGATAGTGAGTTCATGTTTTGAAAATGTTCGCAATCCCTTCCCAAAGTTACAGGTAAAGAATTTTTTTTTATTTCATCAATTTAAAAACACACCTTTTACTAAGGATAATAATTTATATCATATTATATTAATTACAAAACGTTAATCAGGATTTATCTTTTTAGTTATTTTGACAAAATCTGGACGTTAATATATTGGATCCCAGCCAACATCTTGACGCTGAATGTTTGAACCCAACCGTTAGCTGTCCTTGTAAAATGTGACCCCTTACGACGCTCCCAAATGTTGTACACATGTTTGTACAGGATACGTCACTGTGGTTGGCATCTTGCTAGTTTTTATATATAATTTGCAGTATAAATATGTAAGTATTTAAGTATGTAAGTGTATGTAGTTTATATCCGTCTAGACGTAGTAATTCTTCCCAAGACCTCATTATCATAGTGGAATATTTATATGAAATGGTAAATCCCTGCAATACTAATGATCTATTTGCTTTATGATAATCAGTCTTATACGCTAAAGCTTACAAAATGAACGTTTATAGCATTTATAACCTTATTCGTCTCTACTGTCTCTGTAACCTTAAAATTCAGGACTCAGACTTAAGCTCCAGCGGTGATTGAATAATTGCATAATGGATACTTGTCTTCTAGAAAACTTGTCATTCGGGAAACCTACATAAATTAAAACGTTGGTGTAACCAAACGGAAATCCTCAGTATATTGATAATTAATTGATTCCTATTATTATACAACAAATTATCGAGTATTACAAATGTTGTCCATTATAACTCATTAAGCATTTTAATGTTGTGCCACCTTCCATATGAAATTAAGGTACGAATTATACAACACAGGATTATTTTTCGAGTATTTATCCGATTGAATTTAAATATAAAAGCTTTTTATTAACACTTGAAATTTGGAATAGCCTTTCCACGGCGCGGCGGTTGGTTAACTTTCATGTATTGGTTATGGATCTCTTCTTGTTTAATTGCTTGTAGACTTTTTAGCTTAAAAAATGGTTTCGATGATAAAGTAGTAGGTAACTAACTACACGATTTTTTCTATTATCTTAAGGTATTATATAAAAGTACTGAATATTATAAGGCATAGTAAATTACATGAAATCAGATGGTCTGTAAACTAAATTTATACTTATTAAACTGTAGACTAAATTTATATTTATATTTGTATTGCGAACAAATAGTGAAGTAAATTAGAAATAATATTGCTTTTCAGTATATTTTAAATAAGAATTAGTTTACAAAATAAACCTTCTTTTTTCGATTTGTATTGAATACAATTTAACAAACTTAGCTTGCTGAAAGAGACAGGTCTCACCTTATCAATTTAACTAACCAAGTGTTCTAATTCAGACTATTTGGCACATCGCCACCATGTGCCTGTATCTCAGTACATTATAATGCAACTGACATTACCGCGGAGCTTCGCTTATCAATTTGGTAATATGTGAGGTATATTTTAATAGACAGTATAGTCGCGTTTAGTATAGGTAACAAAAACCAAATAGATTTTCATTTGCTTATTATTTTGCAGGCTTAAGACAAACATTTACAATAAAATATTGCAGTAACATTTTGATTTATTCGTAAAAAAAACAAAAGGTCACTTTAATATAAAATCCATTGTATATACATAAAGAGAGAAATAGCACCCTTTGACTGCGCAGTTTAGAAAAAACTAGGGCGCTTGGCGTCCTTCCAAGTGGCAGACCAAAGAAAATATACAGCTCTGAACGTTTACCTTGTACAATGATTTGTTTTGATATATGGAAATGTATATACTATGAAAAACTATTAGGACTTTCATATTGATATTCAATGGTATGTTAGATAACTTTTTGAATAATATTATCATGTAGTACAATGATAAGACTATAAAAACGAGTGAAGATGATCGTTTAATATTTTTCTTATTTAAGCCCCAGAAACTGTAAATGTAAGGAATTTATTTATATATATATATATATATATGGTATTGTTAACTTTGGAATTTATTGTATTTTGAAATTTTACTTGTAATCTTTAATTGTATTAGATAGATTTTACATTTGCACTTTCTAAAGCATGTATTATAAAACTGTAGATACTATAAACATACTCCTTTTAAAAAATATCCAATGCTTGTTGTTACTTTAGTACAAAAGTATTTTAATTGTAAACTTAACAAAAATACTAACAGAAATAAATTCTAAATAGCAAGTTTATATAGTGATTGTAGAGATAAAATGATTGCATACTCTAATCGACCCTTAAAGCTTTCAAAACCGCAAACAGACATATTTTGATACAAATATTAAAACGGAGCAATCTGTACGCAGATTACATCCACTCACAATGGCTCAAGCTTCAATGGAAAAGACGCAATCTGCTGTACAATACATTGATATCGTAATAAAGCCCTTATGCTAACAGTAATAAGGCAACTGGGCCAATGGAATGTTTTTATTCTCGATTCTTTTGAAGCAAGATTGGGGTATATTTGGAGATTAAAAAACATCTTATGTCCAGTATATTGAAAATATACAAAATTACTTGGTTGTTATGGTTTTATTTCAAAGGAAGTTCCTTTTACAAGGGAATATTACCAGGGTAAATCTTCGTAAAGGAAATGAGTGTCCATATTAATATATCTATACATAACGATTGGTGCGGTGTTATAGGGAATATGTAACTTCTAAACCGCCCTAAGGTATTACTTCACTGAACACTATCTCAATAAAACTACATATGTTTATTTTAACCGAGTGCTTCATTCCCTGTCGGTGGCACTATGGTTAATTTAAATTATATCGAGTAGCAAAAGCTAGTCTAATAATATAAATTATCTTAATGTATATTAAAAACATAGTTTTACTAATGACGTCTTTGTTCAAAAACGTTTAGCCTTGAGACATGAAAACACCGAAATTTACGTTTTTCTCTTCGTCAAGTTGAAAAGCTTTTAATGTCAAGAGACGCAAATTGCTAACCCAAATGGATATGTGTTGTTAAATGTTTTGAAGTCATTTTTGAATTAAAATTTACTTTTAATACAAGTAACGAATTAATTCCAGAAAGACTGTCATTATAATGGACAGTGACTTTTATTAAACGATACTTAATATAGTCGAGTGTATAATATTTTTTTTAATTGGAGTAGTAGGTAGGTAGTATTAGTAGTAGTAATCTGTAAATGAGTCTATGGGAACCAACACTTTTGTCTACAAGATATTGCGAATAATCTACCGCGGTGCTTCACAATGTAATTAAACTTCTCAGAGATGTAATTCTTCATTACCTTTATAGACATCTTGATAATTTTAAACATTAATAATACAAATATTTTTTATTACTTCAAATTCAAAGTCGAGCATAGGTGTTGCTACGAGATACTTTTAGTGAAACTCATTTAATGGATAAATTACAATTAAATGATGTCAAAAAATACATGACTGCAGAGCATTGTTTGATGCTTTCATTAAAAAGGATCGCCCCTAGGGGTTATTTGGTTTGACCCTGACCCTTGGCCCTTGACGACTTGGAAAATGTTATGTATTAAAAACTAGACGTACCCTGCGATACCATCCGCTTGACTACTACTGAAGTCAAGTTGGTAGAGCTTACCTAAAGTCACACTGAACGACTCTCTCACAGAATGTAGGCGTGAAATGGAGCTATTATAGTTGTGTTTCGTATTTTAACTAAAAGGTCTGGACAAACTAAACTTTCAATCGTGTTCGTTAGTCGTAGTTCTCTTCGTAATTCTCCGTTTTTTGGGCAGCAAAGAATTTATATATTTTTTTTAAAAAACAACCTTAGACTCTTTGACATTTGTGTCAAAGAGACAGAAGAAAAGAAGAAGAATGTTTGCCTTCGGCCTATAAATATTAAAAAAAAAAGTAAGAGCATTTACTGAATTTGTTGTTATTCTCAAATTTATCACTCTAGCGTGTAATGTAGCCTACAAACTTTTTGAATAAATAACAAATTCAAAATGAATTTCTCAAATCTGTCTAAAAGTAAAAGAGATTAGGACGCTTAAATCACAAAAAGCTTGAAAATATTGGTGAAGATAACAATAATTTTTTTTATGTAAAAAAATCAACATTAAATAATGTGGAGATTCAGACAATTTACAGTAAAATTTATTATAGTATTGATCAAGCAAACGTCAATACTCTTTCTTGATAAAATAGCTTACAAATTTAATAATATATTTTTCATTTTAGCAATTAATAATATATAACCAAAGTATGCGTAAGCAAAATAAAGTGCCCATTGCACAAATGTTTATAAAGATTGCTTGATAACGTATTTATGTGCAAAATAAATTTATTTATATTTCTTTCAAACATTGTGTTGTAACTATATAATTTCATTTAAAAAGAGTAACTGTTGGGTTTCCGGCTAGCTCTTCTCATCGAAGCAGCATTCCGAGCTTACTTACAGACTGACTATACCTACTGACCTTTTTATATAAAGTATAGCGCAAGTAAACATTGCCTAGTTGCCCGAAGGTCAGTTACTGAACCTGTGCGTTTGGTCAAAATCAAAAGACATGACGGTTTATGCAATGTAATCAACCCATTAAATGGTAAAGAAAGAAAAAATTTTTTTTAAGTTTAGTATGTATGATGTACATACCTATGTAATAAATAGTTAATTAGTTAGTCTAATATTCTGTAGCAACAGGCAACGAGGCCTTTGTAGATTTAATTGTTGGTTTTATTATTCCATAAATCTATATGTTTATAAAATCTATATGTGTATAAAGTGTTTGGAATTGGTTTTAAAACTATCACAATCGTCGCTTTTGACTTGAGCTTCTGTATTTAATCCGGATACCATAATGTATTTAGCCTATGAATATATAACAGATATCCCCCGATCCTCACTCAGGATGATATTAATAATCGCATTATATATAGGTCTGATATGAAATATTCATGTACATGCTAGTTTGCCTAAAATATTTGACAATTTATAATTTGGACAACGGAGTATTCAAATAAAGTGCCACTGTAGTCAGTTGATTTTTTTTCTCTTCCTTTTAATAGTTTATTATGTATCCTGACACAAGCCTAAATGTAATTTATAAAGTACTTTTTCCTTCATACAAATAAACGGATCGTCATGTTTATACGTGCATTGGCGCTTAGATAAATGTTTATGCGTATGTTATGAGAGAGATTCAGACAATTGTTACGTTATAAAATTGTTATGAGATTCTTAAAATGTATAGTATGTTTATAAACTACGGCATAGAAAAACTATATATATGTATACTTCGTATCTTTGCACATATCGACATATACAATTCTAGATGAAAAATAATTTATAATACTTTTTTAACATTATATAATTGTACAAATACGAATTTTTCACATAAATTTAAAACCTCGCGAAATTTTATAAAATAAATACTTTTTAACTAGACAACTCTCAATTAAAACGTGACATAAAATATATCGAAGCTCTCTTTAAGTCTTTAAAATAATATATTTATTTTTTTAAATAAATGTTTTATTTTTATTTTAATGACAGTAGGTTTGACGTCAAAGTAAATATTTAGCTTCCTTATTTAAACAGACGTTTTATTTAAAATTATATCATTGGTTGCAGAACTAAATGATTTGGGATGTTTATTTCGTAAAACAGTGTAGGTATATATACTGTATGTAATACAAGAATAGAGAGAGCATCTCATGAACTCATACGGTATTATTTCTAGAGCAGCGAAGAAAAAATAACTTACGCGGAAAGGTCTTTTACATCAAAGGAACTGGCGAGGCGTTAATAGAGCGTGTGGAAAATGTAAAGAAGAAAACCGTTGAACTATGTTAGTATATAGATATAAATTGAACATTAACAAAATTATTTTTGCAAATAATATTTTTATTTTAAACAATATTTAGTTGTTTAATTCACAAGATTTAATATTAATAACCCACAACATTACAATAATTTAATAAAGTCTTACGTCACCAAGTTCTTAAATTACTTTATTCTTAATTGCGTATTACATTCATAGAAGAGAGTAATTTTAATAAATCCAGCATTTCTTTGATCAAAATACATATCATATTAAGTTACCCTTAGAGTAACTCGAGCCCTTCTTCTCTGTTTTTAATTAATTACGACAGCAGTATAAGCCTCGTATTACTCTCTGGTCAATAGGGTCTCCCACTGGGCAATTACTTTACGGTTCTTGTATTTCGCTATCAAGTATCTGAATATCGTTTACAAGTATTCTAAGAAGGGTGATATTATTTGTTAGTAATAATGAGTAGTACTATATACGATTTTGTTTTTATTATTTTATCTTAATTATTTAATTTACTGAAAATCAATAATGTGATTCTCATTTACAATAAAACATTTAAGTATATTACATCGTGTAAAATATTCTCAGTAAAATTCTATACAAAGTAACTGATCTAGATTTATGTTGTGTAAGAAAAAAGTATCCAGCAATTATGGTCGCTTACAGAACAAATTTTAAAGTTATCCATTATTTACAGAGTAACATTTGAGTTAAGTGTTAGGCTTAAAACTTTTAGGTTTAAAAAACTGATGGATTGGATATAAGGTAATAGCAATCGATAAAAGAGAAAGATACTTAAGTTAAAGTACGTTCTAAGAAAAAATTTAGTTACAATCATGTTATTTCAAAAAGCACAAAACCATTTAAACCAGATTGTTGTATAACCATAGAGAAAAAAGTCAGTTGTTATAACTGTGACCCGAGGTAAATGAGTACAATTTAATTTGCACATGGAATTTTTAGTCTAACTACATACATAGTTCGTAAAGTTTTTGAAAAATGATTCGTTCTTTTTTTTTAATATTTCAGGGCTTGGTTCGATTAATATCCAGTATTTTAAAAATGCTATCGCTTAAACTGATACTGGGAAAATGATACGAAACAGTACTTAGATAAATATTACCAAGAGAAATAGTACCAATCATATTCATCTAGTTATTGACCTTAAATTTATTATTATAGCCATGATTATCCAAAAAATATTTGTAAATTTCCAACAAATATTTTTGAAGCATATATTTGAATAAAACTTTTGCTAAGATTTAACAAACCTACAAGTTGAGATATTGCTGTGTGAATATGAGCACTCTCAGTATTAAATCAGTAGAATATATATTATGGTCTTGTTAAAAAATAAATGGTCAAAAAGCTGTTTAATACTAATTTGTTTGATTGTCAGTTTTTATTAGAAATAAATAAAAGCAATAGTAAATCGGTTAGTTTTGGCGTCAAATCGGTTAGTATTATCATAATATTATAAGATTTCCCACCTTTATTTATAGGTCATATTGTTCTTTCCACATTTAATGATCCCATAAATTAACCAACATTATAAGTATTTTATGGGCTATAATCATTATTAAGTAGTTTATGGGATAGATAAATTAGGGAATTATAAAACTTGCTAAGTGGAAACGATATAACCCAAGGGAAAATGGTGGCAGTAAGTTATTATTTTTCAATTAATATAGAATCATCGTTAATATTAGAATACTTTGACTTTTTAAAGTAAATGTTTTACGTTAGGTATATATTTATTAATTTCTACACGAAGTTAATAACACCGACTATGAACCGAAATATTAGATAAGGTTTTTTAAAAAGGTTTTCTAAAAATACTACACACGAGAATACTACAGTGACATCTGTATAGTGCTAAATAAACCGAATACTTTTCCGCAATGCGTAGCTTTGTTGCAGCTGAGCGACTCGCTTCATAACATATTAATTGTTCTATTCATAAAACATGATACAGAGCAAAAAAACTGAGTTCGTATCCGTTAACTAATTTGGCTGTGAGGGTTCATTTAGTGCTTAACGGTTACAGTTACGCTACAAGTACTAAAGGTTTTCTCTTTTCATATGTCAAAGTGATGTATACTTTGTAACAGTATCAATATTATTATTTTTCGTCTTTATATATAAATATTGTAAAAGGAATAAAAAATATATACAATGATTTAATGTCGGGTAAGTGTTATTACTGTTACCCGTAGGTGCCGTAAGAGGCGTCATAGGTTTTTAAATGTCGGAGAATTATGCTGCGATCTCCTGACTGGAACACAAATTGCATAGGTGAGTGTAGAATACTGATAATGAATCAAGATAACAAAAAGAGAACAAAAAATCCGATAAAAAAATTGTAAAATGTAAACATAACACCTTAATGTTCTGAGGAAATCAGAAAAAGTAATTCAAATTGGGTAAACAAAAACATAAAAAATCGTTTAAAATCTACGCCATTTATTTCTGCCTCATAACAAATTAACTGGACCTGTAAAAAATACGTTTTGCTGGAGTACTAATGACGTAACTAAATGAATGAACAAGTGAGCGAATGAACAAATAGGCCGCAAACGAACGGTTAATGTGCGTTGACGTTGAATGATTCCCCAGCGTTAATCATTCAGAAGGGTTGGAAAAAGGAATTGGTATTCGCGCCATGTTTTATTGATGTTTTGATTTGAATCAGTCCGTAGGATCTATTCGTTTGTTATCGGTTGTGGTTTTATTGGAATTTCTTTATTTGAAAATTGCTTTTATAATTGAATGAAATTAAAAAGGCCTCTAACACAATAAGCCTTTTTATTGTTCTATTGTGTTTAAAACAAAATTTTGTTTTATTACGTATTAAATGATAAGTATACAATTAAACACATCCTGTAAAAATAAATATAGAACGTAAAAAAATATCTGAACGACAACGAATCTAAAATATTAGAAACTACCAGTCATTTATAGCTACAGTAATTAAACTGTCCTATGAAGTGTTTAACCTGTCACGCTGTTAATACCATATACTAACTGCATTTCATCACGTCACAAATGGTGTTTGTTACAGCGCTATCTATCCGTACTCAGATCCGCTTTTAATAAGCTTTTAAAAAAATATCCAAGGTTTTTTATCGTTAAATATCGTTTATAGAAAAAAAAAATTAAAACGTTGTAACCACAGTAATCAAAAAAATTGTGTGTGTCAGCTCCGACGCACGACTGGAGTTTACTCCTTAAGTATAAGTCTAAACAGACGGAAAAAAAAATAAAAAATATGGTTGCCTGTAAAGTCGGTTTTACGGGCGAAGATTTACGTGACCACGTCTTTTTCTCGGTAGAATATTTATTGATATGAATATTATTAAATTGCACAATATTTTAATAATTTGAGTGATTTTGTTGAGGATAGGACGATGAAGACGTTGTCACGTAAAATCATTTTATATATTATTTATTTAATATTATATTATTGATGTTATTATTTTTTACAAAATTTATTTACAGACTTTTTCGATACATCAGTTATTGTTTGCTACCAGTATTTTATATATTTATTTTTTTCAGTTATAAAAAAATACTATTTCCAATTGTGTCTACCAAGTATGGTCACATGTACTGGCCTACATATTAAATAATAATAAGTACAGATAATGTTATGTGACGTCACTTCTGATTTTATATATTTTAATATTTTTAATTTTAAAGAATTAATTTGAAAATCAAAACACTTATTCAGATCGAAGGTTCAAATTTTTGCTAAATAAATTTGAAATTAATTAAAATTTGTAATTGTAAATAATGAAGTTGAAAATTAAAACATTTACTTAAATTAGATGTTAAAATTCTTGCTCAACACATTTTAAATCAAGTTTTCTTATATCTGCCACTTTTTCTTAATATTTGTAATTTTAAAGAATCCTATAAATATAATTTTAAAGATACCTTATAAAATATTATCTACACCCCTTTCTGCCATAGTTTATTTCGAAATACTTGCATTTCACTTTAGCCAAATATAATGATAAAGATTATAACTTCACAATAACAATGTTAATTATTGATAAATATAACAAAAACAGCAACTTAAGTAAATTGATACTGATAGAAATAAGCAAGCTCAATAACATATAGATATAGTCGCTTTGCAGCATATACATTACTCTATACACACATTTAATGTTTTCATTGATTTTATCAACATTCATGAGCATATTCGCTTTTATTAATACGATGAATATGTATAATGGTTCTGACTATGTTGTTAAGGCATCTTTTAATATTGATATTTTTTTATCAGTAATCATTAGCATATTAGCTTATATTAAAAATTTAATAACATAAAAATTAAAAATGTATCGTTCCTTACATGGAAATATAAGTCTTTACTTACATTACAAATAATAAATATTTTAGGTTTTAATTAATTATTTTCATTATTATTTTTTGTATTATGTTAAATTGCTTAGTAGTTCTTTATTATTTATTTCATATTGGAGTTTGTTCCCTTAGAATCAATTTACAAATAAGACAGTTTAAATGAAAAAAAAAAACGTGCGACACTTGTTGTCTGCCGCGGTAAAGCTATTGCATAGCATTTTTATCAATTATTGCAATTATAATTATTTATGTAGTATTTTTTTTTATTGATGTTAATTCAAGTTTTTAAGCTATTGCATAGCTTCTATCGCGGGCCTTGAGTATGGAGACCGAATCCAGAAATTCCATAACGAAAATAACCTAACACACCAGTATTGTGTACTTATAATTTAAAAATAGCATAAGCCCCAAGTTGATAATATGTATTATGATCTTTATTGAATAATAATTAATGTTTATTTTAAAATAAATGTTTTACTGGTACAAATGAATTTCTTTCAAAAAGCCTTTTCATTTTAATGACTTTCTGTTATGGTTTTACAAAAGTCCAGAGTACAAGAATTTAACAATCGTAATTGAACTTTATTTAACTTATTTAACTGATTATATTTTAAATAGGAATAGAATAATTTCATAATATATAATCATGTCATAATAGGAATAGGTCTATAAAATATCGATGTACGATATATCAATATTATTACTTAGAAATATCGATATTTATTACAAATTCATTATCATCATCATTTCTCTTATCGTAGCGGTAAAAGTTAATTCATTCACACTAAATCATTCAATATCTAGTTTTATAGAAATAGTACATTGCCAAAATATATATTCTTTAATCATTTTTACCATTTTATGGTATGTATTTTAAAAAAGTTGATACAAGAAGTGTTTCATCGAATTTATGCGGGAAAAATATAAAAGCAGCGGTAATACAACTAATTTAGCAACTCACTTAAAAAATAAATACCATCTTGCATGTCTAACATTACTTGCAATAATTATTTTAAATAAAGCCAATATGTCGAAATAACGATAATATTTTGAAATTCCAAACCCCAATATTGATGTACCTATTTGAAAATGTCGATATATCAAGCTTTACTGCGGCAATCTCCGAGTGCCACACTTATTTTTTTTGCGTTTATATTAATTGAAGTTGGATGTTGTGACCGATAAGAAAACAATTTTTTCTGTTATTAAAAAAAATACTATTTGAAGTTGTCATTCCTATGTACTGTCATAAAAAGGTTAAGATTATCATTAGCTAAAAATATTTTCAACCTTAAATCTCACGAATAAGTTTAATTACGTTTGTTAAACTATTAAGCAATAAAGTATATAATACAAGTATCAACAAGGCGCTTATGCTATTTTTAAATGATATGTACGCAATACTCGGCCGAGCTACATAGTAGGCGGAGTGGGGGTGTTAGGTTTTTTTGTTACGAAATTTCTTGATTCGGTCGCTGCACTCCAATCCCACGATATGAGCTATGCAATAACTTAAAAATATTTGAAATAAATATCGACCACGATACCTGAATTTTAATATCAAAGTATCGATATATCGTACAAAAATGTATTAGTAATAAATATCGATATTTCTTAGTAATAATATCGATATTTCCATACATATTTTATCAACAGTCCTATTTAAAATGAGAAGTTTAACTGCTTTGTAATATCATAAAAAGGTTCATAATATCGGCTAAAACTATTTTCAATCTTATTTCTGTGAATAAAGAACAATTACGATTGTTAAGTACTTGTACTTAGGGTCTTTTGTAACACAATAACAGCAAGTTATTAAAATTAAAGGCCTTGATGAAAAAAGTATATTTGTACAAGTATTATGCAGGATTACGCATGCGCAGTAACGCTGATACAACCTATGCCCCCTAGAGGCGAGTTGGTGAACTAAAGAGACAAGCGTGATATTTCAAATCATTAAAAGTTCTGTTATTCATCGATAGATGGCAAAACTAGTTGCGCACGATAGGTTGCGCACCAAAAACGTAACGAGGTCATCGTTCAGTGGATTTTACTCCTCATATTTTTCTCCTACCGGGCGCCTTATATACAAAAATCGATTCTTAAGGAGTAAACTCCAAAAACTTATGGCTTTGATTTATTTTTGTATAACTATTACGTTTTCCCTCAAATAAGGATTTTTTATATCTATTCTTATTGGATTTAATAAATGAGTTTTAGTTGTATTGGTTACCTTTTTTTACCACACTTGAACGTATCTATGAAAATAATACCATATAATTTTTTTTAACAAATATTTTTGTATTTTGCTAGTAGACTAATAATAGAATGGGAATATTATCACTGAATAAAAACACAAATGTATCAATTATTCTTAAAACATGGGAAACATTTGATTATTAGAGTGTAATTTGCGTAACATATTTAAGACCTATATAAGGGCCTTTTACAGTTAAGCACGTACGAACTCTTGAAAATATAACAAAGTATTAACAGTAACCCCAACTTTCTCAACATTTAGAGTTTTAGAATTTACTGTACCCAAGTTTAATGTTATAAGTTATAGATGATTTTCTTGGTGACACATATCTGTAAATTTTATTTAGGAAAATATTTCGGATAAAAGTTTCAAATCAAAGATAAACTATATAAATATAAACACATATTTGAGATAACAGGGACGTTTAAAACAATAATTAGTATATAGTAAAATGGAATATTCATAATTACGTGGTGCTCAAATCCGGTTGTTAGAAATATGATAAAACTATTTTTTGTATAGAAATCATTTCCAAATAGCTCATTATAGTTGCGCTTTAAGGGTCAAAACCTGGAAGCAGAATCTCAATCCGTGACTAAATTCTATTAATACTTTTATCGATCCCCATTTCTCAAGAGTTACAACGCGCATCTGCAACATCTTTTATATTAAATATAAAATAAAAATTCACTCTTTCACTCGGGCAGGCTTCGAATTCGTCACCTCCGGGAAAGCATCAGTTCGCTCTGATAAATGTATTAGTGTTTCTAATTGGTATACTTATAACCAGGGACTCTGTACTTGACTTGTCTTGACTGGTCTAACTCATCCACCGTCAAATTCTCTACAAGTTAATGTGTGGTTAGTATCATGTCAGAAATCGAGTTTCTAAGAATTATAATGAACTCATTTTTTTTTATTTAGTTAGTAAATATTTTATTTAGTTTATAAATATACTTATTGTGTATTCTAAATATCAAAGATTTTCGGACTGTTTGCTTTCGAGGTGCGTGTTATATCTTGCAAAATATCATGAATCTAGAAGCGTGCCTAATATAAAAATTAAGCAGATTTGAAATAGATGTCAAGTAATGTATATAACTTGGTAAAGTATGAATCTAACAACTTTTTTACAATATGCATCTAAAATCTCTAAGTTCCGAACTATTAAACCTCTCTTTAAACGAAAACTTCGTTTAAATAAGGAATATAGCAAGATATATATAGATACTGATATTTGCGGACGCAATTTCTCGGGTATATGTGATCAGCTTTAAAAATAAGTTTTACTTTTTAAGATAAGTGCATAGCTTCAAAATATACAAACAAGTTAGAACTTATGAAAAAGTGGATAACAAGATTCATACAGACCTTTACTGCAATTAGAAGAAATACATTTTTGTAGTAAAAGACCCTACTTAGAGACGGGGAATTTCCAATTAACAGGAGGCCATATCTTAGGATTACGCCTACGTAACCTTTATATACTTTGAAAGACGTATCTATCGTTAACACTTGTCTAAGTCTTACTAGTACATATACCAACCTATTAATTTGATGCAAGAAGTATCGATATAATCTTTCCAATGAATTTTGTTACCCCATTGTGATATTAAGAAATGTATTATTTTATATTTTTTCTAGCTTTTTAATTTTGATGAAATTTTAGTTTATTAGATATCTGTTTATCTGCAAATTTGATTGGAATCAGAACAGGCTTATATGTTCAATTTTTAGGTTTTTCAATTCAATTTTATCTACAGTCTGAATTAAAGTCCATGTTGTTTTTTTTTAAATATGATTTGATATTTGATGTTCGTCGTTCACATCTTCTCGGCCCTGTAAGAACCTTTTGTACTACCGATAAACGTTGATTTTAGCTTAGCTCTCAATAAGCCACAGTTATTATTCGAAATGCATTCGCGCACTTAATAGCTCTTTGATCCTTGTTTTCGAATAGGCAAAAATCGATGACGAGCCACGACAAGTGCGAGCAAATCAGCTATAGACAATTACCTAGACATTAAAAATGGCCGAACTTGTCGGCACATGTCAAAGACATGTGTGGCACCAAACGCCACAAAAAATCGAATATACATAACCCGCTTAAATTAAAAAATCGCGACAATTTTTCAACATACTATGTTTATATAACAAGTGGACCGTGCAACTAAATTAAACTTCTCAGTAGGTACATAAGATTAGAAGAGATTATAAGGATCTTCAAAAAAGCTTTAATCAATTGGGATAAGTAATTTATCTTTAATGTAAATGTTATGTCATTAACCTTTTAATTTCAAAGTTCACTCATTTCAGACAAAAATAATCGTGGCAGACAGACAGACTGATAAAAAAGTGATCTTTTAAGCAATTATTTTTTCTTTTGAGGTACTGAACCCTAAAAAAGTAAACAATACGTCGCTTTATATTTTATTTTACAAAAACTATGCATATTAAAAACTGAACACGTTACTTCAAAAATATGGTTGGAGTGGAGCGCTTAGTTCCCACTGACCTAACTTAAACTTGAAAACTTCAAAATTACTCGCGCGACTGAACTAAATTTACAAAGTTGTACCGAATGTTAGCTTTGGTGTATATTTTTATTTTTGTGGCTATGAACTCTACAATATGCATCTGGAAGTTTAAATTTATACTTTCTACATTTAACTCGGGTGAAATGCGCTTTCTCCTTTTTTGTTTGTTTTAATTAAACTTTAACTTTTTATATTGTATGTTTAATTATACAAAAATTAAAAAAAGCTTTTTATAAATAATCTTTCTTTTTATTACAAATAACATATAATACTTATCTTTTTAAGGGCTCCCTATACCTATAAAGGTATTATATTCGTATAAATCAATTTTCTAAAAATATAATTATTGTAATCCGGGAGATAATAAAACCCTTGAAACAAAATTTAAAATCACATGTACTTATCTATGTTTATCTTATTATAATTAAACATACTGCATGTTATTTTTATACAAGCGAATCAATCATCAAAATGTTTTTGTGAAGCGAACACGTTGATAGTGCAATTAACATTGACATACCATAAAATATGTTCATGACAGTAATAACGTGTCACACGTTACACGTCAGCTGACAGTTTACGTGTTACATTGCATGTTTTTCTAGATTTAACAGTACATAAATCGTGCTGTGTTCATAATCATTTTGTAAACAGAATGTATGGTTTTTTACAGTTTTTAATAGTCTTTTTAGAAGTGTTCATTTCTCTCTCTTTTCATAATAATGACTTAACATGATTTATTACATAAGTAATATTAATTTTACCGTTAGCCAAAAAATTCTTCTTTAGCTAGCTCAGCAGCACTTAAATAAAATTTAACATTTGCCATCATGCTTACAACATTTATTTAATCTCATACAAAACTTGCGTTTTAAAACATGTGTAAGTCATTAGAATATACCAGAGAAGTGAAGTGTACGCGGTAATAGTGCCATTAACTTTGACATACCATAAATGTTCATGGCTGTAATAACGTCACGCTGACTGACGGGGAGTACGTGTACACGGCTGGTATTACACGATTTTACGATGAATCTCGCTGAATAACTGTTGAGTATTAGATTTTAAATAGTAGAGAGCTTCTGACGCAACATATTACGTCATATATTTTATAACTTACTAACTTAGAATTACTAACTAACTAACTAACTACTAACTTTTCTAATTTAGAATTACTAATGTTCTTAAAAAACCCCGTAAAAATAAGAACAATCATTTTTAAAATTATGCTATATGTTCAAACATATTATATTTAGAAAGGCTTTTATTACATTTTAAAACGTTTTAATTTAACTATAGTATTACAACTTTTAATGAAATTTTAAATGAACGTACCATTTCATTTTGGAGTGCATGGGCTGTACATAATAATAATTATTAAAGTTTATAGAAACTCCAACTGTTTGCATTGTTTCCGAAATTTCAATTGTTATAAGCTTAAGCTAAATTAGTAGTTCTAATGCGATTCTAGTCTAGAGTTGTTATTGAATTGAACAATTTTCATATTAACAAAGATAACTCATTTTAAAAAGTGGTACAAATAATAACATGTAGTAATATGCATGAAACTGAAACAGTTATAACATTTTATTATTAATGAAACATTAGTTACGAACTTAATTATAAATAAAACTAATATAATTAAGAACTAGTTAAATGAACTTGGCATTATAACTAAGTTTGAATTATGAAGTCGAATTGAGGACGGTTAACTTTTGAGGAATAATTTATAACTGCCCGCTAGGAAGCGTTGTGTAATCGCTGTAGCTATTAAACTATTAATTAAGGGTTGTTTGTTACTAAATATGGTATGGAAATATTTGTATTTAAATGAGTAATTTAATGTGTATTTATATTCAAAGCTTATAAATTGTATAATGCAGGTTATTTATTTTTCTATTGTAATTATAGCCTCAATTCTGAATTTTGATGGAGGCTAGCACCTTAATAAGTTCTGCTTCATATCAGTATAAATCACACATTTCTTAGAGTCAACAAAACTATATCAAATTACAAACATATTGACAGATGAATTTAGGTCTAAAACCATAGCTATAAGGATAATAAGAGCATGCAATGTTTTAAAGTAATGTCGCAAACAAAGCCTTGCTTAAGTGCGCGCTCGCACAAAATTGCAACGTGCAAGGTCTGGTCCAAGTTACAAGGAACGTATAAAAACTCGGTGTGTATTATGCAAGACTTAGAAATTATAATTATACTTATACTTTTTTGTAGATAAGAACAAAAGTAAGTTTGGAATAAAAGATATTGACCCATTTGGTTTCTTGATTTCTCACTCATTGTTGGAAACGCAATTATTTTAGATATGTCATACCTCATGCCATAGGTTTTCAGTGACATAGTGGTATTAATCCAGTCAGAAATTATTAGATGTTTTTTTTTAACAGTTGTAAAAATAAAAAGAAGAGATGTGTGTGGGCTTACGTCGAACATACTACACAATACATACTCTATACAATACCAGAGTATATTAAAACTTCTTGCAAAATAAAAATACTATAATCTCGCCGCTCGTGGTTTGTACCTGAATAAAAATAAATAGATTTCTAGCAAACACATACATTCCAGTTTCTGTATTCAGCAACCGCAAGTAAGCGGTCAGCTTAAGTGGATTAGTATTATATTTTTTGTACGACGGGTTTCATTTATAAATTCGTATGATATTCGTATATTATTTTTAGTAAAGTAAATGGTAAATTAATAAAAGAACTTTTTTGAAATAACATAAAGGAACATTTCATAAAGTTTTAGACATAATAGCATTTATACATATATTGAGATAGGTGAAAAAAATCTTCTTTCATTCATTACAAAAATTAATATGAAAAAAAAAATGCTTATAATAAATTGCATTATTTATTATATAACAAAAATATTTTCTATCAACAACTCACGTTCGCTTAAAAGTACATCACGTAGCTTGTATTCTATTTACCTTTATTTCATCTAGACATTGCGTTGTAGGACGGCTCCCAGGAGACTTCAACTCAATATTTCTGTGAGTGACGCTTTAGTAAAAGCCTGTAAAGTGAAATATCTTCAAATATTTCGCTTTTGTGTTGAAATATTTAAATTCTTATGCACTAGCTAAGATATATATAAATATGTATTTGACGGTGTGTTTTTCTTATTAAAAAATATGAAACGGTACATTAATATTTAAAATAATACTGTCATTTCTGTTGTAAAAATTATGCTGTAGAGGTTTTTGTTAAGATTTTCTTATCTCTGAAACAACCGGTCGTGTACAAAATAGTCTTTCTTTATAAGCTACAATTCACGAGAGAGGTTTTTAATAAAATATCACACCATGACCTTTACAAAAAGTGTTAAAAATGGTCTCCTACAAAAAAAAAATATTACAAATGCGAATAATGCAAAATATTTCTTCATAAATCCATAATGATGGTGTAATGGCCTATTATAAACTGCCTGCAGCGAGGGATAACCAGTGGACACTAATAAGATTTGGAGATTACATCGACTGTCACTGATGATTCTGAGTGCAGTCTATTTTACCTTTTGAACATAAAATGTTCTGATTTTTTGTATAGTGTCATTTTTTCTCATTGCATTTAGTTACAAATATAAATAAAAATATAATCAATTGATACTTTTCTTCTATAAAACTTTTCCATTTTTTGATTATTATTTATATAATTTGGAAATATAGATCTAATAAATAAGAAAAATTCATTTATAAAATCAATACACCGAAATTCCTGAATCACAACTGATACTAGATTGAGGAAATAAGATCATCCGCTCGTCCGTTCCTGATTCATCTGATTCATCTGATTATAGTGGGGAGATCGTCGCGTGTGACATTGTTCCGGATA
This sequence comes from Napeogenes inachia, assembly GCA_959347355.1. Classification (NCBI taxonomy): domain Eukaryota; kingdom Metazoa; phylum Arthropoda; class Insecta; order Lepidoptera; family Nymphalidae; genus Napeogenes; species Napeogenes inachia. The sequence continues at coordinate 18,671,195 of OY365792.1, forward strand.
TTATGTGATGTGATATATGAGGTTTTGATTAAGGTATATAAATGTAACACTAAGTAAAAATATAATGTAATTTTTTCTTATGTGTAGTATAAGATTAACGAAAAACTGTAAGATTTAAGATTTTTATTTATTCATTTGATTAAATACTTACAAAGCAGGATCTTGGAGAAATATAAGAGTAGTAGTCTAGTTTTTTTGACGTGACAACGTCTTAAATTAGGTTATACTGGGAGTCACTTAGAAAAAGTGTAACGCCCGGTAACGTAACGATGAGTCACACACACATAGAATGCCTTGCGTCTCTCTCCCACTCAAACATGATCGGTCCGCCGAGCAATGTTTTGATTTTCAAATTGATTCTTTAAAATTACAAATATTAAGAAAAAGTGGCAGATATAAGAAAACTTTATTTAATTTATGTGTTGAGCAAGAATTTTAACATCTAATTTAAGTAAATGTTTTGATTTTCAACTTCATTATTTACAATTACAAATTTTAATTAATTTCAAATTTGTTAGCAAAAATTTGAACCTTCGATCTGAATAAGTGTTTTGATTTTCAAATTAATTCTTTAAAATTAAAAATAATAAAATATATAAAATCAGAAGTGACGTCACATAACATTATCTGTACTTATTATTATTTAATATGTAGGCCAGTACATGTGACCATACTTGGTAGACACAATTGGAAATAGTATTTTTTTATAACTGAAAAAAATAAATATATAAAATACTGGTAGCAAACAATAACTTCAATGATCGATATCTCCGCAACTAATTGATGTATCGAAAAAGTCTGTAAATAAATTTTGTAAAAAATAATAACATCAATAATATAATATAAAATAAATAATATATAAAATGATTTTACGTGACAACGTCTTCATCGTCCTGTCCTCAACAAAATCACTCAAATTATTAAAATATTGTGCAATTTAATAATATTCATATCAATAAATATTCTACCGAGAAAAAGACGTGGTCACGTAAATCTTCGCCCGTAAAACCGACTTTTTTTATATATAAGTTTTAATTGCGAATCAGTATACCTTATCGGAACATCGGGCAGAGAATTCAATTTCTTAAAAAGTTTAATCGATAGGCAGACGACACTTACTGACCGACAAAGAGATAAATGGGACAATGAAGCAGACGGAGCGGCGACAAAGGAAATAAATTAATAAAGACGCTCAACTAGCCCCAGTTTTAATTAATTACGGACTGACGAGTAGCTAACAATTCATTAACAACTAAAAAGTAGGGTTGCTGTAGATTTAACGACATCGAAAGCGCCAATCCGCAAAACGGCTTACTTTGGTTTGGCTTACTTTGGAGCCCTGTATAGATGATTCGTGTATTAAGTTTGGAGTAAGTATAGAATTAAAATATATTTTTAATCAGCTAACATCAAAAAAGTTTTTGTTATTAACACTCATTTTTATCATGATTCTTGACATGGCTTTAATAAAAAAAACGTGTCTTTCTTCCTAACTTCTATAGAAAAGTTGAGTTTCTATATCTTTTGTCTTGAAGTTAATTAACACAATTCCATTGAAACGTGCAGCTCTTGGAAATTATGTCGGACATATTCAATGCCACTGCGGGTTTCGCTTCAATGAGTTTTGTCTAAAATATCTAGAGCTTTATACAAATGAATTTCTTTGAACCACACTGAATGTAACTACGTAGAATCAGTACCGCTTCGCTATAATTAATTGGGTCTTTTGAATACGCCTGAAATATATTACGAATGTAGCACACTTTTAGAAAAAGTCCAGAAACAATAGCCATTATTTTTGTATCGAAACATTTTTTTTTTGTATTGGGCTCTTTTATTGCATTTCGAGGGTACCTACCCACAAATCTAGAGCATCAATCAAGGTCATCCTGAGGTTTAAAAACAACGTACTGATATTTAGTAAAATAAATATTGCAATATCATCTATCATCTAGTTCAATATCAAAAATAAATGTTGAAGATTAATAAAAAAAGCCTTTCAAATATCGGTATTCGGTGTTTCTGGCTATGACAGCGCTATTTCTTGCAATGCTATTCCCATAAATTAAGCCAGTAAACACTATACTCATTCCATCCGAACCAACCTCATTGCGTAACTACATTTATCCTAAAATCAACCTTATTCTGATAAGCACAAAGATACTAAATGGGTGAATGTATCTTTAATCCCAAATGACTAATTTTAGACCCCGCTATCCGCCTTTTGCAGAAGACGATCGATTAATCATGTCATCAGAATTATTGATGTTGCCATGGCAGGGATCGATTCTCGGGATGATTTTCTCTAGTTAGTTATTTTGATTAATATACCCTATAATTTCAAACTCAATAATTTATTACAATGCCACATAAATAATTCAGTATTAGTGTGTGTATTGGATGTAATAATCCATAAATTTATAGCAATACGGCCTTATTATTTAAATAAGGCCCTATTGTTTGTAATCATATCATAAAGAGTCGTACATTTTGTATTGTCATTAAAGATTTTATGAAATTTAATTTGATTTTTTTTTTCAACATTAATACATTGTTATAATTATTATTATTAGTATTTCAAATTACATGTAGTTATATTAACTTTCTGAATAAAGGTATTAGATTTCCTATAAACTTGCAACTTTAGCATAAATCCATAGTAAAGTTCATAAAGTATTAGATATCTCTACGCAATTTATACGTGAGCTGCTTATCCGTGGGTTGTAAGAAATTATATTTGCTCTTGCAAATGGTGCACTCCACAAAATTGGTACAGATGAATCCGATGGGATCATCGTTTTACTTAAATTGCATGCCGATTCATAGAACTCAGTATCTTAAAACAGATTTCGAATTCAACCGAGTAAACGTATTACTTCTATAAATACACGGAGCAAATCAATTTACATTTAAATTGGTCATTAATTTAGTCTATAAAGTATTGAAGCTTCGTCAACTTGACGTGAAATTCAAATTTAAGTAAACAAAGTATATCTCCGTAAATTTTGAAATTGCACTGAAGCTATATTATTATGAAAATACATACCTTTTTTCCAACAAAAGAATTCCCAGTGTCATTTGGTTAATCAAATTGCAGACACCCGACTTCTGACTTCCCATATATAATTAAAGCACTAAGGGAAACAATTTGTTATTCCCAGTGGATATGAAATGGTTTTAGTGTTAATTCAGACAGTAACGTCTCGAAAGATCTATACTGTCTAAGTAAGTCAGTACTACATACTTAATATAGTCATATGGACTCAAATATGAAGCAGGTTAATTTGTAATAGACGTCAGTTGTGATGTTATTGTTCTCTTGGAACCTATGAACATTAGTAAGGTACTATAGATATTTTTTCTAATAGGAATACACTTTCTGATGTGTTATTTGCTAATAGCCGATGGTTAGGTTACGAAACAAATGAATTAATAAAAAACTAATGGAAAAGTTACGTTGTCATAAAAGTTATTGTACATATTAATATTTTATTCTTTAAAATGTTACTCCTGTGCTTTAGTTTTTGTATGCCAGCGTGCTATATTTGGAGATGGATAGTATATTTAGACATAAGTTCTTATTTTTTATATTAAGTAGTTTAACCAAAGTCTACGTGTTGGACTTTGGACTATGACCAATATCATAAACTTTGTATGCTATAAAATCCGATATCATAAACTTTGTATGCTATAAATATTTGGTCTATCCCTTACATCACAGCATAGATAAACCAGAGAACTTGGTCCATCCGTTATACCACATCACATCATGGATGGGCCAGGGGAATTTACTCCACCTTCATACTGTGTTTTGGTTTGGTTTCGTATTTGTTGCAATTCTATTTACTAGTTGTACTTCAGGAGAAGAAAGTTGGTGTATTTATTCTTCGTCACCTATTGTAAAATTATTATGTATATTAAAAACGTTATTGTTTTTTGTTTATATATAAATAAATGATACGAGGCAAATTATTGTTTGTAGAAACAAACTTTCTATACGATCATATTTAAGATGTTCAAAAACAATAAAAAAATACTGTAACTAATTAAAAAAAACCAATGTCTGGCCTTATTCTATACCGTATTAATTACAAGGTTTTTTTTTAAATGTTTAACTATATTTATACAAATAAGAAACAATTTAGCTCAATTTCAGGTCAAAGCGGTGTAAGGGAATGTATAGCTATTATTCGCAAATATCTCGTTTACGACGCTACTAATGGTCGGCTCCGGACTGTTTGCGACGATTGTTGAGATAACTAGTTATGTATTTGCTACTAAAAGGTCTGAAGTAGATATGTATTGGAAATAAATTTAGGCAATAAATTATTTTACACAAATTAAACAATTCTACATGCTCTTTAATCAGCTATGATCATGGCTTAACAATCAAAGTATAAATTAATTTATATATCATTTATACCCAACAAAATAAATTAATTTAGAGCAAATTTCCCTTTATCGGTTTTTTACCATCATCCACAAAATTTATCTCACATCATTGCTTTTATAAATCTAACTACTAAGTTCAATAACCATTGATGTTTCATAACATCAACCCATAATGGAATAGTTTCAAATAATATACCGTAAACAATATCTTTATCATTTTTTTAACCACATGTTTTACACGCAACATCAATCATAGCATCGGTACTTCATAAAGATATCAGAGCATTTTAACATTTATTCTATCATTGGTTGCTATCATATCTCTATTTAATGTTTGAGTCGAGGCGCCTAATGGTCGGGTGTTGCCACAATCATTCTATTATTACTATTGCGGGCTGCAAATTGGTCTTTGTGAAAGGTCATTATCGTTAGGACTGCTAACAGATTATCTTGTAATTTGTTTTATTTTATTTACATTCCACCCTTATCGTATTTGATGTTTGAAAGTTACATTAAACAAAGAAAAATGCAGAGTTTTTTTAATACATTTAAATAATTTAAAATTATTGCATTTTTATTATTTTTTAATTATTAATCTTCGTCTCCGAGTTCCTTATGTAAAAAACCAAGCTCGTACATGTTCATTTCTTCGGTTTTTGTTTAAAAGTAATAGAAATATATTTTGTCAAAGACTTTTAGTTAATATAAGTCATAAAAACTGGTTTTAAAAAATAATTATCATGAAGTAACTATATACCGTAGAGAAAGCATTTTTTTTTTATTAAAGTACCGTTCTGATTTAAAATAAAATATTTTTTCAGTGGTCTTTTATCGAAGTATTAATATAATAAATTGGGTGAAATCTATTTTTAAACTTTTATCAAAATTATACAAATAAATAACTGTGAAAACTAAATGTATTATTTTCACAAAACTAGTTATAAAACAATGAAACGAGGTCGACTAAAGGAGAGATTGTTAGAGTGAAGTGAGGCTTGGTGGCGGTTGGGAGGATATTGGACTAACATTTTTTTTTTGCCTTTTTTATTTTTCTTTTAACCATAATTGATGTGAAACATTTTTGAGGTTAAAAATAAACTATGTTAGCAGTTAACACATGTATATACTTTCCATTATATGTTTATGGATAATTGAAATAAATACCCATATAAATAAAATGAAAAGAAAATACCAGAAAAGTTTTAATTCCGAATTAGGGGTACCTATAGAGACCTAGACTTGGGTATTTGATAGAAGTGATAGTAAAAGTTTACAATTTGCAAGTAATAGCTAGCACTTGTCTTCTTCGAGGTTCAATGTGCTAATGAATCGTTGAAAGCTTCTCTAAATGAAAGAGACCTCGTAAGAATTTCTTTTTACATAGGATTATTATTCGTAAATAGTACGATTATCTGACATTATATTATGAGAACCATCAATAACATAATATACCATTGATTATTGGTGTTACTGTTTTTACTGGCGTGTCTAAATAAATTTGTCATTCAAACTGATCACATTAATAGGTACCAATGTATGTTTTATCATTTTACACCGATTTGAAGGTAATGCTATATCAAGGGTAGTGCAATCATTGTGGTCAAAAATCTAATAAATCAAATTTAATCGAGTACTAAGTTTAATCGCGAATACTTAACATTAGTTAAATTTGTATTTTTAAACTCCTTTTTGTCTACAATTGCACTATAAAACTTTTTTTTTAAGTAATATTATACTGCGAAAGAGCAACATTATTTTTTTTTAAACACCTCACTTTTAATTAACTTCCTTCAGAAAAAAATTACCAGGCATTTTTTCTTTTTGATATTTTCAGAATATTTGTAAAATTACGGGTAAGCTATTTATATCTTTTTTTTCTCATAGTTTAATTAGGATACCTAATCAACAAATTGCTATTGCTTTTGATTTCCAGTCCTTTTATTACTTATAAAATAATCTAAGTATTGAAAAAAGTTCGATGTTCGAACTTGGATAAGAACCACGTGGAGACGGTTTTATAGAATATTGTTGTTTATAAAGTTTTTATTTTTTTTTTTGGATGAAACAAATCCAATTTTTTATATAAATTTTCAGACTAACGTTTTACTTTTATTTTTACATCAGAGGTTAATATTTCAGGAACTTCTTTCTTATTGGATGCCCGGGGCTTCAAATGATCATAAAAGCCAAATTTCTCTTTCATATAGTTCTGGAGATTTGTTGATCAGAATGTGAGTGAAACCGAAAACGTTTTTGTGTTCAATATCTTTTTTTATTAAACATTATATATTTTTGATTTCAAAAACCCTTACATATCCCTTAATAACCTTAATTCATTTCCTTAAGTAGCAATTTTATTATCAATGATAGAATCGTGAATTCTCATTGTTAAGTTTCATATAATCTCCAGAATATCATTAATTTGGAGCCAAACCGTTCTTCAAACCATTGTCATGTTTTTTTTATGCTCTAATGAAAAATGTGAGGGCCTACTTCATTTCGTTGTAAACTTATTTATCTAATGGAGTCTTCTTTGTATAGAATTCATAATCTATGTTTTATAATTTTCTTTCTTAGATAATTTATTAAAAGAATACGGTCGGTCTATTTTACATAATGTTCATAGTCTTGTTAAAGAAACCGTTAAAAAGGTACATTTCTTCTTCAGCCTCATAACTTTATTAGTTGTCGTGCTTATTTCAATCGCGTTTCGTTTACGTACTAAACCTAGGTACTAGACCTAAAAATTGTATTAATGATTTAGATAATAATTTGTAATTAGTAGAGCATGACATTGAAAATAAACATGAATGAGATTACTTAATAACATACCATACTTAATACTTTTTATTAATTTAAGGAAATAATACGATGTTTTTTTTAATTTTAATGAAATCTAAATATTAAATATTTATATTTTTATAGAAAATTACTTCTTACCAACTAACTGTAATATTAATAATAATAATAATACAGGACAAATAACACACATTGACCTAATCCCTATCTAAGCAAATTATTTGCTTGTTTTAAGGGTGTTAGACAACAATACAAATACACGTTATAAATACTGAGAATATATTTAATAAACGACCAAACCCAGGAATACAGTCATCTATGCTCATCACATACATGCCTGTCCCTGTCGGGAATCGAGCCCGAGCCCCACTGCGTCGCTGTACGTTAGGCGTCTGCGCTAACCACTCGTTCAACGAGGCGGTATCGACTATAATTATTAAAGAATTATAAAACTCTTACGAATAATTTTATCTTAAATGTACTCTACTAGACTCTTAGGAATAATTTATTCCTAAACTTACATCAGCAATCAACTGAACCAACTATCATTATTGATCCAATATTAAACTCTTTACTCTTTACTTTCCATGGCTGAAACTTTTACAACTTGCATTAGGATTCATTGTGTTAGCGAAAATACATTTGCCAAGAAAATTAGATGAAAGCAGGAAATTTCCTGTTAAATTAGACTTTTCCCAGCTAATTTTGACAAGTAAATGCATTTTCTTTTCTTAATTAAATTTTAAATAACTAATGAACAGTTAAGCATATAAAAGATAGGCTTATTATTTTACTGGTATACTTCTTCTATTTTACAATACTTAATTTTGTTTGTATTGAGAGTTACTTCATTTCTCAATTATAGAGAATATATAATTCATTACTTCATTTTTTTTAATTTAGAGCCTGACTAATTATATCATGTGGATTTGCTCCATTTTTACACAAACATTATTTTGTTGACATGGTTTTTTAACATTTTAATCAAAAAACTATTAAAAATTATATATTACACGGATATGACGGTGCTATAGTTAACTCAACTTTTTGCGAAGAAATAATGGATAAATTTAAAATACCCGACCCGTTTATTAAAAATGAAATTCATAATATATAATATATAATATATTATGTTAATTTAAGCGTACTTTACTAATGTCTACAAATAATTAACATGGTGTTTAAAAACTACCTATTTGTTTTTATATCAATTTCTAAAGTTTTGAAATACGACTGTATTTGAGAACTTTCAGTGTCACTCACTCTTAAAGAGATTTTATTCTAATACATATATAAATTAGTTTATACATATAATCTACACAAAATATTAATTTCTAAGACTTCCTTGATAGTAATTATTTTTGTTCTTTTGACATGACTTAATCCAATATTGTTTAAACATTTTTTATAACGCACCGGATTCATTAGACGTGGATTATATATAAATCAATACCTTTGAAATTGATTTATATCGAAAGTTATAAGTACACTACCATGGACAGACTCTGAGGAGACTTATAGTTTTCTTTTACTTATGTTATATGACTCTTGAGAAATATAAAAATTAATTAGTTGTATAGATTTGTACGTAAATTATATAATGTTTCCACTAAATTCTCTAGTCTTGTGAAACCACATTGTTGGTGTTTCCAAACAACCAGCTGCTGTATGTAAATTTAGCAGAATTACTATTATATATTATATATATTTCAAAAGACTCAGCAATATCTATTTTACAGTATTGCTTGCCAAAACAGTAGTTAATTCCCTACAACAAACTATTATCAGTTTTGGACAACGAAACCACTTTAAAGCACTATCGTCCTTTTTTGTTGGACACACAGCGTATATTAGCTTGCACGGCATATTGTCCATTAATAGACTTGGTTTACCACATAGTAGTTGCAAATATGAGAGTGCTTGACCACATCACATCGGTGGTAGGAAAATGCTATCACAGGACATTAATGTAATCAGCAAATTCTCGGGATAAATTAATATTACTAGCACCTTGTAATGAGAAACGTAATAACAGCGTCATATAAGAAACAAAAGTAATAAAAAGGTCAGTAAATTACTACAATCCAGAACTGCCTTTAGGACAGTCGATTTAACGCCCATTCAATTATCGTCCTCAAGGGAGACGTTACCAGGGTTTGTTTTTATTATTTTATACGCTCTAACAGCGTTAATCACAAAATGCATATTTATATATTTTTTTGGTTTAATGCTTATAATATATTGTTTTCATGGTGTATACATGATAATTAAGTTATCAGTATTTTTTGATAATCACTAGTTTGATAAACATAGTTAATTCAAACTTAATAATAAATATATATTTAACAATAATTATAATAGTATCTGACCTTTTTAACCGACCTGTTGGTCGAGTGATTAGCGCAGACGCCTAACGTGTCACGGCGCAATGGGGCTCGGGTTCGATTCCCGGCAGGGACAGACATTTATGTGATGAACATAGATGTCTGTGTTCCTGGGTTTGGTCGTTTATTAATTATATTCTCAGTATTTATATGTGTATTTCTATGTATTTGTATCGTTGTCTAACACCCTTGATACAAGCAAATATTTTGCTTACTTAGGGGTTAGGTCAATGTGTGTAATTTGTCCTTCCTGATATTATTATTATTATTATTTGACAGACGTTGTGTTAGAAAATCTATATACCTTTAGTTACTAGAAGGTATAGTTATACCTACTAGTTCATACAATTTTAATAGATTGTTTATGTACTTACTATTTAGTTCAGTCAAGTCATGAAGAGCTTCCTGTAAATATTCATATGATGGTGATTCAACCAGGGAAAATGAGCAAGTTTTAAGTATAAGTATGCTATCATTATGAGACGCAAAGCGCAATAAAACGTATCAGTGACTGAGATCAAAATAAGTGTAATTATTTTGAAAATGATTTTAAGCAACAAAAAGTCATCTAACATTTATGTTAAAAGTTGAGATTAGTTTTAACAGTTGTTAAAATATTACGTAATTCATATTTTTAATGTTAGTTCAAGTTAAATCTTTTATTGTTGGTACAATCATTATACACTCTTATTTTTACCATAATCCTCATCATAATAATCAAACTGAATCATATTATGATAATATATACTGTTTTAAGATTATCAAGGAATTAAAACCAGTATTTTTTTAATCAGATCGCTTAGATTAACGATGCCTTTTTACGACGTTAGCTATAATTACGTTTATCAATAGTAGTTTTTTTAAATGAGATATTTCTATTATATCAAAACTTGCATGGCATGGATGCTATTTACATAAAGGCTTACAACTGTACAAATGCTAAACAAAGTGCTTGTTAGATATGGACCTACTACTGAATTTTTCGATGCTGCCAGCTTTTGAATAAAGAAAAGTACCAAAAAATCTGGTTTTGCACATGCATTTGCGTAAATTTTTTTCGTTTCTATTTTTGTTATATATTTTTTAATTTGATTATATTCAACAATTTATTACGAACCTAACTCGCGTATAATTGGATTTATGCTTTATAAAATTTTAACTTAAACTCAATTTTTCAAATGCTTTCAAAAGCTTTGCAAAAATTGTATTCACAGAAAAACGAGATGAGAAGAGTGAAAGTTGTCGGCCAGTAAGTCAGTTAATTAGTCATTTACCTCCGAAGGTTTTTAAGAGTACAGTCACAGAGTTCAGCGTGCACACAAAACGTAAAAACTAGGTCTTAGTGGGGCCTTAGAAGTTTGAACATGGAACATTATTTATGTGTGGGTTCAAGACGGTGAATAATCTCCAACCATTTTCTTTATTAAAATTTTGGATGTGTTTTTTAAATTTCAATAGCCTCGTCAATAATTTTTGTAATGTAACGGTGGTCCTTAGTAGGGATTTATGTTTTATCAAATCTGATATTATGATTTGGCTTGTCTATGTGTTCACAGTTCACACACTGGTGATTTCGATTTACTCCTATTTTTAACATGCTTTTATTAGCTTGGGTTGTATGTATGTATGAATGTATGTATGTATGAATGTATGTATGTATGAATGTAACGGAATCTTCGAGCTTAATTTCCACCTGGTTCCAGCGATCCGATTAAATTGATATAAATATAAAATTATAATAAAATTTAAGTTATTAACAGAATAATTCAATTCTGAGTAAAAAGCGTGGGGTTCTCGATAGTTAAGGTATTACAATCATTCTATTAGCAACTATCTATGAGAGGATAGTTATGAATCACAGTAAAATGCACCCCACGATTTTTACTCAGAATTGAATGATTCTGTTAATAACTTAAATTTTATTATAATTTTATATTAAGGCGATTCACTATGATTAATTGTTCGATCTTTTACTACTGTAATTTTATACTCTTTGTCATTAAAAAATATTTTCTAGTTTTTAGTTCGGTTAGCAATAAAAGCGTGTTTTTTTAGTTTTTTAAACTATTGTTTTTTATATTCTATAGTTATTTTTAACTCTTGTACCGATCCTCCTCTTTGTTGTATGTATGACAAACTACAATAAAGTTCAAGTTTAAGTATTTACCCTGATTTTTACCCCAGAATAATTTACTTTTTTTTTAAATTTTAAATAAACAAAGAAATTATTTAATAAAAAACATGAGTTTCGTTACATTTATATTTTGCATGGACTAAATATACGGTTTTTTTAATAATTACTTTACACGAAAATTTTATTTTTTCTTATTAAATCCTAATATATTTCTAAAATATCTATTCTTTATATTTTATAATTAAAAAGGTAATGGTATTTCCGTATATTTTAAAACTTTACATTTTTTAAAGTTTAAGTCGTTTTATTTTACAGAATTCCTTTACACGAAAGCCACTATTTCATTCAAAGAACATTGCTGACTTTTTTAATGAATAACAAATGTTAGAGCCCGCATAATTTCTCTTCATACGTATTTATTTAATGGAGTCTTCTTTATACTCTGTTCATAATAGTCATCTATTTAAAATGGAAGAACTGACTCTTTAATAATAAAAGTACATTTTTGTAATGTTTTTAGTTTTTTTTTATGTTAAGTACATATATTTATATTTACTAAATATTTTTGTTTTTGAATGAAACCAAAATTATGCTTTGAAAACATAATATATTTTTATTCATATAATTTTATTAATTCGTTGACAAAATAAATATTATAAATCCTGCAATTAGAATACTTTGAAATATTTTTATGTTATTCAATTATTATCTGCGCTAGGATCTTGTGTTATTGTGTCGAGTAATTAAAATATTATAATTTTAGAATTTATAAAAATATAAATAGGTATATAAAAAATATTGAATTAAATTCACTGAAAACTCGTTTCTAAAAAATTTAATCGAGAGATATTTTCCTTATAAAATAATACCACTATCAATGCAATCAGCTGATTAAACTATTATTAGCAATCCAATACAAACTTTTACTGATAAGTTGTAAAGGATATTTTCAATCGTTTAAACTATTACAACTTGCATTAGGATTTAATAGCGTTAGCAGGAATATGCTTGCCAAGAAAATTATATGAAAGCCAGAAATTTCCTTTAAATTAGAACTTTTCTCAACTAATTTAAACTAGGAAAGTCATTAACTAAATGTATTTTGTTGCTAAAATGTTCAAGCTTTAATTCAATTAGTAATTTATAAACAAGATATTTACTGTGTTATATATTTCGTTTATATTCCACTCAAATAAACGACAATGGTTATTTAAAAAAAGAAAGAGATTATTGTAATTGTAATGATCCATGTAATGTCCATGTAATGATCTTTACAGTAATAAAATTGTAACGAGGCCGAACCTGTTTGTAAATAATATATATATATACATGGTTGTGTATCGGTCAAATCGGTATGAATGTGTGTCATATATATTATATACTACAAAAAAAAAAAAAAATTGACAAATAAAATAAATGCAATGAAAATAAAGTAAAAATTAAACGCTATACATTATATAAAACCTTGCTTTAAACAAAACATATTTTGATATGCGATTTTTGTTACTAAAATAAATTTGTTACTTACTAATATTTATTAAATTATCATCTATATTTAATGAAGTAATTACTATATAGACATATATGTATATGTAGAGCTTCACAGCTATTCATGTCCTAAGGCACGAGTCATTTTGATGGAGGAAAGAGAAAACCAATATTAGCAGATCCCAATATTATAAAAAGACTTGGTAATAAAAACCAGGGAATTAAGTTATTATTTTTCTTTGAAACTATAATTATGAAATATATCTGTCCTCTTCATTAACCAAAGAGGGCTATATACAAGGAATATGAAAGAATAATTGTCCATAACCCCAATGAGTGTTACTTCTGAGAATTGCCTAAAATAATATAATAATATATAGCCAATGTGAAAGGATTCACGCTTATCTAAAACAGTGAATGAAAGTTACAACATGGATCGATCTTTTTGTTTGAAGTTCAGAGGAGTGAAAACTTAGTGTACCTCGCACGAACTTCGTCCTTCCGTGATAGAAAAGTTTAGGAATGTATTCTTTTATTTCTGTCGACGATATATGGATATTTTATTTTGGAATTTATTGATATTGATAATATATGAGATGTGGAAATTCGTAACAACGGTGCAAAGTTTGACGATATCAGTTATTTGTTATACTTTCTTTTTGTGTTGATTTTCACACAAACAAGTACAGTTATATTTGTCAATATAGCAAAATTAAATTATAATTAATTAATATTTTTAAAAAGTGAGATGGTGTCCCTTTGAGAACTCTAAGAGTTCATTACATGGTTAAATCTTATTTGGTTTGCATTTTTTTAATTAACAATTTTTATCGGTTTTCTTGACTTTTAAATCAAATCAGTTAACTAAGTATAAATTCTTATAACATAAAAAACATAAAAAAATAGGATGAACAATATTTACATTGCTATTGATTACTAATTTTTACGATTACTACAACTTAAGTGTTTTCTAAGTTTTTTTTCGTTTATACTAAATAGTTACACCTATTAGTCGAAATGGTAAAAGTTTTCGAAAATATTATAGTTCTTTATATAACTCGAAGTGCCTTGGGAAAACAGTTTCGATGTGGATAAAGAAACTTTTATAAACATACGCGAAGACATTCTCCCGGGGACGTTACATTTTTATACCACATGAACATTATTATTAAGTTAAAAGTTTACAAATTCTATGTGTTATTTATTTTTTTAAAAATGTTAAATTTCCAGTGAGTCTGATACGTATATGCACAGTCTTTTTTTGGCTTTTGTCAACTTTGCCGCGCCAGAAAATATGTGACCACAGTACTCTACACACGACCGGATCTGTGCTTTGTATAATACAAGTAGCTGTGCCGGTATAAAATACTGCCGAACCTTCGCAAGAACGGCAAGCCTTCCTGCAGCTGCTCTTGCTCTGGATTCAATGAACCTACCAAAGTTGAAGTTCGAGGAAATCTCTCATTCCTCAAGGATTGCAAAGCATTTGCAATATATTCTACATTTGCAACTGTTAATTCTGACGCATGGTAATACCAATAGATACAAATAACCACCTCGTTCATTGCAGTTTTACTAAATGAGATCTAAAAATTGTTTGAAACAAAAAGACCTTTTTTAAGATCAGGAAAAAAATTTGTAATTCAAAAAACAACGTCATGTTATTATTTAAAGTCAGTCAAAATTGTTGATTTGGACGGGTTCTTTAGGATTTTGAAAAAAATAATTTAAAAAAGGTTTGGGTTTCAATGTTCACTTTTTGAATTGAGTATATTAGGCATTAAACATAGATTTGGGATTCGAACATCTGCCGATCGGGTTTTATTGTCGTTTTATATTTATTTAAATAAGCTTAACATGACTATACATGTTTTAAAATATTTAAACTTAAGTTAGTTTTATTTCATGAACATCGTAGACGTTTGGGTATAATTCAAAGATCAACTACACTGCTGAACACAAAAATGCTTATGCTATGCTCTGACCAATTAATTTTATTTAAAATATTTACTACAAAATACACATTTAAAAATATCTGACGGTTTTTATCGTCATGATCTCATTTTGGCGTAGAGAGCCGAGTCAAAGTAATAAAATTAAAAATAAATTAAAATGCCCAATGAAATATTTAATTTAATTTGGAAATACCAAATTAAATTAAATAATAAATAAATGACGGGCAACTAGTTCAAAAAGCACAGTTGAAATGTTAACCTATTTATAAGAAAAATTGTTTTTGTGATATTTTTGTTACTTAAGTATTTCTATAGTTTATATTTCTGTATTATTTTATCTACACACATTTATGTTAAACTATACAACACCATTCGTTTGAAACTACTTTCTTTCAATTTGAGTTGTCTTCTTCTTTGCTATGTAAAACATACAATTTAAGAAAAAAATTGAGATTTTTGTTACAATTCTAACAAGTTAAATGGCAAATACGATAATTTTAAGACTACCACTTTTTGTTGCTATGTGATGGTTAGGAGCCTTTTAAAATGTTGAAAGATTCGTTGCAAAAGCATGTATCGTGCAGGTATTCATTAACACATTTAACAGTGGTCGTAGACTGATTTATACGAGCTATCATCGGCACCATAACCACAATTTTATTATAACAGATATATCACACTTCATTATACCCTTGTAATTTATTTGTTAATTGTCCTTTGTTAAGCTTTAATTTACTGTTCCATATTTATGAATATGTTACGTTATATTAACAGTAAATAACTGAGTTCATAATGTTATCCGTTATCTTGTTTAATAACATTTTACTTAATATTTATTATTTAACTTAGGGACATTTAATATTAAGAATAAAATGTCAGTTTGTTAGAAATAGCTTCTATTCCTTTCCTTAATCTTACAATAATCTATCACAATACGAGAGATATTCAACTAAATCTAATATAAACATAATATCGCAGAACAGATACATTAGATGTGATGTATAGCCTCCCAGAAGTCGAGTCCCAAGGGCTAAACATCGTAAAACAACTTTTTCCCGGTCCATAATGTGGTATTCAGAAATTTTGTTAGAGTTAAACATCAAGGGAGTTGGATGATCACGTTATAAATTTATTCTCGTTTTTTATCATTTTCACTATCTGGTTAGGGATTTATTTTAACTTCGTGAAGGACATATAAAAAAGTTTGTTTAACAATAAACCTATTATTTTCTGAGCTCGCGAACAATATATTCCATTTAAGGCTACTAACTTATAACGTAATCCAGTATTATCGATATGTATTGCAGACATCGCGAAGAATGTTTTTAATTAAAATACATCATTTTGGTAAAAAAAAATCTTGTGGTTCTGTGGTTTATATTTCTCACAAGAGAAAAAGAGACGGTCATATGAAACTTCCATAATAAGAAACCACAAAACAACCTCAGGAGTTTCAGTCACCTTCCTAAGCCGTTCCGCCGCTTCCTTCTATGACATCACGTGCTCGCAGAATGAGCGCCCCATGTTCTAACGCTCATCGCTGGAGATCAAGACCCTGACGAGACATCACGGTCGGGGTCAAGAGGTTCGGCCCTTTAATGGCTACGAATATTACAACTTCTCACTCGCCACAAACAGAGGACGTTCTTGAAATTTATATTTTACTACTTATATTGTTATGTTAACTAACATTTCAAACAATTTCAACACAAGTGTGACCTCAAAAAGTCTGTCTCCGTTTGGTCTAATAACCAACTCTGATATCACATATTCTTATGTTACCCACCTCAATAAATTTGCCATTCTAAGCTTAATTAAAATTTGCATAACTTGGCTATCATTTTTATAGACCTTTGGTATTCTTCTTTCTATTTACTTACAGGAGACTGTTGTAATTGAAAGTATAAAATACAAAGACTTTAGTCTTTTAATTGGGACTGTATTTCAACGGTTACCAAAAATTCTTTTAAAACTTAACAAGCTACAATTTGATGCAAAGTGTGTATTGAAAAATATTTTCGACAACATTTTACTACAAATATTGGATGAAATAGTATAGATTAAGCCATCCTAGCTGCACTTTGTCACGTACTCATATTATCGTACTTCTAATATTAAAAAATGCTTGTTTTATTTTTTAAAAAGAAAATATTTGTAATCTTATAATATTTTTCTTATTTCTTTTCTGTTTTAATTTACAAGGCTGGCTATTATCTTGCTTTGTAATACTTTCAAGAATAGTTATTCCTTTGTAAAAAAATAGAAGTAATGTATTCATAAAATTCCATTTAAAATAATTCATTGAAAATAGTAAAAGGAAAGTTTATGGTGAATAATCTTGAACTCCTGATTAATAATTTCTTACACTAATTATATAATTATTTTTATGAAATGTTCTTCGTATTTACTGTATCTAAATGATAAATCTTTAAAGTTAGTGAGTGCGTGCGACTGTGTTATTGATTGTGACTCAACTTTGCCAAACTAAGGTCATGTCTACACTATATTTATATAGTTCTATACTATTACCATAATGATTTATACTGTTATAACGATTTATAACTATAAAACCTGAAATTTATTATGTTAACGTTTTTTTACTTTCGTTTCGATTAATGAGATCAATTGGTAGAGCGACGGCACGTTTCCCAGAGATCGCGGGTTCGAATGTCTGCCCGTATCAATTTATTTTTCATTCTATATTTATATACATTTAAATAAGCTTAACACGGCAATACATGTTTATAAATGTTTTTAAACATTCATTTTGATAGAGGCGTCTTTTTAATGTTTATCTATACTGCAAAGTTAGAAACATTGGTTAAGATTTTCGAAAGAACCCTAATAAATGTCACCACCGTTCCGATAAAGACAATCACATACAATGCTTAATTCATCGAAACGGACAGCGATACGGTAGCTCAATTAGTAAAGCGACGGGTCGGTTTCCCAGAGTTCGCGGGTCCGAATCCCTGCCCGTATAGGTTTAGTTTTCATTCTATATTTATTTTATATCAATTTCAAATAAAATTAAGATGGCTATATATGTTAAAAGATATTTTCAAAAATTAATGAGATATTTTTTTTTACAGATTCAAAGCGAGATCATTGTAACAAAACAGTGGAAGTGTATGAAGATGTCTCGTCACCGCCAGTGTCAGCAGAGAACTTTGGACGACCTCTTACTTGTACATACAGGTGACATAACCATTTAATATTTAAAGTCTTTCTTGACCTTTGCAAAGATTGCCATTCATTTGAAATGCCTCACTTAATATTTTTTTTTCATTAGGTTTAGAGCATTTCGAGGGTCACCGAAGGATTGGATACTAAGAATAAGATTTAAAAAATTTAAAGTCGGCAATCTTATCAATGGAACAACTTGCCATAAGGGCTATATGCAGGTATTTAAATAAATTTATTTTACTACAATCGTTGCAATTTTTTATGTGTATACAATAATTGTTTAGTATATGTACATGCACTTGTATACATATACAAAACAATTCTTGTTTGAAACTTATTTATAAAAATGTATATAAAAATGATTTTATTATAAGAATAAAATAACTTAATATCGGAAAAACAATTTAACCTCTACTTTGATATGAACAATATGTTCAACTCACAATATGGGGCCTTGCGTGTGTTGATTATTAGAAACACGAATAACGTTTTATTTTCTTCATGAACGAACTTTTTATAACGAAGAACTGTCGTATCAAAAATAAATAATTTATGCGATGTGCTAAAATGTAAGAGATGATTCAAATCAATCAAACAAAAAATAATTATGATTAGATAGGTATTTCACCGACTATGTTTATTAAATATTAACTTATTCGTCTTCACCGTTCAAAAACATTTCAAAACACATTCAAAAACAAATCATTCACTAGAAGAGTAAATCAATAAACGAAGGAAGGGGAATCACAAATCTTATATAAAAAAATGCAGTTATGGTAGATTCGCTCCGCCATCTTTTCGAATAAGAAATTGAAATTCGAATTGTGTCATTTATTTGCATCGATAAACAGTATCTGAAATTGATTTCTTTTTATATAAATTTGTATAACAGTCAACAAAGCTTCCTTTTATTTATTTTTTAAATTATTTCATTAAAATTTTAATATTTTGTTATTTCCTAACGACATAGTTTTTGTTTACAAAATTGACAAAAACATATTTTTTGCTTAATATAGTTCTTTTTTCTTAAATTTAATAACAACAAACAATATATTGAGCTAAAATCTCGCCTTAAGTGTTTTATTAATAAAAGATTTAACATGTCAAGGGTGAAATTATACCAAGTAAAACTGAAAGTCAAAGTCCGTAAGACGCGAAAATCACTAAGCACGAAGCTGTAATTGAGTTGGGGAGCGCTTTACCAATTCAACTAATTAATTTCTGAACTTCGTAAACTAAAAGAACTCGTGAATTGGAACGGGGATTCAGTCCTGGATAATTATTGGATCATTCCCTTGTCCTGATTTTGGAACTTCAGATTTTATATTACCAAAAAATTTATATTTCATAATTTTTTTGATTGATTATAATTCTGCCGATACCTTGATATAATATTTTTAATTGTACACATAAATAAAAAAAATATGATATATAACAAATTATTATATATTAATCGTTTTTTTAAGTGCAAATAAAAATCTAGCATGTCGTCATCATATATATTTTTTAAATAACTTGCGTATTTTGGTGTAAATAAAAAACAATATGTAAAATAGAATGTTGTGGTATAAAATATACTGTCACAAAAATATGAATATTTATAATAACAGTAACTGAACTTGGAAAATATATTATTCCAATAAATCTATAAAGCGGAATATATATGTTGTGATATAAAGAATTCTTTGAAGAAATAATATTTATCAGGAATTAAAAGGAATATGATATAATTTTATATTATATATTGCCGCACATTTATTTCTAATAAAATCATTGGCCACAGATTTTACTTGCATGACTTTTTTGACAGATAGTCGACGGCAACGCGAAAACCGACGTCTCTAATAGAAAAGAACCCGGTCTATTTTGTGGAGAGATCGAACAACCACAGACTTTCATCTCTGAGACCAACTTCGTGAAGATCGTCTTCCACGCTGACAATTTCACCGATCAAACATATTTTAGCTTCGATTCGAGGTTTGTATATCTTCTAAGTATTTAAAAAATAATAATTATAATTACAATTTACACTTAAAACCGATTTCAAATAAGGAAATATGTTTTTGTTATAACCGGTTTGATTCTGACTTGATAAACAGCTTTTCAAAATAAGAAATAGATAAAGTTATTTTTTTTATATGTATATTTCATATAACATATGGAATATATAAACATGTGTTCCCTGTGCAGAGCGGAGCAGCAATTTGAGGTTTATCTTCGATATGGCCAGCATCCGGAACTATATCCTAACAGACGCGGTGAAGTTGTTGCTGGGTAAGTTCTGATATAAATATAAATTAAATTTTATATTTTATTATTCATATAATTTAATTTAATCGTTGTTCGTATATCGCATTCGTGGTTAAGAAAGTACCAAGTTTAAATTGAAATCCAGAATTAATTATGATCGCAGTAATAAGACTATCTCATATGTCTGTAACGGATGTAAACTAGCCTTTGTTCGCGACAGCTGTTAGTGGATAATAAAATTACTCTGCCGTATTCTCATAACCATAACGTTTTGAATAATGTTTATCAAAACAATTCGTGTTTCTATTAGGGCTTTGATGTTGATAAATTGTATGTTGTGACAAAACTATAAAATACATTTTGTAAACACCATCTTCTCTTTTTTAAACAGGAGGCTTTTATGGGGAAATAATAGTTTATTAATTATCAAAGATCTCAATTAATCAACGTATAATATGATAAGAAAATCAAATCTTACTTAGGTTAGTCCTGTATAAAAACGATAAGAAATATTGTAAATCGCAACAAAAATAATCGTTCCTAATTGTAGGTTTCAGATATAACGATATCAAAGAACGAGAACAAATATCATAACGATATCCGAAAACTACTATATTACTAGGATCAAACTTGTTTTTTTATTGCAATTTAAGTTGCGATTTACAAACATAAAACATGACACGGGACATATCGCGATCATATTTTACATTTTTAGCTCGAAATTCCAAAAGTTGAATTTTCCGTTTACGAACAAACAGTTCGGTATTTTCGATCATATGATATTGGTTCAGCCCTGAGGCGATATCGGGAGGTACCATTATGAAGATTTTTTATGTATGCTGTTCCTTTTGCTATGTCATTTATTTATTTTATTTTTATCTTGAGAAAACTTTACGATTATAAAAAAAAATGTGAATTTTATCATATTACCGACAATAGATTTATTTCAGCAAAATAAATTAAATGTTAAATAAATGATTGGCAACCCTGTTTAAATTGTATATTTCTAACTTAGTACAGTATATTTACTTATAATTGCAAAACTAAATTCATTCGTTCAAACAGAGATTAGATTTGCCAAATTTGTTTTCGAATGTAAGCACAATAAAACCATATTAGCGATTCATTTCAAAATGTTCAGCGATCGTTTTGATGTTACTGTAATTTGGTGGGTAATTTGAATAAAACGTAACGTGACATCCATGAGAGCAATAAGTTACATAGTACAAATTTGTTCTCTGATGTATTATTTAACGAATAAAAAAGAATTTCTAACAAGTTTTATATAAAGTTACTTATTTCTAAAGTAATTCAATTTATTCATATTATTGAATTGTGAATTCTGTGCAGCACTCGGGATTGGAACTTCGAACTAGCTGTAAATCTTATAAATCCCCATCAATTACTAAAGTCACCTAAATTGTCGCGAATCATTTTATGTCAGAATCCAAATGGCCGCCGCTTTGATCGCTACGTGACCGAAATTGTGAATAAATCGCGCGGAATAGTATAGCTATCGCAACTGATTAATGCCTTATAATCAGTTCGGGGAAAATTGATGATGGTTCCAATTAGGTATTTTCTCCTTCACCGTTAAGTAATAAAGACTCAAAATATAAAATACCATATTTTTTTTGGCTGTAATTATTGTCTTAAAGTCGAATATTTTTATGTATCTTAGGTTACTTTTTTAATGATCTATGTAATGCTTACATACGTCATATTATGATTTAAAAAATATTGCCTACCTTATATTCCTGTCAATTTGGCAAAAAAAGTGCTCCGTCATATTTCTTTTCTATCAATATTTGGATATTGGCCAATTTCATTGTCACATTACCTGATTCTGTCTCTTACTTGAGCGTACGATTGAGGTTGAAGTATCATAAAGCATTCCTATCTCTATAATATCTCAATAATATATTTTGGCACAAAAATATACCAAGACATTTCCAGATAAAAGCTTTTGGAAATTACTTTCTTTGTATATTATAATATTTGATACAAAAAATCTTATGCTAGAATCCCTTTGATGCCTTTGACATACATCTTTAAAATATATCTACATACTATAAACCTGAAATAATGTTTGAAAATCTGCTACAATGGAAAGTACAAACAACAACATACAGATAAAATGATTTTAATTTTATTCATAACTATACGTCTATTGTTATTGCAGCATCTGCTATTGACGTATGATTGTGCGAATGTATCGTAATGGCGAAATAAATCGCAACACGTCAGCCAGCGCCACTGAGAATTATATGGCTTTGATTTATAAAGTAAACGTGTTGAATAATGGTCTGGGATAATTAATGGGTTGGACAGTGAAGGGGTAAAATCATAAAACAGAGAAGGCTTCGCCTCAAAGAGATGAGTCAGACCTCGCTTTTAGCTGATTGTATTAACTTAATTACATATTGACTTACATACAACTGTCTTATTTACTTTATATACCTACTTATTTGAAATGGATGTTTGTGTCCTTATATTCCACACAAGATACATACCTGTTTGATATATATTTTCTAACGGTAAAAAAATATTAAAATGTTTAATATTTATATATCAAATTTGTTTAGATCTTATTGCGAGCGAGTTTTTCGTGACTGTCGCCTGCAGACCTGCTATGTACAATCACCTGCTTACCCTGGCGTGTACCCTAGAAATCTACACTGCAGGTAACTTATAACTTTTGTATTTAACTAAATGTTTGGCAATGATAAAATTGGTTTTAAAATTATACATTAAAATTCATTTAGCCTTTTAATATTAATCATATATTTAAATCCATTGAAATGTATCTTTTATATGGCCAATAGAATATGTTTAAAATTTTGCTTTTATATAATTTTAATTCAAAATCTGAATAACTTATAATTGCTTCTTTTGATACACAGTTAATGTTCCTAATTGGCATTAATAAATGTCTTTAATTGGTTTGGAATTTTCGTCTTCCCTTCTTATTTAGGTATCATTTGAACACGCGGCTGCCGTACATAAAGCTATACATTGAAAATGAGGAATTCAACATTGACGGTCAACGATGCGAGAACATAATGACTTGTCCCATGAGACCCATTACATCAGGTGAGTTGTGAAAACAATATTTATTTCTCCATAATAGTATTTGCAATGAATGTTTTTAAATAAAAACAATTTAGAAAGTACATTTTAAACTATAATTACCAAATGAAACAACACACTTTTTGAAACCATGACGTTAATAATGTTTTGGATATGGATGGTTTACTATTAGATTTATATACATTACTAAAAAAACATCTCTTAAGTATTTAATAAATGGTATTATAAGTTATATAAGGTTTACGGAGATAATTTCGTCTTGGTTTAAAAAAAATAAAATTAAAAAAAAAAATAATTGAAGAAAATAATAATCAATAACCTACTATTTTAGGTGCGGTAATAATTCTAATTCATTTGTAAATGTCTATGATTTAAAAATGTGAAATAAATTGGTTTTATTTGTAAGAACAAGTTGAACATAGCTCTATATGATTATATAGTAATAATATAAATAGGATTCAAACCAAGATAAAGTCAAGGAAATATAAGTTGAGATTTAAGGTAGACTAATTTAAAATTTCTCCCATAGTAATAAACAGGCCGCTGTTCATTTTAAAATACAACCATAAAATACCTTTTAAAAGTTATGAGAAGCTAACTTTTGCGTGAGACGGGACGCTGGACAAAAGTCGGCGAGCTTCATAAAAGTAGTCTCAACTTTGTGAGAAGCTAGACCACAATGGCCTTATAAATAAAGGATCTGAGAACATTGTTCATAATAAGATGACTAGACAGAACATATTGCGGGCAAATAATAATGCTTTTTGAAATGCCATATACTAAACTCCTTAACAAATTTCTCAACAACAATCTTATTAGATATACAGACATTTAAACTATTTATAGGTACTATATAGGTATATTTTAACACAATCATTAGAAAAAGTTTTATTAGATAGGATTTATTTATACATGTTTTTATGATATAGAAGGAAGTGGTGTATAAATTGCATTACTTTTAAAGTTATATTACATTTTACGAGTTTCAAGATCGATTTTCCTTTCCTCTAAATGTTGTATCATTATATTAAAAAGGGCAGAAGATGTTTTCAATGTTCCTACATATAAACGCAGGAATATTATATATGTATATATTATAAATTTATTTTATATTACAAAAGTTATATGTGAGTTTTTATGTAACGTAATTTATTACATACTTTATCCATTTACTTATTTTTTACATACATTTTGATATTAATTTGTAATACCAATTTTTTATTTAAAAATCTGACCCAAT
The DNA here is from genome assembly GCA_959347355.1 of Napeogenes inachia. NCBI lineage: Eukaryota > Metazoa > Arthropoda > Insecta > Lepidoptera > Nymphalidae > Napeogenes > Napeogenes inachia. The sequence goes on from OY365792.1 coordinate 18,696,113, forward strand.
ATACCCCGGGGAGACGAGGGTAATTCGAGTTTTGACACTTTCTAAGAATGTAATATCGTTAAAAACTTGCTACAAAACCGCTGCGTTAATGTCCATTATTGGATGTCTGTTATTTATGGTTGTAATAAATTACCGGCACACCTTTGTGGAATAACGATAGACAATGTAATAGATATTCTTTTTCTCTCAAGAAGCCTATTATATTTTGTCTTTTCATAATTTATTTCATCGCAGAAATATTATTATTGATAATATTGAAAAAACGTACTGCCTAGTTCTATTTTATTTATTTAAAAGCTAATCTTATCTATTGAATCCTTTGTTTTAGGTTCAGAAAACTGTCCGTACGATTACATCAGGATTTACGATGGTAAAGACGAATCAGCGTCGGTGATCGGAACCTTCTGCGGAATGGGAAAGTTTCCCTACTCCATTATCGGGACGTCCCAGGACCTATTTGTGGAATTCGTCAGCTCACCTGCGGGTAAGAACACTTAATATCTATTAGACTATTTGAATAATTCATATTTATTTTTCTATTAAAACATATATACATATATAGTTTTTTAAATTTAGACAATATTTGGAAAATCTTAACTTAACAGAGTTCATAAACATTTTTGAATTTTGAAGCAAATTTATAAACCGATATTTTAGTTTTTGATCTAATATATGGGTACAATACGACATGAATAAATGTAAAACATGATTATCAGTTCATAAGCCCTAACAATTTAAGTGATCTTCGTAATAAGATTCAACCGGTTGCAGTAGACCTCCCTACGTGCCTCTAGATTCATTTGCATATCATTGGCAGAGATATGACCCTCTTGATGAAAACTACTCAAGGATATGTATGGAATAGTAATGAAGAGTCGTTTAGTATCTTGGCACAAATTAGGCTCAGATATAATGAATGCCTCTTACGTCATATTAGTGTTCTTTCATATTAAGCATAATTAATATATGAAGATTAAACAAACTGACTTTTATATTATTACTGAATAAAATTATTAATAGGTCCACTCCTAAACACTGGTTTCCACTTCAATGTGGGAAACTGGCCAGGTCACGTTGAAGCTCCTGGCTCCAAGATCGGCAGTTGTGATTGGCTCTTGACAGCAGAATCTTTAAAGAAGTCAGGTGACACGGAAGGAATATTCCTCTCAGTAGCTCATTGGTACCCACCCCATACATCTTGTACTTACTTAATGCAAGGTTTTCCTGGACAAGTAGTAAGACTTTATTTTCCAAGGTAAGATTTTTAATTTAGGATTATTCGAAAACTTTTTCTAATGAGTGACTCAACCTAAATGGATATTGTCTTATATTAATTTATAATACCTTCACAGCTTCCGAATAAATCGTATAGAATCACCAATTGTACCTTGGACTGGTGATTGTGGTGAATCTCTTACTTTATACGATGCTCCTAGACCTGACGATGCCAAAATAATTAAAACTTTCTGCGATACCTTCAGTAGGCCGATGGAAAAACATGATTTTGTCTCCACTGGCAATGCTATGTTCGTGAGATTTGAAAGCAAAACTGGGAGTTACAGTGGGTAAGTTCTTTCATTGATATATTATTCGTGTCTATTAAATATTTTTAATATTTGCATCCATCCATCATTAAAAAATAACATCAGATTTTCAATAAAGTTTATGTAGGTTTGACATTTAGTGATTCACTAATGAAGAAATGGAATTTTGTAATGGAAAAATTTGTAACATTGAATATTAAAATCGTGAACTGATTTTTACCTAATTGAATGTCAATGTAATATACAGTACCAATGTACTGTCAATAATTAAATTAGGTGAAAATCAGATACAATAAAAGTAAAATCAAATACGCACTGAATAATTTATATGTCAATAACAACAAGAAACAAAGCGAGGTAAAATCACAAACCACAAAGCTACTATTAATAGAATATTTACCTTTGAAATCGCGTTCATTAATGATCTGCCAGATTCATATACTATTCGTTGCGTGATGAAAATAATACAGAAAGTTGTAAGGAAAATCAAAGCTCGGTTGTTAATAACGACAAAAGCCAAAACTATTATGGGTATTGTTATTAGTAGGAAATAATATATACAACGTATGGGGAATAAAAGTCGAAAACATTAATTTACTTGATACCTACATTATTAGAAATATATGAATGATTGATTATTATATGTAACAAAATATATGTAACTAAATATTATTTAACGTGATTATTGTTATAAGAAAATATATTAAAAGAGTGTTATTCTTAGGGACATTTAAAATTATAAGGTAAAAACAAAAATTAGTCAGCTTATTCAAAATAACAAATTGCATTATTAAAACTAAACAATATTACAGATCTTCTCTGTACTATTGGGCTCATTACGACTTCTTTAACAACACTCGTTTCGGAGAACCAGTTCAAGGAACAGCATGTGATGAAGTCATAGCATCTTGGAAACAGAGAGCTGGAAGGCTCAGATCACCTCTTAATACTTTGGTGTACAAACAGGCTCCACCTGGTGAAGATGTCCATTGCTTATACAGATTTGTGACTGACAAGAGAATCTATGCCCGAGTCATACTAACAATTTTAAGCGTTAATTTTAAGGTAATTAATATACAATAAATTAATAAACTGAGGTGATGATATTAGATTTTATTCGATTTAATAATTGTATTAATGTTCTTTTTCTAATTAACAATAATATTATTACGAATTAATGATAACTCCCGAATCGTCATGTATAAAATTCAAGAAAGTATAAACTGTGTATTCTATTTTCATAACAAAACTTTCTCTCTTAAGATCATGACGATAACAAACTTTAACCGTAAACAGCACCTCAGTTTGCAAAGTTTATTTCCTTATTAAATTTTCGTATTCCGTTTGTATCCGCGGGGAACTATTTAATATGTAAATCGAAATAAAAAGTTATGTCTGTATTTGTATTTGCGTACAAATTTAAACGTTAAAAGCAAAACCCAATGTTCCGTTAAATTGCCCATAAAATTTACCTTCACTAAAATAGGCTTTCATGGATTTTACTCCGTGGGTTTATGTATTATACATTGAGACATTTATGAGTTTGAGGTGTGAATTGAACTTTAATATTTATATAATTTTATCAATTCTCCAAGGTCCTTGTAAAAAGTCGTGTTTTTCGTATTATGTACTTTCTTACTTCATAAAATAATACTCATAGTACTGGTTATTATGTAAACGAATCAACTTATAACATTCGTTTTTTTGCAGGAGCATCCATATACACCAGTTTCCTGTCAGAACTGTTACGAAGATAGGGCAGATAAGCTAATTATTTGGGAGCCATACCCGGGAGGTAAATCTCTGAATACCACAATAGGAATCACTACCACACCTTTACCATTGCATTTAGCAGTTCAAAGATCTATTGGGTCTTGTTTGTGCGCTAAACATTCCAATTCTGTGACAAGAGCTAGACCATACAGAATAGTCTCTTCTGGTGAAACATTAAATCTTCAGTTAATAGTTGACAATGCCCATGCTGCCGCTTCATATTTTAAAAATCCGTCTCCCCTCTTTGAAGCAAGATATGAATTCGTTCATGGACCTCTGTGTGGTCCACCAGTACTTGCCGCTGCGTTAGATGGTGAAATCGTTTATCCCCATTTAGAAGCTTTGGGATACACGGAACCTCCAAAACGAATACAATGTATCTGGGACCTAGAAATAGAAGAAAAAAGAGATATATGGCTACATTTTGACAGTATTAAATTTGCATCACGCCACTGCGACGATGGAAATATACAGATCTACTTGCCTGGACGAGTAGAACCTTATTTATCAATTTGTGGTGAAAATGTATCCTTAGCTCGTGAGTTACCTATCTTATCAGCGGGTGAATTAGGCTTTGAGTCGTTAGATGATCCATTAGTCATGGAAAAAGAAAAAACTAGATCAATAAGAATTGTTTTTATTGGTAGCGCTTCGCCGGCTCGTGCATCTTTTAAGATTGCTTGGACAGGACTATTTCATTTACCAAAAAATTCCGATGGAACGCTTATGACATCGCGTTTAACGGAAGGTGGCTCGGTAAAATCTGATTCAGGACATGGTTGTGATTTTATCTGCCCCGGAGAGGAAGCTCTTTGCATTCCTGCTCGACTTATTTGTAATGGTGTAATCAACTGTCCAAATATAACAGCTACAGAACGTAAATACTGGACAGCCGAAGAGAAACGCGCTAGAGAAGCATATTCCGAAGATAGCTTACGACGCCTTGGGTACCTGGATTTATTAAGTGGAATGTCACTTGGCCAACTTCATGATGAGGCACCAGAATTGTGTGCAGGTGCTAGAAGCGCTGGTGAAAGTGATTGGTTGGCTCCAGTTTTAGGAGCAGTGCTTGCCATTGCTATTGGGGTCTGTGCTTTAGGGGCAGCGTGGCGCTTGTGTTGCCGCAAACGATCTCCCGATGAAGAATCACTGGATTACTGACACGCGGCTCGCGGCGCCCCGCACGCGCCGCCTACTCTTCATTCCCGATCATCATCTAGGGACTTACATTTAGATTGGAGTCTGCATTGACAGACACTTTATTGAGCGCCAAAAATTTTGGGATTGTTATTTAAACCGTGTTTTTATATCAAATCTTGCTTCATTGTTCAAATGAATAAAATAGTTTATTTAAAATGGAACTCTTATTTAGAGTTATTCCTAAAAACATTTGATTGATAAAAATATTAAAGTTTCATTTCTTTTAATGTAATGATTGTTTTTTTATCAATGTGGTAACCTTTGTTAACCGATTTTTTAAAAGGCGCTCAGTGTTGTTTTGTAATTAGTGTAAATACCTTGATAGTTATCCCTACAGTTAAAGAATGCTTCTAAAAATGATCATAGGTTACAACAAGGTGATAGTAGTCGTAGAAATTAAGAATTTGTCAAAACGATTCATGATAAATGCAATGTTATTCGTGCATGATGTTATCACTGTATATTTTCCTTCTGCGTTGTTTAACTTGTCAGAAACTATGATAAGAAAAATTATAAAACTAACAAAACAAATACAACATTTTTAACCATATACATTCTTGAAAGTGAACCCTTATCTTCATTAGTAAAAACAAATATGAATAAACACTAAATCATAATGCAATAACCGAGAGCACGGTTGCGGGGTCAAAGTTGGATAATAAAAGCCTGCAGGTGAACTAGTTCACTTGAAAGTTGAAGTTGCAGATGGAACCGACTTAAAATTGTAAAAGTTGGCGCGCTAAGAACTTTTCTCTTGATATTTCATTATTTTTCAAACAAAATTGTTACTGTGTTGAATGCCGTGAAATTGTTACAATGTAAATAATATGGATAAATTACAATAGCATTTTTCATAACGTGCAGTTCACTGCCCCATTGATTAAATTTAATTATTTAGGTTCGCGTAGTATATCTCCCTGTTTTAAAGCTTAGTGTCTAGATTAGCAATTATATTAAATTTGCAATAATTTTATATTATAAGCAGTGTAATATTTTTAACGACCTATGTATTTTATAAATCAATGAGCTTAAATTAAATATTCATCTAATCTTAACTGTATTATTTTTAAAACATTCTGTTGCATGTCTTTACTAGCGTTATTCGGTGTTTAATTATGTTTAACTAATAAGTTATAAATTAAAAATGTCATACTCAATGTTCACAATATAAATATGTAATATAATTTTTAATTTAAATTAAAAATTATTTGATTAGCATTTAATTTTAAGCTCATTGTTCTTCAGTCATAATAAAGTATTTCAATTCAGGTGCGGTAAAAAAAAACTATAAAAAAATATTATCAAAATACATATACGAATTATGAACTTAAAGACAACTAAGTACCTAACTGATTATCGAAAAATAATTGGTTATGTATTAATTGTAGCGTAATTCGTTTTTTTTTGTCTTACATTTGACGACATAAATCTTCAAATTGGTTGTATCTTAATAAGTATTTAATGATCCAATTACCGTATCTGATTATTCAACGCACATTTATTTAGTACGCAATCATATTTTTGTTAAGGCAATTTTTAAAAGGCAATTATGATAGTCTAAATGATTAAAAATGTTAACGAAATAAATATATTTTGTACAAATGTTTGGTTTTTCTTTACCATCTCTCTTCAAAATTTATATTTATACTTTCATAAATGAAGTATCGCGATGTTATAACACCAAAAGCTATCAAATCAGAAATCAACTTTTCCACACGACTTTTCAAATCTCTTAAGAACATCGGTATAGAGGGTAGGGGAAAAACTGTCTGTGCATTTTATACGAAAAGTCAAGAACTTTTTTTATTGTTTATTTACATTTATTTATACTATATTTGTACCATTTTGTTCGACAACTTTTTGTAGACAGTGACATAATCTCGTAACTGTAGACATTTTGGGACTTCTGATAAAAAAAAACAAGGTAAGTAGTTTTGGCAGTGCTCTCTTGATGTTAACCTGACAGAGCCTAAAAAAATCTGTAGAGAATGAAACAGGTAGAAATGTGAAGGTGCAAAGTTAGGGCTATACAGCTGATACATTAATACCTCCCAGCCTTCGCGTTTTTTCCTTGATATAACTAATAAATAAATTAAATTTAAAATGTATTGTTTTCTTCACTAGATTCACTCATTTTGACAGAATTAAACACAAATGAAAAATGGCGGTAAACAACATTTTAATCGTTTCCTTTTTAAAAAAGCAACCGTTATAATTTCATTAAAACCAGCCAGATACAAATAGGTACAGCCAAAGACTTTTTTAAAAAGTTCATACATAAACAACCAGTTAAAAAGTTTAAATTAGCTCAACATATTTAAAGTAAATTTCAAAGAACTTAAGGGGGCTTAAACAATAAATATCAATTTATTAAGAAGCTAAAATGTACCTTATATCGTACTTATTCATCCAGCAGGTTCTTAAGGTGTATGGGCATTGCTTAAACCTTTATTCAGATTGACAATAGCAGGTTATAACCAATGTTGTATTTTTTATTGGTACACCTATGATGTACTTAATCTTTAACATATAAAGAGTTGCAGATGATTTACCATCCTTGAGGAAATGGAGGTATGTTTAAAAATAAGTAGAAGAATACAAGGAAGGGCTTACAGACTCTCTTTAAATAAGTGATAATAAAATATTTTTTAAAATAATATAATAAGAGAAATTTATTGAAAAAAACAGTTAACTTTAGTGTCTCTTACCTTTAGATACATTAAACCATTAAGTAATGTCATATAATCATAATTAACAAATATAATCAATAAGAAAACAAAAATGATCTTGTTAGATATTTAGAGCATTATATATTGTATCATTAACAATTCCAGTTTGTTGGACAACAACACCTGCCGAGTATTTATGTATAGGAAATCATGATTTTAGCATGTATATATAAATGGAATGAGACATCTAAGACTATAATATTAAAATTTTGGAAAATTAAGAACAAACAAGTACATATTATACAATTATTTTCAATAATTACGAAAATTAGGACGTAATATTTCAAAATGTTTGTCAACTACCAAAGATCGAATGTTATAAAAATTTTAATAAAAAGTTCCAGGTGTAATATCTTAAGATGAAAGTTAATTAAGTTTGCGGAACGTGCGATCGTTTGTATAACTTAACTCCAACTTATAAACTAATGATTGGATTAATAATGCGATAAGTGAAGCGAAGATTTTTAATTAAGTACTTTAAATTTATAGTTTGACGAGTTTATTCTTTTCTATTTACAAAGAGGTAACACCTTGAGACCATTCTAAAGATATACTTAAAAAAATATCATCATGTCAATATTTATTTAATTACTTAGCGCTCTTGTGACATCAGAACTGTTATCCCGATTTTTTTTTTTTGAAATAGTTTTATTAGAATTCCTGACTTTCCTTCGTAAATTACACTAAGAAAAAACAATTCAATTGATGATGATTTTTATTTTATATATTAGTTAATCATCATTTATACTTCGAAACCAATCATAGCCTTTAAGTTGCAGAAATAAGTTTTATTGTATTTTAGTAGATTAATTGAAATTTAAAGTGTGCAAATGTAGAAAAATAGCTTTGGTATTATTTGGACGAGATCAATATAGTAAGATTTGACATTATTGCTTTTGAAGGAAGTTTAATTTATTATATTTTAGTAATAAAAATATAAAGTCTTATTACTGAGTTTATTGTTTCTTCGACTGTTTTAAAAATTTTCCGAGCAATTGAAATCACAATTAAGGATAACATTTCCTTTATGACATTTAATTTAAAATGATTACGAGACATTATGTTATCTAAGGTCCCATCAACTTTACTTTGACATGGGTCTCATAATTTTCACCCTTGTCACATATGACATGTTTATGGTCAAGACTATTCTTGTTATATTGTTAAAAAGAGGTCTTTATACAATTGTTTGGTTTAGTGAAAAATATTTTATTCGGAGTATTTTTGAGAAGCTCTTTTTTATTAATATATTTGGCAATGATATGTATCCTAAATGTAATATCATGACAAGAATCATCAGAAGGAGAAAAATGATATTATTCTTATAATTTTATCGACGACGATGGTCCGCAAACAAAAAAATCTGTTAACATTTTACAATTATAAATATTCATAAAAATCATTATGAATGATAAACTATTACAAGAAGCATTTGTATTAAAAAAATGTGACTTTAATGTTATTTGTAAAAAATGAAACCTTAACCACGATGTTACCTTTTTAACTACGACTGAAGAATATTCAGTGCTGTTCCTTAGTACTTAAAATGTAAGGTATGTAATTGATTTTATAATTGCATAGATTACATTTTATTATCATAAAATGTCTCATTATTTCAAATTTAAAAATACGTAAAGTATTTTAAAGAAGCCCGATGGCGATCCCTGAGGGGGTTTGGGCGTCCCGCAGTCTCTAGGCTAGCCTCCCAGCGGCAAGACATCTCCAATTTCGACATTGGGTTCGATACATACCGCCTCGTTAAACTGCCATTTCCCATTCCTATTCACTTTAAAAAAATATATGAAGAAGGACAATAAAAAGAAAATGTTTTTACAACGGTTGCACTCCTCCTCATTTAAAGTGCTCCTCGATAATATCAGGGGCTCTTGCACTCTAATATCTTACCTGCCCATCACCACTTGGAGACAGAGCAGTCGCACTTGTTCTTTTTGACAGAGACGCAGGTACAAGCCCTTGAGCACTGTGCACCTGGATTATCTCGGTTACATGTTGGAGCACAACTTTCGCTTACGTACCGGAGTCTGTGTGTACACACGGAATGACCTCTCTATCCAGCGTTCACTGTCACCTTGAAGACCCCACTTTTCTTCCTGATGCGTTTTAGCACACACAGGAAACGAAAAAATCCTGTAAGTCTGGGTCTACCGTTCGCACCGTGGTGACCAGAAGACAACCCGATTTCTTAGTGATGCTGCTGATATGGCTCTGCATTAGTACCCTTCTGCGCAGCTCGTCTTTCTGGGGGACTTTAATGCCTGTCATCAGAACTGGTTGTTTCCATCACAAAAAAATAAAACTTCATATTAACTCGATAATTATTCGTAAAACCTTTAATAATTAAAACTTAATTATAAGAATTGTTTAATTTTATAATAAATCATAAAAACTGATAGGGGGCGATAAAAGACGAGTAACAGAAACCAAAAAAACTAGTTTTGGAATTTTTGTCTGTCTGTCTCTCTGTCTGGTACGTTATAACGTCAAAATTACTGAACGGATTTGAACGCGGTTTTCACAACTGGATTACATATAATTTGTTTCGTCAAAATCGATTAAGGGAAAAAAAGTTATGGTCATTTGAAAATTTACTTTGTTTCGCACACAGGTTGACAGAGGTTAAAAACAATAATATAGGAAATAATTAATACCTAAAAGCTTTTTATCCTAGGGAGAGAAAACAAACGTTTTATGTAAGAATGTAACATGTAAGTATACATTTTACAAAAAAACTTTATTTAATTTATATCAAACAATACAATCATTTAATTTTAAAGTTACAAAATGTTACGTTTACGAACGGCAAATATTTATTATTATTTTATGTGATGGGATGGCAAGCAAGTAAACACTGCTTCTGATGTTTAATAAATGCTTGGCATTGCCCATTGCCCATGGACATTTGGTTTGTAAAAGGTGTTGTTGATTTGTAGTCTTGAGGTGAGGTAACGTATAAGAGGGTCTTGAGGTGAGGTAACGTATAAGAGGGTCTTGAGGTGAGGTAACGTATAATAAAAGAGAGTGAGACGTAGGCAAGGAGAGAGATATCTAAATGCTTATGTTTAAAATACTACATTTAGTTGAGTAAGTTACAGATATAGGTAGGTATATATGAATTTTTGATGAACTTTAAATTCCCGTATCATCAACATTTACAAAAACTGGCGACGCTGCTCGCGTCTAGTAAATATCAGTTTTTACCGGATTAAACCAGAGCGAGCTGGAAATGCAAATAAGTGTACGAGTATTTACAGTTGTTGTATGCAAAGCAAAGTTAGCCTGTTTAAATAAAGCTTTTCAATACTAAATGTACGCTAATCTTACTTTCATGGCAAAAACACCTGGGCAGTTTAAATTCAAAGTTTGGTGTACTCAGAACCAGTACTTAACTACTTTTTAAATTCCAAATTGAAATATACATCTGGTCTTCCGAAGAAGTTTAGCATATTAAAATATATGACTTTATTAACTGTAAGTACCTGAGAACTGATTTTATAAAAAAAATATATGTCTATATTTTCCTTATATAATATATTATCATTTGTAAAATCCGTAGTAAATAATTAATCATCTCATAAATAGAAATAGAATATGAAAAGCAAGTTTAATAAATATCTATAAATCCAAAACAAATTTCCATCAGAGATGGTAGAGAAACAACTTTTTAAACAAACGTAAGATTTAAGTAAAGTCGGAGCGAAGCTTTTCAATACTTCAAAGCGACTGCCTGGAGGTGAAAATCCTTAGCAAATTCACCGCTTGTTCTGGCTACGAGTTCAATTGCTCAAACAAATCTTTAATATTATGTCTAAGCTATCATCGGTTAGTCCGATGAGGGAAAGGGCAACCCTTTGTGATTTTCGACATAGACAAATGATATTGATTCAAAGTAAAGCTACAAATAAGAAAAAATAAATTCATATATTTTGTTATCAAACAAATTCTGTAGTAAAAAGTTGTAAATTCTAGCTTGCTCTCTAAGGAGACAAGGAAAATATAAATATAATGTTCTAAGTATTCAGCTTTACTACAATATCCTTCATACAAACTTTTCTTTATTTTTTGGTATTCTTAAAGGTAGTATTTGTATATTTTCTGTAAGCTTGTTAGAAAGACTCGTATACAGTGCTACATAAAGGAATGTACTCACTCTTTGAAGTCCAGAAAGGGGCTACGTGATTTTGTGTTTGTTTTTACCATCTATGTGATGTTTATTACTATCCAGGCAGTGTAATATTTAATATTAACTTGATTTTGATTACTTGTTACAATTTTCATAATATAATATTTCCAGCGCCATTAAGAAAATGTAAAAAAAAACACTGAATAATGGCAACATATATATATTAATTAACAAAATATTGTTTATTAATGATTATTATATTGAGTATTAATCAAAATTATTAACATATAATATTTTTACAACATTTTTATAAGCAATTAATGATCTATTTTAATCAAGATATAAAGAATCAAAAATGTAATATTTCAATAAGCTTATTGTAATAAATACGACAAACCAAATACGCTCAAGAAAAATGAATTCCTTTTAAAATATGGAAACATGCAATTGAAGTTGAATCCAAAATAGTATTCATAAATACTTACAACCTTTCTGTTTAGAAACATGCTCGGTTTGTTGGTTTATTTGTCGAACTTTGGACTTAACTTTCTTTTAGGTAGAAGAAACGTCTGAGCTAAGTGTTAGGAAGTGAAATACTTTTAACTGCGAATATATTTCTGTCTAAAAATTGTACATGGTGTAATAAATAAAATTATTAAAAAAAAAAAAACAAGTAGCTTAAGTAAAGCTTGTCCCAAATATCTTATGTTTAACAAAACAGTGTATATAAGCATATCTACTCCTTTTATAATTTTATAATAAACTATGTTTACTGTAATAATACTGTAATAAAAAATAAACTACCTGTATACTGTAATAACATCTGCGATAATAAAAAATATATTAAGTATAAAAACACGTACATGAAGTTGGTTCAAAATGCTAAGAATATTCTGGTTTAAAATTTGAACGAACCAAATTTTAAAACCCAACAAGATTTATAGCTTATAGCATAGTGTGGATGGTTTTTTAATGATTATAGCGAGGTTTATTTCTTTGCACATATAATTAGCTATTAGTAGAAGAATATTAACTTTCTTCTTCTCCTTTCTTTTATATGTTAACAGAAAGTAATAGTTAATAAGACATTTTTCAAAACAATGTCATTCAGTTTCAGTCATTGTCATTCAGTATATTATCCAACAAAAAGTGAGTGAGGGAAACGCAGGTGTCATAACCGAGACAACGCACATTCCACGAGATGAATGGTATCGGTCGACACGAGTGACTAATTACAAACGAGCTATATTAGGTGTGCTACCGACAAATATTTGTTCTTTATGTACCATTGAATAATTGTAGTAATAATTAAAATAAGTGAATATTGCATTTACACTATTCATAAATGGTGACACTTCAATGACATTATTAACTTCACTTCAAAATAACACTGTTTTGTGTAGGTAAAAATTTGATATTTATATTTAAGACTGCATCTAATCTTTATTTGTTAATAGTAAATTAATTAATAACCAATCTGAAAAATAGTGAACTGTTTCGAATAGTAAAACAAGAAATTAAATGTTTGATCCTTCGGTGAAATAAGGTGAAATCCCATTACAATATAAACTATTTTCAATTAAATTTATAATAAGATTCTTTATTATGATCTCTACTAAAAATAATCTATAATACTTATCTAAATAAAGTCGGTGAATTCTATTTGTTGATATTTTTTTCCTTCATTTGCTTTTGGTCGATTGATAAGGACTCATTTTCCTCCGAAGGGTCTTAACAAAGTTAAAGTGATTAATGACTTCCTATTTGTAAAAAATACAGCTTAGATAATATATTCCCTAAACTCAATTATATTTTTTTTATAATATGTATAATTATGTAATTTATATGTCTATTTATTTATATATTAAAATTACATGGACTTTTAAAGTTAAAATTTATAAAACGATAAAGTTGTCGTAACTAAGTGTCGTTATATAAGAAAATGAAATTTCTTTCAATATAATAACGTTGAGCGTAAGAGCTTGCAGTGTATTGAAATAACTAGTACTCTTTTTCCCAATTAAGTATCAATAAAAATAATTACAGTTTCGAGTCTTGATTGTAAAATATTGGCTTAGTTTGAATTGTTTTATATTTTAAAATTCGAATACAGCTCTCTTATTTGTTTAAAAGTACTAATGGAAATTGTATTCAGATTTTTAGACAACATACCTACATTTATTACATACAGTTTTCTGTAACATAAAATCAAAATTTTTCAAACTGTATTTTGAAGAAATGTAGAGACGCTTTTGCTCACTATCTGATATAAAAAAGTAAAGTACACAGTACAGATTTCTCTCATTTCACTCGGATTTTCATAAAATTATTTTGGCTGTAATTTATTTATTTTTTCCGATAGGTTAATTTAATTGACTCGCAGGGAGAGATTATTAAAAGTGGTCGCTAGTAAAAATTTCGCTTCAAGCTACATCATATTATCGTGCTTGTAAAACTGGGTTTAACGTTTTTTACGTATCCGGTGGCATATTGCACCGCCAACAGTATTTAAATTGACCTACATACATATCAATTATTGAAGAAACATTTATTTTAATATGTAGTATAATATCAAACATATATACTTACGAATATGTACCTTAATATTATTGAAAAAATAATAACGTTTTACGAGATCCCTTAAAAATAAGGTTATGGTATAAATATGATTTTCTAAAATCAGTATGTAAACAACCTACACAATTTTCTGTAAAAGTCGAACTGATGATTTTCTGACGAGGGTATGGCATGTCTCTAATAGGTGTAAACAGTATTGAAAGTTACACTTTATCGTTTATCGAATACCGTGATACATAAGAAATCTGACTTATGTGTTTTACATAAGTAAAATTTATATAACGTTGCGTCTATCCTTATGTATATATGTTTTTTCGATCAGAAGTCCCAAAATTTCTACAGCAACGGGATTATGTCACTACCCACAAGATGGCAAAAATGTTATCGAACAAAATAGTATGTACTAGTATATACTATAAATAAATAGATGTAAATAAACTTTAAAAAAAAATCTTGACTTTTCATATAAAATTCGAATAAACTTTTCCACCCATCTTTATACACATATATAATAAAAAATGCAAATGAAATCATTTCTTATGGTTACTTTATCTAGTATAATAACAGTTATAAAAGCACATAAACTCCTATATTTTGTCAGTACTAAACAATAATATTATCATGAAAACAGGGTGATATAAATTTGTTATACGGAGTGTCCGCAAGAAGTAATGTGACCCACGGGGAACATTACAGTGATAAACGCAGTAGCAAAACGATCTCACACAAAACAACTTGGGGTAACGAAAACGAAAATTGATAAGAACAATTGTTTGTGTAAAAATGGACTGTTGTAACAATGTATAGGGTAATGACATTTAAATATAAATGACAAATTGCTAACCTTATAATTGCAAGTTAAGTTTATTTAAAATAATGAAGATTTTTATCGAAAACTTTAACAAATTATTCTTTAATTTTTTTTACTACTTTAAAAAATATATTTAAATAATGATACTTTAAAAAATACGAACACCGAAAATACAACGTGAATGTATAAAAATACTATTACTAAGAATCTATTCAATTAGAACGGTTGGTGTCACACATTAACTATCAAAATAATAAATTTAAATTGTATCCGAGTGTATTAGTAATCTAAGTAAGTGTATATGTATATATTTGCGTATATGTATATACACATGTACGTAAGCGTGTGTATTCATACATTTACATCTTTATTATTATTATGTTATTATAGTTAAGCATGGTGGTTAACCGTTTTAGATGTAACAGTTACTATTTCTTTTTGTTATGTTTTTTTTTGTAATACATATATATTTTTTTATTCAATTTTATTTGATTTTATGTATTGTATTTTTTTTTGTTGTACTTTCTGTTATGTGACGTCCAAATGAAGTTTATTTGTTTAATTTGATTTGATTTGATTTGATTTGATTTGATTTGATTTGATTTGATTTGATTTGATTTGATTTGATTTGATTTGATTTAATTTAATTTAATTTGTGTGTAATTTTATATTTTAAATAAATATACAATGAAAAATTTTCTTCACCATATCTTCCTGCTCATTTAGCCCTCAACAGCAACTCTTACTGATCTGTGGGGCGTGAACGCCGGTACCTAGTGGAGTCACGTGATCGGAATGTTTTGGAGGGGCTCTTAATTTTTTTATATTCAAGACTCAATTTATTAAAAAGAACGATACAGTTTGGACATTTCAAACAGAATCGTTGGTTTAGGCAACTTTGATAATTAAACATCTACTAAATAATTTGTGGTTTCTGATTACCTACCTACATACAATACCAGAATTATCATACTGGGCTTTGTGGTTTAAAAGTCGGCGACCTACACCATGAATCTACAATCCGAATCTACAAACCTACAATCCGAATCTCCTACCAATGACGTAAGTGCCGGAAATCTATCGCAATCGTATTCCATCATTCAATCAATCAATCAATCGCAGTATTATTCATTGCCTTGAGTTATAAAAAAACAAGCCTTAAAACTTTTAAATTATTATGCAAACCTTACTTCCAATCCGACTATACTAGCACTTCACCAGAAATCTGCGCCCCAATTAGTGAAGCTTAACGATAATCCTCGTAGAACATAGCTGAAAATAACAACACCATGTGAATAAGCAAACAAGAGAGATTAGTGCAGGCGCGAATTTGTTTTAATTACCGCCAAAATCGCTGTTTGCACAAACTATGCTTAATGTAATCCTATTATACTTGAAATTCGCTCGACAGACGAATTCGATGTCGTTTCTATTAATTAAAGTACTTTTATACATGCTTTTCTTATATGCATTCTATAAACTCGATTATAATAAATAACTATATTATCTAGTAATTTTCATATACACTTGCGTAAAATATAATAAATATACAATTAAAAAATATATAATAATCGGTCCATACAATAAGCTGTGTCTTTTTCACTCTCATAGTGTATATAAGTATATTGTAAATTGTAGTCGATAAATGTCTACCTCAATATTAATTTTTTTTTGTCTTTACTTTTTCTTTGACAGAAAAAAAAAATTACAAAAAAAAAATTTAAGCCTTCTTTAGAGTTGTTCTAATTTTATAAACAAATATTTTGTTTCATCATTCAGTTCTGAGATAGTAAAAAATATTACTCATATCCAACTTTGCCATTTACTGCTTATGTAACAGTAGATATAAAAAAATGAAGGTAAATAATATACTAGTAATTACGATGTAAATCCATTATGCCAAAACGAAAATAGCCTCTTCTCTGTTCCTAATTTACTTGATAGGTGCGTTACGTGATGCTTTTATCAGAAGCATCTGCGAAATCCCTAACTTTACTCTCATTAGCTAATAGACCTCCTAACAACACCTGCCGCCTTGGTACCAACTATCTTTTCTCACTTATTTATTCATCTTCAAAACATGTTAAATATAAATAAGCTCCGTGTATAAAAAATACTATCAAAAATATAGCAGTCATATACAATAACAAAGTTTTCCTAATTGGTATAAAGTTTATTTCAGTACCGAGAAAATTTGCATTGATATAAATTACACGGTTTTTTTATGTAGGATAACCTCATTCATACACGGCTACCTCGGAATACAAATTTATATTGTTCATCGTATTCCAGATTGAAAAACTAAAACAAACAGAAATTCTTGTTTCGGTATTGAATGTGAAAATTTTAAACATACCCGGATAATTCACCTATGTGGATGTTTTTTCCTTACTTCAAAGCAAACGCGTGGAGGTGAAAATCTTTAAGAATGTACTGCTTGTTTTTATTACGAATTCTACATATTTACACGCGATTGTGGTACTTCGTTAGGGTTATCAAAGGTTGTAAAATATTTTAAAACATGTTAACTTTTAATAAATGGATAATAAATCGATGCGAGGTTTTGATCCTGTGACCCGTCGCGTCGTTCCACTAATTGAATTACAAGAATTTTTAAATTTTAATAAATTTACATGGCTATATATTTTTATAGGTACATTGGTGTGACATGTTGACATGTTTATGTTGTATGGAATTCAGACAGGCATTCTTTTCAAATTCTTAGTAGTACAATTAGTATAATTTTCGAACATTTATTAATATTTTAAATCGTCTATAATATTAACAGATCGTTGATGTACATGTTTCAAATAATATGGACAAAATAAATATTAAAAATACAGCATGTACATAATACTTTAGCAAGCTATATCAGACAAAATCACAATATGATTGTTATATATCTTATGTTATTGCCTTCCCAAGGGTGAGGTGATCTAAGCCAGTGGGAATTTATTGCAGCCGTAAAAATTAATATCGCCGATTCAGATCAATTATAATGACTCTACTTGGGTATGCAGTGGTTCAATTTATAAGCAAAAGCGACTACTACTACGGTATGTTGAATTAATGTAGAATAGAACAAAAGTAACAAAAAATACCTATTAATGTTTGTTAATGAAAATAAATAAATAGTTTAATTAAAAGTCTAAGCTTTATTTATAAAATATATGAATAAGTTATAATACGAGGGTTATACACCTCTATGTGATATCAGATATAACCTTCATTTCTATCTTTATACTTATAAATCAGTCAATTCCCTTTCCTTGGGCCATATCTCGATACCGTGCGCTCGTAAAAAATAAGCTAAACATCCGCGTTGGCTCGTAAACGTGAAAATAAACGTTGGCTGTAAACGGGACTTAACTGGATTCAATACCTTCAGGTGTTTGCATCTAAATATTCATGGAACGTGTACCCCGTTTATTGCCGCCTTTACATTATTAGAGTTGTGCTTCCGACTTAATAGCATTCAGAATGAAATATTTAGTCTTAGAACAAATCAATTTACAACGTGTTCCGATTTGCTTAGCTCTTTGAGTTCGAATGTTTAGCTAACACAAAGGTTTCAAATATAATATTTACGTGTACAGATATTATGTAATAATTCTGTTACTTACGTAAATGAATTACTGATAAATCAATCGAGGATTCGAATAAACAATTACTACAAAATTATTTTGATATTTTTATAGGAATCATATTATTTTAATCAAATTTTGAAATTGAATTTGATAGATTGATATTTCATTACACACTCAAAGAACACAATCAATTACATTCAGAAAATAATTTGTGACAGCTGTTTGTTATATATATATATAGCAAAAGTTTTCTGATTTACTGATATTGTATTGTTGTATACGTTGTAATTGGAATTATTAATAAGGAATTTCTCGTAGTTTGGTGTAACCTAGATGCTTTCATTGCAGAATTATATTTCGACGATACATTCCGCACTGAAACTCGGTTATCCAAAACTTGACTTGTATTGAAACAAAAGAACAGAACTGCAAAATTAATGTTGTTACTCGTTAAAAATTGTTTTAACTTATGCTTTTTCTCATATTTTATTAATAATTCAAGTAAGATTCAGAATATCCGCGTTAATAATATCCAATTAATACTTAAGTATATAAATGTCTCAATTTATAATAATGAAAGCCCACAGAGTAAAATCCATGAAAGGTTTTACTGAAGGTAGATTTTATGGACAATTTAACGTAACATTGGCTTTGTATTTAACATTTAAATTTGTACGCAAATACAAATACAGCTATAACTTTTTATTTTCATTTACATATTAAATAGTACACTAGAGACGTAAACGGAAAAATTAAGTGGATTCTTTTATGGTTGCTCGATTATGTCTGTAGAGAATCAGAAAAATTGTGTTCAAACAGTGAATGTTATAGATATAAATTATGGTAAGTAAAATTGGTAACAACTTAATAAATGTATGTTACAATGACACTATCATTAATTATTATTCTTAATATATTCCACTTCTCATCTTCATGAACAAAACATGTCTATTGATTTAGACCCTATTCACTGCTTCTCCAATCAATATGTATGTCTCACTAATAATGTTATAGCGGGTAATAACGCTTCCCCTGTTATACCTACTATTAGCTTTGTTACTTTCCCCTATACGGCTTTGGTTCTCTTTGTAACATTTGGTATTATTTCCATCACGCAAGGTATAGCATGTGAATTTGGCAGATCATTAATGAAAGCTTACTCAAAGGTAAATATTATGTTACTGGTGGCTTTGTGCATTATTGTTTCTGACATATTACATTCAATGCTACAAATGTGAGTAACAATTCCAAATAGTTTATGTGAAAATTTATAATTTTTATGGGCTATTTAATTGTGAAGATAACAGATTACAGGTCATTTAATATAAAAATAAATATTATAATAAAATGCATGCAATTATGTTATATATTTCTGGAACTATATATGTAAATAGCTATTAAGTAAAAATACTCGCAAAAATTTATGACTTGAAACTGTTCTACCGTAACCACTACTCTTAAAATATTCAATATTTGCATATTTATTGTCTTTTAAGTGTAAATCGAACTTCAAAACCTTTATAAGATTAAACACATTTTCGGAAAGTTCTTAAATTGATCACTGTGGGAGGATTTCCATAGCAACATAATAGATTAAGTAATTTACAATAATGATTTATTTAACTTTTACTTTTTTTAAGTGGAATGTATTTGAATCATCAGTTTCGTTATTATTAAGTAAGTAAGAAACTTTTTAAGTTAATAAAGTTGACTTAGAATTGACAATAAAGACAATAAGCATTGACTGAATCACTAGTCCCCCTCAACAATGAACATCAAAACTGACATACTTATTGTTCATTGTGACAAACGGATTTGTTCATATCAAACAACATACATACTATGATATGAACGTCCGGGAAGAGGTGCAATTAAAAGTGTTATGTAATAACACTTATAAGAATATTTATTATGAAAATGCTTAATAGTCTAACTATTTTAGCTACGCTTTGTAAAAATGTTCGTCATTCGTTCAAATGTTTATAAATCTGACTAGCTACTAAGCTGTTTGTATTTTGACTTCGGATCAAACAAAAATGGTCGATAGTTAGTTTTTACTCGAAGTAAGTGATTCAAAATATAAAATCTAAATATATATTTTGCATTCAAAATGAGTATAAACAAATAAAAACTTATTTATTATTATTATTACCATATATGATTCAAAAGTAATAACAATTTTCATAGGTAACGAAAATCATTCAACATTTTCAAATGAATTATGTGATGGCCAACTGCAGAAATATTCGCAAAATGCCGTCCTTAAGAAACCAAATATCCAATAATTTTTCTATCGTTATTCTAAGGAAGGTGCTTGTAATTTATAGCACCATAAATAACGGTCATCCAATAATGGACACTAACTTTGCAAACTTCCAACCCATATTAGATTCTTAGAAGCTGTCCAAACTTGGTATAACCCTTGCGTATTCCATGGGGTTGGCTGTTTTTATCAGCATATTAGAAAATGTTTTTGGTTTTAAATAATATAAAAATTTAAAATTAAAAAAAAAAACACCCGATACAAAAAGACCTCTAAAAAGAATAAAAATAATATTATTATGTACTTTTGATTGAAGTCGTTGCGTCGGGACACCGTTGCATTGTACGTACGTTGATTGTGTATATTTTACGAAGTTAATCATTGAGGACTTAAACTATACGATTCGATACCATAATTTCTTTATTTGCCTTGTTAACTTACTTGCATTTTAATTTCTTCCTTTATTAAACTAGATAGTTAGGTTTCTTATATACGAATATTAATATTCACTCATCGTTCGTCGTCCGTCCTGTACGGTCGCATTATATATCACCTTTCCGCTGCTACACTGCGTATACAAAGTGCACAGAATAACTCATATTATAGACTTATCTTACCGTTGACGAGATGAGCAAACCAACTAAAAAAATGAACTCACCTGAATCCAAACCAAACGGTGCTGAGAAGGTTCAAGAAAAAATCTCATCTGTTTCACAACGAAGAAAAAAGAATACTGAACTTGAGGAGGTAAACGAAATCTTAACGTCGTTTAAAGATGAAGTTCGTCAAATCCTTCAAGAATGGAAAAATGATTTAGTATTACAAATTTCTACTGATTTAAAACATATGAAGCGTGAAATTGCTGAAATAAAAAGAAACAACTCGGATATTATAAAGTCTACGGAATTTTTGCAAGAAAATCAGGAAGACCTAAAAAAGTTTATGAGCAGTCTAGAAAAGGAGAAAGAAATACTTTCTAGACAAGTGGAAGAATTAAGCCATAAAATGGATAAAATACAACAAAAAGAACGAGACTGCTGCCTAGAGATACGTAACGTACCTAGCTTTGTTAACGAAAATTTATCTACCCTAGTTTCAAAAATATTCAAAACTCTTGAAGCCAATATTTCGGATAGCCAGATCTGCAAAGTTTATCGACTACCAGGAAAAACTGAACATAAGAAACCCATAATAGTGGAGTTGATTAGTAAACAAGTTAAAGAAACAATCGTCAATTCAGTTAAAGTGCATTCTAAAAAAAGTGAGGGGGATCGTTTGAATACAAATATTATAGGTTTGCCCGGTCCAAATTCTTATATATATGTCTCGGAATATTTTTCTGATAAAATCAAAAAACTTTTTTTTCTTGGTCGTGAACTTAAAAAAGCAAAAAATTACAAATTTTGTTGGATATCTAATGGAAAGGTTTTTATTCGCAAGACCGAAGGTGAGCCACATATTATTTTACGAAGTGAAGGTCAGATCAAAGAACTGCTTGTTAATAACTAACATTAACGTAAAATGTAGAATTTATCACTTATATATCTATAAGTTATCATATTATAATATATTATATATTTTTAAAACATTATTCTTATTTATATATATTGAACATTCATATATTATAGAATATTTATATTATTATATGTCCTATAGAATACTTATGTATGTTTATATATTTAAATCAAATATTAAAATGAAACATATTGTGTTAAGCACTTTATGTATTTCATACAAGACTGTCTGTGCTATTCATTACTCTGTTTCAAGTTTTACTTCTACCTCCCTATTTTTATTTTTAATAAGATATAAATAATAGTCATTTATTGTTTGAAATGTTTGTTGACACGATAGTATTTAATAGTTATTTTTTGTGTTTCTCTCATATTTTAATTTACCCACCTATTTGTACTTATTCACTTAACTTACAAAAGTTAATTTCCAATACATATACGTTTTATAAACCGCTCATTTCGATACTATAAATATTGATGAAAATATGAACATTACATCTTTCTGTTGCTCTCCGGAGGAATTAAAAAGTAGAATAATTGATAAAACCGATAGTTGTATTACCTTCCTAAGCCAAAATATTAGAAGTATTTTTTGCAATATTAATGAATTACAGATTTTGTTGCATCGACTTTGTCTAGATGTTGATATCGTAGTGTTAACTGAATGTTGGCTAAATAATAAAACTAATGTCCCTTACTTAGCAGGGTATAGATCGTATTTTACAAAAAATAATTCTAACCAAAATGACGGGGTTGTTGTGTATTGCAAATCAAATCTAGACGTTATCATTGATGAGTTAATATTGTCTGAGGCTAATGGGTTAAAAATTAAAATAAACAATGATACTATAATATTAGCAATTTATCGTTCACCGTCTTTAAGAAATATTGATCCCTTTCTATACAGTCTCAACGGAATCCTAAATAACTTAAGTACATTTAAAAACATATTATTAATGGGAGATATAAATATAAACATAAATAGTAACTTTTGTGTAAATGCACAACATTATTTGAACATGTGTGCGTCTCATGGATTATTACCTACCCACAGGTTTCCGACTAGAGGTGATAGCTGCATTGACCATATACTATCTGGATCCAAAAATATATCTGTGACTGCCATTATAACTTCAAATGTTACTGATCATTACTCATGTTTTATGCAGTTTTTTACTAATAAAAAGATCAACCGTACAGTAACAACTCGCACGTCAGTAGTTTATGATAGCATAAGGCATGATTTGAAGTTATTTAACTGGAATCTTGTTACACAAAATTGTGATCCTAATAGTGCTGCAGATATCTTGATAGATAATATAAGTGCAACAATAACAAAATATTCCTTTACCCAATACATTACACATTCGAAACGTATTATTAAGCCTTGGATTACCCCAGGTCTCCTCCGATGTATTCGTAAGCGCGATCGTTTGCATAAAAAATGCCTCACTTATCCGGATAATATTAATCTTAGGGTTCATTATAAGAAATATCGAAATACTTGTAATAATTTACTTAAAAAACTAAAAAGACTTTATGACAGATCTCTTATTGAAAAATACAAGTTTGACTCAAAAATGACGTGGAAATCAGTCAAAACTATTTGTAATTTAATGAGTCCAAAAATCGAGCCATTAGAACTCATAAAAACTAACAAATCGGCTATTGAATCAGCTAATGAAGTTAATAATTATTACTCTACCCTTGGTCATAATCTGGCTGAAAATAAATTGGCAAAACTAAATTGTTCTGAAAATTACCTTGCATTTAATACTACTCTTACTTCAAGCAAATTAAATTCCTTTGTAATGTTACTAACAGATGAAAGGGAGGTTAAAAATATAATTAACAGTTTGAGATTATGTACACCTGGTATTGATAATATATCTGCTGATATACTTAAACAAAATTCAGATATATTAGTTGCTCCCATAACTCATGTGTGTAATTTGTGTTTAGAGAAGGGAGTTTTTCCAAAATCATTTAAAAGAGCTATAATACATCCTATTTTTAAAGGCGGAAATAGATCTTGTGTAACTAATTATAGGCCAATTTCAATTTTACCTATTATGTCCAAAATTCTTGAAAAAATTATAAATGTTCGTCTTAAACATTACTTGTCTTCATCAAAAATATTATCTAACCAACAATTCGGTTTTAGATCAGATAAATCCACTGAAGATGCTTTGAATGACCTGATTAGAATTGTCGTAAATTCTCTTCATGTAAATAATAAGTGTTTGGGTGTATTTCTTGATCTTTCAAAAGCTTTTGATACAGTTTCTCCTCGTATTCTTTTAACCAAATTATATAAACTAGGTTTTAGGGGAGTTTCTTATGATTTGTTCGAAAGTTATTTATCTGATAGGCGACAATGCGTAAAGATAGGAAATACACTAAGTTTAGAAAAAGACATTTATTATGGCGTGCCACAAGGAAGTATTTTGGGTCCTTCCCTTTTTATCATTTATATAAACGATCTCTGTTCATTGCAACTGCCTGGTTGTAATATTATAACATATGCAGATGACACGGTTTTACTCTTCTCGGGGCGTGATTGGGAGGAAACTAAAAGTATTTCTGAAAGTGGTACTACCAAGGTTCGACAATGGCTGGACAGAAATCTGCTTTCTATAAATTTAAAAAAAACAAAATTTTTAACTTTCAGTACTAATATTACATCGCAACCCAAATCTTCATTTTCAATTAAAGATCACTCTTGTGTTAGAGATTACTGCGAAACATCTAGAACTTGTAGTGATTGTATTTCATTAGAAAGAGTCTCCCAAATTAAATATCTGGGAGTAACGGTAGATAGATACTTAAAATGGGAATCTCACGTCACTAACCTGGCCTATCGTATAAGGTCAATGGCGCGAGTTTTTAAAACTTTGAGACATTTAGGTAGCCAAAGGTTTATAAATAATATATATTACGCTTTGTGTGAATCTCTAATTCGATATTGTATTTTGGCTTGGGGCGGTGCTACTAAAAAGGTTTTGCTCATTGCTGAAAGGGCCCAGCGTATGTTACTTAGAATAATAAACTTCAAGCCACTTAGATACTCAACTCGTGATCTCTATAAGTGTAGTAATGTATTGTCTGTTAGACAAATATTTATGTTAAAGCTTCTTCTAAGGCAATTTAAAACAAAAATAAATAGTAGTTATTTTAAACGTAACAGAATAATCTATACTGTTCCAAAAACTAAAACAAGATATGCTCAAAAGTTCTTTCCTTTTCTTGGACCATTTTTAGCAAATAAAGTGAATAAAATATTAAACTTTCAAGATATGCGTCCAAAAAATATTAAGAAAGTCTTAATAAAATGGTTAAAAACTTTAGATTATGATAGCACAGAAAATCTTTTGTCATTTTTATAGGTAATATTTGATTTATATCCCCGTATATACCCGAAATTATATTGAGTTTATATAAATATATATATATCTATTATATTAGTATTATAATTATGATTATTAATATTATATATACTTTTTTATATTATATTATTATTTTATTATATTATTATAATTATTTACTATTATTAATATTTCTTATTATTATTATTATTATTTTAAGGTTATTTACAAGTATGTTGTCACCATATGTAATAATATGAGAATAGATAATTTTATAAATAAAAGTTGCATCGTAGGTGTAGTAGTACTGTCAAAGAGTTCACTGGATATCTCAGCACAGGGTATCCTAGTGAGATATCCAGGGTCAGTAACTGCGTTCAAACCATCCCTCCTGACTTCTCACATAATTTTATGTAGTTAATTGTAACGTCTCCTGTACTTGTTGTAATGAAATGAAATAATAAATAAATAAATAAATAAATTAATAAATATAAACATTTAGAGTTAAAATGATTTACAATCACTAATAACACTATGATTCAGGGATTTCTATTATCACTAGCTGTTGCCCGTGATTCTTTATGACTACGATCATAAGCCATAAAAATATATTTTTAAAGTCTACGTGGACGCAGTCACGGGCAACAGCTATCCTTAATAAAGTACTTTACCTCATTAAGTAAGTGTAAAAACCTTTTGGCCTTATGAAAGACAAAGCTTTTTTCCCTATATAGCGGGAACAGCTAATTATTGCATAAGAACCTCTCCCCCACACGAATAAAACGTCAATATCTTTGAGACCACTATTTCTATTTCAATCAAACATGAATAAGAACTATCTCGACGAGCACAGTTTTCGATAAAAAAAAACCGCATTCAAAACTGTCCACGTGTTTGGCAAAAAACTAATTATTGCATAAGAACCTCTCCCCCGCACAAATATATTGGAGACGACTATTTATATTTGAATCAAACATGGATAACAACCATCTCAACGAGCATAGCTTATAAAAAAAATCGCATTCAAATCCGTGTCTTGAATCATGTTACTTAATACAATTATTATTTATTACATTATGAAACTTTCACGCGGATCCTTATTTTATTAAATATAATATATATATATATATATATATTTATTTCTTGTATTAAATATAACCTTTGTACATCAGAGGGATAATGTAGGATTCTAAAGGTAAAATATTTTATTGAATCGGTCCAGTAGTTTCGGAACCTATTCAATTCAAACAAACAATCAAACCTTTCCTGTTTATAATATTAGTGATGATGATGATGATGATGATGATTATAAAATATAGCCAATGTTTATCAGGGATAATGTAGGATTTTAATGCTAAAAGATATTTTTAAATCGGTCGGTCGGTTTCGGTGCCTATTCAATACAAACAAACAAACAAACAAATCTTTCCCGTTTACAATATTAGGATAGATTAATGGAAATACCTAAATAATTGAAAATTTTGTATGTAGGTTCATTAAGTACAATTCAGGAACCATTAACATAACTTTAAAAAGCAGAACTTCTTGTAAAAATGTAATTCATGTTGTACTCGTATCTAATGTTCTTATTTGTTGTAGTCTTAGTATATTTGGTTTACTATAAATAGCATATTCATAATGTTAATTTCGAAAACTTGACCTTTTCTAATATTGTGTAAACAGATTAAAACTAGTCAATTTATGTATTTTGTACTTTTTATATTATATATCTACTCTTATTTTGTTATACGTTAAGCTACGCGACACGTTAAATGATAGTTTATTAAGTTAAGTAAATTAATAAGATAATGATTTTAATAAGATAAGGGTAAATAACTGTTGAAAAACACAACATTTTAAATCATTTGTATTGTTATAAAAAAGTAAAACTTTATACATTAAATATTAGGTATTTTAATTATATTTTACTTGAACAAGATAATAAAAATAAAAATATATTTATTAGAAGTTTCAAAGATTAAACTTAACAATCTAGAAAATTTATACAACAAATTTATATAACGACGTTATATAAATTCGTTGCATAAATTAAAAATAATTTCGTAATAAAAATTACATAGGTATTTTTTGAAGAAAACACAACTCTATCAATTAATTACTATGAATCTACTAATTCCGGTGAATTTAAATTACTATTTTATTTTGTCTGTCCTTCTTAAGCTGGAATACTAGTGTGAAACTATTACCACCTGCCCAACTAACCCTTTCTGCTAAAGTCTTATCAGAATTAAATTGTGGAAATACATATATTAAATTGACTTTGATGCAAAAAGTAATTTTTAAGTTACATAATTTCTCAAACAAACCCCATTTGCAGCAGTATTAATTGATTTATTTTTTTGCTTAAAGATCACTTAGCGACCGAGGCAGCAATTATCAAACTTTCTTGATTACAATTTACAAATCCATAGAGATGATTTATCGCGATTTATTTACGAATTTAGTCACGTTACAAATAAAATGTTACCAATTCGGACCGCGCTTGTAAACTTTTATAGTATTCCAAGTGCCTTAAATAATTTAAGTCGATTTGAAAGATTTACAGATAGTTTAGAGTTCAATATTTTACAGAAGAAAACTAGAACGAAATTTTGAATATTAAAACTTATACTATACTTATGTTATATGTATTATAGTTACAAAATTACAAGATTGTGTTGTGTAAATTTTGTTGTGTTAATGTAACGAATTATAACAATTGGATTTATAGTTTAGAATATTTTCAATATTTTACATTGTGTTGTGTAAATTTTGTTGTGTTAATGTAACGAATTATAACAATAGGATTTATAGTTTAGAATATCTACAAAATTACAAAATTGTGTTGTGTAAATTTTGTTGTGTTAATGTAACGAATTATAGCAATTGGATTTATAGTTTAGAATATCTTCAAAATTTTACATTGTGTTGTGTAAATTTTGTTGTGTTAATGTAACGAATTATAGCTATTGGATTAGTAGTTTAGAATATCTTCAATATTTTTATATAAATAACTAAATTGTCAGTCAAATTATTATAAAACAACCGAACAGTGTGTCATAAATCGTTACACAGGTTTAGTTACTTTAGCGTGTAACAAACATCGTTTTGAATAATTATTGACCTTTATATCTAGAGATTAGCGATTCTGACTATTGAACGGAAAGGTTTGGGTACCATTCCCACAAGACTAACTTCTCTGTGCAGTCTAAAGGTTGTTTTCCTAGTCTAGATGCACCTAGTCTATTTATTTTCACATTGAGTTATTTAAGTTATAATGCCATAGATCTATCCGTGTACCCACTAGAGAAACGAGTAGAAAAAATTGAAATTCAGGATCATGAATGACCAATGATAATTGTTATCACGGTGGTTTCGTTCGTATATTGAACGTACTTTTTATAATGTATTTAGACATAACATATCTTATATTAAGCCCGACGAAGCGGGTTGGGTATGTTAGTAACCTTTATATTAACGTTTGAAAACAATCATGCAACTATTTACTGAACTGTAAATAATAAAATCTCATTATGTATTTTAAATGACAATAATTAGATCTTATACAAGTTCTATTATTTTAGAAGTAAGCCATATATTGGATTGGATTTTATTTATTTTTTATTGATGATAAGTATACCTACGCTAACACTTGCAGAGCTTAGTCATTTATTTTTTTTAAGAGTAATAATTATTCATTTTTTCAGGCAGAAAATTTGCTTCATTTAAATATATCAAAAACTTAAAACATTTAGAATTAGAGCCAAAATATATATAAAATTAGGGATTACCAAAAGTCTCCCTACGAAGTCTACCAAATCTTCTGAATTCGTGAAATAATAAATTAATAATCCCAGATTGCTTTCAACTCAAGTTTTGGGGGAATTTAAGAAATTAAGTAGATGAATTGGAAAGCGCTTCTTAACTTAATAATAGCATAATGCCTATTGATTTTTACATCGAATTATTATTATAATTTAGTTTTATGTATACAAATAAAATCAATATATCTATAAATGTTAAAAAGACTTCAGATTTAATTTATAATAAACTAGCTGACCCGGCGAACTTCGTACCGCCTTAGCGTTGCAATGATGTACTACTTTATTTTGTATAGCTGACCTATCTTAGGTATGAGCACCTATTCAATTTGAACTGAATCCTCCATATATAAATGAATCCATAATTCCCTGGTCTCGCTATTCCTGAAAATGACTTTACTAATTTTTAATTAAATAAAAAACAAAATATATATTTTCATAATAGTGTTTATTTCTTAGGATTCAATAATTACACTAATATTTTTACAAATCGCTATTGAACAACTTTGCATTTTTATTTAAACACTAAGCTCAATACCACGCGCGCTCTAGAAAGCAACAAACGATGCTCTTTCATCAATATAATCTATGGCTGTGAATGACATTGACATTTGTTACTCTCGTTTTTTAAAATATACAAAATTAAATGTACCTTTTTCAATATTTCTGAGAGATTTTCTTAATATTTTTTTCCGTAAGAACCTTCTCCTAATAATAACAAATACAACAAAAAAAGAATTAGTGAAATCGGTCCAGCCATTCACGGGTGATGCCGTGACCAAGGAAAACGGGTTTCATTTTTATATATATAGATAAATAATCAGTAAATAGGTATATATTTATTTTTTACACCTACTGAATCCATTTAGACTTGTTATACTTCAGTACTTTCAGAATTGTACAATCATTTGCAAGTATTATACGATTACGATACATATATTATACAGAATATATGATGATGATGCGATTTTTTATTTGTAAAAGCATATTTTGTAATTGGATAAATAATTTAATTGAGAAATCTAGGCATTTGTCAAGTAAATTTATATAAATATAGAATGAAACTTAACTAAACGAAACCGATACGGCCAGGGATTTGAACCCGCGACAACTAGGAAACCGTCCCGTCGCTCAACTAACTGAGCTACCGTATCGTTCTCTGCCTCGGTGAATTAAGCATTCTATACGTGATCGTCTTTATCGGGACGGTGGTGACATCTATTAGGTTTCTTTCGAAAGTCCTAACCAATATTTCTAACTTTGCAGTATAGATAAACATTGAAAAGATGCCACTACCGAAATTAATGTTTGAAAATATCTATAAACATGTATAGCATCGGGACGGTGGTTACATCGATTACGCTTCTTTTTATATTTTTTTCTAATATTTATGGCTTGATACAAAAAAAGTAGAAACGCTATCCATAGAGTAAATTTGTCAGGCTCGTGCGTGCGATCAAGACTGATGGGCGGATTAAGTGTGTACGCGGCCTAAGCTCTGACGAGGCGTCACTAGGCTTGGCGTCTTTTGTCTAAGTTAATTTTGTCTTTGTCACATTGTCACAATTTTACATTTTTTATGAATTAGGCAAGTTTTTTTTCCTGTAAATATAAAATATATCTGTAACATATTTTAATAAGTCAAAGTACTTCTATAAAATACAACTTGAGTCAAACAAATTTAAATATCCTGAGAAATGCTTTTAGTTAGGTTACATTCTAACTAAAAGCATATTTCATATTTGTAGATGCTAACAATAGACTTATGACTTTCCTAGTTATGATACAGAAGATGAATATCTAAGGCACGAAATCGTATAATTTAGAATATTCAAACTTTTAAAATATTGTTGCGGTTTTCACAGGTACAGTAAATATAAATATTATGTTATTAGGCGAATAAATAAATAAACTACTTAATTCTTGAAGATATAAAAAGCAACATCAAACTTCAGTTCTTTTGAAAGAGTGTGTTAAATATTTTCAATATTCATATTGTGTGTATTTTAGGTTAAAATATGTTAATATCTTTATAATAAAACTTTCTTTTTTTCTTTAATGTTTCTGACTTCGTTTCATTTTTAATTAAAGATTAATTAATAAACAATAAAATAAAAGAAATTATGATTACTGATGTCTGTTGCTATAATTGATTAGATAATAAAAGTAAACAAGAAAAAAAATAAGTTTAATCAAAGTAGATATTTCCTTTTTGTTTTAGAATTAAAGTCTACTGGCGGTGATCAGCGCTATTTATACCACCATGTGAAGTGGTTTCCATCTTGAAGGTAGACATGGATTATTAGGTTGGAGAGTATTTCAATAAAATATAGACGATAATATGTTAATCACTTTGAACCTTCCACGTATCACTCAAAACAATTATAAAATAATCAATACTTAGCAAGATTTTATTAGATTTAATTACCGTCCACCAAGCACGAGGTCGCGTATGCATTGCATGCGTATGCATGTATTTTAAGAGAGGTAGGGCACAGTGGGGTTTACCTCACTCAAATTTGGAGCAGCCCGACTGGTGAAATACCTCCGCCTTACAGAAGATCGCAGCCAAATGACATCGTTCTTTAGTGGTGTTGTGTTCCTGTGGTGAGTAAGGTATCCAGAGCTCCGGAGGGTTTGTTGTGTTGATAGCGGAGGACCGGTAATGCAAGTGATGCGGTTACTGAATGGTGTAGGCGCGGAGTGTGGGCGCAGCGGTCAGTGAGACCCGGTGAAACGGTTCGTCGCTGGCCGCCCGCGGGTCAGTAGAGTTCCCGAACCCAGGGATCACTTAATCTCCGCCCTGGGAGGCTGAACTGCCAACCCGCGAAAAATCCCTGCTGCTGTAGTCGTGCCGGAGTAGGAGACCGGAGTGGACCCGGCTGCTGCAGTGGGGGGGGACCGGGGGCCCTCTCGTACGCTGCGCCGACAAACCGCACTACCTATTCTGCTCAGTGACTAGTCAGCATTATAAAATTTGTCCCCTAGCTATCATCACAGCAAATCCTCTACCTATTTAGCCCCCTTTTACAAAATAAACATGAGAACAAAGAAAAGAAATAGATTTTGTACAGCGGCTCCCCTATCCACACAAGTGGATTTCTGTAACATCAGGGGACTACACGCAAACCTAAGCGCAGTCCATCAACACCTTGAGACTGCGCAGCCGACCTTATTTTTTCTCACGGAGACGCAGATATCCTGCCCGGCCGACATATCATACCTACTCTACCCCGGCTACAAACTTGAACATACGTTCTTGAGACGTGCCGGTGTATGTATGTTCGTTCGGGAGGATATCTGCTGTCGCCGTCTCCAACATTTGGAAGACAGGGACCTGTCGATATTGTGGGTGCGCGTAGACCACGGAGGCCACACCCGTATTTATGCGTGCCTATACAGGTCTCATAGCGGTGACGGGGAAACTAAACGACTTTTCGAGCACCTGCAATTGACGACAGATAGAGTTCTTGAGCAACACCCCTCTGCGGAGTTGGTAATCTTAGGAGACTTCAATGCCCACCATACTGAGTGGCTCAGTTCTCGGTCTACCGACTACGCCGGGCGGTGTGCTCACGAATTTGCTCTGGCCTATGGTTACTCACAGCTGGTACATTCTCCAACAAGAATACCAGATATTGAGGACCATACAAGCTCTATCTTGGACCTTCTGCTGACCACACGTCCGGATAAATATACACTGTCAGTGGATGCACCACTCGGCTCGTCCGACCACTGTCTTATCCGGACCGTAGTACCATGCGCACGGCCAGATCCACCTCGGCCCACTAGCTCGCGGCGCGTGTGGCAGTATAAGTCAGCAGACTGGGATGGATTGCGAGGATATTACGCATCGTACCCGTGGAGACAGCTTTGCTTCACATCAGATGATCCCGACGCCTGCGCAGCTGCGGTCACTGAGACGATACTGGTGGGTATGGAATACTTTATTCCAAACTCGCTAGTAGCTGCGGGGGCAAAGAAACGACCGTGGTTTAATCGGCCCTGTAGAGAAGCTAGGCTTCTTAAACAAGCCGCATACAGGGCTTGGATCACGGCTCGAGCCAATCGGGATCCTAATTTGCCTGATGTGAAACGCAAGCTAAACGCTATTTCGAGGTCCAGTAAAAGAACAATTGCTAGAGCTAAGTTCGACTTCATCGGCAGAATTGGCGAGAAACTGGCTGGCTACCCCTCTGGGAGTCGTGCCTTCTGGTCGCTTGCTAAGGCTGCCGAGGGGAATTTCTGTCAGTCGTCCTTACCACCACTGCGGAATGCCGAAGGTAATTTAGCCCACAGTGCAAGAGAGAAAGCCGATCTCCTGGGTAATCTCTTTGCCTCTAACTCGACTATGGCCGATGACGAAAGCAACGTGCCGCCTAATATCTCATGTTGCGGCCACTCCATGCCGGAAGTAAACATTTCGCAGAGAGATGTTCGGCGGGAGCTGCTCGGTCTGGATGTCCATAAGTCGAGTGGGCCCGACGGCATACCAGCAGTGGTGCTCAAACAGTGTGCTCCTGAGTTGTGCCCCGTGCTAACGCGACTTTTCGCACTTTCTTACCACTCTAGGCTAGTTCCGTCTTCGTGGAAGACCGCCCATGTGCACCCGGTGCCCAAAAAGGGCGATAGATCAGACCCGTCGAATTACAGGCCTATTGCTATAACTTCCCTTCTCTCGAAGGTGATGGAACGTGTTATTAACACGAAGCTCCTAAGATACCTAGAAGAACACGATTTGATCAACGACCGGCAATACGGTTTTCGCCACGATCGCTCGACTGGTGATCTTCTAGTGTATCTCACACACCGTTGGGCTTCAGCCATCGAGAGTCAAGGTGAGGCATTGGCAGTTAGCCTGGACATAGCGAAGGCGTTCGATAGGGTTTGGCACCGGGGTCTTCTAACGAAGCTACCAAAATACGGACTGCCCGAGGGGTTGTGCAAATGGGTCGCCAGCTTTCTATCCGACCGATGCATAAGAGCCGTCGTAGACGGTAGCTGCTCTGATAAATTGGCTATAAACGCTGGCGTCCCGCAAGGTTCTGTACTTTCTCCGACGCTGTTTCTTCTGCATATCAATGATATGTTGTCTATTGATGGCATTCATTGCTATGCGGACGACAGCACCGGAGACGCATTTTATACAGGCCGTGCGAATATCCCTCGTTCCATTGTGGAAGAAAGTCGCGAACAACTTGTGTCAGAAATCGAGAGTACCTTATCCAAGGTCTCCGATTGGGGTAGGGACAATTTGGTCCGGTTTAACCCCTCTAAGACACAAGTCTGTGCGTTCACCGCGAAGAAAACCCCATTCGCTGTAGCTCCACAATTCCAGGACACAACCCTCACCATCTCTAAGAGTATTGGGATCCTTGGTGTTGACATATCCAGTGACGTCCAGTTCCGAAGTCACTTAGAGGACAAGGTCAAGCTGGCATCCAAAAAACTGGGTGTGCTTAATAAAGCGAAGCGGTACTTCACACCGGGGCAACGACTGCTATTATATAAATCGCAAGTTCGCCCCCATATGGAGTACTGTTCTCATCTTTGGGCGGGAGCACCTGGATACCAGCTTGGACCACTCAACTCGGTCCAAAGACGAGCTGTGAGAATAGTCGACGATCCCAATCTCACAAACGGTATTGAACCCTTAAACCTAAGGAGAGATTTTGCCTCTTTATGCGTGTTCTACCGTTTGTACAACGGGTTGTGTTCCGAGGAATTGTTTGACATGATGCCCACGGCTACTTTTTACCACCGCACCGCTCGCCATCGACAGGGAATTCATCCTCACACATTGGAGTCTAAGTGGTCCCGTACAGTCAGGTACCAGAGGAATTTCCTCCCACGGACACTTCAGCTGTGGAATGAACTCCCTGCCGAGGTTTTCCCTGAGGGCTACAGTATGGGGCTCTTCAAAAGGGGAGTAAATAGTTTTTTAAAGGGTCGGCAGCGCGCGTGTGATGCCCCTGGTGTTGCAGGCGTCCATAGGCCACGGTGACCGCTTACCATCAGGCGGGCCGTGAGCTTGTTGCCACCATCGTGGTATAAAAAAAAAAAAAAAAAAAAATGCTCTTCGCTATGTTCATAAGTCAATTGTCAGTTATAGCAATATGGCCGCCTCCCCAACGCTTGATGTTCATTATGACATTGACGTTTGACAAGCTGCCAATTGCTGATGAAACTGTCGTTAAAATACGGGTGCCATTATATAATATCTCTATGACGGGTGCACCCACATATTAGCATTTAATACAGTTTTAAAAAAAGATTCGCTTGTACATATTACATTTTACTCAACAAACAAACTTTTTTACAAATTGAACTAATAATTAATAGTAATCAAAGAATTGTAATTAAGTACTGACTTAATAAAATGTTTCTTTATATTAAGTAAAAAATACCCTGCTCTAATATGAAATTGTAGATCGAATAATAATTATTTTATACACACGAGTCGCTAAAGAACTCTTAACATAAGGCAACAGAAGGAAATGTTAGTCATACACGAGTATAGGGTTCACAACAAAGGGGATCAGTTTAATCCAACCCAATTAACGAATATAAATTGAACCTTTGACAGACGTTCACTCGGCGATTAGCCCAACTCTTGATTACAAGTCACAAAATAGTTGCAACACACTGATCGTTCAAGCCAATCAATCAAGTACATATTAATTTTGTTACCTTACTAACAAATAGGGTGAATTGTGTTTTAGATTAAGTAATGTTGTATTCTGATTGCCTAAAATATATTAAAAAAATATATAGCTCAATAAGTTTACACCCACTTGTATTTTAGTGTAAAACAGCAATTACTGTAAAATTTGCGGATATGTAAAAATAATTTCTTCGAAGGAGTATCTTCTATACATATAATAAAATTGTCACTGATCGAGATCTACACATGGAAAATATTTTCAAAAAATTCATAATTGGGGCTATAAAGCCCTTGCTTATATAATAAGCAAGAGAACCCAAATTTTTTTTTTTTCATTTGGCCTGTTCTTATGGAATGTCTGTATGTATATATGTAATGTCTGTACGTATATATGTCTATATGTATATATGTCTGTATGTAATGTCTATATGTATATATGTCTGTATATTTGTGCACGCTAATCTCAGAAACGGATTAAACGATTTGGATGAAGTTTTCGGAAATATGTTGTCATGGGTTTTACTTATTTTGTTTTTTATAACATTCGAATAACAAATAAAGAACTTAATAATCTCTACTTTAAATTAAGTTGAAATACTACTATAGGTACGCAAAAACTACTTGATTGAGTTCGATGAAACTTTGAAGGTTTATAGTTTCGTTCGTACATTAGTATGTAGGAAGGTTACATCTAAATAGAAATCTACGCGTACGCAATCGCATGCACACCTAGTATTGAAATAAAAAGGAACATGAATCGATCATAATTTTAATATATAGTACATGTTTCCTAATTATACAAACTGCTAGATATTGTCTTTTACACAACAAGCCATAATATAATTACTATTATTTAGAATGCTTTTAGTAAAAATCCTTTAAAGTTTAAACCCTTATTAGGGTGAGCTATAGAACTATTATATGAATCAAAATATATTTCCAACACTAATCTACGAAGTCTAAATCTACGAAACATCAACACGCTGAAAAACAAGTACGAGTTTGCAGTTCTGGTAAATAAAAGTTTTTACCAGATTAAAACAGAGCGAGCATGAAATATGAATAAGCACATAAGCCGTTTTCATGCAAACCAGCAGGTCCAGCTTATTTATTTACGGATATAATTTCAAATAAATAAAACAACTCCAGTAATAAATAATATTAAAATTCCTTTAATCGCATTGTATATTTACTACAAATTGCAGTTGCCAATATATTAAGCAATTCGGACTTGACCAACTTCCTGTACATTTGGTTATTCAGATACTGCCATTTGAGCATTACCAGGTATGTTTTGTTTTAGGGTTTCTGAGTAGATCATGCGTAGATCTTGAGACGGTAAAAATGTTAATTATTTGTTTTTTTGCTAAACTTAGCCCAAAACCTTGTATTTACAATAGACATAAATCAAAGACAATCGTTGATTAATTTTTATAATAATTTCGACATACCATTTTTTGGTGTTGCAAAATTAAATGTTACAGATCTTAAAAAATAAGTTGTATCATTCATGTAACAAAGTAACATTCTTACTGGATTAATTCGTCAACGTTCATAATTT
Source organism: Napeogenes inachia (assembly GCA_959347355.1). NCBI lineage: Eukaryota > Metazoa > Arthropoda > Insecta > Lepidoptera > Nymphalidae > Napeogenes > Napeogenes inachia. Next base: position 18,733,663 of record OY365792.1, read on the forward strand.
TCTGAATGTCAATACATCGTCAATAGCCATTTTATAGTCTGCCTCTTCTTCATCTGTCTCATTCAATGATAGTTTGATTATATTTATAGAAATATGATTTGATTATATTTATAGAAATATGATTATACATTTGACTGACATTTGATTATATTTATAGAAATATGATTATACATTTGATTGACATTTGATTATATTTATAGAAATATGATTGCATTTATAGAATATCTGTGATGAATTAAGAAGTTCATATTATAACTAATTATGCCAACTTGAGTTTACAAACAGTTGAGGAATTCATATTATAAAACTTACCAAAAGAAATAAGAACAGTTTCGGTTGTACGATGATTATATTGAATATTTTCTCTCTACCTACATACGTACATATAAGTGGTACATAAAAATATTGTATACTGTAATAATTCCAAACTATTTTTTAAATTCTCATTAGTGTAGCATAATTTTTCACAGCAAATAGTATACCATTTGCAGATACATTATAAGTCATAACTAACCCCCACTAACCAAAGCAAAGTTATTAAAAATGCGGTAATTGATTTTGTAGAAGGATAATCTCACCCCAAATCAGATTTTTGTGTTATCGATAACATTCGGAAAAAAAAGTTTATAAATCGGATGCTGATGGATCCCAAATTGACAAATATTCCAATTACTATTTTAGTTTTAAAATTTAGTACATTTATTACGGCATAATCATATAAATTGTTTTGCAATATATATCAATGTGTAGATATCGACTCGTTACTATTATTATATATATTCATTCTATTTATTGTTTTCTTATTATCTAGATCAAATCAATTAGTTATGATGAACAAAGAAAAGAAGAAACTTATTAAATAAAGTGTCGTGAAAAATAATTTATAATTGAGCCTAAGCACTCCTAAAGCAATGTATCAATCGAAATATCCAATATTAAAGAAAAGTTTAATATTGAATTAGGGATAACGAAAAGTTTTCTTTCTGAATATCTAAAATAATAAATTAAATATTCCGGATTGCTTCCAATTCAAGTTCCAAAGTTCTTTTAGTTTAGGAAGTTGAGAAATTAATTAGTTGAATTCAACCCAACTCAATTACTTCTCTACGGTGAGTGAGTTTGGTATCTAATTGACGAGTTATTCAGGAAAAAAAAAATTTTCATATACCTATTATGATTAAAAAGTCAATAATTTTTACTACATGAACCTTAAAAAAAGTTAATAAATAACTAAAAAGTAACATGATTGTTTTGAAAATCATTAATTTAATCTGAATTCAGTAATTCTAAGTACAGCATTGTGATCATATACAATGAATATAATTATGAAAATTTAATTTATGTAATCATTAATAAATGAAACAAAGAACTGTAATTTATATACATAAAATAAGCACTAAGAACACTAACACAAAATTAGAAGAAACAAAGAAAAACTAACAGTGCCCACCATTAGGGTCCATAAAATGAGTAATTCCTTCAGGGTCAATTGTGTACGATTTTACAATAAACTGTCAATTAAAGCCTTAAAATATTAAATTAAATTAAATTAAATTAAATTAAATTAAATTAAATTAAATTAAATTAAATTAAATTAAATTAAATTAAATTAAATTAAATTAAATTAAATTAAATTAAATTAAATTAAATTAAATTAAATTAAATTAAATTAAATTAAATTAAATTAAATTAAATTAAATTAAATTAAATTAAATTAAATTAAATTAAATTAAATTAAATTAAATTAAATTAAATTAAATTAAATTAAATTAAATTAAATTAAATTAAATTAAATTAAATTAAATTAAATTAAATTAAATTAAATTAAATTAAATTAAATTAAATTAAATTAAATTAAATTAAATTAAATTAAATTAAATTAAATTAAATTAAATTAAATTAAATTAAATTAAATTAAATTAAATTAAATTAAATTAAATTAAATTAAATTAAATTAAATTAAATTAAATTAAATTAAATTAAATTAAATTAAATTAAATTAAATTAAATTAAATTAAATTAAATTAAATTAAATTAAATTAAATTAAATTAAATTAAATTAAATTAAATTAAATTAAATTAAATTAAATTAAATTAAATTAAATTAAATTAAATTAAATTAAATTAAATTAAATTAAATTAAATTAAATTAAATTAAATTAAATTAAATTAAATTAAATTAAATTAAATTAAATTAAATTAAATTAAATTAAATTAAATTAAATTAAATTGTACTAACGACGGTCTACTTTTAGACGATTTGTATTTTAACTCATGATTACATATACATTTATTAAAATATGGTTCTTAATGATTAAAATTAAAAACACTAAATAATAAAACGACCGAGAGATATCACTCATAGTCTTTTTTCATCGAAGGTTTCTTCAATGCAGTCCACAAAATATTAAATGTTTACATTTGCTACAACATTTATACTATTTATTGGTACAAATAATATAAAAAATATCAGATTTCACTTCTTTATAAAATTCCTTCGTTTTAATTCTTTCAGAAGTCACATCTCAATATAGTTAACTGTTTTCTTTGTTTAACTTTTATATTTAATTGAGATTTTCTATTTCAATACTTAAAGAAATGCTTTCCTTAATAAAAAGACGATAGCTATATACAATGTAGATCAAAAATAATTTACGATTAACGAATGGCATCGATATCGCTTCATGCTTTTAAAACTGTATTGCTTTTATGTGCACACTAAGTTCAGGCAATCGGCAAGAAATGAGAGCTTCATACATTACCCCTTCAATTACTGGCAATAAAATTGGTTTAGAACACGAAAAGGCTTTCAAGACAACGCTCATGGTATATTTCTGTCCCTGTTTGAAATGCATTAACGTCAACTATGTCATTACTGATCTTTAATTCTTTAATATGTTGGCTTGGAAATTGGAAAGGGCATTTAAAATAAGGCAAAAGAAAAGAAGAAAAAGAAAAGAATAAAGTTAAAGAAGTTTGAACAAACATAAATTAGGTAACATATGTTTGAAATTGTTTATCTATTTTTTTTACTTGTAATATGACTATAGAATAAAACTCCTAGATGTGACAGATACGAGTTTTGTCCGTGTCGGTAAATATATTTTTTTTATAAAGTAATAATTTAGGAAGCATATTTAAAAATATTCCAAATTAGTTAATTACTGTTAGAATTGTTTGTACATGGAACTGAAATCTACATCACATATGTATATATATATATATATATATATATATATATATATATATATATATATGTTGGTTAACTGATTGCTAATCATTAATGTTAGCAGCATAATGTAAAATCATCATTTGAATAATTAATTATGCATTAACATGAAGAAACTGTCGAAAAAAATATATGGTGAGATTTTCTTTGGAACCTATAACTAATTATATATTATTGAAATAACTTAAAAGCGTCTGTGTGAAGTTCAGAGAAGTATATCAAAAATTATTAAATGTTACCGTATCAGAGATATTTTTTCGGTAATACATCCCTGGTACGTTATTCGGCCCCCTATTAAAGCTTGCATTCTGTGTCTTGCGTGGATTGCAATTTGTTAAGCCAATATTGTATATCGAGGGGTATGCCAGGGAACAGGATTTACTTGATTATTACGAATAAAAACTAGTAAGTACAGTGCAAAAATTCAATAATATTTACATCGTGAAATGGGAAAAATAAAGTCGCAACAGTCTTGAAAAGTAAATGTAATTAACTGTTTAATATTTCGATTATATGATATATTTAACTATTATGTAGGTGAAAGATTTGTTTGTGCATTGCTTACACGTGTGACATTGGGTTCAGGATGCAGATGTCCGTTTTTGGGAACATTAATGTCAATTAATGTTAACAGCTCCCTGTTAGAAATCCGACTTTGCTCAATCGTGACGCCGCGTCTGGGAAAAAGCGTGGTGAGACCTAATCATCATTGAGGTTTTTTAAGGTCCTGCAGAGCAAGCGTAAACCATTAATCTTGACCATTACCTTTAAAATTTCTATTTACGTGAACATTTTAATCAGTGGTCAGAAATCAGATGCACTCAGTGTTTAATAGTATAAGATGTAATCGTTGCTAAATTATATATTATAACACTATTCAAGATAGTCTTAGCACCAATGCTTAGAAAGTTTATGCTTGTGAGCTTAAAAAAAACATCAATTTTCATAAAAATGGGAATCCAATAGTTTTGTATTAACTTGTTTGTGCCTACATAGTTCGCCCATTTAAATAATACATATATTAATTATTTATTTTTAAGTATACTGTAAAATCTTGCGACACTTCAAATTTCATGACTCATGGTCTAAAGGAACCTTTTTCGCAAAAGTATGATAGGAGGCAATAAGGTTAAATAGAATATACGAAATGTTGACGCTGACGAACATGCTTAAAGCAAGCTTTAAGAACCTATGAAGACGCAATGCTCGATGCCGAAGATTTCCTCGGTAATAATCATACACTTTAACATATTATGTATTATTTATTATATATTATTTATTATGTATTATTTAAAAGTCTAATTCTTCTTTTGAGGTACGAAAACCCAAAACAAAAGAACAAACCTCAAAGAATAGAATCCAGCCCATAAATCAAATTAACTTTGTGGCAGACCGATATTTCTTAATTAAAGACAAATCTCACAAACTAAAGCAATATTTTACAACCTAAAGTCAAAGTATGTAAAACCTACAAGTTCTTGTTATATAACTCCATTAATAATGGAAATATCGATTAAGCCGCTACTAAGTTCTTTTTTTTTCTTTGGTCTGACCCTATGCAGTATAAATGTGAACATGTATATATATTTACCAATGATCATATAATATTTAAGTCGTTTATTCGGAACCATTAAGCATTGATTGATGAGATTACCATCAACAATTTTTTGATGAGGTTCATCAGTCATCGAAAAGTAATGAGACTGGGCGTGACTGATACCTACTCTTATACTAATCTAATTAACTATTGGAGTAGCCTATCAATTTTTTTTATTATTATTGTCAAAACTCAAACAGATTGGTTTTTTAAATATACAAATTCAGGAAAAAAAAGATCTTCTTATCTAAATTGACTCCATTTGAAAGCATATTAAGCTTAAGTACATAATGTAGGAATCGTGGACTGTAGTATGCTTGCTGGTGAATAGGGAGGCGGAGGGTTGTGGCAGATATACAATACGCAGTTTCACTTTAACAACTCTTTATTTTTTTTAACACACAGAACACAACCAGCCTTGCCGGAATCCAAAATGAGAGAGAGAGACTGAATGAATGAATTAGATACATTTTATGTTTTGTTGGTGTTGCCAACATGCTGCCCACCTTCGTGGTAAGCAACTATTCTATCGTTTAACATTATTTGTTAAATTTGTAGTTCTTAGTTTCTAACACCATACCTTACAGTAAATACAAATAAAACTATAAGTTCAATTAATTCATTAATTGGTTGAATTGAAGCTTATAACCATAAGTACACATACATTTTAAATTAAAGTCTAAATAATAAAATGTTAGTCAGTCTTTACAATAATAGAAATATTCTTTTGTTAAAACACAACCTAAAATTAATAACACTAGCTTAATCGCTATTATTATAGTTAAAAGGCAAAATACAGATGCTTGAGAAGGACCTAGTGTAGATTTTTCCATTTGGATTCGTAAATTTAATGCTCTAACCTTGCCATCCTTACCAGGAAAACTTTTACCACTCTTGCCATTGGCCAAAACAATGGTGGATCATTTGGCTCCTTCAAAATTACTAACATTCCTTCAGTTACGTTAGGTAAATCATCACGCCACACTACTACAGTTGTCTTTGCAATAAAAGCGAGATTTTACGAGATCTTTATTAATCAAAACAAGCATCGAATCTGTTACCTTTGAAACTGAAAAAAAAACTTTTTGTCACCTTTATTACAATATACAAAACAGGAAAACATAAGATATTGATATTTTTTTGGAAAATTGTTTTTATAATTTTATTTTAAAGTAACTTTTAGAATAATTAAATCAGTTTTCTGATGAAAAGCCAGTTTGTTTTTATATAAAAATGGTACATTTTTAATTAATTTACAAAGTATACTCTAAATACGTTTTCTTTGTTTAACTGTGGGATGCTAAGCTGAAGCAATCTCCCCGACAACAAGATGTGTGGCTTTTGAGAGAATCCTTAATTGCTGGTAAAACCAGTGTAATAAATGAACCATTGTTAAGGTACGTTAGTCAGGTATGGTAAAACAAATTGTCATGACATAAAAGAGCGAAATGCTTTGATACGCGTATAGAAGAGCGACATAAAATATATTAAAATATATAAAGATCTTAATTTGAGTTCATAAAGACACCAGGCAGGACCGAAATGTCTCTTAGCATTTTACCCGTTCATACTTTACACGGTAGAGTTTCCTTCATAATGTACAAAAAGGAAAAGACATTAAACAGAATAAGTGCTCTTTTTTAAATTAAGTACTACTAAAATTTGCCTTATAATACGCTAATACCATGTTAGTGCAGACCAAACGGTAATAGGTATAATTTTGTGTTTGATATCAACGATGGTATTGACGAGGCCACCGGTTAAAAACTCGGTTTTTCAAAAAATGTTCAAAAGATGTTGTGAAAGAGTGCCCCCACAAAATCCTATGGAGATGGACATCATCGACGTCTGTTCTTAGAATTCGACCAGAACAACAACTACGCTGATCTTTGAAATAACTTTTTAACACCTTTTTACTTAAGATAATGCCAAGCATAACGTAAGTATATATAAGATGTTCGAGATCATTTTGAGTACAGGACCCAATGATGTAGTATATAATATAGCCTTAAATACAATGGACCAGGAAGAACGGGCAAAACATTTGTGTACAACACAATGGTGTATATTTTTCGCAATCACATAAATTTACATAAAAACAATTTTTCAGATAGAAATTTATCAGATTTGACAACTCCTTACGATTTGATTTTTTTTTTAAATATCTCCTATCAAAATTTTATTAAAATCGGTTCAGCGGTCGAATCCTAAAAGAGTAATAGACAGACAGACTTTTATATTTATAATATTAGTATAATGTCCTGAGTATGTAATGTACTAAGAACAAAGAAACAACTTCAATCCAATCCAATTTAGAGGCATCTAAATTGAACCTTTGATCGTGACAAACGGTCACTCGACGATCCCGTCAGCAATTGTCCTCAAACTCTTGATTACGAGTCACAAATCAGTTGTAATAGAGTGAACGTTTCAAGCGATTCATTCCCAATTTTGGTCACGTATCAACCAAAGTGGTGGCCATTCGGACCCCAAAGAAAATGATTCGAAGCAGTAAAGGCACCTTAAATAATTTATAGGGATTTGTAAGATTTACAACTAGTTCAAAGTTCACAATCAATTTTATTTAGAATAAATAGTTAAATAGGTAAAAAAAATACAAAAAAAATCTGTTCCTACTAAATGTTTTACCTTAACTATTATTAAAATGATATTAATAAATTATAATTACTTATGAGTAATATAAATTATTATCCTATCTGAATTACAATTAAACAAACTTGAGAGGATCCAAAATATTGGCATCCGCTTCATATTTGGACTAAGAAAATATGACCATGTTTCTTTATTTCGCAAACAACTTAAATGGCTACCTATCCGACTTCGCCGGAATGTACACACTCTTTCACTTTTGTACAATTTATTATTTAATCCTTCTAGCCCTTCCTATTTAAGAGACCTTTTTCTTTTCACGGAAACTGATACAAGAGCTGTAAGGCCATCTCGAAGCCTTACACTCAAAATTCCTTCACACAGTTCCAAATTTTACAACAACTCATTTGTCGTTAGAGCTATCCTTCTGTGGAACGACTTACCACTGAGCATCAGACAATCCCCAAATATTTTTATCTTTAAAAAGTCTTTAAAACTGTTCTTTCTTAATCAGGTTAGTTAGCTTAATATTTTGTGTAGATATGTAATATGTTATTTAATATTTATATAATATGTATACAGTATAAATTATGAATTAATGTTTGTTTATTATAAAATTATGTATATTATGTATTGATAATAATATGTACTTCGCACCATCCCTATCTTTTCACGATTTCTTATTTCTTTACTCGAATAGGGTTGTCTGGAAGAAATCGCTACTTAGCGATAAGGCCGCCTTATTGTACTTTTATAATTGTTTTTTCGTTGTATTATTTTATTTTTCTGTAATGTGGAGTACAATAAAAGTATTATTATTATTATTATTATTATTATTATTATAAATTACCTATGTATGTTGTAATTGCTATACACATTTAAATATTAACGTAATAGAACACAAGACTTTTGACATGGTCACATACTGTCCTTTATTAATAATTGATTCTATCTCCATAATTATAGTTCTGAATATTGAACTTATACTCTAATAATTCAATATTAATTTTAAACCTGCAATTGTAGCAATAAACCTATTAGGTATATACTATTACTAAGTTGTCTTATCAAATTTCGTATTAACTAGCTTTCACTATTAAAACCAGGGTTGCCTCTAATCAGAATACTAAAGATTAATATTTTTATACAAAATATTATGCATTATATAAGTTACAAATTAAATTGATATAATATATAATGAACGTTACTTTGTTTTATAAATCGTTATAATCTGTTAGTTATGTATTTTTGGGCATATAGTATAAACCAATGTTTATGCATTGCAATTGTTATCGTTATTCAAATTTTACTTCTAGGGTATGATATTTCAAAAGCCTGACAACCCTATTAGAAACACAACATTTGCTAATCATTAATCTAATTGCTCCGATAAGATAACAAGCAGAGCAGTTATTAGTACAAAATAATTTCATATAATTTACAAATAAGTAACACAATGGTTTATGGTGTATTGATATATTTATATAATTTTTAATACATTTTTTGATCAGAGAATATATTTGTATATTAGAATATATTTGTTTTAATTTAAAATATAATCTTGGCCCGAAAAATATTCTGGAATAGTTTTTTATACAAATATGATTTAGTTTTATTTATTTGAAAGAAATAGTTGATTTCAATTTGATTCATAATTAACTATTAAGTGATAATCAACCACGGTGAGATACAGTTGTATAAAATTATGCTCCAACGATGTCATTATTTATTTGGGATCATCTAAGCCATAAAAAATTTCATCAAAATATATCCAGTACTTTTTTTTTATTCTTACAAACGAACGGACAAACAGGTAAAAATTTAAGAAGAATAGAGCGTCATATACTTAACTAATTGCTAACATTTTTTACAAATAAATCATATGTATAGATACGATAAGTAAAAGTAATACAATGTGTAATTTATTTCTATCAGTATAATAGGCACATAAATAACAAAGTTTCTTGCAAACAGATATATGCTTTCAGTAGTTCAAATATTAATTACGTGATGACTATGATATCTTGATGTGAAATTAATATTTACATTCAATAACGCACTACATAATAATGTGTTTACACGGTGTTAGTCCATAAGAGAAGAAATTTATTGCTGTTTTAGAAAAAATAAGGTTAACTAAATAAATAAAAAAATCTTTAAATGTTATTAAAAAAATCGTAGTTGTTATTATAAATATGTATAACATTTTAAAGAGGATTTTTATAATACTTCATAATATTTTATTCAGTATTGTCGATGCAACTCGGTTTTAAATTATTATAGTATCTATACAAAATAAACTTCTAAAAGACACTCAAATTGTAACTTTAATAAGCACACTACGCGCAGCACATCCCTCAAACTCCAATAAGTTTAAAACTTTAAAATAAGCTAAAAACTGTAACTGCTAGTACGAGATTCAATTATTGTAGTAATGAACCCGTTGGCGCATCGCCAGACCTATCTCGATGGACGGAACCAACTTCTATTTTTAATTAAGCTAATTACGTGTTAACTTTTAAGTGTCTAGCATTTGCCGCTTGGCTTTTTACACTAACATTAGGTTTTTCAAAGTCTTATTAGTAAATTATAACTAATTTACTGGAAATTCCGTATAATTTCAATGGTTAATGACGTAATAGATCCAAACCTTTTTTTTTAGGCGGTTTTCGGAGTGCTTTTTAATTAGTTAATGAACTAAATGTTTGCTAGAAACATATCAAAATAAAAAGAACTTCCATTTATGAAAGGCAAATATTTTAGTATAAAACTGGTAAAGTAAAACAATATTTCATACTTTTAACGCTTATCACATAATATCTAATCTATCTTAACTATAAGGATTAAATCACAAGCCAACAACAATACTAAAATTATTGGATTCTGAACATTCGATTCATTCAGCTGTAAAAGCGGTTTCGTTCAATTTGTGCGCTTAAATCAGATTGTAAATTGTAGGTGTTGTACTATCTACTATACTACTACCTTCCTTATATTAAAATATAGCACTGATGCAACTACATTTGGATAGCCTTTTATCATTTTTGTAGAACTAAATGGACTAATGATTATTATTTTGTTAAGAATTTCGAGTTATTATCAAGATTCTAATAATTTGGTAATGCATGAATATATTATGATTATTTTTGAAAATGTTGTATTTGTTCAAGCTTACGAAATTTGGAATACTTCATGAACAAAATTATTACTAAACTTGATTGATAAAGAAAACATTTGAAAAAGAATAGATTACGTTCAACATAAAAATAAAGAGCCTTCAATTTGTAGAACATTTTTTCTAACAGTACATTTCTAAACGTCACTTCTACTTCAATATTTTTTTTTGTGTCCATACGTTACATGGGTCTTGTTAATTGTAGACTATAAATGTTATTTGCCAGTGCAACGAGCGCAGGTGCAGATAAATGGCGTGTAAATTACTGTAACGAGTGAACAAACACAAATATTATTTTATACAGATAATGCTATAAATCTCAAGAATTTTATGTAACTGGTTGGTTATTCTGTAGTGAATGATATTTATTTAATTATGAAAATCAGGTGGTAGTTGATATTATAGCTTATTAAAATATTTGCTCTCACTATATAATATTCCTTTAATTATTTTTATTCCTAAAAGAAAATAAAATGTTTATTTCTGAATTGGGAAATAATTATACATACTTAGTAATTAAACATATTTAAAGAATTATAGTTAATTTAATTTTTGGTGAGGCCGATAAGAAACACTATTCACTATACAATTTTTATCATATCATTGACTTTAACTGTTTATTAAATTAATGTAGGTGTTTAAAATTAAACTTAAAAATTTAACACGTTTGAAATATGACCAGTAATATTTTGTACAAAAAAATAAAACTATAACACTATATTTAAAATAACTCGGTTCTATAGACCAAGTAGTTTATTCCCTCGACTTCATCCATTTTTATTCTTGGGTAAAAATTATGAACAAATTATGTTACCTAAACCATGTGGATACATCGCTACGCTACGGATAACCATACAAATAGACTGATTAAAAAGCTAGGTCTATACATTGCTTCCCTACAAGCTACCTGGCGGAGAGCCAACTGAAACGATATTAGGAATTAATTCAGTTTAAAGTATAGGTATAGTCTGACGGAATTAGTACAAATAATTTAGTGTAAATACAGTAGCTATTCGTACGGCTACACAAAGTAGAACAATTTACCAATTTACCAAACGATTTTTGAAAAAAGAAATATAAAAAAAACCAATTAACGTTAAATTCCTTTTTTTATACAAAATTTCTAAAGTTATTTATATAACTGTGTAAGTTATAAATAAAGGATACAAAAAATAAATGTCAATGATTGTGTTATAAATTTGTTAATGTTATATTAAAATAATACGTTCAAAACCGAATATAACTAAGAAAAATTAGAACGAAGGCTCAATACAAAGAAATATTACAAATATTTTTGTATTTCTTCCAATTATCGAAGCATGTCATGTAGTACATAGCTAATTAATTATAAGAAACGTAATATTATTGTTGAGATATGATATTCTTACAAAACACGACTTACAACACAACATTTGTTATGTCATCTTCGAAAATATGTTAAAGGAAATCAAAGACTCTGTAATTGGATGTACATAATGTACATATGTCTTTTATAAAAGTGAAAAAAAAAATACAAAATCTTAGTAGGAACATGGTTCGTACTTTGACAAACAAGTGGGAAAAGGCAAGCAGAAATAATAGAAATAATCAAACTCGAGTGTTTATACCCACTCTATATGTAAATAAGCAACCGCGGGCGAGAAAAGACGTCTAATTTACAGAAAATAACGTTTCTCCACAGTCACTAGTTAATAATAAATTTTCTCTATCTTTTTTCTCACTGGCTATATTTAAAATATTTAATCCCAAAAATTGTTTCAAAACGATTATTAATGTTCAAACTTAATTACAATCATATCGTTCAAAAACGGTGATAAATATTGTTTAATAATAAATCTTTATAAAGTTCAAAAATTATTATAAATATCGTTTAAGCACAATCAATTTACGAAAAGTAACTATTATTATATAACGAGTCGGTCGCGAGAGCAATTCCGAGTCCCAATCCCTGGAGGTGAATTGAGATTATGTCTCTCATAATACAACAAATGCATTTTCTTGCTGCACTACCAAATTCAGCCAAATATCTAAGTAGATTTTCTTAGCGTATCTTTTTATTTTACATATCGTATAGCAGATATGTATATTTCGATTTTTTCTTATTTTAAATAAAGTGATCTACTTTTAAGCAAAAAGTAGTATTTTTGTTTAGACTAAATGAAATCTTAATTTATATATATAGTTAGTTTATACAGTTTATATTAAATTTAATTGTAACAGTAGTAGCAGCAGAAAATCTTATCTCTTTAAAATAAAATAATACAAACAATACTTTCCAATAGAGATCTTTTTAATCTAAGAAATATAAAAATATATCTGAAGTGTTTTCTTGGAAAATTAAAAGAAAAGTTTTCTGTATCTCGACAATAGCGCCATCTTCCACCAATGTACCACAGTATAAAATGAAAATCATGTACAAAATTATCAGATCGATTAGGGGAAGGGACAGAATTACAAGCAAAATAAGAAAGGAACTTTGTATATAAAAGATAAAACTACATAGTAGCAGTAGTACGATACTATTAAATTATTTTTTATAGTAAGTCCAATATTATTAAAAACAAGAATACTGCTCGTTTTCTGACTTTAACAAACGTATCGAAAATAAATAATAACGAGTGTTTCTAGTGCAGACTCACTAGAAACATTTGTTATTATTTTCTGTTAAAGAAAACTCTCTTGTTTCCAACTTGTTTTCTATAATTTTATCCAATTATATTAAATAGGTTATTACTAAAATATAAGTTATTTATAATATTAATACATATTCATATTAATAATAAATTTTTTTGTTAGCCTTTTATCTCCTCCCAGCATGTGCTTTTTTTTGTGTTTACATTTCATTTGTAACTATAATATGTATTTTCATGTGGTATGCAATAAAGTGTATAAATAAATAAATAAATAAATAAATAATAGCAGTTTCTAGGCCAAAGTCGAATATTAGTAATGTAAAAAAAATATAAAACAAATAACATGATACATTTGAAATAAACTTATCTACAAAATGTTTAATGTAGAAGTAATTGTATTTACTAGAGATTTGACCTTTTCAAAGGCAAAACTTTTAGTTGTAATATATTATTCTTAAATATATTTTATATTTTTAAATTAATAAACTTATTAATAGCCTAGCAGTATAAATGGCTTTAAGAGACCCGATATTATTTTATTATAAAATCATAACACCAATTATAACGCATCATTAATATTAAGGCATTATGTACAAAACTATTTCCACACGTAAAAAAAAACAATAAACACAAATGAGAGAAAAATCCTTCTTTTCTAAACACTCTTAAACATGTATCGCTTCAATAATTTTACATATGGAAACCCATTAGATTATAATAAATTCAAGAATTATCTTGCGAACGCGCGCCGAAGAGAAAAAAGCACTCAGAGCCTCGCATTTACAATTCGAAACGGCTGAAACTTTCCTAATTGATTGTTTCAGGCCGTCTTAAGCCGCTTACAGAGGGAAAAATGTAAAAGGGAACTTTTTCAATCAAGTGCGTAGGCCTTAAGATTGTGCTGAACTGATGGCAAAAAAAAAGTGTACTGCACATTAAGCGTTTTGTGAACGGTAATTAAACGCTACTTTTCAGTTCTTACTTAAACTGTGTATAAGTTTTGTTTAAAGACCCTTTCAAATTAATGTTTAATTTATAATATTCCTTTCGATTGATCATTCATAACTCGAAATTTTGTAAATATTTTAGTAAAGAATCTAAATCAGAGATATTATTTTACCAATTATTTTCAACTCTCAAATATTAAGTTGCTTAAACGTTTGCGAAATATAACTCTCGATTCTCTAATGAAGTAAACAGAAATCTAAAAATTACTTTGAAAGTACGGAATCTATTTATATTTACAAATTTTTGACATTTTTATTTCATAAAACGTTTTATTTTTAATTAAGACGGTAATAATAATAAATATAACAAAGATGCTTTTAAGGCTGTGATAATTTTTGTTTTAAATATATATGTATGTGATAAACGCACTTAATAACGTTTTATAAGCTTTAACACAGGTAATGTAATGTCACACTAAGCCACGATCACTAATGTAATTGTAAAGACCTAAAGTTTACTCTTAAGAGATAGAAATGAGACTACCAGTTCAATACAAGCGTTCACACGCTACATGCGTTGTAAGCCTAATTATCCCAATTAGAGGATAAGGCAGAGTGAATTCGCATCCCCTATTGTTTATTTGAGTTGGATCCATCTTGGTTACTTTCTTAATTGGAAGATACCAATCTGTTTCTATTAATAAAATTTTTGGAACGAACCCATTTTCTTTTTGCGTAAAGACGTTAAGAAAGTTCTATCGGTGTTTGAAGGGTGTTTCCGTGTTCAGGAAAATAAAGTTATTTTTAAAGTCTATTATAACACTTAGATATAATAAATTTAAATTTAAATCTTATTCTTAATAATGTTATTATGTTTAAAAATATCTATAAACATGTATAGCCTAAGTTAAGCTTATTTAAATTGATATAAATATAGAATAAAATAATAAAAAAATGTTATTATTATTATAATACAAGTCCAATAACTCTTTAAACTAATGCTCATATCTAGCATAAATTTATTTATATAATATCCCCTGGGAATAGCAATGTACTTAAACATAAGTTAGGTAAGAGAAATAATCTGTTTATGGAAAACTATTCCTTGTTCCTTATATTAATTTGAACGATTTTTCCTCGGCATCAAGGACAAAAAGAAAACTTCAAGAAAAAATTGCTTAAGTGTAGTCAGTTATTTTATCCTCAAAGGGCCGCAACGAGATAGTCTAAGTTTTAAAACTCGTTATCTTAAGGTTTTTTTTTATATATATAAATTATGAAATTCCATTTTCTTTCTTCTAGTATGCTCAGTATGGAGCTTTGATGAAACAATTACTATTACTTTTAATCATACATGGATAATAATTTTATGTTTTAGTAATAAATAGCAAAAACTATATTTTCACAAAGAAATAACCCACATTAAATCTAATGCTTAAACCTGATACTAAACCTGATTATTGGGGATAGGAGCAGCCCTCTGCAAACTAAACTACCCGCAAACTAAATTATAATAAAATAATAAAATGTTTTTTTAACAAATGTATTACAGTTTAAATTATTATTAGTATTTGAAGTTTGAGTTTATGTCTTTTATACAAAACTAATAAAACTCAAGTGAAAAGATGTATGCAATATATGCTGGCTAATGTATGCTCTTTACGAATTTCCTCTACGCTACCTGAATATACTTATGAATATCACTTCCATTTCACGGACCACTTAGACTGCAAGTCTCTTACAAAATGTGCAGAGACAAAAAGCATATTTTTGTTAGATGCAACATTGGAATTTAAAGCAATCTCAACATTGGATTAAATTATAAAATTACATAAATATAACTGTATATTGTGTTAATTACACACTTTTAAAACATAAAATTTTACAAAAATATATATATGAATTTTCATAGCTTATTAGCATACTTATTAGATTAATCTATGCTATTTATTTGCAAGTGACGGAATCTTAATAAACATATCAGAGTATGATCAGAGAACCAACATTACTAAAGTAAAACCACAGTCTAGCGGTCTCGTCCTTGTTAGGAACAATATCAAATACCGAAGACAAGCTTGCAGGCTCACAAATTGAAAACAACTAGGGGTGTGAAGGAACATATACCTCATAATTTGCATGGTTAGGCTTCAATGTACGCTGAGTTCAAAAGACGTCGCAACTTGCACGGCGTGTAGTGTGGTACAAGAAAATATTTTCTACTTAAATATTTTAAATGTATAACATTTTTATTGAAATGAAGAGAATACCATTTTGGATTTCAATGGTAATATTGTGTTGTAATTACAATCAAGGGTTCGAGTTATGACCTCTTTAACTAGATCAAAGTTTAACACCCATTCATAAATACAAACGTTCATAGATCCACAGAATAATAAGAGTTTGATATGAGAGTGACTTTTAAAAATTAATAATTTATTTGTAATGTTAACGTTTTTATACAAGCGTTTTTTTGTGTAATTTTTTTGTAATGTTTTTGTCTGGGTTTTTCAATATAACGTCTTTAAACTAATTCTTTTGTCTGTGAAAGTATTAAAATCGAACACTGCCTCACACATGTTTTTTTAACAAATTTGTTTTTTTTAAATAAAACATTGTTTTTTTTAAAGCAATTACATTACTTTGGTACTCATATCAACAAATTATATATTTCAAAAAAGTGGGAATTGAATCCACAACCTTCCGTTAAGTAGCCAGGATCATTAACCATTACACCATCTATTATATAAGTTCTTGTTAAGTACTCTAAACTCGCTATTTTTATTCTGATTATGCAGCCATAGAATGTATTAAGTTTCGATGTAATGACAAGAACTTTTCGTAACTAGTACTTACAATAACTTCAAAAACAACGTAACGTAACGCTTTAAATCTGTGACTTGTACCATACACTCGCTTCACAGTAATACTCGAAACACAATGCCGTGGTTCCTTTGTGGCTCTGAAGGATCGCGGTCGCCATTCGTCAACGTAGAGCGCACTTTTTATGTGTTTCCTTCCCATTAGTACCACTACCTTAGCACTCTTATTGCTTACAGAATAAAGGTCATAATTCAATAAGCTCATAGAACGTAGACTTAATATGGTAGCGTTAGCAAAACATTAGTAGATGTCACTGTTACGGAAGTTATAACGCAATGGAAATGTTACTTTAGACATTGGATACAATGTCGTATCGTTTGTTATCACACATTATGTATTCTCCATTTGAATAAATTATACAGTACTTATAATTAATTAT
The DNA here is from genome assembly GCA_959347355.1 of Napeogenes inachia. NCBI lineage: Eukaryota > Metazoa > Arthropoda > Insecta > Lepidoptera > Nymphalidae > Napeogenes > Napeogenes inachia. The sequence goes on from OY365792.1 coordinate 18,751,113, forward strand.
TTACATTTTAACAGTTTCTTATTTTCCTCTAGAACATTAGTAACGGTTTTACGTTAACAAACGTTTTATATTTTTCTTCAAGAAACTTACTCAGTCATTATTTATTTATTGATATATTTATTTATTTATTATAAAAATATAATAAATTAATTAAAAAAAACATTACAAACTTTATTTCATTGACTTCATTGTCACTGTCAATGTTAAAAACATTAGTCTGATGTCAAATAATCATAGAGTTATCCTACTAATATTATAAATGTGAATGTAAGTTTGTTTGTTACGCTTTCACGCGAAAACTGTTTAACTGATCATTATGAAACTTTTTATATACACTTTTGGAGGTTTGAAAAGAAACATAGGATACTTTTTATTTAAAAAAAAAATATGGTTGCCTGTAAAGTCGGTTTTACGGGCGAAGATTTACGTGACCACGTCTTTTTCTCGGTAGAATATTTATTGATATGAATATTATTAAATTGCACAATATTTTAATAATTTGAGTGATTTTGTTGAGGATAGGACGATGAAGACGTTGTCACGTAAAATCATTTTATATATTATTTATTTTATATTATATTATTGATGTTATTATTTTTTACAAAATTTATTTACAGACTTTTTCGATACATCAATTAGTTGCGGACATATCGATCATTGAAGTTATTGTTTGCTACCAGTATTTTATATATATATTTTTTTCAGTTATAAAAAAATACTATTTCCAATTGTGTCTACCAAGTATGGTCACATGTACTGGCCTACATATTAAATAATAATAAGTACAGATAATGTTATTTGACGTCACTTCTGATTTTATATATTTTAATATTTTTAATTTTAAAGAATCAATTTGAAAATCAAAACACTTATTCGGATCGAAGGTTAAAATTTTTGCTAAATGAATTTGAAATTAATTAAAATTTGTAATTGTAAATAATGAAGTTGAAAATTAAAACATTTACTTAAATTAGATGTTAAAATTCTTGCTCAACACATTTTAAATCAAGTTTTCTTATATCTGCCACTTTTTCTTAATATTTGTAATTTTAAAGAATCAATTTGAAAATCAAAACATTGCTCGGCGGACCGATCATGTTTGAGTGGGAGAGAGACGCAAGGCATTCTATGTGTGTGTGACTCATCGTTACGTTACCGGGCGTTACACTTTTTCATAAGTGACTCCCAGCTTAACCTAATTTAAGACGTTGTCACGTCAAAAATATAGTTTTAGTAGGAATTTATAAAAATTGAAAGATAAAAACATTGTTTATCAATAAACACGTGAACGGAGTCGCAGACAACAGCTAGTTGTAAAATAATTCCAACCAAATAGTCGTAAATAACCAAATAGTTGATTGTCAACTGACGTAAAATAATACAAAATTATTAAATATATACATATGCACAGAGGTGTTAATTCAAAAACCCGAATACACATTAAAATTTAAAATCTCATACAATTTAGCCATTTGTAAAATAATTCTATGAAGGTACATTTATATATACATCAATAACAGATTTAAGTGCCTAATAATTAGGAAGTTGTATTAAGTATGTTCCAAAAGTTATTTAATGGATTCTGTCTGAAGCTAATATGTGTATGTAACTTAATACATTTCTGTAAATAATTATTCTTATATCTCGTTGCCCAAAATTCTGGCTGTAGTCTATTGTATTAACAGTTAAGCTAGATTTTGCTTTTTCCCATGAAAATGTTGCTAAATATTGACTTGGATAATAAGCCAAATTAATTATATTCCCAAAATTCCTACTATTATGTGTACAATAAAGGTTATTAATTTGATAGCTATTGATTTTTTTAAATATTATTGTGTATATTAAAACATTAATTATTCAATACTCTTATTTCGCTAGAGTGACGCTAAAATAGACATTTATTTTATTTAAATTACTTCAAGAGAAATTAATACGATTGTTTTTCTCATTTTAATGTCGGCTTAAATATATTTTTTAAATAGATTAATAAAGAATAGAAAGTGTTTAATTCTACAAAATTCATTAACAAGTTAGCACTTCACATATACGGAAGGAATAAGAAACACATTTTTTTGGAAACTTAATAATTTTGTAAGTAATCATTTTTTAGTTCTTAGTGGTCATAATTGGGTATAAAATAAAACATCTGGTATAGTATCCATATAGATAATAAAAACAACTACGTAAAAAAAACTACTTTAAAAATAAAAAGTAAAAAATAATGAAGATTTAATTTTTATTATATACCACCTACCTACTATTTATATGTCCTATTTACTAATAGGTTTGAAGTCGGTGCCAAGCCATTTAGTATAGGAATTCGGTTGAATACATTTTCGCAATTATTTATTTTTTTGTTTTTCTTCGTATCGGTTCAAGCTAGTAATAATATTAATATTTATTTGCTCTTTTATAGCTTTATTTACGTATCTTGATTTTTGAAGTAGGCATTTCATAATTCACATGTTCATTTAGTTCATAATTTTCATTTCATAATTTTCATTTCATAATTTTGGTTTGTTTTTTCACTATTATTCGTATTGTTTGAGCTGCTTATAATATTAAGATTTAATTGTTTTTTATTATGTTTTTTACGTACCTTAATCATTAAAGTAGGCATTAATTTGCTCGTATCCATTTAAGTGGTTAAATATATTTAACATAGACTCATAGACATATAAATAATAGGTAGTATATTATAAATATAAAATCTTTTTAATTTTTTACTTTTTTTTACGGTTTTAAAGTCGTTTTTTCTTAAAGTAGTTCTTTTTATTTTACAAAAGGTGCTGCGCGCCTTAAAAAATATGGATCTCAAGAAACGGGAACGGATAAAAGTAGTCGTCTAAGTAAAAATGCATTTCGAAATACAATTTCACGTTCTTGTGACACTATTAAAGATCGTGCAAAACTTTGGTTGTCCATGAAGGCATATATGAAATCACGGTTATGTCAACAAACTCTTGATCAGCATAATTCTAGACTCGGTATGATCATTTTTATGGGACCAATTCGAAACTATTCCGCATAAAACAAAAAAAGAATTACGTAAAGTGGTTCAGAAACCTCGGAGAAATCGGTGTACATACATAAAAAAATATATGTTTATCGCCCGAATTGAGAACCTCCTCCTTTTTGAAGTCGGTTAAAAGAAATAAAATACAACGAGTATAATTATGTATTTACTTAACATCTGAATGAAGTATTTACGAGATATAATTTTTTGGCAATCTAACAAACGTAGTCAAAATGATAAGCAGAAATGGAAAGGGTTATCTTCAAAATTATTGCCTTATTTAAATAAACCTTTAAATAAATTGTAATTAAATGTTTAATTTATTCAAATTTAAATGAACGTGGCCCACGAAGGGTTCATAATAAATAAGGGTGTGATCATTTTAACTTGTGATAAATTTGCACGATATCCAACTCTTGAAATGTAATGTTTATTTTTAAGTAAGTTTATGTTATAATTTTTTGACAACCTTATAGGCTTAGTTAGTATTGATATTATAATATTTTTGTTAAGTAGAGAATATTTTTTAAGTTTGTAATTTCAATAAAAAATATTTTTATATGTTTATCAGTTGTTTGGTACATAAGTACTAGTTTTGTTCAATACGGTACTAGATGGCGTTATGCAACAATGTCGGAGGACCAATAGTTTTGTCAAGACGAATACGTAACAGTTATATAAATATATTACTCTCTAGTGCATGAATAAACGTTATATAGAATACATAATATGCAGAACTCTACTTAGTGTGAAGGCTTTAACTGCTTAATATAGAACAATTAACTATATTCGAGTTACGCTACGTGCTTTGATACCATGAAGATTGGAGTTTATGTGTTTATTATTATTTTCTTTTAATATTATTTTGTTGCAATGGTAGTAGCCTGGTGTGGATATTTTGGTTCATTTATAAAATTATAAGTAAAGTTTAGCAAAGTCCGATTAATAATTATTTCTGAAATTATAAACATTGCAATAAGGTCAAATCAATAGTGAAACAAACCAAAATTTGAGACTCGGATGTTGTGAGAAAGAGATACTAGGTACATTTTAAACCACAGAGACTTTTTGTAGGTATATAAAAAGAGAAGGCAATATTGAATATAACCAAAAAGCGTTGGTGGTCTTATTGTGACATGTCGAATGTCAACCTGGAAACCACTCTGAAACAAATCTGTTCCACATCTTGGAGGTCCATGAACAAATGTTTGAAAATTACGTGGGAAAAAAAACGGCTTTCATCCAGCTGGTTATAATTCCATTTTATTCAGTAACCTACCGTGCCAACGTCATAATAAATATATATAGATCTTAATAAAACCAGTGTAAATGAAATTCTTACAAACTTCAAATCATATTTAACTATTGAAAAAGCAGTATTTAATTACAATCCTCAATAAAAAACTCTCTAACTACGAAAGTTTGTGCATCCCTTGTTTGAGCTGAGAACTTAACGACTTAACTTACGACGATAGATTATTCGTTTCCGATACTCCGTTGTTTGTTCAACAATACTTTTTGTCTCTGCTTTGAAAGTTTCAGCATCGATCAATGTCCTTTCCATTAGCGCCAAATCTTAATTGATTTTAAGCATATAATTTAAATATTTAAAAAATTGATAAAATTAAATCCATAAGGGACTTACGCGTTATTGCTTTTTTTTGACGTTAAGTATATGAAAATAAATTGGTATATGAAAAGCCAATTAAAATGATATAATATAAAGATTTGGTATTATACTGATAAAACTTTTTAAAAGTTGGTACGTAGTTTTTATGTTAGGTATAACAAAATGTATAAATTGTATCCATTTTCGTGTTGAATATACAGTAAGTATTTTAAAATTGAGGTATTTATTTTTATCTTCATGGAAAAGTGAATACATAAAAAATATTATACAAAAACATATATTTAAACTGGAAACAACTAACCATTTGCATACAATATTCTTTATTCCAACTATATTTATGAAATTGTCATTAAGTCTGCAACAGAGTATAAAAATGTTTATTTAGGATTGGGATCTTTGCATGTACACAATATTTTATATTTATTTTATTATTATTATTTTTGTGATTTGTATATGTATTTTATATCTTCGTACTGTATTTTATTAACTAAATGTTTTAGTTTAGTTAGTTTATAACAATAATAATATGTATAATGTATTACGTATTTTGATATTTTTATAAATAATGTACAATATGAGAGCAGCTTTGAATTTTTGTTTTTGTTTTACTTTTATGTATTAAATTGACGTCAAACTCAAAGCTATTGATTGTCATTATATTTCAGTGATTTTTGTTTTGTACACAAACGACTGTAAATCGAATATGTTAAATATTTTGTCGCCTTAAATGACTACTCGTACTACTAGTATCTACTCAAAAATTATCCTAAATATCATATGTCATTCGATTTTCAGTGGAGCAAATGTTTTTGGTATATATATTATGTTTAATGTATGATATAATACAATATTATTTTCTTCACAGAAAACACATTTCACAATCAGAAAATTTTTACACAGATTCAAATTAGATTCATAATGGAACAAAATGGCCATTTCATTGTGCTGTCAGTAGTGTCTGTGCTCAGCAGTAGCGCAATGGAAAAAATCCTCTTTTATCACATCCAACGTCAAGAAGCGAGCCTAGAACATCTGTAACTGACAAATAGTAGGAATAAACTGAGAATTTCTAGACGTGTACTACTTGTTGCTATCGAAGTAGTAGTAGTTAGAATTTTATTGTAACGTGCGAGGACAGGTAAATAAGAGTTTTACTTTAATATTTAAACTATTTAGATACAGTCTTTAGTCAGCATTTAGTATTAAAACAACAAGTCAGTATTTAGACAGACAGATGAATAAACTTAAACTAGCATATGCTATTACAATTGAACAACAATGTATTTTTCAGACCGCATTCGTTTATTATCTTTATTTAAGGTGTAAACCCAGTACTGATTCAATGGAATTATGAAATTTATAATACCAAAGCTAAGAGACGATTGTAGGTAATCTTACAAAAAAAAAAAAAAAAATTGCGGTACGGACATGATTAATAAATTATCACAAGCGACTTAAAATGTATTACATAAAAACAATAACATTTATTTTTTTATTATAGTTAACATAGCACACAGTAATATATAGTCAGTGGTTTTTAATTTAATAAATGGTAGAATTTCTAGCTGAATGACTCTCAAGGAAAAAAGTAATACGATAATAATAAGATAACTAATCTTTTAGTTCACTTTAATATTAAACACATTAGAGAAATAAAATATTTTATATGATTAAAGATTATGACATTTTTTAAGTCTGTAAAGAGAGGGAAGCTTTTCTAGTGCTTATATAAATTTATTTTAACTAACGAAAATACAATAGGGTCCTTGCCCAAGACACGCTAGTCACTTAATATACAGTTGTATTTAAATAAATGTGGTAATTTATATACACACAAAATACAATATACCAGCAAATGTGGATGATGCTATTTATTTTAAGAATTATATTTAATTCAGTTATTCCGTTCTATGAATACTTCATTTTATCAAATTTCTTACACATTCCATTGGAGTCCTTTCACATTATTTAGAGATGCAAGTTATTATGATTAGATATTGTGAAATAAGCTACACCAGATATTCCTTACACAGTTTGAATTTACCAATCAGAGCCATATAAATATACAAAAATCATTTATAATAATAGTTACTAAATTGTAAAATTTGGATTAACATAAATATAAGATAAAATATTTTGACATTATTTAGGTATACCTGACCTGGGTGAGGAGTTTTTCCAGTGCTCGTATAATTTTATTTTAACTAACGAGAAGACTATATCTTTTTCCAAGAGACGCTACGCACTCGATATACATTTGTGTGTTGTGTGTAAACAATGTGTTCATTTACATACACAACTTTCTTATTAAAAAAAAATTTAAACAATATTTTCAGCGTACATCGTAAATTCCTGAACTTGATTTTAGTTTTTTAATTTTAGTATAACTAATGTTGCAATCGAAAGAACTTTGTACTGTAGGATGTTTGTTCGTCAATCGTAAAACGTTCCGGATTTATATCTACACAAAAGCAATGATTGAGTTTTTTGGGAGACAATTCTATATGCATTAGAAACTTAACTTTGTTATCGTTAATAATCATAAACATATTTATGTATAAGCTACTACAGCCACAGATCGAGGATCGAAAACAATACAAATTTATGATAATTGACTTATTCATAATTAATGAATACTTACATCCTACTTGGTTACGTGCCACTTGCTTAAAGTTGGAAATAGTAGGCTTAATAAATGAAATTGTAATTAGGAAAATAACAGAACAACAGTTCGAAAGAGCTAAGGTTGGCGATATCTTATCATTGGATTCTAGGACTCTGCTGCGATATGTTTGATATACTACACCATTGTCTAATCAGCGTTCTGTGGTACATGGGAAGATAACGGAAATAAACGTCTATTCAACGCTTACTCTAATAATACTTTATAGCTTAGATAAATTATATATTTTATTAGACATACTTTTTATGGTATAAATTATACTGTTATATTTAATTCTTATTTCCACTCAACATAATTTCACTGGTTTTATTATTTAATTTTAGACAATTTTTACCCTTAGTACTTACCAATGTATGTAAAAACTATAAACCTTCAAACTGGTAAGCAGCAATGGTACGACAATAAGAGATTATTAACGTCTTTATTTGTTGTTGTTGTTTGTTGACCGGTTGTTAAAAAAAAAAAAATATTAATTGAATCCCACGACAATATATTCCCGAAAACTGCATCCAAATCAAATTGATTAATCCGTTTCTGAGATTAGCGTGCACAAACATACACACATACAGACGAACAGACAAAATTAAAAAAAAACATTGTTTTGGATTCTCTTGCTTATTTAAAAGTTCCCCTGTGTAACTTTTTAAACATTTCTACTCCTCTACAGATTTATTACATATATAGTATATGATTTGCATGGTACCTATTACGTGATTGACATAAATTGACATAACTTTTTTGTTTATTAACCAATTTAGATGAAATAGCCACTAAATGTTAAGTGAAGACTATGATAATATATTTCTGAAAATTGCATTCAAATTGGTTAAGCCGTTTCTGAGATTAGCGTGTACAAACATACAGACATACAGACAAACATACAAACTGAAAAACCATTGTTTTGGGTTCTCTTGCTCCTATAAAGGCCCCCTATAATGTTTTTTTTCATATTTTCCATGTACAGAAATGGATCAGTGACAATTTTATTATATGTATAGATGTTTTGACAGTATTTTTAAGAATTATATTTTAAAATATAATTTCCTAAATAATTAAAAAATATATATCGGCTCTATTATAAATCAGGATAACCATAATATAAAAAAAAGTTTACATATTATATCGAAAAAAATATAAAAATAACGCAATTTCAAAATAAAAAGATCAACCTTTTAATACATCAGTTATCGGTGAAATAGAAATTCGAATTCCAGGTTATTATTGCGAAAAAATAATTGCAATTTCATTCATGGCTTCCGTAGCGCCATATAATTGGCCAATCAGAACATGATATTTTTTTCAAAACTGTAATCGTATTAGCGTAACGGTAACGTACGTACAACGGTAACAACGTACTAATTGCTCATTAAAAAGGCAAGTGTTCAAGTTAGCGTAGATATAAATTACAAATAATATTTTCGATACCTTGGTATAAAAGGAATATTTATTTGTGCTGCTCAAAATAAAACATAGCAATAATGTAATAAAAACTAATACAAGGTAAAGCCGTTATTTAAATAACGGCTTTATAAAGCCGACAGAACTATCATGGAAGCTATATTACGTGATCGCACTAATCTTAATAAAACCATACAATACTGGAGGTACGCTAAATCTTTATTAGTTTTGTATTGATATTCTTACTGAAAACATGACAAATATAATATATTATAGTTCTTTATAATAATATATATGTAACATTCATTTTAGTACTATCCATGTAATTCTAAAAAGGTTAGGATCAATGTTGTTACAAATTTCCTAATGTTAAATAATCTCTAATATTTATTAGGTTTTCAAAATAATACTACAAATATAAATTTAAAGAAATATAATATTTCAATACAGCCTAAATGTAACGTTCTTCACGAATTATTTTTATATTAAATATTCAACATAGAATTTTCAGCTCGTTGTAGAGTGCCCATTCATGTTGATATTTGCGTCTACTATCAATATAGAAAATCCTAAGATTAGTTCGGAAATATACATAATAGCTTCTTGGGATTCTAAAGTGTTTCTGAAAAATCAATCTCAGTATATTTTGGTTTGGTTTGTGAATTTTTATTTCACAATTTTATAAACGCAAACGTACTCAACATAGAAAATGAAACGTCAGTTTTCTATACTGCTGTCAAAATAAATGCAGTTACCAGCATTTGTATCAAATATTTTCATAAAACCAATGACAACAAAAAAAAAACATAATACTCCCTAGGAGAGACAATAAACAAGAAACCTGCGCATTCACTGCAAATGAAACTGCAACGAATTTTTTTAATTATTATTTTCTATCACCATCTTGAAAGCAATTTACATTATGATATATTTCGTGGAAGACTTTTTTATAACAATATAGTAACATTTTTCAAATTGGGATAGCCTAATAACATTTGTTCTACAACTTTTTACAAATCTTGATAAACAAAACAAAAATACGAAACAGAAAAATGTTTGCTTCCTCTTTTACTTATTAGTCTGTATTTTGTAAGAAGTAATTTAAAGCAACGCTTATAAGTCTAACAAAATATCAGGATAGAAAAGATGTACTTTATATGTGTATATATGCATTTCTTGCAATTTATATTATTTTCTGTGTTTTATTTGTATTGTAACGTCTTTTAAGTCTCTGTACATTCCCAAGGTTGAGGTTAAGGAATGCTATTTAGCATTAAATCCGCTCCTGCAACAGTTTTTTTTGGAACAATATAAAAAAATAAATAAAAAATAATAATAGACAAAATTCAGCATGATTTTCGTTAAACAACGAAAATGACCTTATTAAATACAATATCGTTTATGCAATCTTTCACTTATAGATTGCAAGCCATTGTTTTGTTATTTTAATTTATATAAAATTAATAGTTATTTCTTTTCATATAAAATTATTCGTTTTATATAAAATAACTACCAGAGCTTTAGGTACTACGAACCTGAATATTGTTTCCCCACTCAGAATAAACATGATCTTTAAACAACTTAAGATAACGGAGGAGGTGACAATACATTGACACATGTTGTATTTCTAAAACCCCGAGTAAAACAACTTCTTTGTATTTCATTTTCTGATAAAAAAATATAAATACAGCCATGATAAAATCTTTTTACTTGACTGTCACACAAGATAATATTTTGCAATTATCGTGTTTCTCTATTTAAATTCATCTCATCTTAAAATGGTTTTACTCCAAATAGAAATTACATAATAACTTAACCACATTAAGTTTAACAAGACATATACGTATGTTCCTTTTAAAATGGATACGGTAGTCGTGGTAGTTCTGTTTTGTACGCCAGTTTCATTAAATGACAACAACAACAAACAGCTATACATTAATTCATAAAAGTAATAGTACAGTTTGTACTAAAAAAATTAAGCACTCACTAATTGCGTAATAACCTTTTTATTTCTTTCAATAAAGTAAGGCTCATATTATATGATTGTATTAGCCAATGTATGTTAAGTATTTATATACATATATAGTATTCATATTTTTTGGCATTGATAAATTATTACATCTGGTTATAAAAGCTGGTACACATGGTATATATTTTTTTACTGTGGAAGCATGGAGTTTGTTCGTGTTAGCCTTGGATTTAAACCAAAATTTTTATGTAATAGTGTTTATCTCTTTTAGGCTTATTAAAATGTTATTTTGGTATTTTGCTTCAGTATCTATAAAGAGGCTGTTGTTTATGTGTAATATGGTTATAGTGAACGCCATATGTGAACAACATGATCTATCTACATTTTTCGTGTGCCATACATAGTTACCCTATGTATCTCGTTACGTTATCAGGACACGTCAGCTTGGAGGAGCATTTTAATTTTATTTATGTAATAAAGTCAAATCGAGTTTACACAAAATATAATGATAAAATATTTAACTTTATATCAATAACAAAAATAATTTTAAATACATTTGAATAATAAATAATTTTTTGAAGTAACCGTCGGCAGTGGATTATGAACACTGCGGATGCCATAATATCCGACAAATTGTTTTCTACCGGTGGTTTTATTTACGTTGTACAGGCGTAGCAACATGTTTTTATGAAACGATTAAAAATTCAACATGATTAATATGAAAAAAACATTAAAAAGTAATATAGGTTTATAAATATTGTGTTAAATGACGTAACATAATAAAGTGTCAAACACGAGTATGACAACAATTGTCCACAAATGTATCACTTAAACGTTTTATACATAACAATTGTTTATTTTTTTCATGTTTTCACCAAGTCATATAGTAAACTAGAACTACAACTACATTTTCACAAAAAGCGTTTTGTTTTTGTTGTACTTAAAATTGCACGAACATGTCGCTGCACACGTCCATTAGGTATGCTGTCAATTAAGCGGATGTGAAAAAAGTTTATGCGAAATTCTCGACTTTTATTAGTTGAACATACATATAACGTCGACAGTATTCTTATAAGATATATTTGCTATATGTATATATACGAATTTTAGTAAGACCTGCTATTATTATGAATTGATCCGATTCTTCAATCCATTAGCAGTTTTATTATAAGTGCAATAAGACTCTTGTTTTATTTTTATGGATCCGAACTATTTAGGGTTAGTGGTAGCATTAGTGGTAGATGGTACCGTACGGCACGACAACGTACAGAATAAACATGGGGATATAGATAGCTTTAACAGTTGCCATTACAACGTAGTGATACTTATATCAGTAGTGGTAGAGTCGTAGTTATGGTAGAGCTAACGGGATTGGTGATGAAGGTAGCAGTTAGTTATAAACAACTAATCAAAATCATATTTAAACTGACTTGAAACTTTACGTTGGAATTAAACTTAAAATGTACAAATTATATTAAAAGTTGTTAAGAGCTCAGAACTATCTTCATTTTTTGCGTACATAGCGTCAACTGTACAATTTTAAGAAACCGAACTTTAAAAGGTATTTTAAATCTTACCAAAAAGCTAAACTATACTCGTAAAAACAATAATTTTGGACCTTAACCAAATAGGACTGCTTGTTTTTTTACAGTTAAAATAATTACAGAATGGTTCTTAACCAAAATTATGACTGTAATATTTGATTTAATTAAACTACATAAAATTAAATGTTGACATAAAACAAAAACATTTTTATGAACAAAAAAGTGAGGCACTGTGATATATTTAAGAGTTTAGGGTAAAATATGCCTCAATGCCTTACCCTAACCTATTACGACTTCACACTTACGCCCTACTAGGGACTTACGCCCTTCAAGGGAGTAAGTGTGTGTTAATGATCAAAATTTTTTAGGTTATATTTTATAAATGTCCCTGGAACAAAAATCTTAATTTTCATCCGAACGAAATGTTGAGGGTTCTACCAGTTTTATTTCGCAATGTAATTGATTCTAAAAGTTTTTACGCCTATTGTTTCGGATTCATTACAATCGAGAGTAATTTAATATAATCTGTCTTTGGATTGAAATAGATAAAGTTAGAGTGCCATATATTGGAATTGTCCGTGTTTGGCTAATTAACAAAAACCTGCTTGCTTAAAAAAATGTAACCAGCATGTATGTAGAGCAGCGTAGTTAGTTAGTCGAGCAGGTTTATGTTCCGCACACTTTTTATAATTGAAGAGGAGTTCTTTGCTCAGCTGATTTTACCGCAATAAATGGACTAACTTTTACTACTTGCCTTTAAATATCAATATCCGAATGCATTATAGTATTGATCACTATTGCTTATCACTAAAGAAAAAAATCATATCAATATGTTAGGCATAGTTAAAAAATAACATACACTATAATAGAAATAAAAACACTCTACAAAAACATATCTAAAATAAATAACTATTTTTTATATAACATTAACAAAGTTGAAAATGATATTATGTAAATTACAAAACACTTTCAAGTAATATATGGAAGCACCGACAAGTCATTTGTTACTAATTTTTAAATTAAATTTTTATGGATTAACAATGATGTCACGATTGTAATCAAAGCAAACCATTTAGCGCTGAACTTCAATATAAAAAATATAAAACAAAAAAAAAATATATATATTCGGATACATGAAAGTTTAATATCAGGATATTTTTAAGTAATGACGTCTACTTTCAACACACCAAAAAGCAGCTGTCGCAATAATTAACTGTTTTTTTTTGTTCTTAACGCTTATCGATACTATTAAGGCACTTTGTCATGTTTTTATGTATAGGAAAACACTAAATTTTGGATTACGATCATTATTACTAACACTTATAACAGAAAAAATAAATTAATTAAATACGTCTCTAATTTTACGAACAATTTCAAATTACTATAGTATTAATATTTATTTACTAACATAATGAAATAAATAGTTAATTCAAGACCTTAAATCACCAATGCATTTATAAAGAAAGCTACATTCAACAATTTCTATTAACACCCACGTATAAAATTCATTGAAACAACATTCCATATAGCAGCTCTTCGTTTAACTGTTGTAGTTCGCAAATGAAAATAAACTTTTTATTTCCTGGATTACTTTAGGTTAGCAGGATCGTAGGAGTAGGACGTTGACATGATACTCTAGCCTTTTTGTGGATTTTACGTTATCTGCAGAAAGTTATTAAGCCCACTTATTACATAAATGTGAAAGATTGTATGTTTAGGTATTTTTTTGACAATCATGAAAGATATATTATATGAATTATTACGGAATTTTCTACACGAGTGCGTGAACAAAATTTAAGCAATTTTTCATACATGAATTTATAAATTCTAAAACTTACTAAAATAACGGGACACAGTTAAAACTACTGTGTTTGCAAACGTGAAATTCAACATTTACAAGGTCTCCATTTATATTGTTGGTGAGCAATAGAACAGGATTTTTTATGGTTCGGTTCGGTTTGTTTTAAAAAAAAAGAAATTCACTCTGAAATATATGGGACTGTACATTGTTATAGAAAACTAAAATTTTTCAAAATACATTTATGAAAAGTGGTATACGAGTTTCGATTATGCATCTATGATTATATATTTGGTTTGTTTAAGTTTTGAACCTTGAGACTGTGAAATGGGGATACAATTTTATATGAAATTTAGGAAATCAAAAATTTTTATAGCATAGATTTAAAAAAAATAAAAAAAATTGACCATGTGAACAACAAGACTTTAGTTATTAAAAATCGTATAATAGAAAATAATTAAAAAAATAATTCGATTAAAAATAGAATCATTTTGTCTAAATGTTAAAAAACAATAATTCTAATTGTTTTAATTATAAAAATAAAGATAATGTTTACGAAATCACACTTGAAATAAATGAATCAATTTTTATGGGATGAGTTACATCAAAGCATTTTGCATTTTACATAATCAACTTAACAGTTAAACCATATAAATTCATTGCATAATATATCGTGTCTGTCAGAAATCTGAGAAATTCATCTAATGGTTGTTAACGTTGAGATGATTATTAAGAGATGTCGGCTGAACAATACGATTCCTTTGAAACTTGGGCGTTCGTAATCACATTGTTGATTTATTGTCTGCTCCTGAACATGGTTTTTACTTCTGTCATTTACTCACTGTCCAACTAAATAAAGATACGCAACGTATGTTACGTATTTTAATAACATTATTTTTATCCTTATTTAAAATAATGTATCCTACGTTACTTGAAAATTAAGGATTGGAATATCTGAATTTATTTTATTAACTAAATCTTTATTTAGTTGGACAGTGAGTAAATGAAAGAAGTAAAAACCATGTTCAGGAGCAGAATCGTATTTATTAAAGTAAGAAATATTATTTAAAAAATCGTCTTTTGTATCAGGGTTTTTTTTTAATTAACCTATTAATACACAAATTTTTACTTGGTTAGGTATTTACTATCGCTATTGCATAAGAACTTTTTACCAGCACCAATAAAAGTTCAATATCTTGAAGACTACTGCTTCTATTTTAACCAAACATGTCTAAAACTATTTCGACAAGCTGGGCGATGAAAAAAACCGCAATTAAATCCGTTCACGCGTTTGGCTGCTACGATGCCACAGACAGACACACAGATACACAGGTCAAACTTATAACACCCCTCTTTTTGTGTCGGCGGTTACAAAAGATTTGTTCTTGAACTTCAATAGTTTTAATTTCAATTCAATATTATATTTACTGTTCCTGTACTTATAATTCTAATAAATTTATTATCTCAATCTAATGTAATACTTCAACTGATATTTTCATTATACTTATGAGTGGTTTTGCAATCGTTCTTTATTTTATAGAACAAAGAAATTATTTAATGATCTTCATATGATATCGGTTAACTTTCGATATATTTAAATTTTATACTGGTTTTTGCTATAATTATATTTATTCGGAAGACAAACAAAGCCGTTTACAACGTTATTTATGATATCTTTGTAAATAACTGTAGGAAATTATAATATAAGAACATGGTTTGAATGTATTTATTGTTTCACTGTCAATAATTTATTAATATATTTATGGGTTTAAATCACCTTTATGTAAATTAAAGTTTGTCTTAAATACAAATAAAAAAAAATGAAAGTAGGTCTCATACATTTTATAGTTTTGAACCGTTTAAATGTGAATTAAGATTTAAAAAGAAATCCACAAAATATAGGTAGGTAAGTTTTAAAACATATGTGGTCGTTTTCTTCCATACAATTGTAAACCTAATTACACATACAGTTTCGCATAAGCTTTTGTGATGTTCCTAAAAATATTTTAACCTTAATATTTATTGTAAATAAGTAATATTACTCGTGTGTTTGATATATAATATTATGTACTATTGTTTATAATAATTGTATTTGTTATGTTTAAGCGAAACCACACAGCAATAAATCCTGTAAATATTTTGATGCATTTAAACAAATAGGATAAGAAAATCGAAATGTCTATCAACATATATTTTTTTTTCAAATTACAATGTTTAATATGAATTTTATGTAGCTTATTTTAAAAAACATCATAATTCAGAAATTAACTACAATTCGAATGGAACCCATAATAATAAATCAATTAAAATAAATGATACTGCTTCAATATAACATTAAGCTATTATAATTGAGATTACTCCGTTTTAATCAGTCCGTGTGGTGGCGGCTTAAGAATACTATTTCCACCATCCCCTATCTTCCCGTGGGCGCAAAAGGCAACAGAGAGAGCAAACCGGCGAAAATTGCCGAAGAAAGGATAGGCAGTTCTACCTTCTTAAGTTATACATACCAACTGTACTGCGCTCGCCAACCCACCTGCCCAGCGTGGCGAGTACGGGCAATACCCCCCATGAGACAATAAATGAAAAAGACCCCAAGTCCCCGGCAGCCTCATCATTCCTGGCTCCGGTAGCGGTCATGATAACAAGGTCATGATAACAAGGGGTGCTAAGAAACATCGGCAGATACACGGCTTCCATCATAAATAGACACTGTCCCTGGTAACACATAACATACACACGTTTAGGACAGACGATAAGATTGTGGAGCTGGAAGAAAAATTGAGTAAGTTGAACTGTGACATAATTGGGTTATTGAAAGTTCGAAAAAAGGGGGAGGACACCGTGACCTTGCGTTCTGGAAACTTATTCTTCTACCGGGAGGGTGATCAGCAATTTCAAGGTGGTGTGGGATTCATCGACGTCAAAGTCAAAGGGGCTTAACTGATGAAGTCTACGCTCCGACCATTTAATGACCATATCCAAAACTCCGCTAGAAGCTTTCAACCAGAACTGTAGAATCGCTTCAGTGTTCTAAAGGTTTGCGTTACAGTAGACTGTTAAAGAAGTGCGATCACAGTTCTTTATACAACGTCGTATGGATAGAACTCAAAAAATTTCAGCCTGTACTCTCACTTCTAAAAGCGGGTGGAGAACCGGTACTTAAAGTCCTTCAGAAGCTCTTAAATTCCGCTCTGCTGGAAGAAGGTATCACACCGGAAGCATGGAAGAGGAGCATTGTCGTGTTGTTCTTCTAAAAGGGAGATTATACCCAATTAAAAAACTACAGACCAATACGCTCCTGAGCCATGTTTACAAGTTGTTTTCAAGAGTCACATAACTCGACGAACCGATGGCCGTTGTGGCCGGAGGTTCTCGGATGGAGATCACGAAAGAGAAGACGCAGCGTGGGTCGATCCCCCACTCGATGGACTGACGACCTAGTGAGGGTCGCAGGGTGCCGTTGGACGCAGAAGTACAAAACCGAACTCATTGGAGGTGTATAAGGGTGGCTTATGCCCAGCAGTGGACGGTCGCTTAACTGATGATGATTTTATCATGAAGTTAATCGACATCGAATAGCCTTAAGAAAAAAAACACTCCATTTTCAATCACATATTAAGAAAAAAAATGGGTATCTAAAATATTTGATCTCAAAAATCTGTTCCCCTTGTAATTTGTAATAAACTAGATATCTATTAGTATATTAATATATTAATAAGGAGACGAATGCAACAATATCTGTTCCAATAATTTACAGGACAAGCTATTTAAATGAGAACATTTTCATAGATTAATAATACTTGTTTCAGTAAACTAATATTATTAATTATGAAAAAGTTCCCATTTCAGGTACTCATATGGATTTCAACATAACGCAAAATATAAGGGTTATTTTAAAAATGAAATGCGCTACGTGCAGAACCAGACAATACTTTTTAGAATCTATGTGCCGTTAACTGTCTATTCATGTGGGGATATATAAACTAAGATGTGTCTGTGGCTTTTCATACATGAGCTAGACAAACGTGTCTCATATGACAAATATAGCATTTAAAATATCAGTTTACTATCAAAAACTAGGCGTTAAAAAAGTTTTCTCTTCGTTTATTATAATTTTTAAAAATAGTTTTAAAAACAATAAAACGTGTTAATTTTTTATTACGAAAAATCAGAAGGTTTTATTTTTTAAGTGTATACTTCAATGTGTAGTCCATTTTAAAAGATTGCACCAACCTGCTGGCCTCCTTTTGGTATATCACATCTCATCACAATAATTTATAATGGTCAAGGTACAAGATATTTTTGAGACGCACAAAACCTTTGCTTAATCACTGGGTAAGCGCAAGACTGACTTTGAAGAAAAATTGAATTCATCATCGTCATGTGACATCAATAAGCCTAATTTAGAGAAGCTGCAGAGTTATTTAATTATAAAGACTTTAAATAAGTAAAGTATGGAGTATACTTGAATTATTAAAATAACTAATATACAATGTAGCCGCTCAAGGTCCTGAGGTGATAACCCGTAGAAATGCCTCGCTCTTCACTGGTATTGAAAAACGAAGGGTGAAAATCTGATTTCACCCATACTAAGTACTGTTCAGGTGCTTATGGGTCTTTCAGATGTCCAAACTACTGCCATCCAACATTGCCAATTGCCATATACTTGGGGCTCAATCTGACAAACGGCATCATCCCATACTTGTTCGCTGTAACAATAAAAAGCCTTTTAAGTCATCTCCAGTTGTACTTAGTGAGTTTCTGACCAAACTTCGACAGAATCTTTTCGCGAAAGCCAATCATTTTGATTTATTTAAATGTTGGACCCGTTATGGTGCTGTGTCTATTAAGCTACCGAACAACGTGTCTCCGACATAACACATCTTGAAGTGTTGATGATGAAGCACCCGATTATAACAGTAAAGGCAACAGTTCACAGTTATAAACGTATGTGACGTTGAAAAACATTGTTTACTACTTGTTTATTCATTAGATATAATTACAAAATAAATTCTAAGTACTTATAATTTCAATAATTGACTTCTATTGATTGTCTTCATAACATATGCAGGGTTATTTTTAAATAATTGACCACCTCTTGCAGGCATAACTACATAACTATAGATTCGTTGTTTGAGTTAACCACTAAACTTGTATCGGTAGTTTATATACTTCAGATATTCCGTTGTTTGTTTGAGATTTTTCTTTTGCTTTTAAGTTTAATAATCGATATTTACATCGACCACAAAATAACACTCACAATATTTTTTTTTCTTTAGCTCGTTGCGTTAATACATATTTATTAAAAAAACGAGATTTATTAATAACTTTCTTTATGCATATCTTTGTACAATACGATTTTACACATTTAAGGATATTGAAACTTGGGACATCTGAAAGAATCATAAGTAGAAAACAAAGATTATTAAAGAATAGTAATTTATTTTTTAAAATAAGATTAAAAAGTACATTTAATAATTAAACAATTTGTACTCTACAAAAGACTGCTTCAAAAGCAGACATTACAAAAACTTAGTTTAAACCTTTCTGAATTGAATGAATTAGTAAAGAAACTATAAAATTCTTATTAGTTATCCGTAATCTTCTTACTAAAAATAAAAAAAGATACGTACGTGGTTAAATCAAAGTTCATATTTATACATTTAAAGTACGATTAAAAATATAGAAAGTGGATTTAAAAAAATATAATATTTTAGCTAAAACTTACGAAATCAATATAATACGGCAACGCAATCTTATTTTCCTTTGTTATTTCTAAGAAATAATTCGTTTTAACATTATTGTATGACTGGCTTAAGACTGTTTCTTCAATATTTTTCATCTTCACCTGTTCACGTTATTTTTTGTAAGCCCATATGTGTGTGAGTGTATCTGGGTATGTGCATAAGTACGGTTGTGTTGGATGCAGATTGTTAAGGGTAGGTGACGTCTCTGCCAGTCCTACGACATACTATTGGAATCGTGTTAAACCATTGAACAGACAAGACAAAGACCCAGAATTCAAATACTTTCCTCAAAGCTTACGTATGTTTGTATTAAAGAGGTCAAAATGATTAAATTTATCATTAAATAATTGAAACAGTCTATCAAAAGGTGACCTTTTACCCGCATTAGTACGGCATTTAGAGATCGCAAACGTTTTAAGAATCGACTATTTATCCAAATTTATTAATCTATGTATCGCCTTCTTTCAATAGATGATTCATATTCATTTATACTTTACACATGAAAAAAGTTTTCTATACTACAATTCAAACCAATAATAATAATGAGTCGAACAGTCAAAAGCCTTTTAAGTTTTTAACTCGCAAGTGAATACATTAAATAAATTTCAATTTATACAGTAATCTTAAGTATATTGTAGCGAGGTTGAATAGCGAATAGTGCCAATCACGGCAAGATAATATGGCGACTTTATCCTCCACATGAATTGGCCGCGGCTGCAGATGACGGGATGTCACACCAACAGTGCGCAACATCTCCATATATGGCAATGCTCGCTCAATAATCAATTTTGAAAAATTCCGATGTTATTTTGAAAAAAAAACCACAAAACGTTTCTCAATAGTTCGCAGTAGTAAAAAATAGTAAAAAAAAAATATAATATGCCCGTGAGCTAAAGCATAATTAGTTGCGAAAAAATATTACAATATTGAATTTAGTTAAAGGTTTATATCGTATTTATCGTTTTATATATATTTATTTAAAATGCAATTAAATAGAAAGAAAATGATTATTAAGGATTCGCTCAGACCGTAATTTTAATTTATACATAGTTAATGTACATTAGGGCAAATATCAACAAACACCTTTGTGCATATACCGTTTTTATTTTATTACGTCAGACGGGAATCGAATCTTTGTAATTATATGACATCAGACTAATTTATAATAAGTTTAAGACTTACGTAGCTTTTGTCATCAGTAAGGGCAGATAAATGGGTAGATAGAAATTATTGGAAGCCAATGTTATGTTTCTATTCAATTACTAGAAAATAAAATAACTGATAATTGGACTGAGAGTTACTTTTTATATAGAATAAAAGAAAAAAACTATATACTCAAACTATATATAAAAATGAATGAACTACTTACACAAAAAACACATTCTACTTGTTTATGAAAAACAATAAGCTTATATTATTTTTAAGTAGTATACACGTACAATAATGGATCTGTGGGAAAAAAAACGAACGAAAGATTATTATGAGGAGATCTCAAAATGTAGAAAAGTTCTTGAAAATGATTAAGATCCCAGATCCCAGATTCAATCCCTCCCAAATCAAAGTAAATTTAGTAAGATCAGTGGTGAGGCAGTAGGAACCGCGAAACATCAAATATAAAGGTCAATAATCGTGTCGCCACAATAAGATACTAGAAATCGTACGGGAAGCAGTTAGTCTTTCAGTAGCAAAAGCGCGGTAGGGTATAACAACCACCAAAAGAGCTGTGGAGTTTCTATAAGAAGGCTTCTCCAAAAAATTAAAACCAAAGCCTTATTCTATTTCAGACGCGGTTCCTAATAGGACTCTCATGATAGACACGTATAAAAAACATTACAAAATCTCTGGGGATGTTGGTGTTTCGTCATCCAGATCGGACTTATTTCTGTATTTTAAACATCTAAGACACGTGATACTCGTGGAGCTCACTATGCTCTGGGACACAAACATTGGGGATGTAGGTTTGGGATCACACATTTAAGCTTATTATTATGGAACTGACAAACAAATTGTCCAGAAATAAATTAATAGTTAGCTTGCACGCGGTAGAAGTGGAAGCGAGAGGTATAACAGGAACTTTTAGACCTCTACTATTCTGGAACTATTCTGGAACTAGCATATGTTCGTTTCTGGAGGGTATTTCAAAGATGGCGTGTTTTTGCGCATCATAAAGGGGCTCCTTAAACCTACTCCTGGGTTGCAAATCCCAGGCATTATTTGCAATCCTCTCCTTGCAATGCGATGGGTCCGGCACATGCACGGTGAATGAATGGAAAACTAAGAAGCATCGTCTTTCATTAGTAATGTATTAAATAAATTAAAATGACCTGAACTATTATAAAATTCAAATCTAAAAAAAAACCTGGTAAAAGCAAACCTAGCTTTTTTAAATATTTCTTCACATAGATAATTAAATAATAAAATCAGATCAGACCTTCCATCTTCACTTAAAAATAAAATTACAAAAATAAATATAAAATATAAATTAAAAAAATATTTCCAATAGATAATAAATACTCACAAGTTACTGCGACTGCATTATCATTGTGGATTTGTAGGAACTGTCTTGGAATTGTGTAAGGTAGTTGTGTAAAATTACTAGATCATATTTCAATTTAAATACTGTAAGCGTACGGTGTCAAATGTCGGTGTGCGGATAAATCACCAATGATTTTTGTCACACCTTTAAATACTAATGTATTAGGTTAAGGTACTTTGTATTTTTCAAATAAAAAAAAATAGATATAGAAATTGTCCCGCTTATGGATATTGTTTAAAACAAATACAGCGTCTACCACTTTTAAGATCTTCTCCTGAAGTTGCTGATTCATTACTAAAAGAAAATATTAAACATTTTATATCAATTCAAAATATAAAAAACATGCGAGATAATAAATATTTTATTAAGAATACCTTTGACTTCTGAGAAATATCGGTAAAGGATGTAATAATGGACTTCTTTGTGCCTTACTTAGCAATCATTTTTAGTAACTGTATCTCTTGTGGGGCGTTTCCTGATCTAATAAAGTATAGCAAAGTAATTAAAACATTTTTAAAATATTTAAAAAATTATATTCAATCAGTATTAGATCATTTAAACAAAAATAATTTGCTTAATGATAAAAAGATTTACAAGAGGACACTTTACTTCTGAAGCCTACATTACTTGTTTGAGGCCTGAAAAGAGTCATGGGATGCTTTTGGAGTGTTTTGTGATCAGCATAAAACATTGGTCAGGATATTGTACAACTACGGCATCAAGGACATGGATATCAAACTTTTGATTTCTTATTTGTCTAATAAAATTTAAAGATTAAATGGAAAGAGATCGGCTCATCCTATAGGACCCCTATATTAATCAGAGCCCCAGGCTCTGATTGATATAGGGGTTCCTCATGGTTCGATATTATACCCATTTCCCGTCCTTGCTTATATAAATGGCCTTAATTTTTTTTGTCGGAAAACACATTGACATCGCATTGTTTACGAATATTCTTCTTAAATATTTAAAGGGAAACGGCCCCAGATAAGGTATGACGATGTAAACAAGATTTTCTCTCGAATAGGGCATTAATTTAGTGTTAACAATCTGTTGCTTAATAATAAAAATACTAAACTTCTTAGATTTAAGACTTTAATTGTTAAACTAATGCAAACTAATCTACTTGTTAATGAGGAAGCAATGTATGTGTTGGAATCTATAGTTTGTCTAGAAATCACTTTTGATTCTAAGCTATATAACTAAATTGTATTTTAAACTTAATTCTGTCACGCTCTGTTCAGTTAGTTTGACGTTCTTTAGTTAGCTAATATTTATTTATTTCCAAACTACGTATCGTTTTAACGTAATGGTATACGTTTTAAAAAGTCATTACAAAAGCTAGATATTTAAAGGCACATACTGACAACATGTTTGCATTTCCGTGTTTTTACTTTTGTATTATATTTACATTTATTTGTGTATATACAATTTTCAACATAAAACTTATAATAGTAGTAAGCAGCACATGATTTTTTTATTTGAATAATACATGTGCAAAGCCCAATTTAACAGAACCAATGGGCTATCGTATATTGATACTATGTACAAAAAAAGATAACCTCATTCTTTCTATGTCATCGGGCGTAACTCATTCGAGTTAGTAGATCAATTTCGTTTTTTTCCCCACGTGACGACGCCAAATTGGCTGTCTAAACTGGTTTACGCGTGACGGTTTGACATGAAGTTGTTATGGTAATATATGATAATGGTTTATAGTCACTTCTGATTTTAATAACCGCTGAAAAACTTAAATTAATTTCATAAATTAGTAAAAAATAAACATGAAAATCTTGTCGAAACCTTAAAGAAAGTAATTTATTAATTAAAACAATATTTTATTAAGTTTATTTTATTATTTATAACTACATATATATAAAAAAAATATTACCTAAATTGTATATAAATTTCCGTGATTCATGCCGACTTTTATAAACATATTTACTAACTTATTCTGACGTAATTAATATTTTGGAATCTTGCCCGACTGGTTATGATTACATTGGGTTCTTGCTATGTGAGTACAGCTGGGTTAATATATGTATAACACTTATTCTTATTATTCTAGTTGTTACTTCACATATTCTAAATATTAAACCTTCCAACACTAAAGTAAGTAAATCTTTTTTTACAATTATTATTAATTTAATAAAAATTTAGGTAAATAGATTTGAAACTATGTATAGACTTAACTAAACTAATCGTCACAGTGTGTTTGGTCTTTTCATAAATGATAGTAGAAAAAGGAGGAATGGCGTAAAGTCGAGAAAAATACGCTGTATTTTTTGTAATACCTACTCATTTTTTTTACAATTATAAAGATTAAAAAGTTTATAACTATTTAGTTAACAATAATTTAAACCAAAACTAAATGATTTTCGACCTATTGAAAGTAACAATGAATTGAAATTATAGGATGTTTAAGTGTCATTGCAACTGACTTTGGGTAGCGTCACCATAGAATTAATGTATAATATGAATGGCACTCAGTCAAAGAAGAAATGACGCTCGATAATATAAATTAGAATATTTAATTTTATTTTAAAATTTAAGTGAGATTAATATGAAACAATTCAAGTAGTTGGTCTACAAAAATATATTTATAATTAAAAACATTGAGCTGTTGTAAGATTTAAATATTCATTATTCTTTCTAAATGAATACTAGCATTTCATTTATTGTAAATGTCTTCACCACACTCCATTTTGACATCATTCAAATGCTTTGAAATATTTTCTGTGTCTTCACTCTATGAAGATTTTTTTGTCGATCAAGTCTTGGTCAAAGTCATAGCCCTTTAGTAATGCCCCTCTTTATCCTTATTATTATTTTATGATGTATAATGTATATAATATAATTCTAGTTGTACCGCCTGTTATCAGTTTTTGTAAATAAAAAAAATATATATTTAAATTAAAGTAAAAAAAAGCAAAAACTATGCAGTATAACCAACTTCTCGCCAAACTTCGTTAGAAGCCATTACGTTGTTTGAGTATCGTTGAGCTCAAGCACTATCTATGTTGGAAGGCTTTCGGATTCATAATATATATTATATAGATATTGACATACGTTCCTGATTACACTATAAGTGAAGTCTCTATACTTATATTACATTACATGTAACAACACAAATAATACTATGAATGTAGCCATTCCGTACGACCAAGAAAAACAGTTTTCTTAACACCTCTTGTAAAATTCAATTAATATTAAAAATATATTTTTTTAAATACCTTGATCCAAACTGTTTTCGGCCAAACAGAATCTGGTAATATAGCTAAAAATCTAAAAACAAGGATTAAACGAACATGATAAAACAAACAAAATTTCGGTGTGTGTATGGTATTACTTACTGACACAAAACTAAACACTTAAATTAATTAAAGCTTTTGAAACAACCCGTTCGTCGTAGATTTATCACAGTGGATTTAAATACGTGACATGTTTTACAATTCTGTTTATCTATGGTTTCTGTACATATAAAAAATAGACGTTGTTGTGTATCATTAATCATGGTATTGGCTATTTAAATGTAATACATCTATTTTATGAAAAAAAAAAAAAAACTTAAAAACATAATCATTCTTATTGGTTAAAAGACAAAGATATTTTATTACTTTCTTAGACTTTCACGAATACTACACATAAAATAAAACTGGTATAAAAAGGAATGTCAAAAAATACATTTAGTACAAAATTAGTTTCCCTTCACCATACTCTGGTATGGATGTATAGGGTAAAAACCAGTTGTTTTAGATTTTTTTTCTAAAAATAACAATAACTTTTAAGTCTTATATATTATTAAAGAGATAAGAGACAAATCCAGAGCAGTTAGTTGGTAGAGCCAGCTGTAGTCATTATATTGCAGGTCGTATGCGGAATAGAACCACTGTCTCGGCATAAAGTTGCTTAAATAGATTTGTTTCATGTGGTGACTGAGAGACCCGGATGCCTCATCCTTGCCCAGTATCATGCATCACTCACACTCTATATCATAAGAGTCTTAATGCATTTGCAATTGTCTTAAACGACCTTAAGCACCTTAAAATCTTTAATATACCCAGAATCAAAAAATCTATAAGTACGTTGAAATGTTATTTATAAAACCGTTATTTCAGATATATATTATGCGAGTAAGCGTCTTTTTTATTATTGTCGGAACCTTGCGAAAGATTTGTGTTGTTACATATTTGCGTTTACAGCCATTTAAAATGTAATATAAGTTGTCGACAGCGTTTTAGATTAGAAGTTTTTTGAGCTCTGGACTAGGATCTGTAGTGTTTTTTTTCTTCAGCTGGTATTTTTTTATGGTACTATTTGTTAAGCAAGACAAAAAGAAGTAACAAAAATCAAATTAAATTATAAAAATTATTTATTTTTATTAAAACGATTTGATAATAAGCTAAAAATAATACTGAGTATCCAAATCTCTGAAATTACTTTAGTGTTAGAGAAATAACACGTGTGAGGATTGAATCCGGGATGTGTAATAAGTGGTCAAATAGCTGATGCTACTACAGTCGAGACCAGAGGTCGGGAACCTTTTGAGTCAAAAGAGTTGGATATTACAATTAAAATAATTTTCAAAGTTTCAAAATGGTCGGTCAGTTTTTCAAAACAATTTTAAAAATGTTATATTTTTATAAAATAAATTATTGTTGGATTTTGTGGCACTTAAGACAGTTTAACATACAAAACGCGCCAGTTGCAGGTCGCCCGCCCCTGACCTAGACCAATTGTGCATATAAATGAACGATGAAATTGTAGATACTAAACGCGTCACCCTGATGAGAACTAAAATGGTCATTACCAACCAAATGCTGGTGAAAACACAAAGCTGAATTGAATTTAACTGACATCGATTTCAACTTTAAATTAACATTTAGCGATATATCTCACTGCTAGCAAATTTAAAACCCTAAATTGGAAACACTAGCACAGGTTTAATTACGAGGACGTTAATGACTTGGGTGAAATTAATTTAAATTTACGGAAATGAATTTTAAAACAACATTAATGAAAATCCTCCTAAAAATACGCCTTGTCTCATTTTATAATAGGAATTATATGCGCAGTCTATATTCTGGCAGAATTAGTGTAAGTTTATATTTTTTTATTTTATGTATTGTATTTGAATTTGAAATATTTGTAACCAATTAACAACTAGCAAATAAAATAAACCTTAATGAAATATGTGCATGATTTATCTGTAACTACAGATAAGGAAAAAAAAATATTTATTTAAGATTTCTCTTTACATTTTGTGGGAATCAAAATCAATGTCTTGCTCTGTTCTATTAGTATAAAATAGTTGAGACGTATATTGTATTGATTTAACCAGTAGAAGGTATGATGCATACTAATGAAGCCTGCAGTCGCATTGTATTAAACTTCATTGAACATCTTAGTCCGGAATATTTGAAACTGCAAAGTTTCTACCGACTGTTAAATTGTAATGCTTAGGTCGTGATGATTCTGTCAATACTGGTAATAGACTAGCCCAAAACTTTAATATTTTTTTGTAGACAAATAAACACACGATGCAGCTGTCATATAAGTAGACATCCACTTGCACGTAACCGTAACTTACTTATACTTAAAATAACTAGATTGTCAGTCATTCTGACAGATTGTCAAGCGAGTGAGGTCAAAAATGAAATATCCTAATTTCAAACTGTTTCATAAAATATTTTAAAATAGTTTCACTTTCAAAGTCGAGCTGACTGCTCGACTACTATACATAAAAAGCGTGCAGTTTAATTCAATGCAAAACGATGAAAATAATTTTTGGTTTATTGTTCCTCAAGAACATGAACATAAACACCTAACAAACCCATATTTTGATAGTCTTGACCGTGTATGTACAAAGCGCTGAGAGTTCATGCAAGTGGTGTACCAGCTTTTTACTGGATGACCATAAGGTCGTTCTCGACCTGATGGCGTGACCGTGGGCAGCGATGATCTTTTACCATACAAACCCCTTTTTAATAATAAAAAAAGCTAGAGTAACTCATTATAGATCATGAAATGTTTGTCCTTTTAATTTCAAATTATTTTATGTTTTACCTACTAAAAGTACATTGTTATCGTAATTGTGTAAATCTAAAAGTCATGAAATTCTTAAATAAATGATAACGTATTAAAAATATATATTGTTTCCAAAAATCTAGTATACATTTAAAATTGGGAATGTATCTAGCTCTTCATTCAGGGTGCTAACGTGGAACTTAAGAATAAGCCCATCAACACAAGACATTTCATCAAATCATCGGATCTTATCACTAATTCCTTTCTTAACACTATTTATACCGACAATTTTTAAAAGCCTACATTTTCCATATAAAATGGGGTCAATTGACCCCTGTTGGTAAAAATAGTGTTAACTAAGATGATGCCAAAAAAATAACAAAATATATTTAATTACCGTTTAAATTAAAGTATTTTAACCACTTCTTTTCTTTTATTAAATCAAAATACAAATAATAATCGTAAAACAGTTTTTTTTAATAATATATTTAACAATTTTACTCTTTCTGACTTATACTAAGCCATAACCATTCTGAGACTTATTAAATATATAAGAAGTTCATCATATTATAGATTATATATTATAAGTATTTGTCTCTAATATTTTGACGTGACAACGTCTTAAATTAGGTTAAGCTGGGAGTCACTTATGAAAAAGTGTAACGCCCGGTAACGTAACGATGAGTCACACACACATAGAATGCCTTGCGTCTCTCTCCCACTCAAACATGATCGGTCCGCCGAGCAATGTTTTGATTTTCAAATTGATTCTTTAAAATTACAAATATTAAGAAAAAGTGGCAGATATAAGAAAACTTGATTTAAAATGTGTTGAGCAAGAATTTTAACATCTAATTTAAGTAAATGTTTTAATTTTCAACTTCATTATTTACATTTACAAATTTTAATTAATTTCAAATTTATTTAGCAAAAATTTGAACCTTCGATCTGAATAAGTGTTTTGATTTTCAAATTAATTCTTTAAAATTAAAAATATTAAAATATATAAAATCAGAAGTGACGTCACATAACATTATCTGTACTTATTATTATTTAATATGTAGGCCAGTACATGTGAGCTCTCTTAAGTTAGCGGGGAGAAGTAAAATAAAAAAAGTAAGACAAATTTTATCTCGCATAAATACATCAGATAAATATATAATAAATAATAGAATTTATATACTTCAGAGTATCACGAAAACATTCAGTAAATAAGAACCTGAGTTTGTTTACGTAGTTGTGATAATATATCGAAATAGTCAATCAACAAAAATAAAAAATATTCATTTTAAGGATGTTAAAACAATTAGTTATTTATAAATAAATCCTAATCAATAGTTTTATAAGAATGATAAATAACAATAATAAATATATTTGCTTTTCAAATACCGTCCATGTACTGGAACTCCTTTAGCGTTTGAATAGCAAATATATTTTCTTGGCAAATATTTATTTGAATATGTGCAGGAGCGTGGGTGTAATGATATTAAAAAAATGATTATAAAAATAAAACGATCGAACAAACGTTCTTTTTAATCGAACAAACAAAAACTCATCAAAATTGATTAAAAAAAAATAAAAAAAAGTACAGACAATTAAATATAAAGAGCCAGGTTCAAATAAAATTTAGAAAATAATTATTTAAAAAAAAATCCTTATCGAACAAACGCTAAATTTAATCGAACAATCAAGAACAAACGACGAACAATCGAATTAGCAAAAAAAAATTGAAAAAAAAAATACTTCTCCCCGCTAACTTAAGAGAGCTGTACATGTGACCATACTTGGTAGACACAATTGGAAATAGTATTTTTTTATAACTGAAAAAAATAAATATATAAAATACTGGTAGCAAACAATAACTTCAATGATCGATATCTCCGCAACTAATTGATGTATCGAAAAAGTCTGTAAATAAATTTTGTAAAAAAGAATAACATCAATAATATAATATAAAATAAATAATATATAAAATGATTTTACGTGACAACGTCTTCATCGTCCTATCCTCAACAAAATCACTCAAATTATTAAAATATTGTGCAATTTAATAATATTCATATCAATAAATATTCTACCGAGAAAAAGACGTGGTCACGTAAATCTTCGCCCGTAAAACCGACTTTACAGGCAACCATATTTTTTATTTTTTCATATTTTAGTTTTGAAATTTAGAAATTGACGTTCACATTTTTTTTTTTTGCGACACACATCTTGGGAGGTTTCATTATAAATACAGATCATATTTACTTGAAAAGAAGATGCATTGTATAAAGTATAAACGATAAAGATATTGTGTTAGGAATAAATGTTATCTTAAAATTATTTCCAATGAGTAAATAATTATTTGAATGGTCGTGATTTTATTTTAAAGACATAATTGTTTTTAATATAATAATGGCGGTCACATGTCTTATTGTAATGAATTTCTTTTGTAAAAACAACATTAGGAATAATTGTCATTCCTACGTATTCCTTTTGGTGGACAAAAAAAAAAATCAATATTTTGTAGGTTTAAAACATCATTAATATTAAATAAATGTAAATTAAGTTAAATAACGCTATTTATTTATTATAATAAGAGTAAAACTGTAATAATTAAGCTTCTACAACGAATAGCTAAATGCAATCTGAATCTAAATAAATAAAAAAGTATCTAAATGAATCTTGCCTTAAGCCCTTCATTGCATATGGTTTCAAACAGCCTTTGTTATTTCAAGCTTAAATAAATATCACTTTTAACTTCTATACACAGAAATACATACGATAGAATTGTATAATTATTATAACTTAAAATCGTATTACCTAACAACAACATCAGTACCTACTAGAATATCTACCCAAATAATATTTGTGAATCAATATTTAGTGGAAAAAACTCTTACAATACTAAAAAAACTCTTAAAGTATACTATTATATTGAATGACATTATTATTTTTGCCACAGCAAATGTATTTTATTTTCATAAATAATAGAAACTCTAAATACCTATTATTGTACTACTTCTTGGAACAGTACCTTTATAAAATAGTAAGATCATTATAGCAGAGTATCTTTGTACAATAAAAAGTAAACAATAAAAAGTATACAATAAAACCCTTTTTATTGTATACTTATTTATATTCTAATATTTAATGTTTATAATTGGAGAAGGAAACAGATTAAGCTATCACTTTTTCTTTACAACCCAGATCCAGAGTAATATAAGTATTTATTGACTATACGCCCCGACATGGTCAAAGGTGGGTCACATAAGTTCAATATAATTAATGCCTTATTAAAATCTTATAAAGATTTTCTAATATGCCTCTTGAATACCTTAATTCAAAGACAAACTATTTATTTTATTCAACTTTAGAGAATTAAAAGTAAAATTGTTAATACGTTTTGATGTTATTTCGTCAATCACACAAAAAATATTTAATATTTTTTTATATATTTAAGAGATATAAAATTTTGTACACACCAAGAACTAAAAACAAATATTTTTTCTGAGGAAAATACAAGATTCTCGTGGGACAATACGAGCATCCATCACTCATCACCAGAGTGCCAGAGGGCGGTCACTGTTATTTGTTTATTTTTTTATTCAACGAGAACCCTAGGGTAACGGTTATATTCAATTGTCTTAAAAATATGTACACCAAACTTGATAAATATTTTGTTTTATTAATTCTTCATGTAACATATACGACCAAGTTATATAACAGGTAGAACTCGTACATACTAATGAAGGGAGCAATCGCATTGTGTGAAACTTCGACAACTGTTTGAGTCCGGACTATTTGAGACTTCCAACTTGCTCTATATTACCTAACTGTATTTGAATTTAAGCTCATGCACAACAAACTTAGTATTATTTCTGTTAAATAACAGTTTGTAATAAATTAAATTGATAAAATAAAAAATAATTGTTTAATAGTACGAGTACATTCCCTCTACAGTTCATTCGGCATTTTAAAACTGAATACTATTAAATAAAAAAAAAGAAATTGCTTCTTGTGTCAGTATTTTTAAATTTTAAATATAATAAAAATTTGGAAAATCATAATACATGAAAATATAATGAAGCAAAATATTATGTTGGAAAGGATCTAAACTTATAACAAATATTCTTCAAAGCAGGTGTTTGTATGAAAGCTGAAATAATAATTCCAACTTCAGCTTTATTATTGTTGTAATAATAATTGCAACTTAATTCATGATTTCCATGCCTTAATGTGATTTGCCAATCAGAAAGTGTAATTTTATGTACTTACGTACGTTATAACTACAAGTTTTTATGGAAAGAAATTCTTTAAATTAAAATATAATAAGCATTCTTTCTCGAAACAAAGAATGTAATAATAATAACCCTTAAGTGAGCTGAAACTTTCTTTATGAAAATATTTATGCAATCAAAAATAATATTCCTTCTATATTAAATAAGATATCTCGCTTTATTTATTTTATTCAAATATTATTCAATTGAAATTGTAGTCTAATAAAAAGGATGTAACCCAATAGAGATTTATTTACAATCAAATGTATATTTCATTTTCATACAATTCATAGTACATTACATTTCTATTAGACTATACTCAAGTATCAGTATCTAAACTGAATAATATATAAGTGAAATATTTAAGGTGTATAATGTAAAAATGCCGCAAGCACTATAATGGAAGAAAACGGTACCGATTCTACTCAGCATTCATCTTGACAGCCGAGCAACGGTCGTTGCTATAGAAAAGTCACTGAAAAAAAAAAGTTGCCAAATAAAGTAATGTATATGATGATTCTCATTAAGATTTATTGAATTTTGTTTTATGAGTAAACGTTCACTATGGTATTCAATGTTAGCTTTTATCATAAGGTTATCAGGGTATTTCGTATTCATTTCTAAACCTTTTAATAATTTGTACTTTAAGTGTGAAGTAATAAACAACTGTTTAATAAACTTTTTATTTCATTTAATAAAATAAAACGTATTTGTGTGTTAAATTTTATATAAATCATATGTTATATGTTTTTTCCTTGAAGACTTGCCTTGAAGATCTGTTTTAGTATTACGATAGGTTTCTGAAATCTGAAACCTATGCTACAAGTTTACTTTAGTTCGTTTCTTTTTTATCATTATTTAATTATTATTTTAAAATTTTTCTCAATATCTTATAAGGATGATCTTTTATGTGTTTATATAATGATAATGAACGACAAACAATTTGATCTATCGTCATTTCTCGTATGGCACGCATAATCTCATTCCGTCCAAGGTATCGGCATCGGCATCTTTGTAATTTTCCCCACGTGACAATTGGTTAACTAACCAACTTCAAACAATTTGTTATAATGCATATTTAGTTGTATCTGGAATACAAAAAAGCGAATTGTTTTTAAATAACGTCCTCTATCAAACTAAAATGCAACTACATTCACATAGAACTCGTTTTGTTTTTGTTGTACTTTAAATTGGACGAACATGTCGCTTCACACGTCCATTAGGTATGCTGTCAATTACGCGAATGTGAAAAAAGTTTTTGCAAAATACTCGACTTCTACTAAATGATTTTATTTACAAGGTTGATAATATTGTTGTTAAATCTATTTGTAATTTACAACTTTTACTATACTAAATGTACAAGTTTTCTTATCCTAGTTTGGCTATAACTTTAATATGACTAACGCTTTTCTTTTTGTAGCGTTACTGGTAACGTTTACGGTAGCCGTTGCAGTAGCCGTAGCAGTAGCCGTAGCGGTAGCCGTAGCAGTAGCCGTAGCGGTAGCCATAGCGGAAGCCGTAGCGTTAGCCGTAGCCGTAGTGTTAGCCGTAGCGGTTTCGGCGACGTTGGCAGTTGCAGTTGTAATAGCGAAAACAATAGTGGGGCCAGCAACAAAAAGTAATAAATAACTAATAAAATCTTAACATCTAAAACTTTATATTAGAAATATACTGAAACTTTATAAACTTTAATAAAACTAGGTGGAAGTTTAAAACTGTCTCCATTTACTACGACATCGATAGCATGAACTGTCAATTTTAATGAACTTAACGATTAAAGGTATTCCTTTTATATCTAACCAAAGAGTTTATTACCTATTCTTGGAATGGCAAGAATTTCGGAATTGGACCAAATAAGACGACTTTACTTACTATTTACAATTGATTTACTTTACTATTAATTGAATCAATAACAAATTAAAACAAATAATTACAACTTAATTTAGCTTAACGGAGGGAGTTTATTTGTGTAAAATGGCAACATAATACTGTAACATATATATATATAAATATTTATATTATTGTTTTTTTCAAATTTTAATCAAAAGTAAAATAAAAGTAGGCAACGTAAAGTGCAATTAATAGAAATTGGAAGTTTAAAAAAAATTACTGCTTTTTTAATAAGCATTACATCTGTAGAAGAATTTAATAACGTACTCGTAAGTCTAAAGCTAGAGTTGAATGCTGTATGCCTTAACGTTACTCTCAGTAAAGACGATATAACTATCTCTTAATCTATAATGAAAACTAAATCGATGAGAACAAAGGTTCCAACTTGCAACCTCAGGAAACCGTCCAGTCTCACTACTAATTGCGATAATGTGCCGTACCGTGGCTTCGATAAATTGAGCACTTTATATATGATCCTGCTTAACTATTGATTTTTGATACTATATTTGCTAACATTTTAATCTGTTCATCAGGGTTTGATATTTTTAAATTTTTGTGACATTTTGTTTCATGGCTTGTTGAACTTTCTTCCTTATTATACATACCAACTTACATATCGACATAACATACGTACGTTATATTGTCGGCATTGACAAAGGTGCCCTGACATGTATAGACAATACCGTCGTCAAACACTGTGTTCTATTCATTCCTTCGTTCATACTATAACTTCCAGATTTTTGAATAAGTGTGCTTTTACAAGGATCAAATGGATAAAGTTAAATTTTTAATATTTTTCCTTTTTAGTAATCATATTTGGTTCTTTTCGGTCCTTTCAAGTTCTTTTCTTTTGTAGGTGGTAGTAAATTGACTGATGCTGATACTGCCATATTACAGCAGAGCAGCGTAAATTAGTTAATCCTAGATATGTTTTGTGGACGTCCACCTTTCCTTTCCCTTTCATAGATTCGTTCATCCGTTTTAATTTCTAGCCTGTAAAAGTATTACTATCTTTATTTAGAAATGTCCATTAGTGATGGCGCCACCTTCTTGAATCATACCTCATGTCCAACAAAAAAAATACATAAATTATATACCCTTAAGAGGTTTTTTGAATTAAAACGGTGGACAGGCAAAATATGCTACTTTGCAATTTAGACATAATTAAACTTTAATA
Source organism: Napeogenes inachia (assembly GCA_959347355.1). Lineage (NCBI taxonomy): Eukaryota > Metazoa > Arthropoda > Insecta > Lepidoptera > Nymphalidae > Napeogenes > Napeogenes inachia. Next base: position 18,786,793 of record OY365792.1, read on the forward strand.
CATTATTATACGTTTACAAATTTATAACACAAATGTTAACTACATAGAGTTGATTAAATTTACTTACGTAAAATACCCCTTAAAAACAACCTTATCGAAATTTTTGTGTGTTTGCCTGCAATACTTAAAAATGATGCTGTAGGACTCGCCCACGAAGGGTATTATACCGTTATGTATAAAAACTCACGTTTGTTGAATAACAGCCCCTAACTCCCGACCGCAAGCTCCCCTGCCCCCCCACCCCCTTCCTTGAGCACTTATTCTATTTTAAAATAATTATAATTTGTAAAGTGAATAAATATTAATAAAAATACATTAATCTATGTTTTTACAAATTTAAACATGAATATTATGATTACTGTCTCATGTAATAGTTTAAAGTTCTGAATAATACATTTGCAAAGACTTTAATAACAGAACCAATATTCAACATTATTAAATATAGTGATAGTATGCACGGAAAATGGTAATCACGTTACTTCTAAGCCATCGGGCACGAGTCATTCGAGTTACGAGATCGATTTATTTTAAATTTTTCCTCCCACGTGGCAACGCCAAATTGGCTGTCGAATCTGATTTACCTACACGTGACGGTTTGATATGAAAGAAATTGCTTTTAATTTGGCAGTCTGAAGGGACTCTTATTTAAAGAAGTGGAAGAGTTTAGATTGTATTTAGACGTTGTTTGCCTGGTTTATAGTCACTGATGGTTTTCAGATGTAAAAGAATAAATTATTCATATATAAAAGCCTTAATTAATGTTTTACATTAGTTTAAAATAAATAACAATTAATAATAAAGTACTCTATCGAATTCAGCCGGATCGTCTTAATTTAAGATCATATTTCTTACTTTTACATTTGCACATTTTTTAAAGTTTTATTTTTACACATATTCAAAACTTGCTATTCTAAAGTAAAAACTTTTTTGTAAAGTGAATACGGGATGAATTTAATTTTGTAAGAATAAGATTACAATAATAATTCAATTAAATCATCATTTATGATAATGAGTGTCAAACGCTGAATTCCGCTTTTATGCTTATATCAACATACAATCATAATTAATCATATTTAAATTAATCACACATACAATCATAACCATTAAATAATATAATAAATTAAAAGAAAAAAACAAGAGCTTTCTATCTTGTATTATACAGTGAATTCGACATTTATACCAAATGTAGTTATAGTCCGTCCAGTTGCTTAAAACACTATCTGGATTTGAAGACTATCGCATTCATAGTACATATAATATAGAAATACATGTATAATATGTACTTGGCTACACTAGGAGTTAGATCCCAATACTTGAAGTGTATTATGTGTTACTACACAAATAGAAAGCTTATATTGTTAATGTGGCCATTAACCATTACTAAGACATACAATTTCCTTAAAACCTTTTTTTAGATATCAATTAATATGATAATAAAATATGAATTTACTTATTTGTTAAAATGCAGTCTAGATTTAACCTTTTTAATGACGAACAGAATCTGGTCAATAAATAAAACAACAAAGTATCCGTCAACAATTACGATTTATCGCAATTGGTTTAGTGGATATCAGAACGCATCTCAAATATATAATAAATATAACCACTTGAACTGTCAGCGCAGACAAGTTTTTTGTTGTGGTAAGGAAAGTCAAGGCAGATTTAAATTTAAGTTTTTTGATAAACGAAAAACTTTTTAAATATTGTACACAGAAATCGTGACTTATAGATGTGGTAATTATGCGAGCAGCAGCCGAAGGACTTAAAGAAACCAAAAATCTTTGCAACTAATTTATTAAAATTAAAATATTAAAATATTATAATAAAATTCTTAAGTTTAAACTAAACTATGTGCTCGATTCGAAGTGTGAATCTGAAGTGACGCGATCGCCCCCAGCCATCGTCCGTTTCCACGCTCCCCACAATGTGTTGCAATCCCGCGCTTCCAACAATGTGTTGCAATCCCACGGACTGGGTGGCTCGCTTCCAGCTACCTCAGCGGTCTACATGGTTGATGCAGTTGCCTCATGTCGAAAGACCACCATTGTTCCAGTTTTCGTAGAATGTCAATTGTCGTAATTATGCAATATGTAATTTGGTAATAAATACTTTTTAAAGCAAATGTATGTTTTCAAATGGAGTAGGTATTCTTCAATATAAACACAAATTGCATATTACATACACAAAAAATATCGTTTCACAATCAACTATTTTGCAAAAAGATAACCAACTTTTTAATTAAATCATTTGGGAAAACAACAATTATGATTCATAGTTACATTTGGACCGCAAACTTCTATTAGTTATATAGCCAAATGGGATTTATAACAGTCCAAATTACTATCACAAAACTAAACACATAAATTAATTTGAGCATTTGAAATAACCCGTTAGTTGTAGATTTATCACAGTGGTGTTAATCATGTGACATGTCTTGCAATTTGTTTATCTGTGGTTCCTGTCCTTATGAAGAACAAGTAACAAAAATTCGTTATACTCGCTTCGTTTTCGTTATTCGTTATTCGTTATTCGTTAATTGGGTAATTTAAATAGAACATCATTTTTTAGTAAACAAAAAACACACATTTTTAAACAAACATTTTCTTATTTTTGAAAATAAAATATGTTTTGTTTTAATACTATATGAAACCATTTTTTTTAGTTAACAAGCAAATTTACAAACCAGAATTCTCATTAAATATTGCAATAATATTTAATTCCATTTGTAGGGAATAACTTCGTAAACCAACATGCAATTTAATTCAATATGTTATAATTCTCTCTCATATAATAATTGACCCAAGTCGGTACGTGTTGACCCCGACAACGCGTTCACAGTAGGCAATAACGTGTACGCGTAGGCATAAGTGACACCACACAACACACAGACACACACCGTCTATACCGATATAGACGAGGTCCCAACTGAGTAAGTGCTCCGTTGCTCCGGCGTTCTGCCGTCGGAGGACGCTAGTGTCCAAATTTCCTTAGCTTCTCTCCTGACTAACGACGCCCCGAGCCGAGGTCCGTGTCTCAATCTGGGACGCCCTCGGGACGTCGTTCCCCATGGGGGCCCATCTGGCCCCCCTTTTAAGGGCGGGTCTCCTGACCCAACCACACCCCGGTGACGCTGTAATAGCCAACAGGGCTAACAGTATAGACAGAACAAAAAAAAATACAAATAATAACCTGATGTAATAATAACTTGTTTTTTCGTTCTTTATTTTTTTTAATTATGTAGCTTTAATAATTTCTAATAAAATATATATTTACCCCATATCTAAAAATAGATTGTTTTATATGAAAACATGTTGAATTATTCAATATGACCCCTTGTAATTATATTATGACCATAGAAGTTGGCATGTTAAATTAATATTTTTATTTAATAACTGCATACGTACATACACATACCTTGGTTTTGTAATTAAACGTTGATTCAATATTTTATGTACATGACATGACATAAAATATTGAATGAAATGGGAATGTTTTAAAAATAATGATGAAGAACCTCTATCCAACGCGGTAAGTTAAGCTCTGTTTTACTAGTATTCAAAGTCTTAACGTGAATGATTTGGTGCTAATTTATAAAGATTACATTGGCAATTGGGTCATGAGGAGCGGCTTTTTTCTGATTTGACGGAGTAGCATGGGTGGCGGATAATAATACTACGTAGGGGTATGTACGAAGACCACTAATTCGGCTAAGTCCTCTATTTGTAGCTGAAAAACTGAATAATTAAAAGTACCGAAGGTAACTCAGGCCAATGGCTAATAATACTGGATGGATTTGTATGAAATTTCTCACACAGATATACCATGACTGTAGTCACTGAGTTTTCCTGACCTCTAACTGTAGTTAGAGGTCAGGAAAAGTACAACAACTAGAGATAGCGGGGAAGCTCCCATTTTTGGTAGCATAAAATATTTATTTATAATAAAGGGTTTTTTGTAATTCGTTGACCACGTCTTGCAAGCAGCCCTTTTACATCAATCCCAACAACATTTGTTGTACGACTTTTTAAAATTAATAGTTTCTAAAATTTAAATTTTCCCATACAAATTATATTTGTTGTCTCAGAACTGACATTAACTCTGAGCGTCAGTATGGTGCCCGAGCGTTGACCTCTTAAGTACTTCTTACAAAATAATAATAATAATTTCAGGACAAATTACACACATTGATATAACCCCTAAGTAAGCAAATTATTTGCTTGTGTTAAGGGTGTTAGATAACGATACAAATACATAGAAATACACGTATAAATACTGAGAATATATTTAATAAACGACCAAACCGAGAAACACAGACATCTATGCTCATCACCTAAATGCCTGTCTCTGCCGGGAATCAAACCCGAGCCCCATTGAGCCGTGACACGTTAGGCGTCTGCGCTAACCCCTCGACCAACGGGGCGGTAGTAAAATACAGAGTAATAAGTAAAAGAGGAAGCAAAAATTTGTTGTTTCGTTTTTTTGTGTTTTTTATAGGTATTTGTATTAACGTTTGAAGAAATAAAATATTTCGCTTCGCAGGTTTAAGTGTTTCTGAAATATCTTGCTTAGTACATTACACCGGTTTTAAATTATTAAAATAAAAATGACAGTTTATTACACTGCAGGGACAGAAGTTGTATAATAATATTTTAAAAAGACACAAACAAGAAAACCCCAAAAGAAAATTATAAATAAAACACCCTCAGAACGTTTCATAATTTGCATCGTAGAGAGTTATGAATTGTAGAACTTATATTGTTGGGATTAATGTAGAGAGGCTGCCTGCAAGAGGTGGTCAACTAATTAAAAATAACTGTGTATATTTGATAATCGTCTGATCTCAACTTCCTTTAATATCACTAAGGCGTTAGCAAATATTATAAAACTAGATAGCAGTAATAAATGAGACTACCTAATAAAAAATACTATTATTAATAAATGGCACCATATACTAGTCACATCATTATCATCTAAAGCCGATATGAAGCATGATATAGACAGAAATTAGAAGAAGAGAGAAATTGAATGCAAGACATATTATCTTATATTGGTAGTTATTCTTCTAGCTTTAGTAGCATAACTGCAAAATGTTTATTTTGTATTTCAGAGGCAACGTCTGGCAACCCATATTTTCCAAATGATACATATCCTTTGAAAATATATATCAAACACAGTAAACACAAATTGTTTATTTCCATATGAGTAGAAATTATTTGATATTGCCATAAAATTCAGTATTCTTACAAATTAAAGAAGATACATTTAGAACAAGCGAAAATAATGTATGTTGGTATAAAAATGGATGGATGAAGGCCATATCTATATATAATTGAAATTATATTTATATATTTGAATTTGTATACGCTGTTCTTTCAATACAAATCAAAATAATAAATTTGCTACAACGTAGTAGTAAAAAATTACACCCGTACTAAAATTATTAATTACGATTAAGAACACAATTTTTACTTTCACAAAGTTCCACTATATTTAAATATGTGATACAATTTTATTTGCGACCGGTTTCGTACATCATCATCAGGCGACTCTACAAGTAAAAATTGTGTTCTTAATCGTACTTAAAAATGCAGTTCCATCAAGAATTAACAACTTATTCTATAAATTACTTAATATTATTAATTCAAAAGCAACTTTGTCTGTTACGATTTCATACTTAAACCAATAAACCGGTTTTGATGAAATTTAGCAAAAAAATAAACAAGACGTTGAGAAAGGACAAAAACTACTTTTTACCGCGGAAATGTATCTCACTCCTACAGGAAACAACGTAAATCGAAAGGAAAGCAGCGCTGCCGTAGTTGATTTGTAGATAAATTTTTTCTTTAAAAATAAGCCTAAAATACTATGCATCTATTTGTAGTAGATCATCCAAAACATAGCATTCTATAGAAAAAATAAAAATAAATAGAAAAAAAAGATCCATAGCTAATTTCCATATAATAGATATGAATATTTTAATATTTGAAGTATGGATTTGATGGTTATGATAACGACATTAACGTTTGAAGAAATAAAATATTTCCGTATGGTCTGTATAGCTTCGCAGGTTTGTGTTTCTGAAATCTCATGCTTAGTACATTACAACGGTTTTAAATTATTAAAATAAAAATGACAGTTTATTACACTGCAGAGACAGAAGTTATATAATATAATAATATTTTAAAAAGACACAAGCAAGAAAACCCCAAAAGAAAATTATAAATAAAACACCCTCAGAACGTTTCATAATTTGCATCGTAGAGAGTTATGAATTGTAGAACTTATATTGTTGGGATTAATGTAGAGAGGCTGCCTGCAAGAGGTGGTCAACTAATTAAAAATAACTGTGTATATTTGATAATCGTCTGATCTCAACTTCCTTTAATATCACTAAGGCGTTAGCAAATATTATAAAACTAGATAGCAGTAATAAATGAGACTACCTAATAAAAAATACTATTATTAATAAATGGCACCATATACTAGTCACATCATTATCATCTAAAGCCGATATGAAGCATGATATAGACAGAAATTAGAAGAAGAGAGAAATTGAATGCAAGACATATTATCTTATATTGGTAGTTATTCTTCTAGCTTTAGTAGCATAACGGCAAAATGTTTATTTTGTATTTCAGAGGCAACGTCTGGCAACCCATATTTTCCAAATGATACATATCCTTTGAAAATATATATCAAACACAGTAAACACAAATTGTTTATTTCCATATGAGTAGAAATTATTTGATATTGCCATAAAATTCAGTATTCTTACAAATTAAAGAAGATACATTTAGAACAAGCGAAAATAATGTATGTTGGTATAAAAATGGATGGATGAAGGCCATATCTATATATAATTGAATTTATATTTATATATTTGAATTTGTATACGCTGTTCTTTCAATACAAACCAAAATAATAAATTTGCTACAACGTAGTAGTAAAAAATTACACCCGTACTAAAATTATTAATTACGATTAAGAACACAATTTTTACTTTCACAAAGTTCCACTATATTTAAATATGTGATACAATTTTATTTGCGACCGGTTTCGTACATCATCATCAGGCGACTCTACAAGTAAAAATTGTGTTCTTAATCGTACTTAAAAATGCAGTTCCATCAAGAATTAACAACTTATTCTATAAATTACTTAATATTATTAATTCAAAAGCAACTTTGTCTGTTACGATTTCATACTTAAACCAATAAACCGGTTTTGATGAAATTTAGCAAAAAAATAAACAAGACGTTGAGAAAGGACAAAAACTACTTTTTACCGCGGAAATGTATCTCACTCCTACAGGAAACAACGTAAATCGAAAGGAAAGCAGCGCTGCCGTAGTTGATTTGTAGATAAATTTTTTCTTTAAAAATAAGCCTAAAATACTATGCATCTATTTGTAGTAGATCATCCAAAACATAGCATTCTATAGAAAAAAATAAAAATAAATAGAAAAAAAAGATCCATAGCTAATTTCCATATAATAGATATGAATATTTTAATATTTGAAGTATGGATTTGATGGTTATGATAACGACATTAACGTTTGAAGAAATAAAATATTTCCGTATGGTCTGTATAGCTTCGCAGGTTTGTGTTTCTGAAATCTCATGCTTAGTACATTACAACGGTTTTAAATTATTAAAATAAAAATGACAGTTTATTACACTGCAGAGACAGAAGTTATATAATATAATAATATTTTAAAAAGACACAAGCAAGAAAACCCCAAAAGAAAATTATAAATAAAACACCCTCAGAACGTTTCATAATTTGCATCGTAGAGAGTTATGAATTAAATTGAAAACAAAAACATACCCATTCACTTCAGATTCAAACTCTTTTTTGTTTTTTTTTTTATTACCGTCTTGAGCGCAATAACTGTTATGACATATTTCGTTGAAGAACCTTTTTTTAATTTAAATATAGTAGAGTATAGTATAGTAGTACCTACTTACTACACACTACATTAGTAACTCAAATATTCAAATATACTTATTGCAATGAAGTAATTTTTTTTATAAATAATAAAAAAATATCAAAAATATAACGCAGAAGTCATAAAGTCATAAATTAGAATACATTATAAAACAAAATGTAAAAATGTTTGCTTGCATTATGAGCACAATAATGAGTAGGAGCTCATAATAGTGAGATAAAATTCCTATTTTATATTTCAAATGCAACTTCTCGAGAACACTCGGCCAGTATTCATTTCTTGAAGTCTGCATTTTATCTAATTAACACACGTTTCAGTAAGTAAGATTTTTAAATAGTAAAAAAACTCATTTTATTTAATATATTTTTTAATAACATATAAAATATTTTTTGTTATATTTTTTATGAATATTTTTATTCAGATTGAATAAATAACTATAAATTCATGTTTACTTTTTACTATGACACCTACTTTTAACTTTTAATTAAGAGTAAAAGAGACTTGGCGCAAAAGGAAAATGAATCGTAAATTTCCAAAAACCACGCTAACCCTAAAATGTTTTGTTTTTATATTACTATCTATATAATAATGTATTAAATTAAAACAGTCTTTGGAAGACGGTCTTATGTGACAACAATAACTTAACCGTCTTTCAAAATCTATTAGAATCTAGACTAAATATGTTACATTTGGCTGTCTTGTCACTATTCTAAGATACATGGAAATAAAGTGTGCACATTATGTAAAAATGTGCTAAATACCACTAAATACGAAGTTGAACGTTGTTTCACAAGTTTGTATGAACATCTTGAAATAATTTCAGAAGAGGAGGTGAGAGAACATTGCTACGTTTGCACCTCCATAGCTTGTAAATACTGATGGGAATAAATTCTCTTAATAATTAAAAGGATTATCATTATTAGTTTTTAAACATGAAATAATGTACAGTATGCTAATAAATAAAAGGTTTATAAATACAGCATCCATAGATAAACTATTTTTGGTTCGATTTTTGTACATAGGATTAAAGCTACTCTGGATTTTTGGTATTGGTCATATTTGTTTGAAAACAAAACTAAGGCAAATTTTGCGATAATACCTACACATTTTCTATCTAAAATCAGCTCCTATTAAATGTTTTTTGAATGTGTTATAGCCTCCCTAGTAAACAGAAAAGGGGAAAAATTTATGAAAAAACTGTACTGGTTAGTCCTTATATTCATCATTTAAGGAATCCCTTGTGGATAAGTATATTTAAAAAGACAAGGACAAGAAGAAACAAGCTATTACAATGATTCATATTAAACCCTTAGTACATTTTGCATCAAAGGTGTTAAATACATAAGGACTTTTTTTTGTCGAGTTACCTATATAATCAGGAGTAATTTTTTTTTTTTTTTTGTGGTATTATAATTTCCCTTTGATTTAAATTGTTTTGTATTAATGATAACATTTTTTAAAGTTAATTTAAATATTATTTTTGTATTTTACTTTAGACTTAAATCAGTACAATCTGGCTTATGTAAGATACAGTCATAGTGATGGCCACACACGAAGAAGATAATTTATCTAAAAATGTCTTGGGTCATACATAAACTCCTTCCCAGTCACCGTGCGACTCTCTCTAGTTAGAAGGAACATCATAATTTTTACAACCACATGACGGCGCTAAATTCGTTATGAAACTAGTTTGATATAATGCGATATCGTTTACGATGTATGAGATTATTAAATTTCCGTTCGATCAAACTATAATAATAGATCTATTGTAATAACAATTAATCTCTGTTGTAGTAACAATTGGTGCATTATGATCTCTACAGATATTATTATAAATTATTAATTGCCGATAAACTACTACGCGTAACAGCAATATATAAAAAATAAAAAATAATAATATTCTCAGTTCGCAAAAAATAATTATGGTAAGGATATATTGTGGTATATAAAAGCAGTGTAATAGAAAAGACAACAACATACGAATACACTATTACTTACAAAATACAACAGAACTTACAAGAGGGCATAAAAATAGAAAAAAAACTTTTGTAAACTACAACTACATTGACATATATCAGGTTTTGTTTTTGTTGTATGTACTTTAATTTGGATAGGTAGGTCGCTTCAAACCTCTATTAGGTTTGTTGTCAATTAAGCGAATGTAAAAATGGTTTTCGCAATGCACGACTTCTATAAGTTGAATTTATTTAAAACTTTCAGAATTCGTGCAATTTTTATGTCTTATGTTTGTTTAACGTACAGATTTTAATACTAAATCGCAGATTTACAATGTTTATTATAGGACTTTTTTTTGTTTTACTATATTGTATACTTACATTATTATTTAAAATAATAAAATACACTCGTATTAATATGAATGTACTTTATTGTACAACACATAGTAAAAAATATATTGCTATAAAAACTATTGCTTACAATGAAGTCGTCTTACATTGTACTTTTTTATTTATATGTAGTGCTATAGAAATAGTTAGACTTTCAATTACTTGTAGATAATAAAACGAAACTTTATGATATTTATAGCGTAAGTCACATGGTTTTTAGCACAATGGTAATGTTTTTATACAATAACGAAAATAAAAACTGAATACATTTTCCTTTTTAATGTATTTCTTTTTGGTAAATCATTATACCTACGTTTAATATAAATATTACGCATCATAAAATATGAGAGATCATATATCTACATGAGAGATCATAAAATTGGTTTAATTTGTTCGAACCCTGTTATTGCATACATCTATACCTATATAATTATTGTTTAAGGCGTATATTTATGTATGAATTTATGTATTTATTATTAACTTATGTTTAGTTTATATTATAGCTTTATAGGTATATATTTATTATACATTACCTATAGTTTAGTTTATTATAGACCTACTATTATTCTTAGTTTTAAGTGTTTTCTGTTCTGTTTATTAATTGTGTACCCTCATTGTTTTTTTTCTGTTAGCTGTGTTGGTTTACTGGAAGAAAATGCTTTAGCATTAAGTCCACCCATTGTATTTTATTTTGTATGAAGGCATTCATAATCATTATTCGATCTATCATCATCTTATGTGGGTAATCGGGCAAGAAGACCAGAGTTTATTCAAATCACAAAATAATCCGCAACATGATTAACACTCGTTTATTCAAACTCCAAATTAATGTTTAACACTTTAAATTATAAATGATTGCACTGATCTAATTCGATTAAAATTCCACCAGAACACGTGGGTGCGTGACGGCTCACTGGCTACTCAAGTCTCAACTAATAGTGGCCACTGGCCGCCCCCCCCAGCGCTCAGTGTTGTCTTGCGCCAACTGTCACTTGTCAGTTTTAAAGTCAACTAAATAGTTTTGGTGTGCCGTCATGTACAATAAACTTTTAATAAATAAATAAATATTAACGCTATAAGTTGTCTACGCCTATAACATGAAATTCTGAGATCACAAGTTTTTTAAACATTAGGAAGCACTAAAAAGGTTTTTTTTACTTTAGTTGTATTTTGAAGTTACATATGGATATGTATAACCTATATCTTATATGTCTGGTATATAACCTATAACCTATATCTTATAGGTATGTATATTGTCATGAAAATCTTGATTTTTAAAGACCCATATGATAAAGGTAAAGTTTGTTTTTTTTTTATTAGTCATCAAAAATGTAATATTTTTATGGTTTATTTTTATTTGGAGCCCTGGGAGTGTGAGGCTCCTCGCCTAAAATTTTGTACAAAAGATATGCATGCATATATTTATTTGGTTAGATTTCAGTTAGGTGTGTTAAAAATTGTGCTCGTTCTTGTTGTTTTAAGTTTAAATTAATTTTAATAAAACTTCCACAGAGTGAGGAGTAAACATCATCCTTCCTAAAAATATGTACTGTACAGCGCGGGCATAATATTACTGACAAAAGATAGTGTATCATTCAATGCAATATTTAAAAATATAACTACATAACATGTTGCTTAAAGTTGTCACATCAAAATATTATCTATGTAATGAAAACAATGCATAATTATTTAGCAAGAACCATTTTAATATCTAAAAGACTATTCAATTTGTCACAGAAATAACAATTTAATGATATCTGTTTAAAAAAAATAATTACTCTTACATTCAAGCTGCTGTGGCACGAAATAAATTGGCCCATCAGTGCCCATCAGAGCCTGTCAGAGCCTTTAATTTTCCCCAAATTGTGGATCGTATTAGCTTAACGACATACGTTTTAACTGCTTATAATATAAATATAAAGAGAGAAGTAAAATTGGAAGTAAACGTATTGGAAATGGCTATAAATTTTGTGGTGATACAAATAATTGCATTTTACATAATGAAGGATACGGATTGAATGTCAGCTTATATCTGTGGTACCAGGAAGTTTAATAACTACAATTTAGAAGAAAAAAGTATTTGAACAATAATTCTGTATAGATTTTAACATAATTATTAAAATGTGTCTAATAAACTAAGGCATAATTGCTAAATATATATAAGTATGTTTGAGCTCAAAGTTTAAGTATCACATATTTATACTTAAACTTTGAGCTCAAACATAAGCAAGGGAAAATTATATTTAGTACAAGTTTAATTATGGATTAATTATGCCAAATTAGTTGAAGTAACTTACAATGTTTAACCAGTATTGAGTATAAATCATACAGAGAACAATAATTATACAAACCAAAAACCAGTCAAAACAAGAACTTTCCCTATTATTACGCTAAGAAAACGTTTTAAGTAAAATTCCATTTTACAAGAACTTTTCCAAAACAAATTGATATATTTTGTATTATATTATTTTCCTCAAAATGTTAAAAAAAATCAACAACATTTAAAAAATTAAATTAATTTCTAATTCATTCAAACCCTTTAAACAACATTAAAACTTAAAGCTCATCCCCAAATTTTATTGCAAAAAGCAGATGCCTATAAATACTATTTTGAGGCATTATAAAAATTAACAATCAACTTGACTTTTCTTCATTTAGCTCTAACATTTGGATTTGATCTGGATTGATTTGGATTGGATCTGATAATCAAAATCTTTAAGTTAAATAAAATAATTTTTTATTGTCAGAGTTTGGAACTCGTAAGATGGCAACAGAAACTCAACGACTTTTCATATGTATATATTTTAAAGAAATACTTAAAGCCATGGCTAAAATAATAAAATATAATAACACTGGACAAATTACACAAATGCATCTAATCCCTAAGTGAGCAAGTTATTTGCTTGTATTAAGGTTTTTAGACAACGATACAAATACATACAAATACACATTATAAATACTTCGAACATATTAAATAAACCTAACCTAAAAATACAAACATATGCTCATCACATACATGCCTGTCAGTGTCGGGAATCAAACCCAAGCCCCTTTTCTTTGAAAGGGTCTACGTAGATTTTGGTTAAAGTTATTAAATTTTGAGCTGTTTAACCCGTAAGGTTTACAATTATGTTTAATAAGGATTACAGTATTCTTAAGAACTTTTTCATGATTTGCAAAAATATACTGAGTATATTAATATACATCTTAAAGAATTAAGGGTTCAAATTGAAGTGTAGAATATTATATTATATTATACTGTGCAAATGACGATAATAAAAGTCTAATTTTTTTTAAAGCTTTAGAACTAAGTTAACTCGCCAAATGACCAATATGAGTGTTATTTTTATATCAACTCTTTTCTTTGCTCTTTTCTTTGCTCTCTCATTTAAAAGTAGATTAATTTTATAACTGCCGTATATTTAGAGTTGTCAGCTGAGCAAGTGTGTTTTAAGCGACGGCGGTCATTAATCGTATTGTTGATTTATTGTTTGCTCTTAAACTTAGTTTGTACTCCTTTCATTTACGTTTCATTTCATTATATTGTACTCTTCTCATTTATTTTTCATTTCACGTCATTTAGTTTGTACTCTTTTTATTTACTTACTGTCAAACTGGATATAGCTTAAGCTTCTGTTCCTTTAAGTCTTCATTTTGAATTGTGTATTAAATTTTTGAGCAGAAAAAGTTGCTTTTAATTTTCCATTTGTAGCTTATATTTCTTATCAATGATTTAGTAGATAAATGAAAAAATATTTAACACGCACCTTAAGATTCAAATATATGCAATTCATTAATCCTATAGGGCAGTTCTCTTTGCTAATTCTGCTAATCAATTCATTTATTACCATAATAATAATTCCAAACAAATTCTTTCTCCTTACCATAATAATAATTCAAAACTTACGACATGTTCATCACTGAGTATGAGTTCCGTTTTGTACTTTCACGATGTAGAAATGTTAGATAATTGTTAAAATTTAAGATCTTTATTTGTTTCATGATACCATACTTACTGCATACTTTCTTGTTAGAAAACATACAGTAGATTTGGTAAAATATATGAGCCAGCTAAATATATGCTCGATAAATGAACAAGATTAAAATAATTCACGTATTATGAATATCTCAGTGAAATATAACCTGGACAAAAGCACATTTCTGAAATTTTAATTAGTGTATGTTTATTTAGTCCTGTTTTCTTTGTTTTGTATTGTTTCTGTGCTGTAAAGCGCCATTTAGATGATAAATTAAATACAATGCACAGTATGCGTATCATGATAATTAAGCAATGAAAAATGCAAAATGATAATAAATTTCCATTTTTTATTTTATAATAATAATAATCTTTATTTGCTTTGAATAAGGTAACAAGTATACAGTGTTGACAATTTTATATTCCGCTTATTCTGCTAAATTTATAAGCATGCAAATGTACAATTTCAATTAACAATTTTATTTAAATTTACTTAATAATTCATTAGGTTAAAAAAATATATATTCATTTATATTATATATTTTTTTATACTATCTTACAATTACAGTTCTTTTAATTTCAACATATTAATATATAATTTAGGAACCTAAGGCTTTTCATTCTTAAAGAGGTTTTAAAACATCAATTTATCATTATATCTTAAGGGCCTCACCAACATAAGGTACTTAAAAAAATAAGACTTAGATTTCATTTAAATTATAATAGAATATATTCAACTTTTCTAGATGAATTACGAATAAGAAACACGTTTTTGTATGTTTTATTTGTAGTACAGTTATTTCACTGTTATCCCTTTTGATAACTTAAAAAAATACGTCTAAATGACTAAAGTTGGTACAGTACAATTGTTTTAGTTGAGAACTGTTAACGACAAAACTAACGTTGATATCTTATGCCGTTGATATCTTGACGATCCACTTCAGTAAAGAAACTTTACTTTTAGTAAACCTTTTTATATTTGTTGCCAAAGACACGACATGATTCAACATTCAAGACGAATAAGTAGATACAAAATTTGTGTTTTTTGTCTTCATTCTTGATTGGTTTTGGATACGGATACGTAAACCAAATAAACTTATTAATATGAAATTGTTGAATAAGAAATACATTGAAACTTTATATTTATTTACGAATAGAGAAAAATAACTCACTTCAAATACTAACAGGCAACTGCTTTCATTTATAAAAATACTAACAAAAATTTATAAAGCCACGTACATACAAAATTTAATCCACCCAATGTTTCATATACAAATCTACTACTACTATTACTTCAGAAATTTTATAACTTAAAAACGATATTTCTATTTTGAATAACAATTTCAAATTAATACCAAAATAATGAATGTATCTGCTAAATTTAATTGGGATAACGCTTTTAGTACGTTACGGTTAGGTAGGTATCGATTCCAATTATAAATATTATTTCATTTTGTTGTTGTTTGTATTTCACTTTCATGTTGTTATTATTATTTTTAGATTTATTTTAATCACATTATTTCGAATAAGGAACGTTAACGAGGTAATGTCTCCAGAATATGTTATATTTAAAACCGTAAACAAGACATTCAATATAATTGAATTATACAAGACAGTCATTATAATTAAATTATTTATTAAATTAATTAAAAATGGTATTTTTTTTATGAAATGTATTAGCAAAAATAAAAACATAACAGAATCTATATGTTACTGGTTTCCGAATTGCACTAAATGAACCTACAGACAAAATTTTCTATTGTTTAAATATTTCTATTAATCCATCCTAATATTATAAACAGGAAAGATTTGTTTGTTTGTGTGAATTGAATAGGCTCCGAAACTACAGGCCCGATTTAAAAAAATCTTTTAGCATTAGAATCAGAATCCTACATTATCCCTGATGAACATTGGCTATATTTTATAATCATCATCATCATCACTAATATTATAACGAGGAAAGATTTGATTCTTTGTTTGAATTGAATAGGCTCCGAAACTACTGGATTTAATAAAATATTACTGATACCGATACCGATAAGGATTTAATAAAATATTTTACCTTTAGAATCCTATATTATCCCTCTGACGTACAAACGTTACATTTAATACGAGAAATATATTTATTTTATTTAATAAAATGAGGATCCGAGTGACGTAACATGATTAAAGATGATTACAGATCGAAAAAAAGTAAGTAAGTCTGATTGCGTTTTTTCGTTTTTAAACTGGATGTTCACATTACAAACATAAAAAAAACATATTCATAAAAAAAAAAACAAAAAACAACTGATACCCAAAGAAATTATCATATGTAATGTTGATCCAAGATAATATGTTTATATATATATTATTTTTAGTTATACAATTATTATAATATGGCAGTGCTATGACTAAAACATTGTATATTTGAACAAAATTCAATCTGCTACAAAACTAAACTAAGCTTTTTGGTATCTGTAAAAAAATATAATGTTGCCACTTTCAGTGTAATAAAGGAAATTACTTTTACAAAACCAAATATGTTTTATTTGTTGGAAAGCTGCCCAGGGGATTTCATTTTAAACTAGCTTTATGTGTATCTTAGATGATACTTACTTCACTCGAACAAATTTATTTTATCATTAATTTAGGAAAAAGTTTAAATTATTGTCTGTAACATTATTAGTTAGTGTTTTAATTTTAACTCGAAGTTTAGTATGTTATTGTTATAATTCATTTTTCTTCTTTTAGTTCCTAGCGTTTATCCCATATCAGTTAGAGTCAGCTTTCCGAATAGTTTTGTTCAGAATTTCTTTATCACCATGTCTGAACCTACGCCCATCGTCATCATGTCGCTTCTTATCGTGCTGATCCAAGTCGTAAAAGTATTCTGATTCAGTGGATAGCATCGATAGTACTGACACCTCTACAAAATGGTTATCTGGTTTAGCTTTAGTTTTATTAACTAGCCTAAACTACTTGTTGTTAAGGTTTGCCCGATCTTAAGAGAGTGAGAGGACAGCTTAAGGCCCTAATCTCAATTTGCGTAATCGGTGACATCGTCTTTGTTTTTAGGAGAACTATGCCCTGTAAAATAATAATAATAATATTACTATTATTATCGTGGTAATATTACTATTATTATTATCGTAGTTAATGATGCATGATGAGACTTAATTCAAATATTATTATTATATGTGACAGATATCATAAATATATGATACAGACATGAGATCAAAAAACAAGCCGAGAAATTTATTAGAATTCGAAAAATTTTATTACTTGTGAAAAAGAAACATAATTTTTTTACTTCATGAAATATACAGCCCGTAACTACATAAGTTTATAAATTTGTTGTTTAAGCTAACGATTAAACTTATGTCGGTAGTTTGTTCACTTCATATACACCGTTGTTTGTTTGTGAATATGATTATCTACATTAGAAGTTTAAACATATTTTAATGTTACGAATATTAAGAATATTATTTAATAAAATGGATAAAATATCTTGAATTACAAATAATAATGGTAGAAAGCAGAAAAAATTACATAAGACAGTAAAAAGTGTGTTGTAATTTTTTCACCTACTTTTCGTAAAGTTATTTTTCTTTATTCTTTGTAAATATTTTATTACTAAAATCTTAAGGCAAATTAATTTACAACTTTAAACTGTAACTGTTAGTTTTCTAGTGTAATTAAAAAATGTCATCGTAAAAATTGTAATTGTAAATAATAAAACACCTAAAATTATTTTGATAAAAATCACCTTCATGTGAGCAACATACGAATCAAATTATTTGATCGGTATTTGAATCGGTATTTGAATTAACATATAACGCCGGTATGTTTAAAAGAATTATTTAAACCATAGATATAATTTTTAAATTGAATGAAAGAGAACGAACATGGAGAAAATTTTATTCGTATATTGGTACGAATCAAATTATTATAAAATCAGTTCCTGCTTTCCAAATAAAATGAGGTGAATAAAATAATAGTTTTATTTCATAAGCATTTGTTTTTTTGTTCTTAATTCGAAAAGGTAACTTTATAAATACATCAAATATATTTCACAAAATAAATTAAAAACTAACCCGCAAAAATTGCATTAAGATTGTATGATCTTACGAAACTTACAATTCGGAATACAGCGGGCTTTATTTGTTCGGTAGAAAATTCATAAGATTATGATCTCCGGTTAACCTCCTGCTTATTTATTAATTATTTCATTAGAAAAGTTCTCGGTGCTAATGATTTTTTGAAGAACTAAAAATGTTTAAGACTTCTTAGTTTAAGACTTCTTACTCAGACTTTTTCCTGAATAAAAATGATTTTATTAGCCTGCAACCCAAAAATCTTGGTTACAATAAGGATAAAATTTGTTGCATTTACATAATAAATAAATAAGTCGTAAGGTTTTATCTACATTTTTTTTCACGGTTTATCATACGAAGCATTTCCTTCCCTTCTAGATGAAGTTGATGTTGTTTGTGAATGACCATCTACGCAAATTATAATTTTATTTATAAATATTATACTTAGTTTGCTATTTAGACCTAAATAGTAAGATTCTATACAAGCACCTTTATAACATACCATTAAACCCACAAATTGTAAATAAATAGATAAACATTTTCAACAATGAAAAAAAACATTTTTGTTATTATAGTGCGCTTCTAAGTTTTAGGTACTTACAAAGATTTTTCCACAAAAAATACTATGGCGCCGCCAAAAATGTGTTGGACACATGAAAAAGATTTAATTTTTTGGGTCATAAATGAATTAATTATCCATTTTTAATGCGATAATATTTATATTAATATAGTTGCTATTTATTCACTGCAACTGGTGATCTTTCGACTACTCTCTTATAAAAAATCTGCATTTATAACTATTTCAAAGGTACGTTACGTATGGTTACTAATATAGACGTCTGCTCGCTTGGCAACATGTCTCTAGATAATTAATTCTTGGTAGATTATTATACTTACATATAAAAAACAAATAGTAAACAGATACAATTTAGACATTTTTTTTTTCATATATGACATTTATTTTATATAATAAATGGGGGCACATAGAGTTGCACTCTTATTTTAATAATAACCAAATCTATCATAAGTTCACTTAAATCTAACATAAAAAAAACATCCTTATTCAAAATTTTAGTTTAACTTTCTGGACACTGAAACTAACACAAATATATCACAATATACGGTTCAGAAAAATGTAATTCTAATGTACTCTAATTCACAACCTATGAAGACTACCCTTTTATCTCTCGGTAGACTAAAAACCATTTTCCAAATTTCAATTTTATTTCTTCCTCAACAAAAAGTATTGAAAAAATATTTTAGTTGAAGCTTAGTGACGTGTAAGCCAATTTTATTTTATTTTTCTTATTTTTATCTTAGCGTAATAGGTATGGGCCACATTCATTTAGTTTTAATAATTAAGATATATTGATATTCAAAAGTCCATATTGAAAACTACTTTTAATTTTCGTGTTAGTTTTTATGTTTATATAATCACACAGATAAGTTATTAATATTTACAACATAATTTTATAATCTTGTATCAACAACATTATTTTAAAGTTCTAAACAATATATTTGCAAAGCCCAAAATGACGGAATCAATGTTCCACATTATTTAATAAAGTAAAAAGCTCAGAAAACCTTAATCTCATTCCTTCTAAGTCATCGGGCGCGACTCATTCGAGTTAGAAGATCAATTTATTTCAATTTTTCCTCCCACGTGACAACGTCAAATTGGCTGTCGAAATTGGTTTACATGTGACGGTTTGATATGAGTGAGACGTCTTTTAATTTTCCAGTCTCGAGGTATCATAATGGAATTATTTCTTATCTATTATAATGGAAAGGTTATATATTGACTAAATATCGTTTGGCTTGTTTAAAGTCGCTGCTACCTTATATAAATAGAAAATCTTAAAATAACTATATAATTTTCAATGTAATCAAACCGGTTGGGCTTTTATTTTAATTTATATCAAAACCAAAACACTTACGTGTTGTAAGGTTAGCCCAAGTTCTATGGGCCATCCATATGATATCGAGATGGCCCAAGTTCATCCAGCCAATGAAAGTTGTGATATCGGGATGGCCCAAGTTCATCCGACAATTTAAAGTTGTGATATTAGGATGGCCCAAACTTCAAGTTTTTTTTTTCAACAGAACTTGGTGTCGGACACCAGATGAAAACTTGATGAGAACTGAGACTTGACAAATTTTACTACACTCTGTGTGTTTGTCACATGGCTAATGCAGCCAACCGCACCCACTGCCGACACCAAGTTCCGTTGAAAAAAAAAACTTGAAGTTTGGGCCATCCTGATATCACAACTTTAAATTGTCGGATGAACTTGGACCATCCCGATATCACAACTTTCATTGGCTGGATGAACTTGGGCCATCTCGATATCATATGGATGGCCCATAGAACTTGGGCTAACCTTACAACACGTAAGTGTTTTGGTTTTGATATCAGACTGTTTTTGTTGGTGTCTAGAATTTATGACTTTCGTTGGTGGTAAATGGTGCTAGAAGAGTTGTGATTTCAAACGTAAATGCGTAGGTTCTTGCAGCACGGGCTCGAACATATAGAGGGACTACGTAGGTGGTAGAGACGAGTTGTAATGTTGAATAAAACTTACAACCTCATCCCTAACAGCTGAACGGCCCTCTCCGCCCCCTTAATGAGTGTTTTGCTACAAATTAGTTTTATTAAAGCCTCGATTTGATATGGCTGAAAAAAATAAGGGACCCAGAAGTATCCACCAGCTACGGTGTTTGAGTTGTGGACATTGCTGGGTGCCACTATTTGATCATTGTGTAGGTGACTCATTAAGGCCTAACTGCTGCAAGAAGGGGACAGTGTCATAAGAAACTGCAGCCAGCGCTCGCATTCAGCACAAGCATATAAAGACATTTTAAACACAAGTATGAATCAAAAGAAAGAAGCTCCTCTATGTATCCCCTACAAATTTTACTTAGCGACCACGACTACGACTACCTCTCGGCCTACCACGCCTCCTTCCCCTTTTACTTGAACTGCTCCCTGACTTACCGCGTCCAACTCCCTGTGCCCTACCTCGGGAACCCCGACCATGCACTTGCTGATGATGACCCTGCATTTGAACTAGACCAGGCAAAGGTACCCAAGGCCGATCTAGCTGCCGCTTGAAGGAGTTGCAATCATTTGGCAACTGAGGTAAAAGCGGATGGTGTTTGCATCAAAGCCTATTTATTTCAACGATAGCGGAAGGCAAAGCCTTAATTGTTTTAGGTTCAAAGTTGATTAGGTTAAGACCATTTAATGTTGTCACCCTTGACAATACGACATATGCTTAGCCTGGCGTAGATCAAGAACAACGTTGTTAAGGCTTAATCCCTAGCTTTTCTGGATTGTTATGGCATATGCCAAAGAAATAGGAAATTGTATGCGACGGACAAAAGCATTCTCCATAATCCTAAATTTTTGCCTTTGCTGGTTCAATGCAGTGTAATCCGTTTGAAAATAAAATAACGAGGGAAGATGCCTGCGAGGGATTGTCAATATCCCAATTAACGCTTTGCAAAATTCCAATTGAGCCGTTTACCAACCGTATCGTCACATCTATATTCCGTCGGAGCATAACCTTTGCACCTACTCTAAGCTCTATAACGTCATCAAGATCTTTTTTTTTATCGTTGGAAAATGCGTTTCCGCATCGTCACACCAGCCAGGAAAGCGATGGCCTGGTGGTATGTGCGGCACCCGGCAGCATAGAAAACGCTGCCATTTTTAAGGCACCCCACTAAAAAACCAACGGCTGCCCTCATCGCTACAATGGGACGCCATGGGATAGCTTTCGCACTCACCGTGACGCCCCGGCCCCCGATAGGGGAACCCCCCCTGATAAGGGTACCCCGGGCAACCAGTGTACCCCTTCGTCATAGACCCATGCAATGGCAAGAAGGGTCGCCCCCCCCCCCCCTCTCCACGCACCGCAACATTTCGGTGCAAGTGGCTCGGGTGTGACCCTCACCACAGCACAGGAAACAGGCGGCGCTCGGTCGACCGCGGACGGGCAAGCCGCACGCTTATGCCCAGGTGCCGGGCACCTGTAGCAGTGCAGCGGCTGCGCCTCCAGCAGCTCCACCCTGACAGAGCTCCAGCCCACCAGGACCCTTTCGGCGTTTGTTAACGCCCTTGCCGACTCAACGGGGAGTCGGGCAAAGATGACGCCCATACCCCCATAGCCACCCCGACGGATCTCCCCCACGTGGAGGGCCTCGCCAGGGCAGTCAGTGATGCGGCTAATCACGTCGACAACGTCGTCGTGCGTGACTCTGTACGCGCTTGAACTCGGCCTCCTCCGCCTGCTCCTCCATGGCCCACGTCCCCCACGTTATCAAGATCTGCTTTTACTCTTTATTCTGATATCTATCACCAGACCCTTCCCGCACTGCGGAACTGCCGTAAACTTCAAAGTTCGAATAAACCATACGGACCTGAACGTGATGACGTTGATGACCGTACTTATGATATGCTATACTTCTAAAATGGCAGTTACCATCTCCTTTTATGCTCACTTTATAACCAAGCCTAAGCCCAAGCCACCGAAAAGTGAAATCGTCTTCATATCCATACCTATTGACAAGAACTAAAAATAAAAATGGAACGAACTCACTAAGATCTGCTGCCTTCATTCGAATCCTCCGCGTACGTACACGAAGAAGGATAAGTAGAAATGGTCGTCGTGAAAACAACGGTTGAAGTACTTATCAAAGGTACAGAATTCTGAGGAAAATACTAAGCTATACTCTAAAATGGAATATAAGTGAAAATGTAAGCAAAGAACTGTCATAGTCAGTGTCATTACGTTACATGCCAAAGTATTTTTTCAGTTTTAATAAACATTTTCTAAATTGGTTTATAAAAAAAAATACTTTTGACATAATCATTAATACTTAATATTTATGATAATTTGATACCAATACAATAAAATAATTTTAATCATTTAACTTTGTTTTTTTTTAAACTTTAAGTTTAAGTATTATTCTACGAGAAATAATAAGGAAATAAAATTAAGCAACAGTGTAATATTATTAGCTTATCCGCTGTCATTAGACGTAAGACTTGATAAGTCCAAATCAGAATTAGTTATATTTATTTAAAAAATCGGATACCAGTCATTAATGAGGTGATTAAATGATTACAAAAGGTCGTGTATCCCTGTGACATTACCATTGTAATAAACATATTTTCGAACGTTTTTTTATTACATGTAATTGAAGGGATTATTTACGAAATCCATAAAAGAAAAAATAATAATAAAAAAATTAAATTATTTGCATAATATAAAAAACACAAACCTTATTTAAAAGGGTTTTTGGATTTGCACGAAATATTAAATTTTTTGGTGATGGTAACTCCTTTGTTTACATTTTCTTTCTATTATTCCATTTCAGAGTATAGATAGAAACTATCGAGAAGTCATTCCGACAAGTGTCTACCTAAGAATGAAGAGAATCGATGTGGTTTGTGCTACCTGTTAAGCCACCCGGTATTTGCTACCGAAAAACCAGGATAGTTAAACTGACAAGAATTTTGCCCGTTGTCCACATCACCCTGCATGTATTCTGTACCTACCTGCCGTAAAAGTTGGATCATTAAATTTTGATATTGGGCTTGCTTGGGGGCCCGAAAATTCGATACATATTGAAAACTTGTACAACATTTGAAATTAAAAAAAAGAGAACCCATTTTTAAAGAAAATATCTGTTTTGGCCTAATTGTGACTTAACAAATAATCTTATCAAAAATTGTTGTAGATCATTTTTATTGCACTTTACGAGACGAATCTTTTGATATGCCGCATGTTGCAAACTTCGCATGTCTATGTTTTAGACCTCTTGGGCCTAAAAATTATAATTTTGAAAATTTTCGATTTTTTTTGGAGGTTTTAGTATATATTAAACCTGCCCACCGAGTTTCAGCGTCCTACCATACCTGGAAGTGGGCTAGAATTTACATCACTTATGAATAATGAATAAGTACGCGAAATAAGGCATTTTTGGCCTATTTTTCCCTCCGGTTTGACTGAATGCAGACAAGTGATTTTTTTTATATAGGGTAGAAATGGGTAAACGCTGCTTGTATAAAAAATTTGGTAGCTCTAAGTCATAGGGGGGCCTGACAGTGAAGGTAAGAAAAGGCCGTTTTTGGCGTAAACTAGCCGTTTAGATATACTCTCTTGCGGCAGCTCAGTCGGTCGGCCCTAGAACTTGGGTCGCGCGCTGCCGCGCGCGTTGATATTCGAAATATTACGATTTCATTTTAATTAGGTACTTCTAATAATTTACGTACATAGATTTTAATGTGGCTTGTATGATTGATATGCTCAATAAGTATGTTGTAAATATTTAGTATTAAACAAAATTAATAGTAATAATAAGCGCTATTTCAGATGAAACCGACCCACTCTTTGTATTAATTATTTCTGTGAACACTTATTTTGAATTCATTAATAAGGTTTTCTTTCACATATTCATATGACAATAGTTTAATCGGATTCAAATAAATGCATGTGTATTTCTGTATAATAATTATGACTTTTTTAATATATTTAATGTACTTTATAAACTGGGTAAAAACTATATAAAAAGAAACAAAAATACCTTTTGTTTTACTGCACAGTATAACCCACTTACGGACCTGCCTGCCGTATGAGGATGATGGAGCTTTATCACTAATTGAATTTGAAGGCTTTCCTATTTTGGCTTAGCATTATACCGATGACAAAATTACAACTTTAGAGGAGAGGCTTTCAAAGTTTAAATTTATTATAACTCCAGATTAATAAAACCGAAGTTTATGAAACTTTTCGTTTGCTAAGACAACTATCCTCTTCAATTATACTATTGTATTTCATACCAACATATGTTGTTTTTTTAAGTCACATTAAATTCAAATTTAAATTAAAAATATCTTTATTCAGCTAGGCATTTACACGCACTTTTGAATCCTCAATTACATTAAATTGGTCAGTATAGTCAGTCTGTGAGTAAGCTACCACCAGCTCGGAATGCTGTTCTGCTGAGAAGAGCTGGCCAGAAACTCAACAGTTGCTCTTTTAAATGAAATTTAACAATGTTTTAGCCCTTCTATGTTAGTTTTTGTTTAAATTATTTTTCTTTAAGAACACCCAAAAGGGCCAATGTCTCGTTTTGGCCATTATACGCGTATTACGCTAATGAACATAAAGTATATTTATTTTTAATTTAGATTTACTAGTCTGTAAAAACATATGTGAAGGTATATGTTATCTTCGCTATTTTCTATATAATCGTCGTTTTCATAACGTACATTGTTTCACTGTGCACTATTATTTACATATCCCAGTGCTAAATTTAAGAAGTTACGACTTCTACACAACTTAGCGCAATAATAAGATGCTATTTTGTCTTATAAAACAAATTGGTAACTAAAACACAACACAACAATTATATTTTGTATTTAAAGCATTGTGGCCGTAACTCCGTTCAACGTATAAATGTCAAATGAACTGATTGGTTCAAACTTTTAACAAACGCGCGGAAACTCCCAACGTAAAAGGCTTTAACTACTCTTAGGACCTTGTACGCTTAAATTTATATTACATATGTCCTTTTACTGTAATAAAAAGTCGTATTTCTATGCAGAAATTCTTTTATTTTAACAGATTACATGAGAATTATATCGATAAGATGCGTTTACCATAAAAAAGTAAAAATGGCCAAATTGTTAGTTCGGCCCATATACCTAGGACCCATCGATATAGACTTTTGATAAACTAATTACTTACTTTTATAATTTTCTTGTTATTCCTAAAAATCATAAATGAATAACAGGATACAAATATAGCAGCTTTATATGATTAAACCAATGACTACGTGATTTAACTAATGGTTTGTGGATAGCAGATCGCAATTCAAAGAATTCAAGTAGGTACCTTCTTGAGCAGTCACCATTTTGATTTTAGCATGGAAAGTTAAAATTTTTGAATAATTCTTTATTAAATATTGTATACGAAAATCATTACGTAATTCGATTTTTATTATAATTACTTTTCAAATCAATTTTTTTTCTCAAATAAAAATACGTAATTTCCCTAAAACTATATATATATATATATATATATATTTATATATATATATATTTATATATATATATATATATATATATATATTTATATACATATATATATATATATATATATATATATATGTATATAAATAATTATTACTAACAGACTTTAAATCATATGAGATATCAAGAACAGTTATGATTTATAGTAACATTTGGGCCTCGAACTTATATTAATTAAATAGCCAAATGGGGATTACTTACAGAAACTATCCTAATTACTGACACAAAACTAAACACGTAAATTAATTTAAGCTTTTGAAGCAACCTGTTTGTTGTAGATTTATCAGTGGATTTAAACGTGACATGTTTTACAAGTTTATTTGTGGTTTCTGTCCGTATGAGCGTAGCTTTATTTCGTTATTCCCGATATTAGCCTTTCAGATACAATATTGTTATAGAGTAAAAAAATATATACATTTTATTATTTATTATAAGAAAGACATGTTATGTTGGAACATAATATGTAACTAACTTTTTAGTTAACAAACAGATAATAAACGTCAATATCCCATTAATTGTATATTTTAACTCGTTTTTACTTACTTTACTTTCTTTTAAATTAAGTATATCTAAGTAACTTAAATATATTTTCTCTATATTAAAACATATCTTGCCTTATAAAAAATTATATATTTTAAATTATGTTAATAATGTTTGAAATAATCTATAAACATGTATAGCCATGTTAAGCTTATTTAAATTTATATAAATATAGAATGAAAAATAGTCTTTATCGGGACGGTGGTGACATATATAAGGTTTCTTTCGAAAATCCTACGTCCACCGTCCCGATAAAGACGATCACATATGGAATGCTTAATTCACCGAGACGGACAGCGATACGATAGCTCAGAAGGTAGAGCGACGAGACGGTTTCCCAGTAGTCGCGGGTTCGAATCCCTGCCCGTATCGGTTTATTTTTCATTCTATATATATAAATTTATATTAATAAATTATTTAATAGTTCCAATAATTATTATGTAATTCCCTATACAAAATAGATGTTGACGTCATAAGTTTTTACTTTATTCAGAAACTAGATAGTTTATATTAAGATAAGTTTGTAATTTTAAAAAATCTACGTAGTTTTGTAAATAAAATTATAAAGTAAGTGCCTTCAACTGGCTCTAATCAGTAAAACATTTTTCAAGAAATGTAGTAAAAGTTAAAAATTAACAGACCAAGACATTGATTGTGTAATTAGTATTAAATTACCTACATAAAATTATCTATATATACAGGTCTTGCTATTATTTATAGCTATTAAGCTATAAATAATAACAAGACCTGTTTTTTAATACTAATGCCTGATCACTTAAAATCGGTAATTTTGTTTACAAATTGTTTAGAAGTATATAAATGAAGGTAAGGTATAAGATCGTGATTTATTAGAATAATAGATTATATTCCACATTATGGAAGAAAAGAAAATAAAACAAGTCATGTCGTGTTTATCGAAATTAGTTTAAATATTTCAGTAGCCATATTGCACGATGAAATCGTAGCTGTCATGGAACACGGCCAATATCGACAAAACAGACCTATTATTTAATGTAATTTACTTCAGTGTATATTTGATTATATTCATGACCTAATAACTATTGTGATTCATATGACAAAGAGTATAATGTAATATATAGGTAAACTCTTTACATTAATATGTTAATTAATATCAAAATATTTTTGTATTAATATCAAAAATATTGTTGTTTTCTGTACTCGTAAAATAAATAGCAAGAAGTGAATATGCAATTATTGTTTTTGTATAAACAACTTCTTATCACGCTAAGTAGGAATCTAACCGCCTGTTTGGTCGAGTAGTTAGCGCAGACGCCTAACGTATAGAGACGCAATGGGGCTCGGGTTCGATTTCCGACAGAGATAGACATGTATGTAATGAGCAAAGATGTCTGTATTTTCGGGTTTGGTCGTTTATTAAATATATTCTCAGTATCTAAATATGTATTTCTATGTATTTGTATCGTTGTCTACCACCCTTAACCTTAGGGGTTAGATCTATGTGTAAAATTTGTCCCGTATTATTATTATTATTATTATTATCTAGTAGGCAATATTCTAGCCGCTTTCTTATAAGTTATATTTAAACCTTTTATTTTTTGTCACATCAGGTCAACCTGTTTTGTCGTTGAGTCTTAAAAGTAAAACAGCGTAAACAAATAAATATTAAATACATACTAAATATTATACAGTATATATATATATATATATATATTTCTTCTTGCAGAAATGCAGTAAAATATTATTTATTACCCTAAGTGCTGTAATGTCGCTGACACCAGTTCTTGTCGCCACGGAAGTAATGTAAGTCTCTAAGGATGGTGACGTCTGCACATTACTTTCAAGGTTTAAAATATAACTTTTATATATTCTTCTTTAGACATATTCCCAAATTTTTAAACCTAATAAGAGAATAAGTGTAAAAAAAATCAAAAAGTCAACGTCAAGTTTATATCGTTTATTTTAACTTACAAAAAACAAAAGCTGTGGTTTTAAAAAAATCCTTTTTAGATTGGACAATTTTCCGGTTGCTCATGTTTACAAATTAATAATCGTAGTTCAAATAAATATCTTACTACAAAATATATAAGCTATAACAATAATTCTACTTTTCTCAAAATAATCAAATTTACATTTTGTATTTGAATCTAGAACATTTTTTTGGAAAAACTAGGGAAATTAATGGATACTGCATCTTTCTGAGGATATCGACGACATTCAAATAATATGTTTCGATCGTAATGGATTTAAGAAGCTTCTCGAAACCTTTTATTTAAAGCCAATCTCCCGCCCTCGCTTGTAAACTTGGTTAGACAACCAATTTAGTGTCATCACGTGGGAGAAAAAATTGAAAATAAATTGATTGTTCAGTTCAAAAGACACGTTTTTTGGCTTAAAAGAAATAAATTCATACCATACGCCAAAAGAACGGTAATCTAGAAATATCAAATTACATATATGCTATAATAGTACCTGGTAGTAATGGTATCAATAGAACTGATTTTCTTTTTTATAACAAACATATATAATTATTTTCTAATCAACCAGCAACCAACCAAACATTTTAAAAGTAATATTTCTATTTAAAAATATATAGCCAATGGCAACATATACTCGTACGTATTTTTGTTCCTAATAACCAATAAGAATGTGTAAAATTAACGTTGAGGTAATACAATTAGTTTTCATAAAATACGTTACTATCTGTAAATTTTCGTCACGGGAGCGTTAAATAAAAGATCAATTACTTTTTATACTAAAAGTCAAATTGTAATTTCTGCGACAGATGTTTTAAATCCCCCGGGAAATTAAAGGGTTGTCCTCGTTAGTTTTAAATTGCATTTTACATTTTCTTTCTGCATATTATAATGGAACAATATTATACGTCAATTATAAATGCAAATGTTTGACGATCACATTTTCATGTTTTTAAATGAGAATATTTTCTGGAGATATTAACAGTACTCAGAAAATCAATTTTAGTGTTTTTATTAATGAAAGAAAATATTGTAATATAATAATATAACAATATTTTTTGAACTCTTTGCAATTTATCGATGAACACTGATTTTTGTAATAAATAATATATAGTAATAAATAATAAATATTTTACTACACTAAATAATAAATAGGTATTTTAATAAATACTGATTGTACTGTAGTAAATAATAAATATTTTAATTAATGAACACTGATTTTATTATATTTTTTTTTATTATAAAATCAGTGTTCATTAATTAAAATATTAATTTGTCCTGATATTATTATTATTATTATTATTATATTGAAAATAATGAATACCTTATTATTTTTAAATGAAAAAACAATACTGCTGATTTATTTTCCTTTTTATTATTTTATAATTTTTTTTTTGAAACGTTTTTTTTGCAAATAAGTTATTTACTTATGAAACATCAGACTCTAATGGCATGATTTTTAGGAAAGGTCCATACCAAGTAACCTGCAAGAAACTTCACTGGTATTAGTTTAATTCATTTAATAATTTATATATTTTTAAAGTCCATGCAAGTCAGAGGTCTAAATTATTACGAACAATATATAGTATATAAAGTTATACATAGTATATATATATATATAATTAGTATATGTAAAAAATGACATGTCTCTGTATCTTATATTGTACGATTATATTTTCTTCATTTTATTTATTTAAATTTGCATAGTTTATAAATATATAATATTGTAGTAAAAGCATTTATATGTATAATGTAGTAAAAATTTCGCTTAATTATTTTATGCACTAACTGCCTGTCTAATAAAATTGTCCTTGTCATTGTAGGTAGCCTGTATGAGAACACTTTTAGTGATAAAGTCGCCTTTGTACTAAATGTTTTGATGTTTCCATTACCTTCTTGTTTTTGTTTTATACAGGTGTTTGTGTGGAAAACAGAGTAATAAATAAATAAATTTGAATTTTACTTCGAAGATAACACCTTTTTTTTTTAACGTCAGGAATCCTCATGGATACACACCTCTATCCAGGGGATGATGGAGGTGGTTATGTGAGACTCCTACTCACCTAACCTGACGGTTGCCGCCGCCGTCATAATGGGACACCACGGGATCGCTTTCACACTCACCGCGATCACACCTAGACCATATATCTCAGTTACCTCTTCAAGACTATTTTCATACAAGTATGTAGTACGAAAACTGATAAATATTTCATTTCCTTCTTGCTTCTTCATTGTATTTGTGCCGTAAAAGATAAATTAAAAATCAAAGAACTTATACCTAGAATATAATTAATATAGCTTACAGAAGGAAGTTATTTTGCCGAAATATTACATTAATAGATACGATGTAGTCTAGGTAGGCCTTTTTTGTCTTCTTTGTCAATTAGCAAAAGAGAGTTTTAAGTCCATTATTGAAATGTTTCTGTGTTAAATGTATATGTGCGTTATTAAATGTAAATTAGATTTAATAGAATATGGTAGCTAACATGTCCAAATCGAATATAAATTCCCTAAAAATTATAATAAAATATATATTAAAACCTTATTACCTAAATGAATATTCAATCCAGTACTAAAAACAATGCAATATATTTGGAGCAAACTAAGAAACTAGATAATTTTAAGCTATAGAAACTAGCTGTTGTGGTGGTCATTTGTAACTGAGAAGTTATATGTCATGGAAAGTGTTGAATTTTGTTCATTTCAGTTCCATACAAATTTAATAAAATGTGATTTATTGTTTTATCGTTTAGTCGTATTGTCTCTTGTATTGACTACCCCAAAAAGATATGACAAATAATACTGCTGTTCATAATTATCATTTTTCTTTTGTTATAGATAGTTTGTATTACAGTGGTCTGATATGAGGTCTGTATAAAATAACTCAAATATACCTATGGTATCACGAAACAATACTAAACAATTACTACTACTCAAATCAGAGAGCAATCTCTCTATAACTATGAATTATAAGATGAATACGTTGAAAGCATTTGACTAGTAGTAATAAACCATACAAAAAAATATATTTGGAGAGCCAGAGCTGTCAATTACTTTAATTAAACAATCAATAAATCTTATTATAACGCCAATCAAGATATTTAGGTTACACCCATTTTTTTGTTAAAAAAAAATATATTTTTTTGTTTAAAATCCCTCGAAAAATAATACTGTATTCGTCTGCTTGTAGCGTATTCAGTGTAGACAAAGCTTTATGTTCGCTGATAAGTTTGTGTCAAATTATATGATTACGAGAAAAGGGCAACTCTTGGGAATCGAGAAATACAAATTGTTTAAAATTTCTTTCAATTACCCTCATGTATAGAATACATATTTGCAATAATGAATGTGTTTCACTGTGTGAAAAAGCATTTCTGACTGCAGTAGTGTTTTAATAAGAACAATAATACACATAATTAAAAGCTAAAGCTATTACTCCTATTACTTCGTCCGTGGATAGCATAAGGTTAAACCGTTCAGAAAAAAATATCTTATTTTTATCTTTGCTGAGAAAGAACCAGACAGCATTTTACAAAGAAACATGTACTTTTTAATTGCAACTTCTATTACTGACTGTAAGAATAAAGTTTTTAACAATACATATCAGAATAATATAGGTATTGTTCTGATATGTATTTAAAAAATGGAAAAAGAAAAATATCTTTAATTAATCATTGAATCAATTTGTCACGAAACAGCAAAACGTATTTTTATAGTTTTTTTCTCATCGCATTGTGACCCATTTCTCCCAGTCTTCAACTTGAATTTACCACTCAACTTATAAACAAACATAGTATATTAAATCGAAACTTATTTACAAATACGCTTACTGAAATGTTTACATGCTACGTATATATTGTAAAAATGTGAAAGCGAGTATGCAATGAGCAAACAAATTTATGCAGCAATGTTTCAAGAAACTCTTAGACGTGTATTCTAAAACGGATATAGGCTCATTTAAAATTTAAAAGTTAGTCGTTTTGTTTTGTTTTGAATCGGTAAAATTTATACTTGTCCATTACTGTTAGACATATAGATACAAGATTTATTATTTTACAATATCCATTAATATATTTTTAAGCGTACATCTGGCAAACATCAGCTCCGTATATAAAATTATATTAAAATGATTATAAATAACAGAACAATAACAAAATTGTTAAAAGGTGTTCAAAACTAGCCGATTTAGAAATACAAGAAAAAGTAGGAATATCTTAGATTATTTAAACCCCAAAAAAGTGTAACAAACGACAATAATTTCGATTTTTTTTTATTTTTTTATTAATTATTGTTCCCAAGTATTATCACTTCAAGACTTTTATAAGTATTCTTCAAACAACAAGAAAAGTATCAACCAACTGCAGTTAAATCACGTTTAAGTCAAATATAGCCAAAGTAAATATGATTTAACTTATTTAAATCAAACATATTTATTTTGCGGTTTTATCATTTTTTTTAAGGTTTACTACAAAATGTATAGCAATTTTTTGCAATGTGCTTAGAGAAAAGAAAATAGACAATTTTAAATAAGGACCAACCTGAAGAATAGGCAGGTTTTCGCCAAATTTTAAAATCAAAACTATCACTAGGACTCAAGAAAAAAGTAATGAATTCGAGTCTACTACAGTGTTCAGTTCAGTCTATATGTGGTGGTTATAACAAACTCTTTAATCACTTTATTTCAAAGATATTTTTCTTAATATTACACTACATTCACTTCAAGCTAAATTTTAATATCATCACACCCTCGCATCAATTTGCATATGTTATTTTATATCGATGTCTATTTTGAATATTTTCTTCTTATAAGCACTTCTAAATTACATCTTATATTAAACAATCAGTTTGTGTTCTAATATATAGAATTCTTACAGCCGCAAAGCATTGATATTTATAATGATATCAGCATTATTTAATCGACAAACAAACACATTTGCAGGGCTGATTAAGTCAAATGGAATTACCATAATTGTTTTGTAGAAAAAAATAACGATTTGGTGAAAAATATAAAATAGAATAAATATCCAGATAGAAAACCAGTAAAAGTTCGAAAGGTATTATAATACCTTTCGAACTTTTACTTATAATTAAAGTAAAGGTATATATACCTTTACTTTAATTATAAGGGTTAAATGGTGCACTAACATACTAATGCCTTTCTTTAAGAATAAGGTCAATTCACAACTACTGAAGAATTAAGCTCATAGAATATAAGACTTAGGGGAGAGTTATCGATAAACGACTACGCGAGAACAGTAAGAGAACCCAAATCCTCATCTGGTTTTGAACGTGATCAACGGAATATATTCCTTGGTGTATACCTTTCGCTGATAATGAAAAAGTTCTAAGCAAACAGGAGCGCTTTTTGTTATAAGATATATATTCGATCTACGGAATTATTACCATATTTCTCAATTATGTGAATATTCTATTTATTAACTGGCTTTTTATTCAACAGAGGCTTAACTCCAAGATTTTATCTACTTAATATTCTATTTTCTGTAATTTAATTTCTTCCCCTTTCAGTTCCGCTGCTCAACTCACGAAAGAGAGTGAAACGCTCTTATTCTAACTCTCTTATCCTTTAACCGCCCGTTGGTCGAGTGGTTAACGCAGACACCTAATGTGTAGCGGTGCAATGGGGCTCAAGTGCGATTTAGATTATACCATTTTGCATATTTCAACATCAGTACCATAGTGCTCTAGAACATCTAGCATAATGAATTCAGAAAATATCCTTCAAATAAATCATGGATAGATGATTTCTTAAAAGCTTGTTTGGAAGGCAAGGATTTAGAAGCCTTTATTAAGAATGTTACATCTAATCTAGTCATTATAGTGTATGTATTTATTATATATGTTTATTATAACAGTATTTATATAATATATAACATATATTTAATTTAAATAAACTGGTAAGACTGTGTACAGCTAGTACAAGTTGTTTCTCACCAGCACTACTGGTTAATTAACAGAAAACTCCTTTTAGCATTAAGTCCGCCCTTATTTCGGCTAATACTATATAATTTAAATAAATTAATTTTAATATTTTAATTAATTGTTTTTGTCTCACTATACCAACAGTTTTTTAAAATTCAAAATGCTTTTTGAAATAATATACACTTAGTAAACTATTGTGTTTGCCGAATGCAATTAATTCAACAACGTAATTCACTAGCGCAGTCACGGACAAAACTACAGTCTTTAATAGTTAATTTTGATGGTGCTTGTTAAGCATTAACGCAGTCAGAATTGTCTCGTTTGTACAGACGCTACGTGAAGGAACAAATATTCCTCGACTAATGTGAATCCCTACAAAGTGAGATTCTTGACATCTGTGTCTGACACTCGGTATGTCCCATATTTTTAAAATATAGTATGCCTTTTTCTTAAACAATTGACAAATAGGAAACCATTATATTTCTGTATATTTCTTTCAGTTACGTAGGTTAAATAAATTACAAAAATTATTACAGACCTATAAAAATTATAGACCTTTATAATTATTGTAGTAAATAATGTAATACATTACTTAATACTGTCGAATAAAAAAATATGCCTAAAATAATATTAGTACACTAAAAAATCCACTTAACAGTATGTAGTCATACACAGACAAGCCCCTAAGGCTTTGAGTTCCGTTTAATATAATTAGCAAAATAAGTGGGTGAATGTCTGTGAGTCATTCACTTTCTCATTTTTCAAATTAATTTCTCATTTTAATATTACGTAAAATGAATTATATTATATATGACACTTGTCTACATAAATAATAATTTATAGTTAAAAGTAACAAATGAAATTGTAGGAACATTCATAAACAATTTCTAAGAAACTTTGATTGTAGGTACTATTTATGTTTTATATCAAATATATGACGTATTGAGGAAACTTACATTACATTTATCTTTTCTAAGATACCTATCCAATATCCGTATCGATATAGTTGTTCGACTTAGATAAGTGTATTAATACTTTTAGGGAAAAAATGTAACGCTTACTTGTATTAAAAATAACAACCCTATATTTATCCTGTATGATTGTCAACATGACACAAAGAAATAATACTAACTGTTAGAATTACGAATTCTTACTTCCTTGACACGAACAAATTAAATCAAACACACCGACATCAACCGTCTACATAAATTTGGTTGGACAACAGAATTGGCTTCGTCAGAAAACAAAATGAATATAAAGTGGTCTGTCACTCGGGCGGATCGCGTTCGTTGACTTAGAAGGGATAATATTAAATATGGCACACGACAAATGGAACTGCTCAGAATAATATTGTTTGCGTCTAAACATGAAAATTATTTCGGATTTAAAATAAATATAAAATTATATAGATTATCAATTTATAAAAAAAATGTATAAAACTATTTGACGAATAAAACCTAGATAAGTATTGTCACAACACATCAGATTATTTTTTATTTATAAAGATATAAATATTTTTTTATAAATATCTTGGCTGTATATCACTATATGAAATAATTTGTGTTTGTCAAATAGAAGTATCAGGAGGGCCTCGTTTAATACTTAAATTATTAAGCCCCTCTTTCAGATATTTCTTTAAATTATATTTCTTAAAATTCTTTTTCAAACTGAAATGTAACAAGCTTATAAGGTGTATGTAAATATTTTTTAAGAGATAGTATAATCTTATATTCCTCAGATCCTCAGACGCAAAAATACTTAAGGTTAATTACCTACTGATAAATTAAGAGGTTAAGACAACCTCTTTGCTTCGTTTTATACTATTAATTTCTTTCCCATGTTTTATATTTTCTACTTTAGTATTTCGACATTTTTACTAAGAGAAATATTAATAATTTAGTTATAATATATATATATATATATATATATATATATATATATATATATATATATATATATATATATATATATAGACATAATAATAATAACGTAAAACTAAAATAAGAATTATACTAACGGAGTAGCAGATACGTAAAAGTTTCGGATATAAACTGCAATATAGAGATATGTTATGTTGATTGAATTTCACCGCAATTTCTCTATAAATAATGGAAGTTTGATATTTTTATCAATAAAAAACAAACTCGAAATACAAACCTATTATCGGTAGTAAAAGTTCGTTCGATGTTATACGATTTAAATAAACTTTTAATCGTCAGAACTTTTAGACTGTAAGCAATTTTTGGATTACTTTATTTTAAATCAATAGGAGTTTATACAATCATCACGACGAGCAGAATTCGAACTTATACGATACATAGATTCGTACGAAGCTTTGCGACATTTCATTGAACTGCTATATTTAATTATATATTTAATTATAATATCTTTATATGATCAGGATAGTTTTATGAAATTTAACCTTTCATACATCTTTCCGTTTAAACAACAAACTGTGGTATCATGACTAGGTTTTATTACGGAATAGATTAACATTAAAGCGGTTGTAAGATATTGGTAGATTGTTAATTATTAATCATCTTTTCATTGTTAATTTTCACTATTTGTATTTTTGTTTGTTTGGACTTAATATTTTAATAGAAAGTTATAAGATGGGTAATTTATCCCTAGAAGTTAAATACTTATATATTATATGTTTTAAATATTTCAAATTTTTTAAAGTAAATAATATTTTTAGTTTATTACATTTAAAATTAGCGGATCAATCAATTTAATTTTCTTTTAACCAGAAGTTACAATTTTACTTTATACAATAAATACAAACCCTTGTAATTAATAAGTGAAAGTTGTGTCGAAAAAATAAATTCTGACGTAGCCTAAGTGTAACTTATTTAAATAGATTTCGATCTTTAAGCATCAGTGCTCTAAGTCTAGTGTCTGATAGGTGATTTCTTATCAATTCTTCGATGCTTTTATATTTTTTTAAACTAACATAACGAGCAACAATGGGCCCGTTAAATACACCCCAAAACTCTAAATAAAAATGTAAAAACTTCTCAACTAGAGAACGGTCAAACCTTTAGAAAAAACTTGATGTACTTTTTTGTTGTTGTTAATGCTTAAGCATTTTTTTGGCTAAAAAGTTTTTGGATTAAAAATACCTTTAGACTCTCAACCTTCCAACTCGCTAAATCAACGATACACAACACGACAAATATATAAAAAAAAAATTACGTAACTTGTTAATTCTAGAGGAATGCAGATACTTCTAGAGGCAAAGCTAATGCCGTTTTCAATATGGCTTGTGTATTATTTATAAAACGGTGATAAACTAGATAACTAACTAGAACTAGACGTTAGTAGAGTAACGTATAATAAAAAACCTGTTGCTTTTAAATAAAAGGATATTAAAAAATAAAATAACAAATCATCAAATGAAATGTATAAGGATCGATCATATTGACTTTACCTATTCCACGCTTTTCTTTTATACGTCTTTTCAATGGAGGCTTCATGACTTTTTTTTTCTATAATCTAGTACATCTTTCTCGGTTATTAGGATCGATTTTGACACTTCTTACTATATTTTTTCTTCTTTCTGTATTTCGTAAAACTATTATTGATGCTACTTTTAAACGACCTCCGACATACTCATTTCCTATTATAAATTCTCATCACGTCACACATCATCATCATCGCAATATTTTTATTTCAATAGCAAGTAGTTTCTAATGTATAAAACATAGGCATGCGTATAACAAAGGCCAAATACTTATACAATTCCTCCTCTGCAATCTAAGTGAAAGTGACTTCAAAGTCGTTCCCATCAACAATATTGCAAGAAAAAAGCATACATGGAGGTCTGTTGTATACAAGAAGAGGGAAAGGCTGACGCTCAACTTTGACATTAAAAATGTCAAATTACCGCAAATTAATTTGATATGAATACAAAAATGTCTATACGTAGCATCTATGCTAAGATAAACCACAGAAATAGACACATATTTCTTTTTCAGAGGCTACCACAGAACCTTACAGGGTTCTCCTTTGTACGCCTTTTCCTGATCCAGGAATACCAAATGCAAGTTGATTTGTTCTCGTTTATCTCTCGCATAAATGATGAATAGAAAATATGGCATCTGTAGTTCAGGGACATAAACCAACAGGGTTCTCGTGGTTTTGTCGGTCTCGGTAACTCACCCCCCTAATTTCATAAGGTATAAAATGGGCGTTATTCTTCGAAGATGGGCATTAGCAGTGATATGGAAATATAAATGTATTAAACATAAAATAAAAACTCAAATGTTACTTAAATATTATAAACATACTTTTAAAATACATTATATGTTATATTTATTAACAAATTATCAAACTAAAATCAACCCAACTATCCGTAAACTAAAACAATATTTGAAAATTTGTATTTACAGAAATGAATGAAATTCAATGAACATAACATTCCATATTACAGTTTTCAACTGCAACTGTTTCCTAGTTTGCAACAATGTTTAACTTTTATATCATGGATTAGGTTAGGTTAGGTTAGTAGAATTACACTTACTTTAGATGTTTGCATTTGTATTGGATTTTAAATTACAGTTCAGTAACTTTTTAAAACTACTAATATTATAAAGCTAAATGGCTGCGCGTTTAGGTAGTAGTCCAGCAATCAAACCAAAAATTGCTGTAGGACTTTTGAAAGAATTTATTATAATATATATATATACAATATATAAAGTCCCATGACAATATATTCCCGAAAAATGCATCCAAATCGATGAATCCGTTTCTGACGTTAGCGTGCACAAACATACAGACATACAGACGAACAGACAAAATGAAAAAACATTGTTTTGAGTTCTCTTGCTTACATAAAGGTATGAATTTTTTTAAATATTTTTTTTCGTATTGCGTGCGCAACTAAAAGACAAACAGACAAACAGGCAAAGATTTGAAAAATGCTAAAATGGATTCTGTTAGTTATCAATTCACATCCTAGTATAGTATATACATAGTTTTTTTTCAATGTACAAAGACTACTCCTCTACAGATCTATTACATGTATAGAATAAGTTTTGC
The DNA here is from genome assembly GCA_959347355.1 of Napeogenes inachia. Taxonomy (NCBI): domain Eukaryota; kingdom Metazoa; phylum Arthropoda; class Insecta; order Lepidoptera; family Nymphalidae; genus Napeogenes; species Napeogenes inachia. Next base: position 18,826,714 of record OY365792.1, read on the forward strand.
TTGGTACCTATTACGTGACTGACATAAATTGACATAACTTTTTTATTTCTTAACTGATTTTCTGAGATTAGCGTGCACGAACATACAGTTATAAAGACATACAGACTTACAGACATACAGACATATAGACAAACAGACCAACTGAAAAACCTTGTTTTGGGTCCTCTTACTCTTATAAAAGCCCCCTATGATGTTTTTTTTTAAATTTTCCATGTACATAAATGGATCAGTATCAATTTTATTATATGTATAGATTAGATTCGAAGCTATCTTGAAGTAAATTGGGCCAATAAAGTCTACCAGTTTAACGTTCCATAATTGTTAATCGTATTAGCTTAACGACATATATTTTAATTGCTCATAATATAAATATAAAGGCAAATGTTTATGGAAGCACACATGTTATAAATTGCTCTGAATTTGGTTATAAATCATTTTATTGCATTTTGCATAATAAACCTTATGGTTTAAGCGTCGGTTTATATTCAGTGCACAGGCCATAATTATAGTACGTAAAAATAAAAATATACCTTTTCTAAAGAATAATAAACTGTATCGTTATGTACATCTTATCTTATTGTCTACAAATATTATAATGAATTACAGTAGAATCTCGATTGTGCGGACTAATGGTTGTCGTAAGGCATTTGGATAATCGAAATTCCAGAAAATCCAAAAAAAAAAAACAAGTTTCGTCCTTTCTTTATTCCATGAAAATATTTTACAATTAATTTGGACACGTCAAGATGAAACAAATATTGCAAAAAAAAAATGTGTCAAGTTTTTGTGAACGTACATTAAAAGATCATATATATTATAAAAACAAAAAAAAATCATTTAAGGAGTGCCTACTAGACAGGTTAGGTTGTAAATGTCCAAAATAGCCTTTTTCTGCAATTAGAAAATATTTTGAACGCAGCCGATGCGTGTATAAAAGTAAGTAAGGCACACCATAATGTTAAAAGTTTATTAATAAATAAAATAAATACATATAAACTAAATTCTATTTGTAAGTCTTTAATATGAGGCTGAGGATATTCAAACACATGCTAGGTAATAAGTACGTCCTAAAAACGAGATTGTTTTATTATCCTATCCCTTTAATATAATCGTTCAATGATCCGGATAATCGAGATTCTACTGTACTATATTCTTTACTGACTGCCCCGATATATGCTCCGGTAAAATGCCAGAACATAACGTTAGAGATACCTCTACACGTACGAATGGTAACATTTTTATACAAAAATGTTACCATTCGTATGTGTAGCTCACGGACTCAAACTATAAACATATTTTGGGACTCTAGTCCCTTTCTTCCCCTTTTAATTATTTAATTAAAAACTCCGAATAAGTAAAGGCATTTTAGTATGATACGTAGGGAATTCCATATTATCACACACAAGCTTTGACAGCACAGAATGATTACAAAAATCGTATAAAGATGTCGAAAAATATCCATCAAATTTATTAAAAAGATGCACGAAGGTTTTTGTGGTGAAATTATTATAAACAGAAACATCCATATATCAAATATCTGGATATAACTGAATGAATAATGAAAGATATAATTGAGTATGATACGGATGTTGATAACTACAATTTACGATATGATTCCATACTAAGTTACGAGTTTCACTTCGTATTTTGTAACTAACACTATAAGAGACTTGGAAGAGTGTAAGAGAATTGTTAGGATGATTTGAATTAATGTCAAGATATCTTTAAAATATTTAATAAATTTAAGATGAATCACAAAACATATGTTTTTAGAAAACACATGGTACATTTGATTAAATTTACTCGACAGCTGGTCACGTAGAATTTAGAAACAAAAATAAACCCATTCACATACGATTTCTCGGTGACAATATATATTCTCAATAAGAGCAAGTTTCTAAGACTTTGGTTTGGTTCTGATAAAGATACTGACAAACACACTTAACAAAAAAATAATGACTTTACTTAGATTTTTTTATTGATAATAGTAAATTATTAACATGTTTTGATGAATTACGAATAGACATCATTATCGTAAATGTTTAAGACACTTCCTTTTTTAAATTATTTTATTATACATTTTTTATATTGTTTGAATCTTTAGAATTGAGTTTTTATGTGGATTAGTGAATTACCTTTATATGCATCATAGATGATGTTAACTTGACAAGAGAAATCGTATTTCACCTATATCTAAGATAAAGTAATATAAAAACATATTTACTTCAATCTGATAGTTATTATTTTAAATTAATATAAAAAAATTATCATTATTTTATTGTTTCACTACTATTATTATATTAATTATCTCATCGAATGTATTACCCTTACTGATATTTTCAGTACACTAATGAGCTGTTTTAATTATTATTTTACTCGTGCTAAAGTTTCAATACTATTTATTCAAATATTAAAGGTTGTATAGAGATATAAAATAAAGTTAATTTAACTTTATGACATATTTAAATATTCTGAATGTTTTTATTTATTCAAACAAACTTCCTGTAAAATGTAGTACAAATAATTTATTCATATACTGAAGGATCAATTTACTAAATTATTCAGTCTATTTGAGTGTGATTAATAATATTTGTTGTTTTGCTAAAAATTAACATACTGTCCTTTTAGGTTAGCTTTTTAAGTTAAGATTCAAGGATCAGCTATCTATACTTATATTAAAAAGCTGAAGAGTTTGTTTGTTTGAACGTACTAATCTCTGGGACTACTGGCCCGAATTGAAAAATTCTTTTTGTGTTGAATAGTCCGTTTATTGAGGAAGGCTATAGGATATTAGTCATCTCGCTGTGACTTATTGAAATCAAGCAGCAATGAAAAATGTTGCAAAAACGGGAAAACGGGAAAAGAACGGAAAGATCTTTTTTGAGAGCATTCCTCGCGTGCGCTGAGGAAACACTAAAAACCGCGCGGACGGAGTCGAGGGCGACCCCTAGTTCTTAGATAATAATTAATAGCACAGTATAAAATGTTATTAATTATCTTAGAGATATGTTTAAGTGTTACTGGCTTCTAATTAGCTTACATTGCAGAGAAGATGCAATTTCTTATAGATACCTCGCAACCATGAACCATTCTGCTCATACTTTGTGTAAGTTTTTGAAACTAACGTCAACTAAGGTTACGAAATTCATCGTCAAATATAAACGATATTTCCTCTCCTATGTATAGTCTCTGTATAATCTTTACTGTTTTTTTTAATTCATAAATTTGAATAATATTCACCCCTCCCTTTTGCCAGCAGTGCGGTGTACGTACGTAGTTACCTTCTATAGTTAAAGAAAAGGTTTGATATCTTGGACAGCCGCCTAATATATAGTTGTTTAGTATCCTTCCTTTTTTTCTTTATAAAAGGTACTCTATTTTCTTTTGTGTAACGAACGACGGGTATGCTATTATGTTTTTTGACAATCGGTGAAGTAATGAAGACTTGAAAACATAAAGAATAAAACGACTACAAATTCGCGTGTTTGATATTAGTTGAAATGTCATTTAGAAAATTTTAATATTGAACAGTGAATTATAAGTTTTTCTATACAGCTAAATATAAATATACAAATTATGCGTATACTGACAAATTAAGAAATAAGTTAGGCAAGAAATGTAATAACAAAACTTTTTGTATTGAAAGTATACTTAAATTATTAATGAAATCTTAATGATCAGGCTTAGTACAAAATAAAATGTTTGCAGAGTAAAAAACTTAAAATAAAAATTCTATATCCACATAAATAGTTGCAATATTTTTAACTTACTAAACTGTAAAACCCCGTAACTACATAAGTTCATAAATTCGTTGTTTGGTTTAACGACTAAACTTAAGTCGGTTGTTTTTTCACTTCACTTACTCTCTTGTTTGTTTAAGAATATCCTTTTCCGCTTTACAAGTTTTTTACATTCATTTTTCTTAACCAGTGAATACTTTTGTATTCACTGGTTAAGAAATGTGGTTAAATACAGTCATGATCAAACTTTTTTCAACACTCAATTATCAAGCATACATTTTCATAGGTATAATTATATATTCGTTCGCATCTCGTATGTATGGTATAGTTGTTTCAAATAAAACGGTCAATATATTTTAAATTGTACATAATTTCTCTTTTGAAAGAATTTAGACGTACCTATTAAATAACACTGAAACCACAACAACAAGTGTGAAAGTCAATTTAGATTATTTGAATAGTACTAAAGACAAACATTAACATGGATTAAGGTGAATTAGAGTTCAAATTTTTAATTAAATACATGTCATCAACAATCGTATGAAACATTAAGTCGTAGAGATAGTAAAATTGGAGGATACATTTGTCTTTGTACGTAGTGGTTTACTAAAAAAGATTTTGCAAATTCCACCCTTAAGGGTTTAGACGATGCTTCTTACCATTCTATGGATTTACCGTTTGGGTGCTCGGCCCATCGGGTTGCAAGGAGAGAAGTGCAAACAATGCCTCTGACTTGCGACCCAGGGGTAGGTTTGAGGGGCCCCTTTATGATGCGCAATCACGCTCGCCTTTACTGTCTACACTTCTTTCCTTATCTAACCAAATTTGGAAAGAACCTACTAATGACGCCTTTGAAATACATTCTAGAAATGAACCGATGCTAGTTCTAGAAAGGCCAAGGTCTTTAAGTAAGTTATAGAGAAATTTTGCTGTTATACCTTTCGCTCCCACTTCTACCGCGTACAAGCTAACTATAAATTTATTCCCGGACAGTTAGTTGATCAGTTTTTAATACTTATTAATCTTAAAGGTGTGAGCCCTGGGGATGTTTGTTTCCTAGGCACAGTGAGCTCCACAAGTATCACGCGCTTTAGATGAACTGGATAGCCTTAGATGAATTAGATAACCTTAGATGAATTAAAATAGAATTTGCAATTTAGTTTGAAACTTGGCTGCAAAATCTTAAGTCCACGCGGACGAAGTCGCGGCGGCCGCTACTAATGTAATCATTTTGCTTCTTGACAAACGAAGCGCAATTAATTGTGTTGCCAAATATAAGTTTCGTAATATAATATAATCTTAATGCTTTTTTGAGAGGTAGCATTATTAACTTATTTAGATAAATGTAAGGTACCAATTTAACTGAATCGCCATACCCAAGAATACCTTCATAGGTATACTTATTATTTATATAAAAAACGCTACCGATATATAATTAATAATTTATTCATCTCATTTGATTCGGAGGGCAATAACTGAAGTTATTATAAATTGATTCATACCAATATATGAATGAAATTGTTCCTGTTGTTCGTTCATTTCTATAAAATTTTAAAACGAATTTTATACTTCATATTTTGTTTAAATGTATCTTCTTTTCATGATAAAACGAAAGAAAAAATAATAATTTAAACATAATAATTTTGTAATTATGTCAACTCTTAACGAGATTGATTATATAGTTTATATATATATATATATATATATATATAGATAGGACATATCTAAACTATATTTTGACTAATTAATAGAAGAAAAAAAATATAAACATTTGTTTGAGCGTTTTATTAGAAAACACTATTTGCACATATATTGATAATTGTATTTAGGTAAGTATTGTAACATATAATAATAACAAAAAAATGTCGTAACAGAAAAATGTCGTAAATTTCTAGCAAATTCGATTATAAAATAGAATTCTATTTTACAATAAATAGAAAACTTCGGATTAGTTACTTTTATTCTTTATTAACATAGAATAATTAATAAGATCTAATGGATTGATGCACTTGAAAGATTTTCTCTAAGCCCCGACCAAAAAAGAAGGGTGTTATAAGTTTGACCTGTGTATCTGTGTGTCTGTCTGTAGCAACGTAGCAGCCAAACGCGTGAACGGATTTGAATACGGTATTTTTAAATCGAACAACCGCTAAATAAAGGAAGAATAAAAAATGCAAAAGTAGTCGTTTGATTCTTTATTATGTTTTCAAGTCTTCATTACTTCACCGATTGTCATAAAAATATGGTTGCCTGTAAAGTCGGTTTTACGGGCGAAGATTTACGTGACCACGTCTTTTTCTCGGTAGAATATTTATTGATATGAATATTATTAAATTGCACAATATTTTAATAATTTGAGTGATTTTGTTGAGGATAGGACGATGAAGACGTTGTCACGTAAAATCATTTTATATATTATTTATTTTATATTATATTATTGATGTTATTATTTTTTACAAAATTTATTTACAGACTTTTTCGATACATCAATTAGTTGCGGAGATATCGATCATTGAAGTTATTGTTTGCTACCAGTATTTTATATATTTATTTTTTTCAGTTATAAAAAAATACTATTTCCAATTGTGTCTACCAAGTATGGTCACATGTACTGGCCTACATATTAAATAATAATAAGTACAGATAATGTTATTTGACGTCACTTCTGATTTTATATATTTTAATATTTTTAATTTTAAAGAATTAATTTGAAAATCAAAACACTTATTCAGATCGAAGGTTCAAATTTTTGCTAAATAAATTTGAAATTAATTAAAATTTGTAATTGTAAATAATGAAGTTGAAAATTAAAACATTTACTTAAATTAGATGTTAAAATTCTTGCTCAACACATTTTAAATCAAGTTTTCTTATATCTGCCACGTTTTCTTAATATTTGTAATTTTAAAGAATCAATTTGAAAATCAAAACATTGCTCGGCGGACCGATCATGTTTGAGTGGGAGTGAGACGCAAGGCATTCTATGTGTGTGTGACTCATAGTTACGTTACCGGGCGTTACACTTTTTCATAAGTGACTCCCAGCTTAACCTAATTTAAGACGTTGACACGTCAAAATATTGGTAAGTATTAGAACATATAATAATATATAATATAATATCCATTCCAATAAAAATAACTACATAATTGGTCAACCTACTCATTAAAAAAATATCTGTGATTAAAAATAAAAAATATATAAAAATAACCTAGAAATGCTCCTACACGCAAAAACTACTTGCCGGAGATTGATGAAACTTTGAACGGGTACGTTTTATCGAAATCGAAATCAATGCGTACGAAGCTGTCTCCAATCTATGCGCATGTGGTATTTGACTATTGTGTATAATTTTAAAACTGGAATAACTCCTTTCATATTGGTTGAAATAAAATGCTCCAAAGAGCAATTTTGTTCACAATTAAGTGCCTGTGATATTTAACTTATTTATCTGGATAAGGATTATTGTCATGTTAATTAATACACCTTCTAAAATATTATATTATTAAAAAACTAATTTGATTACTATAAAAAGGGTTGAAGCGAGTCAACCTTAAAAGTAAGATATATGCTGTCGTGGATTTCTTTTTAGAACTCTTAAATGGGAATAATTTCATTATACATCATTCTTGCGCGACAATAATAATAATAAACTATAAATATAATAATAATAATTATTTTATTTCTAGTTTATTTTTAAATATTTTATTATTTTTAATCAAAGATATTTGCTTAGTTAATGAGAAGGTAGACCAATAATGTATATTTTTTATATGAGAAGTATATTATTATACCCTGACGGAACATACTATAAATATGTGTTACAATATGTACTATCAATAGGTGCTATCGATATGTACTATCAATATATAGTATCAATATGTACTATCAATGAAGACTATCAATAAATACTATCAATGTTTACTATCAATACGTACTATAAATATGTACTATCAAAACGTACTACCAATACTTACTATCAATACGTACCATCAATACTTACTATCAATACCTACTATCAATATGTAGGTACTATCAATATGTAGGTACTATCAATATTTACTATCAATACGTACTATCAATACGTACTATCAATATGTACTATCAATACGTACTATCAATACTTACTATCAATACGTACCATCAATACTTACTATCAATATGTAGGTACTATCAATATTTACTATCAATAAGTACTATCAATACGTACTATTAATATGTACTATCAATACTTACTACCAATACGTACTATCAATACGTACTATCAATACTTACTATCAATACGTACTATCAATACGTACTATCAATACTTACTATCAATATGTAGGTACTATCAATATTTACTATCAATACGTACTATCAATATGTACTATCAATACTTACTACCAATCCGTACTATCAATACGTACTATCAATACGTACTATCAATACTTACTATCAATACGTACTATCAATACTTACTATCAATATGTACTATCAATACGTACTATCAATATGTACTATCAATATTTACTATCAATACGTACCATTGATACGTACTATCAATACTTACTATCAATACTAACTATCAATACTTACTATCAATGCGTACGGTCAATACTTACTATCAATACTTACTATCAATACTTACTATCAATACTAACTATCAATACTTACTATCAATGCGTACTATCAATACTTACTATCAATACTTACTATCAATACTTACTATCAATACGTACTATCAATGCGTACTATCAATACTTACTATCAATATTTACTATCAATACGTACTATCAATACTAACTATCAATATGTACTATCAATATGTACTATCAAAATGTTCTATCAATATGTACTATCAATATGTACTATCAATACTTACTATCAATACGTACTATCAATACGTACTATGAATACGTACTATCAATACTTACTATCAATATGTACTATCAATACGTACTATCAATACATACCATTAATACATACTATCAATAGATAGATACGTACTATCAATACTTACTATCAATATTTACTATCAATACCTACTATCAATACTAACTATCAATACTAACTATCAATACTTACTATCAATACGTACTATCAATACTTACTATCAATATGTACTATCAGTATGTACTATCAATACTTACTATCAATAGTAACTATCAATACTTACTATCAATACGTACTATCAATACATACTATCAATACTTACTATCAATATGTACTATCAATATGTACTATCAATACGTTCTATCAATACGTACTATCAATACTTACTATCAATACGTACTATCAATATGTACTATCAATACGTACTACCAATACGTACCATTAAATCATACTATCAATGGATAGATACGCACTATCAATATGTACTATGAATATATACTATCGATATTTACTATCGAAATTTACTATCAATATGTACTATTAGTATCTACTATCAATATGTACTATCGACATATACTATCAATATGTACTATCGAAATGTATTATCAATATGTACTATTAGTATCTACTATCAATATGTACTATCGACATATACTATCGACATATACTATCAATATGTACTATCGATATGTACTATCAATATGTACTATCAATACGTACTTTCAATACCTACTATCAATATGTACTATCAATACGTACTATCATTACGTACTATCAGTATGTACTATCAATACCTACTATCAATATGTACTATCAATACTCTCCCACGTTTCACGACTCCCATGAATGCCTCGCCAAGTATCGAATTCCAGGGAATGGAAATATCGAATGAGTGTCTGGACAATGTCTTCGATAAACCGAGGAGGTACTTCACGCCGAACATAAGGCTCGCGCTTTATAAAGCGCAGGTCCGCGCTCAGGTTGAGTACTGTTCTTATCTTTGGTCAGGATCGCCCCAGTATCATCTTCTACCACAAAATCCCATCTAATGATAAACCAGTTGAATTATAACATTGCTCAGTGGAAGTCTTGATTCAAAATAATTGTGGTTCGATTTACAGACAATTTGTTGTAATAATAATAAATGTATTTTCTTAAAAGCTTACAATGTATATTTTATATAATATCATTTCACCTCCTCATTTCCATTCCCCTCATTTTGTGATGCTTTCATATAATTTTTGATAAAAGTGGATTTTGTGTAACATCAACTACATTCATTCATTGTGAAATTGGTTCACTATACAAGATAGATTGGTAAATAAAACCTCACTCCAGTAATCTTTTCTAACATATGGCAATAATAATTTGCGGACAAACAAATAAACACTAACGTATGCCTCTAAAGCGCTCGTGTTTGGAACTGATAAAAAGTTGTATAAATATTAATTTAATTAAAACGCCAGCGAACTGAAGAGCGATTTAGTTGACTATATTGAATTTATTTGATTATTTGTTTTGTGTTTGGTTTGCTATTCTTTTAAATAATAATATATATTTTTAACATTGTAATGAAATAGCCAGATGTTGTTATAAATGTCACACATTGATACAACAACTGATAGAATATACTCGTACATTGTTCTGGTTATCCGATGTTGATGGACTTAATGATGACATTATCATCAGTCAACCGACGTCCACTGCTGGACATATGCCTAATGCGACTCCAATACGGACGATTTGGTGAGTTCTGCGTCCAACAGCACAGCTCCTTGTTTCTTAACGAAAACACATATACAGTTACACAGATACACACGTTAAAGTTATAAGACATCTTGGTGTTGGTTCAGGGGTTAAAGTAGTAAATAGTACTCAAAATATGTCACTTGCACATTTTGAGATACGTTTGGTTAAAGGTTTGGAATCATGATTTCAAAATAATGATTCTGATTAAACAAGAGGGTCTCGGGATCACGTTAAAGAAAATTTGCTTATTGATTTTGCCATCAGCTAAGGCAGATGTCAAATGGTGGGGGGCCGTCGCCGAGAACCTCCTCGTGTGCCCGTCTGTTTCCCTTGTTGCTCGGATTCGTCCGGTGGCATCGGAAGCGGTACGGGCTGGTGCTCCCTGGGCAACAACGGTTAATGTGATCCTTCGGGTTTGCATTAGCCGTTGGCTAATACTCGGCGCGAGGTGGGTCGGCCATGGGGGTTTGTGCCCGGTTCATGGCTGGCCGGCGGGCAGGCTGCCTTTCGGGGTGGTCTGTCCGCGAGAGGGAGGCTTGGACCTGGAGATGGTCTGGGCATTTTGCGGTGCCTGGGATTTCCGTTGCCGTTTGCGGTGCTGGGGCGCATTCGGTGGCGGAAGTTTTGGGGGCAGTCGCGGGTGCCTCCTCAGGTATCCAGCATCGCCGGGAGGTATCCCGTGGCTGTCTGATGATGGGCGTGTGGGGTAGAGTGGGCCGAACTTCTTGCTCCAGGTGCGGTGCTGGGGCGCACTTGGTTGCGGGGGGTTCGGAAACAGTGATGGATTCCTCCTCAGGTATCCAGCATCGCCGGGAGGAATTCCGTGGCTGTCGTGGGAGGAGTGTGCTGGAGCGCGTGTGGTGTAGGGTCGCGGGATCGCTCCTGGTACTTCTCTGATAGCAGAGTTGACTGTGGAGTGGTTCCGTTGCTGTATTTACAGCGCTGGAGGTTGGGAAGGAGAAGGGTTCAGCCCCCATTCCTTCCCAGCCGTAGGCCTAGGTGAGAGGGGGGGGCGACCTCTCGCGCCATTGCACTAGGTCTATGAGGTAGGGGTACACTGGTTGCCCGGGGTACCCCTATATGGAGGAGTTCCGCCGGGGCGCCACGGTGAGTGCGAAAGCGATCCCGTGGCGTCCCATTGTAGCGTCGTGGGCAGCCGTTGGTTTTTTAGTGGGGTGCCTTAAAAATGGCAGTCGCCGGGTGCCGCACATACCGCCCGGCCATCGCCTTCCTGGCCTGGGTGACGATGCGGAAACGCATTTTTCCAACGAAAAAAAAAAAAAAAAAAAAAAGATGTCAAATGGTCATCCAAATATTATAAGTTTTTGAAGAATTCATAATTTCTAAAGAAATTATTGGTAAATTTTCAGCACAGAGTATGTTATTATCATAGAATAATAAAATTTATAACTTCAGACATCAAAATATCTTTCGAAGTTTTTCCTTTAGTCTTGCAGCTAACATTTATAATTTATTAGCTTAATACAAATATAACACAGAACGAATAGTTGAAAAAAAATCTAAATTAACTATTAATTGAAAATAACATGAATATTAAGACGTCAATTAACAAAATAATATTTTTCAAATATTCATATGCAAAATATTTTGGCGGTAATACCCAATTTATAGTAGCTAAATATATGATGAGACTTCCAACATGAATTTTAATATTTAAAATAATTATAAAATCAAAGCTATTTAGCAAATTCATTCCAACAAACACTATTTACCTTCGTGAGTTCATGTATGAAGTGTTTATGTTCCAAACTGTTAACGACTAAACTTACATCGATAGATTATTTCTTTTCAATACTTAGTTACTAGTAGAAGAATACTCTTTTATAACTGCTTTAATAAGGTTTTCACATTAATGTTATTTACATTCTAGAGATTTAGTAAACTTTTTTATTATTTTCATTTTATTCTTTTTACTTTTCAAAAAGTAAACTGCCATATACACGAAGAAATTGAAATACAAAAAGGAAAATGTCATTTTTTTAAGTATAGTAATTTTAATTTTAATTAACATCATATATTAAAACCTTATCAAAATTTTTTCATCGTTAATATTCAACAACTTCACGATATTCTTATGGGTAAATATTTTAAAATTTTAGTAACTCAACAAAAAATATAAAGCTTTTGCCAAAAAAAAATAAAAAATACATTCCACAATTTGTAGTAACACGGACGCATAAAATTCTATCAATACAATATTCCATGTTTCGGTCCCACCGGAATTCCGTAGTCCGCAAATGAATTTTATATTTTTTACTTCATGTTACCGATATCCAATAAAGTGTAAATGTGTACTTACACACATATTTAAATAGCATGTGTAGGTTTTATGGTTCGTTGAAAAATATATTTTATATATTTTTAAATTTAAGTGCAGAAGTTTAAAAGCCACTTTTATATAAAAGTCAAGCAAATTAAAGCGCGGAAACCTCAATCATAATAAAAAAACTACCTGAAATATGTGACAACACATGATTCTGAAAAAATATTTTAATATTATTAATATATGTTCATTTATATAAACATATTAAGACAATACATTTTAATTTAAATAAGCTTAGCATGTCTAAACATGTATACAGTGTCGGTTATAACATCATTTTAATATTGATTGATACTGCAAAGTTAGAAACATTGGAAAAGGTTTGCGACAGAAGTCAAACTGACGTCATCTCCGTCTCGAAAAAGGTGATGGTTTTTAGTTCCAAAGTATATAGCTAAAGATATAAGCACATCAATATAAGGTAAAAACTCTATTGTGTTCCTAACATTAATATACTTCATTCAGAAATAAGTAAGATATCTAGGACAGTGGTACAACATAATGACTAACTTAGTTTACGTCGGTAGCAAGTTCATCGTCTCAAACATTCCGGGCAAAGATATCCGCCCAAGTTCCCTACAATGCGACTGCTCGCTTCATTAGTATGTATCATACCTCCTGACAGTTAAATCAATACAATATACGTCTAGCATATATGTAAATTAATGAAACAGGCCAAGACATTGATTTTGCTATAGGTATTCTGTATTATAGTCTGGACGGATTAAATTTGCGATACACAATTTTATTCGCAAATCATGTTATTTCTTTCACAAATATTTTAGGATTTAATTTCATAATACTAAACATAAATTAAATGCAAAACTAATTTCATTTTCATTTCAATCACTGTCACGAAACCAGACCAATATCGACAAAACAGACCTATATTTAAGAAATTTAGTTCTGTGAATACTTAATTATATTTATGAACTTATAAATATGAATACTTCATTGTGTTTATGAACTAATAAATATTGTGATATATATATATATAATATATGAACAGTAGTTTGAATTAAGATTAAATGTCATTATTGATTCTTAAACATGGTTCAATGTTGATAATTTATTGTGGCAGTATTGATTCAATAGAACTCTTAAAATAAATAATAATATAAATCAAACAGGATCGCAGGACTACATTTTTTTAACAAGGACTTCTTATCATCCAAATACTGCATAGTACAATTATTATAAGCACTATGATAAGGATGCAATTATCCGCAACAGAAAGTTTGCTGCAACTGTGACTACTTTTGCACTCAGAAATAATTCCAGTATCGCAGAGAAATAACAAAACAACCATTGCAGGTTTAATTACAAATCTACTACATAATATTTTAATTATTATTGCAAATTATTTCAAATCTGAGAATTAACTGACTCACTTCCAAATTGATTTACAATATAAACACCTAACATGATCATACATATATTTGTTAACATATGTTATCATGAGGTTATACTTTATATAAGGACTAAAAAGCAATCCTAAATATTAAGCTTCCTTGGAATGCTTCCTTGAAAGGGGGCGTGTATCCATTTGTAAAGAATTCTAGACGAACAAAAATAAATAAAAAGAGTTATAAAAACCCAAGTCTTAGTATGATCCAAATGCTTTTATTTGAGATGATGGTTCGAGAAATGACGAGGCCGTAGCTTTGATTGACGTGTTTTAAATTTTGCTAATAATTGCTTAAAAATAACTAATGTATTATCACAAAATATATTCAGTTTTTTGATTATGTATATAAATTCATATAATCTTGTATTCCATTCTATATTTAGAAAAAGATTTAAAGATGTATAATAATATATGAATCTTTATTAATACTACACTACTAAGTATAGTAATTAATACTAATAAATCTTTATTACATAATATATGAATAAAGTATAGTAATCAATAAATCTTTATTACTATGCACACCCTTGTTTTTAATAATGGGGCTTAATAGAGTGTACAACATATAATAGCGATCAATTACTATGTTCTATCATTTTTTTCTAGATTCTTATAAATTATATAGCCATTAAAGACCTTAAAAGTGAAAAATAACAATAAAATAAAGCAGAAAAGTTGATTTGTACAAGCTGTAAGTCGGATTTGACAACTATTTTGCATTTTACAGCGTATTTTGCATTTTATATATAATGTTATAATACGACACATTCAAGTAAATAAGAAAATATATATCAAACAAGTAGCATTTTTAGCTTAGAAAGTGCCAAATGGCCACAAATGCCATCAGTAATTGCGTAATAATATTAAAGTTTATTTTAATGTATATTATTTTATATGGTAATTGCTGCTGCAGTAAGAAGGATATTGTTTGTACAAAAGCAACATGAAAGGACAAATAGTCCTCGAGTAATGTAAATATTCTTGACATCTGTGACTAACACACAGTAATCACCATGTTTATTAAATTTAGTATGACCTTTTTGACATATTTGTTAAGATGAGAAAACCCGATATATTCCTGTCAGTTAAATAAGTCAAAGTTTACAAAATATATTTACTATCATAGATCATCAGGACATTAATTGTTCAATCTAATACATAATAGAATACCCTATCGAATAAAATAAATATACCAATAATATTATAAGTATAATGAAGGTTCTAGTTAACAGTGTGTAGTGAAACCGAGAGAATCCCTAATGGCTTCGAGTTTCACTTAATATAATTAACAAAATAAGTGGATGGATGTTGTCTGTGAGTCCTTCACTGCCTCATTCCTCAGATTCTGAGGTAAACAAAAATACTTCATGACCATTTTGTTTTAAGGAGCTTTATAGTTAAGTAAACTTAATTTAATTGTATTACCCTATTTTTTTACATAAATAGTATTTACGCTAAGAAATGCTTTTTCAAACAATGAATTGTGGTCACGTTTGTTAGGTGAAATATTTTTTTTTACATAAAGGAAGTTGAAGGGGAAACTCCACACTATTTATCTTTCTACGATTTCCAAGAGGCGACCCTTTCTAGTGTTCATATTATTTTCCACATAAGATGTATAACCTTTATACAGAATGCGTTAGGAGCAGTCGCGCCGCAACTACTCGTAGGTGGTATAGGCGTTTTAAAGAGTTGCTGGCGAATAATATTGTTAATAAGTCTCTAGTGATTGTTTAAAACTTCTTGTTAATAAATTTTCACCTAAAAATAGTTCCATAAATTTTGCTACCGTTGTCTTAAAAAGTAAATAAAAATTAAATTTAAGGTTTATTGAAGGTTGAGATATTTTATTATATTTTGCAAAACTATTTTTGTCGGAATTAAAATTATTAAGACGTCTGGTCCTGAAAATACTGATTCTGATTATATTCAATACTAATAGTTAAATGCTTTCAATGTATTCATTTTATTCTCCTTATGTAATGGTATAACGATCTTTTGCTGACTAGACGTATTGATTCAAGCTTTGAGTCCAAGGTTCTTAACATTTTGAATCTAAAAAACCAATGAAGAATTTTCAATACAATAACAACAATAATGAGATAATGGCAAATGACCAGGCCTGGTCAACTTATAAATTGTCCTGATATTATTATTATTTTATATTTTCTTTACGCATTGTCCGTCTACCTTTGGTAATTGCTCGGTGATACTATGCATCACTGTTGTCTATGTTATTACCCGCTAATCTATTTACTCTGTTTTTTATAAACCTCATATTGTTGTTACAGGAAAAATCGACCGTTTTACACAATTTCAAAGATTTCTGTTCTCGCAGGTATCAAATGGCTCACCGTAGCTGTGTCTTTAGGGACAAAATCATAGTAATTATCTTATGTTTTTTTTTGTAAACAAGAATATGAGTATAACTAAACTAATATTAGCATTCACTACCTAAGAAATGGTTCAAATAAACTAACAAAAGCTTAAAATAACAAATGTTCTAAAAAACAAATAAATTTGGGGATAATGGATGACAGTGATTGATGCTATAACTTTTAAAGCAAAAAAGAAAAGGGTATTTTTCTACAAACAACGGTGTATGGGAAAATGATAATGTATCGGTGTGATTTAGTCGTTAACGGTTTGCAACTCAAACAAGGGACGCTAAAAGTTTAGCAGTTAGGGCTTTTTTATTACAGGCGAAAGATAACCACAGCAGCTTATATTTGTTGCTTAGTGGATAAACTTTTGTCTGTAATATATAGTTCTTGGAAGCTTGATTGTAAATAAAACTGTAATTCCCATGACGATCTATCCAATCGTTAAGTACTGATTCTTTTAACATTCGTCCATAGTCCAACCAAACCAAAAAAAAAAACAAAATATATACGAATACTCAAGTTGCAATATTTTAAATAATTATTTAAACCATGGAAAAATCTAAGTTAGTACATATTTTAGCAAGTTATTTTTAGACAATTATTAAGAAAGTAGATTAGGAACTATAAAATTAACAGAAACCAAAAAAAATATGTTTTTGAGGATACCAAAACAATTCAAAAGATATCCCATAGATCTGAGTGAATTATTTTTGTAAGCTCTAATTATGCACAATTGATTTGTATAATAACTTTGCTATATCTTAAACCTAATTCTGTAAAGGAGAGGTAAAGATGAATACAAAAAATAATAAATCCATGTCGCACTCTTCATTACTGAAGGTCGTGCCCGTCTTGAAATATCTTGGTGGCTTTGGTCACCAGGTTCTTCCAATCTAGCCTATCCCCGGCCTTCTGTATTGCTTTCTTCATGGGGAGGCCAGTGAGCTTGGTGACTGAGCGAGCGATTAAACTTTACAAAATAATGAAATTAAGTAATACATGGAAATTTCAAATGATATAAATTTTAAAATAACTTTTAATTGTAGGTTGCAAAATACATATTTAATAAATAGTTTATGGATTAAAATTAAAATTATACTTTGCAAATTTTCCATGTAAATGTTTGTAATTAATTAAATAGACAACTTAATATATCTATGCGTCTAAAACGCACAAAATGATAGTCCAAACTGGAATTTCTCTGCATATCCTATTAAATTATTTTTCGTAGACATTTCTTTTACCTAATATAATAAGAACAATGCGATGTGTAGTATTAAGACATTTAGAGTGATATGGAATATTTTTATAAATCGCTGCATAAAATAAATAAATGTTGAATTATATTTTGTGAATTGGTGCTACTTTGCATAAACGCATATAATGTTCGTAATTAATTAAATAAGTATTGTTCTAATATTATTTTTTTTAATATATCGTATATAACCCACGATTTACCATGTTGTTAAACGGTACTTATGATTATAAGTAAAAATATAAATAAATGTATGTTACATTATTCCAGCATTCTATAAATTAATGAATTAAATAAAATTTTATAATACAATATTAAAAAGGCACCCATCAGTCTGTTTCATAATCATCTAAATCTATTGTAAAAGATTGATTAAATTTGCATCATTCGGCTGCTAGATCATTTAATGTTTACATGTGTGTATTTTAAAAGATAGGATTATATCAAAGTTTATGATTAAAGAAAAATTGAAGAAGCTAATAATTTTAATTATTAAAATTGACTTTTCATTTGTCTGTATTTCTCCGAATGTAATATTTATAAGCTGACAATTTTGCATATTTTCGTTTTCCGTTTATGTTATTTAAATAGAAATATCAATTTAAGACAAGTTGTAATAATACTCACAGACTTTATGCAAACTTAAATGTAAAATTTATTTGCTTCTAATATTTTTCTATTAAACTTTGATGAGGATCGAGTAACAATTAAAACTTCTTACATGGTTTATGAACAATTTTTGTTATTTGTTATTGTTATTTATAATAAAAATCAATGTTGTGATAATTGAGGTACGTTATTAAAGTCATACAACAAAATAGGTACTTTGTAACAAATTGCTAAGTTAATATTTGGAAGAAATAATGTACTAACAAAAGTTTAGTCGTTAACAGATGAACTCAAACTAAGGATGTGTTAAGTTCTACCGTGTATACTTAAGTCGCTTTTAAAACAGTAAGCGAAAACGTAGCAACTTGTACATTTCATGGTATGGATGAGAGTTTTAGTATATCAAAAATTCTGCTTCTCGAAAAGTGAATAATACGATGAATAAAGAAGAAATCTTAATCATATTTTAAGAATTTTAAGTCATTATATATAAAAAATAATTAATAGGATAAATTGACCCTAGAAGGTAGACTACAAAATTAATGGTAATTAATTACCTAATTCGGATTTTTTTATACAAAAACAGTCCAATATGTTCGGACAAAACTATAAATAAATTATTTTAAGCGTTAGAAAAATAAATATGAATGAATAGAAAGTAAATGATACGAAAGTGTTGAATTTTGTTTTATTGGTTCTCCTTATGAGTATAAATTTAAAAAAAATGTTTTGTTCATTTATTCTATTGTCTGCACTTTGCTTTAAAACAATATATTTTTAAAAGGATGCCTGAGAATATAAGTCAAAGTCTAATTTTTTATTCCATAATTTTATTTTATAATATTATAATTTTATTTTTATGGAATAAAAAATTAGACTTTGACTTATATTCTCAGTTTTACATTTATTTGGAAAAGTAAAAATGAAACAAGTATTAAAAATTTAAGAAAAAACTTTGACTTGTAAGAAAAAACCCGTTCAATTAATAAAGTTACGTATAAAGTAATACAGCCAAATTATACTGTTATTTATCATGTTAGGAGTATTCCTTATCATAGCTAATTTCATTACCTTATAGTCATCTTACGTCGGAACCACTCAATGATATTACGAAATTCGACTACAACTCAGTCAGTTTCAATACCTAACTCATCAAGGTGACCTTAACAAAATAAAGCTTCAATTACTATACTTACTCATATTTATCCGCAATCTAATATCATCTTAAAAATGTTTTCTTCCACAGTACTGAAGAGTCTTAACGACACTTTTTTATTTTAAGTTTCAAATTGTCAAAAGTGCAGATCTCTCTTTGAAGGTTCATAAAATGCTATGTATATATGATAAGTCAGTAGAAGATTGTTAATAACATATGTGTCTAATGACATGATTATTTTTTTCTATTAATAATAAGGGTAATTAAATTTATTTTTATCAGAACAAAAAAAGTTTGCAAAACATACGATCATATTCAGACAGTCAATAAAAATATATTTTTATTGCTAATCAAAACTATTTTCTCTTAGAGAAATCGAAAAAAAAAATAATGGAACAACTTTTGGGTTAAGAAATTTAAAAAAAAACATATATGTATCACAATAAAAATCTTAAACCATAATTTTCGCCAAGAAATTTTTATAAAGGCATAAGCATAATGTTATCTATAATTAATGCGTATGTTTCCAACGCTTTCACTGTGAACGAAGCATTATGTTTTCTCATGCGTTTGTGCAAAATGATATCGAGTAGGTACTAGAAAGGGTTGCCCGTTGGGAATCGGAAAACAAATTGTGCAGAATTTCCCTTCAATTATTTCATGTATAAAACATATTTGTACTAATGAATATGCCCGCAATTCATTGTTTGGAAAACCATTTGTTTTATTTATTGTAAGTCATTATTCATCTACACCAATTTCATAAAACAATTGGTATAATAATAAAGTTATTTAAAGACAATAGACATTATATTTTATTTTTAACTCAGAACATCAGATATGTGGAAGTGATTTACACCGACACGATTATTTTCTTAAATATATTAAGCAGTACTCACACCTTTCAAGGGTTCTCACTACATACTGTTAACTGGAATTCTGATTGTACCTATTATTTTGTTGGTTAATATTTTTCGACAACTTAATAAAATATGTAAAAGATAGATTGTACAAAAAATATAGAATAGTTGGATTGGAAGCATGTGAATAATACATTAGAACCAATCCCCACTCTTCTTCCACCTGCACCAGGAAACCCTAATTCTATTTTATGCAACTCCAAACGTGTGTAAATTGAAATGCGGCTGTAAAAAAGTAGGCTTATTTTGTTCGATAGCGTGCACCACTTAACGGGGCCATTCGTGTTTAAATGTTGAATCACTAACAGAACAATATTCTTACATCAAAAACGAAACAACTTATTCATCGATGCTATTAATTCACGGCATCTCAAAACAATGAAAAAAATGAAATAGACGAATTAAAAGACAATAAAGGGAAAGAAGAAGAAATAAATAATACATAATGACGATGATGATAAATAACATCTGTTAATAGCCAGATATCCATTAACTTTTACTAGAATAAACCGTGGCATAGGCCTATCAGGGAAACCACATTAAAGTTACACACACACTACTTCATAACTCACACACAATACCCTTACCTCATAGGTGGCGTGGAAACATGTCCATATTATGGATAATACAGCGCAAGAAAATTTTGTAATGGTTTTTAATTAAAAATTGTTGGATTATGAAATAAAGTGTAAAGACAAATTTTGTGGATGATTGCATGATCCACAATTTTTGTTTTATATATTTTTATCATAAAAGTAACCGTTTCGATGGAAAATTAAAAAGAACCATTTTTGCAACCTTTGACCTTATATCAACCAATACTTCATACGTCAAAATTCTTTAATCCGTTATATTTGTATTAACATACGTATATTTGAATAACATAACACTCCTTCTAATGTCGTCGGGTAAATAAAACAAGTAATTATTTAAAATTCAATGAAGCAAACGATTAAAACCAGGATCTCCCGTAGCAATTAGCTATCGCGTTACGTACGTGCAAAAGTTAGTATTTCTTTAACCCATGTGTTATTCTGGTACATAAGCTACAATATTGCGGAAGTTCATCAAAATCCGTTTAGTAGTTTTGGCGTGATTAAGTGTGAAAGGATTAACTTATATGTATGTGCGAGTTAATTTTTATATTTAATCACAAGCAGGAATGACTGAAGAGTTCAATATGGTTGTCTGCTGCCGCCAGAAATTGGCTTCAGTTCTCTTTTTAATTCTTAAAATTATTAATTATTTAGCACCTGTTATCAAGAGTAGGCTTCTTGATGCATACTGTCTGGGATTTGAATTTCTTTTAAAATTACCCAATTAATTTTGTTACCATGCTCTGACTTTCACTACCTTGATTCAGTTATACAGACATTCGGTAAAACGGAACGCGGTGTAGTAGAATAAATGCGCAAATGATAAAGTGGTTGCGGGTCTTAGAAACAACGAAGATGCCCCACTGACTTAGGTCAGATCAAAAGGTAAATAAATAATAATATTTTTTTATATATAATTCTGAGTATTAGGGAATAAAAAAAATGAATGAGAGACGAGAGCAAGATAATAAGATGATAATATTAAGGAAAATGCGTGGAATAAAAAAAATTAAAAAAGTGCATTACGAGTCTATAAAGGGAAGTAAAAGAGGTATGTGATGCCTATTTCATAGCGCTCTAATCTCCATTTTTCAAATAAATATAAAATGTATTTGAAACATTTCTTGTCTTAAATAAACTTCATATTTATTTTCCACTTTCTTAAACGACTTATACAAGAATATAATTACTTTACGTTTTCACTATTCCTGTCAATATGGCTTAAAGGTTAAGCGCACAGTGTGAATCTTAACTATATCTACTCACATAGTGTTTTCTAAGGTTTTCACGAGTACTACACATTGAAATAAAACTATTTTTACGGATTTAAATCGCGTATATTGAATTAAATTTAAAATTTAATTACTCATAGTAAAATTTAACTTATATTTAATTTATAAACAATTTAATTTATAAAAAAACATGTTATTTGACTTTTTTTGGTCAGAAAAATATATGCATATAGAACCTGATGGACTTAAAGATTACAAAATGTATTATTATATTAGATGTAAGAGTGTCAAACAATTTTTTTCGAAGAAACGTTTTATTGAAAACTACAATGCAGCATTCCTCATTTTTATTTAAGCTAAGCTAATTTTACAAAATTTAAAAAAGTGTTGAAAAAACTTATATCTCATTTACTTGTTTCTAAAATACTTTACTATCTTATATCCATAAATATATAAATACCAAATAATTCTTCAATAAAATTCTCAAGATGACACAAATAAAAATATTAACTAACGAATTTAAGGCTTCTTCAACACAGAAAAAATAATCGAACACACCGATATTAAGAGCCAACAGAGACGCTCGTCAACAGAGATGCTCGTCAAGTAGAAAAAATATAAATACAAAACGATCTATCGCTAGAGCAGATCGCGCTATCTAGCATGAAAAGAATAATATTCCATATACCGCAAGACAAATAAAGCTCCAGATAATATTTGTTGTATCTATAAATACTTTTTTTATCTTAAAAAGGCACTCTGAAGTAGTAAAAATATAAAATACGTAGTATAAAAATATTCAATACTCTAAAATATACAATACATAAATTTGTATGAATCATTTTTTCAAGCAAAGTCAAGATAAGTAGTCTCAATAATTCAGAGTATGTATTATTCCCTTATCCCATCAAAAACAGAAATGTGAAATGCGAGCCATAATAAATTTATTACTTAATGGTTTTTATTACTATAATGTATTTCCTACGTTTATTATTATACTTATCGCCTTATAAAGACCAGCTGTCATCAATTTAGATTTTTGTTTGTTACATTACAGGCACTAAAATTGAGTGATCCTAATAGAATCAATAACCTTAAAAGTAAAAAATAATATTTGAAAATTTACTGATAGTTCCTGATAAATTCCTTTATATTTACCCAATAACCCTGTATATTCATACATACATTATTATACAATAATAAATCTGTATGCTAAATTTGAACTTTTTAGGTCATCCGGAACTGGGTTATAATTTTGATTTATATTTTATAGGTCAGTCCGTGATTAGAATGAGTAATGTTGGACGGTTATATCAAAATACCCTTTGAGGTGTGTTTCTGAAATTTGGAGTGCACATGAAACTTGCAAGTCTCAATATGAGTCAAATTTGATATAATTATGTGAAATAGTTTTTGAGTTATGAGGGAATCAAACGGTTCGTGTACACACGATGTACCAGCACTGTTGAACTTGGCTTGACACGCTACTGCGTGCCTAGATGTCGAATTACGTTTGGAAAAACCTATTTTTAACGTATGTTGATTACATGATATTTCGACTAGAAAAAAAAAATTATGTTTAGGAGTGCTTTCTTCTTGAATAAAAACTTATCACCCGGTCATAACAAACGTTTATTAAAACAAATTAAAATCACCATTATTATTAAAACAAACGTATCACCACTATTGCTTATTTATTTATTTATTTATTTATATCTTTTCCACTTAGAATCATAATCAGTGATCACTTGTGTACGTCAACATGGAAATGTCAGGAGGGCCTATTACGATACTAGATTTATCGTAATAAGCCCTTCTGAAAAAGCACTTTCCATCTTAATGTTAAAGCTATGAGGGTTCCAAACGCGTCCTGGTCTGAGAAGAACCACACAACAAACTCAGCCGGATATATTTTTTGTTATTGTGATCACTGTTTCACAAACGTCAAGCTTAAGTGCAATTTTGGAACAACTAGAACCTTCGCAATCAATCTGAAAAGAAGCCTAATGATTTCAGGCAACGAAGATTAAATAATAATAACAGAAAAAATATATAATATATAAATCTTCGGCCTGCCACACAACCAGTCACCGCAAGCAGCACCCGTTCACGAGCATAACACAAGAGCCAGCCATCACCCCCTTCGCACATATTTGAGGGAGGGAGGCAACCCGACTCCCGATGCTACAGCAAGTAGTGACTTCTAAGGAATCGGTGTGATGCAGAAGGTCGATAAAGCAAAATTAATTTACAACAAAAAACAAATTGCGGAGATTACTAGCTATTCGCAATACAATACAGATTCATTCCCAGGCCATACCGTCGTCGATGTAATCCTTTACACTATAGTAGGATTTTTTTATTAAATTATTTTTAACATATAATTTAAATTTATTTAATGAGAGGCTTAAGGCTTCATTTGGGAGCTTATTATAAAAACGTATACAATTACCCTTAAAGGATTTACCTATTTTATGGAGCCTAGTGCCGGGCATAGCGAGTTTATTTTTATTTCTTGTATTAATTTTATGTATATCACAATTTTTCTTGAACTTTGAAATATTTTTATGAACGTAAATTAGGTTTTCATAAATATATTGATTATAAACAGTCATAATTTTAAATTCTTTAAATTTGTTTCTTAAAGAGTCTCTTGGTCTCATATTATATATTGCGCGAACAGCTCTCTTCTGCAATGTAAATATGGTATCAATGTCGGCCGCATTGCCCCATAAAAGTATACCGTATGACATTAAGCTATGAAAGTAACTAAAGTAAACTAATCGAGCAGTTTCCACATTTGTTAATAGACGTATTTTTTTAACCGCGTATGCAGCAGAACTTAGTCTGCTCGACAAATCAAATATATGAGGACCCCATTGCAATTTTTCATCTAAAGTAATGCCCAAGAAAGTAGTAGATTTGACCAAGTCCAAATCCTCATTATTTAATTGTACATTGGTTCTAACATTTTTAACATTTGGTAAACTAAATTTGACACATTTCGTCTTTTTTTTATTGAGCAACAAATTATTGGCGTTAAACCATTATACAACATCTGAGAGAGCATTGTTTACATCGTCAATAACAGATTGCCGTCTATTAACTTTAAAAGTAAGAGAAGTATCATCAGCAAACAACACTATCCCATGTTTTTCCCTCACTAGGTGAGGTAAGTCATTTATGTAAATGAGGAACAAGAAAGGCCCTAAGATAGAGCCCTGTGGCACACCTATTTTTACCAAAGAACCAGGGGAACGTTTTCCATTTACATCAACTTTTTGAATTCTATCATTAAGATATGAACTAATTAAATCTAGGGACTTATTTTTAACTCCATAATGTTCTAACTTTTTTATAAGGATTTCATGTTGAACGCAGTCAAACGCCTTAGATAGATCACAGAAAATGCCAAGTGCATCCTGTGATCCTTCCCAGGCTTCAAATATGTTTAGTAATAGCTCTACACCAGCATCTGTTGTAGAGCGACCGGCACTGAAACCAAACTGGTTTTTGTGTAAGAGATTGTTTTTACTGAAATATGCTACAAGTTGATTAAGAATTATTTTCTCAAAAATCTTACTAAAAGTGGGTAAGACTGAAATAGGTCTATAGTTACTAGGATCTAATGAACAGCCGGATTTGAATAATGGAGTTATTTTACTTTGTTTCATTAGATCATTCAACAATTCAATTTCTAATTCCTTATTTCTAATACACTGAATGTTCTGATGCACCAGGTTGATACAGTTTATGTTATGGTTTTTATTATTTATTTTAACAATTTTTGTATTTTTATGATCATCATTAATATCATTATTTGATATCTTAATTATTTGGCTAGAGGATATCTCTACTGTCTTAATGTCTAGTTTAAACTACTACTAATACTACTATTACTAGTTGGATTTATTTCCAAGCTGTTTTTACTTATACAAGTAACTAAATGCTGTTCAATAGAAACAATTTTAGCCAAATTATTGGCTGTCATGGTAAAATAATATAATAGCGATGAAGCTACCTGTCTTTTAATATATGGAGATAGGTAATACCTACCATTAGTCAAGTTATAAAAGTTACTAACATTAGTGTTAGTGTCAATCACATGAAATTTGTCATTATACAAACATAAATTATATATCAGTAAGTTTATCTTATATCTAATTTTATTTTCGGCCTGTGGCAAACCTTCATTATAGGGTAATGAAAACCAGACAATTTTATTAACATCAAGTTACTTATAGTTTCAAAACATTTTTTAAATTCCAAATGATTTACATTATCTCTATTTCCTACAAAAATTATTATATTTGTTGACTTAGTAAATTGTTTACTTGAATTCTTTATTTGTCTAGTAATATTTATTAAATTATTGTCAGGTGAACAGCTGTTGAATACATTTTGTTTTTCAAAATAAGAATTCAGTACAGATCCCATTCCTTTTCCAATATTATCACTAAACATATAAGTATCATGTACAGGAGTTAATTTGAGGGAGCCACTATTATTAGAAACAGGGATATCAACCTTGTCACACAATATTTTAGCGGGGGAGGACAATGTTGGTTTTACAGAAAATAACTTATTATTACATTCAATTGAACAACTGTTAGTCTGTAAGTTCATACATTCCAAACTATTTTGTGATTTTTTTAATAGTTCATCTACTTTTAATTTTTGTTCGCTTAGCATTATTTGTGTGTTTTCATATTTTTTTGTAACACTTCTTAAAGTAGTCTGCAAACGGGCTAAATGTGTTTCTAATAATTGTGTGTCAGATTCATATCTCCTATTTCTATTTTCTAATTATATATTACAAAAGTTAATTTTTTTTAACAATATATTTTTATTAATAATTGATTTTGTAAAAAACTTGTTCTTTTTAGTTAATTTTTGAATTTTCTTAATATATCTATTAATTCTAATATATTTTTTTAATTTCTTATTGCTGCAGCTACCCAGCCTTTGTGAGTTCAATGTGTCATTTGTTAAATCTATAGTGACACAGGGGTTTTTAGTTGCAGTAGTCGGGGAGTTGACCAACTGAGAAGCGCTGCCAATTAACTCTTCATACAAGCTGTGAGTGTGAATGTTAGTTGAGTTTTGAGTGGCCTCCTCCAGTTCCAAGATTTGTTGGTGGGCATCTCTCAGCTCCAGCTCCAGGGTGTTGGTACGCCGAAGGGCCTGCTCATACTCAAGACCACACTCATCAAACCTAGCCACTAATAACTGTAGCCTGTTACGCTCCTCTTCAACATCATTATATTTAACATGTAACTTAGAAAGTTCTATTTTTAATTTGTCATTATTCTTTAAAACATCTAATAGTTCCCTCTCATTAGCATCTCTTTCATTGTTTAGCTGGGCACACAAGTCCTTACTCACTTTTAATTCTTGTAATGCCAGTTGGAGTTAGTTCTCCTCTTGGCGTGAAAGGGCACGTGAACGAGTCATCATTTTAATATTAAATAAGGTACCAATGTGCAAAACCAAACAAAGGGCCTATATTGCTTTGTTTCCGCAATAAATGAGACAAAACAAAGAAACTGAGATTTGCAGAAACAAAACTAATATGAAATTGAATGAGACAGTTGTTATATAATAAAGAAGAACTAAAAACACTTAAAAACTAGAATATATATCTATTTTAGAAAATTTAAAGTTTGTACGTTACCAATCAACTGTCACTTTTCACTTTCTTAGAGATTTACAATATTGAAGAATAACTTAAACACTATAATACTTATTACACTAGTATCAATACACTTTAATTGAATAATTGATTGGGAATTTAGCTAAAATTATACACTATAAATAATTTTACTTAATAAAACTATTAGGAACAATTCAAATCAGCTGTTGACCTTAGTGTTGCCACAGACCAAAAAAATAAAAAAAATTAATAATTTAATTTTAACAATTCACTTTATTGAGTTTACGATTGTTCTACAATAAATTATAAACAATTAAGAAATAATTTAAGATACAAGAGAAGTGCCCGGCTGAGTGACAAAACAATGACAACAGGGTAGTTTATTGTAGAGCTTACAGTCGTGCGATGATTCACTTGTTTACTTCACTAGGAACACGTACAGTACAGCTGTGTTGCCAGTGTTAATTTACAACGCGCCGATATATATGTCCTTATTTAAATATAGTCAAAGTATCACGAGGATATTATAATACATTGCTATTACAGAGAAAGTAACATCTAAATTTATTGGATTATTTTTTATTTATCTATAAATCTCTATAAGGTTTCAAATTTATTGTATTTTTAATTAAAGCTCAAATTTTGCAGTTAATTACTGAAACAGATAAATAGGAGGAATTGTGAGAAATATCTACAATAATAAACAATATACAAAATAAAAAGTGTTATGCTAGTGGAATACGCAAAAGTTTCTCTTGTAAACTGCAATATGGAAATATATTGACTTGATTGAATTTTGACCCCAGTTTCACTAGAAATAGTAGAGCGTTGCTACTTTTATCAGTGGATGTATTTGTTGTTCGTTCTTTTAAATAGTCTATCCTACTTTCATAAACAACATTAGAATGAACAGTTTTTATTTTGTAAATTAATTGGCTTTAATGTCAAAGTGAAATTCAACGAGTTATTTCAGAGGGTTTTTATTTCTAAAGGACTTTTTTATTTTAACTTGTTTATTATAAAATTATATTTAAATTAATAAATAAGTTAAAAGTTTTATTTTTATTTGCTTGTATTAAGGGTGTTAGACAACGATACAAATACATAGAAATACACATTATAAATAATGAGAATACATTTAATATACGACGAAACCCAGAGATACAAACATCTATGTTCATTATATATTATATGCCTGTCTCCGTCGGGAATCGAACCCGCGCCTCATTGCGTAGCGTTAGGCGTCTGCGGTAACCACTTGACCAACGGAGCGGTAGTACCAGACATATCAATAGTATTGTCATAATACTATTGATATGTCTAGTAAAGCGATGTGCCTTCAATGAACGTGCTAACAAATCCGAAAATATTGAACCAAATTCGACTGATTGTTGCACATATTAACTCTTAAGTTTTATATTATTATAGTATTTTTTGTACGTACTAAAAGGGATAAATAAATATGTTAAAACATATCGTCTAACATATTCATATACATATCTGGTTTGTTTAGGTTGCAATTAAGAAATGTCATAATGATGAATAAAATTTCCTCTTGTTAATGTTCCTTTATATAACAGCGAAAGTGAAATAAATAAAAATATTGATTTAAAACAAACGATATTCTGTATCATGTATCAGTACTCTATACTAAAAAATGATGATAATATTGGAAACACGGGGAATAGTTTGATGTTAAAATGTAATACTCCTTCTACATTATTTTTTTATAATCTACAACAATAAAGCGTTGAGATGGAGAACAACACTAATATTTGCTTTTTATACTAAAACATCATAACCTAAGAAAACTAAGGAAAGTATGAAAGCTATAAAAAACTTTATGACGGTGCGGGTAGGACTTAAGATTTACTACGTTATAACGAAAAAAAATGATTTAAAATCAATGTTATTGTTATTATTTCATACATAATCTTTCGATAGGTAAATCAAATAAGTATAATATATAAAAATAACTTAGGCTTAAATTAATAAAAGTTAAGCCACCCCGTCTCGCCCCATCTCGCCCAGTTAACGAACTGGGTTAGAACCGTTACCTTCATCTCCTGTCCTTCATGAAAATAAACTGGATCTTCTTGCAGATCCTATTTTGTTAACACTTACAAAACCATTTCTTGTTGATCCAACGAAGTGCAACAAAAAGAAAATAATAAACGTACTTCATTATTATTAGGTTTCGCTTTTATTTTAGAAGGCTTCGCTTTAAAGAGAAGTTAGATTCTGTTAATGAAAGTATAAGATGAAGTTCCCTTGCACTAGTCTTTGAACGCGTACCGCAAGCGCTCATCAAAGTCGACGATGCTTCAAAGCAATCTCACCTTTGTGCTAATTGCCGTCAACTTTTCTTTGATGTCAAATATGAATTAATAAAATCTTGGCTTTTTTGTATTTAAAAGATGGCAACCATATCGGTCCATTATAATATTCCATAGCAGGACATTAAGAATATCCAGTTAGTAAGAAATTAAGCAGATAAAAAAACGTATAATAAAAAATAAAATAACTATTGAAGTAGGTATCTTAATTTTTAGATTATCGGTGCATGTTTGTACCTACAATATGAAAAATACAACTCAGTTCTGAAAATAACTCCTCATAATTCTCCATTCGTTATTTCTTTATATTATATTAAGAATTTTAAATCGCTATTACAACTTTATTTTTAAAATATGTCCATATTTTCCTTTTTTGAATTTTTACTCTTAATGGATTTTGATTAAAATAGTATAAATATGTTTTCGTGGTTATTTTGTAAGCAGAATAATTTAATAAAGTAACATAACGAAATAATTCATACGGTTCGTTACCAATATCTCAATTATACAGTGAATTAAACGCTTCTCTAACGAAACAACTATTTGAAATACTTAGAGTGAGAACTCTTTAATATCGTGTAAATAAAAGCATTATACAAATAGTCGTGGCATGGTTAGTATTAAAAGAGACTGGTGAATGATAGGACAAAAACTATTATAAAAGTAAGGGATTGTGAGTCTAGCTTTCTACTTGCTAATATTTTTTTGCCTTAATAATATTAACTATATAAACCAAGTCCAATTAGTATATAAACACGTCGAACTTAGGAGTAGACATATTTAATAAAATAACTATATATATTTTTATCGTATTAATATATAATATTTGGTCAATTCTATACCATCCTTTATGGAAGCCGACGACGATTTCATCTCAATTTCATAGAATGTCCTTTGCAATATCCAAATAGCGTTTCGGCCAAGAACACACAAAATGGTTACAGCTCTAACAACGTCCAGTAGGTTTCGAGCAGATTGGATATCTGAAACTTTGTTTACAATAATATCCGTATAAATATGGAATAACTTATGTAATAGTAATAAATTATTATTACTCCTTAATGTTATTTTGCCGAAATATGGCAAAATTGTGTAATTAAACAAGAAATAAATAATACAGCATAATCTATCGAAATTATCGGTATCCGAATGCTGTGAATAGATTGCAATCACTTATTTAAATAACATACATTTACGGTAAATGTATATCAATACTAACAAGAACGACACAAGATTTATATAATAAGAATATCCGATAATAAAACTTCATAGCAGATAATAAAAATAATTTCATAATTCTAATAAAAAAATGTAATATTATTTATTAAAATGATCAAATTATTATCACAAACACTTGAATTTACTTCCAAACATAACAAGGACTGTTATGCTAACTGTTATTGCGTTAGTAGTATTTTCTGTTTCTTTCTCAGACTATTATCGTCCATTCTTAAGAAATGGTCTCATGGGTACCACGGACGACGCCGCAGATATTTATATTAGTGAAGTTAGGAATGATGATAGTTGAGTCCTGGTATTTTCGGGTCGGTAAAGATTTTATTGACAGTTTCGTTAAGTAACACTATTTCTAAATATTTAGCTATATACATATGTACATGCTAGTAGAATTATGATTATCAAAACTATAAAAATAAATTACTAGTAACATTTGTCTTAATTATTAGAATATAAATAAAAAACATGAATTAAAATTTACAATAAATAACCTAACCTAAAATTGATTGATCCAGAATTTGATAATTGACAGCCTTGTGGGAACTTAACATAGATAATTATAATATCTACACATATGAAGAGTTATTAAATTAATTAGTTCTACATCCATTTCATCCATCCATCCAGACGACATAGTCATTCGACCAAGTGTTTATCAATGAAAAGCCAGAGTCGTAAAAAACTTAATATTACTTATTAAAGTTTATTTTTTGTTAAATATCCAATTATAGGCTTTTTAAATTATGTCCAATGTAAAAAACCCATGTACCAAAAGGAACGCACTTAAGAAATTTCCACGAGCTGCTGTCAAAGCGCTGCTGCCACTGTTATTGTAATAGCCATAATTATTGAATACTGTATCCATAACATACATTTCTCTTTTAAAAGCCCACCTCAACCGTCACGGGGAAACCAATAAAATGCTTTCTCGAGATCGACGCCATGTGCAAGTTTCGGATAACTGGCGGAGAGCGATATGGTATCCGCCGTAACCCGGCCAAGTATAAAGTATGTACAATTTGAGGCTCTTAAATGTTAACTTATTCGAAACACATGTGAAATTTTAATTTAAAGTAACTGACAGAAAATACGGTTAGACATTAAATTTGCCTTTTGTAAAATATAAACCATGAAGGGCAAATAAATAAAAATACAAAATGTACAAAGGTTCTCAAATGAAAATTCTCGATTTTTTTTATATATACCGAATGTGAAGCAAATTGCATTTATAAGATATATGAATTACATTATGATGAAATGAATTATATTAATAATTCTTTTTATTCTAATAGTAGTATAATTTTAGTTTTTATTTTACCTCTTAAATTTTGATTGAAATCCATACATTGATTGAAATAGTATACAGGTGGTTGTTTGTTGGAGGTCTACCTCATTTTGAGATGTGTTTATATAAACTTTAATAAAAAGTAACCTTTTATCATCAATTATATTCATTCATTTAATGAAATTGCTTCATTACACTAGATAGACCGGTAAATAAAACCGCACTACAGTAATCTTTTATAATAAATTGCAATAATAATAACGGACAAACAAATAAACACAAACGTATGTCTCTAAAACGCTAGTGTTTGGAACTGATAACAAGTTGTATAAATATTAATTTAATAAAAACTCCAGCGAGCTGAAGCACTATTTATTTGAAATATAACATCGGGTTCAATTTTGAATTTATTCTATTATTTGTATTGTTTTTGATTTAATGGACACTCCTTAAAAGTATAACATATAACATTTTGTAAAACTTTGCCACTTAAGTATTTTACTGTTTACTTATTTATACCATTTCTTTAATCTTGTGAGTTTGTTACAAGATATTTGTATTGTGCGAATATAAGTTACGCATATTCCATTTATTGGATAATATATTGTAAATTAAAAAAGATACAAAATCAAATATAAAGTGTAATTAAGCATATTTTTTACTTCCCTACATATTTTCGCACATAGAAAGGGGTAAATGGTCCGGGAGTAGACAAAATAACACATTTGACATGAAAAAGCTTCAGTTTCATGTCAAAGACATTATTGCTTTTGCCATCAATGTGTAATATGCATTGATAAACAAAACAGGTCATAAAAATGTTCACGTTTTTTTCCACCGGCATTTATGAAAATGTAACTGAAAGTTATGAATGAAATGGAATAATCAAAGATGAAATAAGCTCTCGAGCGCAGAGTATTAAAAGAGATGAACTACATACGAGTCAAAAGCAAACATTCTATTTGTTTCTATAAAAACAATGACATAATATTTTTGACGGTGCATATATGTTTTTTGATAAAAGTTGTGTATTCTTTTTTCAAACACTAACTTTAATAAGGAATGAGATTTATAAATGTTATAACAAGACTGAACCTGTCTGTTAAATACTGACTCACCGCTGCTAACTCAGTTATTATGCCGGTACTCGCCTTGATCAAATTAACATTCTAATAACTCCATTTATCAAGAACAGTATCAAAGAAAATATGATTTGTGAGAAAATAAAGGAATGAAGGATTTGTATAACGAATTGTCATTATATAAGGTTTATTTTAATTTTGATTCGAAAGTCGAATACAAAATGTTATAGTTCACATCAGCAGTATTAAATATGGTAACAGCAAAGATTACTAGGTTTAAAGTTTATATTGTTTAAACAAAATTGCGGAGTCTATGAATAGACAAGAAGACTTATGTTAGTAAACTGAACAAAGAGTGAAGCTGGCTCGCTTATTCGATCGATGAATATTTTCAAAGAGAATAGAAAGTGTTCACAGTGAATTAGTTATGTCATTGGTGCTTAAATGCTTTGAATGGATACCTATTTGATTTGAACATCATTTTTTGTCATAGATTTTTTTTTAAATTGTAGAAAGTATTTGAATTTCCTAAGTCTTAATTTCCTACAGTAAGTGTAGCTAAACTCTTAAAAATATTCATTGCAAAATATATAAATAAATATCATATATATCATAATGTTAAAATCAAAATATTAAAAAGTTATAAGTAAAAGTTGTAAGTATATGTTAAGGTTATATCTGTAAATTGGTTCATGTACGTTATTTTCTACAGAGATTTTCTGCAATATAATGTGAAATAAAAGTTTAATAAAAAAATTTTAAAACCTTCGGTTTCTTAATAAATAAAATTACATTTATACATAGGTTTAAAACTCTTCTAAATGGTTTATAAAAGAGTTGATAGCTGTTACTTCTAATACCAGATACATTTTAATTGAAAAGTAGATTATTATAATTTAGCACCCTATGGTTTTAATTATTATGTTAACTTCTTTAAATTTAGGTATTGACTTAGTTAGATTTTTTTATTTAAGTATTAAAAACAAATAAAAAAACTTCGCTACTTTCTTTTACTACATCAAAAAAATCATCTTGACTCTATTTCTTACACCTCTGTTTTACTTCTTTATTAACTGTGAACGTTTAAACTTAAGTCGATAGACAATTCCGTTCCGATACTCAGTTCGTTGTAAAAGAATACCCTTTTACAGCTTCTTTAAAAAGGTTTCAACATAAATATCACTTGCATTAGTACGAGATTCTGTTGGTCAATTTAAAAGGCTTCAGACAATGAAATCAGTTTTTATTCGCGTCATTATTATTTTTTCTTGTCAGGGAGTTATTAAGCCTGTAATTAAGAGTTATAAGGAAAGTGTTACTAATCTTTCATTAGGGATAATATTTTAAGTATTTCTCAATTATCTATCATTTATATTTACCTT